>OX411769.1:13704618-16629266 GCA_948252205.1 Orthosia incerta | reverse complement strand
TTGTTTATGTGATAATAAATACGGGTCAGTGGGTCGTCTTCGTTTAACAAGATTTTTATTAAGGCCGTACCCTTACCAAAAAAATCAACAAGGTTGCGCATGAATTACGGTAGCGAATACGCCCAGATTTTTGAATAAAATCTTTATAAAATCGAATATTGGTCTTTTGAAAAAAAATTAACTTACAAAATGTTCGTTATCAAATTGTCTATCCATTACTGTTAGTATAAAAACTAAATAATGAACACTTTACGAGGAGATGCATGCTTTCAATAATTATTTCACATTTTTATGGTTTTGTTGGAAGGAGATTAGTGAAACATATACCCCTTTAAATACTACCATTTTAGAATCAACATTATGTAGAAATTGAATGTATTTTTATTAATTGATATTTCCTTTTAAATAAAGAGTAGATAGCTTTTAAAAACTGCACAAAAACGACAAGCGCGGCGTTTTGCGCAGTTATGAAGGCTCAGATTCCCTTGAGTAGCTGATTTTAAAATGAGAATCACGTCTAAACCGCTTGACGTAATTTTCTGGAAAAAATATATGTTGCACTAAACCATTTTCTTAATAATTTGATATATGAAAATTTTGAGTTTTATTCATATATAACATAGTGTAATTAATTTGTAAAGTTATGTCTAAAACGGACAAAAACACGAAAAGCACACCAAAACCGCAAGGCGTATTTTAATCAATTCGACACCATCTCAAAGACAATTTAATTATCTACATTTTGATCCGAGGCTTTTTTTTTAAAGTCAGAATAATAAGGAAAGTAGCTACAAAATTTTGGGTCGCGCGGGTGTGAAACGAGTGCGCGTTTTGTTCCCTCAAGGTCGTTGGCGTTAGTCGTCGTCTTAAGGTGAAATTTTGCATACAAGTTTGGTTTCGATAACAATGGACGGTAAGCTAAAAAACTAGTTAAAAAACCTATTTTTTCAAATTGGAATAATTATTAGTAACTTGCAATGTATGTGATTAAACTTTGTCCGCAAAAACAATTACATTCTCCGATGCTAGTAATTCTCAGCCCTGAGATTCCTTGCGTTGAGAAAAAGTATTAACACTCACCTGGATAGAAGGTTGAAGGTATCAGCTATATTCAATGTGCACTACAAGATCACGTTTTTGCTTGATTTCACTTTACAAGGAGAGTTACGGGAACCATTCAGTTAATCAATTACTAGCGAAGCCTTTTGGGTATTTTTTAACCATTTATTAAACAGACACAGCACGGGAGCCGTTGTCTGCCTATTCGCCATTTTTTCGCACATTTTTCGCACTCTCACCGCAGTGAGGCGCTAGCGTGGCGCCAGCGGGGTGGCGCCAATTTTAAGTAAGGAAGGGAAACAAGTGGTATGGATAGGTTATTTAGAAGGATAGCCTTAAATGGGTCAAATCTTACAAAAAAAAAATTAAGTAGTTATCCTTTTGTATACACGGAATTAATTTAATTTGAATTTTGACCACAGTGGCGGGCCGCACTTTTTTATTTATTTTTATTTGTGATGGGTTTGCTTTTGACCCTAGTCTAAGTCAAAGGTGACAGAGACAGAGTCGACGATGGAATAAGCTTACCCAGAAGAAGCCTGTTCACTCTAACTTTGAAGAGATTCGTGTTGAATGCGTTCGGAAACACAGACGCAAGTAGTGAGTTCCATTCATGCGCATTGTGAAGGATGTTTGGAAGCGCTTGGTGCGAATCGGTGGAATGGCAACAAGGTAAGGATGGCAACTTGCAGTGCGTCTAGATGCCCGATGGTAGAAGGGGACTGGTGGGATGAGGTCGTGGAGTTCTTGAGCACACTCACCGAAGTACAGTCTGTAAAAGACCGACAAGCAGGCAACCGTGCGGCGAAGAGCCAAGCTGTGAAGCTTTGCATCCACGAGTTCAACGTCGCCGATGAGCCTCTTGGCTCTGCGTTCCACCGAGTCAAGTGCGGCAAGCTGATACTTAGCTGAGCCATCCCAAAGGTGGCTGCAATACTCCATGCAGGATCGGACTTGCGCTTTGTATAGGGTTAAAAGCTATCCAGGCGTGAAGTATGGCTTCACTCTATTTAGGATACCTAGTATAAGGGTTTCTTTTTACCATTTTGGAACGGAACCTTGATCAACAATCTCTTAAATTTGAGGGTTACGAAGTCAACAAGGAACCCACTTTCGCTCTGTCCGTCTGTCTGTCTGCAGCTTAGCTCAGAGAATCTAAGTACTAGAAAGCTATAATTTGGCATGGATATACATATTAATAATTCCAACAAAGTGGTAAAATAAAATCATGAAAAAAATATTTTTTTGTGTACCTCCCATAGAGGTAAAGTAGGGATGTTTTTTTTTCTCGCCTATACCATGGTGTGGGGTATCCGTTGGATAGGCCATTCAAAAACATTACGGGTCTGTTGAAACCATTTTTCGATTCAGAGATCCGTTCAATTAATCTTTAAATAGTTATTTTTGTGTTACAGTCAAGTGTCCCTGCCAGCGAAATGATTGCTTTTGGCTATGTGAAAAAAATCACGGAAGTAGTATGTATAACGAAATTAAAAGGAAAACTATCACAGCTAAGTAGGCTTTACAAGATTACGAGTAATAGTCGACCAACTTATAAAATGAACTTTCAGCTGTCTAGCTATCACAGTTCATGAGATACAGCCTGGTGACAGACGGACAGACAGACAGACGGATCGCGGCGTCTTAGTAATTGGGTCCAGTTTTACCCTTTGGGTACGGAACCCTAAAAATTACTTAAATAACGTTGTTAGCAGTGTAAAACAGATAGTAAATATATGCTTATCATCATCTGCCTAGCCTTTTCCCAACTATATTGGGGTCGGCTTCCGGTCTTACCGGATTCAGCTAAGTGCCAGTGTTTTACATGGAGCGACTGCCTATCTGACCTCCAAAACCCAGTAACTGGGTAACACGGTACCCCTTGGCAAGACTGGTGTCAGGTCTCAAGCTTCTGACTACCCGTAACGACTGTCAAAGATCTTCAAATGACAGCCGGGACCAACGGCTTAACGTGCTTTCCGAGGCACGGAGGAAACTCGGTATGTTGAAATGGTCACCCATCCACGGACCGACCTCGTCAAGCGTTGCTTAACCTTGATGATTGCGATAGTGGTCAAGTGCGAGCTAATTTTAAATAAAAATTGTCGGGAAAAGGCTACGCAGATGATGAAGAGGAAAGATGGTGCGGATAAATGAAAAATCAGTTCCTTAAAACTAACTTATATTTAACTAACCTATGTTGTCTTGTTTTAATGTTGTGTATCTATGTTAATAAATGTTTTTTTCCTATAAGAATAAAAAACATTACTTAAAATTATTTACAATTAACTTGAAGTACACCAGAGATATCCGTTAAAACTTTAGTACTAAGCAGAATGTCTGCAGCCCTGGTCTCCTCAACTTACCTGTTGAGGAGACCAGGGGATCGTCAGAGCCTCGTTGGTAAGTTCAGCAGGGTGTACCGCGGGCAGGTGAGGCTGACTTTGACTCTGAAGGTGGAGGTAGAGCCACTTACACCCCATCGGTGACGGTGTTTTTCAATGAGGGACCTGAAACGTAAACAAGTCTTGTTAAAAAAACTGGCCAAGTGCGAGTTGGAATCGCGCACAAAGGGTTCCGTACCATTATCGCAAAAAACGGCAAAAAAATCACGTTTGTTGTACGGGAAGTTAGAGTGAACAGGTTTCTTCTGGGTAAGCTCACTCCATCGTAGACTCTGTCTCTGTCACCTATGACCTAGACTAGAGTCAAGAGCAAACCCATTACAAATAAAAAAAAAAAAAAAGAAAACGGGAGCCCCACTTAATTTATTTTATTTTAATTTAATAATTATTATTTTTTGAAGTGAATATACAACTAAATATTCTGTGAATATTTCAAGCGGTTACCTGTGTGCTTAGTGCGAGTTTTTTAACGTACTCACTCGTGATAACGTAAACGATCTCTTATGTCAAAATGCATACAAAAAAAGAGGTTTTGCCTTGCCGTCACCAGACGGCGCTTATCCAGTTTCAATACAAATTAGCGTTAACGTTAACGCGATTGAGCGTGAGTAAAAACTCGCACTAAGGCCTCTGTTGCCGTTATTAATATCGGGCAAAAAACGGCAATAAAATCACGTTTTCAATACAGTTGTTAAACATGGCGTACTTCCAGAGGCTATAATTATGATTCGAAAGTTAAATCTTACGCATAGGCATCTTTCTATTACGCGGTCGTGACTTTTGTTTACGAGCTCGATCATTATGTTTGCAGTTTAGTTTTAAATTTATAAGTCAATTTAAAAAAGTTTAGTAGCAAGGAGTTTTCAAACATAGAATAAAATGGGATAGATTTTCTACGAGGAAAAATGAATGATTCCGTACGTTTTAGCATTGAATTCTCAAAAGTCTTTTAAATGGTTGTTTAATATATTTAATTACCAGTTTTTATTTAATTATTTTCACATCAACTTTTGTCAAATATCGAATAGGCTGTATAGGCTGTTTTCGTTGAAAAAAAAAAAAGGTCCAGTTGCAAAAACGCGCCATAAGTCAATTTAAAAAAGTTTAGTAGCAAGGAGTTTTCATATATAGAATAAAATGGGATACGATTTTATACGAGAAAAAATTAATGATTCCGTACGTTTTAGCATTGAATTCTCATTTTTTTTTTAAATAGTTGTTTAATATATTTAATTACCAGTTTTAAGTTAATTATTTTCACATCAACGTTTGTCAAAAATCGAATAGGCTGTATAGGCTGTTTTCTTTGTAAAAAAAGATGTCCAGTTGCAAAAATGCGCCATATTGAAAATTTTATTTTTTGTGAATAAACAAATGTAATTCTTTGATTTGTTGTTACTGTTTTTCACAACTGTATTGAAAAACGTCGTGTGATACACGGGTGTGTAGGTTATTGCAAACTCGTGTCATTAAAAACCCTCGCCTTCGGCTCGGGCTTGTTAATGACAGCTCGTTTGCAATAACCTACTTTCCACCCTTGTATCACAATGTACTATTGTTGTATGGGAGCCCCCCTTAAATATTAATTTTATTCTGTTTTTAGTATTTGTTGTTATAGCGGCAATAGAAATACATCATCTGTGAAAATTTCAACAGTCTAGCTATCACGGTTCATGAGATACAGCCTGGTGACAGACAGACAGACAGACAGACGGATCGTGAAGTCTTAGTAATAGGGTCCCGTTTTTACCCTTTGGGTACGGAACCCTAAAAATACGTAGGCATAGTGCAGAAACAGTTGATGTTTGTAATATCTTAACAAACTCGACGCACTTTACTTTTTGTAAATTATTTCATCAGCACACCACGTCCTAGTTTATCATAATTATGTGACTTCGAGTTACAGCTGTATTAGCTATATGTAGGCGGGCATGCCCTTTATGCCTGGAGGCTTTATAATTCGGGTACTAAGTTCCGTTTTCGTTTTTATTTTTAGTTTTTATTTTCGCTTGAGTTTAGATTTCGATGTTTTTGTTGGTATATTGGCGTGTGCTAGCTGTCATTATGGCAAATATATTTTATTTTAATTTTTTGTGTTGAGTAATGTAAATTATTTACATACTATTGTATAGAATCAAGTTTTTGTTTTTTTTCTAATTGAACAGACAGCTGTGCTGCTGGGGAGTTTGTTGCGCCACTTCTTTTTCCCAGCAAAAGCACTAGGAAGTGGTGAAGGGCGGGCGTTTTTGGGGGACTGTCTTATGTAATTTTGACGTTCGGAAAGTGCTGATTCTCAGCCTAGTTTGAATAAATGACTTTTGAATTTTTATTTGAAAACTGCTCTAAAATCGGTGATGGAAAACATCGTGAGGTAACGTCAAATGTCATAGAACCAAAAAATCGAAGACACGTGACTTCCATTCCGCAATGGGCCTGCGTGGTGGATTAAGTTGCATTCCCTCTCTTACAGAGAGGAGACCTGTGTCCCAGCAGTGGGCTCATTAGAAGGCTGATGCAAGTTGCAAATATATGTAACTTATATACTGACCTAGGGGCTTATATACTGGGCTATGTTATAAGACACGCAAAGCTTGCAGCTCGAAGAACGAACTCGAAATGCAGCAGATGCAAGCCGATATGCTGAAGGCTGTTTCCAATGCGAGTGGGGCAATGAAACTCGTCCTACAAAGACCTGAAAAGCAGCGTTAATTGTAAATATGTCACGTGCTCAGTATAAAATGTCCGTAAAATTTAAATAATTAAGAGGAATTGTGGGCAGATATATCCGACTGAATTTACTTAGTAAAAATTCATATCGAGGTTTGGCTTGCCCCTATTTCCTTCTCCAGTATTGGACAAATTTAAAAGATATTCCATATATATGTTGTGCTTCTATGTTTTCCTATTTTAGGGTGCCGTAACCAAAGGGTAAAAACGGGATCCTATTACTAAGACTTCGCGGTCCGTGTGTCTGTCTGTCTGTCTGTCACCAAGTTGTATCACATGAATCTAGATAGCTAGACAGTTGAAATTGCCACTTTAACAACAAATACTAAAAATCAATCTGCCTAGCCTTTTCCCAACTATATTGGGGTCGGCTTCCAGTCTTACCGGATTCAGCTGAGTACCAGTGTTTTACATGGAGCGACTGCCTATCTGACCTCCACAACCCAGTAACTGGGTAACACGGTACCCCTTGGCAAGACTGGTGTCAGATCTCAAGCTTCTGACTACCCGTAACGACTGTCAAAGATCTTCAAATGACAGCCGGGACCAACGGCTTAACGTGCTTTCCGAGGCACGGAGGAAACTCGGTATGTTGAAATGGTAACCCATCCCCGGACCGACCTCGTCAAGCGTTTCTTAACCTTGATGATCGACCCGCGCGGCTGTTATTATTTAGCCACGAGCTCCTAAACAACAAATACCAAAAACGGAATAAAATAAATATTTAAGTGGGGTTCCCATACAACAAACGTGATTTTTTTGCCGTTTTTTGCGATAATGATACGGAACCCTTCGTGCGCGAGTCCGAATTCGGCCGGTTTTTTTTTCATTTATATTTGTCAAATTTATAAACAAGGCCTCTGCTGACAGCACAATTTTGAGCATTTTTTGAGAGTTCTAGTACTTCTAGTGACAATGTATCATCAAAAAGGAATACAGGGGCACAGTATATATATCTTTATTTTTAGGTTTATGGAATATATTTATAACTAGCTGACTGTGCCCGCGGCTTCGCTCGCGTCATCTGTCCGCCAACTCTACTCTACTTACCTTCCTGCCTAGTGCCTACCCTACATACCTACATACTACTGCATACCAATTTTTTATTCAAGTGTCATTCTTTCGCGTCGAATCTTAACACCGCGATTCACAAAATGACTTTAAATGCACAACGCCATCTATCGAATAGCGAGTTCAACTGTCCGAGTAACTGAATTGCGTGTGCTGTGATAATTTTACTTCTTGAACACTTTAAATTCATCTAACTTTTGATAGAGTGAACCGATTGCGATGAAACAAAAACTAAGTAATTCTTCAAGTTACGCACAATTTATAGTATAAAAGTTATCTACATTGGTTTCGTACATTTCACGTAATGCGTGCACAAATAAACAGACAAACAGACAAAAATTCAAAAAATGCTGGAAATGGGTTCTGTATCCTTTAACACCCTGGCTTTTTTTTTTTAAATGTTTCGATGTACAAAAATATTTTTTCTACAGATTTATTATATGTATTGATTGATTGATTGGTCCAATATTGGCGGAAGAAATACGCGAGAGCCAAACTTCGAATTATGACTCTTTACTTAGGATTTTTAGTCGGATATATCTGCGACTGCATTTCCTCTTAAGATTTTGATCGGTCGATGTTGAGACTCTTGGACCTGGGTCTTACAGTGGACGGCTTACGGCTGAAATGATGATGCTGATAATCCGTATACCAGCAAACTTCTGCGTCGCTGTGTTGCTCCACACGCCATCAGTATCTTTGCGTTATTTTAATATGCCTACCCTTTACCCAACTCTGCTGGGGTCGCCTTCCAGTCTAACTCTATGCAGCGGAGTACCAGTATGTTACATCGAGCAAATGCCTACCTGACCTCCACAATCCAGTAAATAGGTAACACTGTATCGTCATCATATTTGATACTCGTGATATTTTCACGAAGTTGTGAAGTAATAAATGAAACTAGTCACGTACCTTCATATTGTAACTGGACTGCCTGTAGACCTGGTACCATGTAGAGCACGCTCTTCAACGCCGTTGGCAACACGATCAATATCTCGGTGTGAAATTTATGGCCACATTTTG
This sequence comes from Orthosia incerta, assembly GCA_948252205.1. Classification (NCBI taxonomy): domain Eukaryota; kingdom Metazoa; phylum Arthropoda; class Insecta; order Lepidoptera; family Noctuidae; genus Orthosia; species Orthosia incerta. Next base: position 16,620,981 of record OX411769.1, on the reverse strand, counting down.
TTTTTGGAAACTTACTGTCCTGGCTACCTGGCTTTTAAGTCAAATCTTTCCAATTTTGTTAGTCACTTTAAACTGGCTGCATATATTTATTTCTATTTTAACTACATGGTATTCACCGTGATCGCAATTCCATTCATTTTTGACCTAGGGGGTGACCATAAGCTCTTAGAGCGGTATCAATTTGAGATCGAGTAAGTGACAGATGTTTACACGTCAGATACATCTGTCCCTTATTCGATCTCAAATTGATACCGCTCTAAGAGCTTATGGTCACCCACCTGTTACCAATGAGTAACGCCACGCTTTTGATCATAGAATGACACTTGGACATAGCCTCATGGTCACTATATCGCTCCTAATAACAACCTTTTACAATTAATAGCACGGGTTTTACAAGACTTTCAATTTTTCATTAAAAAAGAGTGGAATTTATAAGGGTGAACCCTTGCAACAGCCAAGGTCGTTAGCATGACTCCGATCCAACGGTCCTATTCGCAAAACGACTTATGAGCAGAATGTCCTACTCTCAAAATGACCTAGTAGCAAAATGTCCTATATGCAAAAGAATGGGAATGGTACAGTCATACTACACACAAATATGGGCGTTTTAAGACGATGACAGTCGCCAACGACGTTGAGGGAACAAAACGCACTCTTGTTGCACACCTGTGCGACTCAAAATTCAGTAGATTTTTGTACTTTCCTTATATGACTTTAAAAAAAGCATCAAATCAAAATGTATTTTTTTTTTCTTTTTTAACAAAACGTTGCCCCACTCTAGGAATTTCTCCTGTATCGTGGGTGCGTTTACAAACATATAAACTCACATACACAAACACCCAGAGCCGGAACAACTATTTGTAGATCATACAAATATTTGTTCCGTGCGGGAATCGAACCCGCGACACGCAGCGCAGCAGCCAATCGCTCAACCACTGCGCCAACCGTGCGCCTAAATTATCTTTCAAGATGGTGTCAATTTCATTACAATAGTCCCGGTGGTTTTGGTTTAATTGTCATTTTTTTTGTCCGTGTTAGACTTAACTTTACAAATTAATACGAATAAAGCTCAAAAATTTATTATTAAAAATTATTAAGAAAATAGTCTAATGTGACATTTACTATTCTTAAAAAAAATATGACTAGCCGCTCAGGGGTATCTGCGCCTTAAAGGAATAATTTTATTCAAGATTTGGTCTCGATAGTGAGTCAATGCATGACCAGAGAAAAATTCATTAGGTAGATCGTGCTAATGATCTCACTGAATTCGTCATTAGGGAATTAAGTTATGAGTATGATTGAGGATAAATGTAACACTGGAGGAAGATCAAAAATACGGAAAGGACTGAAGGGGATACTACTAAGATGTCGAGAGATGTACCTATAGAACACAATATCTAAACGCTTATCCTTCTACTATTTTATAAATCAGAAAGTTTTTGAGGATGTATGGATAACGGCCCATTCACTTTCTCAGAGAGTAGGCCTGTATCCCAGCAGTGATAACATTAAGACGACGACTAACGCCAACGACCTTGAGGGAACAAAACGCGCACTCGTTTCACACCCGCGCGACCCGAAATTTAGTAGTTTTTTGTACTTTCCTTATTATTCTATGACTTTAAAAAAAAAGCCTCAGATCACTGAATACGTCGTTAGGGAATTAAGTTATGAGTATGATTGAGGATAAATGTAACACTGGAGGAAGATCAAAAATACGGAAAGGACTGAAGAGGATACTACTAAGATGTCGAGAGATGTACCTATAGAACACAATATCTAAACGTTTATCCTTCTACTATTTTATAAATCAGAAAGTTTGTGAGGATGTATGGATTACGGCCCATTCACTTTCTCAGAGAGTAGGCCTGTATCCCAGCAGTGATAACATTAAGACGACGACTAACGCCAACGACCTTGAGGGAACAAAACGCGCACTCGTTTCACACCCGCGCGACCCGAAATTTAGTAGTTTTTTGTACTTTCCTTATTATTCTATGACTTTAAAAAAAAAGCCTCAGATCAAAATGTAGATAATTAAATTGTCTTTGAGATGGTGTTAATTTCATTAAAATACCCGCAGCGGTTTTGGTGTGATTGTCGTCTTTATGTCCGTTTTAGACATAACTTTGCAAATAAATTACACTATGTTATACGAATAAAAATCAAAATTTGCTCAGATCAAATTATTAAGAAAATAGTCTAATATAACATATACTTTTGAAAAAAAATACGACTGGCCATTTAGACGAGATTCTCATTTTAAAATCAGCTACTCAAGGTAATCGGCGTCTTAAAAGATGACTAATACTACGTGGGCGGAGCAGCTGGCGGCAGCTAGTATATTATAAACGTTAAAGTAGCTCTATCTGATATATCTTTTCACTCCAACGGCTAAGCATATATATAGATGAAAATTGATTGATGAGTTCCTATTCACTGCTAGGAGGTGGTATTAAAAATAGACATCTTGTGATTGTTCTGACCCATGTAGTTATGAAATAAAGCGAAAAATATATCTAAGGGTATTGAGTAAAAACTAAAATGAAACTGTTTAAATGAAATAACCGAAACATCGAAGCATTTACCTTTTTTTTCATTTTAAAAACGTTGCCCCACACTAGGAATTTCTTCTTGTATCGTGGGTGCGTTTACAAAAATATAAACTCACATACACAACACTCAGAGCCGGCACAACTATCTGTAGGTTATAAAAATATTTGTTCCGTGCGGGAATCGAACCTGCGACACGCAGCGCAGCAGTCAATCGCTCAACCACTGCGCGAACCGTGCGCCCAAATAAACCTTAAAAGTATATCAATTTTAAGTTAGTTTAAAGTGCCAATATTCTGATTATGGTACAGGACTACACGGTCAACTAAAAATAACAGTACATGTCGCACCCCAGTCCCACCTACCCGCGCACGCCCCGCGTTCGCCTCGTGCACCAATATCGAGATTCATCGTTAGAATGAAGTGACAGCACCAAGTGCACAGTTATTTTTATGGCACAGTACTACAAGGATCCTTTGGTGCTTAAATGACATTGTCAGGGGGCGCTGTTGGTAAAAACTTGTGATGTTGTCTGTGCAAAAACAAGATGGCCGCATTATATCCGGTTCCGATTTGGGCCACGCGCTAATAGGACCTCGATGAAAAGTCAAGTAGCCTTATTTGACGTCGAATTATTGATCGTAATTCGTGACCTGCGCGGTACGGTTAGACTCTACGAAAAGCAGTATGGCGGCCCTATTTCAGGTTCAAATTGGAGCCACGCTTTAAAAGAAATGTAGTAGCCATCACGTCGAAATATTGATCGCAACTCGTGACCTGCGCAGTACGAGCAGAACCTAGCTAGACTAGACTTTCTCGGTACCCTTAGTACGCCGCCTGAAGTCTGCCGTGCGAGACGACTATAGTTGGTCCTTCGAGTCGGATACCAGGGCCCAAGGGATTAATTAAGGTAAGTGCTTCAGTTTTTAGGGTTCCGTACCTAAAGGGTAAAAACGGGACCCTATTACTAAGACTCCGCGGTCCGTCTGTCTATCTGTCTGGCTGTCTGTCACCAGGCTGTATCTCATGAACCGTGATAGGTAGACCGTTGAAATTTTAACAAATGATGTATTTCTTTTGCCACTATAACAAAAACTACTAAAAACAGAATAAAATAAATATTTGAGTGGGGTTCCCATACAACTAACGTGTTTTTTTGCCGTTTTTTTGCGATAATGGTACGGAACCCGATGTGCGCGAGTCTGGCTCGCACTTGGCCGGTTTTTTCTATCTAACTTTCTATTCGGAAGTCGGTGTCCTTGATACCTATTATTTTACGTTTTTGACACAGACTTTCGAATAGAAAGTTATTTTTCGCTTTGTAGTGTTTTGTTTTGGAAGTCGGTTTGTTTTTTTTTGCTAAAAAGTTTACTTTTTAGTTTTATTACCTTTATATTACCATGAAAATACGAATTATTAAGGATAACTTAAAAACTATTCGTTAGATCAAATTGTAGATCAATATGTTACCACATGAGAATCACCAGCTTTCAATTAAAAAAAAGAATCATCAAAATTGGTTCATAATTGGCGAAGTAATCGCGTAAAAAAACATACAGTCAAATTAAGAACCCTCTCCTTTTTGAAGTCGGTTGAAAAACATTCAACCGAATTGAGAACCTCCTCTTTTTTTAAAAGCTTGTGATACAAGGGGTGGGTTAATAGGAAGCGTCGCCATTTTGTATTTCCATTCGTCTATTCAAATAACAATGGCGTTAAACCCGAGGGTGAAAATCTATTACAACAAAGGGGAGTGGAGACAGTCTTAAATCATTCGACACCGCCCCCAAGCAAACAATAATGTTTTAAAATCATTCGTCACCCTCTTGTTCTTATCAACATGTATTTGGGGTCGGCAACATGTCTAATTCCTCCATACTTTATATCAATAGTTTATCCTTTTTCTTTCTATCTTCTATGCTAAATATATTTATATATATATATATTAATTTTATATAATAATATTATTAATATTATAAAGCTGAAGAGTTTGTTTGTTTGTTTGTTTGAACGCGCTAATCTCAGGCACTACTGGTTGGAATTGAAAAATTATTTTTGTTTTAGATAGTCCATTTATCGAGGAAGGTTATAGGCATAACATCACGCTACAACCAATACGAGCCGAGCATAAATGAAAAATGTTGCAAAAACGGGCAAAATTATTCCTTTTTGAGAGCTTTTATTGCGTGCGCTGCGTAAACGGTTTAAGTTACGCAAATTTAATGTATGATGGAATTGTTCTTCTTTAAAAGTTCTAAAAAAAAGTCCGCTACAGCATATGTCTATCTTTTAAGATTGACTCACAACAGCAGCTTTTATGTTCTAAATTTTAATTAGATCGCCGCCGCCGGTAGAAACAAAAGTTACATTCGTATAGTAGTAAGGGTAGGTAGGTTAGGGTAGGTAGGGTAGGGTAGGTAGGATGGGGTAGGTAGGGTAGGATAGGTAGGGTAGGGTAGGTAGGGAAGGGTAGGTAGGGTAGGGTAGGTAGGGTAGGGTAGGTAGGGTAGGGTAGGTAGGGTAGTGTAGGTAGGGTAGGGTAGGTAGGGTAGGGTAGGTAGGGTAGGGTAGGTAGGGTAGGGTAGGTAGGGTAGGGTAGGTAGGGTAGGGTAGGTAGGGTAGGGTAGGTAGGGTAGGGTAGGTAGGGTAGGGTAGGTAGGGTAGGGTAGGTAGGGTAGGGTAGGTAGGGTAGGGTAGGTAGGGTAGGGTAGGTAGGGTAGGGTAGGTAGGGTAGGGTAGGTAGGGTAGGGTAGGTAGGGTAGGTAGGGTAGGTAGGGTAGGTAGGGTAGGTAGGGTAGGTAGGGTAGGTAGGGTAGGTAGGGTAGGGTAGGTAGGGTAGGGTAGGTAGGGTAGGGTAGGTAGGGTAGGGTAGGTAGGGTAGGGTAGGTAGGGTAGGGTAGGTAGGGTAGGGTAGGTAGGGTAGGGTAGGTAGGGTAGGGTAGGTAGGGTAGGGTAGGTAGGGTAGGGTAGGTAGGGTAGGGTAGGTAGGGTAGGGTAGGTAGGGTAGGGTAGGTAGGGTAGGGTAGGTAGGGTAGGGTAGGTAGGGTAGGGTAGGTAGGGTAGGGTAGGTAGGGTAGGGTAGGTAGGGTAGGGTAGGTAGGGTAGGGTAGGTAGGGTAGGGTAGGTAGGGTAGGGTAGGTAGGGTAGGGTAGGTAGGGTAGGGTAGGTAGGGTAGGGTAGGTAGGGTAGGGTAGGTAGGGTAGGGTAGGTAGGGTAGGGTAGGTAGGGTAGGGTAGGTAGGGTAGGGTAGGTAGGGTAGGTAGGGTAGGGTAGGTAGGGTAGGGTAGGTAGGGTAGGGTAGGTAGGGTAGGGTAGGTAGGGTAGGGTAGGTAGGGTAGGGTAGGTAGGGTTTTTTTTTTTTTTTTTTTTATGGTGCCTACCTCTCCGCGCTTTTGGCGGAGTCTGCGAGCTAAGAGTCCCCGGACATAATCCGAGACTATGGAGACTTATCTTTATTACTAGGTATTACAACTTTCTTATTTCACTATTACATATCTTACTTTCTACTTCATGATAAGTTTCTAAATTTAACACTTGAACTTGAACAGAGTTACTAATATTATTAGACATTAATCTTATACTACAGTTATCCTATTTTTTACATCCATTCACTAATTAATGCTACCTGTTATATATGACATATATAATTTTGAGCATACTTATATATCTATTTATTCTTTTCTATCGTTTTTTCCGCTATTTTCTTACAATATTTTAAAAATTCTGTTCTGTGTTTTTTGGTCTCGATTAATTTACTAAAGTTTTCTATCTTTATCTCTATTCCCAGTCTTTGTTCAATCTCGTACCTCTCCAGGCCATAGGCCGGGCAGTCAGTCAGTAAATGGGTCACCGTCTCGTCTTTGTCAGGGTCACATGCGCAAGATGGGCTTCCCTTGCACTTGAACCTGTGCAGGTATTCGGAAAAACCACCATGGCCAGTCAAAATCTGTGTAATTACACCTGTCGGTTTTATTTTTCTGACAAGCCCATACGCGTCAACTGCGTCCGGAAAAAACAATTTAGTGGTCGCGGCTGTGTCGCCCATCCTGTACCGCCGGTTCCATTCGTCAAGCGAATCCTTTCGGATTTGCCGCTTGACGAATGAAACCGGACACTGGTCGTAATCCGGCCTCCTCTTCAATTTGAGCGCCGCATCCTTAGCCAGCTGGTCGGCTCTCTCATTCCCTTCCAGTCCCGCATGGGCCTTGATCCAGAACAAAGATATATCTTTGCCCTGGGACCTGCCCTGCCGAAAGTTCTCTCTGGTTTCGACTGCAAGGGGATGAGAAGAGCGGTGGTTCGCGACCGTTTCGAGTGAAGATCGAGAGTCGCTAAAGATGCCAAAGGTCTCTTTAGCGCCCTTAAGTATCTCCCGCGTGGCTTTACATATGGCCAACAGTTCGGCCTGGTAGACCGTGCAGTGGGACGACAGCTTCAACTTCAGGCTTTTGGTTTCGGCGCCATTGCTCCAGAGAGACAATGCCGCCCCTACCTTGCCTTCAATTTTACTGCCGTCCGTGTAGATCTGCACTGCTTGTGCGCAGTGGTCGCTGAGTGATTCTTGGTCTGCCAGGCAAATGAACTGCAGGCTCATATGCTCTGCCGGGTGTTGTGTGGAGACAAATGCGGTTCGTCGCTCGACGTCCCTATCTCCTAGCGCTGACCGGGGTACCCCCCTACCAGCCTCGTACAGGGCGGCTGCCTCTTGCACTCGGAGATCGAGGGGCAGTATCCCAGCCAACACCAGTGCCGAGTTCAGGGAAACGGTGCGGTAGGATTTGCACATTTTCTGTGCAAATCCCCTTTGGACCGCATTTAGCCTCTTCTTTACGCACTTCTTTGTGGCTGCTGATGCCCACGCACTTGCCGCGTACAAAATGACGGGTTCAACTACTGCCGTATACATGGTGCGGATGACGTCAGGGTGGAGGCCCCAGCTGACCTTCGCAGCCCTCGACAACTGATGGTAAAATCCAATCGCTTTTTTGCACACATTCGCTACGTGCGTGTTGAATGTAAGCTTGTTGTCGATAGTTAGTCCCAGGATTTTGATCTCTTGCGTCATGCCAATGGCGACCCCTCCCATGCTCAGCCGCGGGGTGTCGTATTTCCGTTTCCGCGTTATTACCATCGCATTTGTCTTATGCGGTGCGAATTTTAACTTATTACTAACACCCCACTGGTAAACATGGGTGAGGGCATCATTCGCCTTCAGCTCGACCTCGTTCGCTGAGTCGCCATCAAATATCAACACCACGTCGTCAGCGAAGACTTGGCAGTAGTCTCCCCGTTCCGCCAGCCCCTTTAGTAGGGGATCCAAGAGAACGTTCCAGAGGATCGGTCCTCCAATCGATCCCTGTACGCATCCCTTGGTAGTCTCCCTCACGACCTCCTCTCCTGCGTACCTGACCCTGACCCTTCGGTTATCGAGGTAGCTGTCCATTACTCTCCTCACATTTACTGGGCATTTTTCCTCAGCCAGTCTGGTTCGGATAGCTGGCCACCATGCGCTGTCAAAAGCTCCCTCTATGTCTAGCGACACCATTACGGTTAGCTTGTGGTCCGCTAATTTTCCACGTATGTGTCCGACCAGATCATAGAGGGAGTCTTCTGTCTCTTCTGGGGCATGAACCCGTACTGGCGAGTACTGAGTTTAGGTATAATGTGCCATTTCACTCTGCTTATGACCATTTTTTCCAAGACTTTTCCCAGCACCGGCAACAGACCGATTGGCCTGTAGGATTTTGGAACTGTATAGCTGTCCTTCCCGGGTTTCCTTAGGATCACAACTGTGGCCTCCTTCCAGGTCCCAGGAAAGTAGCCCAGTTCCAAGCACTTATTAGCCAGTGCTAGGAAAGTTCCCGGATCGTGGTTAATCGACTGCTGGCATATGTCGGCCGTGAGATCATCCGCCCCGGGGGCCTTTTTGGGGTTGAAGCTGCGCATGCTTAGGGTAGGTAGGGTAGGTAGGGTAGGGTAGGTAGGGTAGGGTAGGTAGGGTAGGGTAGGTAGGGTAGGGTATGTAGGGTAGGGTAGGGTAGGGTAGGGTAGGTAGGGTAGATAGAGTAGGTGGGTAGGGTAGTTCTGGGAAATAAAAAAAATAGGGTAGGTAGGTAGGTAGCCAGTTGACGGGAGCGAAGCCGCGGGGGTCAGCTAGTTATCTATATATAGGCTTGCGCTTGACCACTATCTCACCTGATGGTAAGCGATGATGTGGTCGACGGTGAAGCACGGTTGCCTAGAAGAAACCCATTCACTCTTGACTTAAATACCCCTAGATTGTAGCTATCGGGAAACACAGACTCCGGCAGGAAATCCCACTCCTTAGCTGTACGCATAATAAATTGTCCCCAAAACGTTTTGTGCGTATGGGTGGGATGTCCACCATGTACCGATGACGCATCGCCGTAAGCCTGGTAGTCCGATGATGGAACGAGTTGGGCGGAATTAAATCATGCAATTCCATCGCAAACTCACCGAAATTCCCTTCTTTTCTAGCTAAGTAATTTTTGAAACCATTTCACCCATCATTTCTTCTTTGGTTTTCAATTTCAAATTCTTAATAGTTTGATAACCGATCCACCGATTCCTAAATTAAGAGTTTGATTTTTTTATCAGAATACAATATCCAGAAAACCTCTCAAACTTTGTCGTTAACATTAACGTGGAGATCGACATGTTCTTAAGGCCGTACCCTAACCAAAAAATCAGCATAAGATATGAGCATTCCTATTGGCCTAGCGGCACCGGTGGCGCATGAATTCCGGTAGTGAATACGCCCAGATTTTAGAATAAAATCTTTATAAAATCGAATATTGGTCTTTTGAAAAAAAATTAACTTACAAAATGTTCGTTATCAAATTGTCTATCCATTAGTGTTAGTATAAAAAAATATTAATGAACACTTTACGAGGAGTTGCATACTATCAATAATTATTTCACATTTTTATGGTTTTGTTGAAAGGAGATTAGTGACAAATATACCTCTTTAAAAAAAAGTGTACCACCATTTTAGAATCAACATTATGTAGAAATTTAATGTATTTTTATTAATTGATATTTCTTATTAAATAAAGAGTAGATAGCTCTTAAAAACTGCACAAGATTCGACTAGCGCGGCGTTTTGCTCGGGGAGGCGCCTTAACACCAAATACTCGATTCTGAAACCGGTCCATTTCACAAAAACCTACATGGGTTCTTAAGAAACATCTGAATCGAGTGCACGGTTCAAATTGTTCGATGGCTATAGAGAAGAACAGAGGATCCAAATAAGTGACTTTATATCAACATATCATATAAGTGTTGCGACAGAGATTGTTAAAATTATCTGGAAATGCCAAGCACCATCAAAAAGTTACTTGATAAATCCTTTACATTTAGGCCTTGGCATTTACGCCTCAGAGGAGAGGAGCTCGTGGCTAAATAATAACAGCCGCACGGGTCGATCATCAAGGTTAAGCAACGCTTGACGAGGTCGGTCCGTGGATGGGTGACCATTCCAACATACCGAGTTTTCTCCGTGCCTCGGAAAGCACGTTTAGCCGTAGGTCCCGGCTGTTATTTGAAGATCTTTGACAGTCGTTACGGGTAGTCAGAAGCTTGAGATCTGACACCAGTCTTGCCAAGAGGTACCGTGTTACCCAGTTACTGGGTTGTGGAGGTCAGATAGGCAGTCGCTCCATGTATAACACTGGTACTCAGCTGAATCCGGTAAGACTGGAAGCCGACCCCAGTATAGTTGGGAAAAGGCTAGTCAGATGATGATTTACGCCTCAGGCAAGAAACTCCGCAGTTATCTTATCGTGTGGAGGGGCCGAGAAATAACTCTGACACTTCGACCCATTAAGATCTATGGTGGTCAAAGTTACTTCATCATCTTCCTTACCAACAATATTCTAAAATATCATTGTAATAATGTTTCAGGTCCTTGAACAGCGATGCCCACTCGTCTCACAGGAGACCCCTTTTGAGCGTACATAGCACCTGCCCCGTGGCCAAACTTTATGTAGAAGAAACTGAACGAAAGAAAAGTGGTTGATACCTGAAACGAAAGGTATCAACCACTCACCTGCACTTGGCGATCCGCTTCCTTCTCCTTAGGGTACCCCGGCAGATGATGATAGCTCGCTAGTTGCGTTCTAGGACGTGTTGAATCTCGTGTTGGCCTTGCAATTGTAGTTTGTGTCGTTTTATCGCGTTTTTATAATTATTTCGGGAGCACCAGCTAAAAGCAGCGTTTCGGTTCGCGGCCTGTTGATCAGAAGCCGAGTGCCCTTGTGTCTGACGTCGGTAACAAGTTTGGATATTCGAGGTCGCCGGATCGAGTATGGCAATGAAGTCAGCTGGCAGAAAAATAAAGATTAGTTATTTAGTTTGTCTTATTATTTCCTTACTTTGGCTTTTTTTAATTCTTCGTATTTTATTCTTATGTGAACAGAAACTGTCAAGTAATATATATTATTTTATATTACCGAAAACAGCGTCACAGACAGACATAAAACTCACTAGATAACGCAAGGCCCTCCATCTGCATCTGTATGAAAACCAAGCGAGCCACTATTGCACACACAATTTAAAAGGAAACGGGGGCAGAGAGCGCCGACTGAATTTCCTTAGTAAAAAGTCATAATTCGAGGTTAGGCTCGCGTGTCTTTCCTACTCCAATATTGGACCAATTTAAAAGATATTCCGTAAACTGAAAATTAAAGATATATACTATGTCCCTAAGTTTTTCTTTTTGATGATACATTATCTTTAGAAGTACTAGAGCCCTCAAAAAATGCTCAAAATTGCGCTGTCAACAGACGCTTAGTGTACAAATTTGACAAATATAAATGAAAAAAGGAAAACATAGGGACATAGTATATATCTTATTTTACCAGTTTATGGAATATCTTTTAAATTGGTCCAATATTGGAGGAGGAACGAGACGAGAGCCAAACCTCGAATTATGACTTTTTACTAAGGAAATTCAGTCGGCGCTCTCTGCCCATATTTCTTCTTAAGAACAAAACTTACGATGAAAATAAATATTTCCATTGCCTCGGCCATCTTTTTTTGTAGAGTTTTTACCGCTCATCATCATCATCACATCATCAGCCTATTAATGTTCCCACTGCTGGGACACAGGCCTCCTCTTTCTGTGAAAGGGAAAGGGCCGTAATCCACCACGCGGTCCCAGTGCGGGTTGGTGGATGTCGCATGTCTTCGAATTTTTGGTTCTAGGATTTACCGCTCAATATGGTTAATTAGACATTTTTCTAGATTTCGGCTGATCAGACAGATAGATAAATTTCGTAAATGCTAAATTAAACAGTTTAAAGGAAGAGCTCTCACTTTTACTTCCTTTTACGAATATAACAAGCGAAGTAAACACATTCACGGTTCTATCCCAGAAGATATGAGGTCATAGATATAAATTTACGAGTAACTAGATTTACTCGTAAATTTATATCTATGACCTCATATCTTCTGGGATAGATTGAATATTAAATTGGTCATTACTAGTAAGAACATTTTACTATAATGAAATTTATTTTGCGGTTGTCAATTTCAGATCCATCATGGATGGAGAACGATCTTCATCAACCAGTCGCGTCTGCAAACTGCCGTGTCTCCAGCACATCATCCTGCATCCGCCGTGCATCCTTTCCTTCGAGCTTTCGACGCAGTCCTTCGAGCATCAAGCTCTTCGCATCAGCAGCCATGAAGTACAGACAACATAGTACAGTATAATTAGGTATGTATGTAAGTTACATTTCTTAACAGTTTTATTAGATTATCGCATTGAAAACATCGAGATTGTTAAGTTAACCTTTTTTTTGTGTGGGTAATCATCCAATGACTTCTCCTGCTCTGGGTGAGGCGGGAGGGTGTGTCAGAATTTTTGTTACTGACTAAAACCCACCCGTGTTCCTTCAGTTGCTTGAGCCAGGGCCGCAGTAACTCTTTTTCAAATTTATCCGTGACCCAAGTTATCCTAAACTGTAACTCTTTCTTTCTTTTCATTTTCTTTTTCAAGAAACAAAATTGCTCCAGTATCGTGGGTGTTTCACAAAGATTTAAACTCACTTATACAAACAATCAGGAACAACTCTATGTGTAGGCCATACAAATATTTTTTCTGTGCGGGAGTAGAACCTGCAACACACAGCATAGCAGCTGATCGTTCAGCCACTGCATCGTTTCTGTACTGTATTCGTATTTTCAATCATTATCTACATTAAAATCTCTGTCACTCGTGCCGCAAACTTCAGTCAGGTCAGTATTTAAGTAAAATTTTATGCCAATTCTAAACAGAATCACTTTTAGAACATCGATATTGTTAAGTTATCCTAAATCTCAACTCTTCCTGCACCATATCCTTGCTTAAGTATTTTTTACACGACCTTTTTACGTTTCAGGTCCCTCATTAACAAGCACCGTCGCTGATGGGGTGTAAGTGGCTCTACCACCACCTTCAGAGCCAAAGTCAGCCTCACCTGCCCGCGGTACACCCTGCTGAACTTACAAACGAGGCTCTGACGAACCCCTGGTCTCCTCAACTAGCCTGTCGAGGAGACCAGGGCAGCAGACATACTGCGAATTCTTAGTACTAAAGAGTAAAATCTTTTAATTGTTGATAGATAGATAAGGTAAGATTTTTTATTCTTATATAAAATACGGTTAATTTGGTAACATTCAAAAATCACATAATAGGATAATTAGACGTAAGCTAGTTTTAAGGAACTGGTGTTTTATTTATCCTTGCCATCCTTCCTCATCATCGCGAGGAGCTCGTGGCTAAATAATAACAGAGGAGCTCGTGGCTAAATAATAACAGCCGCACGGGTCGATCATCAAGGTTAAGCAACGTTTCACGAGGTCGGTCAGTGGATGGGAGACTGAGTTTCCTCCGTGCCTCGGAAAGCACGTTAAGCCGTTGGTCCCGGCTGTCATTCGAAGATCTTTGACAGTCGTTACGGGTAGTCAGAAGCTTGAGATCTGACACCAGTCTTACCAAGGGGTACCGTGTTACCCAGTTACTGGGTTTTGGAGGTCAGATAGGCAGTCGCTCCATGTAAAACACTGGCACTTAGCTGAATCCGGTAAGACCGGAAGCCGACCCCAATATAGTTGGGAAAAAGGCTAGGCAAGATGAGATCCTTCCTCATCATCATCTGTCAAGCCTTTTCCCACCTATGTTGGGAATCGTCTTCCGGTCCTACTGGATGCAGTTTAGTAACATGTTTTTTCGAGGATCCGCTGGATGCGAGATGCACGGAACCGGTCAATTGGCGTAGCTTGGGGTAAGTCTATATCCAGCAGTGGACGTCTTTCGGCTGATATGAAAATGATGATGATGATTTTACGTCGAGCGACTGCCTGCCTATAAGACCTCTACAACCCATCTTCATCACTCTATATACTTAATCGCTCACTTTAGGCCTTCAGGATAATCTAGTCAGTTTTCCATACAGTTTTCAGCCGAAATCGACCAAGTTTGGCATATTCTTCTTCTTCGTGTCAATGATTCCTTCACAAAATTTTTTTCGACCAGTATTCAGCCACGTCGATAGCCTTAGCGCTGGCCTCACAAAGGTCTTTCATAATGCAGTTGCTTTTACATAAGGAGCAGGACAGGAGGTGGGGCATCGTCTGTGGGGTGGTTCAGCAGACACACTGTGGCTGATTGGAGTACCCCCATCTGATCAGTTATGCCTACAGCGGCCCACTTGGCTTCGTAACCGGTTTATTATTCCTCAAAGTTTGGCATTGAAAGACATAGACGCTTGCAAATCGTATGCGGCAGTCACCTCTGTGTAAGCACAGCTTCCATAGCTACCTACGGCAAGTCAAAGACTGCAGACAAGCCAATGTAAATAGGGCCTAGAGCGTATGGCTGCGTCAGCGAATGGTGTTGCCGTAGTTGAATACTGAGCCAAACATAGTATTTAAAAACTGCTTTTGCTAACGACACGATAAGAAGAAAGACGGCCTAAACAAAGTGATAGTCGATCAGCGAGCAGGATTTTCAAAAATAACAAACTGAACGATTGAAATCATCATCATCATTTCAGCCGAAAGACGTCCACTGCTGGACATAGGCCTCCCCCAGGCGTCGCCACATTGACCGATCCCGTGCGTCTCGCATCCAGCGCTTTCCCGCAACCTTAACCAGGTCATCGGTCCACCTAGTGGGAGGCCATCCAACGTATCGTCTTCCGGTTCGCAGTCGCCATTCCAGAACTTTTCGGCCCCATCGGCCATCCGTTCTGCGAGCAATGTGCCCTGCCCACTGCCACTTAAGTTTGGCAATTCTTCGGGCTATGTCGGTAACCCTGGTTCTCTTGCGGATCTCCACATTTCTGATTCGATCACGCAACGAACGATTGATATGCGCCACAGAAATGTCACGAAGTCAATACAAAAACAAAACTGTACTGTTATCGATGATATAATGTCACTTTGTATAGATCCAATATAGCACGGTTCTCGTGGTTCTCAGAGTTTTAATATATGACAAGGTAATTTGAATAATGTATGAATGGGATAGATATTTAGGAGACACAGACTTGTCGCGATCTCAATTTCTTATAACCTAAGATCCGACTGCAGAAACCTGCAGGAATCAATTCTAATTTCCATGAATGATACATGATGATGATATAATAGAAGGCTGCAGGGTTGCCTGGAAATATCTATCCGCAATAACCTTAATTAAATCAATTGAAATTTATGGTTGATCACTAACCCCAAATACTAATCAGAATGTTGGGCTGTGAAAAAGATGGATGAAAAGAGATTGCATGTAGCTGTTTAATACAGGCCTTCGGATCACAAAGCCAAGAGGCAGACACTGGGGCCCATAGCAATGCTGCGACTTCTGGATCCTATCAGGTCTATACCCGCGAAACTGCGATGCGCAGCAGCGGAAAGCTAGGGGGTTTGCTCTTTCGAGATACTGGTTCCTGTCGGACAGGTGGAAAATGCTTCTTACAACTATGCACGTACGGTTCGGTCAATCCCGTGTGGTAGGGGGTTACAAGGATAAATATATATATAATATTAGGA
This sequence comes from Orthosia incerta, assembly GCA_948252205.1. Lineage (NCBI taxonomy): Eukaryota > Metazoa > Arthropoda > Insecta > Lepidoptera > Noctuidae > Orthosia > Orthosia incerta. Next base: position 16,605,375 of record OX411769.1, on the reverse strand, counting down.
AAATGAAGGATAACCGACGGCTTCTGGACCGGAAGCTCCGGCATCCACCAGGTTCAAAATACCTGATCAACGTCGGTTATCCATAATTATTATATATATTTTCTCCTCGAACCCCCGACCACACACCGGATTCAACGACCCCAGGAGGCCACCGCGGGAACAAGGGTAAGTGCAGACAGGAACCAGTATCTCTAAGAGCCAACCCCTAGCTCACCGCTGCTGCGGCTCGCAGTTTCGCGTGTATGTTGAACAGTAAGTTGCTGGCCTACCTTGAAGACAATAATCTCCTCAGTGACCGTCAATATGGTTTTCGGTGGGGACGGTCAACTGGCGATCTTTTTGTGTATGTCACGCACTGCTGGGGCGAAGCCATCGAGAGACACGGCGAAGCACTTGATGAATCGCTTGATATCTCGAAAGCCTTCGACAGGGTCTGGCACGCAAGTCTGCTCAGTAAGCTTCCTGCTTATGGCATCCCCACTGGTTTTTGTAGCTGGATATCAGACTTCCTTAGCGAACGGTCGATTCGAGTAGTCATTGACGGCTGCTCCTCAGACCTTATGGCTATTGATGCCGGAGTTCCTCAGGGGTCTGTTCTCTCTGCAACTCTATTCCTGCTGCACATCAATGACCTACTTCAGCCTGGTATTGTTGGGTACGCAGATGACAGTACTGTTTCAGAGAGATACTTGTCCAGCGCAAAAACCAGCGTGGATGAAGTTCGTTCCTTGAGGGAGGCTATTGTAGAATGGGTAGATTTGACCTTTAGCCTTGTCTCCCAGTGGGGTGATGACAATCTGGTCTCTTTTAAAGCCAAGAAAACACAGGACAGGCGTGTCTTTTTACCGCTAAAAGGAGTCTGTTTGATCAAACACCTACTTTTCGGGGTGCGTCTGGTCCTGTGACTGATCGGCTCGAGCTCCTAGGCATGGAGTTGACATCCAGTCTCAACTTCGGCACCTCCATTGAGTACAAAGCCAAAATTGCGGCCAAAAAACTGGGAATCCTAAATAGAGTGAAGCGATACTTTACGCCTGGACAGCTTTTAACCGTATACAAAGCGCAAGTCCGATCCTGCATGGAGTACTGCAGCCACCTTTGGGATGGATCAGCTAAGTATCAGCTTGCCGCGCTTGACTCAGTGGAGCGCAGAGCCAAGAGGCTCATTGGCGACGTTAAACTGGTGGACGCCAAGCTTCACAGCTTAGCTCATCGCCGCAAAATTGCCTGCTTGTCGGTCTTTTACAGACTGTACTTCGGTGAGTGTGCTCAAGAACTCTACGACCTCATCCCACCAGCCCCCTTCTACCATCGGACATCTAGACGCACTGCAAGTTATCATCCTTACCTTGTTGCCATTCTACCAATTCGAACCAAGCGCTTGCAAACATCCTTTATAATGCGCACAGCGAATGAATGGAACTCACTACCTGCGTCTGTGTTTCCGAATGCATTCAACCCGAATCTCTTCAAAGTTAGAGTGAACAGGCTTCTTCTGGGTAAGCTCACTCCATCGTCGACTCTGTCTCTGTCACCTATGACCTAGACTAGAGTCAAGAGCAAACCCATTACAAATAAAAAAATAGACCTGATAGGATCCAAAACCCGCATCGTTGCTATGGGCCCCAGCGTTTGCCTCTTGGCTTTCTGATCCGAAGGCCTGTATTAAACAAAAGATATATACTGTGCCTCTGTTTTCTTAGTAGTAGTAACGTCTGGGGCGTCTGGGCTCTGGCCCTATTGAGTATACATATTATTATGTCAAGCTGAAGAATAATATCAAGAGATATAATCATAACTCAAGAGTTATGATTGGTTGGCAGTTGATTGGTAGGTGTGGCCAATTTTGAGTTTGAGTCGAGTATGAGCTCGGCAGCAAGGCTATGGGCCTTGCCCATAGAGAAAAAAATATCTCGGGGCCATGCCTATCTTTAGGTATTCTATACGGATACATTCTCTCAGCAAGTCACATCTACTCAGCTATCAACTTTTCGCCCTAAATATGCATACGCAAAACCCTACCAGCTCCCCCTCTAATAGTCGGGAATTTCAGAATAAAACGAAACCATGTTTTAACAATTTTATTTTAATATGAATTTGAATAATAATGGCATACCACATAATGGTTTCACCAAAAAATACCCAAATTTTAAAACATATTATTGCATTTATATATGCTGCTGCAAGCTGCAAGGAAAGGGTTATGTCTTTCGCGCGCATCTTGAATGCATGTAATTTTCAAACCTCTTGATGGTTTTTTGTAATTAAGACATCGTTAGATAGGTCTTGACCGATTTCTTGACAAACATGGCGGTTTTTGGGCGCCATATTGTGGATGTCCGATTGTTTTTCAAACCCCTCGTTTAGGTTCATCAAAATGAAAGGTTTTTAGTGATTATTACATAAATATATGCCACTTATATGTTTAAATGTAATTCGAAAAAAAAAGAAAACTGAAAAGTTGTAAATAAAAAAGTCTAGTTAAATACAAAAACCCGACTGTATAAGAAGTGAACTAAAAAGATGGAAACAAGAAGAAAATCATGCTGTGCAGTTGGAGGATATAGTTTTAGTCAGCCAGCTCGTAAATATGTATCCTCCAACTGCACAGCATAATTTTCACTCTTTCTTCCGAAAAGAAAGTTATTTTTCGCTTTGTAGTGTTTTTTTTAATAATGGCATAGAGCCAAGAACATTATGTCATAACAGCTTAATTGTTGTAATGAACGAGAAAAGGATTCTGGGTTAGTCAGCATGTACGTAGCTCGAGCCGCTACATGGAAGTTCCACACCAAGTCCGAAACGCCATCAAATGCAATATCTTTTTCTTCGTACGGTATGTACTGGAGACTTATCACTTGGGCCATGGCAGCAAGGGGAACTGCAGTAAACTGCAAGCTGCCAGGCTGTTGACTAGTCAGCGGCCTTCAGAAGAGGGACGATGCTGCTCCTGAGAAATGAGAAAATAAAAAAGTTTGATAAAATACAGATCTGTAATTTCGCACTCTGTAATCTAAAAGAGAGAGAGCGGTGGTGGCCTAGTGGTATCGGCCTCGACTTACAAGTTGTAGGTCGTAGGTTCGAGCCCAGGCAGGCACTTTACTTTGTGTAAATTATTTCATCACCACTGCTCTCAAAACGGTAAAGGAAAACATCATGAGGAAACCGGCATGTCCTAGAACCAAAAATTCGAAGACATGTGACGTCCACCAACCCGCACTGGGCCCGCGTGGTGGATAATGGCCCATTCCTTCTCACAGAGAGGAAGCTTGTGTCCCAGCAGTGGGAACATTAATAAGCTGATGATGTGATGTTGAATCTAAAAGAAGTGAATTGATTCGAGGGTTTGTATTATTCGTATTGCACATTCGAAGACATGTGACATCCACCAAACCGCACTGGGCCCGTGTGATGGATCAAGGCGCATTCCCAATTACAGATAGGGGCCTGTGTCCCAGCAGTGGGAACATTAATAGGCTGATGATGTGATGATGAATCTAAAAGAAGTGAATTGATTCGAGGGTTTGTATTATTCGTATTGCACATTCGATGACATGTGACATCCACCAAACCGCACTGGGCCCGTGTGATGGATTAAGGCGCATTCCCTATTACAGCGAGGGGCCTGTGTCCCAGCAGTGGGAACATTAAAAGGCTGATGATTGCACATTCGCATTGAACATAGACCTCCCCCAATCGATCATTCCTTGCATCTCGCATCCAGCTGATTAACTAACGCCGGCTGCACACGTTGGCCCCAACGTAGGTCCTACCGACACTCGTCCAACGTGTGGATATATGAAATTGCGTTGGCGCCAACATTGGGGCGAGCGTTGGTAGTTGGCGTGTCGGTTTTAAGACGACTAACGCCAACGACCTTTAGGGAACAAAAAGCGCACTAGTTTCACACCCGCGCGACCCAAAATTTAGTAGTTTTTTGTACTTTCCTTATTATTTAATGACTTTAAAAAAAAGCCTTAGATCAAAATGTAGATAATCAAATTGTATTTGAGATGGTGTCAATTTTATTAAAATACGCTCAACGGTTTTGGTGCGATTGTCGTGTTTTTGTCCGTTTTAGACATAACTTTACAAATTAATTACACTGTTACACGAATAAAACTCAAAATTTTCTTAGATCAAATTATTAAAAAAATGGTCTAATGTAACATATTTTTTTTCAAAAAAATTACAACTAGTCATTTAAACGTGATTCTCATTTTAAAATCAGCTACTCAAGGGAATCTGAGCCTCGCGATCTTTCTACACGTTGGTGATTTGCTCAGTCCTGTTGCAACACGCATCGAGAGTTGCCGTGTTTTGTGATGTGTCGCCATCCACCATTATTTTTGACGTGGTTTTTCTTTTATTAAGTAACAAATATAAATTATAATATGAACTCAGTACTGTAAAAGCGCTTACAGCAATTTGCGTATCAGACATCTTCACATTGGCTCTGACGAGACATAACTAGTTTAATAGCCAACGTGTGTACGCCTCACCAATTAACCGAACAACTTTGGTACGAGCGTGTGTAGAGCCGGGGTTAGCCTTGTCATCGAGCTACCTGGAGGCCATCCAATGCAGCGTCTTCCGAAACGCGGTCACCACTACAGAGATTTTAGGTTCCGTTCTGCAATGCTCTGGCCACTGCCACTTCCAGCCACTTTTAGACATGCTTAGGTAATTTAATGCTGCCATTGAATCTTAGTAAGAATTAAGAATAATTTGCTTATAACGTTCCTACTGGTAGGACACAGGCCTTCTCTCTGTGAGAGAGAGTATGGGCCTTAATAAAACGCAGGCCCTGTACGGGTTGATAGGTGTCACATGTCTTCGAACTTTTTGGTTCTAGGATACGTCTGTCAGTTGGTACAAAGGCTGTACCTAACGACCAAGAGTGGATTTTCAAACAGGATTTTCCAAAAAGAACATGTTTATCAAAAGCCTTGTTTTCACAATTACGAAAACAATAAAAAAACCGGCCAAGTGCGAGTCGGACTCGCGCACGAAGGGTTCCGTACCATTATCGCAAAAATCGGCAAAAAAATCACATTTGTTGTATGGGAGCCCCCCTTAATTCATTTTATTTAATTGAAATCATTACTATTTTTTGAAGTGAATATACAACTTAATATTCTGTGAATATACAACTAAATATTCTGTGAATATTTCAAGTGTCTACCTGTTTCCGTTATTAATATCGAGCAAAAAACAGCAAAAAAAACACGTTTGTTGTATGGGAGCCCCCCTTAATTAATTTTATTTTAATTAAATCATTACTATTTTTTGAAGTGAATATACAACTAAGTATGCCGGGAATATTTCAAGCGTCTACCTGTTGGCGTTATTAATATCGAGCAAAAACGGCAAAAAAATCACGTTTGTTGTATGGGAGCCCCCCATAAATATGTATTTTCTTCTGTTTTTAGTATTTATTGTTATAGCGGCAATAGAAATACATCATCTGTGAAAATTTCAACTGTCTAGCTATCACGGTTCATGAGATACAGCCTGGTGACAGACGGACAGACAGACAGACAGACTGACAGACGCATCGCGGAGTCTTAGTAATAGGGTCCCGTTTTTACCCTTTGGGTACGGAACCCTAAAAAAACAGTCATATCGGTCGAGCCGTGATCGTTCATACTTGCTAGAGTTGATTACTACAAGCTTTTTGTTTAACTTGCAGTGTATGTATGTATGAAAGTGTGTTCGGGTCAAATCTTGCAATTGAAATTTAAAGCAGTTACAATCCACCGATTAAGATGCAATTTTGCTTACACGTTAAGTTTGGATGACAATGCATGGTTAGCTAAGTGACGTCATTCGAAATCCAATATGGCGGACGGCCCAAGATGGCGGACTAGTAACTTTTTTTGCAGTACCATGGTATGGGTATCAAATGAAAAGGTTTACTGAGAAGAATACAAAAAAGCTTGTTTTTTATTATTTATATAGAAGACTTGGTTATGCCCGTGGCTTTCCACAGGAAATTATATTCACAAACCTGCCTCGTTTATCGTTATAGTGAAAACCGTATAAAATCTTATGCGTAGTTTAGAGGCCCTAAGTCAGATGGCGCAACGCAAATTGAACTATGTCGGTACGCAATACCGCACACTTATTTTCTTAGATCATTTCAAGTGCAAATCGGTCTTATTGCAGCGCGTTGCGTCCATGTGAAGGTACTTACAATTTCGCTTAGCGGTGTTTGATAAATTGAATAGCATTGAGCCACCTGGATGTACGCTAAGCGGGGAAACAGACAGAATAAAAAAAATAAGTTAAAAAGATCGATAAACCCGACTGCTTATGAAGAGAACCATTAAAAATTTAAATAAAAACCCGACTGCTTACGAAGCGAACTAAAAAGATGTAAACAAGAAGAAAATCATGCTGTGCTGTCAGGAGGGTACTTATGGTTTTGGTAAGCCAGCTCGTGAATATGTATCCTCCGACTGCGTAGCATATGGTTGTCTCATGATCATGTTTACATATTTATTTCGCTTTGTAAGTAGTAGGGATTTTGATTTTTTATTTTTTAAATTTAATTTACAACTTTTTAATTATATATTTTATCGAATTACTTTTAAACACATAATTGGTATTTATTTTTATTATCATCTCTTAACCTTTCATTTTGGAACCCCACAATATGGCGACCATAACCCGCCATTTTATTTTTTTATTTTATTGCAGCCTGTGACATTCGCAAGGTTAAGATGAATCGATTGATGTAAGAACCATCAAAATTGGCCTACGCATTCGGTCTCACAAGAACAAACATACACACAGACCATACTATATAAATACATATACACCACTGATAAACACATAACCGTCCTTGGCATCGCGCAGTCGGGTAAAACAACTTTGTTTTATACAATTTAGAGACGAAGATTGTGAATAAAATGGTTCACTTACCTGGATATTACATAGAGGGCTAAAAAACTGGGGAAGCTGGAAACGACTCACAATCTCAAGTAGACACTACTGCTCGGGACAGGGAGAGTTGGTGTATGTAAATGTTACCATATCAATCAATAAATTGCACCCGAAAAAGGCTATTAAAAACGGTCGAATGTTTATGATTTAATGCTGTATTTCAATATTGGAATAAAAGTATTCTCCAGTATTATATATTGTGTTTTGTTTTATTATCCTTAACTGGCTGGTTTATTCTTAAGGTCGAAATTTTTCCATACAAACGTAGTCTAGGGATTATTCCACTGTTTGACGATGTACGTCCAAAATAAAAAGTGATATCAATTTGTCTCATCATTATCTAGCCCTGTATGGAAGCGAAAAAGTAAAAAAAGGAAATATTTGCAAGTTACGAGCGTCGAAAGTTCCATATTTCGACACTAATTTTAACGCATTTTTGGGCGCAAATAAATACCATAAGAAGACGGCAAATTGCAAAACGGCCTCCATAAAGGGATAGATTAGTAGTTCAACAATGCATATAATTTTATTTTGAACAGATAGATTTAGTTGTTTTTTCATGATATCTAGACTGCCAAAGGTTTGTTTATAAAATTTCGTGCGCTCGGTTTCGTCCTAAATCATTATCCATTTCGCTACAAATTTGCAAAAGTGTGTATTCATACGCGAACTACGTTCTCGATTTCGTTGTATTTTTTTTATTCAAACCTCGTCATCATCAACATTGACCATCATTACGTACTTATAAGGGAATCCATGTTTAACGGTACGTATCTACTAAGGGTCGAATGAGCGAAGCGGAATTTAGGCTTAGTGGCGCCTAAATTGACCAATCACAATGCTCGAAACCTCCCTCCGCTTTAATGGTGAAAGTTTAAGCAAGTGGATCGGGGTACAGCTAAGCTGATTTTTGTCTTATCTTACTTATTAACTTATAATCACACTAATATTATATAAAGGCGAAAGTTTATGTATGTGTGTGTGTTTGTATGTTTGTTACTTATAATCTATAGGCTCGCGTTTGACCACTATCTTGCCTGATGTTAAGCGACGACGTGGTCTACGGTGAAGCACGCTTGCCTAGAAGAAACCTATTCACTCTTGACTTAAAGACCCCAAGGTTGTAGCTATCAGGGAACAAAGACCCCGGAAGGTAATTCCACTCCTTAGCTGTACGCACAATGAAAGTATTAGCAAAACGCTTTGTGCGTATGGGAGGGATGTCCACCATGTACCGATGACGCATGGCCGTACGTCTTGTAGTCCGATGATGGAAAGGGCTAGGCGGAATCAAATTGTGCAGTTCTGTCGCAAACACCGATAAAAAACCGACAGGCTGGCAACTCGGCGTCGATGTTCGAGGCTCTGGAGCTTTGAGGCGACCAGTGCATCGTTGCCAATAAGACTTTTGGCCCGTCTGTCGATCGACTCAAGTGCATCAAGCTGGTATTTGGCAGATCCATCCCAGAGGTGAGAGCAGTACTCCATGCATGACCGAACTTGCGCTTTATACAAGTTGAGCAGCTGTTCAGGCGTGAAGTACCGTCTCACCTTAGCAAGAATCCCCATCTTTTTTGCAGCTAACTGAGCTTTCGCCTCAATGAATGGACCGAAGTTGAGGGTTGATGTCAACGTAACACCGAGAAGTTCGAGATGGTCCGTTATCGGCACGGTTACACCACGGAAAGAAGGAGCCGGGTGGAATTGGCTCTTTTTAGCGGAAAAAAAGACACGCCTGGGTCTTCGCAGCATTGAAACTGACCAAATTGGCATCACCCCATTCGGAGACCGCCTTCAAGGACAGGTTCAAGCGTTCAACCATGGCCTCCCGTAGAGAACGAATCTGAGGCCCAGTAGCCCGTACGCTGGACACGTATCTCTCAGCAACAGTGCTGTCGTCTGCGTACCCAAAGGTGCCGGGTTTTAGCAAATCATTAATGTGCAGCAAGAATAATGTTGCCGAGAGCACTGACCCCTGAGGGACTCCGGCGTTGATATCTAACTGACCGGACGAGCAGCCGTCGATAACCACTCGGATGGAGCGATCCCTCAGGAAGTCCCCTATCTAATCACACAGACCACTAGGCAGACCGAAGGAAGGAAGCTTACCAATGAGGCTTTCGTGCCAAACCCTGTCGAAAGCCTTCGAGATGTCGAGGGAGACGGCTAGCGCTTCCCCGTGTCTCTCGATGGCCTCACTCCAGATGTGAATGGCATATGCTAGAAGTTCCCCAGTGGACCGATTTCGGCGGAAGCCGTATTGGCGGTCACTGAGGATGTCGTTCGCTTCTAGGTATGCCAGGAGCTTACCGTTGAGTACACGTTCCATACTCTTACAGAGGATGGACGTTACAGATATGGTCTCTTGACTCTAGTCTAGGTCAGAGGTGACAGAGACAAAGTAGACGATGGAGTGAGCTTACCCAGAAGAAGCCTGTTCACTCTAACTTTGAAGAGATTCGGGTTGTATGCGTTCGGAAACACAGACGCAGGCAGTGAGTTCCACTCTTTTGCTGTGCGCATTATGAAGGATGTTTGGAAGCGCTTGGTGCGAATTGGTGGAATAGCAACTAGGTGAGGATGGTAACTTGCAGTGCGTCTAGATGTCCGATGGTAGAAGGGGGCCGGTGGGATGAGGTCGTGGAGTTCATGAGCACACTCGCCAAAATACAGTCTGTAGAAGACCGACAAGCAGGCAACCTTACGGCGATGAGCTAAGCTGTGAAGCTTGGCATCCACCAGTTTGACGTCGCCAATTGGTCTCTTGGCTCTGCGTTCCACCGAGTCAAGCGCGGCAAGCTGATATTTAGCTGAGCCATCCCAGAGGTGGCTGCAATACTCCATGCCGGATCGGACTTGCGCTTTGTAAAGAGTTAATAGCTGTCCAGGCATAAAGTATCGCTTCACTCTGTTTAGGACGCCCAGTTTCTTTGTACTCGATGGTGGCGCCGAAGTTGAGACTGGATGTCAACTCCATGCCAAGGAGCTCGAGCCGATCAGTTACAGGAACAGATGCACCCTGAAAAGTAGGCGTTTGGATGAAATGAGTCCTCTTTGCGGTAAAAAGACATTTTGTGACCTGTATTTTGGTGACGTTAAAAGAGACCAGATTGTCATCACCCCAACGGGAGACAAGACTTAAGCTCAAATCAGTACGCTCCACCATAGCCTCTCTCAAGGAACGAACTTCATCCCCGCCGTCATCACTTCTTCACGTTCAAACGAATGAACTGGATCTGGATGAAATATGGCACAGAGATATATTATAGTTTGGAATAGCACATAGGATACTCTTTATCCCGGGAATATGTTCCCTCGGGATAATTTTCGACATTCACGCGTGCGAAGCCGCGAAGCGCTCACAGAGAGGAGGCCTGTGTCCCAGCAGAACATTAATAGGTTGATGATGTGATGTGATGTGATACAATATCAGCCTCATCGAATACCGTGGTTTACTATCAAGGAAATGAGTAGGTATCATATTGTTCTGCTTCATTGATTACGCCACCAGCGACCACGCGACCCTAGGGTCACTACCCATCTCGCAAGTTTGGTTATTTGATGAAGAAAGTGAATTCTCCCAATTGTGAAACATGCGGAACGGTTGAAGATGTTCACCATCTACTTATGGAGTGTACTAAGAAGGAAAGAGATACACTGTTGAGCAGAATAAAAGTAAACGAATATGATATTGGTCCATTTATGTAAAAGTTTTAGCGCAACCTTCACCTGAGATAGCAAACCTACTTACTGATTTGTTTAAAATTAATAATGTATAATGTATTGGTAGGTGTAGTTTCGAGTAACTTTAAGTTATGATGAGGCTGACATGCCATTGTGGATAAAAGCCTCCTTTAAGAAAATAGAATAAAAAAAATAAAAAAATAATATTACTAATGGAAAAAATTGGATGGATGTATGATTGTTACTCCATCACGCCAGAACGGCTGAACAGATCTGGATGAAATTTGGCACCGAGATAGATTTGTCTTTTTACCCTGGTATAATGTTGCCTTGTTATGATAAAAAAAAATCACGCGGGCGAAGCCGCTGGCAGAAGCTAAAGTCCCCGTCACGAGAAGCTTTAAATTTTGTAAATAAAAAACTATACTCTACTATACTATACTAGTCACGTAGCGACAATTCAATCAACAATAAATATTCCCAAATTCAATCAACGGATAATATAATACTAGCATGCCGACGTAACTAGCGCTTTTCGTCTGATTAAACTGACTATTTTTCTAAGAACATCGATCGCGTTCGGTTTCGTTAAAGCAAAGATAGTCTGGATGTCGGCAGCATTTCCCCACAGCAGTATACCGTACGACATTACACTACGAAAATAGCTAAAGTATACTAAACCGGCTGTCTCTATTTCAGTTACATTACAAATTTTTCTAACAGCATATACTGCGCAGCTTAGCTTTTTTGACAATTTACCTATATATGGGCCCCACTAAAGCTTAGCATCCAAAGTTAAGCCTAAGCATACTGTGCTATTTTCAGAATTTCAATTCTTCGCCCTTTATCAACACATTCGTTTTCAACTGCCTAACGTGCGGTCAACTGCCCTCAAAGCGGTGAAGGAAAACATCATGAGAAAACCGGCATGTCCTAGAACCAAAAATTCGAAGACACGTGACATCCACCGCACTGGGCCGCGAGGTGGATTACGGCCCATTCCCTCTCACAGAGAGGAGACCTGTGTCCCAGCAGTAGAAAAATTAATAGGCTGATGATGTGATGTGTGTGATGTGTAAACATAATGCATTTGGTTTTTTTTTTCATTAAGAAGTAAATTGTTAACATTGAACCAGTGAACTACTTTGAGATCGCGCTATTTACATCGCCAGTAACCAGCTGCTTACGTTTAAGTTTAAACAAAAGTGAAGTATCATCCGAAAACAACACTATATCATGGTTATCCTTTATGAGGTAAGGCAAGTCATTAATATAAATAAGAAACAAGAATGGACCTAGAATCGAGCCCTGCGGGACTCCCATTGTTACTATAGATCCGGGAGATCTTTTTCCATTAACGTCAACGCTCTGAATCCTATTACTCAAGTATGAAGTAAGAAGATCCAGAGCGCTGTTCTGGATCCCGTAGGGGCGGAGTTTCCTGATTAGCGTTTCATGAAGAACACAATCAAATGCCTTAGACAAATCACAAAAGATTCCCAAGGCATCGCACTTATCTTCCCATGCATTATAAATATGTCCTAAAAGTTAAACTTCAGTAGTTAAACCAACCCTTGTAAAACCGATCTGTTTGCTATGTAATAATTTATATTTATTAAAACATCTTTGCAATTGTTTTAAAATTAATTTATCAAATATTTTACTAAACGTAGGTAGTACTGAAATAGGTCTATAATTTGTAGGGACTGATGTACTACCTGATTTAAACAAAGTTATTATTTTAAAATTTTTCATTAGGTCAGGCAACTCCCCACAGTCGATACAATTAATAAAGATAATAGCTTAACTAGGTGCGACAATGTCAATAATAGACTTAGCAACATCAACAGAAACCCCACAGATCTGCAGTCTTTTTAACATTTAAAGTGTGAAAGGTTTTAATAATGTCTCTACAAGTAATATGTTCAAAAAGAAATTCCGAATCGTTAACATTAACATTTCCTTTTAGCAAAGACTCAGCAACCGTTGCTGAGTTTAGGGATTTAGTAGTTGAAATGGGAATATCTGAAAATAAATTTTCAAAGGCCACTGCGACTTGTGAGTCTGATTTTATGATGTTGTCATTAAAATAGACAGGCTGTAGTTAATATTTCGGTTACCTGATCTTCCCGTTTCACTATTAATAATATTACAAGTCGTTTTTATAACATTACTAATGTTTTTAATCTTCAAACTCAAATAACGCGACTTGGCCAAACAACAAACAAACAAAACAAAAAGTACGGTTTATCTTTTTTATTATCATATAGTTCACTAGTCCTATCCTTGGTCTGTACCTAAACAGGAAAAAGCGACCTAATTTAGATGTGTGGGTTCCATGCAGAGATAGGAGCCTTTTTTGTCTCGCACAGGGTTTTAGTTTTTATTATTGTATTTTTTTTTTGTTTTTGCTTATTTCTCGTGTCTCCTGTGCGGGTCACAAATACATATTTTGTCTTTCTTTTCATACAAATTTGAATACCTGCTTACAATTGGGTGCATTTCTTAGGATTTTTTATTTTTTCGATAGGCTCGCGTTTGACCAATATCTCGCCTAAAAGTAACCTATTCACTCTTGACTTACAGACCTCAAGGTTGTAGCTATCAGGAAGCAAAGACTGCGGCAGGGAATTCCACTCCTTAGCTGTACGCACAATGAAAGTATTCGCAGAACGATTTGTACGTATGGGTGGGGTGGGATGTCCACCATGTACTGGTGGCGCATTGCCGTTGTCTTGTTGTCCAATGATGGAAAGGGCTAGGCGGAATCCGGCAGACTGGCCACTCAGCGTCGATGTTCAAGACTCTGGAGCTTTGAGGCGACCAGTGTATCGTCGCCAATAAGCCTCTTGGCCCGTTTGTCAATTGACTCAAGTACAAGTTGATATTTGGCAGATCCGTCCCAGAGGTGAGAGCAGTACTCCACGCATGTTCGAACTTGCATTATATACAATTTGAGCAGCTGTTCAGGCGTGAAGTACCGTCTTACCTTTGCAAGGATCCTCAACTTATTTGCAGCCAACTGAGACTTTGCCTCAATGAATGGACCAAAATTGAGGGTCGATGTTAACGTAACACCAAGAAGGTCGAGATGTTCCCTTATCGGCACGGTTACACCGCGGAAAGATGGAGCCGGCTGGAATAGGCTCTTTTTTGCGCAACAAAGACATGCCTTGGTCTTAGCAGCATTGAAACTGACTATATTGGCATCGCCCCATTTGGAGACTGCCTCCAAAGACAAGTTCAAGCACTCAACCATGGCCCCCCGGAGAGACCGGATCTCAGGCCCAATAGGCTGTGCGCCGGACTCGTATCTCTCAGAAACCGTGCTGTCGTCTGTGTACCGTTTCCGGGTTTTAGCAGGTCATTAATGTGCAGCAAAAACAGTGTAGCCGAGAGCACCGACCCTTGAGGGACTCTGGAGTTAATACCTAACTGACCGGATGAGCAGCCATCGATAACCACTCGGATGGATCGGTCCCTCAGGAAATCAGCAATCCAGTCACACAGACCACTAGGTAGACCGAAGGAAGGAAGCTATTACCAATAAGGCTCTCATGGCAGACCCTGTCGCAAGCCTTCGAGATGTCAAGGGAGACAGCAAGCGCTTCCCCGTGCCTCTCGAGGGCCTCACTCCAGACCAGAATGGCATACGCTAGAAGATCCCCAGTTGACCGATTTTGGCGGAATCCGTATTGGCGGTCACTGAAGATGTCGTTGTCTTCTAGGTATGCCAGGAGCTTATTGTTCAGCACACGTTCCATACTCTTACAGTGGATGGACGTTGCCAAGATGGGTCCGTAGTTGGCCGGGTCAGCTCGACTACCCTTCTTGGGCACGGGCTGAACGTTAGCTTGCTTCCAAGCCATCGGCACCTTTCCAGTCACTATCGAAAGGCGAAATATGCATTTCAGGATCGAAGACAATGCAGGCGCATATGTGTTTTGTACAAATGCCGGTATTCCGTCGGGGCCACTAGCTTTGTTCACGTCAAGGTTACGCAGTACCCTACAGACTTTCCTCTGATGGATGCGAATGTCTGATGCACTCGTCCCACATCCAACAGGAGATGGAGGGGGCCGCCACCATCAGAGTTCAGACGCTAAGATTCCGCAAAAAGGGAGACAAACAAGTTTGCCTTGTCCTCGGCGGAGTGGGCCAGTGACCCGTCGGTTCTCAGCAGTGGTGGTAGTGAGGCGAGACAGAAGTTTGATTCAACCGACGGCCAGGGACCAAAACGCTTTGCTACCAGCAGGGTATGAAGCGAGTTTGTTCCCAATTCTGCTAATATGGTCAAACCGTGCCCTTCGCCACGCCTTTTTGAAAGCTCTCTTCTTCGCAGTTACGTCATTTGCCTTGTGCACTCGAGCGTCGACCCATGCCAGGGTCAAACATAAACAAGTGTATGCACTTGTTTGACCCTTGCAAAACAATCAAAGTCAATTCTAAAATACCCGAAAGACTAGTAATTTACGAGTGATCTGGCAACACCGACGAAAGTACAAAAAGGAACATT
The DNA here is from genome assembly GCA_948252205.1 of Orthosia incerta. Taxonomy (NCBI): domain Eukaryota; kingdom Metazoa; phylum Arthropoda; class Insecta; order Lepidoptera; family Noctuidae; genus Orthosia; species Orthosia incerta. The sequence continues at coordinate 16,590,227 of OX411769.1, read as the reverse complement.
CTAGAAGTTCCACCTGTTCTGCGCAGGTCACGAATTCACAATCAATACTTTGAGATGCCATCTGTTTATCGGGCACTGGGAATCATAGTACCCCTTTCAGTACAGTCAAGAACAAAAATCTGTATCATCTACCATCGTTTAAAAACTTGAAATGTAAAAATTTTGGAAAGTATGTGTGTGAAAAATACTGAACTTATTTTTTTCGTATGAGTCCTGGGTAGAAATTTGCTATCGAATTTCGTAAGGTGTTATATTCTTTTGCACTTGACAGTATGTAGCGATATCTAAGTGAATTTGAAATTGAAGTCCTTTTTTCAGATTGTGGTATTTTTATTTGGAAGTCTGTTGTATTTTTTTGTAAAAAAGTTTTTTTTAAGTTGCATTACTGCGGCCTATTATACGAGTACCTGGGTGCGCAACTAAATTACTTACTAACTAAAGCCACTAAAGTGGTTAAAATGGGTAGATAACATCATTTTGCGAGCAATAAGCCCAGCCCACTGCCACTTAAGTTTGGCAATTCTTCGGGCTATGTCATCGTGCTTGCATCCTACTTAAATTTGGGACAATCCCACCGCTCTATTCCCAAACCACTGCAACTCCTGAAAGCCAGAATTAACAGTGGTGGCTAGCGCTGAAGCAATGAAGCTCGACGAAGTCCCGGCGAATGAATTTAACTGTCTTGGATCCCGCAACAAAATATTGCCGAAAAGAATAACGGAGGATTAGGAAAGAAAAACATAATTACCACTGCCCTCTATATCAAGCAAGAGATCTGTCTCTTGCTTGATATAATGGGAAGTGGTTGTTCTGACAAACAAGGCCAAAGGCACAATGGATCGTTTACAACGGGTATAATTCCAGTTGCCTAGCACCACGGATAAAAATTATCATTAATATTATTGGGTCCTAACATTGTGAGCAGTGACAGTGTATTTGATTCCAATAAATATGGCAAAAACGCTTGAACGCATGCAAAGTTCAGCTTCAACAAGGTCCGTGTAGTAAATTACTCTAGATGCAGCCTGTACATTATCCAACATAATATTGCGTTTATTCGACCAAAGAATACACTCCCATGAGATATGTATATGTACGGACTATACACATTCGCAGTCAGATGTCGACATTGACACAAAGGCGAGGCAACAAGCTTGAAGGAAAATAATTTACTCTAAAAGTTACCATGACCTGTGAGAAATTGGGCCACCTCACGAACGGATGGAAAGAATTTGTGGAGGTGTCGGCCTTTGATAAAATTATCCCATCTGCATTGCCATTCGGATAAAAGTTCCTCCCAGACGTCAGTCTGTGGTTTAAATAATCTAGATTTCCACACGGTCACTCTGCTTCAAAAATTCCGCGTCCATGGTCTCTCGTGCGGAGTGGAATACATTGCAGTATGTCGCTGCACTTCAAGATCGACTGGAAGTACGCCGGCAAGTACCGGTAAGGCCTCAGTACTAGTAATTTACGTCGTATCGCCCCTATGATGGCCCTATCGGCCCAAACAGGTGCCCCGTAGCACATACAACACAAGTAAGTAGCCCGGTAAGAATAATAAATTTTCGTCTTGCTTTCATCTTTTTAGTTCGCTTTTGAAGCAGTCGGGTTTTTTGATTTTATTAACTTTTTTATTTACAACTTTTTAGTTATACTTTTTTTTTCGAATGACTTTAAACATACAAGTGGTATACATTTTCGTAATCACCTATAAAAACCCTTCATTTTGATACCCCACTCGATGGGTTCCGAAGAAAATAAGTTGCAACCCCTACAATATGGCGCCCAAAATCCGCCATGTTTATTTTTTTTCAACGGCACTTATCCAAGAACACTTAGGAGGCCAAGACCTATCTAACGACGTCTTAATTATAAAAATCCGTCAAGGGGTTTGAAAGATACGAGGTAATAAAGAATATTACATACATACAAACATACATACATACATTCAAGATACGCGCGAAAAACATAACCCTTTCCTTGCAGCCGGGTAAAAAAGGCAGACCCCACGTAGATTACGATATTGTCGTTAAGGCATAGAAGTTCTTTTATGCTTATTTACCGACTATTCTAATATGATATTTAAATGCAAAATTCCTCTCTAACACCAGGTCAAGATAACACACGGACTGCTTCATATTTACGGGAATGTTAATAAATTTAATAGTAGGACACGATTTATAATTACCTTTATGTTTTTTTTTTAAATTTGACAATGTATAGAATCTTTATTTACATAGGTAAAAGTACATACAGTGTATAAAATACTTAAATAACTTAATAAACTACAAACATATACACTTAAACCAAAACTTAAAAATACACATAACTAAAATATGGCGTCGAAAAACTCCTCCACATCGTTGGCCACTGGTCATGTGCCCAAAAGACTGGCAGCATTGCCACGTTGTATGGCAATGCTTATTCTCTGACAAAGGTAAAAGCCAGCCCTTGGGTCACGCGAAGTGTCAACTAGGCGTTTGGAAAGATCTTTAAACAAAGCGTGAGACCCCACGGACCAAGAGTTTCAACCCCAAACGCTTCGAAAAAATAACTACCGATGAGGTTATTATATTTCCGCCGCTTGAGGTTCTCTGCAGCCGCAGCGGCAGCGCCAGCACAGCACGACGAGCTAGGAAGATGGGATGGCGCAAGAGTATCGACACAAGTAGCGTCCCACACTGAAGGCCTACCCATCTTCCATGGAAACAAAGACATCCCGTCTAGTCTTTTGCCATCGTCGCGTGCCAGTCCATGGGGTTCCAATACGGCCGGAACGCCGACGGTGACGAGAGCACGTCGGATGATGTCGTTTAAAATCCGTGACGCGCTATGCGACCCGCACTTCGGCTGCATGAAAGACCGTGGTGACCGAGGCTGTTGACAACTTCACCACAGTGACAACGATGAGGAGTACAACAAATATGAGAAACATATGTACCTAAGAACCATATATACATGTACCTTTACGAATGAGTTGATAGGTTTTGAAATAATTCTACTAACGGTAATATCTGATTTAGCTCAGATATCTAGATAACAAGTTGAAGTAAGCTGAAATGATTGATATCTACCTATTTCAACGATATCTATCTATTTGATATTTACCTACACGACACCTCTACAAAACACTTCTGAGAATACAGACGTAATGTCAATCCATAATGCTTTAGTAAGCTCTTTAAACTCTCCCATACGTTCAATCCGTAAAACGTTTCCACTCACCGTCACTAGGAAATCAATCCCGATGCCAAACTTCATCTAATCGGAGTAGAATTCCCTGCCAGAGTCTGTATTTCTTAATAGTTACAACCTTCTCTCTCGTTTATAAAATTTCGCACGCTCGGTTTCGTCCTAAATCATTATCCATTTCGCTGCAAATTTGCAAAAGTGTGTATTCGTACATGAACATGCTTCCTACTGCTCATCACAGCACCTATCTCTTCCGCACGTGTTGTCGGTTGATATAAAATGCATTTTAACCCCGCGCACAAAATAGTTGGTGCCGTCAACTAGTGTACCTTTAACTGTCGCCGGCAAAATACACCCTGTGTGCCGATGCCTTTACTTTGCAACGTGCTCTAGCAAATCTAAGGCAAGGCGACCTACAAATATATAAGAAAATCCAACGTGAATCACAACTAATAATAAAACCGTTCTATTTTGTATTCAGACGTATCAGTTCATCATGAAAATGATAATTCACTTAGTTAGTGTGTACATTCGTGGTTGGATACCAAAAGATATTTTCACGCAGTGTCGAGTCTTGTTACCTGTACCGATATGTGAAATAAGATTACCGAAATTCTACTTAACTTCTCTTAACGAGTTTACAATTCAAACGTCCAAGCACGTCAGCGCTCTCACTTTGTACAATTTTGTATTTTCGCCACTGTCAGTATGGATTACTTTCGCCGCGATGGCCGAGGGAGCCGACCCATATACGCAAAAACAGCTGTTTGGTCTGCTTAGACTCCCAAACGATCCTTGTGTTCGTCTAAGATTCTAACAATTAGCTACAAGTCGATACCAGCCCGGGAATGATGTGAGCATGCATTTGCTTGTCGTCAATCAAGGAGTGGCAGTCAACCCGTACTGGGGACCCCCAGGGGTCGCTTTACCCTTAATGTTTCCCTTCACCATCGTCAGCAATGTCCAAGATAAACTTTGATTTTCATAAGTTACTAACAATAATAATTATAAGGTGTTTCTAAGTAGTAGAGTTGAGAAACAGGAACTTTTTGAAGTCTGTTAAAAAATGGACCGTGTTGTTCGAATTATTATTCATTGCAGTTTTTGTGAGTCACAAAACTAATAGGTGTTATAAATATCGCTGACCTACCTGAACCCATCACTTTGTATTTTAAATTTGGCAAAACCAGTTTAGAGGCTGCATGTTTTGTGGCATCTGTGCTGGCTCTGTGCAACTAAATAAAAAGGTGTCAAATATATTGTTTAATTTACCTAAGTAGTTATTGATTTTTTATTAAAGGATAGTACGTATTTATTCTGGGCGATAATTACATACATAGGTTCACAGTATAAAATACTTTCATCTACACTCACAACGTAATGTTCCAAATATGAATTAAAAAAATCTATACTAATATATCTATACTATCTATACTAATATTATAAAGAGGTAAAATTTGTAAGTTTGTATGTAGGGGGTAATCTCTGGAACTAATGAACCAATTCTAAAAATATTTTCACTGGTAGAAAGCTACATTATTCCTGAGTGCTATAGGCTATATAACATCACGCTACGACCAATAGGAGCGGAGCATAAATGAAAAATGTTGCAAAAACGGGAAAGAATATTAGGTGTAGGGTAGGGTAGGTACGTAGCCAGTTGACGGGAGCGAAGCCGCGTGGGACAGCTAGTAATATGATAAAGAGGCAAGGTTTTTTTGTTTGTTTGTACCGAATGGGCTCCGAAACTGGACCGATTTAATAAATTCTTTCACCATTAGAAAGCTACATTATTTCTGAGTGACATAGGCTATTTTTTAAGCCCGAAAACGGGACCTGTGGGGTGGTCCACGGGAGCGAAGCCGCGGGAAACAGCTAGTATTGTATAAACACGTACCTTTTTTTGTGGATACGTAAGGCCGTTTGCTCACGACGCGACACACGACACCGCAAAATGTGGTCACGATTCAGAACTCCTTATATTTGTATGGACCGTTTGTTCATTGCACGACACTGCACCACACGTGACACGATTTACGTACGGTTATTATATTCGGCTATGTCGTCGATGCCACTATGTTGTCGCGGTTTTTTTGCGGTGATGATTTAGTGGCTGTACAAAACAAGTATGCATAATTCACGACACGACACACCGCACCGCACGGCTCACGCGTGGTACGTCACTCACGCGCTTATCAAACAATACATGTGCACTGCAGTGTCGTTGCAGAATCGTGTTAAAAAAATAAAAAAGTTAAAATTAAACCATTACATGCAACACTTTCCTTCGATTTTCAAACAACTTTATCATAAAATTACTTTTTAAATTTTATTGTACACTTTTACTTTTTTAATTTATTGGTGCGCATGGCTCATTGACGTAATGTAAAAAATAAAAAGAATTTGAATTTCCCACCATGCTACAAATTTTTTCCCTTTCCTTTTTTGTTTGTTTTTCAACTGTATGATTGAAGATTAAGTAGTTTATGCAACGGCATTTAATTAGGTATTGAAACACTCGTGTGATACTATATAAACCCACACTCGTGTTTTAATAACCCGCCACGTGTTAATATCATTGTGCGTTTATAAAATTATGCTTTTAAAAATCTGCTTCATTATTATTATGCAACTCCACGTCTAAGCACGTATTTTGCGTACGGGTGGGATTCGTTTTCCTCACTCGATCCACCCCAGCTCCTCGAGGAATGCCAGCAGCATCTTGATGTTGCCAACTATCCCCTGTACGGTATCTGAGTCATTGAAGAATTTGTCCCTGTAACCAGTGATTACTGGGCAGCTTAGGAGCAGGTGTGTGCAGGTGTGTGCTGCTGTCTTGCCCTCCTCCATGCATGCTCCGCACAGTGGGCTGTCCGTGATCCCTAAGACAAAAAGATGCTTGTTAAAAGTCCCATGGCAAGTCATTACTGCTGTGAATGCACGTAACTGTGGTTTAGTCAGTCTCAGGGCTTTCTGCGTGAACCGGCCATCTAAAGACGGAAGTGTCCTTGGCCTGCCTGCGCACGCTGTGGTCATTCTACAATTTGTGGTGTTGTTCTTTGGTGCGTTTCCTTACCAGATTGCGGAGGTAACTGAAGGGTAGTGGTACGATGGGTTCTGGTCCACCGCCGCCATACTGGAGACCCTTCCTTTCAGCTTATCCACTGCATCATTAACTCGAGAATTGCTGTGCCCCTTGATCTGTTGAATGGTTACTTTATTGTGTGTACCGACCTGATTCAGGCGTTTGTGACACTCGTGCAGAGCTAACCGTGTGGCTACTCAGTGCCTGCAGGACGGCCATGCTGTCCGAGAGAATGCGTATAAGTAAATCCTTAACCTCCCTGGCTAGGATGGATGAGGCTGCCTGGGTGATGCCCAAGCACTCGGCTTGGAACACCGTGTTATGAACCCCAAGTGGCGTGGCTAAGTGGATATTGAGGTCCTCCGAGAACACCCCCGCACCTGTGCCAGTACCTGTTTTGGATCCGTCTGTGAAGATCCTTAGCTCGTCAGGGTGGGCGTAAAATTTGTTAACTATAATATTTATGTGATTATAACTCTTAATAATATTATATTATTATAGTGTAGGCAAGCTTTTATTTAGTTTCACCTGTTTTTGTTGCAGTATGGTTGCCCCTAGACAATTGGGCTACCAAAAGATTGAGCACATTAATCGGATTAATCTGTCGCCGGCACAGTACACCCTGTGTGCCGATGCCTTTATCTCGCAACCTTTACAACGCACTCTCAAAGGCAACGACCTCTCGACCTACGAGTATATAAGAAAATCCAAAGTGAATCACAACTAATAATAAAACCGTTCAATTTTGTGTTCGGACGTGTGTACATCAGATCATCATGAAAACGATAATCATACCAGTTTTGTTAGTGACTACATTCGTTGTTGGTAATCAGGAAATGTTAAAATTTAGATTCGAGTCTTGTCACCCGTACCGAGATGTGACACAGGAATACAGTGCTTCTCTTTACGAGTTTACAACTCAGGCGTACAAGCACGTCGGCTCCCTCAATTTGTATAATATTGTCTTTTTTCCGCTGTCAGTGTGGATAATTCTCGCCGCGGTGGCCGAGGGAGCCGACCCACAGACGCAAAACCAGCTGTTTGGGATTCTTAGGCTCCCAAACGATCCTTGTGCTCGTCTAAGTTTCTACCAAATAGCTACAAGTCGATACCAGACCGGGAACGATGTGAGCATCTTGTCAAAGCGTTCGCTCGTCGTCAATCAAGGAGTGGCGGTCAATCAGTACTGGTATAACTTTGTCTCGAAGAACCGTCTCATCGAGGTAGCGTCGACACCGCTCCGATACGACCTCCAGGGAACGCTTAACGCTACTGGAGTCCTTTCTTCAGCAACGTTGAAGCGACTCGACTTGAGTGGCAACTCGGTTCTCGTTGACACGATGGACTACAATGGAATGTGGGCCACGGCTTTCTCTGACGCAGTTATCCAACGGTCGCCATTCTACGATCCTTTCGGACGAAAAACCGGTGCTGTTGATTTAATGACAGTGACCAAGCTCGCGAAACTAGTCTACGTTTCAAGTATTAACGCGAAATTGCTGGAGCTTCCCGTCGGTGCTGATGATCGGTATCGCATGATCTTTTGTTTGATCCTGGATACGAATAGTATCGATGCGATAGTGAATGCCGTCCAAAGTACAATATTGTTAGAGTTTCAGAGTAAATCCCGGGAGAGTTATGTACCGGTGGAGATCGCCATTCCGCGGTACACGATGACAACTGAAATTGACGTCAGAAGCATTTTGGAGAATTTAGGAGTCACTCGTCTTTGGACGGATCCTGCTGCTACCAGGTAATTAATATTAATTCCATATTATACTATATCCATTCATACTATCCATACTAAATAGTATACATGCAAAATTAACTATGTCTGTCCCTCGCCTTTATGTCAATGTTCTACATCTGACTGCGAATATGTACAATCTGCACATCATATCTTATGGGAGTGTATTCTTTGGCAGAATGAACGCAATATTATGTTGGAAAATGTACAGGCTGCATCCTGAGTTATTTATTATACGGACCTTGTGGAAACTAGAACAAATTCCGTGTATTCAAGCTTTTTTGCCATACCAATTTTTTTAAATATAAAAGTAATGTTAGGGCCCATTAATCTTAATTTTTATCCGTGTTGCTAGGCAACTGGGCTTTGCATCCAAGTTGTAAACGACCATTTGTGCCTATTGGCTTTGTTTGTTTTGTCTCCTGCTTGATATGGAGGGAAGTGGAAATTTATGTTTTTGTTCTCCTATTCCTCCGTTATTCTTTTCTGATTAATTTCGTTGCGGGATCGTAGACAGTTAAATTCATTCTCCGGGACTTCGTCGAGCTTCATTGCCTCGGCGCTTTTCTGTTGGTCGCCACTTTTGATTCTGGCTTTCAGGAGTTGACGTGGTTTGGGAATAGTGCGGTGGGGTGTCTTTATCTCTGTTACCTTTTCACGCTTAACCACTGAACCGATTTAGATGAAATTTGGTATGGAGACAGTGTGCGTCCCTGGCAAGGACACAGCATGGTATGGTGTAACAGCAGTGACTCTCAATAACTTAAAAGTGGGTGTCGCAAAATGAATTGAAGTACCAAAGACACTGAGTTCTGAAACGAAAGTAATCTTCGCACATTTTAGGGTTCCGTACCTCAAAAGGTATAAAAAGGAACCCTTATAAGATTACTTTCTTGTCCGTCTGTCTGTATGTCACTGTGGCAAAAAGTAAGGTATTACAGCACAAATAAAGGAATTATTCAAAAAAAGAAATAGAAGTTGAAAATTAAGGTAAATTTTGGTACTTACAAGTTTTCTAAATCTAAATTTGCCCATATCTTTAAATTTAGCCACCAATAAAAATAATACCAATTTTATTATGGCAGTATAAATAGGTAGGTATGAACCCTCGGCGCACGAGTTCGATTCGCATTTGTTTATCTTTTGCTTTGGAAGCCATTTTATTTTTTTGTACAAAAGTTTTATCATTTTTAACCGACTTCCCAAAAAGGAGGAGGTTTTCAATTCGACTGTATTTTTTTTTTTTTATGTGTGTTACCTCAGAACTTTTTACTGGGTGAACTGATTTTGATGATTCTTTTTTTATTTAAAAAGCTGGTGCTTGTCGTCTGGTCCCATTTTTCTTCAAGATCTTGCGAAGAACTTCGGAGATATTCATAAGGAACTCTTCAAAAAATTACGGCAAATTACTCGGGATAGCTGCAATAGCTATTCTGTTTATTGTGTACACCACTTCATAACATAACATCACACTGGTACGCTCTAAAGAGGTACTCAGGTGTGAACAGTTCACCCTGGTATACTCTCATTCCATGGGTTTTGTTTAAGTTTCATATTATTAGGTTAATCTATTTTGTCTTTTCTTTGAGTATTATAGGTACCTAGCCTATAGAACTGGTCTATTATGAACCACAACTAAAAAGTGAAAAATAAAAAAAACTTTTTTACAAAAATACAACCGACTTCAAAATAAAAACACTACAAAGTGAAAAATAACTTAAATTTCGGAAGTCGGTGTCAAAAAAAAACGAAGAAACAAAAGCAGGAACACCGACTTCCGAAATTTAAGTTTTTTTCACTTTGTAGTGTTTTTATTTTGAAGTCGGTTGTATTTTTTATTTTTAGTTTTGGTACACGATTATTAAAAAGTGAGCAAGTTCTATAGTCAGTTTCTACAAAATACCTACACATAATTGTACCTCAATTTCAGCTCGATTTTGAGGAGCTCGTGGCTAAATAATAACAGCCGCACGGGTCGATCATCAAGGTTAAGCAACGCTTGACGAGGTCGGTCCGTGGATGGGTGACCATTTCAACATACCGAGTTTCCTCCGTGCCTCGGAAAGCACGTTAAGCCGTTGGTCCCGGCTGTTATTTGAAGATCTTTGACAGTCGTTACGGTTAGTCAGAAGCTTGAGATCTGACACCAGTCTTGCCAAGGGGTACCGTGTTACCCAGTTACTGGGTTGTGGAGGTCAGATAGGCAGTCGCTCCATGTAAAACACTGGTACTTAGCTGAATCCGGTAAGACTGGAAGCCGACCCCAATATAGTTGGGAAAAGGCTAGGCAGATGATGATGAATTGTACCTCAATTTACACGTTCCATCTGTTTGTCGCAAATGTGTTAGGTTGTATATTCCATAATTATCTTGAAAACTGCACACATCTTTAGATTTAGAATCCCACATAGAGTAAACATACATTATGAGAAATATTGTGAATTTCCAACATATATCCATACATACGTAACAAATTGATAACCTCTTTTTTTTGAAGCTGGTTAATAAAGGCCAAAACTGTCAACAACAGGTACATATCGGACCCCGCAGCGCTTCCAAGCGGCTTCGTGCAGCGTTCTACCATCACCATGAACAACAGAGGCACCAGACCTGCCCCTTCCTCCCTGGAGACTTCGTACAACGTCTCCACTGGTCTGCACGAGGCCGTGGGCAAGGACTTCATCGCCAACCGACCGTTTCTCTTCGGATTGGTTGACGCGGAGACTTATACGATTATAATGGCTTCAATTTATTCACAACCTACTTATAAGTATTAGTTTTAAAGCGTTTATTAAAGATTTTTTGCATGCCGAGGTAATTTTTTTTATAGGTTTTATTTGTTTGGTTTGCGTTTAACCACTCTCTATGTTTTATGTGGTAGAAGGTGACCTTTCTAGAAGTAACCTGTTCTCTCTTGACTTAAACAGCCCCAGGTTGTAGCTATCAGGAAACAGATTCCAGCTGGGAATGCCACTGCTTAGCTGTACGCACAATGAAAGTATTCCCAAAATGATTAGTGCGTATGGGTAGGATGTCCATCACGTACCGATGGCGCATCGTCGTACGTCTTGTAATCCGGTGATGGAACGGGCCAGGTGGAATTAAGTTATACAATTTCACCAACACTCCGAAACGTAACCGATAAAAACCGGCAAGCAAGCAATTTATTTTTTATTAATATTTGTAGTTCTGCAGATGCATTTTTAGTTTAGTTTAGTTTTCGTTCAAAATGAACAGCTATTTTCATTGGAAAGCTTTTGTGACTTTGAAATAAACTATACCTACTTACAATAAGGATTCAATTTCAAATCAAATTTGTTGCATCCATATTGGATTACAAGAAAGTGCTTGCGTTAGGTTATATTTGTTAGCAAATAAAAAAAACCGGCCAAGTGCGAGTCGGACTAGCGCACGAAGGGTTCCGTACCATTATCGCAAAAAACGGCAAACAAATCACGTTTGTTGTATGGGAGCCCCACTTAAATATTTATTTTATTCGGTTTTTAGTATTTGTTGTTATAGCGGCAACAGAAATACATAATCTGTTAAAATTTCAGCTGTCTAGCTATCACGGTTCATGAGATACAGCCTGGTGACAGACGGACAGACAGACAGACAGAAAGACGGATCGAGGTCCCGTTTTTACCCTTTGGGTACGGAACCCTAAAAATAACTACACACAATATATCGCTTCGGCCGTCAAGAAAACTGGGGTTTCGTAACTGTTTTTCATGAAGGCTTTTTTCATACGTCTACGTAACAGGTATACCTAGACATAATACCTACGAGTACTTAGGTGCATTTAAGTTTTGTTTTACATAACAAAATAAAACACTTAACACATAACTGAAGTGGGACTGGGCAGGCCATGTCTGTCGAATGCAAAACTGGAGTCCTGATACAGCTGGACGGGTTTGTTCAGATTTTGAATATACCCCCGCCATTCCAACAGCAGGTTGGCGGCTCATATATTTTTTCTAAAAACTGTGGTTGTAAAGTAGTTCATTGCTTAAAATTTTACGTACATTCGGTACATTGCCCGTACATTGCTCTCACGCATATAGCATGACCATTTGTAGTCATACTCCCGTCATTTGATGCACACAACATTTGCTGTCACAAAATAATCAGGCGCTTTCTATAATTTTTTTGTTAAGTTAAAATAAATAAAACCACTATCTAATAATGATATTTTTAAACACGTACGCAATATGCACTATTCGTACAATAGTCTTGATAAAAAAACAGTGGCATTTATCTTGCCTGAGTACATGTTCTGTGTGGCTCTGCTAGAGAGTATGCTCTGCAGCAGAGCCATAATCAATGTCTATTTTATCATTACCTAAAGCACGTACAGTGATAACGGTTTTACGTAGGTACATGATGTACGTTTGACGTACATCATTTTAAGATATTATAGATCAGTTTCTAAATTGGTGGCTCTGCGGAAGAGCATGACACGACGGGTTGCGGCAGACCGAGGAAAAGATGGAGTGACGCCTTGGATGACTTCCTTGAGAATTGGCAAAATGAAGCATAATACCGAGAGGAAACGGAGGAGGCCTTTGTCCAGGAGTGGGCAAGCACAGGCTAATAAAAAATAAAAAAGTCTTTACAAATATCATCTGCCTAGCCTTTTTCCCAACTATATTGGGGTCGGCTTCCAGTCTTACCGGATTCAGCTAAGTACCAGTGTTTTACATGGAGCGACTGCCTATCTGACCTCCACGTCTGACCTCAAAGTCTTTACAAATATGATTCTTTACAAATATGAGTTCATTAATGTATTTTTGCAATGTTTTGCATTTTTTATTTTTAACCGACTTTCGAAAAAGGAGGAGGTTCTATGTTCGACTTCTTGTATGTTTTTTTTTTTTTATGTATGTTCACCGATATTTCCGTCAGTTGTGGACCGATTTTGAAAATTCTTTATTTTTTTTGAAAGAGTATGTTCCGAAATTGGTCCCATTTTAATTTGGTGAAGATCTGATGAAGAACTTCGAAGATATACAACAGAACTCTTCAATAAATAACGGCAAATCTCTCGGGATTGCTGCAATCGCATGTCTGTTTATTGTTTATACCATTTCATACCATAACATCACGACAGTACGCTCTTAAGGTGTAAGTAGATCTCTCATTTGATCGGTTTTGTTCAAGTTTCTTGATATTCGGGTAATCTATTCTGGCGTTATAGGAAACTTACTAAACAACTTGCGTATTAGGTAGGTACAACTAAAAAGTGAAAAATAAAAAATCTTTTTTACAAAAAAATACTACCGACTTCCAAATAAGAAAACTGCAAAGTGAAAAATAACTTTATTTTTGGAAGTCGGTGTCCATAACGCAAAAAATGGTACCTACGAAAGACACCGACTTCCAAAAATAAAGTTATTTTTCACTTTGCAGTTTTCTTATTTGGAAGTCGGTAGTATTTTTTTGTAAAAAAGTTTTTTTTTACTTCTCAAGTACAGTATCTACGCATTACGGATTGGTGTTTAAAAATAAACCACTAATTAGTTTTCTTTAATAATTTAAACTTCTGTGACCTTTTAAAACAGACAAAGAATTTAAGTTGATAACAATATATCACGGGAATTTAACGCGATGATTTCGATTATTTACCCGTGATATATTGTTTGGAATTATGAAACGCGAAAGTTTAAAGAAGAAAGAAAGAAAGAAAACTTTATTAGTCAAACATGCGTTTACAAGACTAATCAGACATGCATGGTATTGATTTAATAAATTTGTAAGTATATTATTTTACATTTAATTGCATTTTACATGCAGTCATTCTAAATATCATTACACAATACAAAACAAATAAATAATAATTGATTTAAAGATATTATAGTATAATTAAGTATATTATAGTCAAAATAAATTAAATAATGTCCAGAATATTCATTACTATGCAGTCAAGTAGAATCATTCAATAGTTAATTAATTTAAAATTCACATTATTCAATTGTTATTCTTAACTATGTACATTAGAAGCCGGTATAAAAAAGTCCTTTTCATTTAAAAATCTACAACATTGTAATACACTTTACTAAGAAAAAAAAATCTCAGCTTATTTTTGAAAAGTGCCAAGGGCAATTTCTCTTCAACTTTTAGGTAATGTATTAAATATGATAGGAGCCATACAGAAAACACTTTTGCGCATGAGGGTTGTTCTCGCAGTATGAGAACATAAATATACATGTCGCATCAAGGCTGGCCGATAGATGTAAACCATCGGGAAGTCAGGATGTATTCCCTTAGTTTAAGACATCGTGTGTGGGCAGGTCGGTGGATATAATCGTGCAAATGAAATCACATAAGTTATTCGATACACTGTGTATTTTCAAATAAGACTCAAGTTACATTATTGCTTACTAATATTACGGATCGACACTGATTCTACGACGTTTTAGCTCTACGGCTGTCAGTACTCGACTGCTCTATACTGCTGTCCCCACTACGCAAGCGCTTATAAAAGCGCGCCAATGCGTAGTTGCTCTTGATTGCCGCTAGGGGCGTGCTTGTGATTTGACTTAACGTCCGTACTATTGACTAAACCCGACACGGCCATCCTGCGAGACAGGCGTCCTCGTCTGTTTCTCATTGTCAGGTTCTAACAGTGTATCGAATCATGTGGAAATCCTCAATGGATGTCCTCAGCCCTTGGGGAAAGCCGAGGGGTCTGTCAGACTCCTACTGACTAAAACCACATGGTGTTCTCTAGGCCGTAATTCTTCTTGAGAGGCGAACGTGGAACACACACGTCGCCTTCTCGGGCCTCTCTCAGGTGACAGATCCCCAAATCTATCACCCGCAGGCATCATCTTCTTGTCCTTGCTCCATGCCATCTCATGGTCACCTCGTGTTGCACCACACGTCGTCTTAGTCCACTCCATCCTGGCAATCGCCCATCATACAAGGGATGTTTTTCTGAAACACAAAATTTTCAAACAGTATCTGCTCGTCCAATCCTGACTCATACACTAGAGTGAGGAAACGTTTTAAAATAATCAAACATGATCATTTAAATCTCTCTATTTCCATTTTAAAGAAAATAGCCACTGAATCATCGATTCAGTACCTAAAGGCACCCAATCTTCTTGATTACAAAGTTCAAGTACCACTGATAGTGTTTACTCTCACATAAAATCAAACAAAAGAAACAATACACCAGGTTTCTTATTCACGATCTTTAGCCATCACATAGCTCTACTAGCTATCTCATAGCTCTCTTAACTATCTCAAATAGCTCTACTCGCACATCTCCACGATGCCGAGTCAACTCTGCTCTCTGAACTCAGAACTTGTTCACACAGAGATTTAGTACTTACTACTTTATCTACAATCTCAATTGGTACTTGAGCTTTGTGTGTCTTACCAACACGATCTACGCATAGTAATCAAAATTAGAAAACCAAAATAATTTTAATTTTCGTAATGAGGGCTTGACGATTCGAACGTCATCAACATTAACATGATCTCTCCACACGCGTGACTGCGAGTTTACGTTCCTTTAACCTCATGACTCAATAGGAACTTTCTGTAAGGTTCCTAACACAAACGTGAATTTTCACACCAGCCATAGTGTCACACAGACTTACAGGTGCCATACAGGCCTACCACTGCCATAAAGGCCAACAGTTGCCACACAGGCCAACAGTTGCCACACAGGCCAACAGTTGCCACACCGGCCAACAGTTGCCACACAGGCCAATAGTTGCCACTCAGGCCAACAGTTACCACTTAGGCTCGAAGTTGCCACCTAGGCTTACAGTTGCCACCTAAGCTTAGTTGCCACCTAGGCTCACAGCTGCCACACAATGCTCGGCTACTCCTGACCTAACTAGATTATTGGATTCGTGAAAATAGGGAAATTTGAGAACTCTACTCTTTAACCAAATCATTACCCTGGGCCATGTACCACTGTCGTTCCAAACAATCTTTAAAACTCTACTGCAGCAACAACTGTCAAGCCTATAGAAACCCTCGAGTAAAACCTCCAACGCCATGGCTCTCTAGCCGACCAGCAATTATATTGCTCTCACAACGGTCTCTCGGTCTCTCTCTAGACCCCGACCTCCACCAGAATCCACTGGTACGGTCAAACATAATACGTTCGATAGACTGAATTACTCGACACCTTAAGCTTGCTCATTATCATCAAAATCCTTTTGACATCAACATCGACTGGTACATAACCCGCTGGCATCTGCCCTAACCTACCTTGTGCATACTTGTAGGCTCTAAGCGTAAAGCTTTCGGTGTGTAACGATCACCGTCCTGTCATAATCACTTATCGTGTACCTAATACAGGGCCTATTTAGTTTTAGAGCTAGAACCTCCCACAAAACACTATTCATTAGAAAAAGGTCCGACGATCAACAAGTTCAACAACTAAACAAAGTAATTGTAACAATGCTGTTACTCTTTACCATAATTCTTGCAATGCATACTCAACTCAAACCTCTTCGTAAACCCATCGCCACATGTTACTCATGAGGTGCGGTCCGGAGAATCGAGTATGAGTAGACATGTCAATCATATTTGGTCTCACTACCAATGTCATCAACTATGACATCCAATTCCCGAGGAACTTGGTGATCGGGGATCCTTCTCATAATATTCTCACTACATACCGACTGTTAATATGAGGGGAACAATTAAGCCTGATAATATTTGCGTCTCAATAGCTCTTGTGAAGGAGCTTTACGAATTAACTCGGTTCAATATCATTAAATTCAAATATCAACAGTAACCATTCACTATCGCTTACTAACTCAGTTTTCATGTAAGGAAACCGATCGCGAGATCTTCTCTGGTAATATTACTTTGAAAGTAAGCAAGTGAATTCAGATCTGAAGACGCGGGTTGTAAACCGTTACGCAACATAAGATCTATTCTGAATACAAGTAAATGACCAATACCGTTACTAACTAACTCGATACAATTTCGTTACCCCACGACATTACTAACTCGCTTTGCCACTGAAAATGACTAGTTGTTAAGTCACTTTGGATAGCTCATCTTCTTATGGGATATTAAATCCTAAAGTTCATACTGAACCAAATGATGGAACTACCGCCAATAGGCAACTCATTAACTACTTGCTTACAAGTGTGTCTTAATTACCTAGTGATAGTGCTAGATGTAACCACGACCAACACAGTGGTCAAACATGAACACTCTTAAAGCTCAAACTAGCATCTCTTCACTAGAGAACATTCGACCTCACTATCGAAATAACATGGAAGCGACTCACCGAATATTCCATTCGAAACTTGCGAGCGCCCGACTTCTCAGCTGTGGTCGTAATGTTCGGCTACCACCTGCGAACTGCTAGCCTGCCGTTCCATTTAACCTCTCGGGTGTTGACACATCAGCCTTCGCATACACCATCTGAACCACTAGCCTGCAGCAGAGGCTCCACTGCGACGTAATATGGTATCTGAAACGTGAAAAACATTACGAGAGTATATGTTCACACAGTTATCTTAACTATACTCAGATTTGATGGAAATTAACCGGTGCAGCGGTGTAGTAAACTAAACCGGCACAGCAAAATGGGTTATTGTTGACATGAACCACACAGACCACACAGTACAGAACTCAAGTGTCCAGGTAGGTAGATATGGGCTTTAGAGAATCCAATGAATGCCATAGCGTCAGTGGAATTTTAAGTCGCAATTAACGAGGCCTTGTAGGACTTACTACGTTCCAGATAGTTTGGCTTCCTGACTCGAAAAGAAGAATACTATGCTTCTCCTCAAACTTAACCCTCACTGCATAAAACTATCACAGTATCAAAACTAATCAAAATATTTCATTTGGTATTATCATAATTTCCAGAATGATGTGTTCGGTACGGCATTGCTACTATATGGCTCTTAAGTCTGAACAATAATATTCAGCTAAGGACCATTACCAGTGATAGTAGAATAATAACTCTTCAGCAACACTAAAACTTGATCAGTGATAACTAACATGAAATTACGACCGGACACGGGCCACCCTAACGATCCACTAACCGCCATACTGTACACAAAACCAGAATTTTGAATAATGAACACTCTTGGCCATAGTCATAACAAAATGAAAACGACTCACCAGATTGGCATACAGATCCGTGTGTATGGATCTTTCCACTCGTCTACACGCTTCTCCTTGACCTGTCCAGCTCCTTGGTTGTTGCTAGCCTCCTTGCTGCTCCCTTACGGACTGGTTTTTTCATTATTTTGTTTTCGAGGGTAGTCGCAACTGACAGCGCGATATTTTTTTTGCATGAATGTAACCGACATTTTCACTAGCTTTGTTTTTACGTGTGATCTCATTAGCACGACCGAATCCCAATTCTGATGTCGCATCAAGGCTGACTTCCCGATGGTTTACATCTATCGGCCAGCCTTGATGCGACATACATAATATATACACATATCCTGCTATAAAGTTAAGAATTTAAGTTTTTTATTGAATCGACCGACTGCCATAAATTAAAGTAACATACGTTTTATTTTACCTAGATAATTGAATAACGTAATCAAATGCAATGACATCCTTTTCTCTTTTCTTATGTATCATTCCGGTATCGTGTGACCTTGACAGACCAGTTGCTTGGATACCAACTAGTGACCACTACATTCGTATTATTGTCCCGATAGCTATAAGCAGTTTTTCGTTTCCATTATAAGATTGAAATGTTGGGGGTCCTAAGGTCTATTAAATCAGACAACCAACTCAAGCGAACGTTCTTTATTCAATGCATAAAACGAATACATTTTTAATCCACTTCAAAAAAAGGAGGTGGTTCTCAATTTGTCGGTTTTTTTTTGTTTTCACCGATTACTCAAAGATGCCTGGACCGATTTGGAAAGTTATTTTTTTGTTTGAGAGGGTATACTGCTCAGGTGGTCCCTAATATAGTAACCTTAGTGTAACTTTGTTTGCTAAAGTCTATAAAGTGTTTGAAGTAAAGTAAATAAACCCCTACTTGTCATCCAACGTTGGTTTTATTCCACCGCCACCATTTATTTTTCACTAAGTTATTTTTCGCTTTGTAGTTTTTTGTTTTGGTAGTCGGTTTGTTTTTTTGTTAAAAAGTTTTTTTTATCTCTTTTTGGCTACGGTATGTACAGTCTGTGGCCAACAATATTGAACCCACTTGAATAATAGTGAATTTGAACCTTATCGCGAAGCATTTCGATAAATCATGTTGTTAAGCGATTGTTATCATTATATTGTTGTCGTTAAGGTTGAAAAGCTAATGAGTATAACGACTACTAAAACTTACCAAGGCGATGGTGGAAGGAAAAAAAGTATCGCGCATCAGGAACACTAAAGTTAACTGTCTACGGATAATAGCTAATGCCGTGATCTATTTTAACAGCTGCTTGTTTTTTGTGCGATATTGAACTTTATGAAAATAAACGATTGGGTTCAAATTCTTTAGAATATTGTGTTTAATATTACGAGTAAGGTCGAATTTCAAAACGAAGTATAAGAGTCCAAGTTGGTCTTGTGGTCACTAAGGCAGATCGACATTCAACCTTTTTTGCGTTCGAAACCAGGCAGAACCCTATAATAGCTTTTTGTTCATAATGTTTTGTTTTTAATTATTATCTTTTTTTTACCTTTTTCTTAAATGTCATTCTTTAAAGAAAAGTCAAAAAAAGATAATATAAGTCGGGAATTATATTTTTAAATGGGCAGTTTGTATGGAAATGAAACAAAATCATTGCAAGTTACGAAAATGTTTACTTCTTCACTAAAACATACTTAAGTAAGATAAAGATAAAGTAAATAAATGCTCACAGTTCAAAATTTATATACATTTTATTATCATCTATCATATTCAAACCTAACCATTTACAAACATTTTTAAAAAGGTATGCTAATGCTTGGAAGTTTTTATCAAGAAAAATAACTAATTTGTTAAATATTTTACAGATATATAGCTATAAATGTAGTGAATCAACATGTTATTTAAATAGAAAATGCATTTCCATTTATAACAATAACATCACCACAGAATCTGCAACATTTTGACGGTTTAGCATTCATTCAATTAAGCATTTAATTACATAGGATTTTTAAATATACTTATAAGTAGATTAGTTGCTCTATGTCACGATGACAGGTTACGTCACTTTTATGACGCCGAAATAAGATTTATTTTGTTACGATTCACCCGTCATCGTGAGATAGAACAACTTTAGTGGAGTGGCTCACCGTCTCCTTCTATAACTTGCTGTAAGCGGCCACGCATACCGCACACCATGTTCCAACACAAATCTTTTCCTCTCATGTGCTCACAAAGATCACGACATATGCCGCGGCAAAACGGACCCTTTCTTGGCGATGATTTCTGTGCCGGTTTATAATTTCTAATCCCGGCAGCATGTGAATGCTTTCTCACTGTTTTCACTATATTGTGTTTAATTGCAGTAACACGAGTAGGCATAAATGTATTTTGAACATTGCTTGAAACAATGGCCTGGTGGCGTTCGGATTCGGGACTATACATCATGAGTTTTTTTCCTGGACGATTTCGCTGAATATTTTCAGTGTCTCCAACGTCTTACCCGTATTTGTCTAAAACAAATAAATATATATCATTTTTGGAAATGTTTAGAATGTGTATGTGTAAACTTGTAAGGAGTGGGTGTAATGGGAAAATAGCCAAATACACGATCACTAGGTTGTAAGAAATACTTATCAAAAGTCTTTAAAAAATCTGTTAGTCATTACTTAGTAAATTTTAAAGAGTTTAATAAAACAGGTATTAAAGCACTTACCGCTATATTAAGTCTACGACCAATCTCTCCGATTCCAACATTCTGCTCATGTATAAATATTATTTTATATTTTGTATAGTCACACGCGACATGACGGTTTGATTACACCAAATATATTAGTATTTCTTCACCAAATTTAGGAGTTAGTCTTTTTAGACTTTTTACGATTTACGATGTTTGTGCGCAGTCGCTGCTATTAGGCGTAGGTAGATTGACTTTTGTCACTTAGATCAATTTAATATCCATCTACCCCACGAAGTAAACATATTTAACTTCGAATCTACTCATCTGTGGAAATAAAGGTTTTTTTTTGTTTACCCACCTGTTTACAAGATAAGTTTTAGGGAAAATAATATTGGTCGTTCTAAAGCAAGAAATATTGTAGAAATCATAAATGAAAACAAATTAAAAAAAAAAATGATAATAGGTGGAGTGTGTTTTCGAACCCGCATGTTGTTCATCGCCAATCTAGCATCGAACCGCGAAGTCACGATGACTTGTTGTGAACACTCGAAATTAAAGATTAGCTAGTAATTATAGCCCTGTCACTTAAAAGCCTTTCAACTTTAACGTCAACAAGATAATGATTAAAATGGCTTAACAAGATATTTCCGTGGGTCAGACAATATTGGGTATGTCAGTCTATTTTCAACTTTAAAGACAAATAGATAATGATTAAAATTGCTTAACAAGATATGCCGGTGGGTTAGACAATGTTGGGTGGGTTATACAATTTTGGCCAGGGACTGTGCATCCAATTACCATAAAAATCTTTTTTTTTTATTTTTTTATTTGTGTTGGGTTTGCTCTTGACTCTTGTCTAGGTCGTAGGTGACAGAGACAGAGTCGACGATGGAGTGAGCTTACCCAGAAGAAGCCTATTCACTCTAACTGCTCTATTCTTTGGGTGCACGGTTGGCGCAGTGGTTGAGCGATTGACTGCTGCGCTGCGTGTCGCGGGTTCGATTCCCGCACGGATCAATTATTTGTATGTGTAATGTAGGTATATTGATATTGATTAGTTTGTAAGTATGTAGGTAGATTTAAGTTGTACTTGTGAACAGTCAAATTATATCTCTGTGGCAGAACGGTCGACTTTTATTCTTTAGCCCTCAAACATTACAGTGGCGACGAGGATTTCAATTTCGAACAATTTCGCGTGTGATTCGAGTTGCGTTGTGAATATTTCCGATTATCGCGAGTGTACGAACGGGAATAACGATGTCGATTGGCAAGATAAAAGATTTCGACATAAAGTCCGGGACGTGGTCAGTGTATGTTGACCGGTTAGAAATGTACTTTAGGGTGAATAAAATCGATGACGAGACGAAATTGCCTACTCTAATAGCCGTCATGGGGGACGAGGCATATGAGTTGTTGTATAACCTTGCAAGTCCCAAAAAGCCAGCAGAGCTAAAGTATGACAGAGCTGTCGAGCTATTACGTCAACATCTAGAACCATCGCCGTCGGTACTTGCAGAACGTTTTCGGTTTAGGCAACGGAGACAGGCCAGCGAGGAAAACGTAGCTGCGTACGTAGCCGAGCTCAAGAAACTCTCACGATATTGCAAATTCAAAGAAGGATTAAACGAGAATTTGCGGGATCAGTTCGTCTGCGGCATAAGGAGTGACGTTATTCGTCAACGACTTTTTGCGGAAGCCGAAACAATATCGTATATGGACGCGGTAAGGTTGGCGAGTTCTTTAGAAGCGGCGGAGCGGGACGCGGCCGCGGTGGATGCGAAGGCTCTGGACAGCGGAGGTGACGTACCAGGAGGCGGGACACTGCCGGGGCAGGCGGTGCACGCGCTTGGCAGCAGCCGGGGCGCGAACTTCGTCCGGGGCGCTGCGACAGCGGCACGGGAACGGTGCACCTTGCGGCCGCAAGCTGCCGGCCGCGGTGGCGGTGCGAGAAGTGGCGGTGGTGCGAGCAGGGGCGGCCGGGTGTTGAGTTGTACGGGGTGCGGAGCGACGGAACACTCGTACTCTGAGTGTCGATTCCGTAACTACGTGTGCAGCAGCTGCAGACACCCTGGACACCTGCGACGCGTATGCCCGGACAGGGCGGGAAAGGGTTCCAGGCGTTCGGCAGCGTACTACGGGGATGTGGAGGAACATCTATCAGAAGAGGATAGGTCGACACAAGAGGAATTTCATCATCTGTGCTTGAACGATTACAGAGCGGTAAAGTTGCCCATATGTATTGATAATGTTACTATTTCTATGGAGGTCGATACTGGTACCGCGGTATCATGCATTAGCGAAGCAACATATAAAAAGTGTTTCAGTGCTCATAAATTAGAACCTAGTAATTTAGTATTAATTTTTTATGATGGCTCAAAAATTAAACCGTTAGGAATATTCAAACCGATTGTAGTTTACGGGGAGGGTAGTAAACAACTGGAATTATTTGTAATTGGGGGAGGTACCACTTCATTATTGGGCCGACAGTGGTTAACAGAATTAAAAATAAAAATTCCAGTTTTTAGCAACTGTAACAATGTAAATTTTAAAGAAGTCAACATGTCTAATGAAATTAATGTACTTCTTAACAGGTATAAGGAATTATTCAGTGGCGGTTTGGGGCTGTACACCGGGGGCAAGGCAACGCTGCGCCTGCGGGACGGCGCAACGCCGGTGTTCCACCGCGCACGGCCCGTGCCGTACGCGCTGCTCGGGCGCCTCGAAGCCGAGTTGGACGCCATGCTGCGTGACGGCATCATCGAGCCCGTTGACTGCTCCGACTGGGCTTCGCCGCTGGTACCGGTAAATAAACCTGACGGTTCGCTGAGAATCTGTGCCGATTATAAGGCTACCGTGAACCCAGTCTTACATACTGATCGCTATCCATTGCCTAGAATCGAGGATCTAATAGTTAAACTTAGCGGAGCAAATTATTTTTCGAAAATAGATTTAAGCCAAGCCTATAATCAAATAGAACTCGATGATTCTAAGAAGTTTACAGTTATAAATACACATAGGGGTCTATATAGGTATAATCGGTTAGTATATGGTCTATCTTCAAGTCCAGGAATTTTTCAGCGAATCATGTGCAATTTGTTGAAGGGGATCCCTAACGTTGAAATATTCCTTGACGATGTGATAATAGGCGGGAAAAACAAAAAAGAACATTTAGAAGCACTGGAACAGGTTTTTAGTAGATTACATCGTTCCGGTTTAAAGTTGAAAAGTAGCAAATGTGTGTTCTTAGTAAAAGAAGTACAATATTTGGGTTATGTTATTAATAATGAGGGTATTAAAACAAATCCGGCCAAGGTGGAGGCCATAGCTAATATCCCTCGTCCCTCAAATATAACTGAGTTAAGGTCGTTTTTAGGAATAATAAACTTTTATGGAAAATTTGTTAGGAATATGAGTAGTAGGTTAGTACCTCTCTATGAACTAATAAAGAAAGGTAAACAATGGCATTGGTCGAGGGAGTGCGAGAAATCGTTTGTGGAAATAAAAAAAATTCTAGCGGGCGCGGACGTATTGGCCCATTACGATCCTAAGAAACCACTATTATTGACATGCGACGCAAGCGCGCGTGGGGTAGGGGGGGTCCTCTCGCAGCCAGGCGAACGGGGCGAGCGACCGATAGCCTATGCGTCGCGCACACTTACAGAAGCGGAAAGGAATTACTCTCAAATACATCGTGAGGCGCTTGCAATTATATTTTGCGTGAATAAATTTCACCAGTATTTATACGGGCGTAATTTCACCCTACGTACGGATCACAAGCCGTTAGTGTCAATATTTGGTCCAAATACAGGAATACCCACTATGGTGGCAAGCCGAATGCAAAGATGGGCTATTATTTTATCAGCTTACACATTTAATATTGAGTACGTGCGCACCGACCAAAACGGAGCGGACGGGTTTTCAAGGTTACCGCTAGCTCCGAGTAAACAAACAAATATGGCCGCACAGCCGGAGCAAACGCATTTGCATTTTGTGCAACAGTCATTGTTATTAGATTATAATGAGATTAAACAACAAACAACACGAGATGCGGGACTGTCAAACATATTGAGTTACCTGAGAGACGGTTGGCCTAACGAATGTGACTTGAGCAACTTGAAACCGTACTTTAATAGGAGAAATGAACTTTATGAGGAATTAGGATGTATTATGTGGGGGCACAGGTTAGTGGTACCGGAAGCGTGTAGAAATAAAGTGCTATTAATGTTGCATGAACCACACATGGGAATTGTGAAATCAAAGGCTTTGGCACGTAGCTATGTATGGTGGCCCGGGATAGATGAAGCAGTGGAACACATGTGTCGGGCGTGCGAAGTGTGTGCAGCCCAGGCGGACGCGCCGCCTCGGCAGACGCCGCGCATGTGGCCCTGGCCAAACCGACCATGGAGCCGGATACATATCGACTATATGGGACCTATAGGCGGTAGAACATACCTAGTGGTAGTGGATGCCACATCAAAATGGTTAGAGGTTTTTAATGTTTCAAGTATTTCAGCTTTTAGTCTAATAGATAGATTAACTGAGTTATTTAGTAGATGGGGGTTGCCCAGGCAAATAGTTAGTGATAATGGTACCCAGTTCTCATCGAAAGAATTTCATGAATTTACAAAATGTAACGGTATAGAACACATTTTTACCGCCCCTTACCACCCCGCTTCAAATGGATTAGCAGAAAATGCAGTTAGATTACTTAAACGAGTTATTAAAAAGGCAATTACAGAGAAACACAATATAGATAGGGCATTGTGGACATACTTACTGCATTATAGGAATGTCGAACATTCGACAACCGGAGAAAGCCCCGCAATGATTTTATTAGGCAGGCGAACACGTACTCGACTGGATACTATAAAACCGGATAGGGAAAACAAGGTGCATCGAGCACAACAACGACAGGCCGAATCTGTACAGGGGGCGAATAGGTGCATTGGTGGTGAAGGGGAAGAGGTATGGTACCGACAATACTTAAAAGGGGAGAGATGGATTCCCGGTAGAGTAGTAGACAGTCGGGATCCTAGCGATTATCGAGTCCAGGGTCAAAATGGGGAAATAGTCCATAGGCATATTGATCAATTACGTAGGAGAACAGGGAACAGATTATCCTTAGTATCTAGCGGTCCTAATATTACGGAGCGATCAGACACGGATTCTCAGACGACTGGAAAGGAGGATGACGGCAGGGGTAGTGGTGAGCGGGCTCAGTCGGATGGGTCGCCGGATCGCGTGGTGTCGCCGCGCGGAGTGGTGTCACCGGCTCAGCCGATTAATGATGCACCTGTAGACGTACAGGCGTCAGCTGAGAGTCAGGTTGCCTTGCCTCAAGTGCCACAGACTCCACAACGTGCTGTTAGACAGTGTAGGTTTAAGGTTCATAATTATAAGGTTTAGAATAGAATAGATAAGTAAGAAAAATATTATGTAATAAGAATTGTTATTGTTGTTAAGTTAGTTATTAAGTTGTTAGTTGATAATTGTAGTATTAATTTAGTAGGGAAGAGTGTAATGTAGGTATATTGATATTGATTAGTTTGTAAGTATGTAGGTAGATTTAAGTTGTACTTGTGAACAGTCAAATTATATCTCTGTGGCAGAACGGTCGACTTTTATTCTTTAGCCCTCAAACATTACAGTATGATCTACAAATAGTTGTTCCGGCCTTGGGTGTTTGTGTATGTGAGTTTATATGTTTGTAAACGCACCCACGATACAGGAGAAATTCCTAATGTGGGGCAACGTTTTAATTAAAAAGAAAAGAAAGAAAGAACTTTGAAGATATTCTGGTTGAATGCGTTCGGAAACACAGACGCAGGTAGCCAAAGTACATCTCATGACGATTCTAATAAGCCCAAACACGACTAGGATACATTGATAAATTATATTATTTCGGAGTGCCTATCCTCCGACTTCATCATCAGATCAGTTTGATGGAACCATTTTCATCAGTACCATTTATTTATAAGTATTTGCTTCATCATAGTCTGTTAACTATTCGAGATATCTTATACCCGTGTCATACTTAGCATTAAGGAGTTCCAGTGGCCATCTATGGTCTTCTTCATCAGTTCCACTTCACCACTTATACTTTTTGATTGCAAATGATTGGATTATTGATGAGAGCAGTGGTGGCCCAGTGGTATCGGCCGCGACTTACAAGTTGTAGGTCGTGGGTTCGAGCCCAGGCAGGCGCTTTACTTTGTGTAAATTATTTCATCACCACTGCTTTCAAAACGGTGAAGGAAAACATGTGAGGAAACCGGCATGTCCTAGAACCAAAAAATCGAAGACATGTGACATCCACCCACCCGCACTGGGCCCGCGTGGTGGATTACGGCCCATTCCCTTTTACAGAGAGGAGGCCTGTGTCCCAGCAGTGGGAACATTAATAGGCTGATGATGTGATGTGATGTAATGGTGGTTTTCTAGTTAGTGTCGCGACGTCAACGAAGGTTACAACCACATACAAGCATGAGATGATAAAGACACACTAATCTGTCAAACCGCCTATATAAACCCGCACTATGGAGGAACCAGCACTCGCTACTTAGGAGGCACAGTAGTTGTTCAGAACGAAAACGTTTCGTTCCTCTTATTGTTATTTTGTTGCAAAACTGTGTCAGCTCGCTGTCATTGAGATTGACAGCTTTGGTGGTGTTGACAGTTGACACATGACTCGTAACAATGTAACCGACATGGCTAGACTTAATACGGTGTGGTCTTGCTTGGATTTATTTGCTATCGCTATATATTCCGTCCATCGTTGTTCGAAGTTACGTCGCCATCCGCGCAGTGGTATTTTGCTCCACCCGTGCATTTGTTTTTGTGTATATTTCGCGCGCGGTGAAGTATTCTGACGGAAACATGTCTGATAGTCTGGCGGGAATACCACCAGATCACGTCTGTTGTCCCTTCCAAAGTTATTATATATATTTTCCCTATAACCCCCCGACCACACGGGATTGACCAGGAGACCACCGAGGGAACAAACGTGAGTATTTTTTGTAAATTGTGTACTACTCTTTATATCACTTTCCACCTGTCGGACAGGAACCGGTATCTCAAAGAACGAATCCCCAGCTCATCGCTGCTGCGGATCGCAGTTTCGCGGGTACAGACCTTGTAGGATCAAAGAGTCTTGGCTGTACTGCAGTACGGTGCCAGATCGACTACCGGTACATTGAGGTGTTGAAGTGTCTGTACAGAAACGCCACCATGTCAGTACGTCTTCAGGATCAGACCTCGAAACCAATTCTTCTCCAGCGTGGCGTAGGACAGGGAGACGTCATTTCGCCGAAACTGTTCACTGCTGCGCTGGAGGATGTATTCAAGGTTCTGGACTGGAGCGGCCTAGGCATCAACGTTAATGGCGAGTACATCACTCACCTTTGGTTTGCCGACGACATAGTGGTCATGGCTGAGACCATGGAGAAGGCTCTCCATGGTCTCAGCCATGACAAGCTCTACTGAGGTCATCGGACATTGTACTGAGGTCAGTACAATGCCCGATGACCTCAGTAGAGCTTCCGAAAGAGTGGGTCTGAAAATGAACATGGACAAAACCAAGGTGATGTTGAATGCCCATGTTACACCTACTCCTATTAAGGTTGGAGACTCTACATTCGAAGTTGTGGACGACTATGTCTACCTGGGACAAACGATCCAGTTGGGTAGGGCCAACTTCGAGAAAGAGGTCACCGTCGAATCCGTCTCGGCTGGGCAGCGTTCGAGAAGTTGCGCGGTGTCTTCTCGTCCAACTTACCACATTGTCTCAAGACGAAAGTCTATGACCAGTGTGTGTTGCCAGTGATGACATATGGCTTTGAGACGTGGTCGCTTACAATGGGCCTCATCAGAAAGCTTACAGTCACTCAAAGGGCAATGGAGAGGTCTATGCTCGGCGTTTCCTTGCGTGATCGATTCAGAAATGTTGAGATCCGTAAGAGAACCAGGGTTACCGACATAGCCCGAAGAATTGCCAAACTTAAGTGGCAGTGGGCAGGGCACATTGCTCGCAGGACGGATGGCCGATGGGGCGGAAAGGTTCTGGAGTGGCGACCGCGAACCGGAAGACGTTGCGTTGGAAGGCCTCCCACCAGGTGGACCGATGACCTGGTGAAGGTTGCAGGGATCCGCTGGTTGCGGGACGCACGGGACTGGTCAATGTGGCGACGCTTGGGGGAGGCCTATGTCCAGCAGTGGACGTCTTTCGGCTGATATGATGATGATGAATCAAATGGAGATGGGTGGGACACCAGGCAAGGCACGGTGATGATGGGTGAAGTAAGGTAGTGACGGAGTGACGTCCAAGGTTTGGAAGAAGTGTTGGTCCTCCAGCGGCGAGATGGGCAGACGATATTGTCGCCTTCCTGGACGTACACCAGGTTGGCACAAGAGAGTAAGGACTGGCACAAGACACTGTATAAATTCTTTTACCGATTGTTTTGTTAATGTGTGAACATTGTAGGCCTTCTAGATTTCTAGATGCTGGTTAACATTTGTTATTTTTTTATCCCGTTTTACTTGCTGTTTTTTTTTTAGTTTCTTACGACTTATTGTCGGGCCTACGTTGTCCCCCATAACTAAGTATCTAAGTAATGCTGTAACATGGACATATTGTAAAACTAAACCATTTTTTAAAAGAGTATCCGTGGCGTTTCTTGCCGGTTCTTCTCCATAGGAAACGACCAACCCGAACCGTGCGTAGGCCTATGTGAAATATTTTTTTTTTATTTTGACACTAGAGGCTTATGATGGCCCATTATGTTTTGGGCTGTCAGGTAAAATGAGAAGAAGATTCTGGGTATTTTAAATAAAACACAAAATTACTTAACCTAATTTTATAACTACTTATAATGACAAAGACAAAGATATTTTATTTCAAGTAGGCCACCAAGCGGCACTTTTGAACGTTAGGTACATTAAAATTTACAAGTTATAAAAGTTGATTCTACCGTGCATTCGGAAAGTAGCTTGTTATGGAGAAGAAAGCACAAGAAACTCCATACTTACTCTTTTTAAAAAAAAAAGTTTTTTTTACAATATTTAGTTACTTAAAAGTACATTCATTAATAAATTCATATATGTGAGGACAATGTACCCAGAATAGCACTACAGACTATACTACGTACAGGCATAAAGTAATAAAAATACTCACACATGCACTGTGCAGTTATATAATAGAAGCTAGAAAAAAAAAGCATTAACATCTGAAGCAGTTAAGTTATGACCAATCCCAGCTGACGGCGTCCGTTCACGAACATGACGCATGAATTGGCACCACCCAGCTCAACCGTCATGAAGGGAACCGGATGATCCAACACACGCGCCACCCTCAGAGAGACATTTGAGAGAGCATGACACACTCAACTGCCAGGGCACACACAAGTCAACGAACGACACACAGGTACAGTAAATGGTAGATTTACAGTTGGGTACATAGTACTCACACACGTGCTTATAATACACATACTATATAAAATGTTAACCAGACAGGAATTATTTCTATAAGAGTGTCCACTCACTCGCTTCGCTCGCTCGTGAATAAAACACCACTCATCGGAAATCACCTACCTTCCGCACTTGTAGCATAAATAACTATTCTTTCGTTTTTTTTTTTCGCTGAATGTAGTGATTATATTACATTCTTTATTCAAATTTTCGAGTTTTTTTTATTAATAATGCTCTTTATGTAGTTTCTAAATGTATTTTTTTTTATAATTAAGACTGGCTGCTAAGAATACAAATAAAAAAGAGGTGTTGCCACATAAAATAAGTAAATTATTAGATAAATGTGTAAAATCCCTTCGCTCCCTCGGCCCCACAGGAGACTGTGGTCTGAAATGGAGCCGAGGATGATATGCTTGCTTAATTCAGGAATTATCCAAGCATCGTGACGGATCTGATGACGTCAGCTGGATTCACTACTGGTGTAGATGATGAGAGAGTCCTTCCGGGAACTGGAAAGTGAAAAAAATATGTTAATAAAAGAAAATCGTAACATTCCTGGGACAGAGGTCTCCTCTCTGTTAGAGGCAGAGGGTTTTGATTATAATGAACTATGAGGGAGCAGTACGGGTTGGTGGATATCACAAATGTATTTATTTTATTATACACCGTTTGCAATCACCGTTTTTAAGAGGAAACGTGGGGTAGAGAGCGCCGACTGAATTTCCTTAGTAAAAAGTCATAATTCGAGGTTTGGCTCTCGTCTCGTTCCTCCTCCAATATTGGACCAATTTAAAAGATATTCCGTAAACTGAAAATTAAAGATACATACTATGTCCCTATGTTTTCCTTTTTGATGATACCTACATTATCTTTAGAAGCACTAGAGCCCTCAAAAAAATCTCAAAATTGCGCTGTCAACAGATGCTTAGTGTACAAAGACAAATACATATAATTGAAAAAGGAAAACATAGGGACATAGTATATATCTTACTTTACCAGTTATATCTTTTAAATTGGTCCAATATTGGAGGAGAAAAGAGACGAGAGCCAAACCTCGAATTATGACTTTTTACTAAGGAAATCAGTCTGCGCTCTCTGCCCATATTTCCTCTTAAGAACTCGTTTGGTACTGCGTTCGGGACTCATTGACCATAACTTTCTACCTATCAATTTACTTGAAATCCATGTGCTTAGTATATAACTTAATCGACTGATAATAAATACTCTTGTTAATGTAACAGTTAAAAAAAAACCGCCCAAGTGCGAGTCGGACTCGCGCACGGAGTGATCCGTACCATTATCGCAAAAAATGGCAAAAACGTCACGTTTGTTGTATGGGAGCCCCACTTATACATTTATTTTATTCTGTTTTTAGTATTTGTTGTTATAGCGGCAACAGAAATACATCATTCATGAAAATTTCAACTGTCTAGCTATCACGGTTCATGAGATACAGCCTGGTGACAGACGGACAGACAAACAGACGGATCGCGGCGTCTTATTACCCGGTCCCGTTTTTACCCTAAAAATATGCTCTATTAACAATTGAATATGTTTCACTGAATCGGTATTGTAAAAAATAATATTTCATAGAATGAAAATCTATTTAATAAAAAGTGTGACAATAGCAAAAAAACATGCTTGTAATAGCAATTAATTGGTAACGGAATCCCGATGTTTATGACATATAACGAAAGATCGCGCGATGACCGCGCGATGACCGCGCGATGACTGCGCGATCGCTGCGCGATCGCTGCGCAATAGGGATGTTTCCTGGGTAGAAAAATGATTATTTTATTGAGTTCGTCAGTGAGATTATCAAATAATATTGAACACGTATTTTTTATTTAGTAAAAAACTACAAACTTAATGCGCATCAAAGTTCAATAGTGTGGGCTTTTGACGTCACTAAGGCAGTATAAAGTGTACTAGCGGCGTGACGTTTCACGATATTTCAACGTATTATTTAGATTATATGTGATGTGTGATGTGCGGAGTGACGAGAATGGATAAAGTGAGAAATGAGTATATTAGAGGAAGTTTGAAAGTGGCGCCAGTGACAGAAAAGTTGAAAGGAAACCGTTTGTCCTGGTATGGTCATCTGATGAGGAGGGATGAAACGCATGTTACTAGAAGAGTTATGAATATAAATGTGGATGGATGGAGAGGGAGGGGACGGCCAAAGAAAAGATGGATGGACTGTGTGAGGAGTGATATGAAAGAAAAGGGAGTCAGTGATAGCGTGACGAGGGACAGGACGGTATGGAAGAAGAAAACGTGTTGCGCCGATCCCAAGTAACATGGGACAAGGGCAGGAAGATGATGATATTTAGATTATATGTTTTACTAACCCATGTGCTCGTCCTTTCAGCGTTTAGACCAGTGATGTACGGATCAAAGTACGGCCCGCTGGCCAACTCAGGCCCGCGAAAGCATTTAATCTGGCCCGCTGACGGTCATTCGACACAAATAGTATATGGCCCGCAATAATTATATTTTGACGGTCCGGACTCCATAAGTATAATGTAGATTCTACTTAGTAGAATAATAGACGCATAGGTATAGGGGCCAGCTAGACTAGCCAAGTAGTTCATGATTGTGTTGCGGGTCGCAGGGCGCGGGGCGCAAAGAAGCTTGATGAAGAGACATAATAAAATGTTAAATTGTATTTTTTTACATTTGTGCAAGTTTATTTATTTATTTATTTTTTTAATACTTCATGCACACAAATGTACAGAGGCGGACTTAATTTTAAGTTTGTGTACAGTAATCCTGTAATTTTTTTATATGATTAAAAGTTTCAACACAAAATGCATTTTTCATATAATTCTGTCCCACCTCTGAAATTTCTTAAACTTTCTGGCCCCCCATTAAGAAAGTTTGCCCACCACTGGTTCAGACTAACAACTACTACAACTTACAAAGTTCGACGGCCCGCCTCAATGTGCTGCCATCCCTACGCGACACTGGCAGAATAATCAAAACGGGCTAAATTGCCATAAAAAAAAGGAAATCGTCATCACTTTATTTTTACGTGTCAAAAGAAAAATACGTGTCTAATAAATTTTAGCCTAAATAAAAACGGGACCCTATTACTAAGACTCCGCGATCCGTCTGTCTGTCTGTCCGTCAGTCACCAGGCTGTATCTCATGAACCCAGATAGCTAGACAGCTGAAATTTTCACAGGTGATGTATTTCTGTTGCCGCTATAACAACAAATACTAAAAACAGAAAAATATTTTTTTAAGTGGGGTTCCCATACATCAAACGTGTTTTTTTGCCGTATTTTGGTACGGAACCCTTCGTGCGCAAGTCCGACTCGCACTTTGCTGGTTTTTAGAAATCTACCCGACGTACAAAAAACTAATTTTCAGTATATTACCAAATTATTGCTGATTGCTGATTCATACGTAATAAGCCTAGCGGACAGGTGAAACTAATTGAAAGCTTGTAATAAAATAGATTTGATATTATTTCATGGAATGGCCCAGTCCGTTGAAAAGGGTTAGGTCTAATATCAACTAGACTTTGCTAAAAGTAAACTGTACAGAAATTTCTTTGCTTTATTGATATTTCTTTGTATTCTATGCAGTAAAGTGCTCCCACACTGCTGTTAGTAATATTAACAAACATAAGTAAACATTTTCTAAACAAATATTTGATCACAATGTTATAAAAAGTTTTCAAGCTATGTAATGTTATAGTCTGGCAAACGAAAGTAGAGACTCAAACAGCGCGGCAAATTTAAAAAATATCAGCATAGCAACCCCAAGAACTAGTATGAAATACCTGGAACAACCTAATTTGATACTTTAGAATTATTTAAATATTACTTCGTCTGAATAAAAATACTATAGGTACATTTAGGTAGGTAATACTTTAGATATATCAATCTGAATAAAAAAAGCAACAGTATTCTATAATCATTTTGGTTTATTCACTATCAATCAAAATCTGAATCTAAGACTTCCATGAAAATATTCATAAAAGTCACAGGAATCATTGTTTTCTACATTATTAATGAAACTTTTTAAATGATTAAATGGAGAAAATATTTACACAAAAAGATAAATAGTGATTACGAATTAAAACAAAGTATCAACTTAGTAGCGTCCTATAGAAAATTGGGGTTGACATTAGAATAGCATTGCCATATAAAAAGTTTGCAAATAATTCGAGTATCTACTTTTGTTTGCCAGACTCTAGTAAAGAGAAAATTGTTAGTTAACAAATTCCACCAAATAACTAAATAGCTCTTAGCGTTTTGGCGCATCCAGTTAGAGCGCTTTTTCCTTTGTTTTGAACATAAAATAAAAGCTAATCCAATGAGCAAATCTTCTTCCATTTTCGTGTAGACGCCTCAAAAAAATAAATGATTTTAAACATTTTCTATCAGTGTAAGAGCACTGAAATTATCTAACAATACCAAACAGAGTATAACATTTCCTAACCTAATGTAACAATTCCTAACATTTTTATGCATGTTTGTTTAAGATAATAGCATCAATATAATATGATAAAGGCTTGAAAAAAAAAGTATTTTAGAACTGGAATAAACGACCTGCCGGTGTCTGTGTTTCCCGACAGCTAAACTGTAGGAGTCTTTAAGGCGCCGATTCCCTTGAGTAGCTGATTTTAAAATGAGAATCACGTCTAAATGGCTCGTCGTAATTCTTTGAAAAAAATATATGTTATATTGGACTATTTTCTCAATAATTTGATCTGAGCAAATTTTGAGTTTTATTTGTATAACATAGTGTAATTAATTTGTAAAGTTATGTCTAAAACAGACAAAAACACGACAATCACACAAAAACCGCTGAGCGTATTGTAATGAAATTGACACCGTTTCAAAGATAATTTAACTATCTACATTTTGATCTGAAGCTTTTTTTTTTAAAGTCATAGAATAATAAGAAAAGTACAAAAAACTATTAAATTTTGGGTCGCGCGGGTGTGAAACGAGTGCGCGTTTTGTTTCCTCAAGGTCGTTGGCGTTAGTCGTCGTCTTAAGTCAAGAGTGAATAGGTTATATCTAGGCATGCATGTCAACCACATCATCGCTTACCAAGTAGTGAGATACTGGTCAAGCGCGAGCCTATAAAATATAAAACAAAAAAAGCGATTCGACTGTATTTGTACAACTTTAACCTAAAAGTTAGGGGCAGAAAGAAATGCTAATGCTTTTGTGGAACGTTTCGTCTGTCAGTATGTGAACCATTGCTGCATGGTTCATGTACTGGCTAACGTTAAGATTTTGTTTTAATTTAGTATATGTAGTAATTCATTTAATTTGTATTGATTGATAATTTTCTATTTAGTTTAATTGTATGATCCAAAGTTGATTGAAATAAATAAATAATAATAAACACCTACCTCCATCTACAGTTCGATGAACCATATATTTTTTCTGATAGTATTGATTGCAAGCCAACTGAACTCCTCTGACCTGGAAAATGCAAATAACATCATGAATGTATGCGAGTCTAGTACCTATGCTTAAATTAACATACCTAAAATTATGAATCTAGTCAAGTAAAATTGGGCAATGTAATGAATACTGATTTAAACTTCTATATTTATTACAATGTCTGGTCATTATGAATATTGCATACGGTTGAGAAATTAGATAATTTTGGTAAAAAATAATCGCTTAGGGGACTCCGTTAGTTTCGAAGGAGATTACCGTCTTCTCCGTAGGTAAATTTAGATCCTGCAGACAGAAATAGGAGCCCCACGGAGCGGCGCTCCGTCGACTTTGTTGCTTAAATAGTAATCGTACTTACCTATTCTATATTAAAATCTATGTCAGCATTAAAATAATTAATAAAACACATCTTTTTATTATCCGACCCAAAAAGTGATGGGCATTATTCAGAAAGCTCAGTCAATTTTATTTCAATAGTTTAAATC
This sequence comes from Orthosia incerta, assembly GCA_948252205.1. Taxonomy (NCBI): domain Eukaryota; kingdom Metazoa; phylum Arthropoda; class Insecta; order Lepidoptera; family Noctuidae; genus Orthosia; species Orthosia incerta. The sequence goes on along the minus strand of OX411769.1, from coordinate 16,554,066 downwards.
ATATCATATTGGACATTTTTAGGGTTCCGTACACAAAGGGTAAAAAACGAGACCCTATTACTAAGACTTCACGATCCGTCTGTCTGTCTGTCTGTCCGTCTGTCACCAGGCTGTATGTCATGAACCGTGATAGCTAGACAGTTGAAATTTTCACAGATGATGTATTTCTATTGCCGCTATAAGAACAAATACTAAAAACAGAATAAAATTAATATTTAAGGGGGCTCCCATACAACAAACGTGATTTTTTTGCCGTTTTTTGCTCGATATTAATAACGGCAATAGGTAGACGCTTGAAATATTCACTGAATATTTCAAGCGTCTACCTATTGTACACTTGAAATATTCACTGATAATGGTGCGGAACCCTTCGCGCGCGAGTCCGACTCGCACTTGGCCAGTTTTTTCTAATTGTCTGGGCATTACGAATAATGCAGTATAAATCACTTGGTCCATAACATATATACTCAAATAATAGTCCAGACCTGACCCGTATGGAATAAATTTAGTTTACAAAGAACCCAATCCAAATACATCTGTTGATTTTTGAGAAGAGGCCTGAGTCCCAGCAGGGGACCGCTACAGGCCGATTATGTTTACGCTATAGTATGTCGCCTCCATGTAAATGGCTAAACTCCTAACATCTATCCTCGTATCTATGAATAAACCAATAAGGTTCAAGCGTTACGTTTGTGTTACTTTTATTGATCGTAAAACCACGCCTACCTACGTTTTACTCCGGCCCGCCTACCAGGCCCCCAGCCACCCATATTATGGATAATATTCTATCACCCGAACCTTCTTCCAACTAGGTTAGGGTCAACTCCCAGTCTAACTGAATGCAGTGGAATTCCAGAATTTTACGTGGAGCAACTTTCTATCTGTCATCCAAAACTCAGTTACTCAGTAAAATAGTTTTAAGATAAAGAATGGATTTCGTTCAGTTGGTTATTCATAAGTAGACATCGCATTATATGCAATATCAAAATGCCAAAATATGCATGCAAATATGCACTAAAAAGGCACCTAAAATGCAAATATGCTCTAATAAGCATGCAAATATGCACTAGAAGTATGAACGAAAAAAAAGTTAATCAAAAAAATCAAAAATCCAACTTACTTTACTAACTACTAACTTTTTTCATTTTTAGTTATTTTTTTTCAAATTAGGTACATTTCAACATATAAGTATTATATATTTTTGAAATCACCACTTGAAATTCTTAATTTTGATACCCCACACGATGGGTATGGAAGAAAAAAATAATGGGGCCACCACAATATGGCGCCCAAAAGCCGCCATTTTTCTATTTTCCAATTTTAATATAGCCAATGACACTCGCAAGGTTAAGACAAATCGATTGATGTATGAATCATCAAAATCGGCCAACGCGTTTGGTCTCTGGAACGCCACATAGGAACAAACATAAATACATACATACATAGACTGATAAACACATTACCCTCCTTCGGCAGTCGGGTAAAAACATGTTGCAACGACCACAAATAAAATTGGGACAAAGGCAGGTGAATAAAAACGTGAAAAGAATAATATGACACTTACCTTCATCTTAGATGGCCTACTAACTTTCCGATACGCGGCACTGAAGTCCTATTAGACCCTTTGACAGATATAGCCACTCGAAGCACTAAACGTTATGCACGGCAAACAGCGAGTGACGCAATGCGGCATTGCACACGGGAAGTCTAGTCTAGAAGAATAAAGACTACAATGCCTTCGCAGTTTTTCACCTCTGACAGCAACTTTGTGTCCGTGAAAATAAAGGTCACTTTGATGCAAATCAGGTGTAAAATAACTGTGAGCAGATTGTAACTGCAATGCGCAGGGCACAGGATGGCGATCAATACTTCGATGATAGATATATTATGCAGTTCTGTTATGAATTTCACCTAATTTGCGGATGTAGTTCCTATCTGCCGTAGTCAACGCCATCTGTCAATGATAGCAGTTACTAAGTGTAGGGCAAGGTAGCATGCATCCGGGAATGGGGAATGTATACTTGCAACCACTAGGGTGCATAAACAAGTGATAAGCAGAAATTATTGTTTTGAAGTATTGTTAGACCTGCTGAAGACTGTATGAATATATTTTTATTGTATGAATTCCTTTATTTTACTATTGTATTACTGCGCAGCACATGTGTGAGTACTATGTACGAACTGTAAATCTAAAAAAATACTGTACCGTACTATAATATGTCCTTCGTTGACGTGTGTGCCCTGGCAGTTGAGTGTGTCATGCTCTCAAAATCAAAATCAAATATTTTTATTTTACATAGGCCTACATGGGCACTTATAAAACGTCGACAAAAGGTGCACGGTTCGGGTTAGTCGTTTCCTATGGAGAAGAACCGGCAAGAAACTCCATGAACTCTCTCTAATATCTCTCTGATGGTGGCACATTTGTGTTGGATCATTCGGTTCCCTTCATGATGGTTGAGCTGAGTGGTGCCGATCTGGTTCGTGAACGGGCGCCATCAGTTGGGATTGGTCATAACTTAGCTGCCTCGGCCTGTTCTTGTATATTTTTTAATTGTTTGTTACTCTAGACGCTTTTACGTACACGTCTTTTTACATCGTCCTCACGTATATGTATTTTTTCAACAAGAATGATGTAACCAAAAACTTGTAATTAAAACTGATGAAAAAGAGTGTCCGTGGAGTTTCTTGCAAATTCTTATCCATTGAGACTTACGCGCGAATTTGCAACTACAGTCATCTTTTTATTAATTTTTTGTTTGACAATTCAAAAGTGCCCTAAGGTTTATTTGAAATAAAACTATTTTGATATGTCGCTGTATTAAAAAAAGTATTCAGGAACCGAGTAAACCCTTTTATTTACAAGTCATTGCTAACACCATCTATATCCATGGAACGGAACCGAACGCAATCGATATTCTTAGAAAAATAATCAGATTGATCAGAGGAAAAACGCTAGTTACGTCGACACGGTTTCTTTGTATGGGATGAGGCATCTGTATGCTAGTATTATATTATCTGTGCTCAGGGCTTACTTGCATAAATGTATGTAAATAGCGAGCATGCATAATAGTACCTACATTATGATATAAGTGCGGTAAGTTGAAAATTACAGCCGAGGCGATATTGCTAGCCCGAGCCCTAGGCGAGGGCTACAAGAAAGCAGAGGCTGTAATTATCTAAGCGCACGTATGTCATACGACGTTTTATAACATATTTGCGAGGAAATAAATAAAACTCGCACTTTCTTAAACGAATAAATCTTTAATCACACAGATTAGACAAATTTGAACAATTTGTAAAATTGATTATTGCGTAGCCAGTTGGCATTTTTAATGTTGTCAAGTTATTATTATTAGTTAAAATTTAAGTCTCTCTCTCACTCTCTTGAGTATGTAGGAGAAACGAGACCACAGAGTTCTGATGCATCCACACTATTGACAGGCAGTGTAATCACACCTGTCACTGCCTATACGCCAAGAAGGCAAACCCAAACGATTCGTGCCCGTTGTAACGGGCACGCAATGACTACCGCGGAGTAAAGGCATAGCCTAAGATCCGCCCGCCACGTCCCCTGACGGGGACGTAGCGATCATCTAACTGTCGGCAGAGTTCTGCAGTCGGTGGCGGCGACTATGGTGGAATGTACGCGTGTGTGCTCGTAGATGGTCGAGAGTCAACACTTGGCTCCAAATTTATATTCTTTGTAATGCTAATTTCTTCTTTATTTCTCATCGAGTCATCTATAAAGCCCTCGGCTAGTGTTCGACCGCCACCCTCCGTGGCGTTTTAGTGTCAATAAGTTCGCACCTGAATCGGCGATCAATGTAGCCGAGGACCTTCTGAAACTGTGCCCTGTGTATTCATGTGGATCATCCAAGTTTAAGAAAGTGGCAATTTGTTTCGGCATTGCTCCAAATTTATTTATGCCAATGGGTTGGCTAGTGCATTTTCCATTTTGAAAAAATCTGTTAGACGTCGCTTTTGTTGAACGAAGCGCTTCGTATTTCTTCACTATGTCGTGAAAAGGCTCCTGTATTGTGAACGATCTTGGAATTTTATTTAAATACACGCAGTAAGCATGAAATTGTAATACCCAAATTCAGATTAACGAAAACTAGCACGTCTTTTCTTATAAACAGTATACGCTTTTATAACAAATTGCCTAAGTCAGTTATAGAACTGACCGATGGAAAGTTCAAAAACTACATCATACGTGTTCTTATTAAAAAAGCATATTATAAAATCAAGGACTACGTTGAAGATAAAAATTTTGGCTTTGGCACCCTCTGCGCATGCGGCTTCCCTGGTAACTCATAAACGGCACAAATATATGGATATCTCTAACTATTCTCAATCTTATTTTTTTCTCTTTTAATTAGACTTTTTACAATATTTTTCAATCATCATTATAGCCCTTTGCTAAGAATAGTTACAGCACTGATAACAGTATTTGTGCCACATGTTAAATTTAGTGTTATGTTTTTTGTTCTTAATTCTTAATTCTTTATTGTACACCAAAAAAACAACATTACATACAGTGTGATAATAAAGTACATGTGTACAAAGGCGAGCTTAACTCAATGCTGAGTTCTCTTACAGCAAACCCTAGAGTGACAGAGAAAGTTGACAATTATAGAGGGCAGGCATCCAGTGTACAATATCATATAAATGTACTTACTTAAATACATATATATATATATATAAATATACATACTAATATTATGTCAATGTGCAAGGAAATGATCTTTAATCTTCCTCTTGAAGACCTCCAGAGAAGGGCTGTCGCGTATGGAGTGTGGAAGAGAGTTCCAGAGACGCACTGCTGTAACAGAAAAAGAGCCATCATAACGGCTGGAAGTGTGTCGCGGAGGACGAAGGAGAAGAGAAGTGGCAGTGCGACAGATTTTATCTCTCGGCACGATCTGTTTTATTTTTTTAATTTTTTTTTTTTTTTTTACCTATGTATAGATTCTTTTACCGATTGTGAATGTTTGAACATTGTAGGCTTTCTAGATTTTTAGATGATTGTTAACATTTGTTAACTTTTTATTTCGTTTTACATTATTTTTTTTGTTTGTTTGTTTGTAATTTCGTACGACTTATTGTCGGGCCTACGTGGTCCCCCCATATCCAAATATTAATGCTGTAACATGAAAATATTGTAAACACGAAATTTTTGAAAAGAGTAACTATGGAGTTTCTTGCCGGTTCTTCTCCATAGGAAACGACTAACCCGAACCGTGCACCTTTTGTCGACGTTTTATAAGTACCCATGTAGGCCTATGTAAAATAAAAAAAAAATGATTTTGATTTTGATGTTTGATTTTGTGTTTTTGACATTGACAAGAAGAACCCGCCCATGGTTCACGACATCATTAGTTGTGATGTTTGCCAACTCTTGACGTCTACATGCACCATTTATGCCGAATATTAATACAACCTGAAAAGAGATAAAAACAGCGTACAAAACGCCTATATTGTAAAGAAATACGAAAGTGAAAGACGTTAATAACAATAATTTAGTTTCAACTGACCTTTGTTGCCAAATATCGGCAATCCGGAGCTTCTTTTAGAAACTTCTTGAAATGTCAGCAAAAAATACTTTCGACTTTTTACTCACATGGCCACTTGAGCGTCTTCTTAGAAATTTCATTTCATTTCATTTATTCATTAACAATTTTACACTGTGTCTGAATGTTACAAAAAATAATTAAAAACAAGCTAAAATAATTTTTCAACTAATTACCTACACAATATCACCATTACATTCATAATATTAATCAAATTTAAGCACATCCATTGTCACAATTTAAACATTTGCATAAAATTCATTAAAAAAAAACTATACATGTCATTTACAAAAATTGATTACTTAATTCAACATAATAAAATCTAAACATGTCAACAAAATCCAATAAATACTCTAAAAATGTCATAGCAAATTTCATATAATAATTTAAAAATGTCAGAACCACAACAAAATCAAAACACACATCCGATATATGATAATTAAAATAATCGAATAAATGGCATAACCATTTCAATAAATATTCTAAAAATGTCAAACAGATTAATTCAATGAAATCATAAAAAACAATAATAATCTTAAAATGTCATCACAAGATTAATTTAAATCTAATACATATCGCAAAAATGCCACTAAATATAATATAATCCAATCTCAAAACCACAGAAATTAAAACTCATCCGATACTTGCAATTAACTTCAATAAATAGACCAAAAATTTCACAACCAAAATTAATCAAAATAATCTAATACATGTCATAACCATTCAAATAAATAATGTAAAAATTTCAAGCAAATTAATTAAATAATCTAATACTGTCATAAAAAAATGTCAATATGTAATCTAAAATAACAACCAAAATAATTAAATAATCTAATAAAATTTCAATAAATAATCTAAAAAAAGCCAAATTCATTTAAATAATCTAATACATGTCATAAAAGTATTCAATTATAAATTTCAATAGATAACCTAATAATGTCAAACAAAGTAATATAATACATATCAGAAAAAATAAAATGTCAATAAATAATCCAAAAATGTCCTAACCAAAATAATTTAAATAGCCTAAAACATGTCATTAGAAAATTCACGCAATCTACTCGGTTACTTAAGTCATATTAATCATTTATCATAAGTTCATTAACTGAATAAAAACACTTTTCCAATAGAAACTCCCTAAGCCTCTTTTTAAACAAGGTGGTTCTATATAATAGACATCTTAGATCCTTAGGCAAGCAGTTAAATAGTTTCACCGCTTGATACTTAACACAATGTCTCACAATATTCAGTTTGGAACTAATTCCAAGCTTCAGGTATTGGTTTCGTGTGGTTTCCCTATGGTGTCTTTCTTCCTTCTTTTCATATTCAGTTATGTGCTTTGCAAGGCTGGTCAAGACTGTGTAACGTTACGTGTAGCTAAATAGCTACACGTAAGCCACGTTAATACAAATAAGATTATAAACAAAAGAAAACAAATAATAAAAGGATATAAAGTATAAGAATCTTCGTGGGCCGGCTTCGCACGACGTGGGCGGCCCAACCAGGCAGCAGGTCGGATAGGCAGGAAGACGTGGAGTAGGCAGCAAGTCGGTGGGCGGCTAACCAGGCGGCAGGTCGGATAGGCAGGAAGACGTGGAGTAGGCAGCAGGTCAGACAGGAACGCCTCTTGAGTAGTGATATGCTCCAAAACGGGTTGATATGCTGTTATGTAGGCATACGGTAGGCGGATACGTAGATTAAAACAGACACAGTATATCACACACAATATATTAAACTGGATTAACTTCAGATAATATGGACATACTTAAGCTGGATATTAATAGATTTGTCTTCAGATCAAGACTTGACATTTAGTAATTCAAGGTAAAATCGTCTTTCGGAGTTCATTGCAGATTCCAGACTGCCGCAGGAATGTCTGGGCAATGCCTTTTATAGTCAGCGTTTTTCCAAACAAACGTTTCTAGAATTCCATTATTCTTTCTATAATTTTTACATTGTGAGTTGCCTGTATTTAAAACGGCCTGTATTAATCAGTCATAAAATAATTCTGTGAGCGTTATAACATTTTACAAGCGTAAGAAGATAAGAAACTACTATCCAGTAAACAATAGTAAATTAACAATAATATACATTATTAGAGCTAACAACTAATCAAAATAATTTAAATTACATAAATCAAATTAAACCTTCATAGTCACTAAGAAAATTACACAAAATTAAAGAAAAAGTAAATGACAGCTTGACAACTGACGTAATGTCAGACAAAAAGTAAACATTGAAAAATTAAATTCAATATTCTATTTCAGCAAAATAAAGTTAATAAATCGAATTAGGTCGATTTTAAGACTTTACAAAAATAAATGCCACCAAGGCGCGACATAATATGGAAAAAGGACATTTTATAAAAGATGAGAATGATTGATAGTAAAAGTGTAAGTATGGATACTATAACTGTTAATATGTAAAGGCTTGGTACCGTAAGGATGGAAAGCTTTTTGAAATATTCCCGACAGGACTCGACTTGGGGAATGTGAACTATTGTTCTGATCGCCCTCTTTTGCAGTACAAATGCCCTGTGAGAGTTATATCTGTAGCTGTTTCCCCATAGTTGAATACTATATCTTAGTCTTGACTCCACCAATGCATAATACACCGATTTTAAAATATTTACACTAAGTTCATCTCGCAGGCTTCTAAGCGCATAACATGCTGATGATATTGATCCATCTATGGCTTTTAGTTCATTTTTCCAATTTAACAATGAATCAACATGAACTCCTAAAAATTTTACTGAGTCTACAACATGTATTTTGTCTCCATTTAACATTATATCTAAACTATCAATATTGCGTGATGTAGACTTAAACAATACAATGTTTGTTTTTTTAGTATTAATGGTTAATTTATTAGCCATAAACCATAATTGAAAATATTCAAGAACCCTGTTTACAGTGTTACTCAATGAGTCCGCAGTATCTTCGCTAACAATAGCATTAGTATCATCAGCGAATGCTATTATTTTCATATTTGAATTTATTTTTGTTGCTAGGTTAAGTAAATCGTTCGTGAATATCAGAAATAGGATTGGACCTAAAATCGAACCCTGTGGGACACCTATCAAAACACTTCGTAAGTTTGAATGGTACACTTCTTGAACATTATTCTCATTCATGTTTTTAACCTCTACGTACATTTTCCTATTATTTAAGTACGACCGAAAAAGCTCTAGAACCTGTCCTCTTACACCATAATGTTCCATTTTAGCAAGCAATAACGTATGATTTACAGTATCAAATGCTGAACTCAAATCCAAGAAGATTCCAGCTACCCTCAATTTTTTATTTAATTTATCAACCACATCGTTAACCAAAGTGAGTATAACTTGTATAAATGTTGGAGTATGACTTGATATCAATACCATGTTTTGTTTTCATAGTGCTTATTAGCATTGAATAGTAGCACCACAATTAACTTGTCTTATATTTTTGAGAAAGTTGCATGAAATAGGCTATCAACACACTTTCAGAAAATGAAATAAAATAAAATGAATTTGCATCTTTGCTTGTTTTCCATAAGATGAAATTTTGATACGCTATATATCGGGCAAGAGGCTTAGAGTAGCCTTTTTCGCTGCCTCTGAAACTTCTGGCAGTGTCGAATTAAATTCATCATTACTTGACGACATTTTCAAATAAAAACAATACAGCGAAAAGAAAAAGCGTGCGGAATAATTATTACTTGTTCACAAATTAGCGATGCGCGTGTTAGAATCATGAATGGAACTCTACATAAAAGTATTGATATCTACCAAGATAGCAAGCTTTGAATGTCAAAATGGCTGTTGGTTATTTACTGTGTATCAGAGATCCAATGTATGTGGTGTGTAAGGGAAGGATTTTATGAATAAAAGCACAGAAAGACAAGACTAGGTATTTATTTAAATAAGGCTTGTCAATTAATTCATATTTAGAAGGCTCATCGAGCTTACTGCCCATTCGCTAGACCTAGTTCTCGTGGGGAATAAGGGCAATAAACCCCACGGAAGCTCTTTCATAGTATTTATAGATACCTTTTACAACCACATAAAGTATATACAATGTTATAGAATCAAAATAACAAGGATAAGGCAAAGAACATAGACTAGCCCTTAAATAAATTTTATCTACACTCACAACGTAATGTTCCAACTATGAATTCAAAAAATATTGCATAAACACGTATTTTATATTCGTGGATGGGTAAAATTAAAAAAAAAAAAACCATTATAGTGCAACATTTTCCTTCGATTTTCAAACAACTGCATCATAAAATAACTTTTTTCTATTACGATACAGGACAAATCCAAGAAGTTAATCACTGAGGAGATTCCATCAATTACTAATAGTATATTATGCAACTAGTGAATAAAAGACGGTTTTAAAGCGAGGGCCATAGATGAACCACGAGCAAGTGAAGGATTCTAACAACTGAATCACGAGCATAGCGAGTGATTCAAGTGGTAGAATCCTGAGCGACGCGAGTGATTCATGGCCCTCGATATAAATCCGTTTTATTCAAGAGTTGCATACTATATTTTATACCATGACTACGAGAAAAAGAAAGATTTAAGCGAAAATTACAAGGAAAAATACTAAATAAAAGTTTTATTACCTTCAAAATTTAAGAAAATGTGAAAACTCCAGGTTTCACATTTTTTCTAAATTAAAGCAGAGCTAGGTACCTAACAACAAATGTGTTTCAGGGGCCAGTGACCACTTCCGTTACGTTACATAATTATAATTAATTAACACCAATGTTTTAATATTATAATTACAATCCAAATAAGTATTCATTAAACATCCCAGACTAAAATCAAAATCATTATTAAAATCCTAAACATGAACAAACTGAAAATCAAATACATAAAGGAGTTTGAAAGTCGAATATTCTTTGCACAAGGAGTTCATATAGCATTGAGATGGACGTCGAATATGTATGGGTGTGTTCTAAATTCAAACACCAAAACAGTGAGAAAAAGTGCTTTTTATTCACTGTTTTCAGTGAATAAAATAAGCTTTTTAGAGGGGGAATGGTATAAAATTTTTTGAAATGCCATTTTTATAGTACCTAATAAAAAAATAATGATTCCAATTTTAACTACTTAAACACTAAACAAAAGTAAACTTTACAAAATTAAAATTAAACTAACTACTTACAACACTATATACAAAAGAAAGGTACACTTAGGCGTCGAAGTACTCATCCACATCGCTGTCATTTTAACTTGTCTGTGACACACACACACTGCGATTTTTATTTGCGCGAACTTTTATCTCTCTCCACCTGTTCATAGAGCTCAAAATATTTGCGAGAAATAAATTCGCGCTGCGGTGCGTTGGATTCTGTTGCAAAACACGGATTTCATGCGGTATTATTGCCGCACGATTTTTTTACCGCAATGCGAGCAGCTTCATACAATTCCATAGGTCGCAGAATGGGCGGAAAAATTTGCGCGAATAAATATCGCAGTGCGTGTGCTGAGCCTGAAATTTGGCGGCGTCAATTTTTCTTCACATTCACTAATATCAGAAATTTTAAGCAAGAATTTAAAAAAATCATGAAATTCAGTACAGCGAAACCTGCAAAACGTATGAATGGCGCCAAAACCCAGCACATCACCGCATTATCCACGCATGCGCTAAGGCTCAGCACACGCACTGCGAATGGCTGGATATGCAGCTGTTAATGTAACAATTAGTTTTGCAAAGTCTCGGTTAACGACGTTATATTTGCGGGTATATTTATAGATTAGTTTCTTTATCCTCTTAACTTTATAGTTAAGTAATTTCAGATACATACACATCATCACATCATCAGCCTATTAATGTTCCCACTGCTGGGACACATGGCTCCTCTCTGTGAGAGGGAATGGGCCATTATCCACCACGCGGGCCCAGTGCGGGTTGGTGGATGTCACATGTCTTCGAATTTTTGTTTGTAGGACATGCCGGTTTCCTCACGATGTTTTCCTTCATCGTTTTGAGAGCAGTGGTGATGAAATAATTTACACAAAGTAAAGCGCCTGCCTGGGCTCGAACCCACGACCTACAACGTGTAAGTCGCGGCCGATACCACTGGGCCACCACTGCTCTCGTACATACATAGTGAGTTGAAATCCTAAGAATTTGCAGATCCGGTTTGGCATCAATGAACATTTTTTTCTAAATTGATTACTAAACCTAATCTATCAAAGGTTTGTATTATGGAATTTGATTTTGTTTGATCCATGTAAAATGCTGGTATTCAGCTGAATCCGGTTAGACTGGAAGCCAACCCCAACATACGAGTAGTTGGGAAAAAGGCTAGGCAGATTGCTTCGTACTGAATTTATGTCTTAAGGGTACACTAGTCGACGGCACCAACTATTTTGTGCGCGGAGTTAAAATGCATTTCATATCAACCGACAACACGTGCGGAAGAGATAGATGCTGTGATGAGCAGTAGGAAGCTAGTTCACGTACGAATACACACTTTTGCAAATTTGTAGCGAAATGGATAATTATTTAGGACGAAACCGAGCGCGCGAAATTTTATAAACAGACCTTTGGCAGTCTAGATATCATGAAAAAACGACTAAATCTATCTGTTCAAAATAAAATTATTTGCATTGTTGAACTGCTAATCTATCCCTGCATGGAGGCCGTTTTGCAATTTTCCGTCTTCTTATGGTATTTATTTGCGCCCAAAAATGCGTTAAAATTAGTGTCGAAATGTGGAACTTTCGACGCTCATAACTTACAGATATATATTTTTTTTATTTTTTTGGCTCCATACAGGGCTAGATAATGATGAGACATATTGATATCACTTTTTATTTTGAACGTACATCGTCAAACAGTGGAATGATCCCTAGTCTACTTTTGAATGGAAGAATTTTCGACTAGTGTAACCTTAAGGCAAGAAACATAAGTATCGCCTATACAATGACAAATATAATACCACTGTATGACCATGCCGTCTCAAATGGGACAGAACTGGATTGAGTAAATTAGTAAACACCACAGCTGGACTTAGTCTGGCACCGGCCAGACTAAGTATAAAGACAAAGACAAAGATATTTTATTTCAAGTAGGCCACCAAGCGGCACTTTTGAACGTTACATTTTACAAATAATAATAGTTGATTCTACCGTGCATTCGGAAAGTAGCTTGTAATGGAGAAGAATGCACAAGAAACTCCATACTTACTCTTTTAAAAAAAAAACTTTTTACAATATTTAGGTACATAAGAATGAAATTGAGTTTATACAATACAAATACATTTATACAGTCTTCAGAAGGTCCAACAATAATTCAAAACAATAATGTTCTGCATATCACTTGTTTTTGCGCCCTAGTGGCTGTGGAGCAGGACTAGCATTTAGCCAAGCATTTTTATCAGTGATGTAATCCCCCAACTTATAATATGCCAGCCTGCATAGTGTGCGTTTTATACAAGTTTTAAATTTTGTCTCATTCAGTTCAAGAATGTGGGGAGGAATTTTATTGTAACATTTTGTACAGTACCCCATGAAAGATGAGGCTACTTTAGCCAGTCTGAACCCTGGTTGAACTAATTGGCCCCTTTTTCTAGTAACATAATTATGTCTGTCGCCGTTTTTACTAAAAAGATGTAATATACTTATTACCCATTATACATTGTTGAGTTGGTATGAACTAAAGGATTTTTTTAAATTAAGATCTCCTGTACTTTTATGTATTAAAAATGTCGGTGAGATAAACTGTTGATGTAGATCAGAACATTTACAAATGTTCTAAATCGATAAGTTTTTTCTTGAATTTGTTTGCGTATCGTTGGAACTTACGCCTTAGTTATTTTTCATCGTCGTGTTTTCTTTTCCCATGATCTTTTTCACCGTATTTAAAGTATTGAATTTGAAAGAAAATAAAAATACGTTGTAGCAATGCAATGAGGTAGGAAAACTATGGAAGTATGGAGACGGCATATTCTACTATATGAAGAGTAGTTAAAAAAATATCTATAATATCGACACAGGCATGTCAAAAAGCGTTTTGTCTCTTTTTAACTAACCAAGAGCTGCATATGAAAAGAGAGACATCTAAATGTTTGTCAAGGACTAAACTTGGTAACACTTTTGAGTGACGTCAAAATCATGTCTATGCGTGACCGGTCGCCATGTTGATTGCCGAGTAAAATTGGTAGTTGTGTGCCGTATATGTACGTTTATCTGTGTAGTTGTGCTGTCAAACGGGTTCAAATGGGCAGCCATCTTAATTGCCCGATTTTTGTAGGTATGCACGCTAATTTCGTAGGTATGGCAAGTCCATAGGTTTATAAGTCAGCGTAGCAATGCAACACACGAAGAACGAATGACGCGACCATTGACAGATGACATTGACAGAGACTATCAATAAACATTTCTTTTATTTTTAGGCTTTGAACTGTGTGGCAATGCAGTACAATGGGGACCGTACTATATTGTTATGTCATCATTGATTTACAACAAGTTGCCTGACGATGTCAAAAAGTTACCTGTACATCAATTTAAGTCGAAGTTGCAAACATTCCTAGTGAATAGATGTTATTATAATATCATAATATCAAGGAGTACTTACAGGATAAAAATATAGGTAGAGATACAAACATAAAAACCGTTTCAAATCATGATACTCTTTTTGGCTTCGTCGTCACCGTCGCCGTCGTCGGGTAAAAGGCGAGCTTTAATCATTGAATATATTTTTCTGCGTAGATTTTGCTATTAAGGCGCCTCCCCGAGCAAAACGCCGCGCTAGTCGTTTTTATGCAGTTTTTAAGAGCTATCTACTCTTTATTTAAAAAGAAATGTCAATTAATAAAAATACATTAAATTTCTACATAATGTTGATTCTAAAATTGTAGTACACTTTTTTTTTAAAGAGGTATTTGTTTCACTAGTCTCCCTCCAACAAAACCATAAAAATGTGAAATAATCATTGATAGCATGCATCTCCTCGTAAAGTGTTCATTAATTATTTTTTATACTAACAGTAATGGATAGACAATTTGATAACGAACATTTTTTAAGTTATTTTTTTTTCAAAAGACCAATATTCGATTTTATAAAGATTTTATTCTAAAATATTCTAAAATCTGGGCGTATTCACTACCGTAATTCATGCGCCACCAGTGCCGCTAGGCCAATAGGAATGCTCATATCTCATGCTGATTTTTTGGTCAGGGCACGGCCTAAAGGCGCTATATGTTAATAAAATTTGATTGCTTGGAAAATACTTCAAATCGTAAAAAATAAAGTTTTTTTATCTTTTCCTTTTTATACTGAAGACCTAGAAAATTGAAATGTGTTAGAACACATTTCAATTTTCTAGGTCATCTGGAAGTGGGTTACGTTTATTATCATTTTTATCAATGACTGATAGACAAATAAAAAACCTAATCTACTTTCCTATATTGATAAAAATGATTTAAGATGTTATTATCTCAATAACCGTTTGAGCTATATTTATGAAATTTTCGGTTCTAGTTAAATTAAGGGCTTTAATAAATAAACCAAATTTCATGTTTCTATCAATCATCACCAATCAATACATAATATACTGCCGTCATAAAGATTAAGGACGTTGTAGGGTTATAGCCGTGCTCCTAGGGGCAGTATGAGAACTTACGACTTCACACGTGGATGCTTGGAAGTCCAATTTCGTCTATATTTAGCTTATAGGAAAGCCATTGGGGACCATTCGACGTGAAAACCAACGAGAAAATTGCAAATCGCTTACCGAGGCTGCCGCACACCAGACTTTTCTACCTCAAATTTGAAACAGAGAAAAGACAAGACAAGACAAGACAAAGATATTTTATTTCAAGTAGGCCACCAAGCGGCACTTTTGAACGTTACATTTTACAATGAATAATAGTTGATTCTACCGTGCATTCGGAAAGTAGCTTGTAATGGAGAAGAATGCACAAGAAAAGCCATACTTACTCATTTAAAAAAACTTTTACAATATTTAGGTATATAAGTACATACCTTGATGAATGAAATTGAGTTTATACAATACAAATATATTTATACAGTCTTCAGAAGGTCCAACAATAATTCAAAACAATAATTTTCTGCATATTTACTTGTTTTTGCGCCCTAGTGGCTGTGGAGCAGGACTAGCATTTAGCCAAGCATTTTTATCAGTGATGTAATCACCCAACTTATAATATGCCAGCCTGCATAGTGTGCGTTTTATACAAGTTTTAAAAATGATAAACAAAAAAATTCGCTGCACGAAACGATAAAAATATATTATTATTTATGTAGGGCAAAAATGTGGGTTAAAGTTGGATCTAATTTTATATAGACGTGGCTTTTCATAAAATAAAGTTAATGTATTAAATAAATCATATGTTCTTTTTCTTTTTAGTAAAAAATATATAATAAAATACGTGACACTGCAAAGAAAAGACGTTTTGTGGCTAGAGACACCTTTTTTACTTAGTAATTAATTAAATGTCTTTCTTGCTTAGTGATAATGCGTTACCAGCTTCTAGTAAACGAAATGAAAAAGGCGCTTTTAGCCATTTACTGCTTTTCAACTTAATAATATTCAGTGAACTTAAAAAAAATACGTGCAGAAACGTCCAAGTGCCCCCACGCACCACATTTAAAACTGAAGAATATTTGAACATAAATTTTGATAATCAATACATATAATAAATCTGTAGAAAAGTAATTTTTATACATCGAAAATATTTCCAAAAAAATAGCAAGCCAACAGAATCTATTTCCAGCATTTTTGGAATTTTTGTTTGTTTGCTGTTTATCTGTTTGTCTGTTTATTTGTGCACGCATCACGTGAAATTAACGAAACCAATGTAGATAACTTTTATACATAAAAGTTGTGCGTAACTTGTAAAATTACTTAGTTTTTGTTTCATCGCAATCGGTTCACTCTATCAAAAGTTAGATGAATTTAAAGTGTTTAAGAAGTAAAATTATCACAACACACGCAATTCAGATACTCGGACAGTTGAACTCGATATTTGATAGATGGCGTTGTGCATTTGAAGTCATTTTCTGAATGGCCACCGCCATTAAGATTCTCCGCGAAAGAATGATGACTATAGATAAAAAATTGGTAGGTTGGTAAGTAGGGTGGGCAGGAGGGTTAGTAGGGTAGGGTTGGCAGACAGATGACGGGAGCGAAGCCGCGAGCACAGCTTGTATCTAATAAAACATAAAGTATCAGAACCAGTCTTAAATTTCCCATTAAAATAGCAACAAAAATAGCAATCATAAACCTCTCTGGCTTTTTGAAAATGCAATTAAAACTATTTCAGAAACAAAACACTATCAGAGTTTGTCTTAATTCTAATGAGAAATAATTAACACAGCATTAGAAGCTAACTACTTGTAAATCAATTTACATAAACTTGATTAAGATGAACACTGTTTTTATCAGTAGTTAATTATAGTAAAATAATTATAACAAAACGATATTCTGTTGTCTGGCATTAATAGTGTCAGTTTTTGTATGATCGCCGACTTGCGCTCTTGAGTAATGCCACGATATTCTTTGATTGGATTTGGAGGTGGAGGCACGCAGTATTGTGACTCAGCCCTGTCTTTGAATTAAGTGCCTACTCGCACGCGTCAACTAAACATCCGTTAGGGCCGCCCGCCTCTACCTACTTGAGTTTCTTTCTAGTTTTGTGATTGTAAATATCTCAGATTCTTTTCTCTAAACTAAGGTAAATATTATTATTATACTTATATAAATATTACTAGGTCGTATTACCTACCATTTATAACTCTCATAGGTAATAATTTCATAATGACATTTCGTCTAATTCAATAATATATTAAGGTTATACTAGTCAAATTTTTCCATACAAACGTAGTCTAGGGATTATGCCACTGTTTGACGATGTATGTTTAAAATAAAAAGGGATATCAATTTGTCTCATCATTATCTAGCCCTGTATGGAAGCGAAAAAGTAAAAAAAGAAAATATTTGAAAGTTATGAGCGTCGAAAGTTCCACATTTCGACACTAATTTTAAAGCATTTTTAGGTGCAAATAAATACCATAAGAAGACGGAAAATTGCAAAACGGCCTCCATACAGGGATAGATTAGTAGTTCAACAATGCAAATAATTTTATTTTGAACAGATAGATTTAGTACTTTTTTCATAATATCTAGACTGCCAAAGCTCTGTTTATAAAATTTCGCGCGCTCCGTTTCGTCCTAAATCATTATCCATTTCGCTACAAATTTGCAAAAGTGTGTATTCGTACGCGAACTAGCTTCCTACTGCTCATCACAGCATCTATCTCTTCCGCACGTGTTGTCGGTTGATATAAAATGCATTTTAACCCCGCGCACAAAATAGTTCGGGCCGTCGACTAGTGTACCCTTAAGTAGCTAAGTACATAAGTAGTAGTTTGTTCTTCACGGTCTCGCCGGAGAAGTGGTGTAGCGAGTAGGCAAGTTCATTCGCACGACTCAACGCAGCACAGAAACCTACGATTTTACGTCAGAGTGAGCCGTGTGCAAAATAGTTTCCGTCAGACATAACCTCGCCTAGGAGCCGTCAACTCCTGCGCGGAATCGGTCAAATGTGAACCGTTATTATCTAGTTAGAACATGTATAAATACCAGTGTAGTTTGTAAGCAATTTCATTTCTTTTTCCTACCTTGTAAGTGTAATATAACTCTGTCGCTCTCGCTCAGAATTTTATTTCATTGCCTATTGCTAAATTACCTCAGTGACTATATTTTATATAATATTGTAAGTAGTATATAGCTTACATAGTCGGAGTTCTATACTGCTTCACCTCTTAAAATACCACCCCGGAACCCTCTCCGTGCAACGCCTGTTAGGGCACATCCCTGGGAAGGTTGACTGACTGTGCACGGCAGCACGTAAGCACAGTGCTGCCGTCTTTCCTGAAATCACTTGGTGGGCGGACAGAGTACACCGGAGTCCCACCTGCTTATGACGCAGGCGGGGTTTCGGTGTTTGAGGCATCGAGACGGTTGTCCCCCGACGCGTTACTTTTCGAGTGGGATTGGCTCTCTCACGATCCCGCTCGGCGGCCTCCTTCTGGGCCATCACAGTCTCATAGAAGGAGGCCATTTCCCTCCAATTTTCGGTCTCTGCCAGCATTGCCCTCACAGCAGCTGGCAGAGGCAGGTCTCGCCCGTTCCTGGCGACCAAGACGGCAGGTCTTGGTCGCCAGGAACGGCCCACGCCGGGCACTCCTCGAGCGTGTGCTGTGCAGACTCAAGGTCACCTCCACCATGGTGGCAATTTGCCGTAGTCTCTCACTCAATCCTATTCAGTTACATACCAAAGCAACCGTGTCCGCTCAGTACCTGAGTGAGCCTGTAGGAGACGCGCTCCTCTCTTTTCAGCCAGGCTGCGAAGTGCAGAAGGACGGCTTCTACAACGCACTTGCGTGAAAATTGAGGCTGCTGTAGCCGCTCTCGCCGCTACTTAAGCGTGTATCGCCGTTCCTGCCGCCTCAGCCTTACTACAGGGATTCCCGGCACGCTGTCACCATTCCGGCGGATGGCGTGAATTCGGTTATAAAACCTCGCATCCATAACCGCCAGAATGTCAAGCGTATCAGGACAGTTGCCGCCTCAAAGGATACCATTCGGTATCCTCATGCGATACGAGTGATCATTTTCCGCTGCGGGCTATTAATTTTAGTCCAGACACCTGACAGTCTGCTTGATCAAACAGGCGCCACATAAAGGACCAATGATCGCATGAAACCCGCGTATTGAAGGCGAACTAATTCCCGAGGTCCCCCGAGGTTTGGCAGCAGTCTGGAATCAAACTCACCTATTTCAAGAGTATTAAAAATGTGTTCCTTTTTTTCGCAGATCAAAAGAAACAGTTCAGAAGCAAAGAGTCATATCACCATTAACAAAATGCTTAAAAACAGTCTCTATAGATATGGGAACGAACACGGCAGAGTCCCTGCTCACCTGAATTTTGCCAAAGAAGTCTATGATAACATGGTGAAACATAAGGATATAACAGCCTTGGTAAGTCTTCTTCTATGTGTGTACAAGTTCAAATCTTCTTAATCCTTTGTGATATTAAGTTATTAAATTAATTAAGTAAACTATTTTATCTACTCTCATATCGTAATGTTCGAATTATAAACTTCAAAAAACTCGTTTATATTGACATACTTTATAAACACAATACCGAAATTTTAAAATAGAATCTCATTATAACACTATTTCTCTAACAAAATAATGCTATAAATCAATTTTTTTCTATTACGATACAGGACAAATCCAAGAAGTTAATCACTAAGGAGTTTCCATCATATTTTTTTTTGTAATGCCATTTTAATACATATTATAAAAAGATTTGATTCCAATTTTAAATTGTCTGTGACAATGCCCGCTTTAGGCTTAGAACGCACTGCGATTTTTATTCGCGCGAATTTTGTCTCTTTCTACCTGTTCATGGAGCTCAAAATATTCGCGCGAATTAAATTCGCGCCGCAGGTGTGGTGGATTCTGTTGCAAAACACGGATTTCATGCGATATTATTGCCGCACGATTTTTTTACTGCAATGCGAGCAGCTTCATACAATTCCACAGGTCGCAGAATGGGCGGAAAAAAATCTCGCGAATAAATATCGCAGTGCGTGTGCTAAGCCTAAGCGTATGCGCGGATAATGCGGTGATGTGCTGGGTTTTGGCGCCATTCATACATTTTGCAGGTTTCGCTGTACTGAATGTTATGAGTTTTTTTAATTCTTGCTTAAAATGTCTGATACTAGTGAATGTGAAGAAAATTTTACTCCGCCAAATATTTTATATGCGGCGAAGGAAATTACTCATAATCTCTTATCAGCAAAGTCGAGATTATTATATGATGCATTTATCACGACTTTATGCCATAGAAAATGCAAAAAAGGGTATTTAGTATGTAGGTTCAATCCCAAAATGTATGAGTTTAGATAAAGTAGTGTATGACACTGCACATAACTAGGTATTAAAACATTCGTGTGAATACTATTAAAACTCACACTCATGTTTTAATACCCCTTATTATGCAACAGTATCATAAACTACTATTATTTCACAATCAACAGAATTTATTTCACAGTGTTGATTGACTTCTATAGAGAACGGACGTTTACCTATCATTCGCGCGAGTGCGCTACGTAAGCGTAATTCGCTGGCGCATCAAAATAACTCCGTCGTCGCGATGCGAAATCGGTTGATCGGGTCTGTCCCAATAGTCCCACTGGCCCAGTCCCATGGTGGGACAAGTGGGATAATATGTTCCACTTGTCCCATTGGGTC
Source organism: Orthosia incerta (assembly GCA_948252205.1). Classification (NCBI taxonomy): domain Eukaryota; kingdom Metazoa; phylum Arthropoda; class Insecta; order Lepidoptera; family Noctuidae; genus Orthosia; species Orthosia incerta. The sequence continues at coordinate 16,533,206 of OX411769.1, read as the reverse complement.
AAGGTCACCGCGATGACCCAGTTATTCATGCAGTGTAAACAGTGTAATCAGTTATTTGTTAAGGTTTAGCTGAGATAGGAGCCTTTTTGGTCTCGCACGGGGTTTTTATTTTTAATTTTGTTTAATTTTAAGCTGATTTCTCGTGTCTCCTGTGCGGGTCACAAATAAATACTTTTTATTTCTTTCTTTCTTTCTATTCCCTACAATGTCGGCAACAAAGTAAATAATTAAAACTGATCTGAAAAGCTGTTGTATGACAGTTACATCCAAAAAAACAGAAAGAAAAAGCTGGCACTTCTTGTTAATATAACCTTCAGTATCAACTCAAAAGCCGCCAAAACGAAAGTCCCAGCTCAAGCAAGGAGCAAGGAAATAATGGCCCAAGGAGTTGGAAGCTAAGAGCAACATACGATTTGCTCAGTCTGATAAAGGAAACGTCGAGTACTGCACACAGTACAGTACAGTCGAGAAAGAACTCGTTAAAGAGACTGAGTGGATAAGGGCCAAAAGTAGAAAAAAACAAGAAACTAAAAGAAATCCTTTCTCCCCCACAACAACCCGGAATCAGAATCAGAATCAGAAATCTTTATTTTTGAGTCATAGGTACAGTGGATGTTAAATGGTACAATTTTAAGTTCGCTACAACCAGCCGTTAATGGCATACAAAAATTACACAAATCAATAAAAATAAAGTACCGTGTGGTGACGGACGTAAAGAATTTCACCACCCCATCTCATCCCGTGGGTGTCGTAAAAGGCGACTAAGGGAATAAATGCCAGAGGACGCTTTGTTTCCTCATGGCGGTGCGAACATCTCACCCCCAAGCTAAGGTCGCCGTGCCGAGAGCTGCATGGCTAGGGGAGAGCCTAAGTCGTAAGCGTGCCTATTGTCTGGGACTGGGCGCCCCCAGGCACTATCCAGCCTTACCTCTACAAGCGGGGCTCTGTAGAGCGTGGACATAGTTTCCCTAGCTATTCGTGGGAACAAAATGAGTCTTAATAATCTACTCGGAGACGGCGGTGATGCTCGCCACACACCACGTCAATTGTTCTCATGGGGCGAAAAGCGAGCTGCGGAGTGTCGCTTAGCTACGCTGAATGTGCAGGGAGGAATGATAGATAAGATGGATGAAGTATGTGAAATAGTGAAGGACAAAAGGATAGATGTGTTATGTGTGAATGAGACAAAAAGAAAGGGAGTGGATATATCTAAACTCGGGTCCCTGACCGCTATCTGGTCCGGTGTTCAAGAGACACAGAGGGCCTGTCAGGGTGTGGGGGTTATCTTCTCGGAGCGGATGATGAGTTGTGTAAGAGATTACGCTTGTGTGAGCCCTAGGATTCTTTGGGTGAGAATTAAGGTGGGCCTACACCCTATCTTTATTTTGTGCGTGTATGCACCCGATATGGGATGCTCATTTTCTGAGAAAGAGGAATTCTGGGGAAGTTTAGGAGATATACTCAATGATTGTAGGTCTAACGAGAAGGTTTTTATGCTCGGCGACTTTAATAGTTGGGTTGGTGTGAAGAGGAATGGGTTCGAAAAAGTATTAGGGGCATTCGGTGACAATAGAGTGAATGAGAATGGGATGAAGTTACTAGAAATATGTGTAGAGAAGGGCCTGTGTGTAATGAACACTATGTTTGATCATAGAAAGATCCATAGGTATACGTGGGAAAGGCAAGACAGTAGAAGTATGATTGATTTTGTTATTGTAGATGAAAGATTGAAGAGCAAAGTTGTAGATACAAGAGCATATCGGGGTGCTAATGTAGGGACTGATCACTATCTGGTTATGTGTCGGGTGGTTGGTCTGTTCAAGCATTGGCGTCATCGAGTTCAAGTTCCTGTGACTGCGTTAGAAAGAATAAAAGTAGAAAGATTATAAGAACTAAAAGTAAGGGAGGAATATAAGAGGGAAGTAAAAGAGAAGACGGATAAGATATTTGATTATTTGAATGATTTCAGTTTAGAGGATGTGTGGGAAATAGTGAAAAGTAGTATGGTGAACGCAGCCACAAAGTTATGTGGTATAGCGAAGAGGAAACGTGGTAGTAGAACGAATGATATGTGGGTAGATGATGAAGTACAAGAGGCGGTGAAGAACAAGAAAGAGGCTTGGCTTAATGTGTTAGCCTGTAAAGCCCAAAATAGAATGAATCAGGCAACAAACGTGACGGATGATCTGGTAAGGGTGAAAGTAACGTACAATCAGATGAAAGCGAAAGTCAAAGAGGTGGTAAAAATGAAGAAGGAAGAAAAGGAAGAAAAATATAACAGGAAATTCTCCGATAACTTCAGGGCCAATGTTAAGCTGTTCTGGAAACAGGTAAGATTGGCTCGCGGAGTGACAAAAACATCAAGCATGAATGTAATAAGAGCAGAAGATGGGTGCTTACTCGTATACATAAACGATATGCCTAGAGTTATTCAACATCCCATGACCTTGTTCGCAGATGATAGTACAGTTATTTTCACAGTACAAAATATGGAGCCACATAGCGATGAAATGAATATAAATCTAAATCTGAACAGGTTAATAACATGGTTAAATAATAACAATCTTAATGTAAATTTAGATAAAACCTATGCTATGTCATTCAAACAAAGAATCCATCAAGATAAACTTAACATTAAATACGCTGACAAAACTATAGAAGAAACAAAGCACACAAAGTTCCTGGGACTCTATGTAGACGAGAATATGAAATGGAGTAAACATATTGAACATATAATAAAAAAACTAAATCAGTTTCAGTACGCTCTACATAATCTCAGAAAAATAGCAAGTCGCGAAGCCGTACTAACTGCATATCATGCATACGTTTCTTCTACATTACGTTATGGCATAATGTTTTGGGGAAATGCATCAGATAGGGAACTAGTGTTTAAGGCACAAAAAAAGTGTTTAAGAGCAGTATGCCAAATCAAAGCTACTGATAGTTGTAGAATACACTTTATTGAGTTAAAAATAATGACATTTCCCTCTCTATATGCATTTGAAATAGCTATGTTTGTTAAAAAAACACTTCAAATTATTTGAAACCCTGACTAGTAAACGTCACCGGGACCAAATTCACGTTATGCCTCATAAAACAGCATTATACGCAAAAAGCTTTCTGGGAATGGCTCCAAAAATTTATAATACTATACCCAAGACTATAAGAGCAGAGAATGATATTAACAAATTCAAAAGAATGCTAACAGATTTTATGGTTAAAAAAGCGTACTATTCCATTGGAGAATTTTTAACAGACAATTCAAATAAATAGGTATGAGTATATTGTATATTTTTTGTGTGAGTCAAGTGTCCGATTTATTTATGCTCAATTCGATTTAATGAATCTTATTATTGGTATCTAATTTAATTTTAATAATAATTTAAATAATACATTGCATAAAATATATATTTTAAAATTAGAATTATAAATGTATCCAAAATTTGTATGCCAATATGGGTTAAACATAGCGATCCTGACATTGGAATTAGATCTTATTATATTGTACCTATGTTTTTACAAATAAATAATTTGAATTTGAATTACTGAGCGAATGTAAGGTCTTGGAACGCTGGAAAGGATATTTTCAAAGTTTATTTAGTTGTCAGGATAGTGTGCAAGGAGTGGGTAACTGGGTAGAAGCCAGTGGTCAAGACCCAAACCCAGACGAAGAGCAAAAGAATGAGAATGAAATAGAAATGGATGAGATTATAAAAGCAATGAGTGGGATGAAGATTGGTAAAGCTGCAGGGTATGACCGAGTATCTGTTGAAATGCTGAAGGGCGGTGACGGGGTGGTAGCAAGCCTGTTGTGCCGGATCTTTAATATGTGTTGGAGATGTGGCCGCGTGCCGGATGACTAGTGCAAGGCTGTAATCGTACCACTATATAAGGGAAAAGGAACGCAGGAGTGTAAAAACTACCGCGGCATTAGTCTTTTGAGTGTTGTAGGCAAATTATATGCGAAAGTTTTAATAAATAGAGTGGTAAAAGTGACGGATGAACAATTATGGGACGTGCAAGCAGGATTTAGAGAGGGAATGGGCTGTATGGATCAGATCTTCTCCTTGAGGAGCATAGCTGAAAAACATCTGGCAAAGCACAAAAAGTCTACTGTGCTTTCGTTGACTTGGAGAAGGCCTATGACAGTGTGTGGAGGGATGAACTGTGGTCGACGCTATCCGGGTACGGTGTGGACTGGCGCTTGGTTCGGGAACTGAAATCTCTATATAGGGATTCCAGTGCTTGTATTAAGATTAATGGGGCGTTTACGGACTGGTTTTCCATCTCAAGGGGTGTTAGACAGGGCTGTGTAGCATCACCGTGGCTGTTCAACTTGTACATGGATAGTTGTCTGATAGGTTTGAAAGAGCATGAGTGCGGATTGAGGATGAATGAGTTGCCTGTCAAATGCCTTCTCTATGCAGATGATCAATTTCTACTTGCATCGTCAGCAGAACAGTTGTAAGACATGGTGACTGTGATGAATGAAGCTTTTAAGTTCAAAGGGATGAGTATAAATGTGAACAAGACTAAGGTAATGGTGTTTGAAAGGGAAGACGATGTATCGGAGTGCGAAGTGAAAATAAATGATAAGAGTGTGGAGCAAGTGAACGAGTTTGTATATCTGGGAAGTATGTTCACAACGGATGGAAAGATTGAAGAGGATGTGGAAAGGAGAGTGAATGCAGGGAATAAAGTGAATGGTGCTATACATGCCGTTGTGACCAGCAAATCGATGTCTCCGGAAGCTCGACTCGCCGTTCACAGCGGCGTGCTGGTGCCTACACTTATGTATGGAAGTGAAAGTTGGGTATGGCAAAAAAGACATGAAAGTAGGATTAATGCAGTAGAAATGCGGTCCTTGCGAAGTATGTGTGGTGTAGCCTTAAATGATAGATTGAGGAATGAGGTAATAAGACAACGTTGTGGTTTAAAAGAAGATGTAGTGACTAAAATTGAAAAGAGTATGTTAAGATGGTTTGGCCATGTTGAGAGGATGAATGATAGGCGACTAACGAAAGGTATTTACAAGGCAGACGTGAATGGAAACGCCGGGAGGGGACGCCCTAGGAAGACATACATAGACCTTATAGGTGATGTTCTTCAGAAAGGCAAGGTGCGCAGTACTCATAACCGACGTGTGTGTATGACAAGATGTATGAATGTGAGTGAAGCAAAAGAAGTATGTAAGGATCGTAGCAGGTGGCGTTCTGTAGTTTCTGCCTACCCCCATGGGAAAAAAGCGTGAGTTTATGTATGTATGTATGTATGTAATAAAAATAAATAAAATTAAAATGCACCAAAAAAAAAAAACATTGAGTATGTAACAATAAATTGAAATAAATTTAAAATATAATAATAAAACATGCTTAATAATAGAAAATAATAACAAAAATTCAACAGTAGATGTCAAAGAAAAATTAAAGAAAACATTAATTAAGATTGTAATTAGTCAATAACATAGATGTCCAATACTAAAGCCCAACAACAAAAATCGTTGGAAAAAGAACAGACATTAGTCAAAAAAGTGCGTGCACCACCGCCATTCATTATAGACGGAGTCAAGAGCTACCAAATATTTTACGACTCACTGACTGAAACCCAACCAACTGAATCATTCACCACCAAAATGATGAATGGAGACTGATTCTTATAGAGCGGTCGCTAAGTTTTTGCCAGAGAAAGACTATCATTGGCACACATATGAGAACAAGGGTCTACCTTTTATAGCAGAACTTTTTGAGTCATAATATTAATATGCTTAACAACGGATAGCATAAACATCATTTCGCAGAAAATCGTTTGGCATACACTCATTTATCATACATTCAAACTCATAATTTTGTAAATCAGAATCACCTTTAGGCATAAATTTCATATCGATAGTCATTGAAAGACAGGACCTTCATATCGCAAAAAGTTCACAGTCAGAATCGTCTTTTGGCATACATTTCATATCCATATTAATTGAAATCTATCACATTACAGATAATTCATAGTTAGAGTAATTTTGTATTTTTTACCATAATAAAAGATTGTTTGAACACATTTTTTTGTGTTTTAATTCGCTGTATGAAGCATGCAAACAAGCATACACCATGCATGCAGCAAGCATGCAGCATTCAAACAAGCATACACCATACATGCAGCAATATGCAAGCAAGCATGCAAGTGAGCATGCAGCAAGCATGCAAGCAAGCATGCAACATGCAAGCAAGAATGCAAGTGAGCATGCAACAAGCAGCAGGCATGGTTTCTGTCATGGTTCCGGTCCCACGCGAGCTTATCGTCGCAGATGGTTTTAACGCTCACCACCGCAGCTTCAGCTTGCTGGCCAGCTTCGGCGGCCAGCCGCAGCCGCGGCGGCGGCCGTTATTAAACCACCTGCTCCTCAGCTCGCAGGCCGCCTCACCCTTCCGCGCCTACGCGGGCTTAAATTACACTCTAGGGGTAGGGCAGACAAGACTACGTGAAGTCATTTTGGCAGCGATTCGTTTCTGTCACAAACTTTTGTAACACAACATATTGCATTTTGCCGACAGTATTTCAATTTAAGGTTAAAAATGCTATTTTATAGAAATGCCTCATAAAATTATTCCAAATAAATTTCTGCAATCTTCATAATATGCCAAGTTAAATTATGCCAAATAAAATTCTGCCATCTTAAAAGTATGCCATTGTAAATTCAGACATAGTAACATTCGGCCAAACAATAATTGTATTAAATAATTTTTATGCCTTAAGAATATTCGTATAAAGAAGATGATGCCAAATGTGTTATTCCAAATAAATTTCGGAGTATCAAAATTCTGCCAGATAGCCCATGTGAACAAAGAGGCTAGGTCAATAAGAGTTGTAGTGAAAAAGTTATTCTTCTTGCAAGCCAGATCGAATCAAAGATGATTTAATATCGCAAGGTCTTAAAATAGAAAAACTTGACCAGAAGTTGAGCTGGAAGAGTAAAGAACCGCTCAATATGTTCGTCCTTTCATTTCATAATGAAGAAGATATCAATAAAATCTATGCAAAAAGAACATTTTAAAAATAATGGCGTGGAACTCCAATCAAACATCCCCAAACATTAGAATGACTTACAGGCAGTCCTAGACACAGAAAATATAGACGTGTGTTTAATCTCTGCAACGCACTTCACTAAACAGTATTTTGTCAAGATATATAATTCGCTTCACCCTGACAACTCTGCCAGAGGAGGTAGCGCGGTTATAATTAAAGAAAACCTTAACCATTACGAGCACAGTAAATTTGAGGAACCAGACATTCAAGCTGTGGCAGTATAAGTCAAAACTAAATTTTGTCACGTCTAAATTTTTGCTTTTAGCAGCTGTATACTGACCTCCAAGGCATATGATAAGAAAAGAGCGATATTTGCAATTCTTTGATGTTTTGGGATAAAGATTCATCCTAGACGGTGATTTTAATGCCAAGCATACGTATTGGGATCACGACTGACTACAACAAAGGGAAGACAGCTCTTAATCGTAGTTAGAGAAACACATTGTGAAGTTATGAGCACTGGCAAACCAACATACTGGCCAACTGATCATCATAAAATACCGGATCTCATAGACTTTTTCATACGTAAAAACATATCCACCAATTATGTTAGTTTGGAGGAAGAGTTTCTTATGAATTCGAATCACTCCCCGATTATATAAAGACTTAGTCAAAAAATTCTATTAAGAGAATTCCATTTAACTCTGGTTAACAAGTCAACAGACTGAGACAGCTTTGCGCTTGATCTAGATAATGTAATCAACCTAAAAACTCCATTGCATAATTAGAATCAGCTTGACTCAGAAGTGAACAAATATGTTCTTACTATTTGATGCCTAGTCCTCTCCAGTCCAGAACCTTGAAGACATCCTCCAGTGCAGCGGTAAACAGCTTCGGAGATATGACGTCTCCCTGTCGCACACCTCGCTGCAGAAGGACTGGTTCCGAGGTCTGATCCTGTAGTCGAACTGAAATGGTGGCGTTTTTGTACAAACACTTCAACACTTCGATGTACCGGTAGTCAATTTGGCACCGTTGTAGAGACTGTAGTACAGCCCAAGTCTCGATCGAATTGAAGGCTTTCTCGTAGTCCACAAACGCTAAACAAAGAGACAGGTAATTGTACTCTTCAGTCTTCTGTATAACCTGCCGCAGCGTATGTATTTGGTACTTGGTATACACATGTGATATTCCAGACCTGGATAACAACACCAAAGCGACCTTTGCTGGTGATACTGCTATTATGGCTAATCATTCAAACGCCAAAGAAGAAGTAGAAAAAGTTCAACTAACTGTGAACAAAGTTTACGACTGGACACAAAAATGGAAGATAAATCTGAATTAGTCAAAATCGATTCTCATGGACTTCGCTAAGTCTTTTCCCATCTAGAGGAGTGGTCGGTCGGCACTCTTGCTCTTTGTAATTTATTTTTAATAAACTAACTCCAACACGAAATAAATGAAGTACTCATTTCGCGATTCCCGTTACGCCGACATAGCTAATTGACCATCCTACGTTCCCGAAAGTGGAACACTGCGATTACAATCGCATATACCACCCAAATACCTTGGCATAACTCTTGATGCCAAGTTGCGTTGGAAATCTCACGTCAAAAAGACAAAAACTCGACATACGGTACAAAAATCTGTATTGGTTACTCGAAAGGAAATCCTGTCTATCAATAAACAATAAAATTATAACATACAAGCATATTCTTATGCCAATTTGGATGTATGGTATCCAACTATGGTCCTGTACTAAACAAAGCAATGTTAAAATTATACAACAATTTCAAAATAAAGTACTCAGAGATGCTGTTTATGCACCATGGTACATCAGAAATGACGACCTTCACCGCGACCTTAAAATGAAATTCGTCACCACCGTTATCCAAAACAATGCTGAAGCCCACAAACACAGACTTCATCAACATGTGAATGTGGAAGCAATCCAGCTGCTAGATAAAACGGACATAGTGTGTAGGCTAAAGAGAACTAAACCATTTGAGTTAGTGTAGTGTATAAATAGAGAAATAATAATAGCAACAATACAGTGCTATACAGGAGCTCGTGGCTAAATAATAACAGCCGCACGGGTCGATCACCAAGGTTAAGCAACGCTAGACGAGGTCAGTAAGTGAATGGGTGACCATTTCAACATACCGAGTTTCCTCCGTGCCTTGGAAAGCACGTAAACCGTTGATCCCGGCTGTCATTTGAAGATCTTTGACAGTCGTTACGGGTAGTCAGAAGCTTGAGATCTGACACGAGTCTTGTCAAGGTGTACCGTGTTACCCAGTTACTGGGTTGTGGAAGTCAGATAGGCAGTCGCTCTATGTAAAACACTGGTACTTAGCTGAATCCGGTAAGACTGGAAGCCGACCCCAATATAGTTGGGAAAAGGCTAGGCAGATGATGACTGTGTTATACATGTAACACGTAAACTTAGTGTTTTTAACGTATCAGACTCTAAGAAAGTGTTACCGAACTGTATACAAGTGCAAAGTGACACTATTCTTACTCATAATATTATACAATATAATCATAAGTTAGAGTAAAATTGCTTATTATTCTATTTAGGCTAGATTGTAATTTATTATTAAGAACTTTAGTTTTTATAAATAATAAAACAATCAACGGATTTTACATAAATATTGTAGAGGTCCTCTTTTAGGTATGTTTTAGCTCTTCCATAATTTGAAAACATTACATACAAAGCCTGTTAATAGCAAAACCACAAATAAGTTAAAATTAAAGTAAAGTTAAAATTGAATTCTAAGAATTAAAATTAATTACACTATATAAGATATTAAATCAAAATTGAATAACTTGGTTTAAAAATAAACAGTCAATATTTAATCAAAATAAAATTTAAATTATATCAAAATGTTGATGTTATGTTCTCTCATGTCAATCCCCCACACAATCCGTCTAATTCTTTGGTATTCCTCTTCCTCTCAAATACTCTTCAACCATCTAAATTTATATAATTATATCCAAAAAAAATTTAGTCAAAAATGCTATTGTATCCTCATCACAAGCTTATAACAAGACAATCTATTTCCTTTCATTGGAGCCACTATGGTCTTCTTCATTTACGAGAGCTATAACTTGTTTTCGAATTTCGTTGTAATAGCTTTTTGAGAGAGAATTCATTGTGCGTAGGTACCGTGGAGTGTAAATCCCTGCCGGAGTCGGTGTTGCCCGATAGCTATGATCTGATTCCTTAAAAGTCTTTAAATCAAGAGTAGGTTAATTAAAGAATTCATAATTTTAAGTTAATTATTTGTTAACACGTTGAACGCCCAAAAAAAAATACGCCTTCGCCCTATGGGCCATGGCAGACACCGTATGGCTGACAATGAGCCGGGTCCATCGGGCCGCGGCAGACACGGTTTGACTGCCAGTACGATCTGCGTTAAAATGTCTTTACTGGGCTGGCAGACATAAATAAGTTTGTGAACGCTATTCGCAGTGACCCGCGGGGCGCTGTAGAACAAACCTCGCGCCTTAGCGCGGCAAAAATCTTACAAGTCTTTGAGATATTTGGGACCTGACGGACCCGACACATTTTTTCTCTGACATTTCTGGTTTAACATTTATACGGATGACTTTTAGTTAAATAAATTGTGTCATACAGTTATGATTTTAATTATTTACATCATTGGGGTATAAAATTAAGCATGCCAAATATTAGAAAAATACCTTTATTATAAAATAAAAAATACAGTACTCTACGCTATGACTTAAAATTGGAGATCAAACAAATTAAATGACTTCTTTCTTAATTATACATAATAAAAATGAAAAAAAAAACAATCAAAACACATGGACGGCTTATAAGGGCAGGTTTCACAAAATATACTGACTTTCTTGGTTTTATTTCTAGCATATTGTCGGCCCATGAAATAGACATAAGTTCTAAACTTTATGTAATCTATTAAAACAATCAAAACACATGAACGGCTTACAAGGGCAGGTTTCACAAAATGTGTTGACTTTCTTGGTTTTATTTCTAGCATATTGTCGGCCCATCAAAATGACATTTTGCTTATAGCATCCAGAGCACAAACGTCGGGTACTTTTAGATTTGCCATCTTTTTTAGACAATTGATGCTTCAACCGTTTAGGCACCTCACGAAGTCGATACTCCTCGCTCTCTGTTTGGCAGAATTGTTGTACAATTTCCTTTCTAAAATCTACTATTTGAATAGTTTTCTTTGTGACTGACTGATACAAAATTAGAGCATTTATCACTGTAGTGTTTAGTAGTAAATTAATGGCAAGCTTCTTATACCATTTGACAGATTTTCGTAGTGGAGTCGAATAAGACGCTAATTGATCAGAGAGGTCTACCGCACCCTTTGCCATATTGTAATCAACAATTATTTTTGGCTTCCGTATAGTTTTCCCACGCTGTTGAATATTAACAAATCGATCAGTATGTTTAGTGGATAGAACATACACATCCCTCTTGTCCTTCCATTTTAAACACGTTATTCCGTCGTTACTCTCTGCAGCTTTATACTCTCCACGCTTAAGTTTGGCATCAATGACCTCTTTTGGTAAACCTTTACGATTTTTTCTTACGGTGCCGACGAGATGCATTTCTCTTTGTAATAATTGTCTGGCTAATGTAATGCTTGTGTACCAGTTGTCCGTAAATAATGTATGCCCTCTTTCAAAACGATCTTCACATAAAGACATCACAACATTTGTGGGTGTGTTATGAACATCATCATTTTTCCCCGCGTATACTTTTACTTTATAAGTATAGCCCGGTATGGTACATAGTTTAAATTCTTTAATCCCGTATTTATGCCTCTTTTGTTTATTGTATTGTCTGAAAATAATTCTCCCACGGAAAGGGACCATGCTTTCGTCTATACACAGGTTTTCTGTTGGCGAAAAGTTTTCCTGAAATACTTTATTTACTTCATCATACAGCTTGCGGACACGATGCAGTCGGTCTGATTTATGTTCATTGTCATTTTCTGAAAAGTGTAACATTTGCAGCAACAGCTCGAAACGATTACGAGACATAATGGTCTTTGGAAATGGATGGCTAATCATGTCGTCCTTACACCAATAATCAGCTAATTTAGGTAGCCTCACCAAGCCCATAAATAAAATCAAGCCAAAAAAACATTTCAACTCAGCAGGGTTAGTGGGTGTCCATCTACGAACCCGTGCAAATTTAGAAGCTTCAGGTAATTGTGTTATTTCTTTAATTGCATATTCATTAGTGGCATCGACTATTAGTTGCAATATGTTATCAGTCAAAAAAAGCGAAAAACATTGCGCAGGAGTCATTCCATGCATACACTTTATATGGGGTGCGGGACCAGAAATGTCTGTAAACGGAATAATACGGCGTTGATTACCTTGAACCTCTGTCCAGATGTTCGAAGGGCTTGTATTATTACTGGGGCAGGGCGGCACGTTTTCGGCATCGCTGTCTTCGCTAGTTGATAATATAATTCGGCGGCACTTTCGTCTTAGGGGTTGAATTATATCACTACACTCGTCATCTGAACTCGGCATTATAAAACTATTATTTAGTAATGATATTTCAATATTGTCCAGTTGCATCAGATGTTCAGCGGTTATATCAAAAAAATCCAAGTCTTCCATGTTTATTAGTAATAGTAGGAGTATTAGTAACGAATACTGAATACGTATGTAGGTATAATTACAAATTACAGAGCGCGCGAAACGGTCCGCACTTTAGCGTACGACTTTTGCCACTGAGTAGTAGCGAGAGCAAGCGCAGCGCTTACGCGCGGGTGCGGGGGGTGGTTGACAAGGTGACCCGCGTGGCCCCCTCCACTGAAATAACGAATAGTGCTTTGGCTGGGCCATGGCAGATAATGGTGACTGCCAGCTATTTTTTCTCTATATTTACTATTTTTCGCTATTGTATTTATTTCATATTAGATTATACCCATTTTTCATACAATTAAACCGGAAAAATATGTTAACAAATTTTGACTGTTTTTTAATATTTCATGAAGCCCACTGAGAATACACACTGGCAGATAAATGGTGTCTGCCATGGCGTTCAACGTGTTAAACTACTTTTGCTTGAGCATCTGTTAAACTCTCGCATTAAAATAGTTTGTGTCGCATTCTTAACTACATATACTCAATTTAGAAACCGGCCCGTAGCCATCGACATTCATATTCATCATCATCTTCCTGCCCTTGTCCCATGGCACTTGGGGCTGGCGCAACACGTTTTCTTCTTCCATCTTCCGTGCTGTCTCCCGTTACGCCATCACTGACTCCCTTTTATTTCATATCACACAGTCCATCCATCTTTTCTTTGGCCGTTCCCTCCCTCTCCATCCATCCAAATTAATATTCATAACTCTTTTAGTAACATGCGTTTCATCCCTCCTCATCACATGACCATACCAGGACAAACAGATTCCTTTCAACTTTTCTGTCACTGGCGCCACATTCAAACTTCCTCTAATGTACTCATTTCTCACTTTATCCATTCTCGTCACTCCGCACATCCATCTCAACATTCTCATCTCCGCTAGATGCAATGTTATTTCATCCAAAGATGGATCCACAACCAAACATTCTGATCCAGACAGTACGACAGGTCTAAACACGGACTTGTAAATTTTCCCCTTTAACTTGAGGGGCATCCGTGGGTCGCAAGTTGTTCCAGTGACCAGTGGTCTTCCTCGCCATCCACATTCTTATTCAAAACAACAAAAACTATCTACAAATAAAAATTTATTTCTCAATTTTTTTCATGACTCAATTTGATTTGTGGAATTTCCAATAGTAACTGCTATGACAAAGTAAGGTCGAGATATGAATTTATTAGTATCAATCGGTCAAAAACCCTCAGATACGGAGAGCACAGATACGGAGAATACAGAGAACACTTGACTGATTTTTCTGAGATAAATGTACTTGATCAACTCAATAACGTAAGGTTGATTAAGGCTCGCTCTTCTCGGCGAATTAGACGCGCCACTGCGCTCGCGTTTGCGCAAAGCCGACAAAAGTGTCTCTGCAAAGGTGTGTAGAGCAGGCTTATTTTACGATTCTTTTTAAATCTTAATAAAAAAATACGACAGTTGATGCCGAAACAGTTTGTTGTTTTACAAAGCGCAGTAATAACGAAAAGTGTTTTGTTTAAGATAAATCTGTGTATATTATAGTTTTGAAAGAATGCCCTAAGTGTATTTTACTCAATTACTTGACTATCAAACTACATAAGTTTTTGAAAACATAAACGGATGGACTAAAAAGACAGATTCAAGCAAAACAAAAATACTTCTGGGGTTTGCAAAAATTCAGTTGTTTTGTTTTTTTTTTATATAATCAAAATCCAAGATGGCTCCGTCCGAAATCTTGGAAACTTTCGTCATGGGTGTCAGTTCATGGTTTTTGGGGTCGCTTATTACAAATAGTGGGTCAAAATTAATATCAAAGAAGGCACCGACCGAAATTTCTGGAATTTTCATCATGGGTGTCATTTTCATGGTTTTTGGAGTCGCTAAATGCAAAGTTTAAAAAATTTTGGTCGGCGCCATCTTATATTTTCATTTTGACCCCATATTCGTATCTAGCAACCCCAAAAACCATGAAAATGACACCCATGACAAAAAAAAATATTTTGACTAATATTCGCAATTAATATTATTTTTTTGACTTAAAATCCAAAAAAAAAAGCATAAAATACAGCCATGACGAATATTTCGGTCTAGAACTCAAAATACAAACCGAATTCAGAACCACCTCGTTTCAAAGACAAAGATATTTTATTTCAAGTAGGCCACCAAGCGGCACTTTTGAACGTTAGGAACATTAAAATTTACAAGTTATAAAAGTTGATTCTACCGTGCATTCGGAAAGTAGCTTGTTATGGAGAAGAATGCACAAGAAACTCCATACTTACTCTTTTAAAAAAAATGTTTTTTTACAATATTTAGTTACATAAGTACATTCATTAATAAATTCATATATGTGAGGACAATGCACCCAGAATAGCACTACACACTATACTACGTACAGGCATAAAGTAATAAAAGTACTCACACATGCACTGTGCAGTTATACAATAGAAGCTAGAATAAAAGCATTAACATCCGAAGCAGTTAAGTTATGACCAATCCCAACTGACGGCGTCCGTTCACGAACATGAAGCATGAATTGGCACCACCCAGCTCAACCATCATGTAGGGAACCGGTTGATCCAACACACGCGCCACCATCAGAGAGACATTTGAGAGAGCATGACACACTCAACTGCCAGGGCACACACAAGTCAACGAACGACACACGGGTACAGTAAATGGTAGATTTACAGTTGGGTACATAGTACTCACACACGTGCTTTGCAGTTATACGATAGTAAGGAAATTGAGTTTATACAATACAAATGTATTCATTCAGTCTTCAGCCGTTCCAACAACACTTCAAAACAATAATGTTCTGCATATCACTTGTTTTTGCGCCCTAGTGGATGTGGAGCATTTAGCCAAGCATTTTTATCAGTGAAGTGATCCCCCAACTTATAATATGCCAGCCTGCATAGTGTGCGTTTTATACAAGTTTTAAATTTCGTCTCATTCAGTTCATGAATGTGGGGAGGAATTTTATTGTAACATTTAGTTTCTTTGAAGGCTGATAAAAAAAATCCTAACCTACTGATTTTGTTACACTGTGGTTTCATAAATCCGTCGATAGATTAGCGGGACGTCGAGCGCAAGAAAAAGTGAAATAGGTCCTGCCTCTTCAGGGTCTCGCAGGCGACTAAAGAGCCGTACGGCGGCCGCTTTTCTTCTTGTTTACGTCTTTTTAGTTTGCTTCTTACGCAGTCGGGTTTTTTGATTTTTTGAATTAAGTTTTTTTTTGATAAATTTCTTATTGTTTTAGAAGATTATAAAAGATTCACTACCTAAAACACATATATAAAAAAAGTTTACTGCCTATGGCGACCAAAAGCCGCCATTTTTCTATTTTACAATTATATTGTACCCAGTGACACTCGCAAGGTTAAGTCGAATCGATTGACGTAAGAATCAACAATATCGGTCAACGCGTTTGGTCTCTAGAACGCCACACAGGAACAAACATACATACCTACATACATACATACAAAGATTAATAAACACATTACCCTCCTTTGCAGTCGGGTAAAAATATCGTTTTAGGCACCTTCTCAGTTTTTTTTTGATCGAGTGAAGTTTTCGATATCATGTTTTGAATCTCAGAAATTAAAAGTACATTTAGTAAACAATTTTTTTTTCAATTTAAACAATCAGTATTTGTTTATTTATTATTAAATCAAAGTGATACAAAAGTCAGGGTACCTGCCCTTAAGAGCCCCTACAAGTTTCATGAGCTAAAACAGAAAACAGCTACTTTTTCAGTGCAAATTTGATAGAAGTTGATATGATAAATCTTTTAATGCAATTTTTTGCGTCACATAGTTATCTAGTAATAGTACATTACTACAGAATCCAGTAAGTAAACCTTCCTGGCCAAGTATGAGTTAATCGGACCGAACCGCAGGTGAGGTCCGGTTAACTCATACTTGGCCAGGAAGGCTTACTTACTGGTTGAGGCTTGTATAATGCTTTTCTCAAAAATGAAAGAAAGTTTAACAACAAATTCGTTTAATTAATATTGAAGGATACATTCATATTAGGGCAATTACTGATAGATATTGTGATCGATTTCCCGGGGGCATTTATATTTGTTTGTTATACGTCTTGATTAACGGATTCAAAAATATATCTATCTCATAAAATGTCATACCAAAAAGAGAGATAGATATATATTTAGAGCCTCCCTCTTATATCCATGCTATAATGGCTAAACTCTAATATGTGATGGCCGAGTTAAAGTTTCGCGGAACCATTTAAAAAGTAAGTGTAAACTAAATTGTAGATATTTCTATAGCAGTCTCGAGTTTTCATTTTAAGTAATAACATTGGCCTCCATGCGTTATCAAAAGCCCCAGAAAAGTCTAGAAAAATTATAATTACGTACTTATGTTCAGATGTATTAACTATTTTCCTAACGTAAGGGCCGCGTCTACGGTAGATTTTCCCATAGCAAAACTAATTGATTGTTATGCAATTTTGGTCCGTCCGGTAGCAAACGTGGAACGATAAGGCACTCCAGGGGTTTTCCCAAAGATGGAAGCAATGTTTTTTTTGTACCCCTACCACTGTTGTGTTCTTTTTTAACCCAAAGGTTGACTGGTAGAGAATGCCTTGCTGCATTAAGTCCGCCTATGTATCACCATTGTACATAAAGTTTAAATAAATAAATAAATAAATAATGTTACAGGCCGGTACGACTTTGGGTCGTCCGGGGATTGATTCGTATAAATTCGCGTTGCAACGCTTGTAAACGGTTAAAATCGCGTCACCGGCTGTTTTACATCCTATAATCATCCGATTAGATATTTTATCTTCACCTGATGACTTGTTGAGTGGTAACCTCTTGACAACGTTAATAAATTCGTCAGTGGATGGAAGGTCTGATGCTGGTGATTCAGGTGGTACAGCTGCCCACGCTCTGATCTGTTGATGGTAGTCGTTGTCATTAGCAAGTAAGTCATCAGGTATAAGAGTATTCAGCAAAACTTCAGTTGTTTCCTCAATACCGGTGGTGTGTTTATTATTTACTTAAATGTTCTGAACAAACGCGAGATCGACTGGTCGATTGGCTTTAAACACTGTTTAAACACAAGGTATAAAAAAGACCACGGACCTCCTTTATCTAATTTTTCTACTATTGTACGCAATAAATTACCCTTAGATTTTTCCACCAATGCTCTGTAGCGGGACCTGGCAACTCTAAAAGTACTCAACGCAATGGAAAGAGGGTCACCGGTGACCTTACCTTTTTTTTGCTTGTTGATATGTTTACGCGCTCGGCGATATCTTTTACGCTGTACAGTTAGGTAGTCACACCACCAATTATATCTACGTATATTGGTCATAGATCCACGACCAATGGCCATGTCAGCACAGTAAGTGAAAGTGTCTGACATAGTTTCGCACTTTCTTCAGCTGACAGCCCATCACCAGTGAAGTCTTTGGGGTGACACGCAAGAAGCAAGCTAAAAAAGTCCCAATTCGCACCCTTACATTTATACCTAAAGTTAACAATGACATGTGACGTACCTTGAGTAAAAACCGGAAAAATACGTACACGATCAAGCGATGATCACTACAAGAGGCGTCCGGTAGACAACACCACCTATCCAAGCGCACGTCTGTACTAGAAAGTGTGACGTCAATAAAAGATTCACCCATTTGACTGCAAAAAGTCGGTGGTGCGTCAGGGGTATTATGAATAGTGAGATTCATTTTAGTATTGAAATATTCAACAGCGCAACGTCGTTCATAATCCGTGGACCGAACTTTGCCATACCATAGAGTCGAAGACGCATTAACATCAGCGCCAACGATAACATTGCAGCCCGCGAGCGACTGCAAGACTTGACGGAGGTTATGTATATGAGGAGCAACAGGATCTGAATATTGAAAGTAACAAATCACAACGTAAACTTTAAAAGACGACGATGAGACTTCCGATACGGCACAATGGGGTGTCATAAGGTTACGCAAAGACGTTACTGTGAATTAAGAAGAATGCCAGCTCGTACTTTGCCATCCAACTGTACTACTTTGTGACGTAAACGTGCGTTTTGATATTGTTCTTGAACAAGCACTATATCTAAGTTATAATCGATAGTTTGTCTTATTCAGAAGTCACCACCCTATCGTTATGGCGATTTCATTGTCCTATAGTTAATCTATCCATTATCTTAGTAGTTGGTGTTGAGGATAATTTCTTCGAGCTTAAGTTTATAAGTAGTACACTCATTTGACCCACAGCGATGGTCAGACGGTTTCTTACGAGTAGTACGTTTACACGCCACGCAAGACGGTGTATAATTTAAATTGTCCTTTTGCGAGCAGTCTTTGGTTTCATGTGCCTCAGAGCAATTAGCGCAGGTAGGTGATTTAATAGTTCAGTGTTTCTTAACCGATTTGTGGACAATGTGCACAACGTACTACGTCGACATCATCAATGAAACAGCAAGTCGCCCAATCAATAAATAATTAATCCTTAATCGACACCAAATGTTTCCAGACCGCGGACTCGAGTTCAATGCCTCTACATTTCCAACCGTTGCGTTGTCTAGCGAACGCCTACGTATAATTTTTGTTTCTACGTATAACTCGTCTTTAATGTTTTGACAGAACAACAAGGCAAGGCAAGCATGCAAAAAGGCACTATCCTCCATTGATGATGGGACGTCTTTAACTAATTTACTGGCCTTTTGGTTTTTCAAGTCGCAAGCCAGCGGACCTAATGGCATCGACCAATTGCAACTTTTTGATTTGAAAATCGTTAGCGACACGTAACTCGACGCCAGAGTTCGCAGCTTTCTTGACACCTACAATTTGAAAGCCGTCAGATTTATGGCTATCATGAGCGCTTGTTTGGTCGCGGAAAACGTTGCGTACTCAGTTGGTCGCTCATCAGTGGGGTTGCCCACAAGACACGGATATTTGGCATGAGAATCCACGACTTGAGCAACTTTAGGTAAACGAAGTTTTAATTTACCAGCATAGGAAATATTATTGACATCAGACTTGGCAATATTGACACCGGTATTATGTTTTATTTTATCTAATTCGCGTTCAGGGGGGTGACTGGCTATTGTCTTATTGTTAGCCATAAAATCATCCACCAACGAGACTAAGTTGGCCAATACTGGGGTGACCATAAGCTCTTAATGCGGTATCAATTTTAGATCGAATAAGGGACAGATGTATCTGACGTGAATACATCTGTCACTTACTCGATATCAAATTCATATACATGTCCATAATAGCGGATTTATTTGCAACATTAATGCGGGACCCTTGGTAATTGACAAGGTTATTAATTTTGGTCAGGTACGCAAACGCCTGAGAAACCAAATCACAATAAATCAAAATCAAAATCAAATATTTTTATTTTACATAGGCCTACATGGGCACTTATAAAACGTCGACAAAAGGTGCACGGTTCGGGTTAGTCGTTTCCTATGGAGAAGAACCGGCAAGAAACTCCATGGTTACTCTTTTAAATTGTTTTGTTTACAATATTTCCATGTTACAGCATTAGTACTTGGATATGGGGGGACAACGTAGGCCCGACAATAAGTCGTACGAAATTGAAAAAATAAAAAATAATGCACGAAATAAAAAGTTAACAAATGTTAACAATCATCTAGAAAACTAGAAAGCCTACAATGTTCACACATTCACAATAGGTAAAAGAATCTATACAAAGGTAAAAAAAAAAAAAAAAAACCACAACACTAAATTTAACATGTGGCACAAATACTGTAATCAGTGCTGTAACTATTCTTATCTAAGGGCTATAATGATGATTGAAAAATATTGTAAAAAGTCTAATTAAAAGAGAAAAAATAAATGAGATTGAGAATAGTTAGAGATATCCATATATTTGTGCCGTTTATGAGTTACCAGGGAAGCCGCATGCGCAGAGGGTGTCAAAGCCAAATTTTTTATCTTCAACGTAGTCCTTGATTTTATAATATGCTTTTTTAACAAGGACACGTTTGATGTAGTTTTTGAACTTTCCATCGGTCAGTTCTATAACTGACTTAGGCAACTTGTTATAAAAGCGTATACTGTAATAGTCATCATTGCTTGCATTAGTGACATTTAATATCGGCGAAGACCTTACAATTGACTCTGATGTTTGCATTCGCTTTGATCTGTCTTGTCTGAAATGTAATAAGGAGACATTTCACTGAATAAACGCTTAGCATTAGCGGAGGTTGTCGGCGACCGTGGTTTATTAATTCGGCGGAATAATATGTTAGCAAAGACTAATAAGCTAATTATTTTCTACTATGGCAATGATAATCAAAATAAAATTCAGAAGCAAACACACAACTATATTATATTTATATAAACAACGTTTACCGTAATCAAAAATGCAATTAGGAAGATGATATTCAGCCGTTCGTCAGTCCGAGAAAGAGGCCGCTCCGCTAGTGCACAGCCCTTATATAACTTCTGTAGACGTCAACGGCCGTGATTTTCAAATATTCTGCCGCCAGTTGACAGCAGTTTCACGCCGTAGAATCGGTGTTGCCAACAAATATTTCTCCAACACGATCAGGTGGGTCATCATTATTAGATAACATAATTACTTATGGAAATTAAACGAATAAGCGTATTAGAACAGGAAAAGTGAAAGATTAACGGACGGGACAATTATTTCGATATACCCACACGTCAAGAAAAGTAAATGTACTCACCGATAGCTGACGAAACAGACTAGTTACAAGTAAAAAAACGGACCTAAATACGTTTAAAACTTACGATACCAGCACTTATCACAAAAGTACGCAATCTTTTAAGCAACTCGCAAGCCTGTGATATGTGCCGCTAGTGACCATGTTGTATACCCAAAACTTCAAAAGTATGTGACATCTACCGTACTGTGCCAGCGTGGATCCGCCAAAGTACGCTCACTCCCTTTCACAGAGAAGAGGCCTGTGTCCAAGCAGTGTAACCAATTGAAAGTCGTGATGTTTTTTTTTCAGATAAACGCAGACACAGAAGAACAAATATCGTACGGAGAGTTAGCACAAATGACAGCTGATATCGCTCTCTCGCTCATTCGCATTGGCGTCAGAAAGGGAGAGGTGGTGTCCATTTGTAGTGAGAAGAATTTCGAGTTTATGCCTACCGTGCTGGGGATCGTAAGCGCGGGCGCAACGTTTTCTCCAACGGATCCAACTTACGGCAGCTGTAAGTGGTTTTTGACTATTTTATCGGTCAAAATAGCATCATATTGATGTTATATTGACCATTAGATTCACCAGATTAATCTGGATTTCTGAACCAGCTAAACGCTCTCGACTCGCTCTCTCTTCATCATCATTTTACCCAAGAGACATTCACTGCTGAGCATAGGTCTACCCCAAATGTCACCACATTGACCGGTGTCTCGCATCCAGTGGTCTCCTGCAACCCTCACCAGGTCATCGGTCCACCTAGTTTGATGCCGTGCAATGCAACGTCTTGCGGTTTGCGATCGGCACTCTAGACGCCCCAGACAAGTGACATTCAATCATCAAAAGCGTTGCAATAGCGATTGGAAAATGTCAAATATGTTTGGGATATTGCTTGACAGTAATATCAAAACGTCTTGTGATCAATCCCTAACATTTTGGCATATCGCCTTCGCTCACATCGAATGTCACTTGTATCGGAACCATCGGCCATCCATTCTGCGAGCAATGTGCTCTGATATGTTAATGCTCTAATATGCCACTTAAGTTTGATAATTTTTGGGCTACGTCGGTCACACTGGTTCTCTTGCGGATATCTTTATTTCAGATTTAATCATGCAAGGAAACACTGAGCATTGCCCTTTGAGCAACTTTATGCCTTCTGATGAGGCCCTTTGTGAGCAACCACGTTTCGGTCCCTAATGTCATTACTGGCAATACACACTGGTCATAGATTTTCATATTGAAACACTGCGGTAAGTTGAAGTTCAACTTTAAGAACGTTACCCAGCCGGATTGGATCCGACAGTTCACCTCTTTCTCGAAGTTAGACCTACCTAACTGTACCGTTTGTCTCAGGTAGTTGATAGCTGTGGATGTTACATAGGCATTCAACAAGACTGGTTTCCATTCTTTCGGAAGAACTACTGAGGTCAAGCTGATCAAGCTGATTTCTCGTGTCTCCTGTGCGGGTCACAAATAAATACTTTTTCTTTATTTCTTTTTTCTTTCATTGTACTGAGGTCCTCCATAGTCTCAGCCATGACACTATGTCATCAGCAAACCGGAGGTGAGTGATGTACTCGCCATTGACGCCATTGACCATTGACGTTGGTTATGGACTGAATACATCAAACAGTGCAGTGGTGAACAGTTTCGGCGACATGACGTCTCCCTGTCTCACACCTCGCTGCAGAAGCATAGGTTCCCAGGTCTGATCCTGAAGTAGGACTGACATGGTGGCGTTTTTGTACAAACACTCCAGCACCTCGATGTACCGGTAGTCGATTTGATACCGTTGAAGAGACTGCAGTACAGCCCAGGTCTCGATCGAATTGAAGACTTCCTCTTAGTCCACAAACGCTCAGGGGCAGGTATACTCTTCGCCTTTTTTGTATAAACTGCCGCAGCGTACGCTCTAACCAACTTCTTTTTTCTCCACAGTTCCTCTCCTTCATCGAATGAATATAGGGCGTCCAAAAATCATGTTCTGTTCACTCTCTGCTTACAAAACCCACAAAGCCACGTTTGACGAAGTCGGGAGCATCGAACACTACATTCTATACGGGAACGATACACAAGATGGTGCCATCCTCTTCAAGGACTTTCTGAAGGAAACAGCGAAGCTTGAGGACTTCCAGCCAGTGCCTGTGAACGGGTGGGAAGACGTGGCCTTCATAGTCTACTCATCAGGGACTACTGGTCTACCGAAAGGTATTCCTGTAACGCATTTGGAGTTTCTATTGAATGCGCAGAGTATTACGACGGATGAGTGAGTTTCCTAGATTATTATTTATATAGTATGTAGGTTTTTCCATGTGGTGGTTTTTTAAATTTTTATGGTGGCAGACGTAAAGAATTTCACCACACCATCCCGTGGTTGTCGCAAGAGGCGACTAAAGGACAACCAGAGAATAGACAGCAGCATTCTCTGGGCACCTTTTACAACAAACTGCAATCGCCAACCCGCCTGCTAACTACAAGCGTGGCGATTATAGCAAATTATGTGGCCCCCCCAAACCAAAAAAAAACATTTTTGGTTTGGGGCGGCCCAAACCAAAAATGATAATAATAATAGCACAAAGAAAAAATGGCCCCGAGTGCCTGGCAGCCCGTCTACCCTCGGCTATGGTAGCGGTCGAGGCGATGGCGTGGCAAGGGGTGCGAAGAATCCCCTGAGTGGACCCGTCTACCCCAATAAACACCGACGAACTATAACACGCGAATACTCCGAACCGACAAGAAGATAGCCGAGGATATCTTTAGAGCCATGCATGGTTTAAAAACACAATTCACTTGCTTGGGCCTTCTGCTGACAACAGATCCATACCGATACTCTGTATTGATAGCTTCACCTTTGGGTAGTTTCGACCATTGTATGGTGAAGTCGGTGTCCGTCTACTCCCCACCCGATCCCAGCCCAAGAGGCACCCGGCGGATTTGGCAGTACAGGTCAGCAAATTGAGATGGCATGCAATTTTTCTTTGCTTGCTATCCTTGGCAGCCTACTAACTTTTCTTCGGCTGGTCTTTCGTCGTGCGCGGATGCCGTGACGGGTGCGTTGCGTCAAGGAATGGAGAAGTACTACATTCCGTTCTCTGACGTAACGATGTCCGGCGTTGACCAATCATGGTTTGGCGCCGATTATCATCGCGCCGACTGGCTTAAACACCTGGCATGGGGCGACGCTCGATCGCGCAAAACGAGTGTTGTGGTCCTGAAAAAAAAGCCTACAACAGGGCTGCCAAGTCCTGCAAGAAGGTATTGCGAAGGTCTCGGTTAGACCACATTGGCCGAATAGGGGCCAAACTTGCTTCTTACCCAGCAAGTAGTAAAGCGTTTTGGTCCCTGGCTAAGTCGGTCGAGTCGAACTTCTGCCCTCCCTCACTAGCACCACTGCTGAAACCCGGTGGCTCGCTGGCCCACACCGCTGAGGAGATGGCAAATTTATTTGCCTCTCTTTTTGCGGCATCTTTGCGTCTGAATCCTGGTGATTCGCGGCCCCCTCCTTCTCCTGATGGATGCGAGACGAGTATGTCGGACATTCGCATCCATCAAAAGGACGTCCGTAGGGTGCTGCGCACGACGTGAACAAGGCTAGCGATCCTGATGGCATACCAGCTATAGTTCTTAGAACCTGTGCGCCAGAACTGTCTCCAATCTTGACACGCCTATTCCGCCTTTAATATGAGACTGGAAAAGTGCCAAATGCTTGGAAGCAAGCCAACGTACAGCCCGTGCCCAAGAAGGGCAGTCGAGCTGACCCAGCCAACTACAGACCCATCTCTGTAACTTCCATACTCTGTAAGAGTATAGAGCGTGTACTAAACGCTAAGCTCCTGGCACACCTGGAAAGTAAGGAAATCCTAAGCGACCGCCAATACGGCTTCGAAATCGGTCTACTGGGGATCTTCTAGCGTATGCTATTCACATATGGATTGAGGCCATCGAGAGGCACGGGGAAGCGCTTGCCTTCTCCCATACATCTCGAAGGCTTGCCATAGGGTCTGGCACGAAAGCCTTATCGGTAAGCTTCCTTCATTTGGTCTGCCCGGTGGTCTGTGTGATTGGATTGCAGACTGCCTGAGAGATTGGTCTATTTGAGTGGTTATCGATAGCTGCTCTTCAGACCAATTGGATATTAATGCCGGGGTCCCTCAGGGGTCGGTACACTCAGCAACATTATTCTTGTTGCACATTAACGATCTGCTAAAACCCGACACCTTTGGGTATGCAGACGACAGTACTGTTGCTGATAGATACTTGTCCAACGCACGGGCTACCGGGCCGCAGATCCGGTCTCTCCATGTGGCCATGGTGGAGCGTTTGAACCTGTGCTTGCAGGCAGTCTCCGAATGGGGCGATGCCAATCTGGTCAAGTTTAATGCTGCTAAAACCCAGGCGTGTCTTTTTTCCGCTAAAATGTGTCCGCATCCTATCAAGTGTGTAAGAGTATCACGTCCGTAGTTGACGAGATACTCACGCAAAACAGACGGATAGCAGATGCAACTGCTTTCAGAACAAGTACGCGAGAGAAAAAGAAAACTACTGGGTTGTTTAACTTTGAAATGGATTAAAGGTTATTTAAGGAGTATCCAACCACTCCTGCAAAGGCTTATTTAAAGAGTTGCAACCGCTCTGATTGGTTGGGTAAATTTAATAAAGATTTAAAAATATCTACTGGTAAAATGACCAATAATTACTAAAGAGAATCTTGAGTGTGGGCTATTCATTTTTATTTTTATTTGTTGAGACCTACCAAACTCGAAAATGGACTCGTGAGAATATCCTCGGAAGGAAACAATGGTTCGCACTTCGCAATTTGTTTTCGTAATTCAAGGACAGTAGTTGCGGGTGTTTCTCCTCTGATATCTACCTCATATTCGAGCTCTGCTTTTTGCAACGACATTAATTTGATTGGATAAACCATTTCGATGATTTGTGAAGTATGTTTTTTAATTTTATTGTTTTTTATTTTAAAAATAGTACTTAAAAAAAAAGTTAAATGTTGAACAGGTCTTAAGGGTAAAAATGTACTCCGACTGTTACAAGCTATAGCTAAATGAGCAACGTTTGGTTGATTTCCTTCTGATTTTAAATTTAAATAATTAAAAAGAAAATATGTTGTTTAAAAAAAAAAAAAAACAACTCATCAATTTGTCTGTTGGTGTGTTGGTAGATGTGTCTGTTGGTGTCTGCGCGGCCGTGTCACGATAGATATAAATACGTTATTAGACACTGTATAAAAGAATATCATTTTGTCTGCCACGTCACGTGTCTGGCACGCTCAGTGTCTGTAGATATAAACGGACCTCAAATCGTGCCGAAAACTCTGCTTGCGCGATGCAGGATTCGCGTGACATCATGTTATTAGTTCGTAGGTGGCGGCATAGATGCCGCTACAATATTAAAGCTTGTTTCGGGATAAAACAAACCTTAGGTCAAGAGGCAAAATTGTTTGTAGGAAATAATTTCTGGTCGCGCTGTCAAATTACGGAAATTCTTGAACTGATAGAAAGCTACACTAACTTTGAGTGTCATAGGATAGTTTTAATCCCAGAAAAATGCTTCATTCCTGTAGGATAAATCACGCGAGCGAAGCCGCGAAAAGCTCACGCATTGCAAAAGTAAAAATTAAGAAACTAGAGTATTTTGATTTTTCTTAACGCAGAACGTTATTTTCTAACCTTTCAGCTACACAGGCATGGGTATTTATAACTCCAGAGAATTTTACTACACATACGGCCTAATGTATGGCCTTGCCACTCTAAGAGCGACTGCTACAATAGTGTACAATCCCAGCGGTGGGGAAAAGGCAATGCTGGAAGCTATTCAGAAGTATAAGGTAATGCATTCATTTGTATATTAAGTTGGCTGTTAGGGCTATGTTGGAGTAGCATAGCTGTGTATAATAAGCCTGTGGTATCCCAATGCAGGGCAAAAGCGTCCCCTCCGTCTTTCCATGTCTCTCTTTCTTTGCTACATCTGCCCAATCCTAAAGGATATATAAAGATAGGAGTTTAACTCGTCACGTCATCTTTCTCTGGGCCTACCGCGTCACCGGTACCTATTTTAAACTAGAATGTAACTGAGCTGGCCACATCTGGCGCATGTCGCTACAGAATGGCAAATGTAGCCACTGATTCGGATAATGGAGCTCAAATGGAGTTGGGCAAGACATATGGCAAGGCGTGGTGGAGTGACCGAGTGGCGTGGAAGGACTGGTAGAAGAAAGACTGGTCGTCCAGCGTCGAGATGGGCAGGGAAAACCTGGAAGAGGTTGATGCAGGAGCGTGGGGATGAGAACAAGAAAATAGAGGTATATGCTCAGCAGCGGGCGGAGTTAGTCTACGGATGACGATGATGAGCAACTGATTAGACTCAAATACTCACACGAGTCTTTATTTTCATTTTCAGATAAAAGTCCTGCAACTCACACCTATGATCATCACAGAGATGATAAAGTCAGCCATCTTGGGCAGCTATGATGTCAGCAGCGTAGAGTACATCTTATCCTCCAGTACTTACATTCGAGAAGAAGAAGTCAACGCTATCAAACAGAGGTAAGGGTCAAAATATTTAGCCATAAGTGTCAACTAGTCGTGGTGATGGCCTAGTGGCTAAGACCTCTTGTACTAGGGTTTAAATCTGGTTATGTAGTAATGTAACTTTTTCGTAAATGTACTTTCTAATAAACCACTATTTTGGACATCGTTGACATCGGTGATGGGAAACATCGTGTGGTACCTGGATTTATAGCCAGCCCGCCTTAAGGTTGCACTAGTCAACGGCACGAACTATTTTGTGCGCGGGGTTAAAGTGCATTTTATATTTATTTATTTATTTTATTTATTTATTTTTCTTAAAAAAACGTTGCCCCACACTAGGAATTTCTTCCTGTATCGTGGGTGCGTTTACAAACATATAAACTCACATACAAAACACCCAGAGCCGGAACAACGATCTGTAGGTCATACAAATTTTTGTTCCGTGCGGGAATCGAACCCGCGTCACACACTTTTGCTACAAAATGGTTAATGAATTATGACGAAACCGAGCGCGCGAAATTTTATAAACAGACCTTTGGGAGTCTGGATATCATGAAAAAACGACTAAATCTATCGGTTCAAAATAAAACTATTTGCATTTTTGAACTACTAATCTATCCCTGTGTGGAGGCCGTTTTCCAATTTTCCGTCTTCTTATGGTATTTATTTGCGACCAAAAATGCGTTAAAATTAGTGTCGAAATGTGGAACTTACGACGCTCATAACTTTCAAATATTTTCTTTTTTTTACTTTTTTGTTTCCATACAGGGCTAGATAATGATGAGATAAATTGATATCACTTTTTATTTTGAACGTACATCGTAAAACAGTGGAATAATCCCTAGACTACGTTTGTATGGAAGAATTTTCGACTAGTGTAACCTTAAGCATGCGTGGTGATTGATGCTCGTACCTTCTCTATAGAATAAAAGGTATTTGCCAGTAGGACAATAATATACTGGTACATTACTTATTATTAATCCTCACGGCAAAAGATCATGACTAAATAATTGCCCTTAGCATGTATAGAAATTTCTCACTAGCTCGTAACATTCAAATATTCATTTATTAAATTTAATCACACTTATATATGTAGGTGTCGAGGTGGACTATATGTTTGTTGATTGTTGAGTAAACCTTCAGGCTTCTTGTTTCTTAATTTATTTCTTATTCTGGGAATAATAAATAAATTATGAAAGAGTGGCTTGCTGCTGATGGTTGAGTGGCGAAATGTTGAATGACAAAAGTGCCAATTTTTTTTTTTTTTTTTTTCCACTTGGCGTCTTGTAGTGCGGTCAAAGTGACTGACAACTACTTAACCGGGCTTCCCTGTGGAGACTAAGCTTTAAAACTTCCAGCCAGGCACAAATTTCTAAACCTAGGCGACAACGCTGAGGGCTAACCCCTGTGGGGTCGAACCTCAGCTCAAGGCGTCGCTGGGGGGACAACTATGGCTAGATCTTAATAAAGTGATTCTACCATCCGTTCGGAATAAGCCTACGTGGAGAAGAACGGACAAGAAACTCCAATTAACTAACTAGAATTTAACCACGGCACAGCATTGCGCGGGCTGGCTTGTATATCTTGGCGGGGACATCGCGACGGGCCTCGGCGGCGAGGACGGATCGAAGCCGGTCTGTGTTTGCGAATTGTGCTAGTCTCTTTCTTGCTCTCTTGGAGCAGGGTAGTGGCGTCATTAGGGATGGAAAGGGTCAGCCTTGGTCGGTGAATCTTTGAGATTTGGGAAAGTTCATAGCGAGAGGCCGCTTGAATAAGGGGGTTGCTGTGGTTGACAGCTTTGTCGAAATAGCGCTTGGAAATGCGCTTCATAAACTGTTGTATTGTGGGAATTCTAAGATCGACGTGGAGATCCTGGTCACGATCGTACCAGGGGGCTCCCGTGATTTTCCGGCATAGAATTTGGTGCAGACAAAGTTAATCCCTTCTGCTGACTTAGCAAGTAGTTCCATTGCTTCGGCTTCTATGAAAGCACCGCCTTTACATAATGCCATAATAATATTTGTGTTTCTACCGTTACCTTCGCAATCATTTCGGGAGTTAATGTTAGATTGTTCAATGTCTTGTTCTCCATCCAGAATTTTCCTTGTTTTGCTTGGTACTTGATATCTGGTTGTTCCCTCTTTACTGTCATCGGTTTGAATAATTGCATCCACCACTCCATTGTATCCTTCTTCAAATGACATGCTTTCTGGTCGAAATATTGGATCTCCCCTTTCGGCACAATCAACTTCGTATGCCGCTGTCTTCCATTTATTTTCGCCGACCCTTGATGCTCGGCGCACTCACATGACTTAAGATGTTTTTGATCGAGAATGTCTTGTACGATTTGACGACCATTGCCGGAATAAAGATACTCGCGTAGACAAGACAGGCAGTCAACTGATTTATTCTTGTAGGTTCCGCGTCGAATAATTCATCCCAGTCATGAGTTAAATTCCCACTGTTTATCGTTACTATAGTATATGAGATGCCAGTGGGGTCTTCTTGTTCCTTGATGGATAGCGACGAGCTTATAAGGTCCCTCATAAAGTTTTCTAAGTTGACCTTGATTGCTTGTTGAATATGTGCCGACTTGAGATATTCTTTCCACTTTTCCATCACCGCTTTCCACTCTGTCTCTACTTCCTCTGCATCTAGTGTATCTTCGCTCTCGCTCGTTTCTCCATTTAACTCTGCATCCGCTTGCGTCTTCAGATTCGATAACCCCATCTGGTCCAGGACATAATTTTGATACATGTCGTTCCTGATTTTTCCCAATTCGGGTATGCTCCCATTTCATCTCCATCTTCACCACCTTCGCCACCTTCTCCATCTTCTCCGCTTCCTTTTCTTCCTCCTCTAGGTGCTTCTGACTGTCCAACACTAGAACCCTCTTCACCCTTTCCTTTGGCGCAGTTTGTTTCGCACGCTTCATTACGAAAGTGTACTACTGGATACGTCTGTAGGCACTCGAGGTCGTTGGATATGTCAGTTGAGGTTATGATGTGGTATACGTACAGTTGCTTCGCCATAACTGATTTTGTTCTGTCCGTGTTCCGTCTTTTATACTATTCGTAATTTATTCAGGGCGCGTGCCAACAACAACATGGCAACTCATTATGCATTCCGCGTATCTCACAAATTCATTATTATATATCCTACAAACCCATCTTTATGTTTCCCCTCATTATTTTTAATAAGCTCATTATTTATACAGTCACGTATTTGTTTCTCACGAGATTAATATTTATGTTGCCGGTGCAGCAATTTACATTTTATTGTCATGCGTTTTTAGAATACTAATTTTGTGCAGGTTTTCCTTTGTTCTCTCGGCCTTTCTATAGCGTCGATTTGCAGTTGCATTGTCATTGTTGCAAGGTCGATCTCGAACCTGGCGATGACTCTGAAACCGGAGAGCTGCCTCGACCACCACCAAATCCGTTCGAGGATCTTTTTGATCCATGTGATGCTGAGCTGCAGGCGATACAGATGGCCGACTTCTACGAAGACCTTCGTGTTGAACCAGTCTATTGGGTTCGCATCCGTGTCAAGTTCTTCTCGTCTCGCGAGACGTTTTATCACCTTTGCGATAAATGTTGCAGTAAATTTTTATTTTCTTTTGATATGTTCATATACTACGATTATGTTTCTTTCCATATGGATTCGTTTAGAGCGGGTTATTTTTGTTCTTTCTGTTCCGATAAATTATATGTAAAATGTGTTTCTTAATGGTTTTTATTTTATAATCCATGTCAATCTTGGTCATAATTTTCTAATATCAGACCGTATAGTTTATTTCTGTCGCCTGGTTTTAACCATGCTATTCTGTTCAAGTAGTTTCATAGACTTTGATCACTGTCTGTATACTCTTCGTTTCCTGGTAGGTTTCCTGGTATTCCTTAAGTTTTTAGAGTGGTGGTGACACCTGTGCTTGGATAGTCGTTGTCTACTAGTGCTTGTGGGTCGTTGTACGTCACTATGGTTATATGACTTCCTTTATGGTTGACTTTGATTTCTGTCACTGGTTTTTTTTCTGTTTTTTTTTTGGTACTTTTGTTTTTTCTTTTGATGTTGTTGGTTGAGGGTCTTTGTGAATGTTATCTGCCCCGCTTTCGATTAGTTCCCTTAGTCGTCTTGCCATCGGTCCGTCGTATGTGGAGCCCACGGTTACTACTGCTAGTCGATCTTCTGGTGTGTCGAAGTATCCGCCTGGTCTAATTATTCCCAGGGGTTTGTTTGTTCCCATGTATCTTATATATATCTTTTGTTTAGCTGATTTTTGTTGAGCCATTTTTCTTATTTCGTTGTTTTCCTTTGCTATTGCTTATTTTTCTTCTTCTGTCATTTTGCCATATATTCTTTTTCGTCCTGGTACTTTGTCTGCTCTTATTATCGTCGCTGGTCTTCCGTTTTCGTCTGTAATGTGTTCGCCTTCTTCGTACCATTTTGCTGTTTTTTTTGCTGGTTTACTGATGTCTTCTTCTGGTTTTCTTTTCCTAGGCAATTGCGGATCAACAGGTTTTTCAACTCTTGGCGTTTGAACTCGTGGTGGTGTTTGTGCAGGTGTTGGCGGCGTTGGTGGTCTAACATCGACAGCCATCGGCGTTGGTTGAGCATCCACTGCTGTCGGTGTTTCTTGTGCAATTGTTCTGCAATACTCGTAGAAGTTATTGTTTGATTTTTTTATATATATATTTATTTTTATATTGATATTCATACCTACGTCTCCATTGCTGGTGTTCCTGTCACTGTGTATTTGTTCGTCCATTTGTATTTGTCTACCGATAGTCCCACGTAGTGTGTGGCTGTGCCTTGTCGATTCTACTCATCAATATATTAGTACAGTGCGATAAACATTCTAGATCGATCGATGTCTCCACGAGTAAGTTGAGTAGCGAATCTTCTAATGTCCTGTCTTGGATTATTAATGGAATGATTCCTATCCCTATGCTTCCCATGAAATTTTTAGGTGCGTTTGTACTGATTCCTCCGATTGTCAAGTTATCTACTGTTGCATTATCGTATAATTTTGTACTTCCCTTGCTGTATGCCAAGTCTGATAATTTTCTGTTTCCTACATCTAACGATGACATGTATGGTGTGTTTATGTGCATGTGGTCGCTGTCTTCGAACCCTTCGTTGTTACTGTGAAATGTTCCATCTGTCGGTGCATATGATTTTTCGAATATTGGTCCAATTGAGTTTGTCGTGTTATATAAAATTGTTGATTCCATGATCAATGGTGGCAAGAAAAATTGTTTATTTACACTGTTCATTTTGAATGTGTATGATATGGTATTGTCAATGATTTTTGCTTGTGCGGTTGAATGACCCGGTTCTTTGTCTGTTCCTTTTTCGTATTTATCTATCGTTTTTCTGTATAGTGTTTCTGCTGTGATATTGTTTCCCATTATTACTGGTGCTAGTTTTCCCAAATTACTATAGTTGTTTGTGAATTGGCGTTTGCATAGTTTACTGCGTTAGTCGCTGTTATGAACGGTGTTCTGTTACCTAGATTTGTGATTTTTATATTTACTCCTTTCACTCTTGCTGTGTGGAACACTTTTGTCATGTCACTGTATTCTTTGTCTGTCATATACAAGTATATATATTGCCATGGTAGTGAATGAATGTATGTTTTATATTTTATTACTGTCGCATCCTTGTCATACCGCCATGCCACCGCTTTTGTTGATTTTATAGCGAATGTATTTTTTTTTTTGAATTGGAATGAGTGTGTGTGATGTTTGTTCTGTACGCCTGTTCCGGTCACTGAACTTACGTTTCCCGGCGCTCCCTCCATTTTGCTATCGTCTTCTGTACGTGGATATATTATTCCTGTCACTGCTTCTAATAAATATTTTGATCCTATCCCTCCCTGAGCTAGATATTTTGCAAATGACTCGTATGTACTCGTCGGCGCTATCAACGATACTTCGTGGAGAAATTCCTCGTCTGCTTCTCGCACTTGATTTTCAAACGCTTTATTATTTTTTGGTTTTTTATAATATTCTGTTATTTTATGATATTTTTCGTCGTGTTTTTTTGCTGCACTGTCCAATCGATTCACTGGCACTCAGCGATTTAGACTATTTCCCGGACCCAGATATTTATAACCGAGTAAAGTCAAGCCAACCTTCTCACGCGACGGATCGGCCATAACATGGGCGTCCGTCAGCGCACCTCTCCTCTTTATACCCTCCGGTTTACCTCTTTACTTTTAACAATATGCTTTACAAGGATAATCAAAGCCATTACTATGCTTGGCTGTTTGATTTGGTACAGTGGCCGATTAAATAACAAAGGAATGCTCAATATCATCCAAAACTTAAAAACATTATTAAATGAAATTTCATATGATTGGACCGACACAAACGTAATAAGTTCGGAGACGACTCCTGAGAAAGCTAATGAAGCAAATGTGACCACAAGCAACTCTGATTTTTTTCGTCTTTAACAGTATAAATATCCTACACCAAAATATTGCTGGTATTATAAATAAAGCTGACCTACTAACTGTCCACCTTCAGGAAATGTCGAGGAAACAAAAAGATATAGATGTTATCTGCATTACAGACCACTTCATTATGCTTGGCCATGAAAAAGTATTGAACATTCAGAAATATAAACTAGCTGCGTGTTATGCAAGACAATCAAAGAAACGTGGAGGAGCTTGCATCCTTATCAAAGGAAATTTAGAATATAAAGAATTAACTGATATATCACGCGAATCAAAAACAAAAATATTCGAATGTTGCGGAATAGAACTTATCAAACAAAGATTAATTATTATCTGTATCTATAGACCACCAAAATTAAATAACATAACTATCTTTTATGAAAACTTGGACATTGTCTTGAAACTAATATGTAATAAATCTAATAGGAAGGTTATTGTATGTGGTGACTTCAACATAGACATATTGAAAAGAAATAACGTTACCAAAGACTTCGAGTACTTTTTATTGGGGTGTACCCCAATTAAAAGTACTCGGAATCTTAATTTGGAACTTCGACAACCAACTAGACTATCCAGGAACAATTGCATTGATAATTTTGCTTGCAGTTGTCAACTTAAATGTAAATGTGGAATAATAGATCTAGCATTATCCGATCACACTGCACAGGTACTGGAAGTAAGGGTAAATAGAACCTGTAGAATTCATTCTTGGCGCATTATGAAACGTGACATTTCATTCGAAAATTTAGCTAGGTTTAAAAACTGTCTCCATTCTCTTTCTTTCTCGGATATATACCTTACAGAAAATGCAAACGAAGAATATGATTATTTTCTGGAACACTTCCGTATGCTATACGATCTGTGTTTTCCATACAGGCTAGTCACTATCAAACCAAATCGAACTATTAAATGGGTATCACGTGGTATACGAGTGTTCAGTAAAAGACAGAGACATCTGTTATGGAAATGCAGACGTGACTCTTCAGAGGAAAATAAAAAAAAGTTAAAAAATTACTCTCTAAAATTCAGGATAATAATAAAATTAACTCAAAGAGCACAAAATAATCATTTTATAAACACCTCTAGTAATAAATTTAAAGCCTCGTGGAGTATCATAAATAAAAATACACGCAATGTCGAGCCAATATGCAAAATCAAAACCCAGGACACCGTAATTAGTAACCCAGAAGATATTGCTAATGCATTTAACAATTTCTTCATTGATCTGGTAAAATCTACCTCATCAAAATATGTAACTACTGGGTTAGTTAGCTGCACACATTCAATGTTTATGTCTCCAGTGATACCTCAAGACGTAATAAGAATGATACAATCATTATAAAATACAAATAGCTTTGGATATGATGGCATAGCTACAAAAGTAGTAAAATTCGTGTCGAATAATATCGCCTCACACTTATGTCATATTATAAATCTTTGTATTATCTCTGGAGTATTCCCAAATGGTCTTAAAACAGTTATCGTAAAACCAGTCTTCAAAAAACACGATAAAGAAAGTTTAGTAAGCTATCAACGATACTTCGTGGAGAAATTCCTCGTCTGCTTCTCGCACTTGATTTTCAAACGCTTTATTATTTTTTGGTTTTTTATAATATTCTGTTATTTTATGATATTTTTCGTCGTGTTTTTTTGCTGCACTGTCCAATCGATTCACTGGCACTCAGCGATTTAGACTATTTCCCGGACCCAGATATTTATAACCGAGTAAAGTCAAGCCAACCTTCTCACGCGACGGATCGGCCATAACATGGGCGTCCGTCAGCGCACCTCTCCTCTTTATACCCTCCGGTTTACCTCTTTACTTTTAACAATATGCTTTACAAGGATAATCAAAGCCATTACTATGCTTGGCTGTTTGATTTGGTACAGTGGCCGATTAAATAACAAAGGAATGCTCAATATCATCCAAAACTTAAAAACATTATTAAATGAAATTTCATATGATTGGACCGACACAAACGTAATAAGTTCGGAGACGACTCCTGAGAAAGCTAATGAAGCAAATGTGACCACAAGCAACTCTGATTTTTTTCGTCTTTAACAGTATAAATATCCTACACCAAAATATTGCTGGTATTATAAATAAAGCTGACCTACTAACTGTCCACCTTCAGGAAATGTCGAGGAAACAAAAAGATATAGATGTTATCTGCATTACAGACCACTTCATTATGCTTGGCCATGAAAAAGTATTGAACATTCAGAAATATAAACTAGCTGCGTGTTATGCAAGACAATCAAAGAAACGTGGAGGAGCTTGCATCCTTATCAAAGGAAATTTAGAATATAAAGAATTAACTGATATATCACGCGAATCAAAAACAAAAATATTCGAATGTTGCGGAATAGAACTTATCAAACAAAGATTAATTATTATCTGTATCTATAGACCACCAAAATTAAATAACATAACTATCTTTTATGAAAACTTGGACATTGTCTTGAAACTAATATGTAATAAATCTAATAGGAAGGTTATTGTATGTGGTGACTTCAACATAGACATATTGAAAAGAAATAACGTTACCAAAGACTTCGAGTACTTTTTATTGGGGTGTACCCCAATTAAAAGTACTCGGAATCTTAATTTGGAACTTCGACAACCAACTAGACTATCCAGGAACAATTGCATTGATAATTTTGCTTGCAGTTGTCAACTTAAATGTAAATGTGGAATAATAGATCTAGCATTATCCGATCACACTGCACAGGTACTGGAAGTAAGGGTAAATAGAACCTGTAGAATTCATTCTTGGCGCATTATGAAACGTGACATTTCATTCGAAAATTTAGCTAGGTTTAAAAACTGTCTCCATTCTCTTTCTTTCTCGGATATATACCTTACAGAAAATGCAAACGAAGAATATGATTATTTTCTGGAACACTTCCGTATGCTATACGATCTGTGTTTTCCATACAGGCTAGTCACTATCAAACCAAATCGAACTATTAAATGGGTATCACGTGGTATACGAGTGTTCAGTAAAAGACAGAGACATCTGTTATGGAAATGCAGACGTGACTCTTCAGAGGAAAATAAAAAAAAGTTAAAAAATTACTCTCTAAAATTCAGGATAATAATAAAATTAACTCAAAGAGCACAAAATAATCATTTTATAAACACCTCTAGTAATAAATTTAAAGCCTCGTGGAGTATCATAAATAAAAATACACGCAATGTCGAGCCAATATGCAAAATCAAAACCCAGGACACCGTAATTAGTAACCCAGAAGATATTGCTAATGCATTTAACAATTTCTTCATTGATCTGGTAAAATCTACCTCATCAAAATATGTAACTACTGGGTTAGTTAGCTGCACACATTCAATGTTTATGTCTCCAGTGATACCTCAAGACGTAATAAGAATGATACAATCATTATAAAATACAAATAGCTTTGGATATGATGGCATAGCTACAAAAGTAGTAAAATTCGTGTCGAATAATATCGCCTCACACTTATGTCATATTATAAATCTTTGTATTATCTCTGGAGTATTCCCAAATGGTCTTAAAACAGTTATCGTAAAACCAGTCTTCAAAAAACACGATAAAGAAAGTTTAGTAAGCTACAGACCCAATATAATAATAATAATAATATAGTCTTTTATCAGGCGGGAACAAGGTGCGCGCCTTCAACGGCTGGGTCATGCCGGTCTTGATGTACTCTTTCGGCATACTCAAATGGACTCAGACAGAACTTGACGCCCTGGATAGGAGAGTCCGCACATTGCTTACCGCAAATCGTATGCATCACCCACGGTCATCGGTTATGAGACTGTATATCCCTCGGAAGAGCGGGGGTCGTGGCTTTTAAATGCTAAGACCCTGCACAACCGCGAGGTATGCAGTCTTAGGGAATACTTCCAGGCCGCTGACGTGGGTATGCATCAGGATGTGGTAGCAGTGGACAAGGGCCTTACCCCGCTCTCCTTGGCTAACGAGAACTGGCGCAAACCTATAGTATTAGAAACTAATGACCGCATGGAGGTATGGCAGAGCAAGGAGCTTCACGGACGCTTCTACCGGGTTCTACAAGGGCCCGATGTAGATTTTTTGGCGTCCGTGGCCTGGTTGTTATTTGGTGACCTTTTTGGGGAAACCGAAGGTTTTGTCTTTGCGATTATGGACGAAGTTATAATGACGAACAACTACCGGAAATACATTGTGAAAGATAGCACGGTTGACATCTGTCGGGCATGTCACCGGCCTGGGGAATCCATCCGTCACATTATCTCCGGTTGTTCTAGTCTAGCTAACGGAGACTATTTGCATAGACACAACCTTGTAGCCAGGATTATCCATCAGCAACTTGCTCTTAAATACAATCTTGTGGAATCGGAAGTGCCTTACTATAGGTATGAGCCCGACCCAGTTCTCGAGAATGGCAATGTCACGTTGTATAGGGATCGGTCTATCATCACTGACAGGACTGTTGTTGCCAATAAGCCTGACATAGTGGTGATAGACCGACTATAGGATATAGCGGTCCCCCATGACGAGAACCTCGTGAAGGCTGAGAGAGATAAGAAAAGCAAGTATCTTGATCTGGCTCGCGAGGTTGTCGACATGTGGGATGTGAATACAGCAATCATTGTGCCGGTAGTCGTTACGGCGAATGGCGTAATAGCCAAGAGCCTCGACGAACATCTGAGGAGGCTCTCGTTGGGCAGCTGGATCAAGGGCTTGATCCAGAAAGCGGTACTCTTGGACACAGCGCGTATCGTTAGGAGATTCCTCTCTCAGGAGCCCTGACCACCAGTAGCTTAATAACTTTTTAAGTAAACATAATATTTTATGTGATGCACAGAAAGGATTTAGGAAGAACAAAGGTATAAATATTGCTATTTAAGACTTACTTGGTATAATAATGGGACAGGTTGATAAAAAAGTACCAATTTGCGCAATCCTTACAGACATGACAAAGGCTTTCGATTGTGTCCATCATGAAACCCTGATTGATAAGCTTAACATGTATGGAATAAGAGGCAACATACTCAGTCTTCTTAAATCATATTTAAGTGACCGTAAACAATATACGGAAATATGTAAAATCTGCACAACCACTAGGCGTGAGAAGAAATAAATATCCAAATTAAGAGTTATCAGACATGGTGTGCCTCAGGGCGGAGTTCTTAGCTCACTTTGGTTCTTGCTATACATAAATGACTTACCGCACCGCATTGAACACCCAATGGTCTTATTCGCTGACGACAGCACTGCACTTGTCAAATGTATAGACTTCAATCAATATGAACAGGACATAAATAATACCCTTAAGGACATTGTAAATTTGCTTGACGAAAATAACTTAGTAATTAACCTGCAAAAAACTAACGTTATGCATTTTTATCAACGCACATCAGTACCCAATATAACAATAGAATGTAATAACTGTATTATAGACCAGGTACAAGTTCCAAAATTTTTAGGTATAGTGATGTCTATCACCAGCCAGTTGACATGGAAACCTCAAACAGAAGAGGTTTGTAAAAAATTGAGCTTATCCGCGAATGTCTTATACAATCTAGCGAAAAAGGTCAACATCACCACAACTGTGGTTGCATACCATGGTATAGTCGCGTCCACTTTAAGATACGGGATAATCTTTTGGGGAAACTGTACTCTACGATAACAGGTGTTCAAGGCTCAAAAGCGATGCTTAAGGGCAATGCTTAATATGAAAGTGACGGATAGTTGCGTTCCTGTGTTTAAGTCCCTCAAATTATTAACTTTCCCGGCTATGTACATTTTAGAAGTCGCTATTTTCGTTAAACGTAACATTAACCTTTTCACTGCAGTGTCAAAAGATAGAAAGAGGCCTTTAAGAAGTCAGTATAAATAACTACTCCATGTTGAGAGTTGTAATACTGCTTTATAGAAAAAAAGTGTTATTAGTATGGGACAATAATATATAGTAAAATACCTAACATAATTAAAAATGACAAAATGAGAAACTTTAAAGTGAAACTGAGAGAATTATTAATTGCAAAATGCTACTATTCTGTAAATGAATTTCTAAATGACACTGACATATTATTTTTTACTCAATAACTTGCTATTATACTTCGTGCCTCGTCCTCGAGATTAGTTCCTGTAATTAATTATTATTATATACACATGTAGTAGGCGGCTATAGGCTACTGCGCAAATCACTAGTTTTCAGAGTTTTTTTTTTTTTTTTTTTTTTTCTTGCCTGGCATCACTATGTCAACTTGTCATTCGCGATTATAGTGCGTCGCTGCGCGTCACGTAATTAAACTTTTAAATAAAAATAACAGTTTTTCAAAGTGAAAAAATGCCAAAAAGGACACAATCAACCGAGGAATAAAGAGAATCAGGAGAAACATGAAAAAATCTGGGAGCAATTTAAAAACGTGCTCGACTTAAACAAAGTAAAACAAAATAGTCTCAAGAGTCGACGCCATATTTAGACCCACAAAGTACCTACCTAACTCTGTTAAAATGTATTGTATGTATTACTACATATCTACAACTATTTTATCAATCCTCCGCCCTAAACTTGCATCTCAAACAAATAATGCACTTCGGGCAAGCCATCGGGCCGTCCCACTGCATATTTACGAGATTACCAATCAAAACAAAATTTATTTCTTAAACATAAGGAATATATTCGAGCTGATTATCGGACTGTCTCAAATAATGAAACAAATAATGCATTTCGGGCTAGCCATCGGGCTGTCTCACCACGTATTTACGAGATCATCAAATAGAATTTATATCTTTTATCTAACGAATGTATTCGAGCAGATCATTGGACTGTATCAAAACATTCAATAATACACTGGTTTCGTTCAATTCTTTGGAATTGCTACAACCACCAGATTGCAAAAATCAGTTATCAACCGGAAGTAAAACAATGGTTTATAATCATTCCAGGCGAAGTCCTATACGACGACGTCACAAATGAAATGGAAACAAAGTCGAATACGACTAACTTAACAATAGTGATCTTCCACACAATTCAAACCTGAATAACACAGACGCTCTCGAAATTCTCGGGGTTGACCCAACATTGAACACGGAGTATGGTGATGGGGCCGAACTCCACAAGGAAGTGACCAGCTGTCTGGAGTGTCTTGCAACGTGAGGTCTGTCTCCCTAGAGACCACAGGCGGGTACTTCCCCTACAGATCCTTCAGCAGGAAATATACCCGCTGACATTAAATGTGAAAAACGTGAGGCTCTTATGCTATACAGCAAAATAAAAGCAAAATTCTCAAATTATTGATAACCAAGTCCATAGAATCGAAACAAAGACTACTCAGCACCGTCTCCTGCTTAAAAGCAGCATTATCCAAAGTACTGGATACAAAAGAAAATGATACAGAACTACTAACTTAAATAATGGATGCCACTCGCACCTTATGTGAAGTTCAATATTGTGACTCAATGACTAGATGCAAATTTAGCTGCAGCTCAAATTAAAAAGGATCTTAAGGACCAAGTTCAAAACACAAAGATAGATAAATATCTGTTCGGGAAAACACTTGCTGAAACTATTTGAGTTGGTAAAGCGGCTTCTAAATCAGGGCTGCTACAGCACCTAAACCCAAGCAAAAACCCAACACATTCCAAACAAAATACTGGAAAGCTCACCAGCGCCACAAGGACGACAGGAGAACTGGGAGCATGGCTATAGCCTGATTCAGCCGTACAAAACTTTTAAGTGGTTGTCTCACCCGACCAAACAACCTTGACACCGCTAAACTCAGTAAGGTATGTTGGTCGCTTATAAAATTCTTATAAACAGTAATAACTTATCACTGATCATAAGACCATGTTATCATGGATTGAGGGTTTCATAGGTACCCACAACACTTCACCAGTGGAAAAAACATACTATAAGGAGACAATTATCTAATTGATCTCCATTGGTGCAATATTTAAGTGCTAGCCTTGAAAAGGGCAAAATCGTCTCAAGTGTTTCTTACGTAAGACCAAAACTCAATGGCAGTATGCATTTTAAAGTTAAAACCTTAATAAGTTCATTAATGCAAGCCGTTCAAACTTGAAGATTTGTGCATAGAATTAAAGATGACATCAAATGATAGTTCCATGGCCATATGTTACATAACATACCTTAATAATAATTAACATATTAATATTTAACATACCTTAATGCATAATATCTTATAAAATATCACAAAAATTCTAGCAAATATCTAGAATCTCTTTCATGAAAAATTGTATGAGTTCAATCTACTGCTGTTTGGGTAAAACACTGCACCTAACATTTTCACTTAAGTTATGAAAACTCAACAAATACTGAGATCCTGTGGCTCTTGATTGGTAACTGAAAACATTCAAAACACTAAGAAGTTAATCACAAGTTATTAAATAACAAATATACACCCACTAATATTAGTACAATTAAAGGATATATCATTGACACAAGATTCTTACCTATCATGTAACGTTACCTTCAGATAAGAAAAATCTTATTAATTATGAAATCAGAAAATAACATGCTTTGTAGGACTAGGTACTGGTCTCAGCATGCCCTTCTATTTAATATGGATGGCTTTATATAGGTATATAACTAAAAACTATAATGTTGTAAAAGCCTAAATCTCCAAGGTGAAGAAAATTATAAAAAATACATGAATATCCCCAGAAGAATTTCCTGAATGGTGGCCATATGCCATTC
Source organism: Orthosia incerta (assembly GCA_948252205.1). NCBI lineage: Eukaryota > Metazoa > Arthropoda > Insecta > Lepidoptera > Noctuidae > Orthosia > Orthosia incerta. The sequence goes on along the minus strand of OX411769.1, from coordinate 16,490,173 downwards.
AAAATTGAGTAAATAAAATCAAACTTAATTATGCAACCGAAATGGTTTCTGACGCCTCAACCAAAGGGGGGGGGGGCTGCCTGTGGTGATGAGACTGCTAGGGGCAAGTGGTCAGACAAGAAATGTAAATATCACATGATTTTTATTTGGAATTAGTAACATCATTCAATCATGAAATAATTGTGAAATAACGTCATGTATAGAAAATTCAACAGCAATATAGGCTGCATTATTAATCAAATGGGTGGAACTCAACACTCATCTCTTCAACTTAGCCTGCGGCATTGGTTGTAAACTGTTATGTATTATTTTCATTTTAGTATAACATAATTTCATTTTCGCTTCTTACATTAGGTCGACTGGAAATCAAGAAGCTGATACTGTATTGCAGAAGTCACATTCCGACGTAGAATGGGAACTAAAAGAAAACGCTTATGCATTGAGTTATAATGTACTTACGTAGTAGTATAACTCCAATGTGCTTATGACCAATTATTGAAAGATAAATTTGGAACACCTGAAATTTACCTATTGCCAATTCACATTAACTATAAATATGATAAATACATAACATGGCATATCAACCCAAATGCCTTCACAATTGACACATTCACAGTATACTGGTAACCAATTTTCTCTAACGCTTTTCCACCATTCTTAATCATGTTAAAAGATCTACAAAAATCATAATGGATAAAGCTTAGGGCATCATGTTGATCACCATGCCCAACTGGTTCCCTTTACTTAGGGAACTTCCCATAATTCAGGGATGCTCATACTCAAACCTAATGAAAATGTTATAGTAATTCACAGCAAGGGAAAAGCCATACCTACCTTACCCTGGCTGTCAGAGTCCAGTGGGTAGTGAAGTCTATTGCAATGAAGCATACCACCATCATCAATTGATAAGATAGCATCTCTATCAGAAAACTCTTTCAAACAATATGACACATGTTTAATATAAAAATCTTGAAATCATATACATCAACGGTGATATAATTACTTAACAGAACTTTCTAATTACAGTAAAAAATATAACAAATGATTAACTGTCAAAAATTTATAATACCTACTTTAATAAACATTAGAATGTCCAGGAATGTCCTCTGATGACAGATTAAAAATAATGGTTAAGGGCTTGTTCAGACTGCGAACACCTGCCCAAAAATACAATGTCACCTGGGACACATCCCAAATGCTGGAAGCCTTAGGAATTTGGTACCCAAATGAGATGTTGTCTCTAGAACTGTCAAAATTAAAATCAAAGCATAGTAATACAATCAATGCATATAACCATCAAAATTTCAGACCTCATAAAATCTCTAATTAATGAACTAAATAATCAATCAATTCTTCAGACAAAGAACAGGAATAATTCCAGCTGAAACCTTGTAGCCTACATTAACAAAACCTCTAACCACTTTAGGCACTAAGAAACCGTACCACATAGTGTACTTTAAACACTAACAGTCTTAAGCCAGGTGTAACATGATCATTGATCAGATACTAAAAACAGCAGGCTGGAGTTGCAATTCAAGTAGATTTGGTAAATTTTATAACAGTTTCTTAGTGTAAAGCATAAAAATAATTTAGCAAGAAATATCTTAAGATGTGATTAAACAAGTACATTTGGTAAATTTTATAACAGACCTTTAGTGTAAAGGATCAAAATGATTTAGCAAAATAAATCTTTAGCTGTGATTAAAGATATCTTATTTAACTTACATGTACTAATTATTACAACAACTAACAACTTTAACTTATAACGAAGGAGCATAAATGTATTGATAATGAAACTAAGAATAGTAATAAAAAAGCTAAAATGGATTTTGATAAGACAGTTATATTTATTATTATCTGAATGGTTAATCAAGAACTTTCTTTTTCAAATGACAACTATGATTGTTACTCTTTAAAATAACTTTAATATTGATAGCAAGCAGGCAATAAATATTCGGTTGAAAAGATAATTAAGAATTTATAAAAACATTTTGGTTAAGAACCCACCCATGTTACTTAATAGCAACTGTGATAGTATTTATAAAACTGAAATACTTAATGATAATAAATAGGCAAAAATATTTTGTTAATAAATATAATTAAGATGAGAATAGTAATTAAGAAAATTACTGAATAAGAATCTTTGTTATTTAATGATAACTATGATGGTCTATAAACATTATAACAATGATAATAAGAAAGTAAATAATACATTTTTTTTAAAACAGATAATTAAGAATATATAAACTGATTAAGAACCTGTGTGTAACCTATGGACAACCATGAATGATGGTTAGTCCACAAAAAAAAAAAAAAAAAAAAAAAAAAAAAAAAAAAAAAAAATATATATATATATATATGATTTTAAAGAAAGAAAGCTTTTACTTCAAAAAGTCATCATATTTTATGCGATAATTCCAGAACTTAACTCTCAAAGTCTACATGTGTATATAATAATAATTAATTACAGGAACTAATCTCGAGGACGAGGCACGAAGTATAATTTATGATTAAACGAACTTACCCTAAGTGAAGTTCTATCAAAATTATACGAAGTGCCTCGTCCGAAGAGATTAGTGACACCCTCCCAACCCTAAGGTATAACCCAGAAGCGTTCTGGAAATATCTAAAACATCAGTAACTCTAAACTAAATGACAAGTTGACATAGTGATGCCAGGCAAGAAAAAAAAAAAAAAAAAAAAAACTCTGAAAACTAGTGATTTGCGCAGTAGCCTATAGCCGCCTACTACATGTGTATATAATAATAATTAATTACAGGAACTAATCTCTTCGGACGAGGCACTTCGTATAATTTTGATAGAACTTCACTTAGGGTAAGTTCGTTTAATCATAAATTATATAATTGACATTCTTACCTAATTATGACATTGTTCCAATTAAAAAATTCTATTCCTATTATACTAAGACATTTAAATTAATATAATGTTATGTGAATGCACCTCATAATATTGTTGCATCTAATTAAATAATGTTTGCATGCCTAATATAAGGTAGATACAAGGATCACCCATGTTTTTAACTGTCACATCTTATTTACTGTACCTACAATCTATGCAAATAAATGTTTACTTACTTACTTCCTTACTACCTCGTTTCACATCATACGCAATTTTCCGTATTATTGCATCATCGTGACGTCATCACATGACCGTTCACCACTAGAGTGGGTTGCAGAGTGGGGTAGGTTGAGGTTGGGTGTGGTGAGGTTATTCCCTTTGTTTATTCTGTATACGTAGTAGTAGGCGTGTAACCTAACCTAAACTCTTTTTTTTTTTCCGGGTTGGAAAATCCTCATTGGATGTCCTCCGCCCTTTGGAGGGTGGAGGGGTCTGCCAGACTCGTACGGACTAAAAACCACCCCGGTGTTCCATCTCACACCTACGCTGGGGGTCGCGGGAACAACGATACTTCCGCAACCCCCAGCTAGTACCGGCCCGCTTCCGCGGGCCTCGATCTCGGGTTGGGGGAGAGTGAGGTGGAACACTACGCGCCACCACCTCGGGTCCAGATGTGTACTGGACGACGGACGACCCGAGTCCGTCGCCCTAGGACTGATTTAGGGGGGCTGGAAGAGGGCGTTGTCCGCCCTCCGCCGACGCCCGGCGCGTCTGCTGCGGATCGGGTTAGCGGATGAAATCTCCCTCTCCCTCTCCGCAGCCTCCTTCTGCGAGACGACTGTTTCGCAGAAGGATACCACCGCGTCCCAGGACTCCTCGCTGCCGACCATAGACTCGACTACGGCCGGCAGCGACAGGTTACTGCCTACTTCAGAGATGAGGGTACGGCGTGGCCTCTCCCAAGCGGCACACTCAGCCAGCATATGCCACGCCGTGTCCTCCCGGCAGTCGACGCAGTGATGACACCGGGCGTCCGGCTCCCTGTTTATGCGACACAGGTACTTCCCGAAGCAACCATGCCCCGAGAGCACCTGCGTCACCCGAAACGACAGGGAGCCGTGCCTCCTCCCGAGCCAGCGCTCGAGCACTGGCCGGGCCACCTCGATGGTATTGAGGCCGGCGGTAGAGCGTGAAAGCCTGTCAAGCCATTCCGCCACCAGGACTTCGCGAAGCTGGGACTGACGCATCTCCATACGTCGCTGCATCAGCCCTTTGCGCGCTGGCGTGGGCGCGGGGCCCACGCTGCCTCGCGCCACCGATACAGTGACGCGAGTACCTTCGCCTCCAGGTCCCAGGGCGGGGATCCGACCAGTGCACAAGCCGCCTCGTAGGAGATCGTGCGATACCCCCTGATGACTCTGACGGCCATCGCTCTCTGCAGCTTTCGCAGAACAGCAATGTTGCCGGCCGTCAGGTCAGCCGCCCAGATCGGGGCCCCATACAGGGCCATCGATCGCACGATCCCCACGTAGAGCCGCCTACAGGCAGCACTCGGGCCCCCCAGATTGGGAAGCAGCGTTGACAGCGCCCCAGCCACGCCCAACAACTTGGGCGCCAGCCATCGGAAGTGGGTGCCGAAATCCCACCGGCTGTCGAGCACCAATCCCAGGTACTTCATGGTTGACTCGACAGCGATTCGAGCCCCCCCGACGACGATGTGGGCATCGGGCGGTGGCGCCCGCCGGGGGCCATGAAAGACCATGGCCTCCGACTTGTTGAGGGCCACCTCCAGGCCAAGGCGCCGTATGCGGCTCACCACCTGTGAGACCGTAGCCGTCGGCAGCAACGCTGCCTCCCTGTACGAACTCCCCCGGGCGGTGACCAGCGTATCGTCCGCGTAACACGTCTGGTCTACGCCCGGTTGGAGTTCGCCCCTCAGCACCCAGTCGTACCCGATGTTCCACAGGGGCGGGCCGAAGACCGAGCCCTGCGGAACACCGCACGACATGCGGTGCTGGTTTTCGACGCCATCACGGCCCACATAGGTGACACACCTCTCGGCTAAATAAGCCCCGACAATGCGGCGGAGGTAGGGAGGCACTCGATGATACCGCAGTGCCTCCCGAACACAACTCCAGGGCAGGGTGTTGAAGGCGTTGGAATTGTCCAAGGACACCGCCAACGTCACCCCACCCCGGGACACCGCTTCCTCCGCCAGGATTCTCACCTGCGATATCGCGTGGATGGTGGAGCGCCCATGCCGAAAGCCAAACTGGATTTCGTCCAGGTCCGGCCCCTCTCTGTACAAGTGACTGACGAGGCGGGCAGCGATTATCCGCTCGAACAGCTTACCCACCTCGTCTAGCAGCACTATGGGCCGCTACGCGGACGGTGAGTCCGCAGAGCGCCCCGCCTTCCTGAGCAAGACCAGATGACCAGATTTCCACAGAGTGGGAAACTGGCCTCGCTCAAGGCACGCTGTGAAGAGTCCTCTCAGCCACGGCTCTAGCTCCTTCAGAGCGAGGGCTAGCACGTGGCCGTGGATTCCGTCGGGCCCCGGAGCCACTTTCTTGGCCCGGAGCCGCATCACGGCCGCCCCCATCTCTGCCTGTGTCACTTCTGGGACGCTGATGGCATCCTCCTCTGTAGACTCTGCGGCCGTGGGCAAAGCCATCGGCGGCGGGATATGCTCCGCTCTCACCGGGAAGAGGGCTGCGACTACCTCCTCCAGCAGCTCGGGTTGGAGACTCTCCGTAAGTGGAGGCGCGGCGCGCCGGGCGGTACACCTCATACAGCGCGGCTTCTTCGTCAGGGACCCAACGTCATCTCCTCCGGTATCGGGTGTACTGGCGTCTGGCCGCTACGCACGCGACACGCAACTGTGCGATATCGGCGGATCACCAGTACACCTGGCGTCGCTAATTTGCTTCATCGCCCCGCGGAACCACATCGCTTCCTGTTCGACGTCGACGGGTCCGGTTGTTGCCGACTCCCGGATCCAGACCTGGACAATGGTGGCCTCATCGAGAAGTTCCCTGTCGATGCACTTGCGCGCCCAGCGCGGGCCGTCGGTTCGCGGGTCTGGCGTACCGCGGCCGCCGGCGGTCTGGGTGGAGACGTCGAAACGGATATATCGGTGATCCGATAACCTCTCCACCTCCACGGCGACATGCTACTCGCGGACACGGCTCGCGACAGCAGGGCTAGCGAACGAGACGTCCACTACTGACCCGCCCCGCTGTCGCACGCACGTGTAAACCGAGCCCCGGTTTAAAATGACCAGGCCGGTGGTTACTGCCCACTCCTCCAGCGCCTCACCCCTAGTATCGGTTACCGGAGATCCCCACGCCGAAGACTTGGCATTGAGATCCCCTAGCAGCAGCACAGGGTGAGGTTGGAGTCGGCCTACGACGGCGCCCAACTCGACATGGAAACTCTCGAAGTCGGCGAGAATCTTGTTGGGCGAAAAATACGCACCAACTATGCCAACGATGTCCGCGAGGCCAGCCACCCAGCCACGAACTCGGGACGGGCTGACAAGAGCCGCCTTTTAGAGCAGGCCCTTCACGCCCCTCCAATCCGCAAGGAGGGGCCCGGGAACGCCCGCGAGTGTGGTGACTAGTGCAATGCGAGCTAAGGCGGCCCCCACGCCCGTCGCCCGCTTGTCACCTCCAGGAGGTGGGAGGAAACGATCGTACAACCGCCCCTCCTACCCCCTCTCCGCCACCTCCCTTTGCGACATGGCGTCCTCGCAAAAGGAGGCAACCGCCGCCCAGGACCCCCACACCCCAGCATGGAATTCACCACACCGAGAAGCGAGTGGCCCCGCCCGACAACTCCTGTCATTGCACGGCGCAGCTAAGCCCCCGCTGGGCACACCTAGACGGTGTGCTGCACCGTGCCCCCCACCGCGCTGAACCTTTACGTCCCCGCGTCTGCGGCGGCGCGTCGAGACCGACGCTCCGCCGCCTCCTCCTTCCACCGACTTGTCCCTGCCGACCAACCTACCTAACCTACCCAGACCTACCTACCCCGCCTTTTTTTTTTTTTTTTTTTTTTTTTTCCGGGGTGGAAAATCCTCATTGGATGTCCTCCACCCTGGGGAGGGCGGAGGGGTCTGTCAGACTCGTACTGACTAAAAACCACCCCGGTGTTCCATCTCACACCTACGCTGGGGGTCGCGGGAACAACGATACTTCCGCAACCCCCAGCTAGTGCCGGCCCGCCACTGCGGGCCTCGATCTCGGGTTGGGGGGGAGTGAGGTGTTTGCACCCCCCGCAACGTCTAAGAGGGGCGCGCGTGGAACACTACGCGCCACCACCTCGGGTCCAGATGTGTGGGGGGCGACGGACGTCCCCGAGTCCGTCGCCCTAGGACCCATTTAGGGGGGCTGGAAGAGGGCGTTGTCTGCCCTCCGCCGACGCCCGGCGCGTCTGCTGCGGATCGGGTTAGCGCATGAAATCTCCCTCTCCCTCTCCGCAGCCCGCCCGCCTAACCCAACCCCTATGTCGCATCTGGCATATCCTCTGCTATTCAGAGGAACACCCAAAGCGACTTCCCCCCCCCCGTCAGGTATTCGCCACCGCCAGCAAGAGCCCACGAATGGGAAGTTATTGACGGTGCCCAGGGTGCACCGGCCCAGCGGGTTGCTCTGCCCCCCGGACGTATCCGAAAGAGACTAGCAACCAACCAAGCACACGTGGAGGTTACTTTTTGCGACATCACGACCTTGCAAAAGGAGGCAACCAGCGCCCAGGCCTCCTCACTCCCCAGCATGGAGTTGACCACGCCGGGGAGTGATAGGTCCTGCCCGATCGCACTGTTCAAGACACGGCGCAGCTCTCTCCCAGGCTGGGCACACCTCGAGGGTGTGCTGCGCCGGGGCAGAGCTGCGCAGGCAACCGGCAGATCCTTTACCTCGCGGCAACGAAACACCGACAGTCCTCTTCCCCTGCGGCCCCACCGCGTCCGCCATCTGACGGTGGTCCGTGGAAGGTAAGGGAGAATGGCCGAAGCCACAACGACACTCCTCCCCGCTGCGGCCCCCCGCACTCCACCGCGATGCCCCCCCCATCAGACATCGCAGCCCACTCAGTTGCGATGCCGCTACAGACGGCACCCGCGGCACCGCAACTATTGGGCCACTCGTCGTCGGCTTATCGCCAAAAGCCTAGATGAGCGGCCCCCGCCAAGGTTCCTCTTGGCTTCACCGTAGGTTTCCGCCACCACGACTACTGAGCCCCCCCGCCTCGACAAGGCGGGAACCAATTCGGGGGGGAACCTAACCTAACCAAAAGCAAGATGATCATTATGTCTGACTTATCTATTTACTTAAATCTATCTAGGTTATTTATTGACATCCTATTCATACTATACATAATATCAAAGTTACATACTACATAGCTACGACGGCCATAAGAGTAGGTATATTCATTAAAAGTGATATGAAGTAAATAGAGATTATTCAATTAATCTCACAATTACATTATCAAAAATGAAGCAGACGCAGACAACGTGTTCTGGTGTTTATTGAATTATGTAAAAAAAAAGCCTAATCTACAGTTCATAGCAAAACCTTATTCCTTTACAAGTTTATTTACCTATTTATGTAGGAGTTTCTACGATTTTGATTTCAGTATTGTAACGATATAAAAAGCTTCTGAAACTTTTTTTTTACGAAATACTTATATTCTGCATTACATCTAGGAACAATGTTTATACATTATTAGGGCAATCGTCCATACTTCTATTTAGACATGTCCTTTCGTTCACTGTGGTCCATCTCAAGATTAGCCAAGTTTGCATGAGATAGTATAGTATGCAATAGTATGCGCAAACAGGTCCGATCTCTGTGCCTTTAGTCTCATGGTCGGATGTGACGGCAACCAATACGGCTGGAGAGAGATTTGGCGCAGGACTAAAATCTTTAAGTGTTCTCTAGGTACGGGAGTGTTACACAAAGCACACCACCGATTTCTGCTTCTATTTTTACTTGATATGCAGATTAGTGAAAATTGTATGGTGATACTATACAGTTGAATAGCTTCTTCGGACTCGTCTATCTTCAGTGCCTCGACAATGATGATACAAATAAAAAAACCCCTCGATTCTTATTTGCGTTTATTCTCATCTTCCAGGGTACCGAATCTGGTGTCAGTACTTCAGCTGTATGGTATGTCTGAAGGCGGCTGTATTTGCAACAATCTGGGATCTTCCAAGGGTTCCAGGCCTGGCAGCTCAGGCATGCCTTGCAATGGATTCGTCATTAAAGTAAGTTCATTCTCAATGAGGGCTACTGGCTAGGGGTACTAGTGCAAAGTGAGGTTTTCAAAATGTCAAATTGCATAGTTTTTAGGGTTCCGTACCCAAAGGATAAAACGGGACCCTGTTACTAAGACTCCGCGGTCCGTCTGTCTGTCTGTCACCAGGCTGTATCTCATGAACCGTGATAGCTAGACAGTTGACAGATGACGTATTTCTATTGCCACTATAACAAACAACAAGTACTAAAAACATAATAAAATAATAATTTAAATGTGACTCCCATACAACAAACGTGATTTTTTGGCCGTTTTTTTGCGATAATGTTACGGAACCATTCTTGTGCGAGTCCGACTCGCCCTTGGCCGGATTTTAGTATTTTTTTTATTATATTTTCCAAATATGGCAGATTAAGATCTTCTTCTGTAATCGGTCCTTCATTACTGAGGATCGTGGTCACTGGACCCCTTTAAGCGGACAATCTGCCTCCATCGACTCCGGTCCAAAGTTGCCATCACCACCTGCTGGAATTTGCTTGCGGACGTAGCTTTCTTCACTTGGTCAGACCATCCTGTTGGCGACCGGCCTAGTGCTCTTTTCCATTCGGTGTTGCCAACAATGACCAGTTTTTATAGATCTCTGCTTCGCATTAAGTGACCGAAATAGGTCAAAATACGCTGTAGGCATACTGTAGACAATCTGGTCTTGATATCGAGTTGGGAAAGAATAGACACATTTGTGTCGTCGTTTGGCTGTCCATGGTATTCGGAGCATCCACCTACAGCAACACATTTCGAATGCATCTATCCTCTGTCTTTCCCTTGCTCGGATTGTCCACGTTTCAGCTCCATAGAGGAAAATGGAGAAAATTAATGCTCTGACCAAACGGGCTTTGGTTTTATATCTTACGCCACGATTTTTCCAGATGTTCTGCCACCATGTTATAGCATCCTTAGCCATAGCTATCCATCGTTTTATTCAGGGACGCAGCTGCCTTCAGTATTATTAAAAGACGCCAGATAAATAAAACTATCCACAACTTCGATGCCTTGGATGCTGTAGGCGCCCGATAGCTTTTCCGCACGATCTATCACCATAAGCTTATTTTCTGCCCATTTATTGCAAGCCCCAACTTGCCACCTTAGACCTCCAATCTATGAAATATGTCCGTCATGTCGTCATTTGTTGTAGCAAGGAGAACAGTATCGTCACTTCGTCAGCGTAGCGCAGATTGGAGATGCGCTTCCCACCAACAGCAAACTCCCCTTCCCAGCCCTCAAGAGTTTTCCGAATTTTAATATACTCTCCGTATACATTGAACAGTAAGGGTGAAAGGATGCATCCCTGTCTAACGCCTTTCTTGATGGAGAACACATTTGAACAATCGGTGTCTATTCTGACGAAAGAGCGGGTACTGATGTAGAGGCATCGGATCAAGTCAACATGTCCTTTAGCACCTCCCACAGCTTATCCCACTGCACACAATCAAAGGCCTTAGTATAGTCAATGAAACACATTAACACAGGGCTGTTAAATTCCCGGCTTTTCTCTATGATTTGGCGAACGTTCAGGATTTGTTCCCGCATTCCTTTGCCTTTAACGAACCCTGCTTGTTCCTCTGGAATTAGTGGATCGAGAAAGTGTTTCAGCCTATTATTTATTATGTACAGGAGTATCTTGCTTACATGTGGAATAAGTGCTAAGGTCCTGTAGTTGCTGAAGTCTTTGGTAGAACCTTTTTTATGAAATGGAATAAAAACGGACTCTGTCCACTTCTCAGGCCATCTCCTGGTCTTCCAGATGGAATTGCAAATGCTTAAAATCTGCTTAACACCTTTGGGATCTAGGTTTTTAAGTAACTCGGTGGGAATTCAATCTTTACCGGGAGATTTTCTGTCCTAGAGGTATCCAATGGCATGTTCGACCTCCAACTGCAGAATTTCGGGTTCTTGCGGTGATCTGCGCGCATATATATATGTGATAGGTTGACCAGTGTCATAATGTATGGTGCACTACTGTTGCCATCGTTCCATAACCTGATCCTTTGCAGTCAGTATGTTACCTACTTCATCTGCGATCGTGCAGGTTCTCGTATTACGAGATTTAGTAGTAAGCTCTTTGACCTTGCGGAAAAGATCTCTAGTTTCATTCCTTGCAGAATACTTTTCGAGATCAGCACAGATATTGTTGATGTGTTGGTTATAGTCCCTGCGATATCTTTTCTGAACCTCTGTTCTGAGTTGGTCATATAACCTCTTGTTCTCTTGTAGGGTTACACCTTTTCCCTTCAACTCACGTCTACGAAAAATAAAGTCAGCCGTTTCCGCAGATGTAAATGGCTTGGTAGTTTTGGAGAGCATGTTTTCTTTTGCAGGTTTCACAACAATCTTCTGTAAAACCTTCAAGTCAACATGGCGCATGTTCAGTGTGCGTTCTTGCTTGTGGAGTTTTCTCAACTGAAGTTGGACTGTGGTGACTAAAAGTTAGTGATCAGAGCCACAGTCCGCCCCAGGGCATGTCGTAGTATTCAAAACACGCGATTTCTATCGACTCCGAATGAGGATATAGTCTATCTGGTTTCGAAAACAGTCACCAGGAGAAATCCAAGTACACAATAGCCGTATATGTTTTTTGAAAAAGGTGTTGCGGTCAGATTTTCTTCACAACAGAACTGAAGCATACGTTCGCTTTTCTCGTTTCTGTTACCGATTCCTACTACATCCCGACTACCCATTGCAGATGTTCGTCGCTATCTGTTTTGCCGATTTTGGCGTTAAAATCACCTTTATCTCCTTTTTAGGTATTTCTTGAAGAGATTTTGCCAAAGCGCTGTAAAAGTTCTCCATATCGTACTCGCTGGATTGGGCGGTAGGCGCAAATACCTGAATAATGTTTAATTTAGAGGGAGTTGTGTTAACTTTGATGGCGATTATTCGGTCGATAACCGGCTTGTAACCGCTGACGTACTTGTCTAAGCTAAGTGGTACCACGAATGCAAAGCCTTTGGAACTCTCATTTTCAGGTCCTGAGAAGTAGACCTTATTCGGCTGGGTCGAGAAGTAGCCAAAATTTCTCCAGTGTGTTTCGCTGAGTCCGAGGATAGTGATTACCTTCCTTTTCATTTCACTCTCTACTATCTGAAGCTTTCCAGGTTGGTTTAGCCCGCGTACATTCCATGTACCAAGGTGGTGAGGCACTCTAACTGATTTACGTTTATCAGTAACATAGTTTCCATGCGTTGCCTGATCTGACAAAATCACATGGCCGGACGCATATTTCACTCCATCATCTTCGGTTCGGGGGCACCGGGTGTCACCCGGATCGCTCAACAGATCTACATCGCTATTCCTTAAATCCATTGTAACTCTCGTGGAAACTAGTGCAGTGGTTTCCCGTTGCCTTCTGCACCAGACATTTTAAGAGTTACTTAGACCCTAAGGATAGGTGTACAGTCATACCACTATTGCTCGGTCGCCATAGTCTCGTTCGTTATCTAGCAGGGAGCACCACGGCTGTCAGATGACAGCCGCCGCCATGCAACGAGTGCAGATGAGGATGACACTTGGGGCCGGAATGGTGTCCGCTCTCCCCTTACACCCCCAATTAAGATAGGTACATGGAATTTACCAAAGTCTTTCATACTAGTGGGAGGCTGAATCCAGCTCGAAGGACCAATATTGGCTCCTAGATGAAATTAGTGGACTGTATTAAATAGGCAAATAGTTTAATGCCGTTTCTTTACAAAATATAAACTGTCCCGAAGAAAAAAATAAGAATCTGCTGTATTAGAGTTTTATGTTTTGGAAAATGTTATAGTCCTTTTTTTCGAAAAAAGCTTCTGCGCAAAACTGCGGCGTACTCGATTTTTTATATAATCGCACTTCTACGGCATTAGAAAAGATTTTAATTCAAACTTTGCTTCCGTGCGCGTTATAGAAATTTTTAACAGCTATACTTCTAGACCTTATTCAACAGTGGCTCCAACTGGTGGGCAATAAAATGGTAGCCCTCAAGCTGGTAATTGACCTCGTTGCCAAAGTGGTCGCAAGCATTACTGCTGAGCATGAGGTCCTAGGTTCGATTCCCGAATCGGCAAAAGTATTATTGGATTAGACCATCTCGAATTTCTCGGTAAAAGCCCGAGGTCTGGGTTTGTATTGATTACAATAGGCTCGCCCATATTACATGGGAAATTAACCACCCTGGTGTTCAAGGCAAGGGGTGCAAGTTACGCCGAAAAAAAAAACACTAGTGTAAATGCCGACAATGTGGCGCTGTAGAGATGTTCCGAAAAAGTCGGCTAAACAGTGCCGTAACTATAGGAAAGTTTAAAAAAATATATACTAGATGGCGCTTTATTAAATTTCTCGTCTAAGCAACAGACTTTGTATCGAGTCCGAAACTATGATCGACCGACAAAAAAGGGGTTGAAATGAATTGAGGTTTGCTGTAAGAGAACCCAATTATGTGTTAAGCTCGCCTTTGTACATAAGCTGTCCTATTGTATCTGTGTTTTTATGTTTTTGTGTACAATCTATACTATATATATATATTTTTTTTATATATATATATATATTATAAAGAGGAAAGATTTGATTGTTTGTTTGTTTGCATTGAATAGGCTCCGAAACTACTGAACCGATTTGAAAACTTCTTTCACTGTTGGGAAGCTACACTATCCCCGGTTGACATAGGCTATATCATGTTTTCAAAAAAAAATGGGATCCTTACTAAAACTCTAATAATGTAACCCAAGGTGTAAAAAAATACCTAAAATATTCTTTACATCGCGTGCGCTGCGAAAACAATTGATGATCGAATAAAATAATGTACTACGACATTCATTCTATTCTATTCTACGACTTTGCAGAACACATCATTATTTACAAAAAGTGTGGCGACAGCATATGTCTAACTATTATAGTTATGCCACAATAAGTGTTCTTTTATTGTAAAAAAATAATTGAAATGCCGCCGCTAGAAAAGGCTCTTTATTTGTATCTTGGTTTTAATCCTTATCTAAATAAATTACTTCTTTTTCAACACTGATTCAATACATTTATAATTTATGCATTCATTGGTTTTTGGATATTCTACCTCTAAAGGGGTAAAAAAGTGTTGAAAGTTTGTATTAAATTTTTATAGTTTGTAAATAGGAAACATGAAGTTTTTGATTTACGCTCTTGGTTGATAAAAAGAATTCATGTATTTATTGGTTTTTGAAAATTATACCCCTAAGGGGATAAAATAGGGGTTGAACCTAAGTAAATAGTAAAGGTTTTCATTATTAGTTTTTCAAAACTACTCCTAAAGGACGATTTAGGGGGAGTTAAATATTTTTGATAAATTCTACTGTAGGTACGGGGCTTCTTTTTATAATGTAGGGGAGCACTAAGAAGGGATTTTTGGAAATTCAACCTTTAAGCGGGTGAAACTAAAAAGTCATCTGTAGGATAAAATACGGATCACGCGAATGAAGTCACGGGCCAAGTGCTAGTACTTATATATATACATATCTTGTTTGAGCAACAGAATTAAATAATGTTAAAAACCGCACCTTTTTTGCGAAAACAAAAAAAAACACTCAACTGTTCAAGTTTGGCATCCTTCTTATTTTTTATTTGTGTATAATAAAAAATAAGAAGAATAAACTTCAGCAGTAGTGTTTTTTTGTTTTTATTTGTGATGGGTTTGCTCTTGACTCTAGTCTAGGTCAGAGGTGACAGAGAAAAAGTCGACGATGGAGTGAGCTTACCCAGAAGAAGCCTGTTCACTCTAACTTTGAAGACATTCGGGTTGTATGCGTTCGGAAACACAGATGCAGGCAGTGAGTTCCACTCTTTTGCTGTGCGCATTATGAAGGATGTTTGGAAGCGCTTGTTGCGAATTGGTGGAATGGCAACTAGGTGAGGATGGTAACTTGCAGTGCGTCTAGATGTCCGATGGTATAAGGGGGCCGGTGGGATGAGGTCGTGGAGTTCATGAGCACACTCGCCAAAATACAGTCTGTAGAAGACCGACAAGCAGGCAACCTTACGGCGATGAGCCAAGCTGTGAAGCTTGGCATCCACCAGTTTGACGTCATCAATTAGTCTCTTAGCTCTGCGTTCAACCGAGTCAAGCGCGGCAAGCTGATATTTAGCTGAGCCATCCCAGAGGTGACTGCAATACTCCATGCATGATCGGACTTGCGCCTTGTAAAGAGTTAATAGCTGTCCAGGCATAAAGTATCGCTTCACTCTGTTTGGGACGCCCAGTTTCTTTGCCGCAACTTGGGCTTTGTACTCGATGGAGGCACCGAAGTTGAGACTGGATGTCAACTCCATGCCAAGGAGCTCAAGCCGATCAGTTACAGGAACAGATGCACCCCGAAAAGTAGGCGTTTGGATGAAATTAGTCCTTTTTGCGGTAAAAAGACATGCCTGTGTTTTGGTGGCGTTAACAGAGTCCAGATTGTCACACTCCAACGGGAGACAAGACTTAAGGTCAAATCTGTACGCTCCACCATAGCCTCTCTCAAAGAACGAACTTCATCCCCGCCGGTTTTTGCGCTGGACAAGTATCTCTCTGAAACAGTACTGTTATCTGCGTACCCAACAATACCAGGCAGAAGTAGGTCATTGATGTGCAGCAGGAAAAGAGTTGCAGAGAGCACAGACTCCTGAGGAACTCCGGCATTAATAGCCTTAAGGTCAGAGGAGCAGCCGTCAACGACTACTCGGATCGACCGTTCACTGAGGAAGTCTAATATCCAGCTACAAAAACCGGCTGGGATGCCATAAGCAGGAAGCTTGCTGAGTAGACTAGCGTGCCAGACCCTGTCAAAGGCCTTCGAGATATCAAGCGAATCAGCAATTGCTTCGCCGTGTCTCTCGATGGCTTCGCCCTAGCAGTGCGTGACATACACAAGAAGATCGCCAGTTGACCGTCCCCGGCGAAAGCCATATTGACGTTCACTGAGGAGATTGTTGTCTTCAAGGTAGCAACTTTCTGTTCAGTACTCTTTCCATAACTTTGGACAAAATTGAGGTAATGGCGATCGGACGGTAATTGGCAGGGTCTGCACGGTTGCCTTTTTTGGGGACTGGTTGCACATTTGCAAGCTTCCAGGATTTCAGCACCGTCCTTTTTACAAGAGAGTCAATAAACTGGGCATCCTAAATAGAGTGAAGCGATACTTTACGCCTGGACAGCTTTTAACCCTATACAAAGCGCAAGTCCGATCCTGCATGGAGTATTGCAGCCACCTTTGGGGAGGCTCAGCTAAGTATTAGCTTGCCGCGTTTGACTCGGTGGAACGCAGAGCCAAGAGGCTAATTGGCGACTTTGAGCTGGCGGATGCCAAGCTACACAGCTTGGCTCATCGCCGCAAGGTTGCCTGCCTGTCGGTCTTCTACAGACCGTACTTCGGTGAGTGTGCTCAAGAACTCCACGACCTCATCCCACCAGCCCCCTTCTACCACTGCAAGTTATCATCCTTACATTGTTGCCATTCCACCAATTCGCACCAAGCGCTTCCAAACATCCTTCATAATGCGCACAGCGAATGAATGGAACTCACTACCTGCGTCTGTGTTTCCGAACGCATTCAACCCGAATCTCTTTAAAGTTAGAGTGAACAGGCTTCTTCTGGGTAAGCTCACTCCATCGTCGACTCTGTATCTGTCACCTATGACCTAGACTAGAGTCAAGAGCAAACCCATCACAAATAAAAAAAATAAAAAAGTAATCAATTGTTTTCATTTCTAGGTGGTAGACTTGAACACCAGGGAACCTTTGGGTGCCAACCAACGAGGGGAGATCTGTATCAAGGGTCCCAGTTTGATGAAAGGTATATATTTATATTCCACAATATCCGTGCTCGATGACATTCCCTAGACTCCTCGCCTTTATAAAAACGATGATGACATTTGTACGGGGCGGACGTGATCACTTGAGGTAGATAGGGATTCGGGAGGTTGCAAGGCTCCTGCTCAAAGCGCGTTGACGCCCTTGCACCTATGTTCAGTTGTCATCGGGAATTCAGGAACCCAGGAGTCTATTGAGGGCCGCTAGGTGTTCATAGGTGAAGTTCTGAAGTCCAGGAAATGAAAAACTTTGTTCTTCTTGACGTTTTGCGATGTTTTTCGAGGTTTTTCGTTACGTAAAGCTGCGTGGATTTTGACTAATACAAGAAATGGCTACAAAATAAACTGCGCGCATGAACCCTATTCCACTACGAAAATATACCGTAACGAGCGCCTTGAACTTGCGCACACGCCGATTTTTATTTAGAAGATTTTTTTACTACATGTTTAAGTTATAAACCGACAGAACCTTCCCTATCCCTGAAGGGTTCAGGGAGTCTAATATAGCTACTACTAACTACTTCCCCTGGAGAGATAATCCAGGAAGAATGGGGAATGAAGGAAAATTCTGTCGATTTTGAGACTTAAGCTATTTTCTTCTAAACTATACAATTCTAGTACTAGGTTACTACGTGGGTCTTGAAGCCCTTTTATAAGGCTATAGAATTGCACTACTTCTATAGCTACATCTAAATCTTCCAGGCGCGTAGGTGCCTGGAAGTGTCAGACCGAGCGAAAAGTACTAACTTTTAACATTAAAAGTTATTTTGTACTCAGACTATCTGAGGGATCTCTACCCACCAAGTATCATTCGGTAGCCCTTGCGATATGCTACTCTATGGTAGTACTTTGGTGGACGCAGCCTCATCCCTTGAAGCAGAATTCACCCTGAAGTGGTCAGTGCAAACTGTGGGACCTCGCGGTCTTTCAGGGAGGCTAGCTCCCCAACCACCAGAGCTAGGGTCTTTACAGAAGTGTGGTTGGGAAGCCAGAGAACTGGGACATCGAATGGTGGTACCTTGATGGGTGTACCTCCAGCCCTTCTGGTGCTTTAGGTGCCGCAAAAGCGGCCGTGACAGGAAAAAGTGCGTGTTGTTCCACAGCCTTAATGAGCTTGTGTCATCAAGCGAACCACATATCGGCAATGTGGCTTAACTGGATCCAGGCGCCTGTCCACAGGCTGCCGAAGGTATGCCTCTGATGGCATATCAGCAACCCTTCAGGCACCAAGTGTGTCTGAAGGCGATGAGCCCGCTGACAGACGCATAGAAACGTCTATCGAGGTTCATACAAACACATTATCTCACGTAAACAGTGTTTATGTACTAGTGGTGCGTGAGCATGTCGCACACGGCGCTACGAGCGACCCTGCTTTTTGAGGGGGGGTAAAACGAAAGTAAATAATTTTATTTACCTATGCTATTACATAACCTACTTAAGTATTTCATATATAACGCTAGTACATAAGCTATAACGTTTATATATAAGCTACGTGACGCCTCGTCGCGTACATCTCTCCCGCCATACAGCGCAGTGACGACACGCAGCGACGTTGGCGCAGCGCTGCATCAGCATGGTGAGCGACGCCCGTCGGCAGCGCACGTAGCCACGACGCTCAGCGACACGTCGCTCAGCTCTCGCCCCTAGAACTCTGCTGCGCTCATTTGGGTAGTGGAATGAGCTTCTTCACCGGACGCTTTAGAGTGCCGCCAGTGGTGCGCACCTCAGTGGTCCGGACTTCTCCATCGGGGCCAGGGTAGATGGCCTCGATGCGGCCTCGTGGCCACGTGTTGCGAGGCATTTGGCCATTGGCGATGAGGACTGGTTCGCCCACCTGCAGGACAGGCCCGCTGCTGTGGGGCTCCCGCCGGTTTTGGAGCTCCGGCAGGTACTCTCACACCCAACGGCGCCAGAATATGTCGGCCAGGATTTGTGAACGACGCCACATCTTCTTGCTGTCGATGTCTTGCTCGATGAACACGCCGGAGGCTGGGAGTCTGGCCGATCCACCAAGTAGGAAGTGGTTCGGTGTGATGGACTCGTCATCGTCGCCTTCAACTGAGACATGTGTCAACGGTCGGCTATTTACTCTGCACTCTGCCTCACAAATCAGTGTGGACAACACCTCTTCATGTGGGCGTTTCTCTGTAAGTACAGTATATAATGCGGTTTTCACGCAGCGAACTAGGCGCTCCCATGCGCCTCCCATGAAGGTCGCTGATGGGGTGATGAAGCGCCATGTGATGCCTCGGTGACTGGCCTCCTCTCGGAAGGCCTCTTGAAGCACTCGATCGGCACCGTGCATGTTGGTGCCATTGTCAGAATGTATTTCTGTAGGACATCCTCTGCGGGTGGCGAAGCGACGCAGCGCTAGTATAGCGGAGTCTGCGCTGAGACTGGCGGCGATCTCGAGGTGGACAGCTGGTGGTGAGCCACGTTAATAGGTCTACGTATCCCTTCTGATGCTGATGACCGACGGTAATGGATAGCGGGCCGAAATAGTCCAACCCGGTGTATGTGAACGGCCTCTGATGATGAGCGAGGCGCGTCCGTGGATGGTCACCGGTCGCAGGCACGGGTGCTTGTGCCTTACGAATACGACACTGAAGACATCTTGACAGTACTTTCTTGGTAGTCGGTCGCATCCTCAAGACCCAATAATGCTGCCTCACTTCGTTAATAGTGAGCTCCGTCCCGCTGTGTAGTAGGCTGCGGTGTGTCCAATCAATGTAGAGCTGCGTTATGTGATGACGCCGTGTAATATTGGCGGACCACTCACATCTTCAGTGATTTCGTCGGTGGCGGCTATTCGGCTTCTAATACGTAGTAGGCCATCTACTACTTCTGTTTGTAGCGAATGTAGTTCGTACAATCTAGCTATTTCTTGAGCGAATGATTGCTTCTGTGCGACTTGTACGAGTATTTTCTGAACTTTTTGAAGAAAATTCACCTCTATAATCTTCGTGTGGACTTCTGGCGCTCTATGCAGAGTTGATTTAGGTGCTGCAGTCGCTGTCTTCTTTTTCTGTCGCCAGTTCGGGTCCTCTTCCGTTTGTTTCTTGGTTTTATAGAACGTTCTCTCTGTTTTTAGGGTTCCGAAGTCAACAAGGAACGCTTATAGTTTCGCTCTGTCCGTCTGTCCGTCCGCAGCTTAGCTCAAAGAATCTAACTACTAGAACGCTATAATTTGGCATGGATATACACATTAATAATTCCGACAAATTGGTAAAATAAATTCATGAAAAAAATGTTTTTTTGGGTACCTCCCATAGACGTAAAGTGGGGATGTAATTTTTTTTCTCACCGGCCAATGGTGTGGGGTATCGTTGGATAAGCCATTCAAAAATATTATGGGTTTGTTAAAACCATTTTTCGATTCAGAGATTCGTTTGCGTTAAATTAAGCTTTAAATTGCAAATTTATGTTAGAGTCAAGTGTGTCCCCCCCCTGCCAGCGAAATGGTTGCTCTTGGCTATGTGAAAAAATTCACGGCAGTAGTAAATATAACGAAATTAAAAGGAAAACTATCACGGATAAGCAGGCTTTACAAGTTTACGAGTAATAGTCGACCAACTTATAAAATGTACTTGGAAAAGTAAAAATTTTGTACAAATGCCATTGAAAAATTACTTAAATAACGTTATTAGCTATGTAAAACAGAGTAAATATATGCTTATGAACCATGTAAAAATAAACAAAAATAAAATCATAACAGGCTTTACAAGTTTACGAGTAATAGTCAACCAACTTATAAAATGTACTTGGCACAGTAAATTTTTTGTACAAATGCTGTTGAAAAAATACTTAAATAACGTTTATGAACCATGACAAAATATACACAAATAAAATCATAACATCCTTAATAATAATGATTTCTAAATTAATAATGTTTAGGCTCGAATAACACTTTGGAGTGGCCAGAGTCGTTAGCAGTACCGGTCCGTAGTCCATACAACGCATGCGCGCGGGGGAGTCTATTTTTATTTATTTATTTAAACTTCATGTACAATAGTGGTACATAGGCGGACTTAATGCCACAAGGCATTCTCTACCAGTCAACCTTTGGTTTAAAAATACACTATTTTGTGTAAGTGTAGAAGTATTTTCGAAGTTACGTAATCTAAAGTCAAATTAGATTCGATTTCTAGGCAAATTACTTATTTTCTTTTGTCGATATCCATCTATAAAGTCAATATTCGACCCGACACTTCACTAATTGAGTAGTGTAAAACTTTCAAGAACGAAAAAGTGAGTACCGCAGATTAGAGGTGAATACATATGATTTTTTTTAAATTCCTAAAGAGAAATAAACAAGGAGCGTGCGCGCACGGATCCAGGATCGAACCATTCCATTCCCCGTGGCTCTAACGGGCGCTTGTATCGGCTCCTTTCGCAATTCGCACCCGTGGCGGTACTCAAATAGATAATATTTTTGTAACTTCAGTTGCGAAGTTGGATTTTATAAATCCTTCTTCAGTTAGCAGTTAGTCCTTCTTTAGTTTAAGTCAAGAGTGAATAGGTTACTTCTAGGCAAGCGTGCTTCACCGTAGACCACATCCACGATTACCATCAGGCGAGATAGTGGTCAAACGCGAGCATATAGATTTAAAAAAAACATCATCCTATGTGGGCCCGTTTTTAGACGTTGTGTACCACTGAAACAGTTTTAATGTTCATGTGACCACAACAACAAAACCTTCTTCTTAGTCCGCATTTTTATGCAACTTCGGAACCCTATTACTGCGCGTGGTCCGACACGCACTAGGCCGGTTTTTTTTGTTTACAGAGATGTATGAAACGTAGGACGCTTGCAGTCGCACTCCCATCTCGAAAATCTTGCGGGATTAGGTATAGCTTCTGTGACTGACGACGGGTTGCTGTCGTGCTCCCGTATCACAGCTGCAGCCAGGCAGGTGCCATCACCGCTGCCTGCAGCTCGAGGCGCAGTATCGACAGCTTTATTTATTTATTTATTAGATGGGAAACCAACAGCTATGCATAAAAGTTGAGTACGTTACATTAAGCCAATTACAGGTTCTCACGGCTAGAGATAAAATAATTTTAAAGAGATCTTAGGGATCACTAGCAGCAGGCACACAACAATCAGATTTTTTTTATCACTAACGCTAAAGGACAACATTGGACACTATCCACTGTTGAATAAGTCAAGGTTAAGCTGCTTTCGCACTGATGAGCTTTTTTTGTGGTAAACACATCAAAAGAGAACTCCTTACACAATAAGTTAAGATCTTTACTCGCTAGCACTAAGTATGAATTACGCCTGTAGTTAGATGAAGAGGAGGGAATGGAGATAGGTGGATTAAATCTTACTGATCTTTGTGGAACATTGAAATACAGTTTATGGAGGAGATCAGAACAGTCGATTTCATTTGATAATATTTTTAAAGATATGTGCAAAACGCCATCCTGCGACGATTCCCAAGTGGTTGAAGATAGAATTTCTTGCAAAGGTCTAAGTAATTTTCAGAACGATATTGAATATGAAGGCGAAAACACATAAAACGAAGGAATCTTTTTTGGATACTTTAAATACGGTATATGTATTTATTGTATCAAGGGTTCCAAATTTGAGACGCATATTCAAGATGGCTCCGCACAAATGAGCAATACAAAATCTTCAGGGTTTTAGCTTTCTTAAAGCATCCTGCAAGTCTCATAACAAAGCCGAGTGACTTCGAGGCTTTAGCCACTATATGTTCACCGTGTGTGTTAAATAAAAGCTTAGAATCGTGATAGACTCCTAAGTCACATACTCCATCGCATCACTGTAGTAGCTGCCCTTTAAGTATGTAAGTAGTAGGGAGTGGCACACGTCTTCTGGTAAATGATATTACGTAGCATTTAGAAGGGTTCAAGTCCACTTTATTGATCCGGCAGTACTCATCCAAACGTGCTAAGTGTGATTAGAGACATCCATATCATCCAAAGATGAAATTGAAGAAAATATCTTCATGTCATCAGCAAAGCAGAGCAAGTTAGAATGAGAGGCAACGATTCAGCATGCTCAGAACAAGGTTGTCAATGTCTTGCTGCGGAATATTGTCCCATGTCCTTCTAAAGTGCGCAAAAAGTTGATCTTCTGTAGCCAGATTTTCAGGAACTTCCTTCAGAGCTCTTCTTTGCAGCATATCCCACGCATGCTCAATGGGATTTAGATCTGGCGATTGAGCAGGCCAGTCTAAGACCCTAACATTGTGTGTATGTAACCAAGCTGCTACTGTTCTCGCCGTGTGTGCCCGGGCATTGTCGTGCATGAGCAGGAAATCTTGCCCCATTTGTGTTCTGTGGGGCAAGATTACGGGCCCCAGCACCTGTTGGACGTATCGTTCTGCCGTCATATTGCCGTTGGCGTTGCATGGCTACAATACCTCACTTTTAACTTTATCTTTCGTTTAAAAATGAAAAAAAACTGTAACTAAACGTAATTCGTATTGTTTTCTAAATTTTGCACAAATGTAAATTCCCTCTCCTACACATCAAGATATTTTTATGCCACCGAAACAAAAGAATTTTCAAAAATTTGAATTTGGAATTAGTCTGAGATAAATTACTAACAAATCGGTGTATATAAGATTCCAATGCGGCCAGTACTTTTCGAGTTATTTAATTGAGTATGAAATATCCCTAGACCGTGTTGATATGTTTATGATCTTAACCTTGACACTTGTAAGGTTTACGAGTTGAACGTCAGGTTTCTTTCTTCCCTGGCACTAGGTTCTCAGGAACGGTACGCAACGTTTTGACATTATCTGATCCCAAAGAAACAAGATCTTAACCTCATTTACTGGAGGTTTATGAGTTACTAGGACATCAGGCTTCTCTGTTCTCTGGAACTGTTCACAGCCACGGGACGTCAGACTTCTCTGTTCACCGGAAATGTTCACAGGAACTGATGGTTACGTTTTATAATGACATTATCGGACGTTAAAGAAACAGGAATGCAACCTCAACTAGAGAGGTTTACGGGACGTCAGGCTCCTCTGTTCCCAGGAACTGTTCACCGCCACGGACCTTCACGCTTCTTTGTTCACTGGAAATGTTCACAGGAACTGGGCATCAGGCTTCTTACTTCACCGGAACTGGGCTCTTCCTTGGCCCATAATTATGTTCACTGCTCACTCCTCAGGTTTCTGGTTTCCCAAAATTCGGCTTGAACGGACCAGCAAATGAACGGGGCGGACGTGATCACTTGAGGTAGATAGGGATTCGGGAGGTTGCAAGGCTCCTGCTCAAAGCGCGTTGACGCCCTTGCACCTATGTTCAGTTGTCATCGGGAATTCAGGAACCCAGGAGTCTATTGAGGGCCGCTAGGTGTTCATAGGTGAAGTTCTGATGTCCAGGAAATGAAAAACTTTGTTCTTCTTGACGTTTTGCGACGTTTTTTGAGGTTTTTCGTTACGTAAAGCTGCGTGGATTTTGACTAATACAAGAAATGGCTACAAAATGAACTGCGCGCATGAACCCTATTCCACTACGAAACTTTACCGTAACGAGCGTGTTAGAATCATGAATGGAACTCTATATAAAAGTATTGATATCTACAGAGATAGCAAGCTTTGAATGTCAAGATGGTTGTTGGTTATTTACGGTGTATCAGAGTTCAAATGTATGTGGTGTGTAAGGGAAGGGTTTTATTAATAAAAGCACAGAAAGAAAACACTAGGTATTTATTTAAATACGGCTTGTCAATTAATTCATATTTAGAAGTTCAAGAAGGGCAACAAACTCCACGGAAGCTGTTTCATAGTATTTATCGATACCTTTTACAACCACATAAAGTATTTACAATATTAAAGAATCAAAATATGTCCAGCGGTAAATAAAAAATCCTCTGCAACCCTCCACTGAGGGTGAACTCGCAGCGTAAGCGAAAGCGTAGGAAGTACAGCGCTTAAGGTGATTGTGTATACGGCCCTATCGGTCAACTGTTCTGCGAGCAATGTGCTCTGCCCACTGCCAGTTAAGTTTGGCAAATCTTCGAGCTATGTTGGTAACCCTGGTTCTCTTGCGGACCTCTATATTTCTGCTAAAAAGCAATGGTGATGAAATAATTTACACAAAGTCTGCCTGCCAGGGTTTGAACCCGCGACCTACAACTTGTAAGTTACGGTTGTTGCCACTGGGTTATCACTGCTCACAGTGTCAGCTCTTACTTGTGTATATTACTAAGTTTTTATTTACTTTCAACGGAGTCGTGAGTCCACCTGTCCCGGTGCCTGTAATCAAAACTTGAAAATTTAATTTGAAACACTTCCCGGAGCTCGATTGAGCTGAAATTTGCACACATTTTTTTTTCTCGTGGTAATGCCATTTTCTATTTATAAGCTTGTTTAAAAAAAAATAACATAAAAGCTAGGCTTATTTGCACAACGTGGATCCCGACTGTAAGGATGAGGAAGGGTTCCTGAAGACCGGAGCCAATCACAATAACAAATAAAAAGCCATTATGTCTCGCGTTGTTCCACGTTTCAGGCACTCAAGGGGTCAATGCCCGTGGCAACATTTTTTTATTTTTTTTTTATTTTAGATAGGCTCGCGCTTGACCACTATCTCACCTGATGGTAAGCGATGATGTGGTCGACGGTGTTACACGCTTGCCTAGAAGTAACCTATTCACTCTTGACTTAAAGACCCCGAGGTTGTAGCTATCTGGAAACACAGACTCCGGCAGGGAATTCCACTCCTTAGCTGTACGCATAATGAAAGTATTTCCAAAACGTTTAGTGCGTATGGGTGGGATGTCCACCATGTACCGATGGTGCATCGCCGTACGTCTGGTAGACCGATGATGAAACGGGCTGGGCGGAATTAGATTATGCAATTCCATCGCACGCTCCCCGAAATGCAACCGATAAAAAACCGACAAGCTGGCAACTCGACGACGATGTTCAAGGCTTTGGAGCTTTGACTCGACCAATGCCTCATTGCCGATGAGCCTCTTGGCCCGTTTTTCGATCGACTCTAGTGCATCAAGCTGGTATTTGGCCGATCCGTCCCAGAGATGAGAATAGTATTCCATGCAAGATCGAACTTCCGCTTGATACAACTTAAGACGACGACTAACGCCAACGACCTTGAGGGAACAAAACGCGCACTCGTTTCACATCCTCGCGATCCAAAATTTACTAGTTTTTTGTA
Organism: Orthosia incerta; assembly: GCA_948252205.1. NCBI lineage: Eukaryota > Metazoa > Arthropoda > Insecta > Lepidoptera > Noctuidae > Orthosia > Orthosia incerta. Next base: position 16,464,046 of record OX411769.1, on the reverse strand, counting down.
CTTTCCTTATTATTCTATGACTTTAAAAAAAATAACCTCAGATCAAAATGTAGATAATTAAATTATCTTTGAGATGGTGTTGATTTCATTAAAATACGCCCAGCGGTTTTGGTGTGATTGTCGTGTTTTTGACCGTTTTAGACATAACTTTACAAATCAAATTAATTACACTATGTTATACAAATGACACTCAAAATTTGCTTAGATCAAATTATTAAGAAAATAGTCTAATATAACATATATTTTTTTCAAAGAATTACGACTAGCCATTTAGACGTGATTCTCATTTTAAAATCAGCTACTCAAAGGAATCGGCGCCTTAAGCAGCTGCTCTGGTGTGAAGTACCGTCTCACCTTCGCAAGGATCCCCAACTTTTTGGCAGCCAGTTGAGCCTTTGCTTCAATGTATGGGCCAAAATTGAGTGTCGATGTCAACGTTACGCCAAGAAGCTCAAGGTGGTCGTCATCTCTCTATGAGAAGAGGCGTTTGCCCTGCAGTGGGACAATATCAGGCTGGTATTAAAAGCTTGTCATTACTGATGCTCCTGATATTTTTCCAGCATACCTTAACAACGTGAACCCCGACTGTAAGGATGAGGAAGGGTTCCTGAAGACCGGCGACGTCGGCTACTATGATGAAGATGGATACTTCTACATCGTCAACAGAATTAAGGAGCTGATCAAGTTCGATGACTTGTCTGTGAGTATACCACCTACTCAATCACCATCTTTCTTTTTTTTATACTTGATAGGCTTGCGCTTGACCACTATCTCACCTGATGGTAAGTGATCTTTCGGGTCGATTAACTCAAACAATAGTCTCAACAAATTCAGATTTTGTCCAACCATGTCGCTACTTGAACAGCTCTGTCATAAGCCACGTTCAAATTCTGAAAGGAGCAGGTGGTCGGGCACGAAGGGCAGACAATGAGGTGGGCCATATCCTGCGAAAGGGCCCCACACTGGCACTGAGTTTTGGATGGGTCTATGATGCCCCATTTGTCCAGGTTGTTTCTACAGCGGTACTACTCCTTTTCCAATTGCGTATTTCTTATGGCTAATGAAATTTGGGGCAAATTACCATGGTTGGATGCCCATTCTCCTTTACAGAGAACTTTTTCAATAGACCCCAAGTGGTGTAAGAAACCTTTGAAGAAGTTTTCATTGATTCTACTCCATATCGTTTGCAGATAGCTCCAGCAGAATTCGAAGCACTTCTTCTCCAGCACCCTTCAGTTCGCGAAGCAGGCGTCGTGGGTAAGCCACACCCGAAGCACGGAGAAGTTCCTGTGGCCTTCATTGTGTTGCAACCAGGATGTACTGCTACTGAAGAGGAACTGGTGCAGTATGTGGGGGTAAATTAATAATTTAGAGTTCTTTGCTGTCCCATCATCATTTCGTCCGAAAGATATGTCCACTGCTGAACATAGGCCTACCCCAAGTATCGTCACACTGACCGGTCCCGAGCGTCTCGTATCACTTAGTTCTTGATGGCTGGTTTTCACCAGCCTTTCCTGGCATGGTTATGTTGGGCGAATAATATTTATTTGGGAACGTCTTAGGATAGGATAGACGGACCCCCTTATCAACACTTAGACTCCCATTTGGTCCGTGGTGCGTGCAGGCTTCCTATCTGTGAGAGGAAATGGACCGTTATCCACCACGCGAGTCCAGTGCGAGTTAGTGCACGTCTTCGAATTTTGGGTTTTGAGAGCAGTGGTGATGAAATAATGTACACAAAGTAAAGCGCCTGCCTGGGTTTGAACCCACGATCTACAACTTGTAAGTCGCACCCGTTATCACTGGGCCACCGTTATCTCTTGCAAATTTTATATAAATGCTGAAAAATATTTAATGATGAATCTTGTTCTTTTCGAGTCTATGGTGTTTTAGTTTTAACCCTTAGATTGTTTGGTCCCAGTAGCAATCCAACAAGTGGGTTATATTCTGGACTGGGGCACCGTATTCACATTCATAAACCAATGATGAAGAAAAGAATATTATCTTTTTTTACAGGTAACGAACAGATCGCGTCTAGCAGGCGGTGTGCGCTTCATCGAGCGTCTACCGCGAGGAGCTACAGACAAACTAGACAGGAATGACCTGCTGCAGAGATTGCTGGATGAAGAAGCCAACTGAGAAGAATGTACGAAGAATAGTGTTAGGTACCTGTCTGATGACGCGTCGATAGGCGATAAATGACTGTTCTAAATTCAAAATTAAACTAAAGTGCAATTTAGAAATAATAAATCATGTAAGCATTAAATGAAAGTCTTATCCTGATTCTAATAGTATTTTTACAATACATGTCCTCGAAAAGAGCGTTTTCCAAGCAGCCAAATTGTGCGGAAAGTGTCACTTTTTTTACTAGTGCTTTTTACTTTCCTGTACTTTTTTTTATTTTTAACTCCAAAGTCAGCCCGCCGCATACAGTTTTAATTATTTGAGAAACGTTTTAAAAATAAGTTAAGTACAGATTATCATTCATATAAAAGGTAAAACAAAACTAATACTTAATTTAAGTCGTTTTAAATTACTCTAGATTTAGATTTTGATCAATAAATAAATTTTAAATATTCATTAAATAAGTTTGGCAGAATGAATATTTTTCTCGTGCCTTTTTGCGTTACGACGTGACAGCTATTTGCAGGTGCGCAGTAAATATGCCCGAGGAACTTGCTTGGTTCATATATATTTTTTTATTTCCTCGCACAATGCATAGTAAAATGTTGCATGATACACGTGCGTAAGATGATTTCCGACTCGTGTCGATTTATCCAATCACTCTCTTCGCTCGCTCGTGAATAAAAATACCACTCATCGGAAATCACCTACTTTCCGCACTTGTACCATGAATAATTGAGGGAGTACACTTGTTATTACTTCATGTTGATGATCCATTGTGTTTTATGTGTACATCTTTCGTTGGAGGTCCTGAATAAATAAATAAATAACTATTTTTTTTTTGTCAGTTGGATTCTTGGGCTTTGGGGCCAAATAAGACAGATTTTATTAGTGTTTACAATCGGCCTACTTTGACTCGATTACGATTCAAGTTTGAAGATAAGCTATGGCGATTATCGAAATGCTAAAATTTAAGGGATTGGTCACGTGACTTTTTGTTACTTTTTTTATTTAAAATTTTTGAATTCGTTCTAGAATAGAATAGAATATTTATTTGCGTAAAACATGGTATACAAGGGTGTTAAATACAAATTGAGGCACAAGCATGTTTAGCTAGGATAAAACAGCATGAAATAAACTTAAATTTAAAAAAACAAGTTAAGCAACAACAACCGTTTCCTTTTTTTTAAACATCAACATTTTTATCTATAAATTCTTTTAAACTATAAAAACTACACTCGATTAACCACTTATGAAATTTTATTGTAAATAATTTTGTGTTTAAAGCTTTGAAATGCCTTGGTATTTTATTTATTTATTTATTTATTATACACTTTATTGTACACCACAAATAATTACAGGACAAAAAACATTTTTAAAGATAAGTGTACAATGGGCGGTCTTATCGCACAGGGCAATCTCTTCCAGACAACCTTTGGATGGACTGAACGAGAGGAGATAGACATAGGGCTGTCAGTGTACAAAAAAACTATCTTAAATAATATTACTTAGATATTACATAAAATACATACATACAAATAAAATAATATACTAATAAATATCAAATGTAGAGCAGAGAAAGGAGAAGAATAGTTACAGAGAAAGGAAATGCTCCTTCACCATTTTTTTAAATGTAGGTAATGTTTGCGCACGTCTTACCTCATTTTATGGGATATTATAAATTGCATATCAAATAAAACAATCGTCTATCAATACATACTCATCATTTATATTCTTTTTTACATCAAATAACTTACTAAATGTTTAGCAAAACTCAAACTGCAGATAATTCGAAATAATACATCAATATGACATTACTTTTTTCCTCATAATGCAATACAGTTAAATTTATTTTTGTACAAAAATACTACATACATAGCAGAAATACTAACTGCACAGCAAATTTTCCATATTTCGTAGCAAAATAACTATCTCAGTCGCATATTAACCAGTAAGTACAACAAAACCTGTTCATCACATTTGTCCTAATTTTCAAGAAGTCATTAGTCCAAGAGCGAGCGAAGCGAGCTCGGGAACTTAGGGCACCCCGACACGGACAGGTTAGGTTCGAAAAGATGACGGCAGCTGAAGTGAGCGAGCAAAGCGAGCGAACTCAGCTCCCGTCATCTTCTTCGTATTAGGTTACTTTAGACAGAAATAGGAGTCCCGCGCAGCGGGGCTCCGTCGACATTGTCGTTAAATAGTAATTATAAAAAACTTTAACCATGGATTTAAAAGAAAAAGAGTTAACATGTATGATGTGCATTAAGATTATTAGCTGTGCATTAATAAAAAAGCTTTTGCTTTAGGAAAAATCGCTGTACGCTGCGAAAATAAATTGTAGTGTGTTTAGTGATATTTTGCGTTGAATATTTTGCTGCGCAATCAGTAATTTTGATGAGAATTCGGAATTTTATTGCATAGAAAAAGGATATTTTTTGATTTGCGTTTAAATACTACCCGTATTTTATTACAAATGCTCACACACATTGCCAATTCTAATCGCTATGGTGACATTTTTGTTAATAGAATGTCTCTTGTCTGGAACCTCAAATCAAAATCAAATGAAAAATAATTTATTTGCGTCAATAAGGTTATTTCTAGTTACCTTTATTTATGTATTCATGTTCACACAAAACACTTGACAGAGAAATGAAAGAATACAGATTGAAGAGCACAAAGGTAGTGCATAACTTAATAAAAAAAAAAATTGCAGACCTGCACAAGTAAGTTGGATGATAGACAAAGACACAGTGTGTAGAAAGCAATAGGAAACTTAAAATAGACTATAATAACTTAATTAATTATATTAAATAAATAACACATAAACCTTAACTACATACATACACAAAGAAAATCAGATAGCTTTGCAGGGCACACCAACATAGATATTAATTAGTGTTTGCTTCACAATAATCCGTTGCCCACGCACACACTTGCAATTTATTGTCACTTTAATGTTACGGGGAATATGAAGCATTTTAGCTAATACAATAATCCGTGGCGCATTAGTCGAGCGTGCAGTAAATAATATCTTACGCCCTGGCGCCGTATAATCGAATGACTGCTGACGGCTAATGTTTTTGCAAGTTTTAATAAAACATTTTATATTTGTTTCTTCAATTCATTGCTAAACCATATTTATTTATTTATTTTTTTTACATAGGCCTACATGGGCACTTATAAAACATCGACAAAAGGTGCACGGTTCGGGTGAGTCGTTTCCTATGGAGAAGAACCGGCAAGAAACTCCATGGTTACTCTTTTACATTTTTTTGTGTTTACAATATTTCCATGTTACAGCATTAGTACTTGGATATGGGGGGACAACGTAGGCCCGACAATAAGTCGTACGAAATTGAAAAAAAAAACAAACAAACAAAAAAAAATTATGTTCGAAATAAAAAGTTAACAAATGTTAACAATCATCTAGAAATCTAGAAAGCCTACAATGTTCACACATTCACAATCGGTAAAAGAATCTATACAAAGTTAAAAAAAAAAACAACACTAAATTTAACATGATTGTGGCACAAATACTGTAATCAGTGCTGTAACTATTCTTAGCAAAGGGCTATAATGATGATTGAAAAATGCTGTAAAAAGTCTAATTAAAAGAGAAAAAAAATGAGATTGAGAATAGTTAGAGATATCCATATATTTGTGCCGTTTATGAGTTACCAGGGAAGCCGCATGCGCAGAGGGTGTCAAAGCCAAAAATTTTATCTTCAACGTAATCCTTGATTTTATAATATGCTTTTTTAACAAGGATACGTTTGATGCAGTTTTTGAACTTTCCATCGGTCAGTTCTATAACTGACTTAGGCATTAGCAAGTCTTCTTTATATTTGAGTTGGAATATAATAATAATCTACACTCTAAAAATTACAAATTGTAGGGGTTTTGTCGTGCTGACGTCACAGGTCCGAAGGAAACACTTGATAACTTATAAGTATTTATTTTTTTAGGAAAGATACAAACTTTGTTTACACTATGTATTTATACAGTATAGGGCGTAGTACACACAACCAAGTCCGCTTGGACGAAGACGGGGTACTTAGCCCTTTAATCCAAAAATTCAACTGACAGGGATGTCCTGCGTGACCCTTTCCAATTAGGACGAGGATCCGCAGATGCACCTTTCTGCTAGCTGGGATTTGTATTGACGAATGACGATACTCTGTCGAAGTCATTGATTGGGAGTAATTCTTAACACCGTGTTTCAGGATTCCGACACCAATAAAAAGTGACATCTAGTGGTAATACTGCGAACCACTTACAACTCAGTCAATGACGTTGACTAAGTTTAGGGCGTAGTACACCCAACCAACAATAGTATTAGGTAATATTTGAGAGGATCTATTGTTTTTCATGCAGAATGCCATGTAATTGGTTTTGGTTGTATTAAGGGTCAACAGATTGTCGCGTAACCAGTTGGATACCATATTAAAGCCCAGTTGTGCACGCTCATAGACATCTTCCCAAGAGCTTGCGCTGAACAAAAGAGCAGTGTCATCAGCAAAGCTAATGATTTTGCCATTGGGGATAGTGAGTGTACCCAGATCGTTGATATAAATGAGGAATAATGAAGGTCCGAGGACACTACCTTGAGGCGAGCCGTAGTTAATTATTTGTTACTCACTGATGAATTCATCTATCTTTACTCTTTGGGTACGCTCACTCAGATAGTAAAGAGGTCCAGTGGAAGTCCTCTGATTCCCAAGCTTTCCATCTTACGTACAAGAATTAGAACAGAAACCGTGTCGAAAGCCTTAGCAAGATCCAGGAATATGGCCATAACTTTATCCCCACTATCCATGTTTGTGACCACATAGTCTTTTAACTCATGGACCGCGTCCGAGGTGGATTTGCCTGAGCGAAAACCAAATTGCGCTGGTGCGATAAGCTTATTGTTTTCCAAGTAGCTCACAAGTCTGCTGTTCATTACCCGTTCCAATATTTTGGAAAAGGCAGTTAGTACAGATATAGGTCTGTAGTTACCAACACGGCTCCTGTCCCCACTCTTGTAGATCGGATGAATAATAGTTTTTTTAAACACGTTAGGAAATTTAGCTGTGGATAGAGAAAGGTTACATATGTACGTCAACGGAGGCACAATCACGGCTGCATGCTTTTTCAAGAGCTCACCGGATATCCCATCCCATCCCGCGGCACAGTTATTGCGGTGTGACATTAATACCCCAGCTACCTCTTCCTCGTCTGTTGGGAGCATTACCATGGATTGCGTTCTGTTAGTTAAGTTTCCCTTTTTTAGCTTTTGTTTGTGTACTCTTTCCGTCTTATTAATAAACGTGGACTAAGGTAAGATTAACTTTATTCCAAGCATTAGGTTGGTACTAACAAATTTCCGTATTAATAAACACGGAATAAGGAGATTATACTAATCCGACTCTAGTCTCGGACTAAAAGTTATTCCATGGTGCTAGCTAGTTTAAGGTCGGAGTAAGGTTGGATTAAGAGTGTATCCATGGCAACTACATTTATTATTTTTGATTGACATTTTGTTCGTTGTGATTTGATGATGAAAATTTTTAGTTTAATATAAATATATTCTACTAGACAGGAAGCACTACTCGTATTTCAGGAATTGGCATGAAGATGTGTTTAATACTTAGGTATTTTACTAACATTAGTATGAGAGATACACTCGTCATCAGATGTATCAAAGCACTACGAATATTAAATACTAGCTGTTGCCCGTGACTTCGTCTACGTAGCATAAATACTCCTGATAGCCTATTTTTAATGTCGCACTAATTATATTGTGGATGTGAGGGCCGCCTTACTTGAGAAATTATTAGTTCTACTTACAAATTTCTACCTTCCTTGCCACCCCCATAAGGATGGTTATCGGGATAAAAACTAACTATATAGTTTTTATCCAAACTAACTCCATTGAGGTAATTATGTAATAAAATAAAATACTACATAATATCTCAATGACTAACTCCATCCAAAATCAGTTCAGCGGTCTTTTTCTACTTTATGTCATCAAATTTCTTGGTTTCATTCACTGGTTCACTCTTTTTACTTTTAAATTAAACGGTTATTCCATGTTTATTAATACCATTACTAAGCCTATGTTAATCCTTACTTACTCCGGGATTAGCTAGTCCAAGAGTAACTTCGGAGTAAGATGGTAATACGCCATTTTTATTAATAAGACTGAAACAGTCTTTAGCTAGTTTTTCCCCTATTTTGGCAGAAAAGTAATTGACATGGTTTACAGAATTTTGTGGTGTACTTGATGAGGCTAATAATTGTGATGATGTGTGGGCTTTCCTTGTCGACCTGCTTGAGTTATTATTTATAGCCGTCCATAACTGTTTAGTGTTTTTTCCAGCTTTTCTGATCTAATTTTTTTCAAATTCTATTTTTATTTTCCTTAATAATTTATTACAATAGTTTCTGTACCTAGTAAAAGTAATTTTTAATATTTTGTTATTAGACGCCTTTTAAAATTTTCTATGCAATGTGTCTCGATGCCGCATACAGCGAAGTAAACCAGAAGTAATCCATGGCTTTAATACTTGTTTACGGTTCGGGGTCTTACCGGATTTGGAGTTTGAATCTATCACGTGTTTTATTAAGCTAGTCAATGTTTCCCCTGCCACATGAGGATCTTGGGTATTGTATACTTCACTTAAGTCTAGTTGTTTTAGGTCTGCCTCAATCTTAACATATCAAAACGAATACAATTTTTTGTAATTATTTTAGGCATTCTTTTTGACAAGAATAACATTACTGTCTCATGATCAGTTAAAGCAGAGTGTGCGACTGAAGTAGAAGCAGGTAGTCGAGTTTTCAGTATAACGTGGTCAAGACATGCTTGTTGTCGCGTAGGTATTGTATGAGCAGGTAAAAGTCCATGGGTAGCCAGTATGTTTAGGTAAGAATGTTTAGCGGAATCCTTCGACTGTTCATGTATATTTATATTTATGTCTCCCGTTACTAATATAGTATTGTATAAGTCTTTGTAACCTGGCGGGCGATACATCACTAAGAGAACAGTATTTCTATCTATTTTTACTTGGAGACAGTTGGCATTTAAGAATGACGGCTCCTCTGCAACTATTTGCAGATTTTTATGCACATACAGAACTACTCCTTCATTTTGTGTATGATTATTGTTGGTATGGTAAAGGTTATAAGTTCGTCAACTCGGGAACGTTATGGTTGTTAGGGAGCCAACACACGGTTAATGCGATTATGTCCCAGTCAAGTTTTGTCCGAGTAAGGGTAGTCATAAAGCCCGCTAAGTTTTTATTTATACTTCTTATGTTCTGTGTAATGATTTTAAGTGTTTGATTAGGTATGAAATTTGGTGGAATACAGTTTTCCAGATCACAAGTCGCAGCGTCCGACACCAAGACAGCATCTAGGTTATTTAGGTTGTTTTGTGTGTTATCGAATGTTTATGTTAATAAATACCATTTTGACATTTAGTAGCGTAATAGCATAACAATAAAGTTATTATACCGGTACAGAGCAGGTACGATAGTACATAATAGTTGGCTTTTATTTATAAAATATATTGGCCGATTAAGTTTGTGTGCATTATGGATGTAGAGTGCAAGTGTGAATGTATATATGATGTGTATGTATATATGTATAGTTAATATTAATAACACGCTTATTTGTATTGCACAGTGTATGTATAATTGATTAATTTTAGAGTTAGTGTTTTTTATTAATGGAATAGTATAAATTAAAACTAGGGTTAACAAAACGGTGATAAAGATAGCATGCAATGGTAGGTATAGTACCAGTCATTTTTTCTTACGGAGTTTCGCGAGATCTTCTTCAGTTTTGATGAGGCGGCTTGACATTTTGTCTTATTCACGAATGTACACCTTGCCGTTTGCAATCCAGCACTGATGGTAACCGAATTCCTTCGTAAGTTCTCGGGCGAGATAGTGTAGGCGCCTGGTCATAGCCGTAAGCACTTCATTTACGTATAAGGGTTGCCTAGGTCCACTTTTTACTAGATGTAATGTGTTCAGGCGATTTTCCTTGTTTTGCTTGTTAAAGTCTTTGGTCGACTTTATAAACTGTTCCTTAATGGTTGCCGACGTGAATTCTACTAAGACTAGACCCACTACATCAGACTTGCTCTTGTAACGGCAGATGTTTTTTATCTCTGTTTTACTCACGGGTTGACTGTGTAACAAATTAATTTTGAACCAAATTAAGATCATTAAGTTCTACATAGTGCCCAACATAGTAACTTCAATCATTTTTGGCATGGATTTTTGTAAAACTTTTTTAACAACACTTGATAGTGTATTGAATAATGGAAAAGTTTTTAGTCTACCTGATAATTACATTAATTTGGTTGACACAGACCAAGGTCTGGAATGTTTGGAATCATTAACTTCTGAACAACAAATAATATTACAGAAGGTTATTGATAAATTTGATAAAATTAGTACAGAAAAGGTCGGTTTAGGCAGGACAAAATTAATTACCCATAAAATAGACACTGGTGATTCTCCACCAATTAAGCAAAGGTACTATCCTCTGTCGCCAGTTAAACAATTAAACCTGGAAAAGGAACTAGATAGGATGTTACAGTTGGGTGTGGTTGTCCTATCCAACTCACCTTGGAATTCTCCAGTTGTTATGGTAACTAAACCTAATGGTGATTTAAGACTCTGTTTGGATTGTCGAAAACTAAATGCTGTTTCCAAAGCTGATGCATATCCATTGCCTTATATCCATCAAATACTGGATGGTCTTAGAGATGCAAAATATTTGACATCAATTGACCTCAGTGCTGCATATTGGCAGATAGAGTATGATAGTGAGAAGTCTGCTGAGAAAACTGCATTCACAGTTCCTATACGTGGTTTATTCCACTATGTGACAATGTCATTCGGTCTAGTTGGAGCATCTGCCAATATGCAGCGTCTGATGGATAAATTGTTTGGTCCGGAATTTGACAACAAAGTCTTTGTCTTCCAGGATGACATTATATGCATCTCTAATGAATTTAGCAAACATGTTGAGCTGTTGGAAAGGGTATATCAGCGTTTTGCAGAAGCAAACTTGACAATTAATATGAGCAAAACTCAATTTTGTAGAAAAGAACTGAAATATCTTGGATACATGGTTGATAAGCAAGGTTTGCGTACAGATCCTTCTAAAGTGGAAGTAATCCTTAACTATCCAACACCTACTACTCCCAAGGAAGTTAAAAGATTTGTAGGTATGGCAGGTTGGTACCGCCGCTTTATACAGGACTTTTCAAGAATTTGTAGGCCGCTTAGTAAATTAACCTGTAAAAATATTAACTTTGTATGGACAGATGAAGCTGAAGAAGCATTTAATAAACTAAAATCAAGCTTAGTTTCAGCTCCAATTCTGAGATGTCCAAACTTTAGCTTACCATTCTCTATCCAAAGTGATGCATCAGCGTATGCTATTGGTGCTGTATTGACCCAATCATATGAGGATTTTGACCATCCAATTGCATTCTGTAGTAGATTACTTAACAAACATGAAATTAACTATACTACTACAGAACGTGAGTTACTAGTAGTTTTGTATGCTCTAGAACAATTTAGAATGTATGTTGAGGGTCAAAAATGCAGTATCATAACTGATCATGCATCATTACAATGGTTCTATAAATTAAAAAATCCTTCAGGGCGATTGGCTCGATGGAGTATCCGCTTAAGTCAATTTGATTTTGACATTAAGCATAGAAAGGGTAAAGAGATGGTTTTACCGGATGCACTCTCAAGAATTAAGGTAGAATCAATAGAGATCTCTGATGACATTCAAGATAAATGGTACTTAAAAATGGTAGAAAACTGTGAAAAATATCCCCATAAGTTTCCCAATTATACGTTTAAAGATGGTAAATTGCTCAGACATTCTAAAAATAAATATAATTTAACTTCTCAATTCTCTTGGAAACAAGTGATACCAAGAGAAGACGTGGGACCCTTATTAAAACAATTTCATGATGATCCCACTGGCGCCCATCTCGGAATATTTAAAACTCATAAACGTTTAGCATTACATTGTTTTTGGAAAAAAATGTACAAGGATGTCGAAAATTATGTCAACAGTTGTCAAACTTGTAAGGAGTACAAGCCGGTAAACTCATCTTGCCCAGGTTTAATGGGTAACCCGAAACAAGTTAATAAACCATTTGAAGCAATTTGTTGCGACTTATTGGGACCTTTTCGTGTGTCTACTAAAAGAAACACAAATTTACTAGTATGTTCTGACTACTTTAGTAAGTATGTTATGTTGTTTCCTATACGGAATGCAACAGGCACTGTTATAGTTAAAATACTGGAAGAAAAAGTGTTTCTTGTGCACGGATTACCTAAATTTGTCTACGTCGACAATGGTCCTCAATTTATTTCAAAGCAATTTAGAGACTTAATGTGTAAATATAATGTGCCTAATATTTACTACAATCCAAGATATCATCCCCAGGTTAATCAAGCTGAGAGAGCTATCAGAAATATTCTGTATGCGATTGCCTCATATGTAAAATCTAACCACAGGCAATGGGACAATCACATACCAGAAATTCAATGTGCACTTAATACTTCAGTTAACGAGTCAACAAAATTTTCTCCTTACTTTCTCGTCCATGGGCGAGAAATGTTTGTAGATGGAAAATTACATCAAAACTCTGAAGTGCCACAGCCAGTTTCAGATCTAACCGTGGCAGACTGCAGAATTCATGGTGATAACTTAAAAGAACTTCAAATGATTTTCAAGGATGTCAGTAAAAACTTGAAGCTTGTGCACGATAGGAATAAAAAGCATTATGATTTAAAGAAGCGACCTTTGGAATATAAGGTTGGTCAAATAGTCTATAAGAGGACATTTACCTTGTCGGATGCAAGTAAGCATTTTACTTCTAAACTAGCACCACGTTTTATTAGATGTGTTGTTTCCATTAAACACTCACCTGTTGTGTATAGTTTGAAAGACATGCAGGGTAAAGATTTAGGTAGATCTCATATAAAAGACATCTTGAAGTATGAAGACAGTTAATAATCATTGTTGTGTTAATGGTTTAATATTTGCACCAATTCAATAATGGAGGTGCAAATATTTAATTAAGAAAGGGTTTTTTTTTTTTATTTGTGATGGGTTTGCTCTTGACTCTTAATGAATGCTGGTAGGGTATAAGGTTTTTTTTCAAAATTCATTCGTTAACGATCATTTAATAGTAGTTTGTATGTATATGGAAGGATGAAAGGTAACACAACGATGCAAAAACTTAGTAGTATTCTCATTTTAACTTGAATAGACATTTGCTGAAATCTATGCAGCGAATGGGTGCTCAATGTGATGCTTTCCATATTGTTATGGTGGTATTTGCTGTCTGTTGCGAATCTTAACTTGATTGGGTATTAGCCTAAGATCTATACAACGGATGGGTACTTAATGTGACGTTTGCTATTTTAGAAACCAACGTTGCTCTTCATTAAGAATCTTAACTTGATGTGGTACTATCCTACATTTGTTTGTTTGTATTTGATCAACAACTTGATACTTGGAATAACACTTGTTTTATTTAATGGCAGTGTTCCTTGTTGTTGTAAAACTTAAGTAGATTGGACATTTTTGTCTATCTTTAAATAATGAAAGGTTAAATTTCTTTAGATTATAACCTGAACGTTAAACGTTTAATATACTAAAATCCTTAGTAAATCAAGCATTAACTTTAATCAAATTGGATTAAGGCTTGACTTATAAATAAGCTAACTGCTTGGCGGTTGTGCTGTGATAAATGAATGTTATGCATTACTAATTTATTGTAGGACAATTACTAAGTATGTTTGATTAGTTTTAGATAAGAGCAATCAAAGTTCGTATACTTTAGTTAATATACTATCTCTATTATTTTAATGTTTAGTACATTTTGTACTTAAAAACTTTGAAATTTGATAAATAAGTTTTGAGCTTATTTGCTTTTTTAGAAAACTTAATGTAGGTAGTTCTAATATAAATTATTTTTGACTACCTCAATACCTGTCAAGGAAAATGATAATTTCACCATGTGCATTGACATTGACAAAATTAAATTTTTTTAACCGGGAAAGGAGGTACTGTAACAAATTAATTTTGACAAAATAATAAATTATTAAATTCTTTTCAAATTGGTTGCCTAAGGGATACTTAAGTAAATGCGTCTATGGTTTAAAGTAAAACGTTCGGGGTCTATGGTTGACGGTGACTGTCAATTCTTTTACAAGGCTGCACTTGAGGTCACTAACACCTGTGAACTTAATATCCAGAAATAAAACCGAATAATCTTTGATGTCGGGAAGGACAAGGCTGGCTAGCATCAAAATGAAAGGAACATTCGTTAAGTAGGCGCTGGCTCCAAATGTCTCCTTAGGAGTATTTTAGATTTACGATTATACCTTAAGAAAAAATTATAATGGTCAACTAGCCACAGCTACAGCAAGGTTTCGAACACTCCTGATGATATAATTTATCAAAGTTTGAAGACAGCTACACAGGATAACGGTACTGTTTGAGAAATCATATCTCCAGTACTGTGAATTGATGGTAAAATGTGTTCCTTCTGAAAGTGAGTGGTTTATTCCTATATTTAGAACATCTACAAGTGGTGAGAACGGACTGTATGCTCGATGAATAAAATTAGTTGACCAAACTGTGTGCCTTTTACTTCAATCAACTTCATGTTAAAAAAAACCCTGCTATAGTCTCATGCAGAAACTACCTCTGTGCGCGCTGGTGGGTAAGGAAAAAAATCTACCTTACAACTGATGATTTGACCCAATTTTTGGACTGCATCCGTAAGCGAGTCGCGAGTTTCAAGGGTTGACGACGGTAGATTTTTAATTTCAAGTGAAGCCGCTTTTTGTTGCTTTTCTAGGAAGTCTACCCTGATTTCAAGTGATTTTATAACCTTTTGGTTACTGCTACATTCCGCCTTTAAATCGTTAATTTCCTGCAGAGCGTCATCATATTTTTCTGATAAGAAATCTATTGTCTTTTTGATTTTTTCATTCTGAGTTCGTGTTTCAGCTCGTTTTCGTTTTGCAAGCTGATCGCAGTATTTAGGGACCGTATATCCTCGAGAGCCAATTGTAACGAATTAATTTTTTCATTTTGTTCATTCTGTTTAGTAACTAGTTTTAACGGGCCAGAAATGAGAACAGGTTCTTCAGGATAAATACTTTTATTCTCTTCAACTGTACACACTGTAGATAAATCAAGTTTACTCTCCGAGTCTCCAAAACAGCATCCCCCTTGGCGCATTGACCGTTAAGTCCATGCGCCATCTTTCCCGCCAAAAACTCACATCCGTTAGTGTGTTGACAATTGATTCAATACACCATTTTAAATAACCCGCGCGCCGACATTTGGCGGTATATTCACCCAAAAATCTAAATAACATGAACACAGACATCCGTTGGTGTATTGACCGTTGAGTCAATACACCATCTATTTATATAAATAATTAATCTAACTAAATAGGTACAAATAGTATGTAATTACACTAAAATGCTAACAGTCGGCCTTTCCTGACACTTACACGTCCCGTGGAAAGACAATGAATTTTACAAAACAAAATCTAATTTTATTACTTATTAAATTATCTAAAAATAACTAATGAAGAATAAAAATTATGAGACAAGTAACAAAGTATGTAAACTAACTATTAGGTATCTACTATATATTACAATTTTTTTTTTTTTTTCAATATGCAGTACCTTAAATATGTACACATTTTTATTATTATTATATTGATTCATTGAAAACACATTTTGTAGCTTGCGTTGTATTTTATATTATTAAATACCGATATGATTACACACGCACAACAAGCATTGCAGGAACTACAGTGGCCTCAACTTATCCACCGCAATTCGAACATGCTGTGGCCCCTTCATGTCCACAGCACGCCAACAATACTATAGGCATTGAGGAAACTACGGTGGCCTCAAATTATCCACCGCAATTCGAGCATGCTCTGGCCCCTTCATGTCCACAACACGCCAACAATACCTTGGGCATTGAAGGAACTACGGTGGCCGCAAATTAGCCACCGCAATTCGAGCATGCTGTGGCCCCTGCATGTCCACAACACGCCAACAATACCATAGGCATTGAAGGAACTACAATAGCCTCAACTTATCCACCGTAATTTGATCATGCTCTGGCCTCTTCACGTCCACAACACGCCACAATACCCTAGTTGAGAGTGTAATCCATTTATTTATTATTACAATTCTAATATAATTACATCTGCACAACCAGCATTGAAGGAACTACGGTGACCTCAACTTATCCACCGCAATTCAAGCATGCTCTGGCCCCTTAATGTCCACAACACGTCAACAATGCTATAGGCATTGAAGGAACTACGGTGGCCTCAACTTATCCACCGCAATTCAAACATGATGTGGCCCCTTCATGTCCACAACACGCCAACAAAACCCAAGTTGAGAGCGTAATCTATTCATCTATTATTATGATATTTATATAAGTATAATGTTATTCTTATTATTTATTCTGTATTTTAAAATACAATAAAGTTACTTCACATCCTACAGTAAACAATCTATCACATAACATTAGATATCTAAACTAATTCTATGTTAATTAGTTTACATAGCAAATTTTATCTATAACTAATTTTAAACAATGCACTCCTTTGATTGTAATAGTACTTATTTACGATATTTTTGAGATTCTTATGTTATGTAATTAGAATGATTAATGTTTTTGTTATAGGCCGTGTGCAATTTAATGATTTTATCGCTGTTTAGTTGAAATGATAGATATTAATAATGTACAAATGTTTCCTTAAAGGGAATCAATAAAAGCTTTATTATTATTATTAATCATTCTATTCAAATCAATCTTATAACTATTTTAATTTGAGCGATACCTTGTCTAAGATTTTACTAGTATCTAATTTATTTTGTGTTTTTCTACCATCACCCAATTAAAAGAGCAATTTTCTAATCTTCATCATTTTCCGAAACTGAGCCACTATCACTGTCAATATTCCTATTAAAGACTAACCATGGATGAATTTTATCAACAGAAAACACCCCAGTAAAGTTTCTATTTCCCTTACGGGACAGTGGGGTATCCTCTATTTTATACCGGTCATTGTCAAAGACCTCTACAACGCGATATGGGCCACGAAGCTTAGGGACTAATTTTCTACTTTGCCCCGTCGATGGGATTTCTCTTTCCACCCTAACTAAATCACCGATTTTGAAAGTAACTTTCTTTCTACCTTTATCAAACCGTTTCTTTTGTTCCAATTGATTATTCTCTATGTGTTGTGATATTTCTTCTCTTATACTTTCTACGTTATTTCCGACTTCCATAGAATCATAACTTATATTTAGATTTAACAAAGAATTAGGCGTGCCAACTAAATCGATACCGAATAACGCTTGAGCCGGTGTCTTGCCTATACCCTTATTTAGGGTATTATTTAGGCCCCATTGTATTTGGGAGACACATTCATCCCATAAATGCTCTGGTTTGTTATAATTAGCAGCAGTTAGGGCAGATAGGACCGTGCGATTGTAGCGTTCCACTTGCCCATTAGCACGTGGCGTCGCTACCGCATTCAACACGTGTTTAATACCTAAAGTACTTAGATATTCTTCGAAACGCTTGGATGTAAACGAGCTACCTCTGTCCGAAATTATGCGTGTGGGAACGCCAAACGTGTGAAAATAGTTTTTTTAGAGTAGATATAGAATTTATAGACTTTGTATTTCTAACTGGGGCTAGTATGGTATATTTTGTGAATGCATCAACAATTATAAGCAGATATGCGTTTTTCTTTTTGCTTCGCACAAAGGGACCCAAATGGTCGATATGTAAGGTATGAAAGGGGCAATCTATTTTGGGTATCGGGTGAAGTTCACCCGCTTTTCTACCAGCTGGTATTTTTGAGTGGGCACATTGCAGACAAGAATCGACATACTTTTTAATAAACCGTCTCATCTTGGCAAACCAGAAATTACTTTTAATTTTATCGTACGTTTTATCGAAACAGTAGTGACCTATATCATCATGATTAGCCTTTAAGACCTGCCATCTAACCCCCTTTGGCACAACCCAGCGGTCTCCGGCCTCAGTTTTTCTATACAATAATCCCCTTTTAATCACAAAATTATTTTTAATTTCCAATATACCATTTGTATCCTGATCTTTTAATATAGATATGATACTTTGGAGTTCTGGGTCGCTCTGTTGTACCGTCGTTATCCATTTGGTCTCAATGCACCGCACCTCGACAAACTCTGTTCCAACAGGGTTTCGACTAAGTGCATCTACGTGAGACATAGTGGAACCAGACTTGTAAATTATTTTAAAATCATATTCTTGCATAATGTTCCACCATCTCGCCACTCTGGGTAAAATATCTCTTTTCTCAAATGTAGCCCTCAAAGAATTGCAATCCGTAACAATGGTAAAAGGTATGCCTAAAAGGTATGTTCTAAATCGTTGTAACGAATTTGCGACTGCCAAGGTTTCCAGATCGTATGAAGTGAAACGAGACTCCTCTGGAGAGGTTTGTCTGCTATAATATGCTACAGCATTAAAAGATGCATCTTTATTAGATCTTTGTAACAAGATACCAGCAATGCCCACTTTGGAAGCGTCTGTATGGAGTTGAGTTTCAGACGCAGGGTTGTAGAATGCTAGAATGGGACGTTTAACTAATGCCATTTTTAAAGTTACAAAAGCATTCTCCTCAGAGTCCAACCATTGCCAGTTTGCATCTTTCTTTAAAAGTTGGGTAAGTGGCCGGGCTATTGATGAGAATCCTTTTATAAAACGGCGAAAGAAACTACAAAGTCCTATAAACTGTCTTACTCTATGTTGGTCCGTAGGGCGTGGAAATACTTCTACGGCGTTTATTTTAGCTTGACCCGGCCTTATGCCGTCGGAACATACTTCAAACCCAAGGTAGTCTATAGATTCCATCAAAAAATTACACTTCGACAATTTTAACGTAATACCAGCGGTACGAAACAATTCTAGAGTGGATTTTAACTTCTGGAAGCCCTCCTCTATTGTTTTAGACGGTATTATTACGTCATCCATATATGCAAATGCCTCTTTAAATCGCGCATTCCCAAGTATATTATTAATTGCCCTTTGAAAATTTGACGGTGCGTTGACAAGTCCGAAAGGCAACCTGTTAAACTCATAATGCCCGTCAGGTGTTATGAAAGCTGTCAAGTGTTTTGAGGCTTCGGACATACATAATTGGTAATAACCTGACATAAGGTCTAAAGTTGTATAGTATTTGTAACCCGACAAGTTATCTAGTTGATCGTCAATTCTAGGGATAGGATAATGCTCCTTAATGGTTTTTTTATTGAGAGCCCTATAGTCAATGCATAGTCTATACTCGCCAGACTTCTTCTTCACAAGAAGAACAGGCGACGCATAGTTTGAAGTCGATGGTTTAACTATGTCAGAGTCCTCAAGTTCCTGTACTATATCACGGACTACTTTTCGTTCCGTAAAAGGCATGCGATACGGTCTATAAACCACCGGTGTAGTATCACTCAACTTAATGTCCATCTCAGTGTTAGAAATACATCCTAACTCTTTAGTGGTAAATGCGAAACAGTCTCTGAACTCATTTAAAAGACAAGTTAACTGGATTAGATCGCTTTGACTAATTTGATCGCTAACGGATAACATTTCAATGTCAATAACCCTAATAGAAGAGTCACTTTCGTTACATTTTTCAACTTTGTTGATAGTATGAAAATTAATTTGAGTTAAACGAAGAGCTCGAGACAAAAGGGTGTCTTTATTTAAAACAAATGCAGTTTTCATTAAACCGTTCAACTGAAGATTACCCTTACCACGAACTAATTGTAAAATACAAGGTACAATATCATACATCTTTTGAGGCTGACAGCATAGGCCAGGTTCGATCAAAACCTCCCCGTCATATGATGGGTTCGAGTATACGGCTACATCGGTGCGACCTGCTATAGTGACAGTCTCACAAACATGAAGTTCTATGCATCGGGAATCATTAATCGTTCTTTGTTTGATAATTAACTCATCTTTTGTTTTATAAACCACTACATGGTTTTGCTCCGTAAATGTTTGACCAACCAGTAACGATATTTTCAAAAACTGATCCGGGACTATCAGTACTTCCACGCGTGCTTTAACCAAGTCTATTTCAATTTCAATGTCGCATTTTCCTATACAGTGAACCAAAGAATCGCCGAACCCTCTTAAAATTGGTAAACTATCGCAAGAAAACGTCATATTCAATACTTTAGCATCAGATTCTCTAATCATAGTAATTTGACTACCAAAATCAACGAAACACTTCAAGGTCTGTCCATTAACTATTGCATCCTTAAAATATTTCGTATCATTGTCCTGTTCTTTTGAAATATTTAAAACAGTCTTATTACTTTCGTACTCTTGTTTAGTGGGACAATCGGTAAACAAATGCCCCACTTTAAAACAGTTTTTGCATCTTTTAATTGGGTGTTTACAGCTAGTGTATGGGTGACCTTTCTCGCCGCAATTATAACACTTTACTAGCATATCCCTACTGTTCCTATTATCTTTGACCGAATTCGATCGTTTGCTGTCAGAAGGGCCCACAGGCAAAGTCACGTTCAATTTAATTTTATCATTTCTTTTAATGGTTCTTGTGTTACGAAGATAAACCAACAATTTATCTGGCTCACTAAATTGAACAGCCTCGGCACTAGTTCTAACCGATCTGTCATCAATACCGAATAATAAACAATCAATGGCCTTTTTTCCGGTAATGTTACATCTATTTATTAAAACCATCTTTTCATAGTAGTATTCTTCTAAATTATCACCAAAACGTGCTTTACATGCGAGCATTTCTGACAGCAATTGCCCATAGTTATCATCACAGGGAAAAGCTAAACGCAATTTTTGTTGCCACTCTGCCCATGTAAATAACAAACTCGGTAATCCTTGGTACCATTTTTGAGCCAACCCAGCTAATTTTGGTAACGCGTAATGAATCATTTGCCGTTCTGTCCAATTATAAATAGTTGCGCATTCGTTAACTTTAGTAATCCAAACATCAATACTCTGGTTTCGCTTGGTTGGGTCAAATTCAGGTACAACATTTAAACTCGGATAACGTTCGACATTTGCATTAGCGCGGGTAGATTTAACTAATTCCCTAAATACATCTATAAAATTAGTATCTAAAAGCAAATGGTTACCTGGCAATGGTGATGCGGCGGGAGCCGCTGGTGTGCTTGGTCGACTCTCGCCACGCAGACTCTCGCCACGCAGACTCTCGCCACGCAGACTCTCGCCACGCAGACTCTCGCCACGCAGACTCTCGCCACGCCGACTGCTGGTCCCAGCACACGGTAGCTCTGCCGCTGCCTGCTGCTGGTCTTCAGGTAATTCCGGAGTTCGGGAACGACGCCTCATGCTCTCTTTTTGCCGAGATCTCTTGCGCCGGGAATGCTTGCGCCGAGATCTGCGACTACGCCGACTCTCTGAAGATGACTCTGGCTCAGGGCTGGAGTCCTTAGAGCCTCTGTTGCGTTTTCGTGAACGATGACTTGGCATGTTGGTGAAGTGGCTTCTTAGTGGGCGTAAAGTTTTCACCGAAAACCTTTACAATTTTCAGGTGGAATCCCACTTGCTGACCTTTTAACGGGCCAGAAATGAGAACAGGTTCTTCAGGATAAATACTTTTATTCTCTTCAACTGTACACACTGTAGATAAATCAAGTTTACTCTCCGAGTCTCCAAAACAGCATCCCCCTTGGCGCATTGACCGTTAAGTCCATGCGCCATCTTTCCCGCCAAAAACTCACATCCGTTAGTGTGTTGACAATTGATTCAATACACCATTTTAAATAACCCGCGCGCCGACATTTGGCGGTATATTCACCCAAAAATCTAAATAACATGAACACAGACATCCGTTGGTGTATTGACCGTTGAGTCAATACACCATCTATTTATATAAATAATTAATCTAACTAAATAGGTACAAATAGTATGTAATTACACTAAAATGCTAACACTAGTTCAGAAAACATTAACTTCATATCTTCCATCATTTCCTGCATTCTCATTATTTCATCTACACTGAGTTTTCTTTTTCTTTGAGTTATATTTGTATTGTTATCGCTGTTAGTATTAGTACTCGATGTCAGGTTTGGTTCAGATACCGAGTGAGGCGAGGCAGGTGGAGGCGTGCATCTAATACCGAGCATTTTTGAGAATCTTGATGCGCAGGAATGACCGCTATCTGTGTTTATCTTCGTAAAAACGGCTTGCCGCAAGTCCAAGTGCAGGTGCACTTGCCCGCTCGCTGGAGGTGTGTCCTTCCTCGACGTCACTAAACGTCGCCGCACCGCTCGTTCCTACGATGACTCACTCGCTGCTGGTGTTAATTCAATTTTTTTGCGGTTGGGTTGAAGAAAAACGACGATAACTTCTGTGTTATTTGATGGATGGAAGAACTGTTTCGTGCTACGCAATACACGTTCAACTGTCTGTACATCGATATATTATGATACTTAGATATTGTATTTTTTACACCTGTTATGATTTTTTACTTTGTTCCACTAACTAGATACGTCTTGCCGCCATGCGCGCGCGCGGGGCAATGATGAGAAGGAGCCCCAGAAGAGTACCGTATGACGTCCATCATATTCGGCACGGCTAGCTCACCGTGCACCGCCATCTTTGCGAAAAATTGGAACGCAAGAAGGCACATAGAGAAGCATCCAGAAGCTGTAAAAGCTATTATAGAGAACCATTACATGGACGATTATCTGGACAGCTATAGAACAGTCGAAGAAGCGACAGAAGTCGCGACTGTGGTGAAGAAGATACGCCAACAGGCGAAGTTAGACCTAAAAAGTGGGTATCAAACAGTGCGCAATTGATAGGAAATTTAGATCCGTCACAAACCTACACAGAGGTTGTGAACATCGGAGACACAGCAGGCACAGAGAAAATACTCGGCCTGATTTGGAGACCTAGTGAGGACACGCTAGGTTTCAACCTAACGCTTGCAAGACTGCCGCAGGGAATTTTAGAAAAAGAGGCGCCGACTAAAAGAGAGGCCCTCAAGATCGTCATGTCACTATATGACCCGCTCGGACTCGCCTCACCTATAACGATTCGAGCTAAACAAATACTTCAAGAGGTTTGGAGGCGAGGTGTCGATTGGGACCAGTCACTAGATGAAGACCTAGCGATCCAGTGGAAGAACTGGATACAGCACCTGCGGCAGCTCAAGGCGATCAGCATACCAAGGTGTTACCCTGGTTATAGCGATGCCACAGAAATACAAATACATGTATTTACCGATGCAAGCGAGGTGGCGTACGCGGCAGCTGTGTATTGGCGAGCTACCACAGCAGAAGGCACACAGCAAGTGAGCCTAGTCAAGGCCAAGGCCAGAGTAGCTCTATTGAAGCTACAATCGATACCGCGACTCGAGCTGCAGGCAGCGGTCTTGGGAACCCGTCTGGCTGCAGCTGTAGTACGTGAGCACGACTGCAACCCGTCGTCGATCACGTATTGGGCAGACAGCAAAACAGTGCTGAGCTGGATCAGGAAAGGAGCACGAACTTACAAAGCCTTCGTTGCTCATAGAATAGCTGCCATAGAAGAAAGCAGCAAAGTGGAGAATTGGCGATGGATTCCTACGAAATCAAACATCGCCGACATAGCAACTCGTGACGACCCACAAAAATTTGACTCACAGCACGAGTGGTATTGTGGCCCCAGATTCTTGTATGAAGACTCTTCTTCATGGCCAACAGAGAAGCCTCCAATCGCAGAAGGGACAGGAGAAGAAAGAACTCTCACTGTCATAGACGTGCGACTGCAAGCGTCCTACGTTTCATACATCTCTGTAAACAAAAAACAGAGAGAACGTTCTAAAAAAGAACTAAGAAACAATCAGAACAGGACCCAGACTGGCGAAAGAAAAAGAAGACAGCGGCTGCAGCACCTAAGTCGATAGTACACACAGCGCCAAAAGTCCACAAGCAGATTATAGAAGCGAATTTTCTTCAGAAGGCTGAGAAAATACTCGTACAAGTCGCGCAACAATTTATCAAAAGATGACTCAAAACGACATTCTTTTCTATCACTCCTGACATGTTACAACTTTCGACATTTAATTGACACAGATACATTTGGACGCAATAATTCAAGTTCGTGTATAGATAATATATTGACTAATATTGATGAGACGATTATTAAAAGTGTAGACACAGACCACAATGGTCTATCTGATGGACATGCAGGCCTTTTTTGTACATTATCACTGGAAAAAGTGGCTTATAACAAAGAGCAACGTTATATGTACATTGAAAGAAGATTATATAATGAAGGAAACAAGTCTTGTTTTAGGCAAAAGTTGTTACAAGAAAACTGGTGTGCAAGTACATTTATTGAAAAACTCATTGAAATACATTCTAACACATTTAATAAGAAGAAAATAAAAATAAATACAAAAAACAGCAACAAATCAAAATGGTTAACTATGGGAATAAGAGTCGCTAGTAAAATGAAACGGTTTCTAAATTTTGTTGACAAAGATAATTGTGACGATTCAATAGTAAAATATCGGAGTAATTATTTTAGGGTATTTAGAAAAATAGTACGATATGCGAAACAACTAGCAGTAAGAACGGAAATAAATCTAGCTCAGAATTCTAGTAAATTTATTTGGAAAACTGTAAATAGTAAAAGGAATCCTAAAAAATCTGGTAATGACGATTTGATACTTACGGATAATAATAAAATAGTTTATAATCCCTCAGAAGTAGCTAATATTCTATTGGAAAAGTTCCGTAGTAGTTCGAATTTTATCTTGTTCTTGTTTTTTTTAGCAAAAGAATCTCTACAAAATCATGGGATGAGAGTAGAAGAGGATATGGTCTTTGAACCTGTTACACCTATCGAAGTTTTCAAACTAGTTAAGTTTATGGATAGTAAAAAGTCTTTCGGCCATGATGAAATTCCTATGACTATCATAAAAGAAAACATTGATGTATTGGCTAGCCCTTTGGCTGATACAATAAACGAATATGTAAATAAAGGTGTTTTTCCTGAGCAATTCAAATTAGCTAGAGTACTACCTATACACAAGAAAGGCGCTAAAACAGAACCAGGGAATTATAGGCCTATCTCTTTGTTGCCGGTATGTTCTAAAATAGTGAGGCTTGTATGTCATTTAAATAAACACAAAATTATAACCGGCCATCAATTTGGTTATCAAAATAATATAGGAACAATAGATGCTATTGACATGCTAATTGATGATGTGGTGGGTAAGTTGAATGCTAAACTAAATGTAGCAGGACTTTTCCTCGACCTAAGTTCCGCGTTCGATACAGTGGAACATAGTATTCTTCTGAATAAGTTGGATTTCTATGGCATTAGGGGAAATGTGTTGAGTTTATTTAGATCCTATTTACATAATAGAACGCAGTATGTGGAAATTAAAACAGTTCAGGAAGATGGGCATGAAAAAATACACAAATCAGACACAGCTATAATAAATAAAGGCGTACCACAAGGATCAGTTCTAGGCCCTATCTTCTTTATAATATTTATAAATGATCTGATAGCTTACATGAAAAGTATTTCAGAAGATACTAAACTTATAGTTTTTGCCGATGACACGAACGCTATTATAGCTAGCGACAACACATAGTATTATTATTTAAGATTTATTGTGCACTGACAACCCTAAATTCATCTCCTCTCGTACAGTCCATCCAAAGGTTGTCTGTAAGAAATTGCCCTGTGCGATAAGACCGCCCATTGTACACTTGTTTTTATGTCCTGTATATATATTTTTGTGGTGTACAATAAAGAAGATAATAAATAAATAAATAAACTCAAAGATGCGACCCGGCACCGACCAATCGCGTTGCCGAACCGAGTACCCTAAAAATAAGGATGATATAGGACGAAATCTTATGCAAAACCCTGTGGTTTGCACGAAGATCGTGCAAATCCTGTTACAGTTAGATAGCTTACAATTTTGATCAGATCACTATAAAAATTGTGTATCTTATTGTGGAATTAAAAGTAGAATCATTTAACACTCAAATAAGCATTGTAACTTTAAGTAATTAGGTAGAATTTAGGGATAACGCATGCAATGTGCGTTCCAATTTACGCCACCAGAGGCGCTACTAGTAACTTCTAGGTTACTTACGACGCCATCAGAGGTGAGAACCGTTTTCGGTTTTTCGGCGTTTTTATTGACGTTTATCGTTGAAATTGTATTGTAATTAGATAGAAGAAGTGTTTCAACGTGTATTAAATTAAAAAGTATTAAATGTATTATAGTACGTAAGTATTAAAGTCATAAGTACAAAATTGTAAGGGATGTTTTGCCGCAGACAAGAGCCAGAGAAAGTACCCCATACAACACTGCACGGGTTTCGCGCTAAAATAGTAAGTGCGCCCGGATTGGCCAAGGGTCGTAACGTCAGACTCCCGCGCAAATTGCAGTGTTGTCAGGGGTCAGCAGAGATCACATTTCCCCGCGTAAGCGTGGAGATGAATCTGTTTAAAAGAGGTCACATTTCTTTGGACACATATTCCGAATCAGCAGTGTCACCAGCGTATCATCTAAGAGAAATAAACAACAAGAAGTAATCACTCCAACTAGGTTTTCTTTTGTGCCTACGAGTATAACGCTCAAGTACTCCCTCCAGCGAACTCTATCAAGTCTACAAGTCAACACTAACATCCAGACAAACAGTCACCAAGAGTCGTCCTTCGAACCGGATCGGGTTCAAGAAAGAAAATGCCTTTATTTATTTAAGGATCACCAACGAGTAACATAAGACAAACTTACAGAAAATATAAAAACTTTTAATTCAATGCTTTAATTTTAATTAACAATAACTACCTATATATACACTTAAATATAAAATTGAAAAACATTATCATGTTATGCACATTCAATTATAGGTAACCACAGCTTGCACATTATTGAGTATACATGCTCTACATAAAAATTAATACATATTTAAATAAATTAAAATCAAATACAGATTAAATTCAATTACTGTTTAAATTCAGGTTATGTCAAACTAGCTCTAAACATAGACGATGTCAAATTAGATCTTTACAATAAAAATACATTAAAAATACAGGTTATCTCAAATTAAATCAAAACAATTTTTAAATACAGGACTCAATTTAAATTAAAATACAGATTATGTCAAAGTAAAATAATATTTAAACTGAACTGCCTTTATCAAGAGCCGGAGCAGGACGTTCAAAAACTACAGTAAAAAGCATATCGTCGTCGGACTGGAGCCTGAATACGCCAAGCGACACTGCAAGCGAGTTAACTACAAGCGCGTCGGAGGCAAGTCGATCTACACATAAAATGTCGCCACCGCCCAACGCGAACGCTTGCCTAGCAGAGGATGCTGCTGTGAAGGAATCATCGGGGAAAGTGAACTCCACCACAACCCACACTACTCGCACCATTGAAAAAATCGAAGTGTCAAGTCACGCACGCCGAGAACAGAGCCACCTTACGCGGCAGAACCCGGCAAGAAGTGTTGTGTGAAGAGGGAAGTACACCGACGTCAATAGAAGGGACCCTGCAGCGACCGCCTCACGCTAAGAAGCCGGCCCGCGACACAGATACACAATCTCCCCACTCATCACATAGAAGGAAAGTTGAGGTGCAAGCAAAGCTAGCGGTGGCATTAAGGGAAATGGAATTGGCGGAGGCGCGAACAAGAGTGGCTCAAGCTGAAGTGGAACTAGCAGCAGCTGAGTCAGACGAAGAAGATGGTGCTGAGCTGTATGAACGAAATCAAGAGGTCGAGAATCGGTTCATTAAAACCGGAGCCGGACCTACTAAGGATCAGAGGCCGCCGTGAAATAGAAGAAAAGAAGAGGGACATGCAAGAGTTAGCCCAAGTGATAATGAAGCTGTCAGAAAAGTCACGCGAGATTAAAACACCGTGGCACGTTGAGCTCCCTCACTTCAACGGTTCATGTGACGAATGTTTGGCATTCAAAAGGTCGTACGAGGACATGGCTGCTTCTTTTAGCAATGCGCAAACCTAGCGCGACTCAGAAGAGCGATACAAAGGACAGCTATAGAAGCAGAACAGAGCCTGCTGTTCACAGCCGAGGAGCCTCGAGAAGTTATCAAGTGTTTGGAGTCAAGGTTCGGCAGACCTGGAGCATTGGCATTAGCGGAACTGGACAAGATGAAGAACCTGTCTAAGGTGGGTGAAAACCCAAGCAATATATGTGTCTGCGCGAGTAAAGTAAAGAATGCAGTCAAAACAATCAAGGCATTGAAAAAACCGCAATACCTCAGTTCCCCCGAAACCTTGAAGGGCGGAGTCGAAAAGATGCCAGCTTCCACGAAGTTCAAATGGTTCGCTCCACGAAGTTCAAAAGCAGAAGAGACTAAGAACCCCAAGAATTGCTATTTGAAGCATTCTTGGAGGTAGAAGCCGATATGTGCGGGGACTTTGCTCCACCTGAAGTGTCTTCGGAGCATAAGAAAGTGTTTAGAAAACCCGTACAGTACAGTCCAAGAAGTGTCAAAGGAAACTTATAAAAAGTCGTGTCCAACCTGTGAAGAAGAGCATTTCGCAAACGAATGCAAAAGGTTTAGAGACGCCAACGTTGACGAAAAATGGAACATAATCAAGAAAGTGAGGATTTGTTTCAAGTACCAACAATTATCTTTTTCCGTGTTACTGTTAAAAATGTATGTATTTATCTTTTTTGATCCTGTACATTGTATTCTTCCTCGTGAAAGCATCCTTGAAAATCATCCCTGTCGACCTCTATGGACCGAAGGGACATGTTCGTGTGCTAGCGCACGTGTGCTTGGACGCATCGATAGCCGAACAGATTGGAGCTAAAGGGAATGAAGAAAGATTAACGATCGAACCTGTCGGTGGGAAACTTATTAGAAAAGATAGTTCGCAAAAAAGATTGAGCTGAGAATAAAGAGGGCCCATAGAAGTGACAAGAGAACTATCGTAGCAAGAACCATCGACGACCTGAAGCTATCTGAACAGGCAATAAATAAGGATACAGTAAGGAACTGCCAGCAATTAAGGAAGATCGAACATCAGATACTCTACGTCACAGAGAGGCCCAGGTTGTTAATAGGTGAAGATTGAGAAAAGGCAAGCCATCTGAACCTTTAGCCTCCCTGGTAAGGGAGGTTAAAGGTTCAGAAGGTTGGTATCCGAGCAGCACCTAGGGTAGGTGCTGCTCGGATGCGAATAAGGAGCTAAAAAAAGCCTCGGTGAATTTTACTCAATGTGGCAGAACTACAGCAAGCGAAGAAAGTGTATAGGAAATTGTCCGTGAACATTTCCAATTAGTCTCTCGGAATTCAAAATCGTTCACCGTCAAACGACAGCGACAGAAGAGAGCTTTGGCAATCCTCGAGAAGAATACAAAGAGACTGGCAAGCGCTCAATTCAAGACCGGACTTCAATGAAGAAGGGAAGATGAGAGCCTGCCTACTAATTATAAGCACGCCCTCTATCTATTCAACCTCGAGAAAAAGTTAGACCATACAAGATTCATACAAGGCCCAGATTGAGAATCTAAATGGAAAAGGTTTCGCAGAGTTGGCCCCGGCGAACGCGAGTAATGGGAGGCTTTTCTACTTACCTCACTTTGCCGTCGTTCTTCCGATTAAGAAGAAGCCCAGGATAGTCTTCGACGCAGCAGCTAAATACGAAGGCAAGAGCCTGAATGAAGAAGTAGGTTTATTATCTTATTTTCGGGTCCCGACCTACTACAATTGCTGTTTGGCGTGCTGCTGCGCTTCAGGGTAGGGCCTGTGGCTGTCATGGCTGACATACAAGAAATTTTCCTGCGGGTCAAGGTCAGAGAAGATGACCGGGATAGTCTACGTAAGGTTCCTGTGGCGTGGCGAAAGAATACAAAATGTTGTCAATCATCTTCGGGGCGGCGTCGTCGCCGGCGACAGCGATATACGTGATGAACAAGAATGCAGAAAACTTCAAGGAAACGCACCCAGAGGCAGTGAAAGCGATAAGAAGGAACCGCGAACGATTACCTACAGAGTTTCTCGTCTATCAACGAAGCGAGAAATATTTCAAAGACAGTGAAGGAAATCAATGAAGTGGCAAGTTTTCAGTTGAAAGATAGGGCTAGCAACAAAGAAAAGGTGTTATCAGAATTAGATGACATTAAAAATGAAGATTCCCTGCAACTTACTAAGAAAGAAAAGACGGTGGGACTTCGATGGCTAGTAAAAGAAGACATGCTAGCCTTCAACGTAGCACTAAGGAATACGTCTAAAGAACTATTGAATGGTGAAACAAAAAGAGAGGTCGCGAGCGCCATAATTGCAATCTTTGACCCTTTTGCAACAGCTGTCTTAATCCAAGGGAAGAAGCTAATACAGGACATTTGGCGAACTCAAATAGGCTGGGACGATTCAATTAACGACAGTCAGCAAGAAACTTGGATGAAGTACTTGGGTGAAGTATCAACATTGACCAAGTTGAAAATACCAAGGTGCATCTCGCCCCGCAAAAGGTAGGGACAACTGCACACATTCACTGACGCGAGCAAAGAAGGATACGCCGCGGCGGTATATTGGAGGACAGTTGAACCCGACGAAAGCCGGTGTCGATTCCAAGGCTAGAATTACAAGCTGCTTTGCTTGGCAGCAGGCTATCAGCCGCTATCCAAGAAGAGATGGAATTTGAAATTTCCAATAAGACCTACTGGACGGACTCTAGCACCGTACTACAGTGATGAGGGCGGAACCAAGAATGTTTAAAACCTTCGTGGCCAATCGACTAGCTGAGATCGAGGAAAAGACCAAGCCAGACAGCGGGAGATGGGTGCCTACCATGGAGAATCCAGCCGACGACGCCAAAAGGGGAATTCCAATTGAATTCGACCACAAACCTGCAAAGCAGCTGGAGCCGAGCACCGACCTGGAGTGGATATCGCATCAGTAACACGTGGTTCGGATAATGCCACGTGTGTGTCGTCGGGGTCGAAATCGAGCATCCTCAGCCGCAAAGCACTGTTCTATGATTACGCTGGAGCCGAGCACCGACCAAGAGTGGATATCGCATCTGTAACGCGTGGTTCAAATAATGCCACGTGTGTGAAATCCGGGTCGAGATCAAGCCATCTGAGACGCGAAGCCCGCCGTGCTGCTGCCGTGTACAGGGCCGAAGATAAGCTCGCCAAGTTAAGTGAACAGCGGATAAAACTGAAGGAACAGCTGATAAGGGGAAAGGCAGAGCTGATGAGGAAGAGGCTAGCATTAGAGATTGCCGAGATCGAGGCATTCTTCCCGCCTGCTGCTGAAGTCCCCTGCGAACACGAGGACAAACCGCCCGCGCCCCCCACGCTGGCTGGATCGTGCTTTACCGCCCGCGCCGTCTGGCACGTGTATCATCGAAGGCCTAACACGATACGCTGGCGCGGTACCACGCATGTGCCGCTTACCGCCGTCCGACCGGCGGCCGACCGGCCAACCAGCGCATCATTTACCAACGTTGCTGCTCTTGACAACGCCACGAATAGTGCCGGCGCGGAGCGCGAGCCAGTCGCCAGATATCCTACCTGGGAGTAGGACGCGACCCTTTTTGCTCCATTGTTGTTATGTGTGCCCTGCCGTATAGCTTGTGAGTATAATCTATTTGTTCTGCGTATGGGTTAAGTGGTGTGTTATTATGTGTCTTAAATAAATTACACGAGTTTGCCAGTAATTTGGTATTGCATTTTCATTGTGTTTAAAATAATCCGGTTCTAGTCGCAAAACCCTTAAACAGCGCTAGTCGGCTCAAGAAGATAGACGTCTACATGGAAGACGACGGGATTGTCAAATTAAGAAGCAGAACAATGAAGTTCCGCGACGAAGGAATAAGGAAAATAAATCCCGTAATTCTAGTTGGGAAGCAGACAATCACTCGCCTCCTAATAAGATACAACCTTAACAAGTTCCTTCACGATAACACCGCAACAGTTATGAATGAGATTCAGCAGAAGTATTGGATCCTGGGCTTAAGTGCGCACCGCTGTCAATGGTGCAAGACTAGGGAAAGTATGCCGGAGATCTACCAAGTGAGAGGCTGCAGCACCACCAATTCCCATTCTCTTGCACGGCCGTAGACTGTTTCGGTCCGATGCAAGTAACCATCGGAAGGAGAGTTGAGAAGCGCTGGGGGGCACTATTTATATGCCTTAGCCAGAGCCGTGCATCTAGAGTTGGCACCTTCTCTAAGTACCAACTCGATGATCATGGTGCTTCGACGGATTGCGGCCAGAAGAGGTACACCAAGAACGATATACAGCGACAACGGAAACAATTTTGTCGGAGCCAAGAAGGAGCTAGCTTAGCTTAGCTAGAAGAAGCAATCATCTGTAAGTTCATTCCACCAGGCTGTCCGAACATGGGAGGCGCCTGGGAGAGACTTGTTAGCACAGTCAAGACAGCGTTGACAGTGGTTCTCAACGAAAGGAGTCCACCCGAAGAAGTGCTTCATACACTCATGGCCCAGGTTGAGCATATAGTCAACTCTAGACCACTCACTTCAGTCAGTATGGACTCTGAAGGCAAAGAATGTTTGACGTCAAACCACTTCCTATTGGGGCGATCGTGCGAAGCAATGTTGCCGGGAGAGTTTGACGACAAGGAGCTCATTGGTAAGGCGAATTGGAGAACTACCTGACGACTGGCAGACCACTTCTGGAGAAGGTGGGTCAAAGAATACCTATTTCCCCTAATACCAAAAAAGTAAAAGGAAGAAAGACCAACGACCCGAAAAAAGGAGACATCGTGTTGATAGTGGACGCTACCCTACCACAAAATTCATGGCCTCGCGTGTACTTCACACAAGACGTACCCCCGGCCAGATGGAAGAATTCGAGTGCTGAACGTGCGGACGACGGGAGGAGTGCTTCGACAACCAACGCGACGGATCGTTGTGCTGGTATCCGCCACCTTCTCCCTTCAAGATGATGCAGTGCAATGTACCGTGGGGGAGAATGTTAGCTACGAGACGCGATTTGCACAAGAGGTCGATCATATCATTAAGCGTAGATACATAAGCTGTATCAAAATAAAAGGTAAGTTTAACCGTAGATGTCATTTCCGTAGAGGTTCTTATCTTTAAATTGTATAATGATCAAGCAGAAATCTAAGTGTAGGCTGGGAATAATGAACTGTTGTATTCAGCAAGGCATATGTAGCATAGAATTAAACATAGTTTCAATGTAAGTTTAAAATGTACCCCGAAGTAAACTAGTAGGGTTCAGGTAGCAAGGATGCGACCCGGCACCGACCAATCGCGTTGCCGAACCGAGTGCCCAAAAAAATAAAGATGGTTTTGCACGAAATCTCGTGCAAAACACTGTGGATTGCGAAACACAGTAACTGTAACAAGTCAACAGTAACATCCAGACAAACAGTCACCAACAGACATTGTCCGCCGTAAACGCACCAATCACAGATCCTTTATAATTGACAGTTGTGATTGAGTTTCTTTGAGAGCGGCGAGTGCTTCGGTAGGCGTGCTCCTTCAAACATCGTGGAGCTACTGCTACCATCAAAAAGTAATCCTTCGTCTTAGATAAGTCTTTGCGCCATTTCCAACGAGTTGTGTTCCTCGGTCTTCACCCATTTTTCAATGACACTTACGTTGAGGGAGCCGTGCGGGAACCCGTTACCGATGCCTTCCACCTCATACACCTGCTCTTCGGTTTCGTTCAGTTCCTCTGGCTGCGCATGTATGGAGCTAGCCGTAGGGGTCAATACCTACGACCACGCACTGCGGGCAGCGCTTCTTGATCTTGTGGCCCACGCCTAAGATGGTGCCGCTCGAAGCTACTGGCCGTACCGACCGACCGCTGGCACGTAATGCGCCAGCGGTTTGCACGGGTTATTGTACTGTTCCAAGAGGACTGCACCTTTCCACATCCGTGTTGTCTTTAAGATCTTCGGAGACCCAGTGGCCCAGATACTTGAACTGTGCGACTCTGTTTAAGGCGGTTTATGCCAAATACAGGATTGTGCCCTTCTGTGTGGCTACACACGACTAGAACTATATCGAATAGTTGCTCACCTCTTGTTTTTTGCAAGCGGTGGACGGATGTAAACAAGAAGCAGACGTAAGAAGATTATAAACTCCACTGTCGGCCACATGTTCACGGCTGGCCATGTAGAAGTGACAGTCGGAAGCATCACTACAATCGTCTTGCTTGTCGCATTAGAGGCTGCGTTGATGCATTCTCCATTAGAACAATGGAAGTTGCCTAAAACAAATTGAAATTGTGTGAGTATTGCGTTTTTGTAACCTGAACATTGTAAGACTAAGGCTTGTGTTTGAGCATGCAAAGTTGATAACAACAAAAAGAAAAATAATCTGTGTTGATTTTGCTTACCGGCAGGGCACGCGGTAGCTCGGCACATAGAGGCAGGAGGGTTTCAGAGTTTGTCAGCTCCCACGACTGGCTATCGAATGTGACGTGGACATTGACCTGCCTTGGGGTTTGGCTGTCGCAGGTCCCAGAAACCGGCGTACTGCGAGACTAGAGCACCGGCGGCTGATTTGAGTGTGTTCGTTCAGGCGAGTCCGAGCCAGGACTGGTTACTGGGACTGGCTGGCACCATGTTGACAGTAGCTTTCAGAATACTTCTACAACAATCAGTTCGCTGCCATACCTGAAACATATATGTTATTGTTGGATCGTGTTATTTGATTAACAAGCAGAAAGCTTGAAAACAATCTTGCATTTCATCAATTAATTACCTTGATATAGTTCTACCGCTTTCTCCCAATGCCAGATGTTGACGAATTTGTAGCAGTGTTAGCCTTTCAGCACCCATCCTGAAAATAAAGACAAAGCAAGGTTTAAATAACGTAAGTTAACAGTCAAGAAGGCGAAGGTGCCTCTTCTTGGTGAGCAATTCTGTGGTTTGACAAGGCCCAGGGTTTTCCATGTTAACTCCTGCGGCTGGGCCACAACGGCTGCTTCAAAGGCTGCAATGCAATCACTTTTGTTGTATGTGATTGCCACGCTAGGTGCTTGAAACTGACGCAGTTGATATAATATTAAGTAAATTTATTTTTATTGATATTAATAACTATAATCTCATATATGTACGTACCTACACTAAATTCCACGACGAGAATATACTAGATTGCGGTGACGTATGCGATTAAAATACCGATGACCAGTTTTTTTGTGACATTGCCCTCAGAATGTCACTGAGTAGTAAAATTGCCAACATATGGGCATTTTTGTTTTGAGCACCTTGCCCCTTTGTGTTCTACAAAAAGGTTTCAAAAACCCCTGACACAAAAACCTCTAAAAAGCAAAAAATAAGCCTCGCACTCGCATCGGGGAACCGCCAACGGTTACAGCAGTTTAATTTTTATTTCAAGCTATTTAAACTACATACGAGTACTCGTATAATATACCTAGTAGTAGACACGCTTCAATCAACAATATATCGAAACCTAGATTCAAAGAGTAAAATGCAGATAACTTTTGAACGGCTCAACCGATTTTAAGCAATCATAGGTAAGAAAACTCTCGACAAAGTCACTTTTCAAACAAAAAATAACAATCAAAATCAGTTCATCCTTTCGGGAGCTACGATGCCACAGACACACACACACACACAGACACTTCAAACCTACACACTATTGGTCACCCACTATTTGGTCTCCCTATTACTCAAGTTATATTAATAATGTTGAATCAGTTCAGGCCCGTTTTGTTAGGTATCTATGTGTCAAGAATGGGATCCGAAAAGCTATACCTGATTACAATGATAGGTTACGGCACTTTAAGATGATTAGCTTAAAAGAAAGACGGATCAATTCTGACTTACTTATACTGCACAAAATTATAAATGGTTCCATAGATGCGCAATTGATAAACTATTTAAGCTTTAGGACTGGCCAACGTAGCAATCGATATCATCGCATTTTTCAATTGCCTACATCTACCTTAAATACTACCTTTAATAGCCCCCTAACACGTATGGCAAGGATATATAATGAAAGGTCCAACTTGACGGATTACCCTATCGATGTTTTCTCTATGAGTTTCGCTTCATACAGACGCTCCCTATATAAACAGTGCGAGCAATGTACGTCTATATAGCTCAATTTATTTTGTTTTTGTAGTGTTCTAGATAAAGGTCTACAAGACACACTTTTTATTTTTACTTTGTCTCAAATATTCATTGTCTCAATGTCATGCATACCTGTTATTTGCATGGTTACTGAAATGCCGATTTTGTATATTATTTTATTTGAATTGTAAGTGACAGTGCTGTTGGTGTGCTTATTATAAATAAATAAATAAATAAACATTTTTGCGTCGGGGGTTAAAAATTAACACAATAATTTCTAGAAACTGGAAAAATTATTTTACTTACTTTTCCAAAGTATCCAGGGTGATATTTATCCATATTCAGTGACTCTCTTAGCTCCTTCAGCATCAGGAGACATCGCAATACTGGTCTTTCAGTCAGGCATATTTTCTTTGATCCTCTTCAAGATAGCAGGTTCAGTATAGAGGACGTTATCCAGCCCCTTTCCCCTCTTCTTCTTCCTCCACCCTGAGCAGGAGCCGATCGGTACCACCTTCTGTGGTCGGCGTGATGAGCGGTCGTGATGGCGACCGCTTGTGTTTAAGCACGGCGTGAAAAAACACAGCCGGGTCGTCCCTGACAAGTATGTAGCGTTGATGTAGTCGGAGCCGGCAAGTGCTGAAGAATTTTCATCAGCACGACACGAGTACGATCGAAAGGTATTATAACTTCAAGGCGACACTAACCTAATTAAGCACTTAACTATTGTTAATGATCTGATTACGGAATTGCTGGCGGCTGGAGTGAAACTAAAAGAAACCGACAAGGTGTCACTTACTTCTCACGCTACCAAATTCATAAATGGTGTTATAACTGCAATAGAAACATTATCGGAAAATAATTTGATTTTGATTCGAGTACGGTCCTCCAGTGAGAGCCGACCCTCTACTTGCTACTTGACTAAATCAGGATATGTCCCATATGTGCTGTCTTTTCAGTCGACGGTGTTCCAGAGGGTTGGTCAGTACAGAAGCCAGAATGTTGACGTGGTTTTCAATGCGAACCTTATAAAGTTTTGTTCTGTGCTCAATCTCTTCTTTAATGGTGATAATTTTGATGTAGTCATGTAATTCAGTTATTTTGGTAAACCATGGAGCATTTGATACGGTTTGCAGCACCTTGTTTTGAAACCTTTGCAGGATCTCCACATTGGAGTTTTTGGCTGTTCTCCATAGTTCAATTCCGTAGGCCTATATGGGCTTCAGTATGGTTTTATATATAAGTATCTTGTTGGAAACGAGGTTAAATTAAGGAACGAGAGTAGTGATACCGTCAACAAAATTCTACAAGTCGAAAACACATTTCCAAATTTCAACAACTCAAGATCGTCGTTTAAGAAGCATAATAGCAACCATCAAAAGTTCAAGGCTGAGAAGAATTCTTTTGTCAAGTGTCACTATTGTGGACGTAAAGGTCATGTCAAATACGATTGTTACGGGATCGAATCAATGCAACGTAAGCCTGCAGACAAACCGCGAACTGTTCAAGCAGTGGAGCTTACTGATGGAGCAACATTATCTAGTGAAGCTTACGGGTTTGCATTCATGTTTGGTAATTACCCAAATGTCGCAAAGGGTAACCAAATAACTTTCCTGCTGGATTCTGGAGCATCGGATCACATTATTAACAGAGAAGACCTTTTCAGTACTTATATTGATTTAAATGTTCCTTTTGAAATTTCAGTTGCTAAACACTCTTTTGTTTTTACTATCAAAGAGGGCACATTGCAAGTGATAAGCAACGCAGGCATTCATGGTACGCTGGAGCACGAGTTATTTTGCCGCGATGTCCCCTACAACCCCCTATCGGCACAGGGCGTTAAGTCCTACAAACCTCCATTGAAAAAGGAGGATCTGCCGACCAGACCCAATTCTTGGTTGGTCCGGGCAACTGCCCAATGATTATTGTCGGACTGTTGTATGTATTCAAAGCGCGCCGAAAATTTTGCTTGCGCGATCCACGTCTATTCCAAGTCCATTGTCGTGTTTCCCATCACTGTTACATCATATCGATTGGAAGTTCCACATTCTTTGATCGGCCGACTGAAAGTTTCGATTTTGAACCTTTTAAGCATTTCAATAACAGCTAAGGCAGTAGCAGGAACTAGGGTAGGCATTTCTACACACAGCTGTCCAATTTTAACAATATGGAACGCATGAACATCCTTTTAAGGAGCAACCGCATTGCACACATTCCTCTCACTCATAGATTAAGATATTAAATTGGCAACTGAAATACCATCAACCGTACTACCAGCATAGAATGTTTTTATCTCCTGAATGAGCTGGTCTTCCGTTATTGTGCTATTATATTTGATATATAGATTCTGTGTTAATGCCTACATATCTTGCTGCAATGATTTTGCTGTTGATATAAGTGTGGCTCCTTGGTCTTCGCCCATTAGCCAATGATACTTCTGTTGAGGGAGCCGGGCAGGAAGTCGTAACCGATGCCTTCCACCTCGTACATCTGCACGTCGGATTCGTTGAGTTCTTCTGGCTGCGCAAGTATGGAGCCGTAGGGGTCGACGCCAATGATTACGCACTGCGGGTAGCGCTCTTTGATCTTGTGACCCACGCCAGAGATGGTGCCGATCGAAGCTGCCACATCTTTACACGCGGGGCGTTTTTCACGGGTTATTGTATTGATCCAAGAGGACTACATCTGGGATCTTTTTGGCTAGTCTGTTGGCCATCATGATGTTGCTAGTTGGTTCTTCCCATGCCGCTTCAGTTGGGGTTCGGATAATTTCAGCCACCAGTGCTAACAATGTGCTAACTTTCTCTTCAGACATTTTTTCTGGTTATACTTTAATACACCTATTACTTTTAACAGCAGCACTGAGGGCCAGCCCAATGCCAGTGTTGCCAGATGTAAGCTCCACAATAACAGACTTGCGAGGCTTCAGCACACCTTTCTGCTCAGCGTCAAGCACCATCCAGTAAGCTATGCGTTTCTTCAGATCCTCCAGGGTTTAATTTTGAGAGGTAACCAATGGAGTATTACCTAGTTCCTTTTCAAAACGACAAACAGCAGTGTAGGCAACTCATTTCATTATCAAATATTATTGTATCATGTTTAACTGTACAGCATCGTGTGTGTTTATCTGTAAGCCATTGTCTTGTTATAACTGTAATAGTAGAGATGTTTCTTTGTCTGTAAGCAATTTTTATGTCCTAACTGTAAAACTATTGTCTTGTTTCCCGTTAACTTTGATGAATGATGAATCGCACCAATGGCAAAGTAATGCGCCAGGATTGGCCAACGGTTGACCAATCATGTAACGCAGACATTCGCGTCGTATTGGCCGAGAGGGGTGAAAGCGGATGGAACAAAACCATTGTGCGCGGGCGCAACAGGTCTCTTTCACTTTTGCTCTTCACCGTGTAACATGTAAGTAGCGGTATTCGTTCTGTGTTTGTGGTGTATTATTATGTGTGTAAAATAAATGCCAACAGTTAGCCAGTATTTTGGTATTGCATTTTCATTGTGTATAAAATAATCCGGTCCAAATCGCAGAAAGCAGTCGTAAAAAGTTAACATTCATTTGTTTGTGAAAGTAAAATGTTAGTTACAATCAATAGAATTAGTTGCTTGAATTTAAGTTCAAGCTATTTAGTTCTTGTGGAGATATTCTTCAGTAGATTTTCTGAAGTAAAAGGTTCAACTCAGCTTTGAGTTTTCGTTGATGCATCTGATTTAACAACAACAACGTATGGAGCTATGTCGAACATCCGTGAGACAAAACCTAGTGCTGATTTGTGGACAAGGTCCACTTAAAACTTTTTGATGATGAATTTTTACGAGCGTTTCCGACAGTGAACCCGACAGGTTAGCCATCCGGCGACGGACATTGTCCACCGTAAACACTCCAATCCTTTATCAATGACAACCGTCAACAGTCGTGATTGAGTTTATTTGAGAGCTGTGATTGCTTCGGTTGCGTGCTGTTGTAAGGTACGCTCTTGACAGACTGCGCCATATCTTGCGTCATGGGTTTGCTCCACCCCGGCAGGTTTTCCTTCTTGACTAATGGTTGGAAGTCACGCGCTTCCATCCACTGGTCGGAGATGAACTTGGTTATCGGGCAGCAGCACGACTCACTTCTGACCCTCCATCAAACGTGGTGGAGCCACTGCTGCCACCACATAGTAATCCTTCGTCTTTGATAAGTCTTTGCGCCATTTCCAACAAGGTGTGGTCCTCGGTCTTCACCCATTTGCCAATGACACTTCTGTCAAGGGAGCCGGGCAGAAATGTGTAACCGATGCTTTCCACCTCATACACCTGCTCTTCGGTTTCGTTGAGTTTCTCTGGCTACGCCAGTATGGAGCCGTAGAGGTATGATATATGATTTTCTGTCAGTGCTTGTTGCCGAAAATCCAGGTTATCACTTGTCCAACATGATGAATTCTGGAATTATATTGAGAATGGTGGTTAAGTAAGTTACGAATACAAATGTGGTTTTGTGGACAGCTATAAGAGGAGAGGTAGAAAAAGAAATGATAGATGAACTGTGTGAAAAAACAAGGTTGTAAAAATAGGGAAAATAAATATATTCACCACTATATTAATTGTTTAAAGCAAATAATTAGAAATACAGAATTAATTGACATTAAAAAATGGCCTCATATTGTACTCGTGTAAAAAAAAACTTCTTCAAAAAATAATACAAACGACCTCCAAATAAAATCACTACAAAGTGAAAAATAACTTCAATTTCGGAAGCCGGACTTCAATTTCGGTCGGACACCCATTTCCGAAATTGAAGTTATTTAGAACATAGAATTTCCTTCTTTTTGAAAAGTTGTTTAAAAATGGGGCGCGTGTATAATGCTCACAACGGATCTTTGTGTCTCTGAATAGGCTGCAAGACCCTGCGCATTAGATTTTTCGGTCAATGTTGAAGGTGAAGATAGCATTGTGTAACTGTCTCTTTCACTCGTTAACGTTTGTCGGATCGTTCTATCTCGCTTACTCTATGCAGTATACTCGATGACAAACTGTTTCTTGCGCAATGGTTAGCAGAGCCAACTTCAGAGACACAAAGATCTGCTGTGGCTACTATACTGTAGTGTCGTGCTTTGCGAGGCACGGAGGAATCACGGTATGCTAAGATGGTCACCCATCCGACAGTTTGGAAAGTGTTGCTTACTATCTTACATACTGAGACTTTTTTATGGTACATAAACCTAATAACACTGCCCGACATAGGGATCGAACACAGGATTTCGCAGGTCAGCTATAGTTGGGCTACCATTATGTCGCCTTCCATTATGAGGCCTTTCCTCGATCTTTGGGCAAGGAGAAAGGTGGCCATTGCTCTGCAGTGGACAATATAGGATAGATGGAAACTGAACTTACCTTCTCCTAAACCTGTCTCAGTGGCGGGCGTACATGTGCCTTGCCTGTCTCGGCGAAGGACCACACCATCATCACACGGACCTTCAGAGGCTGCTCCGAGAAGTGGACCTGGAAACAAGGGGATACAGACATTAGACTTACATTTGTGACTTTACGATAAACCATTTTTATTATTAATAGGCTCTCGTTTAACCACTATCTCACCTGATGGTAAGCAATGATGTGGTAGACGGTGAAGCACGTTTGCCTAGAAAGAACCTATTCACTCTTGAGTTAGACTATAACTATCAAAGAAAAGAGTTGTATCTATCGGGAAACTCAGATTCCATAAGGAAATATGCCATTCCTTAGCTGTGGGCGAGTACATAATGCGAGGACCTAACAAAATAGGATAGACACAGTCTTCATAATATTTTATAATCACAATCATAGCAGCCGAAAGACTGTTGAACATAGGCTTTCCCTAAGTGTCCCCACACCGGCTGGTCCTGTGCGTACCGCATCAAGCGGATTCCCGTTACCCTGACCAGGTCATCGTTCCACTTAGTGGGAGGCCTTTTTACGCTGCGTCTCCGGTTCGCGGTCGCCACTCCAGAACTTTTCGGCCCTGTCGACCATCATGTCTGTGAGCAATGTGCCCTACCCCCTGCCATTTAAGTTAGGCAATTCATCGATATATTTTTATCATAAATATGAGCATTTGCACTACTCTTTACTGTGTCATCACAAAATGGGCATAATAATTATTAGTGAGAAACATTACAAATATATAAGAACTATCTATCTATGGTTAAAAATGTTTATTGGAGGAAGCCATTACTTAAATATCTATCACTTGTGGCGATTAGCATCGTCCACTCGATTTTGAATGTATACAACACTATTCCACGCAATGGGATATCCCTAGAGAACCATAAATTAGTCTATGGTAACTAGACGTATTTGTCAACGGTTGGAGATTGTTTTCACATATTGTTTCCTAAATATATATCGGAAATCAAGTCGAGACGAAATCTTTCATTTAAGTAGAGTGAACAACCGTTCTCCTACGCACTCATGTGGTAAAGGATCATATTCAGTCAAGAGTTATACTTCTAGGCAAGCGTGCTTCACCATCGTTTACCATCAGGCGTGTCAAGCGCGAGCATATTAATAACTAAAAAAAGTAAATTAAAAAATCAAAGACCCGACTTCTTAAGAAGCGAACTGAAAAGATGTAAACAAGAAGAAAACCATGCTGTGCAGTCGGGGGATACATATTCGCGAGCTGGCTGACGAACGAAAACCTTATTATCTGGCGGTGAAAACGTATCAAACGAAGTCTTAATTATATAAATCCGTCTAGTGGTTTGAAAGATATGAGCTAAGTAGTGAGAATGGTTGTTAAGAAGAAATATGGGCAGAGAGCGCCGACTGAATTTCCTTAGTAAAAACTCATAATTCGAGGTTTGGCTCTCGTCTCTTTTCTCCTCCAATATTGGACCAATTTAAAAGATATTTCATAAACTGGTAAAGTAAGATATATACTATGTCCCTATGTTTTCCTTTTTTCATTTATATTTGTCAAATTTGCACACTAAGCCTCTGCTGACAGCGCAATTTTGAGCATTTTTGAGGGCTCTAGTGCTTCTAAAGACAATGTATCATCAAAAAAGAAAGCATAGGGACATAGTATATATCTTTAATTTTCAGTTAACGGATTTTT
This sequence comes from Orthosia incerta, assembly GCA_948252205.1. NCBI lineage: Eukaryota > Metazoa > Arthropoda > Insecta > Lepidoptera > Noctuidae > Orthosia > Orthosia incerta. Next base: position 16,420,652 of record OX411769.1, on the reverse strand, counting down.
TTTTAAATAGGTCCAATATTGGAGGAGGAAAGAGACGAGAGCCAAACCTCGAATTATGACTTTTTACTAAGGAAATTAAGTCGGCGCTCTCTGCCACCGTTTCATCTTAACCAATGTCTTAAATCGTTATTTATCCTAAACCGTTATTTGAAATGAAAAATGGTGTAAGAAACCTATAGATGACTTTAAATATATATCTATATATATATCTATATATATATAGATATATATTTATATATATATATATATATATATATATATATATATATATATAAGGGCGCACGGTTGACACATTGGTTGAGCGATTGACTGCTGCGCTGCGTGTCGCGGGATCGATTCCCGCACGGAACAACTATTTGTATGACCTATAACAGATAGTTGTTCCGGCTCTGGGTGTTGTGTATGTGAGTTTATATGTTTGTAAATGCACCCACGATACAGGAAGGAATTTCTAGTGTGGGGCAATGATTTAAAAAAAAAAAAAAACTATTCAATGATACCCCACTTGACATAGTACACCGATTTTTTCTTTCGGCATTATGGCGTCTGGTTGTCGCTGTAGTTAACTTTGATCTGATTCACTGTCATGTCTTTAATGACACTTGCATGGTTAAAACAAATCGATTCAGGTAAGAATCATCAAAATCAGCCAACGCGTTTGGTCACCAGAACGCCATATAGGAATAAACATACAAACATACATACCTATACTGATAATAATGCTGCCACTCACTCCCTGCGCCACTCGCTGCTTGTCAGATTCCTTGTGGAAGTATCTGCTCATTGCAGCCTCTTTACTACGAGTATCCTTGATCTTCATAGCTTCTAAACTGCCCATTCTTATAACTCTTTAACCTGACTCCATTAGAAAAGAAGTATTTTCCAGGTGCTTCTGATTTTCCAGCAAATAGAGAACCGATCATGACAGTGGGGGCTCCCAGAGCTCATGACTTGACAATATAGCCCATAGATTGTATTCCACTATCTGCAATAACTGGTACATTGAACTGACGAGCATATGATGAAACTTGGTACATAGCAGTGGTTTGAGGACAGCCACTGCCCATGCCATCTCTCAAGGTATCAGCAGCGACGTCTATAAGATTTTTAGCTTGCGTTCTTGTCACAGCATTATCTCCAATCACTTAGATGTCAGGGTAGGACTTTTTAATATATTTTATGATTTTAATCTGATATATGGAATTTAATTTAGATGAATCAAGAATAATCACATCCACTTCATTATTGACTAGAAACTTCTCTGTCTTCGTCTCTGTCTTTTTCACGAGTTCCAATAACAAAGCCAACCAACACCTGCTTATTGGAATCCTTAGAAGCCTTAGGGTAGTTTCGAGCCTGCTTTAAATCATTTCTTGCAATAAGGGCGACAAGCTCTCCATTAACATTAACAATAGACATTTTAACTTCCTTGCTCTTTTCAAGAATGTAATTGGCATCCTGTAAAGTGACACCAGATTGAGCAGTAATCATATCATGAATGGGTGTCATGACTTTCTTCAGACTCAATCGAGGATCTCCGTCCCTGAAGTCAATATCTCCAGAAGTGGCTATTCCAATTAGTTGCCCACCTAGCTTGCCATTTTCTGTGATGTGATATCTAGAAAACCCATTTTGTCTCTTTGCTTCAATGACATTTGCTACAATTTTGTCGGGACCCATCCATACAGGATCCCTGATGAACCCTTGTTTATAGTTCTTCATTGGCCTGGTACTCTGGCGTGCAGTTGTGGTGGATGATGCCGCAGAGTGCCATCGCTATCGCAATGTCGGCTTCGGTCACGGACTCACGGTGTCCATAGGAGCGGACAAGCGGTAATCTCAGGTTATTTTTTTTAGTAAGAGGCGATGTTAGGTCAACTTCCTCAGCGGTGAAGTCTATGTACCCGGGTAGTGACAGGAAATCATTGTAGGTCTGTCCCTTCCGGTTTTCGAAGATCTGTGCTCCGGAGAGTCCGTCGCGAACGTCGGACGTGGACGTTATGGTGCTATCAGTAGCGTCGGTTGAATACAGTATTCACGAATATATACACTATATGCCTAAGTATGTGTTGTAGAACGAAATCGCACACGTGGTGTTTGTTTTAATTCCAAACTTAACACAACTTCTGCACAGTAACTTTATAGGCCCTGGATTTGGAGTTTCAATTTTATCTGCCCAAGTTACCTCCCGACACTCTTGATCTGTGTTCGTGGTATCCTCATCTTGCAGTTTGTTTCCCCAGCTCAGGATTTCACTTTCATCTGACCAAGACGTCTCCGAACACTCTTGTTCTGGGATGTTGGTATCTTCACCCTGTGGTGCATCTTCCCAGTTCTGGGGCTCACTTTCATCTGCACAAGCCGCCTCCCAACACTCTTGTTCTATGTTCGTGGTAACTCCGCCTTGCGTATTGTCTTCCCAGCTCTGGGTTTCACTTTCATCTGACCAAGACCTCTCCGAACACTCTTGCTCTGTGTTGTTGGTATGTTCACCTTTCGGTGCGTCTTCCCAGCTTTGGGGTTCACTTTCATTTCCCAATTCACCTCCCAACACTCTTGTTCTGTGTTCTTGGTATCTTTGCCTTGCGGTACTTCTGCCCAGATCTGGGGTTCACTTTCATCTCCCCAAGTCGCCTCCCGATACTCTTGTTCAGTGTTGTTGGTATGTTCACCTTTCGGTGCGTCTTCCCAGCTTTGGGGTTCACTTTCATCTCCCCAAGTCGCCTCCCGATACTCTTGTTCAGTGTTGTTGGTATGTTCACCTTTCGGTGCGTCTGCCCAGCTTTGGGGTTCACTTTCATTTCCCAATTCACCTCCCAACACTCTTGTTCTGTGTTCTTGGTATCTTTGCCTTGCGGTACTTCTGCCCAGATCTGGGGTTCACTTTCATCTCCCAAGTCGCCTCCCAACACTCTGGTTCTGTGTTCTTGGTATCTTCGCCTTGCGGTACGTCTTCCCATCTCTGGGGATCACTTTCAACTGCCCAAGTCACGTCCCCACACTCTTGTTCTGCGTTCTTTGTATATTCGCCTTGCGGTACGTCTTCCCAGCTCTGGGGTTCACTATCATCTATCCAAGTCGTCTCCGAACCCTCCTAGTTCATTTACAATATTTTCGGGACCCATGCATACAGGATCCCTGATGAACTCTTGCTTATCACACTCTTGTTCTGTGTTGTTGGTATGTTCGCCTGGTGCGTCTTCCCAGCTTTGGGGTTCACTTTCATCTGCCCAAGTCGCCTCCCGATACTCTTGTTCTGTGTTGTTGGTATGTTCACCTTTCGGTGCGTCTTCCCAGCTTTGGGGTTCACTTTCATCTGCCCAAGTCGCCTCTCGATACTCTTGTACTGTGTTGTTGGTATGTTCGCCTTTCGGTGCGTCTGCCCAGCTTTGGGGTTCACTTTCATCTGCCCGAGTCGCCTCCCGATACTCTTGTTCTGTGTTGTTGGTATGTTCACCTTTCAGTGCGTCTTCCCAGCTTTGGGGTTCACTTTCATCTGCCCAAGTCACCTCTCGATACTCTTGTTCTGTGTTCGTGGTATCTTTAACTCGGCGTTCGTCTTCCCTTCTCTGGGGCTTACTTTGACTCGGGGTTCGTCTTCCCAGCTCTGGGGCGACTTTCATCTGACCAAGACATCTCCAAACACTCTTGTTTTGTGTTCTTGGTATCTTAGCCTCGCGGCACGTCTTCCCATCTCTGGGGATCACTTTCATCTGCCCAAGTCGGTTCCCAACACTCTTGTTCTGTGTTCTTGGTATCTTCGCCTTGCGGTACGTCTTCCCAGCTCTGGGGTTCACTTTCATCTGCCCAAGTCACCTCCCAACACTCCTAGTTCATTTACAATGTTTTCGGGACCCATGCATACAGGAGCTCTTGTTTATCACACTCTTGTTCTGTGTTGTTGGTATGTTCACCTTTCGTTGCGTCTTCCCAGCTTTGTGTTCACTTTCATCTGCCCAAGTCGCCTCCCGATACTCTTGTCCTGTGTTGTTGGTATGTTCACCATTCGGTGCGTCTTCTCAGCTTTGGGGTTCACTTTCATCTGCCCAAGTCGCCTCCCGATACTCTTGTTCTGTGTTGTTGGTATGTTCGCCTTGCGGTACGTCTTCCCAGCTCTGGGGTTCACTTTCATCTCCCAAGTCGCCTCCCAACACTCTGGTTCTGTGTTCTTGGTATCTTCGCCTTGCGGTACGTCTTCCCATCTCTGGGGTTGACTTTCAACTGCCCAAGTCACATCCCCACACTCATGTTCTGCGTTCTTGGTATCTTCGCCTTGCGGTACGTCTTCCCAGCTCTGGGGTTCACTTTCATCTGCCCAAGTCGTCTCCGAACCCTCCTAGTTCATTTACAATATTTTCGGGACCCATGCATACAGGATCCCTGATGAACTCTTGTTTATCACACTCTTGTTCTGTGTTGTTGGTATGTTCGCCTGGTGCGTCTTCCCAGCTTTGGGGTTCACTTTCATCTGCCCAAGTCGCCTCCCGATACTCTTGTTATGTGTTGTTGGTATGTTCGCCTGGTGCGTCTTCCCAGCTTTGGGGTTCACTTTCATCTGCCCAAGTCGCCTCCCGATACTCTTGTTCTGTGTTGTTGGTATGTTCGCCTTTCGGTGCGTCTGCCCAGCTTTGGGGTTCACTTTCATCTGCCCAAGTCACCTCCCGATACTATATTTCTGTGTTCTTGGTATCTTAGCCTCGCGGCACGTCTTCCCATCTCTGGGGATCACTTTCATCTACCCAAGTCGTCTCCGAACCCTCCTAGTTCAGGGCTTGGTCTAGCGGTATTAAATGACTAGCTTGATAGGTAGGCGGTAGGTTATGACCGATAGTTATTATAGATTTAACATTATAAGGCACAAAAAACTCTTGGGCAGCAGCGCGGCGTTCTAATTCGGCTTCACTTTCTCTAAGTTTTGTTATGGATCCCTGATTGGTGGTACTAATACATCATGATCAGGTACATCTGCAACATTTTCTGATTCTCTTGTTTTATCTCTTTGTTTAATAATATCTACATGGTCAGCCCACATCTGGGAATCTGCCGTGTTTCTCGTTTCAGCTGTCGATAATTTGCCTTCGATAATTTGCTCAGACTTGGTTAAGCTTTGTTGGTTCTTGTCCACACGCTAGTTGAGAGGTTTGGTGCTGCGCGGGTTTATGTTTTCTTTTCTTTTCTCGTACTTGTAATTTCTGCATCTCCTTCAGGTCGTTGTGCCGCCCAGTCACGCAGGAGCCTGGCCTGAAGTGAGTTAGAGGGCGAGATGGAAGTGCTCTCGCGGCCCGAGCTCTCACTGCTGCTGTCGATCTCCAGCGTGACGCGCACTGATTACTTCTTCAGCTTTTTTCTTCTGTGAACAAATTTCGTTGGAGATAACATTCGTCGAGTAAACATCTGACACTTTTGTTCATGCGTTTTATTTTGATATCTTTGAATTACATAACATATAACATTACGGCTGTTAGATATCTATGTAATAGCCAAACCGAACTATACACTAGAAAATAATTTTGAATAGAATAGTGAGATTGACAAAAAAAAATACTGTGCAAAAGCGTGGGGTGGTTTTAAAGATATTCTGAAAATTACTCTACTTTTACCAAAATTTTCAATAAAATATTATAACAATTGACATCAAGCTCACGCTTTTTACAATAAAATATAATTTATTGTTTTTTTTTTCTACTTTATATTTTAGTTTTCTATTAAAGCTTTTCTATTAATTTATACTATTATTTATTTTTACTTTTTAGTTCAACAGCTAATCCTGAAGGTCCTGGTAAGAATAAGGGAACAGACTATTTAAATTATTGCATTGTCATCGGTCCTTGATAAGAGTGCAAATTTTCAAATTAAACCGACGTTTTGAAGGGCAGGGAAATCACGTTCAAGGATTCCGTTACATAGATACATAGATATAAGATACATACATACCAAATTAATAAAATCGTGTTAGAAAAACCAGATGCATTCAGGTATCATTAGTCATCTACAACCCTCGCTCTTTATGGGCCATAAACAAAGAGATAAAAAGTCAGAAACAGCTCAATACGAGAACAAACCAAGGCAAAATATGTAATCAAACAAAAACTAACACTTAAATGGAGATGAGCTGGTCATATACAAAGATTAAAAGATGGACAAAAGTAATAACAAATTGATGTCCCATAAACAGAAAGCGAAGACGCGGTAGACCCAACAAGAGATGGAGCGATGACATATCAGGCTTAATAGAAAGACATGGAGTAGACTAGCTAGAGATAGACCCAGAAGAAGGAGGGTTTAGGCGGTCCTTTTAATAAAAATAAATGATGGAATAATAGTAGTTTATGCAATGGTCATATAATAGGGGTTATTAAGGGTACACTAGTCGACGGCACCAACTATTTTGTGCGCGGGGTTAAAATGCATTTTATATCAACCGACAACACGTGCGGAAGAGATAGATACTGTGATGATCAGTAGGAAGCTAGTTCGCGTACGAATACACACTTTCGCAAATTTGTAGCGAAATGGATAATGATTTAGGACGAAACCGAGCGCGCGAAGCAAGTTAAAGTATAATTCATTTAAATGATTTAATTAAAGGATCTACAACACTCTAGTTAAATAAAATTGATTACGGATTTTATTGGGAATAATAATATGTAGCTATAATAATTTTATTGTTAATGTTATTTTAATGGACATATATGTTTTTAATTTGTGTTTTATTGTTTTTTTCATAGATTTAGATTTTTTTTTGCTACGGTTTTTTTATTGTGTTTGTAATTTTAATGGAAGAATGAATTTTATTGGTAAAATTATTGTTATTTGACGGAATGAAGAAATTGCAAATTTTATTGTAACTAATCATTTATTTTCAATACACTTGCTCATAAAGTGGCTCTAATTTCACCGCAATTAGGTATATAATGATACCTGTAATCAAACTGTGACTTTTTCATTGCTATTATTCACAAGTGAGTTATAGTTTTTTTATAATGGTTTCCTGCCTTCATTTTAAATACTTTTAAATTAAACTAATTATAAAAGTGTCACAAATCAATCCAATGAAAATTAATAAAATAAGTCATTAATTTTAATCCAGTTAAAATTGAAGTATTTTCAATATAATAAAATGTAACACTGTTAATCAATTAAAAGTGTCCCATTCGACATTAATCCCTTTTTATTCCTGTCATGGAAATAGTACTTACTATATCCATAATCATGTTATGGATATAGTAATTACTATTTCCATGATATCCATTGAATACATAAAATGTGGCATAGCTTCTAGTGAAACAATTCAGCAAAATGCTAGAACCTAACATATTGCTTGCTCGTTTCATGCAAATTCGTATTCAAATAGATAATTTCAACTTGTACGTGTTTATTAAATAAAACTTGCCCTCAAATATAACTTTTGTTTCTCTGCAATAAAGAAAACTTGAAATACCCCATTTTGTACGTGGCTAAAACGCTATCCGCGAAAAGCTATAAAAAAAAGAAACCTCATTGTTTTATTCTATGGCCGATAGCCATTGTTAGATGCGCGCGCATAGGAAAACTGATTAATTTACCCCGCCATTGCGAAAAAAAAATCACAACTCGTTTTCACAGTTGAAAATGATTTTTTTGTATTATTTTCTTCACAAGTGTGTTGAAAAACGTCGTATGATACACGTGTGTATTGATGAATACCGTCCTCGGCTCTCTTAAGACCCTCACCTAAAGGTTCGGGTCTCAATGGCGCCTCAGCGGTAATCACCAACATTACGCACTTGTACCATAATGTACTATTGTAGGAAACTGTTATTTTTGTTATTATATTGTAATCAAATCATAATTCTGATTACCCAAATTATAGTAATAATAATACTTTTCGATACTAATTGATTTAAAATTGTTATTACCCAATAATGTAAAAGTTTCCTAATTTATAAGAAACTAGCTGTTGCCCGCGGCTTCGCTCCCATGTACCACCCCACAGGACCCATTTTCGAGATAAAAAAATAGCCTATGTCACTCAGGAATAATGAAGCTGAAATGTCAATTTTTTTTTCAAATCGGTCCAGTAGTTTAAGAGCCTATTCGGTACAAACAAACAAACAAAATCTTGTGGGGTATCAAAATAAAGGGTTTTAAGAGGTGGTTTCAAAAATATAAAACACTTGTATGTTTAAATGTACCTAATTCTAAAAAAATATATTAATTAGTTGTATATAAAAAAAAAAAAATTAAAAATTTAAAAAGCCCGACTGCTTAAAAAGCGGGTCAAAGGGTTTTTTTTTGTTTTTAATATTTTATTCTTCTGTTTTATAACCATCGCTCTTATCTATACTTTCATATTCATACTAATATTAGATCCTTATATATTATGAAATAGGTGTTTTTTGATATAGGTTACTTTGAACTTTGATAACTACAGTTCGACTTGTAATCATTATTATAATATTATAAAGAGGTAGAGTTTGTGACTTTGTGAGTTCAGTAGATGCAAGTAAAATTCCATCCATTTCTCTGTGTTTGGTTGAGCTGAAATTTTGCCAACACACAATTTTTCTTTTTTCTTGTGACAACGCATATCATCATCTTCCTGCCCTTGTCCCATCTTACTTGGGGTCAGCGCAACACATTTTCTTCTGCCATACCGTCCTATCCCCCGTCAAACTATCACTGACTCCCTTTTCTTTCATATCACTCCTCACACAGTCCATCCATCTTTTCTTTGGCCGTCCCCTCCCTCTCCATCCATCCACATTTATATTCATAACTCTTTTAGTAACATGCGTTTCATCCCTCCCCATCAGATGACCATACCAGGACAAACGGTTTCCTTTCAACTTTTCTGTCACTGGCGCCACTTTCAAACTTCCTCTAATATACTCATTTCTCACTTTATCCATTCTCGTCACTCCGCACATCCATCTCAACATTCTCATCTCTATGTAGCAGAGATGAGAATGTTGAGATGGCAATCTCTTTTCATCCATCTTTTTCACAGCCCAACATTCTGATCCATACAGTACGACAGGTCTTATCACGGACGTATAAATTTTGCCCTTTAACTTGAGGAGCATCCGTGGGTCGCAAGTTTTTCCAGTGACCTGTCGCCATTAAATCCATCCCGAGTTGATCCGGTGCGTTACGTCTCGGTCTACCTCGCCATCCCCTTGGACAAGCGACCCTATTGTGACAACGCAATTTTTAAATATAAATCTTTTACTTGCCAGCTTGTTCATTAAATAATCTTTTTTTTAATATGGAAACTTGTTTTTGAAAATGATTTGTTTGTAAGACTAGACGTGAAGATGGCCACTGGAGAAAGGTGATAACCAAACAGCGGCAAAGGTTGGGTCATAGAAATCAAGGGAGTCAAAAAGTGCGGTGGGTCGACAATATCATCAATGTCTTGGAAGACACCTGGATGAGGCACGCACAGAACCGGGAAGCATGGCAGAAATGAAAGGAGCCCTAAGTGATAATGATGAAGCATCTTACCTGTTCCGTTATGCCTTCTCGGAGGCCGTGCTGTCGTGACTAGGGGACAGGCAGCGCTTGGCCTGCGGTGACGGTTTGGCGCCACGTGCTGTTGTCTGTAGCCCACGGCGCAGTAGTTGGCGGGTTGGCGCAGTCTGAACACTGCCACGTCGGTCCTCGCTTTGCAGTGTCAATACGACCTATGAGTATACTGTTACTTTATAAATTTGTGTAACAGATCTAATTACTACCACTAACGCCATCTGCGTATAAAGCTGTAAACTATTACCAGCAAGTAAGCGTAACCAACCAACTGTGTTCATATCATTGATTGTCTTGTAAATAGTTAGCAAGATTGATACTAGGTGTCGCTGTTCGCTTACCTCGGTTTTCTAAATCTCGGTGTTAAGATTTACCGCTAATTAGTGACCTTCGCTACATTGTTTTATGCATGATTACTACTAACCAAGTGCACCAACCACTTCATCCTACTTGTAAAAGTGCGTAGGACTCTCTGGCTAGCTAGTTTTCGTGACTTTTACTTATTTGTTGAGTGAGATGAGAGGTCATCTACCGCCTCCCTTGTTCAAGCGGGCGTGGTGAAGTTGGTGGAAGCCTACTATAAATACTGTATAAATCACTCTAAATTCTGTAATCATCCATAACTGTTGGAAATTACTAAATAAATCGTCCTGCCTAAACCCTGGAGTTTTCCTGTCTGCCGGACCGAGTGACGTCCTCGACTTCCAGTCAACCCCCTTTACACCTGTACATTGCAAAATTAAATCTAAGTGCCTCATCACTTACAGAAAAGCACAGTATGCACTAAATTATGCGCAGATAATTACAGAATGAATTAATAAAAAATTGATAGCAAAAAGAAACTATTAAAATTTAAATTGATTGCAGTAAATTAAATTAAATAACATAGATTAAATTTAATCTATGTTGTAGTCGCAATTTAATTATATTAAATTAGAATAGATTACATTAAATTGGAATAGATTAAGTTATATTTGAATAGATTAAATTAAATTAGAATATATTAAATAAAATAAAAAAGTTAATAATATCAAAAAACCCTCAAAAGCAAACTAAAAATATGTAAACAAGAAGAAAATCTTGCTGTGCAGTCGGAGGATACATATTCACGAGCTGGCTGACCGAAACCAGATGTATCCTCCGACAGCACAGCATGATTTTCTTCTTGTCGCTTTTGAAGCAGTCGGGTTTTTTGATTTTATTAACATTTTTTATTTACAACTTTTTAGTCATACTTTTTTTTTCGAATGGCTTTAAACATATAAGTGGTATAGATTTTCGTAATCACCTCTAAAAACCCTTCATTCTGATACCCCACTCGATGGAATTCGATGAAAAAAAAATTGCAACCCCTACAATATTTGGGCGCACGGTTGGTGCAGTGGTTGAGCGATTGACTGCTGCGCTGCGTGTCGCGGGTTCGATTCCCGCACGGAACAAATATTTGTATGATCTACAAATAGTTTTTCCGGCTCTGGGTGTTTGTGTATGTGAGTTTATATGTTTGTAAACGCACCCACGATACAGGAGAAATTCCTAGTGTGGGGCAATGTTTTAAAAAAAAAAAAACAGAAATATTGGCGCCCGAAATCCGCCATGTTTCTTTTTTTTCAACGGCACTTATCTAAGAACACTTGGGCGGCCAAGACCTATCTAACGATGTCTTAATTATAAAAATCCGTCAAGGTTAAAGAAAGAAAGTGGTGGTGGTTTAAAAGATACGCGGTAATAAAGAATATTACATACATACAAACATAACATACATACATACAAGTTAAGCGCGAAAAACATAACCCTTTCCTTGCAGCCGGGTAATTAGAATACATTTTATTATGTGTATATAAGGTTAGGTACTAGGGATACTAAATGACAAGCGAAATCTGGCGCAGCACCAACATCATTAAGTAAATAAATATTGATTTGCCGAGGCATGAGGTTATCACACCACGAACTTCCAAACCCCAAACTGCTACTGAGAAACTTCTAATAGAAAAACTCAGTACTACTTTGCCCAACCTGGCCATCGAACCCAAGACCCCAAGCTGAGAACAAAGACCAGATGTATTGCAATATGTATCGGCTGTAAACAGAGGCTTTCATTTGAACAGCACAAAAACTGCATTCGAAGCTACGGTAACGTACTTACGGGTATCATCGTCGCTCGACAGAGTGCTGGGAGTAGCCGCGCAGGGACACGGGCCCGTTGAGGCACAGGAGTACGTGGAGACGCAGGCTCGGGCGTGGCTGCTAGCGCCTCCATTGGTTCCTGCTGGTTGGACCCGCTAGGGCTTGGCTGACTGCTGCGGTGGAATCCGCGTGGAGACGTCGGGGCCCGTAGATCGGCGCCTGCCGAAGCATCCACCAGATCCTGTTGTCGCAGGAGCCTTCACTGCGTCCTGCCCGTTTAAGCCGTTCGAGCTTGACAGATTGCCGTGGTAGAATAGGCGCTAATAGGCCCATTGCCTCGGCGCAGCCTGAGCCACTGGAGGTTTCACCGAATCCTGCCAGTTCAAGTTGGACTTCCCCGCCGACTCGTGTTCCTACACTTGCTACTCCATTTCCTCTCGCAAATTCTGAAATCACGTCATCTTCAGTTAAAACACAGGCCCCACTCACAGATTAGGGAGGTAATCTGAGGCCTCGTGTCTCGTGTGAGTCACAATAGTACATTTCGTGTCGAGCATAAAAAGTCGAGATTTTAACACGAGTGATGTAGCCAATTTTGACGTGAACCGAAGGCGAACGTCGAAAGCTACATGCGAGTGTTAAAATAAAGCCTTTTTATGCGAGACACGAAAGGTTCTTTTTCTACTACCTGATGAGCTTACTTAATTAAATGCGAATAAAGGCGGAACCACACTTACGTGGCGTGGCGTGTCGTGGCGCCTTCTGACGCAGTTGATTGGCTACAAAACTCGTTGCGCTATGACGTAGGCTGGAACAGAGTCGTTTGATTGGTGGATCCCGCGCCACGCCACGCCACGACACGTAAGTGTGTTTCCGTCATAAGTTCCAACAACAATTTTTTAGAAACGTTCAGACTAAAAACCACAGACTATATACACACAATCAACGCGCGTTTTTTCGAAAGTTAATAGGTTCAGTATCATTCTGCCAGTTACATAATGATCCATACAATAGTTATTTATGCTACAAGTGCGGAAAGTAGGTGATTTCCGATGAGTGGTATTTTTATCACGAGCGAGCGAAGCGAGTGAGTCGATAAATCGACACTAGTCGGAAATCATTAGGCACGTGTATCAAACAACATTTTACTATGCATTGTGCGAGGCAATAAAAAATATATATTTGAACCAAGCAAGAAATTAATAAAAATGGCGCCATTTACATGCGCAGTAGATATGCCCGAGGAACTATTACCTCGGCATATCTACTGCGCATGTGCAAATAGCTGTCACGTCGTAACGCAAAAAGGCACGAGAAAAATATTTATTCTGCCAAACGTATTTAATGAATATTAAAAATTAATTTATTGATCAAAATCTAAATCTAGTGTAATTAAAAACGCCTTAAATGAAGTATTAGTTTTGTTTTACCTTTTCTAAGAATGATAATCTGTACTTAACTAATTGTTAAAACTTTTCTCAAATAATAAAAACTATGGGAAGGGGTGACGTTGAAGTTAAAAATTAAAAAAGTACAGGAAAGTAAAAAGAACTAGAAAAAATATTGACACTTTCCACACAGTTTGGCTGCTTGGAAAACGCTCTTTTCGAGGACATACATAAATTTTCAATATGGCGCGTTTCAACTGGACATATTTTTTTACAAAGAAAACAGCCTATACAGCCTATTCGATTTTTGACAAACGTTGATGTGAAAATAATTAACTTAAAACTGGTAATTAAATATATTAAACAACTATTTAAAAAAAAATGAGAATTCATTGCTAAAACGTACGGAATCATTAATTTTCCTCGTATAAAATCGTATCCCATTTTATTCTATGTTTGAAAACTCCTTGCTACTAAACTTTTTTAACTTGACTTATAAATTTAAAACTAAACTGCAAACATAATGATCGAGCTCGTAAACAAAAGTCACGACCGCGTAACAGAAAGATGCCTATGCGTAAGATTTAACTTTCGAATCATAATTATAGCCTCTGAAAGTACGCCATGTTTAACAACTGTATTGAAAAAGTCATTTCGTAACTGTTATTTTTTTTTTATAATCTTGTGTCTAAATGTTCATATTTCGAAACAAATTTCTTAGGCAATGTGTTACATAATATACATCGAAAGTTGACTCGGAAGTGTTACATATTTTGACGAACAGAAATATTAAACTTACCTATAGTACGCCGAGCGAAAAGCACGTCAAAACCGATACTGACCGTATCGGTAATGTAGTCATTTATGTAAGTTCACACGTAAAACTCAGTAAGGCCCACTAGCACGAAAAACTTAACAGAGTTAGTTGCTAATACGATGTTAAATTGATAGTTTATCATACAATATAAACCTCGTTTTAACAACTAACTCCGAGTTAAATTTTTCGTGCAAATGGGACTAAGAAACGATACTGAACAAAGTTGCAAGAATTACAAAATTGTGACCGTACGCGAGGGAGATTCGTAATCAACTGAAGGAAGACCGCATAGAGAGACCAGCTAGCACGGGCCGTATGACTTGAGTGCAGGTAGCAAGGGCACGGGTGGTGGCGGGGTACAGGCGAAATAATAAAACATGACTAATATAACAATAGTATAACAATCTGGTACCCAAGATGCAAAAAATCCGGCCAAGTGCGTGTCGGGCCACGCGCAGTAATAGGGTTCCGTAGTTGCATAATAATGCGGAGTACGAAGAGGGCTTTTAGTTGTTACACGAACATTAAAACGATTTCAGCGGCTCACAACGTCTAAAAACGGGGGCATTTGTACAAATTTTTACTGTTCCAAGTACATTTTATAAGTTGGTCGACTATTACTCGTAAACTTGTAAAGCCTTCTTAGCTGTGATAATATTCCTTTTAATTTCGATATATTATATACTACTGCCGTGACTTTTTTTACATAGCTAAAGCCGGTACCTTGACTCTAACAAAAATTAGCAATTAAAGCGTAATTTTACGCAAACGGATCTCTGAATCGAAAAATGGTTCTAACAGACCCGTAATATTTTTGAATGGCCTTTCCAACGATACCCCACACCATGGGATAGACAAGAAAAAAAAACATCTCCACTTTACGTCTATAGGAAGAACCCAAAAAAAAAACTTGATTTTATTTAACCATTTTGTCGTAATTATATGAATATCAATACAACATCTATGCCAAATTAAAGCTTTCTAGTACTAAGAGTCTATGAGCTAAGCTACGGGCGGACAGACGGACATAGCGAAATTGTAAGGGTTCCTTGTTGACTTCGGAACCCTAAAAAAGGAAACGTAGGCCATTTCAAAGGGAAAAAGAAAAAATAAAAGCAGTAAAAAATAATGGACATGGACCGTGCTAAACAAAACCTTTACCATTACCATTTCTTTTTGTAGACACAAAAACGTAGGTACAGATACAAATACAATACTGTTAATGACAGGACACTTGTGGACAGTTTTTGTGGAAAGTCGAGCTTTATTCATTATTCGGTTCTTTTACAGCAACCTCGCTGAGACTAAACAATGAACTAAACAAACTGACAAAAGTGATGACTTTGAGTAAAGCGGGCAAAGAGGCTCACCGGCAATGAGGCACTGGTTAAGACAAAGCTCCAGAGCCTTGAACATCGTCGCCAAGTTGTCAGCTTGTCGGTTTTTTATCGGTTACATTTCGATTGTGCGATGGAATTGCATGATCTAATTTCATCATGGGACTAGCAGAGGTACGGCGATGCGCCATCGGTAAGTACATGGTGGACATCCCACCCATACGCACAAAACGTTTTGGAAACACGTTTTATTATGCGTACAGCTAAGGAGTGGTATTCCCTGCCGGAGTATGTTTACCGATAGCTACAATCTAGGGGTCTTTAAGTCAAGAGTGAATAGATTATTTCATGGCAAGCGTATCTCACCGTCGACCACATCATCGCTTACCATCAGGTGAGATAGTGGTCAAGCGCAAGCCTACAGACAAAGAAAAGAAGATAATATGTTTTTGTGTTCCCTTAGCACCTTGGTACCTGTAAACCGTCTGTCGATCCAAGTTAGCAGGTATGCGTATGTTCAAAGTAGTACCTTGGTTCTATGCTTACAACAGAAGCTAAAGATGACGCCGCGGAGCTCACAACCAGGTTGTGTGCTCCAAAGAGTATGTAACACTAAGTTTAGTGTGCTCTGTGGTTGACGCGGATGTGACTCACAGTTCAATAATTTGAAATTATTATTTTATTTCAATTTATGTTATTTAATTACCTACAAACGTTTGCGGCGCATAAAATTAGTGAAAAATATATTGCAACCGGCATGTCCTAGAACCAAAAAATTCGAAGACATGTGACATCCAACCCGCACTGGGCCCGCGTGGTTGATTACGGCCACGCTGCCAAGCAAGCCAAATACATTGAGTTATTTTCTTGAGAATTTGCCAACGAGAACGTGGACATAAGCATTCACTAACAGGTTCTTCAGGTAGTGAAACTAAAGGACCTCCTGATAAGTGTCCAGTATTCTGTGCCTGCAGTCAAAACGTTCGATTCTTGCGGGTGTGGAGTAGGGCATGTAATATCGGAATTCTAATATTAAGGCCGTACCCTGACCAAAAAATCAGCATGAGATATGAGCATTCCTATTGGCCTAGCGGCACTGGTGGCGCATGAATTACGGTAGTGAATACGCCTAGATTTTAGAATAAAATCTTTATAAAATCGAATATTGGTATTCTGAAAAAAATAAAACTTACAAAATGTTCGTTATCAAATTGTCTATCCATTAGTGTTAGTATAAAACATAATTAATGAATACTTTACGATGAGATGCATGTTATCAATAATTATTTCACATTTTTATGGTTTTGTTGGAAGGAGATTAGTGACACATATACATCTTTAAAAAAAAAGTGTACTACCATTTTAGAATCAACATTATGTAGAAATTTAATGTATTTTTATTAATTGATATTTCTTTGAAAATAAAGAGTAGATAGCTCTTAAAAACTGCACAAAATTCGACTAGCGCGGCGTTTTGCTCGGGGACGCGCCTTAATCCATTTTTTATTGCATTTATTCGGTATGAAGTTGGATTGAGTACAATAAAAAATACGATTATGCCGAGACATAAACAAGATATTCCATTGTGTCTCTCTCTAATCAGCAGTGACTGGATAATCGGGCGCTTTTTAGGGTTCCGTACCCAAAGGGTAAAAACGGGCGCCTATTACTAAGACTCCGCGGTCCGTCTGTCTGTCTGTCCGTCTGTCACCAGGCTGTATCTCATGAACCGTGATAGCTAGACAGTTGAAATTTTCACAGATGATGTATTTCTGTTGAGATCTGACACCAGTCTTGCCAAGGGGTACCGTGTTACCCAGTTACTGGGTTGTGGAGGTCAGATAGGCAGTCGCTCCATGTAAAACACTGGTACTTAGCTGAATCCGGTAAGACTGGAAGCCGACCCCAATATAGTTGGGAAAAGGCTAGGCAGATGATGATGATGATGTATTTCTGTTGCCGCTATAATATCAAATACTAAAAACAGAATATAATAACTATTTGAGTGGGGCTTCCATACAACAAACGTGTTTTTTTGCGAATTTTTGCGATAATGGTACGGAACTCTTCGTGCGCGAGTTCGACTCGCCTACTGTGAGTCTACTGACTGGCCTACCGGCGGCGCTGTGTGTGTATGACTAGATGTATGAATGTGAGTGAAGCAAAATAAGTATGTAAGGATTGTAGCAGCGTTATGTAGTTTCTGCCTACCCCACAGATAACCTGTGGGGAGGTAATCTGTGGCCTACTCCCATGGGAAAAAGGCGAGAGTTTATGTATGTATGATGTATTACTAATAAGAGAGCTGCTCCTGATAGGGAATAGCTCATACCCGCTAAATCCTCCTTCAACTCATCTGCTCATACGTACCAGGCCCCTCAGAAAGTATTGCGAAAAAAAGTTTTTATATATGGGAGACTGGCCAGTTATAATGTTTTTCGAAAATATGATTATTTATAAGTAAAAATAAGTAAGTTCCAATTTCAAAATTTCCCTCCACATTTTTTGCGAGTTAATTCAAAGTATTGTGTCTCACTGAAATATGGATCTGCGCCGGGAACATTTTAGAGCTATGATTTTATACGATTTCAAGTGTCGCCTGAAACCGGATGAATCGTACGATAGACTTCAAATGGCATTCATGGATGAAGGCCCTTCCAAGGCAACCGTGTATCGTTGGTATAACGAATTCAAGCGCGGTCGACCAACTTTGGGGGATGACGAAAGAAGCGGTCGCCCTTTGACGGCTGTTACCGAAGAAAACGTGCTAGCAGTGAAAAATTTAATCCAAGACAATAGGCGAATTACATATCAGGAGATTCAACACATATTGAAGATTGGATCGGGAAGCGTTCACGAGATTCTACACAGCCATCTTCGCGTGAGGAGGATAGTATCACGCTGGGTGCCGCACAACCTCACCGATGCTCAGAAGCAGGCCCGGGTGGAATGGTGCCGTGATATGCTTAACAAATTTGAAGCAGGCTCGTCTCGGCGTGTTTACGACATCGTTACAGGTGATGAGTCCTGGATTTATCAATACGACCCAGAAACCAAGCGCCAGTCAACTGTTTGGGTGTTTCAAAATGAGCCAACGCCTACCAAAGTGAAGCGATCTAGAAGCGGGGGTAAGATTTTGATCGCTAGCTTTTTTAATTTGACTGGCCACTTGGTATCAATTCCCTTACGGGATCAAAGAAGCATTAATGCCGAATGGTATACTACCAAATGTTTGCCAGAAGTTTTCTCTGTTATAAGCAACAAGCGACCAAACACAGGGCTCCGCGGGCTACTGCTCCACCACGACAATGCACCTGCGCACACCGCACTCAAAACGAGGGACTTCCTGGACAGCACGCCAGTCAAACTCCTGGGTCACCCTCCTTACAGCCCTGATCTAGCACCGTGTGACTTCTTTTTATTCCCAAAAATAAAAAATCAGCTCAAAGGGATACAATTTTCGTCGCCGGAAGATGCGCTGGCTGCGTTCGAGCAGGCTGTAAACGAGGTGTCTGCGGCGGACTGGAAAAAGTGTTTTGAAAACTGGTTTAGGCGCATGAATCTTTGTATAGAGGCTGGTGGAAAGTACTTTGAAAAGATTTAATAAAAATATATGTACGTATAGAACAATTTTTTTTAGTTTCGCAAAACTTTCTGAGTGTCCCACGTACCTCTCTCCTCGATACCCGTGCGGAGCGGACGTGTTTAGAGTTGTACGAGTAAATTCTAATTCCAAATCTGTTTTCTAAATTAAATTATTAAAGTAAATTCCTACGAAACTCGGACCCTCCTGTTTCTTCTTGAGGCTTTGCCCGTAAGAAGCGGCAGCCATATTTGTTCGTGTCGGAAGTCTCGCTCTGTTGGCTAACGGTGAGTCAAGATTTACTTAAATCTCGAAAAGTCGCTCGCTGCCTGGCTTGGATTTGATCCATAGTCGTCTTGCATACAAGTCGACCGTGCTATCCGCTACGCCAAATCAATGTAGACGGCGGCGACCCAAATACTCACCTGGATCTGCTACGTAGCTACGAACTACGTCTACGCGTGCTACGTCACAGCGAGTCTGCTACGAGTTTGTAAGGATTGCTACGTAGCTACTAACTACGTCAACGCGTGCTACGTCACAGCGAGTCTGCTACTATTTTGTAAGGAGTACCTACTACGCGACGAGCAGCTGCTACGCGCTTACCCGATTGCGTGCTACTTTTTGTGGATCTAATACGTCGTACAAATACGTATAATAAAAAGAACTCTCTGTTTACATACAATAATTATGAGTAAACCTAGACGTACACCGCCGTCAACTCCAAGAATAGAAGTCCAGCGAGCGATTTCTAACCCTGAGATTGCCGATATTCCAGTGGATGCCGAGTTTGTAAACTTATCCCAACGAACAAAACGACCTCGATCTGAGTCTAGCCCTACAAACGAGCTCGGAGACTTTAAGGAGGAAATACGAGCAATGCTCACTAAATGGAACGCCAAACAGGAAACCAACTTAAAGAGCTTCACGGATAAAATTACAAAGGAACTAGCAGAGTTACGGTCACAGAACGAAAAATTGCAGAGTATTAGATTAGAAATTGAAGAATCAGCAGGTTTGATTAACGAAAAGTATGAAGAGATAAATAAAAAGATGAAAAAGCTAGAATCTGAAAGGTATGAGCAGAGAAAACATATAGATAGTCTGGAGAAACAAATACAGGATATGCAGGAACACCGACGATCGGCCGTTATTGAGCTTCGGAATATTCCTACCAGGGAACAAGAGAATTGCAACGATCTGGTCAAAACGGTTATTGATGTCTGTAAACCTTTACAAATAGCCGTAGAACCGTCACATATACGAGACATTTATAGAGTACAGGGTAAACAGGGCCCCTCTAAACAAATAGTCGCAGAATTCCACTCAGTTACGGCGAAAAATAATATCCTTCTTGCCGCCCGTAACTTTAATAAGGGAAAGCATGCTACAGAGAAACTAAACAGTGGGCACATTGGCTTGAAAGGTGAGCGTGTACCTATATATATTGCTGAGCGTCTACCAGCGAGATCAAGACAACTCTTTTATGAAGCCCGAAAATTTGCCAAAGCTCAGCAGTTTGAATATTGTTGGTCGGCTAATGGAAAAGTGTTTCTTCGAAAGAAAGAAGGAGACAAGTCAATCCGTATTAACTCAGAAAAATGTTTTCACGAGATATTGCATGCACATACACAGTAATCTTTCTTTAATAATGATCGTCTGTTTTTTGGTTTTCTTTTTATTACATATTTGTCTCACTAATCTGAATTCCGTTAATTACAATCTTAATATTTTAGGGTATGCCCTCCTGCAACACAACAAACACACAAAACACACATCGCTATACAAACATAAAACTTACCCAGTGACAATTAATCTTTTATATAATATTTTATTGGAAGTGTGGGATTGATTTGTTATTGTTATTATTTTTGGATGTCAAACATACCAGTCTCGTGATTATGAACAAAGTCCAAATTTAATACTTAGTGGGGTGTTTTTTATTTATAAATAAAAATGAATGATTTTAATGAAATCATAAATCATCTGGATTCATATGGGTCAAATGAAGTTTATAACTGCTCGCCACACAGATGCATTCAACTTTTAAGTAGCCACAAAGAAGGAATTAAAATCCTACACTTTAATATAGGTAGTATTAATAAAAATTTTAATAACGTCCTAGTCTTGTTATCCAAATTACAAATGAGGTGTGATGTAATAATTTTTTCGGAGTGTTGGTTAAGTAAAACTTCATCTATTCCCCAAATTCAAGGTTTTTCGGCTTATTCTACAAGTAACATTATTAACCAGAATGATGGCTTAGTGATCTATTTACGCTCGGAGCTGAAACATAATGTCATAGAGCCTCTAATTATGGAAGCAAACTGCCTTGTCAGTAAATTAAATTCTGAAACAGTCATTGTAGCATTATATCGACCACCATCCTTTAGACATACAGATTCCTTTTTGGATAGCCTAAATAACATCTTAACCTCAGTATCTACGTATAAAAATGTAATTCTAGTGGGAGATATTAACATAAATATAAGCCCAAATAATAATGATCCCCATTACAATGACTATATGAACTTAACTGCATCGCATGGACTGCTACCGGCATACACATCTCCCACTAGGGAAAACAATTGTCTGGATCATACGATGATAAAAGTTAAAAGTTCAGTGGTCTCCTATATTTTGGATACACACATTACCGATCACGCACCTATATTAGTATGTCTAAAAACTAATCAGAGCTCATCTAAAAGATCCAGATTAGTTGCAAGAATCGACCATCCTAGAGTAGTCTCAGAAATATCCAACACGGATTTTAGTCCTGTCTTATTGTCCAAAGATCCGAATGAAGCTACTGATCTTCTTATAAAAACCATTACCTCAATTGTACAAACAAATACTAAAAACAGACTTGTGCCCTCAAAAATGGTAACAATAAAGCCCTGGATCACTCAGGGGCTACTGAAATGCATTCGGAACAGGGACAATATGCACAGAAAACATAAAAAATCACCAGAAAATTACACCTTGAAAATCACATACCTCCGTTATCGTAACTTTTGTAATAAGTTATTAAACCGACTTAAAACTAATTATGAGAAGAATGAGTTTAATAAAGCTAAAAATAATCCTAAGGCAACCTGGAAAGTTATAAATGACGTTATTAATAAGCAGACTTCTAAACCTCCGCCCACAGACCTCTTGAACTTGTCTGGACTTGATGAAAAGTCCTCAATAAATAAAGTTAATAAATTCTTCGCAAACGTTGGCAAAAATCTTGCAGAAAGACATTTAAATAGTAGCACGTGCAATAAACATCTTCTATTCCTCAGGGATGATGCACAGACGAATTCTTTTGCGCTTCTTAGCCCGGATTTTGATGAAGTTGAAAGAATCATAGTTAGTTTGCGTACTGATTCTGCCGCGGGATGGGATGGCATTCCAACTAGAATTATAAAAGCGAGTCGCCAATTCCTTGTACCCGCTATCGCACACATCTGTGACCTGTGTTTCTCCAATGGAGTTTTTCCAAGGTCCCTAAAGAAAGCAATAGTGCATCCTATTTATAAGGGTGGAAACAGAGACAGTGTAAATAATTACAGACCTATATCTGTCCTTCCAGCGCTTTCAAAAATTTTGGAAAAGGTTCTAAACAGTCGTATCGTCAACTTTATGGATGCACATGGCATTTTGTCAAATAACCAATACGGTTTTCGCAGAAAGAAATCCTGTGAGGACGCTGTTGCTGCCTTTGTTGATAGTGCTGTGAATATTCTAAATGAAAGGTCTAAGTGTCTGGGTATTTTCTTAGACTTATCTAAGGCATTTGACACTGTCTCTGTCCCTATTCTTTTGTCTAAATTAGAGAGGATAGGAGTGAGGGGTCCAGCACTGGCTATCTTTAAGAGCTACCTATCTGAGAGGACACAGTGTGTCAAGATAGGCGCATACGTCAGTGACGAACACTCACAATCTTTCGGAGTCCCCCAAGGCTCAATTTTGGGGCCTACCCTCTTTCTTATATATGTTAACAGCCTATGTAATATATCCATTCCATACTCCAACATATATACCTACGCAGACGATACCGCTTTGCTCGTGCATGGGCTGAACTGGAGAGAAGTTCAAGAGAGAGCGGAGTTTGCAATGGGTATCGTGATGTCTTGGTTAGGAGCCAATATTCTTACTCTTAATATTGACAAAACGAAGTACATCCCGTTTTCAATAAAATCCTGTACCCAGCCGGATGACGAATTTATTATCAGGGCCCACACTTGCAATGAGCGAGTGGATCAATGTCTCTGCCCTCCTCTAGTCAGAACAACACATATCAGGTATCTTGGTATCATAATAGAAAACCTGATGTCCTGGAAGGAACAAATTGATAGAACGGCTGGCAGAGTGAGAAAGCTCATAGCGATTTTCAAAAGTCTGCGCCATAGTGCAGACATAAGTACACTTCGGATGGTCTACTTCTCACTCTGTCAGTCAGTACTCACTTTTGGTATTACGTCTTGGGGGGGTGCTCCAAAGAGCTATTTTATCAGGCTGGAAAGGGCGCAGCGAGCTGTCCTTAAAGTTATGACTTTTAAACCTTTCCGGTATGGTACCATAGCATTGTATCAAGACTGCAAAGTCATGACTGTGAGACAGCTGTTTGTGCTAAACACCATCTTGCGCAGGCATGGTTCTCTGGAGTGCAATACTAGTCATCTGGCAAAAAGAAGATGTAAATATGTTTGTCCCATGGTAAGCTACAGAACTAAACTGGCCGAAAGACATTTTCGAGTATTAGGCAGTCGAATTTATAATGCAGTTAACAAGCAATGCGATATTTATGGTCTAAATAATTTCAACTGCAAAAAGAAGATTACTCAATGGCTTGCTACTCGTACATACGAGGAAATAGAAAAGTTACTGGGAAGGCTGTTCTAATTTCTAATTGTTACTGATTTTTAGACCAATCACCGCACAAACATATGGCGCAACTACGCCACATACACACGACACTTACACACAATGCATACACACGACACTTACACACATCACATACACTCAACACATACAGAAGACATATTATACTGTTTACTCTTATTTTTATTAATCTTTAAGTTTAGTTTAACTGTTTTTGTTTTTCTTTTTTCTATTAACTTTGTTTTGTTTATGCTCAACAATGGATACTTTGCAAATGTAACTCCGTACTGGTTTGTGTAAGGTGCATAAATAGATTAATAGAGAGAGCCATGGCACCCATAACACAAGTTTAATCTTAGCTTGGGTGTCAGTGGTACAATCAGAGTTTATGCAATTAAAAATAAACCTTACTTACTTACCTAAACCTTACTTACTTTGTTATACTTAATAGTACTTATCTAAGTTTTGTTCTTACTGTGTATTAGTGCAAGTGTACCTACCTTATAAACTTAGTGAGTGTAAATTAAAAGCTTAGAAAAAAGCTTAGATCATAGTTTTAAACTGATTGCAAGATAAGCAAAGAACAAAAAAAATATTGAGGTTTCTCAACGAGTAACACATTAGACATTTGAGAGACAGTTTAAGAGGAAACGGGGGCAGAGAGCGCCGACGGAATTTCCTTAGTAAAAAGTCATAATTCGAGGTTTGGCTCCCGTCTCTTTCCTCCTCCAATATTGGACCAATTTAAAAGACATTCCGTATAATCTGATATGTATCTTCGAAGTTCTTCATCAGATGTTTACCAAATTTAAATGGGACCATTTCGGAACAAACATATTATTTCGAACAAAAAAATAATTGTAAAACCGTTTATATGAAATTTTATTTTTTCTGCTATCCGCTAAATTCAGGGTCATTCAGACTTACCTATTTGTTAACTTGCGTATTCACGTTCAAGGTAGGTAGGTAAGTACCTATCCGAACTGCAAGCGGAATAAACTTTCTTCGGCAGTTATGACTTTAAATATGTAGGTATAAATACCTATTACGATTTAGACACTTTTAAGTTATCACGGCTTATCACGCATTACGAATTTTAGCCGCGCGGATTTCATTCGTGCGAATTTGTATTCGCGTACTGTATTAATCATACTTACACGCACTGCGGATAAAATACCGCGCGATTTTTGTCCCTTTCTACCTGTTTGTAGAGCTCAAAATATTCGCGCGAAATTAATCCGCGGCGCGGTGCGGTGGATTCTGCGGCAAAAAACAGATTTCTTGCGGTATATTACCGCGCGATTTTTTTACCGCATAGCGGGCAGCTTCATACAATTCCACAGGTCGCTGAATGGGCGGCAAAAAATTGCGCGAATAAAAACCTGTGCTAGGCCTTATTCGAAATAAAATATAGGTAAGTATTTAGGTAATTTCTCGAGCATAACTATTTAACCATGAAACATTTCAATTACCTTTATACCAATAACAGTTATTGCAGATATACAAACCAAGTTTTAAATTCAAACCTTATACGATTCAATTTTACTAAATAAATAATAATGATCAATGAGGGTAGGTTAGGTACAACCGTGGTCCGCTGGCCAGCTTAGCACGTTGCGGGAACCCGACTTGAATACCTACCTTTTGCGTTGCATAGAAAATTATGAAATTAAATGTATTTATTTTATTCGATATTCATACTTGTTACTAATTAAACTAATAAGAACACCCGATATTACAACGCAATATGTGATGTGAGGGTAAGGCTTAACACGCCTTGCGATTTTTATTCGCACGATTTTTTTGTATTATTTCCGCGCCGTTTTTTTACCGCAATGCGGGCTTCATACAATTCCATAGGTAACAGAATAGGCGGAAAAAATCGAGACAACAATCCTGCGATTCCTTGCGTTAAGAAAAATTGTAAACACTCACCTGGATATGCAGAATTGAATGTATCAGCTAAACCCGGGACACTGAGGCTGGCCGGCGCCGGCGCGGGCGTGGCGGATATTCAGTAAGCACTACAACTTCTCATTTATGCTTGATTTCACTTCACAAGGAGCGACGAGATCCAATCAGTTATTAAATTTGTAGCGAAGCCGTTTGGGTATTTTAACCCTTTATTAAACGAACTCAGCGTGGGAGCAGTTATCTGCCCATTCGCCATTTTTTTTTTCAAGTTTCAATTTGCACTCTCAACGCAGTGAGGCGCCAATTTTAAATTATGAACGGGAAACGAATTGGATAAGATATTTAGAAGGATAGGCTTAATGTTTATCCAGAATCAATCTTTAATTTAAGACCTTTTCAAATATCTTTGAAATATAACTCAACACTGATATACGCCTGTAATTATCCATATTGTCTTTAGTTCCTATTTTATGCATGGGGTGGACAATAGCTGTCCTTAAAACCCTAGGAAATATGCTAATACTCAAGCCAAGATTACAAACTCGGGTTATTACAGGTATTAGGACACATTTGACAGCCTTAGAATGCTAGCCAGGATGCTATCCCATCCCACTGCACAGTTACTTCGAAGATTATTGATGATGGACTCAATTTCACTGTCATAGACTCTGTACAGTTCCATAGAATTGGACGAGCCCTCTTTACTGGATTCGGTTTTTCTGAAAACTGATTTCAGTTTTCAGGGCAAAGCAACAATCCCCAATGTGCAACATTGGGGATTGTTGCTTTGCCCTGAAAACTTAATCAATTAAGAGGCTAACTTTTTCCCACACCAGCAAGAACTAACTCATTACATATTCACGGAAGAGACAGTACCATGTGTCACAGTTAGCAACTCACTAGATGCCTGTGATCGTTTCTGGTTGATGTTAGTGACTGTTTTATACGGTCCCATGTTTTTTTGGGTTGCCACCGTTCTGGAATTCGCTACGTTCTTTAGCAGTTTATTATAGAAGGTGAAGGTAACAGGGCAGTATTTTCAGGATCCTTCCTTGACCTCAATTGCAGTCTATTATGATTTCGGATGCAACGTAGTAGACCAGCAGCCTAATTGCGCAAGTGAATTCGGCAAGGCAAAGGGTTTGACCGCCATCAATCGCCAGTTTGGCTTTATGCCCCAGAGAAGCACTGAGGACGCCCTCTATACGCTAGTGAAGCACTTACAGGACAAGTTGAGGGTGAAGAAGCTAATTGTCCTGATGTAGCTGGATATAGCTTAGAGGAGGCCTTCGATAGTGCTTGGTGGCCAGCCAACAAGGTCAGACTGGCTGAGGAAAAGTGCCCGGTGAACATAAGAAGGCTGCTAGACAGCTACCTCGACAGTAGGAAAGTCAAGGTTCGTTACGCTGGGAAGGAATGCACGAGAGATAGATAGATAGATAAATCATTTATTTAGTGTACACAAAAGACACAACACAACACACAAAATCTTAAATAAATTATTACAATTGTCATGTAGGTATGTTTAAAAACAAAGTGCCAACATAAAAAGAAAAAGGAAACCGAAACAAAAGTAAAAGTGACACCAGTAACATTAATTTTGACAATCAAAACAATCAAAACACAGTGCGGTGTGCGTCTCAAGGTTGCACCAAATGGGAGTCCAGCTCAGCACGTGTCAGGCAAATATACCTGACGCTGATATTCTGCTGGATCCCTGCAGTGACAAATGGTCGCCAAGCAGACGTGATATGTTGGTGTTGTAACAGAGAGACTAGCAAGGGCTGCGTTCGAGGGTCAATAGGTGGTCCCATCCTGTGGAATCGCCTCCTCGATCCTAAGTCCTGAGTCCATATTCTGAAACCCTCAGAAAAGAACAACGTTGTTCTGAGCGAAGAATAAAGAATTACGAGGGGGAAATTGCCTCTAATTCATCAGCGATAGTTTTCACAGTCATGCATTTTCAATAATTGTGTTTAACATAGTCCAATTCAAAGCATTCAAAAGGTTTTTTTGTGTTTACAATAAACATTTGACTAAAATTTTGTAATAACTGCAACATGTGCATAACTCCAGCTTCCTCATATGTGGTAGGATAATTCTATGTATGCCAATAATATAGGCATAATAGCAGCAATCAAAGTTCCGAGTCTTAATTTAACTGCCACAAAAACTTCGTTAATATGAGTCGTTTAGTATGTGTTAGCTGGAGTGACGTCACCCCAGCTTCCTCATTCAATACAGGAAAACCACTATTGTGCCTTTATTATTGGCATAGATAGAATTATTCTACCACATCCTTCAGCCTTTTTGGTCTCGCACGGGGTAATTTATTTTTATTTTTTATTATTGTTTGTGTTTTTCTTATCTCATGTCTCCTGTGCGGGTCACAAATAAATATTTTTCTTTCTTTCTTTCTTTCTCTTTCTTTCACATATGAGGAAGCTGAAGTTTGCACATAACTGCAACAAGGACAATATTACAAAGATAACAGGGGAATTATTGGAATATCCTTCTACTATAAAAAAGGTATGGTTTGAGTGAATGAGTGAATTAAGAATCAGTGTATATTGTGTAATGAGTAAAATATATTGTTATAAATTTGAACATAGCACATGGACCTCCGAAAGAGTGGGTCTTAAAAAGAACACGGACAAGACCAAAGTGATGTTGAATGCCCATGTTACACCCACTGCTATCAAGGTCGGATACTATACACTCGAAGTTGTGGACGACTATGTCTACCAGGGCCAAACGATCCAGTTGGGTAGGGCCAACTTCGAGAAAGAGGTCAACCGTCGAATCTCGACTCGGCTGGGCAGCGTTCGGGAAGTTGCGCGGTATATCTTCCCGTCCAACTTACCACAGTGTCTCAAGACGAAAGTCTATGACCAGTGTGTGCGAGTGATTACATATGGCTCTGAGACGTGGTCGCTTACAATGGGCCTCATCAGGAAGCTTACAGTCACTCAAAGGGCAATGGAGAGGGCTATGCTCGGAGTTTCCTTGCGTGATCGAATCAGAAATGTAAAGATCCGCAAGATTACCAGGATTACCGACATAGTCCGAAGAATTGCCAAACTTAAGTGACAGTGGGCAGGGCACATTGCTCGCAGAACAGATGGCCGATGGGGCAGACAAGCGCGAACCGGAAGACGTTGCGTTGGAAGGCCTCCCACCAGGTGGACCGATGACCTGCTGAATGTTGCGGAGATCCGCTGGATGCGGGATGCACGAGACTGGTCAATGTGGCAAGGTCCAGCTGTGGATGACATATGTCCTCTATTTACATTAACGTTAAGAGATACTGAATAATTTAGTATTAAAATATTTTTTTTATTCATTTACACCTCAGACCAACACAAAAAGATAGACGGCGCATCGCGAACATCATAAGTGAAGCCACAAAACTATGCTCCTCCATGTAAATATACACGCTCACGCACACACCTACACTAAAACTATGCTCATCGCTCTTAGTACGTCACGAGTCGTCGTCTAGTTAACACATATTAAATAAAATAGAATTATGCAGGACGGTGTAGTGAAAACTTGTAAAAACAATAGCAAAGCACATAAAAAATCACACGGAATCACTTTTCATTTGCAAGTACTTCAAATAACAACGTTTATTTATTAAATATACTATGAATTTTAGGTTACTTGGAACAAAAAACCTCAACGAACGAAAGCAGTGACATAAAGTGCGAGAGTTGGCATAATATGATTTAAAATTGCCCCATTCGATTAAACATGAAAATAAATAAATATGATTTCTTACTTCGAGTTATTTTGAATTTAATCAATTTTATTGAAAATATAATTAGATACCTATATTATTTCAAAACAATTTACATAACCATGCCGATGTTATGATTTACGCTACATCAACTTTATAACCTATAATCGAATTTCTTTGAGCACGGTTATAGGAAGAAGCTGTATTTCACTTCTTCCGATCCCAGGACACTGTGACAGGCAGGGCTAACTTACACCTAAACATATAAGGTTGGGGGAAAAGTTTCTTCGCATTTTTTAAGAAAATTCAAAACATTTTTTAATATAGTTTATTTACATTTAATTAAAGTATGTAGATACCATTTTGTTGCCATCTTGTAGGTAGGGACATGATCCCATTGCTTTGCAATAGAAATTTTGGGACTTACCGCGACAAGTGGTTTTGGCAGTCCTCTCAGTGTTAACCTGGCACTGCCTAAAGAATTCTGAAGAGACCGAAACAGGTGGAAATCTGAAGGTGCAAGGTGAGGACTATACGGCGGATGCATTAACACCTCCCAGCCAAACTCTCTTAATTTTTGCTGAGTGGCTAAAGATGTATGAGGACTAGCGTTACTATGATGAAAAACCACACCCCTTCAGTTGATTAATTCCGGCCGCTTTCTCTCAACTTCTTGCTTTAATCTCATCAGTTGTTCGCAGTAGATTTCAGAATCGATGGTCCTGCCTGGTGGTAACAGCTCATAATGAATAATGCCCTTCCAATCCCACCACACACACAGCATCACCTTGTTGCGAGTTAACCCGGGTTTCGCCACAGTCTGTGAAGCCTGACCGGCCTTTGACCACGACCTTTTTCGCACGTGATCCACTTTTCATCATCAGTTATCAGCTTCTTCAAAAATGATTCGGTTTCATTACGTCGTAATAAAGAATCACAAATGAGTACACGGTTCATTAGGTTTCTTTCCAGTGAGCTCGTGAGGCCAGATACAAATAGTATAGCCAAAGAGATTTTATTACAAGTTCATACATACTATAATGCGAAAAGACTCTTTCCCCAACCTATTATAATACCCCATAGTAGAACTAAATATCTAATTTTAACTCATACACACCCTTACCCATTAGCGCACTCTCACATTACTCCCACGAATCACACAAATACGCGCATTTTTTTTCTCTGTATAACGCTCGTTCACTTATAGTTTGCTTTTTCTGTTATTTAAAACATATCTATTTATATTTTTATTTTTTGCATTCAATTGCAAATTAATGGATAATGCTAAGCGGAACAGTGAAGTCTCCTAACACCAGCATGTCTTGCATAAAAGGTGATCTCCAAATCATAAGTCACTTTCTAACTGTTTTTATTTTAAAATTAATTTTGCGATGTAACAAAAAAAAAATATTTTCTTCGGAATAGAAGTTCGTCTAATCAATTGTGGTACAATATCATACTCAACAATATCTTACTTGAACAATATTATCCTACCCACACAATAATATTATTACGCATTTTATAGGGAAAAAAATTAACAAATGGCAACCCTCCCAGACACACATAGATAAAAATGTGGCTTCACTTTTGATGTTCGCGGCGCGCCGTCTATCTTTTTTTGTTGGTCTGAGATTTACACATACAATTATTTTTACAGGTAGAACCCAAGGTAACAAAAGTAGTCATACAATGCGACACTCAGAGACGCCCCGTAAAACTGATCACACACCTTTTCGCGTCCATGATTGACCAGTCCCAATTAACGGCTCTGGGCGTCCGCACAATATAGATAGTAAGATACTTATTAGCTAACATGCAATTTAACATTACAATAGGTAGGTACTATTTTAGGGCATCGTATAAAAACAAGAACATCGCGAAAGAAGACTAGTCGGGATACAGTTTTACACGGGTTTTTAGTTTAGTCAAATCTACCTCATTTTTTACAATAAGGGGATCTCCCTCCCTATTCTGAAGAAAATTCTTTCCGATTGATATCTAGCAAAAAGTAAAATCATTTGATTTAGCAAAATCTCGGGTTAGGAAGAAAAGAAAAAAAACCGGCCAAGTGCGAGTCGGACTCGCGCCCGAAGGGTTCTGTACCATTATCGCAAAAAACGGCAAAAAAATCACGTTTGTTGTACGAGTAAGGGAGCCCCCCTTAAATAATAATTTTATTCTGTTTTTAGTATTTGTTGTTATAGCGGCAATAGAAATACATCATCTGTGAAAATTTCAACTGTCTAGCTATCACGGTTCATGAGATACAGCCTGGTGACAGACGGACAGACAGACAGACGGATCGTGAAGTCTTAGTAATAGGGTCCCGTGTTTACCCTTTAGGTACGGAACCCTAAAAAACCGGCCAAGTGCGAGTCGGACTCGCGCCCGAATGGTGCCGTATTATTATAGCAAAAAACGGCAAAAATATCACATTTGTTGTATGGGCCCCACTTAAAAATTTATTTTATTCAGTTTTTAGATTATTTTATTTGTTGTTATAGCGGCAACAGAAATACATGATCTGTGAAAATTTCAACTGTCTAGCTATCGCGGTTCATGAGATACGGCCTGGTGACAGACAGACAGGCAGACAGACGGACCGCGGAGACTTAGTTATAGAGTCACGTTTTTACCCTTTGGGTACGGAACCCTAAAAATCAACTTTGGCGAAAGTTAACTTCTCTGTAGTAAGTCTGTTTGTTGTTCCTGGCAGATTTTCGGATGACCCGTTCAAGAGAGCGCTTGTCAAATCTACAACAGTTTTGCATGTTGAATCCTTCGAATTGACGCGAAAAACATCCTTCACCTCATGTGGTTGAATAGGCACTTTTAAAATCTTGCCAGCAGTTATCACGGTTTGAAGAAGAGCCTCTATGGATTCACTTTTTACAGTTGGAACCAGTGAACGGAAATAAACATGGAAGCATTACTTCGAAGGAACTTAACGCGCATCCTGACACAAAATCCCAAACAAACTCACACATCGAAACCCCGCCACTGATTCGTCAAACTAGCCAAAGTACACAAACAATATTATTACAACTCATGATGCACAGTAAAAAATAGACCTTATTTACTTAAAGTTTGGGTTTAAATTATCATCTAACGTATAGGCCGCTAACGACATTTCTACGACGCCACTGCGTCCACCAATCGCGTCGCCCGGGATTCTTTATGCAATATGGAGCAACGCAATAATTAATTATGATAGTGATGGTATTAAAGTAATATGAAAGAAAATATAGAAGCATAAATAAACGTGTGTGATCAGGGTACCACCGTCAGGAACAAAGTTCCTTCTCACGTATGATTTAAACAAAAACATTTTTTTTATTTTTGCCGTCTTGTATTATTTTAGCCTCACAATCGACTTAAGCATCCTCGAAAACTAAACCCATGATGAAAAATATGAAAGATTTCGCAGCCGCCATTTTGGATTTATATTTTGACCAAATTCGAAAGAAGGATATCGCATAGAAGTATGAATGCTTTTTCGCGTGATGATTTCTACCAGTCAAATCCTACGGCAATTCGTGTTAAAGAACCATCTTTTATTGTATTAAAAATATATCTTTTTGGAACGGTCAAAAATATATTAGAAAAGATAAAGATACAGCAACGATATCTATTTTCTCCATGCTGTTAAAGGAACTTTTATGTACCTACAATAACTTGGTATATTTTGCATAGTGCCGTCCCCATAGAAAAAAAAATACACGCCATTTTTTTTTTAAATTATATTTGCCATTATTGTCAGGTAAAAAAGTTAATTGTTTGGTTGGCATAACATCATCCCTATAGATTTCGTGGCATACTTCATTTTTAATAGAAATATAATGAATAGCGATGTATTTACACGTGAAAACTAATTCCAACATTCTTGTTATGCAAATGTGATTTATTTATGCACCACTTCACTGCACAAGAAGGCATTTTTAAATATTTAACATGCGAAAAACAGTAAATATTAGTCGACCGCCGCTGTTGCCTACTGCGGACGAACTAAAAGCGTGAGCGGCACGATCGGTAAGCCCCGCCCACCGGGGCACAATTTGCGTTGGGTCATCTTTTAAAGCTAGGAATGCTTCCATGTTTATTTCCGTTCACTGGTTGGAACAGGTATTTTTTTAATTTCAAGCAGGTTGATCTCGACATTCTGCGCCGATTCCCTTGAGTAGCTGATTTTAAAATGAGAATCACATCTAAACGGCTAATCGTAATTTTTTGAAAAAAATATATGTTATATTAGACTATTTTCTTAATAATTATCTATCTATCTATATATCTGAGCAAATTTTGAGTTTTATTCGTATAACATAGTGCAATTAATTTGTAAAGTGATGTCTAAAACGGACAAAAACAGGACAATCACACCAAAACCGCTGGGCGTATTTTAATGAAATTGACACCATCTCAAAGACAATTTTATTATCTATATTTTGATCTGAGGTTTTTTTTTTAAGTCATAGAATAATAAGGAAAGTACAAAAAACTACTAAATTTTGGGTCGCGCGGGTGTGAAACGAGTGCGCGTTTTGTTCCCTCAAGGTCGTTGGCGTTAGTCGTCGTCGCTTATCTTGCAGCGACTGCAAGTATTGAAGATTATTCTTACGTTCGGCCTCAAGGTCATTTATTTGTCTGGTAATTGAGTCGTATTGTTTAGCCAAGAAATCCACAGCTGCTCTGGTTCTGTACTTCGAAAAACGCTATGAAAATTTTCTCGAACGTCTCGTTCTGTTCCTGCTTTTAACTTTCCAATATTTCTCTTAATGCCGTCTTGAACGATGTAAGTGAATTATCACAGCTGCAGTCACCACGTTTGAATGATGGTGGTACACATTACTGGGAGTTGCTAAGTTAATTGCATCAGGCGCATTCGTATTTCTTAAAATACCTATTAAGTTCCAAGGAGCGAACTTCGGCGAGCAGTGGTGGCCCAGTGGTATCGGCCGCGACTTACAAGTTGTAGATCGTGGGTTCGAGCCCAGGCAGGCGCTTCACTTTGTGTAAATTATTTCAACACCACTGCTCTCAAAACGGTGAAGGAAAACATCGTGAGGAAACCGGCATGTCCTAGAACCAAAAATTCGAAGACATGTGACATCCACCAACCCGCACTGGGCCCGCGTGGTGGATTACGGCCCATTCCCTCTCACAGAGAGGAAGCCTGTGTCCCAGCAGTGGGAACATTAATAGGCTGATGATGTTGTTGATGTTGATGTTGAGCGAACTTGAGTCGCAATTGTTGATGATGATTCTGGCGGCGGAGTCGGTTTCAAAGGCATTGTTTTGCAATAGTAAATAATTGATATTCAAATATTCGAATTCAGATCCCTGGATTCGAACATGCGACTTGATATCGCCGACTGCTATTTGTACCACTGGAACAAACTTGCTTAAGATGTGTCGCCATTTGTATGTTTTAATGTGAGTTATTATGGGTATTTTGTCAATCCTTTAGTTACCTTACTATAGAAATTGCTTACTTTTTAGTGATAAGGTACTAAAACTAAAAAGAGATAAATAAAAACTTTTTCACAAAAAATTAAACCGACTTCTACGATTCTTCTTCGACTTCCGAAACGAAAGTATTTTTTGTACTTTGAGTCGGTTTATTTTTTGTGATAAAGTTTTTATTAGTTTTGATAGTTCATATTAATATTAACATTAAAACATTTATAGCCCGAGTACCTACATCTCATGACAATTCCAATAAGCCCAAACACGACTAGGATACATTGTTTTATAACAGAGTTCCAGTGCTAACCTTCCGGTTTCATCATCAGATCAGTTCGATGGTACCTACCATTTTCGGGCGCACGGCTTTGACTGGTGCGCTGAGTTTTGCGGGTTTGATTCCGAGTTTATATGTTTGTAAACGCACTCATGGTACAGGAAGAAATTCCTAGTGTGGGGAAAAAAGGAGGAGGTTCTCAATTCGTCGGAATCTTTTTTTTATCACATCACATCATCAGCCTATTAATGTTCCCACTGCTGGGACACAGGCGTCCTCTCTGTGAGAGGGGGTGGACCGCAATCTACCACGCAGGCCCAGTGCGGGTTGGTGGATGTCACATGTCTTCGAATTTTTGGGTCTAAGACATGCCGGTTTCCTCACGATGTTTTCCTTCACCGTTTTTGAGAGCAGTGGTGATTAAATAATTTACACAAAGTAAAGCGCCTGCCTGGGTTCGAACCCACGATCTACAACTTGTAAGTCGCGGCCGATACCACTGGGCCACCACTGCTTTTTATCAGTCCCATTTATTTATATGTACTTGCTTCATCATAGTCGCTTAGCTATTACCCGTACCATACTTGTGACATTATCATTAAGGAGTTCCAGTGGCCATCTTTGGTCTTCTTCATCAGTTCCACTTCTCCAAATGATACTTTCCGAGGGCAAATGCTTGCCATGTTGATGAACATATCAAAATCGCTTTTTTGCCTATATTATTTGAGGATTTCTCTCGATGCCCATCGAATCCCATCCTCAGATCGTGATCTGATGACCATGGGACCACCTGAAAAGTTTAAACTGTTAAACAAAAGAATAATTTTCCAAATCGGTCCAGGCGTCTTTGAGTAATCGGGTAACATACATGAAAAAAAAGATGCCGACGAATTGATAACTGTCTCCTTTCTTTGAAGGCGGATAAAAATGGCTCAAAACCCTACTGTCTAAGATTTCAGTGGGTTATAAAAAACAATGCTGCCAGTTTTCAGTGAACATTTTATATTTTTTTTGATAAAAATGTGGTAATTGTTTATGGTGAATTTCCACTTTATTTTTTGATGGAGTTTAAAATTATTTCTGTTCTGAAATAATAATAAACTGTTTTCTGCTGTATTTTTCATTGTTGATTTGCTGATTTTAGTTTGATAAGGTTGGCAACATTGATAAAAAAATCATTATGTCATGTTAGTGACGAGCGAGACGACTTGACAACCGCGTCGGCGTCGCCTACCATTTTGTTTGTGAAATTGTAATTTCGCGAATTACTGTAAAATTATATTTGTAATACTTTAGTATCACGAGAATAAATCGTTAGACACGGTACGGTTACGCGGACACAGTGAATAAAAAATATCTGAAGCTAAATATAAGAATACAGTGGGACGTGGGTTTAGTGTAGCCGTAGTGCCACACTAGCATAACCAAAGTTTCTCCTCGGGCAGGGAGGTTTTATCTTGTCAAACTGAATATGGTACGAGGAACCGGTCGTGGAGGGCGCGGTATGGGCGTTAGAGGTGGTATGGGGCGTCCCCCATTCAATAGACCTCGTGTTCTGATGCTCAGGCCTCCTTTTGACCTGATACTTGCTGAACCGGCATTTCCAAGATGCAAACCCGCACCTGACGACTCTGCTCTGACACAGGTATAATTTGACGGATCGTTTAGCTCATTACAGGTTCTGAGGTGAGCTATCTACACTATAACTGACAAATGCTTGCGCTGTTTGTAGTCCACTCAAATTTGTGTGGTGTTTTTCTCAAAAGATTGATGATATCTAGGTAGAAAAATGATAATTCTTATTAGTTCTTCAGTGATATTATCAAATAACAGAAACATATTTTAGCTTTATCTAATTTTGGCTTCAAAGTTCAAAAGATGGGGCTTGTGGTGTCACTTGTAAGTAAAAAGTGTACCAACGTCACATGATATTTCAAATCTATGGATAGGATTGGATAGATGGACCCCTTTTCTACACTTAGACTCCCATTTGGTCCATTGTGCGTGCAGGCCTCCACCCTGTGAGAGGGAATGGACCGTAATCCCCCACGCGGGCCCAGTGCGGGTTGGTGGATGTCACAGGTCTTAAAATTTTTGGTCCTAAGACATGCCGGTTTCCTCACGATGTTTACCTTCACCGTTTTGAGAGCAGTGGTGATGAAATAATTTACATAAAGTGCCTGCCTGTGTTCGAACCCATGACTTACAACTTATAAGTTGCTGCCGTTACCATTGGGCAACAGCTCTCATTATCTACGTGATAGACAAAAAAAATGTTTTTAGACATCATTCCAATTGTTTTAACTTTAAAAGAGACTGTGCTCTCTGAGTTACTTCCGGTGATTCTGCTTAGAGTAGTCAACAAGGAATCACCAACCTTAACTAATTCAAATTGACAATGAAAATTGACATGTAAAGTGTGCGTTTTTGAGAAATTTACAAAATAAACATCATTAATTAATTATAATTATCATTGGTATTCTCAGAAATAATTGAAGATTATTAGTAAATAGGCTTGCCATGTTGAATGGCAATAACAATTTTTTTTTTTTTTCTGTCTAAGACATAGATATTTTATTTCAAGTAGGCCACCAAGCGGCACTTTTGAAAGTTACATTAAAATTTACAAATAATAATAGTTGATTCTACCATGCATT
The DNA here is from genome assembly GCA_948252205.1 of Orthosia incerta. NCBI lineage: Eukaryota > Metazoa > Arthropoda > Insecta > Lepidoptera > Noctuidae > Orthosia > Orthosia incerta. The sequence continues at coordinate 16,382,974 of OX411769.1, read as the reverse complement.
CGAAAAGTAGCTTGTAATGGAGAAGAATGCACAAGAAACTCCATACTTACTCTTTAAAAAAAAAATGTTTCACAATATTTAGGTACATAAGTACATACCTTGATGAATGAAGTTGAGTTCATACAATACAAATATATTTATACAGTTGAAGGTCCAACAATACTTCAAAACAATAATGTTCTGCATATCACTTGTTTTTGCGCCCTAGTGGATGTGGAGCAGGACTAGCATTTAGCCAAGCATTTTTATCAGTGATGTAATCCCCCAACTTATAATATGCCAGCCTGCATGCACTGACTGAACAGGTCCACTCAAACTGCCTGGTTCTTTCGTCAAAAGAACATTTCAAACACCAATCTACATGGTCTTTACATGATCTAGCCATCATTATGTCTGGACTTAAAAAAGACTGACCTCTGAGTTTGTTTCGGCCTTTCTTTTCAGAGTAGTCAGATAGGAAATGCCGACCTCATCTACCAAGTTTAAAAAAATATAATCGACATATAAAAGTGTTTATACAAACCCACTTACAGAAATAAAATCATTTATCAATGCTGATTCTCTGGCTGAAGAAAAGCCCTTGCATCTCGGCACGTGAAGAGCCCATGAGATTTTTTCTGTCTCGAAAAACTCGAGCACTCTGGCCCCATGGACTTAATGTTTCAACACTATTATGTCCAATAAAACACGAATTAGGTAATTCACTGTTTTTATTACGTGGATAGCATAAGTCCTAGGTAGTCTTACACTGAAGTAATATATTCCACATGTGAGGTACTTGTACAAATATTATTTGTCAATAAGATTTCCAAATACCTACATTTTAGATACACAACAAACACCAAACATATAACTTCCAAAAAGGTTGTTTTTGAGCCGCCATTCAACAAGCCAATGCTGCCAGCTTTTCCGATTTAAATCTATGTGAATGAAAAATTTTATATGCAAAGAGCCCTTTCCCTTATGTATATAGGATTCTTTTGTTAGTAGTCTTATGTTTTAGAATATTCAATTGTATCTGATACTGTAGCTTTGTAGGTAAACAAATTAGTAGGCTTGTTAAGAAAACATAGTAAAGTAAAAAAAAATACTACTAAAAAAATAACACTACTCAAAAGTTAGAACCAACTGATTTTTAGGGTTCCATTCCCAAAGGGTAAAAACGGGATCCTATTACTAAGACTCCACTGTCCGTCAAACAACACTGTCCGTGGTCCGATGACCTGGTGAAGGTTGCGGGGATCCGCTGGTTGCGGGACGCACGAGACCGGTCAATGTGGCGACGCTTGGGGGAGGCCTATGTCCAGCAGTGGACGTCTTTCGGCTGATATGATGATGATGACTGTCCGTCTGTCTGTCTGTCACCAGGCTGCATCTCAAGACCCGCATGTAATGGGGCGCACTTATTCCCATCAACTAAGCATAGAATTAGAATCACAGTCCAAGGTGCCACTAATAAATTCCAGGTGGAAAACAAAGAAGCATGATTATAGCTAGACGGTTCTGTCCCACAGTTGGGCAAAGGATTCCTTACATACTTTCCATTGCTCCTGGGTCTGTATCAAGAAGTTCATGATAACCCTTTCGGTGTGGGCACACGCAATGTAACTTTATTGCATCTTATTCTTTACAATTCTTCTTTTTTACTTTGTGGTTCTCTATTCTATGTTATTTTAAAAATTATAATAAATATAAAAATATATTTTTACAGGCCCTCCTCAAAAGGCATGCGGAGCTATGCCCGACTCCCGCAGAGCAGTCTGCAGTGCTCAGTCTTGTTACAAAACTGCAGACAGTGCTAGACAACCTCGTTGTTGCACCGGGTGACTTTGCAGCCGCTGTGAGTATTGTAATTTATTTATACCTTCAAATATAAATATTCACGACACGGATTGAGCTTCTACTGAGAAATTCCAGATGGAAAAATGCATTAACATTTTGCCTGACCTAAGGCTCGAACCCCGGACCTCATGCTCAGCAGTAGTGCTTGCCACCACTACACCAGTGAGGCTGTCAACTATGATGATTAACTAATATTAGTTATGCTTAGCTGTCACACTTGCAACTTAGGCAGGGAGCAAACTTGGACATTTTTGTGTTTTGTGTCAGATTGATGTTTGATTTCTATAGAACCAGTATGAAATCATCTACTCCCAACATGTTCCATATCTTGGAAACAGCTGAACCGATTTTGATGAAACTTGCACTGTGCCCTAATTTGAGAGATACTTAATCCAATAAAATAACAACCACGATTCTATAAGTAGTTCTGGAGAAATTGCGTAGACAAACATACAATACAAACATACACTTATGAAATTTGGCACACATGTTTAAACTCCATTTGCAATAATATTAGGCCTTTAAATTAGCCCATTTTACAGCCCGTTCAACCGATTTTGACTTCTATTGCATTGGTGATACGACAAATGGTAGCTGTAGTAAACAGTTGGTTTTGTTAACAGGTTTATGCTTTTTATGTCATCCTTATGTTTACGGAATAGAACTCAAAATCTAGTTGAGGGTAGAAGAACAAAAAACAGAAGGCCTGTCACTCCGTAGGGACGTAAGGTAGTCGACCCCAACTAAACAGTCGCCTACACCATTCGTCCAACTTAACAGTCTCCTTCGCTTATAGCCCCAACTTAACAGTTTTTTTTTTCCAGTATATAAGTGGTTTGGTTTGGTAATGAAATATTTAATTTATTTCAAAATGCAGACGATTTAGTCCATTTCTTGTTAGTAAAAAATACTTAAAACTAGTGTTTGTAAAAGGTACATTCCAATTCAAATAAACATTTACAAAATATTGGTAAATTGAACAAGAAATTGACTAAAAACAAATTGTACTCACAGTTATAATATCTATCTTTTCTTCAGACCTCAGAAACTGAGCATAAATCTATTATCTGTCATAAAACCAGTTTTATGTAAAACAATCTTTAATTTTCAAAATTTTTTGACAGCAACTAGAAGAGGTCCGTCAAGTCGGTTCTTACAAGAAAGGAACCATGATGGCGGGTAAGAACGTGGCGGATATTGTGTGCATCATGAAGACTTTGCCCACCAAGGAGGCGGTAGAGGGGCTGTCTAATAAGGTATGGTGTTACTTTCGCTTTTAATACTTCCAATTAGTCTACATAACTAACAACTTATATAATAATAAATATATTAATTATTATATAAGTTTATTAATTATTATATTATTAACTATATTATAATAATAAATAAATAAATAAAACTGTTCTTAGTTAAGTAGCCCAATTTTGCTAATCAGTTGATGAGCAAAATTGGGCTGCATGTTCAATCCTTCACCTTAAGACGACGACTAACACCAACGACCTTGAGGGAACAAAACGCGCACTCGTTTCACAGCCGCGCGACCCAAAATTTGGTGAATTTTGTACTTTCCTTATTACTCTTTGACTTAAGATAAAAACCCTCAGATCAAAATGTAGATAATTAAATTGTTTTTGAGATGGTGTCGATTTCAATAAATTACTTTTGTCCGTATTAGACTTAACTTTAAAAATTAATAACACTATGTTATACGAATAAAACTCAAAATTTTCTTAGATCAAATTATTAATAAAATGGTCTAATCAATACGTATATTTATTCGAAAATATTACGACGAACCGTTTAGACGTGATTCTCATTTTAAAATCAGCTACTCAAGGGAATCGGCGCCTTAAGGAATCATCAACCTTTGTATGTGTGTACCTCTCGAAAAGGCGCGCGTTGATTGTGTGTAGTCCGATCGTTTCAAATAAATTGTTGTTGGAAATTATTTGTATTTAATTAAGTAAGCTCATCATGTAATGGAAAAAGAATCATTCGTATCTCGCATAAAAAGGCATTTTTTTTTTAAATTCGCATTTAGCTTTTATTGGCTACATCATCATGTTAAAATCTCGACTTTTTATGCTCGACACGAAATGTACTATTTATGGCACGCTCCTACTTTATTTTAATTACTTCTTATTTTAAGTTCATTTAGTTGTACTTATTATCTCGAATTGAGTATGTTTTAAAAATATTGAATTTAAATCTCACAGGTCAACGAAGAGCTGAACAAACTAATGCGAGCTGAAACCCCCGCATCGTCGGTGACGACAGCTTGCCACGAGCGCGGCTTCACAGTGACGGGTACGACCGCAGCTGTGCGGGTGCTTGTCACCACGCTGCACCAGAACCTCAGGAAATTGGAGCCGGAGGTACAGCATCCTAGTAGATTATGTCTTACGGTCATAGATTTTAGGTCACACAAGGATAACCCCTGTTAGAAGCTTTGTCTACAAAATGAATTACCTCTTAAGGACCGCATCATCTCTAAAATTACCTGAATTCCAATGGAAATTACCGTAGTCACTTCAAAATTACGCAGTGTTACTCAAAATTATCCCGACCACCACTAAATATATCCAAGCAACACAAAAAACCCCATCACTATCAAAATGACGACTTCCACCTCGAAATTGTCCTATCATCGTTGAAATGACCCCACGCTCCTCAAAATTACGCAACCCACATTCAAATGACCCCACGCAACACAAAAGCTACCCCACCCACTTAAATATTACTCCACTATTTCACCCTGACCACCTTAAAATTATCCCACATACTTCTAAATTACCCCATCAATTTCTAAATTACCCCACTCACTTCTAAATTACCCCATCCACATCTGAATTACCCCACACACTTCTAAATTACCCCACCCACTTCTGAATTACCCCATCCACTCCTAAATGACTCCTACCAGTACCTGAGTGAGCCTGTAGTAGGTGCGCTTCGAAAAAGTGATTGCGCGACAATTGCAGCTGCTGTAGCAACAAAATTACCTACTGAATAAAATTCCCCTTTTTCTCCATCCCGATATGCCATTACGACTAAGTCACAAGCTCCTCTCTAACTGCATAAGTATCACTTAAATCAGGAAAGTTTTTAGGGTTCCGTACCCAAAGGGTAAAAACAGGAGCCTATTACTAAGACTCCGCGATCCGTCTGTCTGTCTGTCTGTCCGTCTGTCACCAGGCTGTATCTCATGAACCGTGATAGCTAGACAGTTGAAATTTTCACAGATTATGTATTTCTGTTGCCTCTATAACAACAAATACTAAAAACAGCATAAAATAAATATTTAAGTGGGGCTCCCTGACAACAAGCGCGATTTTTTGCGATAATGGTACGGAACCCTTCGTGCGCGAGCCCGACTCGCACTTGGCCGGATTTTTATAGTAAAATTTTTGTCCCTAGGTGCACTTAGAGTACAAGATCATCAGCAGTCACCTGGCTGCTATCCGTCACAGCCGCTGGTTCGAGGAGAACGCTCATCATTCCTCTATCAAGGTAAGCCAACATCATCATCTTCATTGAAAGACGGCCAATGCTGAACATAGGCCTCCCACAAGCGTCGCCACATTGACCGATGCCGTGCATTTCACATCCAAGGGAGTCCTGCAACCTTAACTAAGTCATTGTCATGGTGGCCTTGTAGCTAAGACCTCAACTCTTATGCTTAAGGTTACACTAGTCGAAACTTTTTCAAACGTAGTCTAAGGATCATTCCACTGTTTGACGATGTACGTTCAAAATAAAAAGTGATATCAATTTGTCTTATCATTATCTAGCCCTGTATGGAAGCAAAAAAGTAAAAAAAGGAAATATTTGAAAGTTATGAGTGTCGAAAGTTCCACATTTCGACACTAATTTTAACGCATTTTTGGGCGCAAATAAATACTATAAGAAGACGGAAAATTGCAAAACGGCCTCCATACAGGGATAGATTAGTAGTTCAACAATGTATATAATTTTATTTTGAACAGATAGATTTAGTCGTTACTTCATGATATCTAGACTGCCAAAGGACTGTTTATAAAGTTGCGCGCTCGGTTTAGTCCTAAATCATTATCCATTTCGCTACAAATTTGCAAAAGTGTGTATTCGTACGCGAACTAGCTTCCTACTGCTGATCACAGCATCTATCTCTTCCGCACGTGTTATCGGTTGATATAAAATGCATTTTAACCCCGCGCACAAAATAGTTCGTGCCGTCGACTAGTGTACCCTTAAGGTCGTGGATTCATATCTGGGCAAGTACTAATATATCTTTTCAAATTCATATCTATATAAATAAAAATGAATTGTTGTTCGTTAGTCTGATTAAAACTCGAGAATGGTTGGGCCGATTTGGATAATTCTTTTTTTGTTTTGTTCGACAGAATACAGGGAAGGTTTAAAAACAAAAAAAATGGGGGAAAAAGGGTAGGGTAGGTGTAGGGTAGGTGAATGTTTGGTGTTTTTATGGCAAAACAAAGTTTGCCGGGTCAGCTAGTTTACTTTCTAAATTTATCTCGGACATCACAGGCAGTGGTGAAGGAAAACATTGTGAGAAGACCTGGACTTATATAGTTAGTGTAAGTCTGAAATAGCCAAGTCAGAGGCCTGTGGGGTCCCCATAGGTGGCTTATTAACTCTGACACCAGAGGTAGCCAAATCCTCACACGAAAAAGAAAGATTGGTCAAGCCACGGGTCTCATTGTTAAGAAAGATAATTTGGTTCAAATAAATTTGACTAGATGGGGCTAGCATCTATCTGTTATTGAATGTGTGTAAAATTAACATTTTCTGGAATTGAACATAAAAATTGTATGTTCTTGTATGGATCAGAATGTTGGGCTGTGAAAAAGATGGATGAAAAGAGATTGCATGTAGCAGAGATGAGAATGTTGAGATGGATGTGCGGAGTGACGAGAATGGATAAAGTGAGAAATGAGTATATTAGAGGAAGTTTGAAAGTGGCGCCAGTGACAGAAAAGTTGAAAGGAAACCGTTTGTCCTGGTATGGTCATCTGATGAGGAGGGTTGAAACGCATGTTACTAGAAGAGTTATGAATATAAATGTGGATGGATCACAGTAGATTCCGCATAGAAGACAACTTACGCGCACCACACATCAGTTTATTTAGGCTGATATAACTCAGTGCACGGTATGATCTCTTTAGTGTCGACCAGACATTAGAGCTGTATGGACGCAAACGATTTCTAGTTTTAATTCTGTTCAAAAAATAGTTATCAACGGTTTGCCTTAAAAAAAAAGGCGAATTGTGCAGTAAAATGGTGTAGAAAATCAACCAGCCCTTCAAATTCAAAAAAAGATAAAATCTCATTCCACCAGTAGGCAAAGTAATAAATATTGAACAATCTAAAAAAGGTCAAGTTATAATGGTTAGTAAATCAAAATTGCACACTTTACAGTAGCGCTCGTTGATGTCTTTTGTGAAAGTCCCTTTCACTTATACGGAATTATTATATTGCTATCTTTTTCCCACCGAAGTAAAAATGTTGAGAAAAATACGTTTTTTGCTTATCGAAAAGTATCGATGATCGATATTTAATTAGTTAAATAGAAGAATAAAATAATTTTGTTAAAACGGATTATTTCAAAATTAACAATGACAAAATGTGAAAATTAACAATAGTTTATTTTAACTTTCAACTAATTGTGCTCTACTCATAACAAAAGCTCAGTGTGATCCTGTTTACATAGGATTAAAATTAAATAAATCACTTCTGGCCTAAATGAAATTTTTTTCTCGATCGATGTTTTTTCTTTATTATTATTAAAGTAATTATAAAATCGCCGCCTAAGAAATTTTACATAAAATACCATTCTGTTTGAAAAATATCGATATTTTTATCGACATTTAATGCGCATGTTCTATCACTACGACTGGTACCGTGACCTTCAATAGCCAATCACGGCGCACTTGTCACTCCCCGCGCAACCCGTGCCTTCCGCCAAATTTGGTGAACTCTGAATCAAACAAAACAGTAGACAAGCGGTATCTATTGGGAGGTAATCTGTGGGATGGATGGAGAGGGAGGGGACGGCCAAAGAAAAGATGGATGGACTGTGTGAGGAGTGATATGAGAGAAAAGGGAGTCAGTGATAGCGTGACGGGGACAGGACGGTATGGAAGAAGAAAACGTGTTGCGCCGACCACAAGTAACATGGGACGAGGGCAGGAAGATGATGATGATGATGATCATGTTCTTGTTTAGTCAACTCTCCTAAGTATAAAATTATGGAATATTGGGCTCTTAATTCACATTTCAATGATTATTTGAACGGATCATTTAAAATTGATGCCAATAGATGGCGCGGTTTTAAATTTCTGAGGAATTCCACTCGATTGTTAAAATTTGCATTGTAACACATTTTGGTGCAAAAACGTGCAAAAAAATACTATAAAACGAACCTTGACTGTATTTAAAGAAAAAAATATTCACGAACCTAGTAAACCCTTTTACTAGCAAGTCGCTGCTAACACCATCTATCTATCACCGTGAAACAGAACCGAACGCGTTCGTTGCACAAAAAATTATCAGATTAATCAGATGAAAAACGTCGGCACTGTATCTTTGTATGGGATGAGGCATCTGTATGCTAGTATTACATTATCTGTGACCAGGTCATTGGTCAAGCCATATGCTATCATTGAACTCAAGCTTGCTTCCACTCTCTGGATAGGTCCACTCAATCTTTAAGGAGCTTGCCTTAAAATACCACCTCACCTCACCTGCATGGTTCCCATATAGAGAACTAGCTTCTGGCCGCGGCTTCACTCGCGTTAAAAGTGATTTATAATCCCAAGGGATAAAATCTATTCTATGTCCTACCCAGGATCTCAAACTATTTGATAAATAAACATCTTTCTTTCCAGGTTCTAATCCGTCTCCTGAGGGACATGTGCCAGCGTCACTCGGGACTCGAACCCCTGTCCCCGTGGATGATCGACCTGCTGGCTCACCACTGCATCATGAACAACCCCGCACGGCAGGCTCTGCCAATTAACGTGGCTTTCAGGTAAATTCATTATTATAATAGTAATCCATCTGTCTTAACCTGTCATCATCATCATCATCCACAGCCCGACTTTGCCCACTGCTGAGCATAGGCCTCTCTCTTCTTGTACCAATCACCACGTTCCCGTGCCAAGCTCATCCAGATTCTACCCGCAATGGCAACAATGTCATCTGCCCATCTCGCCGCTGGACGACCAATACTTCTTCTTCCAGTCCTTGGACGCCATTCAGTCACCACCTTACTCCACGTATCATCAACGCGCCTTGCCAGGTGTCCTGCCCAGCTCCATTTCAGTTCCGAAATTCGTTTTCCGACGTCAGAAACCTTCGTACATCTTCGGATCTCAACGTTTGGAACTCGGTCTATTAGCCGTATGCCAAGCATGGAACGCTCCATGGCTGTCTGCGCAACTCGAAGCCTGTACACAGCCTCCTGTGTAAGCGTCCACGTCTCGGCACCGTAGGTCATGGTGGGCAAAACACACTGATTATAGAGGCGGGTCTTAAACTGTAAGGTCCATGAATATAGCTGTTAAACGTTGTTTTAACGCGCATGGAAGCAAAGTGTGAATTATAATATATTTCGAATGCCGTAAAAGTGCCGTTAAGATTGCCCTAGTCGATCATTCTTCCATAAAAACGTAGTCTGGCGATTACTTCACTGTACGACGGTGTACGTTCGATATAAAAATTTATATCAATTTGTCTCATCATTAGCCCGAATAGCGTCCTAAGGATGATTGGCGAGAGAACCGATACTGTTCTGCTCAGTAGGTTCATTGGACTCCATGTGTTGCCAGACCAATGAGGCTACTGTGCAGGGTTAAAGAAATATGACGCATGTAAACTTATTAATTCAGTTTTGTTTAATTGTCAACATTTAGCCTACGATTCAATCTCAGTTCGATTTTATTCGATTGACAACACTTTATTTTGCTTATGTCAAAATACTCGATTTGGATTGGATGTTATAAGCGGTAGTTTGCCGGATTAGTTCTTGAGCCAATAAAAAGCAGGGGTACCTATGCAGATACCCTGAGCGAGGTTCTCCCGCCATGTTTTGTCGTGAAGTTAGAAAAAAGGAACGCGCGGGCGCGCGTTTGCGGGGTTGAAGGAGAGTTGTGAGGAAACTAGTGGAGAAAAAGCGAAACGTAGGTGGCCGAATTCGCTGCTTTGATAAGATTGGAACAAGGACTATCTCCAAAACGGCATAAGTTACCTGCTTTGTGCATGCATACCTACGAAAGCCCACAAGATCGAGGGTTTATCCAAGATAGCCCTCCTATTTGCGACATGTATATTATTTTAGATTCTTTTAGTGTTCCGTAGTCAACAACCCTTATTAATTACTAACATAGTTATAAAAAAATCTTGTTACTAACAACCTTGTACCTGTCCCGTCGAGGACCGTACCTATGAATTATAGGACCACCATCATCAACTCCAATTCTAGAGGCAATTCCTTCATTCTTCATACCTATATGGACTTTTTTGTCTGAAATAATTGATTTTTATTTTATTTTTTATTTATTTATTTTATTATAGCCCTGTATGAAAACAAAAAGTTAAAAAATATATATTTGAAAGTTATGAGCGTCGAAATATCCACATTTCAACACTCATTTTAACGCATCTTTGAGCGCAAATAAATATCATAAAAAAAAGAAAATTGCAAACAGTCACCATACAGGGATAGATTAGTAGTTCAAAAATGCAAATACATTTTGTTGTTTTTTCATGATATCCAGACTCCCAAAGGCCTGTTTATAAAATTTCGCGCGCTCGGTTTCGTCCTAATTCATCATCCATTTCGCTACAAATTTTCTAAAGTGTGTACGCGAACTAGCTTCTTACTACTCATCAGAGCATCTATCTCTTTCGCACGTGTTGTTTTAATTATGTCTCAATATTGTCGATGGGAAGTTGCGAGGTAACCCCATTACAAGTACCCTTTATCTTACCGAGGCTGCCTCAATTTTGTGCTGTAGAACAATTTTATGAGAAACAATAAAAAATATTTTATTAATTTTTACATCATACTAAAGCTTATATTTGTTCCCACAGACGAGCCCTCTCCCTGTTGGCCGGCGGCCTGTTCCTGCCCGGCTGCGCGGGTCTGGCAGACCCGTGTGAAGCTGCCCATGCGCGTGCGCATACGGCTTTGGATCTAGCTGCACAGGATTTGGCTGCGGCGACAGCTCAGACGTGAGTTATCATCATTTAACAAGCCCTCGCTTCGTGCTCCTCATTACTGAGGGTTGTGATCACCCCGACAAAAACAGTTCTGTAATGATGTTCCTCCATCCGTATCTGTCCTTGGCGTTGTGGAGTGCATCTTGCAGTATGGAGTTTAGCATTGAACGGATTTGGTCAGACCATCTGCAGCCTAATTGGGTAAGTGAATTCTCCAAAGCAAACGAGTCGATTCCTTCAATGAATCAGAATCATTTATTTCAACTTTTTCGGTATTGCGAAACTAATTTGGAAAGAGTACAAACATTCTCCTTTGAGTTGAAGTTCATCTACTGCGTTATGTTTCATCAAACTCGAACATTACACAATACCAATAGTGAAGTTTTATTTCGATTCTTCCGCTTCCGTTCATTTTTTACAATCAATTCTACGTCAAAATATTGGTAATGGAAAGGAGCATAACCTTTCCGTTTCAGAGTGTAATATGCAATACGTAAAGTCGTTTTTGGGAATGAATCGACTCGTTTGCTTTGGAGAATTCACTTACGCAATTAGGCTGCTGATCGGGCTGTGACCATAGTATCGGACAATGTGCCCAAAGAATTCCAGGATCTTCGTAAGTAGGTGGTTAGAGTCTGGGTTTGATATTGTGCCGTTGAGGGTAGACTTTTTTTTATGGGATTTTTTACGTCACACGATATTTCAAAGCACTGTATCGTCGTTTTTTTTTTTATGTGACAAAAGAAAAACTACATGTCCAATATTTTTAGGTTATCTAATTGGCGGAAAATAGTAGATTATTGCATCGAGCACAAAGTAATTTATTATTGCACCGAGTGCCTGATTTAGAGCCCGAGCGTTAGCGAGGGCTCTAATCTAACAGGCACGAGGGCAATATAAATTACTTAAGGCGAGGTGCATAATCTGCTTTTCTTTCAATTAAAAATATTGTCAAGCAAAATTAACAAATTTCCCGCCAAATCACTTTTTTAAATTTCTTTCATTTTTAAATCAGAGTTAGCAGCAATCATTTTTTAAATTTAGAACAAGTAGGATAGAAACGAATAATACGTACGTAAAAAAAAAGTATTGATATCGGCTGGCTGAATAGAGCTAATCCATTGAGATTGGCACCTTTTGGTGCTACTAAAAAAAAAACTGTGCAATAATGAGATTTCATACATTTTTATTGCTCTTGAGCATTAAAGACTCGCTTTGTACTGAGTTTTTAGTGTGATTGTGATGAAATTAAAGCATAGTTGGAAGAAAAATCTTTTTTTTTGACATCTATATATTGGTGCCACATCGTTCGTATGCCGCTTCTATATAATAAAATAATGTCTAATTTATTTGCAGATTACTTCGCGTGGTAGCTCGAGGCGGTCACCGCTACGTGCTAGGCCTGCAGCCCTTCGAGGGAGGCAAGGATATCTCCACAGAGATCACGGTCTGGGATGGAGTGGTCGTGTCTCCTCTCGCGCCGGCTTACCAGGAGACACCTGAAGCCATGGATACTGATGATAAAGGTAAGATATTACGTCCTGAATCATGGCAAGTACGTTGCCACTTAAACCACCGTATTTGCTGTCCCACGATAGCAGCCCAAAGGAGGAGGGGGCGGGGATATAACCACCCACCCTATCCGTAGTAGACACCGGGCGGCGGAAAGCGCGTAACGATCTCCAGGCGTCCTGCAGGTAATAGACTTGGGGAGTCTGTTACCTGAACAGCCAAAGGCCCGAGGCGCTGGCGCGTCGTGTTTCGCGAGCGGTTCCTTTGAGGAAATACAGACACAGTGGGTGACCAATATCTAGCCGGGGGAGTGTGACGAAATACGAAAGCAATCGAGTGCCAATGTAGTCGCTGAACACTGGTTTTAGTCAGTCAGAGTCTGACAGACCCCTTCGCCCGCCCCGGGGTGGAGGACATCCATGAGAATTTCCACACGTTAAAAATCCGGCCCATAATCTCAGGAACTACTGATTGGGATTGAAAAATCTTTTTGTGTTGGATAGTCCATTTATCGAGGAAGGACTATATAACATCACGCTACGACCAATAGGAGCCGAGCATACAAGAAAAATGTTGCAGAAACGGGCAAAATTATTCCTTTTTAACAGCTTCCGTTGCGTGTGCTTCACTTCGGTTAAAGCTAAAACTTCGGTTAAAACCGCTTAGATTAAAGTTTCCCAACATTCATGTATGTAGGGTAGGTGGGTAGCCAGTTGACGGGAGCGAAGCCGCGTGGAACAGCTAGTGTAGAAAATGTTGGTATTTGTAGTAAAATATACGTAACTAGATGACCCGTGGGGCTTCGATCCCGTCAACTGGCTACCCTGCCTATCAAGTCTACCCTGCCTAACCTGCCTACACTGGCTAACCTGCCTACCGTGCCTTACCTGCCTACACTGGCTACCCTGACTACACTGACTACACTGCCTACACTGGCTACCCTGCCTACCTTGCCTACTCTGCCTACCCTACCTTGCCTACCTAACCTGCCTACACTGGCTACCCTACCTATCCTACCTAATATTTTTTATCTATCAATAGTTTTCTCCACGCACGCCAAGGAATGAATTTTATAGGCAACATTTTGCTACCTTGGGTTACATTATTGCAATTTTCATAAGGATCTCTAATATTTTTTTAAATGATGAGTGAAAGCATTAGGGCTCCGTGTGGACCCTTCTGGTACGGAACCCAGACAAGGGGTTTCGGTATGAAATGACAGATTACGTGAGAATATTACTCGGCTAATACATCAAGTGTACTAATTTATATTTTCTTTCATTTGCAGAGGACGACGGTCAAGATGGAGTCGCGGCTTAGGTTATTTACTTATTATAAGTTTTATATTATATCAAAATGTGAAAAGATCTAGTCGTGGGTTTATGTACGTATGTATGTATGGATGAAAAGATCTTTAACTAATAAATATACCGACATACCAAACTTGATTTTTATTTGTATGAGTAGCCTTTTTAGGGTTCCGTACCCAAAGGGTAAAAACGGGACCCTGTTACTAAGACTCCGCGATCCGTCTGTCTGTCTGTCTGTCCGTCTGTCACCAGGCTGTATCTCATGAACCGTGATAGCTAGACAGTTGAAATTTTCACAGATGATGTATTTCTGTTGTCCCATACAACAAACGTGTTTTTTTTTGCCGTATTTTGCTTGATATGAATAACGGCAACAGGTAGACGCTTAAAATATTCACAGAATATTTAGTTGTATATTCACTTCAAAAAATAATAATTATTAAATTAAAATAAAATAAATTAAGCATTAATTACCTTACAACAAACGTGATTTTTTTGGCGTTTTTTGCGATAGTGGTACGGAACCCTTCGTGCGCGAGTCCGACTCGCACTTGGCCGGTATTTCAATTATTAATATAATGTACTTTCTAAGTTTATCTTGGACATCGCTGTCATCAGTGGAGGAAATCCGGTCTACCTATTTTGCTTTTGCTGCAAGGGCTGTGGCTGGACAACCCTGCGTGCTACCTCCAATAGGGAACATTACTGCCAATTGCTCCCGCCAGATGGCGCTTGACGGCTTTGAGTAAACAAAAACATAACAACATGGCGTCTATTACTGTTTGTGGTTACCGAACTCTTTTTTACTGTTTTTAAGATAACTTGTGTTCAAAAACCAAATAATAATATTGGGGAAGTTAGTTAGCTTCATTTTTCTTTCACTTTTTGTTTTATATTTTGTATACATAAACTGCGAAATTTTGTCGCTGGAATTTGACAGTTTGGTTATTTTAGGGATGTGTCCGATACATCTAAACGTAACTTATATCGGACATGTGATAGATATCATATCATATCGATATCAAAATAACCGATATTACAAAAGCTGTATCTAATAAAAACCTTACTAGCGTGTGAGAACGAATAATTCAAAACTTAAAACCGTAACAATGCGAAAACGTACGAACTACGAACAAAACGCAAACTTCACAAACGTTAGGAACCATATATGCGCTACCTATCTTTCTATGTATTATTTCGTGTTCGTTGTTAGTTTGCTAATCTAAATATTTTTTTTTTTTCGATATCTGAAAACCGTTTTCGATATCGATATGAAAACACATACATAACCGTTTGCGTAAAAAACCGAAAACGCCCTTCTCTAGTTTGTTTACGCAGAAACCTGTGGCGCCATCTGAGCGCAGCTTTGCGGATAGTTCCCTATTAGAAGATCGACCTACCAACCTGGCTGCCATCAGTCGCCTACGTTCTGGCACAGATAATATAATACTAGCATACAGATGCCTCATCCCATACAAAGAAACCGTGCCGACATAACTAGCGTTTTTCGTCTGATTAAACCGATTATTTTTTGTACATCGTTCGGTTCCGATCCATGGTGATAAATAGATGGTGGTAGCAGCGACTTGCAATTTAAAAGGTTTACTCCGTGCATGAATATTTTTTTCTTTAAATACGGTGAAGATTTGTTTTATAGTATTTTTTTGCACGTTTTTTAGGGTTCCGTATCCAAAGGTAATGTAAAAGGTAACAAGCTGTTACTAAGACTCCGCGATCCGTCTGTCTGTCTGTCTGTCCGTCTGTCTGTCTGTCTGTCCGTCTGTCACCAGGCTGTATCTCATGAACCGTGATAGCTAGACAGCTGAAATTTTCACAGATGATGTATTTCTGTTGCCGCTATAACAACAAATACTAAAAACAGAATAAAATTAATATTAAAGTGGGTCTCCCATGCAACTGACGTTTTTTGCGATAATGGTACGGAACTCTCACTTGGCCGGTTTTTTCACAGTTGCATTGCACCAAATTATGTTACAATACAAATTTAAACAATCGAATGGAATGCCTCAGACATTTAAAACCGCTACCTTGTAACGGATAGGTCCTTGCAGGTAAATCTAAATCTCGAAGAGAGGGTAGATAAAATACAATAATTTATTGAAATAAAAATAATTCTATAAAAAATTAATCCAGTTCGTGACCGCCGAAAGACAAACAAAGAAAATTCGATTCAAATAAATCACTAGATGGCGCGACATGTACCTGTTATTGACCTGTGTTTAAAATTATCATTTTCTGGAATTTAACATAAAAATTGTATGTTCTTGTTTAATCAACTCTCCTAAGCACAAAATTATGGAATATTGGGCTCTTAATTCACATTTTAAAGATTATTTGAACGGATCATTTAAAATTGATGCCAATAGATGACGCATTTTTTAATTTCTGAGGCATTCTACTCGATTGTTAAAATTTGCATTGTAACACATTTTGGTGCAAAAAATGCGTCATCTATTGGCAATTAGAAGATCGACCTACCAACCTGGCTGCCACCAGTCGCCTACGTTCTGGCACAGATAATATAATACTAGCATACAGATGCCTCATCCCATACAAAGAAACCGTGCCGACGTAACTAGCGTTTTTCGTCTGATTAAAATTTGCATTGTAACACATTTTGGTGCAAAAAAATCTGTAAAGACGTGCAAAAAAATACTATAAAACGAACCTTCACTGTATTTAAAGAAAACAATATTCACGAATCTAGTAAACCCTGTTACTTGCAAGTCGCTGCTAACACCATCTATCACCGTGAAACAGAACCGAACGCGTTCGATGGCCAAAAAAATATAGCAAAAAAACGCGACAAATGGTAGCTGTAGTAACAGTTGGTTTTGGTAACAGGTTTATGCTTTTTATGCCATCCTTATTTTTAAGGGATAGAACTCAAAATCGGTTGAACGGACTGTAAAAAGATTTGGAAACATGTATAATGTTATTTCAAATGGAGTATAGGTACGTCGGCACGGTTTCTTTGTATGGGATGAGGCATCTGTATGCTAGTATTATATTATCCGATGGCTAATTCCCCGAAGTCATCAGATCGAACGTCCGAATCGCCGAATTTTCATAGCATCGACGTACCACAATTTCGAATAGCCATAAATTGTATAGTCTGGATAGCACATAGGCTACTATAATATGTTCTCTTGCGATTTACTAAAAAAATAAACTCCCCTGCAAAGATGTAAACAAGAAGAAAATCATGCTATGCAGTCTTATTTCGTATTTTATTAACTTTTTTTATTTACAACTTTTTAGTTACGTACATTTTTTTAGCCATTAGATCGAGCGTCTGTTTCTTTTGGGAGGTCGTGTGGATATGACTTTGGGTTATTCTTCGGTTTTATTGAAACTCACAAAGAGACGAGACGACATATTATTTATTAGAGACTGTTTGTTACAAAGCACTGTTTTACAAGGTATACATTTTCTTGTCGGCCATATTGACACTTGAGTTAGGTACTTACACTGTCATAGACTTTGCCATAGATTTTTTTTTTTTTTTTTTTTTTTTTCTGATAAAGTACCAAATTTGAATACTTTATTTCAATTACAATCTAGCCTTATTGGCTAATTAGTAAACAAATTTCACCTAAACTACTACGTAAATATAATTCTAAGAATGCGTCCATTAACACTTACTTAGTTTTTATTAAGGCGAAGACACTTTGTTCATGTGTTCTTTGAAAGCAGCACTTATCACTACATTTGTTTATTTGTCACTAAAAAAAAAAACTACACTAACTCGAACGGTTTCGTCCGTTTCAGTCTTCTTACTATATTAGTAATGTCAAGAAGCTGGATAGCCTCAACATTCACATGGTGATGAAGTCTATTTTCGTGAGCTTCTGCGTATTTTTGTATTACTCGGTCCACGACGTCCATGTTTAGGTCTCGATGTAGGTCACAGTTCCGAATGTACCAGGGTGCATTAACTATGTCCCTGAGTACTTTGTTTTGGAAACGTTGAATGATCTGGCGATTGCTCTTACTAGTACAGCCCCAGAGCTGGATACCATAAGTCCATACTGGCATCAATACCTGTTTGTATAATAGGACTTTGTTGTGTACTGATAGTGGGGAGTGTCTTCCAAGTATCCAGTACATTTTCTGGTAGCGTATTTTCAACTCAGATCTCTTTTTCTTGACGTGTTCTTTCCAGCGCAGCTTGGCGTCAAGATTCATACCAAGATATTTAGCTGTATTAGAGTATGGAACTTGTTGGCCATTAATAAATACAGGAAAATGTTGTGTTCTTTTATTGGTGAAGTCAACGTGAATCGACTTGCTTTCGTTAAGCTTAATTCGCCATTTTTTAGTCCAGGTTAGAATTTGATCAACCGCTTTTTGAACTTTTTCCACAGCTTCTTCATGATTATTACCTATTGCCATAATAGCAGTGTCATCGGCAAAAGTGGCAATAGGATTATTTTCTGTAACTGGGATATCACTGGTGTACAGTAGGTATAAGATCGGACCTAATACACTTCCCTGTGGCACGCCAGCATTGATGGGCCTTGTCTCTGAGTAGGCGTCTTCATATCGAACGCGGAATGCTCTGTTTGATATGTATGATTCGAGGATGTCCGTAAACTGTCTCGGTAGCATACTATTTAGTTTGTGGATGAGACCTTCGTGCCATACTTTATCGAAAGCTTGTGCTACATCAAGGAATATAGTGGAACAAACTTTCTTTTCTTCTAGCGCTGTTTCGATATAATTGGTAATCCTGTGAACCTGGTCAATAGTTGAATGTTTGTCTCTGAAGCCAAACTGGTGATCCGGAATAAGATTGCCATTTTCTATAACTGGTTTGAGCCTTTTTAATAGTAGTTTCTCAAAAAGTTATGCTATTATTGGTAGTAAAGATATTGGTCTATATGAAGTCGGTTCCTCTGCCATAGATATAAAATACGTTTCATATTTTGTTGGTTTATTTACGTTTCTAATAATTTATTATTCACGATAGATACACAGATCACAGAGTATAACAGAATGTCTAATTTCCAACTTAAAAAAAAAGATTAGTAGTGACATCTATACTTAAAAAGTGATTCGCAGGAACTAATTAATGTTGCCAGCCTATATTTTTACAGTTTCGCCGAAAAGCTATTGCAACGATAGATCTATGCATCGAATGTCTATTGGCTCGACGTTCCAGTAAGTCGAAATCTATTCAACCTAAAATATTCAAGAACACTAAAAGAAGGAATATCAAATGGGATAAAAATCAAACCAGCAGGTTTTAATCTACATACAGACTGGCAACTTGGCACCGGTATCTCAAGGCCAGTATCTCATTGCCCTTTTTCGATCGACTCTAGTACACCCAGCTGGTACTTGGCAGATCCGTCCCAGACCAGGGATGAGACCAGTAAATGCTAGAGTTGCCGCGAATAGTGTTTATAGCGAATAGTCGAATACCGATTAATCGCCATTCACTTTGGCGAATAGTCGAATAACTCGACATTACTATTCGACATAAAAAAAAACATTAAACACATTAAAAATATTTGGCTTTGAGTACCAATAAGAATAGATTTCCTATTTTAAGTAAGCTTGCTAAACGATACTGAATCACACCAGCAAGCTCTGTATAATCAGAAAGACTATTTTCCGAGGCAGGTTTAATTTACGAGGAAAAACGAAACCGACTTGCTCCAGAACGTGCAGAAAAACTTGTTTTTTTTTGCACCACAATCTGCCTCTGTTGGATTTTAAATATTAATTAAAAAGCCTTACTAATTTAATTTCATGAATATGATAGACACAGGCACATATTACAGATAATAATTGATATTGTGTATTGTTTTATTAAGGAAAAAAATGATTATTTTTAACTCATTAGTTCTTTTGTTTTTATTTTCGACGACTATTCGCCGAATGCCGAATAATACTAGCTATTATTCGGTATTCGACGAATATCAAAAAAATTACGAGTAATGCCGAATACCGAATAATAGCGAGTATTCGCGGCAACTCTAGAAATGTGCGAAGTCCGACTGGCACTTTCCCCACTATGCTTGCCGCATCGTCGACCATATCATCGCTTAATATCAAGCGCGAACCTGTCTAGTTATATCGCAATAAAAAAAAGTTGAGGTCTGCTTCCTTTCTTACCGGATGCAGCAGTATTTCACATTGAGCGACTGCCTATCTGACCTCTACAACCCAGTGTGTGTTACTGCGTAACAAAGTACCGGCCCTTAAGAAAAAATAAATATAACGGCATATGTTTTAGTGTTTTCTTACTGCAACCTCCCTCCTCTTTCCACGGCTTATTTAAAATGAGGAAAAATCTAGCTAGCTGACGCGGCATTCTCAAATGTAAGTAATCAGTAAATTATGGGCTTACCCGATGATTTCAGGGGCTTAAAAAGTAATTCGGGGGTTCCCACGTAAGTTAAGAGGTTAGGAATTCGAGGGTTAGTGACTGATCCCTTGGCTAATTTATAAGTCAGTTTCTAGGGTTAGGCTCATAGCAAACTAAACACTGAAGAATTTCCTCTCGATGCTGAAGGTCCAAGAACGTGTGGGAGTGACGAAAATAGGACGACAAGCTGCAAGCTTTGCAGTACCGGTATGCGTATGCACACCAAGCTGCATCGAATCCTTTTTGTTGCAACTACCTAGTTGCGTACGCAATCTATTCAATACTTTCCATAGTCATCGATCATCAGCTTTTTAACATTCCTACTGCGGGAATACAGGCCCATTACCTCTCAAAGAGAGGACTCTTTGAGACGGAATGGGCCTTTATCCACCACGCGGGCCCAGTGCGGGCCACATGTCTTCGAATTTTTGGTTCTAGGATAAGCAGATTAATGTTTTCCATCACCGTTTTTAGAGCAGCGTGTTGCCTTTCATGTAATCCGCTGCAAATCATGACCGAGAGGCTGTTCTTTAGGCTTAAAGAAGTCATAAAGTAGTGGATACCTCTCTTCTCATAATTTTCTTCTCTCCTTAGGTGGCCTGTCCTAGATTATAAAATCGTCATCATCATCTTCATTTCAGCCGAAAAACGTTTACTGTTGAATATAGGCCTCACCCAAGCTTCGCTATATTAACCGGTCCCGTGCGTCTCGCATCCAGTGGATTCTAGCACTCTTAACTAGGTCCACCTAGTAGGATGCATTCCACTCCCCTAGTGGGTTCCCGCATAGTCGAGGTTGCAGCCGCAGTGGGTTCGCGGTGAGTGCTAACGCGTGCCCGTGTTCCAAGCGGCACAGGAGGACACCGTGGAGTTTTAGTGGTTTGGAGTCCCACATAACTGCACTATCTTCTCGTGGTAGTGCAGTATGTATCAGCATTTCCCCACGCAAAAAATAAAATGAAAAAGGGGGCATACCAACGCAACGCAATTGATTATGAAATATGAGAAAGTCAAAGTCAAAGTCTAAGTCAAAGCACTTTATTTCAAGTAGGCCAGTTACAGGCACTTTTGAATTGTCAAAAGACAAAATAAAATATTACAAAATTATGGTGCTACAGTCCCAGTCACAAGACATAATAACTGTGAAAGTACCGTAGATGCCCATTCCAAGGCGTAGATCTCTATGGAGAAGAACGGGCAAGAAACTCCATGGACACTCTTTTTCAATTAGGTAATTATTACAAATCATTTGTTACGTCATTCATGTTGAGATTACACATTATGTGAGAACGATGTAGAAAGTTAAAAGTGTCCATAGTAAATATAAAAAGACAATTCAGAAATAAAATTAGAATAAATTAAAATAAACCATGGCAGCTAAGAGATGACCAGTCTCAACCGACAGCGCCCGTTCAAAGAATCAAACAAAAATAAAATTCGTAAGACTTCATAAATCTTTTTATTTTTTAAATAATAATCAGAGTGGTTTTTCATATGAGTGGTCCCGTAATACTTTCGATCCAAGGCACATAATGAGAGACCCTGGTGTACATCCCAGAGCTGCCAACGTATCCGCAGGCTCTTCCGTATGACGTCACGCCTATTATCGTGTATAAACACCTGGCTTTCTTTTTTCTGTTGGTCTTTACTTGGAGAGGACCACCGCTGTCTCCCTGGAAAAAAAATGTAGGTTAAACATTGATCTAGAGGTTGCAAATGTTAATGCCAGGGTTGGGCCGTATTTTAATTACTTGTAGGTAATTAAAATTCAATTACAAGTAATTAAAAAACGTAATTGAAATACAAATACATATTTATTATTTGTAATTCAATTACTTCTTAATAATTTTTAATTGGTATTTCAAATATCTTAGGCTTAAGTATTATTAGTTAGTATTTCAATTACTTA
Source organism: Orthosia incerta (assembly GCA_948252205.1). Lineage (NCBI taxonomy): Eukaryota > Metazoa > Arthropoda > Insecta > Lepidoptera > Noctuidae > Orthosia > Orthosia incerta. Next base: position 16,360,782 of record OX411769.1, on the reverse strand, counting down.
TGACTGCAACATACATTTAGCGATCTTATTAATGGGTGCGTTCTTCAGAAAATAAGCACTCGAGAGCTTTCGTAAGCAATATGACGACCGCTAAATATGTCAATCTTTAAAGTTGGCAACACTGCACCTGTACTGTAGGTACGTCAAATTGTATTGTAACTACTGTATTTCGTCATTTGTATTTTAAATAAAAATCCTGTATTTTGTATTCTATATTTTAAATACACGACTTAAAACATTTCATATTTTAAATACATGCGAGAAAGTGTTGTGTAATTTGTATTTTAATTAAATCAAAGCATCAATTTCGTCCAGCTCTGGATACTGCTAATAAAGAAAGAAAAATATTAATTAGGGTCCCGCACAAAAGACACGAGAGATAAAACAAAACGAAAATCCACGTGTGTGACTAAAAATAATTCTTGTCTCAGCATGTGCAGCGATAAGCGATATATCTGCTGCTCTGCAGCTGACCTTGAGGTCCTGCAATGGGATCGATTTCCGAGTCGGGCAAAATGTGTTATTGGGTATTTCATCAGGAATTTCTCAGTAGTAGCCCGGAGTCAGAATTTGTGTTCTTTTTATTTGTTTTTGATTGATAGCAATGGGCTCGCTCTATAACACACTTGAAATCACATTTAACTAAGCCTTCGAGGAATACAAGCGTGAATTTATGTATGGTATTGCCACATCAATAGATTTAGGCTGGACTCACACATTCTGAATTCCTCTGAATTCAGAGTGGGAATTCATAACCTGCAGCCTAATTGCGTAAGTGAATTCTCCGAAGCAAACAGGTCGATTCTTTCCCAAGAACGACTTTACGTATTGCATATTACACTTTGAAACGGAAAGGTTATGCTCCTTTCCATTACCAATATTTTGACGTAGAATTTATTGTAAGGAATGAACGAAAGCGGAAGAATCGAGATAAACCTTCACTATTGGTATTGTGTAATGTTCGAGTTTGATGAAACATAACGCAGTAGATGAACTTCAACTCAAAGGAGGATGTTTGTACTTTTTCCAAATTAGTTTCGCAATACCGAAAAAGTTGAAAGAAATGATTCTGATTCTTTGAAGGAATCGACTCGTTTGCTTTGGAGAATTCACTTACGCAATTAGACTGCTGAATGCCGGCAATGAGTAAATCACGAAGAAGATTTAACTCTTGCCAGCATTCAGATTTTTAATTCCGACTCTTAATTCAGACAGGAATTCAGAATGTGTCCAGCCATACACACGTTCGAAGCAAGAGCAGATTACTAAAGTCACCCCCAGATAGCGAAAAAATTAAAGTCGTTAACACCTGTCTACCAATGTATTCCAATATTTCAAAACGATACGAAAGAAATGTAAAAGCAGTGTCGCTAACACGATCAAAACAAACGTATCGCGGTAAGGGGCGTCCGTGACCCTTTCACTTGACATTCAGTAATGAGTTAATATCTCAGAAACGATGGACCGATTTACACGGGTAAAATATACGACTACCTATACCTTTACCAAAATTATCAAAATAACTCAATTGAATAAACATAAAATCAAGTTTTCAACTTACATAATTATGGTAGAAGTCGGAACAATGACTGTTTTCTAATTTAATCTTTGACTCAAAAGACATGAATTATAATAATAGTAATAAGTAATTATACTTCAATGGTGCATCGACAGCGAGAGAGAGAGCTGTCTCTGTGAGAGAGCAGTGGTGGCCCAGTGCTATCGGCCGCGACTTACAAGTTGTAGGTCGTGGGTTCGAGCCCAGGCAGGCGCTTCACTTTGTGTAAATTATTTCATCACCACTGCTCTCAAAACGGTGAAGGAAAACATCGTGAGGAAACTGGCATGTCCTAGAACCAAAAATTCGAAGACATGTGACATCCAACAACCCGCACGTGGTGGATTACGGCCCATTCCGTACCTGAGACACACGCCTCCTCTCACAGAGAGGCTGCCTGTGTCCCAGCAGTGGGAACATTAATAGGCTGATGATGTGATGTGATGTGTGATGCATCCTCGAGATTTAATACACATTGTAGTACGGTCTCCAATGTACTGCATTGCCACACAGTTCAAAGACAAAAAAAAGAAATGTTCGTTTGATAGTCTATGGCAGAGCCATAGAGAGCCAGAGACTCTAGTCTAGTCACGTGGAGACACGGCTCTCAGCAGTGCAAGAGCAATTAGGAAGGATCTTACCTCACAAGTATCATTGACCTGTTCTTCATCTCCATAGCAGACTTGAGTGGCTTTGTCGTAGCCATTCTTAAGATGTCTATGTACTGGGTAGGCTTCCTTACATTCACTGTCGGTGAATTTGTAGATATCTACCTGTAAATGATATTATAAGTAAGTTATGAAGAAGAGTTATGTAAGTTATGAAGAAGAGTTATAGATGACCTGAGGAGTGAGGTATGTAATATATGGGATTGCCAGGTGCTATGGCAATATCACGTGAATATCTTTCCCTTACTTATTGGCATTTCAACAAATTACCTGTTACAGTTACCTGAACAGTACCTTTTCCTCATAGAACATTTTGATAAAACTGATATTCAAGTTCCAGTGCCTAAGATATGATGTGAATACTCGACAAGCAAAAACAAAATCTATTCAAGTGCCACACAAAAATAACTGTTATGGTAGACGCACCGCATCTGTCAAAATTTTTATTTTTATTTTACATAGGCCTACATGGGCACTTATAAAACGTCGACAAAAGGTGCACGGTTCGGGTTAGTCGTTTCCTATGGAGAAGAACCGGCAAGAAACTCCATGGTTACTCTTTTAAAAATGGTTTGGTTTTAGTACTTGGATATGAGGGGACAACGCAGGCCCGACGATAAGTCGTAAAAAATTAAAAAAAAACATAAAAAAAGTAAAACACAATTAAAAGTTAAAAATGTTAACAATCATCTAGAAATCTAGAAGGCCTACAATGTTCACACATTCACAAAACAATCGGTAAAAGAATCTATACAAAGGTAAAAAAAAAAACAAATAAATATTAAATAATACCTACCTAATTTATTAAACTAAATACACTTAGACATTAGAGATTCAATGAACAGTAAAAATGTGAATCGCAAGCTGAAACAACACTACATCGACCTGATTAGGTACATCTTCATTTACTAATAGCGCGTTGATCAAATGCCAGACCATGGCATGCATTGCATGCATGCATGTTTGTTGAAAAACAAACTTAACATGGTGTTATTTGCTGATGACACATCTTTAATTTTTAAAATAAATAGACGTACTTGTCAGGTTGACGACGTAAATAACGCGCTACGGCAGGTTCAGGATTGGTTCACTGCCAATAATTTAGTTTTATATGGTAAAAAAACCAAGTGCGTAAAATTTTCCTTGCCGAATGTCAAAAGTACTGATTGTGACATTATATTAAACAAGGAGAAGCTAGAATTCGTCGATAAAACGGTTTTCCTGGGGATCACGCTAGACTCAAGGTTGCAATGGGGTCCTCATTTGGTATCCCTTGCGGGGTGGCTGAGTTCGGCGGCTTATGCTGTTGGAAAGATTCGTCGGTTGACGGATGTGGATACCGCCAGACTAGTCTATTTTAGTTATTTTCATAGTATAATTTCTTACGGTATCTTACTATGGGGAAGAGCTGCAGACATTGAGTCAATTTTTATTCTGCAAAAACGAGCCATCAGAGCGATATACAATCTTCGCCGGCGCGATTCTCTAAGGGAACTGTTTAAGGACATTAACATCATGACGGTTCCTTGTCAATATATTTATGAAAACATCATGTACGTGAGAAAGAATTTACATATTTTTAGTAAAAACGGCGACAGACATAATTATGTTACTAGAAATAGGGACCAATTAGTTCAACCAGGTTTCAGACTGGCTAAAGTAGCCTCATCTTTCATGGGGTACTGTACAAAATGTTACAATAAAATTCCTCCCCACATTCTTGAACTGAATGAGACGAAATTTAAAACTTGTATAAAACGCACACTATGCAGGCTGGCATATTATAAGTTGGGGGATTACATCACTGATAAAAATGCTTGGCTAAATGCTAGTCCTGCTCCACAGCCACTAGGGCGCAAAAACAAGTGATATGCAGAACATTATTGTTTTGATTTATTGTTGGACCTTCTGAAGACTGTATAAATATATTTGTATTGTATAAACTCAATTTCATTCATCAAGGTATGTACTTATGTACCTAAATATTATAAAAAGTTTTTTTTTAAAAAGAGTAAGTATGGAGTTTCTTGTGCATTCTTCTCCATTACAAGCTACTTTCCGAATGCACGGTAGAATCAACTATTATTATTTGTAAAATGTAACGTTCAAAAGTGCCGCTTGGTGGCCTACTTGAAATAAAATATCTTTGTCTTTGTCATGGCATGCTAAGACAGACCCCAGGGGTCTAATGGTGTGCTTTGTGTAATCCTAAGGAGAACTTGTATTTATAAATAAATGAAATAAGCTAATAAAAACAATCCCCATCGCTGACACTTTTTTAAGGGCCTCTGGCCGTTTACACAACACCTTTTACATGGTTAAATGTGGATGCAAAACACTTTAAGGCCGTACCCTGACCAAAAAATCAGCATTAGATATGAGCATTCCTATTGGCCTAGCGGCACTGGTGGCGCATGAATTACAGTAGTGAATACGCCCAGATTTTAGAATAAAATCTTTATATAAAAAACTTTTTTGCAAAAAAATACCTACTACCGACTTCCAAATAAAAAACTACAAAGTGAAAAATAACTATTTTTGGAAGTCGGTGTCCATCATCAGCCTATTAATGTTCCCACTGCTGGGACACAGGCCTCCTCTCTGTGAGAGGGAATGGGCCATAATCCACCACGCGGGCCCAGTGCGGGTTGGTGTCCATAACGCAAAAAATTGGTACCTGCGAAAGACACCGACTTCCAAAAATAGTTATTTTTCACTTTGTAGTTTTTTATTTGGAAGTCGGTAGTATTTTTTTGCAAAAAAGTTTTTTTTATTTTTCACCTTTTAGTTGTACCTACCTAATAGGCAAGTTTTTTAGTAACCTATAACGCCAGAATAGATTACCCAAATACCATGAAATTTGAACATAAACGTACTCCTTAAGAGCGTACTGGCGTGATGTTATGTTATGAAATGGTATAAACAATAAACAGACATGCGATTGCAGCAGTCCCGAGAGATTTGCCGTTATTTATTGAAGAGTTCTGTTGTATATCTTCGAAGTTCTTCATCAGATCTTCACCAAAATAAAATGGGACCAATTTCGGCACATACAAAGAGTATGTGCCGAAATTGGTCCCATTTTATTTCAAACAAAAAAAGAATCAATTTTCAAAATCGGTCCACAATTGACGGAGATATCGGTGAACATATATAAAAAAACATACAAGAAGTCAAACATAGAACCTCCTCCTTTTTCGAAAGTCGGTAAAAAATCGAATATTGGTCTTTTGAAAAAACAAAAACTTACAAAATGTTCGTTATCAAATTGCCTATCTATAAGTGTTAGTACAAAAAATAATTAATGAACACTTTACGAGGAGATGCATGCTATCAATAATTATTTTTATGGTTTTGTTGGATTGGTTAGTGAAACATATACCTCTTTAAAAAAAAAGTGTACTACCATTTTAGAATCAACATTATGTAGAAATTTAATGTATTTTTAGTAATTGATATTTCTTTTTAAATAAAGAGAAGATAGCACTTAAAAACTGCACAAAAACGACTAGCGCGGCGTTTTGCTCCGGGAGGCGCCTTAATCAAGACTTACTAAACTCACCGCCAGATAACAAAGAAATAAAAGTCGTTAACACCTGTCTACCAATGTATTCCAATATTTCAAAACGATACGAAAACAATGTAAAGCCAGTGTCGCTAACACGATCAGACAAATGTATCGCGGTAAGGGGCGTTCTTGACCCTTTCACTTGGTATTCAGTAATGAGTTAATTGAAAACGCGTGGACCGATTTATATGATTTGGACGGATAAGATGGTTCTACGCCTATTCAAAATATCTCTGTAATTAAAAAAACATGTTTTCAAGTTACATAATTATACTTTTTTGTACAAGTCGGTTCAATGACTTTTATTTTTACCCGACTGCGCAAAAAGGAGGAGGTTATCAATTCGATTGTATTTTTTTTAATGTGTGTTACCTCAGAACTTTTTATTGGGTGAACCGATTTTGATGATTCTTTTCTTATTCGAAAGCTGGTGTTTGTCATGTGATCCCATTTAATTTTCATCATTTGATGAAGATCTTCGGCGATATACATCAGAACTCTTCAATAAATGACGGCAAATCACTCGGGATAAATGCAATCGCATATCTGTTTATTGTTTACACCATTTCATAACATAACATCACACTGGTACGCTTTAAAGGGGTACGCAGTTGTGAACAGTTCACCCTGGTATACTCGTACTCTCATTCCACCGGTTTTGTTTATTTTAGTTTCATGTTATAGGGTTAATCTATTCTGGCTTCACTTAGGGCGTTATAACTGGTCCATTATGTACCACAACTAAAAAGCGAAAAATAAAAAACTTTTTTACAAAAATTACAACCAACTTCCAAACAAAAACACTACAAAGTGAAAAATAACTTCAATTTCGGAATTCGGTGTCAAACAAAGAAACGAAAGTTTGTAGTGTTTTTGCTTGGAAGTTGGTTGTAATTTTTGTAAAAAAGTTTTTTATTTTTCACTCTTATTTGTTATCTGGCGGAGACTTTAGTCGGTTTAAGGCATTTTTTTTGGCGCGAATGGACAATGAAATTAAAAAGACACAATATAATTACCACTTGCAATATTTCTGCTAATGGCTTCCGATGGCCCATCGCGCCCCATCCCGTTGCCGTGGCCACATGGGCCAAGTCTTCACCTCTATGCAGACATGCTGGTATAACTTCTCGATTGAATCTTATCCTGAAAATAAATAGTTTGCAAATCTTTTCTTTTATTTAGTGAAAACTGTTTAATCTTATAGAATTTGGATGGATAAATAATCGCGAGGTGACTGACCAAAACCATATTATGTATCCTCGACTGCACATGCACTGCAGCATGATTTTCTTCTTGTTTACGTCTTTTTAGTTCGCTTCTTAGGCAGGCGGGTTTTTTTTGGATTTTTTAAGTACCCAAACTTTTTTTAGTTAAATTTTTATTTTTCAAATTACCTTTAAACATATGTGTTAAACATTTTTGTAATCACATTTTAAAACCCTTCATTTTGATTGAGATCATTTTGAAGAAAATAAAATGAAACCTCCACCGCCATTTTCTTTTTTTCAATGAGAGAAGATCTTGAAAATCTTGCGAGAAGATTAAGGGTACACTAGTCAACGGCACGAACTATTTTGTGCGCGGGGTGAAATTGCATTTTATATCAACCGACAACACGTGCGGAAGAGATAGATGTTGTGATGAGCAGTAGGAATTAAGCTAGTTCACGTACGAATACATACTTTTGCAAATTTGTAGCGAAATGGATAATGATTTAGGACGAAACCGAGTGCGCGAAATTTTATAAACAGACCTTTGGCAGTCTAGATATCATGAAAAAACGACTAAATCTATCTGTTCAAAATAAAATTATTTGCATTGTTGAACTACTAATCTATCCCTGTATGGAGGCCGTTTTGTAATTTTCCGTCTTATGGTATTTATTTGCACCCAAAAATGCGTTAAAATTAGTATCGAAATGTGGAACTTTCGACGCTCATAACTTTCAAATATTTTCTTTTTTTACTTTTTTTGCTTCCATTCAGGGCTAGATAATGATGAGACAAAATTGATATCACTTTTTATTTTGAACGTTCATCGTCAAACAGTGGAATAATCCCTAGACTACGTTTGTATGGAAGAATTTTCGACTAGTGTAACCTTAAGACGATTCGATTGACGTAAGAATCATCAAAATCGGCCAACGCGTTTGGTTTCTTAGGACGCCACATAGGAACAAACATTCATACATACAAACATACATAGACTGCTAAACACATTCCCCTTCTTTGCGTCGCGCAGTCGATCAGGTTTACGCAGGTGTACCGTGGCAATTATTTGTCCTTCTTTCTATTTTTACTTTTCTTTTTTCGCTTGCAGTAGATTTAAAAGCATTTAGAGTTTCAGGGCGTAGTTTCCTCCCAGTTTCATTTATTCGTGAAATATAAAACTTACCTAGCTCCTGTAGCCAGTAACGCTATGTCATGGTACTTGGACGGAGGCTTGTACCCCGGATGTCCGATGATCTTAACTATATCATATCTCTGCCATAAGTCGGGGTGGTCCGTCCGTTTTAGTATGCCCATGGCAGCGAACTTTATTTCGCCTCTGAAAAATACATAATTTCAAAATCAAAAGACAATTAATTACAGTACAACTATTTTCTTAATATCCCTCGGCAATCATCGCGCTTCCGTATACAAACGAATGCTAATTTCCACGTCCATCAATTATTAGATTTATCGTGTATGATACTCTGAATTCAGAACTAGGTACCTACATGTTTTTTTGTTTTGAATTGCGTGTGAAATATATGTCGGGTTTAGTCAATGAGGTAGGATAACTATGGAGACGGCATATTCTACTATATGAAGAATAGTTATACAAATATCTATAATATCGACACACGCATGTCAAAAAGCGTTTTGTCTCTTTTTAACTAACCAAGAGCTGCATATGAAAAGAGAGACATCTAGATGTTTGTCAAGGACTAAACTTGGTAACACTTTTGAGTGACGTCAAAATCATGTCCATGCGTGACCGGTCGCCATGTTAATTGCCGAGTAAAATTGGTAGTTGTGTGCCGTATAAGTACGTTTATCAGTGTAGTTGTGCTGTCAAACAGTTGCAAATGGCCTACCTGATTGGCAAATGGGCAGCCATCTTAATTGCCCGATTTATGTAGGTAAGCACGCTAATTTCGTAGGTATGGCAAGTCCATAGGTTTATAAGTCAGTGGGTTTAGTCAATAGTACGGACGTAAAGTCAAATCACAAGCACGCCCCTAGCGGCAATCAAGAGCAACTACGCATTGGCGCGCTTTTATAAGCACTTGCGTGATGCGGAATATAGCAGTTGAGTACTGACAGCCGTAGAGCTAAGACGTCGTAGAATCAGTGTCGATCAGTAATATTAATAAGCAGGAATGTAACTTGTGTCTATATGAATATACTCAGTGTATCGAATAATTTGTGTGATTTCATTTTCACGATTGACCCACCTACCTGCCCACACACGATGTCTTAACCTAAGGGAATACATCCTGACTTCCCGATGGTTTGCATCTATCGGCCAGCCTTGATGCGACATATATATAGTTGTAAAAATAACATCTATAGCAGCTTTCCTTCCATTTTTAAATAAATTACATTATGTTAAAAGACCAGACCATTATGTTATTTCCAGTGTGTGTTGCCAGTGATGACATATGGCTCTGAGAGGTGGTCGCTTACAATGGGCCTTATCAGAAAGCTTACAGTCACTCAAAGGGCTATGGAGAGGGCTATGCTCGGAGTTTCCTTGCGTGATCGAATCAGAAATGTGGAGATTCGCAAGAGAACCAGAGTTACCGACATAGCCCGAAGAATTGCCAAACTTAAGTGGCAGTGGGCAGGGCACATTGCTCGCAGAACGGATGGCTGATGGGGCCGAAAAGTTCTGGAATGGCGACCGTTGGAAGGCCTCCCACTAGGTGGACCGATGACCTGGTTAAGGTTGCGGGAAGGGGCTGGATGCGAGACGCACGGGATCGGTCAATGTGGCGACGCCTGGGGGAGGCCTATGTATGTCCAGCAGTGGACTTCTTTCGGCTGAAATGATGATGATGATGTTAAAAGAGTATTAACAACTCAATAAACTTCCAAGTTGAATGAGAGCGTCCGGTCTGCACCAAGTGTAAAGGACAACTAATAGAAAGCCGACGACTGACGAAACACGAAGTTTGCCGAAGGACATTAAGAAAATGTTTGTACTGTTCTTTATTTAAATTAGGCTGCAGCAATTTTTGAACGTCAACTCAATAGTTTACTTAAACACAGTCTATCAAAACGCTCACCCTGTGGTTTAGCTGTGAAGAATAAGTGGCTAACAAACCCTTAAATAATACATCTGTATGGAATTTGCATTTACTAATATCTAGACACGCGGCAGCGTTTCAAGTCAAGTTCAAGCAAAGGAATTGGCGACGCAGCAGCTGTGTGTGATATTACACGAACCATTTGGAGCCACTTTTTTCACCTTAATAACTCAAAATCTACTTAACATAAACTCATGAAATTAGGTTCATTTATTTAAATCCCTTAAATTAACTAGAACTCAAAATTTCATAAATATAGCTTTAACGGTTATTGAGATATTAATGTCTAAAAGTCGTTATTTTTATCAATGACTAATGGATAGATAAAAATCCTAACCATCTCAATTCTTTTTGCGGTAAAGTAAACAACCAAGCATATTCTTAATATTGAACTTGGCTCCCAATTTCACATTTATGTTTTTGATTGGATTTATATTACACACGATAGAGGAATAGTAAAGGCGCAGTTCCATTGCTAAATACGTTTATGCAATGCATGTGTACATAGCTTAGTATGTACTTGTAGGCGGGATCATCTCATAGGTACGTAAGACGACGCTAGGCACGGATGCGTGGCTGGCAAATGATCTTTTTCCACTACCTTGTCTATTTGCCACACATTGCCTAAGAAATTCGTTTCGAAATATGAAAATTTAGACGCAAGATTATAAAAAAAAATAAATTACTTAGTAACAGTTACATAGTAAGCTCATCAGGTAGTGGAAAAAGAATCGTTCGTGTTTCGCATAAAAAGGCTTTATTTTAACACTCGCATGTAGTTTTCGACGTTCGCCTTCCGCTCACTTCGAAATTGGCTACATCGCTCGTGTTAAAATCTCGACTTTTTACGCTCGACACGAAATGTACAGTTTTTTTCTTCCACAACCGATAATGTGATCATTGTGCGTCGAGTCATTGAGCACCCTAAGCTAGAGTTGAGCTCACGATGGCTGATAGATTTCCTGGGAGAGACCATTCCGGGTGCTATACCATCATCATCATCTGCCTAGCCTTTTCCCAACTATATTGGGGTCGGCTTCCAGTCTTACCGGATTCAGCTAAGTACCAGTGTTTTACATGGAGCGACTGCCTATCTGACCTCTACAATCCAGTAACTGGGTAACACGGTACCCCTTGGCAAGACTGGTGTCAGATCTCAAGCTTCTGACTACCCGTAACGACTGTCAAAGATCTTCAAATAACAGCCGGGACCAGCGGCTTAACGTGCTTTCCGAGGCACGGAGGAAACTCGGTATGTTGAAATGGTCACCCATCCACGGACCGACCTCGTCAAGCGTTGCTTAACCTTGATGATCGACCCTTGCGGCTGTTGTTATTTAGCGACGAGCTCCTCCGGGTGCTATACCACAGAATAAATAAAATTACAAGTAGCTATACAGCTCTTTGTAACAAGATATTTTTGACAATGTCTGGACTTTGAAAATAAGCTAGCTCCTGAGTTTGTTTCTCCATTTTCTCTCAGATAGTCAGACAGGCAATTTCGATGCTGAGATTCTTTCACATACCGAATAATTTGTAGATACTTACAGTGCAGGACTTGATATGCAGTGAGCTGCAGAGAGGATGTACCTATCACTGATGACGGAGCCGCCACACATCCAGTCAGCGTTGTCAGGGTCATCTCCGTAGCCAATGAGAGCCTGGTAAAGAAAGTGGCCATTTTGAACTCACTGTTTCAAATTAAGAACAAAAGATTTCTGGATGATACTGAACATTATAAGCTTCGACCCCATATTGACTTTGGGCTGGGTTTGACCTGTTTCATCTACATAGCCTTGACCTAGCTATAATATAGAAGTCTGCTGCTATTATAACTGGAGACAGCTGCCAGTATTTCACCAACATTGCACAGTCTGAACATTCGGTTACTGGCTGGCTGGTTTGGCTGGCTAGGGTTTGCTGTAAGAGAACTCAACATCGAAATAAGCTCGCCTTTGATCATGTTTTTTACAACGTTTTATTTAACTTTTGCAATGTATGTATGTGTGTTCGGGTCAAATCTTGCAACTAAATTTTGAAGCAGTTATCCTCCACCGTTTATGATGAAATTTGGCATACACATTTAGTTTGGATCACAATGCATGGTTAGCTAAGTGTCGTCATTCTAAATCAAATATGGCGGACGGCACAAGATGGAGGACTAGTTATTTTTTGTGCACTGCCATGATATGCTTATCAAATGTGCTAGTATTAAAATGTGTAACAATACAAACATAAAAATCGAGTGTTATGCCTCAGAAATTTAAAACCGCGTCATCAATTGGAATCAATTTTAAATGATCCGTTCAAATAATCTTTCAAATGTGAATTAGAAGCCCAATATTTCATAATTTTGTGCTTAGGAGAGTTGATTAAAATATATCATAAAATTTTTATGATCAATTCTAGAAAATGTTAATTTTATACACAACTAGCTGAAGCCCGCGGCTTCGCTCCCGTGGACCACCCACAGGACCCATTTTCGGGATTGAAAAATGGCCTATGTCACTCAGGAATAATGTGAAAGAATTTTACAAATCGGTCCAGAAGTTTCGGAGCCTATTCGGTACAAACAAACAAAAAAATCTTTCCTTTTTATAATATTAGTATACTATAGATTCATTATCGAATCGATGCATATCGCGCCATCTATTGACATTTATTTGAACCAAATTTTCTTTGTTAGCGCTGGGACCCCGAGCACGGCTGGAATTGTGGTAGGACTGGTAGGAAAAGGCTTGGTAGGTGCTGTCTACTATATCAAGGTATATACAGCCGTGAAATTAGATAGGACTCTGTGTTAAATACTCACCATATGAGGGTAATCATTTCTTTGAGTATCATGTCCTCCCGCGATGACCGTCTCAAGCTTCTTGGGATTCTTATAACACATGACACTGTCATCCAACTCCTTAAATTCCGGGTACTTGTTGCACGGGGCTTTACGGTAGAATTGTTCAAGACATGCTGAAAAAATAAACATTTTGCAAATCTTCTACACGATCAATATACATCACGGAGACGATGCGTGTTGAACTGTTGACCGATGCGTGTGCATGCGTGCCCGGTTTGGCATCTAACAGGGAGCGCCATATAATACAACGTCATCACTGCAGGCGCGTGTGCAACGTTGCCGTTCCGCTACACACGCACGCGGACTCGGTTTGTGAGTAGATGCGGCTCTGCATGCATGGGTCACGCGCGTGCACACGTCACGCATCTGGTCTGGCATCTTTATTATAGTATTGGTGCGTATACGCATCACGTCACACCACGCATCTGGTGTGCTCCGCCCTTAAAGGCCGGGTCGAACTGCATGCGTGGCGTGACGTGACTTATGGCGTGAAGTGCGCACGCGCGTGCGAGCCGTGTCACACTGGCCAAGACCGGTGCAGCACATGTCGCGCGCGCAGCTAACTGCTGCGTGTGATGACTCAATATGGCTGCTGACAAGGGCCACCTTGTTGAGCCCCATACTCGCATATTTGGCGAAAAGATGTTAGACAACAGCAATTCTTTTGATGAAGGCCGGGTCAAACTAAAAAAATAACCGGCTCAACTGTATTCTGTTTGTAAATAAATACAACCTGCCGTGCGTGCACACGTTCATCAATGGTTGATGCTTGTGCGTGCGTGCCTGGTCGTCACTGCAGGCGCGTGTACAACGTTGCCGTTCCGTTACACACGCGCGCGGACTCAGTTTGTGAGTAGATGCAGCTCTGCGTACGTCACGCATCTGGTCTGGCATCTTTCTTACAATTTCATACACTACAACTGGTGCGTGTACGCGTCACGTCACGCTACGCATCTGGTGTGCTTCGCCCTTTATTGCTCGCTCTTTCTCAATTGCACTTATTTAAAAAAAAACCGCCTAAAGCTCTTAAACTTCTGTAGAAAATTCGCTATCGTTTTGCTCTTGCAAGATACGTAATAATAAATACACGGTCGATAAGTGATTATAAAGTATGTACTTACCTTCAGTAGCATTTGCGTAGCTGCTGATCAAGAAACCAAAATCATAGTGGCTAAAACAGAAACAGTCAAGTATTAATCTTGCATGTGTTAGCGATCTTTATATTTAATTGAGCACACTAAGTGATTTTTCTATGTTGGCAATAATTTGTTTGATATTTTTATGCTTGCAACAAAGATGGACTGTTTTTTGTCAGGTTGGTAAACAACAAGCTTGCACTTCTCGTTTCCCGCCCATTTCGAGAATATAAATATTGTAGCTCTTGCCATCAAAGGCAGTCCATTTTTGATCGAGGCTACATTAATAAGTATTAGGGTAAGTGCTTTATAAACTATATTCTATAAACTGTGTTCTATAAACTATGTTCTATAAACCATGTTCTATAAATTATTTTCCATAAACTGTGTTCTGTGTGACTGTGTATTTGATATGAGAATACACTGGGTGAGTAAACCCTTTCCAAGCATTTTTATTTACATCGCCATCCCCGCCAAAATACCCACACAAGATTTTAGTCTTTTAAGTAAAAGCCGACACATGCCTAAATTGGAAATTGGTAGAACACAGCGAACTGCGCCTTCACTTAACATATTAAAATGTATATAATTATGTACTGTGTTCCGCAACAAAAAAATGGAATTGAACTTTTTGAACAGTAGGGTAGTTGACAAAAAATATATATTTAGTCCGTCTGTAGAATTTATTAAACTTAACAGGTTAAATAACTAATAAAAAAAAGTTAATAAAATCAAAAAACCCTAGTTTTCTTTTTGTTTATATTTTTTTAATTCGCTTTTGAAGCAGTCGGTTTTTTTGTTTTTTTGGTTTTTTGTCCGTCAGTTAGATAACCTAAAAATATTGGACACGTGTTTTTCTTTTGCCACGTAAATTAAAATGGATAGTATTTAAACGAGCGAAAAAAATTCAAATTAAAGGTGTAAAAAATACTGAATATGGCTTACTGAAATACTAAGTGGGCGACAAACAGTGGGCGAATACAAATGTTTAAAACAGCGACTTGAAAATATAAGTTTGTCGACAGGGCTCCTTTTTCTGTCTGCAGGGTCTAAAGTAACCTAACATGAAGGAGATGACGGGAGCTAAGTTCGCTCGCTTTGCTCGCTCACTTCAGCTCCCGTCATCCCCTTCGAACCTAACCTATCCGTGTCGGGGTGCCCTAAGTTCCCAAGCTCGCTTCGCTCGCTCTTGGACACGAATAAACCCGAACTCCCGCACTGCACAGTGGATGTCGCCTCGATAGTTGTTCAGCTATTTTCAAAATAATAATATTCTAAAATAGAAAAAATAGAAACCCAAATACAATTAAAGTATGTAACAATATTATTACCGCAGCTCACAAAAATCTCCTAAAAGGTATTACTCAAATCGGATAAATAGTTACTTACTTAGTATAATAGTCGCCCATTCAGTATATTTTTCCCTCGGTTAATAATTTCCCAATTAAAATTACGACGATACAGTGCCTTGAAATAACCATTTATTCCGGTCGGATACCCCGTATTTGATACCCAGGGGGACCAGTTTTATTTTATCGTGTGACGTCACGGTGTGCTACACTTCATGTGACGTCACAAGCGCCCACTCCTGAACTTTGATGCGCGTTATCTTTGTCAATTTTTATTTATTTGATAAAGCAAATAATACGGATCCAATATTATTTGATAATCTCACTGACGGACGAAATATATTAGAATAATATTTTTCTACCCAGGAAACATCACTATTAGCAGATATAGAAACTTATCACTCCCTATTAGTTCACACACAAACAGTAATTATCATTATAGGCGAAAAACGACCACTGCTGCATATAGACCTTCCCTACGTGTCGCCAAATGGACCGGTCCTGTGCGTCTGGCATCCAGCAGATTCCCTGTAGTTCTGGTAGCCTTAACAAGTTCAGAGTCCCATGACCCACATATGGTATGCTGTATTGTTTCAACTATTGTTTTCGCTAATGGGACTGTGAACCTTTTAAGGCGCCGCTTCCCTTGAGTAGCTAATTTTAAAATGAGAATCACGCCTAAAAGGCTAGTCGAAATTTTTTGAAAAAAATATATGTTACATTAGACCATTTTTGTAATAATTTGTTCTGTGAAAATTTTGAGTTTTATTCGTATAACATTGTGTAATTAATTTGTAAAGTTATGTCTAAAACTGACAAAAACACGACAATCTCACCAAAACCGCTAAGCGTATTTTAATGAAATCGACACCATCTCAAAGACAATTGAATTATCTACATTTTGATCTGAGGCTTATTTTTTTAAAGTCATATTATAATAAGGAAATTACAAAAAAACTACTAAATTTTGGGTCGCGCGGGTGTGAAACGAGGGCGCGTTTTGTTCCCTCAAGATCGTTGGTAACCAGGTCTTCGATCCGATAGAGAGAGGCCTGCCAACGCTGCGAGTTCCAATACGCGGTCACCACTGTAGAACATTTAACACTAACTGTATCGTACCACAAACCCATTAGTAGAAATTCCATTGTTGCATGTGAATGTCTACTGCCTCAGCCATGCTTCGCACGGATGCCTGGCTGGTAAACCTGTGAACTTCACAGCTAACGTGCGTCACACCTACATTCTACAGCCGCGGACTTAGGTTTGGGCCTTCACAGTTTTTCTATATTTCATTTTCTCGTTGCATTTATATGTAATCAAACAAATTTGACACATGTTTGTCAATGTTACATTAGGCACATAATCGTCTGGGCCACCACGCCGTGCCTAAAAACTCGCCTCTCGTGCGTTTTTCGTCGTTCGGTCTCGGTCGTGAATTTTTCAATTAATACGCACTTTCTAAATTTATTTTGGTCATCGCTTTGATCGGTGAAGGAAACCTGGATTTATGATTTGAAATTGCCAACCCGCATTGAGCAATCGTGGTGATTATTCCCTTTCAAATGACACCCTCCATAACCTAAGAATCGGGGCACCCCGACTTCACGTAGACTTTTGGCTGCTACCCCTAGAGTGGATATAAAAACTGGAGGCGCGAAGGGAGAGCAACCCCCGCCCAAAAGTAACAAAGCATGGGTGCCTATCCTTTGTTACGCAAGGGCGAAGGGGTTGCTCTTCCCGCAGCGCCGAAAACGATGTAGAAGCTACTTTAAAGTTTTTTAAACACTGTTTGTTGCGTTGTTTTTGTGTACATATTCTCGAAACTTAAATATTATCGAAACTATTTATTTACTAGGTTTAGGGGGGAAAAAGGGTACTCCCTAGACCCCCCTCCCTTAAAACCGGATACTAAGTATTTCTCGAGGCCTTTTTCATGCGGTGGGACAGTAGGTAACATGCCGATATTATTTAAAGTCAAGCTCTTGTACAGACAGAGTGACAGACAGACACAAATGAAGTGTGTTTGAAAATAGGTATCCGTTAGCATCCTATGGCTATAGAGTTATAAGACTCACCTCTCTTGAACAGCACGACAGTCTGGACAGCAAACTAATGGCTTCAGCACATTGTATGAACAAAACTGAAAAAAAAATGTATTCATGAACTATTCTTAAATACTTCGAAGCGTGAGCAGTATAATTGCCCAGAGGCAACCATTCCCGACTTATCTGTCGGAGATTTTGGGTGACCTATGCTCTCAATACCGGTAACGAAAATTGCCGAAGGATAGCAGTATATACCAACAGAACCTAAAATACATGTGACATCTGCCAACCCGCACTGTGCCTCTCATACAGAGGAGTCCTGTGTCCTGTGAGGAGTAGTGGGGACTTTACAGGCTGATTCGAGATTTCTGAATTATAAATTTGAAGTTGAGTATTGTCAAACTCTCTTTAGGCTGAAATACTGTCAAACTTTGCCATTGAAGTAATGTTTCACTCATTCTAAACTACAAAAAAGTGAAAAATAAAAAAACTTTTTTACAAAAAAATACTATAATTTTTTTGTAAAAAAGTTTTTTATTTTTCACTTTTTAGTTGTACCTACCTAATAGGCAATCTGTTTAGTAAGTTTCCTAATACGCCAGAATAGATTACCCGAATATCATGAAACTTGAACAAAACCGATCAAATGAGAGATCTGCTTACCACTTAAGAGCATACTGGCGTGATGTTATGTTATGAAATGGTATAAACAATAAATAGACATGCGATTGCAGCAGTCCCGAGAGATTTGCCGTTATTTATTGAAGAGTTCTGTTGTATGTCTTCGAAGCTCTTCATCAGATCTTCACCAAATAAAAATGGGACCAATTTCGGAACGTACTCTTTCAAACAAAAAAAGAATTTTCAAAATCGGTCCACAATTGACGGAAATATCGGTGAACATACAAAAAAAAAAAACATAAAAGAAGTCGAACATAGAACCTCTTCCTTTTTCGAAAGTTAAAAAGGGCTCCATCCACGAACGTTCATTCTTCAACCCGTTGAAGCCACTAATTAAACCACAATCCTAAATTCTTTCCGCTCTACATGATATGCCAGTCCGCAAGGAAAATCAATCTTTCGATCACCATACGCACGTTAAATTAACCGTATTTACGTTAATTAACTGTATTTAATACCGCAATGCTTTCTCGCTCTTGCAAATCCACTGGCGTTCATTCCTTAAGGTTGCCCTAGTCGATCATTCTGCCATACAAACGTAGTCTAGCGATTACTCCACTGTTTAACGATGTAAGTTAAAAATGGGGGGCCGAGTCACCCACGTCTGTAGGAAAGTACCTCATACGATACCCTACACGTGGACCCCGGGTGGTGCTAATCAGGTGACAAAAACTGGTGGTAGGCTTCGGCCGATGGCTTGCGACCACCCACCGGACAAAGACGTACCGCCAAGCGGCCTAGCCGTGTTCCGGTGCGATGCTCGGTGTAGCCACTTCAGGAGATGGGTCGAGATGGCGGTTCCATTGCAGGCAGACCAGCCTTGCGCGCGCTGATATGGTCGTATCGGGAGACTGGTCGCGGAGGTTAGCGGGATTCGAGGCACGGTGCACCGCTGGCCGACCGCAGGTAGTTGGGGGCCCAAGTAGTGTGCCAGCCCCACACGAAAGGCTGCCCCGCCAACTGACAAAAAATCCCGGAATGCGCCATCGTGCTGGTTGGCAACCAGAAGGGAGGGCCCGATGGACATTCTCGGGGGGGCTCGGGCGTCCCCGCAGTCTCCAGACTAGTCCCTCAATGATGGCGATCTGTCAGTGCGTGTCTGTAGGTTAGCAGCGAGGAACCGCATCTCACTTCCTTCTTCTTACCTTACTTCACTCACTAAATATGAAAAAGAGAAAAAAGTTCAACGTTGAACAGCGGCTGCACCCCCTCCCACTAAAAGTGCACCTCACTAATATCAGAGGTCTGCACTCTAACCTCATAGCAGTCCATCATCACCTGGAGACTGATAAGCCGGCTCTTTTTTTTCCTTTCGGAGACGCAGATCAGATGTCCGTCAGACGTATCGTACCTAACATACCCAGGGTATACCCTGGAGCACAATTTTAAACAACGCGTGGGTGTATGCATGTACGCCCGAGACGACATCTTTTATCGGCGTCTCCGAAACCTTGAGGACTCTAGGTTCTCTGTGCTGTGGGCTATGGTGGACACGGGCCTGGATAAAATTATCTACGCCTGTGTCTACCGCTCGCACAGTGGTGATCAGGAGACAACCAGGCTCACAGAGTATCTTAGTAAGGCGCCGGATACGGCACAGCAGCGGTACCCTTCCGCCCAATTAGTGTTACAGGGGGACTTCAATGCCCACCACCAGGAGTGGCTTTTCCCGTACCAGTGCACTGATCATGCTGGGCGTGAGACGCGAAAGCTCGCGCTTGCGTTAAATCTCGCTCAGCTGGTCCAAGGGGCAACGAGGGTGCCGGATGTGGATTCGCACACAGCCAATTGTTTGGACCTTCCGCTGACAACAGATCCAGACCGCTACTCAGTGTCGGTATCTTCACCTTTGGGTAGTTCCGACCATTGTCTGGTGAAGTCTGTATCCGTCCACTCCCCACCCGATCCCAGCCCAAGAAGCGCTCGGCGGGTTTGGCGGTACAAGTCAGCAGATTGGGATGGGATGCGTTCTTTTTTCGCATCTTATCCTTGGCAGCCTACTTGCTTCTCTTCGGCTGATCCTTCTTTGTGCGCGGACGCCGTGTCAGATGTGTTGCGTCGGGGAATGGAGTACTGCATACCGTTCTCTGACGTAGCAATATCTAGCGTTGACCGGCCATGGTTTGGCGCCGAGTGCAAGCGCGCCAACGCTTTTAAACACGAGGCGTACCTGGCATGGGTCGACGCTCGGACGCGCAAATCAAGCGACGTGGGTCAGCGAAAGAATGCCTACAATAGGGCTGCCAAGTCCTGCAAGAAGGTGATGCGAAAATCTCGGTTTGACCACATAAGCCGTATTGGGACCAAACTTGCTTCTTACCCAGCGGGTAGTAAAGCGTTTTGGTCCCTGGCCAAGTCGGTTGAATCGAACTTCTGCCGTCCCTCACTACCACCACTGCTGAAGCCCGACGGGTCACTGGCCCACTCCGCTGAGGAGAAAGCAAACTTGTTTGCCTCTCTTTTCGCGGAATCTTCGCGTCTGGATTCTGGTGACGCGCGGCCCCCTCCTTCTCCTGATGGTTGCGAGACAAGTATGTCGGACATTCGCATCCATCAAAAGGACGTTCGTAGGGTGCTGCGCAATCTTGACGTGAACAAGGCTAGTGGCCCCGACGGGATTCCGGCAATTGTTCTCAGAACCTGTGCGCCTGAACTGTCTCCGATCCTGACACGCCTGTTTCGCCTTTCGTATGAGACGGGAAAAGTGCCGAATGCTTGGAAGCAAGCTAACGTTCAGCCTGTGCCCAAGAAGGGCAGTCGGGCTGACCCGGCCAACTACAGGCCCATTTCAATAACGTCCATTTTCTGCAAGAGTATGGAACGAGTTCTCAACTCTAAGCTCCTGGCATACCTAGAAGCTAATGACATCCTCAGTGACCGCCAATATGGCTTCCGCCAAAATCGGTCAACTGGGGATCTTCTAGCGTATGCTATTCACATCTGGAGTGAGGCCATCGAGAGGCACGGGGAAGCGCTTGCCGTCTCCCTCGACATCTCGAAGGCTTTTGACAGGGTCTGGCATGAAAGCCTTATTGGTAAGCTTCCTGCATTCGGTCTGCCCAGTGGTCTGTGCGATTGGATTGCAGACTTCCTGAGGAACCGGTCCATTCGAGTGGTAATTGATGGCCGCTCATCTGAACAACTGTGTATTAATGCCGGGGTCCCTCAGGGGTCGGTTCTCTCAGCAACACTGTTCTTGCTGCACATAAACGATCTGCTAAAACCCGGCACCTTTGGGTATGCGGACGATAGCACTGTTGCTGAGAGATACGTGTCCGACGTGCATGGCACTGGACCTCAGATCCAGTCTCTCCGGGTGGCCATGGTTGAGCGCTTGAATCTGTCCTTGAAGGCAGTCTCCGAATGGGGCGATGACAATCTGGTCAAGTTCAATGCTGCTAAGACCCAGGCGTGTCTTTTTTCCGCTAAAAGGAGTCAATTCCAGCCGGCTCCTTCTTTCCGAGGTGTAACCGTGCCGATAACGGACCATCTTGAGGTTCTTGGCATTACGTTGACATCGACGTTCAATTTCAGTCCATTCATTGAGGCAAAAGCTCAGCTGGCTGCCAAAAAATTGGGGATCCTCGCGGAGGTGAGACGGTACTTCACGCCAGAACAATTGCTCAACTTGTATCAAGCGCAAGTTCGATCATGCATGGAGTACTGTTCTCATCTCTGGGACGGATCTGCCAAGTACCAGCTGGATGCACTTGAGTCGATCGAAAAACGGGCCAAGAGGCTCATTGGCAATGAAGTACTCGTCGAATCTAGGCTCCAGAACCTCGAACATCGGCGCAGAGTTGCCAGCCTGTCGGTTTTTTATCGGTTTCATTTCGGGGAGTGTGCGTTGGAATTGCATGAACTAATTCCTCCTAGCCCGTTCCATCATCGGACTACAAGACGTACGGCGATGCATCATCGGTACATGGTGGACATCCCACCCATACGCACCAAACGTTTTGGGAATACTTTTATTATGCGTACAGCAAAGGAGTGGAATTCCCTGCCGGAGTCTATATTTCCTGTTGGCTACAACCTGGGAGTCTTTAAGTCAAGAGTGAATAGGTTTCTTCTAGGCAAGCGTGCTTCATCGTCGACCACATCGTCGCTTACCATCAGGTGAGATAGTAGTCAAACGCAAGCCTATCAATAATAAAAAAAATAAAAAATTATATCAATTTGTCTCATCATTATCTAACCCTGTATGGGAACAAAAAAGTAAAAATATATATGTATGAAAGTAAAGAGCGCCGAAACTTCCGTATTTCAACACTAATTTTAACGCATCTTTGGGCGGAAATAAATACCATAAGATGAAGGAAAATTGCAAAACAGCCACCATAGATAGCACCATCATAGATTAGTAGTTCAACAATGCAAATAATTTTATTTTGAAAATATACATTTAGTCGTTTTTTCATGATATCCATACTCTCAAAGGTCAGCTTCTAACTGCTCATCACAGCATCTATCTGTTTCGCACGTGTTGTCGGATGAGATAGCATGCATTTTAACCATGCGCACAAAATAGTTCGTGCCGTCGACTATTATGGCAACCTTAAGGATTGTAGATTCCGGCAGGAATTAACGTTAGTAGATGGAGCCCTGATCTCTTAATTTCGAAAACCATGTTATGAGTGTGTATGCTTTCATAATTAGTTCTGATACGAGAGACAAGTTGGAAAGCTGGCTATAATCCATTACTTGTTCTACAATGTGATAAAAGACAACTTAGAAACAAGGTTGAAAAGTGGTTCGCAACTTACTCTAGGAAAGGTAAAGTTTTTCAAATTTGTCCAGACTGGGCCGCACTTGGTCAGACTTTTGCAGGTGCCTTCCGTGCCATCCTTCAATGCACATGATGTGCCTGTAAGATAAATATTATTATAGGAAATATCATTTATTATCGCAATTAAAATGTACATAGTATAAAATATTTAATTAACAATAACTATCTATTTATACATTTAAATAAAAATAAAATAAAACTACGAACGCGTATAAAATGACAGGGTTCATAGGGCGTCAAAAAATTCGTCCACATCGCTGTCAACGTGAAAAGTGCCCAGAACGCTGGCAGCATTGCCACGTTGGATGGCAATGCTGATTCTCTGGCCAAGGAAAAGCCCAGTCCTCTGGTCACGTGAAGAGTCGACTAAGCGTTTGCTTACATCTTGAAATACTCGATGAGCACTCGGACCCCATGGACCTAATGTTTCAAAACGGCTCAAATATATAACTTCCAATAAGGTTTTTGTATTTGCGCCGTTTGAGGTTATATAATATATGTTATATTATTTTTTTCTGCGATTCTCGGTATCTTAGGGTCCCGGACCTTTGAAAGGCGTAACAGGGGCGAAACCAACTCGCAAAGGCCTTGTTAGATATGTAGGATGAAATGTGACACCAACTGGCGATTATCCCTGTATAAAGAAAGAAAACTAGTTTATATGGCACACACAGTACACACAATGTAGGTACAAATAAAAGGGAACTTAATTTTTAACCTTAATTTTTGTGCCCCACGGCTACGCCAAAAAGGTCCAGTTCAGCAAAATCATTCAAGCAAAGTCATTACGCAAGATCACCCAAGGACAATCCCCGGCGGGTGCAGGACTATTGCAGAATATGGAGACAAAACACATTGAGCTATGGGTTCGAGAGGTTTCGTGGATCGATTACCTAAAACTATAGAATAAATACTTGTTTATTATTATTATTCCTCGATTTTTCAATCCTTTTTCCACGATTTTGGTTCCCTCTTGATCGGTTTTATTTTCTATGGCTGGATATCTATTAGCCCTCTTTTACCCAAAGTTTCCGTCCTTATCTTACCTAAAGGCCTAATTTCACTAAACTCTGTTACACGTGACGTTTGAATTCTCAAAACTCGATAAGCCTTCAAAGACAGTTTTCACCAAAATCTGATAGACATTAAGGTTTGGATTCATTTAACTTTTTAGGCATAAATTACCAATTTCAATAAACTCTGATAAACATTAACGTCAAATTTCATCAGAGTCGGTAACATGTTAAGGCCTAATGCCATCAAACTATTATAAACATTAAATTTTTTTTTTTTAAATTGAGGGCCGGTTTTACTTGGTGAAATAGTACTTGAAAATGCTTTATTGGTCATTAATTTTATAACTAACTAGCTGACCCGGCAAACTTTGTTTTGCCATAAAAACACCAAACATTCACCTACCCTACACCTACCCTACACCTACCCTACACCTACCCTACACCTACCCTACACCTACCCTACACCTACCCTACACCTACCCTACACCTACCCTACACCTACCCTACACCTACCCTACACCTACCCTACACTACCCTACACCTACCCTACACCTACCCTACACCTACCCTACACCTACCCTACACCTACCCTACACCTACCCTACACCTACCCTACACCTACCCTACACCTACCCTACACCTACCCTACACCTACCCTACACCTACCCTACACCTACCCTACACCTACCCTACACCTACCCTACACCTACCCTACACCTACCCTACACCTACCCTACACCTACCCTACACCTACCCTACACCTACCCTACACCTACCCTACACCTACCCTACACCTACCCTACACCTACCCTACACCTACCCTACACCTACCCTACACCTACCCTACACCTACCCTACACCTACCCTACACCTACCCTACACCTACCCTACACCTACCCTACACCTACCCTACACCTACCCTACACCTACCCTACACCTACCCTACACCTACCCTACACCTACCCTACACCTACCCTACACCTACCCTACACCTACCCTACACCTACCCTACACCTACCCTACACCTACCCTACACCTACCCTACACCTACCCTACACCTACCCTACACCTACCCTACACCTACCCTACACCTACCCTACCCTTTTTTCCCCATTTTTTTTGTTTTTAAACCTTCCCTGTATACTGTCGACCAAAACAAAAAAAGAATTATGCAAATCGGTTCAGCCGTTCTCGAGTTTTAATCAGACTAACGAACAACAATTCATTTTTATTTATATAGAAGATAGAAGATAGAGTTTGGTGAAACTATAAACCTAAAAGCCGTAAACAAGAAGAAAATCATGCTGTGCAGTCGGAGAGATACATCTGGTTTAGGTCAGACAGCTCGCGAATACGTATCCTCCGACTGCACAGCATAATTTTCTTATTGTTTACAGATTTTTAGTTCGCTTTTTAAGCAGTCGTGTTTTTTGATTTTTTGAATTAACTTTTTTATATGTATATAACTTTTTAGTTAGTTTTTTTTTTTAAGATTTAGGTAAATTCAAACATATAAGTGTAATATATTTTTGAAATCACCTCTTAAAACCCTTTATTAGACAGACACCCCACACGATGGGTTCGGTTGAAAATAAACATTCCCTCACAATTATGGCGCCCATAAACCGCCATTTTTCTATTTTCCAATTTTAATGTAGCCAGTGACTCTCGCAGAGTTAAGACGAATCGATTGATGTATGAATCATCAAAATATGCCAACGCGTTTGGTCTCTAGAACGCCACATTGGAACATACATACATACATAGACTGATAAACACATTATACCCTCCTTCGACAGTCGGGTGAAAACGTGCTCAATTAAAAAATCTAACAGACGAACCCTTACTCTAAAGTTATATTAACGTTTAAAAAATACTCAATTTTGTTAACAACATGTTTTTCAAATTGGCGTTAAACAGTTACAAGCATTGAAACACGAAAATGGTAATAGACTCATGTTTTTGCAATATATTATTGAGATAATCGAAAGTGGTAATAAAATTGTTTTCTATTAATTGAACCGTACAATCGATGGCTAAATAATACCTGCCACATGAGTCAATCTTCAAGGTTATCAATACTGGCCAAGGTTGGACCTTGGATGAGTGACCATCTTATACATTCCGAGTCTATTCCGTGAATCTATAGTTGGCCCCGATCATCATTTGTAGATTTTTGGCAGTCGTTACGGATCCGCCAATCTTCTTGGAAGTTTACCGGATGCGCGAGGCACGATACGGAGCTGTTATTGTATGAGATTTCCTACTGCGCAGCCAATGTAGCCAACTTCAGGGCGGCGAAGAAGTTTGGCGAGAACTATACGTAGTTCTATATTCTCTGTGACGGATAGTCTATGGAGGGTAGATTAAAGGAGAACGATCTCTGTGTATGAAAAAGTGTCCGTGAAAATGTACTAAATAAGGGTCTAAGGGTGGCGCTACAGTATAGCCACTGGGTAAATAAATAATAGGGATGTTGCCTGGATTTAAAAAACCGGCCAAGTTCGAGTCGGACTCGCGCACGAAGGGTTCCGTAGCAATATCGCAAAAAAACAGCAAAAAAATCACGTTTGTTGTATGGAAGCCCCACTTAAATATTTATTTTATTCTGTTTTAAGTATTTGTTGTTATAGCGGCAACAGAAATACATCATCTGTGAAAATTTCAACACTCTAGCTATTACGGTTCATGAGATACAGCCTGGTGACAGACGGACAGACAGACAGACAGAGATAGGGTCCTCTTTGGGTACGGAACCCTAAAAATTGACAAAGATAAAGCGTATCAAAGTTCAGGAGTGGGGGCTTGTGACGTCACTTTGTCAGTGTAAAGTGTAGCACACCGTGACGTCACACGATATTTCAACGAACTGCATCGTCGTATTTTTTTGTTTATGTGGCAAACGAAAATATACGTGTCCAATATTTTTAGGTTATCTAACTGATGGGCTAAATAGATATTTTTTCCTATTGTTCATTAAGTAAATAATTTATCAAAAAATATTATACATACTGTTGGCTGGACATAAGACGGAGACTGAGGCGTATCATTTTGTAAATAAAAAATGTACGCTCACTTGGACAACTTTTCAACACGCAAATTTTCCCCATTATAATTCAAATGATGTAAAAAGTTTTATAACAGTAAGCACCAAAATATAAAATAAATGTTTGATGCAAACGATTCAAAGTTCAAAAAATTCCATCATTCTCCACGTTTTCTCACAGCAAAAATTTTAGTTATGTTATGCTCCATACACGGCATACTTCAATCCGTTAAAGAAAGAAACAAAAGAATGAAAGAAAGGAAAGAAAGAAAGAAAGGAAAGAAAGGAAAGAAAGAAAAGAAAGAAACGAAATAAACGAAAGAAACGAATTAAACGAAAGAAAATAAAGAAACTAAAGATAAGAAAGTTTTTTTTTTCTTTTTGCTACTTTCATACCACACCCTTTGCCGACGCTAGCGCCATTTTGGAACTATTATTTATTACCTATAGCTGGACACTTTTTCAACTTTCGCCCCATAAGAGATCATTCGCCTTTACTCTACCATAAGAGAGTCAAGCCAGAAAATATGACACCAATCTTGTCAAGGAATACCGTGATACACAGTTACTGGGTTGTGGAGGCCAGATAGGCAGTCGCTCCATGTAAAAAAACTGGCCAAGTGCGAGTCGGACTCGCGCTCGAAGGGTTCCGCACCATTATCGCAAAAAACGACAAAAAAATCACGTTTGTTATATGGGAGCCCCCCTTAATTCATATTATTTTCATAATTATTATTTTTTGAAGTGAATATACAACTAAATATTCTGTGAATATTTCAAGCGTCTACTGTTGCCGTTATTAATATCGAGCAAAAAACTGCAAAAAAATCACGTTTTTTGAATGGGAGCCCCCCTTAAATATTAATTTCATTCTGTTTTTAGTATTTGTTGTTATAGCGGCAATAGAAATACATCATCTGTGAAAATTTCAACTGTCTAGCTATCACGGTTCATGAGATACAGCCTGGTGACAGACGGACAGACAGACGGATCGTGAAGTCTTAGTAATAGGGTCCCGTTTTTACCCTTTGGGTACGGAACCCTAAAAATGAATTAAAATACTAAAAACAAGCTAAATGACTGAACAATTTTCAGCAAAATCAAAACCTGTAAATAACTGTTCCAGGGAACCGTCCGCCGACTGCAATGTTGATGTCTTTTGTTATGTTATTACTTTATTAGTAATCTTCTATTTAACCGCAACGTTGTCTTATTACCTCATTCCTCAATCTATCATTTAAAGTTACACCACACATACTTCGCAAGGAACGCATTTCTACTGCATTAGTCCTACTTTCATGTCTTTTTTGCCATACCCAACCTTCACTTCCATACATAAGTGTAGGCACCAGCACGCTGTTGTGAACGGCGAGTCGATCTTTCGGTGATATCGATTTGCTGGTCACAACCGCATATATAGCACCATTCACTTTATTCTCTGCATTCACTCTCCTTTCCACATCCTCTTCAATCTTTCCATCCCTTGTGAACATACTGCCCAGATATACAAACTCCTTCACTTGCTCCACAATCTTATCATTTATTTTCAATTCACACTCCGATACATCGTCTTCTCTTTCAAACACCATTACCTTAGTTGTTTTCACATTTATACTCATCACTTTTAACTTAAAAGCTTCATTCATCAAAGTTACTATGTCTTGTAACTACAGCTTTAAAAGAAGATGTAGTGACTAAATTTGAAAAGAGTATGTTAAGATGGTTTGGCCATGTTGAGAGGATGAATGAAAGGCGACTAACGAAAGGTATTTACAAGGTAGACGTGATTGGAAACGCCGGGTGGGGACGCCCATACATAGACCTTATAGGTGGTGTCCTTCAGAAAGGCAAGGTGCGCAGTACTCATAACCGGCGTGTGTGTGTGACTAGATGTATGAATGTGAGTGAAGCAAAATAAGTATGTAAGGATCGTAGCAGGTGGCGTTCTGTAGTCTGCCTATCCCCATGGGAAAAAGGCGTGAGTTTATGTATGTATTTATGAGTAATCGAATGCATATTGAATACTACTGTTATATATTTTTGTTATGTTGTAAGCAAACTCTAGAATCTAGAGATATACGTAGTCAAATATTTGAAGAAAAAAATATTTCCGTTTCTTTCGTTCCTTTCATGAACCTTGGCTCTCTCATTCTATTTTTTTATGTTTTCACCAGCCTATTTTAACCGGGATAACGCAACGTTTCTAACGATACCACATACATTGATATCGGTTAAGCCGTTTAGAAGTTATGGTGCAATAAAGAAACTCACAAACATACATGGACCGTGAAAGACGTCCACTGCTGATCATGGGCCGTGCGAAAGTGTTGCCACATCGACCTATGCATCTCACATCTAGCAGATTCCCGCAATATTAACTAGGTTCTCCGCCCACTTAGAGGGAGGCCTTCCAACGCAACGACTTTCGACTTTCCACTCCAGCCTTCCTAGCCAAGTTTCAAATTTTTCATATCGAATCTCTTGCTACAATCGTTAACGCTTCTATTTGTATGGTCAGGGGGGTGACCACACGCTCTGAGAGCGGTATCAATTTGAGATCGATTAAGTGACAGATGTATACACGTCAGATACATCTGTCCCTTATTCGATATCAAATTGATACCACTCTAAGAGCTTATGGTCACCCCCCTGACCACGTGACTTAACGTTCAGATGTGTCATTCCCGTACATTGATTCGTTTTCTACTAGCGTTATCGATTGTAGATTGTCAACTTGGCTAAGGTGCAGAACTTTTCGGCCTCATCTACCATCCATTCTGCGAGCAATATGCCCTGTCCGCTGTCTCTTAAGTTTGGCAATGTTTTCAAGTTGAAATTTTTATAGAGTAGAACGATAAATGGACCGTAAGATTACCATCCAAAAATATGGGCAGAGATAATGTGTAATTACATACCCTCAACCTTGCTAGATAAAACATCACGGCACTGAAGAACTACAAACAATATCACAGCTGTTAGCCAATTCATGTTTGAGCAAACACACGTCCATTTAGCGCTACGATCTTCTACGTATGTGTGTATTAGTTATGGTGACGTCGTTGAGATTAGGCTGTTCACAAACGTTTAGTTTAATGGCCATTTAATTTCGGCTCCATTGTCTGAAAAGTTGTTAGGAAATCAATCAATCAGTTGTCAGAGTATGCCCATACCATGATAACGGCATATATTATACATAACTAGCTGTCCCCCGCGGCTTCGCTCCCGTCAACTGGCTACCTACCTACCTATCTACCTTACCCTACCTACCTATCCTACCCTACCCACCTACTCTACCTACCTACCTGCCTTAAATATCAACCTACCTACCCTACCCTACATACCTACCTACTCTACCCTACCTAGCTACCCTACCCGACATTCCTACCTACCTTACCTACCTAACTACCCACCTAACCTACCTACCTAGTCACCAACTTACCCTACCTACCAATCTACCTACCCTACCCTACCTACCTACCCTTTTTTTTCTTTTGGATATCCTCATGGATGTCCTCCACCTTGGGGAAGGTGGAGGGGTCTGTCAGACTCCTACTGACTAAAACCACACGGTGTTTCTCTTCAACACTTCTTGCTGTGGTGCGGGGACACGGATGCATTCGTCACAATCACTACAGCAGTGACGGTTTTCGCTAGCAAACCCCATCTATGGCCAAGGGGAGGAGTGAGCTGCTCCTCACCCTTTCTTCATTGAGAAAAGCGCGCGGAAACACCACGCGACGCGAACTCGGGCGTTATGTGCTTGGAAAACAGACTTCCCCACGTCTGTCACCCGTAGGCCACTTTACGGTGGATGTAAGAGAGCATTATCAGCCCTTCTCCTGCACCCGGTCCGTCGGACGCGTATTGGCAGAGTGGAGTACATATACCTCTCCCTTTCTGCAGCCTCTTTCATTGCCATCACCTCTTCGGCGAAGGCAGCCACTGCTTGCCATGATCTTTCGCTTCCGACCATAGATTTGATTATAGACGGAAGCTAAAGATCGCTCCCCACTTCGGCAACTAGGGCTTTCCGCTACTCCACCCAGGCTGGACACCCTAAATACCTACTCTACCCTACCCTACCTACCCACCTACCTACCAATTTGTTAAACTATTTATTTGAATGAGAATTAATACTACAATACGAATGTAAACAAGTTTTGTTTCTACTGGCGATCAAATGTACGACTTTAAAAAATATACACGTGTTTGCCGAGACACGGAATTTAAATTGAATCTCGCTTTCTAAAGATGGTCATCCATCCACGGACCAACAGGCAAGCGTTGCTTAACCTAGAAGATATTTTGCTATGAGGTCCTCATAATGATGTCGAAGGACATTATTTCTGTTAGACCGTTGGCATAAAGCTCTGCTCAAACTAAGGCGAATCCCGCACGGGATGCGGGTAGATACGGTCGCTCGCGCACTTACGACAAAAGACGCGTCTACACAATAGACGAGACGGTGCGATAGAATTTTACTCCGCGTTTGTAGTTGCCTTATTACAAGCTTTAAATTAACTTGCAATGTATGTATGTATGTAAGCGTGTTCGGGTCAAATCTTGCAACTGAATTTTAAAGCAGTTATCCTCCACCGATTAAGATGTAATTTTGTATACACGTTTAGTTTAGATGACAATACATGGTTATCTAAGTGACGTCATTCTAAATCCAATATGGCGGACGGCCCAAGATGGCGGACTAGTTATTTTTTGTTCACAGCCATGGCATGGGTATCAAATGAAAGGGTTTGCTGAGAAGAATACGAAAAAAGCTTGTTTTAAAAAAAAACAAATGAATAAATTATTTTTCTTTGTTTTCTTTCTTTATTTTACCAAAGCTTGCAAATGCATGTTATAATACATTACTGCAGAATCCAGTAAGTAAGCCTTCCTGGCCAAGTATTAGTTAACCGAACCGCAAGTGAGGTCCGCTTACATACGAGGCCAGGATGGCTTTCTTACTGGTTGAAGCTTGTATAATGCTTTTCTCAAAAATCAAAGAAAGTTTAACAACAAATTCGTTTAATTAATATTGAAGGTTACATTCATATTAGGGTAATTACTGATAGATATTGTGATCGATTTACCGGGGGCATTTATATTTGTTTGTTGTACGTCTTGATTAACGGACTCAAAAATATATCTATCTCATAAAATGTCATACCAAAAAGAGAGATGGATATATATTTGGAGCCTCCCTCCTATAACCATGTGTAGCGACTCCATTAATTGTTTATTAATAGAATACATATTACTTTAGGGAACTTGCATATAAATAATATTTTAAGTTAACTGTTAATTACCGTTTAAGGATTCTCACGGCCTGCGCGCAGATGTTATTGCATGTTATAATAGTTTATGGTAATGTGCAAGGGACCCTCCTTTGGAACGATAAGTTCATTGTTTTAGTTTTAAGAATTTAGCTAAGGTTTCTGTGTGATGCCGACGGTTCTTTTGTTAATGTATAACTTTATATATTTATTGTGCAACCCATTATAGCTGTAAAAACCTTTGTGTAACGTGCCGCCCGATCGCATCCCAGCTTTCAACAATTGTGAAGAAACATTCATTCAGTCTTATTCGGTCTAGAGGTGCGGTCGGTCGGCACTCTTACTCTCTGTAATTTATCTTAAATAAACTAACTCCAACACGTTAACCAAGTATTCATTTCGCGATTCCCGTAACGCCGATATAGCTAAGTAACGATACGTTCCCGAAACATGTTATAATGGCTAAACTCTAATCTGTGTCTGGCTGGTACTATGTTTTTTTTCTAAGCAGATCTAAAGATGGGTGTTTTCGGTTTTTTGCACAAACGGTTATGTAACCGATATACAGTTTTCATATCGATATCGAAAACGATTTTACGATATTGATATCATTTAGTGCAGTTTGCATAAGTTAAAATGTTATTTAGATGAGCAAACTAACAACGAACGCGAAATAATAAATAGAAAGAGAGGTAGCGCATTATACTTCCTATCGTTTGTAAAGTTTGCGTTTTGTTCGTAGTTCTTACGTTTCCGCATTGTTACGGTTTTAAGTTTTGACTTATTCGTTCTAGCACGCTAGTAAGGTTTTTATAAGATACAGTTTTTGTAATATCGGTTATTTTGATATAGATATGATATGATATCTAACACATATCCGATACGAGTTACGTTTTGATATATCGGACCAATCCCTACTACTGTCCAGTAAGTAAATTACATACTTACTTACTGGACATTAGGAGATTCCAAATTTAAAACCTCGCTTCTTACTGGACAGTTGTGAATATGTCTCCGGTAGAGTTCACTTTCTGGATACTTTTTAGAGATGTTATGACAACATTACATACCATTTTTGAGAAAAATTATAATCATCAAGTAAGCTGACTCACTAACACAAATTAGTTCCTCAATGATCTGTGCGTGGAGGTACTTGATGTCTCACCACTTTTTACCTTCTCTCCTTGCAGTCGAGGAAAGGTTTATGTTTTTCGCGCGTACCTTTTTTGTATGTATGTATTATGCTTTATTACCTCATATCTTTCAAACCGCTTGACGGATTTATATAATTAAGACATCGTTAGATACGTCTTGTCCACCCAAGTGTTCTTAGATAGTTGAAGTTAAAAAATCCGGTCAAGTGTGAGTCGGACTCGCGCACGAAGCGTTCCGTACCATTATCGCAAAAAAACGGCACAAAAATCATATTTGTTGTATGTGATGGGAGCCTCTTTTATTCTGTTTTAGTTTATTTGTTGTTACGGCAGCAACAGAAATACATCATCTGTGAAAATTTCAACTGTCTAGCTATCACGGTTCATATGATACACCCTGGTGACAGGCGGACAGACAGACAGACAGATCGTGGCGTCTTAGGCTGGCCGCATACGTACGTTTTCCGCGTTCGATTTCCGAATTTATTTTCTGTATTCGTAGACCCAACTGAATCGTACCTACGCTAATAAAATACACACGTCCGTTTTTTTTCGAATGGAACACTTTCCGTACGTACGTATCGCCATAATGCCAGCCCACGCGTTCGTGAAAATTCCAAACAGGAAAAAACGAACGTCTGCGCTAGATTCACGGAATTCCGAGTCTGTATTCCGTGTTCGGAAATCGTACGCAGAAAACGTAAGTATGCAACCAGCCTTAGTAATAGGGTCCCGTTTTTACCCTTTGGCTACGGAACCCTAAAAAACAAACATGGCGGATTTTGGGCGCCATATTTTGTGAGGGTCAATTTTTTTTTCTCCCGAACGCATCGAGTACGGTATCATAATGAAGGGTTTTGAGGGGAGATTACAAAAATATATACTTACCATTTATATGTTTAAAAGCAAAACGAAAAAAAAAGTCTAAAAAAATTTTTTACTGATATAAAAAAAGTTTATTTAAAAATCAAAAACCCGACTGCTTAAGAAACCAAATAAGAAGCTGTAAACAAGAAAAATCATGCTGTGCAGTTGTTTTTGATTTTCAAATTATTCTTTTTTATTCGAAATATCATATTCGTTTGCAGCATTATTTAATTTGTACTTACATCAATCGAAACAATATTTGTGTAGGATTCAATTTAGCTAACATGTAATATTTTTTAAATTCTCTTTCAACAAACTAACGCCATTTATAATTTCGCACCTCCTAAACAATGTGTTGAAATACTGATGTTTTTGTTTTTTTTTTCAACGTCTTTCGGCTGCAATGATGATGCTGATGATGACTGCTGTTTTTAAAGCTCGGGTCAAGCTGAGGCGGAACATCTTGCGAGTTGCAGAACGTAATTCGTTCGTACCGATTGCGTTAACTACATTTTTTTTTACCTGTGGAAATACTCATGCATACTGCACTACCACGGGGAGATGTGCAATTATGTGGGACTCTAACGTGCGTGTCCTCCTGTGCCGCTTACGGCGGGAACACGGGCACGCGTTAGCACTCACCGCGAATACGCCACGTCTGTCCGTCACCGGACCCTCCGCGGGGGAGTACCCCCCATCACAGGCGCACCAGAATACACTGTGCGACGTGACCAACCCAGGGACCAAATCAGCATATGGGCGCCACCCCGTGTATGGCACCCTTGGTCCCCCTGTGACGGGTCAAGTTGAATGGCCCCGTCACCTACCATTTTTCAGCCGCAGGGGATAGGGAGAGCGGCTAACGCTATACCGACAATCCTCCTCCTTTGCGGCCCACCGCGTCCGCCATCAGACGGTGGCGACCCCGTCCAGGCCGCGGAAGGTAGGGAGAGCGGCGCTCTCCCGCCGCGGCCTCCAACCTGCAGCCGCGACATCGTATGGGACCTGGGACGCTCCATAAGACATCGCGGCCCGCCTCAGTTGCGATGTCGCCTGTTACCAAGCGGCACCGCACCTACTATTCGGCCGCTACGCTACGTCGTCGGCAAAGCCCTGACGAGCGGCCCTGCCTCGGTTTCCTCTTCGCTTCACCGTGGGTGACCAAGCCACTACTACTGAGCCCCCCCGCCTCGACAATGCGGGTACCCACCAGAGGGGTGCGTTGACTACCTAGCATGGATAGAGTTACACACATTACAATCGACGTGCGCAGTCACGTCCTGCATCCCGCGCGGGATTCAGCTCAGTTTTTTTGTTTTATTGTTTTAAAAAACCGGCCAAGTGCGAGTGGAACTCGTGCACGAAGGGTTCCGTACCAATATCGCAACAAACGGCAAAAAAATCACGTTTGTTGTATGTGAGCTTCACTTAAATATATATTTTATTCTATTCTTGGTATTTGTTGTTACTCGTATAGCGGCAACAGAAATACATCATCTGTGAACATTTCAACTGTCTAGTTATCACGGGTTATGAGATACAGCCTGGAGACAGACAGACAGACAGACGGACAGTGGTGTCTTAGTAATAGGATCCCGTTTTTACCCTTTGGGTACGGAACCCTAAAAGAAACGTTGCCGCACTAGGAATTTCGCCTGTATCGTGGGTGCGTTTACAAACATAAACTGACACACACAACACCCAGAGCCGGAACAACTATCTGTAGGTCATACAAATATTTGTTCCGTGCGGGAATCGATGCCGCGACACGCAGCGCAGCAGTCAATCACTCAACGACTGCGCCAACCGTGCCCCCAAAAGTTTCAACAATACCTTTAAAGAATTCAAATTCAAAATTCAAAAGTCATTTTTTTTTTTTTTATATAGGCTCGCGCTTGACCACCATCTCACCTGATGGTAAGCGATGATGTGGTCAATGATGGAGCACGCTTGCCTAGAAGTAACCTATTCACTCTTGACTTAAAGACCCCCAGGTTGTAGCTATCGGGAAACACAGACTCCGGCAGGGAATTCCACTCCTTAGCTGTACGCATAATAAAAGTATTTTCAAAACGTTTAGTGCGTATGGGTGGGATGTCCACCATGTACCGATGGCGCATCGCCGTACGTCTGGTAGTCCGATGATGAAATGGGCTGGGCGGAATTAGATTATGCAATTCCATCGCACATTCCCCGAAATGTAATCGATAAAAAACCGACAAACTAGGCCGAGAATCAGCACTTTCCGAACGTCAAAATTACATAAGACAGTCCCCCAAAAACGCCCGCCCTTCACCACTTCCTAGTGCTTTTGCTGGGAAGAAGAAGTGGCGCAACAAACTCCCCAGCAGCACAGCTGTCTGTTCAGTTAGAAAAAAAACAAAAACTTGATTCTATACAATAGTATGCAAATAAATTACATTACTCAACACAAAAAAATAAAATATATATATGTCGCATCAAGGCTGGCCGATAGATGTAAACCATCGGGAAGTCAGGATGTATTCCCTTAGGTTAAGACATCGTGTGTGGGCAGGTCGGTGGGTATAATCGTGCAAATGAAATCACATAAGTTATTCGATACACTGGGTTTATTCAAATAGACACAAGTTACAAGTTACATTCTTGCTTACTAATATTACGGATCGACACTGATTCTACGACGTCTTAGCTCTACGGCTGTCAGTACTCAACTGTGAACTGTCCTATTCCGCACCGCGCAAGTGCTAATAAAAGCGCGCCAATGCGTAGTTGCTCTTGATTGCCGCTAGGGGCGTGCTTGTGATTTGTTTTGACGTCCGTACTATTGACTAAACCCGACACGGCCATCCTGCGAGACAGGCGTCCTCGTCTGTTCCTAATTGTCAGGTTTTAACAGTGTATCGAATCATGTGGAAATCCTCAATGGATGTCCTCAGCCCTTGGGGAAAGCTGAGGGGTCTGTCAGACTCCTACTGACTAAAACCACATGGTGTTCTCTAGGCCGTAATTCCTCTTGAGAGGCGAACGTGGAACACACACGTCGCCTTCACGGGCCTCTCTCAGGTGACAGATCCCCAAATCTATCACCCGCAGGCATCATCTTCTTGTCCTTGCTCCATGCCATCTCATGGTCACCTCGTGTTACACCACACGTCGTCTTAGTGCACTCCATCCTGGCAATTGCCCATCATACAAGGGATGTTTTTCTGAAAAATACAAAATTTTCAAACAGCATTTGCTCGTCCAATCCTGACTCAAACTCTAGAGTGAGGAAACATTTTTAAACAATCAAACATGATCATTTAAATCTCTCTGTTCACTATTGCAAGGAACGAGTAATTCTATTTCCAATTTAAAGAAAATAGCAACCTCATCGATTTGGTACCTAAAAGCACCCAATCTTCGTGATTACAAAGTTCATGTACCACTGATAGTCATAAATCTCAAATTAAATCAAGCAAAAGAAACCAACAGGTATCTTATTCACGATATTTAACTATCTCATAGCTCTACTAGCTATCTCATAACTCTCCTAGCTATCTCAACATAGCTCTCTTAGCAATCACAATTGCTCTACTCGCACATCCCTACGATGTCGAGTCAACTCAACTCTCTGAACTCAGAACCTGTTCACACAGAGATTTAGTCTGTCATATGTTACGTCAATTCATTATCCAATTCATCTACAATCTCAATTGGTACTTGAGCTTTGTGTGTCTTACCAACACGATCTACGCATAGTAATCAAAATTAGAAAACCAAAATTATTTTAATTTTCGTAATGAGGGCTTGACGATTCGAACGTCATCAACATTAACATGATCTCTCCACACGCGTGACTGCGAGTTTACTTTCCTTTAACCTCATGACTCAATAGGAAGTTTCTGTAAGGTTCCTAACACAAACATGAATTTTCACACCAGACAATGTCACACAGACTTACAGGTGCCATACAGGCCTACCGTTGCCATAAAGGCCAACAGCTGCCACACAGGCCTACAGTTGCCATAAAGGTCAACAGTTTCCACACAGGCCAACAGTTTCCACACAGGCCAACAGTTGCCACACAGGCCAACAGTTGCCACACAGGCCAACAGTTGCCACACAGGCCAACAGTTGCCACACAGGCCAACAGTTGCCACACAGGCCAACAGTTGCCACACAGGCTCATAGTTGCCACTCAACGCTCGGCTATTCCTGACCAAACCAGATTCTTGGGTTCGTGAAAATAGGGAAATTTGAGAACTACTCTTTAACCAAATCATTACCCTGGGCCATGTACCACTAGACGCTCCAAACAAAGTTTAAAACTTATTCTGCAGCATAAACTGCCAAGCTTACAGAAACCCTCGAGTAAAACCTCCAACGCCACGGCTCCCTAGCCGACCAGCAATTATATTGCTCTCACAATGGTCTCTCGGTCTCTCTCTAGACCCCGACCTCCACCAGAATCCACTGGTACGGTCAAACATAATACGTTCGATAGACTGAATTACTCGCTTGGCTTGCTCATTATTATCAAAATCCTTTTGACATCAACATCGACTGGTACATGACCCGCTGGCATCTGCCCCTAACCTACAGTGTGCATACTTGTAGGTTCTAAGCGTACCTATTTAAAGCTTTCGGTGTAATACGATCACCATCCTGTCATAATCACCTATCACAGACTTAATACAGGGCCCATTTAGTTTTGGAACCAGATATTTCCACACAATACTTCATCAGAAAAAGGTCCGACGATCAAAAAGTTCAACAACTAAAACTAAGTTATTGTAAAAATTCTATTACTCTTTACCATAATCTAAAGGCAATGCACACTCAACTCATGAAACTTCTTCATTGACCCATCGCCACATGTTACTCATGAAGTGCAGTCCAAAGTTCTGAGTATGAAAAGTGTACAAGCTATCAGACTTGGTCTCACTACCATTGTCATTAACTATGACGTCTAATTCTCAAGGAACTTGGTGATCGGGGATCCTTCTCACAAGATTCGCGCCTTTTACTCAAAGATCTCTGAAGGTACCGACCGTTCATATCAGGGGAACAATTAAGCCCGATATTATTTGCGTCTTAATAGCTCGTGTGAAGGAGCTTTACGAATTAATTCGGATCAATATTCTTAAAATCTCATCATTAACAGTAACCCTTTACTATCGTTCTCTAACTCAGTCTTTATGTAATGAAAACGATCGTGATATCTACCACTATCATAATATTACTTTGAAAGTAAGCAAGTGCATTCAGATCTAAAGACGGTGGTTGTAAATCGTTACGCAACATAAGATTTGTTCCGAATACACGCAAATGACCAGTACCGTTACTAACTCGATACAATTGCCTTCGCCCAACGACTTTACTAACTCGCTTTGCCACTGAAAATGACTAGTTGTTAAGTCACTTTGGATAGATCATCTTCTTCATCATCTGCCTAGCCTTTGCCCAACTATATTGGGGTCGGCTTCCAGTCTTACCGGATTCAGCTAAGTGCCAGTGTTTTACATGGAGCGACTGCCTATCTGACCTCCACAACCCAGTAACTGGGTAACACGGTACCCCTTGGCAAGACTGATGTCAGATCTCAAGCCTCTGACCACCCGTAACGACTGTCAAAGATCTTCAAATGACAGCCGGGACCAACGGCTTAACGTGCTTGCCAAGGCACGGAGGAAACTCGGTATGTTGAAATGGTCACCCATCCACGGACCGACCTCGTCAAGCGTTGCCTAACCTTGATGATCGACCCGTGCAGCTGTTATTATTGAGCCACGAGCTCATCTTCTTATGGGATATTAAATCCTAAAGTTCGTACTGAACCAAATGTTAAAACTACCGCCAATAGGAAACTCATTAACTACTTTCTTACAAGTGTGTCTTAATTACCTAGTGATAGTGCTAGAAGTAATCACGACCAACTCAGTGGTCAAACATGAACACTCTTCAATTCTGAAATAGCATCTCTTCACTAGAGAACATTTGACCTCACTATCGAAATAAAATAGAAGCGACTCACCGAGTTTTCCATTCCAAACTTGCGAGCGCTCGTAAAGTTCGGCAAGTTTACAGGTGGTAACCTGTAAACTGCTAGCCTGCTGTCAGTCTCAACCTCTCAGATGTTGACAGTCGACCTTCGCATTCAGCATTTGAACCGCTAGCCTGCAGCCGAGGCTCCACTTCGACGCAATATGGTATCTGAAACGTGAAAAACATTACGAGAGTATATGTTCAGTACCTTAACTATACACAGCTTTGATGGAAATTAACCAGTGCAGCGGTGTAGTAAACTAAACCGGCACAGCTAAATGGGCTATTGTGGACATGAACCACACATTACGGGGTCCTAAGTGTTCTGGTAGGTAGATATATGGGCTATATAGAATCCAATGAATGCCATAGCATTTTAAGTCGCAATTTCTAGGCCTGGTAGGGTTTACCACCTTTTAGACAGTCTGGCCCTCCGACGACCACAAAAGAAGAATACCATGCTTCTTCTTAGTTAATTCTCACTACATAAAACTATCACACTACAAAAGTAATCAGAATATTTCATTTGGAATTATCATAATTTCCAGACTAAAATGTAAGGTAGGTACGTCACTGTCACCATATCGTTCTAACTTCCAAACAATAATAGTCAGCCAAGGCCAGTCAATGGTTATTGTCAGTGATAGTAGAACAATAACTCTTCAATAATACCAAAACTTGACTATTGATTGTAACTGAAGTGAAATTATGACCTGACACGGGCCACCCCAACGATCCACTGACCGCCATACCCTACATAAAATCAGAATTTTGAATAATAAACACTCTTTGCCATAGTCACAACAAAATGAAAACGACTCACCAGATTGGCATTAAGATCAGTGTCTATGGATCTTTCCACACGTCCACACGCTCCTCCTTGACCTGTCCAGCTCCTTGATTGTTACAAGCCTCCTTGTTGCTCCGCTCCGGATTGATTTTTGATTATTCAGGACGGAGGGTAGTCGCAACTGACAACGCGACTTTTTTTTTTGCAAGAATGTAACTATTTTCACGAGCATTGTTTTTACGTGTGATCTCATTAGCACGATCGAATCCCAATTCTGATGTCGCATCAAGGCTGGCCGATAGATGTAAACCATCGGGAAGTCAGGATGTATTCCCTTAGGTTAAGACATCGTGTGTGGGCAGGTCGGTGGGTATAATCGTGCAAATGAAATCACATAAGTTATTCGATACACTGGGTTTATTCAAATAGACACAAGTTACAAGTTACATTCTTGCTTACTAATATTACGGATCGACACTGATTCTACGACGTCTTAGCTCTACGGCTGTCAGTACTCAACTGTGAACTGTCCTATTCCGCACCGCGCAAGTGCTAATAAAAGCGCGCCAATGCGTAGTTGCTCTTGATTGCCGCTAGGGGCGTGCTTGTGATTTGTTTTGACGTCCGTACTATTGACTAAACCCGACATATATTTGCCATAATGACATAGCTGTCATTATGACAGCACACGCCAATATACCAACAAAAACATCGAAATCTAAACTCAAGCGAAAATAAAAACTCAAAATAAAAACGTAAACGGAACTTAGTACCCGAATTATAAAGCCTCCAGGCATAAAGGGCGTGCCCGCCTACATATAGCTAATACAGCTGTAACTCGAAGTCACATAATTATGATAAACTAGGACCATCGAAGTAAAAAATAAATCAACAGTTAGGCAAGAATAATATATGATCCACTCTCGCGGTCGCTAGCTAACCACATATTGCAATACAACTCATTAAAAAAAAAAACATTGTAGTGAGTCGATTATGTCAATAATATGACAATTACATTTAAATAAATTGACATAAACTGTCAAAATAAAAAAACAATTATATAACTCGTATAACTTGTCAGTAGGTAAGCTAATTCTGGAAAAGAACACAAACATTGTCTTGAGTT
This sequence comes from Orthosia incerta, assembly GCA_948252205.1. Taxonomy (NCBI): domain Eukaryota; kingdom Metazoa; phylum Arthropoda; class Insecta; order Lepidoptera; family Noctuidae; genus Orthosia; species Orthosia incerta. The sequence continues at coordinate 16,318,559 of OX411769.1, read as the reverse complement.
AATCACAGCGACCAACTATTTTTTCTTCCAACTATGCTTTAATTTCATCACAATCACACTAAAAACTCAGTACAAAGCGAGTCTTTAATGCTCTAGAGCAATAAAAATGTATGAAATTTCATTATTGCACTGTTTTTTTTTAATCGCACCAAAAGTTGCCAATCTCAATGGATTAGCTCTATTCAGCCAGCCGATATCAATACTTTTTTTTTTACGTACGTATTATTCATTTCTATCCTACTTGTGGTATTCTGTTATCAAATCACATTAGTAATTATTTAAAATAAACGTGCATAAAGCGGGTAGTGAGGGCAACCCTGACAAGGTGGGTGTCACTTTCGCTGTCATCCACCAGAGAGAGCGGTCGTTGTGATCACTGAGCGTTTGATGTACCCAAATACTAACCTGGTGTTTTATTTCCAATACATACCTATATTATTTGTGGAGCTTGGAGTACTCCACAATTGGCGACGAGGAAATCTGGTGAGTAAGAAAAAATTAAATAAAATACAAATCTAATTGCATACAAATCGGTAATCAACAGGTTGACATGTGTTCATTTCCTACCTACATATACGATTACATTTTAGACAAAATGATGTTAACAATAAAATCTTACATTGATCAGTTGGACGGACTTCTAAGTGTGTGCAGTCATTCTTAGCGTCGGCCTACTGATAAACCAATAACAACATTAAAGTAGTTACAAATAATATCAATAAAAGTTCATAAGAAATGAAGTAGGTACCTACCTACCCTCGTTATGATTTATGACGTGTTACCTATTTTACTGTCAATAGTTAATGAAAGTATTATTATTTATGTTAATTTAGGTAGATTTTATCTATGCGTGATTTTAAGTACCTAGTTGTTATTAAAACATAACTCAGCTAGTAGGTATTATTCGTTACGGCCGAAGCCGAGACAAGAACTCTTTTGTTGCAACTTTGTTGTTTTGAGATTTTTAAATACTTCTTGGTAGGTCTACATTAAAGGGGGTTGATAACCGATTGTATGTTAATTATGTAAAGATGTTATTGTGAAACATATAACTTGTTTTACTAAATATGTGTTGAGGCATAAAATAGTCAGCCGTGAAAGTACTATTTGTGAGAAAAATAAATGTGCTGACATCAAGTTTAATGCTAGTGTGAACTATCAAAATTATGCCAAAAATATGCTATTATTTAGCAGCCGAGTACTAAAATAAAAAACTGTAATAAAATAACCACAGTTTCCTCTTTCTCAAAACATTTGCTTACAATAGTTTTGGTTCAATCAACAAAGAAAGAATTTTATTTTGCAGAAAACCCCATTATGACTCAAAATATATCTACTCTTGAGCAGTTCGACTGCGAAGGCGAACCAAATTCTCTCTGTACCCGATGGGAAAAGTGGAAACGCGGATTAGAGATTTATTTTCAAGCTGCGAATATCGATACATCGGTCAAGAAACGGGCATCTCTTTTGCATATCGGAGGGCTAGCATTGCAAGATGTTTACTTTAATATCCCCGGCGCCCACGTAGAGGAGAAGGAATCGGTTGATGTTTATACGATAGCAATAGAGAAACTGAATGAATATTTCGCGCCGAAACAAAGTAATCTGTTTGAGCGGCATTTATTTCGATTAATGAGACAAGAACCGGATGAAAAATTTGAAAAGTTTTTAGTAAGGTTGCGCCGTCAAAGTGCCAAATGTAATTTTTCCAATGCGAATGAGAGTTTAATTGATCAGATAACGGAAAAATGTATGTCGACTGAGTTGAGAAAGAGGATTCTGGTGTTGGGAGATACAGTTACAGTTGATAAAATTATTGCGGAGGCTAATGCGCTCGAAACTGTCGAAAGACAAATGAGTGATTTCCAAGACAAACAAAATGTTAACGTGAACAAAATAGAAACTGTGAAAAACAGAACAATCGATGAGGGAAAAATAGAATGCACCAGGTGTGGCAGTAAAAATCATAAATTTGACAGTGATCTATGTGTGGCCAAAGATAAAATATGCGCCAAATGTGGCTATAAGGGTCATTTCCTTAAAATGTGCAGAACAAGAGCAAATAAACGTAAACCCAACCCCAGAGACCAAAAAACCAACCCAAAAAAGCGTCGTTTTGAGAAAGACGATACCGAGGGATCATCAAAAAAAAAATACAAGTCTGATGCGGTAATTGACTACATATTTCACATCGATGAAGATGCTGCTATATCATGTCAAATTGGTGGGGTTGACATAGATCTGCTCATTGACTCAGGGAGTAAATGTAACATCATTAGCGAAAAGTCCTGGAATCTTATGAAGGCAAAAAATGTGATGGTTACGAATCAAATAAAAAACCCAGATAAAACGTTTATGTCCTACGGTTCTAAGGATCCCCTAACGGTGCTGGGATCATTTGAGGCTGAAATTCGTGCAGGTCCAGAAATTATTCTGGCAAAATTCTATGTGATAAAAGATGGTGTAAGAAATTTATTAGGGAAAGACAGTGCGATAACACTAAAAGTATTGAAACTAGGTTTAGACATTAATGAGGTAAGTGTCAATCAATTTCCAAAATTTAAAAATGTTGTTTTAAAAATTGCAATTGACAAAACAGTTACACCGGTTTGTCAGCCGTATAGGCGTGTCCCAATACCATTAGAAGTCAAAATCAACAATAAGATTGACGAGTTAATGAAGATGGATATCATAGAACCAGTGAATGAACCATCTTCTTGGGTTTCCCCTATGGTCCCCGTTCTCAAAGAGGATGGTGATGTTAGGATTTGTCTTGATATGCGTCGTGCAAATAAGGCAATCATTAGAGAACGCCATATTTTGCCAACCATGCACCAATTAATGCCGAAATTCCGAAAAGCTAAATTCTTTTCCAAATTAGATATCTGTAATGCTTTTCATCAGGTAGTAATTGCTGAAAATTGTCGAGAAATTACAACATTTATTACAAGCAAGGGGTTATATAGGTATAAAAGGCTCATGTTCGGTATCTCGAGTGCTCCGGAACATTTCCAGAAAATTATGGAACACATGTTGATTAAGTGCCAAGGTGTCGCAAATTTCATTGACGACATTATTGTGTGTGGCAGAGATGAGAAAGAGCACGACGAGAACCTCAAAAATGTTTTGCATGTTCTCAAGGCAAATAATGTATTACTAAATAAAAAGAAATGTCTGTTCAAGGCCAAAGAAGTCGAATTCCTTGGACACCGACTATCGGCAGACGGTGTAAGACCTCTAGACAAATATAAAAAAACAATTGAGTCTTTCCGAGAACCTAAAAATGTCGAAGAGATCCAAAGTTTTCTAGGCTTGATTAATTTTGTAGGGAAGTGGATACCGAACTTAGCCACTTTGACTGAACCAATCCGTGAAGTTTTGCGGAAAAAACTCCATAAACATGCAGACATTTCTAATTTCTGGACAGTTAAACAGCAAGAAGCCTATAACCAACTCAAACAATGTCTTAACAAAATAGATACTTTGGGTTACTATGACCCAGATGACAGAACACAAGTCATGGCTGATGCCAGTCCTGTAGGTTTGGGAGCAGTTCTTATACAATATGATTCGACTGGGCCGCGTATCATTGGTTTCGGAAATAAAAGTTTGACGGACGTCGAAAAACGTTACTGCCAAACCGAAAAGGAAGCGTTGGCTTTAGTTTGGGCTATAGAGCATTTTCACATGTATTTATATGGGAAAGAGTTTGAGTTGGTTACAGACCACAAACCTTTAGAGGTAATTTTTAAACCGCTGTCGAAACCTTGTGCTCGAATTGAGCGTTGGGTTCTGAGGTTACAAGCATATAATTACAAAGTTGTGTACAAACCTGGTAAATCAAATATTGCAGACCCACTGTCACGACTTTGCACAAATCAAAACTGTACTCCGTTTGAGAGCGAATATCATATCAACCAAATTGTACAGTATGCGCGTCCAACATCGTTGTCATTAAAAACTATATCAGAAGCATCTAAGTCTGATAAAGATTTTATACTTGTTAGGGACGGATTACATAATAATAAATGGAATCAAATTGTTAATAATTATAAATTATTTGAAAATGAACTCTGGTTGCATGAGGACCTGTTATTACGCGGCAACAAAATTGTGATTCCCTCTGAATTAAGACACGAAGTGTTAGCGGCTGCTCATGAAGGCCATCCCGGGATAGTAAACATGAAGGCTAGGTTGCGTACAAAAGTTTGGTGGCCAAAAATTGACAAAGACGCAGAAAATGTTGTAAAAAATTGTAGAGGTTGTATCTTGGTGTCCGGCCCAAACCCACCTACACCGATGAAAAGGCGAGAGCTGCCAATACAAGCTTGGATTGACACCGCTGTAGACTTCCTAGGTCCATTGCCCAGTGGAGACTATCTTTTTGTTATAATTGATTATTTCAGTCGATATAAAGAAATTAAAATTATGAGATCTATCACAGCTAAAGATACCATTAATGTTCTTAAAGAAATTTTCTCCCGGTTAGGTATCCCAGTTAGTCTAACTTGCGACAATGGCCGCCAATTCACCAGTCAAGAATTTAAATCATTTTGCGAAGAATTTGGAGTTCGCATTTATAACACAATTCCTTACTGGCCCCAGCAAAACGGAGAGGTTGAACGGCAGAATAGGGATATATTAAAAAGATTAAAAATAAGTCAAATACAGAAGTCAGATTGGAAAGATGATTTACTCAAATACCTTATGATGTACAATAGCACTCCTCATGGTACAACTGGGAAATCTCCGTCGGAATTATTTTATGGACGTTTGTTTAGAGATAAGTTACCGAGCTTGATTTGTGTTGAAAATATGGATTTAGATCTTGAGGTCCGAGATAAAGACACTCAAAAGAAAGAAAAAGGGAAAATAAATGAGGATAGGAAACGCAAAGCAAAAGAACAGGAAATTGAAGTTGGCCAGAAGGTATATGTAAAGAATTTTGTAAAAAGTAATAAATTAACGCCAAATTTCGATCCAGAGCCACATACAGTGGTCAGTACACATGGTAATGAAGCAAATGTCCGTAATGATTTAACCGGCCAAGAGTTTAAAAGAAACGTAATTCATCTTAAGCGTGTAGAAGGCAATTGGACAGTTGTTGATACAGAATCTAATGATGAAAATTATATGTCGGGCGAAGATCAAAATTAATTGTGAAAAGGAATAAAAGAAAACAACATTAACATGATGTAAATTTGAATTAAAAAGAATTCAATGTTAATAATTAACAAAAAATTAATGTTAAAATCATAAACTTATGTATAAGTAATGTTTATTAATTTTTCTAATAAAAGGAAGAGATGTGGTATTCTGTTATCAAATCACATTAGTAATTATTTAAAATAAACGTGCATAAAGCGGGTAGTGAGGGCAACCCTGACAAGGTGGGTGTCACTTTCGCTGTCATCCACCAGAGAGAGCGGTCGTTGTGATCACTGAGCGTTTGATGTACCCAAATACTAACCTGGTGTTTTATTTCCAATACATACCTATATTATTTGTGGAGCTTGGAGTACTCCACACTACTAGTTCCAAAATTTAAAAATGATTGCTGCTAACTCTGATTTCAAAATGAAAGAAATTTAAAAAAGTGATTTATCTACTATTCCTATAGGTAATAGTTGAAAGAAAAGCAGATTATGCAAATAAATTACTCTGTGCTCGATGCAATAATCTACTATTATCGTCTAAGTAGTCGTTAATAGAATAGTATGCCTTTGAACAAAGGTTTGATTTTACTTTAACTTTAAACGCATTAAAAGGCAAATCTAGAAGAGCAGAGGGTAGCTTGTTATACCAAGCCCAACAAATGAGGTGAAAAGGAGCTCGTAATTTGTCCTTATTTTTGGTGTTAATATTGTGAATATCACTGTTTTTAGTGTAAAAGTGTTTGAACTTCAATTCTTTGATAACTTTAATTGACTCTCATACCACGGCATTCTAATGGGTGTAACGAAAAAGTGCGATCATATTTTAAAAACTGCTTCTGCGCATGTATACGAACAACTTTCTCCAAGGAAGTAATAGACAATTTCCAAAATAAATAGGATTTTTTATACAAAGTCATCGTCCGCTGACAAAAATTTGTATGGGATATACTGTAGGGTAGTTGAAAAAAAACATCTATTTAGTCAGATAGATAACCTAAAAATATTGGACACGTATTTTTCTTTTGCCACGAAAACAAAAAAATACGACGATACAGCGCGTTGACATATCGTGTGACGTCACGGTGTGCTACACTTTATACTGACAAAGATACGTCACAAGCTCCCACTCCTGAACTTTGATGCGCTTTATCATTGTCAATTTTTATTTATTTGATTAAGCAAAAATACGGGTCCAATATTATTTTATAATATCAGTGATGGTTTGAATAGAATAATCATTTTTCTACCTGCTCGTGGGTAAATAATAACAGCCGCACGGGTCGATCAACAAGGTTAAGCAACGCTTGACGAGGTCGGTCCGTGGATGGGTGACCAAAATCAAAATCAAATATTTTTATTTTACATAGGCCTACATGGGCACTTATAAAACGTCGACAAAAGGTGCACGGTTCGGGTTAGTTGTTTCCTATGGAGAAAAACCGGCAAGAAACTCCATGGTTACTCTTTTAATTTTTTTTGTGTTTACAATATTTCCATGTTACAGCATTAGTACTTGGATATGCGGGGACAACGTTGGCCCGACAATAAGTCGTACGAAATTGAAAAAAAAACAAACAATTAAAATAATGTACGAAATAAAAAGTTTACAAATGATAACAATCATCTAGAAATCTAGAAAGCCTACAATGTTCACACATTCACAATCGGTAAAAAATTCTATACAAATGTAAAAAAAAACACTAAATTTAACATGTGGCACAAATACTGTAATCAGTGCTGTAACTATTCTTAGCAAAGGGCTATAATGATGATTGAAAAATATTGTAAAAAGTCTAATTAAAAGAGAAAAAAAATGAGGTTGAGAATAGTTGGAGATATCCATATATACCGAGTTTCCTCCGTGCCTCGGAAAGCACGTTAAGCCGTTGGTCACGGCTGTCATTTGAAGATCTTTGACAGTCGTTACGGGTAGTCAGAAGCTTGAGATCTGACACCAGTCTTGCCAAGGGGTACCGTGCTACCAAGTTACTGGGTTGTGGAGGTCAGATAGGCGGTCGCTCCATGTAAAACACTGGTACTTAGCTGAATCCGGTAAGACTGGAAGCCGACCCCAATATAGTTGGGAAAAGGCTAGGCAGATGATGATAATTTTTCTACCCAGGAAACATCACTATTTTTTTTTGAATAATTAGGATTGTTTATACAAAGTTATCGTCAGTTGACTATAATTTGTATGGGAGATTCAATTCCTTTTTACCCGACTTCCAAAGGAGCAGTCTGGAGGAGGAGTGTTTATCAGTCTATGTATGTATGTAAGTATGTCTGTTCCTATGTGGCGTTCTAGAGACCGAACGCGTTGGCCGATTTTGATGATTCATACGTCAATCGATTCGTCTTAACCCTGCGAGTTTTACTGGCTACATTAAAATTGGAATTGGAATAGGATTGGTTGGTTTTGAATTGGAATTGGATTGGATTGCCATATTGTGGGGGACATATTTTTTTTTTACTTTCACACCAAAATAATTTAGTATTACACTTCCTTGGATATAGTTGTTTATATACATGGACAGAAGCAGTTTTAAAAATATGTTCACACATTACCGTTACATTCTGTAAAACTGACGAAAAAAAAATCAACTCCAAAAACTATACAAAATCTTTATTTTCTAAAACAACAAGTTTTCACAACCACCAACATTTCGTCTCCCAGCGTTTATCTCCTTCAAAATTAATTTTCTTCTCTGCTAGTATTCTTCTCAGCTCAGCGTGCCAGTAATGCTTTCAATCCATGGCACATAGGGGGCAACCTTGGTGTATAGGCCAGAGCTCCCGAAATGACCACAGGCTCTACCATATGATAGGACTCCGATGATAGTGTGTAAGCACCTGACTTTCTTCGCTTCGTTCTTAATTTGAAGGGGACCGCCGCTATCACCCTGAGGAGATGAATAAATCAGAAGTGGGATGAGCGTTCTATGTAATTTTACCATTGCAGTACGTAATGTAACACAGCATTCTTTTCTCGTGAATTGGTTGATGTAACATGTCGTCGAAGTTTTGACTCTGAATAAGAAATATTCGTTAGAAATTTGAGTGTATATTATAGCATGAATTGTATAAAAATGCTGGCGGGATCGGATAGTCCTTTCGATCCAGAGTACGCTACGCAGGATCACGTGGCTTGCAAATAAATAAACCGCACAGCTATCGTGACAAACCAATGCAATAATTATAGTCACATTTATGGACCCTGTCGGGCACAGCATATATCAAGTAGGAGAGAGGAGGAAGAACACTGTCTGGGTGTTTAATTAATGTGATGAATTTTAATATTGGTTAAGTATTAGACAGTTGTACTGTTTTATTAATGAACTAGCTGTCCCACGCGGCTTCGCTCCCGTCAACTGGCTACCAACCTTCCCATCTACCCTACCTACCCTACATGCATGATTGTTGCGTAACTTAAACCGTTTACGCAGCGCACGCAACGGAAGCTCTCAAAATGGAATATTTTTCCCGTTTTTGCAACATTTTTCATTTATGCTCCGCTCCTATTGGTCGTAGCGTGATGTTATGTAGCCTATAACCTTCCTCGATAAATGGACTACCCAACACAAAAAGATTTTTTCAATTCTAAAAACGAGTTCCTGAGATTAGCACGTTCGAACAAACAAACAAACACTTCAGCTTTATAATATTAAGTATAGATTTAAGAATTATAATTATTGTTTTATAAATTAATAACCCTTCCATACGTTTTCATCCTACGTACTACGCAGTAGTAGAAATGTGCTGTACAAATCTTGATCTCACACTTCAACACCTAAAATGCCAAAAAAAGAGCATTTGTTTCTGCAAACAGCCCACTTCTTTTGGGTGTGATGGCTTCAGTCTTCACATATGTATTTACTACATTTATTATTTCTCTAACATTCTTACCTCACAAGTATCATTTATCTGCTCTTCGTCCCCATAACAAGCTTGAGTGATACTGTTGTAACCGTTTATAAGATTCCTATCCTTTGTGTAAGCTTCCATACATTCTTTGTCAAAGAATTTGATGATACCAACCTGTAACATAAGCATAAGCATAGTCAGGGTTTTATTAACTATTTTTTGTTTTTTTTTTCGGGTTTGAAAATCCTCCCCGGTGTCCCATCTCACACCTTAGCCGGGGTTCGCGGGATCATACGATGAGGAGTTTGACCTCCCCCCGCGACGTCTAAGAAGGGCGCGCGTGGAACACTACGTGCCACCACCTCGGGTCCTGATGTTTGGGGGCGATAGACGAGGGACACAGGCCTAATCCAACACGTGGGCCCACATGGTGGATGCCACATGTCTTCGATTTTATGATCTACGATCACGATGATTTCCTTCACCGTTTTTAGAGCAGTGGTGATGAAATAATGTGCACAAAGTAGAGTGCTTGAGCTCGTACCCATGACCTAAAACATACCAATATTTAATTAGTATCGTTGAGTAATCATTTGTGAGGGACTCGTGGCAAAGTAACAGTCGGTCGACTGATCACTACGCTCTTACGTCAGAAAAGGTGTAGGTAAAACCATCGGCTTCAGATGTATGTTTGACAGTATTTGCGGGTAGGAAGGAGCTCAAAATTACGACAACCAGTCTTACAAGACTGCCAAGAGGCTCATTCATCATTGGCAGTGGAATACTGGTCGAATCAAAGCCCCAGAGCCTTGAAAATCGACGCCGAGTTGCCAGTCTGTCGTTTTTTTTATCGGTTACATTTCGGGGAGTGTGCGATGGAATTGCATGAACTAATTTCCCCTAGTCCGTTCCATCATCGGCTAAACGACGTATTGCGATGGGTCATCGGTACATGGTTGAGATCCCACCCAAAAAGCACTAAACGGTTTGGGAATACTTTTATTGTGCGTACAGCTAAAGAGTGGAATTCCCTGCCGGAGTCTGTACTGCCTGATAGCTACAAACTGTGAGTCAAGAGTGAATAGGTTACATCTAGACCAGCGTGCTTCACCGTCGACCACATCAGCGCTTACCATCAGGTGAGATAGTCATCATGCACATACGCCTATCATGAATTAAAAATGTATAATATTACACGGTAACCAAATTCAGAAAGGCAGTTGCTTTTAAAATACTGTTGTTCAGCTAAATCCGGCTTGACTGTAAACCGTCCCGAACATAGTTGGGACAAGGCTTGGCAGATACGTACACCTTTTAAAATGTCCGCTGGATGTTGCTGTGGATGGCCTATCACGCCCCATCCCGTTCCTGTGGCTACATCATACATGTCCTTCCCTCGGTGAAGACATGCTGGTACCACTTCGAGGTTGTATCTTATCCTGAAAATATGATGGTGGAATTAGCATAATCAGGGTATAAAGTTGCTACTGCTGGGGCATAGGCCACCTCTGTGGGAGAGGAAGTGAACAGTAATACACCACGCGGGCCCGGTGTGGATTGGTAGATGACAAGTCACTAGATTCCTCTCGATGTTTTTTGAACACCGTTTTATGAGCAGTGGTACTATTATAAATTACACAAAGCCTGCCTAGGTTCAACTCTGACGACGAGACCGTAACTTCTTGGCCACCACTGCTCATGATTACTGTTTTATCAGCTTGTAACCATCTTATCTGACGACGATCGACTGTGGGCTACATTGCTCCCAGAACAAGCGGTAAATTGGGCAGAAAGATTCTGAAGTGATGACCGTGTACTAGAAAGTGTCAGAGCTAACCACGCTGCCGAGGTCGTCAGTATCCATCAGCCTAAAGGGCCATTTCATCTATCCTGATGACCTCGTGAAGCTCGAGGGCAATCGCTGGATGCTAGAAGCACATGACTGTTCGATATAGCACGCTTGGAGGAGGCCAATGCCCAGCATTAGTCTTTTGGCTGAGAGATGTTTAGGAAAATTATGAAACAATGGAATTACTTAGCTCCTGTTACCAGCAATGCAATGTCGTGATACTTGGATGGCGGCACGTAACCTGGATGGACGATGATTGCGACAACATCATAAATTTGCCAACTTTTGCGATGTTCGGTCCGTTCTAGGTTGCCTACTGCGGCAAATTTTATATGTCCTCTGTAAAAGAAACCCAATATATATTTTTATTCAGTCGGAAGCCCGCGAAGAAGATCGTGGTTAAATAGCTAAAAAAACACAGCCCTACGGGTCAATCTTGAAGAGTAAGCAACGATTGCTGAGTGTGGTATGTGAATGGGGACAATTTACTACACACCGAAACTCCTCCGTTGCTGAAAAACACGGCCGTTGGCCCCGCCTGTCATTTGTAAATATTGGACACTCGTTATGCGTTCCCGGTAGTTCCCAGTTTTAAACGGCCCTTGATATGAAGGGAAGTGAAAATTCGTTGCGGCTTTGCTGATTAATTTCGTTGCGGGATCCTAGACAGTTATATTCATTCTTCGGGACTTCGTCGATTTTTATTGCTTCGTCCCTTTTCTGATCGTCGCCACTGTTGATTCTGGCTTTCAGGAGTTGCAGTGGTTTGGAAATAGTACGGTGGGATTGTCCCAATAAAAAAAGTGGATACGGGTTTTTAGAAACCAGAACCAGTCTTACCAACGGGTAAAGTGTTACCCAGTGGCCGTAGCTCGGATTATGAAGCCCACCCCGTCTATCAAGGTCAGGCAGATAATGATGACTTACAGTGCAGGACTTGATGTGCAGTGAGCAGCAGTGAGGATGAACTTGTCGCTGATGATGGAACCGCTGCACAACCATTCAGCATAGTCAGAGTTATTTCCGAAGCCAAGGAGAGCCTGGTGATAGAAGAGACCATTATAGGTTTACAATTGAAGCTCATGATATTTCGTTAGCGTTTGATAAATCCATACATTTTCGACATCCTTCCAAACGTTATCACGACGCTATAGTTGATAGGATGGATGTCACTATTGTAGAGTCAGAATTGGACCCCTTTAAAGGCGTAGTTCCAATGCTGCGAACACGCTTCGCACTGATGATGATGATGTCAGAAACAATAGGGAACACTACTGCCAATTGCTCCCGCTAGATGGCGCTTGACGGAGTGGAGTAAATAAATGAATAACATGGCGACTACTACTGTTTGTGGTTACCGAAATTTATTTACTGTTTTTAAGAATAATTAGCGTTCAAAAAACCAAATAATAATATTGCTAACTGTTGGTCAAGAATGCATCAGTGTTTTGTTTTTCAGAGATAAAACCGGCCATATGATCCTAAAGAGCCGGCCGGCCGGCTTGACAGTTTGGTTTGTTTACTCTGATTCCTGTGGCGCCATCTGAGCTCAGCTTTGCGGATAGTTCCCTATTCCTGCGCTGCTAACGTGCGTAACCCTACCATGCACAGCCGCAGCAGTAAAACTGCGCCTAGCACAGATTAGTACTTGTACTTCTGTTAATCTTTTTCTATAGAAATAAAAGTTGTCTGTAAGAGATTGCCATGTGCGATAAGACCGCCCATTGTACACTTGTTTTTATGATTTTTGTCCTGTATATATATTTTTGTGGTGTACAATAAAGACTATAATATTTGTATAAAAATAATTGTATGCTTATTCTCTAAGCTTTCCTAAACTCGATTAAATTGTGATGAAATTTTGGTGGGTGGTTTTGTGTACGCCCGCTACTGGCCGTTACGTTCCTGGCCCAAAAAAAAACTATATCAACAATCCTTTTTTTTCTTTACGTGGCATTGCAACGCATTGGCACGGTACAAAGTACCTATACGATAAAACTTACCAAATGCGGATGCTCATTTTTCCTAGTGCCAAAGCGCTCCATAACATCGTCTTCAATATCTTGTGGAATGTCATAACACCGGACGCTGTCATCCAGATCTTTGAACTCTTCGTATTTATTGCAAGGAAAATTGACGAGCTGAGATTTTTCAAGACATGCTGGAAAATTAAAGTGTTTTTGTATTCAGTAGCCCCATCGGAAAGGAAGTTAATTATACAAGCCTATTGCTGTCCCGCTGCTCAAGATCTTTCGCGATGGAGGACCTGTGGACCCCCTCTGCCCCATCTTGGGGACATATGACATTAAGAGCCGATTTCACCAATAAAACTAAGCACGATTAGTTCAGCTAAACTCAGTTTATGCAAATACACCGTTCTGATTGGTTGAGATCGCTGATAAACTACCAATGGTGATGTGAACTTCCTTTTTTTTCTCAATAGGTGGGACATCGTCGCTATGGCTATTGAAAACTGTCAAATTCATACATTTTGTAATCTCATCATAAAGTAAATTTAAATTTTCTCGAAATATGACTGTGTGCTGTACTAGAATGTACCAACCCCGGTGTTCATTTATTGCCCAAAGATACAACGCTAAAAATACTGCGAATAGGCTATACATATTTATAGATTATGTTATGTAGCTGTCAAAGTAACTCTCATTATATTGCTTGGTAATCTTCAGCGATATAGTGGAGCTATTAACGTATTGATAAAGTTCTACAGCAGGAATATCATTTGCTTGGCCTTAAGAATCTTGAGGGCTTTGATTTCCGAAAATAAAATAAAACTTTAAACTTCTAACCTAAAACGTAGAGAATACCAACACACTAAAGTAATGTTCTCTCATATTTTTTTAAATTTTCCTACCATGATTCACGTAAGAATTAACTCGTTACAACTAAAAAAAATATCCAAATCTAGAACACATCACCGATGAAAAACATTTTACTATATAAAAGTCTGCCTCTCCGATAAGATCCGTTTTCCGTCCAGTTATCATTGCCCCTCATTATTTTAGTTCGTTTTTCAATTCCTTAAACTTCCAGGGACAATACATTTACCAGTTTAAACACAAAAAATAACAATAAAACGTGATGTAAACAAAGCAAAAACTATTTGACAGCAGTCATTGCGCCGCCAGCGACATCTGCGCTAAGCTTTGCGTTCACATCCCCATTTAAAAGCTGTTTTTGCTTAAACTGAGTTTAGTTGAACTAATTGTGATTTGTTTTATTTGTGAAATTGGTCTGAAGTCAAGTAAGTCACTGCCCCACTGCAGTGTAAAGGCCTATACAAACAAGCCACGGATTGGAGGTTGGCGATTTTAGATTTATAATTACTATATGATTTCCTCACGACGACGGCGACGTTTCTACATAATGGTTAAAAATTACAGCATGTAATTACATAATGATTGAAAATTACAGCATGTAATTACATGATTATTAAAAGTTGTCATGTTAACATACTTACGTAACTATTGTCTTTTGTTTTCCGTTACTGTAATAGCAATGCAGAAAAGAACCTTTTCATCAACACTCAAAAGAATATTTTGTACTTAATTAATACCTAGAGATAGATGGATCATGAGAAGATATAAAATAAAAGGGAAGAATATACAAGTAGGTAGTATTTTCTGGTTTATTCTAAAATCAAGGCTATAATAGGGATAATGACTAAAAAAATCTATTAAGTCCGACAGTTAGATTACCTAAAAATATTGGGCGCGTATTTTTCTTTTGCCACATAAACAAGAAAGACAGTGCGTTGAAATTTAATGTGCCGTCACGGCTTGGTACAATTTTTACTGAGGAGTTACGTCACAAGTCCCTACGCCCGATCTTTGATGCGCTTTATCTTGGTGATTTTTTATTGATTTGATAAAGCATAAAATGCGTTTTCAATATTTCAGGTATCCTGTCATCATCCCTTATTCTAAAAAACAGGATGCCCGGCATCTTACAAGGCTTCCTGTGTGCGCAACAGATACCCGTATCTTGCCACAGATTTGAGGAGCTACACTATTAGGAGGTAGGATACGTAAAGTAAGTATCTCACTTTTTCACTTTCGGTCTCCGGCCAAATATACAAAAGAAAAACGTTTTCAGATTATTTTCTTGAGAAGAGGTCTAGAGGTTTGCCGCTCACGGCTCATTTATTTCCCAGATACTCCTCCGTGCGTAGCGTGGCTGTGGCGTGCAATTGACGATAAATGTAGGCGAGGTAGAGGCAAGAGGGTCATACAAAGTGTAACTTAGCTTAGGTGTGAAGCGTGTTTTTGTGCAGCAATGGAACTGCGGTTTTATTCGATACATTTTATTAAGTACTTACGTTGAGGATTAGACTTTCCTGAGTCAGTGACTTCGATATCTAATTGGACTTCACTGAAACATAAAACAGTATATGTTTTTAAACTGACATGGTCACAATCAATAGAAATAATATTTGTTTCGGGATATTTACCATGTCATTAAGTTTTTTGTTGAGAGCTCGATATTTCGGCACCGTTACAAGCGCCATGATCACGAGAACTAAAGTCTTTACTTAAATGTCCCGAAACAAATATAAATCAGTAGTTAATATAGTGACCTAACTTGAAAAATATTTATTTATAATCTGTTAAATTAATGTACTTACAATGCAAATTTAACACTAATACCATCAAAAAACCTGGAACAATCAGAATTATTTGAGTTTAGATTAATCAATAGAAATAAGAAAGAAAGAAACAGTATTTCAATTATCTAATCTAAACTGCATCAGCAAAAGCATCCAGAAGAAACAAAATACAGAAGAACAAGGGAGACACTGCAAGACACTCGCAGGTACAGAAACTGAATGATAGAACTAAAGGGAGGTAGACTATACCAGTGGTGTTTCATCCCATACAAAAAAACTGCGCCGACGTTCTATACTGATTATTTTTTGTATATCGATCGCGTTCGGTTCCGTTCCACGGATATAGATGGTGATCTATCTATCGCCGTGGAACGGAACCGAACGCGATCAATTTACAAAAATAATCGGTATAATCAGATGAAAAATGCTAGTTACGTCGGCACGGTTTCTTTGTATGGGATGAGGCATCTGTATGCTAGTATTATATTATCTGTGACTATACTCAGCAGTGAGTGGGATGTCGAGGTAATTACGTAACAGGCAAATTCACATGTGTATTCTGAAAACCATTTAATTTTGTAAATTCAACAAAATTCTTTACATTCTTTACGTTGTCGCACAGATGGAGCAAATGGATCAGTTCCTTTGATTGTGATAGAAATATAGTGGATGAAGTGTGTTTCGCAATTAGGTCTGCTTGAAAAAGTTAATTAAATCAAAAAACCGGACTGCTAAAGCGAACTACAAAGATGTAAACAATATTTTACCAACTTTTTTAATTTACTACTTTTTAGTTATAATTTCTTTTTTGAATGACTTGTAACGGCTGTGACGTCGGCCTACGTGCAACCGACCAATACCCGTCGAGCCCACCGAAGCTAAGCCGCCATATTGAAGCCTCCCCTCCAGTCAAGCCATGTCAAGCAGCGGGGATGTGTTATTATAAGCGATTGCCAGTCATTTGTCTCTTTCGATTGTGAATACAAGATCTGAACAAAGCTCTGCCCGGTTTTTAACACGCTTTTATTAGCTTGGTATGTATCTATGTAACTATGTATCAATGTAACGGAATCTTTGAACGTGATTTTCACCCACTTCAAAACGTCGGATTGATTTGAAACTTTGCACACCTATCAAGGGCCGATGACAATGCAATAATTTAGTCAAAATCAAAGTACTTTTGAAAGTCAAACAAAAATTAAAATTTGCAAGTAATAAAAGTTGATTCTACCGTGCGCGTTTAAATTGTTTGTCCCAAATGCCTTACCAATCGATTAGCGACTTTTTAGTTCATTTTACCATTAACGTGTGTTTTTTTAGTTTAGTTAACTACAATTTTTATTATTTATCCGTTTCAGACTTTTAAACATTTAAGAGGTTTATATATATATATATTTGAAATCGCCTGTAAAAAGCCTTCATTTTGATATCCCCACTTTACGGGTTTGAAAGAAAAATAAAATTGGAACGTAGCAAAAAAAATTCTAAATCTATGATTGAAACCCTCGCAATATGGCGCCTAAAATCCGCCATGTTTCTTTTTTTTTAACGTCACTTATCTTAGAACACTTGGGCGGTCAAGACATATCTTACGATGTCTTAGTTATAAAAATCCGTTTTAGTAGATATGAGGTAATAAAGAATATTACATAAATACAAATATACATACAAGATACGCGCGAAAAACATAATCGTTGCCATGCAATAGAAAAAAAGAAGCTAAAAAGTAGCTATAAATCACGATGATGATTTATTACGAGAAAGGCTTACCTGTCTTCAACAACAACAGTACGACAGTCAAGGCAGCAGACTATTGGGTTCCATAAATTAAATGAACAAAACTGAAAATATAAACCATAATTATAAGATTCGTAATTATTCTTACAGAGCTTCGATCAACAATACAACTAGATAACGCGTCACGTACAAAATCAATGCTAAATTCTGTCCGCGAGAGTATACATTTGACCAAGTGAGTGAAAAATGCCCAATATGAGTCGGCAATATGATAAAAACTATTGAAATAATTAAATTGACCGGGCATTCTGAATAATGCGATTATCAATAGTCGTTCATCATTTATTTTTATTACCATTATATTTAGTATGTATGTATTTATGTATATATTACATAGCATATGTATTTATCTGTGTATCTATTGTAATATAGTATTTGAACAATGTTATTGTCACACCAATGACAACCCCACTTCATGTCCAGACAATTACTGTCCATACCAGGTTGCCTGGAAGAGATCGCGGAATGCGATAAGGCCGCCCATTGTGTATGTATTAATTTTAAGTTTCTCTTTGTAATTGTATTTTAAGGTGTACAATAAAGCATATAATAAATAAATAAATAAATAAATAAATGCCCATCACTTATCGGGCTGGGTAATAAATGGATGTGATTTTTTTATTATTTTAATGTTGACATTGGTTTTAATATATAATAGGGAAGTCTGAAGGGTCTAAAGTAACCAAACATGAAGAAGATGACGGGAGATGAGTTCGCTCGCTTTGCTCACTCATTTCAGCTCCCGTTATCGCCTTCGAACCTAACATATCCGTGTCGGGGCCCCTTAAGGTTACACAAGTCGAAAAAAAAACCATACAAACGTAGTCTAGGGATTATGCCACTGTTTAACGATGTACGTTCAAAATAAAAAGAGATATCTATTTGTCTTATCATTATCTAGCCCTGTATGGAAGCGAAAAAGTAAAAAAAAAAAAATTGAAAGTGATAAGCGTCGAAAGTTCAACATTTCGACACTAATTTTGACGCATTTTTGGGCGCACATAAATACCATAAGAAGACGGAAAATTGCAAAACGGCCTCCATACAGGGATAGATTAGTATTTCAACAATGCATAATTATAATTTTATTTTGAACAGATAGATTTAGTCGTTTTTTCATGATATCTAGACTGCCAAAGGTCTGTGTATAAAATTTCGCGCGCTCGGTTTCGTCCTAAATCATTATCCATTTCGCTACAAATTTGCAAAAGTGTGTATTCGTACGAGAACTAGCATCCTACAGCTCATCACAGCATCTATCTCTTCCGCACGTATTGTCGGTTGATATAAAATGCATTTTAACCCCGCGCACAATATCCCCTAGTGACCCTGACTAGTGTACCCTTAACTCCCGAGCTCGCTTCGCTCGCTCTTGGACATATCATTGACCACAATTATCGCATTGCCCAATCGTTACGTAGCAATATTCATAATGACCAGACAATGTGATAAATATAGAAGTTTAAATCAGTATTCATTACATTGCCCGATTTGACTTGACTAGATTCATAATGCCTGGGCATTACGCTAGTATTATATTATCTGTGGCATTACACAAAGTGCCCTAATTAATCACTTGGTCCACGACCATTTTACCAACGAACTGAGAAGTTTTAAAACAGTTTTAAGTTCAACCTAATTACAACCTTGGCACCTACTAAGGCTACTAATAATGTTACAAATCTTCAAAATATTATCTTATACTTACGATCATTCGTCACAAAAAATTGTATTGTTGATCAATGTTAAAGAGAGTCTTTCTGGATTCATTCATTATTTCTCCCCCCCCCCTCTTAAAATTACAGAATAACAATTAAAGAATCTTCGATGAACGAAAAAGACAAAATACTTACCTACGTACCTTAGGAAATACAAGATGTTTCAAATCCACGCTGGCATGGGGGCAATCTGAAAGTGGTAAACAAACTCCGTCGGTTCCGTCTTTCAATATACATGTTGATCCTGTAAATCAGAAAACAGTAGATCAATTAACGAAACTTATTTATTTATATATTCTTTATTGTACACCAAGAAAAAAAACCAAAAAGAAACACTAAAATTAAAACAAACATACTACAGGCGGCCTTATCGCGTTCTGCGATCTCTTCCAGGCAACCTTGAATGGATAGAGATAGCCTGGACACGATATGGGGTTGCACTTGGTGCAAATTTCAAATCATATTATTATTATTACTAAGTACAATTAGGTACTAAAAACAAACTACAAAAATAGATACATAAATACATCTAAACTTGAGCGTCTTCAAAATTTTTGTATAAGGTTCATATTTGGTTTGCGCAAATATGACCATGTTTCAGAATTCCGCGAGAAACTCAAGTGGTTGCCAGTTCGCCTTCGCCGGAATGCTCATATTCTTTCCCTCCTGTATAATATACTATTTCTCCCATCTACCCCTCTTTACCTCAAAAATCGATTTCAGTTTTTATGTGACTCGCACACTAGAGTTCTTAGGTCATCGGATAACATGAAACTTAAAATGCCAATGCATTCCACTATCTTCCGGGACAAATCTTTTACTGTCCAGGCCGCTCGTCTATGGAATGCATTGCCTGTAACAATAAAACGCGCGCAATCATTGCCGATCTTCAAAAGACTGGTGAAGGAGCACTACCTGTCACAATGATCTTCTTCTTGTTGCAGCTGTATTGTTTTCTTGACTGTATATGTATTTATGTATCTATTTTAGTATTTTATATTTAGTGCTTTTTATGTTTGTGACTTATTGTTTTATTCAAACTTGCACCAAGTGCAACCCCATGTCGTATCCAGGCTATCTCTATCCATTCTGGGTTGCCTGGAAGAGATCGCAGAACGCGTTATGGCCGCCTGTTGTATGTTTGTTTTAATTTTAAGGTTTCCGTATGTAATTTTGTTTTTATCTTGGTGTACAATAAAGTGTATATAAATATAAATAAATAAACATACATGCGATGTGGAGGGAAGGAGGGGTTAAGTAAATACCATGTCGTGTACTTGTCCATGAGTCAACTGGAAACTGAAGCCTCAAGACTCCCTTTATTAGTGTAATATATACCTAGTCCGTGCGTGACATATATTATAATATAACTGTGGACATAGCTTATCTACCTTAACTTAAACTAAGATCTAAACGTGACGTACGTGACACACCACATCACCCTTCCTAAAGTAAAAAAAAAAACTAAGTTACATTGTTTTTTTTTTTTTCCTCATCTCTTTACATTTTTAAAACTTATATTCTAAGTCTTACAGTATAACTTTGTCCTATTTTTATGTATTACATCTATCTTATTTTTATATTTAACTATTACATTTGGTGACTCGTCCTTTACAACTACAAATGGTCCAGTATAAATACACTCCAACTTATTGCCTACTTCGTTTTTTACCAAAATCAAGTCACCTTCCTTATAAGTTATAGAATTAAGATTCTTATCATAACAATGTTTCCTTGATAACTTACTTGATACCAAATTTTCTTTTGCATCATTTTGAGCCCTTTGTAACCTGTATTTAAATTCTAAAGGATAATCATCAAAATTATACAAAGGTTCAACACTTTCACCTTGAAGACTACTTGGTAACCTACAAATTTTACCATAAACTAATTCATAAGGCGTATACTTAGTCACAGTATTAACTGTTGTGTTATAAGAAAAACACCAATATGGAATCCAAGAACTCCACGATGATGGATTATTATCTGTTTGTATCCTTAAATAAGCACCTAAAGTTTTATGAACGTTTTCCAAAGACCCTATACTTTCATGATGATATGACGTTGATAAGATTTTATTGATGCCCAAGACATTACATAGCTCTACCATTACTTTCGAAATGAACTCAGAACCCCTATCCGTAGCAATTGTTCCCGGTATCCCATATCTCAACACAAAATTTTCTGCCAACGCTTTTGCTACCTCATTTGCGGATTTATTTTTTAGTGGATAAGCCTCCACAAACTTCGTAAGTTCACATTGAAGAGTTAATATGTAAACATTACCATTTTCGTCCCTATCAAGTGGCCCCACTATATCTAAATAAATCTTTTCAAAAGATGAAGATGCAGTGGTAGTAACTGTCATTGGTTCTTTAGTATGTTTGGAAAACTTTTGTTTTTTACACTTATCACATTTACCAACGTACTCCGCTACATCTTTCTCAATTGACGGCCAATAATAATATTTCTTTATATTATTCACCATCCTGCGTATTCCTGAATGACCACTCGTAGGTAAAATATGAAAATCATTTAAAACAATTCTCTTCTCATCTGCCCCTTCTATTTTCCGTACACCCTTCACTACACATATTCTAAAATCTCCACATATCGAATTACTATTTTCCTTCAAATATTTGGCCATTTTTGTAATAAAATTAACGTTATAACGATTTTTCAAAATAATAACTTCTTTTATGCTCTTTTCAATACAAAAAGTGACTATGTCTCTCGACAACTCGTCTCGCGATGATGCCGATAAAGATTCATAGTTTACGTAAATACTCGAGTTTTCTGGCATATACATTAAATTGCGCGACTTTGAAAATATTTTTTCACCATTAGCGTTACGTAACATCTTCTCCCACTCATTCAAACATATCTCAATGTCATTTCCTTGTTTTTTAAGAACTTCCACGATCCTAGGGTGATCAGTCCTAGATACCACAGAGTCCGTATCACAAACATTTGGTTCTTCCAACTGTTTGTACTGCGCTCTCGTCATTACGGATATAGTTTTTTCACGCATGGTTTTCAAATCTTCACTTGAAATTACTATCCTAGAAAGTGCATCAGCTAATACATTTTCTTTCCCCTTAATATACTCGACCTCAAAGTCATACTCTTCTAAACATAAACGAAACTTAGTTAACCTACTTGATGGATCTGTCATGTTAAACAAGTATAATAGTGGCCGGTGATCCGTTTTTACAACGAACCTCCGTCCATACAAATACGGTCTAAAATATTTAACTGACCATACTATAGCCAATAACTCCTTCTCTATAATAGGATAATTTAACTCACTTTTCCCCAAAGACCTACTAGCGTATGCAACGGGTTTACCGTTCCCATTACACAAAACACTTCCTACCGCATAACCCGAACTATCGGTTTGCAATATAAACGTGTTGTCTTCAGAAAAATTTGGATAATCCAACACTGGTGGATTCATTAACGCTTCCTTAAGCAACAAAAACGACCTCTCACATTCATCGGTCCAACTAAACACTACATCCCTCTTACATAGCTTATTCATAGGTATCACTATACTAGCAAAATTTGGTATGAATTTCCTATAATAATTTGCAAACGCCACAAACCGCTTTACTTCATCAACTGCCGATGGACGCGGATATTTCTTTATGGCTTCTACCTTTCCAGGATCTGGTGAAATACCTTCCGCTGAAATTACGTGTCCTAAATAAAGTATTTGTTTTTTCATAAATTCACATTTGGATGGATTCAGTTTAAGATTGACCTTTCTCAGGCGAGAAAACACTGACATAAGGTTTCGGTTGTGCTCATCCAAATTCCGCCCGAAAATAATTAAATCATCCAAATATATCAAACATTTGTCATAATTTAATCCTGACATGGCTACAGTCATTAACCTGCTAAAAGAACTTGGACTTATCTTTAACCCCATTGGTAATCTACACATCTGATATTGCCCTTTATCTGTCGTGAAAGCTGTGTATTTCCTACTACTTTCATCTAAAGCACACTGATAATATGATTGTGATAGATCACAGTGGCTAAAGTAAACTGCACCCGACAATGAATCCAAGATTTCATTAATATTTGGCAAAGGGAATTTATCATCCTGTATCTTTTCATTTAACTGCCTGTAGTCTATTACTACACGCCATTTTTTCTCCCCATTACGATCTGCCTTCTTGGGTACAACCAAAACAGGACTAGACCACTCACTAACCGCCTCCTCAATAATATTACTATCCAGCATCTCCTGCACTTGCCTATCAACCTCCTTTTTCTGTACATAAGGTATTCTATACTGTTTCCTGTAAACTGGAGTAACATTATCTTTCAAACGTATTGACTGCGCATACACATTCGTGACATCCAATTTATCTCCCGGAATATAAAAAATATCTGGATATTTTGCACATATTTGCTCAACTGACAACCGTTCCTCGGCATTCAAATAATCAAGATTAAGCAAAGAAAATATTTTCTTAACACGTTCAACACTTACTTCTGTTTCCGCAAAACTACAACAATTAAAATCACTTAACGGATAGACTTCTACATCGGACATACTACACACAACTTCCTCCGTGGTTGTGTTTAAAATCCTAATGGGCATCATCCCATTCTTAGGTCTAGCTACTACATTTGCTAAGAAAACCCCTTCGCGCAACTCTTTCCTAAACACTACACAATCTTCTGCTCTATTAACGGGCAAATACTTAACCATTTCACAACGCGGAGAAATAGTTAAAGAATAATTATAGGATTTAAGTGGCATCGAAACCGTCTGCTGCTCACGGTTCTTCAGAGATAACCTGTTCCCCGAAAAGTCTATAATACCACTATACGTCTGCAAGAAATCCTGGCCTAATATGCCAACTGACCTACATGGCAAATCATCGAATATATAAAACTTATGCACGAACGAACATTGTTCGTATTCCAACGTCAAATATACATAACCTATAGCCCGTAAACTACCCCCTACACCATTAATCACTAATTCTTCCTTAATTACTTTACAGCACAAAGCATTATTCCTCAAGAAATTACTTTTTATTGCCGATATCGACGCACCCGTATCGACTAACCATTCCGAATCCACATTATTTGCTAGAAAATCCACCCAGTTAACACTATTGCAAGCTAAAATATGCTTAGCCTCGAAAAAACTGCGTTTCATTCAATTGTCTGCCTCCGCTACTTCGTGACATTGACACTGCACTTGAGTCAGCATCGCCCCGCACGTGCTCTAGACACGCTACGCGCTGTCGACCTTGCTGAGTCTGCCGTCCACGATGAGTACTATTGCTACGACCGCGCATTCCACTACTATACCTTACGTTTCCATGCAACGCGCAGCAAAAACAGCTGTTGGGCGTACGTACCAACGTACGCCCAACAGCTGTTTTTTGCTGCGCGTATCCATTACCTACAGCGTGCCGCCTATAGTTATTTCCACGACCCCTATTTCCCGTAGAAAAACTACCACCCGCGGACCACCGCTGGAACGTCATGACTTGACCCGACGAAGCACAATTTTCGTCTTCCGCTACCCTGATAGCATCTTTCAAACAAGTCAAGTTCCGTGCCGTAATAATTGTACCAAGACGCTGATTACGAAGCCCGTCAGCATACTTTTTAACCGCATACTTCTCATTTAAAGGCCGCAAAATTTTATAAGCTTCCGAATTTTCCCCGGCTTGAGAAATAGTCAAATCTACCATTAACTTCTCTATCTCTGCCCCGAAATCCGTGACCGACCTATCATTTTGCCTAGCGCGAGAAAATTTGGCTTGCACTGCAACGTCTGACTTAACCGTCAACAAATGCTTCTTCATGTCCGTTAAAAGACTGTCTACAGTCGTATAAGTAGAGGACAATCGCATCTTAGCCCCCTGGGTAAGTCGTGTAGTTAGCACGAATCTAATTAAATGAGCACTATCAGCCGCTTCTAACATAGAGCTGTATAAATCTATGGCATCAATCAAATCTTGGGTTACCTGCTCATCCCCATTCATTTTCGGGAGTAAGCTAACCGCCGTTTTCAATGAAAACCTTTCCAACGCCATCTCTGTATCGGTTCCGGTACCGTTTTCAAACTTAATAGTGTCTACATACAAATTTTCTATTTTACTCACTAGCTGTGCTAATTCCTCCGAAAATTTGCTACACTTAGAAACTACACACTTAAATTTACAATACAGGGCTTTTACCTCGCTTATCTTTCCATCAAAATTTTTGCCTTTCCGCCTACTGGGACCTAACTTGACAATTGATTCCCTCAATAACTTAAGCTGTACAAACAGTGACGTTAACTCCACTTCCATTTAAAATTAATGTCTCTAACTGATAGATGACCGAAAATACTCGTCACTACACTTAAGTTCAAATCACATCACTTACTCCTCTTGTCGCTCCGCCAGCTCCCGGTCAGGCCATCTGCACAGCTCGCTGCACCTCACGCTGATTGATCTTCTCTTCGATCCAATTCTGATGACACCTCCTGTACAGCCGGACTGCCACGCCAATGATGACAATCGCCAAACACACGGCGATAAACAACAGCATCGCGTTGATGGTGGATATCTGCTCTTGTGTTACTGCCGCGGTATTTGAACCACCCGCTGCTGTCCGGGCTATAATAACCTCTTCCTTGGATGACGTGCTCCCCATGGCCTGTGACTAACCAACTGTCGAGAAACTGACTGAAGCCGACTGAAGTGACTCCGACGAGATCCCGGTCGGGCAACTATAACGCCGTCCAGTCGACTGGCAGGGTCGCCATGCGATGTGGAGGGAAGGAGGGGTTAAGTAAATACCATGTCGTGTACTTGTCCATGAGTCAACTGGAAACTGAAGCCTCAAGACTCCCTTTATTAGTGTAATATATACCTAGTCCGTGCGTGACATATATTATAATATAACTATGGACATAGCTTATCTACCTTAACTTAAACTAAGATCTAAACGTGACGTACGTGACACACCACATACAAACAGTGTGCCCAGAACGCTGGCAGCATTGTCACGTTGGATGGCAATGCTGATTCTCTGGCCGAT
This sequence comes from Orthosia incerta, assembly GCA_948252205.1. Taxonomy (NCBI): domain Eukaryota; kingdom Metazoa; phylum Arthropoda; class Insecta; order Lepidoptera; family Noctuidae; genus Orthosia; species Orthosia incerta. Next base: position 16,292,495 of record OX411769.1, on the reverse strand, counting down.
GAAATGGCCAGCCCTCTGGTCACGTGAAGAGTCGACGAGCTTTGTGCTTATTTCTCGAAAAAGTCGATGCGCACTCGGACCCCATGGACCTAATTTTTCAACCCCAAACGGCTCAAACATATAACTTCCAATAAGGTTGTTATATTTGCGCCGTTTGAGGTTTTCTGCACCAGCAGCAGCCGCCCCAGCACAGCCAGCTGTGCTAAGAAGATGGGATGGCGCAAGCGTGTCGACACATGTTGCATCCCACACCAAAGGCCTACCCACCTTCCAAGGCATTATGGTCATCCCGTCTGGTCTCTTCCCATCGTCGCGTGCCAAGCCATTGGGTTCTAAAACAGTTGGCACCCCGGCGTTGACAAGAGCCCGACGTGATGTCATTAATGCAAATACAAATTAATTAAACTTTGTTATACGAATAAAACTATTTTATTATTATTCAAAAATGGTCTAATCTAATATACATTTATTCAAAAAAAAATGAGAGTAGCCGTTTAGATGTGATTGTCATTTTAAAATCAGCTATGAGGGGTATCTGCGCCTTAAAGTCCACTACTAATAATATAATAATAATAACTAGTGTGCGAAGAGTGCTGCGCGGTTCATTTGTTTGTCAGCCACGTATACGTGCGTAACGTGACTGGGGCGAGTAGTCGACGATCCCTCACACATTTTCATACAAAGCGAAACTACGTGCGTACCTTAGCTGCGCGCAGCAATGGAACTGCGCCTTTACGCTTATCGCTATTATGAAAAAGTGTAAACTTTTAACAAAAACTCAATTCCTTTGTTTCCATAAAAAACACTATTCACTATGTTTTTCTAATTGACGTGTGTCTAATAGGTACAAGCTTACTAACATGACAATTTAATTTTCGTACTAATAACTCGAGATTCCATTGCAAAAATCTGCATGTATATTGTTTTTGATAAATCTCTTCAAAGTTAGAGTGAACAGGCTTCTTCTGGGTAAGCTCACTCCATCGTCGACTCTGTCTCTGTCACCTATGACCTAGACTAGAGTCAAGAGCAAACCCATCACAAATAAAAAAAAAACTTGCTTTTTATGAATCATTCTTGATCGTAGAATGCATTACTTAAGTACTTCAGGGTTGCCTGGTCGCATCTAGCCTTAACTAGTATGGCAATACACTATTAATTTCGCCTGTATCGTATGTGCGTATGTAACTTCCAGCTCTCAGTTAGGACGGGACTGCCCTCAAGCGACTCCTGCACTATCTAGGGGTCCAAACACAGAACAAAAAAAGCAGGTCCAAACGCCTCCTACCGTAGGCTTTACGCGGGGGTCTTGCGGTCCATGGCCCTTTACGACGCACCGGTGTGGGCGCGTTTCCTGAGGCGGTGACCAGCTCGCTCGTTGAACGCGTCCCAAAGGCCATGGCCATCCGGCTGGTCCGGGGATATCGCACGGTTTCCGGTGAGGCAGCGAGCCTCCTTGCCGGATTGCCGCCATAGGATTTGGACGCAAAAGTCCAAAAAAAAAAGAGGCCAAACGCCGGGGCATAACTCCGCTGCCACGACAAATCGCGGCTCGGCGGGCAGAGCTCCGGCAGGATCTCATGGCGACATGGAGAAAGCGACTGTCGCAACCCAGTGCTGGCACGCCAGAATTGCGGTGATAAATGCGGGTCCCCCTTTAAAGAGTGGCTTGAGAGGCGCCACAGCGTCGTCACCTTCCGCCTGACGCAGGTCCTCACCAGACATGGCTGTTTCGGGAGGTTCCTGTTCAGGATAGGTCAGGCGGGAGGAAACGCCCGGGTGTCACCATTGTGTGAATCGCCTGGAGGACACGGTGGAGGTCTACCCCGCTTGGGTGGAGCACCACCGTGTCCTCGTGGAGGCGATCAGATTTATAGCGACCTCTCGCGTCTGGCCCTGGTTCAGGCCATGGTACGGAGCAAGAGGGCATGGAAAGCTGTCTCCTCCTTCTGGGAAGCAGTAATGCTCACGAAGGAGGAGGTGGAACGTGATCACGTGAGGGAGACGTAACGGAGCCCTCACGCCACTAGCCACCGCAGGAGACGCCCTGGGCGTCGGGAGTCGCAAGCCGATTCCCGGCCACCGTAGGCGCGGGCTTGCGGACGGCGAGTAATGGGTCGCCATCCGATAAGGACCAGGCCCGAGTCGACGGCGCGTAGTGTTCCACGCGCGCCTCATAGAGATGTCAGCAAAAACTGACAGTGTCCGCTAGGGCCGATGCCTCTCTGGGTTGCAGATAAATTTGAAAGAGAGTTACCGCGGCCCTGGGACAAGCAACTGAAGGCACACGGGTGGGTTTTAGTCAGTAAAATTCTGACACGCTCGTCCGCTTCATCCAGAGCGGGCGAAGTCATTGGAAGATTTACCAACCCAAAAAAAAATAGCTCTCAGTTAGGAGTCCATTCATGGGTTGCCAGGTTTATCGGGTAAACTGTGCAACCCATAGATTGCAGATAACTGAGAGTTGGCAATCTTATTTTTCCTATTTACTACACCACAATCTTGTATATTCGGGGTTAACTATCAAACATAAATTCAATTTTGGTCCATACATTGAGGCAAAGCCTCAGCAGGTCACCAAAAAGTTGGGGATCCTTGCGAAGGCGAGACGGTACTTCACGCCGGAACAGCTCCTCAATTTACAAATTGAGGAGCTGTTATTTTTTTATCGTTGTCTTCTCTGATACATCAAGCGCAAGTTCGTTCATGCATTGAGTTCTGCTTTCATCTCTGGGACGGATCTGCCAAATACCAGCTTGATGCACTTGAGTCGATAGAAAAACCAGTCAAGAGGCTCGTCGGCAATGAGGCACTGGTCGAGTCAAAGCTCCAGAGCCTTGAACATCGTCGCCGAGTTGCCAGCCTGTCGGTTTTTTTCGGTAACATTTCAGGGAGTGTGCGATGGAACTGCACAATTTATTTCCACCTAGCTCGTTCCATCATCGGACTACAAGACAAACGGCGATGCGTCATCGGTATATGGTGGACAGCCGGGTGGGCTGTACGCACAAAGCTATTTGGGAATGCTTTTATTGTGCGTAGAGCTAAGGAGTGGAATTCCCAGCCGGGGTCTGTATATTCCCTGATTGGTTACTTTTAGGCAAGCGTGCCCCATCGTTGACCACATCATCGCTTACCATCAGGTGAGATAGTGGTCTAACGCGAGCCTAACAATAACAAAAAAAAAATAACATCCCCACTTTTTTTTCGTCATTTTCTTGTTCCACTTTGTCGGAATTATTAATATGTATATTCATGCCAAATTATAGCTTTCTAGTACTTAGAGTCTCTGAGCTAAGCTGCGGACGGACAGACGGACAGACCAAAACTATAAGGGTTCCTTGTTTATTTCGGAACCCTAAAAAATGGTAATTGTGGCTAGGATATTACCAGGTAACCCTGCTTAAATCTATTCTAGTATCAAGTGACATTCAAAAAAATTAAGTCGAAGGTCTAGTGTCTGCCTCGTAGCTCTGGTCACGAGCGTTTCTGCTATAAGTATGGGGGTAAATAAACCCTTCGGAAAGTATTCGCGTGATATTATTTAAACCCACAATCTATAGCTATTATTACACTGGCTGGCATACATAACTTTAGTAATTAAAAAAAAGCCTAGTACTCGCGTCGGAGAACCGCCAACGTTTATTTTATTTACTTAACGGTTCCCCGATGCGAGTACGAGGCTCATTTGTTTGCTTTTTAGTGGGTTTTAAATCGCTTCACGCTTCAACCGACAATCTAGGCTGGCACACATAACTTTAAAAATAAAAAAAAGCCTAATACTCGCGTCGGAGAACCGTCAACGTTTACAGCAGTTTATTTTATTTACTTAACGGTTCCCCGATGCGAGTACGAGGCTTATTTGTTTGCTTTTTAGTGGGTTTTAAATCGCTTCACGCTTCAACCGACAATCTAGGCTGGCACACATAACTTTAAAAATAAAAAAAGCCTAATACTCGCGTCGGAGAACCGTCAACGTTTACAGCAGTTTATTTTATTTACTTAACGGTTCCCCGATGCGAGTACGAGGCTTATTTGTTTGATTTTTAGTGGGTTTTAAATCGCTTCACGCTTCAACCGACAATCTAGGCTGGCACATATAACTTTAAAAATAAAAAAAAGCCTAATACTCGCGTCGGAGAACCGTCAACGTTTACAGCAGTTTATTTTATTTACTTAACGGTTCCCCGATGCGAGTACGAGGCTTATTTGTTTGCTTTTTAGTGGGTTTTAAATCGCTTCACGCTTCAACCGACAATCTAGGCTGGCACACATAACTTTAAAAATTAAAAAAAGCCTAATACTCGCGTCGGAGAACCGTCAACGTTTACAGCAGTTTATTTTATTTACTTAACGGTTCCTCGATGCGAGTACGAGGCTTATTTGTTTGCTTTTTAGTGGGTTTTAAATCGCTTCACGCTTCAACCGACCATCTAGGCTGGCACACATAACTTTAAAAATAAAAAAAAGCCTAATACTCGCGTCGGAGAACCGTCAACGTTTACAGCAGTTTATTTTATTTACTTAACGGTTCCCCGATGCGAGTACGAGGCTTATTTGTTTGCTTTTTAGTGGGTTTTAAATCGCTTCACGCTTCAACCGACAATCTAGGCTGGCACACATAACTTTAAAAATAAAAAAAAGCCTAATACTCGCGTCGGAGAACCGCCAACGTTTACAGCAGATTATTTTATTTACTTAACGGTTCCCCGACGCGAGTACGAGGCTTATTTGTTTGCTTTTTAGTGGGTTTTAAATCGCTTCACGCTTCAACCGACAATCTATCTAAACATGTAATTATGACATGATATCTTGCGAAAAAACCCAGATTCAAAGAATAAAACGTGAATTACTTTTGAACGGATGAACCGATTTTAATCAAACAGAGAACACTTCCGACTAAGTCACCTTTCAAACAAAAAAACACTAAATCAAAAACGGTTCATCCGTTTAGGAGCTGTGATGCCACAGACAGACACCAGATACACAGACACACAGATACGCACATACACAGCAACACACGTCAAACTTATAACACGCATCTTTTTCCGTCGGGGATTAAAAATAGTACACAGCACAGCAACGATGCTTGGCGGCCGGCAGCCTTAAGTACGGTCGCAGTACTTCCTCAGACCTTTCTAGACCTTCATCACAAAGATATCTTGTATTACTACATACAACCTTATCATATATACCCGCTACTGTCACTTAAGTTTGGCAATTCTACAGCCCGAAGAATTGCCAAACTTAAGGTTACACTAGTCGAAAATGCTTCCATACAAACGTAGTCTAGGGATTATTCCACTATTTGACGATGTACGTTCAAAATAACAAGTGATATCAAATTGTCTCATCATTATCTAACCCTGTATGGAAGCAAAAAAGTAAAAAAAAAAAATGTTTGAAAGTTATGAGCGTCGAAAGTTCCACATTTCGACACTAATTTTAACGCATTTTTGGGCGCGAATAAATACCATAAGAAGACGGAAAATTGCAAAACGGCCTCCTTATAGAGATAGATTAGTAGTTCAACAATGCAAATAATTTTATTTTGAACAGATAGATTTAGTCGTTTTTTCATGATATCTAGACTGCCAAAGGTCTGTTTATAAAATTTCGCGCGCTCGGTTTCGTCCTAAATCATTATCCATTTCGCTACAAATTTGCAAAAGTGTGTATTCGTACGCGAACTAGCTTCCTACTGCTCATCACAGCATCTATCTCTGCCGCACGTGTTGTCGTTTGATATAAAATGCATTTTAACCCCGCACACAAAATAGTTCGTGGCGTCGACTAGTGTACCCTTAAGCAACAGTGGGAACTTGGCTACAGGTGCTGGAGTGGCGACCGCGTACCGGGAGACGCTGCGACGCTATATTGAGGCCTATGTGCAACAGTGGACATCATCAGCTGAAATGATGTTAATGACTTACCTTCTTCTAAAGTACCTTCTTCGTTAGACAAAACACTACAAAACCAAAATAATAATATCAATATAACGGCTGACTTCAAATACATTTTAGGTACACGTACGTCCATTTATCACTACGACGAAAGTACAAAAGGATTAAAATTAGCAACGCTTATGTCTACGCGTTTGCAAATTAGTCATGGTTACATCGACATAGCACACAGATTGAAAAAGCTAAAGGTAATATTAGCTGTAAAACTGATGACCCGAGACTGCATTACTTACGACGCTATCTGGCTAGGGGGAGCCACAATCTATTGGTAGCAATGGGGATGTGAACTACCTTTTTCACGATAGGTGGCGCATCGTCGCTATGGCTATTGAAAGCTGTCAAATTCATACATTTTGTAACCTATCATTCAGTAAATTTTAATTTTCTCGAAATATACCTCTGTATGCTGTACCAGAATGTACCAACCCTGGTGTTAATTTATTGCCCAAAGATAAAACGTTAAAAACTACTGGTAAAAGGCTATAGGTACATATTTATAGGTTATGTGTACCTGTCAAAGTAACTCTGATTATATTGCTTGGTAATCTTCGGCGATATAGTGGCGCTATCAACGTATTGATAAAGTTCTACAGCAGGAATGTCATTTGCTTGGCCTTCAGAAGGCTTTGATTGCCGAAAATAAAACAAAACTTCTAACCTAAAACGATAAAGTAATGTTTTCTCATTTTTTTGTAAATTTTCGTATTATTAGTCAAGTAAGAAATAAATCGTTACAACTAAAGAAATAACCAAATCTAGAATATATCACCGATGAAAAATATTGTACTATATACAAGTCTGCCCTCTCAATAAGATCTGTTTTTTTCCAGTTATTCTTGCTCCTCATTTCTTTAGTACGTCTTTCAATTCCTTAAGCTTCCAGGGACAATACATATCAATAACGATGGTACACCGGTTTATACACAAAACATAACAAAAAAACGTGACGTAAAAAAAGCAAAAATGATTTGACAGCAGCCATTGCGCCTCCAGCGACATCTGCACTCAGCTTTGCGTTCTCATCCACATTAGTGATGATTCCTGGTAACCAGTTAGGTGGCGTGCGATTGGGGAGACCTATGCCCAACACTGGAGGCTCGATGACGATATCTACGGGATTGGGCAGATCGCAAACATTACATATTTTTTCAACACACTTGCTCATAAAGTGGCTCTAATTTCACCGCAATTAGGAACATAATGATACCTGTTATCAAACTGTGACTTTTTCATTGCTATTATTCACAAGTGAGTTATAGAGTTTTTTTTTAATTTATTGGTTGAGTTGCTTTGTTCTTAAAAAAGTTTCAATACTAAAAAGATTGTGCTCAATAGTACAAATAAATTAATGTACCTATTGCTTGCTCATTTCATGCAACTTCGTATTAATTTCAACTTTTACGTGCTTAATAAATAAAACTTTCACTCAAATATACATTTTATCTGCTCTGTAATTAAGAAAAATTTAAATTCCCTATTTTGTACGTGGCTAAAACACTATCCACGAAAAGCCAAAAAAAAAGAAACCTCATTCTGTTAGTCTATCAGTTATCTAGCCGATCGCCATTGTTAGATGCGCGCGCATAGGAAAATTGATTAATTTTGCCCGCCATTGTGAAAAAATTTTCACAACTCGTTTTTACTGTTGAAAATGATTTTTTAGTATTATTTTCTTCACAAGTGTTGAAAAACGTCGTATGATACACGTGTGTATTGGTGATTACCGTCCTCGGCTCTCTTAAGACCCTCACCTACGGCTCGGGTCTCAATGGCGCCTCAGCGGTAATCACCAACATTGCACACTTGTACCATAATGTTAGTACATGTGTATTCACTGAAAACAGTGAATAAAAAGCACTTTTTCTCACTGTTTTGGTGTTTGAATTTAGAACACACCAATATATATTCGACGTCCATCTCAATGCTATACAACCTCCTTGCGCTTAAAATACTCGATACAAACTCCTTGTGCAAAGAATATTCGACTTTCAAACTTCTTCATCGATTTAATTTTCAGTTTGTTAATATTTAGAATTTCAATAATGATTTTCATGATTTTGTTTTTAGTCTGGGATGTTTAGTGAATACTTATTTGTATTGTAATTCTAATACTAATTACATTGGTGTTTAATTAATTATAAGTATGTAACGTAACGGATGTGGTCACTGGCCCCTGAAACACAGATGCTGTTACCTAGCTCAGCTTCAATTTACAAAAAATGTAAAACCCTGAGTTTTAACATTTTTTGTAAATGTTGAAGGTAATAAAACATTTATTTATTATTATTCCTTGTGCTTTTCGCTTAAATCTTTCTTTTTCTCGTAGTCATGGTATAAAATATAGTATGCAACTCTTGAATAAAACGGATTTATATCGAGGGCCATGAATCACTCGCGTCACTCAGGATTCTATCACACTTGAATCACTCGCTTTGCTCGTGATTCATCTATGGCCCTCGCTTTAAAACCGTCCTTTATTCACTAGTTGCATAATATACTATTGTTGTTTTTGCTTTGAGTAACTATTGTTACTTGGTATTGGATGATATTGGAACCAATTACAAATCAAGTTGCGCAACGCCATCAAGGCATACTGAAATTATGGAAATCTTGGCATTCTGCATCACTGGACTGAGGCTTCGCTCGCGTCAAAAGTATATTGTCTGTTATTAGTAAGTATGTTATGGGAACACACGACAGGGATTTAAACTATCCTTTATCCTTCCCAGGGTCTCAAACTATCTCTATACCAAACTTCATCCAACTCAGTTCAGCGGTTTAAGTTTGAAAGGTAATAGGCAGCAAGCAATCGTGAAGGCTTCCCTCGACAACTTATGAATTTATAGATATTGTGTATTCAGAAGGCCAAAGATAAGATTGATGGGCTGTGTGAGGAGTGATATGAAAGAAAAGGGAGTCAGTGACAGCTTGACGGGGGACTGGACGGTATGGAAGAAGAATAGTTGTCGCGCCGACCCCAAGTAACATGGGACAAGGGCAGGCAGAAGAAGTGTAATCAGAATGTTAATGTGCATATACCGTACATATATTATATCGTTGTTACTTCAGGGGTAGGCCTAACAGTATTTAAGCTTCACTGGGGGAAGACTGATAAACCATTTATCAGGCGCACATGTGCGTACACATGTTCATGTAGCCAATTATTGTGTTTTTAATATATAATATATTGAGTTTACTAACCATAGGCTAAGTTCATACTAACACTATACCGATTCCTCGGTCTGAAATAAAATGTTTGAATTTAAATTTATAACCAGTGTGAGAATATAAAAAAAAAGTTAAAGATACAGCAATAAATGCTCAGATCTATTTTCCAACTGAGCACTCACAGATCACCACACGATAACCGATGTGTAAATATTACAGAAAATCTGACGTTTATGACTGACTACTTCACTTCACTTCTTGTTTGAATGGCACCAGATGTGTATATAATACCTTTTACTTATTACCTTTTTCATGCGCGAAGCTACTCTACCTACTCTTCCCCGAAAATTAGGCCACCGCCCGATGCCCACATCATCGTTTCGAATCGCTTTCGAGTCTACCAAGAAGTACCTAGGATTGGTGATTTCGGCCCCCACTTCCGGCGACTGGCGCCCAAGTTGTTGGGTAGGCCTAACAGTATTTAAGCTTCACTGGGGGAAGGCTGATAAACTATTAATGGCAGTAATGGTCGCGAAGGAGGAGGCGGAACGCGTGAGGGAGACACGACGGAGACGCCCTCACGCCCCTAGCCACCGCAGGAGACGCCCCGGGCGTCGGGAGTCGCAAGCCGATTCTCGGCCACCGTAGGCGCGGGCTTGCGGACGGCGAGTAATGGGTAGCTCGCCGTCCGATAAGGACCAGGCCCGAGTCGACGGCGCGTAGTGTTCCACGCGCGCCTCAAAGAGATGTCAGCAAATGTTGAAGGGGTCCGCTAGGGCCGATGCCTGTCTGGGTCGCGGATAAATTTGAAACAGAGTTACCGTGACCCTGGCACAAGCAACTGAAGGAACACGGGTGGGTTTTAGTCAGTAAAAGTCTGACACGCCCTCCCGCTTCACCCAGGGCGGGAGAAGTCAATGGATGATTTCCCACAAAAAAAAAAAAAAAAAAAAAAAAAAAAAAAAAAGTTGTTGGGTGGCTGGGGCGCTGTCAACGCTCCTTCCCAATCTGGGGGGCCCGAGCGCCGCCTATAGGCGGCTCTTCGTGGGGATCGTGCGATCGATGTCACTGTATGAGCCCCGATCTGTGCGGCTGACCTGACGGCCGGCAGCATCGCTGTTCTGCGAAAGCCGCAGAGAGCGATGGCCGTCAGGTCATTTTGGGAGAGTAAGACTGCACTTTTGATCCTTGATCGTACTTGCTGACTAAGCAAAATGGCTGACGTTTTACGACAATATTTAATTTCAGGGATTAGGAGAATTTTAGGGACGGGGACATAAAAATATGAAACACATTAAAAGTCTTCAAAATTTTATTTTCTTTAGCTTATCCTTTGTAGTTTGGTTCCTAGATGGTCTCCTCAACGCCACACTGTGTTCTCAATCCAAGGTATATAGTAGGAAACTCTGTTGTAAACTCCAAAGCCACCACCGAACCCACATGACTTGCCGTGTGACGTCACGCCTATGACTGTGTGCACGCATGAAGACAACTCTGAGAGTACCTGGAGAGGACCACCGCTGTCACCCTGGGGAAAAAGAGAAATCATTTTGCAATTAAATTCTAAGGAATTATTTTATAAAAAAAACTTTTAACAAAAATTCAAACCGACTTCCAGAACAAAACACTTCAAAGCGAAAAATAACTTTCTTTTCCGAAGTCGGTGACTTTTGTACCTATTTTTTTCCGTTATTCGACACCGACTTAAGAAAAGAATATTATTTTTCTAAACTCAAATTCTGTAAAGAAAATACAACAATCACAAGTTTAATAAAAAAAGCACATACTACCCGTACTAATACTAGTGGGCCGCCCTGGCTTCACATGGGTGTTAATTAATTTCGATGGATTTTCACCTCCGTTCGACTGAACACCTGATCCCAAGTCTTACTATGAAATTTGACCGCTGTGTCATCGGCGTAGTCTTTAAACTGTCGTTAATATAAAGTATGAAGAGGGTTGGGCCAAGTGTGCTGCCCTGCGGGCCTCCAAACCCGATGGAGAGCAGGACACTAGAGAAATCGCCGAGCTTGAAAAACTGCCTTCTACAGGCAGGTAGCTCCTCAATCAGTCCAGGGGTGTTTGGGACGGCCGTTTTGGGGAAGAGTTTTTATGAAGAATTTTGACGTTCAAAAAGTGCTGGCTCTAAGCCCAATTTGTATAAATGAATCTTAATAAATCTTTGTATAGTTTGAAAGTGGCGGCAGTGGCAGAAAAGTTGAAGGGAAACCGTTCGTCCTGGTATGGCCATGTGATGAGGAGGGATGAAACGCATGTTACAAAAAAGAGTTATGAATATATTTGTGGATGGATGGAGAGGGAGAGGAAGGCCAAAGAAAAGATGGATGGACTGTGAGGAGTGATATGAAAGAAAAGGGATTCAGTAATAGCGTGACAGGGACAGAACGGTATGGAAGAAGAAAACGTGTTGCGCCGACCCCAAGTAACATGGGATAAGGGTAGGAAGATGATGATGATGATGAATCTTCATTTTGATTTAGTACAGATCTACTATTCACCTCTGTCAGTACCTCTGGTGTAATTTAGGCTTGATATAACAATATGTTCTTACCTGACAAGTATCGTTGATTTCGTCCTTATCTCCATAACACATTTGTGTGGTGTGGTTGTATCCGTGCAGAAGCAATCTATGCGGAGGGTAGAAGGACGAGCATTCTGCCTCGCTGTAGGATTTGAGGGCTACCTGAAATATTGAGAGTAGTGTAATATTTTAGTTCTTGCACGGGCTCCCAACGCAAAGAAAGAAAATTTAGTTCAAATAAATTACACTAGATGGCGTGATAAGCTTCGATTCGTTATTGAGTTTTGTGCAATACTAGCTGTTGCTCGCGGCTTCGCTCCCGTGGATCACCACACAGGACCCAATTCCGGGATTAAAAAAATAGCCTATGTCACTCAAGAATAATGTAGCTTTATATTGGTGAAAGAATTATTCAAATCGGTCCCTTAGTTTCGGAGCCTATTCGGTACAAACAAACAGTAAAATCTTTCCTCTTTATAATATTAGTATTAGTATAGAAGTATAGATAAAGATTTTCTAGAGACGATCATAAAAAATGTATGTTCTTGTTTAATACTCTCCTAAGCAAAACATTAAGTAATATCGGGCACTTGATTCACATTTCAAAGATTATTTGAATGGATCATTTAAAAAAGCTTGCAATAGATGGCGCGGTTTTAAATTTCTGAGACATCCAATCGGTTTTTTTATTGTAACACATTTTGGTATAATGAAACTGTAAAAATGTGCAAAATCATACTATAAAACAAATCTAATTGCTGTAATAAAAAAATATGTATTCACGATCCGAGTACTTGCAAGTCACTCCTAACACCATCTATATCCGTGAAACGGAACCGAACGCGATCGATATTCTTAGAAAAAATATCAGTTTAATCAGACGAAAAATGCTAGTTACGTCGTCGACACGGTTTCTTTGTATGGGATGAGGCATCTGTATGCTAGTATTATATTATCTGTGGTACTTGGTAGGTTTGAGAAACAAAGAAACTGAATGGATTGTATTTTCAATCTGCCAAGCCTTTTCCCAAGTGTGTTAGGGCTGGTTTCCAGTCTCCCGGTAGCTGGGCTATCCGTAACGACTTTCAAAGATCTACAAATTACAAGCGAGATTAATGAATTTGCGTGCTTTCCGAGGCTCGAGAGTCTGCCATTCAGCCATCCACGGACGGAACATCCAATTGTTGCTAAGGGCCTTCCACCGCTTTAATGCAATAAAAAGTTTGCTTTCTAAAGTATACTCCTTAGTAACGGCTAGGTTAAAAGGTTTGAAAAAAAAAATATCTATTATTGATCATGTACATTATTTGTGAAACATGATTTTTTCGTGTACCTAATAGTTTTGCTTTAAAAATATAATTTACAACACGAACTTTTTTCGCTACTTTTGGATACTCCTCCAAAACGACTTGGACATTTAAAAAAAATTTTACACAAAAAACAAAACATGGATATAATTTCTTCATAACTGAAATAGCATATGTAAATCAAAGAATATTTTGCAAAAAATGTCCAAAAGGAGGTTCAATATTGATATTCTGGCTCCGAACGAGCGCACGGCCAGTACTGCGTTAACATTGTGGAATATATACGCCTTAACTTCGAGGACGAACCATGTGGCTTTTATTATTTTGCCATGAGTTCCTCTGAAGCAGCATCTATGAAACTACACACGAACTAATGACTTAACCTTAAACAAAATCCTGCATCGCGCAAGCAAAGTTTTTATCGAAATTTGAACACATACTCGTACAACGGTCCGAAAACAACCGTGGGGTAGTTGCCCGGACTAGATACAACACCCGCCTGGTCGGAGGAGTCATCCTTTTTAACCGACTGGCGAAGGAGGATAATGTGTTTATCAGTCTATGTATGTATATTTGTTCCTATGTGGCGTTCCAGAGCCCAGACGCGTAGGCTGACTTTGATGATTCTTACATCAATCGATTCGTCTTAACATTGCACTGGCTACGTAAAAATTTTAAAATAGAAAAAATCCGAATTTTGAGGCCATTTTGTGGGGGCCCAATTATTTTTTTCTTCCAAAGCCATCGTGTGGGGTATCAAACTAAAGGGATTTAAGAGTCGATTTCAAAAATATATAACACTGATATGCTTAAATGTAGATATCTAATTCGAAAAAAAAGTTATAAATAAAAAAAGTTATTAAAAAAATAGAAAACCTGACAGCTTGAAAAGCGAACTTAAAACGTAAAGAAGAAGAAAATCATGCTGTGTAGTCGCAGGTTACATCTGGTTTTGGTCAGCCAGCTCGCGAATATGTATCCTCCGACTGCACAGCATGATTTTCTTCTTGTTTACGTCTTTTTTTTTTATTGAGGTTTTATGGAATGTTTTATGGAACTCACAGTTTGCAACGTATCAGCCAAATTCTTCCTATGACCAAGAGATCCCCATCCAGTCGCGAATGCCACTGACCCGTCAGTGTCACCGGTGTCCAAGCAAGCAGGCAATATCAAGTGGGTGAATTTTACCCTGAAATTAATAAAAAAAAAAGTCTCATCTTTGTATTGGTTACTGTTACGCCTTCTCTATGCACAATCAAAATGATTGTGCCTTTTTCCAACTATACAGGGTTAATTTTTCAAATCGGGGGGGATGGCCATAACATCACGCTACGACCAATAGTAGCGGAGCAAAAATGAAAAATGTTGCAAAAACGGGCAAAACTATTCCTTTTTGAGAGCTCCCGTTGCGTGCGCTGCGTAAGCGGTCAAAGTTACGCAACATTCATGTATGTAGGGTAGGGGAGGTAGGTAGCCAGTTGACGGGAGCGAAGCCGCGTGGCACAGCTAGTCTATACTAATATTCTAAAGAGGATATATTTGTATTTTTGTATGAAACGAATAAACTTAAAAACTACTGGACCGATTTCAAAAATTATTTCACCGTTGGGAAGCTACACTATCCCCGGGTGACATAGGCTACACTTTTTATCCCTGTATGCCCACGAGAACGGGCACTACGCGGGTGAAACCGCGAGGCGTCCACTAGTACTACATAATTTGTCTAGTAGTAGACACGCTTCGATTATGACACGATATCTTTCAAAAACACCCCGATTCAAACAGTAAAACCCACATAACTTTTGAACAGCTAAACCGATTTTCATTAAACATAGCTAAGAACACTCTTGAGAAGCTCGTGGCTAAATAATAACAGCCGCTCGGGTCGATCATCAAGGTTAAGCAACGCTTGACGAGGTCGGTCCGTGGATGGGTGACCATTTCAACATACCGAGCTCGTGCCTCGGAAAGCACGTTAAGCCGTTGGTCCCGGCTGTCATTTGAAGATCTTTGACAGTCGTTACGGGTAGTCAGAAGCTTGAGATCTGACACCAGTCTTGCCAAGGGGTACCGTGTTACCCAGTAACTGGGTTGTGGAGGTCAGATAGGCAGTCGCTCCATGTAAAACACTGGTGCTTAGCTGAATTCGGTAAGACTGGAAGCCGACCCCAATATAGTTGGGAAAAGGCTAGGCAGATGATGATGATAGCTAAGAACACTCTTGGTAAATCTCCTTTAATGGGGTCTACCACGGCATATTTGGACACGGCGGCGGCAGCCAATCTCAACGCATCATCCATGTTTAGGTTGTTCAGGTCAAAAAGGCAGTCGCTCCATGCAAAATACTGGTCTTCCGCTGCATCCAGTTCGACTATAAACCAGACCAGCATAGCAGGCTAAGCAGCTCCCCCCCCCGGTGGGTTTCCGCTTTGTCGAGGAAGGGGGGCTCAGTAACCGTGGCTTGGTCACCCACGGTGAAGCGAAGAGGAACCAGAGCCGAGGGGCCGCTCGTCAGGGCTTTTGCCGATTAAGCCGAAGACGTAGCGGCCAACTAGTAGGTTGCGGTGCCGCTTGGTAACAGGCGACATCGCAACTGAGGCGGGCCGCGATGTTTATGAATTATAGACCTATATCCGTGCTACCAGCATTGAGTAAAATCTATGAAAAAATCATGCTGGACCAGATGTTGTCTCATTTCAATTCAAATGGGATCCTGCATAGTCAGCAGTTTGGTTTCACGAAAGGTAGGTCGACAACGGACGCGGGAGTAAAACTCATCAGCCACATCTTGGAATCTTGGGAGAAGTCCCAGGATGCCATTGGCATTTTCTGTGATCTGTCAAAAGCGTTCGACTGCGTCGACCACAACACACTGATCTGTAAATTACAACACTACGGAATTCGAGGACAAGCTGCTGATCTTGTGCTTTCCTATTTATCAAACAGACAGCAAAAAGTAAATGTTAATGGGGCGACGTCCTCCGGGTCTCTAGTCAAAATGGGCGTGCCCCAAGGTTCAATTCTCGGCCCTTTCCTTTTTCTTGTTTACATTAATGATCTCCCTTTTATGATGGCCAAATTATCGGATATAATTCTATTTGCTGATGATACTTCGCTAATTTTTAAAATAGATAGGAAAGATACGGATGTCTTACATGTCAATGAAAGTCTGGTTGTTCTCTCGGAATGGTTCGCAGCTAACAATCTTTTACTGAATGCGAAAAAAACAAAATGTCTAAAGTTCTCTTTACCAAATGTACCTCAACGTGACCTAAATCTAAATCTTGACGGCAAAAATCTTGAAATAATAGCGGAAACTGTATTCTTGGGGATTACTATCGATTCAAAATTGCAGTGGGGCGCGCACATTAGAACTCTTTCGGGCAGGTTAAGTTCGGCTGCCTATGCAGTAAGGAAGATAAGGCAGTTAACCGATGTAGCCACAGCTAGACTAGTATACTATGCTTATTTCCACAGTATTATGTCTTATGGCATTCTGCTGTGGGGGTCAGCAGCAGACGTTGACTCAATTTTTATCTTGCAAAAGAGGGCAATCCGCGCGATCTATAAAATGGGTCCTCGCGAGTCCCTCAGAGAAAAATTTAAAGAGATCGATATACTGACTCTACCTTCACTTTATATTTTGGAATGTATTTTGTATGTCCGCAAAAATCGAGGGCTTTTCAAAACTAGAAGTGACTTCCATAATTTAAATACACGCAGTAAGCACGAAATTGTAATACCCAAATTCAGATTAACGAAAACTAGCAAGTCTTTTCTTATAAACAGTATACGCTTTTATAACAAGTTGCCTAAGTCAGTTATAGAACTGACCGATGGAAAGTTCAAAAACTACATCAAACGTGTCCTTGTTAAAAAAGCATATTATAAAATCAAGGACTACGTTGAAGATAAAAAATTTGGCTTTGACACCCTCTGCGCATGCGGCTTCCCTGGTAACTCATAAACGGCACAAATATATGGATATCTCTAACTATTCTCAATCTCATTTTTTTTTCTCTTTTAATTAGACTTTTTACAATATTTTTCAATCATCATTATAGCCCTTAGCTAAGAATAGTTACAGCACTGATTACAGTATTTGTGCCACATGTTAAATTTAGAGTTGTGTTTTTTTTTTTTTTTTTTTTTTACCTTTGTATAGATTCTTTTACCTATTGTGAATGTGTGAACATTGTAGGCTTTCTAGTTTTCTAGATGATTGTTAACATTTGTTAACTTTTTATTTCGTGCATTATTATTTTTTTTTTTTTTTCTCAATTTCGTACGACTTATTGTCGGGCCTACGTTGTCCCCCCATATCCAAGTACTAATGCTGTAACATGGAAATATTGTAAACAAAACAATTTAAAAGAGTAACCATGGAGTTTCTTGCCGGTTCTTCTCCATAGGAAACGACTAACCCGAACCGTGCACCTTTTGTCGACGTTTTATAAGTGCCCATGTAGGCCTATGTAAAATAAAAATATTTGATTTTGATTTTGATTTTGATGTCTTATGGAGATTCCTAGGTCCCATACGATGTCGCGGCTGAGGGTTGGAGGCCGCGGCGGGAGAGGAGTGCCGGTATTGCGGTGCGCCGCTCTCCCTACCTTCCGCGGACTAGACGGGGTCGCCACCGTCTGATGGCGGACGCGGTGGGGCCGCAGGGGAAGAGGAGTGTCGGTATAGCGTCAGCCACTCTACCTATCCCCTGCGGCCGCAAAATGGTAGGTGGCGGGGCCATTGACCTCGACCCGTCACAGTGGGGCCAAGGGTGCCATACACGGGGTCGTCTGGCACCCATGTGCTGAATTGGTCCCTGGGAAGGTCACGGCGTAAAGTGTGTTCTGGTGCGCCGGTGATGGGGGGTACTCCCCCGAGGAGAGTCCGGAGACGGACAGCCGCGGCGGGTTCGCGGTGAGTGCTAACGCGTGCCCGCGTTCCCGCCATAAGCGGCACTGGAGGACACTGTGGAGTTTTAGTGGGTTAGAGTCTCACATAACTGCACTATCTCCCCGTGGTAGTGCAGTATGCATGAGCATTTCACAACGCAAAAAAAAAGGCTAGGCAGCTCATAACTTACCATCTGTCAGTGACCAGCAGTGCCATGTCATGGTACTTCGAAGGTGGCTTGTACTCCGGATGGATGATAATCTTTTGAACGTTATACAGCTCCCATGATTCTGGAGGGTCTGTCCGTTTGAGTATTCCCAGTGCTATGAAACTTACTAGACCGCTGTGAAGGAAAGAAAGACATGAGTTAGAATTGTTTTATAAGTTTGTGAATAATCTTAAGCATTTATAGGCATTAACCGCCAAATTTCTTGAACAAAAAATAAAAAAACTTTTTTACAAAAAAATAATACCGACTTCCAAATAAGAAAACTGCAAAGTGAAAAATAACTTTTTTTTTGGAAGTTTCGTAGGTACCATTTTTTTGCGTTATGGACACCGACTTCCAAAAATAAAGTTATTTTTCACTTTGCAGTTTTCTTATTTGGAAGTCGGTATTATTTTTTGTAAAAAAGTTTTTTTATTTTTCACTTTTTAGTTGTACCTACCTAAAACGCAAGTTGTTTACTAAGTTTCCTATAACGCCAGAATAGATTACCCGAATATCATGAAACCAGAACAAAACCGATCAAATGAGAGATCTGCTTACCCCTTAAGAGCGTACTGGCGCGATGTTATGTTATGAAATGGTATAAACAATAAACAGACATGCGATTGCAGCAGTTCCGAGAGATTTGCCGTTATTTATTGAAGAGTTCTGTTGTATATCTTCGAAGTTCAATAAAATGGGACCAATTTCGGAACATACTCTTTCAAACAAAAAAAGAATTTTCAAAATCGGTCCACAATTGATGGAGATATCGGTGAACATACATAAAAAAACATACAAGAAGTCGAACATAGAACCTCCTCCTTTTTCGAAAGTCGGTTAAAAAGTGCGCTGATTGCGTCTGTCTTAATAGAATTTTATGTTTCGGAAAATGTTATCCTCCTTTTTAGGGGTCCGTACCTCGAAAGGTAGAAAAAGGAACCCTTATAAGATCACTGTCTTGTCCGTCTGTCTGTCCGTGTGTCACCACCGATTTTCTCAGGAACGGTTGGACCTAGCAAGTGGAAATTTATACAAGATACTGAGGTTTATACTACTGAGGTCCCTATTAGTTGTATAAAAATCAAGGTCCTGAGTGAACAAGATAAAAAGATATGGGCAAATTTAGTAAGTACGAAAATTTACCTTAATTTCACTTTTTTATTTTCGGAATTTTCCCTTCACTCGTGCTGTAAGATTTTGGTTAAAAGCAAGCTTTTAACCAAAATTGATAACTCTTGGTCGACCGGAAGTACCCTATAGATTTATTCCCATTGACCTAGAATCGCAAGTCTTACAGCCCAAATAAAGAAAAATCCAAAAAATAAAAAAAGATGAAAATTAAAGGGTGTCCCCATAAATACATAGTGGACGCCACCCTGGGTACGGAACCCTTAGTGCGCGAGTCCGACTCGCACATGGCCGGTTTTATTAAAAAAAGGGCTGCGCGGAACTGCGGCCGGCATACTTGATTTTATATTTATTACCACTTCTACGGCATTAGAAATGATTTTAATTCAAAATTTGCTGCCGTACGCGTAATTACAACGTTTAACAGCTGAGGACCTTACTCAACAGTGGCGCCAACTGGTTAGTAATAAACGGTAGCCCCCATTAAGTGCCACAATTTATTGAAAACTGCATTATTCTAATTCTGTGGGATATGCCACGAGCACGGGGCCTCGGGGAAAAGCTAAACTTTTCATAAATGGCTTGATTATTAAAGGGCAGAACAGATATCTGACAGCTACAGTACTTACGCGTGATGTGTTGACTTGCAGTGAGCGGCAGTCAGGATGTACCGATGGCTGATGAGAGTACCTCCACACAACCACTCAGCTGACAATGCGTCGTCACCATATCCTAGTAACGCCTGTAATTGTCAGAAGATTCCTTTGATAACAAATAAAGAGGATTGAATGAGGGCATTCAGGAATCGCCACCAGTTGTCGCTACTTTGGCAAGAGGTAACTGCACTTTAAAAATATAGCTTTTAACGTCTATAAGACGTTAACACTGACGTCTTAGTGCTGCTCGTACATTGCCGCTCCCACTTAAATAAACGGCGCCACTAGTCGCTTACATTTCCAAACTGTAGGTTCGTCTAATTCGGCACTCCTGCCGCTGGTTACCCTCGCTGGGCTTCTTATGGTTTGCCATAAGTTCTACCTGGTGGGGGAGGCACGCCAGGATGCCGTGAAGAAGCTGTGCGTCGTTCATAACGCGCACCGTAGCGCGCCTACAGTCACATACAGCAAGCCAAACATAGCGAGCGCGGGTTTCGACCCGCGCTCGCACGTAGCTAGGTCCAGTGGACTCCACAATGACGGGTTCACCGCAGTGAGCCCCGGCATAGCACTTGCGACAAGAGAGCATAGCTCCGTGATCGCTCGCCTCGCCCCCTTACGGGGGCGATGCGACTACCAACGTCGTTAGTGCTGCTCGTCATTTCTCCAGAAGTGATCCAAGCCAAGGAAGTGTGCTGCCTAATAATGAGCTTACTTAAGCTTCTACCCGCGGTTCTATTTGCCCAATCATTTGACAAAAAAAAAAACAAGTTAACCAGCCAGTTAGCAGCGTTCCAAAGAAGATTAAATTTTCTGGGAAACTTTTTCTTTTAAAGATAGCATCACGCACGCCTGTAGGTATTCCCCAATGGTTTGGGGGTGGAGGTGCAACCATCATCACCATCATTTCAAAATACATCCCCGCCGCCGCTGCCTACCGCATATTTCGCCAGTCTAGTTAATAGGGGATAAATCTATATCCATCAATCGGGCACAATTCCATACTCCAGGTTGCCACTGAAAATACCTGATGGAAACACCCAACCGCTAGACCAACGAGGTAATTCCAGATTTAAAAAAAAATACGATTCCTTACCATATGAGGATACTGCCCCCTCACCGCGTCTAATCCTCCCGCTACAGCCAGGATCACCGTCGGCGTGTACCCGTAGCAGTTGTGGTCATCATCTAGGTACCTCTGCACGCCCCCGTACAGGTTGCAGGGGTACGGCTCGTCTACTATGTATTCTAGACATTCTGGAAGAGAAGAAAAGGATTTTCAAATTGATCTTTAAGATGCTCTAACAAAATTGTGATGGTGTGTGTTCTATGTTACGCGTTAAAATCATGCTGTGCAGTCGGAGTATACATCTGGTTTTGGTCAGCCAGCCCGCGAACATGTATCCTCCGACTGCACATCATGATTTTCTTCTTGTTTACATCTTTTTAGTTCGCTTTTTAAGCATTCGGGTTTTTTGGTTTTTGTAATAAACTTCTTTTTTGTTATTTTGTTGCAACACTGTGTCAGCTCGCTGTCATCGATTTGACATTTTTTGGTTGAGTTGACACTGACTCGAAAAAATGAGATTTCATTTTGTTGAAATGGGTTTATAGCAAACCAATCTTTGTTCGTAATTACGTCCGCCACCTGCGAGTGGTACGGGGAATCGTCCGTGCATTTGTTTGTGTATATATTTTGAGTCTGGTTGGCTGCCGGAGATTCGGTCCAGAATACGTCGGTTGTCTCTTATTCCCCTAATATTATATATATATCTTCCCACGATAACCTCCAACCACACACAGGATTGAACGAGCCCAGGAGTCCCTCGCGGGAATCAATGTGAGTAATAGTTGTAAATTGAGTACCTTTGTATCACTTTCTACCTGTCTGACAGAAATCGGTATCTCAAAGAACAAATCCCTTGTTTACCGCTGCTGCGTATCGCAGTTTCTTAGTATAAACCTTGTGGGATCCAAGAGTCGCAGCGTTGCATCTTGGCTGTGATCCAAAGCCTGTATTCAACAGAGACTTTGTCGAGAGTGTTCTTAGCTATGTTTGGTGAAAATCGGTTTAGCCTTTCAAAAGTTATGGGCTATTTTCTGTTTGAAACGCAGTATTTCAGCAAGATATCGTGTCATAATTACGTGTTCGATAGATTGTTGATTGAAGCGTGTCTAGTACTAGATAAATTATGTACTTTAAAAAGTGTGAAATAAAAAAAATGCTGAGGTTTTGGTAATTTTTACTTGTGAACAGATACATTTACACATTTATTAGATACATTTTCTTCGTTTTTTTTCATGATATTCATACTACCCAAGGTCTGTTTTTAAAATTACGCGAGCTCGGTTTCATCCTAAATCATCATCCATTTCGCTACAAATTGCAAAAGTGTGTATTCGTACGCGAACTAGCTACTTACTGCTCATCACAGCATCTAACTCTTTCGCACGTATTGTCGGTTGTTATTGCATGCATTTTAACCCCGCGCACAAAATAGTCGACTAGGGCAAGGGCTTGCCGAGGTCAGCCCGTAGATTTGGGACCATCTTCCACATACCGAGACTCCTACGTGCCTCGGAAAGCACTTAAAACCATTTTTGATTTGTAGATCATTGACAGTCGTTATGGATAGTCAAAAACTAGAAAATCTGATGCCAGTCTTGCCAAGGAGTACCGTCCGCCGTTACTGGCGGAAGACAGATAGACAGTCACTCCATGTAAAATTGATGAATAAAACTGATCTGCGAACGGTATGCGGGGGCCCACGGGCTCAGATTTAACACTATTAAAAGCGAACTCGTGGTGTTTAAGGTTGGATCTAAACTTATGACACTGTCCCACAGGTCATGCTGAGTGGCAGTGTCCTTTAAGGAGTCTCGCATTTCACTGGGTCACCGAAACACTTGTAGATGATATCTATTGATACAGATACGGACAGGGCTGTATCTGTTAGAGCTAATATGCTGGCTCGTTAGTTCTGTACTGCGGAAGTAACAGCTAAGTTGTTTAGAATATTTTGCAAATCGTTTTACGCGTGCAGCCTATGGTTCAAGCATACGAAAGAATTGTACGACACCCTGCGCGTTCTCTACAATAATGCTTTTAGGGCGCTGATGAAGCTGCCTCGTGTAGCACGTCAGCTTTTTTTTTTTTATCTTGTATAGGCTCGCGCTTGACCACCATCTCACCTGATGGTAAGCGATGATGTGGTCGATGATGGAGCACGCTTGCCTAGAAGTAACCTATTCACTCTTGACTTAAAGACCCCTAGGTTGTAGCTATCGGGAAACACAGATTCCGGCAGGGAATTCCACTCATTAGCTGTACGCATAATAAAAGTATTTTCAAAACGTTTAGTGCGGTATATTTGCGGATGCAAATATAGATGGTTTTGCGGCGATTGTTCGCAAGAGAGTTGTGTCTGTCCCTGATGCCAGCTGCCAGCTGTTCGCATGCAGGATGGATCTGGATCTGGGTTGCCTAATAATATGGTACTGGACCAGGCTGCTTATTGAGCACTCCGGATCCAAACCTAAATTTAGACTAAGAAGAAACATTGTGTATTTAATTTATTTATTTATAAAACTTTATGCACAAGTACAAAGGCGGACTTAATGCCTTAGGCATTTTCTACCA
Organism: Orthosia incerta; assembly: GCA_948252205.1. Lineage (NCBI taxonomy): Eukaryota > Metazoa > Arthropoda > Insecta > Lepidoptera > Noctuidae > Orthosia > Orthosia incerta. Next base: position 16,268,984 of record OX411769.1, on the reverse strand, counting down.
GTCGACCTTAGGCTGGTGCAGAGATAAAATATGGCAGGTGCAACTAATGAAAGAAAACAAATAGAAAAAGAAAAAAAAGAAGAATCTTTTTTTAATTGTTAAATTGCAATTTATAATGTGTTTGTTGATGACTTTCGTAATGTATATCTAATTGAAATATTTTAATTTATTTGTTATGTTACTAAAATGTTTAATTTCACATGTATGCATATGGACTGGTTCCGAAATAAATGGATTTTAATTTAATTTAATTAAAATACTGGTAGTCAGCTGCATATGGTTATGTCGCAGCCTTATCGTATAACACGTCGCATTAAAAATAGACGCGGCCAATTTAAAAACGATTTTCGTTCAGCCAAACAACTATAAACTCATAAATACAATAACTAGTCTAACCAGTAGGACTATTCTGTAACTATCTCACCGAAATGAGCTTGAAGTGTTGTCAATTGGAATCTGTAACACACCTCATTACTATATTAAGTATAATATATCTTACAAATAGCGCCATCTGCGTATAAAACTTCAAACTGTTATTGATTACGATTCCTTTGAGGAACGTAAGTAGTAGAGGACTCACTTAGTCAACTTCATTGACTGCATTGTAAGTGGTTCGCAGTACTATAACTAGATGTCGTTGTTTATTGGTGTCGGAATCCTGAATCACGGTGTTAAAAATCACTCCCATTTAATGACTTCGACAGAGTATCATCGTTCGTCACTACAATTCCTTCGAACCTGTGACGTCAGCACGACCTACCCCTACAAATCTCATTAATTCTAAGTTTTTGTAGCGAATTTTTTTACTGAATCTACCAGCTGATACGATACCAACTGTCGAGATACCTAATTCTGTTTTTCTTTCAACGTGGCTATGGACTGTGCATTTTAGATACCTCCTAGCTGGACTGAACCTATGAACTAATCAAGTCAAATAAAGGTTTACTTACTGTCATGTGCCTTTCTCCCAGTCTTGAAGTAGTGCAGTCCAAATCTGTCTACTAGGACGTTTCTGAAACATAAAAAGTATTTTACAAAGCCTCCTGCCTGGGCATGCGCCATATATTGCCGTAAAACCTCCACAGGTGGGAGTTCTCGGGTGGCTCCGATGATGTGCATAACTCTAGCTTCCTCATATGTGTTAGCATAATTCTATCTAATATTTAAGGCATAATAGCAGCAATCAAAGTGCCGAGTCTTAATTGAGCTGGACCGGACAGACAGACGACAGGAGCACCTGGAGTGCCGTCATTCCAGCTTACACATATTTGTCGTATTTTGACCAGAGATTTGAATATTTTGCTGCCCATGGCAGCTTTAATGCCTTATATCTTGAGCTAAAATATATAATCATATCTTCTTTTGTTCGGAAAATGTGACTCACTCCAGCTTACACACACGTTTTTTGATCATAGTTTCAACACTTTTAAGGTATTATCGTTCAGTCCTTTCCTTCCATGTGCAGCTATTATGCCTTATTTTTCTGACTATAGACCAAAACCCTAAACTCACTGGTTTGCACTCCAGCTAACACATACTAAACAACTCATAATAACGATGTTTTTGTGGCAGCTAAATTTATGACTGGGAACTTTAATTGCAGCTATTATGCCTTAAATATTGGCATAGGTAGAAATATTCTACCACTTATGAGGAATCTGCAGTTATGCACATGCTCCGATGTCTAGCTCTTGTGCGGCGTCTTTCCACAGACCATGGCCCACCTTTCATCCTGTACCTACAGCATGCCCTGTAACCTGTATAAGTGAGAACCTTATGGATGCGTCAGCGAATGGTGTTGCCTTAATTGATCAATGGGTCAAAGTATTTAAAAATTGTATTTGGATGTTGCAAATATAGTTTTTAGGGTTCCGTATCCAAAGGGTAAAAACGGGACCCTATTACTAAGACTTCACGATCCGTCTGTCTCTGTCTGTCTGTCCGTCTGTCACCAGGCTGTATCTCATGAATCGTGATAGCTAGACAATTGAAATTTTCACAGATGATGTATTTCTATTGCCGCTATAACAACAACAGAAAAAATAAATATTTAAGTGGGGCTCCCATACAACAAACGTGATTTTTTTGCCGTTTTTTGCTCGATATTAATAACGGCAACAGGTAGACGCTTACAATATTCACAGAACATTTAGTTGTATATTCACTTCAAAAATAATAATTATTAAATTAAAATAAAATAAATTAAGGGGCGCTCCCATACAACAAACGTGATTTTTTGCCATTTTTTGCGATAATGGTGCGGAACCCTTCGTGCGTGAGTCCGACTCGCACTTGGCCAGTTTTTTTTCACGCTAACAAGAACATCATTTCAGCCGAAAATCGTCCACTGCTGGACATAGACCTCCTCAAAGCGTCACCACACAAATCGGTCCTGTACGTCTCACGTCCAGCGGATTCCTGCAGCCTTAACCAGTTAAATAATAAATATTGTTTTTATTTGGGACAACATAGGAACCATTTTTGTTAGTAAACACCTTAGATACTACGACTTATACACTAGGATTAGTAACAAATTTAATAACCTCAGAAAACTTAGTGAGTCATGTACTTACGAGGCATCTCATGCGGACAATGATTCCGCATGAGATGCCTCAGCACAGGAGCTGTCGGGTCCTCAGCCACGACTTTTAGTATGCTATTGCCACTCCCCCGAGTCCTCCTCACAAGCGATGCCACCTTTTTCCTGATGATCGCATGGAAACCATCTGTACGCGATTGGGCAAACATCCCCGAGGCACTACAGAAACGAGGGAGTTTCAACATCATCCTGAAAACATTGTTATATTGGACGCGCAAGGCACTGAGCGTCCCCCGCGAACAGCTGAACCACAGACTTCCCGTGTACAGGCCTTGACAATAAGCTTTAAACAAGGTTATTTTGACCTGATCGGTACAGCGAAAAAATCTGCGCGCCAACATGTTCCCGCAGACCGCCAACGCCCTGCGCTCCCTCTCCACGTCATCATCGTCCTTAAGGTCATCGACAAGTATATGGCCCAGATATTTAAACTTCGTCACATGTTTAATATTAGCGCCGTTCAAAGTAATTGAAGGAATGGTGTCAGGGCACTTGCCGGAGGCCTTAAAGACCATGAACTCGGTTTTCCTTACATTATATATAAGACCATGTGATGCAGCGTATTTCTCACAAACTTTCAGCATCTCCCTGATTGACCTCGCAGTCGGGCCCAGCAACACCATATCGTCCGCGTAGCTGATGTTGTTTATACAAACACCCCCCACCTGGCAACCGACCCGCATGCTGCTGAGCTCGACTAGGAGGCCATTTACATACAAGTTAAACAGCTTTGGAGATGACAACCCTCCCTGTCTCACTCCGCACTCCAACCTGTATGACTCTGAGAGACAGTTTGACCACCTAACACAATTAGTCTGATTCGAGTACCAGTATTGAAATATTTTCAATAGTTCTGCCGGCATACCCCTGTCCTTCATTTTTCTCCAAAGCACTTCATACGAAACGAGATCGAAGGCCTTGGAGAGATCCAAAAAACAGGCGTATACTGGTGTCTTCCGTTCAGTGTAGTATTGGACAGTGTGCTTAAGAACCAGAATCGCGCTTTCAGTTGACAGTCCAGGTTAAGGTTAGTAATGCAGAAAAAGGTTATATCTACCTTGTATCATTCACCAGGTCACAATCCGTACAGCAGACGATTGGAATCTGGTCGTTGAATGAACATATCTGCAAATTAAGATAATTATAATGACAGATGGAAGTCGGTGTCTTTCGTAGATACCATTTTTTTGCGTTACGGACACAAAAATAAAGTGATTTTTCACTTTGTAGTTTTCTTATTTGGAAGTCGGTAGTATTTTTTTGTAAAAAAGTTTTTTTATTTTTCACTTTTTAGTTGTACCTACCTAATAGGCAAGTTGTTTAGTAAGTTTCCTATAACGCCAGAATAGATTATCGAATATCATGAAACTTGAACAAAACCGATCAAATGAGAGATCTGCTTACCCCTTAAGAGCGTACTGGCGTGATGTTATGTTATGAAATGGTATAAACAATAAACAGACATGTGATTGCAGCAGATCCGAGAGATTTTCCGTTATTTATTGAAGAGTTCTGTTGTATATCTTCGAAGTTCTTCATCAGATGTTCACCAAATTAAAATGGGACCAATTTCGGAACATACTCTTTCAAACAAAAAAAGAATTTTCAAAATCGGCCCACAATAGACGGAGATATCGGTGAACATACATAAAAAAAAAACATACAAGAAGTCGAACATAGAACCTCCTCCTTTTTCGAAAGTCGGTTAAAAACTGAATACTTGTTTTGTGACTTCGGCGGTCTCTCCAGTTCCGTGCCCATAGCTCTCGCTGGAACGCCCATACCAATCTGCTCCGACTTCCGGTACCTAGGGTCGCTTGTCCAAGGGGATGGCGAGGTAGACCGATACGTAACGCACCGGATCAACTCGGGATGGATGAAATGGCGACAGGTCACTGGCACAACTTGCGACCCACGGATGCCCCTCAAGTTAAAGGGTAAAATTTACAAGTCCGTGATAAGACCTGTCGTACTGTATGGATCACAATGTTGGGCTGTGAAAAAGATGGATGAGAAGAGATTGCCATCTCAACATTCTCATCTCTGCTACATAGAGATGAGAATGTTGAGATGGATGTGCGGAGTGACGAGAATGGATAAAGTGAGAAATGAGTATATTAGAGGAAGTTTGAAAGTGGCGCCAGTGACAGAAAAGTTGAAAGGAAACCGTTTGTCCTGGTATGGTCATCTGATGAGGGATGAAACGCATGTTACTATAAGAGTTATGAATATAAATGTGGATGGATGGAGAGGGAGGGGACGGCCAAAGAAAAGATGGTTGGACTGTGTGAGGAGTGATTTGAATGAAAAGGGAGTCAGTGATAGCGTGACGGGGGACAGGACGGTATGGAAGAAGAAAACGTGTTGCGCCGACCCCAAGTAACATGGGACAAGGGCAGGAAGATGATGATAATGACACAATCAGCCTTTAATAATTCCACTACTGAACTCTCTGCGAGAGGAAAATCTCGCGCCCACCACGCATCATCAATATCAACATTTCATACGAAAGACGTCCACTGCGGGACATACGCTACCCCAAGCGTCACCACATTGATTGTACCTGCGCGTCTCGCTACTATCGAATTCATACAATCTGTTGCGTTTCTCAGTAATTTTCATAAAATTTCAACCAGCCACTCAAGGAAGATCACCACTACACCTTTTTTTATTTTTTTGCGTGGAGAAATGCTCATGCATACTGCGCTACCTCAGGGAGATAGCGCAGTTATGTGGGACTCTAACCCACTAAAACTCCACGGTTTCCTACCGTGCCGCTTATGGCGGGAACACGGGAACGCGGCAGCATACATCCGCAAACCCGCCGCGGCTGTCCGTCACCGGATCCTCCTTTGGGGAGTAACCCCCGTCACCGGCGTACGAGAACACGTTGCACGCCGTGACTACCTCAGGGTCCAAACCGGTACATGGGCGCCAGACGACCCCGTGTGTGGCACCCTTGGTCCCCCTGTGACGGGTTAAAACAATGGCCCCGCCACCTACCACTTTTCGGCCGCAGGGGATAGGGAGAGCGGCCAACGCTATACCGACACTCCTCTCCCGCCGCGGCCTCCAACCCTCAGCCGCGATGCCTACCATACCACATCGCGGCCCGCCTCAGTTGCGATGGCGCCCATACGGCACCGCAACCTACTTATTGGCCGCTACGTCGCGTCGTCGGCTTATCGGCAAAAGCCCTGACGAGCGGTCCCTCCTCGGGTTCCTCTTCGCTTCACCGTGGTTGTCCAAGCCACGGCTACTGAGCCCCGCCGCCTCGACAATGCGGGAACCCACCGTGGGGATATCACCACTACACCTAGCCTGAGGGCGCTCCAACCTTGCGTTTACCGATTCGCTGTATCCACTCAAGAACATGTCTACTCCAACGCTCATTGGTTCTCCAGCTAATAAGGCCGGCCATTTCCATTTTAGCTTGCTTATTCTGTGAGCTATGTTGACAAGTAAGGTTTTCTGCCAGATTACCTCGTTTCGGATTCGATCCCTCAGAGAGACTCCAAGAATGGCCTGTCCTTTCTATAACTAATATACTGAGCGACCTTAAGTTTGCACTAGTCAACCATTCTTCCATACAAACATAGTCTGGCGATTACTCCACTGTTTGACGATGTACGTTCAAAATAAAAAATGATATCATTTTGTCTCATCATTATTACTTTTTTGTTAAAAAGAAAAGAAAATTATTTGAAAGTTATGAGCGTCGGAAGTTCCATATTTCAACACAATTTTTAAAGGAACTTTGGGCGGCAATAAATACCATAGGAAGAAGAAAAATTGCAAAACAGCCACCATACAGGGATAGATTAGTAGTTCAACAATGCAAATAATTTTATATTGAAAATATATATTTAATCGGTTATTCATGATATCCATACTCCCAAAGTTCTGTTTATAAAATTTCGCGTTTTCGTCTTAAATAATCACCCATTTCGCTACAAATTTGCAAAAGTGCTAATTCGTACGCGAACTAGCTTCTTACTGCTCATCGCAGCATCTATCTCTTTCGCACGTGTTGTTGGATGAGATAGGATAAATTTTAACCCCGCGCACAAAATTGTTCGTGCGTTCGACTAGGGTAACCTTGAGGACGGTTACGCACTACCCGTTCGTGTCCGTGATCTGGGTCCGTGAAATTTCGGTTCCGAAGTCGTCGTAGTACTTCTTGTAGGGGTAAGCTTACGCACTACATCTGAACTCTATCTGTCATAATCTGTCATAATTACGGACACGAACGGAAACTCAAATCACGGATCACGGACGCGGACATTATATTGCGTAACCGCCTGAAAGATTAATGAGGAGTGAGAGTTCACGTCTCGGCCTGCTAGTATTAGTCAGGACGCACTGATTGAAGAGTTTAGTTTTTTAAACTCTGTGGAATAAGTGACATACTAAAAAATACTTGACGAAGTTTTTCAAAGTTCGTCGAGTACGCGGAGTCTTGCCTGACTAGCTTTTTGTTATATCGGGGTCGGCTTTCCGGGCTTCAAATCTAACTCGAGACAAAAATTACTGGGTAGGTACACGATTCATGGATTCAATTTACAACGGTAGGTACTAATTTCCAAATTTTAAACTCATCAGGTAGATACGTAAAAATACTTACCTCTGGCAATTTATTCCTTTTCTTCAAATTATGGACATACTGCATACATTTGTGTATGTCTACGCATGTCCCTAGAATCCCCTCTTCGGACATGCATTCTGACCCTGGAAGTTAAGAGATAGATAAATTAAGTCGTAGGATCTGATGATGTGTCATTGATTTAATTTAATAGATGAATGGGATATGTCCACCATGTAGGTACTGAAAGTCTTGTAGTCCGATGATAGAAAGGGCTAAGTGGAATCTAATTGTGCTATTCACACTCCCCGATAAGGCTGGCAACTCGACGTTAATGTTCAAGGCCCTAGAGCGTTGACTCGACCAGATCATCTTCGATGAGACTCTTGCCCCGTTTCTCAATTGAGTAAGTGCATTTTGTTTAACTAACAATTGACCTAATTGTTATTTGAATGATGATGTTTTGGTACTTATAATATGAATTGAGTCGTTGATTACTTGATTACAACAACTCTTGAACTAATTGATCCAAGAGCGAGCGAAGTGGCCTTGGGAACGAAGGGCACCTAGTTATTAGGCGTTTTTGGGACCTATCAAAGGCAAATGTATTTATTTCAACTAGGCCGGCGCTTTTGAATGTTAACAATTAAAATTAACAAGTAATAAAATTGATTTTACCGTGCATTCGGAAAAGTAGCTTGTTATGGAGAAGAACGCACAAGAAAACCATACTTACTCTTTAAAAAAAATAAGTTTTTTACAATATTTACATAAGTACATACATTAATAAATTCATATACGTGAGGACGATGAACCCAGCAATACTATACTACAAATAGGTATTTACCTGCTAGTGCTCGTAATACTTTACGAGCACTAGCAGGTAAATTTCTCCGCTTCATGAATAGGAACATGGTTCTCACATAGTTACAAATCTTGCAAACAAAGGTAAATAACCAATTCAACATAAACGGAACAGTAGAGTCAATTTTTTTAAACAAAAAAAAAAGAAAAAAAAAAATAGCGTTACTATAATTATGAATGTAATACAAATTATTCAGTTTGATTTTGTCTACACTAAAGATTGCCCTATGGAGCAGGACCAGCATGTATGTGAGGGTTGACTGCCTCCATAGCCTCGTGTTCGCAAATGCGACTACTGAGCGTGAGGTCTCAGGTTAGATTCTCAGGTCGGGCCAAAAAGTGATATTGGGTATTTCCAAAACTTGGGCTCTATAACATCGCCCGCACCGTTGACTATTGTCCAATGAGATTGGCCGCCGTGGCCAAAATTCGGTCTGGGGAACTATTAGGTGTCTACTAGAGTTTTTTAGTACCTCAAAAGATAAAAAAGGAACCCTTATAAGACCACTCTCTTGTCCGTCTATCTGTCCTGTGTCTGTGTGTAACCACCGATTTTCTCAGGTACGGGTAGACCTAGCAAGTAGTATAGTCCCTATTAGGTGAATAAAAATCAAGGTCCTGAGTCAACACGATAAAAAGGCAAATTCAGATTTTCGCGAAAATTTTTAAGTACCAAAATTTACCTTAATTTTCAACGTTTTTAATTTTTCGGATTTTTCCCTTTACTTGTGCTCTTAAGACCTTGCTTTTAACCAAAATTGACAATTCTAGGTCAACCGGAATTGCCCTATAGGTTTTGTGTCGAAAACCTATATGGTAGTTCCCGTTGACCTAGAATAACGAAATTTGGCAAAAAGTAAGGTTTTACAGCACAAATACAGAAAAAATTCCGAAAAATAAAAAACCGTTGAAAATGTTGGTAAATTTTGGTACGGAACACTTCGTGCGCGAGTCCGACTCGCACTTGGCCGGTTTTTTTTTATTACGAATTATTATTTATTACCCGTTTGACGCGATGATGTGGTCGACGGTGAAGCACGCTTGCCTAGAAGAAACCTATTCACTCTTGACTTAAAGAATTCCCCCGTATCCTGAAGTGTCAAAACTGTCATAGTTCGACTCTAAAAAAGGGACAGATGTAAAGTTCTCGCCAAACTTCTTGGCCGCCCTGAAGTTGGATACTGTTGGCAAGTAAGAACGCAACCATATATATCCCATAAGTTGGCAACATTTATTTTAATCTGTGTAGGATCCAAGATTGTCTCGATAGCTTGTAACCCTCTGTGCTTTTACATTATACGTTTGTTGCATTTTTCATAGTAATCTTTTATAGTTTTATTTATTTCCACAATATCAACAGATACAATGGCTGCGCAGTAGGAAATCTCATACAAAAACAGCACCGTTTCGTGCCTCGCGCATCCGTAAAGCCAACTTCAGGGCGGCCAAGAAGTTTGGCAATAGCTATATACAAGTCATATTATACATCTGACCCTTACATACACTCAAAATAACCTTGCTCTAAGAGCCTATGGTCACTCCCTTGGGTGGAATTAGTATCGATTCTTGTCGAGGCAATTCAAACAAATCCATTGCTAAGCTGTTTGACAAATGCCTCTCCTCATTATTTAATAATGTAAATTAAGGCATGTTTGTCTGTACTAATATTATAAAGTGGAATGATTTTTTTTGTTTGTTTGTACCGAATAGGCGCCGAAACTACTGGACCGATTTAAAAAATTCATTCACAATTAGAAAGCTAGATTATTCCTGAGTGACATAGGCTATTTTTTATCCTGAAAATGCGTCCTGTGGGGTGGCGAAGCCGCGGGGAACAGCTAGTATTTTATAATGTTGTCAAACTTGATATTAGTTCTGACTTGAAATTTTAGGTGTACACTGCAAAATGAATTAAGCCTATGAAATTCAGATAAAACTCAAAGTCGTTCACTTTTACAATGGTCATGGCAATATAGGCAATTTTAATAAAATAGGTAGTAAATTGTGTATTATGTATTTATTTATTACATATTAGTAATAATAATAATGCTGTGTTCTGTCATGCTTGATAATTTTACATTTGCTAATAACTACCTGACCAGAAAATCGAACCCATTACCGAGACACTACAACTACTTGCCCTAGCGTCCTTTTTTTTATTTGCGTGGGTAATCATCCAATGACCTTTACCGCTCTGGGTGAAGCGGGAAGGCGTGTCAGACTTTTACTGACTAAAACCCACCCGTGTTCCTTCAGTTGCTTGAGCCAGGACCGCGGTAACTATTTTTCAAATTTATCCGCGACCCAGACAGGCATCGCCCTAGCGGACCCTGTATTTTTTTGTTGACTTCTCTTAGAGAAACGCGTGGAACACTACGTGTCGTCGACTCGGCCCTTGTCCATATCGGATGGAGAGCTACCCATTACTTGCCGTCCGCAAGCCCGCGCCTACGGTGACCGAGAATCGGCTTGCGACTCCCGACGCCCGGGTCGACTTCTACGGTGGCTAGAGGTTTGAGAGCGTCTCCCTCACGCGTTTCGCCTGCCCCTTTGCGAGCATTACTGCTTCGCAGAAGGAGGAGACAGCTTCCCATGCCCTCTCGCTCCGTACCATGGCCTGAACCAGGGCCGGACACGAAAAGTCGCCACCGCCGATCGCCTCCACGAGGACACGGCGGTGCTCCAACCAAGCGGGGCAGACCGCCACCGTATCTTCCGAACGGTCCACACAGTGGTGACACCCGGGCGTTTCCTCCCGCCTTATCCTGAACAGGAACCTCCCGAAACAGCCGTGTCCGGTGAGGACCTGCGTCAGGCGGAAGGTGAGGACGCCGTGACGCCTCTCAAGCCACTCCTCAAAGAGGGGCCTTACCACCGCAATTGTGGCGTGCCAACGCCCTAGCGTCCTGGGTTCATTTCTCGGGTTGGATAATGTTTTGATAAGAGGAAATGCGGACAGACAGCTCCGACTGAATTTCCTTAGTAAAAACTTTTTAACAAAAAATCAAACCGACTTCTAAAACAAAATACTGCAAAGCGAAAAATAACTTCCTTTTCCGAAGTCGGTGTCTTTTGTACCCATTGTTTTCCGTCATTCGACACCGTGAACAAGTTTTGGAAGTCGTTTTTTTTATGTTTTTTATTTACATCTTTTCAGTTTTGGTAGGTACCTCCAATTAAAATGAAAATCATTTATAGCCAAAGTACATCTCATGACGATTCCAATAAGCCCAAATACGACTAGGATACATTGTTTTATATCGGAGTTCCAGTGGCCATCTGTGGTCTTCTTCATCAGTTTCATTTCACCAAATGATACTTTCTCAGTGCAAAAAATTGCATTATTGATGAAAATACCAAAATCGCTATATGTATGCCTATAATATTTGAGGAGTTCCCTCGATTTCTCTAGGATCCCATCATCAGATCCTGGTTTCCTCATCATGGCACTGCCCTTAGGACGTCTCCTTTCCAACAAAAAAAGAATCATCAATATCGGTTCATAAACCAGCTCCCATACAAAAAACGTGATTTTTTTGCCGTTGTTTTGCGATAATGGTACGGAACCCTTCGTGCGCGAGGCCGACTCGCACTTGGCCAGTTTTTTTTACTAAACACACATTTCTTAAGCACGTAAGACACACACTTTCTGAGGCAGGTCGGCATCATGGTATATTAAGATGGTCACCCATCCACGGAAAGACCTCGGCAAGCGTTGCTTAACATTGTATAGATCAACCCGTGCGATTCTGGAATTTACAAAAAAAACACAAAAACCGGCCAAGTGCAAGTCGGGTCGAAAAATCACATTGTTGAGTGGGAGCCCCACTAAAATATTTATTTTATTCTGTTTTTTATTTGTTGTCATAGCGGCAACAGTAATACATCATCTGTGAAAATTTTGAACTGTCTAGCTGTCACGGTTCATGAGATACAGCCTGGTGACAGACAGACAGATAGACAGGAGTCTTAGTAAAAGGGTCACGTTTTTACCCTTTGGGTACGGAACCCTAAAAAAGCTGACATTGGTGGCTTCTCATTCCTTTGTAATCTAATATAAAAAAGCCGTATTTATCTACTCACATCACACAACACCAGCCTATTAATGTGCCCACTGCTGGGACACAGGCCTCCTCTTTGTGAGAGGGAATGGGCCGTAATCCACCACGCGGGCCCAGTGCGAGTTGGTGGATGTCATATGTCTTCGAATTGTTGGTTCAGTGGTGATGAAATAATTTACACAAAGTAAAGCGCCTACCTGGACTCGAACCCACGACCTACAACTTGTAAGTCGCGGCCGATACCACTGGGCCACCACTACTCAACGAGCTCTTAACAACGATACCCCTTGGCAAGGCAAGCGTCAGATTGCCTGGCTTCTGAAAATCCTTAACGACTGTCAAAGATCTTCAAATGACAGTCGGGACCATCAACAGCTTTACGTGCTTTCCGAAGTACGGAGGAATCTCGCTATGTAAAGATGGTCACCCATCCACGGACCGGCCTCGTCAACCTTGAAGGTCGGCCCGTAAGGCTGTTAAATTTAAGCCACGAGCTCCTCAGTACCGCGAAAAAAAGGTATCAACAGAAAACACCCACATACCTTCTGTCAGCTCATCATCGTATTGATAACACACCACACTTGAATAACTTATCAAACAGAATAAAATAAATATATTAGAATACATATTAGTTTTTCGCGAAACGTCCGTATATGGCAAATTTTAAGCATTACTAAAGTTTGAGCGAATCTAATCCGGTACTAAGGTGTAGATTTAACGCCTTTTCTACATCAACTAATTGCTCGATAGCATTTGTATGTACTAGGTATTATGTCGCATAATAGAATTAGTACTTAGATAAGTACTTACCATATTGTTTTGGAGTTTTAATTTTGTAAACCGGTTGTGTGCGGTAATTACCGAAACAAACTGGATTTACGTTTAAGGTTACACTTGTCGATAATATGTGCATAACTCCAGCTTCCTCATATGTGGTAGAATAATTCTATCTATGCCAATAATAAAGGCATAATAGCAGCAATCAAAGTTCCGAGTCTTAATTTAGCTGCCACAAAAACTTCGTTAATATGAGTCGTTTGTCGGATGAGATAGCAGGCATTTTAACCCTGCGCACAAAATAGTTCGTGCCGTCGACTAGTGTAACCTTAAGGTGAGTATAAACTAGCTAGATCATTTAGTTGTAACAGAACATCGAGCATTCGCTGTTTTTAAATTTACTCGAGCTACACTTCGAACATGAGGCTCGATGTATTGTTACAACTAGATTTTAGAAACAAACGAGCGTTTTGGTGGTTCTAGTGCTTGTGTTAGGTGTAATGGGGCGTCCACCCACCCGCAGTCCCACCCGACATACGCCCGCCCGCCGTCGGGTGTCATCCGCTCACCCGACCCGCAGAAGACGCGCCGGGCGTTGGCGGAGGGCGGACAACGCCCTCTTCCAGCCCCCCTAAATTGGTCCAGGGACGACGGACTCGGGGACGTCCGTCGTCCACCACACATCAGGACCCGAGGTGGCGGCGCGTAGTGTTCCACGCGCGCCCCTCTTTGACGTCGTAGGGGGAGTCAAACACATCACTCCTTGGGGAGGGGTGATGTTTTTGACTCGAGGTCGAGGCCCGCAGAGACAGGCCAGCACTAGCCGGGAGTTGCGGAAATATCGTTGTTCCCGCGATCGCGTAGGTGTGAGATGGAACACCGGGGTGGTTTTTAGTCAGTAAGAATCTGACAGACCCCTCCGCCCCCCCAGGGTGGAACACATCGAATGAGGATTTTCCACCCAGGAACAAAAAAGAAAAAAAGGGTTAATGGGGCGTATACAGACTGGTTTTCCTTCTCAAAGGCTGTGTAGCGTCACCGTGGCTGTTCAACTTGTGCATGGATAGTTGTCTGATGGTTGAAAGAGCATGAGTGTAGATTCACAGATTAAGGATGAATGAGTTGCCTGTCAAATGAATTCTCTATGCAGATGATCAAGTTCTATAACATCGTCAGCAGAACAGTTGCAAGTCATGGTGACTGTGATGAATGAAGCTTTTAAGTTAAAAAGCATGAGTAAAATTAAGGAAATGGTGTTTGAAAGACGAGACGATGTATCGGAGTGTGAAGTGAAAATAAATAATAAGAGTGTGGAGCAAGAAAACGAGTTTGTATATTTGGGTAGTATGTTCACAAGGGATAGAAATATTGAAGAGGATGTGGAAAGGAGAGTGAATGCAGAGAATAAAGTGAATGGTGCTATACATGCGGTTGTGACCAGCAAATCGATGTCTCCGGTATCTCGACTCGCCGCTCACACACTTACTCTTGGCAAAAAAAGACATGAAAGTAGGATTAATGCAGTAGAAATGCGTTCCTTGCGAATTATGTTTGGTGTAACTTTAAATGATAGATGGAGGAATGAAGTTATAAGAGAATGTTGTGGTTTAAAGAAGATTTAGAGACTAAAATTTAAAAGAGTATGCTAAGATGGTTTGGCCATGTTGAGAGGATGAATGAAAGGCGACAAACGAAAGGTATTTACAAGACAGACGTGAATGGAAACGCCGGGAGGGGACGCCCTAGAAAGACATACATAGACCTTATTGGTGATGTTCTAACCGGCGTGAGTGTATGACTAGATGTATGAATGTGAGTGAATCAAAAGAAGTATGAAAGGATCGTAGCAGGTGGCTTTATGTAGTATCAGCCTACCTCCATGGAAAAAACGCGTGAGTTCGAGCTAAGATACGAGCACGGGTGACGTGGAGAGAGGTTAATAATGAACGCAAGGTACAAAGAAATGTTACAGGTAAAAATTCACTCGCTGTGAGCATTACGTCGAACGCGTTACACGACATGGAAATGCTTTAGGAAACTGAGCATTTGTCTGTATTGTACCATTCGTAGGAACGTTACATTACATAGTAATGTTCGCGACAATGCTCTAGTATACTCACCCCTAGGTTCTCAAAGGGGTTAATTCTAAACAAGAATCAAAATCTGCTTTGATTTCAGTGCTATCGGATGTGGCGAATACCAGTATTTTACTCGGAACAACTGACTTCACCTGTCCTCCACAATCCAGATAGTAGGTAACACAATACCCGCCCTGTCAGACTTATAGGCTTCTGACTACTTAGGTACTCGTAAGGACCGTATCTCAATTTGTCTTTTTAAACAACTTCAAAAAAAGGAGGAGGTTCTCAATTCGTCGGAATCTTTTTTTTTATGTATGTTCCCCGATTACTCAAAGACGCCTGGACCGATTTCAAAAATTATTCTTTTGTTTTGAAGAGTATACTTCCTAGTTGGTCCCATAGTCATCAGGTCAGGATATGATGATGGGATCCTAGAGAAATCGAGGGAACTCCTCAAATATTATAGGCATACATACAGCGATTTTGGTATTTTCATTAACAATGCAATCATTTTCACTCAGAAAATATCATTTGGTGAAGTGGAACTGATGAAGAAGACCACAGATGGCCACTGGAACTTCTAAATGTTAAGTATGTCACGGGCATAAAATATCTCGAATCGTTAATCGACTATGATGAAGCAAATACTTATAAATAAATGGTTCTAATGAAAATGGCACCATCGAACTGATCTAATGATGAAGCCGGAATGTGGACACTGGAACTCTGAAATAAAACAATGTATCCTAGTCGTGTTTGGGCCTATTGGAATCGTCATGAGATGTAATTTGGCTATAAATGATTATTATGTTAATTGGAGATACTTACCAAAACTTCAACTTAAAAGTCTTTTTACCCATTGTTTTTCGTTTTTCGACACCGACTTCGCAAATGAAATTTATTTTTTGCTTTGTAGTTTATTTGTTCTGGAAGTTGGTTTGATTTTTTGTTAAAAAGTTTTACAATCACCGTTCGAAATTATCGTTTCCACCGTGGATGAGATTGGCACTGCAGGAGCCTAGGAATTGACACAGGTAGAGGGAATTCTTAGCGATTTATGCCTCGCAGTTCTATAACAGCAATGGGCAATCCTTTTTACCCGACTACCGAAGGAGGGTAATATGTTTATCAGTCTATGTATGTATGTAGGTTTGTTCCTATGTGGCACTCTAGAGACCAAACGCGTTGGCCGATTTTGATGATTCTTACGTCAATCGATTCGTGTAAACCTTGCGAGTGTCACTGGCTAAAATTGGAAAATAGAAAAATGGCGGCTTTTTGGGCGCCATGTTGTGGGGGCCTAATTTTTTTCTTGCAAACCCATCTTGTGGGATATAAAAATAAAGGGTTTTAAGAGGTGATTTCAAAAATAACACTAACACTTGTATACGACTAAATCTACCTACAGAATTCGAAAAAAAAATGGTTACTAAAAAGTTATAAATAAACAAATTTAATTCAAAAATCGCTTATAAAGCGGACGAAAAACTAAAACGACGTACTTAAGAAGAAAATCGTGCTGTGCAGTCGGGGGATACATAGCTCGCGAATATGTGTATCCTCCGACTGCACAGTCGTTTCACAGATGATGGATTTCTGTTGCTGCTATAACAACAAATACTAAAAACAGAATAAAATTTATATTTATTTATTGTAAGTGGGGCTCCCATACAACAAACGTGATTTTTGTGCCGTTTTTTGCGATAATGGTACGGAACCCTTCGTGCGCGAGTCCGAATCGCACTTGGCCCGTTTTATTAATATATTTGTTTACAAATTCCCAGATTTGTTCTACAATTGTGTGTACTACTAAATCCTACGATTTTTATTTTGCGAAATACCTGTGTGGTCCCTCAGTTCACACGCATTCAAATATTTTTGGTGATGGTGTGTCACCGATAGTTTAAAATCAATTTCACATTCGTCTCATTTACGTCTAAGTTAACAAATACTTACTTGACGATTATTATTTACATAAATCTTGAATCAACATTGCTATATTAACGACTTCGCAGTATGTCATGTGTGTTTAAGAGGAAAGACCGTAACATGTTAAAAACCGGCCAAGTGCGAGTCGGACTCGCGCACGAAAGGTTGCGTACTTGGTAAAATGCGGTTTACGATTTATGAGGTATTAAAAAAAACTATTTACTAGATCTCGTTCAAACCAATTTTCGGTATACATCACATATTTTTTTAGTTTTATCGTTCTCTTATTTTAGAAGTTACAGAGGGGGGGGACACATTTACCACTTTGGAAGTGTCTCTCGCGCAAACTATTCAGTTTAGAAAAAAAATATAAGTATGGGGAACCCCCAAAATTTATTGTTTTTTTTCTATTTTTCTGTGAAAATCTTAAAGCGGTTCAAAGAATACATCTACTCACCAAGTTTCAATAGCATAGTTCCTATAGTTTCGGCAAAAAGTGGCTGTGACATACCTACGGACGGACAGACAGACATGACGAATCCATAAGGGTTCTGTTTTTTGCCATTTGGCAACGGAACCCTAAAAACAGCATTGTTTTGTTTACGCAACGTTCTTTATGTGTTCCCTCTTATGAATGATTTCGATCTCGTCAGGTGGTTGGCGATGGATAAGGTATAGAAAGAAAGAAGGTGAAGAAAGAGCCAGCGAGCTCAGAAGATGCCTGTTGACTCTTGCTTCGAAGGCTGACGGGCTTCATAGTTGACATAACGCAGATGCTGGAAAAGAGATCCAAAACTTTGACAGTGTGCATGATAAAACTAGAGGATAAGCACTTCGAGTCATCATCATCATCATGATATCAGCCGAAAGACGTCAACTGCTGGACATAGGCCTCCCCCAAGCGTCACCACATTAACCGGTCCCGTGCGTCTCGCATCCAGCGGACTCCAGCCACCCTCACCAGGTCATCTGTCCACCTGGTGGGAAGCCTTCCAAAGCAGCGTCTTCTGGTTCGCGGTCGCCACTTCAGAACTTTTCAGCCCCATCGACCATCCGTTCTGCGAGCAATGGTGCCCTGCCTACTGCTACTTCAGTTTGGCAATTCTGCTGGCTATGTCGGTTACCCTGATTCTCTTGCGGATCTCTACATTTCTGATTCGTTCACGCAAGGAAACTCCGAGCATAGCCGTCTCCATTGCCCTTTGGGTGACTGTAAACTTTCTGATGAGGCTCAGGTCGTTTAACTAGTCGGTATATCAACCAGCAAGGATACCTAATCCTCTTTCTCGGTAACGGGTTTACGAGAAAAGTACCCTCGAACAAACGGCTCATCTGCTTCTGCAGGTGCCTAAAAGTGTAAGAACTTGGACAGTCAGTCAATCAACACATCCCAAGCTGCATCACAACACCTCCGCGTCCGCGTTTCGCATCTAGTTTGTCCCCAAATCTGAGAAGTTGGAACGGACGAAAACAACCTTCTTCGTGGTCTTTATTCACCTAAAATCATCAAAATTTGTGAAATAGAAGTCATTGACCTTTCTAAAACTGGTTTATTGACTGATTAAAGATTAAGGAAATTAACAATTTAATGGCTAAACGACACACGATATCTATTAATTTAATGCGGTAACCAAGCCGAAAAGATTGACGCATTTATGAGCTTTTTTGTTTACACCTCGATCTTGCTTGGTGAAAAGCAATGAACAAGGTCTTTGTATATTATGTAAAGAGCGAAGATGTGAAGACATTTATGATGCCCGTTCATTCTAGCTTTGATAGAACTAGTTGGTGGATTGTTGATAGTCTACAAGGAACATAGATGCTGGCTGGGACTTTTGTATTTCGTTTATGAAGTGATTTGTGTGCCATTTACTAAAATAAATGAGGAGAAGCTTGTTTAAATTGTCATGGCTTTATTAGAAAGCTCTCAAAAAAAAATAAAAAATATAGAAAATATTCTAAAAAAAAGTAATTTTATTATCTTCTATAATTTTTTACTGGCAACTTGATTGACGTTGTCATTGTCCAGTGTCAACTGTCACAATGACATAAACAAATTGATAAAATGACGTGGAGACGAGGTTATGAATTTGTAGAAAAATATATGTTTTAACAGAAACAGAAGTGATAAGATAGTTAAAAATATTGTTAAGTAGCCAAAAAGCACAAAATGATCGAGATCACAGATACACAGAGTAAGTATTTACATTTTTATGTCATACTTCGGAGGTTTGCTATTTTTTAGATAGAATAACAACAGAAACGTATTTATTATAATCAATACTCATATTATGACATAATTAAGAGTATTATCTACACCTGTACTATGTTTTTGTGAGTTCTGATTGGAATTTCAGTAGTATAAATAGTGAAATAATCGTTACAATCTTTCCTCAAAATGACTGTGTGTTACGAAGCTTTGCCGAAAGTTTAACAAGTACTGTCATTCCATCATTAGTTAGTTCAGTTACTGGCCACCTTCTGAGCTAGTCTGATCTTGTTGACCCTTAGATAAAGGTTCTATTGAGCAATAGTTTGGCATTCAGAGTCCCTGTCTTCATTCATGTTTAAAATGTCATCCATGTTTCTGCCAGTTTGTACATCTCAGTATGATAATATTTAAAAACTTCATCCAGGTTCCCATGTACATTCCCATCTCCATTCCTAAAAGGGATAGGTATCTCTCCTGTATTTTGACAGTGCCAAGTAATGGATAAACTGCTAAAAATATGTAAATTTTATAAATTTGGCCTCTTCATTCTCTATCATTATACTTCTCAATTAGTCATCATCTCAGCCTAGCCCTTTCTAGCAAAATCATGAGGATTATGAATTAATCATCTCTAATAGCATCTGCAGTAATCTACAAAATTCTTAGAGATAGTGGTCAAGCGCGAGCCTTCGTCCTTTTTCTTTATAATATTGTTGCACATGCTGAGATAGGAGGTTTTTTGGTCTCGCATGGGGTTATTTATTTTTGTTTGTGTTTTACTTATCTCGCGCCTCCTTTGCGAGTCATAAATAAATATTTTTTAATAATAAGTTCCGAGTCAGTTTTACGAGATGTGCAGTGAGACGATAATAAAAATGGATGTGACCTTAACAAAATTTGTTTTAATTTGGGGCTGAATACAGCTTTTTTTGACAGCGACCATTTAGCACTTACTAGCGCTTTTTTAAAGAGCTACAAGTTGGCAGCAATGATCTGACTGAATATCCTAAGTAAAAAGTCATAATTCGAGGCTTGGCTGTTGCATATTTCCTCCTCCAATATTGGACCAATTTAGCAGATATCTCATCTTTCCGTTCCTAAGCTTGCAAGTTAAATTGCACCTACTTCCCGGTGTTCATTTGCAATTTTTGATATTATAAAAGTTTTTTTTATATATTTTAATATTATAGCTTGTCTAACTATCTTGTGGTGGCCTTCCAGTCTATTTTGATGCAGCTGTAAGCCAGTACTTTATATGGAGTCAGGGTCGGATCTAGGGAGGGGAGCGAGCCGGGCAAATGCTCAGAGGGGCAAAAATGAGGGGCGGCCAAACTGCACTTACAGCCCTTTTTTTCGCTTTTAACGATAAGGCCGCCCATTGTGTCACCTAGTGTAATGTTTTTCTTCGTCTATACTTTCTGTAACTTATATGGTGTACATAATAAAGAATATTTCTATTCTATTCTATTCTTTTCATTTCATCAGAAAACCTAACTTATTCGTGGTGTGGTGCTACAATTTTCAAGCTCGCTTCACTGTCAAATGTTATTGGTTCTTGTTGCAAACCCACCGTTAAATATCTTAACATTCATAATGTTGCAAAAATTCTTAGGTGAAAATTTCGAGTTAACTTCGTTTTAACTTCGCTCGAAGTGGTAAAAAAAGCGACATTATACGATATGACGGTTGAAAACCGCTTTTTTTTCAACTGAAACATTTACCTCCTGATACCTGCAAATATTGTCTATGCCCAGAGCGACGAAATTGCTAGATCGGGCCCTGCATAGAGTAATTACCTATCTAACCTCCAACCCATTAAGCTACAACTCCTTCAGACACCACTTCTTGGACCTAATAACTGTTATTGAAACCTTACCTTCATCATCTTTCTGCCCTTGTCCCATGTTACTTGGGGTCGGCGCAACACGTTTTCTTCTTCCATACCGTCCTGTCCCCCGTCACGCTATCACTGACTCCCTTTTCTTTCATATCAGTCCTCACACAGTCCATCCATCTTTTCTTTGGCCGTCCCCGCCCTCTCCATCCATTCAGAATTATTTATAACTCTTTTAGTAACACGCGTTTCATCCCTCCTTATCATATGACTATACCAGGACAAACGGTTTCCTTTCAAATTTTCTGTCACTGGCGCCACTTTCAGGTGTTCCAGCGAGAGCTATAGGCACGGAACTGGAGAGACCGCCGAAATCGCAGAACAAGTATTCTGTTTTAGTCCTGCTCAATTTCAAGCCAACACTCTCCAGTCTGTGCCACCACACATCCAATCTGCTCTGGACCTAAAAACTTACCTTAAGGATACACTAGTCGATGGCACGAACAATTTTGCGCGCGGGGTTAAAATGCATTCTATCTCATCCGATAACACGTGCGAAAGAGATAGATGCTGTGATGAGCAGTAAGAAACTAGTTTGTGTACGAATTAGCACTTTTGCAAGTTTGTAGGAAAATGGATGATGATTTAGGACGAAAACGAGCGCGCGAAATTTTATAAACAAACCTTTGGGAGTCTAGATATCATGAAAAAACCACTAAATGTATATTTTCAAAATAAAATTATTTGCATTGTTGAACTACTAATCTATCCCTGTATGGAGGCCGTTTTGCAATTTTCCTTTTTCTTATGGTATTTATTTCCGCCCAAAGATGCGTTAATATTAGTGTTAAAATATGGAACTTTCGACGCTCATAACTTTCAAATTACATTTTTTTTACTTTTTTGCTTCCATACAGGGCTAGATAATGATGAGACAAATTGATATCATTTTTTATTTTGAACGTACATCGTCAAACAGTGGACTAATCCCTAGACTACGTTTGTATGGGAGAATTATCGACTAGTGTACCCTTAAACTTTTATTTATGCTAATTTCAGAGATAGGCGTAGGCCTGGCCGGGTTCGGCATGACATTCCTGTTCCTGGGAGTGCTGCTGTTATTTGATAAGGGCCTACTGGCTATTGGAAATGTAAGTAAATATATACTATTTATAACCCCTGCCGGTAAAAGAGGGGAGGAGGGGTGTTATAAGTATGTCCCTCGGCAAAGTTCGTGTTTGGTCAGTCGTCGGATTACAATTAGTTGCCCTTTGCACTCGGTGTAGACCGGACGCTCTCAATCCACTTGGAAGTATATAGAGTTGTTAATACTCTTTTAACATAATGAAATATATAAAAAAAAATGGGAGGAAAGCTGCTATTTTTATATTTATCTTTTTACTTTTCTTTTGCAAGAGCTCTTGCAATAGATTGTAGGTAATAAGCCTGCCGGCTGGTCATCGGCCCACCTTGGAGGCCTTCAATCTTACCTAACTTAAACATTCTACTCGTTATCTTTCCAGATCCTCTTCATCAGCGGCCTAGCCTGCGTCATAGGGCTCCAGCGGACGTTTTTCTTCTTCTTCCAGCGGCACAAGATCAAGGCGACTGTGGCGTTCTTCGGGGGCATCTCCATCGTTCTGCTGGGGTGGCCCATGATCGGCATGATTGCTGAGATCTATGGGT
Source organism: Orthosia incerta (assembly GCA_948252205.1). NCBI lineage: Eukaryota > Metazoa > Arthropoda > Insecta > Lepidoptera > Noctuidae > Orthosia > Orthosia incerta. The sequence continues at coordinate 16,246,359 of OX411769.1, read as the reverse complement.
TTTTGCTGTTGTTCCGGTGAGTTCAAGATTTTTATTCTGATTTTTGAAGTGAAATTCTTTAAGGTTACACTAGTCGATAATTCTTCCATACAAACGTAGTCTAGGGATTACTCCACTGTTTGACAATGTACGTTCAAAATAAAAAATGATATCAATTTGTCTCATCATTATCTAGCCCTGTATGGAAACAAAAAAAGCAAAAAAGAAAAATATTTGTAAGTTATGAGCGTCGAAAGTTCCATATTTCAACACTATTTTTAACGCATCTTTGGGCGGCAATAAATACCATAAGAAGAAGGAAAATTGCAAAACGGCCACCATACAGGGATAGATTAGTAGTTCAACAATGCAAATAAGTTTATTTTGAAAATATACATTTAGTCGTTTTTTCGTGATATCTAGACTCCCAAAGGTCTGTTTATAAAATTTCGCGCGCTCGTTTTCGTCCCAAATCATCATCAATTTCGCTACAAACTTGCAAAAGTGCTAATTCGTACGTGAACTAGCTTCTTACTGCTCATCACAGCATCTGTCTATTTCGCACGAGATAAGATAGTTCGTGCCGTCGACTAGTGTAACCTTAAGCGTCGATTCGATAAAATTGGACTAAAATTGAGAGTGAAAGGACATGGCCAAAATTTGTATGGAGCTGTGCTCTAACAAAAAATATTCATGTACATTGACATACAGTACGTCGTATTAAAGCTTAGAGGTATGGCTTTCCAAAAGTTTTTGTTTTGTGATCAGAGAAGAAGCGAGAGACACTATGGAGACACGAAAGAAACAAAAAAAATGCCGAATCATTTTGACAATGATGTCGCGTTTAAGTGACAGTTGGCATTTGACAATGACAGTTGACACTGACATTTGACAATGACAGTGACATTTGACAATCACTCTCAAACGCAAATGCACTGCATAGAAACCGCTCAAAAACAATTAACATACATATTTTTTGGATGTTTTTGTCGCCGGTTCTAGAGAAATGCAATTGTTGCGTTTAATTTTAATTTCTTTTACAAGTAATTTTCACGTATTAATAATTACTGTACATTAACGTATTCTGAATTGATTGTAGGGCAGAATCTGGCCATGTCCTTTAAGTATGCATCCGTTTGAACACATTTCATTGCAAAACTTCAACATTTATTTTATACTGTACCAATTTTTTTTCAACAGAGGGTTCCTGCCAGCAGCCATAAATTTCCTAAGAATGGTGCCAGTACTAGGATCTCTGCTCAGCTTACCAATCATAAGAGGGGTGAGCTTACATATTATTTAAATACCAAGTTCTATCTCATTTTACTAGATGAGAATAAAAATTATGTATTCAAATATGAAGAGCAGTGGTGGCCCAGTGGTATCGGCCGCGACTTACAAGTTGTAGGTCGTGGGTTCGAACCCAGGCAGGCGCTTTACTTTGTGTAAATTATTTCATCACCACTGCTCTCAAAACGGTGAAGGAAAACATCGTGAGGAAACCGGCATGTCCTAGAAACAATAATTCGAAGACATGTGACATCCACCAACCCGCACTGGGCCCGCGTGGTGGATAACGGCCCATTCCCTCTCACAGAGACGAGGCTTGTGTCCCAGCAGTGGGAACATTAATAGGCTGATGTGATGTGATTCAAATATGTAAAGATTGTTTGCACCGAAAATTGCCGTCAAAAGTGGAAAAAAATATTCGTGACTTAACTTTTTTTTATTAGTATTGATACGCAATTTTAACCCCCGATGCTCCTAAACGGATGAACCGATTTTGATTTAGATTTTTTTCAGACTTTGTCGAGTGTGTTCTTAGCTATACTCCATTTGCGATAATATTAGACGTATAAATTTAGCCCATTTTACGGCCCGTTCAATCGATTTTGACTTCTATTGCGTTGGTGATACGACAAATGGTAGCTGTAGTAAACAGTTGGTTTTGGTAACAGGTTTATGCTTTTTATGTCACCCTTATGATTACGGAATAGAACTCAAAATCGGTTGAACGGACTGTAAAAAGATTTGGAAACGTGTCTAATGTTATTTCAAATGGGCATATTTTTGATGAAATTCAGTTCAACCGTTCAAAAGTTGTGCGCACTTTACAATTTGAATCGAGGTATTTTCGTGTCAATATTATTAACAAAATATCGTGTTATAATTACGTGTTTCGATGGATTGTCGATCGAAGCGTGTCTACTATAGTAGATTGTGATACAAGGGTGGAAAGTAGGTTATTGCAAACGAGCTGTCATTAACAAGCCCGAGCCGAAGGCGAGGGTTTTTAATAACACGAGTTTGCAATAACCTACACACCCGTGTATCACACGACGTTTTTCAATACAGTTGTGAGAAACAGTAAAAACAAATCAAAGAATTAGATTTGTTTATTCACAAAAAATAAAATTTTGAATATGGCGCGTTTTTGCAACTGGACATATTTTTATACAAAGAAAACAGCCTATACAGCCTATTCGATTTTTGACAAACGTCGATGTGAAAATAATTAACTTAAAACTGGTAATTAAATATATTAAACAACTATTTAAAAAAAAAATGAGAATTCAATGCTTAAACGTACGGAATCATTCATTTTTCCTCGTATAAAATCGTATCCTATTTTATTCTATGTATGAAAACTCCTTGCTACTAAACTTTTTTAAATAGACTTATGGCGCGTTTTTGCAACTGGACATTTTTTTTTTCAACGAAAACAGCCTATACAGCCAATTCGATTTTTGACAAATGTTGATGTGAAAATAATTAAATTAAAACTGGTAATTAAATATATTAAACAACCATTTAAAAGACTTTTGAGAATTCAATGCTAAAACGTACGGAATCATTCATTTTTCCTCGTAGAAAATCTATCCCATTTTATTCTATGTTTGAAAACTCCTTGCTATTAAACTTTTTTAATTTTTTTTTTTTTTTTTTTTTTTAAATTGACTTATAAATTTAAAACTAAACTGCAAACATAATGATCGAGCTCGTAAACAACAGTCACGACCGCGTAACAGAAAGATGCCTATGCGTAAGATTTAACTTTCGAATCATAATTATAGCCTCTGAAAGTACGCCATGTTTAGCAACTGTATTGAAAAATATATTATGTTGTTTAAAGAGCATGGATTAGAGGAGCTCGTGGCTAAAATAATAACAGCCGCACGGGTCGATCATCAAAGTTAAGCAACGCTTGACGAGGTCGGTCCGTGGATGGGTGACCATTTCAACATACCGAGTTTCCTCCGTGCCTCGGAAAGCACGTTAAGCCGTTGGTCCCGGCTGTCATTTGAAGATCTTTGACAGTCGTTACGGGTAGTCAGAAGCTTGAGATCTGACACCAGTCTTGCCAAGGTGTACCGTGTTACACAGTTACTGGGTTGTGGAGGTCAGATAGGCAGTCGCTCCAAGTAAAACACTGGTACTTAGCTGAATCCGGTAAGACTGGAAGCCGACCCCAATATAGTTGGGAAAAGGGCTAGGTAGATGAGGCAGATGATGAAAGAGCATGTATTTATATAGCCTCGGGGCTTTTAATTTAATTTTTACTTGTCAATATTAATAAAACAAATATATTATTATTACAATTTATTTAAAAAAAAAAAAAAAAAAACATAATAATAAATTGTGGCCGAGGCCTATGTCCAGCAGTGGACGTCTTTTGTCTGCAATGATGATGATGAATAAATTAATAAAAAAAATATTAATTTTTATTTTACCTTCCCAACAGATCGTGGACAGGATAGCAGGCGACAACGGTCGCAACATGGTATGATACTAGTGCGTATACATATGTAACGTTACATATATATGATATATAAATAGTGCATAAACTATGAACCGAGTATATGTGAAGTGTCTGCTGTTGTAAATTATTGTTTCTCCAATCTTTTTAGTGTGTGTGGGAAGGTTTTATTCGGGAATAAAATGTGTATTTGAAAAATGGTGGCGGTTATGTATTTGAAGCATATTTTTTATGTGTGTACCTACCTATTTTGATGTGACAACGTCTAATAAATCGATGAACGCCGGCTGCACGCACGAAAAAGGATGACTCAATGTAACGTTACGCTCAATGTAACGTTACGCTCATTGTAACGTTATATTCGTAACGTTACAATGACGTTAATTGTATCGTTAAGTATGAAATCACGTTAAACTATCGTCCGTAAACCGACTTTACAGACAACCAATTTTTTTTATTGCAAGATTTAAGGGTGTTACACCGCTTTAGTGCCATTAAACGGTTACTTTTTAAAGCATACTCCTTAGTAACGGCTAGGTTAAAAGCTTTGAAAAAAAAATATTATTGGTTCATGTTCATTATTTGTAAAACGTGTTTTTTTTCGAGTAACTAATAGTTTTGCTTTAAAAAATAATTGACAATACGATGTTTTTTCGCTACTTTTGGATAGTCCTCCAACGTTCCTTGGATGTTTAAACATATTTTTAAACAGAAAAAATTATGGCTAGAATTTCTTCATAACTGAAATGGCATATGTTAATAAAAGTTTTCGTAAGTGTGTCCGTGGCATCAATAGTGGGCCTTATCATAATATCAGCGCAGCGTTATTTCCTTCTTGGATATCGCTGCACATGCTGAGATAGGAGCCTTTTTGGTCTCGCACGGGGTCTTCATTTTTTATTTTTATTATTGTTATAAATTTTATGCTTATTTCTCGTCTCCTGTGCGGGTCACAAATAAATATTTTTTCTTTTTTTCAAAGAATATTTTGCAAACAAAACTGTGCCAAAGGAGATTTAATATTGATAGTCTGGCTCCGATCGGACGCACAGCCAGTACTGCGTTAACATTGGGGAATAATACGCCTTAATCTCAGTAAAGATACCAACTTTGTCGGAACACACACCGCTGACGCATAATGCGACGGATCAAACGATCATTCTAGACGGTTTAAAATACGCTTATGAGTCCGGCATCGCATACCGCAGCGTTGTGCGTTCCGATCAAGATACCAAAGCCGGTATACGTCGGTTATTCTAAAAGCTTCGGTACCACAGAGCATGGAGGCTGCTAGAGTCGGCATTGTTAAAAAAATACCAACCAAATTGGTACCGCGTTGTACATTCGTTTTCATAACATTTGTCTTGCACAATCTTCCTAATTAATCAATTACAAAAGAGATTATTCTTCTCTGTCGATAATAAAAACATTTTCACAAAAAATAAACAGACTTCAAAAGCAAAATACTAAAAAGTGCAACATAACTTTCGTTTTGGAAGTCGGTGTCTTTGGTACCTCTTGTTTTTATCATATTTCGATCATCTTTAGAAATGTGTGGACAAACATACATACACTTATGCAATTTGTCTCACGTGTTTTAGAAACCCACATAGAATAACATAATATGTTAATAATATGCAGTTCCAACAATATTACATACGTAAGTGTCGAATTGATTACCTCCTTGGTTATGCCCAATAAGTAACGAAATGCATCAATATTTGAATCTAGTTATCTAGACAATCCCACTATACTTCATGTAGGATAGCTTGATCTCTGCGACAGCTGTCAGTGTCATTACAGTAACAATAGCGCTTGACAGGCTAAAAATATCGTATACGTCAGTTTGACATAATATGTCGCAGATATCAAGCTATCTTTTATGAAGTATAGTTAACAAAAGCAAGTTAATCCTGTGACTATTCTTGTACATCAAGGTTTATATTGACATAACTTTTGTTGCTGTACAAAGAAGGTACCAAAGCTCCAAAGAAAGTGGTTGATCATCTTTCCATACCAACCAAGCGTGTCAGTGACCCGTCACTGTTGACAGCGCAGTGGTTCCGTGCTCTGTGTTCGATACAGTAATAAAAAGTTGGCATTAAATCAGTTAATACCCTGAATATTTGTATCCATAAAGCAACGCCCAAAAATTTAACCCACACACACTCGGCTGGGATTGATGTCTGTGTAATATATGTGTAAACGGATGAATAGATTTTGATGCGGTTTTACTGTTAAGACAACTCCCGAATATTTTTCGATGTTCCAACCGGTTGATGAATCGGCTTGAAAATCCTTTCACGACTGGTTGAAGTCGATTGTCAATCGGTGTTATGTTTTAGACGAATTTTGGCTGGTTTCTGAGATTTATTTACCGGAGATTATGTATTCGATATTAGTTTTGGTTTGAGGTAGCCTTTTAATAGTACAGCGTTGTACAGTACAACTATTTTCTATATGTCCCTCGGCAATCATCGCATTGCCGAATACAAACGAATGCTAATTTCCATCTCCATCAATTATTAGATTTATCGTGTATAATAATTTGAATTCAAAACTAAGTAGGTACTTAATTGTTGTTTTGTTTTGATTTCCGTGTGAACTATAAAGAGCTGTAAAGAAATTTACTCTTGCGACTTTAGGCAGCTTGTCTCCCATTTTAAAAACTAAAATAAAGTTATAATAGTATTAAGTAGTACCAAGCGCTTCCAAACATCCTTCATAATGCGCACATCAAAAGAGTGGAACTCACTGCCTGTGTCTGTTTCCGAGCGCATACAACCCGAATCTCTTCAAGTTAGAGTGAACAGGCTTCTTCTGGGTAAGCTCACTCCATCGTCGACTTTGTTTCTGTCACCTCTGACCTAGACTAGAGTCAAGAGCAAACCCATCACAAATAAATAAATAAAATTAACAATTATATACTTCTAAGTTGATTGAGAGCGTCCGGTCTGCAACAAGTGCAAAAGGCAACTGATAGAAATCCGACGACTGATGAAACACGAAGTTTGCCGAGGGGCATTAAGAAAATAGTTCTACTGTACGTTGAGTTATGGAAATCTCAACTTAAATAAAAGTCAGTTATAAGAGGAAGTCTCAGAAACTGGTCATTTGTCAACTTTGCCCCCTGTTAGGCAAAAATCTCGAAGTTGTTTTATAAATAATAGGGTAGTTCACAAAAATAAAATCGTCCGTCAGTTAGATAACCTAAAAATATTGGACACGTATTTTTTTTGTTCCACGTAAACCAATTATTACGACGACACACTGCGTTGAAATATCGTGTGACGTCAACAAAGTGACGTCACAAGCTACTCCTGAATTTTGATGCGCTTTGTAATTTTTTTTTATTTGATAATGCATAAAATACGGGAGGAGCTCGTGGCTAAATAATGACAGCCGCACGGGTCGATCATCAAGGTTAAGCAACGCTTGACGAGGTCGGTCAGTGGATGGGTGACCATTTCAACATACCGAATTTCCTCCGTGCCTCGGAAAGCACGTTAAGCCGTTGGTCCCGGCTGTCATTTGAAGATCTTTGACAGTCGTTACAGTCAGAAGCTTGAGATCTGACACCAGTCTTGCCAAGGGGTACCGTGTTACCCACTTACTGGGTTGTGGAGGTCAGATAGGCAGTCGCTCCATGTAAAACACTGGTACTATAGTTGGGAAAAAAGGCTAGGCAGATAATAAAGCATAAAATACGGGTCCAATATTATTTGATAATCTCACTGGCGGGCTAAATATAATTATAATTTGTCTACCCAGGAAACATACCTATTATAAATAAACGTGCGATCCTATGTTGTGTTTTAATGTTAAATAAATGAATGTTAACTAATTTAAATTAATTATAATTAATTGTAAGAAATTCTTATAAAAATTATAGATACCTTGTTATTTACGTCTGATTTTTAAAGCCTCATCTGCTGTCAAATTGCTAGCTTTTGTGATTGGTTTATCAAAATGACGGTAACACATTATGAATCGGGCATGATATTATAAAAAAATACTATAGAATCTTATTTAAAAACGTACGTACAAAGTATAAGAATCTGAATTGAATAATCAATTTGTATTATAATTATTAACCTCAAAAACTCAAACGAGACTTTAATACTTTCTAAATGTTTTTATCCGGTTGTCAGATTAAAAATCTGAAGTTAAGAACTTGACAAAATAAACTTGTAAGATAACTTGATCTCTGTGACAGCTGTCAGTATCAATACAGTAACAATAGCGCTTGACAGACGAACAATAACGTATACGTCAGTTTGACATATGTCGCAGAGATCAAGCTAGAGTTATTTTGGCATTAGGACTTGCCAAACTCCAGCATTAAAGCAGAGTGTGACAAGTTCTCAACTTCGAATTTTAAATTCAAAAACTGTGGATTTATGTCGCTACCTTGAATTGACTGAGACAGCGTTACATTTAGTAGGCACTTAAGGGCAACTGCGTTTGAGAGTATGGGCCGATATTCTGTCGACAAAAATCAACAACATAATTATGGAATTACCCTTAGGCCCTTGTTAGAAATAGCAAATTTTGTAATATATAATGTAATTTTATTCGCTTGGTAAAATTTATTTTTACGACTTAGCCAAAGAGGGCTGTCGTAAGGGTCTTCTTAATAATTTAATGTTAATATTACTATTTTTATTACCACCTTGTCAAATATAAGTATTAATGTAATATGAGACTTTTATTTGCATGTGGACAACCTTTCAAACCTATAAATGTATAATTTTACACATTTTTATTTTTAAATTGCATCAAAATTGGTTCAATCGTTAATAATATATACATATGTATAAATATATGCTTAATAAATGTAAATAATTATAAATACATATATGCTTAAAAAATACTTGTAATATTTTTTTTAATAAATTTAGTCCCATGCTGGGCGCCATATTTTTTTTTAGGTTGGTATTACAATCTTTGTATTTTTTCCCCAGGACGAAAAATCGTGATCCAACTGAAAGGGATCGTGTGCCACATTCCTTAAAAAATAATATTTATAATAAATTCTATATTTGCATTTAATTTTAAAAAGTGTTTGTTTTTAAAAAACCTCAAAAACTATTTAACCAAGAAGCCGCCATTAATATATATAATCTGTGCAATAGGTACAAAGAGACTGATAACATAATGATAGTTAATTTGTAAATCGGTTAAAATGTGCCTTTTTACACGCAATTTTACTTTAACAATACTTCATGAAAGATAGCTTGATCTCTGCGACAGCTGTCAGTATCAATACAGTAACAATAACGTTTACGTCAGTTTGACATATGCCGCAGAGATCAAGCTATCTTTTAAAAAGTATAGATGAGGTCAATATTTCGTCCGACTTCTTTATCAAGAAACCGAAAAAAAAACTCAAACATCAGTCTCATAGAAAGCCCAGTCATTTACGGTATGACAGAAACTACACTCCCCGCTTTTTGGTAATAAATAATTATCGATGCGGCATAAAATAAACGGTACGCAAATGATGCGCGACTGACAATCTATCACATTAATTTTGCGCTCAAGAATCGGGGGCATAATCAGAGAGAGTGGCTCATTATGGCAACTGTGCTAACCGTTAGAAAAAGGAGTCTTTAACAGCCTTTCTGACTGGTTAATCTTTGAACCACAGATTGAGTCGTCTACTCTTTAGATCAGAATACTGCGTCTTTACGAGGGCGCCGCGATCGTAGCGTTGCTGACAAAGGCGACTGTCGCCTTTGGTTTACATTCGATCCGTGTCACTTGATGCCGATCTTAGTTGACTTCGGCAACGAACAGAGTCGTCAGACAAATAGGTCTTCTCGCTATGTAGGTCGTTGAACGACTTCGGCAGCCCACCGATGTCGACCTAGTGTAAGCCAGTATTTTGTTAGGCACACAGTTTGATTTTATAATATAATTTCTGCGGAGCAATAACGAAACGTAGCGAAATCCCCGAGCAGAGCTATAATCTGTGGGACATCGATAACGTTAATGGCGGCGTGGAGTGTCCTCAGTGTTGCCAGGTCTAAGACTTTCCCTTGGTAACGGGGAGTTTTAAATTCTTGTTCAGAACTATTGGATAGACATTTTAATCGTCCATAGTTCTACAATACTACCTTATGTTACTCGTTTGATAATAATGATAGACTGAGTATAATGAGTTACCAAAAGACTATTTTGATTATACATTTAATAAAATGAAAAAACCCCGTCACGTAAACAACGTGTTCTTCGATTGATTTAAAAAGGTACAATATTTTTTTTGTCATAATCATCATATCAGCCGATAGACTTCCACTGCTGGACATAGGCCTCCCCCAAGTCCCGTGCGTCTCGCAACCAGCGGATCCCCGCAACCTTCACCAGGTCTTCGAACCACCTAGTGGGAGGCCTTCCAACGCAACGTCTCCCGGTTCGCGGTCGCCACTCCAGGACTTTTCTGTCTATCGACCATCCTTTCTGCGAGCAATGTGCCCTGCCCACTGCTTCTTAAGTTTCGCAATTCTTCGGGCTATTTTTTTTTTAGTATACCTACAATAATTATTAAAAAACATTGTTAGCAATTTTCCATTTTTTTTTCTTATAAGAATTTTACCCAGTACTTGTAGAATTGCTATGGTTCTCGTTAACTCATATTTCTTATAGGAATTATGTTTTAATCCTTCAGCAAAATCAGATTAATAAGAACGACAGTTATAGTAGAAAATTTAAAGTGACAGAGCTCCTAAAAATACCAACGCTATCAAAAAAACCCTAAGCTAATTCATCGTCATATTAAATCTTCACTAATACACCACAGAAGGCCATTATTCCCATTTCACCTTCTCCCCTTAATTGCAAAATACCTAGTCAATACACCTCGGGGACGATAGATAAGAAGTAGGGCAACCTCGGCGGCCAGTACCCGCCCGGTCCCGGGGCAAGATTGACGCGAGTGAAGCGGTAGCCGTTGCTATTTTTACCGAAAAACGCACAAAAATTACCGCGGTAAAAAAATAAATGACTAAATAATTTTACAATGAATAAAAATCGAAGAATAAATATGTGAATTGGTTGTTTTTGTTATTAATGTTATTTTATTCGTGTACTGATATCGGACGCGTCTAGAGAGAGACATAAAAGGGACGGCGACTGTACTATTTTCCCGATTTTCTTTTTTTTTCGAGTCGTTTGTCTATTAGTGTTCTTTTTTTGAATTGTAATTCTAGTGTGATGTAGTGCCAGTATTTGCCTGTTAATCTAAAAGTAAGTATTTTTGGCTTATTTTTTTTTTAATTAATACTAAATTAATAATCCGTTTTTTTAAAACCCTGTGAGGTTAAATGTGAACCAACTTGTCCTTTACTGTATATTTATTTCTAAATATGTTCTTGATTTTTTTTTTACGCTCCTGTATCTGTTGCGTTTGTTTTGCTAATATATTTATTTTTTACTTAACATGCTTGTTTTCTTTTTCTACCTTTCATACTAATGATCGCCATGCTATTGTATTATATACATAAGTAATTAGACAATATAATCAAAAGGTTAATTGTTTACGTAGCTAGTAGCTACCAAAGATCACTTGGGAACCACGGAGGGATAAAATGTATTTTTTTTATGTTGGTACCCCTGGACCTGGCGCTTGACCATAGACTAAGCTGGAGTATACAAAATCTGGCGCTAAAAGCTAAAATTCCTATCGAGAAATTAATTCATTGATGATATTATGCAGAAATAGGTAAGTAATATACATAGACTAAAAATAATAATATTGGTAGGTAGATAATTAAAGGATCAAAATAAACATCGGACTGGCCATAAAATATTGTCCAGTATTTCTGTGACAGTTGGGGACCGACGCGACGATATCATCGTGTTTTGCCAGACACGGTGGCGTCTCGTAACTTTTGTAGGTAATAAATATTGTTTACTGTACGGACAGAGATTTTATCTTGCAGAGGAGAATAGTTTACATTGGGTGAAGGCAGGCCCCGAGCCCGTATATGGCTGCAAAATAAAATTCAAAAAAGATTTATGGGCACTTATGAAGCGTGGTGACAAATTGGGAATAAATGCCATGGTTTCATTCATTTGTCCGAATTGAATGTCCTTTATCTGTAAGTAACAGTAATAAAAAACTATACAGTTCCTTTTCATAAGGAGGGAAGTAGAAGTTTTGATTTTCCTGCTCCTCCGCTGTAGTTTCTTTTTCTGATTAATTTTGTTGAATATCCAAGAATCGTTTCTCCGGGACTCGTCGACCTTCATTGCCTCGGCACTTTTCTGGTGGTCACCATTGTTGATGCTCGCTTTTAGGACCAAAAAAACCGGCCAAGTGCGAGTCGGACTCGCGCACGAAGTGTTCCGTACCATTATCGCAAAAAACGGGAAAAAAAACACGTTTGTTGTATTTGTTGTTATAGTGGCAACAGAAATACATCATCTGTGAAAGTTTCAACTGTCTAGCTATCACGGTTCATGAGATACAGCCTGGTGACAGACGGACAGACAGACGGATCGCGGAGTCTTTGTAATAGGGTCCCGTTTTTCCCTTTGGGTACGGAACCCTAAAAAGAGGCCTATTTTCTGTAGCTCAAATTCAATAAAAAGTAATCACTTAAGAAAATGGCACTATTAATGTAATCATTTTTAGGGTTCCGTACCCAAAGGGTAAAAACGGGACCCTATTACTAAGACTCCATGATCCGTTTGTCTGTCCGGCTGTATCTCATGAACTGTTATAGCTAGACAGTTGAAATTTTCACAGATGATGTATTTCTGTTGCTGCTACATTAATAAATACTAAACAGACTAAAATAAATATTTAAGTGGGGGTCAACTGTCAACACGCGAAGGCGCACTGTTGGAGAATTAAGTGACTTTTGTGTGTTAGACCGCGAGTTTACACCTAAAAACATTGTGAAAGTGAACTTTTAACTGTGAAACCTGTGAACAATTGTTTGTAGCTTAAAAAAATAAGTGATTGAAACACAAAACAGTGATCTAAAAACAAAAGTGACAATCAAGTTTACATAGTTTTTTCAATCCACCCCCATATTTTTTTTATTTTTATTATTCATGTCAGGATGTCATCTGACATTTGGATAAGTGTTGCCATTGTAGGAAAATAATTACCACCATGCATTCCAAAAATGCTACTGAATTGACTAGAGCGGGAAATCAGGCTCAAAGTCAAAATAACGATTCCAATGAAAACCTAAAGAACATAACCTCGCCTAAGAAACTTGTCCAACAAATCTTTCATCCAAGCCTTTTCAATAGGCAACGATCTAGTTCACTAAGCGAAACTACATCCAAGCAGTCGGGTTCTGCCAACAATCCCATCCTATCTGGCTGCGAGAAAGACACAGATGAAGCCACAGAATTTAAGCCAGCCGCACAGACATGTACAGATGCTACTCAACCTCCACCATGGCAACGAGTTCCTACTTCTAAGAAAAGGAAAATATGCGACAACTCGCCTCCGCCAATTGAGTCAAATAACCGATTCTCAAACCTACCGGTTGACCTAACAGAGGACACTCACACTGAGCCTAAACTACCAATTAAGCCCCCTCCTATTGTTCTGTATGGGATTGAGGATCTGAACGAGCTCACCAAACTCATTGAGTCTGTAATTCACCCGGAAGAGTTTCGGTACAAAATAATTAATAAAAATCTCCTACGGATAATGATAAATACTACCGATGATTACAAGCAAGTCATTGATCTAATACGACAGAAGGGATTAATTGGACACACCTTCTCCCGTAAAGACACGAAATGCTACCGAGTAGTTATAAAAGACCTCCATCATACTACTCCACACGATGTCATCAAACAGGAGTTGGAAAAATCTGGAAACAGAGTCAAAGGAGAAATCATCAACCACCGCTATGGACCAAACAAAACACCAACTTCCACATTTTTTGTTAATTTAGAACCTAGCCCAAATAACAAACTAGTTAAAAATATTCAATATATCCATCACCAACGCATCAAAATTGAAGATCCACGCAAAACTAAGACAATTGTACAATGTCAAAGATGCCAACAATATGGCCATTGCAAAAACAACTGCATGAGGCCATACAGATGTGTCAAATGTGGGGAGGGCCACAAAACTTCTGAATGCCCCAAAAAAGATAGAAACACTCCCGCCAAATGCGCTCTTTGCTCCTGCGACCATCCTGCCAATTACAAAGGTTGTAAAGTTTACAAAGAAATAATTTCAAGAAAAATTAAACCAAGAAATATTGCTACCGGCATTCCAAACTTTCCTACTGAAGCAATCTGCTCCAATATAACCCCAGAAAGCTCCGCCCTACCCCGGCCAAACTCCTATCGCAGATCGGACCAAAAATACTCGGATGTTGTTGCTGGTCACCACAAGGTTCCTCCACGAGACAACGTCATTACATCTAGCCACGTAGAAAACCCTCAACAAAATGTAACAGCCATGGAACAACTCTTAATTAAACAAAATGAAAAAATCGACCTTCTCCTACAACAAATCAGTACCCTAATGGGCTTACTGACTACCGTCATCACTAAAATAACACCATAAATGCCTTCTCTACGAATCGCAATTTGGAACATCAATGGATTGGCTCCCAATATCCAAGAGTTGGAGACTTTAATGAAAGCCAACAAACTAGACGCCGTATTAATTTCAGAGTCGCACGGGACGTCCAGAAGCTCGTTCCGTATCAAAGGATATAACATTTACCACTGTCCCCATCCTGATGGTAGTGCGCATGCCGGCTCAGCACTGGCCATTAGAGCGAACCTGAGACACTCACTGATGGAATCATATTCTACAGCGCATATACAAGCTACTTCTGTTAGATTGGAGGACCGAGCAGGCCCAATTATTCTATCCTCAATTTACTGCCCACCTAGACACAAAATAACTTCAGACATGTTCAAAACCTACTTCAATACTCTTGGCCATAGGTTTATTGCAGGTGGTGACTGGAATGCCAAACACAAATTTTGGGGATCCCGCTGTACCAGCACTCGTGGGCGTGATTTGAAACGTTGTGTCGATGAAAACCACTTAAAACCTATATCTGCAGGTGAGGCTACCTACTGGCCTAGCGACCCAAGGAAACTGCCGGATCTCTTGGATTTCTTCATCAATAAGGGTATAGACAGCTTAAACACTACTATCCAATCGAGTCTGGACGGGTCATCAGATCACACACCGGTGATCCTCACAATTAGTACTAGTGAGCTTACTCGTGATATTACTGAGTCTCTGACGAATAACCATACTGATTGGGACGGCTTCAAGACCTACCTCAATGAAAACTTTACCGCAACTATTCCACTGAAGAACCAAAATGATGTAGATAACGCCTGCAGATATCTCACTAACGCCATTCAGGTGGCTGCCTGGATCAACACACCCTCCCGGCTCAAAGGTCACACTAACCACTCTCATCCACCAGACATAATGCAGAAAATCTTAGAAAAGCGCAGACTTAGAAGAATATGGCATCAATCCCGTCATCCTCTTGATAAACTCAATTACAACAAGGCAGCAAAGGAGCTAAAGGCTATAGTCAAAGAGTCTACTAACACAACGTTGACAGCTAACCTGCAGATGATGTCACCAACGGGGGTTGGTGGGAACTCGCTCTGGAAGGCCACTAAAAACTTAGATAAGCCTCAACAATCTTACCCTCCAATCAGATCAGAGGGTTCCTGGGCAAGAACTGACTTGGAAAAGGCCGAGGTATTCGCAACGCATCTATCCTCTGTATTCAAACCCAACGAGCGTGTTGCTGAAGAGCATGAAATTGACGCAATATTGGAACAAGACTTACAGATGTGTATGCCTATTATTCCCACAACACCTAAAGAAATAGCGAAGGAAATTAGACTGCTGAACTCGAGAAAAGCTCCAGGATTTGACCTGATCACGCCTTGCATACTTAAAAATCTTCCCAGAAAATGCGTTTCTTTCCTAGCTAGTTTGTTCAACGCAATCTTTCGAACATCTCACTTTCCTGACCTGTGGAAAATCTCCGAAGTTGTTATGATTCACAAACTAGGCAAACCTGAACACGAGGCTTCGTCTTATCGGCCGATAAGCCTAACGCCTGTACTCTCCAAACTGTGGGAGAGGATATTCCTCAGCCGTCTAAAACCGTGCATGGATGCCAATGATGTTGTTCCGTCTCACCAGTTTGGCTTTCGGAAATCTCACTCAACAATAGAACAGGTTCACCGAGTATACCAAACAGGAAGACAGGCTTTCGAACGTAAAAAGTACTGCTCAGCGGCATTCCTTGATGTTCAGCAAGCCTTTGACCGTGTCTGGCACAAAGGACTGCTGGCTAAAGTGAAAGAAAAACTTCCACACTCAATGTTCCTGCTCATCCAGTCGTATTTATCCGACCGTTGCTTCCAAGTGAAACAGGGCGAAGCAAGATCAAGATTGATAGAAGCAAAAGCTGGTGTACCACAGGGATCTGTTCTTGGCCCAGTGTTGTACAACATCTTTACATCAGATCTGCCCACATTGGATGGCATAACAGTAGCAACATATGCCGACGATATAGCCTATCTATCAGTTGATGACAACTCAGTAATGGCCAGCGAAAGACTCCAAAAACAGCTAGATGAAACTCATAAATGGCTCTGTAAGTGGCGAATACGTGCAAGTGCATCCAAGTCTAATCATATCACCTTCACGCTCAGGCACGGAAACACCCCACCTGTTAGACTTGGTCCTGACACCCTACCACACACAGATTGTGTAAGGTATCTTGGCTTCCACTTGGACAGGCGCCTAACATGGAAGTATCACATTAAATACAAGAGGGATGAGATAAACCACAAGTTCCGCAACCTGTATTGGCTCATGGGAAGAAACTCTGTGCTCTCTGTAGACAACAAACTCCTCATCTACAACTCGGTTCTCAAGCCCATATGGACCTACGGGATCCAATTGTGGGGCGTTGCCAGCAAAACCAACATACTCTGCCTGCAAAGAGTGCAAAATGGTATCCTAAGATCAATAGCAAATGCACCTTGGTTTGCTAGGAATGACGAAATCCACGACTATCTACAAGTGCCATCAGTAAACTCTGAAATCGAGCGATACAAAAGACAACACAAGGCACGCCTATCCTCGCATCCAAACCCACTAGTTACTGAACTGTTAAACCCGACAGCGGTGGTAAAAAGGCTGAAGAGGAACCACCTTCTATAAGTGGGAGGCGCAGCACCGGCTGCTCCACCACAACGCCATTTGTCATGGAACTAATTCGCTTATGGTCCGACGACCGATTGCAAATCGAAATAAATGAAAAAAAAAAAAAGTGGGGATCCCATACAACAAACGTGATTTATTTGCCGTTTTTTTGCGATAATGGTACGGAACCCTTCGCGCGCGAGTCCGACTCGCACTGGGCCGGTTTTTAAAACAGATGAAACCACGTAAAGATACACTCTTTCTCAATATTAGTGAGAAAACAATCATGCGTCTTCAATAAATAATCTTCATGATAATGGCAGTGTCTAAGGGTCCCGAGGGTGCAGTTCAGAAGTTGTTGGGTTAATAAGTGCCGTTTAACATCATGTCATATTTATGAAGCCCTTCCTTTAGCCCGATATGGTAGAGGAGCCCATACTGTAGCTTCATTCCCTAAACATCATTTTGAAAGTAGTAGTGGCAGTGTCGAGATTCGCGATGGTTTATACGCTTTTACTGATAAACAAAAACCGTGAATAACTTCTACTCAGTAGTGCTATTTTGTAAAAGTTACATCACGGGGATTTGGGGGTCATCATGGGGATCCTTGCAAAGGTGAGACGGTACTTCACGCCAGGGACGGATCTGCCAAACATCAACTTAATGCACTTGAGTCGATTGACAAACGGGCCAAGAGGCTTATCGGCCAAGATGCACTGGTCGCCTCAAAGCTCCAGAGTCTTGAACATCGACGCCAAGTGGCCAGTCTGTCGGTGTTTTATCGGTTACATTTCGGGGAGTGTACGATGGAACTGCACAATTTGATTCCGCCTTGCCCTTTCCATCACCGGACAACAAGACGTACGTACAAAGCGTTTTGCGAATACTTTCATTGTACGGACAGCTAAGTAGTGGAATTCCCTGCCGGAGTTTTTGTTTTCTGATAGCTACAACCTTGGGGTCTTTAAGTCAAGAGTGAATAGGTTACTTCTAGGCAAGCGTGCTTCACCGTCGACCACATTATCGCTCACCATCAGGCGAGATAGTGGTCAAACGCGAGCCTATCGATAAATAAAAATAAAAATAAAGTTACCACGGTAAGATTTTTTTACAGAATAGACCGACTGTAGCAAGAAGTAGCCGATATATGTATCCTAAGCTTCGATATCTATTTGCTTCGTTTAAAAACCGATACATACTGATTTTCATTTACACCAGGGACAAACCTGAATAATAGTCTACCGTTGCCAAGGCAGGCAGCGTTAAAAATGCATGACTATCTCACCTTGAGAGAATCTGTGTTTCGAATCTGTGATTTATCAAGAAACCACTGGAGAAATCGTTGCTTTGATCATTATGTAACAAAAGCGGGGCAAAGAAAAAGAAAATTTACTTAAGGTTACACTAGTCGATAATTATTCCATACAAACGTAGTCTAGGGATAATTCCACTGTTTGACGATGTACATTAAAAATAAAAAGTAATATCAATTTGTCTCATCATTATCTAGGCCTGTATGGAATCAAAAACGTAAAAAAAAAAACATTTGAAAGTTATGAGCGCCGAAAGTTCCAAATTTCAACACTAATTTTAACGCATTTTTGGGCGCAAATAAATACCATAAGAAGACGGATAATTACAAAACGGCCTGCATACAGGGATAGATTAGTAGTTCAACAACGCAAATAATTTTATTTTAAACAGATAGATTTAGTAGATTTTTCATGATATCTAGACTGCCAAAGGTCTGTTTGTAAAATTTCGCGCGCTCGGTTTCGTCCTAAATCATTATCCATTTCGCTAAAAATTTGCAAAAGTGTGTATTCGTACGTGAACTAGCTTACTGCTCATCACAGCATCTATCTCTTCCACACGTGTTGTCGGTTGATATAAAATGCATTTTAACCCCGCGCACAAAATAGTTCGTGCCGTTGACTAGTTTGTCTTCTTGCCCCATAATCACGGGCCGACCCACTTTCCCTCACAGAGAAAAATCCTGTGTTTCAGCAGTGGACACGTTGAAGACTGTCTTGTACCTACTTGTAGATGTGTACGTGGGTCACACTGAATGTTTTTAAAATAGGACAGTAAAAAAAAAAAACAGTCGAAAAAAAATTAGTTAAATTTCGAATTAGGAACTCTTTGGGAATCTGTAAGTGTGTAATGAATTCATATGTCATTTGTTTTTACAAATTGGCGGCAATTTAAAAAGTGTCTGTCGTGCGTCGAAATGGATTCGAGAAAATTTTCGCTCAATGATTTATTACGGCTTTCGTTGTGCGCAACAACAGTGTTATGATAGACTTCGATTAGCGTTTCATCCCGTGCCACTGTTTGCAACTGGTTTAATGAGTTTAAATGTGGTTGAAGCAACCTCACTGAGTTCGCGAGAAAGACGTCCAACGGCGACTACTGAAGATAATATGAGTGCTGTTCAGCTAATGATAGAAGCTGGTAGTAGGGTGATATATCATAACATTTAAATGAGCAACATAGCTAATACAGAGGTCCCGTATGAGATATTTTGCGGTCAAATCATTTCAGCTGTTTGGATTAGTTGAATTCATCATCTGCCTAGCCAATTCCCAACCGTGTTAGCCATTAAAATCGTCATTACCATTGTCGTCTTCGTCGTGTTATTTTCGTAATTTTGCTATGTTGTCGGAGATCATTGTCATTGAGGCTGGGGGTAAGAGCCCTAAAAAGGTGTCACCTATTTTACTGTATACTGTACCTTTAAAAAGAGTCCATAAGTTTAAATATCCAGGTCATATATTAACCCCAAATCTCAAAGATGATGACGACATTGAACTGGAGCGGAGAGCGTTGTCGGTTAGAGCGAACATGCTGGCTCGCAGGTTTGCACGATGCTCACTTTCGGTCAAAATAACGCTCTTTCGAGCCTACTGTGCGTCCTTTTACAAGAGCAGCCTGTGGGCTAGATATACCTACGCAAAGATCGTACAACGCTTTCCGTGTTCAGTACAATAATGCGTTTAGGATGCTGGTGGGACTGCCTCAATTCTGTATGCGCATGTAGATTGTTTCTACGCAACCATGCGCAAAAGGTGCGCAGGGTGTGGGACAGCTGCAAAAGTATCCTAAGTATGATTTCGTGTCGCCTAGAATGTGTTGTCGTGGGTCGCAGTTGTGCCATCTCACATGGGTTGTCGCAACTAGAGATGAAGCGTATATACTAGAACAGATCCAGGGACTAGGTATTTAACGAGACTAGGCTGCACCTATTCTAACTTTTATAATACTCGATCCACCTAGTCTCACACTCTCACTGTGCCTACGCAGTGCACGCTGTGCACGGCACCCGCGGCCCGCTCGAATCAAAGTACCGAAGACGCGGCGAAGCGAGATAGCATCATAGTCATAGCTCATTAATGTTTGCCAAAATCATACGTGTGTCAGTCACTTGAATTTGAACCCTAATTCAAACTGCATAAAAGTAACGCGACGCGCACTATGTTTTGCTAGAATATATTCTGTCCTTTTTTAACTACACTATTCCGCAATCCGTCCATCCTTGTCTGTCAATACTCGAGACTCGAGACTTGTCGGGACTAGGCAGACTTTATAGAATAGGTACTTTGACAATACTCGAGACTAGTCGGGACTATGCAGACTTTATAGAATAGGTACTTTGACAATACTCGAGACTAGTCGGGACTAGGCAGACTTTATAGAATAGGTACTTTGACAATACTCGATGCGAATTAAGACTCTGTGATGCAGTCTAGTATCAAGTACGGACTCGTGCGAATGTGATCTCGCTTCACGTATTGATACCTCTTGATTTTGCAGAATGTGACATTGAATTTATTAATTTTAGCTGTTTTCTTTTTGTTTGTTGTATTAGATAAATGTAAGGTTGGCATTTAATTTTTATAACTATTTGACTTTCTTTATTATATTGAATTTGAATACCTTTTTTGACATTGAATTTATTAAATTTTAAGTAGTGAACTATGTTGTTTATTTTGTTGTAATTTTTGGTTGTAAAATTTCATTTGTATAAATAATAATTCAATGATAATATGTTCAAACGCAATGAATATTGTTTATGTATAAATAAATGAATGAATGAAATGATACCTACTAGACGTCGCAAACACGTACTGTCGGACTTATTTAGTGTGATCGGTTTTCGTAATGAAATTTTGATAAATTGTTAAAGAACATATATCTATTTTTTATTACGACATTAATTCATGTGTTAATTGTTTTAAAAAATGTTTCCCAAAGGAAGTAGTATTTAAAAAAAAACAATAACAAAACTATACTGTACTTTGAAAAATTAATAGAAATCTTTTAATTACGCCAACAATCTTCAATGTAGATAAATCTTTTCGTTGACAGTCCTAAGCCTGTATAAAGTATGAAGGAAAGATTACAATTCATTACTGCGTACGTACGTATCTACACGTATCGGCGGTACGCCAAGACTAAGCATCTATAAAGTATGCGTATTTCATGGACTAGGTGGACTAGGTGGAACAGGTATTTGGATCGAGTATTTGTACGGACTTGGACTAGGTGCACCTAGTCCAAAATTCACCTAGTACGACCCATCTCTAGTCGCAACGGTGATTCACTGTTATTTGTTGTTTTGTTTGTGTTGTGTCAGTTTCTTAATATCTGTGTTACTAACATAGTTGTAAGTTAGCAACCAAACCATCTTTTGAGTCATGTATACTCGGATAAAGAGAAATTCTATTCTATTCTTATTTTATTAAAGACTAGCTGTGCCCGCGGCTTCGCTCCCGTCATCTGCCCACCTTACCCTACTTACCTTCCTGCCTACGTATGGTATGTAGGCATACCTGCATACCAATTTTTTTTTCTAGTGTCATTCTTTCGCGTAGAATCTTAACACCGCGATTCAGAAAATGACTTTAAATGCACAACGCCATCTATCGAATAGCGAGTTCAACTATCCGAGTAACTGAATTGCGTGTGCTGTGATAATTTTACTTCTTGAACACTTTAAATTCATCTAACTTCTGATAGAGTGAACCGATTGCGATGAAACAAAAACTAAGTAATTCTTCAAGTTACGCACAATTTTTGTGTATAATAGTTATCTACATAGGTTTCGTACATTTCACGTGATGCGTGCACAAATAAACAGACAAACATTCCAAAATTGCTAGAAATGGGTTCTGTTGTTTATCCTTTAACACCCTGGCTATTTTTTTTGGTTCTTTTTTCGATGTACAAAAAATATTTTTCTACAGATTTATTATATGTATTGATTGATAGCGGCTGCCCGTCTAACCCGATTCCTTTGAATACCCGTATTTTTCATGCAGTGATGTCTTATTCATCCTCCACAACATAGTTACTGAGTGACACGATGCTCCTTGGTAAGACTGATTTAATATCTAGACGTAGATCGCTCCGTGAAGCCTGTTAAGCTCCCAGGAAGCTTAAGCTTCTGTGCTTTTGGACGGAGCTAGTCTGGCTATGTTAGGCAGTGACCCCACGCACAACGGACCAAATGGGATTCTAAGTAAGATGTCATTGTACGAGGGGTGCGCGCACGTCCGCTATTCGCAGTCTCCTCCTGCCGCACCAACGCTGGAGTTCGCGCGCCTCTTCGACGTATGGCAGTAAAATTCAATGACGTTTTTGCAGACTTGGACATGTTTACATTGTCATCAAATAAGTTCAGGATCTCCTTGATCAATTTAATTAGTGGCTCAAAAAAGTAAAACAAGAACTGTAGTTTTATCTTATTTAATTGAATAACTTATATTTTGTTTTTGTATAAATGTGGTTTAATTTAAGATTTTGTTTTTATTTTTTATAATTGATTGAATTTTAATTATTTTTGATATTTTTTTAATTTTATTTTTTCTTAATGATCCTTTAGATTTTAAAACTTTTGACATTTAAATTGCATTCTAATTTTATTTTATTTTTTTACATTTAAATCAATTTTGAATTTTGATTACTTTTGACATTTTAGTAATTTATTAATTTAATTACTTTTGATACTTTATGAATTTTAATTACTTGCTGATTATTAACTTGATAATTTACTTTGAATTTTGATTAATTATTTTGTTATATTTTATCTCTGTATTTTTAAATTATTTTTGTTTTTGAATTTTAATCTTATAACTTTGTTTATTTGTGTTATTCTCAGCCTCAGTTGTGGGCATTGGTAGGTAACATTATTTTATTAAGTTGTGGATAACGTCGTGGGCTACACATATGTTACTTTTTTTTTTTTGTCTTTGTATTGTTTTGTGTAACTGTTTGTTTTCCCAAAATAAATAAATAAAAATAAATAAGTAAGGAAAATGGAGTCCCTACCACTGCCACATCTAGAAGTAGGTACTGATCCGATTAAGCAACTTGTTTCACTGAGAGAAAGTTATTTTAGGCTACTTGAGTTGCTACATCGTGAGACGGACGATACCGCTCGGAGATGGAGCCGTGGACAACCGCCTCGACGCCTAAAACCCTGGCGTCCCGCCTGCATCATGGGAAAGCGGGACTCGGGTCACGAGCGGTTAGATTGGGGATTCTGTCCAGGAATGATGGTGGCACAGTGATCACGTGGTGCCATGCACAGCGAGGCTCAGGGGAGACGCTTAGTCTCCCCAGGGATGTGCTCTAACAGGCGTTGCACAGAGAAGGTTCGATGTAATGGGACTCCATCCAAGTGATGATGGATCACTGAGGTGATTTTAGTGAGGTAAAAATCCCACACTTCCTGGTGTTTTCCTTGAAAGTCCAGGTGCCTTTTGAAAGATTTCCCAGTCAACAAAAAAAGCCTATAACCCTAAATCGTCAATCGTGTAATAAGTTTTCATAATTAAAAGTTCTTTAAGCGCCATTTTAAATTTTACTGTAGTGTGAAGACATCGTTAAATAGGTCTTGACCGCCCAAGTGTCCTCAAATAAATGCCGTTAAAAAAAAAGAACATGGTGTCTTTTGTTCAAATTCAAATCCAAATTCATTTATTAATTTTGTGAACATAGGGAAAATTACAGATGTTATAAATAAAGATCTAATTTGTCGCCGTATTGTGAGGGTTGCCATTTCTCTATCTTTTTTCTTCCAAAATGATCGAGTGGGGTATCAAAATGAATGGTTTTAGAGGTGATTAAAAATTATAAACCACTTACATGTTTAAAAGTTGTAAAAAAAAGTGTCGCCTGCTTAAGAAGCGAACTAAAAAGCTGTAAACAAGAAAAATCATGCTGTGCAGTCGGAGGAAATATTTTCGCAAACTGCTGATGGCTGACCCCCTGATCCCCCAACTGCACAGCATGATTTTTCATGAAAACTTATTACACGATTGACGATTTTCTTAATGATTATACACTAACTGACTGACATACTATTACTCTGATTGACATAATTATTATTGCGATCCTCTCATTGACTTATTATATTTTATTTTTCATTGCTGTGACCACGCTGACATTTTTTAAATTAATATTATATTCTAATTCTAATGATCTACCACTTAATTTTGATATACTAATTATTTGGAATTGTAAACCTTTGCATGCCCATGTGACGGTAAAATATGGAGAACTTTATTGTAAAAACAATATACCCATGTTTGCAAAGAAATAAATGATTTTGTTTTTTTTTTATTTTCTTATTTATTAAAAACAGTCAAGTAGTTTGAAAGATACGAGGTAATAAAGATTATTACATACATACACCACAGAGAGGAGGCCTGTGTCCCAGCAGTGGGAACATTAATAGGCTGATGATGTGATGTGCGATGTGACATACACACAAGATACGCGCGAAAAACATAACCCTTTCCTTGCAGCGGGGTAAAGAGTAAACAGGTTTTCTACTTTTCATGCCGGGAAAATGCACGGTTTCTGGGGGTTAGACACAGGAGCAAAAACGCGGATAAAAGCAAGATGTTTTTAAATCTAGATATATTTATTTATTTAAACTTCATGCAAGATAAAGATACATAGGCGGACTTAATGCCTAAAGCACCCTCTACCAGTCAAACAAGGGTCATCATCATCATCAGCCTTTTTAATGTTCCCATTGCTGGGACACAGGCCTCTCTGTGAGAGGGAATGGGCCGTAACCCACCACGCGGGCCCAGTGCG
This sequence comes from Orthosia incerta, assembly GCA_948252205.1. NCBI lineage: Eukaryota > Metazoa > Arthropoda > Insecta > Lepidoptera > Noctuidae > Orthosia > Orthosia incerta. The sequence goes on along the minus strand of OX411769.1, from coordinate 16,221,325 downwards.
GGTTGGTGGATGTCACATTTCTTCGAATAACCAAGGGTGGCGGAGAGATAATGATAAAAAACATATTATTGTAAAATGGGTAGATACAAAAGAATAGAATTGATAAATAAAAATAATAAGAATAATAAGAATTGATAAATACGTATAAATATATAGGTATATAAAGTAATAGAAAGGCGTATTATTGAGGGGTACACTACATAAATACGAAAAACTTTATTCCGACAGTCACAAATACGAATTTCACAATACCGATTTTCATAATTCCGAATGGTTCAAAAATCCGAATATAAAAACTCCGATCGCACCCGGTTCCGTTCCACGGCTATAGATGGTGTTAGCAGCGATTGGCAAGTCAGTATTGGTTGGGTTTCTCGGTTCGTGTCTACGACTTATTTTTATAATACCTAAATTTCCATATTTCTGGCGTTTATAATTACTATTCTCAAAATACCGATAATAAGAAAATAATAAGATCGAATAACAAAAAATCCGACTTAATGATAATTTGAAACATCAAAAATACGAATTCCGATTATGAAAATACCGAATAATACAATTCCGAAATAAAAACGCCTTGTAAAACTGAATAGCAAGACAAATAAACACATAATTTCTCGAGAGAGAAGTATAATATAGTAGGCATGCAGCGTGCAAGCAGACATGCAGCATGCAAGCAGGCATGCAACATGCAAGCAGGCATGCAACATGCAAGCAGACATGCAACATGCAAGTAGGCATGCAACATGCAAGCAGACATGCAACATGCAAGCAGGCATGCAGCATGCAAGCAGGCAAGAAGCAAGCAAGCAGGCATGCAAAATGCAGCAAGCATTGTTTCTGTCACGGCTCCGGCGCTGCTGGGTTTGGGCGGCCCCACGCGGGCTTATCGTCGCAGATGGTTTTAACGCTCACCACCGCAGCTTCGGCTTGCTGGCCGGATTAGCCGGACAGCCTGAGTCGCGGCCCTGCTCCACGGCTTGCGGGCCGCCCTACCCCTCCGCGCCTACGCGGGTTTAATTAGACTCTAGGCTAGGGCAGACAAGACTGCGTGAAGTCGGTTTTGCAGCAAGTCGTTTCTGTCACTAAATTTTGTAGCACAACATGTTGACTTTTAGTTTATTCGAAGTATTGAAAATCGGAATGTCGTTTTTCGGACCGAGAAGCCTTCGAGCATTTGATTCTTCGAACGTATGAAAATCGGAAAACTAACAAATCGCATTTACGATTTTCGGTAAAATAAATTTCGTGATTTTAAATAATAGACATTATAATTCTTAGGTAGGTATTATGAAATTCGGACTTTTGAAAATCGGAACATCGAAATTCGGAATAAAATATTTCGGAGTATTTAGGTGTTCCGATTATTGAGACGACTCTGCTATTTGTAGAGAAAATAATTCCGCAACTACCGCTTAAATGCATACTGAATTACTGACTGGAAGGTCGAGAAGGAAGGTCGCATTCCAGAGAAGAATGGACTGAATATAAAACAAAAGAATGAATAAAATCAAGAAGGACAAAGCAAAAGAAGTTACGTCTAAGGCCTTGTACTACCTTCGATTTTCCTTCAATTTCTTTTCTACTACACTACAAGCTACTTGAATAAGTAATGCCTCGCCTGCAAATGACACTCGGTACTGCTTCCCACGGTATCATTATATGGCATGCATATGTCAGCCGGTCTTTCCCAGACTAGAATAATCTTTCTTTGTATAAAATCCTTGTTTGCCTTAGTATCGATCTACGAGGACAAGCAATCCTTGCCGAGGTCTGTCCGTGGATGAATTATAGTTACATTAGGAGAGCACGTTAATCCCGCAGGCTCTTATAACGTAAGAAACAGCAATTAGCAATGATTGCGCGATCAAACGCTTTATGTCATAAAAGTAGCCATTACCTACAGTGTGGAACTAAGGTTGAGCACTGCTCGAACCCCAAATACCTGTGTGTGCCTTTGGATAGGGCCTTAACATATAATACACACTGCTACGTAACAAAGCAGAAGGTCGGGAACCGTAATAGCTTGCTCCGTCGCCTTATTGATAAACTAGCTGACCCCGCGGCTTCGCTCCCGTCAACTGGCTACCTACCTACCTACCTCCTACCTACTTACCCAAATTATTTTATTTCCCATAACTACCCTACCCACCTACCCTATCTACCCTACCTACTCTACTCTACCTACCCTACCCTACCTTACCTACCCTACCCTACCTACCCTACCTTACCCTACCCTACCCTAAACCTAAAGAACAATTCCAGCATACATTATATTTGCGTAACTTAAACCGTTTACGCAGCGCACGCAACAAAAGCTCTCCAAAAGGAATATTTTTGCTCGTTTTTGCAACATTTTTCATTTATGCTCGGCTCCTATTGGTTGTAGCGTGATGTTATATAGCCTATAACCTTCCTCGATAAATGGACTATCCAACACTAAAATAATTTTTCAATTCCAACCAGTAGTTCCTGAGATTAGCGCGTTCAAACAAACAAACAAACTCTTCAGCTTTATAATATTAAAATAATAATAATTAATATTAATATAGTATATATAATATAGATAGATGATAATGATAAATGACGAAACCGGTATGTCTCTATGCTTCTCTGCTGGCGAGTTTGCGTGCCCAGTGTGGCACCGATCCACTCACGCCTAACAAGTAGGCATTGCCCTAAATGAGACGTGTTACTAACTCCACTTATTAAGCTCTACCCAATAGCAGGCATAGCACCACCTGTTGTGCGAAGGGATGTCGCATGCGCGATGGAAAGGACCAGGAATCCGATACCCGACATCCCCTCTACGACTATTCAACAACTCTGGGTAGACTGAAAAGTCTTAAGAGTTTCCTACGAACTACACAGGCAATCCAGGATAGGCCGCCTGAGGAGAGGAGAAAGTTGTGGCTAGAGAAGTGTCCGCCACCCCATGACTTTGTTGAGCCCATAGGTTGAGCCTAAGGAACATCTACCGCTTGGTCATGAACTGCAGTGGCCCATATGGAACTGTAGGAATACCCAAGTAGGCCGCTGCAAATGTAACTTGGCAAAGTGGGGGATTATTGACTCGTCCAACACCCGATGCGAGTGTGGTGCCCCTGTACAGACTATGTCCCACTTGCTGGAGTGTCCTGGCTGTCCTTTCACTTGCACCCTGGAAGACCTGCACAGTGCTTCTGACGCTGCAATAAGCGTGGCCACCTACTGGGCCCAGAAAATCTAATTAAATGTGCCATCGAATCAATAAGAAGAAGAAGACCTACAGTGTAGGTATGGTAGGTCATACACCATCGTTTCCTAATCGCTCGCTGCATAATAGATATTGTTCACTTTGTAGTGTTTTTATTTGGAAATCGGTTGTATTTTTTTGTAGTTAAAAATGTATTTGCTTTTTTTGTTTTTTTTTTGTTTTGGTACCTATCTATAATGCCCACAGTTATAACAGAATAGACAAAAAATATATACGGTTGAATTGAGAATCTCTTCCTTTTTGCAGTCAATAAAAAAACTTTTTTGCAAAAAAATACTTTTGCGATATAGACTTTCATAAATAAAGTTATTTTTCACTTTGTAGTTTTTTATTTGGAAGTCGGTACTATTTTTAGCAAAAAAGTTTTTTATTTTACCCTTTTTAGTTGTACCTACTTATTAGGCAAGTTGTTTAGTAAGTACCTATAACGCCAGAATAGATTACCCGAATAACATGAAACTTGAACATAATCGGTGAAATGAGGCATCTTACCGCGTACCCCTTTCGAGCGTACTGGCGTGATGTTATGTTATGCGACGGCTGCGGTCTCACAGGTGGTGAGCCGCATACGGCGCCTTGGCCTGGAGGTGGCCCTCAACAAGTCGGAGGCCATGGTCTTTCATGGCCCCCGGCGGGCGCCACCGCCCGATTCCCATATCGTCGTCGGGGGGGCTCGAATCGCTGTCGAGTCTACCATGAAGTACCTAGGATTGGTGCTCGACAGCCGATGGGATTTCGGCCCCCACTTCCGGCGGCTGGCGCCCAAGTTGTTGGGCGCGGCTGGGGCGCTGTCAACGCTGCTTCCCAATCTGGGGGGACCGAGCGCCGCCTGTAGGCGGCTCTACGAAGGGATCGTGCGATCGATGGCCCTGTATGGGGCCCCGATCTGGGCGGCTGACCTGACGGCCGGCAGCATCGCTGTTCTTCGAAAGCCGCAGAGAGCGATGGCCGTCAGAGTCATCAGGGGGTATCGCACGATCTCCTACGAGGCGGCTTGTGCATTGGCCGGATCCCCGCCCTGGGACCTGGAGGCGAAGGTACTCGCGTCACTGTATCGGTGGCGCGAGGAAGCGCGGGCGCGGGGCGAAGGGCTGATGCAGCGACAAATGGAGTTGCGTCAGTCTCAGCTTCGCGAGGTCCTGGTGGCGGAATGGCGGGACAGGCTTTCACGCCCTACCGCCGGCCTCATTACCATCGAGGCGGTTCGGCCAGTGCTCGAGCGCTGGCTCGGGAGGAGGCACGGCTCTCTGTCGTTTCGGGTGACGCAGGTGCTCTCGGGGCATGGTTGCTTCGGGAAGTACCTGTGTCGCATAAACAGGGAGCCGGACGCCCGGTGTCACCACTGCGTCGACTGCCGGGAGGACACGGCGTGGCATACGCTGGCAGAGTGTGCCGCTTGGGAGGAGCCACGCCGTGCCCTCATCTCAGAAGTAGGCAGTGACCTGTCGCTGCCAGCCGTAGTCGAGTCTATGGTCGGCAGCGAGGAGTCCTGGGACGCGGTGGTATCCTTCTGCGAAACAGTCGTTTCGCAGAAGGAGGCTGCGGAGAGGGAGAGGGAGATATCATCCGCTAACCCGATCCGCAGCAGACGCGCTGGGCGTTGGCGGAGGGCGGACAACGCCCTCTTCCAGCCCCCCTAAATGGGTCCACGGGTGACGGACTCGGGGACGTCCGTCGCCCCACCACACATCAGGACCTGAGGAGGCGGCGCGTTGTGTTCCACGCGCGCCCCTCTAAGACGTCGTGGGGGGAGTCTAACACCTCACTCCCCCCCCAACCCGAGATCGAGGCCCGCAAAGGCGGGCCGGCACTAGCCGGGGGTTGCGGAAGTATCGTTGTTCCCGCGACCCCCAGCGTAGGTGTGAGATGGAACACCGGGGTGGTTTTTAGTCAGTAGGAGTCTGACAGACCCCTCCGCCACCCCAGGGTGGAGGACATCCAATGAGGATTTTCCACCCCGGAAAAAAAAAAAAAAAAAAAAAAGGAAGTGGTATAAACAATAAACAGACATGCGATTGCAGCAATCCCAAGATATTTGCCGTTATCTATTGAAGAGTTCTGTTGTATATCTCCGAAGTTCTTCATCAGATCTTCACCAAATTAAAATGGGACAAATTTCGGAATATGCTCTTTTAAACAAAAAAAGATATTTCAAAATCGGTTTACAATTGACGGAGATATCGGTGGAAAAAAAAAAGTTACATAAAGTCGAACATAGAACCTCCTTTTTTTTGGTAAGTCGGTGTCGGTTATAAACTCTAAAACTAAGAGTCAGTTTCATCAAAACTTTCAAAGTAGTTTGGTCGTTTCCGATAAATTTTTGTTCTACGGCTGTTATTTACGTCGAATATTGTAGAAACGGTAAAAAATTTCAACACATTCAAATAAATCACTATCCTTCTTCGTTGCTTGAGCGATCACTTACATAGGCCGGTTTATGGGCCCACATTTCGGCTACCTAAATTTAGGGGACCTTTAAGCGTTTAACTGATCTCCTTCTAACAGCCCCGTAACCAGTCTTAGGGGACCCCTCAAACTTTGGAAATGTCAGTGGAAACGGGCATTACTGTCCGTAAGTACTATCAAAGATAATACTAATACTAATACTTAATGTTTTTTAACTTGGAATTTTGTTGTGCACTTGGATCACTGTCCTCATACGCAAATTTCCTATTACAACTGAGGTTTGCTGTTAGAAAACCCAATTATGGGTTAAGCTCGCCTATGTACATAACCTGTCCATTGTATTTGTATCTTCATGTTATGTTTTGTGTGCAATAAAGAATAAGAATAAGAAAGATGTAAAACTGATAGCCGGGAGCACCAGCTTGACGTCGCTGGCACAGCACTGCGCTCAAGGCTGTATACTTAGTGAATGGCACTCAGGGATTTTACTTAGCAATAATCAAATTACTAGGTATCTCTAGGGCCCATTTGCGCCGCATATCAGTTAATGCATTTAGAGCTAAACGTACTAAGGTTGCCCTAGTCGACGGCACGATCAATTTTGTGCGCGGGGTTAAAATGCATGCTATCTCATCCGACAACACGCTCGAAAGAGATGAACAGTAAGAAGCTAATTCACGTACGATTTAGCACTTTTGCAAATTTGTAGCGAAAGGGATGACAATGTAGGTCGAAAACGAGCGCGCGAAATTTTATAAACAGACCTTTGGGAGTATGGATATCATGAAAAAACTACTAAATGTGTATTTTCAAAATAAAATTATTTGCATTGTTGAACTCCTAATCTATCCCTGTATGGTGGCTGTTTTCCAATTTTCCTTCTTCTTATGGTATTTATTTCTGCCCAAAGATGCGTTAAAATTAGTGTTGAAATATGAAACATTCGACCCATTAGCAACGCTGTGACTCTTGAATCCTACAAGGTCTATACCCGCGAAACTGCGACACGCAGCGGCGGTAAACTAGGGGTTTGTTCTTTGAGATACCAATTCCTATCAGACAGGTGGAAAGTGATACACGAAGACACAACTAACAACTATTACTTACGTTTATTACCGCGGTGGTCTCCTGGTCAATCCCGTGTGGTCAGGGGTTATAGGGAAAAGATATAAATATAATATTAAGTAAATAAAGGACACCCGACGTGATCTGCGCCGGGGTTCTCGGCAGCCAGCAGACACCTAGACACGTTTCCGACACAAAAATACTTCGCTGCTCGCGAAATATCTACACAAACAAATGCACGGGCGATTCCCCGTACCACTCGCGGGTGGCGGACACAATTCAGGATAGTGATCGGCTGGTTATAAATAATTTTCAAAATACCAGACTAAGACAGACATTTTTTCCGTCACATTTCACACTATCACATTTTTTAGAATAGTCTGTCAACTGAGAATGTCATCAAAAAGCTGTCAAATCGATGACAGCGATTTTTTTTTTTTTCAATTTATTTAACGGCCATGGATACAAGTCCTTAAAGCCTAACTTAACTATTTAAAACAAATCTGTATTACAATTTTCCTACAGTACTAACAATGAATTTATACAAAGGTTTAAAATACAAAGATTCTGATAAAATTGTTTGCAAATCGTTCGGCACTTCCTTAACGCATACACTTTGTAACTCTGACACTAAGACCAAACGTTCAAAGTTAAATTTTTGACACTTCATTATTATATGATCAAGGTTAGCGACCTCGTTGACACAACAATCACACTTTCCTTCAGGTATAATTTTCAGTCTTGCTAGATGAGCTGGAGATTTACAGTGGCCAAATCTTAATCGATTAATTGTAGTTATGAAATTTCTGCTATCAGCGTCTTTGTTTTTATGATACCAGGGTCTTAGCGGCGGGACCTCCTGAATTTTTGTGTACCACTTGCCTTTTTCTTGGCTTATAATTTTCCAATACTCATGCCATAATATTTTTAGGTTCCTAGATAACTTTTCATGATAGTCTGTAAAAGGAACTTTAAGCAAAGCAGAGTGATCTTCATCACAAACTCCTCGGGTTGCCCTGTCCACCATTTCGTTGCCAGAGATACCACAGTGAGAAGGTACCCATTTAAATTTAATACATTTGCCTCTTTGTCTTAACTCTAATAAAGTTTGCCTAATGTTAAACAAAATAAAATTCAGATTATATCTATAGGAATTAGTTTCTAAAGCTAACAAAGCACAACTGACTTGATTACTATCTGATACAATTACAATTTTAGAACTATTTACAGAACTTACATACAATAATGCTTTATATATTGCATAGCATTCAGCTGTAAAAATACTACAATTAGAGTCTAATTCAAAGCATTTGGTTTCTTTTACTTGTGGATCATAATATGCTGCAGTAACTCTATTCAAAACTTTTGATCCATCTGTATACAATTTATAAATATTTGGTTGACTGTGTAGGTACTCTAAAAATTCAGACTGGCCAGAAACCTTTTCAAAATCAATAATAATTAAATAATTTGAAACAGTGTTGCAACAAAATAACAAAAAGGAACGAAACGTTTGGTTCGTGACAAACTTCAAAGACACAAAGATCCGCTGTGACTACTGTATTCTTCATAATAGTTAGGCTCTTACCGAGCGGTCATGGTGCGTTGTTGTAACTCGCCTCACAATCTATATCCACCTGAGTACGATCATGGGCGCCGCCAGGACTATCTTCAGCACCCTGAATCGAATATAAAATAAATAACAAAAAATATTCCTCACAGGACCACCCACCAACGAGAACAGTTCAACATTATCTCCGTGTTCACATTTTCATAACAAAACAAAGCGAAGTGCGGCGCCAACACAAACGGGGCTGCCAAAATAAACTATATTATTTAACGACTTCGTACTGGGAATATTGGCATTCCAGTATTTACAACACGTTATGGCTATTATTGGCAACGGGTTTGACACGTTACATCTTTTAATTTGCAATTGTAACAGTACTAGCTATTTATTTCATCTTAATGTTTATTTTATTAAGATTGAGAGACCCAACAACAGACAGGCCAACAATTTTTTCAATCATCATTATAGCCCTTTGCTAAGGATAGTTACAGCACTGATTACAGTATTTGTGCCACATGTTAAATTTAGTGTTGTTTTTTTTTTTTTTTTTTAACTTTGTATAGATTCTTTTACCGATTGTGAATGTGTGAACATTGTAGGCTTTCTAGATTTCTAGATGATTGTTAACATTTGTTAACTTTTTATTTCGTTTTACATAATTTTTTTTGTTTGTTTTTTTTAATTTCGTACGACTTATTGTCGGGCCTACGTTGTCCCCCCATATCCAAGTATTAATGCTGTAACATGGAAATATTGTAAACACAATTTTTTTTAAAAGAGTAACCATGGAGTTTCTTGCCGGTTCTTCTCCATAGGAAACGACTAACCCGAACCGTGCACCTTTTGTCGACGTTTTATAAGTGCCCATGTAGGCCTATGTAAAATAAAAATATTTGATTTTGATTTTGAACACACAGGCCATTTATGCAGCACTGGCAGGCCTTACGTGTATCGGGCGTGGGGCAGGTGAACATTTAAATTATTATTTTTAGACCATTTTATGTTATTTTCGATTTTAATTTGTTTACAATTTTATTTTGTCAATCTTTATAACTCTCTGACAACTTGTATAGTTTACGACATTCTTGTTGGCATGTTTAATTTAGGATAGTGTGTGACTTGAATGGATTTAATTTTAATGGATTCTATTTTTTTATCTAATGTTAATCTATGACATTTTATTTTAAGTGGATGGTGCAACTTTGCCACCTGTTTTATTTGACGGTAAAGTTGTTCCTTTTAGTACAGATGTAAAGGACTTGGGCTTGCACATCGATAATACCCTTAACTGGCGTACTCAAGTCGCTAGTGTGAGTCGGAAGGTCACTGGAACGTTGCGGGCTCTGTATCGTATGAAAAACTTATTACCATCGAACACGAAGGCAATGCTTGTGCAGGCCCTAATTTTTCCTATCATCGATTATGGTGATGTGTGCTACTATGACCTGAATGCAGATCTTCTCAACAAACTTGACCGTCTTCTAAATTACTGCATTCGATTTGTTTTCAATTTGCGTAAATATGATCATATCTCTGCGCATCGATCGCTTCTAAAGTGGTTGCCTATACGCCAGCGCAGAGAGCAAAGGGCACTAACCACCTTGTTCTCATTTCTCGCCTCTTCTAATTCCCCTGGTTACCTGGCCCCTCACTTTCAATACATCTGCGATAACCACAATAAAAATCTGCGGTCATCCCATAACCGCCTTCTTCAATGTCCCACTCAACGCACTGACTTCATTCACTGTTCTTTCTTCGTTCAGTCTATTTCTCTGTGGAATTCGCTCCCCCAGGCAATCAGGATGGCAACCAACCGGCTAACCTTCAAAGTTAAAGTTCGCGAGCACATTCGCAAGAAGTTGGCAGCAGTATCGTCACAACGCTAATGTTTTTCAATTATTAATCTAATATTACTAATGTTTAAGTATGTCTATATATTTAGTTTATTCTTTTGAGTATATATGTTATAATTATATAGTATTTATAGTTTATATATATTTTTGCATAACCCTTATTCGTCAATATTGCACCTACCACTAGTTGTCTCTGCATCACCCAAAGGTCGACTGGTAGAAAATGCCTAAGGCATTAAGTCCGCCTCTGTACATTTGTGTGCTTGAAGTATTAAATAAATAAATATTTTAATTTGAAATTTTTAATTTGGTAATTTTAATTTGGAAATTTTTAACTTGGTATAATCAATTTTTATTTAATGTAACTAATATAATATTATGGACAACCGTGTTTGAAAATAAATGAATTATTATTAATTAATAGTAGGAGCTCGTGGATAAATAACAGCCACACGAGGCGATTTATGCTTTGTACGTATGGGAGGGATGTCCACCATGTACCGATGGCGCATGGCCTTACGTCTTGTTGTCCGATGATGGAAACAAAACGTTTTGGAAACACTTTTATTATGCGTACAGCTAAGGAGTGGAATTCCCTACCGTAGTCTGTGTTTCCCGACAGCTACAATCTAGGAGTATTTAAGTCAAGAGTGATAAGGTCTACCCAAGCGTGTCACACCGTCGACCACATCATCGCTTGCTAACAGATGAGATAGTGTCAAGCGCAAGCCTATTAAATATTAAAAAAAACCAGCCAAGTGCTAGTCGGACTCGCGAACGGAGGGTTCCGTACCATTATCGCAAAAACGGCAAAATAATCACGTTTGTTGTATGGGCGCCCCACTTAAATATTTATTTTATTCTATTTTTAGTATTTGTTGTTATAGCGGCAACATAAATACATCATCTGTGAAAATTTCAACTGTCTAGCTATCACGGTTCATGAGACAGCCTGCTGACGGGCCTGGTGACAGACGGACAGACAGACAAACAGACGGACCGCGGAGTCTTAATAATAGGGTCCCGTTTTTACCCTTTGGGTACGGAACCCTAAAAAATACTAGGCGGAATCAAATTGTGCAGTTCCATCACACACACCCCAAAATTTAACCGATAAAACTGCTGGCAACTCAGCGTCGATCTTCGAGGCTTTGGCGCTTTGAAGCGACCAGTGCATCGTTGCCAATACTTCCATTCCAATGTGGTGATCGCGTTCGTCTGTGAATAAAATCTTGTTTTGCGTAGGTATTGCAACAATGTCTTAACATCAGCCGAGTTATGTTAATATTTACGTCGCCGTTTCTAGGTTATTATGACTGAGCTATCTTTATCTCTTCCATTTAATTCATTAATTCCTTTATAACTCACTATGTTGGATTTGGCAGACACTATGTACAATTAGTTCACGTAACAGTATACTTCATATAAAAGATAGCTTGATCTCTGCGACAGCTGTCAGTATCAATACAGTAACAATAGCGCTTGAGAGGCTTACAATAACGTATACGTCAGTTTGACATTATGTCGCAGAGATCAAGCTATATTTTATGAACTATAGTCCTTTTTCGCGGTATCACTCTCGTGGCCAAAAAGGTCCGTGAAAAGTTTTTTTTTCACAGACTAAACTCAGCTTATTTTGATTAAATGATGCAAGCGCGTGTTTAGCGTTGTAGGTAATGTCAATGCTCAATCATTAGTGATTGATCGAATCGATGTGACATGACCTACTCAGTTTAATTTTAATAATCTGTGTAAATAAATGTTTTATGAATATAAACGTAATATATTTAAATAGAACAGTGTTAATACACACAGAACCTACTTAAACTTTGATTGAAAGAAATTAGATATCTGTATCTAAACTAATATTATAAAGAGGAAAGATTTGTATTTTTGTATGTAACGAATAAACTCGAAAACTACTGGACCGATTTCAAAAATTCTTTCACCGTTGGGAAGCTACAATATCCCCGGGTGACAAAGGCTACTTTTTATCCCTGTATTCCCAAGGGAATGGGAACTACGTGGATGAAACCGCGAGGCGTCCTCTAGTCAACCATAAAATAAATGCGATCGATAGAATTAAGTCTTATATAAATGAGTTTAAATTAAATAAGAGCCGCTACTTTCTTAGCAAATGTAATTTTTGCCGTGCAATAGTTCCATGTTCGACCAACTTCGATTTCGATCACTCAGTATACGACACTATTTTGATGTAACCACAACGTGGCAACCTCCAAATGTCAGTTTAGTTTACAAAATTAAAAATCAGAGCGAATAAAGGATATTTTAGCGAGAGTGTAGCTTTCTTCCAGTATTTGTTTGCACTTAATCTGATAAATACCTACTTCTAGAGATAATTTTTAACCGACTTCAAAAAAATGAGGAGGTTCTCAATTCGTCGCCTATTTTTAATTTTTTTATGTATGTTCCCCGATTACTCAAAGACGCCTGGACCGATTTCAAAAATTCACCTTTTGTTTTGAAGGATATAATTCCTAATTTGTCCTATAGTCATCAGGTCAGGATCTGACGATGGGATCTTAGAAAAATCGAGGGAACTCCTCAAATATAACAAACATACATATAGCGATTTTGGTATTTGCACCAACAATGCAATCATTTGCACTCAGAAAGTATCATTTGGTGAAGTGGAACTCATGAAGAAGACCACAGATGGCCACTGGAACTCCGAAATGCTAAGTATATCACGGGTATAAGATATCTCGAATAGTTAACCGACTGTGATGAAGCATATACTTATAAATAAATGGTACTGATGAAAATGGCACCATCGAATTGATATGATGATGAAGCGGGAAATGTACTCGATTGAGCAGTCGAGTACATTAGGTAATGTCAAAAAAATAATACGCCATAACTTTCAATTTTGAGTTCGAGTTGAGCATGAGACATTTTTTTTTTTTTTATTTATAATGGGTTTGCTCTTGACTCTAGTGACATGCTTATTATTTTTTGACATTAATGTACTCGACTTAGCAGTCAAATGTCAAAGACTTTTATTCTTCAGCTTGACTTGTGATAAATCAAGTCGAGCACTGTAATTTCAATTTATACCACTAAGCTATAACTGTTAATTGAATTTTCGAGGTGACGCTCAAGGCGTCAGTAAGATTAGTTAAATAACTGAGCACCCGAAATGTCAAACAACACCCTGGTAGTCGCGCGGCGCCCCACGTTCGCCTCTTGAGCCAATAGCAATGAGGTAGGAAAACTATGGAGACGACATATTCTACTATTGAAGAATAGTTATACAAATATCTATAATATCGACACACGCATGTCAAAAAGCGTTTTGTCTCTTTTTAACTAAACAAGAGCTGCATATGAAAAGAGAGACATCTAAATGTTTGTCAAGGACTAAACTTGGTAACACTTTTGAGTGACGTCAAAATCATGTCTATGCGTGACCGGTCGCCATGTTGATTGCCGAGTAAAATTGGTAGTTGTGTGCCGTATATGTATGTTTATCTGTGTAGTTGTGCTGTCAAACAGTTGCAAATGGCTTACCTCATTGGCTAATGGGCAGCCATCTTAATTGCCCGATTTATGTAGGTATGCACGCTAATTTCGTATTATGGCAAGTCCATAGGTTTTTAAGTCAATGGCCAATAGTGAGAGTCGAAAGTCACAGTGACATTGACATTTCGGGTCGTATTGACAGGTCTGCTATTTTGACCGTGTAGTGAAACAAGCTTCCGTCACCCGTGCCCTATTCTACTGGAACGGTATTTTTACAAGCTTTTGTTTAGCTTATAATGTTTGTAAGTGTGTTCGGGTCAAATCTTGCATATGAATTCTAAAGCTTAGTTATCCTCCACCAATTAAGATGAAATTTTGCTTACACGTTTAGTTTGGATGACAATGCATGGTTAGCTAAGTGACGTCATTCTAAAACCTATATCGCGGAAGGTCCAAGATGGCGGACTAGTTATTTTTTGTGCACTGCCATGATATGGGTATCAAATGAAAAGGTTTGCTGAGATTTGTACGAAAATAGCTTGTTTATAATTAAGTTTTTAAAATGAATAATTTTGTTTTTCTTGTAATAAGTCCAATCACTCAGTGATAGTGTACATTTTATTCGGTAAAATTTTCAAAATTCTTCAAAAGATTTTTTTGTGGGATATATAAAACTAGCAAAGCCGCAAGGAATCGCTAGTGTTAAATAAACTAAATAACAAGTCATCATCAACAGACATTTAATGTGGGGAAAAAAACAAACCTACTTCCTCTAGCTTCATTGCCTCGGCGCTTTGCTGGTGGTCGGCAGTGTTGATTCTGGCTTTCAGGAGTTGCAGTGGTTTGGGAATAGTGCGGTGGTATTGTCCCAATTAAAATCCTTTTAATGTGCCCCCTGCTGGGACACAGGCCTGCTGGGCCACGTCTTCGAAGTTTTCCGGTTTCCTCACGATGTTTTTCTTCACCGTTTTGAGAGCATTGGTGAAGAAATAATTTACACAAAGTAAATCGCCTGCTGGGGTCCGAACCCACGACCTACAACTTGTAAGTCGCGGCCGTTACCACTGGGCCACCACCGCTCTAGAGCCCCTACAAGTTTCACGAGCTAAAAACAGAAAAAAGCTACTTTTTCAGGGCAAATTTCTCAATAACTACAAGTTATATGATAAATCTTTTAGAACAACTTTTTGCGTCACATACTTATCTAGGGAATAGACATTACATATTTTTGATAACTGCTCAATTAAAATTAGAAAAAAAATATTCCTAACACACGTTTTTACGTAAACCCGAAACACCAGGTTTTTCAATTGCTTTTTCAGCTTACTGAAGGCGAATAACAATCTGCAAAAAATGGTGTAGACTGGGCATATAGTATACTAGGGAGCCACCAATTTAGTTTTTTAAAGTTTATTGTATTTGTACTTAAAAAAAAATATTGTCCTCGCGGAAAAAAGGCAATTTTATCATGTGCGAAAGCGTCGTCTACGTGTAAGAATATGTTGAATATAAAAATAACTGATAAATAATTTGAAACTTGAGGTGTTTATCAAACGAATCCAATTTTTATATTTTATTTTTGAGTACTTATTTTATTTTAATAAATTGTCTTAATATTGCCTTATAAACCGTTGCGCACGCGCGGGACATTCAATTTTGCTAATGGGCTTGTAGACGATGGACTTTTGTCGTTTTTTTTTGTCATTATATTTTGTATCATATATCTTGTAGTTATTGAGAAATTTTCGCTGAAAAAGTAGCTGTTTTCTGTTTTTGGCTCGTAAAACTTGTAGGGACTCTTAATAAGTCAATGAGCTGTTATGCACTTGGCATAACAATTCATTGACTTATTAAATCTCGATTAAAAGCCAACAAAAAATAGCGAGTTTATAGAAAATGGTTGTTAAATGAGATCGAGCTAAATGGAGGAGACAAAGATAGCTCAGTCATAACTCGTAACCCAGTAATGGAGACGTAAATATTATCACATCGGTCCGCTGTTGTTTAGACATTGTTGCGGTATGTTTGCGATGGACTGCTAAAGACCGCGGTAATCTACCTACTGGATGCGAGACACACAGTATCAAATTACTAATCAATGTACAGACACTTGGGGAAGGCTTATGACCAACAGTGGACATCTTTCGGCTGAAATGTTGATGGCATTTATATAAAAAACTTTTCAACAAAAAATCAAACCGACTTCCAGAACAAAAAACTACAAAGCAAAATATATCTTTCTTTTCCGAAGTCGGTGTCTTTTGTACTCATTGTTTTCCGTTTTTCGACACCGACTTCGGAAAAGAAAGTTATGTTCTTCTTTGTAGTTTTTTGTTCTGGAAGTCGGTTTGATTTTTTGTTAAAACTTTTTTATTTTTTCTTTATAGTTTTGGTAGGTATCTCCAATTAACATGATAATCAATTATAGCCAAAGGACATTCCTGAAGATTCCAATAAGCCCAAACACAACAAGGATACATTGTTTTATATCAGAGTTCCAGTGCCTACCTTCTAATAAGCCTTGTCTGTCAATTTTGAGTTCGAGTTGAGCATGAGCCATGCTGCAAAATAAGGTTCGGCTATACGCTCAATCTTGCATGCGCATAGTTTATGCAAAAATTGGCGACAAAACTGCATCATATCTTCACGATAGCGACTTGCTGGCGCAAACAGTTTGTATAGAAATTGGCGTAAGATCTGTATGGCGTCCACACAATAGCGACTTGCATGCTTGTTGCTTGTTTGCGCATTTATATTGTACCATTTTCACGTACCCATATGCAAAAAATTGTGAAAATCAATTTTGTTGATAGCATTTTGTGCAAGCCATTTGTGCAGTTTACCGTTTTGCCGTCTAAACGCTCATGTTTGCTTGAAAAACAAGAATTTGTGCAAATAAGATTGAGCATGTAGCTGGCGGCCTTATGAGCCTTAGATTTTAAGGTTCCCCTAGTCGACGGCACAAACTATTTTGTGCGCGAGGTATCTCATCCGACAACACGGGCGAAAGAGATAGATGCTGTGATGAGCAATAAGAACCTAGTTCGCGTACGAATTAGCACTTTTGCAAATTTGTATCGAAATGGATGATCTTTTAGGATGAATACAAGCGCGCGAAATTTTATAAACAGACCTTTGGGAGTATAGATATCATGAAAAAACGACTAAATGTATATTTTCAAAATAAACTTATTTACATTATTGAATTACTATTACTGCGCACAAAATAGTTCGTGCCGTCGACTAGTGTACCCTTATGTGTGGAAGTGAAGGTTGGGTATGGCAAAAAAGACATGAAAGAAGGATTAATGCAGTAGAAATGCGTTCTTTGCGAAGTATGTGTGGTATAACTTTAAATTATAGATTGAGGAATGATGTAATAAGACAATGTTGTGGTTTAAAAGAAGATGTAGAGACTAAAATTGAAAAGAGTATGCTAAGATGGTTTGGCCATGTTGAGAGGATGAATGAAAGGCGACTAACGGAAGTCTTAACAAGGCAGACGTGAATGGAAACGCCGGGAGGTGACGCACTAGAAATACATACATAGACCTTATTGGTGATTTTCTTCAGAAAGGCCAGGTGCGCAGTACTCATCACCGGCGTGTGTGTATGACAAGATGTATGAACGTGAGTGAAGCAAAAGAAGTATGTAAGGATCGTAGCAGATGGCATTCTGTAATTTCTGCCTACCTCCATGGGAAAAAAGCATGAGTTTATGTATGTATGCATTTTCCAAAGTCGCCAACGAAAATAAAGTATGCAAGAATTACGCAGTCGTCACAACAGATAAAAAAAACTTGTGAACCGCTTTAAATTCTTGTAGTAGGTAACGCGTGCCCAGATAGTTTATTATCTAAACTAAATACTACTGCACGACTTTTTGGCGGGCTGCCACGCAACCAAAGAGATCGCATGGTAATTTAATTTTCATCTGTGAAGAGGTCTAATAGTTTTGGCAGCATGACATTTGACAGTTTGTGTGTGTAATCTGTGGTGCTGTTTTCGGGGGAAATTATGTTGTTTTCTGTAGCGAAAACATACTAAATTTATGATTGAACAGTGAACAAATTATAGCTATGCCTGTGAATTATGAGCACTAGGTGACAGCACTGAAACGGTTGTCTACCTAAAGGTCGTAGCTCATCTATACGACCCCGCTCCAACACCGCTTCAAACGGAGATGACTGCTCCCTGTCCACGCGCCGACAGCTAGCTCGCAACCAGCTGTCCACGCGCTTACATCTAGCAGTCAACTGTCTGCCCACGCGCCGACCTCTTTCGCCTTCCTTTTTCGACAAGCTAGCAAAGTGATTCACAGTCTACGTGCGTACGGCGCGCAGGCGGCCCGCTTGCGCGTGGTAAGCATGCGGTAAGCGAAACGTCAATTTTCGAGTGGTAAGATGGCGGTAAGCTAGCTGACAGCGAGCCGTCTGCTAACTTGTGTTGGCAATGTAAAGTATGTCTACAGAGGACGCCCTGAAGCTAACATTTCAATGAAAATTATTTTTCAATACAATTGTTAAACATGGCGTACTTTGAGAGGCTATAATTATGATTCGAAAGTTAAATCTTACGCATAGGCATCTTTCTGTTACGCGGTCGTGACTTTTGTTTACGAGCTCGATCATTATGTTTGCAGTTTAGTTTTAAATTTATAAGTCAATTTAAAAAGTTTAGTAGCAAGGAGTTTTCAAACATAGAATAAAATGGGATGGATTTTCTACGAGGAAAAATGAATGATTCCGTACGTTTTAGCATTGAATTCTCAAAGTCTTTTAAATGTTTGTTTATTATATTCAATTACCAGTTTTAATTTAATTATTTTCACATCAATATTTGTCAAAAATCGAATAGGCTGTATAGGCGGTTTTCTTTGTAAAAAAATATGTCTAATTGCAAAAACGCGGCATATTGAAATTTTTTTTTGTGAATAAACAAATCTAATTCTTTGACTTGTTTTTACTGTTTCTCACAACTGTATTGAAAAACGTCGTGTGATACACGGGTGTGTAGGTTATTGCAAACAGTGTGCTTAGTGCGAGTTTTTTAACGTACTCACTCGTGATAACGTAAACGATCTCTTATGTCAAAATGTATACAAAAAAAAAAGGTTTTGCCATGCCGTCACCAGACGGCGCTTATCCCGTTTCAATACAAATTGACGTTTACGTTAACGCGATTGAGCGTGAGTAAAAACTCGCACTAAGGCCTCGGTGTCATTAAAAACTCTCGCCTTCGGCTCGGGCTTGTTAATGACAGCTCGTTTGCAATAACCAACTTTCCAACCTTGTATCACAATGTACTATTTTCGGGTGGGAGCGGTGTCGATTATGTCGGCTACGACCTTTAGTTGCGTTTTCAAAGGAAAGGACCTCTTGCCAAAGTGAAGCCAGTTGGTGGAGTGAATTTTTCCGAAAACCCTAATTTGTGCGGACACAAATATTAAGATTCAAATTCAAATATATTTATTGCTCAACACAGTACATATTCAAACATTTCCAGATGTCAAGTGAATGCGCAGTCCAATGTGTTGCACCAATTTAGGCATGCAAAATTATCATTAAAATTACACAATGTCATAAATTCCAATTAATACCCTATGCAATGTTATATACTTAATCAAAATAATTAAGTTAGAAAAGAATAATTGAGTTTCTAGTCTCTACGAATTCCACGGTCTGTGGAATATACAATACACACGTGATGTTAAGTTATTTTCAGTAGTTTATGCTAAGCCTTGTCTGTCTGCCAGTCTCCGGATAGCTTTATTCCAAACTTATTTATTTTTCCGGATTGAAAGTGCACTTTTTAGATTGCTTTTCCCAGAAACATTCCATTTGTCTATCTGCTTTCTATTTTATTATTTTAACAGTTGTATAGCTGCCAAGAAATAGATATTAAGCATATTGGTTTTCTGAATTTAAAGACTGTTCATAGTTACTTCGAAACTACTTTATGTCATTTAGTACTAATTCAGTATTTAACTAGCTTCTCCTGTGGCCTCGCTCCCGTATACTAGCCCACTGGAACCATGACTATATATCGACTTAAAAAAAAACGAGTATTGTGCGATTCGGACTAGCGTACGAAGGGTTCCAGACCATTATCAAAAAAAAAAGGCAATAAAATCGCGTTTGTTGTATAACTAAACGTGTATATAAAATTTCATCTTAATCGGTGGAGTATAACTGCTTTAAAATTCAGATGCAAGATTCGACCCGAATACACTTACATACAATCATCATCATCATCAATCATCAATACATATAATAAATCTGTAGAAAAATATTTTTTGTACATCAAAAAAAATTCCAACAAAAATAGCCAGGGTGTTAAAGGATAACCAACAGAACACATTTCCAGCATTTTTGGAATTTTTGTCTGTTTATTTGTGCACGCATCACGTGAAATGTACGAAACCAATGTAGATAACTTTTATACATAAAAATTGTGCGTAACTTGAAGAATTACTTAGTTTTTGTTTCATTGCAATCGGTTCACTCTATCAAAAGTTAGATGAATTTAAAGTGTTGAAGAAGTAAAATTATCACGGCTCACGCAATTCAGTTACTCGGACAGTTGAACTCGGTATTCGATAGATGGCGTTGTGCATTTAAAGTCATTTTCTGAATCACGGTGTTAAGGTTTTACGCGACAGAATGACCAGAAAAAAAATTGTATGTAGTATGTATATATATGTTTATGTAGGGTAGGCAGGAAGGTAAGTAGGGTAGGGTTGGCAGACAGATGACGGGAGATGGGTCGTCGACGTATTTTTCGTTAACGAAACTAGACCGTCCATTTCCGTTGATCGACGAGTCGATCAACTAGTTGAATTTGTCGACTAGTTCATAACGTAAACTATGTTAAGTAGACGTTCTTTATAAACTTTGCGACGCGCGGCATTTACGGTTCGACTTCAACTTTCCGATTTAACGTAAACAAGTACAAACCGGTTTACCTCGCATTGTTTGATCGGTCAATCGCTTTACTCTTTTGCACACGTGAAACTATAATTATTTACGTCCTTTTCTTCTTAACACAATGCATTTTTAATAATGCATAGAAATATCAACTCTTTGTGTCTAGATTTAGAGTTCAAATTAATTTGCTCGATGTTCGTCCGTTGTTGTTATTTTTTCGGACGTATTATCTTGTACTATACTACCCGACTAAGTTCTCGCGTCGGTCTTCGCGTTACAAGTCGACATGAACATAGTCGAGTATCAGTTTAGCCTTCTACGAATTCAACTATTTCGTTGATTAACGGTGAACCGTCGAATTGTTCATTGTACGTCGACGGTCGAATTAACTAGTTCGTTCATTCAACGCCCATCGCTAACGGGAGCGAAGCCGCGGGCACAGCTAGTACATACATACATTGCAAGTTAAATAAAATATTGTAAAAAGTTTCTAAGGGCGCTGGTGTAATTACACACACTAATGCGCCGGTGTAATTATGCAGGCATAATGAGAGATAGCATAAGGCAGCTTTGTTTCTGGGACGATAATACATCTGTGAGGCCTCTGGTGGTATTGTAGATCCCAGGCGTGTCTTTTCTCCGCTAAAAAGAGCCAATTTCACCCGGCTCCAACTTTCCGTGATGTAACCGTGCCAATAACGGACCATCTTGAGCTTCTTGGCGTTACGTTGACATCGACTCTCAATTTTGGGCCATACATTGAGGCAAAGGCTCAGCTGGCTGCCAATAAGTTGGGAAGGATCGCGAAGGTGAGAAGGTACTTCACGCCGGAACAGCTGCTCAACTTGTATCAAGCGCAAGTTCGATCGTGCATGGAGTACTGTTCTCATCTCTGGGACGGATCTGCCAAATACCAGCTTGATGCACTAGAGTCGATCGAAAAGCGGGCCAAGAAACTCATCGGTAATGAGACACTGGTCAAGTCAAAGCTCCAGAGCCTTGAACATCGTCGCCGAGTTGCCAGTTTGTCGGTATTTTATCGGTTACATTTCGGGGAGTGTGCGATGGAATTACATGATTTAATTCCGCCCAGCCCGTTCCATCATCGGACTACCAGACGTACGGCGATGCGTCATCGGTACATGGTGGACATCCCACCCATACGCACAAAACGTTTTGGGAACACTTTTATTATGCGTACAGCTAAAGAGTGGAATTCCCTGCCGGAATCTGTGTTTCCCGATAGCTACAGTCTAGGGGTCTTTAAGTCAAGAGTGAATAGGTTTCTTCTAGGCAAGCGTGCTCTATCGTCGACCACATCATCGCTTACCATCAGGTGAGATAGTGGTAAAGCGCAAGCCTATTGATAATAAAAAAAAAAGATGTCAATAGGGATGCATAGGCGGTGGTACGCCAATCCCTCAACATAAAGTTTTCAATTCCTGTTTGAGTTTTACTTAACAGACTGTCCATCCAAAATACGTTACGGTGTATAACGTCACATCGTATCTCAAGACAAGATGTATTTTTAGGGTTCCGTACCCAAAGGGTAAAAACGGGACCCTATTACTAGGACTCCACTGTCTGTCTGTCTACTGTGTGTAACTGTGATAGCTAGACAGTTGATGTATTTCTGTTGCCGCTATAACAACAAATACTAAAAACAAAATGAAATTAATATTTAAGGGGGGCATTCAACAACGTGACTTGTTGCCGTTTTTTTCGATAATAGATAGATAGATAAATTATTTATTCAGTGCACACAAAAGACACGGCACAACAAACAAAATCAAAATTAAATTATTTTAATTTACATGTGGGTATTTAGAAAAAAAGGCGTCAACATACAAAAAAAAAAATAAGAAAAAGGAAATAATACAAATAAAAGTGCCACAAGTAACATACCTACTTCAATTAAAACACAGTGCGGTGTGCGTCTCAAGGTTGCACCAAATGGGAGTCCAGCTCAGCATGTGCCAGGCAAATAAACCTGACGCTGATATTCTGCTGGATTCCTGCAGTGACATACGGTCGCTGAGCAGTCGTAATATATTGGTGTTATGACAGGGTGAGGTACATAGAAACAATTGTTTTTCTATTGTGTTTGCTAACAGCACTCAAGGGGTAAATATGTTTACAATAAATAAATATACGTAAATAACATGTGTAGTTTTTAGGTATCCAACAAAAGATCCACAAGTTATTCAATTACCAAGAGACCATATCAAATAAATACCATACCATATCGTATAATGGTACGGAACCCTTCGTGCGCAAGTCCGACTCGCACTTGGCCGGATTTTTATTAGCATCGCGGATGTATCTATCAAGAAATATTTTTTTATATCTATATGAAAGCGATCGTTATGTTTTAACGCTTATTTTTTATAGATTTTACGATATCTTTGATGTTCTTTATATAACATTTGTTTATATATTTTTAGGTAAACATTCTTGCTCTTGAAGTGCGCGAAATAGTCAGCTTGCATTGTATTTTGGCTGTGTGGTTGATCTTGTTCACGGTTGGGAAAACTACGGGCCATGAGTAACGGTTAAGGGTCTGGCAGGTAAACCAAACTCTCAGAGATTAGATACAATAATTTATTAAAAAAAGTTGGGGATTCTTGCGAAGGTGAGACGGTACTTCACGCCAGAACAGCTGCTTAAGGTTACACTAGTTTAAATTGTTTCCATACAAACGTAGTCTAGAGATTATGCCACTGTTTGACGATGTACGTTCAAAATAAAAAGTGATATCAATTTGTCTCATCATTATCTAGCCCTGTAAGGAAGCGAAAAAGTAAAAAATGAAAATATTTGAAAGTTATGAGCGTCGAAAGTTCCACATTTCCACACTAATTTTAACGCATTTTTGGGCGCAAATAAATACCATAAGAAGACGGAAAATTGCAAAACGGCCTCCATACAGGGATAGATTAGTAGTTTAAAAATGCATATAATTTTATTTTGAACAGATAGATTTAGTCGTTTTTTCATGATATCTAGACTGCCAAAGGCCTGTTTATAAAATTTCGCGCGCTCGGTTTCGTCCTAAATCATTATCCATTTCGCTACAAATTTGCAAAAGTGTGTATTCGTACGCGAACTAGCTTCCTACTGCTCATCACAGCATCAATCTCTTCCACGTTGATATAAAATGCATTTTAACCCCGCGCACAAAATAGTTCATGCCGTCAACTAGTGTACCCTTAAGTTGTATCAAGCGCAAGTTCGATCTTGCATGGAGTACTGTTCTCATCTCTTGGACGGATCTGCCAAATATCAGCTTGATGCACTAGAGTCGATCGAAAAACGGGCCAAGAGGCTCATTGGCAATGAAGCACTGGTTGAGTCAAAGCTCCAGAGCCTTGAACATCGTCGCCGAGTTGCCAGCTTGTCGGTCTTTTATCGGTTACATTTCGGGGATTGTGCGATGGAATTGCATGATCTAATTCCGCCAAGCCCGTTTCATCATCGGACTGCAAGACGTACGGCGATGCGCCATTGGTACATGGTGGACATCCCACCCATACGCACTAAACGTTTTGGAAATACTTTCATAATGCGTACAGCTAAGGAGTGGAATTCCCTGCAGGAATCTGTTTTTCCCGATAGCTACAATCTTAGGGTCTTTAAGTCAAAAGTAATTAGGTTACTTCTAGGCAAGCGTGCTACACCTTCGACCACATCATCGCTTACCATCAGGTGAGACAGTGGTCAAGCGCAAGCCAATCTAAGATAAAAAAAAATATATATACATTTTAATAGTAACCCAGCAGGAGACTGGTGTGAGTTCTCAACATCAAGCGCATGTTAAATTCAAGACCGCCGTAAGAAAACCACTATCCTGTAGTTCCCAGAACGTAGGTGACTGGTGGCAGCCAGGAAGGTAGGTCGATCTTTGTGTCAGATGATGTATTTCTGTTGCCGCTATAACAACAAATACTAAAAACGGCATAATTTCGACTTTATTGCGGGTGAAACCTTTGCCAGTTTCAACATACGAGCTTGCTATATTGTACAATGACCAAAAAAAAAATAATTTTAATTTTACAAACCTCAAGTGGTTCTGTTTACCATCACATTTGTCTAGCACTTGTGGTTGTCAGATATTAGATTATTGGCAATACTTGTGACTTGAAAAATAACACCGGGTGTAATACTACGTGCATTTTGTTTCTTTGCCAATTTCTAAATGAAAAATATTTTTTAGAGAGCAAAAATTTGGCACAATACAATTTTTATTTCTGCAATTTGTGGACAAATAGCATGGCTTTTTTTTTAAATCTTGACTAGAATATGACGTAAAGAAACTACCTATTTATTATTGATACCACTATCTCACCTGATGGTAAGCGATGATGTGGTCGACGATGAAGCACGCTGCGCAATGTTAAATTAAAAAGATACGAATTATAAATAGACAAACAACACGGAGCACTGGTTGCCCAGTGGTATCGGCCGCGACTTACAAGTTGTAGGTCGTGGGTTCGAGCCCAGGCAGGTGCTTTACTTTGTGTAAATTATTTCATCACCACTGCTCTCAAAACGGTGTAGGGAAACATCGTGAGGAAACCGGCATGTCCTAGAACCTAAAATTCGAAGACAAGTGACATCCACCAACCCGCACTGGGCCCGCGTGGTGGATTACAGCCCATTCCCTCTCACAGAGAGGAGCCCTGTGTCCCAGCAGTGGGAACATTCATAGGCTGATGATGTGATGTGTGATGTGAAACAACACGGTTATTAGAGTCTGCAATTAGTAATCATATTCTATTCAGATAATAGCAACTGATAGCGTTCCACGTTGCACAGTGGTCAAATACCAGCGTAGCGTGGCATTGCAATGCGGTAAACCGCTTACCGTTCAGTATATACATGTCATAATACATGTACATATGTTATGGATCAAGTGATAAATACGGCATTATTCATAATGCCCAGGCAATTTGAAAAATGCTGCAATATGAGTAGGCAATATGATAAAATTACAAAATAATTAATGTACATCGTCAAACAGTGGAGTAATCGCCAGACTACGTTTGTATGGAACAATGATCGACTAGTGCAATCTTAAGAACACTAGATCAACGCTGCAGAATTCATTCTAATTGATAAAAACAGCTTCTAAACCATCCAAAATTGTTTTTACCCCGACCTTGCTAGCATCAAAATAAGAATCGGAATACACTCAGAAATAAATGTAGAATGTGCTCGTGACTTATTTATTGCCCAGTGCGATGGAATATGTGCGGAGTGGACGGTAGGGTTGGCGGAAATGAAGAAAAGAAAAAAACATTTACACAAAAAAGAGACCGACTTCTATTGCCTATAGCAAAACACAAAAAAAAGTTAACTAAAAACTCAAAATACCCGACTGCTTATGAAGCTAACTAAAAAGACGTAAACAAGAAGAAAATTATGCTGCGCAGTCGCAGCATAATTTTCAACAAAACATCAGCTCACTGTCATTTGAATTGACAGATTTTGACTGAGCTTGACGTTGACAGAGGACTTGTAAAAAACGTGTTTGCCGGAGAAAGACGTGATACGGTCTTGATCTGGTATTTTGAAATCGTTTTGTAACCAGCTGATTGATATCCGAAATTGTAATCGCCATTCGCGGGTGGTATTGTGCTTCGCCCGGACATTTGTATTTGTGAATATTTCGCGCGCAGCGAGGGAATTGTGTCAAAAACGTGAGAACTTCGGCTCAGATCATGTCGGGTGTTCCTCATTCCCTTTATTATATATATTTTCCCCCTAAAACCCCGACCACACACACGGGATTGACCAGAAGACCATCACGAGGACCAAGGGTAAGCGCAAAGTTTATATACCACTGTCCACCTGTCAGACAGGAACCAGTATCTCTAAAGAACAAACCCCTAGCGTCCGCTGCCACGTACCGTGGTTTCGCGAGTATGGACCTGGTTGGATCCAAGAGTCGAAGCGTTGCTATGGGCCCCAGCGTTTGCCTCTTGGCTTTTTGATCCGAATGCCTGTATTAAACAATACCTTAAAGCACTGAAATTCTTTGACCCATAACACACATTTGCCATAACTAATCCGAGTTATCGCAAAATATTTACAACAAAAATATAATTAGGAATATACTGCAACAAAAACAGTGAAGTTTGACATATCGGAGACCTTATGCTACACCCGCGCCTCTAGCGGCGAATTCATTGGTCAGGTAATTTAATAGACTATTTATAGATTCTTATACTATGTAACTGTACTAGTGCAAACCCTAGCGATACAAACAGAAGTAGTTGTGAGTTTATTTATATCGTAACGACTATCTTATCTGCAAGTTTTAAGACTTCAATTCGGCACTTGTGTTGTTTAGAAGAACAGTTACAGACTGAACTTCGCAGTTTGCATTCCATCATTCTTGTAAAGACTCTTTCGCATCATCATCATCTTCCTGAAGCTGTAGGTATCATCAACATCAACAGCCTTTTTTAATGTTCCCACTGCTGGGACTCAGGCCTCCTCTTATAGAGGGAGCGGGCTATAATCCACCACGCTGGCCCAATGCGGATTGGTAGATATCAAATGTCTTCGAATTTTTGGTTCTAAAACATGCCGGTTTCCTCACGATGTTTTCCTTCACCGTTTTGAGAGCAGTGGTGATGAAATAAATTACTCAAAAGTAATGCGCCTGCTCGGGTTCGAACCCGCGACCTACAACTCATAAGTCGGGGCCGCAACCACTGCGCCACCACTGCTCTGTGGTACTCACTGTAGGTATAGACAATATTTTTTTCAACGAAAGGGTCATCATAGACTACCCCGGAACCCCCTCTGTGAAATGCCTGTTAGGGCACATCTTTGGGGAGACAGAGAAGCATCTTTCATGAGCTTCGCTGTGCACGGCAGCACGTGATCACTGTGCCACCGTCTTTCCTGAAGCCACTTGGTATGACGCATCTCTTCTTCTTCTGCCTCGCCTTTTCCCACTTTAGGTGGGGTCGGCTCTCCTTATTTCGCGGCACCAAGACGTTCTGTCGAGGGTTGACGGATCAGGCAATTTCTCCTTCTTGAGGAGTTTTGTCATACTGGTCCACAATGTCAAAGGAGGTCGTCCACGGCCTATTTTGCCCTCAGGGAGGCTCACAGCCGTTCTCACGACGTGTTCTTCTGTCCTTCTCATGACATGGCCATACCATCTCAGTCTACTCTCCGTCAACTTGTCATGTATTGGAGCCACCCTTAAAGTATCTCGGATGTATTCGTTGCGGGCCCTATCCATTGTCGTTACTCCTCCAGACCACCTCAGCATTTTAATTTCAGCGGTGTGTAGTTTTTGGACGTAGCTGTTTTTCACGGCCCAGAATTCGGCACCGTACATCATTGCCGGCCTAACCGCCATCTTGTATACTTTGCTTTTTTTTCGTATTGGCATTCGGTTGTCGTTTAAGACTCCCGTCATAAACTTGGTACAATGCATACGATTGTTAAAATTTTAGACAACGATTGCCGAATGCCAACGTAGGAAATCCGCTTAATGTTATTTAGCTACGAGCCCCTCTCAAAGTTGTAGACAACACACCCCCAAATATCCACAAATAGAGCTTATTGCCGACCCCGTCTCAGTCACGTCTGTATCTATTTTAGATATAATCTCCTAACACAGGTGCATAGTCCACCAATATAGTGCAGACCACGGCTAAAATGGGGCACATGCATTGTTAATGCCACGTCCAAGTTTGCCAGAAGGAGCATAATAGGAAGATTTATTTTATTATAGATAGGCTCACGCTTGACCACTTTCTCACCTGATGGTAAGCGATGATAACCTTGACCTAACCTATTCAATCTTCACTCAAGATCCCCTACAAGTTTCACGAGCCAAAAACAGAAAACAGCTAGTTTTTCAGCGAAAATTTCTCAATAACTACAAGATATATGATAAAAAACATAATGACAACAATAAAAGCGACACAGGTCCGTCGTCTACAAGCCCTTGAGCGAGACTGACTGAATGCATCGCGCGAGCGCAACGGTTTATAAGGCATTATTTGGACAATTTAACACAATGAAATAAGTACTCAAAAATATAATATAAAAATTGGATTCGATTGATAAACACCTCAAATTTCATATTATTTACCAGTTTTTTTTATATTCAACATATTCTTACGCGTAGACGACGCTTTCGCACATGATAAAATTGCCTTTTTTCCGCGTGGACAACATTTTTTTATGTACCTATTTTTCTATTTCTTCTTCTTGTCTGTATATTTTTTTTGAGCAGTTATCTAAGATATGTAATCGTACATTACTGCAGAATCCAGTAAGTAAGCCTTCCTGGCCAAGTATGAGTTAACCGGTTATATACGAGGCCAGGATGGCTTTCTTACTGGTTGAGGCTTGTATAATGCTTTTCTCAAAAATGAAAGAAAGTTTCACAACAAATTCTAAATTTGGAATTATATGTATTGATCACTTTAAACAATAGACATCGCAATACACCGGCCCCAAATAAGAACTTCTTTACTTATCTTTACTATCTAAAATCTATCATCTTCAGATATCTCAGTTACTATAGCACATTTCAGAAAACCTGCCTTACCACTTAAAGGCATTTTTAAAGCCAATTTTTCTTCAATATTTTACGCTCGAAAGATTTTTATCTTGATAAATGGCCTCATGAAAGAAAATTTGTATTTCATACGCGGACTAATAAAAACCATACTTAATATTTTTATGGTCTAATACGAATAAAATGTATTCGAACGTTTTTTTAGTAACTTGAAAAGGTTATACGTTTGAAAACCGTTTGGTTGGCACCACAGTGTTATCTAGAGTTGTCATTGTTAATAATATTCGCAATGTGGTAGTAAAACTATGGAGACGGCATATTCTACTATATGAAGAATAGTTTTACAAATATCTATAATATCGACACACGCATGTCAAAAAGCGTTTTGTCTCTTTTTAACTAACCAAGAGCTGCATATGAAAAGAGAGACATCTAAATGTTAGTCAAGGACTAAACTTGGTAACACTTTTGAGTGACGTCAAAATCATGTCTATGCGTGACCGGTCGCTATGTTGATTGCCGAGTAAAATTGGTAGTTGTGTGCCGTATATGTACATTTATCTGTGTAGTTGTGCTGTCAAACAGTTGCAAATGGCCTACCTTATTGGCCAATGGGCAGCCATCTTAATTGCCCGATTTATGTAGGTATGCACGCTAATTTCGTAGGTATGGCAAGTCCATAGGTTTATAAGTCAGTGATCGAAACTAATCGTTTGTCATTTATGTCATGTGTCAAGAGAGTGTGTTGTATTTCGTGTTTTTGAAGTGACAACGTCTAATAAATCGATGAACGCCGGCTGCACGCACGAGAAAGGATGACTCAATGTAACGTTACGCTCATTGTAACGTGAATCGTTATCAATGTTTTGTTATGACGTTGTCACGTTTAACTATCGTCCGTAAACCGACTTTATAGACAACTATTTTTTTTCATCATATTATTATTCTATGCAAGAAGAAAAAGGTAGTAATTAATTATGCTTAACTTAAATTACTTTAAGTTTCGAGTAATGAAAATGACTATTGATTAAATGAAGGAAAAAAAAACAGTTATGCTAGCAACATTAAGCACGCCACCCGTCGCGCGCAGACTTATCTTGCACGCACTCTAGAGTTGCCATTGTTAATAATATTCGTGATAAACAGAATTGTCACGAGTTGTCAATTTCTATGAGTAAACGATTACACACACTGACACAGAAGTCATATTTTATGGCATTCATTTGAAAAAATATATGTTACTCAGTTTCTTTTGAGGACATAAGCCTATAGGCTAAAGTGATATTATCTATGTCTTTCTTGAAGAAATTTATTAATTTTCATGGGCAGAAGCCGTTTTCAAAATATAACTACCCATTTCCGTACACGCTCTATAAGCGATAAAAAAAATTACAATCTTCAACTGCTACAATGTAAATTTGTCTCGAAACCCTGATTCAACTAAGGCAGACCCCAATATTGGGTTACGAAACGACAGGACCCTGAGTTTATTTCTTACTTTGTGGAATCATCTAAAATATTGATGTTCAGACGTTGCTATTCAGACTAAAAGCGAACCTTTTGCTACAATCATGTTGCAATTGAAAAAAAACGTGTACCTATTCACGGTAAACCACAAAAAAGCTCGTTTTTTTCTGACCTTTTCCAGCCCATAAACCTGGCTGCCATTACAGAATATGTAGCATGAATATAAAATCAACAGCTTTAGGTTCAACATGGTCGTTACGGACCAAACTCATGTGCCCGGGGTTTAATAAAAAAAGGGTACCGTTTTATGATCGGATACCTACACATGTAGTGTTGTGAAACATCGTGTATGGGAATCTTTATTATGTGCTGCCAGTTGTGTTATTAGTTTTTTTTTATTGGAGCTGTCACTTGGGATTTTTGGCGCGGTTTTGTGACAGATGTCAATATAATGTGTTTCCCACTGACTTATAAACCTATGGACTTGCCATACCTACGAAATTAGCGTGCATACCTACATAAATCGGGCAATTAAGATGGCTGCCCATTAGCCAATGAGGTAGGCCATTTGCAACTGTTTGACATCACAACTACACAGATAAACGTACATATACGGCACACAACTACCAATTTTACTCGGCAATCAACATGGCGACCGGTCACGCATAGACATGATTTTGACGTCACTCAAAAGTGTTACCAAGTTTAGTCCTTGACAAACATTTAGATGTCTCTCTTTTCATATGCAACTCTTGGTTAGTTAAAAAGAGACAAAACGCTTTTTGACATGCGTGTGTCGATATTATAGAAATTTGTAAAACTATTCTTCATATAGTAGAATATGCCGTCTCCATAGTTTTCCTACCTCATTGGTGTTTCCTGATTTGCTATGTCTGACAATTTATTTTTAAGTTAGCTTATTCCCGCGGCTTCACTTTCATGGCTACCATCCCATAGAAACCGTGTAATTTCTAGGATTTAAAATAAGTAATCAATAAGACTAAGCGTTAGTGTAGATTTCTACAAGGCTTATTTTACAAACGTGTGAAGTTGTGAACAAATTAACTTATTTTAATTCTTACCTCTACCAAATAATAGTTTAGATACTAACTAAAAACACCTAGGCTAGGTTCTTTTAAACTGCGTGATGCGCAAAAAATAAGTAGGAACGATAAAAATGCCTAGGTCATACTATAAAGGTCTTTAAACTCTTGACTTCTCACCTTAGCTGGGCTACCTTTTTATGTGATCTAAAGTGGCCCTAGTGTAGGCCATTATTCAAAGGGTCAAGAGCCGACGAAGAAGGGAGTTTCAAGAGATCTTTTTTGAAGTCAAGATGCTAAACGACTTGCTGTAGAATCTTGCAGACTTGAGCAATATTTTGAGGAGGCTCTTAGATGAAAGAAAGATCGTAAACAGTTAGCGGTCTTGATTATGATGGAAAATCGGAATCGGGGATTGATTTTGAAGAATAAATAACTTGATAAGTTGATGAGACATTGTAAGCTTAAAACTCTCTAGTCAGTAAGTGTGTGAGATTTTTAACGACTTCAAAAAAAGAAGGTATCAATTCGACACATATGTATCTAATATTGTTGGAATTGCACAATATTCGCTTAAGTTAGTCAGGCTTCTAAACACGTGTGCCAAATTTTCATAAGTGTATGTATATTTTTTTGTATTCTTGTATGTATGTATGTTTGTTCACGCATTTCTTCGAAACTGTTTATAGGATCGTGATCATTCTTTTTTTTTTGGATTTAGTATCTCTCAACTTAGGGAAAGTGTTATCAAAATCAGTCCGGCAGTTTTCAAGATATGGAGCATACAACCGAACTCCTTAGCGACAAACAACGAATATGTAAATTGAGTTGTTATGGGTATTTGTCAACCTTTTAGGTATCGTACAGGGGCTTAGCTACCGCCGTATCTGCCGTATCAATTATACGGGGCCCCCGGGCCACGGGGGACGCCAACGTGCGTAAGCAAAAATTAAAACTGATAAAAATTACCTAAGAACTTCGATGGGACATAAACACCTGTCAGACCTGTCACTGTACACAAACGACTGTCCATAGAGGCAGAAAATTTAGATAAACTAAAGTCATCATCAGCTATAAATGATTTAATGAATCAGTTTGCCGAAAAAAAAGGCAAGGAGATTGTATATTTAATTTGAATTGTTTGTTAACATTTTGGAAAAAGTGACAGATAGATTATGATGAATAAATATTTCTTTTAATTTTATGCAAACATTTTTTTTTCCTTTGTAAGAAATCTAGACCCTTCATAAGGGCCCCCAAACAAGTTTTTATACGGGGCCCCGCCAAGACACGCTACACCACTGGTAACGTACTATAGAACCTAATATTTTTTTGTGATGTTGTACTAAAACTAAAAAGAAAAATAAAAACATTTTCACGATAAATAAAAAAAAAAAAAACCACAACTTATTTTTTACTTTTTAGGATTACGTACCCAAAGGGTAAAAACGGGACCCTATTACTACGTGATCTATCCTCCGTGGAACGGAACCGAAGGTGAACGATTTACAAAAAATAATCGGTATAATCAGATGAAAAACGCTAGTTACGTCGGCACGGTTTCTTTGTATGGGATGAGGCATCTGTATACTTCGTAGACGTTTGCTCTGTCTACGGTATGCTTGTATTATATTATCTGTGGTGCGCCACAATACCTTGTCTATGGCGGGCGGCGCATTTCGGCGGACGGAGCGCCTCAAGTAGTTAATTTATTATATTTTTAATGGGATATGCACGATCGTGCAAGCGATTTTCAAGAAAACCAGGCTTTTCCTATTTATTTCTCTATAAATACGACCTATGGGTATCGTAAAATAAAAAAAATAAAAACTTTTTACGTCCGGTTGTAAAGGGGGTACTGCGGTTTCATCTCTGTCCAACACTTCAGGCAAAACTGGCGTGATGTTATATAAACCACACGATTATGAACGGTTTAAAATGTCCAAATAGTAGTAGCTGATATTTAGTAGTCTGGCAACACTTACACGAACTATGATTAATGTATTAATCTAGCGATCAAACAATCTCATCTCACCCAGGCCGTATACTTTTTTAATAAAAAAAGTAGATAAATTTACGGTGTAGGTCGGAATTTCGGATACGAGTATACCTCGATATATTTTATGAAACAACAGATAAACCTGGTATTGCTACTTCTAAATATTGGATTTTTCCATCTAATATTTAGAATGGCAACACTATATGAGATGAAACAGAACGCAACTGTCTGGCTTATATTTATTTACATAAGTAACTTATTACATTTGGAACTAATACCTACCTACACTATCTTCTTCTACTTATTAGTTGTCTTCATTTCTGAAGGTCGCGCCCGTCTTGAAAAGCTTTGACGGAGTCAACGACGAGCTGCTTCCAAGCTACCCCAGTGGTCACCGTGAGTCCCGTAATGGCCCTGATCTGGTCAGATCAGCGAGTAGGTGAACGTCCGCATGGTCTTTTTCCATCCACCTTTCCCACTACAACCAGTTTTTCCAGGCTGTCTCCGGGCGATGTGACCAAAGTAACTTGGGACTTGTTGGTAGCAGATCGTGGCAAGTCTGGTTTTGTTGCTCAACTGGTCGAGAATAGACTTATTCGTGCGCTTGGCTGTCCATGGTATGCGCAACATTCTTCTCCAGCACCACATTTCCAACGCCTCTATCTTTTTCCGATCCACCGTGCGAATTGCCTACCTACACTATAGTCGTGTCAAATTAAGAAGTCGGCTTTGACAGTTATAAAAATCCATATAATAATAATTAATCTTGATGCTTACGAATGAAACTCGTTGTTATATTCTATGGGTAACCTAGTAATTTATTAGGATTATGAATTTGATTTTACAGTTTCTTACGTAGAAAGTTACCATCATCATCACCAGCCTATTAATGTTGCCACTGCTGGGGCACGTGTCTTCGATATTTTGGTTCTAGGACATGCCGGTTTCCTCACGATGTTTTCCTTCAACGTTTTGAGAGCAGTGGCGATGAAATAATTTACACAAAATAAAACGCCTGCCTGGGCTCGGAACCACGACCTACTACTTGCAAGTCGCGGCCGATACCACTGGGCCACCACTGCTCTCAAAGTTAACGCGGCATGTAAGATGAGAAACGTCATCGGACTTTTTAGATTGGCATTAAAGTGCCCTTTTTCTCCTATTGTAGACAGAAATTACAGATCGCCATCCGCTACGATCTTTGTTATGGCTTCGTTCATATTCATACCATCAATCAATCAAACTGTCGAGCTTTGTCCCAACTGTTTTACTGTCGGGTTCCAGTCTAACCGGATTCAGCTGTATACCAGTATTTTGCATGGCGAGATTCCTAACTGACCTTCACAACAGTCACTATAGTTACACGGTACCCCTTGGCACGGGGTCCCAGCGCTAAGAAAGAAAATTTGGTTCAAATAAATCTCACTAGATTGCGCGACATGCACCGAGTTGTTATTGAATTGTGTGTAAAATTAATGTTTTCTGGAATTGAACATAAAAATTGTATGTTCTTGTTTAATCAACTCTCTTAAGTACAAAATTTTGGAATATTGGGCTCTTAAGGTTACACTAGTCGACGGCACGAACTATTTTGTGCGCGGGGTTAAAATGCGTCCTATCTCATTCGACAACTCGTGCGAAAGAGATAAATGCTGTGATGATCAGTAAGAAGCTAGTTCACGTACGAATTTGCACTTTTGCAAGTTTGTTGCGAAATGGATGATGATTTAGGACGAAAACGAGTGCGCGAAATTTAACAAACAGGCCTTTGGCAGTCCTAGATATCATGAAAAAACGACTAAACGTATATTTTCAAAATAAAATTATTTGCATTGTTGAACTACTAACTATCCCTGTATGGTGGCCGTTTTGCAATTTTTCTTCTTCTTATGGTATTTATTGCCGCCCAAAGATGCGTTAAAATTAGTGTTGAAATATGGAACTTT
Organism: Orthosia incerta; assembly: GCA_948252205.1. Classification (NCBI taxonomy): domain Eukaryota; kingdom Metazoa; phylum Arthropoda; class Insecta; order Lepidoptera; family Noctuidae; genus Orthosia; species Orthosia incerta. The sequence goes on along the minus strand of OX411769.1, from coordinate 16,185,760 downwards.
CGACGCTCATAAATTTCAAATATTTTTCTTTTTTACTTATTTGTTGCTAGATAATGAGGAGACAAATTGATATCATTTTTTATTTTGAACGTACATCGTCAAACAGTGGAGTAATCCCTAGACTACGTTTTTATGGAAGAGTTATCGACTAGTTTAACCTTAATTCACATTTCAAAGATTATTTGAACGGATGATTTAAAATTTATGGCAATAGATGGCGCGGTTTTAAATGTCTGAGGCGTACTACTCGATTGTTTAAATTTGTATTGTAACACATTTTGGTGCAATGCAACTGTAAAAACGTGCACAAAAATGCTATAAAACTAATCTTCACTGTATTTAAAGAAAAAAATATTTATGCACCGAGTAAACTCTTTTTATGGTGGAATGGCAACCAGGGTAAGGATGTTGACTTAATAGTGCGTCTACTGTGTCCGATGGTAGAAGGGGGCGACTAATGATCTAATTAAAACTGAAATCTTTAGCAAAACTGCTAAAACGAAACGAAATTTCTTTTTCAGATATATTAAGTATAACATTTAACCGTATCAGACCATTTAATATGAACACAAAGCATTTTCATAAACCACATAACCCATTTGGAGCGAGCCACATGAAAAGATAACCGCGTGACACTATTATTTATGCTAAAACTGGAGAGGTTATTAGCAACAAAATGGCGGCATCCCGCGCTTTGCCGCCATTAAGGCTTGACGTTCCATAGATGTAGAGGAATGGACTGAGTGTGCTCTATGCGGCAGTGAAGTGAATACGGTCAAAAATGTGTGGAAGATGTAAATACGGTCGGAAATGTGTGAAAGAGACAAACTTAGCGTGCGTCCAGTATTTGATTGTTCTAGAACTCCTATTGCGCGACGTTACAGGAAGAGTTGTTACGGCCTCAACTTAAGATTTGTAGATAGTGGTTTTGAACCCGGACAGGCTCATTACTATGTGTGATTTATTTCATTACCAATATTCTCAAACGGTGAAGGACATAAAAAAATACTACAGGCTAGTTTTTGTGACGGTAGTGCTCAGTCCATTCCTCCAAGTAGAAGTGAAATTCGCGGCGAGATGTTTATCCAGCACGGTTTCTAGATTATGTTAATATTAATAACATGTTATTTTGCTGGATTTATGCAGCAGTTCTGGTGCAAGCGCTGGCTCAGTAGAATTAGCCTTCAGTGAGTATTTATTTTGTCGACTGTGACACAGTTTATACTAGTACAGCCGTCACCGTAATCTCTTAAGCATGTTCATTATTGGATACTCACTTTTTTGTCAGTGGTCAACTTAGATTAAGAGAAAATTGTTAATTTGAATGTTACAAATAAATTATTTATTTATTTATTATAGCTTTCAGGGTTGTAAGATATATTGTTGCACCAGTGAAGGAAAAGGTTGTGACTTAATAATGTTACGAGCTGGGGTTCAAGGATAAATTATTTTAACAGCAGACTTCAATTAATCACACTTTATTACAAAAACACTTTTTGAACAATTATATTATTTTGCACTATTTTCCTTTTTTCGTTCGTTCTGCGTCGCTTCCAAATTGAAACTGACTCACGACGAACCCGAGCGCTCTTTATATAGCACGGAAGATGTTTCTAGAACGTATACTGTTCTAGATACTTCGAGAATCTTCCAGAAAAATCGACTTTCTAACTCATTGTTCCCGAAGCGACTCGAAACTTCCAGAATGTTCGGCTCGAACATTCTGAAAAATCCATTCGACACGAGTTTTCGAGAAGATTAGTTCCGATATTTGATACTAGATGGCGCTACTAGTAACTACTACGTTCTTCTTTTCGTCACTAGATGGCGTTGTCCTATCTTGTAACAATAATAACAGCTGCATGTGTCGATATTCAAGGTAAAGCTACGCTAGCCGAGGCCGGTCCATGAATGGGTGAACATCTTAACATAGCCATCGAGATTCCTCCGTGTCTCGGAACGCACGTTAAGGTTTTGGTACGGGCTGTCAGTTATAGAGGTTTGACAATTGTTTCGAGTAGACAGAAGCTCGATGAAGCATTTTGTTATTACAGTACAAACATTTTCTTACTGTCCTTCGGCAAACTTCGTGTTTCGTCAATCATCGGATTTCTATCAGTTGCCCTTTGCACTTGGTGCAGACCGGACGCTCTCAATCAACTTGGAAGTATATCAAGTTGTTAATACTCTTTTAACATAATGTAATTTATTTTTAAAATGACAGGAAAGCTGCTATTGCGGATATTTTAACAGCTCTATATATTTCACACGGAAATTAAAACAAAACAACAATAAAGTACTTAGTTCTGAATTCAAATTATTATACACGATAAATCTACTAATTGATGGTCATGGAAATTAGCATTCGTTTGTATTTCATACGTGGTCTTATGCCACCTACCGTAACAAAATAATACAAGTTGCAAATTATCATACGACTACGGTTATCCTCTGAACACCACTTTGAATATGTATGAAATACAATATAGTACATTATGGTACAAGTGTGTAATGTTGGTGATTACCGCTGAGGCGCCATTGAGACCCGAGCCGTTAGGTGAGGGTCTTAAGAGAGCCGAGGACGGTAATCATTAATACACACGTGAATCATACGACGTTTTTCAACACACTTGTGAAGAAAATAATACTAAAAAATAATCTTCAACAGTGAAAACGAGTTGTGAATTTTTGTTCGCAATGGCGGGAAAAAATAAACTGTTTTCTATGCGCGCACATCTAACAATGACGATCGGTCATAGACTAAAAGAATACTGTTTTTTTTTTTAAGCTTTTTGTTGATAGCGTTTTAGCCACGTACAAAATGGGGAATTTCAAGTTTTCTTTATTACAGAGAAAATAAAAGTTATATTTGAGTGAAAGTTTTATTTATTAAACACGAACAAGTTGGAAATTATCTATTTAAATACGAAGTTGCATGAAATGAGCAAGCAATAGGTACATTAATTTATTTGTACTATTGAGCACAATCTTTTTTGTATCGAAACTATTTTAGGAACAAAGCAAAAAAATAACTCTATAACTCACTTGTGAATAATAGCAATGAAAAAGTCACAGATTGATTACCACTTTATGAGCAAGTGTGTTGAAAAAATATTTATTACATTTAAGTTGTTTATTTCATACCCAATACATATCGAATAGTTTGTACACAACAATATATGATGAGAATATTTTCTTGTTTCATACTTTTTGGAGCGTGCTTTTTCAATAGTCGGATTTTAGTATTTGATTTTTTATTTAAAAAAAATATTGTGGGGATTTTGCAGTTCCACATCACATTTTTTTTCTGTTTAGGGTTTGTTATTAACAAACTTGTATTAGTTCATGATTTTATGTCCTCAAGAGGATGCCAATATTATTTATATTCATTTTAATGTGATGTCAGCGATAGCCTTTTTCCGGACAAACAACGCTTCCAACGGTACCTCATTTGTCAAATTATGATAAGCAGTTTAGAAGTTATGAGGGAACAGATGAACATACAAACATACTGGTCAGAAACATAACCCTCTGTTTTGTAGTGAAGCGATCTCTGAAGAAAGCAGCACGAAAATGGTATGAGGCTTTTGTACAGATAGAACGAAAACAATCGCATACGGTTTGACAGTCTACTACCATTTGTCAGCGACTTCGCCCACGTAAAACTCGAAAAACTTGTACTTGCGGCATAAAAAGCCTCAGATTACGTCCAATTCTAAACCATAGTCTACATACACGTGTTAAGTCATAAGTAATTTTATTCAGAACAACATAAATAGTGTAGAATTTTTGTAATAAATAACATTAAGTAAAAGTTACAATTGTTGTAAAAGATATTAAAAAAAACATATCAAGATGATAAAAAAAGAAATAAACAAATAATAAGTCACATAATATAAAAATTACAAATTTAAAACAATATTTATCCAAATTAAATAATAAAATTATTACAAAAAGATCAATTGCATCATCTAATATTCAATAAAATATGAATACAATAATAAAAATAAAATGTCAGAGATAAGTAAAAAAAATATGATAAAAAGGTCAATAATATTATGTCATCTAATTTTCTGTGAATAATCAATAATAAAAATAGAATAAAAAAAAATAAAAAAATGTAAACAAATTGTTACGAAAAGGTCAGTAATATCTAATCTAATAGTATAATACAAAATTAGAATGTCAAAGATAAAAAATTTCATTATTACTAGAGATAAACAATATGCCATTTAATAATCTATGAGTAATACAATAAAAAAATAAAAGTAGAATGTCACAAAAATATCAATATTAATGTATAAAAAATTCAAAATAATAATATATAATCAACATATATAAAATCAACTCCAATTTAGTGCAATAATAATTATTACGGTTGTTGTTTATCATCTAGGTACTCATCGACACTCTAATAGCCCTTCCTCAATAAATATGTCTTCAATTTATTTTTAAGCTGCAGCGCGACAAGGAGGAGCAGGCTCGCCGTCAAGAGGAGCAGTTCTTGGTAATAAAGGACCTCCGCGGTGCCATCGGGAAGGAGATGAAAGAAGTAAAGGACCAGGTCCAGCAACATGAGACCCGCATTGTCGAGATGGAAAAGACAATACGTGGGTTCAAGTCTGGAGGCGGGACCGTGGCAGCTGCGGTAGTGGCACCATCGCCTCGTGGTTTTAAAGTGCCACCATTCGATGGCTCTTCGTCATGGTCCGCCTACAAGATTCAGTTTGAGGCCGTGATGAAATCGAATGGGTGGACCAACGAACAGGCATTGACTGCTCTAACTTTGGGCCTCCGCGACCAGGCCTTGTCTGTATTAGAAGCGCTTGGACACGACGTCACCTTTGAGAAGCTTCTAGAAGCATTAGAAGCTAGATACGGTGACGCACACCTGGAACATGTGTTTCGGGCCCAGCTGAAAGACCGATCACAACGGGTTGGTGAAACTCTTCAGCAGTGGGCTCTTGATGTGGAAAAGCTGGTCCGAAAGGCTTACCAGTCATCACCGGTGCTGATCGACGGGAACCTCGTACAGGCGTTCACAGATGGGATCCGCGACCTTGAGGTTAGGGCTGCCGTAAGGCTAGGGCATTTCAAGAACCTTAAGGACGCCCTAGCTCACGCTTTGGAGGTAGAGGCAGTACGGCGGGACGAACGAAGTCACCGAATCAGGGAGGTTGCGACTTCACCCCGATGCTATGGCTGCGGAGAGAGAGGCCACATCCGATTGAGCTGCCCGAAGCGAAGGCAACCCCACGGTAATAAGCAGCCGCCAGTTAAAGTTTCACCAGACGTCCCTGCTGGGCAACAGCAGCAGGGAAACGAATAGACGCCAGGACTAAGGGGCGGGTGCTGGCTGGTGATGGAAGAGCCCCAAGGATCTCGATCTCACAATCCTGTGACGGGAACAGCCTGATCATCGAGGGCGAAATTAACAGAACACCTTGCAAGCTGACATTGGATACTGGAGCTTCTCGGACAGTTGTCAGTTTCCAATTAGCAAGACGGTTTCTTGGGAACTTCTTCGGGAGCCATGATGGTGTACATCTGAGAACAGCCACCGGTCAGCACATATCCGTCCGAGGTGAGAAGGAGGTTGACATGAAGTTAGGGAACAAAGTTTATCGCCACAATGTTATCGTGGCCGACATAGTGGACGACTGCATTCTGGGTTTGGACTTCATGCGGAAACATCAGTGTGAGATTGACGTTCATCAAGGAGTGTTGAAGTGTGGCTCAGAGGAAGTCTTCATGGAAGGTGCATCATCGGGAAAGGTGTACTGCGTCAAGAAAGTTATTCTTCGTCCAAGGTCAGAAACAATCGTACCAGTTTGTCTACCAGGAAATTCTGGTCGGGAAAACCGATGTGTACTTATAGAAGGATTAGATAACGATGCTTCATGGAAGATTGCACGCACCTTGGTAAGGGGAACTAGAGTTTCATCCGTACGTGCACTCAACACAAGTGATCAGGACCTAGTACTTAAGAAAGGCACAATGTTAGGCACTTGTGAAGGAGTGGTTTGGATGCGTAGATGCCACGAAAACCCTACCAACGCCAAAGTTCAAAGTACAAGATACGACGTGACTTCGCTTTTGAAGGACTCCCAGAATAACTTATCGGAAGAAGAAAAGAACAAGGCTAAGAAGATGTTGAAAAAGTTCGCCGACATTTTCTCGACAAATGATGCCGACATAGGAAAGACTGCGTTAGTTCAACACAGAATAAATACAGGCAATGAGGCACCAATCCGCCAGCGACCAAGACGTGTGCCAGTGGCACGGGAACGTGAAGTTGACGCCATGATCAAGGGTATGGTGAAAGATGGCGTGATTGAACCTTCATCCAGTCCATGGTGTTCACCGGTAGTGTTGGTGAAGAAGAAGGACGGCAGCATGCGCTTCTGTGTTGACTATCGCCGACTAAACGACATCACTAAAAAAGACAGTTATCCGTTGCCAAGGATCGACGACACGCTGGATACGCTTACGGGAATGAAGTGGTTTTCTACCTTAGATCTGAAGAGTGGCTACTGGCAGGTCGAGATAGACCCTCGAGATAAAGAAAAGACAGCATTCTCCACAGGAAAAGGATTGTGGCAATTCAACGTCATGCCATTTGGTTTGTGTAATGCCCCTGCCACTTTTGAGAGATTGATGGAGCGGGTGCTTACTGGACTGATTGGAGATGCCTGCCTTGTCTACTTGGATGACATTATCATCGTGGGTAGGAACTTTGAAGATCACCTCCGCAATCTGGAGCAAGTGCTGTCGAAGATACGAGGAGCCAATCTAAAACTAAGCCCAAAGAAGTGCGCGTTGTTCAGGCGGCAAGTGAACTTTTTAGGACACGTGGTTTCCGAAAAAGGTATTCAAACGGACCCGGATAAGCTCGTTGCCGTCAAGGATTGGCCAGTTCCAGAGAACAAAACGCAAGTCAGGGCATTTCTCGGTTTGTGCTCCTACTATCGACGGTTTGTGAAGAGCTTTGCTGACATTGCCCGACCTCTTCATAAACTAGCTGAAGACAAGATACAGTTCTGCTGGAATGAGAGCTGTGACGTCGCATTTCAGAAGCTGAAAGAACATCTGTGCAATGCTCCCATCCTAGGCTACCCTGACCATGAAAATGAATTCATAGTTGACACAGATGCCAGCAATACTGGAATTGGCGGGGTGTTGTCACAACGAAAAGGAGATCAGGAGGTTGTAATTGCGTACTTCAGCAAAGCCTTATCCAAACCTGAAAGGAACTACTGTGTCACTCGAAGGGAGCTTCTAGCTGTAGTAAAAACATTGCAGCATTTCAATAAATATTTGTTGGGGCGGAAATTTCTCCTGCGAACGGACCACGCTGCGCTGAAATGGCTACTGCAATTTAAGAACCCAGAAGGACAGGTAGCAAGATGGATTGAATTACTGCAAGAGTTTGATTTCGTAATTCAACATCGTAGCGGAACGTCGCACGGTAATGCTGATGCTCTCTCGCGAAGACCATGTCCAGACCAATGTAAACATTGTGCGAGACAAGAAGCTAAGCAGGTAACACTAGTGCGGGTTTTGAGGACGGATCTTAGCGAAGAGTGGAAGGAAACCTTGCAGAGTGCTCAACAGGAAGACAGAGACATAAAACCGATCCTTGAATGGAAGAAATCAGGTGCTCCTAGGCCTCACTGGAGTGATGTCGCAGCAACCAGTGCCATCACCAAGAGTTATTGGGCACAGTGGGAAAGCTTGGTTATCCAGGATGGAGTTCTGTGCCGGAAATGGGAGAATGCTCGCGGTGACCAGTGTCATCTACAAATGGTCGTACCTAAAGTTAAGGTGCCGGAGGTCTTACAGCTCTATCACAATTAAAGTTCAGGGGGTCACATGGGAGTTAAGAGGACTTTAATCAAGATCCGAGAACGATTTTACTGGATCCATTGTCGAGAGGACGTTGAGGAATGGTGCCGCAAATGCACAAATTGTGCGGCTGTGAAAGGGCCACAAACTCGAAGCAGAGGGGCACTAAAGGTTTACAATGTTGGTGCACCGTGGGAACGTATAGCATTAGATGTTGCGGGACCATTTCCGGAAAGCCAAAGCGGGAACAAGTACCTCTTGGTCGTCATGGACTACTTCACAAAATGGCCGGAAGTGTTTGCAATCCCTAATCAAGAAGCCGTTACGGTGGCTGATAAGTTGGTTCACGAAGTGTTTTGTCGGTTTGGGGTACCCTTGGAAATCCACAGTGATCAAGGCCGGAACTTCGAGTCAGAAGTGTTCAAGGAGACGTGTCGTGTGATGGGTGCTCACAAAACCAGAACTACTGCTTATCATCCACAATCAGACGGGATGGTTGAACGATTCAACCAGTCACTAGAGAGATATCTTGCAAAGGTTGTGGAAAACAGACAGAAGGATTGGGACAAACACATTCAACCATATCTCATGGCATATCGCAGTGCTGTTCATGAAACCACAACAGTAACACCAGCTTTTGCTAATTTCGGCAGAGAACTACGATTACCTGCAGATCTCATCACTGGCATCCCACCTGAGTCTCCACGCAGTATAACAGATTATGCAAACGAACTACGGAACAGGATGAATGATGTATATGAGCACATCAGAGAGACAGGTCAACAGATGTCTGAGAAGATGAAGACTCGCTACGATCGGAAGGCGAACAATAAGGGCTTCGATGAAGGATCACTGGTATGGTTACATAACCCGGTACGCAGCAAAGGAAAATCGCCTAAATTGCAAGCAAAATGGGATGGACCATATCGCGTAGTTACCCAGATTAATGACGTCACCTACCGAATTCAAAAGGGACCCCGAGGTGCATCAAAGGTCGTTCATGTGGATCGGTTGGCCCGTTATCATGGGTCTAACGATGCTCGGGACGAGCATGTCTAAGAGGGAGGCAATGTTACAAGATAGGGCAACGCCATCTAGTGACGAGTAGAAGAACTAAGTAGTTACTAGTGGCGCCATCTAGTATCGAATAGCGGAACTAATCGTCTCGTGTCGAATGGAATTTTCCAGAATGTTCGAACCGAACATTCTGGAAGTTTCTAGTCGCTTCGGGAACAGTGAGTTCGAAAGTCGATTGTTCTGGAAGTTTCTCGAATTATCTAGAACAGTATGGAACGTTCTAGAAACATCTTCGGTGCTATATAAAGAGCGGTCGGGTTCGTCGTGGGTCAGTTTCGATTCGGAAGCGACACAGAGCGATCAGAAAAGGAAAATAGTGCGAAGTAATAGAATTGTTTAAGAAGTGATTTTGTAATAAAGTCTGATTAATTGAAGTCTGCTGTTTAAATAATTTATCCCTGAGCCCCAGCTCGTAACAGTATATTGAAATATTGATGATAAGTTTGCGCTATTTATGCTTTTAAATTCTAAGGGAAGCTTGTTGTATAGAAATACTGATTGGTACCTAGGGCAAACATCCAAAACCGTTAAGCTGTTGAGGCTTGATTCATTAACAAACATTCAGACTTTTACAATTATATTAATTAATAGAATTAGGTGCAGAAAAACTAAACGTGTGTATGTATTGTATCATGTGTTCATCTAATATAATTAATCTTAAAAAAATCTTATAATTGCACCACCATTATATTATGAACAGAATAAAAACCTAGCGTATGTTGAACACATTGCACGACCAATTAAAACCGTGTACACGTCGCTTTACTGACGTATGATTAGTGAAGAAAATGATTTATTACTTGGCGCCCAACGCGGGACCTGCCATCAAAGATGGTGGATTCATTAATGTACGTACAGTCGAGTACTTTATACCTTCGTCAGATTACAAATTCGTTTTCGTTCTCAGGGGGTCTAGGTCGGGCAAAACATTATTGGGTTTTGCCATTAAGCAATTGAATTTTAATTTATTTAAGACTTAAAAAGCTGCTTACTGATAAAGTGCTACTGTAACATTTTTGATTTTTAAATTGAAAAATTTTGAATGTAATTTTGATTTAAATTACTTTTATTTTTATGGCACACTTTTACTTTTTAATTTATTGGCGCTTATGGGCTCATTAACACAAAGGAGAAAATTGGTGTCATTTTCTATGGACGCGTGCGCTGCGCAGTAATGCGCAATGAGAATCTAAATTGCCCGCTATGCCACATGTTTTTTCCGTTTCAAAGTGGAGTGTTTTATTTCAACTGTATGAGTGAAGATAAAATAGTGTATGCAACGGCATTTAATTAGGTATTAAAACACTCGCGTGTCATTATTATCACATTGGGCTTCGCTTCATGTGATAAACCCACGCTCGTGTTTTAATAACTCCTATTATATGACCATTGCATAAACTACTATTGAAAATAGCTTCTGCCAGCGGCTTCACCCGCGTGAATGTCCTAAATGAACATTATACCGGGATAAAAACGAGACTATATCCGTCCAGCCGTTTGAGCGTGAAGAAGTTACAAACATACAAACACACAGACACACTCTAAAACTTTCGCGTTTATAATAATATTAGTGTCAGTGTTATATAATATAGTGTGAAGTGTGAATAGTGTGATTGTACTTTCTCGACTTTATCACCTAATGACGAACCTATTTTTACTATGACTGTACAATGTCCACAGATGTAGATTGCAGTGTTACACAATGTGGTGGAACATTAATTACGAATGAAGGACAGACTGGAATGACGTTTTTTTTTTTATTTGTAATGGGTTTGCTCTTGACTCTAATCTAGATCATAGATCATAGATTCATGTAATTTAAAAGGTGCTTGTGTTTGCATCGTATGATTTGCATGTGACAGCTTACAAAACACTTAACAATTTATGGCTTATCAACTTACACGGTCAAAATCAAAATCATTTTTTTTATTTTACATAGGCCTACATGGGCACTTATAAAACGTCGACAAAAGGTGCACGGTTCGGGTTAGTCGTTTCCTATGGAGAATAACCGGCAAGAAACGCCATGGTTACTCTTTTAAAAATGGTTTAGTTTTAAAATGTTTCCATGTTACAGCATTAGTGCTTTGATATGGGGGGACAACGTAGGCCCGACAATAAGTCGTAAGAAACTAAAAAAAAAAAAGATCATATAAACGCGATAAAAAGTGAATATACAGGTTGTTATTTGGGGTAAGATGGGTCTAACCGCGACACCCATGTGCAGTTTGTGTGGGGAACATACGGAACGCATGGTCAGTGCACCTTCTGTGCACATGCGATGCACTGGCTGGTAAGTGAATGAGTCTCCTAGGGGTTGGATATCCAAAACCAGAAGACTATAGGCTCACATCTCCTAGTCTCGGACACACACTACACTGTCGGAGTCTGTGTTGTCTGATAGCTACAGATTGGGGGACTCAAGAGTGAATAGGTTACTTCTAGGGAAGCGTACTGCACCGTCTACGACAGCATCGCCTAAAGGTGAGATAGTGGCGAACCTTTGAATAATAATAAAAAAACAACCTTTTGTTCTACTCTGTGGTATCCCAGTGTTACCAGAACTAAAATAGCTGCTAGCTAGGAGTTTCCATTTAGGTCGATGCATATTCGGCTCTTCCGTTTTCCAGATGAAGTTTAGAGTAACTTTGGAAGGAAAGTCAGGCTTGACGGGCGGAGATGGGATGAAAATCGCATTGCAAGAACTGCGAAGTTGGTTGGAATTTTCTTTCAAAACCAATTTGTATAAAATGTAAACTTAAAATAAAGTCTCATTTATGGATATTGAACAGATATTGAAGAGCTATTTTACTACTACAATGGCCTTCAGATTCAGATAGATTCAGATAACTTTATTTGCTCAAACATGTGTTTACATACAATTATAACAAACAAAAAAGCATGCAAGGTGATATAAAAACATGGGGTTGTGCTAACATGTTTACCATATAGTCATGGTGTGCAAATATTAATACAAACTTGCAATTAAATAATAACAACATTCAGTAACATTGACAATGCTGACATAAATAAATAAATTAAATTTGATAAATTGATTGATAATTAGTTCTTAAGAAAAAGGAGTCACATACAAAATTGACAAATATTCAATTACCTAAAATAAAACAGATAATGTCATTGTAAGTCAAAAATATTCAATATAAAAAAAATTAAGAAATCATTATCAAAAACATTATTACATCACATACACTTCAGATTAAATTAATTTGTAAAAAGCATGTCAATTTAAAATGATTCCAATAAAAATTCATTCACATCATAATAGGCTTTACTAGCTAAAACAGATTTAATTTTCCTTTTAAATGCTTCTACGCTTAGCTCTTTCCAGCTATTGGGCAAATGATTGTAAGTAATGGGAGCCATACAAAAAACACTCTTGCGCATAAGTGCAGTACGAGATCTATGTTGACAGAGTTGACTGTTATCACGTCTATTTCTAGGAAACAGGTCTGCCATGCGGGGAAATAGATTAGGATTTGTTTTAACAAAAATCGCGATTTCAAGAATATAAATTGAAGGTAAAGTCATGATGTTGTGGCTTACGGAATATAAGGCCACGTTGTACGGCCTTCAAAACTTAATACATACCACAATTTTAACCAACTTCAAAAAAGGAGGAGGTTTCTCAATTCGACCGTATGTTTTTTTTTGTGTGTTCGCGGATAACTTCGTTGTTTATGAACCGATTTAGATGTTTTTTTTTTTGAATGACGATATCCCATGGAAACATGATAAGGAAACCAGGATCTGATGATGGGATCCTAGAGAAATCGAGGGAACTCCTCAAATATTGTAGGTATTTAGCAATTTTGATATTTTCATCAATAATACAATCATTTGCACTCAGAAAGTATCATTTGGTGAAGTAGAACTGATGAAGAAGACCACAATGGCCACTGGAAATCCGAAATAAAACAATGTATCCTAGTCGTGTTTGGGCTTCATGGAATCAAAAGATGTACTTTGGCTATAAGTTATTTTCATGTTAATTGGAGGTACTTACCAAAACAAAAAAGAGGAAAATAAAAACTTTTTAACAATAAATTAAACAGTCTTCCAAATCAAAACAAACATAGTAAAAATAACTTTCTTTTACGAAGTCGGTGTCGAATAACGGCAAACAGTGGATACAATAAAATACACCGATATCGGAAAAGAAAGTTATTTTTCGGTTTGTAGTGTTTTGTTTTGGAAGTCGGTTTGATTTTTTGTTAAAACAGTTTTAAAATTGCAATTTTTGCTAATCTATAGAATTTAGAATTTTGAAATACAAAACGTATTTCAACTAAAGCATAAGTAGGAACTTATGAATTGTCAAACAAAATATGAATCTAGTTGTACATTTGCAAGCGTCAGTAGGTCTCTATGGAGAATAATGTGTAAGAAACTCCACGGACACTCTTTTACATTAGTTTTAATTACAATTATTTGGTTAAATCATTCTTGTTTGAAAAAAACATGTGTGAGAACGATGTAAAAAGACGTGCACGTAAAAGCGTCTAGAGTAACACAAACAGTTCAAAAATACAATAAGTACGTATTTAAAAGCAGGCCGAAGCAGTTAAGTTATGACCAATCCCAACTGATGGCGCCCGTTAACATTCATGACGCATGGATTGGCACCACTCAGCTCAACCATCATGAATGGAACCGAATGATCGAATACATGTGCCACCATCAAAGAGACATTTGAGAAAGCATGACACACTCAACTGCCAGGGCACACACAAGTCAACGAACGTCACATAGGTACAGTTAATGGTAGATTTACAGTTGGTACATAGTACTCACATATGTCCTGTGCAGTTATATAATACTAGAAAAACATTAACATCCGAAGCAGTTTAGTTATGACGAATCCCAACTGATGGCGCCCATTCACGAACATGACGCATGGATTGGCTCCACTCAGCTTAACCATCATGAAGGGAACCGAATGTACCAAGACATGTGCCACCATCAGAGAGGCCTTTGAGAGAGCCATGGCACACTCAATTGCCAGGTCACACAGAAGTCAACGAACGTCACATAGGTACAGTAAATGGTAGATTTACAGTTGGTACATAGTACTCACATATGTGCTGTGCAGTTATATAATACCAAAATAAATTGAGTTTATACAATACAAATATATTCCTACAGTCTTCAGCAGGTCCAGCAATACTTCAAAACAATAATGTCCTACTTATCACTTGTTTTTAGCTTGGTTCCGTACCCAAAGGGTAAAAACGGGACCCTATGCCTAAGAATCCGCGGTCCGTCTCGCGTTTGTCTGTCTGTCCGTCTGTCTCCAGGCTGTATCTCATGAACCGTGATAGCTAGGTAGTTGAAATTTTCACACAGATGATGTATTTCTGTCGCCGCTATAACAATAAATACTAAAAACTGAATAAAAAAAATAAAAAATTAAGTGGGGCTCCCATACAACAAACGTGATATTTTTGCGATAATGGTACGGAGCTCTTCGTGCACGAGTCCGACTCGCACTTGGTCGGTTTTTTATAGAAAATTACATCAATTTCCTTTGAAATTATAGTTTACTAGCTGTTGCCCGCGGCTTCGCTCCCGTGGACCACCCCACAGGACCCATTTTCGGGATAAATAAATAGCATATGTCACTCAGAAATAATGTTACTTTCTATTGGTGAAATAATTTTTCAAATCGGTCCAGTAGTTTCGGAGCCTATTCGGTACAAACAAACAAAAAAATCTTTTCTCTTTATAATATTAGTATAGATTATACATTAATAATGTGTTTAACTTGCTGTATTGGCGCCTGGCGAAATAAGTGTGTGATTTATAAATTCAAACTGTTCGAAGTTACTACTGAGAAATATCAGGTGGGCTAACCCAACAACCTTTTTCTCGACTTGGGCGCCGAACTCAGGTCCTCATACTAAAACAAACTGCAATACAATCGCTCCAGTCTATGATTTACCAATTCTTAATCCAGATTCTTATAAATATATGTCGCATCAAGGCTGGCCGATAGATGCAAACCCTCGGGAAGTCAGGATGTTATTCCCTTAGGTTAAGACATCGTGTGTGGGCAGGTCGGTGGGTATAATCGTGCAAATGAAATCACATAAGTTATTCGATACACTGGGTTTATTCAAATAGACACAAGTTACATTCCTGCTTACTAATATTACGGATCGACACTGATTCTACGACGTCTTAGCTCTATGGCTGTCAGTACTCAACTGCCCTATTCCGCACCAAGCAAGTGCTTATAAAAGCGCGCCAATGCGTAGTTGCTCTTGATTGCCGCTAGGGGCATGCTTGTGATTTGACTTTACGTCCGTACTATTGACTAAACCCGACATATATTTACTACGATTTCTCTAGGAAAGAAGTCACCGACAATGTCTAGTACATAGTGAGAGATAATACCATTATGAGGAGAAGTTAACATCTGAAGCTAATTCGAACGCTGTTGCTAATCTGATTCCGCAATTGAGAGCTGTACTAAATAGATTAGAGTGACCTTAATTCCGGATCTGTTCTGGTCTGTCTGATTCTAAGGAATAACCTATCCCCTGAGCGCAAGTATTAGTTAGAGGGACTAGGAAATCGCTCCAGTCAGAAGTCCTCTTGTCTGGTGTAATGGATCGTTAGTTTTGTTAGACAATTGTTCTGTCAGTTGTACTCAATGATATTCTAGTAAACTGATCAGTTATGAGCGCGCTTTGTGAAGACTTGGATACGTCCTAATTGGGACGTATAGTCTTTAGTCTATGTCACGCATGGAAACGAGCAATAGGCTTTGTTGAAACAAAAACAAAATTCGAAAAATGCCGTCAAGCCTATTTAGAAAGTGTACCAATTATGATACCAAAGTTAATAAAATACAAGGGATCTCATACCATATATAAGTACGCAATACACCTCAATTTAATTATCCTAATATTGATATTTGGAGGTTAGAAAAAATAAAGAGATGGTAAATACAATTTCGCCGTGAGGACGACAAGGAAGCGTGCACTCCGGACAGATTATACGTACAGATACGAATATGTTAGGCAGCAAAGTCATAGTTACCTCACAGTTCTGTTTTGAAAAGGAACTCACAGTTCTGTTTTCCTTTTTCTAGCCTTGTATTACTTCGCGGTTGTATCTTCTGTCTCGTTAAATTTGTTAGTCTTTGATGTCAACATGCGGTGTTTGGTGGCCAGAATTATGTTTTTTTCATTCACGCACAAGTGACAAACACTAGCTGTCTCTTTTTTTCTTGTAGGTTGTATCACGCTATCCCTTTCGACTTGTAGTGAAATGTAAGATGAATGAAAAGTGCGGTTATAAGTACAATTATAAAAATAACCTACACCATTGGGTGGTCCAATGTGTTAGTAATATAATTAGTGCCGCGAAAGGATAAAGTACAAAAACTTACCAATACGCATTCAGCAATCTATAAAAATGTTCTACAATGTATCCCAACCCAACCTTTATAACGACCTCACTCAAGACTCATTCTCATATCAAACGCGTAACAAAACGATTAAAAAGTTCAAAAACATTGCCAGTAAAAAAAAAGAATTGAACACATTTTTTTCCGGCTTGGCACCCCGCCAAAGTTGGCGGGAAATATTACGCTTCAATTAATATTATTGCTTAAAGGTTAACTCACACCGAGAATTCATCATTACAATAGTTTTAATTCTAATATAATTATTCTCAAAATATCGTTTTATGGCACCATACGTTTCGTTTTTTTTTTTTAGATTTATAGGCTTGCGCTTGACCACGATCTCACCTGATAGTAAGCGATGATGAGGTCGACGATGAAGCACGCTTGCCTAGAAGAAACCTATTCACTCTTGACATAAAAACTCCCATGTTGTAGCTATCAGGAAATACAGACTCCGGCAGGGATACCACTTCCTTTACACGAATAATTAAAGTATTCTCAGTGCATATGGGTGGGATTTCCACCATGTACTAATGCGCCGTACCTACGTCTTGTAGACCCATGATGGAACGGGCTAGGAGGTATTAGTTCATGCAATTCCAAAGCACACTTCCCGAAATGTAACCGATAAAAGACCGATAGGCTGACAACTCGGCGCCGATGTTCAAGGCTCTGAAGCCCAGTCTCGAACAGTACCTCATTGCCGAAGAGCCTCTTGGCCCGTTCATCGATCGACTCAACTGCATCCAGCTGGTACTTGGCAGATCCGTCCCAGAGATGAGAACAGTACTCCATGCATGATCGAACTTGCGCTTGATACAAGTTGAGCAGCTGTTCTGGCGTGAAGTACCTTCTCACCTTTACAAGGATCCCCAGCTTTTTGGCAGCCAGCTGAGCCTTTGCCTTCGACTCTCAATTTTGGCCCTTACATTGTAAGGGCCTAAATTGACAGTCGATGTCAAAGTAACGCCAAGAAGCTCAAGATGGTCAGTTATTGGCACGGTCACATGTCGGAAAGTTGGAGCCGGGTGAAATCGGCTCTTTTTAGCGGAAAAAAAAGACACGCCTGAGTTTTAGCGCCATTAAACCTGACCAGATTGGCATCGCCCCATTCGAAGACTGCCTGCAAGGACAGGTTCAAGCGCTCCACCATGGCCTCCCGGAGAGACTGGATCTGAGGCCCGGTAGCACGAGCGTTGGACAAGTATATCTCAGCAACAGTGCTGTCGATGAGAGCAGTACCCCATGCATGATTGAATATACATTTATGAACACTCCGTAAGAACAATTAACGATAGGCAGCCACGTTGACTACCGACAGAAGACTCTTACTAAAACTTTTAATCACGACGCTTTACCATGTCGCTGATGGAAACCCATAAGTTTTGCCCCTACCTATATCGCTCAACGCGGCTAAAAAAGTACAAGAAATATTGTTGAAATGATCTTTCCTTCAGTTTACCCTATGTCATTGCGTCCTACACATCATCAGCCTATTAATGTTCCCACAGCTGGGACATAGCCCTCCTCTCTATGAGAGGGAATGGGCCGTAATCCACCACGCGGGCCCAGTACGGGTTTGTGGATGTCACATGTCTTCGAATTTTTGGTTCTAGGACATGCCGGTTTCCTCACGATGTTTCCCTTCACCGTTTTGAGAGCAGTGGTGATGAAATAATTTACACAAAGTAAAGCGCCTGCCTGAGCTCGAACTCATGACCTACAACTTGTAAGTCGCGGCCGATACCACTGGGCCACCACTGCTCTTGCTTCCTACAATTTGATCCTTAATAGCAACACTATCGGATGGTGTAATCATATAGCGTATATTTTCCCAAATTAATGGCTTCAATACCTAGCCATGTTGGGTTGGGTAATGGGTTTATGGGAAATTCGATATTCCTGGCCAGGAATATCAAATTGCCCATAAACCCAATGATGCAGTTTGATGATTTTTCATCAAAATCGGCCTTAGACTCCTTTGAGATTTTGGCTATTCCTTTTAGTTTCGGATAAGGCCATCTACGCCCAGTTGAAGAATCCTGTATAAAGTTCTATATTATTCTCGGAATTTCGAATCAGAAATGAAGACAACCGCAAGAGAACCAAGATTACCGACATAGAACGAAGAATTGCGAAACTTAAGTGGCAGTGGGCAGACCACTTTGCTCGCAGAACGGATGGTCGTTGGGGCCGAAATGTTTTGGAGTGGCGACCGCGTACAGGAAGACGCAGCTTTGGAAGGCCTCCCTGTAGGTGGAGCGACGACCTGGTCAAGGCTGCGGGAGTCCGGTGGTTGCGAAACGCACTGAACCGATCAATCCCACCGCACTATTCCCAAACCACTGCAACTCCTGAAAGGTCCTGAAAGCCAGAATCAACAGTGGCGACCACCAGAAAAGTGCCGAGGCGGCAATGAAGCTCGACGAAGTCCCGGGGAAAGAATTTAACTGTCTTGGATCCCGCAACGAAATGATTCAGAAAAGAATAACGAAGGAGTAGGAAAAAAATTATACAAATTTCCACTTCGTATCAAGTACTCCATATCAAGCAGGAGACAGAACAAACAAGGCCAATAGGCACAAAGGGTCGTTTACAACTGGGATAAGCCCAGATTCCCAGCTACACCCACGCCCAGCGACGTTTGGGGGAGGCCTATATCCAACAGTGGCAATGTCTTTTAGCTGAAAAGATGTTGATCCTTAAAAGTACACGCCCCGCGTCTCTGTGTGAGCTTACCTTTAGTAGTAATATTTTCATGTCAAATAGCTATTTGCATGATACCTTCTCGGTTGTCGCGTGTGAGGGTCGGCAGGGTACAAGGTAGGTGATTAATTGGATGATGTTTGTTTAGTAAATTGATTTATTTGTTATTAATAATGGTTATGGATGAATCATACAACTATTAGGTTAATATGAATCAAATTAGGGCTTGGGACGAAGAAAATTGTCCAATTCACGAAAAAAATGGTAGTCCGTTGGAGCAAGGTCTGGCGAATACGGAGGGTGACGAATGGTTTCTAATTGCAGTTCCTGTAGAGTTAAAACGGTTTCTCCCGCTGTATGAAGTCTCGCGTTATATCATGGAGCAATAATGGTGAAGATCGATTCATGAGTCGAGGCTGTTTCACTGCTAGTTTTGCTATCATTGTTCGGAGTTCGGCACAGTAGACATCTGCCGTTATTGCTTGACCAGATCGGAGAAAGTTATAGTGAATAACACCATGCTGAGACCACCAAACAGTTACCATTATACCAAGCTTTGCTTTAGGACACTGTTGCGGCATTTGACCTGGGGTCAGCCATTGCATTTTTCGCTTACGGTTATCATAAAGAATCCACTTTTCATCACGTGTCACAATTCGATCCAATATTCCTTCATTTCTGTATCGATTCAACAAGGCAACACAAGTTTCAACACGCGTTTCTTTCTGCATATCAGTCAAATCACACGGTGCGTTCGTTAGCTGTCCCCTCTCCAAACGCAACATTGATATTGCGAGCTGTTTCTGCCGCGTTAGTTCCGCGTCGGAACTCATATTCGAAAATCACTCGAATTTTCGAAGTATCCATCTTTCTTGTCTAAGCTGAATAAAAAAAAACAACTGAAAGTCGATAATCGAATGTGGCACATTTAAAAAAAAAAGAACTTCATAGTGACCTTGTGAAAAAAGTTTAACTCAAAAATCTCAAACCATTTATTCACTGGTTTAAATTAACAAAGCAGACTATCAATCTGCCGAGCTTTTTTACTCGACTGCCGAAGGAGGGTAATGTTTTTATCAGTCTATGTATGTATGTTTGTTCCTTTGTGGCGTTATAGAGACCAAACGCGTTGGCCAATTTTGATGATTCTTACGTCAATTGTTTGTCTCAACCTTGCGGGTGTTACTGGCTACATTTAAATTGGAAAATAATTTAAAAATGGCGGATTTTCGGCGCCATATTGTTGGGGCCCAATTTGCTGTGCAGTCGGAGGATACATCTGGTTTTCTTCTTGTTTACGTCTTTTTAGTTCGCTTCTTAAGCAGACGGGTTTTTTTACCTTTTAAATAAACTTTCTTTATTCCAACTATGTTGAGGACGGCTTCAAGTCTAACCTATTTTAGATCAAGCGACCGCCTATCTGATCTCCACAACCCAGTAACTGGGTAACGCGGTACCCCTTGGCAAGACTGGCTTCTGACTATCCGTAACAACTGTCAAAGATCTTTAAATGACAGCCGGCAGCCTAATTGTGTAAGTGGATTCTGCAAAGCAAACAAGTCGATTCCTTCCCAAAAACGACTTTTCATATTAATATACAATACGTAAAGTCATTTTTGGGAAGGAATCGACTTGTTTGCTTTGCAGAATATACTTACGCAATTAGGCTGCGGGACCAACGGCTTAACGTGCTATCCGAGGCACGGAGGAAACTCGCTATATATACATGGTCACCCATCCACGGACCAACCTCGGCTATCGTTGCTTAACCTTGAAGATCGACCCGTGCGGCTGTTATTATATATATACGAGGTCCTCCTTTTTTTAAATCGAACTGAAAAATGACCCGGCTCTCCCTACACTCTACGTGACATTTGCAACAAATCCAGTTCTATTTTAACTAGCGCTTGGCAGCTGATACATGCACCTGCAAGCTGTCACACATGGCGGGAGAGTTTGCAAGCCAAATGGGTGACTATAACGTGAACGTGACTAATTTTGATGTTGTCGCTGAAATATAGGGTTTAGTAGTTCACACGTGGTCAGCATATTAAAGAAGGACGATCCTTTGGCAATTCATAATTGGAAATTTCTGTATCTCTACGAGTAACTATTCGACTTCTGCTTATTAAATAAACCATAACTAATAGTTTATTTTTCTTTGTTTCAGAACCAGAATCCTGCCCTCGAGTTATCCGTCGCCATTTTCTTAGTCTATCAGCTGTCAAAATTCCCGCCAAAATGATATGTCATTTGGACCACAGCTAAAAAATACTTCGCGTTCAGAAATCAAATCCTGGCAATCATTTAAACAAATATATTTAAAATGATTTCTAGAAAATTATAACTCTTGACGCGGATCCGAGATGGCGACTCCGCCCGAGTCTCCTGTAGAGGAGCATGCCTACGAGTTAGAACCTAGTCGGACGCCGAAACCCATTCCTGTGGCTTTGGAGGAACTCTGCCGGCAGACAAAATTTTCGAAACAGGAGATCCGGGTCATGTACAGAGGTTTTAAGACGGTGAGTGGTTTTTAAATTATTTATGCACTTATTTCATGATTTAACTTGTAAGGCTCGTCAGTAATGCAGACTGTATTTGCTGAATTTTAAATGTGGACGCGACATGCTACTGTTACTCTGGGTGCAGCGGCCTTTGAACACCAACATAAATTACATTCCTCAACACTTTCTATCACGAACCTAACGACTTTAACGGTTCCCAAACCTTTGCTGTATACTCGTTTGAAAAATTAAACGTGTTGAATCGTCAAACTGAAAGGCATGATTGTGTGTTACGCAATATTAGGTACCACTCGGGACTATTTTCCAGTCTCCACTATCAGGATCTACAGTTTTCCAGCACTTATTTCATATCTTATCTTATTTTTAAAAAACGTTGCCCCGCACTTGGAATTTCTTCCTGTATCGTGGGTGCATTTACAAACATATAAACTCACAGACACAAACACCCAGAGCCGGAATAACTATCTGCAAGTCATACAAATATTTGTTCCATGCGGGATTCAATGTCAACCGCTCAACCACTGCGCCAACCGTGCGCCCAGCACTGTCCGTAACAAACAAAATAATGCGTTTTCCACTAGGTTAATTTAATTAATAAAAATATTACAATATGAGAATAGATAAAAAAAAATATGTACTCTTATAAATGATATGAGTCATATCGTAAATTGCCAAATATGAAATCAAAAGTAAAAACGTATTGACAGACTTTATGCATGTTACATTATCTGTGGCACCCTACGTAAAATGAGTTTTGGCACCATATTTATGGTATTTTAAATTAAGGTTTTAATAAGATTAAACTGCAAATAATAATAAGTAGGTAAGTCATTTATTCATTTGTTTAACATAGGTACAGTAATAATGGCATCTACAGGTTTAAAGAGTGCGCTATGTTGTATGCTGTGTGTGTTTTTGTGTATTAATACATTCTTGTGATACTATTAAAACCTCACCTGCGGCTCGATTTACAACTCACACGAATGTTTATTTAATAACCTTTGTTGTGTGACTGTATCATAAACTACTAGGTATTTGTAATCGAGTACTTGCAGAAATGATCTCCTTCTAACATTCAATAGATAGATGATAGAATATTCTTTAATGTACACCATATACAATCTGCATACAAGATAGACACGTGAATACAAGATGGAAACATTACAAAGGACACAATTGGACACAATGGACGCCTTTATGGCTAAAATCGATCTTTGAAAGACAACCTTCGGATCGAAATTAAAGGGGAAAAAAGCCCTTTGGATGGTTTTTTTATTTTATATTTGGGATGGGTTTACATTTGACTCTAGTCTAGGTCAGAAGTGACAGAGATAGAGTCGATAATGGAGTGAGTTTACCCAGAAGAAGCCTGTTCACTCTAACTTTGAATAGATTCGGATTGATTGCGTTCGGAAACTCAGACGCAGACGGTGATTTCCACACTTTTAAAACAAGAAGGAGAAACAGTAGATACTTTGGGGGGATGTGGAACAGTGTTCCGACAAACCTCCATAGAAAAGGGAGGATCCTCCGACCAGACGGGTGTTGTGTCTGGTCCGGGCAACTAACTGCCCAACGGTTGTTGTCGGACTGTTGTATGTGTTCAAATCGCGGCGAAAACTTTGCTTGCGAGATGCAGGATTTGTGTGACGTCATGTCATTAGTTCGTAAGTGGCGGCGTTGGTGCCGCTACAATACTAATAAACAATTTTACGTTTTTATAATATTCTTGGCCAGTGTCTAAGATCTAGCCGCTCGTGTTTGAGGTTGTGGGTTAAAATCCGAGCAAGTACTTTGGCTTCTTCAATCCATATGTACTTTCTAATTTTATCTTGGACATCACTGGCAACGGTGAAGAGAAACATCGTGAGGAAACCTGGACTTATAGTTAATATAAGTTTGAATTCGCCATCAGTCTCAAGCAAGCGTGGTGAGCAATGCTCGTGCCTTCTCGTTATGAGAAGAGGTGTTTGCTCTGCAGTGGAATATTTACAGGCTATTCATATTAGAGATGCGCCGAATATTCGTTTGTTATTCGGCATCCATGGTTTAAATCGTATTTATCCAATAGAACTCAGACTACCCAAATTACAAAATTTGATGACAAAGTTAACAGTCTCATCAACTTCAACTCTCAGCCTCGGCAAAATTACTTTGGAGTTCCGCAGGGAAGCATCTTGGGCCCTCCATTATTCCTTGTATATATCAATGATCTTCCTCAAAAAATAGAACAAGAGTGTGTTTTATTTGCAGATGACACAACAGTTATCCTAGATGGTAAAAATCATGAAACACATGAGACTAATATAAATACCTGTTTGAATAAAATAGTTACATGGTTAGATATAAATGCTTTAAAAGTGAACGTTGATAAAACTAAAATATTAAATTTTAAAACACAAAAGAGTAAAAATATTCATCTTAAAATAAAACATAGGGATCAAATAGTAGAACAGATAAAAACAACAAAATTTCTGGGTATAACACTAGATGAACATTTCACCTGGAGGGAGCATATCAATGAAATATGCATGAAAATTAATAGGTTTGTTTTTGCTCTAAAAAAAGTTAAAGATGAGACATCCAAACCAACTGCGCTAATGGTGTATCATGCCTATGTTTGCTCCGTCATCCGTTACGGCATCATTGTCTGGGGAAACTCCTCTGAACTTTGTAGAGTTCTGTTGGCACAAAAAATATGCATCCGCACCATTTTTAATATGGACTGGACTGATTCCTGCAGACCAGTATATAAAGCACACAATCTCCTCACCGTTCCTTGTATGTATATATATGAAATCGCTAAATTTGTAAAAACTAATTATTCACTTTTTAATACTAAAAATAACAATAATAAACGAAAAGTTACACAGTATGTATTAGAATTGCCTGTACCCAGAATCGAATTATTTAGGCGTAGTTGTGTTTACATGGCGCCTCTTATTTATAATTCTATACCCTCCTTTATAACCGATCTCCCTTACAGAAAATTCTGTATAGTTTTAAAAAAGTGGCTCATTTCTCACAGCTTTTATTCTATAAACGAATTTCTAAAAAAAACTCCTTGTCAATCTTATCATTACAGGAATGTATTGTAGATTATTTTGTTATTAGTTGTTGTAATTTCTACCCTTTCTGCCTTTTATGATATTATTTGATTTATATTTTATGTGTTGTTAACCATATAATTTCATAGTCTACTTAAGTAAGTAAACTAAGTGTTTTGAAGAGTTTACTAAACTTAACAGGTTAAATACCTAATAAAAATAATGTGTTATGAGATCTGCTTATTGTAAGCACCTTAACTCATATCTTAATATTTGCATGCCAACTTATTGCGAAATGTGTCATTGTGCTAATAACTTATTTATACCATCTTTGTACCGCATTTAATGCAAATAAATGGCTTTGACTTTGACTTTGACATCTTTTCCACTATTTGTATACGTCCGAATTATTCGGTTTTGTTGCCGAATATATTCGGTTCAAGCATTTCTATTTTCTTGGCTACATGACATGGTGTAGAACTAAAACACAAAACTTCTTATGTAAGATTTTTTTAATATTATAAGTCAAAGAGAACATATATTTCTTAACCTATATATATGTCGCATCAAGGCTGGCCGATAGATGTAAACCATCGGGAAGTCAGGATATATTCCCTTAGGTTAAGACATCGTGTGTGGGCAGGTCGGTGGGTATGATCGTGCAAATGAAATCACATAAGTTATTCGATACACTGGGTTTATTCAAATAGACACAAGTTACATTATTGCTTACTAATATTACGGATCGACACTGATTCTACGACGTCTTAGCTCTACGGCTGTCAGTACTACACTGCTCTATTCTGCACCTCGCAAGTGCTTATAAAAGCGCGCTAATGCGTAGTTGCTATTGACTGCCGCTAGGGGCGTGCTTATGATTTGACTTTACGTCCATAATATTGACTAAACCCGACACGGCCATCCTGCGAGACAGGCGTCCTCGTCTGTTCCTCATTGTCAGGTTTTAACAGTGTATCGAATCATGTGGAAATCCTCAATGGATGTCCTCAGCCCTTGGGGAAAGCTGAGGGGTCTGTCAGACTCCTACTGACTAAAACCACATGGTGTTCTCTAGGCCATAATTCCTCTTGAGAGGCGAACGTGGAACACACACGTCGCCTTCTCGGGCCTCTCTCAGGTGACAGATCCCCAAATCCATCACCCGCAGGCTTCATCTGCTTGTCCTCGCTCCATGCCTTCTCATGGTCACCTCGTGTTGCACCACACGTAGTCTTAGTCCACTCCATCCTAGCAATCGCCCATCATACAAGGGATGTTTTTCTGAAACACAAAATTTTCAAACAGTTTCTGCTCGTCCAATCCTGACTCATACACTAGAGTGAGGAAACATTTTGAAACAATCAAACATGATCATTCAAATCTTTCTGTTCACTATTGCAAGGAACGAGTAAATCTATTTCCAATTTAAAGGAAACAGCAATTTAATCATCGAATTGGTACCTAAAAGCACCTAATCTTCGTGATTACAAAATTCAAGTACCACTGATAAGTCATAAATCTCAAATTAAATCAAACAAAAGAAACAATATACCATGTTTCTTATTCACGATTTTTAGCTATCTCATAACTCTCCTAGCCATGTCATAGCTCTACTAGCTATTTCATAGCTCTCCTAGCTATATCATAGCTCACTTAGCGATCACAATTGCTCTACTCGCACATCTCTACGATGTCGAGTCAATTCAACTCTCTGAACTCAGAACTTGTTCACACAGAGATTTAGTACTTACTACTTGATCTACAATCTCAATTGGTACTTGAAATTTGCGTGTCTTACTAACACGATCTACGCATAGTTATCAAAATGAGAATAACAAAAACTATTTCAATTTTCGTAATGAGGGCTTGACGATTCGAACGTCATCAACATTAACATGATCTCTCCACACGCGTGACTGCGAGTTTACTTTCCTTTAACCTCATGACTCAATAGGAACTTTCTGTAAGGTTCCTAACACAAAAATTTATTTTCACACCAGCCATAGTGTCACACAGACTTACAGGTGCCATACAGGCCTACCGTTGCCATAAAAGCCAACAGCTGCCACACAGGCCAACAGCTGCCACACAGGCCAACAGTTGCCACACAGGCCAACAGTTGCCACACAGGCCAACAGTTGCCACACAGGCCAACAGTTACCACCTAGGCTCACAGCTGCCAAACAACGCTCGGCTACTCCTGACCAAACTAGATTATTGGGTTCGTGAAAATAGAGCAATTTTAGAACCCTACTCTTTAACTAAATCATTACCCTGGGCCATGTACCACTAGTCGCTCCAAACAAAGTTTAAAACTTATTCTGCAGCAAAAACTGCCAAGCTTACAGAAACCCTCGAGTAAAACCTCCAACGCCACGGCTCCCTAGCCGACCAGCAATTATATTGCTCTCACAATGGTCTCTCGGTCTCTCTCTAGACCCCGACGTCCACCAGAATCCACTGGTACGGACAAACATAATACGTTCGATAGACTGAATTACTCGACACCTTAAGCTTGTTCATCGTTATCAAAATCTTTTGACACCAACATAGACTGGTACACAACCCGCTGGCATCTGCCCTAACCTACCTTGTGCATACTTGTAGGTTCTAAGCGTACCTATTTGAAGCTTTCGGTGTATAACGATCACCGTCCTGTCATAATCACCTATCGTGGGCCTAATACAGGGCCTATTTAGTTTTCGAACCAGAGATTCCCACACAATACTTCATTAGAAAAAGGTCCAACGATCAAAAAGTTCAACAACTAAACAAAGTTATTGTAAAAATTCTGTTACTCTTTACTATAATTCAAAGGCAATGCACACTCAACTCATGAAACTTCTTCGTTGACCCATCGCCACATGTTACTCATGAGGTGCGGTCCAAAGTTCTGAGTATGACAAGTGTACAAGCCATCAAACTTGGTCTCACTACCACTGTCATCAACTATGACGTCTAATTCTCAAGGAACTTGGTGATCGGGGATCCTTCTCACAAGATTCGCGCTTTTTACTCAAAGATCTTGGAACATACCGACTGTTCATATGAGGGGAACAATTAAGCCTGATAATATTTGCGTCTCAATAGCTCTTGTGAAGAAGCTTTACGAATTAACTCTGATCAATATCGTTTAAAATCAAATTATCAACAGTAACCCTTTACTATCGCTCGCTAACTCAGTTTTCATGTAAGGAAAACGATCGCGAGATAACTGCTATCATAATATTACTTTGAAGTAAGCAAGTGCATTCAGATCTAAAGACGGTGGTTGTAAATCGTTACGCAACATAAGATCTGTTCCGAATACACGCAAATGACCAGCACCGTTACCAACTCGATACAATTGCCTTCGCCCAAAGACTTTACTAACTCGCTTTGCCACTGAAAATGCCTAGTTGTTAAATTTAATTTAAATTAATCACTTTGGATAGATCATCTTCTTCATCATCTGCCTAGCCTTTTCCCAACTATATTGGGGTCGGCTTCCAGTCTTACCGGATTCAGCTAAGTGCCAGTGTTTTACATGGAGCGACTGCCTATCTGGCCTCCACAACCCAGTAACTGGGTAACACGATACCTCTTGGCTAGACTGGTGTCAGATCTCAAGCTTCTAACTACCCGTAACGACTGTCAAAGATCTTCAAATGACAGCCGGGACCAACGGCTTAACGTGCTTTCCGAGGCACGGAGGAAACTCGGTATGTTAAAATGGTCACCCATCCACGGACCGACCTCATCAAGCGCTGCTTAACCTTGATGATCGACCCGTGCGGCCGCTATTATTTAGCCACGAGCTAATCTTCTTATGGCATATTAAATCCTAAAGTTCGTACGGAACCAAATGATGAAACTACCGCCAATAGGAAACTCATTAACTACTTGCTTACAAGTGTGTCTTAATTACCTAGTGATAGTGCTAGATGTAACCACGACCAACTCAGTGGTCAAACATGAACACTCTTAAAGCTCAAACTAGCATCTCTTCACTAGAGAACATTCGACCTCACTATCGAAATAACATGGAAGCGACTCACCGAGTATTCCATTCCAAACTTGCGCGCGTTCGTAACGTTCGGTTACCAACTGCGAACTGCTAGCCTGCCGTCGGTCTCAACCTCTTAGATGTTGACACGTCAACTTTCGCATTCAGCATTTGAACCGCTAGCCTGCAGCAGAGGCTCCACTCCGACGCAATATGGTATCTGAAACGTGAAAAACATTACGAGAGTATATGTTCACAGTTATCTTAACTATACACAGCTTTGATGGAAATTTACCAGTGCAGCGGTGTAGTAAACTAAACCGGCAAAGCTAAATGGGCTATTGTGGACATGAACCACACATTACGGTGTCCCATGTAGGGGTAGGTAGATATATGGGCTTTATAGAATCCAATGAATGCCATAGCATTTTATGTCGCAATTTCTAGGCCTTGCAGGGTTTACCACCTTTTAGACAGTCTGGCCCTCCGACGACCACAAAAGAAGAATACCATGCTTCTTCTTAGTTAATACTCACTACATAAAACTATCACACTACAAAAGTAATCAGAATATTTACTTTGGAATTATCATAATTTCCAGACTGAAATGTAAGGTAGGTACGTCACTGTCACCATATCGTTCTAAACAATGATAGTCAGCCAAGGCCAGCCAAGGGTCATTGCCAGTGACAGTAGAATAATAACTCTTTAATAACACCAAAACTTGACTACTTTTTGTAATTAAAGTGAAATTATGAACCGACACGGGCCTCCCCGACGATCCACTGACCGCCATACCGTACACAAAATCAGAATTTTGAATAATGAACACACTTTTCCATAGTCATAACAAAATGAAAACGACTCACCAGATTGGCATAAAGATCCGTGCGTATGGATCTTTCCACTCGTCCACACGCTCCTCCTTGACCTGTCCAGCTCCTTGGTTGTTGCTAGCCTCCTTGCTGCTCCGTTACGGACTGGTTTTTTCATTATTTTGTTTTCGAGGGTAGTCGCAACTGACAGCGCGATATTTTTTTTGCAAGAATGTAACCGTTATCACTAGCATTGTTTTTACGTGTGATCTCATTAGCACAATCGAATCCCACTTCTGATGTCGCATCAAGGCTGGCCGATAGATGTAAACCATCGGGAAGTCAGGATATATTCCCTTAGGTTAAGACATCGTGTGTGGGCAGGTCGGTGGGTATGATCGTGCAAATGAAATCACATAAGTTATTCGATACACTGGGTTTATTCAAATAGACACAAGTTACATTATTGCTTACTAATATTACGGATCGACACTGATTCTACGACGTCTTAGCTCTACGGCTGTCAGTACTACACTGCTCTATTCTGCACCTCGCAAGTGCTTATAAAAGCGCGCTAATGCGTAGTTGCTATTGACTGCCGCTAGGGGCGTGCTTATGATTTGACTTTACGTCCATACTATTGACTAAACCCGACATATAGTTAGTATAGTCAACATTTATTTTAAACCTTAAATCAACATTTATTTTTAAAATGCAAGACAATGTTTATTTTTAAACTTTAAATCATTAATTTACTATGCAACTACGGAATTTCTTATTTTGTAATATTATTATTTCGTGCGATAACATTAACATTAGAAGTGGGATATTCACTATGTTTACTGTTTTTTGCGAGTTTCCTAAATTTCGGTGCTGTAGCAAGCACCATTGCAGGTGGGTGTTTATGAGAAGACAAATCGGTCTATCCTCTTTCATGTTCGTTTTTTGCACTCAGTACCGCTACCACTGTCACTCACAACACGATTCCCCGTAAATAGCCCGCTTCTAATGTTGATGTATCGTGCTATGTTTTGAAGCAAAGTGACAGCGCGGTGTGAGCGGGTAGCGGGCGGTGAGATACGGCTCGCTTGTCTTCTAGCCAGCAGCGACACGCAGCGACACGTGGCGTACATGTTAGAACCTGTTTATGCTGCAAAACAATGTAATGGTAAACCGAATAATTCGGTCGAATATCCGGTTCGGTTATGGATATACCCAATAATATTCGGTTACTGGGTGAAACCACTATTCGGCGCATCCCTAATTCATCTATACTAATATATAGATATATATATATTATTATTTATTTTTTATATTTTTTAATATTATAAAGCTGAAGAGTTTGTTTGTTTGCTTGTTTGAACACGCTATTCTCAGGAACTACTGGTTGGAATTAAAAAAATCTTTTTGTGTTGGATAGTGCATTTATCGAGGCAGTTTAAAGGCTATATAACATCACGCTATGACCAATGGGAGCGGAGCATAAATGAAAAATGTTGCAAAAACGGGAAAAAAAAAAATTCCTTTTTGAGACCTTCCGTTGCTTGCGCTGCGTAAGCGGTTAAAGTTATGCAACATTCATGTATGTAGGGTAGGTAGGGTAGGGTAAGTAGAGTAGGGTAGGTAGGGTAGGTAGGGTAGATGGGTAGGTAGGCAGCCAGTTGACGAGACTGAAGCCGCGTGGGACAGCTAGTATTATAATATTAGTTTAGATGTTTTTAAGAATTGCACTAAGTATTTTCCATGAACCCAAATTGAATTTATTACCACGCTCAACCTTTTCATGTAACCTTAAAATAATGACCTATACAAAATAGTTTACGACCAAACCACCGCTGTGAACTTGGTAGAAATAATATCAGACTGCTTTACTTGTATTAAATTGAGTTTAAACACGATATGCAGTTCTTTTTTAAGTTATTTGACAAGGAAAGTTACCGTTTAGGTGGGTAAGGGTTTTTCTCATTTTGTTAATAATTAGCCAGTTTTTTTAGAATTCCGTACTCGTACCCGAAGGGTCCAAACGGAGCCCTATTGCTGTTACTCACGTACGTGTCCGTCTGTCTGTCTGTCATCTGTTACACAGGTTTACAGCCAAAGGGTTGGAGCTACACTCTTAAAATTTTCACAGTATAAGCTTCTTGTTGACCCAAAGCTATTCAAATTGTCAAAACTATTTTAAAGGTTTTAAGGGAGGCTCACATACATTTAAAGGGCGGTATCATTGTTAAGAACTCTTTGAATAGATAAAGTATGTATTTTTTGTTTAAAAAATATTGTAAAACAAAAGAATAAGAAGCCACCTAAGTCCGTTGTTCCGGATAATTTTTTAACTGCCCATAGATGAAGTTCAGATTTGGTGATAATGTTTATGATTACGTATATTTTACTAATTTAAAAAATATATAATTTATAAATTCCCTGTTTTTACTATTAAATCCAACTTGTTTTTGCGGTTTGGTACGGAACCCAAATGTGCGAAGACCGACACGCACATGGCCGGTGTTTTTTTTTGTTTGATTTAATAATAGTTTTCGTGGAAGAAGGAGTTTTTATTCCTATACAAAATCGTTATGGACTCAGTCGAGTTGAGCTCTAGAAATACATAATATGAATTGATGTTGTTGACTGTATCTGCTCACCATTGAAAAAGTTTCTTAGAGCAACCAAAATAAAGTATATTTCTGAAAATCTTATAATAATAGGTTTTACAAGTAAACTAACAACTAAAATAACTTAACTGTATAACATAAGATACTTCGTTATTTACTTATCTACAAATATAATTTAATATTTGAAATGTCCCTCGGCAAACTTCGTGTTTCGTCAGTCGTCGGATTTCTATCAGTTGTCCTTTGCATTGCACTTAGTGCTGACGGGACGCTCTCAATTAACTTGGAAGTCTGATAGAAATCCGATGACAGAAGAATCACGAAGTTTTCCGAGGAACATTAAAGAAAATAGTAGTACTGTAAAAGTACAGTACAATATTTTTTTATTGCTCATCTGCGTCAACAGGGAGGTGACCATAAGCTCTTAGAGCGGTATCAATTTGATATCGAGTAAGTGACAGATGTATACAAGTCAGATTATTTTAAGTGCTAATCCCATAAATAAAAGTTGTTTAGCTTTATTTATGAGCACTTTAACTCCCTGCAAGATTGCTAATTAATTAAAAGTCACCATTTAACGGTAAAGGAAAACATTAAATAAACAATTGCGGGGATTTATAATAATAATAATTTAAGAGCAAACGTGCTTGGAGGAAGGAAGTTAACCCAGTAAGATGCTGGTAGGGATCCTAACCGTACTGTCCTGATAGCCGTGGCATACTTCTCCACTCCTCAAGCAACTATGTATATGTTGCCCCCTTGGCGCTACGTCACTCAAGTGCTAGCGACCGTTTATGGGGGCCCATTAATTGAGTATGCAATTCACCCCCTGCCTTTTTATAGCCGTGTAGTTCAACAGTGGTCAGGCAGGGGCCAATAGTCATTCTATAGTTTTAAATTGTTGTCTAATTTACGGATTTTAATACGATTTTCGTCTGAGCGTTGAGTCATCGACAATGCCAGTGTACCTTCGCAGGATATGCCACACCTCCTTGTCTGCCCTGCATTGCAGAGCAGACAAGGCATGTAGCAATTCGAGAAAAAGTTAAGACAGAGTTCATCTATAAGAAAAGAAGAAGCTTAGGGGTGTCAGCAAAAATTAATGTTGCCACAGGCAAAAATCTGACTACTAAATATTTCTCAAACTAGATGACAGAATATATTATTCCGACCTCAGTTTTCCTATAAAAGGTAATAAAACTACCTTGAAGCAGCCACGAAACCTCTTGAATTAAATCAGAGAACATTTAGTGGGCCATAAACAAAACACCGCGCCATTTATTTTGTCTTTGGTTTGGTTTTAAATATGGAATGAGTTTGTCTGTTTTTGGTGCCTATTTTGTACAGATAAATTTATTTTTGGTGTTGTGTTAAACATGTTGATTTTTTGAGAGGTTTATGGGTAGGTACTAAATACTTATACCTTCAAAAATCCTTTTATCGCTATCAGGATGTTTTAAGTACTTTTTAGGGTTCTGTAGACAACAAGGAACGCTTATAGTTTCGCCATGTCTGTTGGATATACATATTAATCACGCCGACAAAGTGGTAAAATATTTTTTAAGTGTAGGTATCTCCTGTACACGTAAAGTGGGGATGTTTTTTATTTTTCTCGGCTATTTCATGGTGTGGGATATCATTGGATAGGCCAATCAAAAATATTACGGGTCTGTACAAACCATTTTTTTTCGATCCAGGGATCCGTTTGCGTAAAATTAAGCTTTAAATGGCTATTTTTTATATAGTCAAGTCTATACTTAATAAAAGATAGCTTGATCTCTGCGACAGCTGTCAATATCAATACAGTAACAATAGCGCTTGACAGGCTAACAATAATGTATACGTCAGTTTGACTATGTCGCAAAAATCAAGCTATATTTTATGAAGTATAAACAGTTGCTTTTGGATATGTAAAAAAATCACGGCAGTAGTATCATCATCATCTTCCTGTCCCATGTTACTTGGGGTCGGCGCAACACGTTTTCTTCTTCCATACCGTCCTGTCCCCTGTCACGCTATCACTGACTCCCTTTTCTTTCATATCACTCCTCACACAGTCCATCCATCTTTTCTTTGGCCGTCCCCTCCCTCTCCATCCATCCACATTTATATTCATAACTCTTTTAGTAACATGCGTTTCATCCCTCCTCATCAGATGACCATACCAGGACAAACGGTTTCCTTTCAACTTTTCTGTCACTGGCGCCACTTTCACGGCAGTAGTATATATAACGAAATTAAAAGGAAAACTATCACAGCTAAGTAGGCTTTACAAGATTACGAGTAACATTCGACCAACTTAAAAAATAGGTATCCTTGGATACAACAATTTTCGAAAGGCAAAGTTAATTTTGTCCCTTCGTTAGAGTATCCAATATTCGGTGCTTTCATTGTTTATGAACGTTAGTAATTTTACCTACAAATTTTGGTGAGCTGTTTATAAGGAACCTTATGTGCGCAAGGCAGACTCGCACTGGGCTGGATTTTTATTAAGGTGTAGAAACCCCTGAGTAGATGATTTTAAAATGAAAATCACGTCTAAACGGCTAGTCGTAATTATTTGGGAAAAATATATGTTACATTAGACCATTTTCTTAATAATTTGATCTAAGAAAATTTTGAGTGTTATTCGTATAACATAGTGTAATTAATTTGTACAGATATGTATAAAACGGACAAAAACACGACAATCACGCCAAAACCGCTGGGCGTATTTTAATGAACCCATCAAAGACAATTTAATTATCTACATTTTGATCTGAGGCCTTTTTTTTAAGTCATAGAATAATAAGGAAAGTACAAAAAACTACTAAACTTTGGGTCGCGCGGGTGTGAAACGAGTGCGCGTTTTGTTCCCTCAAGGTCGTTGGCGTTAGTTGTCATCTTAACATGTACAAATGACCAAAAGTATAGTAGATACAGAAATCGCTGATGTTTTTAGCGAATCAGAGATTTTATAAATTAGGATGATTATAAATTAACCAACCAATCTAATAAATACTCGTACTTTTCAAAGACATTTTACTAGATCACTTTTCAAAATCATTCTTTAATAAAAAAAACTATTTACAAAAAAATACTACAGACTTCCAAATAAGAAAACTACAAAGTGAAAATTAACTTTATTTTTGGAAGTCGGTGTCTCTGGTAGGTACCAATTTTTTAGACACCGACTTCCAAAAATAAAGTTATTGTTCACTTTGTAGTTTTATTTGGAAGTCGTTAGTATTTTTTTGTACAAGTTTTTTTTTATTTTTCACTTTTTAGTTGTACCTACCTAATAGGCAAGTTGTTTAGTAAGTTACTTAAAACGCCAGAATATATTACCCGAATATCATGAAACTTGAACATAACCGGTGAACGAAGAGATCTGCGTACCCCTTAAGAGCGTACTGGCGTGATGTTATGTTATGAAATGTTATAAACAATAAACATACATGCGATTGCAGCAATCTCGACAGATTTGCCGTTATTTATTGAAGAGTTCTGTTGTATATCTTCGAATTTCTTCATCAGATCTTCACCAAATTAAAATGAGACTAATATCGGAACATACTCTTTCAAACAAAAAAAGAATTTTCAAAATCGGTCCACAATTGACGGCGAAATCGGTGAAAATACACAAAAAGAAAAAAACAACTATAAAGTCGAACATAGAACCTCCTCCTTTTTGATAAGTCGGTTAAAAATAAATATTAGGTACATTAACACTACCTATATTTTTATTCAAATTAAGAAAAAGTTGCCAAATTCTTTTAAATAAAGACTTACTGTCTCAGTAATATTTAAAAAACCGTTGATCCAGCCCTACCCGTTCCAACGCAGACGAAGCCAGTCCCCAAACTAGTTCACAAAACAATAAAACAAAATTTAGTACTGTTCGACATTGGCACGCAATTTTGCGTGTTGAAACACAAACACTGTGGCGGGACACGGAAACTTGTTGTGTATAGTGCAAGCGAAGCTATTTCTCTGTATAGCGGGGTATAGTTTGCCAAAAATACTTGGAAACGGACCTACAAGTTAGAATGTTGAATACTATCCGTGGCAATGATGATATATGTACTGAGGTAGATACGTTTTACCGACGCCGACGTCTGCGTGGCAATACAAACACAAGCTAACCAGCTTGAGTGAACTCAGTCCGTACTTTCGTGTCGCGAAAAGAAAAAAGAAAGAGACAGCGACTTCCAAAAATAACATTCTTTTTGGAAGTCGGTGTCTTTGGTAGGTACCAATTTTTTTCGTTATGGTCATCCGACTTCCAAAAAGAAAGTTATTTTTCGCTTATTAGTGTTTTTATTTGGAAGTCGGAAGTATTTTTACTTTTCTAGAGAGTTTTGTTTTACTATAAAAGTTTGCTAAAATTTAACCCAAGGGTTCCCACACATAACTGCGATGCGATGCGTTTTCGATAGATTTAGTATGTGCGAGCTCGCAGATATTTGTGATGCGTTGCGAAATCGCAGTTACTTGTAACATGTAAAGTACCGATATCTACGTGTTATTAAAGTGATAATTGTGTATTAATATTGTATTTCATTTAATACGAGATAGGACGATGCGACAAACGTAAGAGAGTGAAAGAGGCAGTTATACAAGATAGATAAATCATTTATTTAGTGCACACAAAAGACACAACACAACACACAAAATCTTAATTAAATTATTACAATTTTCATGTAGGTATGTTTAAAAACAAAGTGCCAGCATAAAAAGAAAAAGGAAACCGAAACAAAAGTAAAAGTGACACCAGTAACATTAATATTGACAATCAAAACACAGTGCGGTGTGCGTCTCAAGGTTGTACCAAATGGGAGTTCAGCTCAGCACGTGTCAGGCAAATATACCTGACGCTGATATTCTGCTGGATCCCTGCAGTGACAAATGGTCGCCAAGCAGACGTGATGTGTTGGTGTTGTAACAGTGTTATGCGTAGATGCCTAGTGGGAGGCCTTCCAACGTATCGTCTACTTCAACATTGACACAAAAATGGCAACTGCGCAGGGTCTTGCAGCCAACTTCAGAGACACAAAGATCTGCTGTGACTACTATACCGCAATTCGTGTTTCAAGGGTGCGAAGTCGTAGGTAAACGCTAGAAGGGCACTGCGTCTTTAATCCTAAAGACCATACTTTGGCTGAAATTAATCACGTCACATAGTATAGCATAGCTTTGGATACGGCAACAGCCCAACAATATCTTTTGTCTATAAACCTCGGGTCACCTTTTTCTGTGACTAATCACACGCAGCCAAATGAAACCTAATGAATTCAACGAAAATTATTATAATTTTGACCACGTTGAGTAAAGAAGGTAAATATAAGCCTCGTGGCTTCATTAAAAAAATCGGAAGGAGCAATTGCTTTCTCTGTAACTATTCTTCTCCATTACTGTTCTATATTTGATATTTATTAGTCATCATCATCATTTCAGCCGCAAGACGTCCACTGCTGGACATAGGCCTTTCCCAGGCGTCGCCACATTGACCGATCCCTTGCTTCTCGCATCCAGCGCCTTTCCGCAACCTTAACCAGGTCCACCTAGTGGGAGGCTTTCCAACGTATCGTCTTCCGGTTCGCGGTCGCCATACCAGAACTTTTCGTCCCCATCGGCCATCCGTTCTGCGAGCAATGTGCCCTGCCCACTTCCACTTAAGTTTGGCAATTCTTCAGGCTATGTCGGTAACCCTGGTTCTCATAGTCATATTTATTAGTGTATTATTTTATTTGTATGTATGTATTTTATGTAATATCTAAGTAATATAGTTTTTGTACACTGACAGCCCTATTATGTCTATCTCCTCTCGTTCAGTCCATCCAAAGGTTGTCTTGTAAGAGATTGCCCTGTGCGATAAGACCGCCCATTGAGTATGTCCGTGGCATCAACAGTGGGCCCTATCAGAATATCAGCGCAGCGTTATTTCCTTTTTTGGAAATCGCTGCACATGCTGAGATAGGAGCCTTTTTGGTCTCGCACAGGGTATTTATTTTTACTATTGTTTAATTTTATGCTTATTTCTCGTGTCTCCTGTGCGGGACCCAAATATTTTCTTTCTTTCTTTCATTGTACACTTATCTTTATAAATGTTTTGTCCTGTAATTATTTCAGTGGTGTACAATAAAGCAGCTAATAAATAAATACTAATAAATAAATATGTGGCAAATAATAATATAATGCAAACCTGTTACTGCCCCAATGGCATCGGCAAAGGCCTCTTCTCATACACCATCATCATCACCCTTTTAATGTTCCCACTGCTGGGACACAGGCCTTCTCTCTGTGAGAGAGGCAATGGGCCTTAAGGCGCCGATTCCCTTGAGTAGCTGATTTTAAAATGAGAATCACGTCTAAATGGCTAGTCGTAATTTTTTGAAAAAAATATATGTTATATTAGACTATTTTCTTAATAATTTGATCTGAGCAAATTTTCAGTTTTCTTCGTATAACATAGTGTAATTAATTTGTAAAGTTATGTCTAAAACGGACAAAAACTCGACAATCACACTAAAACCGCTGGGCGTATTTTAATGAAATCGACACCATCTCAAAGACAATTTAATTATCTACATTTTGATCTGAGCCTTATTTTTTAAAGTCATAGAATAATAAGGAAAGTACAAAAATCTACAAAATTTTGGGTCGCGCGGGTGTGAAACGAGTGCGCGTTTTGTTCCCTCAAGGTCGTTAGCGTTAGTTGTCGTCTTAAGGCGCCTCCCCGAGCAAAACGCCGCGCTAGTCGTTTTTGTGCAGTTTTTAGATGCTCTCTACTCTTTATTTAAAAAGAAATATCAATTAATAAAAATACATTAAACTACATAATGTTGATTCTAAAATGGTAGTACACTTTTTTTTTAAAGAGGTATATTCTTCACTAATCTGGAGCCAACAAAACCATAAAATGTGAAATAATTATTGATAGCATGCATCTCCTCGTAAAGTGTTCAGTAATTATTTTGTATACTAACACTAATGGATAGACAATTTGATAACTAGCATTTTGTAAGTTTTATTTTTTCAAAAGACCAATATTCGATTTTATACAGATTTTATTCTAAAATCGAGGCGTATTCACTACCGTAATCCATGCGCCACCAGTGCCGCTAGGCCAATAGGAATGCTCATATCTCATGCTGATTTTTTGGTCAGGGTACGGCCTTGATCCACCACGCGGGCCCTGTTCGGGTTGATGGATGTCACATGTCTTCGAATTTTTGGTTCTAGGACATGCCGGTTTCCGCACGATGTTTTCCTTCACCGTTTTTAGAGCAGTTGCTATGAAATAATTTACACAAAGTAAAGCGCCTCGGTTCGAACCCACGACCTACGACACGTAATTCGGGGCCGTTACCACTGGGCCACCTGCGCACTTCTCATATAGAGATTATTAACCACCACTTGATGATTATTTGAGGATTATAAACTAGCGGGAACCGCGTAGTTCCCGTTCCCGTGGGAATACAGGGACAAAAAGTAGCCTATGTTACCCGGGGATAGTGTAGCTTCCCAACGGTGAAATCGGTCCAGTAGTTTTTAGGGTTCCGTACCCAAAGGGTAAAAATGGTACCCTATTACTAAGACTCCGCGGTCCGTCTGTCTGTCTGACACCAGGCTGTATCTCATGAACCGTGATAGCTAGACAGTTGAAATTTTCACAGATGATGTATTTCTGTTGCCGCTATAACAACAAATACTAAAAACAGAATAAAATTAATATTTAAATGGGGCTCCGATATAGCAAACGTGATTTTTTTGCCGTGTTTTGCGACAATCGTATAGAACCCTTCGTGCGCGAGTCCGACTCGCACTTGGCCGTTTTTAGGGTTCCGCACCCAAATGGTAAAAACAGTGTAGCGGCACCGACGCCGCCACTTAAGAACTAATGACATGACGTCACACAAATCCTGCATCGCGCAAGTAAAGTTTGCGGCGCGATTAGAACACCTACAACAGTCCGACAACAACCGTTGGGCAGTTGCCCGGACCAGACACAACACCCGTCCGGTCGGAGGATCCTCCCTTTTCTATGGAGGGTTGTGGGACTTTGCACCCTGTTCCGCATACCCCCCAAAACGGGACCCTATTACTAAGACTCCGCGGTCCGTCTGTCTGTCTGTCTGTCACCAGGCTGTATCTCATGAATGACATCGTGTGATAGCTAGATAGTTGAATTTTTTACAGATGATGTATTTCTGTTGCCGCTATAACAACAAATACTAAAAACAGAATAAAATTAATATTTAAGTGGGGCTCCGATATAGCAAACGTGATTTTTTTGCCGTGTTTTGCAACCTTCGTGCGCGAGTCCGACTCGCACTTGGCCGTTTTTAGGGTTCCGTACCCAAATGGTAAAAACAGTGTAGCGGCACCGACGCCGCCACTTAAGAACTAATGACATGACGTCACACAAATCCTGCATCGCGCAAGTAAAGTTTGCGGCGCGATTAGAACACCTACAACAGTCCGACAACAACCGTTGGGCAGTTGCCCGGACCAGACACAACACCCGTCTGGTCGGATGATCCTCCCTTTTTCTATGGAGGTTTGTGGGACTTTGCACCCTGTTCCGCATACCCCCCAAAACGGGACCCTATTACTAAGACTCTGCGGTCCGTCTGTCTGTCTGTCTGTCACCAGGCTGTATCTCATGAATGGCATCGTGTGATAGCTAGATAGTTGAATTTT
Source organism: Orthosia incerta (assembly GCA_948252205.1). NCBI lineage: Eukaryota > Metazoa > Arthropoda > Insecta > Lepidoptera > Noctuidae > Orthosia > Orthosia incerta. The sequence continues at coordinate 16,145,031 of OX411769.1, read as the reverse complement.
TTACAGATGATGTATTTCTGTTGCCGCTATAACAACAAATACTAAAAACAGAATAAAATAAATATTTAAGTGGGGATCCGATACAAGGAACGTGATATTTTCATGCGCGAGTACGACTCACACTTGGCCGGTATTTTTTTATAATGTGCGAAGTGTGTTTGTTAAATTAGTGGATGAGGTATAAAACCCCAGAATACAGAAATACAAACCCTACAGCAAACCATGTGTAAAACAGTAAATAAAAGCAGGCAGAAGTGGTGTTTTAGTCAGTCTACCTGAAAAAAAAAACAGAATACAACTCAAAACTACAGAATACTAAAAATTATGTAATAAACATGAAGCCACTAAACCGAAGTGAAATCATGAGCTGACCACGTCTCGCCTGCCGGAAAGCAGCTCACCGCATATTGGGGATTATAACACACTACGGAGTGCCAAAAACAATTGCAGAATGCGGTTGGGAAATTAAATACAGAATTTTATAAAACAAAATAGGATAGTTGACACAAAAATATCTATTTAAGGCCAAACCACAGTACGCGTCAGCGGAGCGATGCCACGCGACATGACCAAATATACTTTGTATGATATTTTGTTTTTTTTTTATGGTTTTCTTGCAATGACAAGAATATTTACTTTTTAAAGTATTATTTTATTTTAATTATTGTGAATGTTAAGACTATGTGGACCATTTTTTTTTTGTTTTTATTTATTATTTATCTTAGTTTTTAATCGTGGTCTGGCAGTTTGAGTAGTTTATGCGGCCTACCCGAATGTCCTTTCTTTGGTATTGTTCGTCGAATCGTTGAGCTCCTTAAATTCTGTGTTGAGCTGCTCAGTTATTGACAAATGCGTGCACTGACTGGACAGGTCCACTCAATCTGGCTGGTTTTTTCCTCAAAAGACCATTTCAGACATCAATCTACATGGTCTTCACATGATCTAACCAAGATTTTTGTTTTGTCTGGACTTTAAAAGAGACTGTGACCTCTGAGTTTGTTTCGGCCTTTCTTCTCAGAGTAGTCAGATATGAAACGCCGACCTCATCTAGTTTTAAAAATATGATCGACGTGTAAAAGTGTTTGTACAAACCAACTTACAGTAATAAAATCTTTTATTATTTATCATTGTATGAGATAAACCGCACTACGCGGCTGCGGAACTACGCGACGCGACATTTTATCTCATACAATATATTTTGTCGCGTCGCTCCGCTGATGCGCAGTTACGCCTAGTGCAATCTGACCTTAAGTCCGTCAGTTAGATAACCTACGTAAAGAAAAATTTACGACGATACAATGCGTTGAAATATCGTGTTACGTCACGGTGTGCTCCAATTTATACTGTCACAAAGTGACGTCACAAGCCGCCACTCCTGAACTTTGGTGCGCTTTAATCTTTGTCAATTTTTATTTATTTCATAAAGCAAAAAAGCCAGCCAAGTGCGAGTCGGACTAGCGCACGAAGGGTTCCGTACCATTATCGCAAAAAACGGCAAAAGTATCACGTTTGTTGTATTGGAGCCTCACTTCTATATTTATTTTATTCTGTTTTTACAGAAATACATCATCTGTGAAAATTTCAACTGTCTAGCTATCACGGTTCATGAGATACAGCCTGGTGACAGACGGATAGACAGACAGACTGATCGTGGAGTCTTAGTAATAGGATCCCGTTTTTACCCTTTGGGTACGGAACCCTAAAAAACATTGCTGTACCGCTCGTAAACCCGCTACTAAACTTATGGAGTGCGGTGGAACTGACCACATCTGGCGGATTCCTGAAAGTAGCTTACCACATAGTAGCGATTATGACACTGTTCTGGTGTCGAAGCAGACTACTAAAGCAGTGATAGGATGAGGTTGGAAAATGAAATATCAAATGGAATTTGTAATGCGACGTGGACTTTAAAAGCCGCTGATCGCAAACGCATCGAGGCTTTTGAAATGTGGTGTTACAGGAAGATGCTGCGTATCTCGTGGACGGCGCACAGGACGAACATCTCGATATTGCAGGACCTCAAAATTGAAAAAGGCCTAGATTGTCGAATGTGTACCTCCGCAAGATATTTGACTTCTATGGCCATATTGCCCGTGTAGCGGCACCAGCGCCGCCACTTACGAACCAATGACATGACGTCACACAAATCCTGCATCGCGCAAGTAAAGTTTTCAGCGCGATTAGAACACATACAACAGTCCGACAACAACCGTTGGGCAGTTGCCCGGACCAGACACAACACCCGTCTGGTCGGAGGATCCTCCCTTTTCAATGGAGGTTTGTGGGACTTTACACCCTGTTCCACCTACCCCCAAACTGGTGACCCTCGAACATGAACGTCAGCGCAGCCTTCGTGCAGAACAACTTCGTCGTGACGTCATCATCACTTCCTCAAGCTTTCGAGCAGCGAGTCATACAGCCAGCCAGTACCCACGGCATCTACGGGGGTATCCTGACCACCAGCATGCAGCGGACGCGCATTCCTGGTCATCACCCTCAGCTTCTTTAATCATCGCTCCGACCCACTGGAGCCAGCAACACTATCCCGACTCACTGGGATATCATCACCCCGACTCACTGGGGCACAACCGCATACAGTTCCGACTCACCGCGAACTCTGTGACTTCCGGTTCCGACTCACGGGAACCAACCTTCCACTGGCCAGGCACGCATCACAAGATGTACGGACGACTCAACCTGCTATCGACCTCCGGTCTCCGGAGGGGAGTGATGTAGCGGCACCAGCGCCGCCACTTACGAACTAATGACATGACGTCACACAAATCCTGCATCGCGCAAGTAAAGTTTTCAGCGCGATTAGAACACATACAACAGTCCGACAACAACCGTTGGGCAGTTGCCCGGACCAGACACAACACCCGTCTGGTCGGAGGATCCTCCCTTTTCAATGGAGGTTTGTGGGACTTTACACCCTTTTCCGCATACCCCCAAACCCGTAAACCTGGTGACAACTTACTGAAGGTAATTGTCACTGGCAAAGTCGAGGATAAACGGCCTAGAGGCAGAAGTCCTATACGCTGGTCAGACCAATTCCAAACCTCGCTGAACATCAAAGCCTCAGAAGCCGTGCACGTTGCTGAGAATAGGAGCAGATGGCGAAACATCATCAAAGAGAAGGTTTTGAAACCATGATGTGGTCACGACCCCCAGCATTGGGGAATCGACGCGAGGATGAGGATTGTCCGTCTAGGGCGTCCCCCTCCGCCCTCTCACCCTAGTCACCGCAGGAGACGTTGCGGGCGTCGGGAGTCGCAAGACGATTCCCGGCCACCGTAAGTGCGGGCTCGCGGATGGCGAGTAATGGGTAGCTCGCCGTCCGATAAGAACCAGACCCGAGTCGACGGCGCGTTGGGTTCTACGCGCGCCTCAGAGAGATGTCAGCAAAACTGACGGGGTTCGCTAGGGCCGATGCCTGTCTGGGTCGCGGATAAATTTGAAAAAGTGTTACCGCGGCCCTGGCTCAAGCAACTGAAGGAACACGGGTGGGTGTTAATCAGTAAAAGTCTAACGGGCGTGTTCGTCCCGCTTCCCCCAGAGCGGGAGAAGTCATTGGATGAGTTTCCAACCAAAAAAAAAAGAAGAAAGGGCGTCGAGTTCCTCGGCTACATCTTTATAGTTCCCTTTCTCATACAATTATATGTCTTTCAATTATATACTTTCAAGTTTCTTCAATATCGAACAGAGACTGCAGTCTACAAGTATGTTTTCTTTCATCTGAGAGAATAAAGTCTGCGACAGACTGGTTCGGACAAGACGTCGCGCGCTTTTGTCAGCACTCTATTCTCTTTGGTACTATGCAAGCATCAGGGCTTTGCTTGGTATAAGAATGACTTTTTTAGGGTTCCGTACCCAAAGGGTAAAAACGGGACCGTATTACTAAGACTCCGCGGTCCGTCTGTCTGTCTGTCACCAGGCAGTATTTCATCTCATCAACCGTGATAGCTAGACAGTTTAAATTCCCAGATGATGTATTTCTGTTGCCGCTATAACAACAAATACTAAAAACAGAATAAAATAAATATTTAAGTGGGGCCCCCATACAACAAACGTGTTTATTTTGCTGTTTTTTGCGATAATGGTACGGAACCCTTCGTGCGCGAGTCCGACTCGCACTTGGCCAGTTTCTTTTACTGAAAACTAATTATTGCCTGTGACGTCGTCGTCTGCGTAGATTTTTTTATTTTTTATTTAACGATAGGCTCGCGTTTGACCACTATCTATAATAATAATAATAATAAACACAGACGTCGGTATGCATCGAGATGTAGTAGCAGTAGACAAGGGACTCACCCCGCTCTCCTTGGCGAATGAGAACTGGCGCAGGCCTGTAGTGCTTGACACTAACGACCGCAGGGAGGTATGGCAAAGTAAGGAGCTTCACGGACGCTTTTTCCGGGCCCTACATGGGTCCGATGTAGACCAATCAGCGTCCGTAGCCTGGCTGCGTTTCGGTGACCTCTTTGGAGAAACCGAAGGTTTTGTCTGTGCAATTATGGACGAAGTTATCATGACGAATAACTACCGGAGATTTATTGTGAAGGATGGCACGGTTGACATCTGTCGGGCATGTCACCGCCCGGGTGAATCGATCCGCCACATTATCTCTGGTTGTTCTCGGCTTGCTAACGAAGAGTACTTGCATAGGCACAACCTTGTATCCAGGATTATCCATCAGCAACTTGCTCTGAAATACACTCTTGTGGAATCGGAGGTGCCGTACTACAGGTATGTGCCCGACCCAGTTCTCGAGAATGGCAATATCACATTGTACTGGGATCGGTCCATCATCACTGACAGGACTATTATCGCTAATAAGCCTGATATAGTGGTGGTGAACCGAATCGAGAGGCGTGCAATGATTGTTGACATAACTGTTCCGCATGACTGGAACCTCGTGAAAGCCGAGAAAGATAAGCAAATCAAGTATCTTGACTTGGCTCGCGAGGTTGTCGACATGTGGGATGTGGACACAGCGATCATTGTACCGATCACGGAGCACAAAACCAGTGGAGAGAGCATCGGCACGTTTTTGTTCTAAATCAAAGTCACCAAATAACGGCGGGGGCAGAGGTAAGCTTCCTCCGCTGTGATTGGGCGACAGATTGACAACCAAATGACAGCTGATTCTTTAGGGATTCCAAAAAAGAAATTAAAAAAATATCGATATCGATAGTTGTTTAACTTATTAATAGTGTAAGGATTTCTTTAGGATACAGAGATTACGGGTTTTGAAATAAAACAGGTGTTTAATAAATTAAAGGTATGATTAAAAAATAATTATGAATTTACTGGTTTTTAAAATGAATTAGCTTTGAATATGTTTTTCTTATGTAATCTTTTGGACTTGTATTATTTTTCGTAATGACCCGACAAACTTTGATTTGTCATAAAAACACCAAATACCCTACCTACCCTACTTACCCTACCCTATTGTGAATCTAAAACATCCGGGGCGCCACCCAAACGCATACAAAAAACTTCATTCAAATCGTTCCAGTCGTTTAGGAGGAGTGCAGTGACATAACACGTACAGTAGAATTATATATATAAAGATACATATATACATGAATTGCTCGATTAAAGGTTAGATTTATGATATGGTAAATACGGGCATGACAATAAAAAACAAAAGAACGTACACAGCTGCAGTTCTTATTAATTTCGGCAACAAAGTATTGTGTAATACTTAATAATAAACAATGCATTCTGAGTATTTTTTTCGCTCGACGAGTTTTTTCCGTCTTGGAGCCTAACATATCGATATAATCGTCGTGTTGATGCGATGCAGCACTATCGAGAAAAAAAGAGACAACGACTAACGCGCGAATCAGTGTACCAGAAAGAGACAGCAGCGGAACCATCCAGAAATAAAAATATTTAATTTTACTTAATGAAATTGATTAAATGGAGTAGAAAAACACTTACCTGTGAAATGTTATCCCATCTTTTGTGTAACTTGAAGTATTAGAACACTTTCTACACCATTTAATTGCACAACTAGACATTACTTTTCAGTTTATTTGTTTTAAAGACGGAAGCGCGTGACGTTCGTACGTCCTACCTACGAATGTTGCGACTGACTAAAATTTCGCCGCATGTGATTGATACTGCATACGCTTGGCGCCCGCGGTAATCCCGGCACGCTCTCTCCACTGGTTTCGTGCTCCGTGGTACCGATAGTCGTGTCAGCCAATGGCTTAATAGCCACGAGCCTCGACCAACACCTTAGGAGGCTCTTGTTAGGCGGCTGGATCAAGGGCCTGATCCAGAAAGCAGTATTGCTGGACACGGCTCGCATTGTTAGGAGGTTCCTCTCTCTGGAGCCCTGACCGCCGGTAGCTTGGATCCTATTCCCGATACCGGTGGGCCTCTATTTATTATATTTTTAAATGTTTTTCTTTTTTAAATGTGTTTTGTAAAAATATTTAAAAATGTAATTAATAAGAAAAGAGTTGAATAAATGAAATAATAATAATAAATGTTTATTGGTGCAAAAAAAGGTTACATTACAGTTTGCATACACGTACAGTCAGCTATATTGCAAGAATCCCATTGTAACCATTTTGAATAATGAACCCTGCCTCTCAAACTAGGGGAAACCTGTATCTTGAGAGACAGAATATCTCGCCTGATGGTAAGCGATGATGTGGTCGACGGTGAAGCACCAATGTATCTTTAACATTTTGTCATTACAGCAATTTATGGGATTTGTTTTAATAGTCTACAAAGTATTGTTTAGTATAGGTTTTTTAACATCTTTCAAGTTGAAATAAGTCCTAGATAAAAATTACCCAAAATTCTTAGGTTCCTACTTAGCGTACCTACACCTTCTTAAACAAAGAAAGAAAAAAATACCACAGAACTGAAATGCTTAATATAAATTACCATCATGTTCTAACTGAAATCATAATAGCTCTGTATTGAAATCAATGAAATAAAGTGTAAAAAAAAACGGCCAAGTGCGAGTCGGACTCGCGCACGAAGGGTTCCGTATCATTATCGGAGCTCCCATTTTAGCCGTTTTAAAATACCCCCCCCCCCCACTTAAATATTTATTTTATTCTGTTTTTAGTATTTGTTATTATAACAGCAACAGAAATACATCATCTGTACATCACCAGACAGACAGACGGACCGCGGGGTCTTGGTTATAGGGTCCCGTTTTTACCCTTTGGGTACGGAACCCTAAAAAATTAAGATGGACCGAGTACGAAATGAAGAACTAAGAAAAACACAAAACTGACGGACATCTTGACCAAATTCATCAGCAAAAGTTGCGGTGGACTGGCCATTATGATGAGAACAAAAACTTTATAACATAAAAAAAAAACAAAACGACCTCCAAAAAAACACTACAAAGTGAAAAATAACTTTCTTTTCCGAAGTCGGTGTCTTTGGTACCTACTGTTTGCCGTGTTTCGACACCGACTTTGGAAAAGAAAGTTATTTTTCACTTTGTAGTTTTTTTTTGTTAAAAAGTTTATTTATTTATCTCTTTTTAGTTTTGATAGGTAACTCCAATTGCCATAAAAATATATATAGCCAAAGTAGATCTCATGACGATTCCAATAAGCCCAAACACGACTAGGATACATTGTTTTATTTTGGAGTTCCAGTGCCTACCTTCCGGCTTCATCACATTAGTTCGATGGTACCATTTTCATCAGTACAATTTAATTATAAGTATTTGCTTCATCATAGTCGCTTAACTATTCGAGCTATCTAGACCCGTGACATACTTAACATTAAGGAGTTCCATTGGCCATCTGTGGTCTTCTTCACCAGTTCCACTTCGCTAAATGATACTCTCTGAGTGCAAATGAGATTGCATTATTGATGAAAATACCAAAATCGCTATATGTATGCCTATAATATTTAAAGAGTTCCCTCGATTTCTCCAAGATCCCATCATCAGATCCTGATCTGATGACTATGGGACCAAATGGGAAGTATACTCTTTCAAACAAAAAAAAGAACTTTCCACAGGCGTCTTGAGTAATCGGTGTACATACATAAAAAAAATACCAATCGAATTGAGAACCTCCTCCTTTTTGAGAAGTCGGTTAAAACCAGGAGAAATGGAGCAAAATAATTACGGATTGGTATCCCATAAATCGAAAAAAAGTCTATTCTCAACCAGTTAAACATCAAAACCAGACTCTCCACGATTTGCTACCAAAGAGTCCTAAATTATTTTGGTCACATCGCCCGGAGACAGCCAGATAACCTGGAAAAACTGGTTGTTATAGGAAAAGTGGATGGGAAAAGGCCACGCGGACGCTCACCCACTCGGTGGTCAGACCAGATCAGGGCGATTACGGGACTCACGGTTACCACTGCCCTGAGAAGAGCCGAAGACAGAGTGGCTAGGAAGCAGCTCGTCAATGACTCCGTGAAAGCTTTCCAAGACGGGCACGACCTTCAGTAATGAAGTCAACGAATAAGAAGAAGAATCCCATAAATGGTAAACGGAGCGGAGGAAAACCAGTAAGGAGATGGACGCACGTGATAAGACTTACAGCAGACCCTGACTGGAGGAGAGTGGGCCGAGATAGAATACAATGGAAACAGCTAGAGGAGGCCTTTCCCAAGAGGCATACTGAATTAGGAGATATACTTTAAAAACACACATACACAAAGGAAAATTCAGAATAAGAGCTTATAAATTAATACAAATTGTCTGTCAATCAATTACGTAAAGGATTTTATCTACACTCATCTCTCTCTCTCTTCATATTCCATATATGAATTCAAAAAATATTGTATAAACACGTACTTTATATTCGTGGATAGGTAAAATTAAAAAAATAACCATTACAGTGCAACATTTTCCTTCGATTTTCAAACAACTGCATCATACGAGATAGTAATTTATGCAATGGACATATAATAGGGGTTATTAAAACACGAGCGTGGGTTTAAAACTTTTTATAGCACATATATATATAGACATCTAGACGCACCGCAAGTTATCATCCTTACCTTGTTGCCATTCCACCAATTCGCACCAAGCGCTTCCAAACATCCTTCATAATGCGCACAGCGAATAAATGGATCTCACTACCTGCGTCTGTGTTTCCGAACGCATTCAACCCGAATCTCTTCAAAGTTAGAGTGAACAGGCTTCTTCTGGGTAAGCTCACTCCATCGTCGACTCTGTCTCTGTCACCTCTGACCTAGACTAGAGTCAAGGGCAAACCCATTATAAATAAAAAAAACACACTTTTACTTTTTAATTTATCGTACGGGCTCATTGACTTAATGTAGAAAAGTAGTGTCATTGCCTATGAGATGCCATGCGCAATGAGAATCTAAATTGCCCGTCATATCACAAATTTTTCCGTTTCCACTTTTGTTTTATTTCAACTGTATGAGTGAAGATAAAATAGTGTATGCAACGGCATATAACTAGGATTTAAAACACTCGCGTGTTATTATTTATCACATTCAGATTCGCCTCATGTGATAAACCCACGCTCGTGTTTTAATAACCCCTATTATATGACCATTGCATAAACTACTATTTTATAATTTATTCCCTGACCTCCAAACGGGTTTAAAATTTGTATTCCCACCACGTATCGCCCCAAACTGGTCTTACACGCAACCTAAATCTCAGGCACCAACTAGTTGAGACATAAAAACCTCCTTTATCCCATAAAAAATAACAGCCAACCCCTTTTATAACAAAGCAAGCTGAAAATCCCGCCATTTGCAGTTTTCCCAACACATACACAAACACAAACAGAAATTATTATTATCACTTCGCAAACACTCAAAATGATACCCGTGTTACTGTGCTAATGACTGAGGGAGAGACAAAAATATACGCTCTCTGAAAGTGCGAAAGGGATAGCTAGTTTTCTATTGTGTCTGCTTCAAGCGAAAGGTCAGTGGGCTAAATGTCAACGACCGTTCCCGCCAAAAATAGCAGTAGCTGTCACAGGTCGCCATGTTGTTTTAATAGGGCTCTTAGTATTAAGATAAGTTATGTAATTACAGATGATCTAATTTTACAGATGGTAATATTTTATAGGAGCAGTAATGGCCTAGTGGTAACGGCCCCGAATGACGTGTCGTGGGTTCGAACCCAGGCAAACTCAGTACTTTGTGTAAATTATTTCATCACCACTGCTATAAAAACGGTGAAGGAAATCATCGTATGGAAACTAGCATGTCCTCGAACCACAAATAAGAAGAGTTGTGCCATCCACGAACCCGCACTGGGACCGCGTGGTGGAGTGAGGCCCATCCCCTCTCACAGAGAGGAGGCATGTGTCCCAGCAGTGGGAAAATTAAAAGGCTGGTGATGATGATAATGACATTTTAATCACCGTTAGAAACCGGTTTCATTAACCGACATTCCAAAAAGGAAGAGGTTCTATTTATTTATTTTATTTTACTATTAATGTACACACAGAAAATACATACAGAAAACACATCATGACAAAGGAGTACAAAGGTACTGCTTATTTGTTAAGAAATTTCTACCAGCAGACCCGCGAAAAGGAGAAATGAAGAAGAAATGTAGACCAATAGTGTGTGAGAACAGGAAGAGACGAAAAGTGAACGACTAACCTAAGATATAAATACATACACATATAGTGTAAGTGATATATACTTAAATAAATATATAACTCTAAAATATATAGATACTAAATATATATATACATATGCTTATAAAGCTCAGATTTGAGAGGAAAGGTAATGCTCTTTTAATAGTTTTTAAAAAGCGAGATAGTATCTAGATCTCTGATGCTAGGCGGAAGTGAGTTCCACAATCTCACAGCATGGACAGAGAAGGAATAGGAATAATAGCTATGTTCGACTTTGTTTGTTTTTTTTTTTTTGTATGTTCACAGATTTCTCCGTCAATTGTGGACCGATTTTGAAAAAAAAATTGTCGTTAAACCTGTAACCCTGTAAAACGGACTGCTGTATATTTTGTCGGATCGTTATTTTTATTGGATCTGGAATACTGTCATGTGTGTGAACTCGTTCATACAACTACATACGTCAGCGCCGATTAAAAACCGAATACGTTAAAGTGGACCTGTAAAACGGATATCTGTGTGAACTAGAAGTTACTTGACTTTCCTATATAGGTTACTAACTGTAACATAATATATTATTATTCGGTTCCTGTTATGTACCAACAGTACTGATCAATTATACAATAGGTACTGATCAATTATACACTGATTTTAATAAAATATCTGTATCCGATTCACGTGCTTTTTTATTTAGTAAAAAAACTTTTTACAAAAATACTACCGACTTCCAAATAAGAAACTACAAAGTGAAAAATAACTTTGTTTTTGGAAGTCGGTGTCTTTGGTAGGTACCATTTTTATGCTTTATGGACACCGACTGCCAAAAATAAGGTTATTTTTCACTTTGTAGTTTCTTATTTGGAAGTCGGTAGTATATTTTTTGTAATTATTTTTTTATTTTTCACTTTTTAGTTGGCAAGTAGTTACGTAAGGTACCTATAATGCCAGAATAGATTACCCGAATATTATGAAACTGAACATAACCGGTGAAATTAGAGTCTACCAAGGTGAACTGTACACATCTGCGTACCCCTTTAGAGCGTACTGGCGTGATGTAATGTTATGAAATGGTATAAACAATAAACAGACATGCGATTGCAGCAATCCCGAGAGATTTGCCGTTATTTATTGAAGTGTTCTGTTGTATATCTCCGAAGTAGTTCATCAGATCTTCACCAAATTAAAATGAGACCAATTTCGGAACATACTCTTTCAAGCGAAAAATAAAAAGATTTTTAAAAATCGGTCCACAATTGACGGAGATATCGGTGAACATACATTAAAACAAAAAACAAACATAATGTCGAACATAGAACCTCCTCCTTTTTGGTAAATTGGTTAAAATAAATATGACATACTGAGGTGATCCCTTGTCAAAATTATTAACTCGGCTTGATTACTGTTTTCATCAGCGTGAATATTTTATACATATTTAATTCACTTTATCGATATTGACGTAGGGTTACAATTAAGTACATCTTTTTTTTTTTTTTTTTTTTTTTTATTTGTGATGGGTTTGCTCTTGACTCTAGTCTAGGTCAAAGGTGACAGAGACAGAGTCGACGATGGAGTGAGCTTACCCAGAAGAAACCTGTTCACTCTAACTTTGAAGAGATTCGGGTTGAATGCGTTCGGAAACACTGACGCAGGTAGCGAGTTCCATTCATTCGCTGTGCGCATTATGAAGGATGTTTGGAAGCGTTTGGTGCGAATTGGTGGAATGGCAACAAGGTAAGGATGATAACTTGCAGTACGTCTAGATGTCCGATGGTAGAAGGGGGCTGGTGGGATGAGGTCGTGGAGTTCTTCAGCACACTCACCGAAGTACAGTCTGTAGAAGACCGACAAGCAGGCAACCTTGCGGCGATGAGCCAAGCTGTGAAGCCTGGCACCCGCCAGCTCAACGTCGCCAATGAGCCTCCTGGCTCTGCGTTCCACCGAGTCAAGCGCGGCAAGCTGATATTTAGCTGAGCCATCCCAAAGGTGACTGCAATACTCCATGCAGGATCGGACTTGCGCTTTGTAAAGGGTTAAAAGCTGTCCAGGCGTAAAGTATCGCTTCACCCTATTTAGGATGCCTAGTTTTTTGGCCGCAATTTGGGCTTTGTACTCAATGGAGGCGCCAAAGTTGAGACTGGATGTCAACTCCATGCCTAGGAGCTCGAGCCGATCAGTCACAGGAACAGACGCACCCCGAAAAGTAGGAGTTTGATCGAAAAGACTCCTTTTAGCGGTAAAAAGACACGCCTGTGTTTTGGTGGCGTTAAAAGAGACCAGATTGTCATCACCCCACTGGGAGACAAGGCTTAAGGTCAAATCTGTCCGCTCCACCATAGCCTCTCTCAAGGAACGAACTTCATCCGCGCTGGTTTTTGCGCTGGACAAGTATCTCTCTGAAACAGTACTGTCATCTGCGTACCCAACAATACCAGGCTGAAGAAGGTCATTGATGTGCAGCAGGAAAAGAGTTGCAGAGAGAACAGACCCCTGAGGAACTCCGGCATCAATAGCCATAAGGTCAGAGGAGCAGCCGTCAACGACTACTCGGATCGACCGTTCACTGAGGAAGTCTGATATCCAGCTACAAAAACCAGCAGGGATGCCATAAGCAGGAAGCTTACTAAGTAGACTCGCGTGCCAGACCCTGTCAAAGGCCTTCGAGATATCAAGCGATACAGCAAGTGCTTCGCCGTGTCTCTCGATGGCTTCGCCCCAGCAGTGCGTGACATACACAAGAAGATCGCCAGTTGACCGTCCCTGGCGAAAGCCATATTGACGGTCACTGAGGAGATTATTGTCTTCAAGGTAGGTCAGCAGCTTGCTGTTCAGTACCCTTTCCATAACTTTGCACAGAATGGAGGTAATGGCGATCGGACGGTAATGGGCAGGGTCTGCACGGTTGCCTTTTTTGGGCACTGGTTGCACATTTGCAAGCTTCCAGGATTTCGGCACCGTTCTTTTTACAAGAGAGAGGCGGAACAAGCGTGTCAATACAGGAGACAGTTCAGGCGCACACTGCCTCAGCACTCTCGCTGGAATGCCGTCAGGCCCGCTGGCCTTATTCACGTCTAGACTGGACAATACTTTTCGGACCTCTTTAGTGTGCACAGCGATCTCCGGCATCGAAGAGTCACAGTGAGGTATAGTAGGTGGTTGCTTGGAGCCAGCCTCCAGACGCGAGTTGCTAGCAAAGAGAGATGCGAATAAATTTGCTTTCTCACTCGCAGAGTGAGCCAGCGACCCATCAGGTTTCAGCATTGGAGGTAAAGTGGGACGACAGAAATTCGCTTCAACCGCTTTAGACAGGGACCAGAACTGTTTACTACCCGGAGGGTGCGATGCCAGCTTGGCCCCAATACGTCCAATATGGTCAAAACGTGCCCGACGCAGAACCCGCTTGCAGAACTTGGCGGCAGAATTAAAGGCTCTTTTCCTCGCGCGAACCCTACGTGCTCTTACTTTGCGGTCACGGGCCCCGACCCAGGCTTGGTAGGCAGATTCTTTTCGGGCCTCAGCGTGGGCGCATTCTGCATTATACCAAGGGCGGGATTTGTGACCGAGCGGAATGTCGGAAAAAGGAATGAAATACTCCATTCCCTGCCGAATCACATCCGCAACCGCGTCGGCACAGCTCGAGGGGTCACTCGAGGAGAAGCACACATGCCGCCAAGGATAAGACACAAAAAAGTGCCGCATCTCGTCCCAGTCTGCTGACTCGTATCGCCATACTCGCCTCGTGCCTCTAGGGCTCTGATCTGGAGGAGAGCAAGTCGATACGGATTTCACCAGACAGTGGTCAGACGTTCCCAGCGGGGCTGAGACCGACACCGAATGACTGTCCGGATCAGTTGTCAGGAGAAGGTCCAAACAGTTGGGTGTATGGCCGTCAACATCCGGTACCCGCGTTGCCACATTCACCAGCTGGGTTAGATCTAGCGATAGAGAAAACTTGCGCGCCTCTAACCCGGCATGGTCAGTTTTCCGGTACGGGTACAGCCACTCTTTATGATGGGCGTTAAAGTCCCCCAGAAAATTAAGCTTCGCTGTTGGATACCTTTGCTGGGCCATATCAGCCGACTCCACGAGGCAATTAAAGAGCGCTGTCGTCTCCTGGTCACCGGCGTGCGATCGGTAGACGCCGATGTAGAGAGATTTCTCCACGCCAGTGTCCACAAGCAGCCATATGGCAGAAAATCCCGATTTCTCAAAGCAACGGAGACGACGACAACAAATGTCATCGCGGACGTACACACAGACCCCAGCTTGCTTCTTGAACTTGTGTTCAAGAGCGTAACCCGGGTAGTTGAGGTACGCCACGTCCGACGGGGTTGTTATCTTCGTCTCCGTTAGGAAAAACAGGTGCGGCTTCTCGGTCTCAAGGTGGTGGTGGACCGGATCGAGATTAGAGTGCAACCCCCTGATGTTAGTGAGGTGCACTTTTAGTGGGAGGAAGTGCAGCCGTTGTTTCACCTTATTCTTCATTTTTTTGCTCATTTTTGTGTGTTAGAGTTTGCTGGGGAAGAAGTCGAACTGTCGAGGCGCTGCTCAGTGAACCAAGTGGAACACTAGAGATAACCCAACCTATGGGGAACTCATTTGGAGACTGCGGGGACGCCCGAACCCCCCCGGATATGGCCACCGGGTCCTCCCATCCAGTCGCCAGCTGGCACGGTGGAGCATACCGGGATTTTTCGCGAGTTGGCGGGGCAGCCTTTGGCACGTGGCTGGCGTGCTACTTGGGCCCCCTACTGACTGCGGTCGGCCAACGGCTGGCACCGTGCTTCGGATCCCGCTACCCTCCAAAATGAGTTATCCGGCGAGTTTTTCCCAGAGGCCAAGACCGGTTCTGAACAGCGCAACTGACATCCTCCTTCTCCCCCAAAGGCACTGGCAGTCCGCCAGTGCCTTTGGGGGAGAAGGAGTCCGAAAAGCGCCGAGGCAATGAATCTCGAGGAAGTCCCGGAGAAAGAATTTAACTGTCTTGGATCCCGCAACGAAATTCCCTCCAGCCCCCTTCTACCATCGGACATCTAGACGCACTGCAAGTTATCATCCTTACCTTGTTGCCATGCCACCAATTCGCACCAAGCGCTTCCAAACATCCTTCATAATGCGCACAGCGAATGAATGTAACTCGCTACCTGCGTCAGTGTTTCCGAACGCATTCAAACCGAATCTCTTCAAAGTTAGAGTGAACAGGCTTCTTCTGGGTAAGCTCACTCCATCGTCGACTCTGTCTCTGTCACCTTTGACCTAGACTAGAGTCAAGAGCAAACCCACCACAAATAAAAAAAAAACTTTAAAATATTATTATAATCCCCGACACGTAAGTAGTAACAAACATACAAACACACACACACACACTCACAAACTTTCGCCTTTATCTATAATATTAGTGTGAAGTGTGATTTTTCGACGTTTTAATTTACAATGTCTAGGTCAGCTAAAACCAGAGCTGTAAATAAAATTATTTTTAACAAAGTTTAACCGACGAAATGACGACATGAAACAAATAAAAACATACTTTTTGTATTTTGAGTTGGCGCAATACATACCTAAATGCTAACTTATTACTTAAGGCGTAGAATGATTGTAGATAGGTTGATCTTCGTTGATTATTTATTTGGCGCCGCCTTAAAATGCTGGCTCAAACTATTTTTTGGGTTCCGTACCCAAAGGGTAAAAACAGGACCCTATTATTAAGACTTCACGATCCGTCTGTCTGTCTCTGTCCGTCTGTCACCAGGCCGTATCTCATGAACCGTGATAGCTAGACAGTTGAAATTTTAACAGATGATGTATTTCTGTTGCTGTTATAACAACAAATACTAAAAACAGAATAAAATAAATATTTAAGTGGGGCTCCCATACAACAAACGTGATTTTATTGCCCTTTTTTGCGATAGTGGTACGGAACCCTACATGCGCGAGTCCACTTGGCCAGTATATTTTTTTGCTTTTCATATCTTTATTACGTCGCGTCGGTAATTTTTTTATTAAAAAGGTTATTTTTCCGCTTTTCTGTTTACCTAATTTAAGAAATAAAATATACATATCGAATTGAGAACTTCCCCCTATTTTGTCGTCGGTAATAAAATATCAAAAAAATGTTAGTGAAGCAGTACAAATGGAACACAAATTAATCTCATTACGATAATTAGTGGGGCTTCCTAATCTAATTTGCAATTTATGTTCATTGTCAAATTCACACCAAATTGCAAAACTTAGTGGCTAAGATAATGAAACTAATAAACAAAAAAAAATCGCCCAAGTGCAAGTCGGACTCGCGCACGAAGTGTTCCGTACAATCATCGCAAAAAAAGGAAAAAAAAAACACGTTTGTTGTATGGGAGCCCCACTTAAATATTTATTTTACTCTGTTTTTATTTGTTGTTATAGCGGCATCATCTGTGTGTTCAACTGTCTAGCTATCACGGTCCATGAGATAAAGGTCCTGGTGACAGATTACAGACGGACCGCAGAGTCTTAGTAATATGGTCTCGTTTTTACCCTTTGGGTACGGAACCCTAAAATACATGATTGGTTTTGGATCAAAATCAAAATCATTTATTTTTATTTTACATAGGCCTACATGGGCACTTATAAAACGTCGACAAAAGGTGCACGGTTCGGGTTAGTCGTTTCCTATAGAGAAGAACCAGCAATAAACAGCATCATCACTTACCATCAGGTGAGATAGTGGTCAAGCGCGAGCCTATCAATAATAATTTAAAAAAAACTCCATGGTTACTCTTTTAAAAATTTTGTGTTTACAATATTACCATGTTACAGCATTAGTACTTGGATATGGGGGGACAACGTAGGCCCGACAATAAGTCGTACGAAATTAAAAAAAACAAACAAAAAAAAAATTATGTAAAACGAAATAAAGTTAACAAATGTTAACAATCATCTATAAATCTAGAAAGCCTACAATGTTCACACATTCACAGTCGGTAAAAGAATCTATACAAAGGTAAAAAAAAACAAATAAAAAGTAAAATAAAAAACACAACACTAAATTTAACATGTGGCACAGATACTGTTATCAGTGCTGTAACTAAAGTCTAATTAAAAGAGAAAAAAAATAAGATTAAGAATAGTTAGAGACACCATATATTTGTGCCGTTTATGAGTTACCAGGGAAGCCGCATGCGCAGGAGGAGCTAAAGCCAAAATTTTTATCTTCAACGTAGTCCTTGATTTTATAATATGCTTTTTTAATAAGGACACGTTTGATGTAGTTTTTGAACTTTCCATCGGTCAGTTCTATAACTGACTTAGGCAACTTGTTATAAAAGCGTATACTGTTTATAAGAAAAGACTTGTTAGTTTTCGTTAATCTGAATTTGGGTATTACAATTTCGTTCTTACTGCGTGTATTTAAATTATGGAAGTCACTTCTAGTTTTTAAAAGCCCTCGATTTTTGCGGACATACAAAATACATTCCAAAATATAAGGTGAAGGTAGAGTCAGTATATCGATCTCTTTAATTTTTTCTTTGAGGGACTCGCGAGGACCCATTTTATAGATCGCGCGGATTGCCCTCTTTTGTAAGATAAAAATTGAGTCAACGTCTGCTGCTGATGGTGTTCTATAAGTGCACTGTAATAGTAGGCAATTAAAAGATGTTTGGAGTCTTCAGTGATTTTATTTTGTGTCATGCTCTCTCTAATGTCTCTCTGATGTTGGCACATGTGTTGGATCATTCGGTTCCTTTCATGATGGTTGAGCTGAGTGGTGCCAATCCATGCGTCATATTCGTGAAAGGGCACCATCAGTTGCTGCCCTGCTAATGTATTTTTTTTTGTTTGTTACTCTAGACGCTTTTATGTGTACGTCTTTTTACATCGTTCTCACATATGTATTTTTCAACAAGATTAATGTAACCAAATAATTGTAATTGCAACTGATGGAAAATAGTGTCCGTGGAGTTTCTTGCACATACTTCTCCATAGAGACCTGCTGACGCTTGCGAATGTGCAACTAGATTCATATTTTGTTTGACAATTCAAAAGTACCTATGAGGTTTAGTTGAAATAAAAATATGTCGTTTTTTCTTTTTGATTACTTTTCCTAAGTTATTCTTACTTATCATATTTAGTATTGGCATATCTGTGTCTCTTGTATGTCTGTCCGGTGACATTTCTCAATTGAGGTGAAGATGACATTGACATCTGTCACATTGACAGGTGCATTTTGTTTCTAAATCATCTCTTTTTAAAAAGAAAACTACCTCTGCCTAACGCGTCGAGGATAAATGCGTGATAGTGAATTATCTTGTGCTCTAATTGCACACTAAATTAATTCAATTAAATCTACGACAAAAAAAGTGTATTCTTGTATGAAAATGTTAAAACACTTACACCGTCAGCTTTAGACACATGAGTGACGTGAATGGCTCTCCCGACGGTGTGAGCGTGGCTTTACTTCATATGCAGCCCAGAATAGACTATGCACGTGTCTGTTTGTTACGAGGTTGTGTTGTATTGAAACAATGGGAGGATATGTTTGGATCAAAATGGACTAGGAAGCGATGTTTAATTGATGTTTGATTGTATTGACTGTCAACCAATTTGTCTGACGCATCATTGGTTGACAGTCAAGTTTTCGTTACGATCAAGAGGCTACTGTTTAATACAGGCCTTTGGATCACAAAGCCAAGAGGCGAACACTGGGGCCCATAGCAATGCTGCGACTCTTGGATCCTACCTGGTCTATACCCGCGAAACTGCGATCCGCAGCAGTGGTAAGCTAGGGATTTGTTCCTTTGAGATACCGGTTCCTGTCAGGCAGGTGGAAATTGATATAAAGGCTAGTACACAAATTATAACTATTACTCACCTTAATTCCCGCGAGGGACCCCTGGGGTCGGGAGGGAATCCGGTGTGTGTTCGGGGGTTATAGGGGAAAATATATATAATAATTAGGAATAACCGACGTGGTCCTGCCTGAGATTCCTGGCAGACATCTATACACGTTTCCGAAACAAAAATACTTCGCTGTGCGCGAAATATATACACAAACAAATGCACGGGTGATTTCCCGTACCACTCGCGGGTGGTGGAAACAATTTCGAATAATGATCGGCTGGTTACAGCTACTGTTAGCTAAAAGAAGTAGAATACCTTGCACAATTCACAGCCCTTATGCTTTACTTTTTTAGAATATTTGTGAAAGCTAACCAAGAACACGCGTATTGGAAGTCTCTCTCTCTTGGTCGGTCCCTCATGTCTGAGGATCGTGGTCAGCATCAGGGTTGCACCTGGAGCGGATGATCTGCCTTCACCAGTTTCTGTCCAGCGCGTCCATCACGACCGTGTAGATTTTGGAGGCCGACGAGTCTTTCACTTGATCGGTCCATCTTGTTGGTGAACGACCGCGCGATCTTTTTCCTTCGGTGTTCCCATCCACAATCAGCTTTTCCAAATTCTCGTCGCCTCTGCGCATTGTGTGACCGAAACACGTAAGAATGCGTTGTTGGCAAATAGTGGACAAGCGACAGGAAAATAAGGAATACCAGGGCCCGTATCAATCTCATCTTGGTTTTGATACCAATTCCTCTTTTCTTCCATATGTTGTGTAGACGGGTCATAGCATCCTTTGCCATCCCGATTCGCCTCTTTATCTCGGGGACACAGCTACCGTCATTGCGGATTTGGGAACCCAGGTACACGTAGCGGTTGACGATATTTATGCCAGGGATGTTGCTGGTGACATTTGTTAGCTTTACGGTATTGGAAGTAGCTGCATTGAAAGGTCCCCCACTACGTAGGTGGACCGATGAGCTGGTTAAGGTTGCGGGAATGCGCTGTATGCGGATGAAGTGATGGTGATGACGATGATGAGAGACCTAAAGGCTAATTTGAAATGTTTATCACCACATTCAAGTACAACTAACTAAAATACAGCAAAAAAGCATATTTCTGCCTAAAACAATGTCATAACACTTACACCGTTGGCTGCAGACGCATGAGAGACGTCGACAGGCTCTCCCGCCGGTGTGAGCACGGCTTTACTTGACATACAGCCCAGAATAGACTGTGTACGTGTTTGTTTGTTTGTTCCGAGCTGACAACGCGGTGAGACAATGGGAGGATTTCATTGGATCAAAATGGACTACAGTAGTAGTAATTTAGTTATGCTCGAAATGTCCGACGTATAATTGGTTGCACTAGTCAAGTGTTCTCGTTAAGATAAAGAGCTGCTGTTAGCTAAAAGAAGTGTGAATTACTTTCAAAAGTTTTGGCTTTACCGTAGTTGGATTAAAACAGATCTGTCTTTACCTGACTGCCGAAAGAGGGTAATGTGTTTATCAGTCTATGTATTAATGTATGTTTGTTAAACGCGTTGGCCGATTTTGATGATTCTTACGTCAATCGATTTGTCTTAACTTTGCAAGTGTCACTGGCGACATTAAAATTGGAAAATAGAAAAATGGCGGATTTTGTGCGCCCTATTGTGGGGGCCCATTTTTTTTCTTCCGTTCTTTTTCATTTTTTTTTCTTGAAGGGTATCAAATTAAAGGGTTTTTAAGAGGTGATTTCAAAAATATATAACTTTTATATGTTTAAATGTACCTAATACGAAAAAAAAAAATAACTAAAAAGTTATAACAACAAAGTTATAAGTTATACCGTTAAGGGTTTAATTTAAGATGTCAAAAATTTTGTTTGTCGTTTTTGTGGCAAATAAACACTTTTTCTTTCTTTTCTTTCTTTATAAATAAAAAAACGTTGATTCAAAAATCAAAAAACCCGCCTGACTAAGAAGCGAACTAAAAAGTCGTAAACAGGAAGAAAATCATGCTGTGCATTCGGAGGATAAATCCGGTCAGCCAATTCACGAATATTGATATTTTGGCATCGAGCGGGCGCACGGCCAGTACTGCGTTAACATTGGGGTGTATAAAGCGCCTTAACGAGGTTTTACAAAACTTACGTTGTTAGTTCTGCATTCTAAAACAGTTATGAGTGTCTGTTATGTAATAATGTTGAATGACATTGCACGGTTAGCTATATATCCTAGTAAAATAACCGTAATTAGTGGCCAATCTGCGAAAAAAGATCTAGTTAATTAGAATTCCGGTGAAAGTACTTATATATACAGGCTTTTTTTCGCAGCAAATGTCTTATTTTTTACAAAAAATAAATATTTTAATCGTTAAAAAATCAGCCAAATCATTCATAAATGCGGCGGTAATTTTTTTAATCAAAATCAAAATCAAATATTTTTATTTTACATAGGCCTACATGGGCACTTATAAAACGTCGACAAAAGGTGCACGGTTCGGGTTAGTCGTTTCCTATGGAGAAGAACCGGCAAGAAACTCCATGGTTACTCTTTTACATTTTTTTGTTTACAATATTTCCATGTTACAGCATTAGTACTTGGATATGGGGGGACAACGTAGGCCCGACAATAAGTCGTACGAAATTGAAACAAAAAAACAAACAAAAAAATTAATGTACGAAATAAAAAGTTAACAAATGTTAACAATCATCTAGAAATCTAGAAAGCCTACAATGTTCACACATTCACAATAGGTAAAAGAATCTATACAAAGGTAAAAAAAAAAAAAAACACAACACTAAATTTAACATGTGGCACAAATACTGTAATCAGTGTTGTAACGATTCTTAGCAAAGGGCTATAATGATGATTGAAAAATATTGTAAAAAGTCTAATTAAAAGAGAAAAAAAATGAGATTGAGAATAGTTAGAGATGTCCATATATTTTAATAAATAAATATCCTAAATAAGCTGAACCTCTATTTCAGCTAAATACGTCCACTGCTGTACATGCTCCTCCTCCCCTAAGCATCACCACATCACTAGATTCTATGCCTCTCGCAATGTGATAGAAACATGTTGTCGAAATTCGTCAAGAGTCGACTTTTCAGTACAAAATGCCTACAAAAACCAAACGACCTTTTCACAATATCATTCATTAAATACGGCGACACGCTGTCAAAATCACAACACCTCTATGCGGCACAGTCGGTCAAAAAGTGACACACTATGGAAGAGCTTCCGCTGCGACGGGGGCTGTTTTGACGTGCGAGCGAGTGTGTGGTGTGGGGCATAGGCGGTAGCAATTTGTTTTTTTTTATAGTCATTAGTGTTTTATATGGAACGACCAATATGAATTCCAATACCCAGTTAGTGCGTAACGTATGGTGAGGAATGTGCTATTTAGCTTAATTCGACTAGCTTCTGCCAGCGGCTTCGCTCGCGTGAAAGTCGAAAATTATCCCGAAGTCAAAGTCAAAGTCAAAGCACTTTATTTCAAGTAGGCCAGTTACAGGCACTTTTGAATTGTCAAAAGACAAAATAAAATATTACAAAATTAAGGTGCTACAGTCCCAGTCACAAGACATAATAACTGTGAAAGTACCGTAGATGCCCATTCCAAGGCGTAGATCTCAATGGAGAAGAACGGGCAAGAAACTCCATGGACACTCTTTTTCAATTAGGTAATTATTACAAATCATTTGTTACATCATTCATGTTGAGATTACACATTATGTGAGAACGATGTAGAAAGTTAAAAGTGTCCATAGTAAATATAAAAAGACAATTCAGAAATAACATTAGAATCAGTTAAAATAAACCATGGCAGCTAAGAGATGACCAGTCCCAACCGACAGCGCCCGTTCACGAACATGACACATGTATCAGCACCATTCAGCTCAACCATTTTGAAGGGAGCTAAATGATCCGACACACGCGCCACCATCGGCGAGACATTTGAGTGGGCATGACATACTCTCAACCACCGGAGTCATTCAAGTCAATAGAAGACGTAGGTATCTAGACAATGATAGCTCTGAAGTACATGGTACTCACACAATGCTGGCTATGCTGCTATATAATACTAGAAAGATTAACTCTATATAATGCAAAGATAGTAGCAATCTTCATCAGCTCCGACAATAACATTAAACGATACCTACGACAGTCTTACCAAAAAATAAAATTTAAAAAATACACATAAAAACGAAATTAAAAAATAATAATATTTAACCTGACAGCAAGCTAATTTTGGTAAAAGAACACGAACATTGTCTTGAGTTCAACACAGCGACCAACTATGCTTATCATCTAAATAATCATTAGTAGAATAGTATGCCTTAGAACAGAGATTAGCTTTTACCTTTGCTTTAAATGCATTAAATGGCAAATCTAGAAAAGAAGACGGTAGGTAACTTGTTGTAAAAAGTTATACCAACCCCAACGAATGAACTATGCACCTTATGAAGTCGATGAAAGGGAGCTCGTAATTTGTCCTTATTTCTGGTGTTAAAGTTGTGAATATCACTATTGTTACTGTACAAATGAATGATGGCAACATATTCCCTGAATAAAAAGTATCCTGTTCGAAACCAAACGTTTCGTTCATTTGTCATTTCTGTTGTTATTTTATTGCATCACTGTGTCAGCTCGCTGTCATCGATTTGACAGCTTTTGGTTGAGTTGACATGACTTGTAAAAATGTCATTGATAGCACGGGACGTAATACGATGGTCTTGCGTTGATTTTGTGGTAATTGAGATACAATCAGCCCATCGTTACTCGAAATTACGTTCGTGACCTGCGAGTGGTACTAGGAATCGTCCGTGCATTTGTTTGTGTATATATTTCGCGCGCAGAGAAGTATTTTTGTGTCGGCAATGTATCTGGTTGTCTGCTGGAGATTATTCCCCTAATATTTTATATATATCTGCCCACTATAACCCCTGACCGGACACGGGATTAACCAGGACACCAACGCGGGCAAAAATTTGAGTAATAGTTATAAGTTGTGTATTCATGTGTCACTTTCTACCTATACGGGAACCGGTATCTCAAAGAACAAACCCCTAGTTTACCGCTGCCGCGATTGCGGTTTCGCGGGTATAGACCTTGTAGGATCCAAGATTCGCAACATTGCTTATGGGTCCCAATGTTGTCTCTTGGCTTGTGATCCGCAGGCCTGTATTCAACATATCTTATGGGCTATTCCTGTGTGCCAAATTTCATACAGATCCATCCAGCCGTTTGTGCGTGAAGAAGTAACAAACACACACACTCACAAACTTTCGCCTTCATAATATTAGTAGGATTAAAATATTTATTCGAGTTTTATTTAATTCAAAACAACATTTGCATATTAAAAATGTTGCAGGAATTAAGCTTGAAAATTTTAATTATGATTTTAATTTGCAGTCACCTTTCGCCGTATTGATTTTTCTTCAAAGCTACGGCGCACAATGATAGTGACATGTATGTGGTATAGTTATTATGCACATTTAAAAAGTAAAATGTATAAATATCTCGGTAACGAAACACTTTATTTGAAGGCCTATATTTAAAGTTCATTTGAAGGAACTCCACTCGGCTCAGTCGCCGTGGCAAGACCCCTCGAGTAATGTCAATGCGTAGGAAAATGATAATTCTATTCAATCCGTCAGTGAGACTATCAAATAATATTGGACCCGTATTTTTTGCTTTGTCAAATAAATAAAAATTGACAAAGCTAAAGCGCATCAAAGTTCAGGAGTGGAGCCTTGTGACGTCACTTGTCAGTATACAGTATAACACACCGTGACGTCACACGATATTGCAACGCACAGTGCGTTGCAATATCGTCGCAATTTTTTTGTTTACGTGGCAAAAGAAAAATACGTGTCCAATATTTTTTATAAACCTACCTGTCGGGCCAAAAAATTTTAGTCAACATCCCTATTGTACCAAGCTATCAGTCAAATTGATGATTCAAGATGGAGTCGAATAGGTGAACATATATATAGTGCTTAGGGTACTATGTAACAGAAAAAGAAAAGAAAAAGAAAGAAATATATTTATTTGTGACCCGCACAGGAGACACGAGAAATAAGCATAAAATTAATAACAATAATAAAAATAAAATTTAAAAAACCCCGTGCGAGACCAAAAAGGCTCCTATCTCAGCATGTGCAGCGATATCCAATAAAGAAATAACGCTGCGCTGGTATTTTGATAAGGCCCACTGTTGATGCCACGGACACACTTACGAAAACGGAAAAAATAACAACTAAAAAGTGAAAAATAAAAAAACTTTTTTACAAAAAAATACTACCTACTTCCAAATAAGAAAACTACAAAGTGAAAAATAACTTTATTTTTGGAAGTCGAAGTAGTTTTCTTATTTGGAAGTCGGTAGTATTTTATTGTAAAAAAGTTTTTTTATTTTTCACTTTTTAGTCGTACCTACCTAATAAGCAAGTTGTTTAGTAAGTTTCCTATAACGCCAGTATAGATTATACCCGAATATCATGAAACTTTATCAAAACCGATCAAATGAGAGATCTGCTTACCCCTTAAGAGCGTACTGGCGTGATGTTATGTTATGAAATGGTATAAAAAATAAACAGACATGCGATTGCAGCAGTCCCGAGAGATTTGCCGTTATTTATTGAAGATTTCTGTTGTATATCTTCGAAGTTCTTCATCAGATCTTCACCAAATTAAAATGGGACCAATTTCGGAACATATTCTTTCAAACAAAAAAATAATTTTCAAAATCGGTCTAAAATTGACGGAGATATCGGTGACCATAAAAAAAAAAACATACAAGAAGTCGAACATAGAACCTCCTCCTTTTATGTCTTAAATAGAATAAACACAGAAGGTGGGTCAAAGTATGTATAATTATGTGTAAGTATAATACAAATATATAAAAAAAACACTAAATGTAGATAGACCTATGTAGACCGATTTCCGCGATGTTTTTGTCAATGATCACTTGTCGAAACAACGCGGACCAAAGAGTATTATATGAAATATGGAAGAAATCTATGGCCGGCTGTCAAAAGAAATATGTTAAGAAATAGTGTTAGAGTTTTTTGGCGGGCTTTTTTCGAGTGAAGTTCAGCGGCTGTTAATATTATTTGCAAATTGATTCCTAGTGGATATTGTGATATAAAATTGGTGTAGTTTTGTGTCTCAACTGTCTACGCAACTGGACAATATGTGAAATTAGTGACAGAAGCGATCTCGGGATAGTGGAGCGGAGAATTTTATTGTAGTATTGACTACCTCCGCAAAGCTTACTGGGAAGGCTGCCTCAATACAATTTGCTGCCAAATACTCCAAAAAACATTAGAATATGTTACATCCGCATTCTAATGTTACTAATGAATTCAAGAAAAATACTGATGACTAGGCAGCATGGTCTCAGACCTTAGCCTGTTCCGTAAGGAACAAAAAAAAAAAAAAAAAAAGAAAAAATAAGGGGGTTTTTGGCGGGATTTTTTCGAGTGAAGTTCAGCGGCTGTTAATATTATTTGCAAATTGATTCCTAGTGGATATTGTGATATAAAATTGGTGTAGTTTTGTGTCTCAACTGTCTACGCAACTGGACAATATGTGAAATTAGTGACAGAAGCGATCTCGGGATAGTGGAGCGGAGAATTTTATTGTAGTATTGACTACCTCCGCAAAGCTTACTGGGAAGGCTGACTCGATACAATTTGCTGCCAAATACTCCAAAAAACATTAGAATATGTTACATCCGCATTCTAATGTTACTAATGAATTCCAAGAAAAATACTGATGACTAGGCAGCATGGTCTCAGACCTTAGCCTGTTCCGTAAGGAACAAAAAAAAAAAAAAAAGAAAAAAAATGAAATAGTGTTATTGAATAAGTGTAAATAAACCAGGCGAAAAGATTGAGGACAGCAGGCAATTTTCAGTGTAATAATTTATCATTTTCCTTATATGCAAAAATACTCGTCCGAAATTAACGCTCATAACTTATCCCGCACGAGTTAGGGCTACGAATACCCTGCCATTGTTACGAGTTTCCCAACAGACAAGCGATGTATAAAATCAATAGCAGTACATATATACACAGTACCTACATGACAGGCTATAACAAAAGGGAAGTTTTTACATCATAGCAGGACTTTTGTACCTACTTATATGTAGGTTCTGTATGCCGCTTCACTGTGTTTGTTTGATTTTTTAATCGACTTCAAAAAAAAGGAGGAGGTTCTCAATTCGTCGGTTTTTTTGTAATGAAGTTCCTTATCGCGCGTTGCGACAGAGGGCTAGACGGACAAAAATCTCACGAAAAGTTGTAACGACACTTTTTGCTATAAGTAGTTGTAAGCCGTGCGGCGTGCGCGTGTTTCGTGCGTGTTCTAACTTATACGCTGTTGTGTTTACGAAGTCGAGACAGTATATATACATATTTTTTATACCCCATTCTAAAATATCAATATGAAAAGTCTATAAAATCGTGCAACAAACCCCTCCCCCACTCACCCCTACCAACTATTCAAATCGTAAAATCCACATTTGTTAACCGTCACCTAGCGCCATCTGTCGCCATCAGCTGGAATTAAAAAACATTAATTTAAGAAATAAAATTGTATCTCGGAAACGGGAGGAGATAGGCCAAATCTGACAACAGATTAGAATATACTATAAATGTATACACATATGTATATATACTAAAGGAACTTCGTTCCATCCGGGTGTCCCTTGACACCTCTCAAGTTTTTTTTTAATGTATGTTCCCCGATTACTCAAAGACGCCTGGACCGATTTCAAAAATTCTTCTTTTGTTTTGAAGAGTTTACTTCTTAGGTGGTTCCATAGTCATCAGGTCAGGATCTGATGATGTGATCCTATAGAAATCGAGGGAACTCCTCAAATATTATAGGCATACATAAAGCGATTTTGGTATTTTCATCAATAATGCAATCTTATTTGCACTCAGAGAGTATCATTTGGTGAAGTGGAACTGATGAAGAAGACCACAGACGGCCACTTGAACTCCTAAGTGGTAAGTATGTCACGGGTATAAGATATCTTGAATAGTTAACCGACTGTGATGAAGCAAATACTTATAAATAAATGGTACTGATGAAAATGGTACCATCGAACTGATCTGATGATGAAGCCGGAAGGTAGGCACTAGAACTCTGATAGAAAACAATGTATTCTAGTCGTGTTTGGGCTTATTTGAATCGTCATGAGATGTACTTTGGCTATAAATGATTACCATGTTAATTGGAGATACCAACCAAAACTATAAAGAGAAATATAAAATTCATTTTAACAAAAAATCAATCCTGCTTCCAGAACAAAAAACTACAAAGCAAAAAATAACTTTCTTTGCCGAAGTCGGTGTCTTTTGACTTCGGAAAATAAAGTTAAAAAAAGTTTTTTATTTAATAACAAGTATAATAATCCCACTGCTGGGATAAAGGCCTCTTCTCTGTGTGAGAGGTCAGTATCCACCACGCAATGATTACGGCCGACGTACTAGTACAGGGGTTCTCATCCCTAAGCACGAAGTCCGTAGTTTCGGCCTTCGTTAAGGGTTTTTCCTACTCCGTATCACAGACGAATGATTCGTTCGAGGCCCGAACTAAGAATGAACACAATTTGACAGTTATAACTACTCCCGATGTGTTATTATCCGTCCGAAAAATTGAACGTAACTCTTGTTTTTCACTCCGAAGTTTAGGAGTACTTTCGGACGCGGACCTAACTTCGTTACACCCCATGTGCCAGTTGGCGGGTGTCACATTCTTTAAGGATTAATAACATTCTTTTAACACTCCTTAACATTCCTTAAAGAATGTGTAACCGTTTTACGGTACTAAAGCGATAAGGCCATAAAACGGTTACTTTCTAAAGCATACTCCTTAGTAACGGCTAAGTAAAAAGGTTTGAAAAAATGAAAATATTTAGTATTGATTCATCTACATTGTTTGTTAAACATAGTTTTTCGTGTAACTAATATTTATGCTTTAAAAAAATAACTAACTACACGATATTTTTTCACTACTTTTAGACTCCTCCAAAACGTCTTGGTTGTATAAAATAATTTTTACACAGGAAAATTGATGGCTAGAATTTCTTCATAACTGAAATAGCATATGCAAATCAAAGAATATTTTGCAAATAAAACTCTCATAATGAAGGTTTACTATATTAACATTGGGGAATACATACGCCTTAAATTTTCACACATACACATGGCACACGCAGTCAGCTGAGATTATCACACAACATTTACTGTTAGCCCAAAATTTACTAAGAAAACCAACAAACTTAGTAGGTAAACATAGACTTTTATGTTAATTAAGTATCACACCTGTTAGCCCTGAAGCAGTATATAAAGATTATTTTAATGTTCGCACCCACGTTTCATTAGTAATTTGTAGTTAGGTAAATGCCTTGTTATACGGAGTGACGAAAAATTAACCAAGTAGAAACACAGGGGGTCTACTCCCTATCTCCGTCAACGAAGTAACGGGCCCCGTCCAAAAGTGCTCCGAAAACTCCTTCTACTTTTCGGCGCAATCCCTGTCTATACTTAAGGTTACACTAGTCGAAAATTCTTCCATACAAACGTACTCTAGGGATTATTCCACTGTTTGACGATGTACGTTCAAAATAAATAGTGATATCAATTTGTCTCATCATTATCTATCCCTGTATGGAAGCAAAAAAGTAAAAAAAGAAAATGTTTGAAAGTTATGAGCGTCGAAAGTTTCACATTTCGACACTAATTTTAACGCATTTTTGGGCGCAAATAAATACCATAAGAAGACGGAAAATTGCAAAACGGCCTCCATATAGGGATAGATTAGTAGTTCAAGAATGCAAATAATTTTATTT
Organism: Orthosia incerta; assembly: GCA_948252205.1. Lineage (NCBI taxonomy): Eukaryota > Metazoa > Arthropoda > Insecta > Lepidoptera > Noctuidae > Orthosia > Orthosia incerta. The sequence continues at coordinate 16,114,796 of OX411769.1, read as the reverse complement.
TGAAAAGATAGATTTAGTTGTTTTTTCATGATATCTAGACTGCCAAAGATCTGTTTATAAAATTTCGCGCGCTCGGTTTCATCCTAAATCATTATCCATTTCGCTACAAATTTGCAAAAGTGTGTATTCGTACGCGAACTAGCTTCCTACTGCTCATCACAGCATCAATCTCTTCCGCACGTGTTGTCGGTTGATATTAAATGCATTTTAACCCCGCGCACAAAATAGTTCGTGCCATCGACTAGTGTACCCTTAATAAGAGCAAGTCATACATATATTGCGATCAGCCGGGGCGTCGACATCGATGTTTTCAGTACTAGCATATCAAAATTGAAAAGGACTCTTTGTACTCTCTTCTTTGATAACGTAAAGTAATTTATTAAAATTCGCGCTGTTTGAGTCACGTTTTTAACTGACTTCAAAAAGGCGGATGTTCTCAATTCGGTTGTATATTCGTTTTCTTTTTAATTATGTTACTGTTTTTACTTAAAGCACTGTCTTAATTTTTTTTTGTTCTCATCTTTTTTTACTGTTCTTAAGCTCTCTTCTATCAGTGAAAACTTTTAATTGGCCTTATTTTTGTTACTCTCATTTGTGTTAAATTGTTTAGCTGTAAGTTTTCCTATAACTGTAAAATAAAAAAATAGACAAAAATAAAAATTGGGAGTGAAAAAAACAAGTGTTAAGATAAATTTTTCGGACGGGTAAGAACACATCGGGAGTAGTTAAACTGTCAAATTGTATTCATTCTTAGTTCGGGCCCCGAACGAATCATCCGTCCGTATATGATACGGAGTAGGAAACGCCCGTAACGAAGGCCGAAACTACGGATTTCGTGCTTAGGGAGTAGATCCCCAGACTATGAACTGCTAGTACTATCTTCATAAAAAGAAAAAAAAAAATGTGACCCACACATGAGACACGAGAGATAGGCAAAATTAATAGAATTAAACAGACTTCCAAAAACCGACCAAGTGCGAGTCGGACTCGCGCGCGAAGGGTTTTGTACCATTATCGCATAAAACGGCAAAAAAACACGTTTGTTGTATGGGCCCCACTTAAATATTTATTTTAGGTATTATGTTTTTAGTATTTGTTGTTATAGCGGCAACAGAAATACATCATCTGTAAAAATTTCAACTGTCTAGCTATCACGGTTCATGAGATACAGCCTGGTGACAGACGGACAGACAGACAGACATACAGATGGATCGCGGAGTCTCAGTAATAGGGTCCCGTATTTACCCTATAGGTACGGAACCCTAAAAAAACACTACAGAGCGAAAAATTAATTTCATTTCCAAAGTCGGTGTCTTTGATACCGATTGCTTTTCGTTTTATGACACCGATTTCACAAAAGCAAATTCGTTTAATTATTCGAGATGTCTTATACCCGTGACATACTTATCATCAATGAGTTCCAGTGGCCATCTGTGGTCTTCTTCATCAGTTCCACTTTACAAAATGATACATTCTGAGTGCAAATAATTGCATTGTTAATGAAAATACCAAAATCGCTACATGTATGCCTATAATATTTGAGGACTTCAGTCGATTCCCATGGGATCCCATCATCACCTTGTACCATGTTACTTGGGGTCGGCGCAACACGTTTTCTTCTTCCATACTGTCCTGTCCCCCGCAACGCTATCACTGACTCCCTTTTCTTTCATATCACTCCTCACACAGTCCATCCATCATTTCTTTGGCCATCCCCTCCCTCTCCATCCACATATCCACATTTATATTCATAAGTCTTATATATTTCAACATAATAAAAAAACTTTTTTACAAAAAAATACTACCGACTTCCAAATAAGAAAACTACAAAGTGAAAAATAACTTTATTTTTTGAAGTCGGTGTCTTTCGTATGTACCATTTTTTTGCGTTATGGACACCGACTTCCAAAAATAAAGTTATTTTTCGCTTTGTAGTTTTCTTATTTGGAAGTCGGTAGTATTTTTTTGTAAAAATGTTTTTTTTTATTTTTCACTTTTTAGTTGTACCTACCTAATAGGCAAGTTGTTAAGTAAGTTTCCTATAGCGCCAGAATAGATTACCCGAATATCATGCAACTTGAACAAAACCGATCAAATTAGAGATCTGCTTACCCCTTAAGAGCGTACTGGCGTGGTGTTATGTTATGAAATGGTATAAACAATAAACAGACATGCGATTGCAGCAGTCCCGAGAAATTTGCCGTTATTTATTGAAGAGTTCTGTTGTATATCTTCGAAGTTCTTCATCATATCTTCACCAAATTAAAATGGGACCAATTTCGAAACATATAATTTCAAAAAAAAAAAGTCGGTCCACAATTGACAGATATATCGGTGAACATGCAAAAAAAAAACCATACAAGAAGTCGAACATAGAACCTCTCCTTTTTCGAAAGTCGGTTAATAAAACTAATCCGCACTAAGTACTTCCAAACATCCTTCATAATTCGTACAGCAAAAGAGTGGCTCACACTGCCTGCGTCTGTGTTTCCGAACGCATTCAACCCGAATCTCTTCAAAGTTGGAGTGAACAGGCTTCTTCTTGGTAAGCTCACTCCATCGTCGACTTTGTCTCTGTCACCTCTGACCTAAACTAAGTCAAGAGCAAAGCCACCTCAGAAAAATGAATCTATTGGGTACAGTCGGTTAAAATCTCTGGCAGAATACTTATGAGAATTACCCTAGAAAAAGATAAAAAATTACAATTTTGGACCGCGAATCCGAGACTCAGCATTAAACAAAGACCTAACATTATAATTTATTTGTTACAGGAATGTCCAGAAGGAGTAGTGCAAGAAGAATCGTTTAAAGACATCTACGCCAAGTTCTTTCCTCATGGCAGTAAGTATTCAATACTATTGTAAGGACTTAGGTAGACTGCCAAGCAAAGCAGCTCCGGCGTCACTAACGCATTATATGAAGAAATGTGCCTAATCCGAATAATGAAGTTTTCAAAAAGCAGTACCTTAAAAATATATCCAAAACATTCTGGGAACAAGAGATCGCCATCTATTGGCGCAAATTGTAATAAAAGTGTAAGTGAACTGTTTCTAGATGTGGATGCCGTTCAGCTGAATTGAGTTTTAGTGCATCTTTACAACCCCAATTTTGTTAATTAATAGATCAGTGCAGGCACGGATAATATAATACAAGCATACAGATGCCTCATCCCGTACAAAGAAACCGTGCCGACGTAACTAGCGTTTTTCGTCTGATTAGGCTGATTATTTTTATAAGTACTTCGATCGCGTTCGGTTCCATTCCACGGCTATAGATGGTGTTAGCAGCGAATTTCAATTAAAAGAGTTTTCTCGGCTCGTTACAATTTTTTTGCTAACACAGTGACGATTTGTTTTATAGTATTCTTTTGCACGTTTTTACAGTTTCATTGTACACCAATTTAAAAATTGAGTAGCATGCCTCAGATATTTAAAACGGCGCCATCTATTGGAATGTAATTTATATGATCCGTTCAAATAATCTTTGAAATGTGATTTAAGAGCCCAATATTCCATAAATTTGTGCTTAGGAGAGTTGATTAAATAAGAACATACAATTTTTATGATCAATTCTAGTAAATGTTAATTTAACATACAATTCAATAACAAATCGATGCATATTGCGCCATCTAGTGACATTTATTTGAACCCTATTTTCTTTGTCAGCGCTGGCACCCCATGGTCATTAGTTAATGAAAGTGATCTTATTGATTGACAGCACAATCTTTTGTTCCAGACTCCGCCCTCTACGCCCACTATGTGTTCAAAGCGTTTGACGTGAATTGCAGCGGCGCGATCAGTTTCAGAGTGAGTATCATTCAATCATTCACTCTTCAACTTCGAGAAAGAGGTTAACCGTCGAATTCGACTCGGCTGGGCCACACTACAAATATACAAACAGTATGGAAGCTACCTACAAACGCTCGAAACGGCACCGACGAGACCATTAAGGCACTTCTGCAGTGCTGTCAGTAGTGCGAGCCGCTTAGGCGGGCGAAACGGCGGGAAGGAACCTGAGGCGGAAGGTGGGTTTGACCATCCAATCGCGCACTCAGAACGGTGCTAAACGTACCCCGCGTCCCGCTTGGTAACCAAAGAGACCTAAAAACGACTTGTACACATCCAACAACTCTTGCCAAGTTACGTGCCGCCAACTATACGGGATTTACCAACAACTGCTTTAACAGAGTCGCACTTCTCATCATCGTCATCATTTCAGCCGAAAGACGTCCACTGCTAGACATAGGCCTCCCCCAGGCGTCGCCACATAGACCGATCCCGTGCGTCTCGCATCCAGCGCCTTCCCGCAACCTTAACCAGGTCATCAGTCCACCTAGTGGGAGGCCTTCCAACGTATCGTCTTCCGGTTCGCGGTCGCCATTCCAGAACTTTTCAGCCCCATCGGCCATCCGTTCTGCGAGCAATGTGCCCTGCCCACTGCCACTTAAGTTTGGCAATTCTTCGGGCTATGTCGGTAACCCTGGTTCTCTTACGGATCTCCACATTTCTGATTCGATCACGCAAAGAAACTCCGAGCATAGCCCTCTCCATTGCCCTTTGAGTGACTGTAAGCTTCCTGATAAGGCCCATTGTAAGCGACCACGTCTCAGAGCCATATGTCATCACTGGCAACACACACTGGTCTGGTCTGGACTTTCGTCTTGAGACACTGTGGTAAGTTGGACGAGAAGATACCGCGCAACTTCCCGAACGCTGCCCAGCCGAGTCGGATTCGCACTTCTACGGCATTAGAAATGATTTTAATTCAAACTTAAAACTAAACTTTCAAGATTAAATTAACTTAACTATAAAAATTAAATTAACTATATTTAAGGACCTTACTCGCCAGTGGCGCCAACTAGTGAGCACAATCAACTAGTGAACATTGTCACCGAGTTGCCAGCTTGTCGGTCTTTTATCGGTTACATTTCGGGGAATGTGCGATGCAATTGCATGATCTAATTCCGCCAAGCCCGTTTTATCATCGGACTACAGGACGTACGGCGATGCGCCATCGGTACATGGTGGATATCCCACCCATACGCACTAAACGTTTTGGAAATACTTTCATAATGCGTACAGATAAGGAGTGGAGTCTAGGTTTTCCGATAGCTACAATCTAGGGGTCTTTAAGTCAGGAGTGAATAGGTTACTTCTAGGCAAGCGTGCTACATCTTTGACCACATCATCGCTTACCATCAGGTGAGATAGTGGTCAAGCGCAAGCTTAACAAAAAAAAAAAAAAAAAAAAACCTGCCTGCTTAAGAAACGAACTAAAAATCTATAAACAAGAAAAAATCATGCTGTCCAGTCGGAGGATCTGGGGGTCAGCCAGTTTGCGAATATGCATGCTCCGACTGCTAGTTCGCTTCTTAAGCAGGCGGGTTTTTGATTTTTAAATTATTTATTTGCAACTTTTTAGTCATATTTTTTAATCGTATTAGTGGTTTATATTTTTGTAATCACCTCTAAAAATCCTTCATTTTGATACCCCACTCGATGGGTCTGGAAGAAAAAAAAAAGCAACCCCCACAATATGGCGCCCAAAAGCCGCCATGTTCCTACTAACGGATCACTTGGGCGGTCAAGACCTATCTAACGATGTCTTAATTATAAAAATCCGTCAAGTATACAAGATATGAGGTAATAAAGAATATTACATACATACAAGGTACGCGCGAAAAACATAACCTTTTCCTTGCAGCCGGATAAAGACGGAAGCCCTCATTGCTTAGGTACACAGTGCCTTAAAAAAAATTACTGCAGGGGGATGAACATAAGTTCTTAGAGCGGTATCAATTTTTACTCGATCTCAAATTGCAAATCGATCACAATTTCCCCCCAGTAAATGCCTAAAAGCATTGTTTTAAAGTTAACTTTCGAAAATGAAACTTCTTTTAATAATTCTTCTTCATCGTGTCGATGATTCCATTTTTTTATTTTAGTTTAGATGTTGTGCTTCGACCAGAACTCAGCCACGTCCACAGCCCTAGCGTTGGCCTCGCACAGGTCCCTCATGGTGCAGGTGTTTGTGCACATAGAGCAGGACAAAAGATGGGGCATCGTTTGCGGTGTGGTTCCACAATCACATTGTGGCTGATCGGAGTACCCCCATCTGACCAGGTTGTACCTACAGCGGCCAACTTTTAATAATAAAACAAGATTACACCATGCTCCGTGCCAAATACTCGTAGTTATTAGATGCAGTTGCCTAGATACAATTCGTATTGAACCAACAAAACACTGCAATATGAATGTTTGCCAGATATTGATATTGTCTTTTACTAAATGAAAGCACGGGTTGATTGAAGTTTCGGCTACTCTTGTCATGGTTGAACCCTCATATACTCAATATGATTATATCCTGCTCGGTATGGAGGGAAATGGAAATTTGTACTTTTCCTACTTCTCCGTTATTATTTTCTGATTAATTTCGTTGCGGGTTCCAAGACAGTTAAATTCATTCGCCGGGACTTCGTCGAGCTTCATTGCCTCAGCGCTTTTAGTTTATTGGCTTTCAGGAAATGCAGTGGTTTGGGAATAGTCCGGGATTGTTAAATACTCAATATTCAGTTCTCGCTAAACTTTTTGGCCGCAATGAAGTTGGCTACAATGGCTGCGCAATAGTAAATCGCAAATAAAAACAGCACCGTGCCGTGCCTTGCGTATCGAAAAGCCAACATCAGGGCGGTCAAGAAGTTTGGCGAGTAAAAAGAAAGAAAGAAAAATATTTATTTGTGACCCGCACAGGAGACATGAAATAAGCAAAACACAAATAAAAATAAAATCCCGTGCGAGACCAAAAAGGCTCCTATCTCAGCATGTGCAACGATATAAAAAAGAAAATACGGCTGCGCTGGTATTCTGAAAGAATACTGTACAATGGACCTCTGTGGAATCAGAAATGATGATATCCGTAGGAGAACCAGGGTCATCGACATAGTCCGAAGAATTGCCAAACTGAAGTGGCAGTGTGCAGAGCACATTGCTCACAGAACGGATGGTCGATGGGACCAAAAACTTATGGAGTGGCGGCTGCGAACTGAAAGACGTAGCGTTGGAAGGCCTCCATCTTACCGGCCCATAGTGCTGCTAGACGAGGTGGGTAAGCTTTTCGAGCGGATAATCGCTTCCCGCCTCGTCAGCCACTTGTTCAGAGAGGGGCCGGACCTGGACGAAAGCCAATTTGGCTTTCGGCATGGGCGCTCCACCATCCACGCGATATCGCAGGTGAGAGTCCTGACGGAGGAAGCGGTGTCCCGGGGTGGGGTGATGTTGGCGGTGTCCTTGGACATCTCCAACGCCTTCAACACCCTACCCTGGAGTTGTGTTCGGGAGGCACTGCGGTATCATCGAGTGCCTCCCTACCTCCGCCGCATCGTCGGGGCTTATTTGGCGGAGAGGTGTGTCACCTATGTGGGACGTGATGGCGTCGAAAACCAGCACCGCATGTCGTGCGGTGTTCCACAGGGCTCGGTCTTGGGCCCGCCCCTGTGGAACATCGGGTACGACTGGGTGCTGAGGGGCGAACTCCAACCGGGCGTAGACCTGACGTGTTACGCGGACGATACGCTGGTCACCGCCCGGGGGAGTTCGTACAGGGAGGCGGCGTTGCTGGCGACGGCTGCGGTCTCACAGGTGGTGAGCCGCATACGGCGCCTTGGCCTGGAGGTGGCCCTCAACAAGTCGGAGGCCATAGTCTTTCATGGGCCCCGGTGGGCGCCACCGCCCGATGCCCACATCGTCGTCGGGGGGGCTCGAATCCCTGTCGAGTCAACCATGAAGTACTTGGGATTGGTGCTCGACAGCCGGTGGGATTTCGGCCCCCACTTCCGGCGGCTGGTGCCCAAGTTGTTGGGCGCGGCTGGGGCGCTGTCAACGCTGCTTCCCAATCTGGGGGGCCCGAGCGCTGCCTGTAGGCGGCTCTACGTGGGGATCGTGCGATCGATGGCCCTGTATGGGGCCCCGATCTGGGCGGCTGACCTGACGGCCGGCAGCATTGCTGTTCTTCGAAAGCCGCAGAGAGCGATGGCCGTCAGAGTCATCAGGGGGTATCGCACGATCTCCTACGAGGCGGCTTGTGCATTGGCCGGATCCCCGCCCTGGGACCTGGAGGCGAAGGTACTCGCGTCACTGTATCGGTGGCGCGAGGAAGTGCGGGCGCGGGGCGAAGGGCTGATGCAGCGACAAATGGAGTTGCGTCAGTCTCAGCTTCGCGAGGTCCTGGTGGCGGAATGGCGGGACAGGATTTCACGCCCTACCGCCGGCCTCATTACCATCGAGGCGGTCCGGCCAGTGCTCGAGCGCTGGCTCGGGAGGAGGCACGGCTCTCTGTCGTTTCGGGTGACGCAGGTGCTCTCGGGGCATGGTTGCTTCGGGAAGTACCTGTGTCGCATAAACAGGGAGCCGGACGCCCGGTGTCACCACTGCGTCGACTGCCGGGAGGACACGGCGTGGCATACGCTGGCAGAGTGTGCCGCTTGGGAGGAGCCACGCCGTGCCCTCATCTCAGAAGTAGGCAGTGACCTGTCGCTGCCAGCCGTAGTCGAGTCTATGGTCGGCAGCGAGGAGTCCTGGGACGCGGTGGTATCCTTCTGCGAAACAGTCGTTTCGCAGAAGTATCGTTGCGGAAGTATCGTTGTTCCCGCGATCCCCAGCGTAGGTGTGAGATGGAACACCGGGGTGGTTTTTAGTCAGTATGAGTCTGACAGAACCCTCCGCCACCCCAGGGTGGAGGACATCCATGGAAAGTACATATGCATTGAAAAAGTCACATTGGTACTTGCCCGGATACGAACCCACGACTTCAAGCACGAGATGCGAGTTCTTAGCCACTGGGCCACCACGACACGTGATGATTATGGTGCACATAGGACATAGAATATTAATTATACTGGAATTATTTGCCCTTGGGATAATTTGCAACTAACACGCGGGCGAAGCCGCAGGCAGAAACTAGAACTAAGAAATTATTTGCCCTTGGGATAATTTGCAACTAACACGCGGGTGAAGCCGCGGGCAGAAACTAGAAATAAGAAATTATTTGCCCTTGCGATAATTTACACCTAACACGAGGGCCAAGCCGCGGGCAGAAACTAGATTTAAGAAATTATTTGCCCTTGGGATAATTTGCAACTAACACGCGGGCGAAGCCGCGGGCAGAAACTAGATATAAAAAATTATATGCCCTTAGGATAATTTGCAACTAACACGCCGGCGAAGCCGCGGGCAGAAACTAGATATAAGAAATTATATGCCCTTAGGATAATTTGCAACTAACACGCCGGCGAAGCCGCGGGCAGAAACTAGATATAAGAAATTATTTGCCCATGGGATAATTTGCAACTAACACGCGGGCGAAGGCGCGGACAGAAACAAGAAATAAGAAATTATTTGCCCTTGGGATAATATGCAACAAACACGCTGGCGAAGCCGCGGGCAGAAACTAGATATTAGAAATTATTTGCCCTTGGTATAATTTGCAACTAACACGCGGGTGAAGCCGCGGGCAGAAACTAGTTATAAGAAATTATTTGACTTTGGGATAATTTGCAACTAACACGCGGGCGAAGCCGCGGGCAGAAACTAGATATAAGAAATTATTTGCCTCTGGGATAATTTGCAACTAACACGCGGGCGAAGCCGCGGGCAGAAACTAGATATAAGAAATTATTTGCCCTTGGGATAATTTGCAATTAACACGCGGGCGAAGCCGCGGGCAAAAACTAGATATAAGAAATGATTTGCCCTTGGGATAATTTGCAACTAACACGCGGGCGAAGCTGCGGGCAGAAACTAGATATAAGAAATTATTTGCCCTTGGGGTAATTTGCAACTAACACGCGGGCGAAGCCGCGGGCAGAAACTAGATATAAGAAATTATTTGCCCTTGGGATAATTTGCAACTTATACGCGGGCGAAGTCGCGGGCAGAAACTAGATATAAGAAATTATTTGCCCTTGGGATAATTTGCAACTAACCCGCGGGCGAAGCCAATCTTTTCTCTCCTGTGTTGGATTCCGCTTTCGGCCTAACCGGAAGCAGCTGCATACCAGTATTTTACATGAAACAACCTATCTGGCCTCCACAAACCAGTAACTGGGTAACACGGTACGCCTTGTAGTATGAGATCCCACTGCATAAATCTGCAGGTATTTTGTTTTTGATGAAACTTGATTTTTATGAATGATTCTTGATAGTAGAATTTATAGACTACTGCAGGGTTGCCTGGACGCATCTGGCCGCAAACAGTATTTATTTTATTCTTTTTTTAAACTTTGCCCTACTCTAGTAATTTCGCCTTTATCGTAGGTCCGTATGGCACATCATCTTTTTCTCAGTTATCCACCATTCATGTGTTACCAGGTTTATCAGGTTAACTGGCAACCCACAGTTAGCAGCTAACTGAGAGCTGGCAACCTTATGTTTTCCTATTTTCTAAACCACTTTCTTTCAAGTGACGTTGGATTCACTTGAAAAACTTATATATAGGGGGTTAACTATCCAACATAAATTAAAAAGCTATTGGCACATTCAATCATATTTCTTACTTTCGACATTCATTCAAATAATACTCGTAATTCATAAATAACTGGGTACATGGTTGGCGCAGTGGTTGAGCGATTGACTGCTGCGCTGCGTGTCGCGGGTTCGATTCCTGCACGGAACAAATATTTGTATGACCTACAGATAGTTGTTCCGGCTCTGGGTGTTTGTGTATGTGAGTTTATATGTTTGTAAACGCACCCACGATACAGGAAGAAATTCCTAGTGTGGGGCAACGATTCTTTTTAACAACAAAAATAACCTCCATCACATTCAATTCCACCACAGCTCGTGGCTAAATAATAACAGCCGCACGGGTCGGTCATCAAGGTTAAGCAACGCTTGACGAGGTCGGTCCGTGGATGGGTGACCATTTCAACATAACGAGTTTCCTCCATGCCTCGGAAAGCACGTTAAGCCGTTGGTCCTGGCTGTTATTTGAAGATCTTTGACAGTCGTTACGGGTAGTCAGAAGCTTGGGATCTGACACCAGTCTTGCCAAGGGGTACCGTGTTACCCAGTTACTGGGTTGTGGAGGTCAGATAGGCAGTCGCTCCATGTAAAACACTGGTACTTAGCTGAATCCGGTAAGACTGGAAGCCGACCCCAATGTAGTTGGGAAAAGGCTAGGCAGATGATGATACATTCAATTCCACCACAAATTTTATCGAGCGAAAACAACCCTCCTAAATATTTCTATCTCAACGCAGACAGTTCTAAAGACTGCAGAAGCATAATTATATCTATCTATATAAAAATATACGGAGATGCTATATGTTTGTGTTATGTTGATGTAACGACAGAAAAGCAATCGCTAGCGAGAACTTTGAACGTAAAAGTAAGGTTAGAGTAGAAAAGCTATGGAGTTGGTACTGATTTTTTTTATTGAGTGCGTTAGATTAGTCAGTTATGAGTTTGAAAAGTGTTTTATGTATAACTAGCTGTGCCCGCGGCTTCGCTCCCGTTAACTGACTGCCTACCCTACCCTTATTACCTTCCTGCCTATCCTACTTGCCTACCTTCCAATTCTTTTTCTAGGGTCATCATTCTTTAGCGGAGAATCTTAATAACGGCATTCAGTATAGTCTGAAACACTGGTTCAACCTAGTTCAAGCAACTGCTTATTTGCCTGAACTAGGTTGAACCTGTGTTAATAAAAATATAAAAGAAGACAGTTGCCTTCTTTTATATTTTTATTGTAAAATGTGCCTTATGTTATAAATAAACGATATTATTATATTATTATTATTCAGAAAAAGACTTCAAATGCACAACGCCATCTATCGAATATCGAGTTCAACTGTCCGAGTATCTGAATTGCGTGTGTTGTGATAATTTTACTTCTTGAACACTTTAAATTCATCTTACTTTTGACAGAGTGAACCGATTGCGATGAAACAAAAACTAAGTAATTCTTCGAGGTTACGCACAATTTTAAATAAAAGTTATCTACATTGGTTTCGTACATTTTACGTGTTGCGTGCATAAATAAACAACCAAACAGATAAAAATGCTGGAAATGGGTGCTGTTGGTTATCCTTTAACACCCTGGCTGTTTTTGGAAATATTTTCGATGTACAAAAATTACTTTTCTACAGATTTATTATATGTATTGATTGATTGATTGATGATGATAAAGGTCGTAGGCGACTTATACGACACCGCTCCAACCCGGCAAAATAATGTTCATTGTAATGTGAGCTTCAGGGCGTCCTCTGTAGACATACTTTACATTGACAACACAAAATAGCAGACAGCTTACTGTAAGCGAGCTTACCGCCATCGTATAACTCGATAGTTGACGTCTCGCTTACCGCATGCTTACCACGCGCTTCAAGCGAGCGGCCTGCGCGCTTGAAGCGCGTTGCTAGCTTGTCGAAAAAGCGGTCGGTGAAATACCTTGTCACCTTTGCAAGGATCCCCAGCATTTTGGCAGCCAGCTGAGCCTTTGCCTCAATGTATGGGCCAAAATTGAGAGTCGATGTCAACGTAACGCCAAGAAGCTCACAGATACACAAATACCCATATACACAAATATACAAACACACAGATCACTCCACAACACCACTCTTTTTCCGTCTAGGGTAAAAAATAATATTTCTTTTACACAACTCCTTAGTTTCTCTATCCCGCCATTCTCGAATACAATACACGCTCTAATATCCTTGTTTTGATCGTAGATACAGCGTGTACAGGCTGCTATTTTGTTATTTACGAGCGTTTTTATAATAACAAAATGTTGCTTAGGTTTATGACTGCGGTAAGACAAAATGGTTGTGAGGAGCTCGTTGCAAAAAGATAACAGCCATACGGCTCGGGTTAAGCAACGCTTGCTAAGGACAGTCCGTGGATGGGTAACCATCTTTACATTCAGTTTCAACAAGACAACACGTGCGGAAGAGATAGATACTGTGATGAGCAGTAGGAAGCTAGTTCGCGTACGAATACACACTTTTGCAAATTTGTAGCGAAATGGATAATGATTTAGGACGAAACCGAGCGCGCGAAATTTTATAAACAGACCTTTGGCAGTCTAGATATCATGAAAAAAACACAATCTATCTGTTCAAAATAAAATTAAATACATTGTTGAACTACTAATCTATCCCTGTATGGAGGCCGTTTTGAAATTTTCCGTCTTCTTGTGGTATTTTTTTGCGCCCAAAAATGCGTTAAAATTTGTGTCGAAATGTGGAATTTTCGACGCTCATAACTTTCAAATATTTTCTTTTTTTACTTTTTCGCTTCCATACAGGGCTAGATAATGATGAGACAAATTGATATCACTTTTTATTTTGAACGTACTTTGTCAAACAGTGGAATAATTCCTAGACTACGTTTGTATGGAAAAAAATTCGACAAGTGTAACCTTAAGATAAAAATGTTAAAAGTTATTATTACGGTTTTCTCTTTGTTTTCCGTAACTAAAAAACGCGAAAAGCAAATAGAAAAAGATAAATTTTGTATCCTCGATTTATTTCTATATAATTTTTTTAGATTTCGATTCGCATCGATTCAAGAATCGATCTTTTTCTAAAAGAAGCGCCCTAAGCGCGACTGCTGAAAATTCAAAAAAAAAAATCTTTTAGTTTGATTCCGGCTCTAGCAAAGTATTATAGGGTAATAGAAAACCTATCATTGGAAAAAAGCTTTATACCAGTCTATTATTCGGGACTTCTTCTTTGGTCTACGGGACGACCACTTCTTCTTAGTCGGGCACTCTTGGCAGAGTGGTTGTTGTCATGGGTGGGACCTGATGCATGATAGTTCTTGCCATGCGTCGCCATTCAGTTCTATTGGACGCAATGTGGGAACCGTCGGTCATCGTAGCTTTGGTGATGTTTTTAATAAGATCTGCCCATCTGGTCGGAGAGCAAGCCCTTGATCTCTTTCCCTCCATTCTGCCTTGGATTACAAGACGCTCCATTGAGACTTCATTGCAAGTTATATGCCCAAAGAACTTTACTATTCGTATTTGAACAGTCGACGATAAACTCTCTTTGATGTGAAGTTCTTTTAGGATCGATACATTGGTGCGGTAAGCAGTCCACAGTATCCGCAGCAGACGTCTCCAGCACTACATCTCCAGTGTATTGATTTTCCTCCTTTCTTTCAAAATAACGAAGTGGAACCAAAAATTCGAAGACATGTGACATCTACCAACCCGCACTTGGCCCGCGTGCTGGATTACTGTCCATTCCCTCTCACAGAGAGACGCCTTGTGTCCCAGCAGTGGGATTAATAGGCTGATGATGATGTGAACGAAGTACGAGGGCGACCACTATTAGTTACGAAATTATAATGTAAAGTCTCCATCAGTACGATTAAAATGAGCAAGCACTACTGATGAGTATAATGAGGTCTTGGGTTCAATTAAGACCGACTTGGGGGTCAAAATGTTATTTATGTTTTTATCATCATCATCTTCCTGCCCTTATCCCATGTTACTTGAGGTCAGCGCAAAACGTTTTCTTCTTCCATACCGTCCTGTCTCCTGTCACGCTATCACTGACTCCCTTTTCTTTCATACCACTCCTCACACGTTATTTATGTTTTATTTTGTTATGTTGGAGGAGCTCGTGGCTAAATAATCACAGCCGCACTGGTCGATCATCAAGGTTAAGCAATGCTTGACGAGGTTGGTCGGTGGATGGGTGACCATTTCAACATACCGAGTTTCCTCCGTGCCTCGGAAAGCACGTTAAGCCGTTGGTCCCGGCTGTCATTTGAAGAATTTGGACAGTCGTTACGGGTAGTCAGAAGCTTGAGATCTGACACCAGTCTTGCCAAGGGGTACCGTGTTACCCAGTTACTGGGTTGTGGAGGTCAGATAGGCAGTCGCTCCATGTAAAACACTGGTACTCAGCTTAATCCGGTAAGACTGGAAGCCGACCCCAATATAGTTAGGAAAAGGCTAAGCAGATTGATTGTTTTATTTGTAGAAGATACTCAGATTTTGGAAATCTCAGTAGGTTCCCAGTTAGTGGCAAAAGGCTCGTCCCCAATTACATGAGACTTGAACATAACTGCTGAATTGTGTGTGTGTGTGCAATACCCGTTCAGGGAATACATACTAATCTAGAGAAACAAAGTTAGTAGCTCTTATGAGCTCTTTCATTTATAGCTAAAGGTTCAGAAGTAATGGTCCGACGCGGTGCGGAGATCAGCGTAATATATTTTATAGCTTTGCTTGTGTTTGTGTGGCACACGCTTTAGTTATAGGTCTTTGGTTAGAATAAGTTTTATCACGATTTTAATGTAATGGTCTATTGATATCTTATCATGTGAGGATACAAAACGATACTGCTCTCAAAACGGTGAAGGAAAACATCGTGAGGAAACCGGCATGTCCTAGAACCAAAAATTCGAAGACATGTGACATCCACCAACCCGCCAGCCCACCATCCCAGCAGTGGGAACATTAATAGGCTGATGATGTGATGTGATGACGTGTGTGAGGATACAAAAAACTGGCCAAGTGCGAGACGGACTCGCGCACGAAGGGTTCCTTACCATAATCGCAAAAAACGGCAAAAAAAAAACACGTTTGTTGTATGGGAGCCCCACTCAAATATTTATTTTATTCTGTTTTTATAGCGGCAACAGAAATACATCATCTGTGAAATTTTCAACTGTCTAGCTATCACGGTTCATGAGATACAGCCTGGTAACAGACGGACAGACAGACAGACGGATAGTGGAGTCTTAGTAATAGGATCCCGTTTTTACCCTTTGAGTACGGAACCCTAAAAATGTAGCCAGAAAATATTTGTGTATAATTAAAAACAAAAATCTTGCCATTTGAAAAATTGTTGAGTGAAGCCAACCTTTTTTTAAGCCAACCTTTTTCCCATGGGGGTAGGCAGAAACTACAGAACGCCACCTGCTAAGATCCTTACATACGTCTTTTGCTTCACTCACATTCATACATCTAGTCATACACACACGCCGGTTATGAGTACTGCGCACCTGGCCTTTCTGAAGAACATCACCTATAAGGTCTATGTATGGGCGTCCCCGCCTGGCGTTTCCATTCACGTCTGCCTTGTAAATACCTTTCGTTAGTCGCCTTTCATTCATCCTCTCAACATGGCCAAACCATCTTAGCAAACTCTTTTCAATTTTAGTCACAACATCTTCTATATCATTGGCATTCGGGTGTCTTAGCGGAGCTGAGCCAGGGTACCCGCAGATACCGTGATCTGCAGCATTATGGCAGGAGCCGCTAGCAACGGTCCTGGCAACCGCGCCCGGTGCCGCGGTCGCCGGCGTCGCCGCTAGCCGACGTCACGAGTACGACGTCGTCGCAGCTGGCCCGCGCCACTGCCACGGCTCTGGATGAGTCTCGAGCAGAACCACGCGCCATCTTTTTCCTTTTTGAACAGATTACATATTCGCTTAAAAACAAACTAGTTAAGTAATTCGGTGGTGGTATTCTCATTGATAAGATAGTACGTTGCTATCATCCGTTCCTGTGATAAAGCAGACACAAGAGACACAAACACTTTTCCGTTACTATAAAATTAAAGATATGGTTCCGTCGTGGGCTTTACATAATATATCATGCAAATTAGATTTTTAGGATTCCGTACCCAAAGGGTAAAAACGGGACCCTATTACCCCTGTTTGTCTGTCTGTCTGTCCGTCTGTCACCAGGCTGTATCTCATGAACCGTGATAGCTAGACAGCTGAAATTTTCACAGATTATGTATTTCTGTTGCCGTTTTAACAACGAATACTAAACACCGAATTAAATAAATATTTAAGTGGGGCTCCCATACAACAAACGTGATTTTTTTTGCCGTTTTTTGCGATAATGGTATGGAACCCTTCGTGCGCGAGTCCGACTCGCACTTGGCCGGTTTTTTTTCTTTCATAGTAAAAGTAGTAGTAGTAGTATAAAAGAAGTTACTGGTAGAAGAAGTTTATATAGTTTATAAGTCCTGGTAAAAAGAAGTTTATTTTTATATAAAAGAAGTTTAGTACAGTATGTAAGTCACGATAAAAAGAAGTTTTATTTCTGTAAGTGTTTATAGTTCACGCTAGAACCCATTCATGTATGTACGTCATCCGTGTCACTGGCATCTTGTTTTTGACGGAATCCTTGACATGTTGTTACAGATTTTTTTTTTTATAACACGTTGCCCCGCACTAGGAATTTCTTCCTGTGTCGTGGGTGCGTTTACAAACATATAAACTCACATACACAACACCCAGAGCCGGAACAACTATCTGTAGGTCATACAAATATTTGTTCCGTGCGGGAATCGAACCCGCGACACGCAGCGCAGCAGTCAATCGCTCAACCACTGCGCCAACCGTGCGCCCGAATTTAAGATTAATAAAGTTGTGATATCTTTCAGAGTGTAAGAATATGGCAAATTTTATGCGTTACTACTAAATAGGCGAGAGTCAAATCTTGAATTACGATTTCTTCTTATGCTATTCAGAGGTATTCGACAGCATTTTCTTTTAAGCTACGGCATAGCTCCCATGCTACAGTGTAGCCGTCCTGCTATGGCGTAGTGCCTTGGCTACGGCGTAGCCATCCTGCTACGGCGTAGCCATCCCGCTACGGCGTAGTGCCTTAGCTACGGCGTAGCCAACCAGCTACGGCGTAGTTCCTATGCTACGGCGTAGCCATCCTGCTACGGCGTAGTGCCATAGCTCCGGCGTAGCCATCCTGCTATGGCGTAGTGACTATGCTACAGCGTACCAACCAGCTACGGCGTAGTTCCTATGCTACGGCGTAGCCAACCTGCTACGGCTTAGTGCCTATGCTACGGCGCAACTCCCTTGTTACAGTGTAGACGTCCTGCTTTTGCGTAGTACACGTGCTATGGCATAGTTCCCATGCTACATTGTACCCGTCCTGCTACGGCGTAGCTTCTTTGCTACAGGTTAGCCATCCCGCTACGACGGGGTATCTGTGCTTCGGCGCAGCTCCCTTGCTACAGTGTAGCCACCCAGCTACGGCGTAGTATCTATGCTACGGCGTAGTACCTATGATACGGCGTAGATTCTTTGATACAGGGTAGCTATCCTGCTAGGGTGTAGTATATGTGCTACGGCGCAACACCCTTGCTACAGTGTAGCTGTTCTGCTACGGCGTAGTATCTATGCTACGGTATAGCTCCCATGCTACAGTGTAGCTGTTTTGCTACGGCGTAGCGCCTATGCTACGGCGTAGATTTTTTGATACAGGTTAGCTATCCTGCTACGGTGTAGTATATGTGCTACGGTGCAACTCCCTTGCTACAGTGTAGCCACCCTGCTACGGCGTAGCTGTCTTGCTACAACGGCAGCATTATAGTTATGTATGACGACACGGTTGACGCAGTGGCTGAGATCGGCTGCTGTGCTGCTTGCCGCGGGTTTGATACCCGCATGCATCAAATATTTGTATGGTCTGCAGATAGTTGCTCCGGGTGTAGCTGTTTGTGTGTGTGTTTAAACGTTTGAAAACGAACTCACGATACTGAATTAGAAATAAAGTAATTAATGAATTTTTAGTCAAGTTTCTTCAACGCGGGCGTAAATTTTTGTTTGCCAGCATAGCCTCCAGTTACAATCGCATCACCTCTTAAAACGTACATCTGTGGTAACGTTTTTGCAATCTTGTCGGGATGACAATGATCTCCCCAATCCAATAACTGACCACAGCTAATGCAGCTTCACCTCACAAATGGCAAAGTACCCCTTAATTCAAAGCCTTATTTATATTGGCTAAACAGTGAACCCCTCTATTTTTAAGCCCAATCATATGCACTACAGAGCTAACAAGATGACGTTTTAAGTCAAATCATATGCACTACAGAGCTAACAAGATGACGTTTTAAGTCAAATCATATGCACTACAGAGCTAACAAGATGACGTTTTAAGTCAAATCATATGCACTACAGAGCTAACAAGATGACGTTTTAAGTCAAATCATATGCACTACAGAGCTAACAAGATGACGTTTTAAGTCAAATCATAATTGCAATACAGAGCTAACAAGATGACGTTTTAAGTCAAATCATAATTGCACTACAGAGCTAACAAGATGACGTTTTAAGTCAAATCATATGCACTACAGAGCTAACAAGATGACGTTTTAAGTCAAATCATATGCACTACAGAGCTAACAAGATGACGTTTTAAGTCAAATCATAATTGCACTACAGATCTAACAAGATGACGTTTTAAGTCAAATCATAATTGCACTACAGAGCTAACAAGATGACGTTTTAAGTCAAATCATATGCACTACAGAGCTAACAAGATGACGTTTTAAGTCAAATCATATGCACTACAGAGCTAACAAGATGACGTTTTAAGTCAAATCATATGCACTACAGAACTAACAAGATAACGTTTTAAGTCAAATCATATGCACTACAGAGCTAACAAGATGACGTTTTAAGTCAAATCATATGCACAACAGAACTAACAAGATAACGTTTTAAGTCAAATCATATGCACTACAGAGCTAACAAGATGACGTTTTAAGTCAAATCAAATAAATAACAATAAATAACGGAAAATCTCTCGGGACTGCTGCAATCGCATGTATGTTTATTGTTTATACCATTTCATGACATAACATCACGCCAGTACGCTCTTTAGGGGTAAGCAGATCTCTCATTTGATCGGTTTTGTTCAAGTTTCATGATATTCGGGTAATCTATTCTGGCGTTATAGGAAACTTACTAAACAACTTGCATACTTACCTATTAGGTAGGTCAACTAAAAAGTAAAAATTAAAAAACGTTTTTATAAAAAAAATCTACCGACTTCCAAATAAGAAAACTACAAAGTGAAAAATAACTTTATTTTTGGAAGTCGGTGTCCATAACGAAAAAAAGTGTTCCTTCGAAAGATACCGACTTCCAAAAATAAAGTTATTTTTCACTTTGTAGTTTTCTTATTTGGAAGTCGGTAGATTTTTTTTGTAAAAAAGTTTTTTTTATTTCATGCTTCATAATTTTGTAGACACGCTTCGATCGACAATACATCGAAACACGTAATTATGACACGATATCTTGCGAAAACACCCGATTCAGACAGTAAAACACCCATAACTTTTGAACGGCTGAACCGATTTGCAACAAACATAGCTAAGAACACTCTCTATAAAGTCGCCTTTCAAACAAAAATACTAAATAATGCCACAGGCAGATACAAATAAATAAACACTCAGGTTCCGTCGGGGGTTAAAAATGCCAAGCGCTATTTCGGCCATCGCTGCTAAAATAACAATGTCCAGCCGGAGCCTCGAAACGCCACAACCCGTAAAGACTGTCAAAGATTTTGAAAAGGCAGCAGGAAACAACGGTTGTACGTGCTTTCCGAGACGCCCAGTCATCTCAGTATAAAGAATAGGGTAGTTTAATGAAAATTTGTTTTTGAGTAGCTGCTTTTAAAATGAGAATCACGTCTAAATGGCTACTCTTAATTTTTTGAAAAAAAGATATGTTATATTAGACAACTTTTTTAATAATTTGATCTGAGAAAATTTTGAGTTTTATTCGTATAACATAGTGTAATTAATTTGTAAAGGTATGTCTAAAACGGACAAAAACACGACAATCACACCAAAACCGCGGGGCGTACTTTAATGAAATTGACACCATTTCAAAGACAATTTAATTATCTACATTTAAATCTGAGACTTTTTTTTTAAAGTCATAGAATAATATTATAAAATTTTGGGTCGCACGGGTGTGAAACGAGTGCGCGTTTTGTTCCCTCAAGGTCGTTGGCGTTAGTCGTCGTCTTAATAACAAATATTGGACACGTATTTTTCTTTTGTATACATAAAGTGACGACGATATAATGCGTTGAAATATCGTGAAACGTCACGCTGTTAGTACACTTTATACTGCCTTAGTGACGTCACAGGCCGCCACTCCTGAACTTTGATGCGCTGTAATGTTGTAAATTTTTATTGATTTGGTATAGCAAAAATACGTGTTCAATATTATTTGATAATCTCACTGACATAATTAAACTAAATAATAAAAACTAAATATAATTATCTATTTTCTACCCAGGAAATGTCCCTATTGTAGATGGTCTCCCATCCACGGACCGACCTCAGCAAGTGTAGATTAAGGCGCCTCCCCGAGCAAAACGCCGCGCTAGTCGTTTTTGTGCAGTTTTTAAGAGCTATCTACTTTTTATATAAAAAGAAATATCAATTAATAAAAAGTACTTCGACGCCTAAGTGTACCTTTCTTTTGTATATAGTGTAAGTAGTTAGTTTAATTTTAAGATTGTAAAGTTTACTTTTGTTTAGTGTTTAAGTATGTACATATATAATATTTTAATGTCTAAAAGAAATTTTCTATGTATAATAAAAAAAAAAAAAAACATTAAATTTCTACATAATATTGATTCTAAAATTGTAGAACACTTTTTTTTTAAAGAGGTATGTTTTACTAATCTCCTTTCAACAAAACCATAAAAATGTGAAATATGCGGCTTCGCTCCCGTCATCTGTCTGCCAACCCTACCCTACTACTTACCTTCCTGCCTACCTTACTTACCTACCTACCATTTTTGTTCGCGGAGAATCTTAACAACGCCATTCAGAAAATGACTTCAAGTGCACAACGCCAACTATCGAATATCGAGTTCAACTGTCCGAGTATCTGAATTGCGTGTGTTGTATTAATTTTACTTCTTGAACACTTTAAATTCATCTAACTTTTGATAGAGTGAACCGATTGCGATGAAACAAAAACTAAGTATTTCTTCAAGTTACGCACAATTTTTAGATATAAAAGTTATTTACATTGGTTTCGTACATTTCACGTGATGCGTGCACAAATTAACAGATAAACAGACAAAAAATCCAAAAATGCCGGAAATAGGTTCTGCTGGTTATCCTTTAACACCCTGGCTATATTTTTGGAAATATAATCGATGTACAAAAATTACTTTTCTACAGATTAATTATATGTGATTGATGATCTGGGCGTATTCACTACCGTAATTCATGCGTCACCAGTGCCGCTAGGCCAATAGGAATGCTCATATCTCATGCTGATTTTTTGGTCAGGGTACGGCCTTAACTTGAACACCAACCTCACGGGCTGCTGTTATTATTAAGCCCTGAAATAGGTATAGAATTTGAAATTCAATAGCTATCGGCAATTATTCTGCAGCGGAATTGGGTGGCAGCGCGGAAAGTTTCGAAACCAATTCTAAAATTAATGGTCTACAAGTTTTCAAACTAGAACTTTTCAAATTATCCCTCTGGAGTATTTTTGCAGTGATGTACTTTTTGATAGTTTCGCTTTTGATCCATTGTGTTGGCTAGGTACCTTTAAATGATGATGTTGAAAGAAATTGATTGCTTTAAAACAACATCATCGATTTGGGATCCCTTTTTTTGCATTATGTTCTTTTTCCTAATATACTTTGGCATAACTGCCGAAGCCGCGATTGTTACATATCTGCGACGAGCAGCTCGCGTGGGATCGCCGGAGCCCCGCAGCGCCGGAGCCGTGACAGAAACCATGCCTGCTGCATGCTGCAAGCTTACTTGCATGCCTGCTGCATGCATGGTGTATGCTTGTTTACATGTTTGCATGCTTGCTTGCATGCTGCATGCTTGCGCCATGCATGGTGTATGCTTGTTTACATGTTTGCATGCTTGCTTGCATGCTGCATGCATAGTGTATGCTTGTTAGGTTAAAAAGGTAGTGTAGGAAAAATAACCAAAAACATTTTACGAGTTAATTATTATGCGTATTTGTTATGCTTAATTTTTTTTTTTTATATATCATTATGCGTAAAAAAAAATACGTGGGTCTGAAAATGAACATGGACAAAACCAAGGTGATGGTGAATGCCCATGTTACACCCACTCCTATCAATGTTGGAGAATCTACACTCGAAGTTGTGTCGACGACTCTGCCTACCTGGGACAAATGATCCAGTTGGGTAGGGCCAACTTCGAGAAAGAGGTCAACCGTCGAATCCGACTCGGCTGGGCAGCGTTCGGGAAGTTGCGCGGTGTCTTCTCGTCCAACTTACCACAGTGTCTCAAGACAAAAGTCTATGACCAGTGTCTGTTGCCAGTGATGACATATGGCTCTGAGACGTGGTCGCTTACAATGGGCCTCATCAGAAAGCTCAAAGGGCAATGGAGAGGGCTATGCTCGGCGTTTCCTTGCGTGATCGAATCAGAAATGTTGAGATCCGTAAGAGAACCAGGGTTACCGACATAGCCCGAAGAATTGCCAAACTTAAGTGGCAGTGGGCAGGGCACATTGCTCGCAGAACGGATGGCCGATAGGGCAGAAAGGTTCTGGAGTGGCGACCGCAAACCGGAAGACATTGCGTTGGAAGGCCTCCCACCAGGTGGACCGATGACCTGGTGAAGGTTGCAGGAATCCGCTGGTTGCGGGACGCACGGGACCGGTCAATGTGGTGACGCTTGGGGAAGGCCTATGTCCAGCAGTGGACGTCTTTCAGCTGATATGATGATGCGTAAACAAATTTATGCTTTGGAATGTTATGCTTGAACATTATTATGATTAGCTAAAAAAAATATGCTTAAGCTGTTCTGCGAAAATAATGTTATGCGTAAATATAATTAGGATAAACAGAAGTATGCCATATTATACGAGTATTATGTCTAAAGTTTTTATGCAAATGGATAGAGAACCCATTGATTTTGGGTTGCAGGTAAAATACCCGTGAGGTTATTTTTTTACTCGACCACTGCAAAGCCAGGAAGGGTTATGATTTAAGAAGTCCAAAACTCCAAACAGCGATATCAACGCGAATTTTAGGTTATGGCTTTTTAAAAGGAGTCATAACGCTTGCCAATGCCAAGCCAATGTGCGTTTTCAGTCTTTGAACCTGACATGTACATAAGACAGATACATTTAGGTGGTACATGGTAGAGGCACCTTCTCCATAAACTACAGTAACAAACTAACACAGTGAGCCGTTTCTACCATTATAATAAGGTCTATATTCCCCTGGCATAAACGAGAGTCTGTGAAAAGATAACACGCTTAGGTCGCGCGGTCGATTTCCGCTTCGGAACGGAAATAATCGTAGTTTTCGGAAATACAGTTGTCTATGTTTATTTCAGATTTCAGTGTAGTTGTAGTTTTGTGCTCGTTCTGAGAGTCTGAGTTCTTCTGCAAGATTGGTACAGACAGACATTGTTGACACTGCCTGCCTTTTCCTCACTAAGGCTGATTTTAGAGTCACGCTGACCGACGCTAACCGTCGCTGCGAGCTCGTCATTGGTCGAGTCTGACGGGGAGTGTGCGATGGAACTGCATGATTTAATTCCGCCCAGCCCGTTCATCGGACTACAATACGTAAGGCGATGCGTCATTGGTACATGGTGGGCATCCCACCCATACGCACTAAACGTTTTGGGGACACTTTTCTTATGCACACAGCTAAGGAGAGCCATTTCCTGCCAGAGTCTGCGTTTCCCGATAGCTACAATCTGTCTGGTCTTTAAGTCAAGAGTGAATGGGTTTTTCTAAGCAAGCATGCTTCACCGTCGACCATCTCTTACCATCAGGTGAGATAGTGGTCAAGCGCAAGCCTACAGATAAAAAAAAAAAATAGTAGGTACTACAGATGGCGTTGTCAAAACTTTCTATACAAACCAAGCGAGCCCAATGATGTGATATATATATATACTGAGGTAGATACATTTTACCGACGCGACGTCTGCGCGGCAATTTAAACACAAGCTGACCAGCTTGAGTGAACTCAGTCCGTCCTGCGTCTGGCCGCGACACGTGCGTTTTAACAATATGTTTATCTCTTTCTGACAACGGGGTCCTATTTATATCTCTGTGATCTTTTAACCTTTTCAGTGATAGAAAGTAAGTTCCAAGTTGCATAGGACCTAAGTAGTTAGCTAAAGTAAAGGATCGACATGTTTTTATTTCTTTACTAGCTGCGCCCGCAGCTTCGCTCCCGTCCCGTCATCTGTCTGCCAACCCTACCCTACTTACCTACTTACCATATTTTTTCTGGGTTCATCTTCATCTTTTGCGGTAACCGCCATTCAGAAAATGACTTCAAATGGACAACGCCATCTATCGAATATCGAGTTCAACTGTCTGAGTATCTGAATTTCGTGTGTTGTGATAATTTTACTTCTTGAATACTTTAAATTCATCTAACTTTTGATAGAGTGAACCGATTGCGATTAAACAAAAACTAAGTAATTCTTCAAGTTATGCACAATTTTTATGTATAAAAGTTATTAACATTGGTTTCTTACATTTCACGTGATGCGTGCACAAATAAACAGACAAAAATTCCAAAAATGCTGGCAATGGGTTCTGTTGGTTATCCTTTAACACCCTGGCTACTTTTTTTTTTAAATGATTTCGATGTACAAAACCTACTTTTCTACAGATTTATTATATGTATAGATGATGATGATTGATGATGATGATGATGATGATGATGATAATGAGTTTGACGTCTCTATTGGTAATATATCACTGAGCGTGCCAGTGAGTGTCGCCGTTCAATCATAGTTTACGACCTGTGAACAGTACAGCCGAAACTTGTGCTCAGTGCAAATTGCACGGCCACGAATATTAGCGCGGCGCGATGAAACGCGGCGTTCCGTGCTATGTATTCTATTTTACGTGCTATTTTAGGTAAACCACTAAAATTATTGCGATACGAACAAATATCTTTAATATTAATGTTGTTACACGTTCCAACAATAAGAAAAGGTAGATAGGGTTGTCCCTAAAAGTGAATAGTTTAATTTAATAAAGGGTGTCTCAGAATGTTTTTCTTTTTTGTTACTTAAAAAAAAACTAGAATAAGTTCAAACTCGGTTTATTTACTAATAAATTAAAGAGCAGTTTTTCAATTTTGTTTATTAAAAACAATGTTTAGTAAATTTTTATTCCAGGCTAAATGAGTGACAGGAAGTGGAGGGTGCGAATTTACTAAATTTAGTTTTTTACAAATAAAATTGAAAAACTGCTCATTAATTCAACAGTAAATAAACAGAGTTTTAACTAATTCTAGTGTTTTTTTTAAGTATCAAAAAAGAAAAACATTCTAGGACAACCTTTATCAGGGTATTATTTTCATGTATGTAAAGGGACTAGCTGTCCCACGCTGCTTCGCTCCCGTCAACTGGCTACCTGGAAACCCTACTTACATGTTGCGTAACTTTAACCGCTTACGCAGCGCACGCAACGGAAGCTCTCAAAAACAAATATTTTTTGCCCGTTTTTGCAACGTATTTAATTTATGCTCCGCTCCTATTGGTGGTAGCGTGATGTTATATAGCCTATAACCTTGTTCGATAAATGGACTATCCAACAAAAATATTTTTTCAATTTCAACCAGTAGTGCCTGAGATTAGCGCGTTCAAACTAACAAACTCTTCAGCTTTATAATATTATTATAATATAAGTATAGACAACAGGAGATAGGTATTAACTGGATACTGTCCATGGAATTTCTTACACCTTATTTTCCCAAGAAAATACTAGACCGTATTAACTCAAAAGTTCCTGAAAATGGTTTACCTGAAATAAAGTGAGTTAAAAAGCTAGAGAGTGAGTGAGTTTAAGTTTTACTTAAGTGTAATACTAGGTACAGAACAAATTTTCAAAAAAATTTCGTCGTCCCAGTTATCCACAGACACATTGCTAGATAAAAATACCAACAAATATACCAACTATCGATTCACAAATATCTATTTTCAAATATCTAGACTAATTTTATAAAGAGGAAATATTTTTTTGTTTGTTTGTACCGACTAGTCTCCGAAACTACTGGACCGATTTGAAAAATTCTTTAAAAGCTACATTGTTCCTGAGTGACATAGGCATTTTTAATCCCGAAAATGGGTCCTGTGGGGTGGTCCACGGGAGCGAAACCACGGGCAACAGCTAGTCAGAAATAAACTTAAATAAGGTAGATTAATTTCACAATTAGGTAGTAGGTACCTATTTGTGAATTTATAATCACAAATGCCACCCCTAATCCTATTCAAATCGCTACCTTTCACTACTTGGCACGCTCGCGCTTGGCCGTCAGCCAGTCTGTTCCTCAACGGGCAATATTGCCAACAGGGGCTTTCCTGGCCATTCATCTTGATCATCAGCTTACCAAACGTATTCGATTTAACTGAAGAAATAATTATCTGTGACTGCCAAAAGCTGCTACAGCGGTTATAGTCTATGGTGGATTATGGTTATGGTAGTAAATAAGATGGCGTCGGAGCATAGACAATCGATTGAGTGGTCGGAGATTCGGATTAATTGAAAATAGATTTGTTTCAACTATTCGTGGACGGATCAAAAGATCTGTTTGGTTGATTAACTGGGGTTTTTGAAGAAGATTTATTAATGCGGTCAATTTCGAATTTAATGATAGATTGAGGAATGGTGTAATAAGACAACGTTGTGGTTTAAAAGAAGATGTAGTGACAAAAATTGAAAAGAGTATGCTAAGATGGTTTGGCCATGTTGAGAGGATGAATGAAGTAAGACTAACAAAAGGTATTTACAAGGCAGACGTGAATGGAAACGCTGGGAGGGGACGCCCTAGGAAGACATACATAGACCTTCTATGTTAAGAGGTTTTGTTGCCGCAATTAGTCCTTCGGGAGGAGCATTCTCTCTGACTCGTTTGTTCCGCCTCTCTCTTGTAAAAAGAACGGTACCGAAATCCTGGAAGCTTGCAAATGTGCAACCAGTGCCCAAAAAAGGCAACCGTGCAGACCCTGCCAATTACCGTCCGATCGCCATTACCTCCATTTTGTCCAAAGTTATGGAAAGGGTACTGAACAGTAAGTTGCTGACCTACCTTGAAGACAACAATCTCCTCAGTGACCGTCAATATGGCTTTCGCCGGGGACGGTCAACTGGCGATCTTCTTGTGTATGTCACGCACTGCTGGGGCGAAGCCATCGAGAGACACGGCGAAGCACTTGCTGTTTCGCTTGATATCTCGAAGGCCTTTGATAGGGTCTGGCACGCGAGTCTACTCAGTAAGCTTCCTGCTTATGGCATCCCCGCTGGTTTTTGTAGCTGGATGTCAGACTTCCTCAATGAACGGTTGATCCGAGTGGTCATTGACGGCTGCTCCTCTGACTTCATGGCTATTGATGCCGGAGTACCTCAGGGGTCTGTTCTCTCTGCAACTCTTTTCCTGCTACACATCAATGACCTACTTCAGCCTGGTATTATTGGGTACGCAGATGACAGTACTGTTGCAGAGAGATACTTGTCCAGCGCAAGAACCAGCGTGGATGAAGTTCGTTCCTTGAGAGAGGCTATGGTGGAAAGGACAGATTTGACCTTAAGCCTTGTCTCCCAGTGGGGTGATGACAATCTGGTCTCCTTTAACGCCACCAAAACACAGGCGTGTCTTTTTACCGCAAAAAGGAGTATCTTCGATCAAACTCCTACTTTTCGGGGTGCGTCTGTTCCTGTGACTGATCGGCTCGAGCTCCTGGGCATGGAGTTGACATCCAGCCTCAACTTCGGCGCCTCCATTGAGTACAAAGCTCAAATTGCGGCCAAAAAGCTGGGCATCATAAATAGAGTGAAGCGATACTTTACGCCTGGACAGTTTTTAACCCTTTACAAAGCGCAAGTCCGATCCTGCATGGAGTATTGCAGCCACCTTTGGGATGGCTCAGCTAAGTATCAGCTTGCCGCGCTTGACTCGGTGGAACGCAGAGCCAAGAGGCTCATTGGCGACGTTGAGCTGGCGGATGCCAAGCTACACAGCTTGGCTCATCGCCGCAAGGTTGCCTGCTTGTCGGTCTTTTACAGACTGTACTTCGGTGAGTGTGCTCAAGAACTCCACGACCTCATCCCACCAGCCCCCTTCTACCATCGGACATCTAGACGCACTGCAAGTTACCATCCTTACCTTGTTGCCATTCCACCAATACGCACCAAGCGCTTCCAAACATCCTTCATAATGCGCACAGCGAATGAGTGGAACTCACTACCTGCGTCTGTGTTTCCGAACGCATTCAACCCGAATCTCTTCAAAGTTAGAGTGAACAGGCTTCTTCTGGGTAAGCTCGCTCCATCGTCGACTCTGTCTCTGTCACCTTTGACCTAGACTAGAGTCAAGAGCAAACCCATGACAAATAAAAATAAAAAAAAGCATTGTGCGTTGGCCATGGCGGCCGTTTGGTGGTTATTCCAACCAGCCCACCTGGGCTGGTTGGAATAACCACTAAATGGCCAATAAACCACCAATGGCCTCCAGAAGTTAATTAAAGCTCCTGGTTTGCTCAGAACATATGTGTAAGATCTGAGTGACCCGAGGGTTTGTGTTCTAATAGGTGAAGCCTCACCCAGATTAGAACGCAAGAAGAGTGCATTCAATGAGTACGTGCGCGACGGTTTCCTCAGCCTCCATGCACGCCCTGTACAGAGGGCTGTCCGTTATGCCTATTGTGTGGAATTGTTTGCTTAGCGAGTAGTGCCCCATGATGGTACCCGTCACCAGGCGCAGGCAGTTCCTGTCCAGAAGTAAAAACGCCTGGTTACGCCTACTATCCAACGATGGCATTGCTTCTTTGGACCTCCTCCAGCCCGGTGTCGAGGTCCACCAGTTGTCCGCCTGAGTCTGGGTGAATTCCTGTAACCACCTGTGTATTTTGTTGAAGGGGATGGGTACGACAGGCTCGGGTCCATAGACTCAGACCTTATTGGTAATGTTCTTCAGAACATTAATGGTAATGGCCAGGTGCGCAGTACTCATAACCGGCGTGTGTGTATGACTGGATGTATGAATGTGAGTGAAGCAAATGAAGTATGTAAGGATCGTAGCAGGTGGCGTTCTGTATTTTCTGCCAACCCCCATGGAAAGAAGGCGTGAATTTATGTATAGATGTATTTATTTTGAATTTACGATTGTTATTTTGCCATTTCGTCGCAAAAAATCACAAAAGCACTAAACTGTTTTGTGTGTACATTACTAATAGATTATGCACCAAGGGGATAAAGCAGTGTCTTACGTCACTGTCGGCATATTGAACCCTGAGCGTAACGAAGGACTGAATTAATTCCCGGGCGTATTAAGGGAGTTAAGTTGAATCCTGAGTGTAGCGAAGATAGACTCTGGATTAGAATCACTATCGCTCGACATTTTTTGTCAACACGAATATTCTGCTTATGGTGACCAGTTCGATTTTCGAACAAAGCTACAATGACATATGGGCATTTTTTACTTAATTTTTTTCACAAGTCTCCACACTAATTTGACGTTCCAAATTCATATCAATTTACTCCCTTGGGAGTTTCATACAACTTTACCTCCCTTGGGAGGTAATGCTATACTTTACGTTGAGACTGCATGATAATGTAATTGAACATTGTCGGGCAGTTGGTGTAAAAATAACATTGCATCACGTCTATTATTCCAGAAGCGTTATGGAGAGGTGCAGTAAATAGTACACCAAATTTTCACAAGAATAATCTATGTTCAAGTTCAATGTTATAGGGGACGAGGCTACTGCCATCGCCCGGAAGCACATCCAGACTGCTCCTGTTCTGAATGTCGTGATGGTCTAATGATCGTAATTTCTACTGCTGTGGTTGAGGTTCTGGGGATTCAAGGTTCAATTACTGGATAGGGAAAATATGTAATTGGTTTTTCTTCCAGCGGTTTCGGTCTTGGGCTAGTTTGTACCATTGTTAGCTTGTCTAGCTCAATCCTTCATGTTCTGCTGTTACGTATTCTGTCTGAGTTAATGATTATCCACCCCGCAGCTGATTGGGCATGCGGCGAACTTGATCATACCAGTCTCATTTAATTTAGGTGCCTTTTTCAGCAACATTAGTGATCTATTTTTCGGAGCGCAGTGTTTGTAAATTTTTCGTTTAAAATACTGCGCTACATCGCAGGATGGAAAACTGAAAAACATTCAAAAAGAAAGCATAAAACCCAAATTACCAAACCACCTTCTCTTTCCAGGAACTCCTAGTAACTCTCTCCATCTTACTCCGCGGCTCGGCTTTCCTGCTGTAAGCCATGGACAGAGATGACGCCATCACTCGCCAGGAGCTGTGGTGATGGCTGTGCATGAGCTGCTGGGCTGTATAGCATGCTGTACAGCTCTCTGACTCAATGTATCCCAGTAGTCAGCTACTATAGATTCTTGAGCTGTTTCTGTGATTGAGAGCCAGTAGAATCCTATTGCTGATGCCAGCATCAGAATTGGGATTGCCCAGGCAAAGGCCTCTCTATATATTTTCCAGCGGTATTGGAATAGGGCTAGTGTGGAACATTGGCTATTTGTGTAGCTCGTTCTTCCATTTTTTGCTGCTCCGTCTTCTGGCTTTGCTAGAGACCCATTCTCACTTAAATTTTAGGGCATTTAAAGCAACAAATTATCGTGTTTCGGAGTGCAGTGTCTGTTAATTTTAAGTTTAGAAAACATATTACGTTGGCAAACTTTGATATTGTGCCTCAATACCAACCAAAAAGAAGACGAGTATATTAAATTGACAAAGCACCTTCTCTTTTCAGGAACTCCTAGTGACCCTGTCAACCTTACTCCGCGGTTCGGTGTACGAGCGCCTTCGCTGGGCCTTCCGCCTGTACGACGTGGACGGAGACGGCGCCATTACCCGCCAGGAGCTGGCGGAGGTGGTGGTGGCTGTGCATGAGCTACTCGGCAGGAGGGCGCCGCCAGGGTCACCGGCTGCGAGGCTGGATGATGCTAAGGCTAATGAACAGGTGAGTGGCCTTTAGACCAGTCTTGAAGTACCAAAAAGGAGAAGGTTCTACGAGTATGTTCGACTTCATGGAGTTTTTTTTTTCACTGATATCTCCATCAATTGTGATCCGATTTTGAAAATTCTGTTTTTGTTTTAAGAGTATTTTCCGAAATTGGTCCCATTTTAATTTAGTGAAGTTCTGATGAAGAACGTCGGCGATATACAACAGAACTATTCAATAAATAACGGCAAATATCTCGGAATTGCTGCAATCGCATGTCTGTTTGTTGTTTTTACCATTTCATGAAATAAAATCACGCCAGTACGCTCTAAAGGGGTACGCAGAAGTGTACAGTTCACCTTGGTATACTCTCATTTCACAGGTTATGTTTAGTTTCATGATATTCGGGTAATCTATTCTGGCATTATAGGCCTATTAGGTAGGTACAACTAAAAAGTAAAAAACAAAAAAAGTTTTTTTACAAAAAAATACTACCGACCTCCAAATGAGAAAACTACAAAGTGTAAAATAACTTTATTTTTGGAAGTCGGTGTCCATAACGCAAAAAGAAATATACCTTACAAAGACACCCGACTTCCAAAAACAAAGTTATTTTTCACTTCTTATTTGGAAGTCGGTAGTATTTTTTTGTAAAAAACTATTTTAATTTATCGACTTCAGAAATAAACCTTTTTGCTATTAATATGGATAGGGCGAAAAGTTTAAACGGCATATAAAGAGGCTCAAGTCAATGTTGTACCTAGTCCTACAAACTAAGATTAGACCAGAGGACCTGCTGTTAATCTCTCAAGGAGTACAGAACCAGTCGTAATAGCTATGATTAGGTGAAGGTCTATATCCAAAATTGTACGTATTTACCATTCCACCAATTCGAACCAAGCGCTGCCCAAACATCCTTTATAATGCGCACAGCGAATGAATGGAACTCACTACCTGCGTCTGTGTTTCCGAACGCATTCAACCCGAATCTCTTCAAAGTAAGAGTGAACAGGCTTCTTCTGGGTAAGCTCACTCCATCGTAGACTCTGTCTCTGTCACCTATGACCTAGACTAGAGTCAAGAGGAAAACCATTACAAAAAAAAAAAAAAAACTAATACTATTGCTTACGGTCAGCTAGCATCATCACACTTCTGGGTAGCCCTTTCCCAATGTCAACCAGCTGCTTCGATCTAAGGATATCATTAACTGACCGAAGATAATGACTATGAACCTCTCACTTTCCAGGTGGACCGCGTCTTCATGAAGCTGGACCTGAACCAAGACGGCGTGATCACGATCGAGGAGTTCCTGGAGTCTTGCTTGAAAGACGACGTTATAACCAGGTCGCTGCAGATGTTCGACACGGGCCTATGACGGCAGACTGACGCAGCGCATGCGGCATCACCCGCCAGGTACTGGTAGAGACCAATGGTAATCAAATTTTCTTACCCCAAACGTCCCCCCCTTCGTCAAAAAGACTAGAGACTCTATCTTGACTCTTTCTTTCATCTGAGGTCAGTTTTCAGCTGTGAACGCTCACAGTATTTCCTTTTTCAGCAAAAGGTTCCTCCGCCTTTTCCAGGTGGTATCCGTGAGGAACCCCATATGAGAAAAGACAATGGGCCAACATTTTTAGGGTATTTCAGAGGGGCACTAATTCGTGCAGTCATCTGTAAATTGAAGCTGGTCTTTTACTCAACACATAGTCGACACCATCAGCTAAGACTCTAAGAGACTCCCACCTCACTGAATGACCGCAATATTATGTTGGATAATGTACAGGCTGCATCCAGAGTTATTTACTATACGGACCTTGTGGAAACTAGAACAAACTTCCTTGTGATCAAGCGTGTTTGCCATACCTATTATTGGAACCAATTATAACAGCTCACAATGTTAGGACCGACTAAATATAAATGATAATTTTTATCCGTGGTGCTAGGCAACTGGGCTTATTCCAGTTGTAAACGACCCTTTGTGCCTATTGGCCTTGTTTGTTCTGTCTCCTGCTTGATATGGAGGGTAGTGAAAATTATGTTTTTGTTTTCTTACTCCTCCTTTATTCTTTTCTGATTAATTTCGTTGCGGGATCCAAGACCGTTAAATTCTTTCGCCGGGACTTCGCCGAGCTTCATTGCCTCGGCGCTTCTGGTGGTCGCCACTGTTGATTCTGTCTTTCAGGAGTTGCAGTGGTTTGGGAATAGTGCGATGGGATTGTTCCACCTCAATGGTACAACATTATGCTAGGTTGCATGATAATGTGGCAGTCCCCAAAACCTCCCGTCCCGCGTCCGTCCCCTCCCTTGTCTTTACTAACTTAATTCAAGTACAACTAATATGACCGTTAAGTGTTTTAGCTTACCTAAGAATACGTGATGAAGCATTCTGTGGCAATTCTTTTTTCTTTTTTTCTTTTGTATTGACTTCCGATTGATCGCTTTTTAGATCGCCTTGGAGTTATACAATTTTTTCATCAACCCGATGATATAACTGAGTACTTACCTGACTCAAAACTCTTCTCTCCACAGGATAGTAGCAAAGCGCCGTAGCGTGGTCCCCCCACCGGACCACCGCTGCCACTGCGCTCAAGACGCGAGCTTCATCCGATTGGCTCTCGACTGGCTCCGGGGCCAACAGTTCTACCAATACCTGGCCGTACTTGACGCGTTCTACAGCCGCGTCGTCCGACCTAGGATAAGGAGCGTGTTGCTGCTTCAATTTTAGCCGCGGTTCTCGTCTGGTAGGCCGTTAGGCGTTCCAGATTTGAATGGTTTTTTGACAGGATTTCGACTCTCACTTTTTCTCGTTTCGCGGTTTGCGTTTGGAACTTCTTGCATTTTATAAGGGCTCATTGAAAACTTCAATATAAATTCGTTTTAGAAATCAGAATACAGTCAAAATCGTTTATAGCTGATTTTATAATTAAAATCACGTCTAAACGGCTAGTCGTAATTTTTTGGAAAAAATATATGTTACATTAGACCATTTTCTTAAAAAAAATATTTACGAAAATTTTAAGTTTTATTCGTATAACATAGTGTAACTAATTTGTAAAGTTATGTCTAACACGTACAAAGAAACGACAATAGCACCAAAACCGCTGGGCGAATTTTAATGAAATTGTCACCATCTCAAAGACAATTTAATTATCTACATTTTGATCTGGGGCTTTTTTTTTAAGTCATAGAATTAAAAGGAAAGTACAAAAAACCACTGAATTTTGGGTCGCGCGGGTGTGAAATAAGTGCGCGTGTTGTTCCCTCAAGGTCTTGGCGACTGTTGTCGTCTTAAAGCGACGTACTGGGTATTATGAAGGACCTATGTGCAATTATTTACATAAGTATTTAACGACTATTGGCTAAAACGACAGCATTTGAACGGTGGGACCGTCAACATCGTTTTGAACGGTTTTGACTGTAATTATATTTACAAACCATGTCAGTTCTATTTAAAAATCGAATAAAATCATGTCGGTAACATAATCTCGTTGAAGTAGGAGGGATGTTCAACCTCGTTCCTGCAAAGTACTTATTTTAAAATACTTATGCACCTCCTAAAAACGTTCGTATTTAGAACTTTTAAGTACTTACTTACCTTTTATTAATAATCTGAGTCCCTTTCCTTTTTTATTAATTAAATTTATTTTTCCTTGCTAAAACATTTTATTTAAATACAAATATTTTTTTTTTAAACAAAAAATTTTATTAAAAATCTGGTCCGTTTTATTGCTTTTCACGGAGTCGAATCCTCAAAAAAATCAGTATGATTTATTAAATATCCAAAAACTATTAAATTACTATTATAAGCGTTACGTAGCATCTTTAAAACATTGATCCTTAGATTTAAAAGTTTTAAAAAAGGAAATAGATTTACTAGATTTTAAAACCGAAATTTTAAAAAACGATTTAAGTAACGAACTTTTTGCTATTTTTTATTTATTATGCCTTTTCACTATGGTTGTTTTTTTATAAAAATTATATCCAAAGTTGTGTACCTACTGAACTCTTTTACAAAGTTTTATTTTATTTTACTTTTTTTGTAAAAAAACTAAGCAACAGGGTAAAATGCCGCTCCTAAGGTATAATGACATCTGGATATAATTTTGACGTGTGTTATACAAAAAAAAATTAAGAATTTTGGACGTGCTTACCACGATGATCATATTTTTCGAAATCAATCTTATTTATTTCTAAGATTCTTTGGCTTTTTTGGTCCAATTTTATCAATTTTTACAATGATCTTAAAATGAGCTTTGGCATCCTTTTGGGCGATCACTATACAATGTATTATTTTTGTCCATTTTTCTCTTCATATCTTTTTTTTTCTTTGGAGCAAGCATCCCTTTAAATTTTGCTAAATAACGCAGTAATAACAGAAACTTATTGAAAAAAATACAGAGCAATTAAATGGAAATTATTATTTACAATTAGTACGAAAACACAGCTGAGCCAAACTCCATTTTATGAATGGAATTGGTTTTACAAATCACTTTTTGTACTCTCTTTTCAAAAGACCAGTCATTCGCATCTAGTCAGGTCACACACTATACTTCATAAAAGATAGCTTGATCTCTGCGACATATGTCAAACTGACGTATACGTTATTGTTAGCCTTTCAAGCGCTATTACTGTATGGATACTGACAGCTGTCGCAGAGATCAAGCTATCTTATAAGAAGTATAGAAACAAAATGGTTCTTAACGGTTTTATCTTATGTCAAAAACGGGTGTTAACTGTCAGACCGTTTCGTTGCAAGTGTGTACGCTATCATTGTTTTATGCCTATTTTCTGGAACAAAAATTATCACAAATATTCAAACATGGCTTAGTGACTGGTTGATTCACTTGTGTTTTTAAATTGTGAAGCGTTGTTTTTTTTTCTAGAAACCGTGTTTTAGGCCGAGTTTCTCACCTCTAAATATCGCAGAATTAATGTGACAAATTGTCAAGCACGCGTTAGAGGTGGGAAACTCGGGGTTAGTCTGTATAATAGACGGTCTTGCCTGCAAACAGCCTTAATCCAGATAAAGACCTTTTTATCAGGTGTTTTATAATCTAATTTTTAACTTAGAAAATAATATTTTAAAACGAACTCCAAGCAATTGTCTATCATATCACATTTTTTTAATTTAGTAAAACAGTAAATGTAAAAGATTTTTTTTTTGTATAAATTAGTTTGTAAGCTTTGCATTTATTTTTAAATTTAGCTGCTTTTTAAGTTAAAAATAATGGTTAATTAATAGTTTTGTTAAACTAAGTAATTGTATAATAGGATTTTTGTTTAATAATAAATGGAATTGCTTACCAATGCCTACTCTTAGTATGAGTGTCCTTATGATGATTGTTACCAAATAAATATGTTTTTTTTTGTAACTCAATGAATACTTGATTAGTCGACTATCCTACATATTTTTAGTCGTATAAGTAGTATAATAACTAAATAACCTATTGATCTAGAGACGGCTTTATTACACACAAAACACTTGGAATCTCCATCATTCTCTCATCCATTCTCTGGAGTCAAAGAGATATGAAAATGTAAAAGAATACTCGACTAATCTAACACCACTAGACGGTACATCACTATAGAAAAAATAACTATTACTAAATTAAAATATTGCAAAATTTAGTCAATAAATTGGAAGTAAATTTTAGTATTTTTTGTTTTTGTTTTTTATTTAATTTTAACTTAAATCGCTCAGTTTAATGCTTAAGATTTTATTTTAGAAACAATGAGTGTTAATCCGGCATCGGTTTTTAGTGAATTTTGAAAAATTTTACGGAAAACGAAATACAAAAAAATACAAAAAGTATGCATTTTTTTTTTTGTGATTATTGTAATCACTATCAACAATTTACTAAAAAAAATACTAAAATTCGATGTCAGCGATGCAACCTATGTCGTAGAATACATTCTAGGTAAAATGTCTTATGAATCCTAGTACATAGTAATACATTATGTACTAAAGTTATTGGATTTGACTGATTTCTCCTGATGTGAGCTAACAGTTCTAGTAGCTGATTTTTTCTTAGTCTTTATAGAATTTCTGTGATTTTTTTTGATGTAGCAAAGGTACAAACAAACAAAAATTTACAAAAACATCCGTAAAAAATAAAAAAAGGAATAAGGTTGGCAGTTTTTAAGTAAAAAATAATTATTAAAAACCTTGTTTTCAAAGTCATAATTATATAAAAAAATAATCTACACAAGAAGTCAGTTTGCTAGCAAAACATAATTAGCTACATCAAAAAAGTCACAAAACGAAAATAATACATTTTTAGCGTACTATAGTTTTAAACTAGTAAGTATTATAGTAAAAATAATTTTATTAAAATATACTATCAGTGTTGACGGTTGTTAAAATGTTGGATTCAATGATCGTTTTTAAATATTTGTAGTAAAATTACCAGTTTTCATTTATTATAATTTAAAGATAAATTAACTTTATGCGATTCTAGTCGCTTGAAAAAAAAACGTTGCGACAGTAGTCCTTCTGGCGGTCGTTTATGGAACTAACGAGCCTTTGACATTAATAATAAAATAATCGAAAATTGGTATTTTTTACTTTTTATAAACATTTAGACACATTGTACTCTATCAGACCGAATTTATATCAGAAAACATCTTAAATAGCAAGAAATATTTTCTTTTGCTTTTTCACCAAACAGGAATTGATTTTAAATTTGTACATTGCACGCCATGACAAGATTTGAAATTCTTTTTAAAAGCTCTTGATGAATTTTCAATATTTTAGCTATTAATTAGGTATTATTAAGCCTATATTAAGTATCTTACCTCGCTGTTCATCTTTTTCAATACTTTGACATTGTATTTTCCCGCTAAAAAATGACACT
Organism: Orthosia incerta; assembly: GCA_948252205.1. Taxonomy (NCBI): domain Eukaryota; kingdom Metazoa; phylum Arthropoda; class Insecta; order Lepidoptera; family Noctuidae; genus Orthosia; species Orthosia incerta. The sequence goes on along the minus strand of OX411769.1, from coordinate 16,076,196 downwards.
TCATTTAAGATGGCGGTTGCAAAAGATGATTGTTTCTGAAAGACTAAAAAATTCTGCTGCTACTAATTGACACAATCTGGGACCTTACTCTGACCTGTTACAACTATTATGGTTCCACAATGTGACAGAGCCATACAGGACGAAGATTTTTTTTCTGTCCCCTATCACATAATATTATATAATAAATTATTTTCACAGCGGAATCATGATTGCGTTGACACGTTAGGACGGCCCCAGATTAGCTGATTTTTGGAACGAAGTTCCTTATCGCGCGTTGCGAAAGGGGGCTAAACGGAAAAAAATAAGACGAAAAGTTGTAACGACACTTTTTGCTATAGTTGTAAGCCGTGCGGCGTGCGCGTGTTTCGTGCGTGTTCTAACCTATACGCTGTTGTGTTTACGAAGTCGAGAGAGTATATATATATATATGTATACACATATATATATGTATATATACTCTTACAACTATAGCAAAAAGTATATACATATATATTTATATATATACATTATACTAAAGGAACTTCGTTCCATCCGGGTGTCCCTTGACACCTCTCAAGTTTTTTTAAAACTAAGTTATTAAAACCGGTTCTCAAAAACCAAGTTATTTAAACCGAGTTTTAATAACTTGGTAACTGCACTTAAGTTATATAACTGAAAAAGTTTTAAAACTTACCATGTTTATTATCTTTATCAAATGTTACAAAGTTACTGTTCTCTATACATTTTGATTTAAGTTTTATCAACCTGAAATATTTATAAAACTTACCTAGCTATATTACCAATACAGAATTGTTAATTTTCATACGTCAGTAAAGATGAATTTGTTAGTAAATTAAATTATTGGACTAAAACGGCTGTCATGGCGTTGGTTTTGTTGAACACCACGATAAACGATGAACAAGGACTTTTCGAGCCCGATATTCAACCATAAGACAACTTAAATCCTTTACAGGTCAAACCGAAGACAACTCAATTTCGGGATAACTCGATCCCGTTAGCTCGACAACGACAATTCGACCTCGACAAATCGAACCCGAGAACTAATAGTTAAGACTTTGGACAATTCAACCTCGACTCAAATCAATCTCTGGACAACTCGACCCGAACAACGCAACACCGGGATTATCCAACCATGTCAACTCAACAATAGGACAATCCGACCCCGAGACAACTTGACTCCAACAACCCGACCCCTACAGAGCGACCACATGACCACTCGACTGCAGACAAGTATGTATACCCGGACAACTCGACAGCAACATGAGAACTCCTCCTTCTTCGTCTTCGTAATTACATTGGTACCTATTCTACAAAATCAGCGCCAATACCTACCGATTGCACTAACCTCCTACCTACCTACAGTATTGACTTATTGATGTTTATACTTGAATGTTATATAAATACCAATATAATATGTCTATTAACAAAAATATTACACCTAACCGACCATAACTACACCTGAAGGGCAATGACTCTATGTTTTTAATATTAGCACGCACTGCGGTTTTTATTCGCGCAAATGTTTGCCGCCCATTCTGCGACCTATGGCATTGTATGCAGCTGCACGCTTTGCGGCAAAAAAATCGCGCGGAAATAATACCGCAAGAAATCCATATTTTGCCACAGAATCCACCGAACCACGGCGCAGATTAAGATCGCGTGAATATTTTCAGCTCTATGAACAGGTAGAGAGTTAGTTGTGATTCAGTACACGGTTACAAATTCGCGCGAAACAAAACCGTAATGCATGCTAACCCTCAGAGTTTCTTACTAATACTAGTGCATCGCACATACATTGACAAAAGAATTATTCTATTAAACAGCCATCTCTGTCTACCACAACTTCTGCCTATCCTACTGGGGTAAAGCATCATGAATGTTTTAAAATGAAATTCATTGAATATGACTGAGAAACTTTTGTGTCACTTTTGTATATATTATAATATAATATCATTTGAATTTCGCACCATTGCAAAATGTTCGCCAGCGTGGGTCGAAGATAAAATTCATATCAAAACATTATTCTTTGTTAACTGTACCCATAAAGCACAGAATCGGTGATCTAGAAGTTCTACCATAGACTTAAAAACTAGACTATACTTCATATACGAAAGCTTGATCTCTGCGACGTATGTCAAACTGACGTTTATGATAATATTACGTTAATGTTAGCCTGTCAAGCGCTATTGTTACTGTACTGATACTGACAGCTGTCGCAGAGATCAAGCTATCTTTTATGAAGTATAAGCGTTCCCTGTTTGATTTTTAACCCCTCAGCCCACGCGACCATATAAGGCGTCCGTTTAATTGTTTTTCTATCGTGTCTGTAATTACGCCGGACGAGTCATTAAGTGAATATGGTCTTAGCTAGAAAGAGACAAATCGTGTGGCCAAAGTCTTTTTTCTAGAATTCTGATCGGTCCATGTCACAGGCCGTCAGTGTCATCTTTGTCATAATTCGTTACTAAGGCCATAGTGTCTTAAAGAGACGGCTCTAGCTGCACATTCACTCTGTCAATTCTACAGTTATCGAAGTCAATATGGTGACGGTAATGAGCAATCGAGTTTTGAATGTCTATGGAGCATATCACAACTAAACGATGACACGATTGGTTTTTATGAAAACAATACCAACTCTAACAGCAGCTGCCGAGGCGTTTCTGTGTTTTGAGACCTTACCTAACAATAACGGAGATACTAAGAAATGTCCTCACTCCATCTTAAAAAGACCCACGCTTGTATCTTAACTTATGCCAATTATAGGCGTCCTTTCATCGAATCATTTGAATTGAGAATTTGAAGATGTTAACTGTCATGGCTGCCGATTTGGCGCGAAGTATATTTGTCAACTCGCAGCGTAAGTTTTATTAATATTTGTTTTTCGATTGATAGGACTATTAACTCTTTCCTGCTTTTTTATACGTTACCCCGTTGCAAAACAATGACTAAAGTTTTAACCTTTGACAAGGCTAGGTTGATAAAATACAAAAATATATTTTACAAAGTTCATTTCGACCCTGTTTACTTTAATTTCAACTCAACTAACCAATCAGAATATCTTTTGTAGCTTTGTTAACTTTTCAAGTCTCTCTTTCTTTTTGTTGCGAGCCTCACGGGTAGTAGTCTATGCTCCCGGGAGTCTACGTTACAAATGACAGCGTTTATCTTCAAATTCCACGTTGTCTATGATAATAAATAATGTCTATGGTATATTTATGTTTAAGGTAAGTTGTGCCGTAAGGCGTTTAACGAGGAGTGTAATACATTATTGTAAATAATAATACTTTGTCGCTGTGTCAATACGTCCACGTTAAATCTGATAGTAAAAGGTTCTTCATGTTTAGAAAGTGTTTTATTTATTTCTTCTGCCCCAAATAATTGACATGATCAACCGGCGAGTCCTAACACGACCGGTAGGCTTATTACGCATCATTTGCAAGAGCAAAACGATAGCGGTTAACGCTTTATGTCATAAAAGTCGGCATTACCTACAGTGTAGGTATGGTAGGTCCTACACAATCGTTTGCTAATCGCTCGCTGTTTGTCAAAAGGCCTTAATAAAAAAAAAACCGCCAACAACTTTGAGTGCGTTACTCCAGCCAGATAATGTCGTTAATCATCATTTAAGTGCAATAGATAATTAGATATACAGCTTCTGTAATTGGTAAGCAGGTTTATTAATTTGGTAAGCTGATAGTTTTTTTTAATTATTTGATAAAAACAGTTCCGGCTGGAGTAACGTTACCGCAGCCAGATGTTTTGTTTTCTAACGGGTATATTGAAATAAATGATACAATTTAATTTGTATTTTTATTTGCTGCGGTAACGTTTGCACGATTGCTGCATCTCGGAATTGACTAAACGGATGGTATTTTGCTGTTTTTTTTATTTGTTAATCTGGCTAATTAGTTATGATCTGTTACGCAATAAAATAAAACACAATAATGCACCGTTCTTAAGTTGTTTTAGTAAGTATAAATATGCTTTAATAGGTCCTAGCACTTTAAATAAGCGCTCCAAAGACTAACTTGAAACGTTAGCAAATTTATATTTACTAGAATAACTTCAAAACGGTGCATTATTGTAGATTATTTTATTGCGTAACAGATTATAACTAATTAGCCAGATGTCATGTACAAAGATCATAACCATCCGTTGAGTTAATTCCGAGATGCAGCAATCGTGCAAACGTTACCGCAGCAGGATTTTAAATATCTTCGCAACCATAGCAAATACAAATACAAATTAAATTGTACCATTTGTTTCAAATTGATATCTAATTATTTATATAACATTTATTTCAATATACCCGTTAGAAAACAAAAGATCTGGCTGCGGTAACATTACTCCAGCCGGAACAGTTTTTATCAAATAATTAAAAAACTATCATACTATACCAAATTAATAAATCTGCGTACCAAGTACAAGAAGCTGTATATCTAATTATCTATTGCACTTATATGACGATTTTCGACATTATCTGGCTGGAGTAACGTACTTAAAACTTTTGTATTGAAGAGCAATTATTGCACAAAAATCGCTATCGTTTTGCTCTTGCTAAAGATACGTAATAAGCCTGCCGTTTTCTGTACGCAGACGACCTGGCATTAACTTGCCAAGCCACTGATTTTGAGGAGATTGAGGCCAGCCTTTCCACCGCTCTTTCAGATCTCAGCCATTATTAAGCTAACAACTCATTGAAACCAAATCCCTCAAAAACAGTCATGCGTCTTCCATCTTCGTAACAGACAGGTGGGCCGAACACTCAACATTTATCCAATCATTCATAGTCCCCATCCAAAATATCTCGGCATCACTTTGGATAGGTCCGTCAACTTTAGGAAATATTGCAAAAATGGTGGACAGAAAACGCACGCAAGGAACAACCTGCTTCGTAGTCTTACATCTACCACATAAGGAGCGCCTAATGTGGAGCCGCTCCACTCACTCTAACCTAATGGATACAGCACTGAATGAGACATTTTAAAGATATTTCTACTGGTTAGCTAGAACCGACCCCAGTACCGATGTTGTACCCACTTGTCGGCATTGCGGAAAGCCGCATGGAAAGGGCAAAGCATGAGGGTAACTTACGCCACCCAAAGTACAATTGCTGCTCGATCCCTATCGGATGCTCAAGAGTCGAAAAGGCTTTCTTGTTTGCGTTGCTGTTGGATGGCAATACCAACTCAGCGAGATGCGAACTCTTGCGAGGGATGTTTAAATCTCCTGATCATTTTATCCAACCATTGGAGAGCCTTCCACCTGGGCACATGTTGCCGTGGCATATCTGGCAAACTTTGAACAGACTCCGAACCCAGGTCGACCGCAGCTAAGTCATAAAGTCAATCGCCGCAGGTGAGGGTACGCTGACATCGACCCTCAATTTTGGTCCATTCATTGAGGCAAAAGCTCAACTGGCTGCCAAAAAGTTGGGGATCCTTAACAAAGGTGCGACGGTACTTCACGCCAGAACAGTTGCTCAACTTGTACCAAGCGCATGTTCGGTCATGCATGGAGTACTGCTCTCATCTCTGGGATGGATCTGCCAAGTACCAACTGGATGCACTAGAGTCGATCGAAAAACGAGCCAAGAGACTCATCGGCAATGAGATATTGCTTGAGTCTAGGCTCCAGAGCCTTGGAACATCGGCGCCAAGTTGCCAAACTGTCGGTTTTTTATCGGATACATTTCGGGGAGTGTGCGATGGAATTGCCTGAACCAATTCCTCCTAGCCCGTTCCATCATCGGACTACAAGACGTACGGCGATGCGTCATCGGTACATGGTGGATCCCACCCATACGCACCAAACGTTTTGAGAGTACTTTCATTATGCGTCCAGCTAATCAGTGGAATTCCCTGCCAGAGTCTGTATTTCCTGATAGCTACAACCTGGGAGTCTTTAAGTCAAGAGTGAATAGGTTTCTTCTAGGTAAGCGCGCTACATCGTCGACCACATCATCACTTACCATCAGGTGAGACAGTGGTCAAGCACGAGCCTATCAATAAAAAATAAATTGTAGTTCTAAAAACTAAAAAACACGCTTTAATGGTTAGGATAATGGGACAAACTGTTTAAATTATTGCATTGTCATCGGTCCTTGATAAGTGTGCAAAGTTTCAAATTAATCCAACGTTTTGAAGTGGGTGAAAATCACGTTCAAAGATTCCGTTACATTGATACATTGTTACATTGATACATTGATACATAGATACATAGATACATACATACCAAGCTAATAAAAGCGTGTTAAAAAGGGTTCTCGGACGGTTCCAATCTGGAGTGTTTGTACGGCGTTTCTTCGCAGACCATGGCAAATCTTTTATCTTACTCCGCATGTTGCCTGTTCTCGTGAGGACCTTATGGCTGCGTCGATGGACGGTGTAGCTGCGGCCGAATACTGGGCTAGGCAAGGGATTTAGCCAAGAAGTATGTCATCGACACGCTAAGAAGAAGTATTGACATCCTCAATGCATAGTCCGGTCAAGTTCGCTCAATATAGTTAGCATATCGTGGTGGCCCAGTGGCTACGATCTCGCCTCTCGTTGCTTAAATCGCAAATATTTGTTAGAGTCAGGTGTCCCTCCCCCTGCCCTCTAAATGTTTGCTATTGGATATGTGAAAAAAATCACAGCAGTAGTATATATAACGAAATTAAGGTTACACTAGTAGACGGCACGAACTATTTTGTGCGCGGGGTTAATATGCCTGCTATCTCATCCGACAACTCGTGCGAAAAAGATAGATGCTGTGATGAGCAGTAAGAAGCTAGTTCGCGTACGAATTAGCACTTTTGCAAGTTTGTAGTGAAATAGATGATGATTTAGGACGAAAACGACCGCGCTTAATTTTATAAACAGACCTTTGGGAGTCTAGATATCAGGAGAAAACGACTAAATGTATATTTTCAAGATAAAATTATTTGCATTGTTGAACTACTAATCTATCCCTGTATGGTGGCCGTTTTGCAATTTTCCTTCTTCTTATGGTAAGTATTTATTACCGCCCAAAGATGCGTTAAAATTAGTGTTGGAATATGGAACTTTCGACGCTCATAACTTTCAAATATTTTTCTTTTTTACTTTTTTTGTTTCCATACAGGGGTAGATAATGATGCGACAAATCGATATCATTTTTATTTTGAACGTAGGTACATCGTCAAACAGTGTGGAGTAATCCCTAGACTACGTTTGTATGGAAGAATTATCGACTAGTGTAACCTTAAAAGAAAAATTAGCACAGCTAGGTAGACTTTACAAGTTTACGATTAATAGTCGACCAACTTATAAAATGAACTTGGAAAAGTAAAAATTTTGTATAGAGATGTATGGGGACAACAGTTTTCGAACGGCAAAGTTATTTTTGTCTCTTCGTTAGAGCAATTTTCGGTGCTTTCATTGTTTATTTATGAACGTTATTAGTGTTACCTATTTATTTTGGTGAATGTAACTGTTTATACGGAACCGTATGTGCGCGATTCAGATATTTGTATGATCTACAAATAGTTGTTCCGGCTCTGGGTGTTTGTGTATGTGAGTTTATATGTTTGTAAACGCACCCACGATACAGGAGAAATTACTAGTGTGGGGCAACGTTTTTTTAAAAAATAATATATAAAGAGAAATAAGACTCGCACTTGGCCGATTTTCTTACAAATCATCATATTTGAGATATCACATTTTGAAACATACGCTTACAACTTACAACTAAAAACTGTTCCCTTGGCAATTTTTTTTTGGCTAATTTACCAGCCCCGTACCCTGAAGTGTCATAAATATTATAGTTCGACTGTAAAAAAGGGACAGATGTATACAAGTCACATACATCTGTCCCTTACGCACACTCAAAATAATCTTGCTCTAAGAAATTCCTGGTCATCCCCATGACCCTGAAACCAGTAACAGAGTTTTAATCACAACGAAACATGAGGTCCAGAGTTCAATTCCCAGGTCGGGCAGAAACTGTAAAAACGCGCAAAAAGATACTATAAAAAATAGTCACTGTATTTAAAAAAGAAAATAGTCACGAACCGAGAAAACCCTTTTACTTGCATGTCGCTGCTAACACCATCTATAGCCGTGGAAGTGGAACGGAACCGAACGCGATCGAAGTACTTATACAAATGCTTCCAGACGACTTGCAAACTTTATACAAAAAGGGTTCGAAAGGTTGTAAGTACAAATTAAAACGTTTCCTGACACAGTAAAATGCCCCAATTAATTTATCTTTCAACAAAATTTATTAATGTTTATTATGAAAGTATTTTATATGTAATTTAATAATTAATTTAATGTAATATTGTACTGACTCAGCATTGCAATTTGTAATTTAATTTAAAATAAACGGCTCGCCATCACACAGTTAAGCCCTGTGAGGTTTTTGTTGTGTGGCTAAAACCAATTGTAAAATAGGTTAAGTATTTTGGAAATAAAATAAATGAATGAATGATGAAATAATTATCTTAATCAGACAAAAAACGCTAGTTACGTCGACACGCTTTCTTTGTATAGGATGAGGCATCTGTATGCTTAAATTATTTTCCGTGACTACAGGTTTACCTCTGCCCAACCCTTCGTAGATTACAGGCGTGATATTATGTGTTAATAGCCGCGTCCAGACCGACCGAGCACGGCTTGCGAGCCAGATTCGTCACCCCGGAACACAGAGGCGAGCCTAGCGAGGCAGGCCCAGCCATCAGTCCCCGAAATCAGACCGTCCACACCGAACGCACAGCGCACACTGAGCCACCTCACCTTTGAGCACAGCACGGCCCGTTTAGGCTTAGCACACACTGCGATTTTTATACGTGCGAATTTTTTGCGCCCCTTCTACGACCTATGGAATTGTATGAAGCTGCACGCATTGCGGTAAAAAATTCGCGCGGCAATAATATCGCAAGAAATCCGTGTATTGCCACAGAATCCACAGCACCGCGGCGCGGATCAAATTCGCGCGAATATTTTGAACTCTATGAATAGGAGACAAAAATCGCGTGGAATTTTATCCGCAGTGCGTGTTAGTTAAAATCAGTACGCGGGCGAAAATTCGCGCGATTAAAAATCGCAATGCGTGCTAAGCCTTACTGACAGCCGACGGCTCGACCGCGAGGCAACGTGCGCCCGAGGCAGCCCGAGCCACGTCCACACTGACAGAGGCATTGGCTCGCGAGCACTGACCTCTATCATACAAGTACGCTGGACTAAATATATTAGATGAAATGACAGTTTATTTTTGTGCCGAATCTAAGCGCCCCACTCGAGGTTCTCAGGAACTAAAATTGACACATTTAGAGATAGGTTAATACCGATATTTCTCAAGATTAGGTAATACTAATATATTCGCCTGGAAATATTATATTAGTTTTAACTAATACAAGTATATGAGTATTAGTAATATTTTTAAATTACACTAATATCAAAATAGTAGACTTGGCAAGGCGTATCACTCATCTACTGTATTGACTTCTCATAATATGTTGCAACTAAATATCTCATATTGGTATTAGTGATGAATGCCTAATAATCAGTTTTAATATGTTAAAAAGCAATGTGTAATACTATATTCTGGAATCATCATCATGATCATCCATAGTCCGACTTCGCCCACTGCTGAGCACAGGCCTCTCTCTTCTTGTATCAATCACCACGTTCCTGTCTGGAATTAATTCTGGAATAATATCATGATAATTATAATTGTATTATCAAATGTTTTTAAGTCAAACAATTTATATCTGCATCTGAAACAGAGTTGAAAACTGATATAAGTCTTCACGTCGCTGGAATGCGATGTCACTCTTATTTCCACCTTAACACGACAGAGACAGGATCTCAGCGATGAGAGCGAGAAATATGTCCGTTGTAAATTATTATCCATCTCATTCGTACGCAAATATTTGTATGAATGATGTTCCAACCGAGTGAATCCAAACTATTGTAAATGTAAGTATTAACTAACTAGTATACTTCAGCGAGCAGATACTTGCTCAAATATACTAGTTTGAAGGATAAGTTGTTAGCCTATCCCCTTATTTAAATCTCACTGATCTGACAGTAATGCGCTATAACTTTAGTAGCACGCTATCCACTAGTTTATAGCTTGCAATCTGATTGAAAGTATTTTTCAGTTAACCTTTACAGCAAGTTTTCTATTACTTAGAAATGAATCTCAATTAAAATAATTGGGATTTTCTTTTTCTCTTATGTATTAAATTACTCTCACGTATTTTTATACCGAAGGCTATGTCCCATCTCTAATATTAGTTCCATGGAATCTCACGTTAAGTCACGTTGCTATCAGCGCCAAAATGGCGAAAATCAAATGTCTTAATTTTGTCATCGATAATATGAAGTCCAGCGTACTTGTATATTAGAGGTCAGTGCTCGCGAGCACTGACCTCTATCATACTCGCGAGGCTGCCGCGTGATCCGTGCTCGGTCGGTCTGGACCACAGATAACTGATATGTAGCTAGCTAGTCTGGACGCGGCTATTAACAACCGAAAAAAGTTTCTAATACAGTGCTTAAAATTCGTCTGTTCGACAACGTAAAACACGCAATGCACCACCGATGATCAACCGTAAAAATACTGTCCATAAACAGTAGGCCTACAAATTATCTTTCTGCGACAGTCTGATAAAAACAGTACTTGAAAAGCCTTTGGTAAGCTATATAAGTTTTTAAGCTGACATGGTCACAATCATTAGAATTTCTTGTGATCATGGCGCTTGTAACGGTGCCGAAATATCGAGCTCTCAACAAAAATCTAAGTTGTATCTATGGTAAATATCCCGAAACAAATATTAATTCTTTGGTAAGCTTTTGATTATACACTCACCACGTAGCTGCCTACTGGCCCCAAAACAATTAAAAGGGTTTTGTAAGACAAGCATTTATTTGCGGTATGATGCAAACCAAAAACAAAAAGGTAAAATACTAAATTAACTATCGACTCGAAAATAAGAAGTATTCAATACATGAGACTGAGTCTCATAAGTCATAATTGGTAAAATGTGAGTTAAAACCGCTGTCTATCTCTTGGAAAAATATAAGCGAAACGTTACGTTACTTTAAAGACAAAATCATGTGATCAAGTAACAAAACGCACCTGAATGAAGTAGACAGAGAACTGTCTACGGAATAGACAAAAGAAACGTCAAAAGAGTGCGTTCCGCTTTCGTTATCAAGATTTTACAGTTTTTTAACATCGGATATTAGTCGACGTTCCTTACTCACAAGCAAAATTGCGTAAGTTTGTCTCTTTCTAACTGCGTATCCCTCAAAATATTATCAGTTTCACTCAAATTCTATGACAAATGTCAAAATACGTAAACAACACAGATGTCTTGTGGTTTCAAGTGGATTTCAAGATCAGTTTTCGTAATTTCGTTTAATATTCCTATTAGAAAATGTCAAAAACTGCTCATGTAGTGGACGGTGAAGCTTCAGAATCAGATTCAGAGATAGAAATTGGAAGGTCTCCGGTTCGTATTGATAAAAATTAGAAACTTTCCTTCATCTTTTCTTTTCCTTGTTTACTTTTGATTAACAAATTTTAATTACATTAAAGGTCAAATGGCAGTTAAACAATCGCTCTGTATGTCTATCATAATTCTATTTTAAATAATTCGAGTAAAATCTATTATACATGTAGCTTTAAAAATATAATAAAGCCAAACCCAGTAAACATACATGTACTAAGTAGTTACCTATAATTTGTTTTTTTTTCAGGATGTTGACATATCCATAAACACCAAATCATTTGTGATAGCTGGAGAAGCACCAGAGTCTGATGATGGTAAATATCAGTTTGTCTTTGATTTCACTGAAACATTTTAAAAGAAAACATTAAAAATAAATTTTCTTTTTAGATATAACTTGTTTCAAAATGTAACACATTAATCACACTGACATGAAATTTAGCACAGATATAGATTATAGTCTCGAACCAAACCTCGACTTATGACTTTTCACTTAGAAAATTCAGTCAGGTGTCTGCAAACGCATTTCCTCTTAAGGTTACACTAGTCAACGGCACAAACTATTTTGTGCGCGGGGTTAAAATGCATTTTATATCAACCGACAACACGTGCGGAAGAGATAGATGCTGTGATGAGCAGTAGGAAGCTAGTTCGCGTACAAATACACACTTTTGCAAATTTGTAGCGAACTGGATAATGATTTAGGACGAAACCGAGTGCGCGAAATTTTATAAACAGACCTTTGGCAGTCTAGATATCATGAAAAAACGACTAAATCTATCTGTTCAAAATACAATTTTCATTGTTGAACTACAAATCTATCCCTGTATGGAGGCCGTTTTGCAATTTTCCGTCTTCTTATGGTATTTATTCGCGCCCAAAAATGCGTCAAAATTTGTGTCGAAATATGGAACTTTCGACGCTCATAACTTTCAAATATTATCTTTTTTTACGTTTTTGCTTCCATACAGGGCTAGATAATGATGAGACAAATTGATATCACTTTTTATTTTGAACGTACATCGTCAAACAGCGGAATAATCCCTAGACTACGTTTGTATGGAAGAATTTTCAAATAGTGTAACCTTAAGTCTACTTATAACTATGAAATACATTTCAGAAACCAAAATAACCCTACCATCAAACCTGACAGAGCCGGACGGTCCTCTGCACAGTATACTGAGACCCTCGACCACACCAACACGGGCACAAGCCAACATATACAACTCTTTGCTGCATCAGAAACTATGTAAGTTTCATTTGGGCTTAATATCTAAGTTATACCCACAGTTTGATTTAAGGTGCTCGCTCACTTGGAGTGTTCGTCTGTAATGTACCATTTTGGATTCGATTTTGAGCATTACATTACAATAAGGCAGTATTCTGATCCCTGACTGACGAGCATTTGTCTGTAATGTAACATTGGATTCTATTTTGAGCATTTAGTTGATTGGCGCATCTGCAATACGCTCAATTACAAGTGGTGCGCATTGATGTTACAAGTTGTATCAAAATATTACACATTGTATCATCAAGTTGCTCACCAATGTAATGCTCGAACCTGTAACATTACAGGTTGCGCACTGTAATGCTCGATTCTCCTCCCTCACTGATGAAATGCCCGACGTTGTAACGTTACATTACAAGCAAATGCTTCAAGTTCCCTCACTTAAGGACCTTACAGAAAAACACTACTATATGAGAATACTTTACTAATTCATCACGGGTGCACTAATTTACTATGTATAAGTAGGGGTGAAAGTTCTGGAATGTTGACCGCATTCTGGAAGACACTGCGTCAGAATCCTGCCATTAGGTAGACTTGACCTGTACAAGGTCACGCAGAAACCCCGCCTCATAGTCAGACGGGACTCCAGGTTCAGGCCAGATTGGGGATTCTGTCCGCCCACCAAGTGACTCCAGGAAAGACAGTGGCACAGTGAGGCTCAGGGGAGACGCTTCTCAGTCTCCCCAGGGATGTGCCCTAACAGGCGTTGGACAGAGGGGGTTCCGGAGTGGTATTTTAAGAGGTAAAGGGCATTCCAAGTGCTCATGGTGATCACTGGGATGGTTTTAGTGAGGTGAAAACACAATCTCTGGTCTTTTACCCAAAAATCCAGGTGCCTTTTGAAGGTGTACCGCCATAAACAAAAAAAATATGTACTTGGGGGAGGCCCATGTCCAGCAGCTGTGTTGCAGCTGAAATGATAATGATTATATTAATTTATATTTGCAGGGGAATGCAATGTCTCACTGAGGGCGACATTAGAGGGGTTGATTAAACATACCACTGAAATATCTGTGGAAAAGCTGACCAGTGCAGACAAAACATTGCTAAGTGTGCAAGTAAGTATATTTCACCCAGAAAATGTTTGTTGTCTAGGAATATTGTTTTTAGGGTTCCGTACCCAAAGGGTGAAAACGAGACCCTATTACTAAGACTTCGCGATCCGTCTGTCTGTTTGCCGTCTGTCACCAGGCTGTATCTCATGACCGGTGATAGCTAGACAGTTGAAATTTTCACAGATGGTGTATTTCTGTTGCCGCTATAACAACAAATACTAAAAACAGAATAAAATAAATATTTAAGTGGGGCTCCCATACAACAAACGTGATATTTTTGCCGTTTTTTGCGATAATGGTACGGAACCCTTCGTGCGCGAGTCCGACTCGCACTTGGCCGGTTTGTTTTTTGGGTTCCGTACCCGAAGGTTCCAAACGGAGCCTGTCCGTCGTCTGACACACAGGTTTTCAGCCAAACTGTTCCAAAATTTACACAGTATTAGCACCTTGTTGACCTATTTAGAAATGTTTTAAGGGGGTTATTACAGCCGTAAGGTAATACAGCCACAAGTGAGAGCGGAAAAGAAAAGATTTTCTAACTACTACTAAAAAATATTGGAAAACAAAGGAATGAGAAGCCACCAAAGTCAGCTTTTTTTTTTACAAAATTTTGTTCCCAATTTTTTTTACAATGCATGTCCTCGAAAAGAGCGTTTTCCAAGCAGCCAAACTGTGCGGAAAGTGTCACTATTTTTTACTAGTGCTTTTACTTTCCTGTACTTTTTAAATTTTTAACTCCAACGTCAGCCCGCCGCATAGAGATTTTATTATTTGAGAAAAGATTTAAAAATTAGTTAAGTACAGATTATCATTCAAATAAAAGGTAAAACAAAACTAATACTTCATTTAAGGCGTTTTTTTCTAGATTTTGGTTTTGATCTATAAATTAATTTTAAATACTCATTATATATGTTTGGCAGCATGAATATTTCGCTCGTGCCTTTTTGCGTTACGACGTGACAGCTATTTGCACATGCGCAGTAGATATGCCCGAGGAACTATGAACTATTAGTTAATCTGTGGGTATGCTGAGCGCCCTTGAATAAGCGCCATTTTATTAATTTCTTGCTTGGTTCAGATATTTTTTTTATTTCCATCACAATGCATAGTAAAATGTTGTATGATACACGTTCGTAAGATGATTTCCGACTCGTGTCGATTTACACACAAAATACCACTCATCGGAAATCACCTACTTGCCGCACTTGTAGCATAAATAACTATTAACATTAACATCCTATAACCACAGATAATAATACTAGCATACAGATGCCTCATCCCATACAAAGAAACCGTGCCGACGTAACTAGCGTTTTTCATCTGATTAATCTTGTTATTTTTGTAAGTATATCAATCGCGTTCGATCCCGTTTCACGGCAATACGAGTAGATGGTGTTAACAGCGACTTGCAAGTAAAAGGGTTTACTAGGTGCATGAATATTTTTTTCTTTAAATACAGTGAAGGTTCGTTTTATAGTATTTTTTTGCACGTTTTTACAGTTTATTTGTACCAAAATGTGATACAATGCAAATTTTAACAATCGAGTGAAATGCCTCAGAAATTTAAAAATGCGCCATCTATTGGCAACAATTTTAAATGATCCATTGAAATAATCATAAATGTGAATTAAGAGCCCAATATTCCATAATTTTGTACTTAGGAGAGTTGATTATTTACACACAATTCTATTGAATTGTGCGTACATGTCGCGCCATCTAGTGAGATTAACTTGAACCAAATTTTCTTTCTTAGCAAATGATAATGTTTATTATTTCGTATATTTTACTCACAAATACCGATATATAGATAAATCAGCTTTTTCTTTGAAATTTCTTAATTTTTCCTATAAAATCCAACTGTCCGACACGCACTTGGCCGGCTATTTTTTATTTCTTTTCAAATCCTGTGATGCAGTTATAGTTTAAATGAAATTGGAACGCCTTTCAGTACTTTTCACTATTCTACGCAGTTTCGGATTTGGCCATCCAGGTCCACTTGAAAAACTCTTTATGTATATCCCGAGAGATTTCTATAAAAAAAAATCTATCTATCAATATACCCTAACCCGGGATTCAAACCTATCAATACATATTGATACATATACCTATACGATACACATACCTATCAATACATATAATAATCAATACATATAATAAATCTGTAGTAAAATATTTTTTGTACATCGAAAAAAATTCCCAAAAAAATAGCCAGGGTGTTAAAGGATAACCAACAGAACACATTTCCAGCATTTTTGGAATTTTTGTCTGTTTATTTGTGCACGCATCACGTGAAATGTACGAAACCAATGTAGATAACTTTTATACATAAAAATTGTGCGTAACTTGAAGAATTACTTAGTTTTTGTTTCATCGCAATCGGTTCACTCTATCAAAAGTTAGATGAATTTAAAGTGTTCAAGAAGTAAAATTATCACAGCACACGCAATTTAATTACTCGGACAGTTGAACCCGATATTCGATAGATGGCGTTGTGCATTTGAAGTCATTTTCTGAATAGCGGTGTTAAGATTCAACGCGAAAGAATGGCCCTAGAAAAAAAATTGGTATGTAGGTATGTAGGGTAGACAGGAAGGTAAGTATGGTAGGGTTGGCAGGCAGATGACGGGAGCGAAGCCGCGGGCACAGCTAGTACTGAATAAAATTATTCATTAATAAATATTTTTTCGTATTCTTCTCAGCAAACCCTTTTATTTGATACACATATCATGGCAGTGCACAAAAAATAACTAGTCCGCCATCTTGGGCCGTCCGCCATACTGGATTTAGAATAACGTCACTTAGCTAAACATGCATTGTCTTCCAAACTAAACGTGTGAGCAATATTTCATCTAAATCGGTTGAGGATAACTGCCTTAAAATTCAGTTGCAATATTTGACCCGAACACACTTGCATACATTCATTGCAAGTTAAATAAAAGCTTGTATTTTTTTTTCTCTTTTCAGGAAAGTATGCGCGCTACGAACGCGAACCTAACTCTGGCGAGAGCTCGGCTAAAACAATTGCATGCGGAGTTAGAAAAGGCGAACTGCAGTGCAGCTTTACCTACTGTTAAAATCAAATGAATTAATATAAATATGTTTACTGTTATCAAATTTTGTTTTATTAACAACCTTCCGGCCGAATTTCGTGCGAATTTCCTTTTTCGAGTGAGGATGTGGCTTCCTCTGGTGTCAGAGTTAATTAAGCCGCCTCTGGGAACTCCACACGCCTCTGACTTGGCTATTTCAGACTTACATCTTTACTATAATATTATAAAGAGGTAAAGTTTGTGACGTTGTAGGGGGTAATCTCTGGATCTACTGAACCGATTTTGAAAATTCTTTCACAAGCAGAAAGCTACATTATTCCTGAGTGCCATAGGCTATAATAATTTAAAAAAAAAATAGAGATCCTTATGTAAATTGCAATAATGTAACCCAAAATAGCAAAATGGGGGGGCTCCTATTTCTGTCTCCAGGATTTAAAGTAACCTAACACGAAGGAGATGAGGGGAGCCGAGTTCGCTCGCTTTGCTCGATTACTTCAGCTCCCGTCATCCCCTTCGAACCTAACCTATCCGTGTTGGGGTGCCCTAAGCTCCCGAGCTCGCTTCGCTCGCTCTGCACAGCGATGTCACCTCGTCGGTTGTTCTGCTATATTATATATAATAATATGCTAATGTAAAAAGGTTGTAGTGTAAATGAATGGGAAAAAAGTGGTATTGAGTTAGTGTTGTTACAGTGTTACTAATCGGTAATTTTTATCCCAATATCAGTGTAACACAAAATGGTGTAACTCAACGGGACATCATCACGACATCTATTTCTTTCGCACGTGTTGTCGGATGATATATAGCATGCATTTTAACCGCGCGCGTCCACTAGGGTTGGCAAAACATGTTTTCTTCTCCCCTTCATTCGCTCCTGTCAACCATTACGCTATCATTCACTCTTTTCATTCATATCTATTATATTTCACACCATCCATCCATCTTTTGGCACTTTTCTCACCGCCGCGCACCGACGAGTAAGCGATTAGCTTTCTCGCTGAAGAAAAGTACAAAAGATATAGGAATTGATCGCTGGCTGTTCACACTGCCGGCGAGTACTCTCTCACCACAAGCTAGTCGCAGCGAAAAGAGTTATAAATAATCAAAGTTATACTCGCTCAGCGATGCTCGCTTGCTCGCTTGGCGGTCAGAACAGAACTCACGCCGAGAGACCAACCAGCTGTCATTTCTCCATAGAGTGCGGCCGCCCCGCCCCTAGCGAGTGTTGTGAGTATTCACCGTCACCCGTCGCACAAGAACACTTGCTTAAGGGTACACTAGTCGAAAATTCTTCCATACAAACGTAGTCTAGGGATTATTCCACTGTTTGACGATGTACGTTCAAAATAAAAAGTGACATCAATTTGTCTCATCATTATCTAGCCCTGTATGGAAGCAAAAAAGTAAAAAAAGAAAATATTTGAAAGTTATGAGCGTCGAAAGTTCCACATTTCGACACTAATTATAACGCATTTTTGGGCGCAAATAAATACCATAAGAAGACGGCAAATTTCAAAACGGCCTCCATACAGGGATAGATTAGTAGTTCAACAATGCAAATAATTTTATTTTGAACAGATAGATTTAGTCGTTTTTTCATGATATCCTGACTGCCAAAGGTCTGTTTATATCCTAAATCATTATCCATTTCGCTACAAATTTGCAAAAGTGTATATTCGTACGCGAACTAGCTTCCTACTGCTCATCATAGTATCTATCTCTTCCGCACGTGTTGTCGGTTGATATAAAATGCATTTTAACCCCGCGCACAAAATAGTTCGTGCCGTTGACTAGTGTAACCTTAAAGCTGAGCGACACTATCGAACTGTCGGCACTACACACTCCTCGCTTCTTGCTGCTCGCCAACTCATTTTTAGGGTTCCGTACTCAAAGGGTAAAAACGGGACCCTATTACTAAGACTCCGCTATCCGTCTGTCCATCTGTCATCAGGCTGTATCTCATGAACCGTGATAGCTAGACAGTTGAAATTTTCACAGATAATGTATTTCTGTTGCCGCTATAACAACACGGGGGCTGAGTCACCCGCGTCCGTAGGAGTGTACCCCATTCCGTTACCCTACACGTGGTCCCCGGGTGGTGCAAATCAGGTGACACTAACTGGTGGTAGGCTTCGGCCGAAGGCTTGCGACCACCCACCGGGCAAAGACGTACCGCCAAGCGGCTTAGCCGTGTTCCGGTACGATGCTCGGTGTAGCCACAAGAGGAGTTGGGTCGAGATAGCTGTTCCACTGCAGACTGACCAGCCTGACACGCGCTGGTATGGACGTATCGGGAGACTGGTCGCGGAGGGTAGCGGGATCCGAGGCACGGTGCGCCGCTGGCCAACCGCAGGTAGTTGGGGGCCCAAGTAGTGTGCCAGCCACACATGAAAGGCTGCCCCGCCAACTGTCGAAAAATCCCGGGATGCGCCATCGTGCTGGTTGGCGACCAGATGGGGAGGGCCCGATGGACATTCCGGGGGGGCTCGGGCGTCCCCGCAGTCTCCGGACTAGTGCCCCAATGATGCTGTCCTTTCAGTGCGGGTCTGAAGGTTAGCAGCGTGGAACCTCGTCTCACTTCCAACTCCTCTCCTCCATTCACTCTTATCATCATATTAATGCCAAGGAAAAGAAATAATAAATTTGAACAGCGGCTGCACTCCTTCCCCCTCAAAGTGCACCTCACCAACATTCGAGGTCTGCACTCAAATCTCTCTGCAGTCCACTACCACCTGGAGACTGAGAAACCAGCGCTGTTATTTCTTACGGAGACGCAGATAGCGAGTCCGTCGGACGCGTCGTACCTATCTTACCCAGGGTTTACCCTGGAGCACAATTATAAACCGCGCGCGGGTGTGTGTATGTACGCCCGTGATGACACTTGCTATCGGCGTCTCCGTAACCTTGAGGACTCAAAATTTTCAACGCTGTGGGCTCTAGTGGACACAGGTCTGGATAAAATTATCTACGCCTGTGTCTACCGCTCGCACAGCGGAGATCAGGAGACATCCAGGCTCGCAGAGTACCTCAGTGAGGCGGCTGATGCGGCACAGCAACGGTACCCTTCCGCCCAATTAGTGTTACTGGGGGACTGTAACGCCCACCATCAGGAGTGGCTCTTCCCATACCAGTGCACTGACCATGCTGGACGGGAGATGCGTAAGCTTTCGCTAACGCTAAACCTCACCCAGCTGGTCCAGGGGGCAACGAGGGTACCGGATGTTGATTCGCACACAGCGAATTGCTTGGACCTTCTGCTGACAACAGATCCAGACAGATACTCTGTGTCGATAAGTTCACCCCTGGGTAGTTCCGACCACTGTCTGGTGAAGTCTGTGTCCGTCTATTCCCCGCCCGATCCCAGCCCAAGAGGCACCCGGCGGGTTTGGCGGTACAGGTCAGCAGATTGGGATGGCATGCGTTCTTTCTTCGCTTGCTATCCTTGGCAGCCTACTTGCTTTTCTTCGGCTGATCCTTCGTCGTGCGCGGACGCCGTTACTGATGTGTTGCGTCAGGGAATGGAGTACTACATTCCGTTCTCTGACATAACGATTTCCAGCGTTGACCGGCCATGGTTTGGCGCCGAATGTCGTCGCGCCGACGCGCTTAATCATGAGGCGTACCTGGCATGGGTCGACGCTCGATCGCGTAAAGCGAGTGACTTGGGTCAGAAGAAGAAAGCCTACAACAGGGCTGCCAAGTCCTGCAAGAAGGTGTTGCGTGGGGCTCGATTCGACCACATTGGCCGAATGGGGGCCAAACTTGCTTCTTACCCAGCAGGTAGTAAAGCGTTCTGGTCCCTGGCTAAGTCGGTCGAGTCGAACTTCTGCCGTCCCTCACTACCACCACTGCTGAAACCCGATGGGTCACTGGCTCACACCGCTGAGGAGAAGGCAAATTTGTTTGCCTCCCTTTTTGCGGAATCTTCGCGTCTGAATCCTGGTGATTCGCGGCCCCCTCCTTCTCCTGATGGGTGCGAGACGAGTATGTCGGACATTCGCATCCATCAAAAGGACGTCCGTAGGGTGCTGCGCAACCTCGACGTGAACAAGGCTAGCGGCCCTGACGGCATACCAGCTATAGTTCTTAGAACCTGTGCGCCTGAACTGTCTCCGATCTTGACACGCCTATTCCGCCTTTCATATGAGACTGGTGAATGCTTGGAAGCAAGCCAACGTACAGCCCGTGCCCAAGAAGGGCAGTAGAGCTGACCCGGCCAACTACAGACCCATCTCTGTAACGTCCATACTCTGTAAGAGTATGGAGCGTGTACTCAACACTAAGCTCCTGGCATACCTAGAAACTAACGATATCCTTAGCGACCGCCAATACGGCTTTCGCCGAAATCGGTCTACTGGGGATCTTCTAGCGTATGCCATTCACATATGGAGTGAGGCCATCGAGAGGCATGGGGAAGCGCTTGCCGTCTCCCTCGACATCTCGAAGGCTTTCGATAGGGTCTGGCACGAAAGCCTTATTGGTAAGCTTCCTTCATTCGGTTTGCCCGGTGGTCTGTGTGATTGGATCGCAGACTTCCTGAGAGATCGGTCCATTCGAGTGGTTATCGATGGCTTCTCGTCGGACCAATTGGATATTAATGCCGGGGTCCCTCAGGGGTCCGTACTCTCAGCAACATTGTTCTTGTTGCACATTAACGATCTGCTGAAGCCCGGCACCTTTGGGTATGCAGACGACAGCACTGTTGCTGAGAGATACTTGTCCAACGCGCGTGCTACCGGGCCTCAGGTCCGGTCTCTCCGGGAGGCCATGGTGGAGCGCTTGAACTTGTCCTTGCAGGCAGTTTCCGAATGGGGCGATGCCAATCTGGTCAGGTTTAATGCTGCTAAAACCCAGGCGTGTCTTTTTTCCGCTAAAAGGAGCCAATTCCACCCGGCTCCTACTTTCCGTGATGTAACCGTGCCAATAACGGACCATCTTGAGCTTCTTGGCGTTACGTTGACATCGACTCTCAATTTTGGGCCATACATTGAGGCAAAGGCTCAGCTGGCTGCCAAAAAGTTGGGGATCCTTGCGAAGGTGAGAAGGTACTTCACGCCGGAACAGCTGAGGCCTTAGTGCGAGTTTTTACTCACGCTCAATCGCGTAAACGTTAACGCCAATTTGTATTGAAACTGGATAAGCGCCGTCTAGTGACGGCAAGGCGAAACCTCTTTTTTTGTATACATTTTGACATAAGAGATCGTTAACGTTATCACCAGTGAGTACGTTAAAAAACTCGCACTAAGCACACTGCTCAACTTGTATCAAGCGCAAGTTCGATCGTGCATGGAGTACTGTTCTCATCTCTGGGATGGATCTGCCAAATACCAGCTTGATGCACTAGAGTCGATCGAAAAGCGGGCCAAGAAACTCATCGGTAATGAGGCACTGGTCAAGTCAAAGCTCCAGAGCCTTGAACATCGTCGCCGAGTTGCCAGTTTGTCGGTATTTTATCGGTTACATTTCGGGGAGTGTGCGATGGAATTACATGATTTAATTCCGCCCAGCCCGTTCCATCATCGGACTACCAGACGTACGGCGATGCGTCATCGGTACATGGTGGACATCCCACCCATACGCACAAAACGTTTTGGGGACACTTTTATTATGCGTACAGCTAAAGAGTGGAATTCCCTGCCGGAATCTGTGTTTCCCGATAGCTACAATCTAGGGGTCTTTATGTCAAGAGTGAATAGGTTTCTTCTAGGCAAGCGTGCTCTATCGTCGACCACATCATCGCTTACCATCAGGTGAGATAGTGGTCAAGCGCAAGCCTATAGATAATAAAAAAAAAAAAAAAAAAAATACTAAAAACAGAAAACAATTAATATTTAAGTGGGGCTCCTATACAACAAACGTGTTTTTTTTGCAGTATTTTGCGATAATGGTACGGAACCCTTCGTGCGCGAGTCCGACTCGCACTTGGCCGGTTTCTAGTTTTACTCGCTACTCGCTTATCGTCAGCGACAGGACAAATTCCTTACTTTGACCTCTTGTGTCACACTTACAGAGGACAAAAAATAAAAACGAAAATTTAAAAAAACTTATGTATTTAATGTCAAATTCGTATAAAAATAACTGACTGATAAAAATTATATAAACCTAAAAAGTACATATTTGAGCATTTAAATATTGTTAATTTAAGTCTATGGTAACATTTTTGTTTAAAAATAAAGTAGTTAACTGTAGACAATAGACAGGTATTTTTATTTTTTTATCACTTCATCGAATATTGTTCAAACTTATTGATCGATCCAGTGGCGTAGTTAGTCCTATAAGGGCCCTGCCCCTATTTCAAAATTTGTGGGGGTCCTTTTTACCCGACTGCAGCAAAGATCAAAAGGAAGATTCTTAGTAAATAAATAAAATAGGACCTGTTTTGACTTTGATAAGTTCATAACTTATCAAAGAATTGAAACTTGGTCATGAAGATCGAGTGAAATGAGCTTAAAAATAAGAGAATCCTGACTGGGATACGTTAAGTTTTTATTGAGATTTTACTGAAAGAAAGTTAAAGAAAAAAATGTATGGAAAATGGAGCATTCTTAATCGTATAAGTTAAGCTGTTATCATAATTATCAAGTAATAAGTTATAATTATTCCTCACGGATCTCAGAAAAAGAATTTGAGATTGTGGATATCTTTTTACGAACTTTCGATGCCACACGTCGGGGGCCCCGTATCATTGATTCGGATCGTAACTACGCCCCTGGATCGATCGTAAAATATCTATAAATAAATTGTATTATTCGATCATCACAAATTGAGCAACATATTTTTTTCATTTAAACAAATTAATTATTTCTTTTGTCAAAATTAAACAGATTTTATAAACTGCATGCAATAATACTACTCGTCGTTGGGGATTCTGTAAGACGTTGCCTCCAGTCCCCAGGCCGCCATTTTATCGTCGACCCATTGTCTGAAAAGTGGGACGTTAGTGTAGACCGCTGGGACGTCTTGCTGGCCACATCCTATGCCCCAAGCGACGAGACCTGTCAACTTGTAGCGGTTGTTGCCGATGGGACAGGCTAGGGGGGCACCACCGTCGCCCTGAAATGGGGAAGCGTAGTTTTTTTTAAGTTTGTTGTACAACTGTCTTATGGAAAATGAATATTCGGATGATGGTCAAGTAAAATTTAAAAAACCCCCGACACATTTTTATTTCATGCTTTTTAAACTACATAATTTATATAATAGTAGTATATAGCTTCGATCGACAATCTATGGAACACGTTATTATGACACGATATCTTGCGAAAATACCCCGATGCAAACAGTAAAACGCCCATAACTTTTGAACGGCTGAACCGATTTACATCAAACATAGCTGAGAACACTCTCGATAAAGTCACCTTTCAAACACAACAAACTAAATCAAAATCAGTTCATCCGTTTAGAAGCTATGATGCTAAAGACAGATACACAAATAAATATAAAATATACACAGTTAGCTGACCCCCGCGGCTTCGCTCCCGTCAACTGACTACCTACCTAAATACCACCTACCTACCTTCTGAATAGTTTTCACAGCGCACGCCAAATAATGAATTTTATAGGAAAAAATTTGCTACTTTGGGTTACATTATTGCAATTCTCATAAGGATCTCTAACTTTTTTGAAAATAAATTATAGCCTACGTTACTCGGGCATAATGAAGCTTTCCAAAGGTGAATGATTTTTTTTAAATCGGCCCAGTAGTTTCGGAACCTATTCGGTACAAACAAACAAAAAATTCTTTCACAGATCATTTAATACTACGCAGGTACACACGTCAAACTTAGAACACCCCTCTTTTGCCGTCGTGGGTTATAAACAAAGTCCCTGCCGCGCCTGTTCGCGCTAAACTCAAAGACTACTGAAGGGATTTTGTTGCGGTTGTCACCAATAGAAAGAGTGAGAAAGACTAAGTCCCCCGCCGCGCCTGTTTGCGCTAAACTCAAAGACTACTGAAGGGATTTTGTTGCGGTTGTCACCAATAGAAAAAGTGAGAAAAACTAAGTCCCCCGCCGCGCCTGTTCGCGCTAAACTCAAAGACTACTAAAGGGATTTTGTTGTGGTTGTCACCAATAGAAAGAGTGAGAAAAACTAAGTCCCCCGCCGCGCCTGTTCGCGCTAAACTCAAAGACTACTGAAGGGATTTTGTTGCGGTTGTCACCAATAGAAAGAGTGAGAAAAACTAAGACCCCGCCGCGCCTGTTCGCGCTAAACTCAAAGACTACTGAAGGGATTTTGTTGCGATTGTCACCAATAGAAAGAGTGAGAAAAACTAAGACCCCGCCGCGCCTGTTCGCGCTAAACTCAAAGACTACTGAAGGGATTTTGCTGCGGTTGTCACCAATAGAAAGAGTAAGAAAAACTAAGTCCCCCGCCGCGCCTGTTCGCGCTAAACTCAAAGACTACTGAAGGGATTTTGTTGCGGTTGTCACCAATAGAAAGAGTGAGAAAAACTAAGTCCCCCGCCGCGCCTGTTCGCGCTAAACTCAAAGACTACTGATGGGATTTTGTTGCGGTTGTCACCAATAGAAAGAGTAAGAAAAACTAAGTTCCCCGCCGCGCCTGTTCGCGCTAAACTCAAAGACTACTGAAGGGATTTTGTTGCGGTTGTCACCAATAGAAAGAGTGAGAAAAACTAAGTCCCCCGCCGCGCCTGTTCGCGCTAAACTCAAAGACTACTGAAGGGATTTTGTTGCGGTTGTCACCAATAGAAAAAGTGAGAAAAACTAAGTACCCCGCCGCGCCTGTTCGCGCTAAACTCAAAGACTACTAAAGGGATTTTGTTGCGGTTGTCACCAATAGAAAGAGTGAGAAAAACTAAGTCCTTGCCGCGCCTGTTCGCGCTAAACTCAAAGACTACTGAAGGGATTTTGTTGCGGTTGTCACCAATAGAAAGAGTGAGAATAACTAAGTCCCCCGCCGCGCCTGTTCGCGCTAAACTCAAAGACTACTGAAGGGATTTTGTTGCGGTTGTCACCAATAGAAAGAGTGAGAATAACTAAGTCCCCCGCCGCGCCTGTTCGCGCTAAACTCAAAGACTACTGAAGGGATTTTGTTGCGGTTGTCACCAATAGAAAGAGTGAGAATAACTAAGTCCCCCGCCGCGCCTGTTCGCGCTAAACTCAAAGACTACTGAAGGGATTTTGTTGCGGTTGTCACCAATAGAAAGAGTGAGAATAACTAAGTCCCCCGCCGCGCCTGTTCGCGCTAAACTCAAAGACTACTGAAGGGATTTTGTTGCGGTTGTCACCAATAGAAGGAGATAGAAAAACTAAGACCCGCGCCGCGCCTGTTCACGCTAAACTCAAAGACTACTGAAGGGATTTTGTTGCGGTTGTCACCTATAGAAAGAGTGAGAAACGAGACAGGTTTTTGTATATAAATTATCACGAGCGAAGCCGGGCCAGATCGCTAGTAAAATATATTCCAAGTATGTAGGTATCAATCTTCTATTTTAACGAAACGTTACAGTACCTGGCACGTATCCTTCCCAGCTTCCCCACCAGCGCAGACGAAGCTGTTATGCAGCTTGAAGTTGTGTCCAAGCCTGGTCCTCTTCAGCAGCGCATTGCAGCGGTTGTACGGCACCATGTCTTGTTCCACCTTCTTCAGGATCACGGCGTAGCGGTTTGATTGGCCTGGAAAGAGATTTTTTGAATATAGTCATTTCTTTGAGGCGCTCGTGGCCAGGGCCCGATCTAGCAAATTCGTCGCTCCGGGCATAGACAATATTTGCCGCCCTTAGCGCCCCATAAAATGACGCCTTATATGGTGGTAAATGTTTCAGGATATTTAAATTAATACATAAAATTATACAAATTAACATACATAAAAAAAGTTAATTCAAGAAATCAAAAAGCCAGACTTTTTAAAAAGCGTTTTCATCTGGTTTTGGTCAGTCAGATCGCGAATACGTATCCTCCGACAGCACAGCATGATTTTCTTCTTGTTTATGGCTTTTTAGTTCGCTTTTTAAGCAGTCGGGTTTTTTGATTTTTTGAATTAACTTTTTTTATTTATAACTTTTTAGTTATTTTTTTTTTAAGATTTAGTTACATTTAAACATTGTGTTACATATTTTTCAAATCACCTCTTAAAACCCTTTATTTTGGTACCCCACACGATGGGGTTGGAACAAAAAAAATATTTGTCCCCCACAATATGGCGCCCAAAAGCCGGCATTTTTCTATTTTCCAATTTTGATGCAGCCAGTGACACTCTCAGTGTAGGCAACTCATTCTGCATTATTTGTGCTATTTTAGTCTGTGTCTTTTATTATGTTTTGTTAGTTGTATTTTATTGTTATCTGTGGCATGCGAGCTGGCAGCCTCGCATGCGCCGTATGTTGCTGTCCTTGTCGCCCTTATACGGGCGTGCCATGTCGCCCTTGTTGCTCTGCCGCCAACGTTGCCGCTCTTGGCAACGCCGCGACCTGTGCCGGCGCAGAGCGCAAGGCAGTCGCCAAATATTCTACCTGCGTGTAGGACGCGACCCTGTTGGCTCCATTGCTGTTATGTGAGCCCCGTATTGTTTCGGCTCTTCGCCCCGCCGTATAGTTTGTAAGTACAATCTGTTTGTTCTGTGTGTCTATTTGTTCTGTGTGTAAAGTGTATGTGTATTATGTGTTTTGAATAAATTACACGAGTTTGCCAGTAATTTGGGTATTGCATTTTCATTGTGTTTAAAATAATCCGGTCCTAATCGCAAAACTCAGGGTTAAGACGAATCGATTGACATATGAATCATCAAAATCGGCCAACAACACATAGGAACAAACATACATACATAGACTGATAAACACATTACCCTCCTTCGGCAGTCGGGTAAAAAAGGATTTCGACGAATTGAGAACCTCCTCCTTTTATTGGAGTCAGTTAAAAAGCTGGCAGATTGGCCTATCCCGAGAGAATGGAACGCAGAACACCACGCTCTCCAGTCTGCCGACCACTGAACTTATTAAGCTTCACTCACCAAAATGGGTCTTCCCCCATCCATTGGCAACACAGTTCTTGCTATTGTCAAACACCTCTTCAATATCAGGCATACAGATGACGTTGATGTGCGCAGAAATTTCCAGAGGCCTGTCAAGACGCAGGAGAGCTATGTCGTTCTTCAAACTCTTTGGCATGAAGTCTGAAAGGAGATGAAAGAGAAATTGATTAGAATAGTTGGACATTCCACCCATCATCAGCCTAATGTTGCCTCTGCTGGGACACAGGCCTCCTCTCTGTGAGAGGGAATGGGCTCTGATCCACCACGCGGGCCTAGTGCGTCTTTACATTTTTGATTCTTAGACATGCCGGTTTCCTCACGATGTTTTCCTTCACCGTTTTGAAAGCAGTGGTGATTAAATAATTTACACAAAGTAACAACTTGTGAGTCAGTCACGGCCGATACCACTGGGCCACCACTGCTGTATCGACCATCCTAAACGTTTTGGGAATTCTATCAATGTGCGTACAGCTAAGGAGTGAAATAGGGAATTCCACTCCTTCGATGTTTGTGTGTGCTGGAGTCTGTGTTTCCTGATAGCTACAACCTGAGGGCATTTAAATAGTAAATTGGTGACTTCTAGGCAAGCGTGCTTCACCGTCGATCACATCATGGATAGCTTACCATCAGGTGACATCGAGGTCAAGAACGGGCTCATCAGGAATAAAAAGAGGGGCAGGTTTTATTTCTAAAGGGTCTCAGTTTTCCACTTCTCTCCATATCAAGCAGTAGACAGTATGAAGATACAAAAACCAATTTGGCACACAAGCAGTGGACAGTAATCCCACCACAGTTGCCGAATATCACAATTATCTCCGAATGTTTATTTCTTAGAAATGCCTGTTACCTCAGAAATTACTTACTTTCATGAATAACAGTGCTCTCTACTACCCTCTCTTCGTACGGGAAGATCTCTTTCACAGTCTGTGTGTCCCATTCTCCAGCTCTGATCTTCAATTCTCCTGGGCCGTACCTGAAAAATACCATTCAAGAATAAATTAGCTCAGGTTCCCTAGTATATTTTATAAATTGTTTCTCAGGGAAGGTAGGTAAGTGAAAGTTGGAAGCTTGTGGCTTAATAATAACAGCCACTCGGGTTAACCTTCAAGGTTAAGCACCGCCCGCCGAGCCATTACGTATACCGAGAGTCTTCTGTACCACGGAAAACGGTGGTGGTAGATATTTGTCAGTCTTTTCGGGTAGAGCCTTTCAACCAGCTTATCATGTTATCCAGATACTGGGTTGTGGAGGTCAGATAGACAGCCGTTCCATATAAATAACTGGTACCTATTCAGGTGCATTCAGTTAGACTGGTAGCCGATCCAACATACGGCTAGGCAGTAGACTTACTTCTGAGCGATATGAGCTCCTGTCATTACCACCGCAGGATTGATGAGCACTCCGACACCAACGTAAGAAGAGTTGCGGTTGTCCAGCAGAGCAACCACCCAGGGGAACTCGCCGAATTGGGACTCTGCACCCTGGAGAAGACGAAAAACATTTTAAGACCTTTGTTATTTATGATGAAATGCCACGAGAACCCGATCGACCACCAGTTCGTAAGGGGAGATGGATTAGTCACACACTCCGGAGGGATGCCAATCACATTCCTAAACAGGCTATGGATTGGAATCCTCCAGGGAAAAGGAAACCCAGACACTCTACCTCTGTAATCACGCTTGTGTCCACGAAATCTATGGACAGTTAGCGTCTTTAGTTTCTACCAGATAAGGTGCTGGCTGGCTTACAGTAACCACTTAGGAAATATTATCACTATATAAAACGACAAAGTTACCCTGTCAGAATTAAAAAAGTAGCTATACTCTGGCCAAGATGAAGGTACAAAAGCAATGACAGCTCAATCAGCTGACAGCAGGGGTGGGCATTTTAGATTATACTATCATTATCTTCTAGTCATATGACCTTGGATAGTTTATGGTCACGAAGTATCTTTCATCTGGTAACTCGTTCAAATCGTTAAACAACAGATACAAAATTTTATATCGAAATCGTTTTATTTTTGCTGTCGAGTAGAGGGTAACCGTAAAAAAAGTACTGTTTTACTTTGTAAGTAAGATTGTATCTTCAAAATGGCTGGAGTATAAATAGTATGCATCAAAATTCCACTCACACTTCCACCAGTGATAGTGACTCCCAAACCTCTAGGGTTCCTATACCCGCATCCCTCCACAGGGTCCGGCTTGGGCTGTGGTTTCGGGGGCTTGGGCTTCTCCGTGGTATCCTTGGGGATGGTGCAGCACACCTCCACACTCTCCTGGCAGTGGCGGTCGATGCTGTTGTCACTTTCTCCGAACCTGAGGAGGTCAAAGGTCAATGAAGATGGCTATGTTTGGAGTTTCCTTGCGTGATCGAATCAAAAATAACCAAAATAATAAGAATGTGCAATTGTGGACGAAGTTATCATGACGAATAACGACCGGAGATTTATTGTGAAGGATGGCACGGTTGACATCTGTGGGCATGTCACCGCCCGGGTGAATCGATATGCTACATTATCTCTGGATGTTCTCGTCTAGCTAACGAAGAGTACTTGCATAGGCACAATCTTGTAGCCATGATCATCCATCAGCAACTTGCTCTGAAATACTCTCTTGTGGCACCGGAGGTACCATACTACAGGTATGTGCCCGACCCAGTTCTCGAATCCCCCGAATGTGGAATCGGCGATCATTGTGCCGGTACGGCGAACGGCCTGATAGCCAAGAGCCTCGACGACCATCTGTTGAGGCTGTCATTGCGCGGTTGGATCAAGGGCCTGATACAGAAGGCAGTACTCCTCGATACGGCTCGCATTGTGAGGAGGAGTCCTAGCCGCCGGTAGCTTGGACCCTGTTCCCGTTACCGGTGGGCCTCTATTTTTTATATTTTTAAATGATTTTTTTTTGTGGTTTATAAAAAAATTTTAAAAATGTAACAAATAAGAAAAAAGAAAATGAATAAAGCAAGAATAATATTCGCAAAAGAACCAAGGTAACCGAAATATCCCAAAGAATTGCCAAACTAAATTGGCAGTCCAGCTCGAAGTTCTGGAGTGGCGACCGTGAACTGGAATACGTTGCGTTGGAAGGCCTCCCACTTGGTGGACAGATGACCTGGTGAGGGTGGCGGGAGTCCGCTGGATGGCGTGACTGGTTGATGTGGCGAAGCTTGGGGGAGGCCTATGTTCAGCAGTGCACGTCTTTCGGCTGAAAAGATCAAGATGATGAGTGGTAATTAGTCCTTACCTGATATCTAACTCGCCCCATCCAGTGACGCTAGCGTTATTGGCATCGACCCCAACATTTCTGGAGTCACAGAGATAGTACGGCACACACTGGCAGTATTGACCGTCCTTGTCAAGGAATGTAGACGGGTTTTCGGTTGGCTTCACGGTAATCTGAAAGAGATTTTAAAAGTTAAATTATTTGATGTTGAAGTACATTACCTGACTGTGAATAATTCGCATCGAGTTTTAGAGAAAAGAACAGCTGTTCCTTACATTAGTTTTTAATAAGGAACCTTGCAGATGGCGCGACGCAATTTATAATTCCGTTGATAGGCAATATCGCTCTCGTATTTTCTATGAAAATATCAAGTGCTTATACTTTTGTAATTTCGCTTAGTAAACGGATAACGATGCGACATATATCAAATCGTGTCGACCCATCAGGATGCTGAACGTTGCTTTTTGCCGCAATTTCGATTTCGAATGTATAATTTATTTAAATTTTCTAAAACTCGATGGTCGTATAAACTGCCAGGTACTTCTGAGATGATGCATGCAGCCAATGCTTTTGATTTTCGTAAATTCCCATAGGCATATGCGCATCTATGATTGCTGAAATACCCCATGGGATCCATAGAATCACTCGATTGAGCCATCCATGCGAAATGTTTTCAGAAAATGACGAGAGCTTTACACTGCATAAGGTACCATGAGCGTATGATTGATAAATCCATAAAAGTATGTCCTTTAAAAGGTGATAAACGTGATATATGTCCCGTCCCACATATGTATGGCACTGCGTGATATGTCTCATATAAGGCAATGCATGAAATTCCCATGAGAATGTTTTGCAGCCACAAATTCTTCCTTAAATGACATGGCCAAGCATGAATTCTGCCATGATTCGCACCATAAGTAATCCATGAAACGGAACAACCAGAAACAAATACTTGTGCATAATACGGTAGATACATTTAAGTGATATGAATACTAAAAAATAAGCTTCAATAAACCTAGATCAACATAGTTTCAGGATCGACAATTATCGCAAAATCAGTATGACAAATTGTTAAAAAACATCTACCTTTTTTTCGAACGAGCATAATCCATAATGCATAAACTGCTATGATTGACTGCTGGCAATTCATTCAATCAATCAAAGCTTATGCAAGCTTGATAATGTATCACATTATTTTTTGGTTCGGAAATGTGTTGTGTTTCATATGTGGAACCATAGAGGACATGCGTTGTGTGTTGTGTTCGTCCTTTGCGTATGAGACATCATTATACTTCCTAAAAGATGCTTGATCTCTGCGACATATGTCAAACTGACGTAAACGTTATTGTTAGCCTGTCAAACGCTATTGTTACTGTATTCATACTGCCAGCTGTCGCAGATATCAGGCTATCTTTTATGAAGTATAACTGCTATTATTTCCTGCGTAGGTCTCTGTTAAAGGGGTAGTGTCATCAACCGGACACAAATTTAGACACATGGCTACATTTTTTTTTGACAGATCTATCATTTTCCCCATCTGTAAAAATGGCTTCGCTAGCTGCTTCATCTCTTTTCAACGAACTGGGCTAAGCAGAGCTGCTTCTACAAAACAATAGTCCAGTTCGTGTAGTAGACACAGGCTTATTGATACATAGGTTTACCTACTTTTATGAATATTTTAATTAAGAATGACATCAACCTATTCAATCGACCTTTACCGTCGTACTTGAAAAAATCCCCAGTTGCCAAGCTATCCAAGTGCGTTTAGGAGTCTTTAAGAATAATTTGAAGGTCTTTAGGTTATCTATTTCTACATCGACTCATGCAAAACGTGTTTGCCCGCATGCAAAGTATACAGACTATTTTTTTATCACCGTCCAATGTTTTTTTGGTATCAAGAAATAAATGCTGGCACTGTCTGAATAGGCCCACTCAAATCTTTGTGATGTTTTCCTTAAAAGACTACCTCCCAAATTAACCTATAATATGATTTGACCTTCATTAATTATATAGAATCCTAAAGAAACTGACCTCTAAGTTTGTTTTGGTGTTTCTTCTCAGTCAGTTAGGAAACATCGGCTTCAATTGACAAAAAAAATGTGTAAAGGTGTTATTATTACGCATTTTGTTGTTAATGTTTCGATTTTAATACTAAACCAGATTTCTAACATAACAGTTTGAACTACCCAAAATGTTCATGCCCCAATGCATCATTCCTCCCAAACTGCTTAAACCTTCAACTCACATCTTCATTACACCGTTCTTTCGAAGACTTTTCCGATGGCGTTGGTGCGGTCCCAAAGACGTCTATAAGAAGAGACGGATCGATTTCAGGAACGCCATCGACGTTCACGTTCCTTGTGCCTTGAGTATCATTCTTGGAATTCCTGTCTTGATACCCTTGTCGTGAAGAGTCAGGCGTTGAGGGGGTCCCAAAGACCTCAGTCAGGATTGAAGGTTTGATCGTTGGGACATATCCAGCTTGTTGTGTCTTTGGGTCTCTAGTGCCTTGATGATCCTGCTTTATACCCTCATTTTCGTGTGACTGTTTTGAAGAGTTAGGCGTTGGTGGGGTCCCAAAGACCTCTGTCAGGACTGAAGGTTTGATTTTCGGGACATATCCGACTTGTGGTGTCTTTGTGGTGCCTTGAGGATCCTCTTTTAAACTCTCGTTATCGTGTGACGGTTTTGAATAATTAGGCGTTGGTGGGGTCCCAAAGACCTCTGTCAGGACTGAAGGTTTGACTGTCGAGACATATCCGACTTGTGGTGTCTTTGCGGTGCCTTGAGGATCCTCTTTTAAACTCTCGTTATCATGTGACGGTCTTGAATAATTAGGCGTTGGTGGGGTCCCAAAGACCTCAGTTAGTAGAGACGGTTTGATGGTACGGTAACCTTGTACTGATCCGGTGGTGCTTTGAGGATCCTCCTTTGTACTATCGTTTCCGTGTGATGGTCTTGAAGATGGAGTCCCAAAGATCTCTGTTAGAAGCGAAGGTTTGATCGTCGGAAGGCCTTGGACCTTCACATTTCTTGAGCCTTGAGTGTCTCTCGTTGAATTTACATCTTCATGCGTCTGTCTTGAAGAGTTAGTCGTAGGTGGCGTCACAAAGACGTCATTCAGTAGTGAATTATTGACTGTTGGAAGACTATCGACCTTCACGTTTCGGATGCTTCGAGGAACCTGATGAGTCTTCAAGATGATGTAAGAAGATGTAACTGCTAATCATGTACTGGCACTAATGATATAATTGCTCATGCTGTTTTAATAATATTAGCTAGGTGTACAGGTTGAGTATTTAAGTGGGCGTGGTTGGCCAAATCCAAAACTATGAGGAAAAAGGGAAAACACTCAAAGGAGTCATGAGGCCGATTTTGAAGAACACTAAAACTGCATCATTGGATTTTTGAAATATCAATATTCCTGGCCAGGCATCGAACCCGTTGATTTTGAAAAAAAACACATACTGTATTATTACACTATTCGATAGTATCGGTAATAAGGATCAAATACTGGGTAGTAATTGCGTATGGCAAACATAAGGCAAAGATGGCGACCCAAATATCTCTAACAAAAAAAGACAGAATTGTGTGGCAAAGGAAGAGGGAGGCCTTTCCCCAGCAGTGGAAAAAATCAGACATATTCAGTAAGGTCCAGAGTACGCAGTACGTAAGTACTAATGTTTACTCGTGAAAGGTACTGTTACAAGATAAGGCAACGCCATCTAGTGACGAGAGGAAGAACTAGTAGTAACTGGTAGCGCCATCTAGTATCGAATAACGGAACTAATCTTCTCGAAAGCCCGAAGCGACTAGAAACTTCCATACGACAGTATGGAAGTTTCTAGTCGCTTCGGGAACAATGAGTTCGAAAGTCGATTGTTCTGGAAGATTCTCGAAGTATCTGGAACAATATGGAACGTTCTAGAAAGATCTTCCGTGCTATATAAAAAGCGGTCGGGCTCGTCGTGAGTCTTTCGATTTGGAAGCGACACAGAGCGATCGGAAAAGGAAAATAGTGCGAAGTAATAGAATTGTTTAAGAAGTGTTTTTGTAATAAAGTGTGATTAATTAAAGTCTGCTGTTTTAGTACATTGTGATACAAGGGTGGAAAGTAGGTTATTGCAAACGAGATGTCATTAACAAGCCCGAGCCGAAGGCGAGGGTTTTTAATGACACGAGTTTGCAATAACCTACACACCCGTGTATCACACGACGTTTTTCAATACAGTTGTGAGAAATAGTAAAAACAAATCAAAGAATTAGATTTGTTTATACACAAAAAAAAAAATATGGCGCGTTTTTGCAACTGGACATATTTTTTTACAAAGAAAACAGCCTATACAGCCTATTCGATTTTTGACAAACGTTGATGTGAAAATAATTAACTTAAAACTGGTAATTAAATGTATTTAAAAACTTTTGAGAATTCAATGCTAAAACGTACGGAATCATTCATTTTTCCTCGTAGAAAATCTATCCCATTTTATTCTATGTAAGAAAACTCCTTGCTACTAAACTTTTTTAAACTGACTTATAAATTTAAAACTAAATTGCAAACATAATGATCGAGCTCGTAAACAAAAGTCACGACCGCGTAATAGAAAGATGCCTATGTGTAAGATTTAACTTTCGAATCATAATTATAGCCTCTGAAAGTACGCCATGTTTAACAACTGTATTGAAAAAATAATTTACCCCTGAACCCCAGCTCGTAACAGTACTTTCACGAGGTAAAGACGTATAGGAAAGTTAAAGGAAAGTCCTTGACAATCTGCACTGGAAAATGCAAACGAAGAAAACCGCAATGTGTTTCCTCACGAAATGACGTCTTAGAAACGTTGTAACGTATGCACCTTAGGGAACGTAAAGTACTCTGAGAATAGCAGAATTAGTCTATTGTTTCACTACTAGGTTACAGGCTTCCTCTCGTGTCAGTGGACTGTATTCCACCAAACGTCCCAGTGCGTGTATGTCATCATAATATCTTCGAATTTTTGTTTCTAGGGCATGTAGGTTTCCCGGGGGACACGGTGGAGCATACGGTGGAGATCTGCCCCTCTTGGGCTGGGCACCGCCGTGTCCTCGTGAACGCGATCGGCGCTGGCAACCCCTCGCGTCCGGCCCTGGTTCAAACCATGTTACGGAGCAGGAGGGTATGGGAAACTGTCTCCTCCTTTTGCGAAGCAGTAATGCTCGCGAAGGAGGAGGCGGAACGCGTTCGGGAGACGCAACGGAGACGCCCTCACGTCCCTAGCCACCGCAGGAGACGCTCTGAGCGTCGGCAGTTGCAAGCCTATTCCCGGTCACCGTAGGCGCGGGCTTGCGGACAGCGACTAATGGGTAGCTCGCCGTCCGATACGGACCAGGCCCGAATGGACGGCGCGTTGTGTTCCACGCGCGCCTCAAAGAGATGTCAGCAGAACTGACGGGGTCCGCTAGGGCCGATGCCTGTCTGGGTCGCGGATAAATTTGAAAAAGAGTTACCGCGGCCCTGGCTCAAGCAACTGAAGGAACACGGGTGGGTTTTAGTCAGTAAAAGTCTGACACCGCCTCACCTAGAGCGGGAGAAGTCATTGGATGATTTCACAAACAAAAAAAAAGAGCTTGTTGGTTTCCTCAATAGGTTTTCCTTCAGAGTTTTGAGATCAGTGGTGATTAAATCTATAACAAACCTTGGCAGAATTTTAACTGAATGGGTAAATTATGGACAAAATTACGAAAATACCTGTCCATGGATATGGTTAAGGCGGAACTCCAGACAAGAATTAATTTTAATCTCTCTTGCTCTGAACTTTTTAAATGCAAAAATTATAGATGACATAAAAAAAAATAGAAAACATACATAAATAAAAAAAATATGGTTTTGTTTTTATGTCCCGGATTAGACGCCAGCAAATCTGGCAACCCTACTTCCTGGGTATAAATGTACAAGTCGTAAGTCGGTACCCTTGGGCCACTAATTGCTCTATACCTACTTAAGTCTTAATTGCCGTGTAATGGAGAACGAAATAAATGCCGTGAAATTAACGATTAACTGCTTTAAGAATCCCTACAAGTTTCACGAGCTAAAAACCTAAAAAAGCTACTTTTTCAGCGCAAATTTCTCAATAACTACAAGATATATAATAAATATTTTAATGCAATTTTTTGCGTCACATAGTTATCTAGTAAATGTACAATATTTTTTTTTTTGATAACTGCTTAAATTAAATTAGAAAAAATAAATTCCTAACACACGTTTTTCAATTGCTTTTTCAGGTTACTAGTAACTACTAGCCACCAATAGCTAGCTAGTAAGCCATCAATTTTGTTTTTCAAAGTTTATAGTCGTATTTGTACTTAATACAAATGTTGTCCACGCAGAAGAAAAGCAATTTTATCATGTGGGAAAGCGTCGTTCGTCTACGCGTAAGAATTTGTTGAATATAAAAATAACTGGTAAATAATTTGAAATTTGAGGTGTTTATCAATCGAATCCAATTTTTTTAATAATTGTCTAAATAATTATAAGTCAGTGAAATAATGCCTTATAAACCGTTGCGCTTGCGCTTGGCATTCAGAATTCAGTCTCGCTCAAGGGCTTGTAGACGACAGACCTGTATAGTTTTTATTTACGTCATTATTTTTATTATCATATATCATGTACTTATTGAGAAATGATCGCTGAAAAAGTAGCTGTTTTCTGTTTTTGGCTCGTGAAACTTGTAGGGCTCTTAATAAGCCCATTAGATTTTATATAACTATTCTAATTATTTTTGAATTGTGATCAATTCGAAACTCTTAACCTCTTAATTCCCTCATAATTCCTTATTTTACTTCGCCATTTTGGATTTGGATGAGGCTGTAGTGGCATCTATATACCGCCACATACGAACTATAAAAGGACTTGACGTCATGCATTTATATCCTATCGCGCTATCAAAGTTCTGCGCGCGATGTCTACATATAAAACAGTCAAGCAAGCATTGTGCGTACAACTAAGGAGTGGAATTCCCTGCCGGAGATTTTGTTTCCTAATAGCTACAATCTTGGGGTCTTTAAGTCAAGAGTGAATAGATTTCTTTTAGACACGCGTGCTTTACCGTCATCTACATCATCGCTTACCATCTGGCATGACGTGATAGAAATCAAATGCGAGTCTATGGTTAAATAAAAATAAAACAACCGTTGAACTGTTGCTCACCAGACCCAAACCCTTCTAGCAAAAATGACATTTGTAAAACCCGCAAATAATATTTCTGTCATTGGTTTTCAATGTGTGCTGTCTGTCAGAAAGGATTTTGTAACTCTGTTAGACAGACTGTAGCCAAGCTTAGATAATTTATGAAGTAAAAACTTTGATATTGCTCAAGCAAAATAGGCGAAGACAGGAAGCTTTTGATGTTGATCAGCTGGACAGAAAAAATGACAAACGGAGAAGAAAAAGGGTAGAATACAAGGTCTGGGGGGTGACCATAAGCTCTTAGAGTGGTATCAATTTGAGATCGAGTAAGTGACAGACGTATACAAGTCATATACATCTGTCCCTTATTCGATCTCAAATTGATACCGCTCTAAGAGCTTATGGTTACCCTCCAGATTAGATTTGTCAGCGAAGCTCCTCAGTCGTGATGCAGCCCTTAACTTTAAAATCAGTTGGCAGATTAGAATTTATAATTTAATGATGATAAAATGATTTTTTAACCTGATACTAGGCACAACTAGATAAACTTGAGCGTCTTCAAAACCTTTGCATAAGATTTATATTTGGCCTGCGCAAATATGATCACATTTCTGAATTTCGGACAAAGCTCAAGTGGCTTCCCATACGTCTTCGCCGGGATTCTCATATTTTATTTCTGCTTTACAGTATTCTATACAATCCTACAACCCCCTCTTATCTCAAAGAACGTTTCAAGTTCCTTCATGACACACATAATAGATATCTGAGGTCATCGGAAAACTTGGGACTAGAGATGCCGATGCATTCCACCAGCTTTTACGACAAATCTTTTACGGTTCAAGCGGTGCGGTTGTGGAATGCTTTGCCCGTGTCAATAAGGCGTGCTCAATCTCTGTCCATTTTTAAAACGATGGTAAAGAATCACTACCTCTCTCTTTAATAGTTGTTATTCTTGATTTCTAGGTATTTTTTTTCCATACTTATTACTGTATTTATTTGTCTATATAATATAAATATATATGTATTTATTTATTTTTTATTTATAAATAGTACACCAAAGACTACCTACAGTACTGTCTTTCCTTTCATTTTTTAAATCCATCCAAAGGTTGTCTTGAAAAGATCGCTTTTAGCGATAAGGCCACCCATTGTGTCACCCAGTGTAATGTTTTCTTCGTCTATACTTTCTGTAACTTATATGGTGTACATAATAAAGAGTATTCTATTCTATTGTATTCTACTTCTAAAGTTGCGCGGAGGTTCGATAATTTAACTAGACGAGAATCAAGGTTACACTAGTCGATCATTCTACCATACAAACGTAGTCTGGCGATTACGCCACTGTTTGACGATGTACATTCAAAATAAAAATGATATCAATTTGTCTCATCATTATCTAGCCCTGTATGGAACCTAAAAATAAAAAATAAATATTTATTTGAAAGTTATGAGCGTCGAAAGTTCCACATTTCGACACTAATTTTAACGCATTTTTGGGTGCATGTAAATATCATAAGATGACGGAAAATTTCAAAACGGCCACCATACAGGGATAGATTAGTAGTTCAACAATGCAAATAATTTTATTTTGAGCATATACGACTCCCAACTACAACTTCGGCTCCTGTTGTCGGTTGATATAAAATGAATTATAACCCCGCGCACAAAATAGTTCATGCCGTCGACTAGTGTAACCTTAAAGGTACAAGGGAAGAGATAGATGTTGTGATGAGCAGTAGGAAGCTAGTTCGCGTACGAATACACACTTTTGCAAATTTGTAGCGAAATGGATAATGATTTAGGACGAAACCGAGCGCGCGAAATTTTATAAAAAGACCTTTGGCAGTCTAGATATCATGAAAAAACGACTACTTTTGCAATTTTCCGTCTTCTTATGGTATTTATTTGAGCCCAAAAATGCGTTAGAATTAGTGTTGAAATGTGGAACTTTCGGCGCTCATAACTTTCAAATATTTTCTTATTTTACTTTTTTGCTTCCATACAGGGCTAGATAATGATGAGACAAATTTATATCACTTTTTATTTTGAACGTACATCGTCAAACAGTGGAATAATCCCTAGACTACGTTTGTATGGAAGAATTATCGACTAGTGTGACCTTAATAATGAAATTTCAAGGACGCGTCACGTTTCTCACAATTCGTTACATGAAAGAGAAATAAGATAAAACTCCTTCCTGCTCTCACACGAAATCTCTCATATTTTTAGTCGTAAGAAGTCTTCTATGTGCGGTGCTGCGTGCGCAATTGTTTACTAATAATTAATCATACTACTGTTGTTGATTTTGAAATTGATTTTACGAGTGAAAATCGTTTTATCATCATCACATATCGATAACTACACATCACGAATTCACGACTGAGACAGTTTCGCTGACTATAGTCTCCGCTAGTTAACAAAATAATAAAGTCATGTATCCGACTTGTATCTTACGTAACTTGAAACCATGTTTTTTTTTAATTTTCGTTTCAAATAAAAGGTATAGGCGTAGAACCATTTTATCCGTTTGAATCGTGTAAATCGGTCCACGCGTTTATGAGATATTAACTCATTACTGAATGCCAAGTGAAAGGGTCACGGACGCCCCTTACCACGATACGTTTGTTTTGATCGTGTTAGCGACACTGCCTTTACATTTTTTTCGTATCGTTTTGAAATATTGAAATACATTGGTAGACAGGTGTTAACGACTTTTATTTTTTGTTATCTGGCGGTGACTAATTTAATTTGACCTTAGTCCCTAGACAAAGTGACATCCTATTAGCGATACGATTATCAATACGGTCAAAATGTATGGGATTGACAAGCACTACCGATCAAATAACACTCCAACCAATACAATCCCATTTGTATGGCAATCCCGAATAAGGCGCTTCTGGATTTACCATACAAATGAATGCGACCATCTCATATTCACGCGATGATCTCTATATATGTTATGGACCAAGTGATTAATAGGGCATTATTCATAATGCCCAGACAATTTGAAAAATTCCCAATATGAGTAGGCAATATGATAAAAACTATTGAAATAATGACTTGTGTGAGTAGGGAGTATGACAATAATTATAATTATGGATTTTAAGTGTACATGACTAATGTAAAATGTTATGTAAATGTACACTTGAAATAATTAAATTGACCGGGCTTTCTGAATAATGCCCATCAATTATTGGGCCGGGTAATAAGAAGATGTGCTTTTTAAATTATTTGAATGTTGTTATTGATTTTAAAATAGAATAAGAAAGGGGAAATTATTAACCGAGGGAAAAATATACTGAATGGGCGACTATTATACTAAGTAAGTAACTATTTATCCGATTTGAGTAATACCTTTTAGGAGATTTTTGTGAGCTGCGGTAATAATATTGTTACATACTTTAATTGTATTTGGGTTTCTATTTTTTCTATTTTAGAATATTATTATTTTGAAAATAGCTGAACAACTATCGAGGCGACATCACTGTGCAGTGCGGGAGTTCGGGTTTATTCGTGTCCAAGAGCGAGCGAAGCGAGCTCGGGAACTTAGGGCACCCCGACACGGATAGGTTAGGTTCGAAGGGGATGACGGGAGCTGAAGTGAGCGAGCAAAGCGAGCGAACTTATCTCCCGTCATCTCCTTCATGTTAGGTTACTTTAGACCCTGCAGACAGAAAAAGGAGCCCTGTCGACAAACTTATATTTTCAAGTCACTGTTTTAAACATTTGTATTCGCCCACTGTTTGTCGCCCACTTAGTATTTCAGTAAGCCATATTCAGTATTTTTTACACCTTTAATTTGAATTTTTTTTTGTTCGTTTAAATACTAGCCATAAGAAAGTACCTACTATTTAAGCAAAATAGTCGATGCACCTTATATGAAGGAGATGGCGGGCGCCGAGTTTGCTCGCTTTGCTGACGCTGGCGCCGAGTTTGTGCCTGGGAGTCCTAAGCTCCCGAGCTCACTTCGCTCGCTCTTGGACTAATTCATTGCCCATATTATCAAATTGCCCAACCGTTACATAGCAATACACATAATGACACGACAATGTGATAAATATAGAAGTTTAAATCAGTATTCATTACATTCCCCGATTTGACTTGACTTAATTCATAAATAAATAAATTAATCACTTGGTTCATTACATATACATATTAGAACGACGCCATAGATAATCGTTATCACTGATAATAATATAATGCCTCTTTATCCAGGGCCTATTGTAAATCTTGTGGGTATGTTCAGCAGGAAAAAATGAGGATAAATTAGGCAAGGATTTAAAGGTACTCCCTTGAACTCACTTCATCAATGGGGGGACCACCTTGGTTGGGAGTCTTTGGAGTTGGTTTGCCGAACAATATCTCCAGCAGTGCTGGATCTAGAGTGGTGATGCCCTGGTCAATAATATTGCACTAAGTAGTGGGTAAAGATAGGGTTACCAGATGTATAAATTGGACCCTGAAACACAGTTATACTCGGTCAACATAACTGTGCACTTGGGTCTGTCAATGCCGATCTCGCGTCCAACTCGCTATTGGAGCACGAGGCGAGCGCGGGGCGTCGCGCGGGTAAGCGGGAGTGGTATCGAAGTGCACGGTTATTTTGATCGTGAATTACTGTTACCTAGCTCAGGTACTACTACTATTTTCAAACAGCTGT
Source organism: Orthosia incerta (assembly GCA_948252205.1). NCBI lineage: Eukaryota > Metazoa > Arthropoda > Insecta > Lepidoptera > Noctuidae > Orthosia > Orthosia incerta. The sequence continues at coordinate 16,033,286 of OX411769.1, read as the reverse complement.
AACTCCAGAAATCCAGAATCAACAGTGGCGACCACCAAAGAAGCGCCGAGGCAATGAAGCTCGACAAAGTCCTGGCGAATGAATTTAACTGTCTTGTATCCCGCAACGAAATTAATCAGAAAAGAATAACGGAGGAGTCGGAAAAAATAACATAATTTCCATAAAAACAACTAATGGGTCAGGGTTTCATTAGTTTTTTAAACAATTTATTATTATTATTAAACTGAAAAGTTCGGACAGAAAACCTGGATTTCACAACCATTCGATTCCATTCCGAAACGAACGTGGTTTAGTCAGTTTCGTTTAGGGAGAATCCTGATCAAAGCCTAAAAAACTTGATATGCCAGGACAATTCCTGACGTCTGGTAACCATAGTGAAGACCCATGATGCTGGTGTATTTTAGACCTCGTTTTTGGCTTGGATTGGTAACTAAATAAAGACGGATATGACTTTAAGACGTAATCCTAATAGAACACGATATTCTTCGTCTAAAGCCCTTTAAACACTTTTGAAATTTTTAATGAACAGATTATACGGTATAGTTCGATTCAAACTTAATGGCGGCTCGGAACACACCGCGAGTCGCTGCACAGTAGCAAATTTATGTATAGCTAACTTGGCAAGAGTCGGTCGGTCGGTCTTGTCGGGTTGGTCGGTCGGTCGGGTCGGGTGTTTTAGGTCTCTTTGGTTACCAAGCAGGACAGGACGCGGGGAACGTTTAGCACCGTTCCGAGCGCGCGATTGGTTGGTCAGTTGACACAAGGATCGACTGACCAATCGCGTTGCGTCCACGTTCCGTTCGCTCTATAAGGTTTGTTGGTCAGTTCGCGCAATATGCGCGATTTTAACCTCACTATGCCAAGATCTTGCCAAGTTACGTGCCAAAAACTATGCTCGGGGTTAAGGGTGGGGTACTGTGCAGCACGTAACGCACTTCCAAGCCGCTACTAAATTTGAACCGACATGTTTTACGTTGCTTTTATGCACTTTTATACAAAATTCTCTAAAAACTTACATCCTCCAGCGGTTGTCTCGTCGGTACAGGAGGTGTAGGGGGTGTCCCGAAGATGCCTTCCAGGACTGAGGGGTCGAGGGTCGTCTGAGCTGCAGCCAGCACCAGGACTCCCGCTATCAGGAGGAGTTTCATTTTACCTGGAAATGATGGAAGACGAATATTGAAATTAAGGAAAGAAATAAAAATAAATACTGATTTGTGGACCCATACAGGAGACTTGAGAGATTAACAAAAAAATAAATTGAGGTTTGAGATGTCTTTATTTCCTCTAAGAAATTACTTCACTTACATGAGAAATGATTAACTAATTTAAATATACATTATTGATTTACGTACATCTTACTTTACCAGTTTACGGAATATCTTTTAAATTGGTCCAATTTTGGAGGAGGAAAGAGACGAGAGCCAAACCTCGAATTATGACTTTTTGCTAAGGAAATTTAGTCGGCGCTCTCTGTGTACAACAATAACTCGCAGTAGTTATAGTTCTGGACTGCTCACACTCTATTAAATATAGTTTCTGGGTAATAGTTGTGCAGGCGAAAAGTAAATACGAGATTTGACTTGTATGCCCATATTCTAAGTTCAATTCAGAGGCCTGTGGGGTTCCCAGAGGCGGCTTAATTAACTCTGACACCAGACGTGACCACATCCTCACACAAAAAAGAAAGAAGATTCTAAGTTCGTTTGAAGGACGTTCACACAACTCAGTCTCCATGAAAACGGAAAATACCCACGATGAACGTCAATAAAGAAGAAGCTATGTTATAATTTAATGATACGAAGTGCTGTCGAGTTGGACATGACTTGGAATATAGAGGTAAGTCCCCGACTAAGAAACAGTCGAATTTTGGAATAACTATTCTTTTTGTGTAAAAACCCAAACCGGTTTACGATCACTCTGTTGTCTCTCTATCAGTGTATCTCGAGAACATTGAGAGTTATCAAATTGTAATGAATTTCAAGGGCATAGGTTAACAACCTAACAATTTCCGTTTTATACAAAGACTAGCTGACCCCTGCGGCTTCGCTCTCGTCAACTGGTTATCAATCTATCTACCACTACCTACCTACCCTACAAACAAACAAACTCTTCAGCTTTATAATATTAAGTATAGATTATCATAAAAAAGGTTATAGTGAGCACAGATAATATAGTAGTGAGTCAATCTTAAAAGATAGACATATGCTGTCCCAGACTTTTTTTTAGAACTTTTAAAGAGGAACAATTCCATTATACATGATATTTACGTAACTTAGGGTTACACTAGTCGATCATTCTTCCATACAAACGTAGTCTGGGAAAGAGTATTTTAATGAAAGATCGCTAGAAAAAGGAATCTGGTATAGAACGATTCAAAGTGAACCCCCTCGTATTCCCTGGTTTGCCAACAGTGTACTTAATAGAAAATTTGTCATAATAGCTCACAGACTCCGGTCTGGACACATTCCTTGCAATAAGTTTAGGCATCTTATGAGAATAAAACCTAGCCCAAACTGTACCGAGTGCGGTGTTGTAGAGGATGTATACCACTTGTTGGTGGAATGAGTCAGGACCAGAGCTGGGAGAGAGGCTCTGATGAATAGATTTAATATTAAATTAATAGATTTAGGAATTTTCCAAAGTATCTTGTCAGCGCCTCTGTCGGAAGCAGCCATTTTAGTTTATAAAATTATAGATAAGATAGAATAAGTGTACATTTATGTATGTGTATAGGCTTAGGTTATGATGGGGCTGGCATGGTCTTAATTGTGACTAAAAGCCCCTAAATAAAAGAAGATTAAAAAAAAAAAACGTAGTCTGGCGATCCGGCCGTCTGTCTATCTGCCACCAGGCTGTATCTCATGAACCGTGATAGTTAGACAGTTGAAATTTTCACAGATGATGTATTTCTGTTGCCGCTATAACAACAAATACTAAAAACAGAATAAAATAAATATTTAAGTAGGGCTCCCATACAACAAACGTGTTTTTTTTTGCCGTTTTTTGCGATAATGATACGGAACCCTTCGCACTCCGGTTTTTGCCACTACCATCAATGTTTATCTTTTTTGGTTTACGATTTACGATGCGTCTACGTCAAGCCACAAGTCACAAGCTCCTCCGAGCTTGTTGCGAACTAATGACAGTCACACGGGTCAAAATTCAAGGTTAAGCAACAACTGCCGAGGTCGTGACTCGAAAACCGGGCTAAGATTTATAGTTCTTTGAGTTTTGACATTCGTATGGATATTCAAAAGGCAGGCAATTGACACCAGTCTACTTAAATGGTATCATGTTTGCTATACTTCATAAAAGATAGCTTGATCTCTGCGACATATGTCAAACTGACGTATACGTTATTGTTAGCCTGTCAAGCGCTATTGTCACTGTATTGATACTGACAGCTGTCGCATAGATCAAGCTTTCTTTTAGGAAGTATAGTTATTAGCTTGTATTGTGTCTCAGATTGACAGTCACTCTATGTTTAAAAAAAACCAGCCAAGTGCGAGTATGACTCGCGCACAGAAGGTTCCGTATAAACAGCTATATTTACCAAAATAAATAGGTAACATTACTAACGATCGTATACAGTGACAGCACTGAACATTGCTCTATTTTTATTATTATAAGCTCACTGCAATGAAATGACAAAATTAACTTTGCCGTTCGAAAACTGTTGTCCCCATACATCCTTTGTTCCCGTTGAGTTACGCCATTTTGTGTTACACTGTTACCCATTGGGATAATAATTACCGATTAGTAACACTAACTCAATGCCACGTTTTTTTTTTCCATTCATTTACACTGTAACCTAATACTATGTAATAGGGTTGCACACGCGCACGGTTGGCGCAGTGGTAGAGCAATTGACTGCTGCGCTGCGTGTCGTGGGTTCGATTCCCGCACGGAACAAATATTTGTATGACCTACAGATAGTTGTTTCGGCTCTGGGTTTTGTGTATGTGAGTTTATATGTTTTTAAACGCACCCACAATACAGGAAGAAATTCCTAGTGAGGGGCAAAGTAATTAAAAAAAAAAAAAAAAAAACAAATGACAAAGTCGACGGGGCTCCCATTTCTGTCTGCAGGGTTTAAAGTAACCGGAGATGACGTGAGCTGAGTTCGCATGCTTTGCTCGCTCTCTTCAGCTCCCGTCATCCCCTTCGAACCTAACCTATCCGTGTCGGGGAGCCCCGAGTTCCCGAGCTCGCTTCGCTCGCTCTGCACAGCGATGTCACCTCGTCGGTTGTTCTGCTATTTTATATATAACTAGCTGTTCCCCGCGGCTTCGCTCCCGTGGACCACAGGACCCGTTTTCGGGACAAAAAAATTGCCTACAGAATATCAATATTGAACCTAATTTTGGACAGTTTTGTATGCAAAATATTCTTTGATTTATATATGCTATTTCAGTTATGAAGAAATTCTAGCCATACATTTTTCTGTGTAAAAATATTTTTAAATATATAAGTCAATTGACTTATATATTAGATATTTTTTAATCTATGGCTTATATATAGTTCCCGAGCTCGCTTCGCTCGCCTGTCATATTTTATGATGATCGATGTAGGTAATCCGAAAATAGTTTTGGATTACCTACATCGATCATCACAAAATTAATATTCATATTTAATTGCGTAACGGTTTTTCCTACGATATTATAATATATAAAATTCATAATCATAATAAAAATGGTTGTGGTCATAATCCGTAGTTTTATCGGCTACACTGATTTAATTATTTGTAACTTAATTATGTTTTTATCGATTACCTTAATTAAATGCCTTAATAAAATGGAATTGCAAAGAAAACATCAATACACAGGTCTATTCGAAGTCGATTTTATTCTGCCCACATTTTACGCGAGTTATGTCATTATACCTTTTAGATAGTAAAGGCACAGATAATATAATACTATCATACAGATCCCTTGCAAAGAAACCGTGCCGACGTAACTAGCGTTTTTACTGATAATTTGTCTAAGATCATCGATCGCGTTCGATTCCGTTCCACGGATATTGATGGTGTTAGCGGCGACTTGCAAGTAAAAGGGATTACTTGGTTCGTGAATACTTTTTTATTAAATATCAAAATGTGTTACAAAACAAACAAGAAATGAAAACCAGCCACAGGTAGTAGGGCCAAGTAGTCAAATTATTATTCTTCGTGCTTTCAGCATTATAACATTTGTTTGCCTGTCTACTTGTTTTATTCTACGAAAAACGATTTTGCACGAGACCTCTAGTGGTTGAAGTAGGTATATTATGCTGTCAAGATAATCACAAGTCATCTATCAAACAAGATGACTTGTAACATTATTATGAAATTCATAGAATACTCGTACCTAATTGTATCTAATTGTATTTAGCGCGAGCCTATCATAGATAAAAAAAAACTATATTAAGCGGACTATTTTTCACATCCATCGCAGCTTATTTTTTATTTTTATTTTAATCTCATGATATTTGGGGGCCCCTCAATAAACCGGGGCCAGGAGGGGCACGTGCCCCTTATGCCCCTATGGTAAAGACGTAACTGCACTTTGCACGATCGTCGGACTTCCCGCTCAGCTGCCGCGCTTGCAGACACTTTAGTCTAGTTAGTTAGATAGACCAACTAGGCAATCAAAAGGTAGGTTTTTATTTAGCGAACTGCTAAATGTGCATCCTTATATAAATTCACACCTTTTATCCCATGGGAGTAGGCAGAAACTACAGAATGCCACCTGCTACGATTTTTACTACATTCTTCAGCTTCATTTTCAATATATTCTAGACATCTATACAAATAAATACAATTGAAGTGTATTTTTTAGGGTTCCGTACCCAAAGGGTAAAATGGGATACTATTACTAGACTCCGCGGTCCGTCTGTCTGTTTCCCCGCTGTATCTCATGGACCGTGATAGCTAGACACTTGAAATTTCACAGATGATGTATTTCTGTTGCCGCTATAACACCAAATACTAAAAACAGAAGAAAATAAATATTTAATGGGGGCTCCCATACAACAAACGTGATTTTTGTAGTTTTTGCGATAATGGTACGGAACCCTTCGTGCGCGAGTCCGACTCGCACTTGGCCGGTTTTTTTGTAATAGGTACCTACATACATACAAATAAATCAAATTGAAGTGTGTGTTTGTAATGTCAAAATATCAGCTTTAACTAAATTCATTTTATCATGTTTTTTGGAAACTTTTCGCTTGTCTGTCTGTTTGTTTCGGCTTATCTTCGAAACGGTTGAACCGATTTTGACGGTAAATTCACTGGCAGATAGCCGATTTTATAAGAAGTTACTTAGGCTTTTATTCAGGCAAAAGAATTAGGGTGTCGAGAATATAAAAAAGACCAGCCATGATAATGGTACGGAACCCTTCGTACGCGAGTCGCACTCACACACACGCCATTTGTTGTTATAGCGGCAACAGAAATACATCATCTGTGAAAATTTCAACTGTCTAGCTATCACGGTTCATGAGATACAGCCTGGTGACAGATAGGCAGACAGACAGACAGACGGACAATGGAGTCTTAGTAATAGAGTCCCGTTTTTACCCTCTAGGTACGGAACCCTAAAAAAACCCTTGATAGTTTTAGTTTTACGAGTTTGTCGCGGACGAAGTCGCGGGCAACAGTTAACGCTAAATATAATAGCTGATGAAGATCAAAATGACGATATAATAACATATATATCATTCTGTTCGTGCTATTTAATGATACTGCCGTCATAACTACGTACCCATGTTGTTTATTACCATAATTACATTCTGCGAAAAAAATAATCATTGTCTTCCTAGCCATTACTACCCAACTACGATGATTTGACTGACAGTCTATCCGGATGCAGCCGAGTGCCAGCACCTTTAACCTCCAACGAAGAAAGAGGGGAATACCGATATTTTGTTTTTTTTTTTGTTTGAATGGTGACTTTGTAGTCTTCTTTTTACCCGACTGCCAAAGGAGGGTAATGTGTTTATCAGTCTATGTATGTATGTTTGTTACTATGTGGCGTTCTAGAGACCGAACGCGTTGGCCGATTTTGATGGTTCTAACGTCAATCGATTCGTCTTAACCCTGCGAGTGTCACTGGCTTTAATTTGGATTAAAATTGGAAAATATAAAAGTGGCGGATTTTGGGCGCCATATTGTGGGGGCCCAAATTTTATTTTTCTTCCATACCCATCGTGTGGGGTAAAAAAAATAAAGGGTTTTAAGAGGTGATTTCAAAAATATGTAATACTTATATGTTTAAATGTACCTAATCCTCTATATAAAAAAAAACCAAAAAGTTATAAAAAAAAATCAAAAAACTCGACTGCTTAATAAAACGAACTACAAAGATGTGAACAAGATGAAAATCATGCTCTGCAGTCGGAGGATACATGTTCGCGAGCTGGCTGACCAAAACGAGATGTATCCTCCTTATCTTTAGATGAAATCGGTTCAACCGTTCAAAAGTACTTTCGCATTTTACTCTTTGAATCTGGGTTTTTAGGGTTCCGTACCCAAAGGGTAAAAACGGGACCCTATTACTGAGACTCCGCGATCCGTCTGTCTGTCTGTCTGTCTGTCCGTCTGTCACCAGGCTGTATCTCATGAACCGTGATAGCTAGACAGTTGAAATTTTCACAGATGATGTATTTCTGTTGCCGCTATAACAACAAATAAAATTAATATTTAAGGGGGGCTCCCATACAACAAACGTGATTTTTTTCTCGATATTAATAACGGCAACAGGTAGACGCTTGAAATATTCAAAGAATATTTAGTTTTATATTCACTTCAAAAAATAATAATTATTAAATTAAAATAAAATAAATTAAGGGGGTTCCCATACAACAAACGTGATTATTTTTGCCGTTTTTTGCGATAATGGTACGGGAACCCTTCGTGCGCGAGTCCGACTCGCACTTGGCCAGTTTTTTTTCACAAGATATCGTGTCATAATTACGTGTTTCGATAGATTGTCGATTGAAGCGTGTCTGCTACTAGGTATGTTTTATATAGGTAGTTAAAAAACATGAAATTATAATTAAATTCAAATTAAAAAAAAAACGATTTAAAAAAGCTAAAAATAAAAAAACTTTTTCACAAAAAAATTCTATCGACTTCCAAATAAGAAAACTACAAAGTGAAAAATAATTTTATTTTTGGAAGTCGGTGTCTTTCAAAGGAACATTTTTTTTCCTTATGGACACAGAATAGGTACGCAAGTTGTTTAGTAAGTTTCCTATAACGCCAGAATAGATTACCCGAATATCATGAAACTTGAACAAAACCGATCAAATGAGAGATCTGCTTATCCCTTAAGAGCGTACTGGCGTGATGTTATGTCATGAAATGGTATAAACAATAAACAGACATGCGATTGCAGCAGTCCCGAGAGATTTGCCGTTATTTATTGAAGAGTTCTGTTGTATATCTTCGAAGTTCTTTATCAAATCTTCACCAAATTAAAATAAGACCAATTTCGAAACATACTCTTTCAAACAAAAAAATAATTTTCAAAATCGGTGCACAATTGACGGAGATATCGGTGAAAATACACAAAAAAAAAAAAAAAACAAGTAGTCGAACATAGAACCTCCTCCTTTTTCAAAAGTCGGTTAAAAATAAACCTCGTTCACTTGTAGGGGAACCGCCAACGTTTACAGCAGTTTATTTTATATACTAAGCAGCCTTATTGCGTAAGTGAATTCGGCAGGGCAAAGGGTATGACTCCATGAAAGAATATAACAAATTGCTTTTAAATAATTAGGTACTGCCAAAAATTATCGTACGCGTTCATTGGTGAAAAGTTTTTTTATTCAGTAAACGATGACATATCCATGTTTTAAAAATTGATATTAGTTTTTTATATTATTTATAAAAACTCTCGCTCACGCTTGACCACTATCTCACCTGATGGTAAGCGATGATGTGGTCGACGATGTAGAAGAAGAAACCGAAGAGGTTGTAACTATCAGGAAACACAGTCTCTGGCAGGGAATTCCTTCGCACATTCCCCGAAATGTAACCGATAAAAAATAGACAAGACTGGCAACTTGACGCCGATGTTCAAGGGTCTGGGGGGAGACCATAAGCTCTTAGAGCGGTATCAATTTGAGATCGAGTAAGTGACAGATGTATACAAGTCTTATACCCTAGTCATCTTATAGTACTTCTGTCCGTTATTCGATCTCAAATTGTCACCCCCCTGATGTTGATATGATATTGTTTATATGCTTGTAATGTTATTGAATTTTGAACTGTATTTAATGTTTAATTTATATTAGGAAAATTTTTGTATAATGATTTTAATGAATGTGATTTTATTTATTTACTAATGATTTCAAACACAATGTGAATTGTTTCTGAATAAAAATTAAAGATACTCTTTTCTAAAGAGTCAATAATTTTTGGCAATACCTAATTATTTAATGGGAATTTGTTATAGTCTGTCATGGAGTCTTAGTATTTGCCCCGCCGAATTAATTTACGCAATCAGGGGCCGGTGACACGATATTATTTGCACGGGAAAGAAAAAACCAGCCTAGTGCATGACGGACTTCGCACATAGGGTTCCGTACCAAATGTAGAATACTCTACTGATTTATCAATAATTTATATTTTTTGGAAAATATACGTAATAAAAAACATTATCACCAAATTTCAAGTTCATGTGTCTATTGGGAGTTAAAAAAATATGCGGTACAAAATTTTGTGACAGACGACGGACGGACAGACGGACATGTGAGTGACAACAATTTTACTCCGTTTGGACCAGGCGCGGATACAGAGGGGGTGCAACGGGGTCAATTGCCGCCTCCTGTGCCTCGACCAAACTGGTAGTATGAATGGTTACAGAAAATCGATCTAGAACCGAGGCGGGGCGCTAAACTTTTCGCGCTGAATGAATGAAGAATGGTCAAAGCTATATCATCTAGGTAAAGATAAAGATATATATATTTGCTCAAACACGTGTATACATGCAAGAATAAACAAAACGTGATAAAATACAATGAGTTCGGACATGTTTGCCACATACTATGGCGTGCAAATATTTTGGCAGTGTTTATCAATGAACAATTACAAAAAATAATTTAATCACAATAATTACAAAATAGGTTGGTATCTATGAAGTCTCTAAATTTTCAAGAACCACAGTTTTATAAAACCACAATGGTTTTCAAGCTTAAATTTAAACAAAAATTCTACTGGAAAACTAAAGCGAGGAGGTTATTGATAAAGATGCAGGAACAGCGTTTTTTTCAATGATGCCCCTCGAGAGCTTTCCCCCGCCCTCCTGAGCTAAATTCTGTATGCGCGTTTCCCTTCGGGTACGGAAGCCTAATAACCGATTGATCTTGGGACTTGCGTCCGATGTTCTGTCTACCCGTAACGACTGTCAAAGATCTTCAAATGACAGCCGGGACCAACGGCTTAATGTGCTTGCCGAGGCACGGAGGATACTCGAAATGTTTTTATAGTCACCCATACATACACAAACCAATCTCGACAATAATTGCTTAACCTTATAAGGCTCTGTCAGTGTCTAGACTCTAGGAAAGTGTCTATAATTTTAACTAAATTTTTAACCGACTTTCGAAAAAGGAGGAGGTTCTATGTTCGACTTCTTGTGTTTTTTTTTTCATGTATGTTCACCGATTTTGAATATTCTCTATTTGTTTGAAAGAGTATTTTTCGAAATTGGTCCCATTTTAATTTGGTAAAGATCTGATGAAGAACTTCGAAGATATACAACAGAACTCTTCAATAAATAACGGCAAATCTCTCGGGACTGCTGTAATCGCATATCTGTTTATTGTTTATACCATTTCATAACATAACATCACGCCAGTATGCTCTTAAGTGTTAAGCAGATCTCTCATTTGATCGGTTTTGTTCAAGTTTCATGATATTCGGGTAATCTATTCTGGCGTTATAGGAAATATACTAAACAACTTGCGTATTAGGTAGGTACAAATAAAAAGTGAAAAATAAAAAAAAACTTTTTTACAAAAAAATACTACCGACTTGCAAATAAGAAAACAACAAAGTGAAAAATAACTTTATTTTTGGAAGACGGTGTCCATAACGCAAAAAAAAATGTTACCTACGAAAGACACCGACTTCCAAAAATAAAGTTATTTTTCACTTTGTAGTTTTCTTATTTGGAAGTCGGTAGTAGTTTTTTGTTAAAAAGTTTTTTTTATATGACGTAAACTCTAGACTAGAGTTTACGTCACAAAATTTAGTTTTTCCCCTAGAACACGGAATCGTAAGTTTTTATTACTTAGAAACTATTGAATACCTACCTAGTGGAAAACTTGATCTGAACATTATAATCTTAGCACACATAGTTATAATCCGAAATACGTAGAAACTGGTATTTGAAGTTCAATAATTAAGGGGAACTGGTTTCAAATGTAGTTGTTTTGGAAACTATAAACTACCTACTAGTGGCTCTGTGAGCTGTAGACCTCACGAGTCAGTCTTTAGTTTTTTTTCTCGATTAACTCACGTTTTTGAAATATTTCAATCGACAAAAGATCAATTTAGTTATCGGTTGAGGAATTTACAAAATTTTGTTCCGAGGAATCTATTAACTTCGATAATGTTTAATATTATGTATATTTTACTAACAAATACCAATATTTTAATAAATCTGATTTTTCCTTTGAAATTGCCTCGTTTTTAACCAACTTCCCAAAAAGGAGGCGGTTCTCAATTTGATTGATATTTCTTCGATTACAACTAACTTGATTTTGCGGTTTGGCACGGAAACCTAAACGTGCGAATAAGTAAGACACGCATTTGGGCAGTTTTTAACCGGGTGCAAGGCAAGGGTTATGTTTTTTGCGCGTATCTTGTATGTATGTATGTATGTAATATTCTTTATTACCTCGTATCTTTCAAACCACTTGAGGGATTTTTATAATTAAGATTAAGACATCGTTAGATAGGTCGTGGCCACCCAAGTGTTCTTAAATATGTGCCGTTAAAAAAAACCGGCCAAGTGCGAGTTGGACTCGCGCACGAAGGGTTCCGTACCATTATCGCAAAAAACGGCCAAAACTTCACGTTTGTTGTATGGGAGCCCCACTTAAATATTTATTACATTCTGCTTTTAGTATTTGTTGTTATAGTGGCAACAGACATACATCATCTGTGAAAATTTCAACTGTCTAGCTATCACGGTTCATGAGATACAGCCTGGTGACAGACGGACAGGCGGACCGCGGAACCGGAACCGGAAACGTACGGCACTCTAAAAAAAATAGGTTTTTTTTATTTGCTTGAGGGTAGGTAATTAACTAATAGTGTTACCCAGTTACTGGGTTGTGGAGGTCAGATAGGCAGTTGCTCCATGTGAAGTGCTGTACCATAGTTATGAAAAAAACTTTTTACGAAAAATTAAACAGACTTTCAAAACAAAACGCTACAAAGCCAATACTTTTTTTCGGAAGTCGGTGACCTATTTTTTTCGCTTTTGACTACGAATTCCGAAATGAAAGTTATTTTTCGCTTTGTATTGTTTTGTTTTGGAAGTCGGTATTTTATTTTTGTTTTGTTACAAAGTTTTTATATTTATTCTAGTTTCGGTACCATGAATATACGCATTATTAAGGACAACATATAAACTACTCGTCAGAGATTGGTCATATTTAAATGGGACCACATGAGAAGCACAAGCAAGCACAGATGCACAAGCACAAGTTCATAAATAGTTCATTCTTTCTTTTAGTCGAATTGGGAACCTCCTCCTTTTTGAAGTCAATTAAAAAGGTAGAATGAGGGTAGATAATCTTTTGAAGTACCTACCTACTGAACCGATCACGACAAATATTTTATGACTAGCTGTGCGCGCGGCTTCGCTTCCCCTAACTGATTGCTTACCCTACCCTACTTACCTACATACTATTTTTAGTATTTTTTTCTAGGGTCATCATTCTTCCGCGGAGAATCTTAACACCGCCATTCAGAAAATGACTTCAAATGCACAACGCCATCTATCGAATATCGAGTTCAACTGTCCGAGTAACTAAATTGCGTGTGTTGTGATAATTTTACTTCTTGAACACTTTAAATACATATAACTTTTGATAGAGTGAACCGATTGCTATGAAACAAAGACTAAGTAATACTTCAAGTTACGCAAAAATTTAATGTATAAAAGTTATTTACATTGGTTTCGTACATTTTACGTGATGCGTGCACAAATAAACGGACAAAAATTTCAAAAATGCTGGATATGGTTTTTGTTGGTTATCCTTTAACACCCCAACAATTTCGTTTGGTAATTTTTTCGATGTACAAAAACGACTATTCTACAGATGATGATATGATGATTGATGATTGATAAAATCAAAAAATCAAAATCAAATATTTTTATTTTACATAGGCCTACATGGGCACTTATAAAACGTCGACAAAAGGTGCACGGTTCGGGTTAGTCGTTTCCTATGGAGAAGAACCGGCAAGAAACTCCATGGTTACTCTTTTAAATTGTTTTGTTTACAATATTTCCATGTTACAGCATTAGTACTTGGAAATGGGGGGACAACGTAGGCCCGACAATAAGTCGTACGAAATTGAAAAAAAAAAAAACACAACAAACAAAAAGAAATAATGCACGAAATAAAAAGTTAACAAATGTTAACAATCATCTAGAAAACTAGAAAGCCTACAATGTTCACACATTCACAATAGGTAAAAGAATCTATACAAAGGTAAAAAAAAACCACAACACTAAATTTAACATGTGGCACAAATACTGTAATCAGTGCTGTAACTAATCTTAGCAAAGGGCTATAATGATGATTGAAAAATATTGTAAAAAGTGTAATTAAAAGAGAAAAAAAAATGAGTTTGAGAATAGTTAGAGATATCCAATATATAGGTCGATAAACGCCATAGGCTAAGACGTAAAATACACGATTCATGAGGTATACCCCACAGGAGCGAAGCCACAGGAAAATATTGTGTATGATTTGTTAGTAGGGTCACGAGGTCTCATTGCTAACAAAGAAAAGTTGGTCCAAATAAATCTCACTAGATGGCGCAATATGCACCTGCCTGTTATTGAATGTGTGTAAAATTAATATTTTCTGGAATTACAACATAAAAATTGTATGTTCTTGTTTAATCAACTCTCCTAAGTACAAAATTATGGAATATTGGGCTCTTAATTCACATTTCAAAGATTATTTCAACGGATCACTTAAAATTGATGCCAATAGATGGCGCATTTTTAAATTTCTGAGGCATTCCACTAGATTGTTAAAATTTGCATTGTGGTGCAAAAAAACTGTTAAAACGTGCAAAAAATTCACGAACCTAGGCTTAGCAGCGACTCGCAAGGAAAAGGATTTATTCCTTTTCCTTGCGAGTCGCTGCTAACACCATCTATCTATCACCGTGAAACAGAACCGAACGCGTTCGATGTACTTACAAAAAAATAACAAGATTAATCAGATGAAAAACGCTGGTTACGTCGGCACGGTTTCATTGTATGGGATGAGACATCTGTATGCTAGTATTATATTATCTGTGGTAGGGTTAATATAGCGCCAAGAGCACGGTTTAACCTTGAACCGTGTTTTCGTCACAGTTGGCTTTGTAAATAACTAAATGAATTCCGACAATTCATAATCATTTAATGACCTCTGAGAACTGGGAATATCGGGTACTTTAAAGTTAGTTTGTAGCGAAACGTATGCAGGTAGGTATACCTATGCGACCGCTTTAGATTCTACCCTCACTTAGAATTTTCTAACTTAAATTTAGTAAGAAAAAGCTAATAAAAAAAATCAAAATCCCGACTGCTTAAAAAGCGAACTAAAAAGACGTAAACAAGGAAAAAATCATGCTGTGCAGTCGGACATATTCGCGAGCTGGCTGATCAAAACCAGATATTATAGATTCTTTACCATTTTTAATGTAGCCAGTGACATTCGCAGGGTTAAGGCGAATCGATTGACGTATGAATCATCAAAATCGGCCAACGCGTTTGGTGTCTAGAACGCCACATAGGAACAAACATACATACATAGACTGATAAAAAACTACCCTCTTGCGGCAGTCGGGTAATTAACAGAAATATTGGATATGCTGCTATGCACATCGTGGCCCGCTGAGCGAGGCTCAAAAGAGACCGACCGGGGTTGCAGGGTGGTCTTTCAAGAGGATCCATGTGCCCATGGTGAATTGGTTAAAATCGCACACCCTCTTTTCCCCAAAAGTCCAGCCGCCTTTTAAGGGTACACTAGTCGACGGCACGAACTATTTTGTGCGCGGGGTTGAAATGCATTTTATATCAACCGACAACATGTGCCGAAGAGATAGATGCTGTGATGACCAGAAGGAAGCTAGTTCGCGTACGAATACAAACTTTTGCAAATTTGTAGCGAAATGGATAATGATTTAGGACGAAACCGAGTGCGCGAAATTTTATAAACAGACCTTTGGGAGTCTGGATATCATGAAAAAACGACTAAACGTATCTGTTCAAAATAAAATTATTTGTATTGTTTAACTAATAATCTATCCCTGTATGGTGGCCGTTTTGCAATTTTCCGTCTTCTTATGGTATTTATTTGCGCCCAAAAATGCGTTAAAATGAGTGTCGAAATGTGGAACTTTCGACGCTCATAACTTTTAAATATATATATTTTTTAATTTTTTGGCTCCATACAGGGCTAGATAATGATGAGACATATTGATATCATTTTTTATTTTGAACGTACATCGTCAAGCAGTGGAGTAATCCCTAGTTTACTTTTCTATGGAAGAATTATCGACTTGGGTAACCTTAAGGGTAACTGCCGTAAAACCGGTCTATTGTCAATCTAAACAATAATGTTAAGCCCATTTTCGTTATTAACAACCTCTGAAGCCATGAAAAAACCGCAGGAGAAAAATCTGCAAATTTTTATTGTAGCCATGTTGTATTTTATTTTAATTTATTTTAAATCTTTGACAGTCATTACGGGTAGTCAGAAGCTTGAGATCTGTCACCAGTCTTGCCAAGGGGTACCGTGTTACCCAGTTACTGGGTTGTGGAGGTCAGATAGGCAGTCGCTCCATGTAAAACACTGGTACTTAGCTGAATCCGGTAAGACTAGAAGCCGACCCCAATATAGTTGGGAAAAGGCTAGGCAGATGATGATGTTGTATTTTAATTATTTTGATATTTTCTTTTTAATATCGTTGCACATGCTGAGATAGGAGCCTTTTTGGTCTCGCACGGGGTTTTTTATATTTTATTATTGTTTGTGTTCTGCTTATCTCGTGTCTCCTGTGCGGGTCACAAATAAATATTTTTTCTTTCTTTCTTTCTTTTAATTCGGAGCCTTTTTTTCGTTTATCTTTGCGGTACTGCCTGCCTACCCCGCAAAGGAAAACGAAAAATTATAGTATGTGAAGGTAAGTACCTGCACTTTTATATAGTTTTTAACCGACTTAACAAAAGGAGGAGGTTCTATGTTCGAATTCATGTTTGTTTTTTTTTTTGGTATGTTCACCGATATCTCCGTCAATTGTGGACCGATTTTGAATTTAATTTTTGTTTGTAAGAGCATATTCCGAAATTGGTTCCATTTTAATTTGGTGAAGATCTGATGAAGAACTTCGGAGATATACAATCTTCAATAAATAATGGCAAATGTCTCGGGATTGCTGCAATCGGTTGTCTGTTTATTGTTTATACCATTTCATAACATAACATCACGCCAGTACGCTCGAAAGAGGTTCGCAGATCTCTCATTTCACCGATTATGTTCAAGTTTCATGTTATTCGGGTAATCTATTCTGGCGTTATAGGTACTTACTAAACAACTTGCCTATTAGGTAGGTACTACAACTGAAAAGGGTAAAATCAAAAATATTGTTTGCAAAAAAATACTACCGACTTCCAAATAAAAAACTAAAATATATATAAATAACTTTATTTTTGGAAGTCTGTGTCTATATGGTACCTACAAAAGACACAGACTTCCAAAAATAAAGTTATTTTTCACTTTGTAGTTTTTTTATTTGGAAGTCGGTATGTTGTATTTTTTTGCAAAAAAGATTTTTTATTTTATTATCATAAAATGTTTTTTTTTTATATTTTACTAAAACAACAGAAGGTTGTTATGCACTTCGTCTTAACAAATATTTCGCAAAAGAATTCTTAATCGAACAAAAGTCATAATAATGAGGGTACTTATGCCCACTTTATTTTTGAAACATTTCTAACGACACCACACACGATCGGGTTATACGGGAGGGAACCCTAGGATAGCATAGATAGAACCCTTTTGCCGCATTTAAACTCCCATTTGGTTCCGTTCTGCATGCAGGCGTCCTCTCTGCGAGTGGAAATGTGCCGTAATCCACCACGCGGACCCAATGCTGGTTGGAGGATGTCACATGTCTTCGGATTTTTTGCTCTAATAGGAAACCGGCAATTCCTCACGATGTTTTCCTTCACCGTTTTGAGAGCAGTGGTGATGAAATAATTTACACAAAGTAAAGCGCCTGTCTAGGTTCAAAGTTCAAACCCACAACTTGTAAGTCGAGGCCGTTACCACTGGGCCACCAATACTCCGACATAGGAGAGAGGGTACCCTAAAAAAATTTGAACCTGGGACGGATGGGGCTTAACTATTCCTTCCTTGTTGTTTTACTACGGAACGCGCAAAATAATACGCTATCTACAATTAGCAGTGTTTTTGTATTGCTAATTAATATAATATATGAAGTCTGCTATGCATCTACCTATTTTTAAAATTACTAGCTTTCTGCTAACGGTTTTATCCGCGTTTAAATTATCCCAAAGGAACGTACTCTCTCCCTGAATAAAAAAGTATCCTACCTTCTACAAGGTCTCTTGTCAATCTAACTCTTCATTTATTTAAAATTCATCAAAATTTGTTCAACAGTTGAGCGAAAACGTAGGTAACAAACAGACAAAGCTACTTTTTTATTAATTTATTATATTATATGGAATGGATACAGGCTAGACAGACATAAGTCAAATAATCTTCACATTTCAATGACCATGAACTTTCGACTACCTACACAAAACAATTTTATCAAGTATTTGATCCACCGCTTAGCAAAAAAACATTTTTCACATCAAAATACAAAACTAAACCACACTGGCCATATTCGTCATAAAACTAATTATCTTTACCAATCTATGTATAAATAAAACCGCATCAAAATACGTCAGATAATCACAGAGATCAACTAAACAAAATAATAAAGGTCACAAGAGCTTACCTTAATAAATATCACAGCACTTCGTAACAATAAAAAACTAAAAAAACACACTTTTGTACCGTCAAAATCTAAAGGTCATTTGTTTAAATTATTATTATTTTAATTAAAATTATTAATTCTAGAGATGTGTGTCTGTATTAACATCTCAGAGGCGACTGACTTGATGTGACTCCCTCCGATTGAATAAGAAATAATTATGAATATATTGAGATTACGTCGGGTGAAGGAGAACGACCGAGTTTGCAAGGTTGTGTGCACTGAGATGGGTAATTTACGTCTGCCCCGATAAGGAGGTGAACGAAACGTTATATGTTTTTTTTTATTGATGATTAGTTTGCGTTAGACCACTATCTCGCCTGATGGTAAGCGGTGATGTGGACGACGGTGAAGCACACTTGCCTAGAAGTAACCTATTCATGAATTGTAGCTATCAGGAAACACAGATTCCGGCAGGGAATGCCACTTACTTATTTACTTAGCTGTAAGCACAATGAAAGTATTCCCATAATAGCTGTAACACACGCTCGGTTTTGGTACGAGTGGACCACGGCTATGGTATGCCTCCGAACTATATCCGACCGTGTTTAAAGAAGTCCGCCGGATTGAATCCACCTCGGTGTGACCTGTAAAGTTATACATGTATAAAAGAAAAGATCTTTTTAGTTATGTTTTTTTTCTTTGAAACCTAAGTGGTACATATTTTTATAATCACTTCTTAAAATCCTTCATATCGATACACCGCTCGATGGTTTTGGAAAAAACAAAAAATTGTGAACCGCACATTATCCGACATGTTTGTTTTTTTTTAACCTCACCTATCTAAGAACACTTGGGCGGTCAAAACGTATCTAACGATGTCTTAATTATATAAATACCCTTTCCTTACAGTCGGGTAATTAAGAGAAAGAGCGGATAAAATGAGCTCGAAAATATTAACAACACTAAATATTAGTGAAATTCACAATGTGCGCGAATACACACGTCTTTTTGTCGCTTTGAATCACGTAGATACGCTAGAGTTCGCGCAACTCCGCGATTGCCGATCGGAGCTGTCTGCTCGCAGTCGCGTGCAAGGTTACGCACTCAGTACTAACGTAAGCTAAGTATGTAAATTGCCTCACCATACAAAATAAACACAAACTGGTTATGCGGTTTTTCCTCATACAATATGATTACCTTGCGTTGTATATTGATCTGTGATTTTACGTACATAAATAATAAAAGCATCACGGGTCCATCTACGAGGTAATGCAACGCTTGACGAGGTCGGTCCGTGGATGGGTGACCGTCCATTAAACGGGGCGGGAAAAAAATCGTGGTTGAAACGAAACAGGGAGATAGTTGGGTCTATTTGCAGTAGGTCCTTTTTAACACGCTTTTATTAGTTTGATATGTATGTATCTATGTAACGGAATCTTTGAACGTGATTTTCACCCACTTCAAAACGTCGGATTAATTTGAAACTTTGCACACTTATCAAGGACTTGTGACAATGCAATAATTTTAATAGTTTGTCCCATTATTCTTACCAGGATCTTCTGGATTCTTATTGGGACAATCCCACCGCACTATTCCCAAACCACTGCAACTCCTGAAAGCCAGAATCAACAGTGGCGACCACCAGAAAAGCGCCGAGGCAATGAAGCTCGACGAAGTCCCGGAGAATGAATTTAACTGTCTTGGATCCCGCAACGAAATTAATCAGAAAAATAATAACAGAGGAGTAGGAAAAAGTACAAATTTCCACTTCCCTCCATATCAAGCAGGAGACAGAACAAACAAGGCCAATAGGCACAAAGGGTCGTTTACAACTGGGATAAGCCCAGTTGCCTAGCACCACGGATAAAAATTTGCATTAATATTAAGGGGTCCTACATTGTGAGCATATTTGTTTCCAATAATAGGTATGACAAAAATGCTTGAACGCACGGAAACCACAAGGTCCGTATTTAAACAACTCCAGATGCAGCCTGTACATTATTTAACATAATATTGCGTTCATTCTGCCAAAGAATACACTCCCATAAGATATGATGTGCAGATTGTACATATTCGCAGTCAGACGTAGAACACTGACATAAAGGTGAGGCAACGAGCTTGAAGGAAAATAATTTACTTTTAAAGTTACC
The DNA here is from genome assembly GCA_948252205.1 of Orthosia incerta. NCBI lineage: Eukaryota > Metazoa > Arthropoda > Insecta > Lepidoptera > Noctuidae > Orthosia > Orthosia incerta. Next base: position 16,012,907 of record OX411769.1, on the reverse strand, counting down.
ATGCCCTGTGAGAAATTGGGCAACACAGTGATCCACCTCCAGCCACGTTCTGGCGAGCCGCACGCGAACGGATGGAAAGAATTGGTGGAGGTGTCGGCCCTTGATGGAATTATCCCACCTACATTGCCATTCGGATAAAAGTTCCTCCCAGACGTCAATATGTGGTTTAAATAACCTAGAGATTTCTTCAGGATCTTCTGGATTAAAGATACCGGGTAGTCAGTGTTTTTGTGCCAAGTACCAAGGCGCGTGCTAAGATATGCATCCGAAGACACGGAAGTGCCTTGCGCCTAGTACACGTATTAAATAAATGTTCAGGAGCTGAGCAACGGCTATCACATCCAGGGAAGGTAGTAGGCACGCTAATTACTCACTGCCATCCAAGGAGGTAGTTGCATTAATAAATTGTCGTTTAAAAAATCTAAAAAACACGCTTTAATGGTAAACTGAACTAAAAAGTAAAAATAAATAATAGTTTAAAAAAACTAAAAAACACTTTAATAGAAATCTAAACTAATAAAAACACTTTTTACAAAAAAAAACTACCGACTTCCAAATAAAAGTGAAAAATAACTTTCTTTTTGGAAGTCGGTGTCTTTGGTCAGTACATTTTTTTTTTGTTATGGACGGAGCCTATTTTGGGCGCCATATTGTGGGGCTTAATTTTTTTTTGTTTTCAGTCCCATCGTGTGGGGTATCAAAATAAAGGAGGTGATTTAAAAAAATATAGCACTTGTATATTTAAATGTAGCTAATACGAAAAAAAATAACTAAAAAGTTATAAATAAAAAAAGTGAATTCATAAAATCATGCTGTTCAGTCGGAGGATACATCTGGTTTTGGTCAGCCAGCTCGCGAATATGTATCCTCCGACTGCACAGCATGATTTTCTTCTTGTTTACGTCTTTTTAGGATTTTTCATTTTTAGAAATAACTTTTTTATTTATTTATTATCCAGATCCTGGGTTGTGGAACTTGTGGAGGTAAGAAAGGCATTCGCTCCATGTAAAATATTAATACAGATACTCAAGTGGACAATATAATAGTCGGGGAGAGGGTATGCACTTAGGCAGATTGTAATTTGTTTTACGTGGGGGTAGACGGAAACTGTAAAGACGTGTTACAAACCCTCGTGCTTTGTTCATTTTATAATATGTAATTCTGTCGCTTACATAACTGACCTTGCCTAAGGATATCTAAACTAATTTTAGAGGATAAATTGTTTATGAACGATAATCTCTGCGAGTGCTGCCTTGATTATGAAAATAATGTCATTGATAGACAGCTACTGTATGGATGAGTGCCATAGGCTATTTTTAACTGACTTCAAAGGAGGAGGTTATCAATTCGATTGTTATTTAGGGTTCCGTACCCAAAGGGTAAAAACGGGACCCTGATACTAAGACTCCGCGATCCGTCTGTCTGTCTTCCCGTCTATCCGTCTGTCACCAGGCTGTATCTCATGAACCGTGATCTAGACGGTTGAAATTTTCACATATGATGTATTTCTGTTGCCGCTATAACAACAAATACTAAAAACAGAATAAAATAAATATTTAAGTGGGGCTCCCATACAACAAACGTGTTTTTTACGCCGTTGTTTGCGAAAATGGTACGGAACCCTTCGTGCGCGAGTCTGACTCGGAATGTTACCTCTTTAGGTTACTTCAAATCTTACATAAGTAGGAATGTTACCTCTATAGGTTACTTCAAATCTTTTTAAAGGTGATCCGTTTTTGATGATTCTTTTTTATTTGAAAGCTGTTACTTCTCATGTGGTTTAATTTAAATTTGATCAAGATCTGACGAGTAGCTTTTGCAATGTAACAATACTAAAAACATTTAAACGAAAAAATTAAACCGACTTCCAAAACAAAACACTACAGCGAAAAATACCTAACTTTCTTTTCGGAATTCGGTGTCAAAAACGAAAAAAAATAGTTACCAAAGACACCGACTTCCGAAAAGAAAGTTATTTTTCGATTTCTAATGTTTTGCTTTGGAAGTCGGTTTAATATTTCCCTTAAAAAGTTTTTTTTTATTCCGGAAAATACACAGTTCTTCTGGGATAAGCTAAAGGAGCCGCGGGCAAAATCTAGTCATGTTTCCATTCTATTTTTTCTTTTTGCTAAGGTGAATCGTTTTTTTAGAGTTCCGTACCCAAAGGGTAAAAACGGGACCCTATTACTAAGACTCCGCGGTCCGTCTGTCTGTCTGTCACAAGGCTGTATCTCATGAACCGTGATAGCTAGACAGTTGAAATTATCACAGATGATGTATTTCTGATGCCGCCATAACAACAAATACTAAAAACTGAATAAAATAAATATTTAAGTGGGACTTCCATACAACAAACGTGTTTTTGCCGTTTTTGTGATAATGGTACGGAACCCTTCGTGCGCGAGTCCGACTCGCACTTAGCCGGTTTTTTTACCGTTTTTACGTACGGAGTTCCATTCGTGCGCGAGTCCGGCTCGCACTTGGTCGGTTTTTATTCTAAAAATAGTTCGAGCAAGTTTGGCCAATGTGACTTTTAACAATGTCATTAAAGTTGTTTTTAGGTTCGATTAAAGGATAAAAACCGTTGTCAAATATTTTGTCTTGGATACTAGGATTTAACATACTGTAAAGTACTCGTACCTGAGTACTCAATCAAACTGCCGGGTTTTTTTCTCAATAATGTTGGTCGGCTTCCAGTGTAACCGGAATCTTTTTACCCGAATGCGGGAGGGTAGTGAAAGAAAGAAGAAAGAATGAAAGAAAAATATTTAATTGCCACAAAACGACATACAAACATTACATTTCAAGAACAAGAACAGTGGTTACAGATTTTAAAAACTAAACCTTTACAATAGTGCTCGTAGTTCTTAAATTATGTTAGAAAGGTAAGAAAAGACAAAAAAAAAAGTGATTATAAATAAAAGCATGTCGTGGTTGTGGCAAGAAGGCTTCCACTCAGCATAATGCTGTGCCGTGGGGGACCCACTGCACGGCGCTGATTTTCAGTGGTCGCCTAGGACGTCACGTACGGAAACCAAGGTCTGTAGCGCATAAAACGATAGATACATAAAATACAAAAAGAAAATACAGTAAGATATTTAAAATAAACTAGGAATAAACTATAAACATGTTGTGAATAAAAGGAGCTATCGGAAACACCGAGGAGTTGCATATACGGCACACGATTGACAGAACTGAAAGTGCGGGTACTAAAAAAAAAAACATAAAATCGTTCCGTGTTCTGCCTTGCTCCCACACACACACTCGCGCGGCGCTCCCACAAAGCCTTACTTTGAGAGCCTACATGACGTCTTGCGCACGCGCGCTCGTTGGATGTCGTCAGGGCGGCGAACGAGCCCCGCGCAAGCATGTGCCGTGGGATTAGCTCGTGAGGTAATGTTTTTCGAGCGTACCTATGTATGTATGTCCATTTCTATAGCACGCTCTACAGTCCACTCGACTTGGCGGATTAAGACATGAGGTGTCGTTAGAATTCGTCTCAATTGTGAGAGTGACAGGGGAGGGGGTCCCCTAAAAAAGAGGGATATACAATAAAATTGTTAGTTATCCTAACAATATGGGTATGAAATGAAAGCTACTAAATAGGCCATTCCAAAAATAATATAGGTATATTGTATACAATATAAATATAAATAAAAACCTTTTTAACAAAAAAAAACAAAACACCACAAATCGCAAAATAACTTTCTTTTCCGAAGTCGTTAAAGTTATTTCTCGCTTTGTAGTGTTTTTTTTTAGAAGTCGGTTTGTTTTTTTTTGTTAAAAGTTTATTTTCTCTATTCAGTTAATTAATTTTTAGCAGTTGGGTTTTATAATAATTTGAGAGAGAGAAATGTTTTCTGTGAACCGCATTAAGATTTTCACACAAAAATAGAAAAAAAAAACAATAAATTTTGGGGGTTCCCCACACTTAGAACTGAAACTCAATTTTTTTTTCATCAGACCCATATGTGTTCTATGGATATATCATATCATCTATGGATAGGTCTTCAAAAATGATATTGAGGTTTCTAATATAATTTTTGATTAAACTGAATAGTTTGCGCGAGAGACACTTCCAAAGTGGTAAAATGTGTGTCCCCTCCCCTGTAACTTCTAAAATAAGAGAATGATAAAACTAAAAAAAATATATGATGTACATTAACATGTAAACTTCCACCGAAAATTGGTTAGAACGAGATCTAGTAAGTAGTTTTTTTTAATACGTCATAAATCGTAAACCGCAATTTACCAAGTACGGAACCCTTCGTGCGCGAGTCCGACTCGCACTTGTCCGTTTTTAGGGTTCCGTACCCAAAGGGTAAAAACGGGACCCTATTACTAAGACTTCACGATCCGTCTGTCTGTCTGTTTTTTGCTCGATATTAATAACGGCAACAGGTAGACGCTTGAAATATTCACAGAATATTTAGTTGTATATTCACTTCAAAAAAAAATAAAAATTAAATTGAAATAAAATATATTAAGGGGGGCTCCCATACAACGTGATATTTTTGCCGTTTTTTTGCGATAATGATACGGAACCCTTCGTGCGCGAGTCCGACTCGCGCTTGGCCGTTTTTTTATTTTTTATTTATCAGATCCAGGCATATAGGATCGTGATTTGACCTACATAATAGTAAAATACCCATGGTACACAAAACAACTAGAAAGATTGCTACGTGAAAAAAATAATTTAAGGAGGTACTGTACTTACAAAAAACCCTATGGATAAGATATCTTTTCGTTGGTGTAGTAAGCGCTGTGACAAATTGGCAAGAGAATGTTACAACTCCTATATAAGCAGCATAGAACAGAAAATAACATCGAATCCCAAGTTTTTCTGGTCCTTCATTAAATCTAAACGGGGTGTGGCTAATGCTTATCCAGCTTCAATGTCAGATGGCGCCAGTAAAACTTGTTATGGTAATGAGATTTGCAACATGTTGGTACATACTTTTCTTCCGTATATAGCCCAGCTAACCTACCCTCTAACGTAGTTCACACCTCGCCATTCTTTGAAAACCTGATTAACAACTCTGACAGCTTTTCCTTGATACAAATTCCAAAGGATAAAATAGCAAAGCATCTCAAAGGACTAGACATATCCAAAGGTTCCGGCAGCGTTGAAATTCCCCCTTACTTTATCGCAACTTGCGTTGATCAACTAGCAACCCCTCTATGCTTGATTTTTAACAAGTCACTCAGCGTTGGTATATTCCCCAAGAAATGGAAGCTGGCCAAAGTGGTTCCCATATATAAAGCGGGCGCTGAGGATCTGGTTGGGAACTATCGTCCTATCTCTATCCTTCCGACATTTGCCAAGGTCTTTGAAGCAATAGTATGCCCAGACATTCAAAACTATTTTAAAAAGTATCTGTCTGACCACCAGCATGGCTTTACTGCTGCAAGATCCACCTGCAGTAATCTAGTCACTTTTGTTGATAATATCGCAGCTTCACTTGACTCGAATCAACAAGTCGACGCCGTATAAATTGATTTTAGCAAGGCTTTTGACAAAGTTTCCCACGGAGTGTTAATTCAAAAACTTGCTGCGTACGGCTTTGCTGGTTCCCTTCTTAAATGGCTTCACTCTTATTTAACGGATAGATCCTTTTATGTCGTGGCCAATGGTTTTAAATCCGAAACCCTGATCATAACCTCCGGTGTACCGCAGGGTTCCCACCTAGGTCCAGTTATATTTATTATCTTTGTTAACGATCTTCCCCATTGCTTCATTAACTCTACCCCATTCCTATTCGCCGATGACCTGAAAATAATTCGCGTTATAGACTCTCAAGCCGACTCAACATTACTTCAAGATGACTTGAACAGACTCTTGAACTGGTGTAGGGATAATAACATGCAGCTAAACGTTGAAAAGTGTTCCCAAATAACATTTACTCGGAAATCAAATTTTATAGATTTCAATTATAATATGAATGGTACGTACCTTGGTAAAGTCGAAGTTATCAGAGACTTGGGAGTCCTTCTAGATCGCAAGCTAACATTCATTCCTCACATGGACAATATTATAAAAAAAGCCTCCAAAACACTCGGATTTGTATTGCGGAATGCCAAATGTTTTCGCAAGCCCAAAACTAAAATTTACCTTTTCAACTGTCTCGTCCGTACCATATTGGAATACTGCGTGGTTGCGTGGCGTCCCCACTATGCGACACATAGTCTTAGGTTAGAGCGGATACAGAAAAGGTTTTTAAACCATCTTGCCTATTCTGCGCGATTAGCCAAAAAACTTCGGAGCTACGCAAAACGTCTTAAAAATTTTAGCTTGACTTCACTTGAAAAACGAAGAGAGGGTATTGATTTAATATTTTTGTATAAAATACTTCACAGTAAAATAGACTGCCCGCATTTGTTAAGTAAGTTTAATTTCAACCTACCCTACAACTATCCGCGTCACCCTATCAAACTATTACGTCCCCCATTCCGCAAAACTGTATCTGGATCCAACTCCCCCATCCCCAGACTTTGCAGACTTCTTAATGATTGCGTTGAAGGAATTGATATTTGTTGCACGTCACTTCAAAAACTCAAGCGTCAAGTCCACAAAAAATAATTAATCACCATACTGTTTCTTTTTTCTTTTCTTTTTTTATCTACCTACATAAAAAAAATATTTTCGAGTGTATTGATTTCTAAAGACTTACTGTTTATGAGTGTTATTTCAGCACTATTATTGTAATTACTGTCTGTTATTATTTTGTTTTTGCATGCTGTGTCTATCGCATCATATTGTACACTTAGTATATATTATTGCTTGTATTAGATATATAGTACATTGTTATCCTAGGGGTGAAAGTAACTTATTTAGTCCCGAGACGGGGTTTGGCGCCCGGAATGAAGTGAGGGCGCCAATAGTTCGAGGGACTGAATAAGTCTTTAACCCGAGGTAAACACTGTGCTTTTTATTACAAATACAAGGAAATAAAAATAAAAACATGAATTAGCTAAAGAAAAAATGATTGCCGCTTTCCCGCCTATTTTGTTTGTTTTTTTTTTCTGTGGCCGGCCTGCTATTCAGCCATTATTTTTTATTTTCATCATTGAAAAAATGGTAAATATTTTGCCCAAATCTAAGTTATTTTAAAGAAATTGTTGAAACTAAATTATAATAAAGTTATTTAAAAAATATATATTCTTTAATCAATACTTAACTTTAAGTTATTTCAATTTTACTTCGTGGTTGTATAGAAAGTTGGAACATGGTTCAATAGATATGTGAAAAGGAACTAGTTTTTTTTTTAAATAATTTGACAGCTGTCAGTTGAAAGCGATTCTCCCTAGGGCTGAAAAGTATTACTTTCAACCCGCTCCTCAAGCAACTTCAGGCCTACTTTCAGAGTATGAGTAATGAAAAGGTTATTTTTAGTGTAGCAATTGTAGATAGGCCAATAAATAAATAAATAATGACGTAAATGTCAGATTATAGTCGTGGGCGCAGAATTTGGGATACGGCTAAACTAGAAAAACATCTCCTCTTAACTTCTACATAGTTTTAATTGGTTACATAGTCAATTACCTACTATCACTATGGTACTAATTACTACTCTGGACTTAAGGCGCAGATACCCTTAGTAGCTAATTTTAAAATGAGAATCACGTCTAAACGGCTAGTCGTAATTTAAAAAAAAAAACTTGTGAGGTGTCAAGGGACACCCAGATGGAACGAAGTTCCTTTTTTTATTTTATATGTATATATGTATATACATACATATGTATGTATATACATATATACACACATATATACATGTGGGAGGCGTTGGAATAATAGACATAAATAGGTTTGTTGTGGGAGGCTTTGCAATAATAGACATAAATAGGTTTGTTCATTATATTCAGAACCAAAATAACACAGAGATCAATAACACATTATTTATAGTTTTAACATAATAACGGTTAAAACAAAACATGCAATAAATAAAAAGTCAACAATAACATTATAAGAAAACTCACCTGACAGTTCAGAGCACTGTTGTGCCGTGTCCACAATCGAACAACTTCTGATCTGTCGAAAGACAGTGCGCCCCTTTTATAGCAACTCTCGCTCACAAAGTGGAGAAAAGTAGTCAGTTACAATACTCTTATTGACCGGAGGTAGTTCAAAATACAGTGTGACATTTCTTTAAAAAAATGATAATAATTTATCTCTCACACGGCCATACTGACGAGCAGTCAATATGACTCGCGAACCAAACACATTCAAAATACTATAATTCATGTAAAATCATAGCATGTCAAATCACATGACTCAAAATATAATCAATTGCTACTAATGGTCAAAGACCTTATCATCTAATGGTATCTAGAACTATATGGTCAAATCGCATGACCACACACGCCAAATCATATGGCATCATGATTTTATGTCAGCCAAATCACATGGCATCATGATATACGTCAGCCAAATCACATGGCATCATGATATACGTCAGCCAAATCACATGGCATCATGATATATGTCAGCCAAATCACATGGCATCATGATATATGTCAGCCAAATCACATGGCATCATGATATATGTCAGCCAAATCACATGGCATCATGATATACGTCAGCCAAATCACATGGCATCATGATAAACGTCAGCCAAATCACATGGCATCATGATATATGTCAGCCAAATCACATGGCATCATGATTATATGTCAGCCAAATCACATGGCATCATGATATACGTCAGCCAAATCACATGGCATCATGATAAACGTCAGCCAAATCACATGGCATCATGATTATATGTCAGCCAAATCACATGGCATCATGATATATGTCAGCCAAATCACATGGCATCATGATTATATGTCAGCCAAATCACATGGCGTCATGCTATATGTCAGCCAAATCACATGGCATCATGATGTATGTCAGCCAAATCACATGGCATCATGATATATGTCAGCCAAATCACATGGCCACTGTCAATTTAAATGACACAGGTGCGATTGTCAAGCATAACCATGATCGTTGGCCAGACGTTCTGAGATATGCAGGACAATCTTTCAAATTACTCAATCAACATAATATTTTAACAGATTTAATTAGGAAGTTTCATTATCTTCGTTTCAGTCATCAGAAATATTAAGTGAATCAGTTAACTCACATCCCATATCGGGAGTGACGATTCGTAAATAATCATACGAGACACACCACGATAATCATACGAGACTCATTGCCAGTTTTATTAACTCTCTGTATATCTATCGTTATCGTTCACTTCAGTAACGACGCATGGACCTTTAAATTTACTGTCAAGTTTATTAATCACTCGCGGATTTTGTTTGACTAATACAATATCACCGACTTTGAAAGGTACAAATTCTAGCCTTAATTTTAACAAAATCGGCTTTTCGTGATTCAGAAAGCTCGTCCATCCTGAGTTTAGACTCTTGACGGCACATATCGAGGTCCATACGTTCAAAATCATTTACCAAAGCTGATATAGCAGGAGGCGACTGATCGCAGCCCATCAAAAGTTGGAAAGGAGTATGACCAGTACTTTTACTAAAGGTGCTGTTAATTGCCAACTGTACTTCACCAACAGCATCCTTCCAACTTCTTTTGGTTGTATTTATCTACAATCTTAAAACAATTTGTCAGAACCTTCATAATTCGCTCAACTTGACCATTTGCACGGCTCACACCACTAGCTATGAAATGCAATTCTACAGACCATTTTTCACAAAAACTTGTAAATTCTTTGCCAGTATAAGAAGCAACCTGATCACAAATACGTTTAGGTGTACCAAACGTGTAAATTAATTCCTTCAAGGCATTTACTGTAGCCACTGCAGTCAAATTAGTAACGGGTTACATGTAACTAAATTTTATAAATGCATCCATAAAAACAACTGCGTATTGTTTAGTAGGTTTACTGCCACTCAATTTACCTGTCGTATCCGAACGGTATGAAATAGAGTAGGGGGGCTATCTATAGGGTGCAATGTAATCATGTACACTTCGACATATTCGTTAACCAAAATTGTTTTTTTTCCAACCGAAGTGTTTAATAGAATCGTGATAAATTAGTTCGGTATACGGTACAACAGTAAATTTTGAACCTCATAACTGGAAGCAATATCTTTGTCAATAGTTTTATATTTGATTGATTCAATTATATGTTTGGTGTCTGAATCATTATGTTGTTCTACTTCCAGCCATTCACTATAATTTTTAAGTAATCAACATGGGGAATACGTACTCCTTTTCGATACTAGTTACAAAAATCAAACAACTGTAGGTAAGCCCACCATCTATGAACCCTCTGACGCAATTCCTTTTTGTTACGCGAGGCTTTAAGCGAGTTACAATCAGTAATGACTTTAAATGGATTGCCAAGCAAATAATGACGGAAATGCTTTAGATCTAACAACTGCCAGAGTTTCAAACTCAAAAATAGTGGTAACGGCTTTCCATCTCAGTGGTGCGCATTTTAAAATACTCTACAATTTTCATCTGATCATTATGTTTTTGAAAAATAATTCATGCCAGACCTGCGGAACTGGCATCAGTGTGAAGCCCAACAGGATTAGCAGGATCGAATAAAGTGAGAACGGGTTCAGAGGCAAGATACCCACTGCAAGATCCTATTTCTAGCAGATTCCTGCTCAGTTGTCCAGTGCCATATGACATTATTAAGAATTAGGAATAAACTTTCAGAAGTAACTTGCTAGTCCACAAAATTGTCTTACTTGTTTTACAGTTGGGATAGGAGCATTTAATAGAGTGGAAACTTTACCTTGACTTGGTTTAACTTGACAGTTTGAAACAATTTTGCCTAGGCATTTGACAAAACAATAATAATTTAGGTAGGTACTTAGACATTTGTCGGTAGATGCATAATAAATTTGACAGTTTGTATTTTGTAGCAAACCATTGTGCTTAAAAAGTGAAAGTTCATGATTAAATGACGTCACACGTATTTCCAATACAAACACGGCCATACTGACAAGTACTTCGCTCTCGAAATACATTGGATACCCTTTTTCTACAATTGTAATTTACTTTTGTTTTGCCAATTGCCCAGACGTGTCAAGTCCCCTCAACCCGCTGCTAGTGGGATAGACTTGCATCATTACTCTAAATATCATTACACTAACCAACAATACATCGCTCGGCCAAACTGACAATATTTTTGCAAATTGTACTGAACGTAGATACATTCTTCCGACCAAAATCAGATCAACAGAGGGTATTTAAATTCTTTATTTAACCAACCAACTCTGTCAAACTCAGAGGTCGCAGATCGTTGCTTGATCATAAAGATTCTGAGGCCCGTATCGACTTGTTTTGACTGAATTTTATTTAACCAACTAACTCTGTCAAACTCAGAGGTCGCAGATCGTTGCTTGATCATAAAGATTCTGAGGCCCTTATCGACTTGTTTTGACTGAATTTTATTTAACCAACTAACTCTGTCAAACTCAGAGGTCGCAGATCGTTGCTTGATCATAAAGATTCAGAGGCCCGTCTCGACTTGTTTTGACTGAATTCTATTTAACCAACCACCTTTGTCAAACTCAGAGGTCACAGATCATTGCTTGATCATAAAGATCAAGCCAGTCTCTACTTGTTTTTAATTATTAGAAGAAGTAGTTGAAATCATATTCTTTACTAGAGCCGCGATTGACACCTATACGACAGTATCTTTGAATGTGTCCTAATTTGTGGCATTTATGACACCTTTTAGACAAAGAGTCTGGATTAGACATGTTTTTAGAACGCTTGGATGGAATACTGTGATCAGGCTTTTTACCAGGTCTCTTCCGCTTCTATGAATTTAGGCTTTGAATTAATTGTGGCAAGTTTTTCGGTGTAAGGCGTAGCAAATAAGAACGAATACGAAAGTCAGACATACCTGAAATAACTGCTTCGACAAGGCGTTGCTCAGTCATCTCCACACCAATCACTTTCTTCGCCAACTCCCATTTTCGAGTTGCGTACTCAGCAAGACTAGCGGCTTGTTCACTAGTGTAGTCCAAAAACAGCGACAGGTCATCGTAGAAGCGAGCTTCATCTGAAAAAGTTTCAATAAGACCTGCTTTAAGTTCTGGCCAGCTAGTAAGAGTTGTATAATTTCGACGCGCCCATTCAGCCGCGCGTCCGCGCAAGATTTTTCTAGTCAAATTAAGAATTTCCCTATCAGGGAGCTCATACTCGGTTTTAAGCTCCTCGACGTTTCGGCACCAGACTTGCACAGTATCGGTCCGATCGTCAGGGTCAAAAATTGGTACAAGGCTGCGCATGCGGGGAATAGGCCGCGCGTTTGGCGGGTTAAAAGATTTGCAGTAGTTTGAATCAATTGTGACATCATTTCTTGCATCATGTTTTGAATAAAATTAATAGGTACAAACTCTACTGCCCTTGAATCATGGCTGCTACTGGCTGCCGTTGAACCGCCGAGAGCTGCATCGTCATGGCCTGGGGATGTCCTTTGTCCCAAGATCGGCGATTGGTGTCCAGGTGTAGGCCTTTCACTAGACCCTCGAGTGGATTTTGCAGTGCTCTGCAGAAAACCGGCCTCGACAGCCTGAGATTCGTCAGTGTTCATTCCTGACATCAAACATACATAGGCGTAGTTTTTGTTATCACCCTACTTCTGATGTGGGAGGCGTTGGAATAATAGACATAAATAGGTTTGTTGTGGGAGGCTTTGCAATAATAGACATAAATAGGTTTGTTCATTATATTCAGAACCAAAATAACACAGAGATCAATAACACATTATTTATAGTTTTAACATAAACATGCAATAAATAAAAAGTCAACAATAACATTATAAGAAAACTCACCTGACAGTTCAGAGCACTGTTGTGCCGTGTCCACAATCGAACAACTTCTGATCTGTCGAAAGACAGTGCGCCCCTTTTATAGCAACTCTCGCTCACAAAGTGGAGAAAAGTAGTCAGTTACAATACTCTTATTGACCGGAGGTAGTTCAAAATACAGTGTGACATTTCTTTAAAAAAATGATAATAATTTATCTCTCACATACATACATACATATACATATATATATGCATATATACTCTCTCGACTTCGTAAACACAACAGCGTATAGGTTAGAACACGCACGAAACACGCGCACGCCGCACGGCTTACAACTATAGCAAAAAGTGTCGTTACAACTTTTCGTCTTAATTTTTTTCCGTCTAGCCCCCTTTCGCAACGTGCGTTAAGGAACTTCGTTCCAATATTTTACATTAGACCATTTTCTTAACAATTGAATCTACGAAAATTTTGAGCTTTATTCATATAACATAGTGTAATTAATTTGTAAAGTTATGTCTAAAGCGGACAAAAACACGACAATCGCACCAAAATCGCTGGGCGTATTTTAATGAAATTTTCACCATCTCAAAGGCAAATTATCTACATTTTGATCTAAGGCGTTTTATTTAAGTCATAGAATAATAAGAAAAATACAAAAAAAAACTACCGAATTTTGGGACGCACGGGTGTGAAACGAGGGAGCGTTTTGTTCCTTCAAGGTCGTTGGCGACTGTCGTCGTCTTAAAGGGAAACACTGAGCAGTTCCTTGGCCAATATTTGTCAATGCCATATTCTCTCCATGTCCACTGTCGCTCTTCATGAACCATATCGACACCATACCCGACACTAGACTCCGCACAGTAGCAAACAAAGGTACTGGTGTCTCATTTCAAGTAAACAAATCATGACAGGATCCGACATAAAGATCCTAGTGAAAAAAATCGGAAACATGCGACACCTACCAATAAGCACATTGGTCCGCGTGTCGATTAAAGCCCACTTCCCTCTCAAAAAGAGGAGGTATGTGTCGCAAAAGGGGAGACATAAGTTTCTTATGCTTAGATACAGATAGATTATGACCTAATCTAGACGAAAAATCAACTCACGCGCCTGAGACACTGAATAAATAATAGAACAAGTACTTGAGATGAGACTAGATCACAAGGTAAACTGTGTTTGCATACAGTAATTACGTATGCTAATATTACTAAATTAGTATAAGTAATTGCTGTATGCAAACACAGTTTATCTGATGTATCTTTTATTATTCCATGTACATACCTATTTCTTGTTTATAATGAGACAATCGTTAGGTACTTTTGTACTTAAATAGCTTTTTACGAGGAGCTAATGGCTAAATAATAACAACTGTATGTCTCTATCTTCCAGGTTAAGCAACGTTTACCGAAGTCGCTTCATGGATGGGTGACCATTCATTACCAACCGAGATTCCCCCGTGCGGCCCGTGCCTATATGCCGTTTTGTCTCGCCAGGAAATATTCGACTCGAACGTTCATATTTTTGCTTGAAAGTGAATGCTGGGCTCGCTGAGAAGCATTTGTTGCTCGTCTACGATTGCTTGTTTACAAATGCTCACGAAAGAATGCTCCCGGTGAGGACGTTCCTTACGGGTACACTAGTCGACGGCACGAACTATTTTGTGCGCGGGGTTAAAATGCATTTTATATCAACCGACAACACGTGCGGAAGAGGTAGATGCTGTGATGAGCAGTAGGAAGCTTAGGACGAAACCGAGCGCGCGAAATTTTATAAACAGTCCTTTGGCAGTCTGGATATCACGAAAAAACGACTAAACGTATCTGTTCAAAATAAAATTATTTGCATCGTTGAACAAATCTATCACTATATGGTGACTGTTTTGCAATTTCCCGTCTTCTTATGGTATTTATTTGCGCCCAAAAATGCGTTAAAATTAGTGTCGAAATGTGGAACTTTCGACGCTCATAACTTTCAAATATATATTTTTATTACTTTTTTTGTTTCCGTACAGTGCTGGATGATGATGAGACAAATTGCTATCATTTATTTTGAACGTACATCATCAAACAGTGGAGTAATCGCCAGACTACGTTTGTATGGAAGAATGATCGACTAGATCTCAGCTCAACCCTTCGTGGAATAGATGCGTCATGATGTTTGAGTTAGGTCAACTCATTGGAAATGATCATGATTCGTATAAACCATGCATCTACACAGGATTCATGTTGAAATGTCACCAATTCTGAGTAAATTAAATATTATTAACAAGCTGACTTGACACACCTTTTTCTGTTCAAAATTAGCTCATACAAAAATCCCATCGAAAAATCGGTCCAATAATTCTCGAAAGTCCAGCCGTACCTAAGTGAAGATTCGTCAAAATTCTTTAAATCGTTATACAGTTACGTTATAAATCGTTATTCATTAATTCGTCAAAATTCATTAAATCGTTGACGTAATATTTTTTTTTCAAAAAGAATACAACCGACTTCCAAATAAAAACACTACAAAGTGAAAAAAGTCAGCGTTCATATTTTCTTTTCTTTGTTTTTTGACATCGACTTCCGAAAAAGAACCTATTTTTCACTTTGTAGTGTTTTTATTTGGAAGTCGGTGTATTTTTTTGTAAAACAGTTTTTTACTTTTCTCATTTTAGTCGTGGTAGCTAATAGGCATGTTCTTTAGTAAGGTACCTATAATGCCAGAATAGATTACCCGAATATCATGAAATTTGAACATAATCGGTGAAATGAGAGGGTACTGTACACATCTGCATACCTATTTAGAGCGTACTGGCGATGGCGTGATGTTATGTTATAAAATGGTATAAACAATAAACAGATATGCGATTGCAGCAATCGAAGAGTTCTGTTGAATATCTTCGAAGTTCGATGCATCCGATCTTCAACAAATTTAATGCGACCAATTTGTGAACATACTCTTTCAAACAAAAAAAAACCGAACGCCAAATTTTTGCACTTTGTATAGTGTTTTTATTTGGAAGTCGGTTGTATTCATCTTGAAAATAAAAATTACTTCATAACGATTCAAATAATTTTGACGAATCTTGACTAAGGCGTGCCTAAGTCAAGAATTCAAGATAAAATCCATTCCAAATAAAATTTTCTTATTTGGAAGCCGGTAGTATTTTTTTGTAAAAAGTTTTTATTTTTCACTTTTTAGTTGTACCTACCTAATAGGCAAGTTGTTTAGTAAGTTTCCTATAACGCCAGAATAGATTACCCGAATATCATGAAACTTGAACAAAACCGATCAAATGAGAGATCTGCTTACCCCTTAAGAGCGTACTAGCGTGATGTTAAGTTATGAAATGACACAAACAATAAACAGGCATGCGATTGCAGCAGTCCCGAAGTTCTTCATCAGATCTTCACCAAATTATAATGGGACCAATTTCGGAACATACTCTTTCAAACAAAAAAAGAATTTTTAAAATCGGTCCACAATTAACGGAGATATCGGTGAACATACATTAAAAAAAAAACATGTAAGAAGTCGAACATAGAACCTCCTCATTTTTGGAAATGTAACATACACGGAGACAGAAACATAGAATTATTTTCTCATTTATAATATGTATTTGTAAGTACCTATATGTATACTGACGGCCCCGTTGATGAAGTGGTTCGGTTAGTTCCGCTATGCTCTAGTCCCGCTATGCTCGACTCGAAAAATACCTACTAAAAGTCGGTTAAAAAAATGCCGCTATGCACGAAATCACAATCGCGGGCAGTGATGAATAAAAGTGTTACAGTGTAATATTTTATTTAACTATTTAAAAAGCAAATTAAGAAAACCTAGTAAGTAAATGGGACAGAGAGCGCCGACCGAATTTCCTTAGTAAAAGTCATAATTCGAGGTTTGGCTCTCGTCTCTTTCCTCCTCCAACATTGGACCAATTTAAAAGATATTCCGTAAACTGAAAATTAAAGATGTATACTATGTCCCTATGTTTTCCTTTTTGATGATACATTATCTTTAGAAGCACTAGAGCCCTCAAAACATGCTCAAAATTGCGCTGTAAACAGAGGCATAGTGTACAAATTTGACAAATATGAAGGAAAACATAGGGACGTAGTATATATCTTAATTTACCAGTTTATGGAATATCTTATAAATTGGTCAAATTTTTCAGCTTCCTGCTCAATTTCATTGAATTCAAACAGTTTTATTTCCAACTGTACCTCCCATTGTTTAAGAAGAATCGAAGAATTTCGTGCATAGCGGAACGTTTTAGTACCTAGGTATTTTTCGAGTCGAGCATAGCGAGACTAACCGAGGTGGTTGAGCATGAGGTTCCGGGTCAGATTCCGGTGTCGGGTAAGATGTTATTTGGTTATTCCATCTGGGATTTCTCAGTAGCATCCGGAGTCTGTAGGTATTTGGACCTGGTTGATGTTAAAAGTTTAACACATATTAAATGAGACTGTATATTTTTTTTGCAATCATGTAATGACTTCTACTGCTCTGGGTAATGCGGGAGGGCGTGTCAGACTTTTACTGACTAACCCGTGTTCCTTCAGTTGCTTGTGCCAGGACCGCGGTAACTCTTTAAAATTTATCCGCAACCCAGACTAATATTTAACTACCGATCTGTGAATCAGTGGCTATCATCATCATCTGCCTAGCCTTTTTCCCAACTATATCGGGGTCGGCTTCCAGTCTTACCGGATTCAGCTGAGTACCAGTGTTTTACATAGAGCGACTGCCTATCTGACCTCCACAACCCAGTAACTGGGTAACACGGTACCCCTTGGCAAGACTGGTGTCAGATCTCAAGCTTCTGACTACCCGTAACGTCTGCCAAAGATCTTCAAATGACAGCCGGGACCAACGGCTTAACGTGCTTTCCGAGGCACGGAGGAAACTCGGTATATTGAAATGGTCATCCATCCACTGACCGACCTCGTCAAGCGTTGCTTAACCTTGATGATCGACCCGTGCGGCTGTTATTATTTAGCCACGAGCTCCTCTGGATCAGTGGCTATCAGTTACCTAATTCGATTCAAACGTAATTGTGACTCGGAACACTCTGCGAGACTTCGTTCACAGCGAGTAGCACAGCTGACATAAGTTTAAATCGAGCTGTACCTACCTACATCTCTGCCTAGCCCTTCGGGGAGTTCAGACGCGATATAGTGTTTTATTAATTGTTTTCTTTATTATCGTCGGTAGTGAGTCAATGCAGGGAAATGGGTCATCCAATCTTATTGGCCACGTAACCCTACTGTTACTGATAACTTAATTAAGATAACCATATTTATGAACAGGGCAAATAGTATTATATTATCTGTGCTACTACGTACAAATTGCTAGATAGAAAATAATGAGAACGTCAGTGAGAGAGATTTACTCAGTAATTTAGATGTTGTCCTGAAAGAGAAAAAAGAGAGTGTAAGGGAGGTAGGCAGAATTCTTGCAGTCTCTTTTCACGACACTCTCCAGCACAACGAGGTAGTGAATTGAAGGGTCATAGAGTTATGCCAGCACTACACAAACAATAAGAAAAATAAAACTCTGAAATGGTAACTAATGATTAAAAAAAACAGTTGATTGCAAGGCGAGCGTAGCGTATTTATATTCTTTTTTAGGGTTCCGTACCCAAAGGGTAAAAACGGGACCCTATTACTAAGACTCCGCGGTCCGTCTGTCACCAGGCTGTATCTCATGAACGGTGATAGCTAGACAGTTGAAATTTTCACAGATGACGTATTTCTGTTGTCGCTATAACAACAAATACTAAAAACACGGTAAAATTAATATTTAACTGGGGCTCCCATACAACAAACATGATTTTTTGGCGTTTTGCGATAATGATACGGAACCCTTCGTGCGCGAATCCATCTCGCACTAGGCCAGTTTTTTAGAATATGCTCCTTATTTGCGACACTATCGGATGGTGTAATACAGCGTTTTTTTTCAAAATTAACGGGTTCGGGTCCTGGCTAGAAATATTGATTTTTCAATGCTTGTGAGACTGAGATGCACAGCAAGTTTTTTGATAAAATTTTATAAACACTGTTCGGAACTTGTTTCTTTTCAGTTAGATTTGCTGATTCAATATATTGAAATTATTTGTTTCAATTCGCTACAGACTGGAATCGATTTACCTAGTCAAACGCCGCGATTTAAAATTGTGAAAAAAAAACACACATGGCATTGAGATAATCTAATCTTTTATTAAAATACTTAGGTGCATAGTGGATGCCAATTCAAATTACTTACCAAGACGCCGTCCTGCTTCGGTCCCGGCTATATTTGAAGATATTTTACAGTCGTTACCGGGTTGTCTAAATCTCGAAAGACTGGCACTAGCCTCGCCAAGGGGTATCTTGTTACCCAGTTACTGGGTTATGAATGTCAGATAAGCAGTCGCTCCATGAAAAATACTGGTATTCAGTTACATCTGCAGCCTAATTGCGTAAGTGAATTCTCGAAAGCAAACGAGTCGATTCCTTCAAAGAATCTGAATCATTTCTTTCAACTTTTTCGGTATTGCGAAACTAATTTGGAAAAAGTACAAACATCCTCCTTTGAGTTGAAGTTCATCTACTGCGTTATGTTTCATCAAACTCGAACATTACACAATACCAATAGTGAAGTTTTGTCTCGATTCTTCCGCTTTCGTTCATTCTTTACAATAAATTCTACGTCAACATATTGGTAATGGAAAGGAGCATAACCTTTCCGTTTCAGAGTATAATATGCAACTCGTAAAGTCGTTTTTGGGAAAGAATCGACTTGTTTGCTTTGGAGAATTCACTTACGCAATTAGGCTGCTGCTGGTTAGGCTAGCAGCGACAACAACATAATTATGTAGGTACTTAGTTAAACAAAAAAGGTTATTAAAAATATAAATAAAAAATAATTAAAAAAAACAAAAAACCCGACTGCTTAAGAAGCGAACTAAAAGGAAGTAAACAAGAAGAAAATCATGCTGTGCAGTCGGAGGATACATATGAGCGAGCTGGCTGACCGAAACCAAAACCAGATGTATCCTCCGACTTCACAGCATGATTTTTTCATCTTTACAGCTTTTTAGTTCGCTTCTTAAGCAGTCGGGTTTTAGATTTTTAAATTAAATTTTTTATTTACAACTTTTTAGTTATAATTTTTTTCGAATTTTGTAATCACCTCTTAAAACCCTTCATTTTTGGAAAAAATAAAAAAACTTCTTTGCAAAAAATTACTACCGACTTCCAAATAAGAAAACTACAAAGTGAAAAATTACTTTATTTATGGAAGTCGGTGTCTTTGGTAGGTACCATTTTTTTGCGTTATGGACACCGACTTCCTAAAATAGAGTTATTTTTCACTTTGTAGTTTTCTTATTTGGAAGTCGGAAGTATTTTTTTGCAAAAAAAGTTTTTTTATTTTGTACATTTCGGTTGTACCTACCTAATAGGCAATTAGTTAAGTAAGGTACCTATAATGCCAGAATAGATTACCCGAATATCATGAAACTGATTGGGGTAATCTATTCTGGCATTATAATGAAACTGGTGAAATGAGAGTGTACCAAGGTGAACTGTACACATCTGCGTACCCTTTTAGAGCGTACTGGCGTGATTTTATGTTATGAAATGGTATAAACAATAAACAGACATGCGATTGCAGCAATCCCGAGAGATTTACCGTTATTTATTGAAGAGTTCAGCAATCCCGAGAGATTTACCGTTATTTATTGAAGAGTTCTGTTGTGTATCTTCGAAGTTCTTCATTAGATCAGCACCAAATTGAAATGGGACCAATTTCGGAACATACTCTTTCAAACAAAAAACAAATTTCAAAATCGGTCCACAATTGACGGAGTTGTCGGTGAACATACACAAAAATATACTTCATCCAAACGCCTACTTGTCGGGGTGCATCTGTTCCTGTAACTGATCGGCTCGAGCTCCTTGGCATGGAGTTGACATCCAGTCTCAACTTCGGCGCCTCCATCGAGTACAAAGCCCAAATTGCGGCAAAGACACTGGGCGTCCTAAACAGAGTGAAGCGATACTTTATGCCTGGACAGCTATTAACTCTTTATATACAAAGCGCAAGTCCAATCCTGCATGGAGTATTGCAGCCACCTCTGGGATGGCTCAGCTAAATATCAGCTTGCCGCGCTTGACTCGTGGAACGCAGAGCTAAGAGACTAATTGGCGACGTCAAACTGGTAGATGCCAAGCTTCACAACTTGGCTCATCGCCGTAAGGTTGCCTGCTTGTCGGTCTTCTACAGACTGTATTTTGGCGAATGTGCTCATGAACTCCACGACATCATCCCACCGGCCCCCTTCTACCATCGGACATCTAGACGCACTGCAAGTTACCATCCTCACCTAGTTGCTATTCCACCAATTCGCACCAAGCGCTTCCAAACATCCTTCATAATGCGCACAGCAAAATAGTGGAACTCACTGCCTGCGTCTGTGTTTCCGAACGCATTCAACCCGAATCTCTTCAAAGTTAGAGTGAACAGGCTTCTTCTGGGTAAGCTCACTCCATCGTCGACTTTGTCTCTGTCACCTCTGACCTAGACTAGAGTCAAGAGCAAACCCATTACAAATAAAAAAAATAAAAAAAAAACCATACATGAAGTCGAACATAGAACCTCCTCCTTTTTGGCAAGTCGGTTAAAAATAAATTGGGACCCGCATAATATGGCGCCAAAATCCATCTTTAACTTCACGTAACTAACAACACTCGGGCGGTCAAAACATATAGACTAACGATGTCTTAGTTACATAAAACCGTCTAGCGGTTTAAAAGATATGAGGTAATAAACATTACATACACCCAAGATACGCGCGAAAAACATAACCCTTTCCTAGCAGTCGGGTAAAAATAAACACAAAACATGGCTTTTTAAAAACATATATTTTTATTAATGTTAAAAAATATTTACATTTTGTAATACATTTGCTAACACAGTACTATCTAACATAATTAATGCTATTCTTCTGCCTACCACCTCTTTTTAATAGAGGATGAAGCGATCTTTACTGCTAACTGTATGTGGGGGAGACATACTTTACAATTTTCAAGAATGACTTATGTTTTTTAATTTTCATCACCAAGAGATTATTTAACGTTATTTTGATTAGCCCGAGGTTTCTGAGTGACGAATTTGAAGTTGAGAAGTTGTCGAGTCTTGTGCTTGTTGAGTTGTGAACTTTGTGTACATCAGAATCGCGCGTGTACTTTTCAGATTTGCCTAAATTTATTGCAGCTATTTGGTACCTTCTGTGTACCTTAACGTACCTCTCCTGAAAATCTGTGTACCTACACCCGTAAAATGATGTTTTAAAAATTTGGTACACCCGCCATCCTGATGTCAGAACCGCGGGTGTACTGCTAACCAGTATATGTAGCTAAGTGCGCTGTATAAGTAAATTTGGTACCTCTTGTGTACCTGCAGAAATACGTATTTAATAAACAAAATACTGTAAGGTTGCTGCGAAAAGTAAAAAACCGATTTTCCTTCTTTGACGTTGTTACTATTTTATAATACTTCCTCATGATTATAATCTCCTGGTACTTAAGTTAGTCTTAACTGGTAATGAAAGAAAGAAAGCAAATATTACTACTTCGTATTGATTCTGGCCTCCTGGTAGTTTGGGTATAAATGCTTTTAATGTTCAACATCTAATGTTCAATTCAACAATGTTCAAAAATAGGCAAAATGTTGTTTGTTTTTCTAATAGGTTTTTTTCTAAATATTTAACTTGTTTTTAATACTGAAGATTGTTATTTTTAACCGACTGCCCAAAAAGGAGAACCTTTTTGGGAAATCGGTTAAAAATAACCTTGACGAAGTAATCATGACGAAGTAGTAATATTTGCGCGGGTGGCATCATTACCAGTTAAGACTAACTTAAGTACCAGCAGATTATAATCATGAGGAAGTATTATAAAATAGTAACAACGTCAAAGAAGGAAAATCGGTTTTTTACTTTTCGCAGCAACCTTACAGTATTTTGTTTATTAAATACGTATTTCTGCAGGTACACAAGAGGTACCAAATTTACTTATACAGCGCACTTAGCTACATATACTGGTTAGCAGTACACCCGCGGTTCTGACATCAGGATGGCGGGTGTACCTAATTTTTAAAACATCATTTTACGGGTGTAGGTACACAGATTTTCAGGAGAGGTACGTTAAGGTACACAGAAGGTACCAAATAACTGCAATAAATTTAGGAAAATCTGAAAAATACACCCGCGATTCTGATGTACACTGAACGTTAGCTTGAAAACTTGTTAAATTTAACACGTCCTTCATTACAAATTCTCAATTCAGAGGCAAAGCACAGAATTGTGGTGCCGGCAGACATGTCATTACTCGAAATATTCCTGTCCGCGGAGCACGCAGCACAAGTTTCAGCTGTCTTAGCCACTGTCAGCATAGTCAGAATAGTGGCCGCTAATATCTAATGTTTGCTCGACTTGTTGGGAGCACTGCCGTGCCGCCAAATTTGACATTGCATTATTACCCTCCGTTTACTATCAAAATAACCCCTCATACTAAAGCTTGTCTCACCCACAAAAAAATCCGCTTATCCATTCGCAAAAGTTCCATCAAAATCGCTCCAGCTGTTGCCGTTAATGTACATAGATTAACATAGTTCGTACGGGCTAGTTTAAATTATACATTTTTATTTTACTTTGTATGGGGTGTCGGTAAGCTACGTATGGCGCGGTATTGGTTTTGGTTTGGTGGCAGTTTTATGGGATTCATTGTTTTCATTTCAAAGAAGGTCTTCTCTTTATCAGAAGAGACATTTACCCTGCAGTGTGTCAGAAATAGGCTGGTTTTATTATAACTCGGTTCATTAAAGAAACGAATCATAAAACAACTGTCTATAGTGTGCAAGCGAGAGAACATGATAAGCACCGCCATTTTAGATTCGTTTCTTTAATGAACCGGTTTATATTATTAAGTCCATTTTTAGGGTTCCGTACCCAAAGGGTAATATTACTAAGACGCCACGGTCCATCTGTCTGTCTGTCACCAGGCTGTATCTCATGAATCGTGATAGCTAGACAGTTGAAATTTTCACAGATGATGTATTTCTGTTGTCGCTATAACAACAAATACTAAAAACAGAAAAAAATACATATTTAAGTGGGGCTCCCATACAACAAACATGATTTTTTTGCCGTATTTTGCGATAATGGTACGGAAGCCGCGCGAGTCCGACTCGCACTTGGCCGGTTTTTAGATGTTGACTGAAAGAAAATATATTTTGTGCCTATTTTAAAGTGTATAATGTGCTAAAATGTATTATACATTATATTTAATTCTTGACATAGTATTTAAAAGCAAAATTTCATTATAATAAATTCATATTTTCCTTGATCCAGCATCTGCTTCCCCTCAACCGGCGCGAGACATTAAGGTATCTGTTTTATTGTTTTACTATTGAGTCTGTAATTACGCCAAATGAATGCTAGCTTTAAAGAGCCATCATTTTGAAGGTGCTATCAAATGAAAACAATTTATTAGAACAAGGAATTTAAACCCTCGGCTTAATACTGAGAGTTGAAAATCGAATGTATCTACAAAACAGGTCTGTTACATGAATTCGGTACTACGCACCGATCAGTTGAGCGTTCCGAGTCGTCATTAAGTTTGAATTGACCTGTGAATTAGAGATGCCGCGAATAGTTGTTATAGTGAATAATCGAATACCGATTAATCGCCATTTAATATGGCGAATAGTCGAATACGCAACATTATTACTGGATATATATAAATTAGCTGTTCCCCGCGGCTTCGCTCCCGTGGACCACCCCACAGGACCCGTTTTCGGGATTAAAAAATAGCCTATGTAACTCAGGAATAATGTAGTTTTCAATTGGTGAAAGAATGTTTTAAATCGGTCCAGTAGTTTCGGAGCCTATTCGGTACAAACAAACAAAAAATCTCTCCTCTTTATAATATTAGTATAGAAGTATAGGTTAATGTAAAAAATTGTTTATTTATTTCCAAATAATAATACACTTGTGTCTTGAACTTACTGTACAGAAAAACTAGTTTTTCTTCACCGCGATCTATCCCTTTTGGACTTTAACTTGACAGATTTTTAGCTAACTATTTATATTAATGAATAATGTGTTTTATTTTAACAAAGTGTGCAGTGGTGGCCCAGTGGTATGGTATCGGCCGCGACTTAAAAGTTGTAGGTCGTGGGTTCGAGCCCAGGCAGGCGCTTTACTTTGTGTAAATTATTTCATCACCACTGCTCTCAAAACGGTGAAGGAAAACATCGTGAGGAAACCGGCATGTCCTAGAACCAAAAATTCGAAGACATGTGACATCCACCAACCCGCACTGGGCCCGCGTGGTGGATTACGGCCCATTCCCTCACACAGAGAGGAGGCCTGTGTCCCAGCAGTGGGAACATTAATAGGCTGATAATGATTTTAAAAAATTAGTTCATAAAACTATATTTTTTTAAAGTCTATAGTTTTTCTGTTCATTAAAAAAAAAGTTTATTTTTCTTTAGACAACTATTCGCCGAATGTCGAAACACTATTATTTGGTATTCGACGAACAGCAAAAAAATATCGTGCAATGTTGAATACCGAATAAAAGCGAGTATTTGCGGCATCTCTATTGTAAATATGTAGGTGCATTGGATTAACCAACTCTCGGCGTTGAATCGAGTTTTGCAACTCCAAAAATATGGTGTTTCTTATTGTATAGTGAAAACTAGCATTGTCTCATTAGTAGGGGTGAACACTTCGAATCAATAATACACTAGATGACCGGTAAGCGCTTAAAACACGGACCGATAAATAAGAGCACAAATACGGGTGTGGTCTTATTTCAAATCAGTATGGTCCAATCAAAGCCAACATTAAGACGTCAAATTGCCGCAGTGTGCGTTCAAATATTGTGCAAATAACCACCGTAACACTGAGATTTTGGAAGAAATATCTTTTTTTCGGTGAGTTTATATCATTAAGGTTACACTAGTCGACGGCACGAACTATTTTGTGCGCGGTGTTAAAATAAATGCTACATGAACCGATAGATGCTGTGATGAGCAGTAAGAAGCTAGTTCTCGTACGAATACACACTTTTGCAAATTTGTAGCGAAATGGATGATGATTTAGGACGAAACCGAGCGCGCGAAATTTTATAAACAGACCTTTAGGAGTCTGGATATCATGCAAAAACGACTACACGGTATCTGTTCAAAATAAAATTATTTGCATTGTTCAACTACTAGTCTATCCCTGTCGCTGTTTTGCAATTTTCCGTCTTCTTATGGTATTTATTTGCGCCCAAAAATGCATTAAAATTAGTGTCGAAATGTGGAACTTTCGACGCTCATAACTTTCAAATATATATATATATATATATATTACCTTTTTTGTTTCCATACAGGGCTAGATAATGATGAGACAAATTGATATCATTTTTGAATTTGAACGTACATCTTCAAACAGTGTAGTAATCGCCAGACTACGTTTGTATGGAAGAATGATCGACTAGTGTAACCTTAAGTGTTTTTTTTATAGTAAAAACCGAATGAAATAGTATTATAAAAAAAATATCGACCGTTCTGGAACTTTATAATTTAGACATCAAAACATGCGTCTAAGATTAAATTTGTTTTGATGTACTTTGAGCAAGAAAGGTCTTTACTACTTTTTGTATAATCTCTGAGAATGCAACTTCAAGCATTGCATTTAAGGTTGAATTTGCATTAATTTATATTTATATCAACTAGAATTCTTAGAATCACGTAAACACAATTGGCGACACTTATAAAGAGAAGTTTTGTATGGGATTTTGTATTTAGTGTATTATTGATCGAAGGGTGAACAGGAATACTTAGAAATGTAAACAAATTCATCGTAACTTCTTTAAAAATAAGGCAGTTTATTAATTAACAGTTTACTAGCTTTGCTCGCGGCTTCGCCTGCGTTCTATATTTATACAGGTTGACTTTCAACACAAGCTTTTAGGGGGTGACGACACTTATGAATATGAACTTTTTTTTTAGGGATGTAACGATTCCGATACCGATATATCGGTATAGCCGATTACATACAACCGATATAACAGATTATCTGCTAATAATTTGAACAAACTTAGCTTTCTTAACATACCGATATATCGGTATAGCCGATTATATAAAACCGATGTAACAGATTATCTGCTAATAATTTGAACAAACTTAGTTTTCTTAACATACCGATATATCGGTATAGCCGATTACATAAAACCAATATAACAGATTATCTGCTAATAATTTGAACAAACTTCGTTTTCTTAACATACCGATATATCGGTATAGCCGATTATATAAAACCGATATAACAGATTATCTGCCAATAATTTGAACGAACTTAGTTGTCTTAACAGAAATGTACCAAAAGTTATCTTTAATTACTGACTTTATTAATGCACACTTTGTGTAATGATAATTACTTCCGTAATTAGCGCTTTGATTGCTTGATAATATTCTTGATTATTTAATACAAATAAATGTTTTCTTTGAATTTTGATTTGACATTTTGGATTTCAACCATCTCATGGTTCAGTCTCTGATAAAGGTAACTTTTATGCATAAAAAAGATAATGTTTTTTTGTTTTTTTTTTTCTATTTTTTTTTAGCCATCGATATCGGTATCGGTACCGCCGATAATTTAGTACACTAATCGAAATCGGTATCGTATCGGCAAAATATTATTTTTGTATTATTTCATAAAATAAGTAAAGCCCATAGTTATTTGTTTTTTTTTCTATTTCTACAAAGCCATCGGTATCGGTATCGCCGATAATTTACTACATAAATCGAAATCGGTATCGTATTAGCATCCCTACTTTTTTATCATTGGCAGAACACTGCAATCGAAAAAAAAATAATACAACTATTCTCTACGTTTAATCGAGTTTTGGGCACTCAAATGTATATTTTTTTTATTTTATAAATAAAGTGTAACCCGTAATTAAAGTTCTTATATTCATAAGTATTTTTAGACACAATTTTATTTTAATTTCATCATTAATATTAAATTTACATAAAGCACAGGAATCTCGATGTTTTTACATGTCGTCACATCAGTACATCTTACCCGTGCATATCAGAGGCGGGTCGCTAGTCATCTTATAGAGCGAAGTCGCGAGCAAAACCTTGTATAATACTCACAAAGGATCTTTGTGTCTCTGATTAAGATGCAAGACCCTGCGCGGTAGCTATTTTTGTGTCAATTTTGAAGGTGAAGATAGAATTGTATAACTGTCTCTTTCACTCGCTTACGTTTGTCGCATCGTCCTATCTCGCTTACTCCATTCAATATACTCGATGACAAACTGTTTCTTGGCAATGGTTGGCAGAGCCAACTTCAGAGACACAAAGAGCCGTTGTGACTATAATATAATAATTATAATGTATTGCATTGATCTGGCAACTAAACAGCAACAATCGCGCCACTGTGGCGCAACATTCGTATAAAACGTTGTGAAGCGCGTCTAAAATAAATTGCATTGAAATTTACATACAATTGCGAAAAGATTGTATGTTTGATAAATGAAATAATACTTCGTATACAGGGTTTTTTGTAATGATTTTGTGAGGAGTGATATGAAAGAAAAGGTGTTGACGGGACGGAATGGCAGAAGAATACGTGTTGAAAGAGTAAGTGTGCAGTTTCTTGTCCGTTCTTCTCCATAACAAGCTACTTTTCCGAATGGACGGTAGAATTAATTATTATTAAATTTATATTTTTGACGTTCAAAAGTGCCGCTTAATGGCCTAGCTGAAATAAAGAATTTTTGTCTTTATCTTTGTTGCGCCGACCACAAGTAATATGGGACAAGGGCAGGAAGACGATGCCACGAACAATCGCACGGTTTGAGCTTCAAGGTAAAGCTTTCGGAGGTCGGTCCGTGGATGGGTGACCATTTGAGAATCCTCTTTGCCTCGGTAAGCACGTAAAGTTGTTGGTAGCGGCAACCATTATAGACCATTGAGAGTCGTTACTGGTGAAACCAACCAGTCTTGGCAAAATCAAAAGATCAATACACAAAATATTATTTCACTTTCCATGCAATTTAGACATTAAATTTTATTTCATTAAACAATCCACTAGCAAGCTTACTTAACAACCGACTCGCATTGTGTAAACAATAACAGCAAGTCGAATTACTGTAAATTTTATTCTGTAAATCAAAACTATTTCCTACTCTGTATGAGAAGAGGCCTTTGCCTTGCAGTTGAACAAATGATATAGTAAGACTTCTTTATCGTCACCGCGTGGCGACTGCGGGACAACTGCGTGACCACTGCGGGGCAACTGCGTGACAACTTGTTCTTCATATTTTCTTGCATTTTCTCATATAATACAAACCCCATACAAATATTTGTGTATTGCATGTACCGTGCACGTACGGTTACAGGTTTTCGTGTAAGAAGTGTAGAAGCGTTGCTTCATAGTGCTTCGCTGCGTGCATAGCGCGAAGCGAGTGTCTTTCGCCGGGGTATACCTGGAAAAGTAAAGATTTTATTTATTTTTCTCTGCAGACCCTGCATGGAGGAGGACGAGACAGCAGCGAACCTGCACCTAAGCTGGTGATTGCTGGATACAGGGAAATGTACTTTGGAAACTCCGTGAGATAGTCAGTAGCACCAGAAAGCTGCTGGCCTTCCTTGAGGAACTGGGGTGGATCGCATGACCCATTTAGCCCACCCCTACGCAAAATTGGACGTGGAGTTGTCAATACCAGGTCGACTTACTACTTCAGAATCAATTTTTAAGACTCTCTAAGACCCCCTCTTCTAAAGACCGCTAAATAAAAATTATACATGGTTTTTGGTGCTTCCTTTCTGCAGAATATGGTCAATTTAGCAAGGAGAAATTCTGGCAAAAAAGTATCTTAACGTTTTTTTTTTTTCATTTTGAACTGATGTATTTGCATTTTGAATAGTGTTCTACGCGTGTTATTGAATCTTTATTTTTAAGGGCTGGATATCTATACTAAAATTTTAAAGAGGTAAAGGTTGTGAGTTTGTGACGTTGTAGGGGGTAATCTCTGGATCTACTGAACCGATTTTGAAAATTCTTTCACCAGCAGAAAGCTACATTATTCCTGAGTGTCATAGGCTATAAAATATTTTCAAAAAAAAATGATATCCTTATGCAAAATAGCAATAATGTAACCCAAGGTAGCAAAATGTTGCCTATAAAATTCATTCTTTGGCGTGGCCTGAAAAAGCTATTGAAGATACATAAAAATCGCACGGTTGGCGCAGTGGTTGAGCGATTGACTGCTGCGCTGCGTGTCGCGGGTTCGATACCCGTACGGAACAAATATTTGTATGACCTACAGATAGTTGTTCCGGCTCTGGGTGTTTGTGTATGTGAGTTTATATGTTTGTAAACGCACCCACGATACAGGAAGAAATTCCTAGTGTGGGGCAACGTTTTTATTTAAAAAGAGAAAGAGAAATTATTAGGTAGGTAGGTAGGGTTGGGTAGGCAGGTTAGGCAGGGTAGGGTAGGTAGCCAATTGACGGGAGCGAAGCCGCGGGGGTCAGCTAGTCAATTATATGACTATTGAATAAAATAACTTTTATATGAGGAATAAAATTGTGGTTTGACAGCTTTTGTACAGAAAATGTGTCAATAACTGACATTTTTGTTCTTCAAATAGAAGTTAACTGAAAATCGATTATCGGGCTGTTAACGTAATCAACGAATTAATCACCGGTTATTTGCTGTGATTGGTTGAATGAATTTTCAACAGCCAACAACTTAACGCGTGCTTGACGATGTGCCACGTTAATTTTGCGATAGTTTAGCGTCGAGAAACTGGGCCTAATAGTATTAATTTTACATATTCTGCCTGTCGGTGTGAGGTATAGGCACCTCTGGTGTCAGAGTTAATTATGCCGCCTCTGGGAACCCCACAGGCCTCTGACTTGGCTATTTCTAGACTTACATCTATCTGTAATTTCATCTATACATATAAAAGAGAAAGTATGTATGTATGTTCCTTATAGAATCCGAAACGGCTGGACCGATTTCAATGAAATTTTCTGAAAATCTTTATATTGACCCAGCGGATAATCCTATAAGGTTTGGTGGCGATCAGAGCATTTTTTTTACTTTGAACGCAGGCGAAGCCTCGGGCAGAAGCTAGTATGTATATAAAAGAGAAAGTATGTATGTATGTTCCTTATAGAATCCGAAACGGCTGGACCGATTTTAATGAAATTTTCAGAGACTCTTTAGATTGACCCAGCGGATAATCCTATAAGGTTTGGTGGCGATCAGAGCATATTTTTTGAACTTTTGAACGCGGGCGATGCCGCGGGCAGAAGCTTGTCAAGTTAACTATATAAGTGCAGGTTTCCTCACAATGTTTTCCTTCACCGTTGCCTGTGATGTCCAAGACAAACTTAGAAAGTACATATTAATTTTATATATGACTAGCTGTTCCCCGCGGCTTCGCTCCCGTGGGACCACAGGACCCGTTTTCGGGATTAAAAGACAGCCTATGTCACTCAGGAATAATGTAGCTTACTATTGGTTAAAGATTTTTTTAAATCGGTCCAGTAGTTTCGGAGCCTATTCGGTACAAACAAACAAAAAAGATATTTCCTCTTTATAATATTAGTATAGATTTATATCTACTGTGACGATTACAAGTCATAACAATTATAATACCTGCACTCGATGTGGCTTCCCGAGCCTCACAAGTTCCGCCGTCAGCGCGGCCGTGTGACAGAAGTGCACGTTCTCATCGGCCAGCCCGTGGATTATTAGCAGTCTGCCTTCCCTGGCAAAAGAACAAGCATAAAATATGCGGCAGTTGCTTACACCAAGCATAAATAATGACAAATGTAGGAGCAGTGGCGTAGCGTGCCTAGGCGGGGCCCCGTATAAAAATTTGTTTGGGGGCCCTTATAAAGGGTAAATATTTCTCACAAAAGAAAAAAAAACCAGCCAAGTGCAAGTCAGACTCGCGCACGAAGGGTTCCGTACCATTATCGCAAAAAACGGCAAAAAAACCACATTTGTTGTATGGGAACCCTACTTTTTAGTGTTGTTGTTATAGTGGCAACAGAAATACATCATCTGTGAAAATTTCAACTGTCTAGCTATCACGGGTCATGAGATACCGCCTGGTGATAGACGGACAGACAGACAGACAGGCGGACCGCAGAGTATTAGTAATACGGTCCCGTTTCTACCCTTTGGGTACGGAACCCTAACAATGTTTGCATAAAATTAAAAGAAATAGTTATTCATCATAATTATCTATTTGTCACTTTATCCAAATTACTTAACAAACAATTCAAATTAAATGTACACTCTCCTTCCCTTTTTTTCGGCAAATGATTTATTAAATCATTTATAGCTGATGAGGACTTTAGTTTTCCTGACAGGTCTAACAGGCGTTCATGTCCCATCAAATTCTTAGGTAATTTTTTATCAGTTTTAATTTTTGCTCACGCACGTTGTGGGCCCCGTATAATTGATACGGCAAATACGGCGGTAGCTACGCCCCTGTGTAGGAGCAAAAACACGAGCTCCAAAATGCTATACTTAGGCACAGATAATATAATACTAGCATACAGATGCCTCATCCCATACAAAGAAACCGTGCCGACGTAACTAGCGTTTTTTGTCTAATTAAGACGATAATTTTTATAAGTACTTCGATTGCGTTCGGTTCCGTTTCACGACTATAGATGGTGTTAGCAGCGACTTCCAAGTAAAAGGGTGTTCTCGGTTCGTGACTATTTTTTTCTTTAAATACAGTGAGGATTTGTTTTCTAGTATTTATTTGCACGTTTTTGCAGTTTCATTGTACCAGAATGTGTTACAATACAAATTTAAAAAATCAAGTGGCATGTCTCAGAAATTTAATTGCGCGCCATCTATTGGAATCAATTTTAAATGATCCGCTCAAATAATCTTTCAAATGTGATTTAAGAGCCTAATATTCCATAATTTTCTGCTTAAGAGAGTTTATTGAACAAGAACATAGATTTTTTTTATGGTGAATTTAAGAAAATGTTAATTTTACACACAATTCAATAACAAATCGATGCATACTGCGCCATCTAGTGGCATTTATTTGAACCAAATTTTCTTTGTCAGCGCTGGGACCCCGTGATATGGTTAATGCTCTTAAATTAATTTCGAGTTATTGTCAAAAAACGACGACGAGTGATAGAAATTTAATATTTTCTGGTGATTCTAACAGTAAAACATAAATTGACGTTATGATACTTACTGGTCGGGGAAGAAAGGCGCATGAGCCAGCACGCTAGCGCGCGTGTAGGCGTGCGGCGCCCGCGCCGGCGCGCCCATGTAGCGCTCTGTGTAGGCTGTGTCGTACAGGCGCCAGCACGTCACGGGCGCGCCGGCCACGCACGCGCGGAATACTGCGGGCCGGGTGGCCAGGGCTAGCAGGGAGAGGTAGCCGCCTGGGGGGCCAAATGGTAATGTTGATTAATCAATAAAGACGCCAAGATGCGCGCACGCGTGTCCCGCAAAAACAACCCAATGTTTCAGGGCACACAGAACAGTTCATTGCTTGTGCATCTAAGTGCTCGTGCACACAGAGGTCCGTTTTACAGGTCCACTTTATCAATTACGTTTTCATTCGGCGCT
The DNA here is from genome assembly GCA_948252205.1 of Orthosia incerta. NCBI lineage: Eukaryota > Metazoa > Arthropoda > Insecta > Lepidoptera > Noctuidae > Orthosia > Orthosia incerta. The sequence goes on along the minus strand of OX411769.1, from coordinate 15,979,458 downwards.
GACGTATGTAGTTATATGAGCAAGTTCACACGCATGACAGTATTCCAGATCCAGTAAAAAAATACCGATCCGACAAAATATACAGCAGTCCGTTTTACAGGTCCACTTTATCGTTTTTTATTCGGCAATGGCGTAGATAGTTGTATGAACGAGTTCGCACACACAACAGTATTAAAATACTGATCCGTTTTGTTTGAAAGTTAAAGAGGTACACTGACTAAACATGGGTGGACGGATCCGTTAAAACGGTAACTGTAAATGCGGTGTGATCATCACCTTCAGTAGGATGGCAAATCTCTCGGGATTCCTGCAATCGCATGTCTGTGGATTGTTTACACCATCTCATAACATAACATCACGCCGGTTTGCTCTAAAGGGGTACGCACATGTGTACAGTTCACCCTGGTACACTCTCATTCCTTTTCTCCACTTCCTCATTGAATAGTTGCGGTACATATCTAAGTAATGTTCCGAAACTCGGAACAAATATTCCGAAAAAACATGTTAGTGTTACACTAGTCGACGGCACGAACTATTTATTGCGCGGGGTTAAAATGGCTGCCATCTCATCCGACAACACGTGCGAAAGAGATAGATGCTGTGATGAGCAGTAAGAAGCTAGTTCGCGTTCGAATTAGCACTTTTGCAAGTTTGTAGCGAAATGGATGATGATTTAGGTCGAAAAAGAGCGCGCGAAATTTTATTAACAGACCTTTGGGAGATAGATATCATGAAAAAACGACTAAATGTATATTTTCAAAAGATTTGAAGATTTTCAAAATAAAATTATTTGCATTCTTGAACTACTAATCTATCCCTGTATGGTGGCCGTTTTGCAATTTTCCTTCTTCTTATGGTATTTATTGCCGCCCAAAGATGCGTCAAAATTTGTGTTGAAATATGGAACTTTCGACGCTCATAACTTTCAAATATATTTCTTTTTCACTTTTTTGTGTCCATACAGGGCTAGATTATGATGAGTCAAACAGTGGAGTAATCGCCAGACTAGGGATTATTCCACTGTTTGGCAATGTACGTTCAAAATAAATAGTGATATCAATTTGTCTCATCATTATCTAGCCCTGTATGGAAGCGAAAAAGTAAAAAAAGAAAATATTTGAAAGTTATGAGCGTCGAAAGTTCCACTTTTCGACACTAATTTTAACGCATTTTTGGGCGCAAATAAATACCATGAGAAGACGGAAAATTGCAAAACGGCCTCCATACAGGGATAGATTAGTAGTTCAACAATGCATATAATTTTATTTTGAACAGATAGATTTAGTCGTTTTTTTATGATATCTAGACTGCCAAAGGTCTGTTTATAAAATTTTGCGCGCTCGGTTTCGTCCAAAATCATTATCCATTTCGCTACAAATTTGAAAATTGTGTATTCGTACGCGAACTAGCTTCCTACTGCTCATCACAGCATCTATCTCTGCCGCACGTGTTGTAGGTTAATATAAAATGCATTTTAACCCCGCGCACAAAATAGTTCGTGCCGTCGACTAGTGTACCCTTAAGGCACATTAGATCTACCTAGTGCGATCACTGATGATGATTGGTGATTGTGAAATGATAACTCACCGTAACTCCACCCGTGTATGGCAACTCTTTCCATATCAATACAGCCCGTTTCTTTAGCCAGCCACTGTAACACCTCCACCTGTTGAACGAACAAAAATAATTGGATAGTAAGGGTCGTTTTCTTATCATCAATACATATAATAAATCTGTAGAAAAAGAATTTTTGTACATCGAAAATAAATCCAAAAAAAATAGCCAGGGTGTTAAAGGATAACCAACAGAACCCATTTCCAGCATTTTTGGAATTTTTGTCTGTTTGTCTGTTTATTTGTGCACGCATCACGTGAAATGTACGAAACCAATGTAGATTACTTTTATACATAAAAATTGTGCGTAACTTGAAGAATTACTTAGTTTTTGTTTCATCGCAATCGGTTCACTCTATCAAAAGTTAGATGAATTTAAAGTGTTCAAGAAGTAAAATTATCACAGCTCACGCAATTCAGTTACTTGGTCAGTTGAACTCGCTATTCGATAGATGGCGTTGTGCATTTAAAGTCATTTTCTGAATCGCGGTGTTAAGATTCTACACGAAAGAATGACACTAGAAAAAAAATTGGAATGTAGGTAGGTAGAGTAGGCAGTAAGGTGAGTAGGGTAGGGTTGGTAGGCACGGGAGCGAAGCCGCGGGCACAGCTAGTAGAGAATATGGAGTAAAAAAATCGGCCAAGTGCGAGTTGGACTCGCGCACGAAGGGACTATCGAAAAAAAAACGACAAAAAAATCACGTTTGTTGTATGGGAGCCCCACTTAAATATTTATTTTATTCTGTTTTTAATGGAATTTCTTGTGCATTCTTCTCCATAACAAGCTACTTTTCCGAATGCACGGTAGAATCAACTTTTACTACTTGTAAATTTTAATTCATATATGTATGACGTTCAAATGTGCAGCTTACTGGCCTAATTGAAATAAATATATTTGACTTTGACTTTAGTATTTGTTGTTATAGCAGCAACAGAAATACATAATCCGTGAAAATTTCAACTGTCTAGCTATCACGGTTCATGAGATACAGCCTGGTGACAGACACACAGACATACGGACAGTGGAGTCTTATTAATAGGGTCTCGTTTTTACCCTTTGGGTATGGAACCCTAAAAATGATTCAAAGGCTACTTCAATGCCAAAGATTAACAGATTTCAAGCTAAAGAAGAATTTTTCAAAATTTGTGCTCAACTTCTAATTCTTAATTCAGAAATTGGAGCTTAGTTACTGAACTTTTCAACCGACTTCAAAAAGGAGGAGGTTCTCAATTCGACTGAATTTTTTCGTGTGTTACCTTAAAACTTTTCACTAGATGAACCGATTTTGAGCTGGTGCTTCTTCTTCTTCTTCTCATTAAAATTTAATCAATTTTCTTTCCACTACCTTGTCTAGTATGCATTGCCTAAGAAATTCGTTTCGAAATATGAACATTTAGACACAAGATAATAACAGTTACAAATTGACTTTTGCATGGAGTTTTGATATCATTATGTAACTGACAGAATGATATTGAACCTGTTACCTCTCAGAAAAGCGCGCATTGATTGTGTGTATATAGTCTGTGGTTTTTAGTCTGAACGTTTCTAATAAATTGTTGTTGGAACTTATTTGCATTTAATTAAGTAAGCTCATCAGGTAGTGGAATAAGAATCGTTCGTGTCTCGCATAAAAAGGTTTTATTTTATATTAATTTAAAATCTCGACTTTTTATGCTAGACACGAAATGTACTATTTCGGAAATCTGTGTCAAAAACGAAAAAAAAGTTACCAAAGACACCGACTTCCGAAAAGAAAGTTATTTTTAGCTTTGTAGTTTTTTTTTGGAAGTTTGTTAATTTTTTTTGTTAAAAAGTTTTTTATTTTTTTATTCATTTGATGTGTTATTATTACCTGATCATCCAGCTCAATCTGTCCCAGCTTGCCTTTGATGGCTGCTTCCCATGCACGGCCCCTATGTTTTGACCCTCGCGAGTCGACAGAAACGACGTTAAAACCGCGCGCTGCTAGCATATGCATACGGAGCTGGCGGATACCCTGCGTAAGGAATAAAAAAGTACATAATAACAGTTACGAAATGACTTTTGTATGGATCATTATGTAACTGGCAGAATGATACTAAACCTGTTACCTCTCGTAAAAGCGCGCGTTGATTTTGTGTATATAGTCTGTGGTTTTTAGTCTGAACGTTTCTAATAAATTGTTGTTGGTACTTATTTGCATTTAATTAAGTAGGTACGGTAGTAGAAAAAGAATCGTTCGTGTCTCGCATAAGTAGGCTTTATTTTAACACTCGCATGAAGCTTTCGATATTGGCTACATGGTTCTTTTTTTATTTATTTTTTATTTGTGATGGTTTTGCTCCTGACTCTAGTCTAGGTGACAGAGACAGAGTCGACGATGGAGTGAGCTTACCCAGAAGCAGCCTGTTCACTTTGCGTTAAAGGAGACCTGATTGTCATCACCCCACTGGGAGACAAGGCTTAAGCTCAAATCTGTCTGCTCCACCATAGCCTCTCTCAAGGAAAGAACTTCATCCACGCTGATTTTTGCGCTGGACAAGTATCTCTCTGAAACAGTACTGTCATCTGCGTACCCAACAATACCAGGCTGAAGTAGGTCATTTATGTGCAGCAGGAAAAGAGTTGCAGGGAGAACAGACCCCTGAGGAACTCCAGCATCAATAGCCATGAAGTCAGAGGAGCAGCCGTCAATGACTACTCGGATCGACCGTTCACTGAGGAAGTCTGATATCCAGCTACAAAAACCAGCGGGGATGCCATAAGCAGGAAGCTTACTGAGTAGACTCGCGTGCCAGACTCTGTCAAAGGCCTTCGAGATATCAAGCGAAACAGCAATTGCTTCGCCGTGTCTCTCGATGGCTTCGCCCCAGCAGTGCGTGACATATACAAGAAGATCGCCAGTTGACCGTCCCCGGCGAAAGCCATATTGACGGTCACTGAGGAGATTGTTGTCTTTAAGGTAGGTCAGCAACTTTCTGTTCAGTACCCTTTCCATAATGAGGTACAGTAGGTGGTTGCTTGGAGCCAGCGTCCAGACGTGAATTGCTAGCAAAAAGAGATGCAAATAAATTTGCTTTGTCACTCGCAGAGTGAGCCAGCGACCCATCAGGTTTCAGCATCGGAGGTAAAGTGGGCCGACAGAAATTCGTTTCAACCGCTTTAGACAGGGACCAAAACTGTTTACTACCCGGAGGGTGCGATGCCAGCTTGGCCCCAATACGTCCAATATGGTCAAAACGTGCCCGACGCAGAACCCGCTTGCAGACTTGGCGGCAGAATTAAAGGCTCTTTTCCTCGCGCGAACCCTGCGCTCTCTAACTTTGCGGCCGCGGGCCCCGACCCAGGCTTGGTAGGCAGACTCTTTTCGGGCCTCAGCGTGGGCGCATTCTGCATTATACCAAGGTCGGGATTTGTGACCGAGCGGAATGTCGGAGAATGGAATGAAATATTCCATTCCAAGCCGAATCACATCCGCAACCGCGTCTGCACAGCTCGAGGAGTCACCCGAGGAGAACTACACTCTACATCGATCGTGTTAAAATCTCGACTTTTTATGCTCGACACGAAATGTTTATCAAAATTACGAAAACGAATGAGATATTACATCTCGTTCTATATATAAAAAATTTGATTCTGTTTTCACTATAAGTATTCTATTTTTATCGATAAACAGGTGAAACACCAAACATTTGTTTTCCTACATGTTTCCTACTGAATGGAATTCACAGTTTGATAGTGAAGTAAAGGAGTAACTTTATATTATTAAAATGTTACCTAGAGCCCCAGGTAGTCTCAGGACAAGTCTTACCTTATAACTATTAGTGACAGTCTGAACCTCAGGTCCTCCATATACATGCAACACCGTAGGGCTTCGCCCCGGGCGTCCGCAGCGCCACAGTGTGCAGTAGGCCGTCGCCCCGCAAGAGAGGCGCGTCTCGTATATCTGGGGCGGTGGGATGTCTGATATGCTCAGGGAACGTTCTGCAAAAAAGGTAAGTAAATAATAACGGGTCGATGTTCAAGGTTGAGCAACGTTTGCTGAGGTCGGTCTGTGGAGTGTGTGTGTCAAGGGGTACTCAGATACTGGGTTGTGGAGGTCAGATAGGCAGTCGTTCCGAGTAAAATACTGGTAGTCAGCTGAATCTAGTTAGACTGGAAGCACGACTGCACAACCACCTGCAACCACACGACTTGTACGAGGCCAAAGACAGAGCAGTCCAGGTGGCCATATTCTGGACGGACATTTGAATCGAGTCGACACGTAAACAAGATGCCCTAAATTTGATGAATAAAAACTACTACATGATCTAGCGCAGACACTCTACAGTAAAACGTACCTCTGATCAAGGACCCCGTTTCGCTATCCGTGTCGTCCCCATCACCAGACCGGCTGTCCCAAGAACCGTTGAAGCTTCTTGCTTCCAAAGATTCTGTCAAAGAATATGATTTCTGATAATATTCTTGTTTATTATATCTTATCTTAATTTATTTTTGCCATATTCTAATTTCTACTACTTTCTACTAAATGGTAGTTTCTAAATATTTTGCATTTTCACCCAATTGACCACTCTGGTACAAAATAACAATTTCTGAAAGCAATCTATCAAGAAATAAATAAGCTACCATTTTCTACCAAATAGTAGTTTTTGTAAATGAACATCTTATCAACATTGAAACCTATCGCATGTTCAAAAAACTTCAATCTCATCATTCCATGCTATGGTAGATTTTCTACGCTTACCTGAAGGTGGTCTATCGGTGATAGTCCCCTGCACTAATAACCGGGGCGGCGATGTGGTGATCCTGTACACCCTCGTGACAGGCACGCTGCTGATGTTGGATGATGTTATTACTGCCATTGTGCAGTCCTGGGAAAAAATACAGAAATAGTTTTTGCAAAACGATGACAGATACAGGAAGCGTTCATACCGCTATCAGCGCTTTCTGCCAGACAACCATGTTGATGAACAAAATTGAAGATGCAGACACAAAACACTAATTTAATATAGAGTTAATAGGTTACTACTAGGCAAGCGTCCGACGACATCATAGCTTGCCATCAGGTGAGATGTGGTCAAGCGCGAACCTATCTATATTATTATACTAGAATATTATACTAATACAAACATGTATTTTGTGAGTTTTTGAGTTTGTAGGGGGCTAATCTCTGGATCTACTGAACCGATTTTGACCAGCAGAAAGCTACATTATTCCTGAGTGACATAGGCTATAAATTATTTCAAAAAATTCGAAATCCTTATGAAAATTGCAATAATGTAATCGAAAGTAGCAAAATATTGCTTATAACAATCATTCTTTGGCGTGCGCTGAGAAAACTATTGATGATACATAAAAATTATGTACTACATGATTAAAGTACTCATTATTACCTATAAAAAAAAATGCGAGAGAATATATCTAAGTATCATAGTTAAGTCACAATAGCAGCAATTATGTTCTAATTTTTTATTAGTGCGCCGGTAGAAACAAAAGTTGTTTACATTCGTATTGTAAAAGAGTCTGGCAAACGAAAGTAGACACTCGAATTATTTGCAAACTTTTTATATGGCAATGCTATACTAATGTCAACATAATTTTTTGGTGATTTGTTGTGGTCTTGATAATAGCATTTATTAAGTGAAAAATTAATAAAACAATTAAAAGTGGACGCCGGCCACCGGATTGCCTGGGACCTCGAGGCCCATCGGCCTCTGACAGGGTCCCCGCTCCCGGTGGAAGTGTGCAGCGCATGCGATGGACGCAATCGATTAATGAAAACGTCATGCGCGCATACTTTGGGGCTACAGAGGGGGGAAGTAACCTGACTGCGTACCGTGGTCGGATGCTCTCTCTGTTTCAGGTGCTTGAGCCAGCTGTCAACGTGTCGGCCCAACGTCTATCGGATCAAGTGCGGGTCATCCAACGTAACCGTATGCTGGATGACACCGTAATTGATAGACTGCGTAAGGAATCACGGAGTAGCCGTGTCTCGCCTGCCTTGCCACCGGCCGCGGTGCAAATGCAACCCAGTGTTTCACCGCGACCTGACCATGTTGGAGAGGATGACGACGACGGGGCTATATCCGTGAGTACCCAATGCAATGAACGATTGAGGAGCGCTTTGGAGTGTGCATTCCGAGAGTATCGTTCCACACCGCCTGAGCTTAGACCTCGATTACCTCGTCTGCCCATGCATAAGAAAAATAGGGCGCTGGTGTGTGCTCTAGATTCGCAGCTATCAATTTTTTTTGATAGCAGCAAAGACCTTGCCGATACCCACTCAATCTTGTACTGTGCGGCTGCAGCGGCATGTCGTGTAGCTAACGTCAAATTACCCAAAACTGATAGAGCTACACGACCAGCTATACCAGCTTGGCAGTGCAGGATTGAGCGTCGTATCGGTGAGGCTAGAGCACTCATCGGCAAGCTTATCTGCTTCAGGGAGGGCAACACTCGCCCTAGAGTGATGCGCTTTGTGAGGCGGGCATTCTCGGGGACTGATATCAGTTCTCAAGATTATCTGTCCCGCGTCACAGAGCGTATCGACTTCCTGAAGCAGAAGATCTATGCATGGGCAAGCCGTATTCGTCGGTACAAGCGGCGAGTGGAGCGATACACTCAGAATCGCACATTCCGGAGCAACGAAAGGTGGGTTTATAGGGCTTGGGAGCGACCCGACCAAGGTGTGACTGATATGCGCCTACCGGATAATGACGCCATGTGTTCATTTTGGCGCGATATCTGGTCGGTGCCTGTCAGTCATACCGAAGGTGACTGGACTCGGGAGGTCGAGCAGCCGTGCGATCCGATACCACAAATGGGGGCAATTACCATCAGCCCCCAAGATGTGGCTCGTGCAGTCCGTCCGTTGCCCAACTGGAAATCTCCAGGGCCAGACGGACTGCAAAACTTTTGGATTAAATGGTTCCAAAGGTCGCACGCTCGTTTGGCAACTCAGTTCCAGTCTGTCTTAGAGTCAGGCTCGCTGCCCCAGTTACTAACGACAGGAATAACCCACCTGCTCTATAAATCGGGTAGTACTGCGGAACCTAAAAATTATAGACCGATAACGTGTTTACCGACGGTCTATAAAGTTCTTACATCCATTCTGAGAGCGAAAATTAATCAACATATTGACAATAACGCCATCATGTCTGCTTCTCAGAATGGATGTAGGAACGGGTCTCGCGGTACTAAGGAGCTGCTCCTCATAGACATTGCCATTAGCCAACAGATTCGCCGTTCCCGCAAGGATCTGGCGACATGTTGGATAGATTACAAGAAGGCCTATGACTCAGTGCCACATACATGGCTCATGAGGGTGCTGGAGTTGTATAAATTTTGATACAACTCTGCGCGCCTTTTTGACGTCATGTATGGGGCAGTGGAGGACGGTCCTTCACTATCCAGGATGTCGACAGATTCAGGAAAACAGCGAAACTATAAGGATCGAGCGCGGAATATTTCAGGGCGACAGTCTGAGTCCTCTGTGGTTTTGTTTAGCCCTGAACCCTCTCAGTACACTGCTGGAGGGTTCAGGCCTGGGCTATCGGTTGAGGAGAGGTCATATCACACCTCCTTTACATGGATGACCTGAAGCTCTTTGCCCCCAACAACTTGCAACTGATGAAGCTACTGAAGGTAAGTGAGTAACGATTCGGTGTAGGAATAGTCCTTGTGTGACGCTAATAAGTTGAATAAACCAAAATTATTATAGAATGTTGTTGTTTTTTTATTGAGATTGATAAATAATGTCTAAAATATTACCTACCTCAATTAGCTATAGTATTTTTATTAAGATGAAATAAAATAAATAATGCTAAAGTATCAAATTAGGTTATTCCAGGTACAGGAATACTAGTTTTGGGGTTACTATGCTGATATTTTTTTAAATTTGCTTCGCATTTTCAGTCTCTACTTTCGTTTGCCAGACTCTATTAATTCTTATTCAAATAATTACTTTAACAAATTAGTAGGTAGGTAGGGTTGGTAGGGTAGGTAGGGTTGGTAGGGTAGGTAGGGTTGGTAGGGTAGGTAGAGTAGGTAGGGTAGGTGGGTAAAGTAGTTATGTAGGTAGTCAACGCTTTGCTGCGTCGCACTTTGCAGCTGCGCGCATAGATTACGATTCTTACCTCGTCTATATCAACAGCACAAGAGTGTCCCACAGTGGTCAACAGTTGCACAGCGTGAGGTCGCGGCGGCGACAGCGGCGCCACGTACAGGTGGCGCTCCAGTGGCGTCTCGCGGAGCCCTACGAAGTATACTAGCTGGCGGGTTGTATCTACCTGCGGGGAAAATAAAAATATTGTAACGTGGCTCTCACAATTTTAAGACTTTTTCTTTGTCTCAGAACTTCATTCCTGACGGGATTCACCTGACCGCACACGTTTTCCTTATTTTATCGCAATACTGGTTCATTTGTTTGACACACAGAGAACGAGTAGTGTGGTAGATTTTCATAGAATACTCACCCATATCTTCCTAGCCATAACTTCCCACTCTCCAGCAGTGATGGGCTCTTTACTAATCATGTTAGGTCCTACGGCGTTGCTTTCATCTTCTGTTATCATTTCTATTACGGCTGTGGACAAATAGAGAAAAGTAAGTTAAAATCTTCATACTAGATCTTTTTTGTACTATTTTGTATTTGTATAACATTCCTGCATAAAATCAATAAAGTCTGCTTTTCTACCATATGGTATGTGCCAAAAATATTGCAATTCTCGACTATTAATGAATTTTTCAACTTAGTGAGTTACCTGTTTTACTCAATTAAAGCAAAAAAAAAAACTACAATTTTCTACCAAATGGTAGTTTCAGAAACTATTATAATTTTCAACACAATTACTGCTTGGTAATGCAATGCAACACGACTATAGCACTTTCAGAAAATTCTACCATTTTCTACCAAACAAAATTTTATTCTCACATCGATTCTGCACGCTACTCTTCTGTATGAGCGCACAAGTAACTAGATACAGGTGCAAATGGCCGCTCTCCTCGCTCGCCCAGATGAAATTCATCTCTGTACTGCTGGACGGTAGGAAATATAAAATGTCGTGTACGTTGATCCACGCGTCTGGAGCTGTTTCGGAGACTAGAATTTGAATGTCTTGGATTGGCTGTAACAAAAGAAATTAAATGTCATAAATTACGAGTAAATATTATTGGGAAGTAAATATTAACAGGTTGGTCATCGCTGTCTATCGACATCTGCAACACCAGGTGAGTCTCAGACACCTGCCAAGCCTCTGGTATCTGATCAGACACCACACATTTTTGACGTTCAAAAGTGTCGCTTAATGGCGTTGTTGAAATAAAGAATTTTTGTCTTTTGTCTCTAGGAAGGGGAGGGGGAGGGGGCAGCAAATGGAAAAAATGCTGTTCCTGCATTTTCAATCACATAATTAGATACAATGAAACTGTGAAAACAAGCAAAAAATACTGTAAAGAAATCGTCACTTTATTTAAAGAGAAAATAGTCACGAACCGAGAATAGTACATTGTGATACAAGGGTGGAAAGCAGGTTATTGCAAACGAGCTGTCATTAACAAGCCCGAGCCGAAAGCGAGGGTTTTTAATGACAGCTCGTTTGCAATAACCTACACACCCGTGTATCACACGACGTTTTTCAATACAGTTGTGAGAAATAGTAAAAACAAATCAAAGAATTAGATTTGTTTATTCGCTAAAAATAAAATTTTCAATATGGCGCGTTTTTGCAACTGGACATATTTTTATACAAAGAAAACAGCCTATACAGCCTCTTCGATTTTTGACAAACGTTGATGTGAAAATAATTAAATTAAAACTGGTAATTAAATATATTAAACAACCATTTAAAAGACTTTTGAGAATTCAATGCTAAAACGTACGGAATCATTCATTTTTCCTCGTAGAAAATCTATCCCATTTTATTCTATGTATGAAAACTCCTTGCTACTAAACTTTTTTAAATTGACTTATAAATTTAAAACTAAACTGCAAACATAATGATCGAGCTCGTAAACAAAAGTCACGACCGCGTAACAGAAAGATGCCTATGCATAAGATTTAACTTTCGAATCATAATTATAGCCTCTGAAAGTACGCCATGTTTAACAACTGTATTGAAAAACCCTTTTCCTTCAAGTTGCTGCTAACATCATCTATATTCGTGGAACGGAACCGAACACGGTCGAAGCACTTGTAAAAATCATCTTATACGAAACACGATAGTTACGTCGGCACGATTTCTTTGTATGAGATGAGGCATCTGTATGCTAGTATTATAGTCTAGCTTATGTCAATAGACTCGCCCAGTGTCACATAGGATTTAAACATAACTAAACATTATTTGAAGCGCTGGTAGCAGCTGGATTGCTAGCGATTGGAGAAGCCTAGCAGAATTGCCAAACTAAGGTGGCAGTGGGCAGGGCACATTGCTCGCAGAACGGATGACCGATGGGGCAGAAAAGTTCTGGAGTGACGACCGCGAACCGGAACACGCAACGTTTGAAAGCCCTCTTGGTGGACCGATGACCTGGTTAAGGCTGTGGGAATTCGATGGAATCAAGACGCACAGGATAGATCAGTGTGGCAACATATATGTCCTGCAGTGGACGCACTTCGGCTGAAATGATGATGATGATGTCCAGCAGTGGACTGTGGACTGTTGTGGGCTGATGATGATGATGAACCATTATTTTCTGGTTACCTGTTCAGTGTTGTGTGAGCAGTGATCGTTTCGGCCACACATGGCATCATCAGCCTGGTCGTAGTACGTGGGGGTTGTGAACTGTGCCAGCGGGATGAGGACCAGTTCCAGACGCTGCTGCTTGCGGTCTAGGAGCTGGACCCAGACGCTGAGGACAAAAGAGAATATTAGAATAAGTTGGTGATTGTTGAAATAACTTTTTTCCACTACCTTGTCTATTGTCATGTTCGTGAACGGGCGCCATCAGTTGGGATTGATCATAACTAAGCTGCCTCGGCCTGTTTTTAATTACCTATTTATTGTTATTTTTTAATTGTTTGTTTTACTCTAGACGCTTTTACGTGCACGTCTTTTTACATCGTTCTCACATATATGTATTTTTAACCGACTTTCGAAAAAGGAGGAGGTTCTATGTTCGACTTCTTGTGTTTTTTTTTTTTTTTTTTTGGTGTATGTTCACCGATATCTCCGTCAATTGTGAACTGATTTAAAAAAATCTTTTTTTGTTTGAAAGAGTTTGTTCCGAAATTGGTCCCATTTTAATTTGGTGAAGATCTGATGAAGAACTTCGAAGATATACAACAGAACTCTTCAATAAATAGCGGCAAAACTCTCGGGACTGCTGCAATCGCATGTCTGTTTATTGTTTAGACCATTTCATAACATAACATCACGCCAGTACGCTCTTAAGGGGTAAGCAGATCTCTCATTTGATCGGTTTTGTTCAAGTTACATGATATTTGGGTAATCTATTCTGGCGTTATAGGAAACTAACTAAACAACTTGCCTATTAGGTAGGTACAACTAAAACGTGAAAAATAAAAAAACTTTTTTACAAAAAAATACTACCGACTTCCAAATAAGAAAACTACAAAGTGAAAAATAACTTTATTTTTGGAAGTCGGTGTCCATAACGCAAAAAAAATGGTACCTACGAAAGACACCGACTTCCAAAAATAAAGTTATTTTTCACTTTGTAGTTTTCTTATTTGGAAGTCGGTAGTATTTTTTTGTAAAAAAGTTTTTTTATTCCAACAAGAAATGATGTATCCAAATACTTGTAAAACACTTTTTATTTTAAAAGAGTAAGTGTGGCGTTTCTTGTCCTTCTCCATAACAAGCTACATTTCCGAATGGACGGTAGAATCAATTATTATTACTTTTAAATTATTATTTTTTGACGTTCAAAAGTGCCGCTTAATGGCTTAATTTAATAAAGAAATTCGTTTCGAAATATGAACGTTTATTAACGTATGAGACACAAGATTATATTTTTTTTTGATCTCATTATGTAACTGGCAGAATGATACTGAACCTGTTACCTCTCGAAAAAGCGCGCGTTGATTGTGTGTATATAGTCTGTGGTTTTTAGTCTGAAAGTTTCTAATAAATTGTTGTTTGAACTTATTTGCATTTAATTAAGTAAGCTCATCAGGTGGTGGAAAAAGAATCGTTCGTGTCGAGCATAACAAGGCTTTATTTTAACACTCGCATGTAGTTCATCGCTCGTGTTAAAATCTCGACTTTTTATGCTCGACACGAAATGGTCTATTAACTACACAGAAATCGTGACAAAAAATATCCCGTTTTCGAAACGAGTTATGCTGATGCAAAAAGAATTGAGAGCATCTACAGCTGGTAGGTCTGATGTTCATTAAAATCTCTCGGGAGACCCTTTTAATGTAGGTTACCAAATATTCAGGCTAGGGAGAGTGATGATCTTCGCATGGTGACTGGCAGCAGCTGGATGTTGCCGAGAAATGGGATGAATGAGAGGCCTATGTCCAACAGTGGGCTGTAACAGGCTGATGGGATCTCAGGCAGTACTGAGGGCACTTACTATTGTCCGTCAGGGGCCGATTGGACAAGCCTATGTCACAGATAGTAATATAGAGGGTACTTACTATTGTCCGCAAGGGGTCCAGCCGACCCTGGCGAGGTATTCAAACCAGGGGAAGCTGTCCTTCAGCGGCTGGCGGAGCTCGTACCACCGAATATCTGTCACTTCCATGCAGCCGTTTGTTGTGTCGCCAGCTGTAGTGAAAGAAACACTCAAAAAATTAAGTTTAATGCTGCTTGAGGAGTTTTTGTGGATACAAGTGGGTGTTTCGAACTCATAGATGTGTTAAAAGCCACCTAACTTACGGTTTCTAAAAGCCTGAAACATTTAATTACTAGCCCATACTGTGCAGATGAGTGCAGTGGTGGCTTAGTGGTATCGGCTGCGACTTCATAAGTTGTAGGTCGTGGCACAGATAATATAATACTAGTATACAAATGCCTCATCATCATCCACCAACCCGCACTGGGCCTGCGTGGTGGATTACGGGCCAATTTCCTCTCACAGAGAGGAGGCAGTGGGAACATTAATAGGCTGATGATGTGATGTGATACAGATGCCTCATCTCATACAAAGAAACCGTGCTGACGTAACTAGCGTTTTTCGTCTGATTGCATAAAAAAAAATTATAAGCACTTCGATCGCGTTCGATTCCGTTCCACGGCTATAGATGTTGTTAGCAGCGACTTGCAAGTCAAAGGGTTTTCTCGGTTCGTGACTATTATTTTCTTTAAATACAGTGAATTTGTTTTATAGTATTTTTTTTGCACGTTTTTACAGTTTTATTGCACCAAAAAGTGTTAAAAATTAAAAAATCAAGTGGCATTACTCAGAAATTTTAAACCACGCCATCTATTGAAATCAATTTGAAATGATCCGTTCAAATATTCTTTGAAATGTGAATTAAGAGCCCAATATTCCATTATTTTGTACTTAGGAGAGGTGATTAAAGTAAAGTAGGGTTGAGTAGGTAGGGTAGGTAGGGTTGGGTGGGTAGGGTAGGTTGGGTTGGGTAGGTAAGGTAGGGTACGTAGGGTATTGTAGGTAGAGTAGGGTATGGTAGGGTTCGGTAGGTCGGGTAGGGTAGGTAGGGTAGGGTAGGTAGGGAATGGTAGGTAGAGTAAGGAAGGTAGGGTAGGGTAGGTGGGTAGAGTAGATATGGTAGGTAGGTAGGTAGCCAGTTGACGGGAGCGAAGCCACGGGGGTCAGTTAGTCGTCAATATTGCGTAATAATATAGGTAGGTAATGTAGGCGTATGGGACGCCCAGCGGCTAGCAGTAATACTCACAATGTTCAGCCGCGCCCTCCTGGTAGTAATCTAAAACGGTGCTGGAAGCCGCCTTCTGTAGTCTGAACGTCACCATTTTTAGTGAGGACTTGGCGTTCGGAGTACCGGCGCGAGGGAATCTGTGGGATGGGAGATATATATCAACTTTTGTCATATTTTACTTTCAGATTCAATGAATGGATGAAAAATTAACAGTCAAATTAACGTTACAAGCCGGGGTTCAGGGATAAATTATTCAAACAGCAGACTTTAATTAATTACCCATATTACTCCAAACACTTTCTTATTTTGCACTATGTCGCTTTGATAGCTCTTCCAAATCGAAACTGTTCCATGTCCCACGCGATCGCTCTATGTATATATATAGCATGGCAAATGTCTCTGGAACATTCTAGACCATTCTTGGTGCGTCGAGAACTTGCCAGAATATTCGACTCTCGAACCCATTATTCTTGGTGCGACGAGAAACTTCCAGAATGTTCAGCTCAAACATTCTGGACAGTTCAAACGAGTTCTCGAGAAGATTATTTCCGCTATTTGATACGAGATGGCGCTACTAGCTACTACTAGTTCTTCCTCTCGTCACTAGATGGCATAATCTTGTAGTGTGTCTATGAACTGAAACTTTACACATAAGTTTTACTCTCACTATTCCCAGTTATGATTTTTGGAAATAGCTGAAAAAAGAAACACTGAAGCCCGATTCCCTAAGAAGTTTGAAATAGTAAATTTTTTTTTTCTACTACCTGTCTATTATGTAACACATTGCCTCAGAAATTCGTTTCGAAATATGAACATTTAGACAAGATTAAAAATAAAAAAATAAAATAAATACAAAATTACATAATAACAGTTACGAAATTACTTTTGTATGGATCATGATTTAACTGGCAGAATGATACTGAACCGCGATACCTCTCGAAAAAGCGCGCATTGACTGTGTGTATATATTCTGTGGTTTTTAGTCTGGTTCTTATCTGTTGGTACTTATTTGCATTTAATTCAGTAAGCTCATCAGGTGGTGGAAAAAGAATCGTTCGTGTCTCGCATAAAAAGGCTTTATTTTAACACTCGCATGAAGCTTTCGACGTTTGCCTTCGGTTCACGTCGAAATTAGCTACATCGCTCGTGTTAAAGTCTCGACTTTTTATGCTCGACACGAAATGTACTATTTCGTGCTTGACGAAGCACTGAGCCTGAACAACTCAGAACGAAGTCTGATATAAGTTTTTAAGCTAACATGGTCACAATCATTAGAATTAATATTTGTTTCGGGCTATTTACCATGTATAAATATCAAGCTCTCAAGCAAAATCTAAATATACATGGTAAATATCCCGAAACAAATACGAAGTCTGATAATGATTATCCCTAAGGACTACCTATTATGTCGTTCGTTGACTTGTACGTGCCGAATGGTGGCACATGTGTTGGATCATTCGGTTCCCTTCATGATGGTTGAGCTGAGTGGTGCCGATCCATGCGTCATGTTCGTGAATGGGCGCCATTAGTTGGGATGGGTCATAACTTGGTTGCCTCGGCCTGTTTTTAATTAATTATTGTATTTTGAGGTTGTTTGTTTTACTCTAGACTCTTTTACATGCACGCCTTTTTACATCGTTCTCACATAATTTATATGTAATTTTCCAACAAGAATAATGTAACCAAATACTTGTAATTAAAACTTATTGATGGAAAAGAGTGTCCGTGGAGTTTCTTGCACGTTCTTCTCCATAGAGACCTACTGACGCTTGCGAATGTGCAAATAGCTTCATTTATGTTCTTTTTAGGGTTCCGTACCCAAAGGGTAAAAACGGGACCCTATTACAAAGACTCCGCGATCCGTCTGTCTATCTGTCTGTCCGTATGTCACCAGGCTGTATCTCATGAACCGTTATAGCTAGGCTGTTGAAAAATTCACAGATGATGTATTTCTGTTGCCGCTACAACAACAAATACTAAAAACAGAATAAAATAAATATTTAAGTGGGGCTCCCATACAACAAACGTGATTTTTTTGACGTTTTTTGCGATAATGGTACGGAACCCTTCGTGCGCGAGTCTGACTCGCACTTGGCCGGTTTTTTTGTTGACATTTCAAAAGTACCTTAATAGTTTCGTTGAAATAAAATTTTTTGATTTAGAGTTAGTGTCGATGGTACAAAGTCGGCAACAATTTCAAAAGGCTTACTAACCTGAACTCTTCAACTTCTCCACTGCTACTTTGGGAAGAAGGGAAGCTGTATATTTTCACTTCACTCTCGTCAACTTCTTCGTACACTATCCTGAATACGTCATCTGTAAAAGAATAAAATATTATATAATGTTCCCACTGCTGGGACACAGGCTAACAACAAACACAAAACAACGAACACGAACATGTGGATGGGTGTTTGTTTGTGTTTGCCTGTTTTTGTTTTTGTTCGCCCGTGTTCGGCGTCGGTGTCGGTTATTGTGCACAAATCAAAGGGTATTTGACAAACGTGTTTGTTCAGTTTAGTAGAAAGCGCGAGCTTGCGGGCGGCGGACGGAGATAATAGTGTTGGTAAAATTTACGAATCGTGACATTTTGTGTATCCCAAGCTAAATTGTAAGGAAAAATGTCTGATTGGTCTGAGGAGGTTACCGAAAGTAATAGCTGCCACAACAAGCTCGTCGTCCGCGCCATGTTTGCCAATCCAAAATATACTAGCACGTTCGCCAAGCCTGTGGATGCCGTTTGTGTTGGATGATTATGGTCAATGTCTGGCACGTGTTTGGTGTTTGCCACTGTTTGTGGCAAACACCAAACCAAGCGTTTGGAGGCGGCTTAAGATTTTTCAATTTTTTAATAATTTATGTTTCTCAAAAGCACTTGAGTTGGCTAAGATAACAAAGTAGGAGGAACTCACCATCAGCTTGTGGTTGCCACCAGAATCCAGTGTACCTTGAGAACTCCTCCTGTGTCACGTAGCACGGCACGCCAGCCTGGCGAGGGTCGTCTGCTAAACTGAGGCACCACAAATAGTAAACATTGAAAATTTGGGATGATCGTCATCAATCAATACATATAATAAATCTGTAGAAAAATATTTTTTGTACATCGAATAAAATTCCAAAAAAAATAGCCAGGGTGTTAAAGGATAACCAACAGAACCCATTTCTAGCATTTTTGGCATTTTTGTCTGTTTGTCTGTTTATCTGTTTGTCTGTTTGTCTGTTTGTCTGTTTATTTGTGCACGCATCACGTGAAATGTACGAAACCAATGTAGATAACTTTTATACATAAAAATTGTGCGTATCATGAAGAATTACTTAGTTTTTGTTTCATCGCAATCGGTTCACTCTATCAAAAGTTAGATGAATTTAAAGTGTTCAAGAAGTAAAATTATCACAACACACGCAATTCGGTTACTCGGACAGTTGAACTCGCTATTCGATAGATGGCGTTGTGCATTTAAAGTCATTATCTGAATCGCGGTGTTAAGATTTTACGCGAAAGAATGACCCTAGAAAAAAAAAATTGGTATGTAGTACGTATATTTTTTAACCGACTTCCCAAAAAAGAAGAGGTTCTATGTACGACATTATGTAATGTATGTTATTATTTTTTTTTTGTTTATGTTCACATGTTCAGTGTTCACCGATATCTCCGTCAGTTGTGGACCGATTACAAAAAATCTTTTTTTGTTTGAAAGAGTATGTTCCTTCCGAAATTGGTCCCATTTTAATTTGGTGTAGGACTGACGAAGCAATTCGAAGATGTACAACAGAACTCTTCAATAAATAACGGCAAATCTCTCGGGATTGCTGCAATCGCATGTCTGTTTGTTGTTTATACCATTTCATAACATAACATCACGCCAGTACGCTCTTAAGGGGTACGCAGATCTCTCATTTCACCGGTTAGGTTCAAGTTTCATGATATTAGGGTAATATATTCTGGCGTTATACGAGTAGGTAACTTACTAAACAACTTGCCTATTAGGTAGGTACCTACAACTAAAAAGTGAAAAATAAAAAAACTTTTTACAAAAAAATACTACCGACTTCCAAATAAAACTACAAAGTGAAAAATAACTTTATTTTTGGAAGTCGGTGTCCATAACGCAATAAATTGGTACCTACGAAAGACACCGACTTCAAGTTATTTTTCACTTTGTAGTTTTATTTGGAAGTCGGTAGTATTTTTTTGTAAAAAGTTTTTTTGAGTATGTGGAGTAGGCAGGCAGGCTGGTAAGTATGGTAGGGTTGGCAGGCAGATGACGGGAGCGAAGCCGCGGGCACAGCTAGTACATATAATAAATCTGTAGAAAAGTAATTTTTGTACATCGAAAATATTTCCAAAAAAAAATTCCAGGGTGTTAAAGGATAACCAACAGAACCTATTTCCAGCATTTCTGGCATTTTTGTCTGTTTATTTGTGCACGCATCACGTGAAATGGACGAAACCAATGTAGATAACTTTTATACATAAAAATTGTGCGTAACTTGAAGAATAACTTAGTTTTTGTTGCATCGCAATCGGTTCACTCTATCAAAAGTTAGATTAATTTAAAGTCTTCATGAAGTAAAATTATCACAACACACGCAATTCAGATACTCGGACAGTTGAACTCGATATTCGATAGATGGCGTTGTGCATTTGAAGTCATTTTCTGAATGGCGGTGTTAAGATTCTCCGCGAAAGAATGATGACTAAAGAAAACAAATTGGTAGGTTGGTAAGTAAGGTAGGGTTGGCAGAAAGATGACGGGAGCGAAGCCGCGGGCACAGCTAGTATCGAATATATTAAGTAATTTGACTAGTCACGAGGTTGTTGACATAATATATACCCAATGAAGCTCTTATTAGACAGGTCGAAATCTTGAGACAAAATTGGAAACAATATAAAATAAATATATATAATGTTGCCTTAATGCTTAATTACCGCGGCCCTGGCTCAAGCAACTGAAGGAACACGGGTGGGTTTTAGTCAGTTAAAGTCTGACACGCCTCTCCCGCTTCACTCAGAGCGGGAGAGGTCATAGGAAGATTCCCAACACAAAAAAAAAACCAATATCTTGAGACAAAATTGAAAACAATGTAATAATGTTGCCTTAAAGGTACACTAGTCGACAGCACGAACTATTTTGTGCGCGGGTTAAAATGCATTTTATATCAACCGACAACCCGACTGTTATTCGAAGATCTTTGACAGTCGTTACGGGTAGTCAGAAGCTTGAGATCTGACACCAGTCTTGCCAAGGGGTACCCAGTTACCCAGTTACTGGGTTGTGAAGGTCAGGTAGGCAGTCGCTCCATGTAAAACACTGATACTCAGCTGAATCCGGTAAGACTGGAAGCCGACCCCAATATAGTTGGGAAAAGGCTAGGCAGATGATGATGATCAATCGACAACACGTGCGAAAGAGAAAGATGTTGTGTTGAGCAGTAGGAAGCTAGTTCGCGTACGAATACACACTTTTGCAAATTTGTAGCGAAATGGATAACGATTTAGGACGAAACCGAGCGCGCGAAATTTTATAAACAGACCTTCGGCAGTCTAGATA
Source organism: Orthosia incerta (assembly GCA_948252205.1). Classification (NCBI taxonomy): domain Eukaryota; kingdom Metazoa; phylum Arthropoda; class Insecta; order Lepidoptera; family Noctuidae; genus Orthosia; species Orthosia incerta. The sequence continues at coordinate 15,958,506 of OX411769.1, read as the reverse complement.
TCATGAAAAAACGACTAAATCTATCTGTTCAAAATAAAATTATATTCATTGTTGAACTACTAATCTATCCCTGTATGGAGGCCGTTTTGCATTTGTCCGTCTTCTTATGGTATTTATTCGCGCCCAAAAATGCGTTGAATTTCGACGCTCATAACTTTTAATATATTTTTTTTTTTTTTACTTTTTTGCTTCCATACAGGGCTAGATAATGATGAGACAAATTGATATCACTTTTTTATTTTAAACGTACATCGTCAATCAGTGGAATAATCCCTAGACTACGTTTGTATGGAAGAATTTTCGACTAGTGTAACCTTAATGTCAAACCTTCTCAAGGAATGAAAAGTTAAGGCCTGGTAAACCGGCGAGCTGACATGTGTATGGACCCCAAGAGAATTGATTGTAAGTAGAATCTGGACCCTATGCCCTTCCTGTGAATGCTACATTCAACGAGTGAAATTGCTACTGGCATTGTCAATAATCCAAAACGCTGCAAAATAATATAATGACAAATATAATTACAACTTACCGATCAGGTTCATGCCCCTTACAAGCGTACGTGAGCCGTGTAGGCCTCCGTAGCTGTCCCCCAGCCAGCCAGATGTCGCCTCTAGCAGCGTGCGCCACCAGCTCGGGAGCCCGGGGACACATCGCCGGAGTTAGGGGTGCTCCGCCACCCGTGTTCAGTGAACGTGGAACGAGGGGAGGCGACTGGAAAGGTGTTTAGTTACATTGATAAGAAAAATATAGTAGCCGCACCGCAGTATTGTGAAAACGTGTTGTGAAATGTTTACTAGTTTCCTTTACGATGTTATTTAATTTTAAGATGATCGTGAGCGAGCGTTGGCTTATTTACCCGATAAGACGGCGAAGCGAAACTAGCTTACAAGTAGGGCTAGCTAAACATTCACACAATCTGGTGGCCGCTAATACGGCCCGTGCGTTTGGCTACTGTAAACTCTTAACAAGTGTCTACAGTGGGCTCGTTTCACTCGCTTTGTTTTTGGTCGACTAGTGTAGTGAGTGGGCTCACTTCACTCGCTCAGCCCATGAGAAGCTAGGCTTTGCTCGGTCGGCTGGAGAGGGCTCGCTTTGCTTGCTTGGCTCGGTAAGATATCTGGATTCATTTGCACGGCTAGAGAGAAGGCTCGCTTCGCTCGCTCGACTTGCAAGATTGCTGAGATTGTTTGTTCAGCCCGAGAAAGCTAGTTCACCTGACTGAGCCCCTCATCGGCCACGAACAGTGAGGAGGCGCACGGGAACATGATGCGGCCGGTGCTCTGGTGCAGCTCGTACGAGGCTATGCCCCAGGCTGCTACCCGCTGTCTCTCCCATAGCAGCTGTTCCTCTCGCGACCATTTGCCTGAGGTAACGCCGAGTGCGACGTTGGACTCTATTAGAGGTTTCCAGTCTAGTCTGTAACAAGGGAATAGGATTTTGTAGACATTTGGGACAGTACATTGTTAAGTGTCCCTGCCTCTTAAGGTTACTGCGAGTATTCGCTGTTTTTAAATTTACTCGAACCACACTTCGAACATGACGTTTGATGTTTTGTTACAACCAGATTTTAAAAACTAACGAGCGGTTTGGTGTAACATTTTATCGAGCAAAGGCACGAGCGGGTGACGTGGACGAGGTCAATAATGAAAGCAAGGTACAAAGAAATGTTACAGATAAATGCTCACTCGCCGTGAGCATTACGTCGAACATTCGCAAGAACGTTACATTACATGAACATGCTTAAGGAAACTGAACATTTGTCTGTATCGTACCATTCGTAAGAACGTTACATTACATAGTAATTCTCGCGAAAATGCTCTAGTGTAGACTCTGTACTGTGACGGGACGACGGCCTAACATGCTTTTCAAAGCACAGTGAAGTCTCGGTATGTAAAAGGGGATGGCGAGGTAGACCGAGACGTAACGCACCGGATCAACTCGGGATGGATGAAATGGCGACAGGTCACTGGAACAACTTGCGACCCACGGATGTCACTAAAGTTAAAGGGGAAAATTTACAAGCCTGTGATTAGATATATCGTACTGTATGGATCAGAATGTCGGGAAATGGAAAAAGGAAAAAGATGGATACAAAGAGATTGCCTGTAGCAGAGATGAGAATGTTGAGATGGATGTGCGGAGTGATGAGAATGGATAAAGTGGGAAATGAGTATATTATAGGACGTTTGAATGTGGCGCCAATGACAAGTTGAAAGGAAACCGATTGTCCTGGTATGGTCATGTGATGAGGAGGGGACGGTAAGTTCGCTTCTTAAGCAGTCGGGTTTTTAGATTTTATTTAACTAACTTTTTTTATATAACTTTTTAGTTAAAAAAAATTGTCGAATTATATTTTTGAAATAACCTCTTGGAACACTTTATTTTGATATACCACAAAATTATTGGGCCTCCACAAAATGGCGGATTTTGGGCACCCAAAAGCCGCCATTTTGCTATTTTCCAATTTTAATGTAGCCAGTGACACCCGCAAGGTTATGACGAATCGATTGACGAAAAAATCATCAAAATCAGCCAACGCGTTTGGTCTCTAGAACGCCACATAGGAACAAACATACATACATAGACTGATAAACACATTATTACCCTTCTTCGGAGGTCGGGTAAGGGAGTCAGTTGTAGCGTGACGGGGGACAGGACGGTATGGAAGAAGAAAACGTGTTGCGCAGACCAAGTAACATTGGATGAGTGAAGTCTCGGTACAGATGGTCACCCATCCACGTTCTGACCTCGATAAGCGCTGCTTAACCTTACAGACCAACCTGTACAGCTTTTATTACTTAGCCCCAAGCACTATTACATCAAATATTAACCTCACAAGGATCAACAGTGTCATGCACTTAATATAATCCGTTTGACCGTCTGACTCAACAATTATTATCACAACAAATATATTTGTTTACCAACACTAGTGCACTTGCAATGCTACTAGATAAACTATTAAAATTAATAACAAATTAACTGAAATACCTTTGTTGATACAACTTGATTGCAAGTAAAAGAGAAAGTATGTTTTTGTAAACATTTATAGATAAATGTACGAGTATTTGGTAACAATATGGGTGAGTTAACGAGTTTTCTTTGTCTTTGATTAATTTGTTGCTACAATCCATTTAAAGAGTCTGGCAAACGAAAGTAGACACTCGAATATTTGGAAACTTTTTATATGGCAATGCTATACTAATGTCAACCCTAATTTTTCGTATGACGCTACTAAGTTGATACTTTGTAATAATTCGTAATCACTATTTGTCTTTTTGTAAAAACTTACGGATTTAGAATAGAATGATAGGATAAGAACCAGAACCAGTACTTGGATGAAATAGCTAGCAGAAAACGACTAATCATGTCATACATGTTAAAAATAAATTTAAAGAAAGGGACAGAATTACAGAAAATAATTTAAAAAATTTCATTATTAATGTAGAAAACAATGATTCCTGTGACTCTTATGAATCTTTTCATATGGAAGTCTTAGATTCAGATTTTGATTCATAGTGAATAAACCAAAATTATTATAGAATACCGTTGCTTTTTTTTATTCAGTTTGATATATCTAAAGTATTACCTACCTAAAGTACCTATAGTATTTTTATTCAGACGAAGTAATATAAATAATGCTAAAGTATCAAATTAGGTTATTCCAGGTATTTCATACTAGCTTTTGGGGTAGCTATGCTGATATTTTTTTAAATTTGCCGCGCTTTTTCAGTCTACTTACGTTTGCCAGACTCTAGTATAGGTATATCTGTTGGTTACAAATAGTTAGGTAGGTTAGGGTATAAAAGATCCCAATGGGTCGAAGTGTCCGAGGTATTTCTCGGCCCCTCCATAAGATAGGTAGGTTAGGGTATGTAGGGTAGGGTAGGGGGTAGGGTAGGGGGTAGGGTAGGGTAGGGTTGGGTAGGTAGGGCAGATGGGTAGGAAGGTTGATACGTAAGGTAGGTGGGTAGGTAGGTAGGTAGAGTAGGTAGGTAGAGTAGGTACATAGGGTAGGTAGGTGCTAGGTAGTTAACGGGAGCGAAGCGGCAGGGGTCAGCTAGTTACATAAAATTTTATGATCAGTGTATGCTATCCGTTCGTCTAGTTAAGACTTATATCGGAAACGACTAAACAATTTGGAATCTTGCCTACTCCCATGGGAAGAGGGAGTGAGTTTATGTATGTCTGGGAGCAAATAGATATTCTTAGCTTGGACAAGCAACTATTACATTGGTGTAATTGCTGCAAGGTGCTCCAGTGTGAGAATGGGTCAGCTAGTTACATACAATTTTATGATCAGTGTATGCCATCCGTTCGTCTAATATCGGAAACGACTAAACAATTTGGAATCTTGCCTACTCCCATGGGAAGAGGGAGTGAGTTTATGTATGTCTGTGTACAAATAGATATTCTTGGCTTGGACAAGCAACTACTCCATTGGTGTAATTGCTGCAAGGTGCACCAGTGTGTGTATGGGTCAGCTAGTTACATACAATTTGATGAGCAGTGTATGCCATCCGTTCGTCTAGTTAGACTTATATCGGAAACGACTAAACAATTTGGAATCTTGCCTACTCCCATGGGAAGAGGGAGTGAGTTTATGTATGTCTGTGTACAAATAGATATTCTTGGCTTGGACAAGCAACTACTACATTGGTGTAATCCAGTGTGAGAATAAATAAATCTATTTCAATTCATCTTGTTATCGTATTGTGGTACATTTAAATTATTCTCTTTGGGCGTAGTAGGTAATCAGGTCCCGAAGTGCGAAGTTGAAATAACAATTAAATTATCCTTGTTTCCAATTAAATAAAATTATGTACGTACATCAACAATACTTGCAGTTATCATGCAAGTCTTCATATTTTTATAATATACTAGCACTTCAGCCGCGACTTCGTTCGCGTGATCCGTATTTTATCCTACAGGTGACTTTTTAGTTTCGCCCTCTTAAAGGTTGAATTTCCAAAAATCCCTTCTTAGTGCTCCCCTACATCATAAAAAGAAGCCCGGTGTTGCCGGATTAAGGAGCTTAGACCTCCTTAATCCGGCCCTGTCGCATAATCCGTTTTTAGCGGACGTCAACTAACTATAAACTACCTCCCTCCCAAATTTTAAGTTTGTAGCTCAAATAATGAAGGACTTTCATACAAACTTGCGAGAGCCCTTAGATCCCCTTAAGCCGGCCCTGTCGCAAAATCCGTTCTTAGCGGATGTCTGCTAACTATAAACTACATCCATGTCAAATTTTAAGTTTGTAGCTTAAACAATGAAGGACTTTCATGCAAACTTGCGAGAGCCCTTAGACCATCTTAATCCGGCCCTGTCAGGCAGGTTTTTGATTTTTAAATTAACTTTTTTTATTTACAACTTTTAGTTTAAATTTTTTTTTTTCGAATTAGATTTAAACATATAAGTAGTTTATATTTTTGTAATCTCCTCTAAAAACCCTTCATTTTGATACCCCACTCGATGGGTTTCGAAGAAAAAAAAAATTGCAACCCCTACAATATGGCGCCCTGGCGCCCAAAAGCCGCCATATTTTTTTTTTTTCAACGGCACTTATCTAAGAACACTTGGGCGGCTAAGACCTATCTAATAATATCTTGATTATAAAAATCCGTCAATTGGTTTCAAAGATACGAGGTAATAAAGAATATTACATAAATACAAACATACATACATACAAACATACAAGATACGCGCGAAAAACATACGAGGTAATAAAGAATATTACATAAATACAAACATACATACATACAAACATACAAGATACGCGCGAAAAACATAACCCTTTCCTTGCAGCCGGGTAAAAAAGTTTGAGACATATCTTTAATTATTCAAAATAAACAGTTTTTAAATAAATTAATTAATAAAGCATTTTAGATGATATTATAATTAGATATTAGTAAAGCATATTTGATATTTGTTTTGTTTTGTATTTTTTGTTATTATTATTATTGGTTAATTTGATCTTTGACAGTCGTTACGGGTAGTCAGAAGCTTGAGATCTGACACCAGTCTTGCCAATGGGTAACGTGTTTACCCAGTTACTGGGTTGTGGAGGTCAGATAGGCAGTCGCTCCATGTAAAACACTGGTACTTAGCTGAATCCGGTAAGACTGGAAACCGACCCCAATATAGTTTGGAAAAGGCTAGGCAGATGATGATTATTATTGGTTAATTTCTTATTTTGTATCTTTTGTTATTATTTTTTTCTGATTTTGCCTATTGGACATGTAACTAATGCCAAATGATAATGTAATTTATCCAAAGTAGTAAGTGCTGTGCACACCTAACTTAAGTGGAAAGTTCGCTATAGTTAGTACAATTATGTTTTTAGGGTTCCATACCCAAAGGGTAAAAACGGGACCCTATTACTAAGACTCCGCGGTCCGTCTGTCTGTCTGTCACCAGGCTGTATCTCGTGAACCGTGTTAGCTAGACAGTTGAAATGTTCACAGATGATGTATTTTTTTTTATCAATGTTTCAGTGAACATTATAAAAAAAACATTATTAGTTGAAGTGCCATCATACTAATATTATAAATATGAATGTAAGTTTGTTTGTTATGCTTTTACGCGAACACTACTTAAGCGATCATCATGAAACTTTGTACACATATTCTTGGAGGTATTAGTAGTAGGGGTCTTTAAGTCAAGAGTGAATAGGTTTTTTCTAGGCAAGCGTGATTCACCGTCGACCACATCATCGCTTACCATCAGAGGAGAAAAAATAACGCGAGCCTATAGGACATAAAAAAAAAAAACATAGGATACTTTTCATTGAAAAAAAAAATATTACGAAAGATATCACTTTTTCCGCGATAACCGACATTCACGCGGACAAATTCTCAGGCAAAAGGTAGTAATAAATAAATGTTGATGAATGAACCGCTAACCTTCATTTGTAAGAAGCGTGAGAACAACATTTCATTTTGAATATTTATGATAATCAGCTGTTGAAACGTCTTAAGTATTATTTATATAATTTAATTAATTTTAAGACAAACATTTTGAAAGTCTTAAATGATTATGACCATGCAGCCATGTAATTAAGCCTATTTTTATGTTAAAATTATTTTCTTGCATATAACAATACCGCAGATCTTTCAAGGAACAATCTACACAACGAAAGCCGCGTATTCGCGCCTCGTTGTATTAGTGTTTATGTGACGCTCCGGTCAAATATTGTTTTTATATGTAATAACTGGATTATTTTTAATGTAAGTATGACACACGTATTCTACACTTTATTATAAATAAAATTGTGATGATTTTTATTCTGAAATTGTGTGATTTTGAGTATAGTACATTAGATTAAGAAGAACGAAACGGTCCTATACTCTAGTTCATTCAAAGTTCAGCCGATTATTTTTGGTCCTCCAGTAAAATGAGCGAGAGTTTACATACTCTGTATTTAACAATGTTAGTTATGCGGAATTGGACTATCAACGACGATATGTCAAACTGACGTATTGTATACGTTATTGTGAGCTTGTCACGAGCTATTGTTACTGTATTGATACTGACAGCTGTCACAGAGATCAAGCTATCTTTTATGAAGTTAATGTTTTCTTACATTTCAACACAATTTTATTTCTTTATTGTTTGTGTCTGCTCATGCGTTTTCAGGCAGTAAATGAATACCGTAATAAGTTCACAAAAGCCACAAAATTGATTCTTAGTTAGTTGGTATGTGAATGAAACCAAATGAAAGAAAAATTTATGCATAAATAAAATGTTGAGAGTTCTAGAAAGTAGTATGGAATGTTAATTGGTTAAGTACCTACCTACCTACACAATGATACCTTTTTTATGCAACCTGGAATTCTAACAGTACTGTACTACTGAATACATTTAATAGCTTTCAACTGCCTAATAAGACACAAAACACAAATAAATTTTATAAAGAGTTTATAGAACAAAGACAAACAAAACTCTCAATATTGTACCTAATCTTTTTTCCCTTGAACCAACCCATACAGGCTTTTTTTATCAAGGTAAGTGAAAACTGCCATGGTCATGAGTTGACAAAAATAAAACATAGGTACCTGGAGTTATTGGGCTGCAATGTTGGCGAAACATCAGTATAGAGAAGAGTGATCTCCCATCCATTCTGAGGATTCCTCAGAAAATATATCCTTGTTTTCCCATTGCCTAATTTACGAAAACTTATAGCAATTGGAACCATAGTTGACAGACATGATAATTCCTTTCGTAAATCGTGAACGGCCTGTCGAACTTCAGCCCAGGAGTATCTTTTCGAAGGCGGCCGAACATATTCCACCGCTGCAGCCCCATCTCCAGCCCCTCTCACCTCCATAATATCAATTTCCATTAATTTCAACACTACCGAAAATCAATTCTCTTTCCTCAACAAATTTTTATTCATGATGTAACAAAGAACAAAAGATATGTGCACTTAGACGGTTAATTCGACTAGTTGAATGAATATTTAAATGGTGATCTCATTATAATATTGAAATTACGTTGATTTGATTTTTGTTTCACTAAAAATAGGGCCAACACACTCGTTTCTGACTTTTGGTTGTCTTGCCAAATGGTCGCTGACCGATCGCTGTTCTACCTTTGGTCGGTATTTCGTTTTGATAACTCACTCCATTTTCACTTTTTTTGATATTCGGTCCCATTTGTCATATTTCGATTATTTCCACTAAGAAACATCATTTGGTAGTTTCTCTTACGGCTTCTTTTTTTTATATCCGAAGTATTGGTACATAAATTTATAAATGTCTTCCGATTTCATTTCAAAAAAGAAAAAAGGTAAGATAATGATTTTCAAGTGATATGAGAGTGGGTTCCTAAATTTCCTAATCGAGTACCGTTCGGATACGGGCGGTTTGGGGTAGAGTCCGTGGTTTCCATGATTATGAAGCAAATAAATAGTAAATTCTACTGTAGTTTTCAGTTGAAGGTTTCTTGTAACTCATTTAGCATAATTATTTTTTTCATTGCTTATATTCTTGTGTACCTCTTCAAAAGTTTCTCCATAATTCCTTGTTTGTATTTGTCACGTATCCGAACTTAGCCAACATCACAAAATTTGACAGAACCATTCGAAAACTCGAGCCATAATGTGTGTGTTCGAAAGTGGTTCGAAAGTAAGAAAATTAAGGAAACAAAACTTCGAAAAACATTGCGTGGTTTTATTTTATAGCTAGCAGAAAAATGCAGCAACGCTATCATTTATTTTCAAGTACTATCTGTTATTGTTTGGTATTAAATCAATAAAAAATATAAACAGGATATGACAACACTTTCTCATACTACTGCAGTTCCGGCAACAATTTGCCCGCCGAACTGTCAAACGAAAACATGTCGCGGTAGTGGTCGACGCGATCTTGTTTTCTTTACAATTTTGCACTCGCGAAAATGGCACAAGTGCTGTATGTGGTGCGGACTTGTGGTTTATTGATGTATTTATTTTTCTGTGTGAACGCAAATGAAAATAATTCCTCTGAACCACGGATAATCTCGTTAAAACTGGACAGCAAAAAATGTGACAATGAAAATTGTAAATATTTACTGAATATTAGGGGTGGTGAGTTTCTCGGGCATTATTCGTGGAGATTAACCCCAGTGGAAGGTTCAGGGGGTGGTGAATGTGACGTCATTTTGCCTAATTACGAATTGAAAGAGGTTTTCACTACGCAGTGGTTGACAAAACTGGAAATAGTGCTACCAATTTCAAATACTAAAGTATACTTTTGTGTATACAAAAATAATGTGAGAAACAGTCCATTTAGAGGTAAATGGGTTCATCAGGGCTCTGAACACTACTTGGATGTGAAAAGCGACGATTCGTGAGTAAATTCATTCAATAACTATATTATAAAATAATTTGATTGCCGTCGCATTTTTGCGATGTTATGTTTTGGCGTTGATTTTTGAATGATTTACGTTAAGAAAGTCTATCAACTAATATAACTATAGTTTTTAGTTAATTCTAATAAACACATCTAACTAGAATAAGCTAAACACATAAGCTAACTGCATTTTTAAGTCTTCTCCATTGTATAAGTTACAGGTCAAACACCTTTGCAATAATTATTATTTTTTTTCTATGTTAATTTAGGTATACTTATTTTTTCCTTCCGTGTTAATCTGCAAAGAGCTATCCTATGCCGACAGAATATTCAGTGAGTTGATAAATTTTTGCAATGCTCGGACTTTCCTTGCGTGATTGAATCAGAAATGTGGAGATCCGCAAGAGAACCAGGGTTACTCACGCACAAAGGTCCTTCCAGGACTAAGTGCGGAAACCAAACCCCCCCTAACATAGAACATAGAAGAACCAGGGTTACCGACATAGCCCGAAGAATTGCGAAACTTAAGTGGCAGTGGGCAGGGCACATTGCTCACAGAACGGATGGCAAATGAAAAGGCCTAGTTTTCCTAATACTGTTAAAATTATAAGAGGCAGCTACCAAGCTGCTAGTCTATTGTATTCTACTGTATAAAATAAAAATAAAATTATATATTTAATTAGTTAGTGATACAAGGATAGACTGACCAATTGTGACGCATCCGAACATTCCGTTTGTTCTATATGGTTGTTAGTCAGTTTGCACACAATGTGTGATCTTACCTCCACTACATCAAGACCTTGCCAAGTTACATGCCGCATAATGGAACGGAAAGGAATGCATAACGGAAGTAAATGAGAGTCTAAGTGCGGAAAAAAGGAGTCCCTCTATCTATCTCGCAACTCGAAAATCAAATTGAGATTGCATTCAGTGAAGAACCACTCTTAGTTACAAACGTGTGATCTTTAAGATGATATTGCTAAGCGATGCTAAACGATGCCCAGCACTTATTAATGTGCACTATGACCTTTTTACGGAGACTCTCAGAGCAACTCTCGTCAACCTTGAAAGCAAGAGTGATTTGAATAGGCATCGTCTGAGATGAACTCCCATCGCTTTGTATCAAGCGATGTTCTGGTCGACAGCATGGTCAACTATGAACAAACAAAGTATAGATATAATATTTAGGTAATATACCTAATATACATTTCTGGTTTGATCACACAAGGAAACTCCGAGCATAGCCCTCTCCATTGTCCTTTGGACTATAAGCTTTCTGGTTTGTAAGAGAACCAGGGTTACCAACCGACAGCCCGAAGTATAGCCCAACTTAAGTGGCAGTGGGCAGGGGACATGCTCGCAGAACGAATGGCCGATGGGGCAGAAAAGTTCTGGAGCGGTGACCGCGAACCGGAAGACGTTGCGTTTGAAGGACTCCCACTACGTGGACCGATGACCTGGTGAAGGTTGCGTGGATCCGCTAGATGCGAAACGCAAGGCCTGATTTAAGGGGGAGCAATCGGGGCAACTGCCCAGGGCCTCCACAAGAGAAGGGCCCCCACATAAATTGCATTTATTTAAAAAAAAAAACTTACACAACTAAAGGGTATCTAATATAGTGGAATCTCTATAACTATAATATTTTGTTAGTTACAAAGTGTAAATAATTCGAGATACCGCGTATTCTAAGGGTTCAGCGGAAGGAAATGGCATTTTTTTTCGTCTTACTGAGGATTTCGACTGAGGTTCGAGTTATAGAGATTCCACTGTATTACGATTTGAAAAATAATCTAGTAATTTTAATTTTATGTGATTGTAAAATTATTTATTATATTTTAATTTGACTTGCGGCAGCGCCAGCACCATCAGGCATTGTGTTCCCAGACCTATCGCTCTGGGAACACAATGCCTGATGGTGCGGTGCGGGGGTTCACGCCGCCCGCCGCGAAGTTTGGCTTTCTTAATCACTTAGAAGAGATGAATGTTGCAAATTTTTATGCTGCAGCAGATGATGATTAGTAAAAGTTTTACAAAGACGATTTAGAACCTAGTTTTGGTAATGAGTTGGTTCAATTTGTATCTTTGATTAACTTATACAAAAATTACTATAAAAAGACATATCTAAGAAGCTGTTCTATTTTCAATTTCTTGAAAATCCAAATTTCAGAGCTACATTCCCAAACATCGAAATCACACTGCGAATGTACTTGGTATTGATGGTGTCTAGTTGCACTGGAGAGCGCTCATTTCCAAAAATGAAAATTATAAAAATTTACTAAGAACTACGATGGGACAAAACCGCCTATCAAAGTTATCCCTACTTAGCATTGAAAGTGATTTACTGTGGGAGCTGGATTTCAGCGAAATCATCAAAAAAAGCTCGGAAGATGCCATTTGACTTTAATTTAAAGATTATTTACTTATTGTGTGACTTGATTTGTGATTGCCTGTTTTATCCTTTTGTGTCATACGATTATATAAATGAATTATTGAAACACTTGCAAGATATAGAATAATAGAAGCAAATATTATTTAACCAATTTAAAAAATAATTAGGGGCCTCCACTCCCTTGTTGCCCCAGGGCCTCTAAATACGGCCCTGGCGAGACGCATGGGACCGCTTAATGTGGCGACGCTTGGGGGAGGCCTATGTCCAGCAGTGAACGTCTTTCGGCTGATATGAAAAATGTAATATATATAATATTTAGTTTATGTTTAAAAACCTTATGGTTTCCATATGAAAGAGTTTGGATGGTTTTGAAAAGGGGGTTGGGAAATGTCGAAACCGGTTTCGAAAGAGTTTACGAAAGACCGAACTTTCCCCCTTTGGTACTCGTCGGGTTTGCAACCTTGATAGTTTGAAAATTTTAACATTGTTCTACTGTTCGTATACGTATGCTCACGCCTTTCGCACATAGCGGTAGGCAGGAACTGTAGAACGCGACGTGCATCAATCCTGACCCTTCGTAAACGTTAAATATCTGTTCATAATGCATACGTCGCCGGTTACGTCCCATATTGGACTACTTGTGTCAATATGGGACGTAAGTAGGATGACACTTGTGTGTGATATAATTACTAATGATAGCAAAATACCACAGAACAGTTAAAAGAGGCTCTTTTACTGTTCTGTGCAGAATACGAAGGCCTAAGTTTTGTTAGCAGCTTCGCCCGCGTCAATATCGGCAATTATTTTTCGGGAACGTATTCCTTTGATAAAAGAATCATAGGTCCGAATTATTTCATCAACACTGCTCTAAAAAACGGTGAAGGAAAACATCAAGAGGAAACCGGCATGTCCTAGAACCAAAAAATCGAAGACATGCGGATTGGGCGTGGTGGATTATGTATGGCCCATTCCCCTTCTCACTCAGAGGAGGTCTGTGTCCCAGCAGTGGGAACGTTAAAAGGCTGATGATGATAAGTCTTAATACGGGTCAAGGTCTACCTGTGTTAACAAACTTATAAGCATCTATTAGGCCTTGTCCCCATCACCACGTCACGACGTCGTCAATGTGTACATTGCGGTGTAGCGACGCGGTACTATGACGTGACATACTAATGCACGGTAGGCAACGTCGTCGCGGAACGACGCGTCTTACGTCGTTGGAAGCGGTACTCGGCGAATTCGGCGATGCGCTCACTCAGTCGATATTTAAATGTCTTAGCGATTAGTTATGCAAAAAAAAACTTTTTTACAAAAAAATACTACCGACTTTCAGAAAGTCGGAAGTCGGTGTCTTTCGTAGGTACCATTTTTTGCGTTATGGACACCGACTTCCAAAAATAAAGTTATTTTTCACTTTGTAGTTTTCTGAAAGTCGGTAGTATTTTTTTGTAAAAAAGTTTTTCTATTTTCCACTTTTTAGTTGTACCTACTTAATATTCAAGTTGTTTAGTAAGTTTCCTATAACGCCAGAATAGATTACCCGACAATCATGAAACTTGAACAAAAGCGATCAAATGAGAGATCTGCTTACCCCTTAAGAGCGTACTGGCGTGATGGTATGTTATGAAATGGTATAAACCATGTATAAACAATAAACAGACATGCGATTGCAGCAGTCCCGAGAGATTTGCCGTTACTTATTGAAGAGTTCTGTTGTATATCTTCGAAGTTCTTCATCAGATCTTCACCAAATTAAAATGGGACCAATTTCGAAACATACTCTTTCAAACAAGAAAATAATTTTTGAAATCGGTCCACAATTGACGGAGATATCGGTGAACATACATAAAAAAATATACAAGAAGTCGAACATAGAACCTCCTCCTTTTTCGAAAGTCGGTTAAAAAGATGTTATAAATGCTGTAACTGCCAGAAACGAAACTAAACGTTCTGTCAGAAATGCACCCGTATTTTTCAAGGCTCGACAACGTGTTTCTTTCCGGCATCGTGACGTGTATCTTTACGACACGGTAACGTAAATTAGGACGACACCGCACCGATCCACGTTGACGACATCGTGACGTGGTAATGGGGACAAGTCCTTGCGCTACGTGTTACCCAGTAAATGGGTAATAATACCAGCCTGTTACTGTTTATACTGCAGGGCCTTTGCCCTCTTCTCATACAGCTCAAATGTTCGACAGCAAAAAAGACAAAATATTAATGAAGACACAATTTTCCCTAACTCCCCAGACTAACGGCGACATTATTGGCAGCCTTCTTAAATTAACATAGTTTTTACGACGACAGTCTACGACCAAGAGTCTATAGGGTGGCGAACCAACACCCTCGACCTCCCATGACCCTTGAACTACGCATAAATGTGGCCTAGATTGTGAAGTCTCGCTAAAAGCATAGTTCGCCTTGACAGGCCTTGACTAAGCTGTCTTACGTAATGAAACCTTTGGCTAGGTTGGGCGATGTAGAATTTTGTACTGCTTGCTATTAGAGGAAATGCGGTAGCAGACATCCGATTGAATTTCCTAAGTAAAAAGTCTTAATTTGAGGTTTGGCTCTCTTAAAAGATATTCCATAAACTGAAAAATAAAGATATATACTGTGCCCCTATGTTTTCCTTTTTAGGGTTCCGTACCAAAAGGGTAAAAACGGTACCCTATTACTAAGACTCCGCGGTCCGTCTGTCTATATGTCTGTCACCAGGCTGTATCTCATGAACCGTGATAGACAGTTGAAATTTTCACAGATGATGTATTTCTGTTGCCGCTATAACAACAAATACTAAAAACAGAATAAAGTAAATATATAAGTGGGTCTCCCATACAGCAAACGTGAATTTTTTGCTGTTTTTTTTTGCGATAATTGTACGGAACTGTTCGTCCGCGAGTCCGACTCGAACTTGGCTAGTTTTTTTCATTTATAGTTGTCAAATTTGTACTTACACTAGGCCTCTGTTGACAGCGCAATTTTGAGCATCTTTTGATGGGGTACTTATAAAGATAATATACCTATAATCAAAAATGTATCGTATAGTATAGATTAGTAGCTAATTATAATCATCAGAATCACATAACGTCCACAACAGCTAGGACCAACCACTTGCCGTGCTTTTCGAAGATTCAAGATTATTTATTTGTGGAAACATGAGTACACATACAGAGCATGCAAGTTATTAAATTACTTAATAGATTAAGATCAGTCATGTTTGGCCTTAGTGGCGGACAAATATTTAAATTTCAGTAATAAAAGTCATTGGATAAATTATTAGATTAAATAAGAACAAAATAGTAAATCACAATTTCTAAAACAAATAAATTAAATAATGGTCATAGTTAGGTAACAATTATTAAATTTCAATTAAAATTATCCAATATCAAATGTCAATTAAAATTAAAATTATCCAGTGTCAAATGTCAAATCAAATGTCAAATATATTTATTTCAATAAAAATATTATGTTGCTATATGTACAGATTACGTCAAAGATGCATTGATAACATTGGTTACCACACGGCATTAGATGTTGTCATTCAGAAATTCTAGAATACTGTAGTATGCTTTCCCTTCTAGCAGTATCTTTAATTAATTTTTTAATTGACGGACATTAAGGTCGATCCAACTATTTGGAAGTTTATTAAAAACTTTAGGGGCCATACAGAAAACACTCTTGTGCATTAATGCTGTTTTCGAGCTGTGTAGACAAATAATACTGTCATCGCGCCTACTATGGTTGCGATCGACCACTTCTGATTGACGTGGAAATAAGTGTCGATTTGATTTTACAAACACGACAATTTCTGAAATGAAAAAGCAAGGCAGAGTTAATATTTTATATTTTTTCGAAGCAAAGAGGGCTCTTGGTATCGATCTGAAATCGCCAACGTGCAGTGAAAGGGATTTTTAGCCCAATAGTGAGAAGTTGATTAACCTTATTTTTATAGGCAAACACACAACTTAGCGGCCCAAATGTAATAGCCATGATGTGATTTATTTAGCTGTTTTTCGCAAACTCGCGTCTGGCTACTCGCGTTGGAAAACAATGAAGCTGAAACTGGCAGCCAAAACGTAGCAGCCAAAGTACCCAGGGCCGTAAATAATGTGGGGCCCTGTGCAACTTATTTTTAAAATTTTAATTTCTTCCATTAGATGGCATTTTGAGGAAACATTTAGATAAGTAACTTGAAAATTAGGCAATTGACTTTTAGTTCAATTTTCGAAAATTCAATTATTAGCGGATCAGATATTTTTTATGAAATTTGCCACACGCGCGCCTGTTTGAGTGTGTATATGTGTGTGTGGAGGTCCTGTATACTTAGGGAGCAGAAAATACAACTACCCATAACATTTTTGAGAAAACTTGAAGAAATTGAAGAATTTGTAGATTTTTCTTATTTCCTAACATCGCGCAACGATGAAAAATTCTATAAATTGTCTGACACACTCTAGCAGATGCCTAGTAAATATTAAAGCATGATTTAGTCGGGAGCACAAAATACAACTATGAAATTTTTGAGAAAACTTGAAGATTTTGTAGTTTTTTCTTATTTTCTAACATCACGCAACGATGGAAATTTCTATAAATTGTCTGACACACTCTAGTAGATGCCTAGTAAATGTTAAAGCATGATTTAGTAGGGAGCACAATATACAACTATGACATTTTTGAGAAAACTTGAAGATTTTGTAGTTTTTTCTTATTTTCTAACATCACGCAACGATGGAAATTTCTATAAATTGTCTTTCACACTCTAGCAGACGCCTAGTAAATATTTAAGCATGATATAGTAGGGAGCACAATATACAACTATGACATTTTTGAGAAAACTTGAAGATTTTGTAGATTTTTCTTATTTCCTAACATCGCGCAACGATGGAAAATTCTATAAATTGTCTGACACACTCTAGTAGATGCCTAGTATATATTAAAGCATGATTTAGTAGGGAGCACAATATACAACTATGAAATTTTTGAGAAAACATGAAGAAATTGAAGAATTTCTAGATTTTTCTTATTTCCTAACATCGCGCAACGATGGAAAATTCTATAAATTGTCTGACACACTAGTAGACGCCTAGTAAATATTAAAGCATGATTTAGTAGGGATCACAGTATGTAACTATGACATTTTTACAGAAACTTGAAGAATTTGTAGTTTTTTCTTATTTTCTAACATCACGCAACGATGGAAATTTCTATAAATTGTCTGTCACACTCTAGCAGACGCCTAGTAAATATTTAAGCATGATTTAGTAGGGAGCACAATATACAACTATGACATTTTTGAGAAAACTTGAAGATTTTGTAGTTTTTTCTTATTTTCTAACATCACGCAACGATGGAAATTTCTATAAATTGTCTGTCACACTCTAGCAGACGCCTAGTAAATATTTAAGCATGATTTAGTAGGGAGCACAATATACAACTATGACATTTTTGAGAAAACTTGAAGATTTTGTAGATTTTTCTTATTTCCTAACATCGCGCAACGATGGAAAATTCTATAAATTGTCTGACACACTAGTAGACGCCTAGTAAATATTAAAGCATGATTTAGTAGGGATCACAGTATGTAACTATGACATTTTTACAGAAACTTGAAGAATTTGTAGTTTTTTCTTATTTTCTAACATCACGCAACGATGGAAATTTCTATAAATTGTCTGTCACACTCTAGCAGACGCCTAGTAAATATTTAAGCATGATTTAGTAGGGAGCACAATATACAACTATGACATTTTTGAGAAAACTTGAAGATTTTGTAGTTTTTTCTTATTTTCTAACATCACGCAACGATGGAAATTTCTATAAATTGTCTGTCACACTCTAGCAGACGCCTAGTAAATATTTAAGCATGATTTAGTAGGGAGCACAATATACAACTATGACATTTTTGAGAAAACTTGAAGATTTTGTAGATTTTTCTTATTTCCTAACATCGCGCAACGATGGAAAATTCTATAAATTGTCTGACACACTCTAGTAGATGCCTAGTATATATTAAAGCATGATTTAGTAGGGAGCACAACATACAACTATGAAATTTTTGAGAAAACATGAAGAAATTGAAGAATTTCTAGATTTTTCTTATTTCCTAACATCGCGCAACGATGGAAAATTCTATAAATTGTCTGACACACTCTAGTAGACGCCTAGTAAATATTAAAGCATGATTTAGTCGGGAGCACAAAATACAACTATGAAATTTTTGAGAAAACTTGAAGATTTTGTAGTTTTTTCTTATTTTCTAACATCACGCAACGATGGAAATTTCTATAAATTGTCTGTCACACTCTAGCAGACGCCTAGTAAATATTTAAGCATGATTTAGTAGGGAGCACAATATACAACTATGACATTTTTGAGAAAACTTGAAGATTTTGTAGATTTTTCTTATTTTCTAACATCACGCAACGATGGAAATTTCTATAAATTGTCTGTCACACTCTAGCAGACGCCTAGTAAATATTTAAGCATGATTTAGTAGGGAGCACAATATACAACTATGACATTTTTGAGAAAACTTGAAGATTTTGTAGATTTTTCTTATTTCCTAACATCGCGCAACGATGGAAAATTCTATAAATTGTCTGACACACTCTAGTAGACGCCTAGTAAATATTAAAGCATGATTTAGTAGGGATCACAGTATGTAACTATGACATTTTTACAGAAACTTGAAGAATTTGTAGTTTTTTCTTATTTTCTAACATCACGCAACGATGGAAATTTCTATAAATTGTCTGTCACACTCTAGCAGACGCCTAGTAAATATTTAAGCATGATTTAGTAGGGAGCACAATATACAACTATGACATTTTTGAGAAAACTTGAAGATTTTGTAGATTTTTCTTATTTTCTAACATCACGCAACGATGGAAATTTCTATAAATTGTCTGTCACACTCTAGCAGACGCCTAGTAAATATTTAAGCATGATTTAGTAGGGAGCACAATATACAACTATGACATTTTTGAGAAAACTTGAAGATTTTGTAGATTTTTCTTATTTCCTAACATCGCGCAACGATGGAAAATTCTATAAATTGTCTGACACACTCTAGCAGACGCCTAGTAAACATTTAAGCATGATTTATTAGGGATCACAGTATACAACTATGACATATTTACAGAAACTTGGAAAAAATTCGTAGATTTAATAATTAAATAATTTAATTTCGGTCGGGTTATGATAAATTTTCAATGACAATGCGACATAACCCAAGACAGACAAGACTTGTCTGGCCACTACAAGTATATTGCAATTCCTTATTTTAGTCATATGTATCGAAATTAGCTATGTTTTAATTTATATAAAAAAATATTATATAGAAAGACAATTTGAGAAAATAATAAATTAATAAAATTTTTAGAAAAAATATTGTTAGGCAACAATTTTTTTTTAAAGTTACGGAATGCAACTGCTATCATGGTATCACCTTATTGCTGGCCGCTTACAATACATCATTAAAAAAATACGGCCAGGATTTTTAACTAGCTATTTGATACTTTTTACTACCAAAATAATTTTAAAAAATATTGTCACTTCAGTCATTGTCACTTCGCCGAATCATTTGTCACATAATATTTTTAAATTAATGTTTTCGAGACAAACGATTCTGTACCTTTTATAACACGTTATTTAAGTAAATATTTGGAAATAATTTGGGTCTATCCTCGGACACCTAATAAAAGCTGACAGAAACAAAAAAATTGGCACAATGAAAAGCACAAAAGCCGTTGATCTGAAAATACCAAAGTTTGTGAGAACAAATATATCTAATCAAAATATCGCTGATGCAATCATCTCTCTCTACAACTGTAATGTCACTACTAACGTTGACGCTTTGGTAAACCAACTCAAAAATGAATCTTACAAGACTGAACAATGTGTTTGGTTCCGAATTTGTCAGTTCATATTAGTCGGAATGAGCGCAAGAACTGTTGTTAAATACACTCAAAAGTGTTTTTGCCAATTTCGTAGATATCTGCAACAAATCAAGACAATCATTCATTTACATTGTCAAATGAAGAAAAAAGGAGAGGCTACTTTGGTACCTGTTTTAGAAGATATCCTTCAGAAAAAAGTCGAGAATCAAGCAAACAGACCGCGTTCTCAAAAATCAATGGATCTACATCTGGATACAGTTCACAATCAGGGTATAGTTACGACAATTTATAGAATTTTCCATCGTTGAGCGATGTTAGGAAATATGAAAAATCTACAAAATCTTCAAGTTTTCTCAAAAATGTCATAGTTGTATTTTGTGCTGCCTACTAAATCATGCTTTAATATTTACTAGGCGTCTACTAGAGTGTGTCAGACAATTTATAGAATTTTTCCATCGTTGCGCGATGTTAGGAAATAAGAAAAATCTACAAAATCTTCAAGTTTTCTCAAAAATGTCATAGTTGTATTTTGTGCTCCTTACTAAATCATGCTTAAATATTTACTAAGCATCTGCTAGAGTGTCTCAGCCAATTTATAGAATTTTCCATCGTTGCGCGATGTTAGGAAATAAGAAAAATCTACAAATTCTTCAAGTTTCTGTAAAAATGTCATAGTTATATACTGTGATCCCTACTAAATCATGCTTTAATATTTACTAGGCATCTACTAGAGTGTGACAGACAATTTATAGAAATTTCCATCGTTGCGCGATGTTAGAAAATAAGAAAAATCTAGAAATTCTTCAATTTCTTCATGTTTTCTCAAAAATTTCATAGTTGTATATTGTGCTCCCTACTGAATCATGCTTTTATATTTACTAGGCATCTACTAGAGTGTGTTAGACAATTTATAGAATTTTCCATCGTTGAGCGATGTTAGGAAATAAGAAAATCTACAAATTCTTCAAGTTTCTGTAAAAATGTCATAGTTATATACTGTGATCCCTACTAAATCATGCTTTAATATTTACTAGGCATCTACTAGAGTGTGTTAGACAATTTATAGAATTTTCCATCGTTGCGCGATGTTAGGAAATAAGAAAAATCTACAAAATCTTCAAGTTTTCTCAAAAATTTCATAGTTGTATTTTGTGCTCCCGACTAAATCATGCTTTAATATTTACTAGGCATCTGCTAGAGTGTGTCAGACAATTTATAGAATTTTTCATCGTTGCGCGATGTTAGGAAATAAGAAAAATCTACAAAATCTTCAAGTTTTCTCAAAAATTTCATAGTTGTATTTTGTGCTACCGACTAAATCATGCTTTAATATTTACTAGGCATCTGCTAGAGTGTGTCAGACAATTTATAGAATTTTCCATCGTTGCGCGATGTTAGGAAATAAGAAAATCTACAAATTCTTCAAGTTTCTGTAAAAATGTCATAGTTATATACTGTGATCCCTACTAAATCATGCTTTAATATTTACTAGGCGTCTACTAGAGTGTGACAGACAATTTATAGAAATTTCCATCGTTGCGCGATGTTAGAAAATAAGAAAAATCTAGAAATTCTTCAATTTCATCAAGTTTTCTCAAAAATTTCATAGTTATATACTGTGATCCCTACTAAATCATGCTTTAATATTTACTAGGCATCTACTAGAGTGTGACAGACAATTTATAGAAATTTCCATCGTTGCGCGATGTTAGAAAATAAGAAAAATCTAGAAATTCTTCAATTTCTTCATGTTTTCTCAAAAATTTCATAGTTGTATATTGTGCTCCCTACTGAATCATGATTTTATATTTACTAGGCATCTACTAGAGTGTGTTAGACAATTTATAGAATTTTCCATCTGAGCGCGATGTTAGGAAATAAGAAAATCTACAAATTCTTCATTTTCTTCAAGTTTTCATAAAAATGTTATAGTTGTATGTTGTGCTCTCTACTAAATCATGCTTTAATATTTACTAGGCATCTACTAGAGTGTGTCAAACAATTTATAGAATTTTCCATCGTTGCTCGATGTTAGGAAATAAGAAAAATCTACAAAATCTTCATTTTCTTCAAGTTTTCATAAAAATGTTATAGTTGTATGTTGTGCTCTCTACTAAATCATGCTTTAATATTTACTAGGCATCTACTAGAGTGTGTCAAACAATTTATAGAATTTTCCATCGTTGCGCGATGTTAGGAAATAAGAAAAATCTACAAATTCTTCAATTTCTTCAAGTTTTCTCAAAAATGTTATGGGTAGTTGTATTTTCTGCTCCCTAAGTATACAGGACATCCACACACACATATACACACTCAAACAGGCGCGCGTGTGGCAAGTTTCATAAAAAATATCTGATCCGCTAATAATTTAATTTTCGATTATTGGACTAAAAGTCAATTGCCTAATTTTCAAGTTACTAATCTAAATGTTTCCTCAAAATGCCATCTAATGGAAGAAATTAAAATTTTAAAAATAAGTTGCACAGGGCCCCACATTATTTACGGCCCTGGGTACTTTGGCTGCTACGTTTTGGCTGCCAGTTTCAGCTTCATTGGAAAACAAGTTTTCGTCCTAAATCATCATCCGTTTTGCTACAAACTTGCAAAAGTGCGAATTCGTACACGAACTAGCTTCTTACTGCTCATCACAGCATCTATCTCTTTCGCACGTGTTGTCGCATCAGATAGCATGCATTTTAACCCCGCGCACAAAATAGTTCGTGCCGTCGACTAGGGTAACCTTTATGTCTAAATCGTGTCGAAATGTCGTGATATAGGAAGAGATTCAATTTCGCCACAATGGCTTTGTTAGTACCTAAGTTTTAAAATTACCTCTTTTTTTTTATTAGGTAAAAAAGGGAGAAACTTCGACAGACACCCGAGATGTGCGAGGAACCTTAGCGTTGCGCGTGGGAAATACCACAATTGAGATCACTTGTTTTTCCTACCCTGGCTTAGAGCAACTCTGGTGCAATGGGCTAGCGGAGCTAGGTATTTGGACATGCGAGGAATGCGAACGAGGAACGGAAATGAGGCAAGTGGGTGAAGGGTTAGAGTGAGGAATGTATGCGAGGTATGTGAATGAGGAATGTGGGTACGATTAAAAAGAGTCCGCTCGTTACGCATCACGCGCAGCTTTGGTGAAAATAATGACACATCTCGGCGGCGCTGCACAACCTCTCGACACTAATGCATCTCCTGTGGAAGAAATCGATATAAGTACCTATTTATTAAAAAAAAAAAAAAATGCTTTATGGAAACTTTAGTGTTGCCATTTCTCATTATTTATCAAACACGTGAGTCCATGTAGACACGTTATCATCTGAATATCGGCAAATGAGGGCTGAAATTGACATACGATTGTGACATGTCGCTTACAAGCCGTGCTACTAATAACATAGATATACAGGGCGATAGCGAAAAACACTCAAAGGAATCTGGGGCCCGATTAGGATGCAAACTAAAACTGCATCATTGTATTTTGAACCCCCGAAAAAGAGGGGTTTTAATTTGAAGTGTGTTGCTGTGTATCTGTGTGCCCCACTCTAGGAATTTCTCCTGTATCGTGGGTGCGTTTACAAACATATAAACTCACATACACAAACACCCAGAGCCGGAACAACTATTTGTAGATCATACAAATAATTGTTCCGTGCGGGAATCGAACCCGCGACACGCAGCGCAGCAGTCAAGCGCTCAACCACTGCGCCAACCGTGCGCCCAAGAGTCGGCTAGGCTTTGTCGAGAGTGTTCTTAGCTGTGTTTGATTAAAATCGGTTCAGCCGTTCAAAAGTTATCCGCATTTTACTCTTTGAATCTGGGTTTTTTCGCAAGATATCGTGTCATAATTACGTGTTTTGATAGATTGACGATTGAAGCGAATCTACTACTAGATAAATTATGTAGTGTGAAATAAAAATGCCGGGAAATATTTAAATTTTTTAAATTTTACTTGTTGAAACTAATAAAACTTAAAAAAGACGTTTAATTTTTATTTCATGCTCCCCATATCAAACAGTAAAACGCCCATAACTTTAGAACGGCTGAAACGGTTTTGATCAAACATAGAGAAGCTAAGAATACTCTCGATAAGGTCACAATTCTAACAAAAAAAAAACAAGATCAATTTATCAGTTTAGGAGCTATGATGCCACAGACACATACACTAACACACAGGTACACACGACAAACTTGTACCTTTTTTCCGTTGGGTATTAAAAATAATATTCAAACCTGTTGTGGACAAAAAAACACGCGCTGTCCTATAATACCTTTCTATAGTGTCGCTAATAGGATCAAATTATACCGCTGAACAGATTTAGATGAAATTTCATTTCAAGTATCTAAAGTGTCTGAGTCCGAAACCAAGATCTACAGCAAGTTAGCCCCTTTATCACTGAGCTACCACTATTTATATCCAATAATGATCAACATTTCAGACGAAAGTCGTCCACCCCGATGTCATCGACTTGTTTCTCGCACCCAGCGGACTCCCGCGGCCTTCCTGGTGAATCATCAATACACCTATATCTGCAATCATTATTTTCGTTCCACTATTATTCTTCTTCTGTTTTTAAATCGCAGTCTCCCCGCTCTCCATCAGGAATTCCACACGCGGCATCAGAGGCGTTCATTAAACCCTCAATGCTGCACTGCAAGTGTATGGGGCACAGACATACATCTATCTAGATAACGCAAGTCCTTCCATCTGTATGAAAACCAAGCGTGTCACTTTTTCAAACACAATTTAAAAACTAATTTACTTACCAACGACATGAAAACATTTCCAATGCCTTGGCCTAAATAAATAAATATAAAATATGGCATTAAATAGTACATTTCGTGTCGAGCATAAAAAGTCGAGATTTTAACACGAGCGATAAGCTAAATGCGAGTGTTTAAATAAAGCCTTTTTATGCGAGACACGAACGATTCTTTTTCCACTACCTGATGAGTTTACTTAATTAAATGCAAATAAGTTCCAACAACAATTTATTAGAAACGTTCAGACTATATACACACAATCAACGCGCGCTTTTTCGAGAGGTAACAGGTTCAGTATCATTCTGCCAGTTACATAATGATATCAAATCTCCATACTAAAGTCATTTCGTAACTGTTATTATGTAATTTTGTGTATTTTTATTTTATAATCTTGTGTTGTGAAATGATCATATTTCGAAACGAATTTCTTAGGCAATGTGTTTGTTACCTAATAGACAAGGTAGTAAAAAAAGGCATTTTTTCTAGATGTCGATGGATTTTCGGTGCCGATAATGCTAAATGAAAAGCTCAGACTACGATCATTGATCGCAACTTTACTCCGTTTTTTGGCACGCGAAGTACATACAGTCGCGTCATCTAGTTAGATTGATATCTGTGGTATGGGGTACTAAACTAATTAATATTCCATGTCATACTTCCATTAGGTGTTATAATGATGGCAGGTCGCCAATATCGCCATGTGTCTCGACGATAAGGCAGCACGTGTTCAATGCATGTGCTGGTGACAGACGGCACACGTGTGTTTAGTTTATTTCTGGAGTGCACTGAAATGCACATGTCGAATTTACGCTCTCGAAAAGTAATGACTGTATGCAGCGGATGATAAACGAGGATACAAATTAATTTATTATACGTCTACACGTCTAATCATTCCCAATATGTTGTGGTATGTTTGTAATCCAGAACTTTTCGGCCCCTTCGGCCATCCGTTCTGCGAGCAATGTGCCCTGCCCACTGCCACTTAAGTTTGGCAATTCTTCGGGCTATGTCGGAAGTTCTGGAATGGCGACCGCGAACCGGAAGACGATACGTAGGAAGGCCTCCCACTAGGTGGACCGATGACCTGGTTAAAGTTGCGGGAAGGCGCTGGATGCGAGACGCACGGGATCGGTCAATATGGCGACGCCTGGGGGACGCCTATGTCCAGCAGTGGACGTCTTTCGGCTGATATGATGATGATGATGATGATGTTTGTGTAATTTTATAAAGAGGAAAGATTTTTTTGTTTGTTTGTACCGAATAGGCTCCGAAACTTCTGCACCGATTTGAAAAATTGTTTGTTTGTACCGAATAGTGGGATGGTCCACGGGAGCGAAGCTGCGGGGAACAGCTAGTATCTCATAAACGCGTCGAACGTTTGAATATCTTGTATTTTACTTCTCAGATTTCTTATAAAATGTTATTGAATCCGTATCTAGTCCAAGTACAAACGTTTTCAACCAGCAAACAAATCTGGCATTTACGACTATTGACTTCGAAGGTCTTCAGTCTGCGTCAATCATATCACGATAATAAGAACTCTATAAAAATACAGTACACTTTTTACCGGTAAGAACTTTTTGTAAGAGTAATCTTGTAATGCCTTTCAGTCGTTAAGGTTGCCCTAGTCGATCATTCTTCCATACAAACGTAGTCTGCCGATTACTCCACTGTTTGACGATGTACGTTCAAAATAAAAAATTATATCGATTGGTCTCATCATTATCTAGCCCTGTATGGAAACAAAAAAGCAAAAAATAATGTTTGAAATTTATGAGCGTCGAAAGTTCCATATTTCAACACAAATTTTAACTCATCTTTGGGCGAAAATAAATACAATAAAAGGAAAATTGCAAAACAGTCACCATACAAGGATAGATTAGTAATTCAACAATGCAAATGATTTTATTTTGAACAGATACATTTAGTCGTTTTTCCATGATATCCATACTCCCAAAGGTCTGTTTATAAAAGGAGATTGCCCATACACAGGCCCCTTATGAGGTATCGTGTCTGCGATTTCAATATTATCCAAAAATAGGATTTATGTTTTGTGTTTTTTTTCATCCGTGTCCTTTACTTTTTATGTACAGACAACAACAGATCAGGTTTCATCACTTGGACATTTGTATGCACCTTATTGCATTGTAATAAGGGTTCATTTCAAGAACAGCAACATCGTTGTTTCTCGTGAACCCCGCAAAATAAATAAAAAGTGTTTTCTAATTATGAATATAACGTGTTTTCCTACAATATACAACCATCACGATACAACCATTTTTTCAAAGGGGCCCAAGTTCCCTTACAAAATGGGCATTCCCCTTTCGCGCGCTCGTTTTCGTCCTATATCAACATCCATTTCGCTACAAATTTGAAAAAGTGCTAATTCGTACGCGAACTGGCGTCTTACCGCTCATAACAGCATCTATCTCTTTCGCACGTGTTGTCGGATGAGATAGCATGCATTTTAACCACGCGCACAAAATAGTTCGTGCCGTCGACTAGGACAACCTCCCCAAGGGTAGGAGCCCGAAAGTATTACAATCAGTTTTTATCAATGAGTATCGTGTTTCCCGGTTCCCAGCTGGGTTGTGGAGATTGAGGAGCTCGTGGCTAAATAATAACAGCCGTACGGGTCGATCATCAAGGTTAAGCAACGCTTGACGAGGTCGGTCCGTGGATGGGTGACCATTTCAACATACCGTCATTCAGCCGTCTAGCTATCACGGTTCATGAGATACAGCCTGGTGACAGACGGACAGACAGACAGACAGACGGATCGCGAAGTCTTAGTAATAGGGTCCCGTTTTTACCCTTTGGGTACGAAACCCTAAAAAGCATCAAAATCACTAGGGTTCATTTTGAGAGTCTCGTCTTGAGTTCAGGAGCATCAAAATCATTAAAATTCTCTACTGTACTTTTGTTAGCAGCCATCTCGAGTATGCCTCTCAAGTGTGGAATCCCAATTTTAACATACGGCATACAGTGAAAATGTTTTGGTATATTCAATTCCGGTCTAAAACTTATTCTCCCACTTATATCCTTCGCTGTAAAATATTCCATCTACTTCCTCTTTCTGAACGTAGAATAATTGCAGACTCTGCGTTTTTATTTAGAATCGCTAATGGTTTAACCGAGCTGCTCGAATTGCTGAGCAAATTGGACTGTGGATTCCTTATACTATTCGGCGCAATCCACAGGGTTCCTACCACAGGAGTATGCAATTCACAGGTATTGCATACTCCTGTGGTAGGAACGAAATTCATATTTAATATGAGCGAGTCATACATAAATTGCGATCTACCAGGGCGTCGACATCGATGTTTTCAATACTAGCATATCAAAATTAAAAAGGACTCTTTGTAATCTCTTATTTGATAACGTTAACTAATTAACTAAAATTCACGCTGTTTGAGTCAAATTTCTAACCGACTTCAAGAGGGAGGAGGTTCTCAATTCGTTTGTATATTCGTTTTCTTTTTAATTATGTTTCTGTTTTTACTTTAAACACTGTAAACTTTCTCATTTTTTTTGTTTAAAAGCTCTCTTCTGTCTGTGATAACTTTTAATTGGCCTTATTTTTGTTTTTTGTTATTCGCGAGCTGGCTGACCAAAACCAGATGTATCCGCCGACTGCACAGCATGATTTTCTCCTTGTTTACGTATTTTTAGTTCGCTTTTTAAGCAGTCGGGTTTTTTTATTTTTAGAATTAACTTTTTTTACTTTTAACTTTTTAGTAATTTTTTCTAATTAGGTACATTTAAACATAAAAGTGATACATATTTTTGAAATCACCTCTTAAAACTATTTTGATACTCCACACGATGGGTTTGGAAGAAAAACAAAATTTGGCCTTGCACAAAATAGCGTCCAAAACCCGCCATTTTAATATTTCCAATTTTAATGTGGCGAGTGACACTCGCAGGGTTAAGACAAATCGATTGACGTAAGAACCATCAAAATCGACCAACGAGTTTGGTCTCTAGAACGCCACATAGGAACAAACATACATACATACATGCATAGACTGATAAACACGTTACATTACCCTCCTTCGGCAGTCGGGTAAAAAGGTGAAATTTCACGACGGTACTTCAGTTAACTTCGTTTTACGACTCTACACTTTAAGCACACAATTTTCATTCGTTCTCCCCACCAGCATTAATTTAACTGCCCAGCCATTTCCTATTTTTGCAACGGCCATGAAGTCCGAACCCAACTAGGTCTGGTAGGTACTAGCAGACTACATATAAAATTAGAATGTGACACGCAACACCCGTTAGAGGTGTTAAAACAAATGTAATATGAAATACTCATACACTACAAAGAGTTCTATTTAATTTGATGAATGTGCTAAAACATGAAATTTTGTGTAATATGGTCGTCATAACGATACACCGTGAGAGGTTTTCATTACGCTAATGGCGCTTAAAGTTTAGTCAACGAAACTTGACAATTCGCGAAGCTATTTGCTAATGAGTTTTTTTAAGTTGGCTTAAATAGCAAAATCCTAAACAATGAGGAATAGCGGAAGACAATCAAAGGAGTCACGAGGCCGATTTTGATGAAAACTAAAACTGCATTATTGGATTTTTGTCAAATACATATTCCTAGCCAGGCATCGTATCGAACCCGTTGATTTTGAAAAAGAAATACATGCTGCATTATTACACCATTCGAGAGTGTCGCTAATAAGGATAAAATTTTGGGAACTAAAGGCTTATGGCAAACTTAAGGCAAAGGTTCATTTTAACAAATAATAAAATACTTATTTTTTCAACGTTAAGTACCTCCCTATGAATCTTAAATGATGTGATGAAGTCATGTTTTTAAAAGAACGATGGCTGGACTCTGTTACTCTTAGATTAACTTAGAAAGTAGATAATTATGAAATCACAACGCCAAAGACGCAGGGTTTATGGGAAGTGTAGGCAACGCACTTGTGGTACCCTTGCTATCGCAGATGACCACAGTATAGTCATCTTTGATGCGTGGGAAGAGGCACAAGATGCCATAGGGGTCTTCTGCGACCTGTCGAAAGCGTTTGATTGCGTTAATCATGAAATATTACTTTTGAAGCTTGAGCATTACGGGCTAGGCCAATCAGCGTTGAATTCATCCGGGTTAACCGTGAAAATGGGGGTACCCCAGGGTTCAATTTTGCGACCTTTCTTGGTTTTAGTCTACATTAACGATTTAGATTAGATATATTTCTGAGTATACGGTACATTAAGATCTTAATATTAAATAGTTTCACATACACTATTTACCTCATCTATTGAAAAACAATCTAAACATGGTGTTATTTGCTGATGACACTTCTTTGATTTTTAAGATAAATATACGTACGAGTAACGTCGACGACGCAAATATCATCATGCGACAGGTTCAAAATTGGTTCACAGCTAATAATCTAGTTTTAAATGCTAGGTTTTCCTGGGGATCACGCTAGACTCGTGGTTGCAATGGGGTCCTCATTTAATATCACTTGCAGGGCGGCTAAGATCGGCAGCTTATCCTGTTAGGAAAATACATCAGTTCACTGATATAGATACCGTGAGACTAGTCTATTTTAGTTATTTTCATAGTATAATGTCTTACGGTATCTTAACATGGGGAAGGGCTGCAGACATTGAGTCAATTTTTATTCTGCAAAAACGAGCCATCAGAGCGATATACAATCTTCGCCGGCGCGATTCTCTAAGGGAACTGTTTAAGGACATTAACATCATGACGGTACCTTGTCAATATATTTATGAAAACATCATGTATGTTAGAAAGAATTTACATCTTTTTAGTAAAAACGGCGACAGACATAATTATGTTAATAGAAATAGGGACCAATTAATTCAACCAGGTTTCAGGCTGGCTAAAGTAGCATCATCTCAATCTTTTATGGGGTACTGTATAAAATGTTACAATAAAATACCTCCGCACATTCTAGAATTAGACGAGCCGAAATTTAAAACTTGTATAAAACGCACACTATGCTGGCAAGCATATTATAAGTTGGGGGATTACACCGCTGATAAAAAAGTTGCAATTGCTTGGCTCAATGCTGGTCCTGCTCCGCAGACACCAGAGCGCAAGAACAGTTACTGATGGGTAGAACAGTTTCGAAGTAATGTTGGATCTGCTGAAGATTGTATGAATATATTTGTATTGTATAAACTCAATTTCTTTTAGTATTATACAGGGTGTTTGGAAGGGAGCTGTACATACGCCTAGGGTAGAAACTAGGGATAGTCTGCTACCTACCCCCGCCCATTATATTGACCTTGGCCTCAAGGTTTTTTTTTAATTTATTATTATTTTTTATTTGACTTTTTTATGATTTTTTGACTAAAACTACCTGTAGCTCAAAATCTATCCATGGGACCGGTCGGCTAATGGTCTTGTTTTAATCGTTAGAGTCTTAGGGTCCTGCAAAAAAATATTTTACACCAGAAAATTGTGGAGAAGAAAAGTTATGGGGCCTGAAGTACCGTAGTAAGGTAAAGAAATAATTTTAAGGGCAACTTTCTATGGGGTTTAAAAAAAAACTAACAGGGTTGGAGTTCTTCTGATTTTTTTAAAACATCCTCAGTCCATGCCCTTTCTAACGATATGCTAAAAGTGTAATTATCACTTTATAGGGGATGTGTGTGTAAGCAAAAACTCACTTATAATACTTCAAAAACGTTTAATTAACGTAAACAACTTAGGTACACCGGTAAAGGAAATCAATAGAGTTTAAACTAATTATCGATCCGCGATCAAGTCGGCGCGCGGCTCGCGCGCGCATGTGCTTTTGGGTTGGGGGCACGTCTCGGACTATTTGATATGTTCTGGCTAGCGCGCGGCGTATGCGCGGTCCCCCCCCGCTGCACGGAGGCGGGCCGATCGCCGACATGGTTGCGGGGAGTGAGGGGTATGAGCGGTGGCGCGAGCCGATGTTGTTTTCTCTAGGCACGCTATATCCTCCCCCTCCAAGTCACAAGAGCGTCCCGTCTGTGACTTGGCTGGCCTACCACGTCGACGCTGATGAACAATCACTGGCTTTGACCCTACATAAGGAAACAGAGCGCTGGCATGGTATTTTCCTTTTATCTTCCCCTCGCTATCAGAGACTACAAATGACGTGGGACTTATGACTTGTGAGACGCGATACGGGCCCTCCCGTTTGGGCGCAAACTTGCCTGTGAAACCCTTGGCTGCGTTGCTAGCAAAGTGGGTCTCCACGAGGACCAGATCTCCCATCTTATAAGGACGAACGTCCCGTCTGTGCTGATCCTCGGTAGACTTTCGAGCATCTTGTTGGTCCTCCACTCGCTGTTTCACGTCATGAAGGACGCGTGCAAATCCCTCTAAATACGGTGTGATTTGGGGCACGAAATTCTGCTGTGAGACAATAGCTCGGAGGTCGGTCTGCACGGCCAACGGCGAACGCATCTCTCGTGCGAAAGTGAGATATGATGCTGATTGGCCCGTACCTTGATTGTACGCGCTATTGAGAGCGAACCGCACCATTGGGAGAGCGAATGGCCATCGGCGATGCTCTGGTCCCACTAGAATAGCCAGTTGCTTCTTCAATTCACGGTTTTTGCGTTCCGCTGGATTCGCCTCCGGATGATATACCGGGATTAAGCTTTGATGCACGCCAAGCACCAACATGGTTTTCTGCATTACGGCCGAAACGAACTGACTTCCATTGTCAGAGATAACGCGACGTGGTAACCCATATCGCAAGAAAACTTCTTCAATGAGAGCTTTTGCACACGACTCAGCAGTCGCATCATGGAGTGCAAACAGCTCGACCCATCTACTGGCTGTGTCTTCCACTAGAAGAATCCACTTCTCCCCATTGTCTCCTTCGGGTAGTGGTCCGAATAAGTCCATTGCGAGCACTTCAAATCTTTGCTGAGGAACTGGGGTCTGAAGCAGACCTGCAGGTTTCATATTGGTAGATTTATACTTCTGGCAAAGATCGCACGACTTGAGGTATTGGGCCACGAAAGTTTTCATGTTCTTAAAATAGTATCTTTCCTTGATCTTCCTCAAGGTCCGCTCCAAACCCAAGTGTCCAGCAGTAGGCGCATCGTGAAGCTCTTTCATGAGCTCTGCCTGTAGAGACTCTGGGACGACTAACTGCGGTTCTTCGGAAACTCCATCCGGATCACAGCGATACAGCACACCTTGCGAAAGATAATATCCTCTATCAGTCCAGCGCATGGCTGCTTCTGGTTTATTAGAATCTTCAAAATCCGAAATGATTTTACTAATATCAGGATCGTCAATTTGTGCTTTGCGAATGTCTTCTGGCTTTCGTTGGGGTAAGTCAACGACAACTGGACAGATGCTACAAGGGCTTGAGTTGGGTTCTTCAGGACCAGGAACCACTGGGCGGCTGAGAGTATCCGCGACGACATTAACTCTCCCCGGTGTATATTCGATATCCAAATTGTACGACTGAATTTTCATTGCCCAACGGGCTAACCGACCACTAGGAGTTTTAAGTGACAAGAGCCATTTCAATGGCTGGTGATCAGTTGACACACGAACTTGAGCTCCTTCGATGTATCCTCTAAATTTGTCTAACGCCCAAACCACCGCCAAAGCTTCACGCTCAGTGGTATGATAGTTGCGCTCTGCAGGTGTCAGTAACCTGCTAGCGTACTCTATAGGCCTCTCTTCATTATGAGTCTCCCCTTGCATTAGCACTGCTCCTAGGGCGTACGCGCTAGCGTCAGTTCGCAAAATGAATGGCTTATCAAAATCGGGCTGTCGAAGGATAGGGGTAGTTGAGAGCCGTAACTTGAGTTCTTCGAATGCACCGTGCTCACTCTCCCCCCATTGCCAGCGTCGGTCCTTTTTCGTCATATTAGTTAAAGGCCGAGCAACTTCCGAAAAGTGCGGAATGAACTTACGAAACCAGGAGCAGGTTTGCAGAAACGTCTTAAGCTCTTTTAGATTCGTTGGCGGCTTCATGTTTATCACCGACTCGACCTTTGTGGGATCAGGCTCTATGCCGCGCGAAGAGACTACATGTCCTAGGTAAGCAACCTTATCTCTAGCAAAGACACACTTATTTCTATTTGCCCTCAGGCTGAACAGACGAAGGCGTTCAAAGACTAGCTGAAGATCTTTCAGGTGCTGATCTAGATTTGGAGATATCACGAGAATATCGTCGAGATACGCTAGAACGCAGATGTCCTTAAGACCAGACCTCATCCGATCAATTAGACGCTGGAATGTAGCCGGGGCGTTCTTCAAACCGAACGGCATACGACGGAATTGGAACGTTCCAAATGGAGTGGTGAACGCAGTTTTGTGACGGTCTTCTGGTGCTACGGTCGTTTGCCAATAGCCTGCTTTTAGATCAATTGTGGACATAACACAATCAGGCTTTGTACTCTGCAGCAGCTCGTCAATCACCGGCAGCGGATACTTATCAGTCCGTGTGACGCTATTAAGCTTGCGGTAATCGACACAGAATCTGATCTCGCCGTTCTTCTTTGGTATCAACACCACAGGCGAGGCCCATTCCGACTCAGCATCTTCAATGATATCATCTTCAAGCATTTTCTCAATCTCTTTCTTGATTATTTCTTTCTTGGCGGGCGAAACTCTATATGGCGGACTTGCAATAGGTGCAGCATCTCCTGTATCGATGCGGTGGAGAGCAAACTGAGTAGGTCCTCCCCCTGGCGCAAAAATATCCTGGTGGACATTCAAGAGGTTGGACAGTCGCTCTCGTTCGTCCGAAACAAAATGGGATCCCTCGTCCTCACGAAGACCCACAGACGAACAAGCAAGGGAGCTTACTGCACTGGATTCGAAAAGAAGGGGCATAGGCGTCCTATCCCGTCTCACAAACCATATACAACGGTCGAAATCCAATACCATGCCAACGTCCTGTATAAAGTTCATGCCTAATAAACTCTCTGTAGCGTTCGGTAACATAATGAAACTAACAGCTAGTGTCACCGCTCGTACCGTTACATTAACGTGCGCTATTTCAACATTTTGCGCACACATTCGTCCGTCCGCATACTTTAACTCTGTAAATACCCTATCAAACACATGTCCGTGCTTTACTAAATGAGATCGTAATGACATACTACCGATACAATGTTTAGCACCAGTGTCTATAAGCACTTTACCTACTTCACCATAAATTCCGATATTTATTATGGGACGCACACGCGAATCAATCGTATCGACACTCGCGGACACAGATTGGAACACAGAAGACACTACAGTTTTCTTTTCTTTGCACGTAGGACAGTTGGAGCGGATCACTCCGGGCGCTCCGCACCCGAAGCACGTGACCGCAGACGCGAGCGGCTCTCGCGGCGTCGCTGTATCCTTGGTGGTAGACGTAGCAGCCTTCTGTTTGGCCAGTCGCTGGCATTCCTCTTTCAGGTGTCCAAACCGTTTGCAATAATTACAATGGGCTCGCGCCTTAGTTGCAGCAGGCACGGTCGGCGAGCGCGGAAGCAGTGCAGCAGTGGACGTCGTTGTTGGCGTATGTTTGCCAACAGGTTTAGTGTCTGCTGTGGCCCGTGGATTACTTTCGTCTATAATCTCTTCGACGCGGCGTGCTTGCGTCAGAAGTTCCTCGAAGGTATCAAACACAGAGCGCGGAACCTTCTCACGGATACGTCGGTGCAGCAATCCATATGTCATGTCTAGTTGCACAGCTTCTTTTAGAGAACAAGGTGGAAGCTGGGCGATTAACGCTCTAACATGACAGACGAACAAGTCCGTTGGTTCGTCTTCTCTTTGTTCCCGCGTGAACATAGTCCTATATATCTTGTGCGGCGGTAATCGAGGTCCAAACGTCTGTTTCAGCGACTCTATAGCGGCTTGCCAGGTGGTGGTGGTATCTTTTACACCTTGCCACCAGGTGGCTGCAAGACCCGTCAATAACATCGGGAGTCCACGAAGCGCATTATTATCGTCGACTCGAACACATTCTTTGTACGTTTCTACGGCGTCGATAAAGGCGAGGACGTTGCTAGATTTCTCGCCGTCAAAACGCGCCGTACATTTGGCAAAGTGGCCATGAAAAGATGGTAGTGGCGTACTTACAGGATCGCTGCGACTTAACCTGTTTATCAGCAACAGTAGCTGGTCGGTCGACATCGTGATCGGAGCGGCTGCAGCACCAGCAGCAGGCAGCGGATGCACCCTTACCGCCTCCGCAGCACAGGTGTCAGCGCCGTCCGGAGACAGGTCCGGCGCGGGCACTTGGGGCGGCGCCACGTCCATGGACGGGGCGCCCGATGAAGCCGGGCTCGCGGTACGCGATCTTGTTAACACCATCGTAAAATAGTCCACAATTCGCGATAAAACCAAAAACGCGGTAACCTAGGCACCCATGTAATCACACAATACAATAGTCACTCCTCAGAATAGTTCGCGACACGAAACAAAAGTGAAACCCACACAGGTATTCTAGGATTAATCCTAGCACTACGTACGCGATAAGAGTTTGAATAAAAGTTCACCAATAAAGTTACTTATTAGCGCGAAGCACATCGCCACAAATCACAAAAACACTACCTACGTTGTCACGATAGTACCAAAGGTCGTAGTAATCTAGGTTCAGGTATTAGGTACATAAACCGGAATACGAGGCGAGTGACGCCTGTACCAGACGAACCTGCGCGCTTACACACACACGCACACTTATTTTCTTGGAATGTTTTGTTCTGCTCCACGTTAGGCTGCCAGTTATAGGGGATGTGTGTGTAAGCAAAAACTCACTTATAATACTTCAAAAACGTTTAATTAACGTAAACAACTTAGGTACACCGGTAAAGGAAATCAATAGAGTTTAAACTAATTATCGATCCGCGATCAAGTCGGCGCGCGGCTCGCGCGCGCATGTGCTTTTGGGTTGGGGGCACGTCTCGGACTATTTGATATGTTCTGGCTAGCGCGCGGCGTATGCGCGGTCCCCCCCCGCTGCACGGAGGCGGCCCGATCGCCGACATGGTTGCGGGGAGTGAGGGGTATGAGCGGTGGCGCGAGCCGATGTTGTTTTCTCTAGGCACGCTATAACTTTTAGTTTTAAAGTTATTAATTAATTTCCGCAACTAGGGCACTTCAAGCAAAAATTTCAACTAATGAAAATTAAATGTGTTCGATCGTAAAAGGATGGCAAATGAAACAAAAAATTTGGTAATGACTAATGTCATTAAATTACAAATTTTAATTAATTACTAATTTTAAATAATTACAAATTTTGTTCAAATTGATGACCATTGACCTGTAAACATGCTCGGCACCTCTTCCTCATCTCCACGGTCACCGTTCTAAGCAGCAGTTCCTCGCGCATTGTATCGAATGCGGCGTGGATCCTGTTAATTAGAACCTCCCTTGTTGGTACTTCTTCTGCGTACACCAACTCTTTCGCCCTTCCCCAGACGTAGAAGTCTCTTACATGTTGCTCTCGTGTAAGAGTGAGACAACAAATTTGCCAACTGTAGGCCAAACTGGTTTAAATTCTGGAAATTACATTTGTCTTACAAATGTCGACTCGTGGTGGTAAAAGTGCTGTAGTTGCGGAAATTAATTAATAACTTTAAAACTAAAAGTGATAAATACACTTTTAGCATATCGTTAGAAAGGGCATGGACTGAGGATGTTTTAAAAAAATCAGAAGAACTCCAACCCTGTTAGTTTTTTTTAAACCCCATAGAAAGTTGCCCTTAAAATTATTTCTTTACCTTACTATGGTACTTCAGGCCCCATAACTTTTCTTCTCCACAATTTTCTGGTGTAAAATAATTTTTTGCAGGACCCTAAGACTCTAACGATTAAAACAAGACCATTAGCCGACCGGTCCCATGGATAGATTTTGAGCTACAGGTAGTTTTAGTCAAAAAATCACAAAAAAGTCAAATAAAAAATAAAAATAAATTAAAAAAAAACCTTGAGGCCAAGGTCAATATAATGGGCGGGGGTAGGTAGCAGACTATCCCTAGTTTCTATCCTAGGCGTATGTACAGCTCCCTTCCAAACACCCTGTACAACTGCACAGCACATGTGTGAGTACTATGTTCCAACTGTAGATAAATTTACCATTCACTGTACCTATGTGTCGTTCGTTTACTCCTGTGTGCCCTGGCAGTTGAGTGTAATTTCTCTCTGATGGTGGCAAATGTGTTGGATCATTCGGTTCCCTCCATGATGGTTGAGCTGAGTGGTGCCAATCTATGTGTCATGTTCGTGAACGGGTGCCATCAGTTGGGATTGGTCATAACTTAGCTGCCTCGGCCTGTTTTTAATTACCTATGTATTGTTATTTTTTAATTGTTTGTTTTACTCCGCTTTTAAGTGCACGTCTTTTTACATCGTTCTCACATATATGTATTTTGTGTGACAGCAGACGTCAGGTCATTAGTTCATAGGTGGCGGCAAAAATTTCGCTATAAAAGCATTAATTTAAAACAACCCGACCTTAATTTATATCTTCTTCGATTTCAAAGCTCTAATATAAACCTTTTTGTCCTCAGACACCAATACTACAAAAAACCGACTTCACGCACAGAAGACCAGCAAACAAACACAGAATGGGCAGACCTCTCCCACGATACAGACGTAAACCACCTCCAGAAAACTCCAGAACTCACAAGAGAAGAAAGAGAAGACATTGAAGTGCTCCTCAACCACAAATATGTGCCTTTAACTGAAATACAACATGCGAAAACAGTAACAGACTTTGATGTTCAAAAAGACACTGAGGATTCCTTAAATGAGAATTCTATTGAGAGATCTAAGAGAGATATCTCTGACAAATACACATCTGAAAAGCCTCAAGAACTTTCCAGAACAGTAACAAATAATTTTGATGATATTTCCGAAGGTTTTAACCAAGAATCTATTGGTAGAAAGCCAAGGGATGTAACTATACCTGAACAGGAGTTCTTCAGTGTCAGAGCTACGAACTTTGTGGTTAATATTGAAGGTCTAAGGATAGAGAACTCTGATAAAGAGCCGAAGATTATTGACGAGAGTATTCCGAGTGTGTTGGCTGATTCTAGGGTTACTTTGAGGTAAGT
This sequence comes from Orthosia incerta, assembly GCA_948252205.1. NCBI lineage: Eukaryota > Metazoa > Arthropoda > Insecta > Lepidoptera > Noctuidae > Orthosia > Orthosia incerta. The sequence continues at coordinate 15,919,567 of OX411769.1, read as the reverse complement.
TCGTATTTCGTTGTCTTAAATACTCAAGAGGGTCATCCCATACGAGAGATATAGCATGTCCCTCTATACTATATTGGGAGATAAAGTAACATCCTATTGCCTCCTCTACACTGCTCGCGAAGTTCCTCGGCGAAGTACTCTAGAAACTTTGGCTAAAGTCCGAAGTGCGACACTACACACTCGCTCAACTTCGTGATGAGCTCATTCGCTCTGTGGTGCCGATAGCCTGCGCGCGTTTGTAATGGACGCTCAAGTAGCTGCTGCCGAAGAAAACAACAAAAAAAAGCGACTCCTCCTTTTTCTTCAATTCTTCAACGGGCACACTGCCTCCAAAGATGTAACGGATACGCACCCAAGCATCATTTATTTTTTTCTTGTCCTTATGACATTTGTCATTTGGGTCCCAAATAATTGTCTCTGTTTGCAGAGTTTACAGGAACAACATAATTTGCTCCTGTGATCACTGTATATTGCTCATAATTGTGTCACGCGCACTAATAATAAATCACGCACCGGCGCACACGACTTCTGAATGAGTACTGAAGTCGGCCGAGTAGTGTAGAGAGGTACTTCGTGAAAGCACTTCGTGCAACTTCGGGCCCTTTGACTCGGGCGCAAAAACCGACAATAAATGGAAGTCGCCCGAGGCGAGGTAAAGTTTGACGAGGCAAGCCGAAGTGCCTGTCCACTATCGTATTCGTGTAACATCGTTCAACTTCGCGAGCAGTATAGAGGAGGCAACGATTGTCAAAAAGTCCTAAGTATTTGGAATTGAAATGCACTGTCGAAATACGTGGTCAATCGTCGACATTTTATCTTTTCGACATTCTTTATCGTTGAAAGAATTTTATTGTTCTCGCCAAACTTCTTGGCCGCCCTGAAGTTAGCTTCAATGGCTGCGCAGTAGTAAATTCATACAAAAACAGCACCGATCCGTGCCTTGCGCATCGGAAAGCCAACTTCAGGGCGGCCAATAAGTTTGGCGAGAACTATAGGGAAATCATCCAAGTTGAAGACCAAACAGTTGTTGAATGGACTAAAACCTTCACCAGTCGCCTTTTGTCTAAAAATAGATAGAATAGGTCCAGAGTTCCACACATTTAAAAAACTAACAATAGGAGGTGGAATGGTTGATAGATTTTTTAATTAAGACTATTGGGAACACTGGCTTCTGTTAAGCTGATTTTAGAGTCACGCTGAAGAAGCACGAGTGACTCGAGCAATGAAGATCTTGCGGTGACGTCAGGGTCGACGCACATACAGGTATTTGAATGATCTAGGCGGCCAAAATCATTTCATTGTCAATAATGGTTCTAACTGGAACAACATTAGTAAATAAAACAAACGTTTTAATATTACATCGAGTCATATTTAATGAAATATTGAAAAAAAAATACAAAAGATGGCAAAAGATCCTCATTTAAGAAAGTCAGTTTTTCTTCCAAATTAGGCAAATCAAAACACTTTTTGCGGTCAAACAAGTATTTACGGGTCACAGTTCTTGCTCCCCAGGTATTTTGTGAACCTAAAATAAAATAGAAACAGACTTTCTATAGAAAAGCACTTCACATAAGTTTTAAAGTTTTCTTAAAAAAAAACACTATAAATTAGGTACTTGTCCGCGATTTTCCGCGGCAATTTTTTTTATTATTTACTACTGAAACCATTAATCTTTCGACTGTATCAAGAATTATTACAGGATCTAACTTGGAAGTATAACAAATTTCCTATTAAACACAAATCGTAGTTCTAAAAACCTCCAAAATAAGCGAGACTTTCAGTACACTAAAACTAATCTTTTAAATTACAAAAAATATCTAAATTCTATTTTAATTATTTGATAATTACCTATTCTATCAGGATCCATAAATTTTTCTTTCGATATGAACGCACAATAATAAATATTCACTGTTAAAGTCTTTGTTTGCACACGAACGCCGAGAACAGAAACATACACCAAACGCATCCACGGACGAGGGACAGGATGGTCTGGGTATTGTTCTCAAACCTGTCCCCTAGCTCAAGTAGTCATTCTTTTTTAACTTTTTTGAATTAAGTAAATTTGAATTATGGCCGCGTAGATCATTCAAATACCCGTATGTGCGACGGTCAGCGTCAGTCAGCGTGACTCTAAAATCAGTCGTATGGTTCAGGCGGCCAAACCTTACATTCTGTTAATAGTTTATAGACCACTAAAATGGGTACTGCATGTATTGGTGAAACAGCATGTTCTCAAATAGGATAAAAAGACTATTTAGATACTTAGGATTATTTTTTATCAAGAATTTCAGATTGGTACTTATCTTTTTTGCTCTTTTGAAGCGTAAATTGACTTGCTTAAGTACATTCCGGATTTTCATGGAACTTTTACGATTATTGTGTTCACATATCTATCAACAAGATTTACTTGTAGTTGTTGCCACAACTAAAAAAAAAAACACTTTTTATATGCTTGGAGCACTTCTGAAACATAATTCAGGCTTGAACTGTGTAGCAATAGCTGAAATGTGGATGAATTTAATTTGTTATTGTTATTCTAGATTATTTGGCGAAGGCATCACGTCAAGGACTGTGATAGCCTTCACGCACGAGATTCAGCAGTATGGGCAGCCTTGCAAGTTTCTCCTTAAAGGAGAATACATGGTAAGTGCATTATACTTTACATTGTGCTTACAGCTAAAGAGTGAAATTCCAAGCCGGAGCCTGTGTTTCCTGATAGCTTAAACCTGGGGGTATATAAGTCAAGAGTATATAGGTTACTTCTATTCAAGCGGGCTTCACCGTCAACCATACAATCGCTTACCATCAGGTGAGATACTCGTAGTGGTCAAACAAGGGCCTATAAAAATATAATTAATGGATGGTGAAGCAGAAAATGGCAAATATAATTAATAGATGAGTGATGGTTAGTATAATTAATAGATGGGGAGACAAAAAAGGCAACTATAATTAATAGATGGAGAGGCAGAAGAAGGCAAAAGTAATTAATTGATGAGTGATGGTTGTATAATTAATAGATGGAGAGGCAGAAGAAGGCAAAAGTAATTAATTGATGAGTGATGGTTAGTATAATTAATAGATGGAGAGGCAGAAAAAGGCAAATATAATCAATAGATGAGTGATGGTCAAATACGAGTATAATTAATGAATGGAGAGGCAAAAAAGGCAAATATAATTAATAGATGAGTGATGGTCAAAATATAGTTTATAGATGGAGAGGCAGAAAAAGGCAAATATAATTAATAGATGAGTGATGGTCAAAATATAATTTATAGATGGAGAGGCAGAAAAAGGCAACTATAATTAATAGATGGAGAGGCAGAAGAAGGCAAAAGTAAATAATTGATGAGTGATGGTTAGTATAATTAATAGATGGAGAGGCAGAAAAAGGCAAATATAATCAATAGATGAGTGATGGTCAAATACGAGTATAATTAATGAATGGAGAGGCAAAAAAGGCAAATAAAATTAATAGATGAGTGATGGTCAAAATATAATTTATAGATGGAGAGGCAGAAAAAGGCAAAAATAATTAATAGTTGAGCTCGTGATGGTCAAAATATAATAAATAGATGGAGAGGCAGAAAAAAGCTAATATAATTAATAGATGAGTGATGGTCAAAATATAATTAATAAACGGAGAGGCAAAAAAAGGCAATTATAATTAATAGATGAGTGATGGTCAAAATATAATTAATAGACGGAGAGGCAGAAAAAGGCAAATAAAATTAATAGATGAGTGATGGTCAAAATATAATTAATAGATGAAGAGGCAGAAAAAGGCTAATATAATTAATAGATGAGTGATGGTCAAAATATAATTAATAGACGGAGAGGCAGAAAAAGGCAATTATAATTAATAGATGAGTGATGGTCAAAATATAATTAATAGACGGAGAGGCAGAAAAAGGCAATTATAATTAATAGATGAGTGATGGTCAAAATATATCCTTACATAGTATAAACCAAAGTCGCTTCCCGCTGTCTGTGCGGGAAGCCGAATCTTCAAAACTACGCAACAGATTTTGATGCGGTTTTTTTATAAATAGTGTGATGCAAGCGGAAGGTTTATATGTATAATACACGCGGGCGAAGCCGCCGGCAGAAGGTAGTAATAATTAATATATGGAGAGGAAAAAAAGGCTAATATTATTAATAGATAGATGGAGAGGCAGAAAAAGGCAAAGAATAATAAATATATTGTATGATGTGAAAGAAAAGGGAGTAATTGATAGCGTGACTGTTGACAGGGGATAAGAAGATGGAGAAGTCGTTTAAAAAAGTGCTGCACCAAACCCAAGTGACATGGGACAATGACAGGAAGATGATGATGACCTCAACTCTTTAATAAAAACTGGCCAAGTTCGAGTCTGACTGGCGCACAGAGGGTTCCGTATAAACAACTACATTCACCAAAATAAGTAGGTAACATTACTAACGTTCATAAACAATGAAAGCACCGAACATTGCTCTAACGAAGGGACAAAATTAACTTTGCCGTTCGAAAACTTTTGTCCATGTCCCCATAGATCAACAAACAAAATTTTTACTTGTCCAAGTACGTTTTATAAGTTTTTCTATTTTGTTCATTTGTGATTTTAGTTGGTCGACTATTACTCGTAAACTTGTCTTCTTCTTCCTCGTTTCCTCATGACTGAGGGTCGTGGCCACATGAGGTCGTTGCCTTCTCCACCAACGCTCTCCATGCTGAGCGGTTTTCGGCCATGCGGACAGATGCCTGAAAATTCCCCCTACAGACATCTTTGACCACATCTGTCCAGGGTTGGTGATCTTCCACGGCCCCTTTTTCCTACCACGTTTCCAGCCACAATAAGCTTTTCCAAGCTTCCAGGCTCCCTCCTGGCCACGTGTCCGAAGTACTGTAGGAGTCGTTTCTTGCAGATGGTCGATAGGCGAGATTTAACTTTCAGTTCGTTCAGAATTACGTAAACTTGTACAGCCTACTTTAACTGTGATAGTTTTTCTTTTAATCTATACTATATATACTATATTATTATTATAATATTATAAAATGGAAGAGTTGTTTGTTTGTTTGAATGCGCTAATCTCAGGAACTACTGATTGGAATTGAAAAACTATTTTTGTGTTAGATAGTCCATTTATCGAGGAAGGTTATAGGCTATATAACATCACGCTACAACCATTAGGAGCGGCGCATAAATGAAAAATGTTGCAAAAACGGGAAAAAATATTCCATTCTGAGAGCTTCCGTTGCGTGCGCTGCGTAAACGGTTTAGGTTACGCAGCAATCATGCATGTAGGGTAGGTAGGGTAGATGGGTAGGTAGGTAGCCAGTTGATGGGAGCGAAGCCGCGTGGGACAGCTAGTTTCGTTATACAGTGAAACCTGGTTAAGTGAGACATCAAGGGACCTGCAATGTTGTTTCACATATAGAGGTATTCCACTTACCCAGTGTCTCAGATATCCAGGTATAAATCAATATCTGTCTCATTTACAGAGGGTTCCATTAATAGAGGTCAGAATACATGTTATTTCAGTTATAGAGGGGCGATTATTAAATAAAATAACGTGTTATGAACGAGTATTAATAAAAAAAATAAAGGTAATCATACAAATGTCATAAACAAAAATATTCAACCACGTTTACACTTATTACAAATATGAAAACAGAATGTATCAATTATAAAAATCTGTCATTTTAGTTTGTCTTTTGGAAGTATCAGTCATCAGATGTTTTTCGATGTTATTAATTTTATCAAATATGCTTTGGTCACCAATTGATGTGATTTCAAAATAACTGTGCAAAATTTCTAGTGCTTTTACTGCTTCGCGTTTAGAAATTTTTAAAACTTACGTCCGCGACCATTTCATCGTCATCTTCTTCATTTTTCAATGAAGAAGACGAGAAGGCATGAACAATGTCGCTTTCATTAAGTTCTCATGAAAGTTGGTAGTGTTTTTTTTGTGTACAGTATAAAGACCCAGGCCGTCGATCCACCCACGCTTAGGTCAACATAGCAAATAACTTTCCCCCCGTGTACACCTATATAGTTTCAATTCGACATTTACGTTATTTAAAGGTCACGTTGACATTTCTAACTACAACAAAAAATAGAGGAAGTCTTGATTAACTGGAGTTGGCTCCAATATTTGGGAAGGCCTAGTTGATAGTAGTCACAGCGGAGCTTTGACTTCGTCTCTGAAGTTGGCTCTGCGCAAAAAACACACAACTACATAGAGTACGCGAGATAGCACGATGCGACAAACGTAAGCGAGTGAAAGAGGCCATTATCTAGCTTTTGTAGAAAGCGCAAGTTCGGTCATGCATGGAGTACTGCTCTCATCTTTGGGACGGATCTGCCAAATATCAACTTGATGCACTTGAGTCGATTGACAAACGGGCCAAGAGGCTTATCGGCAACGATGCACTGGTCGCCTCAAAGCTCCAGTGCCTTGAACATCGACGTCGAGTGGCCAGTCTGTCGGTTTTTATCGGTTACATTTCGGGGAGTGTGCGATGGAACTGCACAATTTAATTCCGCCTAGCCCTTGCCATAATCGGACAACAAGACGTACGGCAATGCGCCACCGGTACATGGTGGACATTCCACCCATACGTACATAGCGTATTGCGAATACTTTCATTATGCTAAGGAGTGGAATTCCCTGCCGGAGTCTTTGTTTCCTGATAGCTACAACATTGGGGTCTTTAAGTCAAGAGTGAAGCCCCGTCGACCACATCATCGCTTACCATCAGGCGAGATAGTGGTCAAACGCGAGCCTACCGTTAAATAAAAAAAATATACAATGCTATCTTCTACTTCAACATTGACACAAAAACAGCTACTGCACAGGGTCTTGCAGCCAACTTCAGAGACACAAAGATTCGCTGTGACTACTATATATTGCTAGATTTTTGTGAATTTTTCATTTAGAGTAACTGCTGGATAAGATTGAAGCCTCTTAAGACGACGACTAACGCTAACGACCTTGAGGGAACAAAACGCGCACCCGTTTCACACCCGCGCGACCCAAAATTTAGTAGTTTTTTGTACTTTCATTATTATTCTATGACTTAAAAAAAAGCCTCAGATCAAAATGTAGATAATTAAATTGTCTTTGATATGATGTCGATTTCATTCAAATACGCCCAGCGGTTTTAGTGCGATGTCGTGTTTTTGTCCGTTTTAGACATAACTTTACAAATTAATAAATTTAATTTTAATTTAATTTTCTTGGATAAAATCATTAAGAAAATGGTCTAATGTAACATATATTTTTTCCAAAAAATTACGACAAGCCGTTTAGACGTGATTCTCATTTAAAAATCAGCTCCTCATGGGTATATGCGCATTAATTTATGATTAAACGAACTTACCCTAAGTGAAGTTCTATCAAAATTATACGAAGTGCCTCGTCCGAAGAGATTAGTTCCTGTAATTAATTATTATTATATACACATGTAGTAGGCGGCTATAGGCTACTGCGCAAATCACTAGTTTTCAGAGTTTTTTTTTTTTTTTTTTTCTTGCCTGGCATCACTATGTCAACTTGTCATTTAGTTTAGAGTTACTGATGTTTTAGATATTTCCAGAACGCTTCTGGGTTATACCTTAGGGTTGGGAGGGTGTCACTAATCTCTTCGGACGAGGCACTTCGTATAATTTTGATAGAACTTCACTTAGGGTAAGTTCGTTTAATCATAAATTATACTTCGTGCCTCGTCCTCGAGATTAGTTCCTGTAATTAATTATTATTATATACACATGTAGACTTTGAGAGTTAAGTTCTGGAATTATCGCATAAAATATGATGACTTTTTGAAGTAAAAGCTTTCTTTCTTTAAAATCATATATATATATATATATATTTTTTTTTTTTTTTTTTTTTTTTTTTTTTTTGTGGACTAACCATCATTCATGGTTGTCCATAGGTTACACACAGGTTCTTAATCAGTTTATATATTCTTAATTATCTGTTTTAAAAAAAATGTATTATTTACTTTCTTATTATCATTGTTATAATGTTTATAGACCATCATAGTTATCATTAAATAACAAAGATTCTTATTCAGTAATTTTCTTAATTACTATTCTCATCTTAATTATATTTATTAACAAAATATTTTTGCCTATTTATTATCATTAAGTATTTCAGTTTTATAAATACTATCACAGTTGCTATTAAGTAACATGGCTGGGTTCTTAACCAAAATGTTTTTATAAATTCTTAATTATCTTTTCAACCGAATATTTATTGCCTGCTTGCTATCAATATTAAAGTTATTTTAAAGAGTAACAATCATAGTTGTCATTAGAAAAAGAAAGTTCTTGATTAACCATTCAGATAATAATAAATATAACTGTCTTATCAAAATCCATTTTAGCTTTTTTATTACTATTCTTAGTTTCATTATCAATACATTTATGCTCCTTCGTTATAAGTTAAAGTTGTTAGTTGTTGTAATAATTAGTACATGTAAGTTAAATAAGATATCTTTAATCACAGCCAAAGATTTATTTTGCTAAATCATTTTGATCCTTTACACTAAAGGTCTGTTATAAAATTTACCAAATGTACTTGTTTAATCACATCTTAAGATTTTTCTTGCTAAATTATTTTTATGCTTTACACTAAGAAACTGTTATAAAATTTACCAAATCTACTTGAATTGCAACTCCAGCCTGCTGTTTTTAGTATCTGATCAATGATCATGTTACACCTGGCTTAAGACTGTTAGTGTTTAAAGTACACTATGTGGTACGGTTTCTTAGTGCCTAAAGTGGTTAGAGGTTTTGTTAATGTAGGCTACAAGGTTTCAGCTGGAATTATTCCTGTTCTTTGTCTGAAGAATTGATTGATTATTTAGTTCATAAATTAGAGATTTTATGAGGTCTGAAATTTTGATGGTTTTAAGCATTGATTGTATTACTATGCTTTGATTTTAATTTTGACAGTTCTAGAGACAACATCTCATTTGGGTACCAAATTCCTAAGGCTTCCAGCATTTGGGATGTGTCCCAGGTGACATTGTATTTTTGGGCAGGTGTTCGCAGTCTGAACAAGCCCTTAACCATTATTTTTAATCTGTCATCAGAGGACATTCCTGGACATTCAAATGTTTATTAAAGTAGGTATTATAAATTTTTGACAGTTAATCATTTGTTATATTTTTTACTGTAATTAGAAAGTTCTGATAAGTAATTATATCACCGTTGATGTATATGATTTCAAGATTTTTATATTAAACATGTGTCATATTGTTTGAAAGAGTTTTCTGATAGAGATGCTATCTTATCAATTGATGATGGTGGTATGCTTCATTGCAATAGACTTCACTACCCACTGGACTCTGACAGCCAGGGTAAGGTAGGTATGGCTTTTCCCTTGCTGTGAATTACTATAACATTTTCATTAGGTTTGAGTATGAGCATCCCTGAATTATGGGAAGTTCCCTAAGTAAAGGGAACCAGTTGGGCATGGTGATCAACATGATGCCCTAAGCTTTATCCATTATGATTTTTGTAGATCTTTTAACATGATTGAGAATGGTAGAAAAGCGTTAGAGAAAATTGGTTACCAGTATACTGTGAATGTGTCAATTGTGAAGGCATTTGGGTTGTTATGCCATGTTATGTATTTATCATATTTATAGTTAATGTGAATTGGCAATAGGTAAATTTCAGGTGTTCCAAATTTATCTTTCAATAATTGGTCATAAGCACATTGGAGTTATACTACTACGTAAGTACATTATAACTCAATGCATAAGCGTTTTCTTTTAGTTCCCATTATACGTCGGAATGTGACTTCTGCAATACAGTATCAGCTTCTTGATTTCCAGTCGATTTAAGAAGCGAAAATGAAATGATGTTATACTAAAATGAAAATAATACATAACAGTTTACAACCAATGCCGCAGGCTAAGTTGAAGAGATGAGTGTTGAGTTCCACCCATTTGATTAATAATGCAGCCTATATTGCTGTTGAATTTTCTATACATGACGTTATTTCACAATTATTTCATGATTGAATGATGTTACTAATTCCAAATAAAAATCATGTAATATTTACATTTCTTGTCTGACCACTTGCCCCTAGCAGTCTCATCACCACAGGCAGCCCCCCCCCCCTTTGGTTGAGGCGTCAGAAACCATTTCGGTTGCATAATTAAGTTTGATTTTATTTACTCAATTTTGAATGGCATATGGCCACCATTCAGGAAATTCTTCTGGGGATATTCATGTATTTTTTATAATTTTCTTCACCTTGGAGATTTAGGCTTTTACAACATTATAGTTTTTAGTTATATACCTATATAAAGCCATCCATATTAAATAGAAGGGCATGCTGAGACCAGTACCTAGTCCTACAAAGCATGTTAATTTTCTGATTTCATAATTAATAAGATTTTTCTTATCTGGAGGTAACGTTACATGATAGGTAAGAATCTTGTGTCAATGATATATCCTTTAATTGTACTAATATTAGTGGGTGTAAGTTTGTTATTTAATAACTTGTGATTAACTTCTTAGTGTTTTGAATGTTTTCAGTTACCAATCAAGAGCCACAGGATCTCAGTATTTGTTGAGTTTTCATAACTTAAGTGAAAATGTTAGGTGCAGTGTTTTACCCAAACAGCAGTAGATTGAACTCATACAATTTTTCATGAAAGAGATTCTAGATATTTGCTAGAATTTTTGTGATATTTTATAAGATATTATGCATTAAGGTATGTTAAATATTAATATGTTAATTATTATTAAGGCATGTTATGTAACATATGGCCATGGAACTATCATTTGATGTCATCTTTAATTCTATGCACAAATCTTCAAGTTTGAACGGCTTGCATTAATTAACTTATTAAGGTTTTAACTTTAAAATGCATACTGCCATTGAGTTTTGGTCTTACGTAAGAAACACTTGAGACGATTTTGCCCTTTTCAAGGCTAGCACTTAAATATTGCACCAATGGAGATCAATTAGATAATTGTCTCCTTATAGTATGTTTTTTCCACTGGTGAAGTGTTGTGGGTATCTATGAAACCCTCAATCCATGATAACATGGTCTTATGATCAGTGATAAGTTATTACTGTTTATAAGAATTTTATAAGCGACCAACGTACCTTACTGAGTTTAGCGGTGTCAAGGTTGTTTGGTCGGGTGAGACAACCACTTAAAGTTTTGTACGGCTGAATCAGGCTATAGCCATGCTCCCAGTTCTCCTGTCGTCCTTGTGGCGCTGGTGAGCTTTCCAGTATTTTGTTTGGAATGTGTTGGGTTTTTGCTTGGGTTTAGGTGCTGTAGCAGCCCTGATTTAGAAGCCGCTTTACTAACTCAAATAGTTTCAGCAAGTGTTTTCCCGAACAGATATTTATCTATCTTTGTGTTTTGAACTTGGTCCTTAAGATCCTTTTTAATTTGAGCTGCAGCTAAATTTGCATCTAGTCATTGAGTCACAATATTGAACTTCACATAAGGTGCGAGTGGCATCCATTATTTAAGTTAGTAGTTCTGTATCATTTTCTTTTGTATCCAGTACTTTGGATAATGCTGCTTTTAAGCAGGAGACGGTGCTGAGTAGTCTTTGTTTCGATTCTATGGCCTTGGTTATCAATAATTTGAGAATTTTGCTTTTATTTTGCTGTATAGCATAAGAGCCTCACGTTTTTCACATTTAATGTCAGCGGGTATATTTCCTGCTGAAGGATCTGTAGGGGAAGTACCCGCCTGTGGTCTCTAGGGAGACAGACCTCACGTTGCAAGACACTCCAGACAGCTGGTCACTTCCTTGTGGAGTTCGGCCCCATCACCATACTCCGTGTTCAATGTTGGGTCAACCCCGAGAATTTCGAGAGCGTCTGTGTTATTCAGGTTTGAATTGTGTGGAAGATCACTATTGTTAAGTTAGTCGTATTCGACTTTGTTTCCATTTCATTTGTGACGTCGTCGTCTAGGACTTCGCCTGGAATGATTATAAACCATTGTTTTACTTCCGGTTGATAACTGATTTTTGCAATCTGGTGGGTGTAGCAATTCCAAAGAATTGAACGAAACCAGTGTATTATTGAATGTTTTGATACAGTCCAATGATCTGCTCGAATACATTCGTACGATAAAAGATATAAATTCGATTTGATGATCTCGTAAGACGTGGTGAGACAGCCCGATCGCTAGCCCGAAATGCATTATTTGTTTCATTATTTGAGACAGTCCGATAATCAGCTCGAATATATTCGTTATGTTTAAGAAATAAATTTTTATTTTGATTGATAATCTCGTAAATATACAGTGGGACGGCCCGATGGCTTGCCCGAAGTGCATTATTTGTTTGAGATGCAAGTTTAGGGCGGAGGATTGATAAAATAGTTGTAGATATGTAGTAATACATACAATACATTTTAACAGAGTTAGGTAGGTACCTTGTGGGTCTAAATATGGCGTCGACTCTTGAGACTATTTTGTTTAAGTCGAGCACGTTTTTAAATTGCTCCCAGATTTTTTCATGTTTCTCCTGATTCTCTTTATTCCTCGGTTGATTGTGTCCTTTTTGGCATTTTTTCACTTTGAAAAACTGTTATTTTTATTTAAAAGTTTAATTACGTGACGCGCAGCGACGCACTATAATCGCGAATGACAAGTTGACATAGTGATGCCAGGCAAGAAAAAAAAAAAAAAAAAAACTCTGAAAACTAGTGATTTGCGCAGTAGCCTATAGCCGCCTACTACATGTGTATATAATAATAATTAATTACAGGAACTAATCTCGAGGACGAGGCACGAAGTATAATATCATAAATGTGATTATTTGGATGTTTGTTATTCAATCAAATCTCAATGGTGAAATGAAGTATTTGTTTGTTAATCAATCAAACCTCAATGGTAGAATACATTTTGACATACGGGTATAAATGCTCTGAATTAGGATACCGATATAGGATAGGACTTTTAACGCTGTAGTTTGTTCCCTTAGGATAATCACGTAAACACGGGACTTCAAAAAACACCACAAAAAAGTCTTGAACGCTTAAATCGGGTGATCTTGCGGGCCAGTGCAAATCGCCAAAACGAGAGATGAGGCGACCCGGGAACGCTGCCTTCAGAATATCGGTTGTGGCTCGCGCAGTGTGTGCTGTTGCTCCGTCCTGTTGGAACCACATGTCCCTCAGTCCTAATTCGTCCAATTGCGGCACCGTCCACTGTTGTCGTTTGGCCAGCGGCATTCTCGAAAAAGAATGGCCCGATGATTCTCCAGCGTGGACATCGCACCATGCAGTCACTTTGAGCGGGTGTAATGGCCCCTCGTGAATCACTCGTGGATTTTAGGTGCCCCAGAAGCGATAGTTTTGCTTGTTCACGTACCCGCTGAGGTGGAAATGAGCCTCATCGCTCATTATGATTTTGGTCGAAAAATCGTCAAAAAATAGACACGATTGTTACGCGTTCTTGGGGAGTGTATCGCTCCATGGCTTGTTCACTTGTATTCTGCACCTGTCTAGTCCACAAATGTCAAAACAGATTTGACATTGGCGGCCATTTGCAAAAATGAGAGCATCTTCCAATAGGATAATTTATTTTGGCCCACCTTGTACAGTTAATTTTATTATTAACTTTAGTACCTGACTTACTTATACTTAAGGTTTAGCATAAGCATGTATATATGTATGTTGTTTTGTGACAATTAAATACTTTCTTTTAATTTCTTTCTATATCCACATAGTCCAGAGACCTAGGTCTAAAGTTATGGTTACCATACCATGGACATAGGTCTCACAGAGGCGTACTGTTGAATACAGGCCTGCGGATCACAAAGCCAAGAGGCAACACTGGGGCCCATTAGCAATGCTGTGACTCTTGGATCCTACAAGGTCTATCCCCGCGAAACCGCGACACGCAGCAGCGGTAAACTAGGGGTTTGTTCTTTGAGATACCGATTCCCGTAAGGGTGGAAAGTGATACAATGGTACAACTTACAACTACTACTCACATTTGTTCTCGTGGTGTTCTCCTGGGCTCGTTCAACCCAGTGTGTGGTCGGGGGGTATACACGTTTCTGACACAAAAATACTTCGCTGTGCGCAAAATACATACACAAACAAATGCACGGGCGATTCCCAGTACTACTCGTGGGTCGCGAACGTAATTTCGAGATGATTATTTATGATGGATGGTTATAAATCAATATCAAACAAAACCATATCAAGACCAATCGTATTACGTCTCGTCTTATCAATCACATTTTTTTTTACCAGTGTGTCAACGTCAACTAAACAAAAACTGTCAAATATCGATGACAGCGAGTTGCCACAGTGGAAACCTTTATTGGTTCCGAACACGTACATTTAATATTATTTTACGAACATATAAAGAATCTAAAAATATTCACTCAAAAGATAAGATATTTTGTATGGATCCATAAAAAAAAATATAACTTAATTTCACAAGCATTTTAGAGATTTACACATGATGTCTTTTATGTCTTTTTGCCTTATTATTTTTACAGAATTTTAGGAACTGCAATATAAACGTCCGGATTAAACCCCTTATGTGGGGTGTTATCTATCTATCTATATATATAAAACAGAAAGTATGTATGTATGTTCCTTGTAGACTCCGAAACGGCTGGACCGATTTTAATGAAATTTTCAAAGTGTCTATAAGTTGAACCAGCGGATAATCCTGGCGATCGGAGTTCTTTTTTTTTTTAACTTTGATCGCGGGCGAAGCCGCGAGTATAAGATAAAATTAAGTTTATATTAAAGATTTAGTACCTGGACAACCGAGCTTTGCTCGGGTGAAAATAGCGAAAGCGACGTTTTCTAAAAATGTAACCTAGCTAGATCGATTTATCGCCCCCGAAACCCACTGCTAAATTTCATGAAAATCGTTGGAGCTGTTGCCAAAAATGTAACCTAGTTAGATCCCGAATCCCCCTGCATACAAAATTTCATGAAAATCGTTGGAGCTGGTGCCAAAAATGTAACCTAGCTAGATCGATTTATCGCCCCCGAAACCCCCTGTATACTAAATTTCATGAAAATCGTTAGAGCTGTTGCCAAAAATGTAACCTAGTTAGATCCCGAATCCCCCTGCATACTAAATTTCATGAAAATCGTTGTAGCTGTTGCCAAAAATGTAACCTAGTTAGATCGATTTATCGCCCCCGAAACCCCCTGTATACTAAATTTCATGAAAATCGTTAGAGCTGTTGCCAAAAATGTAACCTAGTTAGATCCCGAATCCCCCTGCATACTAAATTTCATGAAAATCGTTGTAGCTGTTGCCAAAAATGTAACCTAGCTAGATCGATTTATCGCCCCCGAAACCCCCTGTATACTAAATTTCATGAAAATCGTTAGAGCTGTTGCCAAAAATGTAACCTAGTTAGATCTCGAATCCCCCTGCATACTAAATTTCATGAATATCGTTGTAGCTGTTGCCAAAAATGTAACATAGTTAGATCGATTTATCGCCCCCGAATCCCCCTGCATACAAAATTTCATGAAAATCGTTGGAGCTGTTTATGAGATTCAGATTATATATATATACATAATATTCAAGAATTGCTCGTTTTTACTACAAGTCCGGATATATTTTATAGGTCACTGCCGTTAGTTAAGGTCACGGTCGCGAAATCTGATATGGGCGGTGTAACACCACTCGTTGCGTCGAATGTGATCCTTACCAGCTGTGGACGAAAGGTGATCAATATTAAGACACGTTGAAATATTAATTCATGATTGTCATGGATGGATTAATTCATGACAGGATTTCCAGATTGTCCATGGCTGCTTATGGCCCGCTGGGAGCTTTTCTGCAAGCTCAACATCTTCAATCAATACATATAATAAATCTGTAGAAAAGTCGTTTTTGTACACAGAAAATATTTCCAAAAAAAAATGCCAGGGTGTTAAAGGATAACCAACAGTACCCATTGTCAGCATTTCTGGCATTTTTGTCTTTTTATTTGTGCACGCATCACGTAAAATGTACGAAACCAATGTAGATAAATTTTACACATCAAAATTTTGTGTAATTTGAAGTATAGTATAATTTGAAATATAGTACCAAAAGTTAGATGAATTTAAAGTGTTCAAAAAGTAAAATTATTACAACACACGCAATCCAGATACTCGGACAGTTGAGCTCGATATTCGATAGATGGCGTTGTGCATTTGAAGTCATTTTATGAATGGCGGTCTCCGCGAAAGAATCAAGACCCTAGAAAAGTAATTGGTAGGTAAGTAAGTAGGGTAGGCAGGGAAGGTAAGTAGGATAGACAGGAAGGTAAGTAGGATAGGGTAGGCAGTTAGTTAACGGGAGCGAAGCCGTGGGCTCAGCAAGTAGTTAATAAGATACTTGGGCAAATCCTGCATGCCTTAGTTATGGTAGAAAGTATAAAGATCACTTAATAAGATAAAAACATCTGTATCTTGTACCTACTTTCTGTGCAAATAGATAATTATTCAATTTTATTATATTCTACCTAAGTCAAGGCATAGGCCAGCTTTGGACGTAATGTGGCTGATATATTGATGAAGATTTGCGCTTCAAAGTACTTGATCTGTGGAAAGTACAAAGCGCCTTTGAACATCCAATCAATTACCTAACGTAAACGTTAATGTTTGTCGTCCGCTTACCTGGAGATTGCACAATTTGCAAAATTAGGTCCATCGCAATTAGGGAGACAATCATATCCATTTGATGATTGGGTCCCTGAACGAGCGTGGAGACACGCCCAAAATTACACGAGCTTTTTTAAGGTTTTAGTTGTCACGTATACGACCGACAGGAAGTAAAGAGACGGTAAATATTTAACGCAAGAAAGTAAAACTGTTTGCTGCTTAGCTCAGTCTATAATAGTAGTTTATGCAACTGTCATATATTATTAAGGCGCAGATACCCATGAGGAGCTGATTTTTAAATGAGAATCACGTCGAAATGGCTTGTCGTTATTTTTTGGCAAAAATATAATGTTACATTAGACCATTTTCTTAATAATTTGATCTGAGAAACTTTTGAGTTTTATTCGTATAACATAGAGTACCTAATTTATTTGTAAAGTTATGTCTGTTAAGAAAACGACAATCGCACCAAAACCGCCGGGCGTATTTTAATGAAATTGACACCATCTCAAAGACAATTTAACTATCTACATTTCGATCTAAGTTTTTTTTTAAGTCATAGAATAATAAGGAAAGTACAAAAAAGTACTGAATTTGAGGTTGCGCGTTTTATTAACACTCACAATGCTGCCCGCGATACCACATATTTTTAAACACTGTATGCAACGTTATATAATTAGTTATTAAAACACTCGTGTGATACTATTATCTCATTCACCTTCGCCTCGTGTGATAAACCCATCCTCGTGTTTTAATAACCCCTATTATATGACCGTTGCATAAACTACTATTAGCGTTCCTTTCCAAGATGGCGAAAAGAAACCTAGATTTTCTCTCGCAGATTCGCTTCGTGGCCTATCCAACTATATTTTTTCGTCAGCTCTCTATCAGCAAAGCATCTTCTTAATCATGTTTTACTATTCATGATGTTTTTTAATGAACCATGAATACCAGTAAATAAATGTCAGTTGTCTCCATAATATCAGATGAAATACTTGAATATTAGTTTATCTTTAGGGACACCTTTGATGAGAATCTTATTTCTTCTGCCCTTATCCCAATCTGTTTAGCATCAGCTGGTTTTTCAAAACGGTTTTACCTTTGATTTTAATATTGTATCTTTCCCACAGATAAAAGAAGGCTCTCTCCGACCGAGAACAGCCTTATTCGACGTGGTGGCACCAGCACCGATCACAGACTCCAATCTCTACATCTGTGCGAAGAACCTCAAGCTTGGAGTTGACGACCCTTTTAAAGATGAAGAGAAATATCTACATCAAGGTAAGCAACATAGAAATATTGTTTATTATATCTATGGTAAACAAGTTTATTTTTATACTCCACTAGTGGTCTCTCTAGTAGCTCGTGGCTAAATCATAATAGCCGTACGGGTCGATCTTCAAAGTTAAGCAGCCCTTGCCGAAGTTCCTCCACGCATCGGAAAACATGGTAAGTGGTTGTTCTCGGCTGAATTTTGAAGAACTTTAATGATCGTACGGATAGCCAGCAACCAGAATATTTATTTTACATTATTAGTGGGATATAATAGTACATTTCGTGTCGAGCATAAAAAGTCGAGATTTTAACACGGGCGGTGTTGCCAATTTCGTCGAAAGCTACATGCGTGTGTTAAAATAAAGACTTTTTATGCGAGACACGAACAATTCTTTTTCCACTACCTGATGAGCTTACTTAATTAAATGCAAATAAGTTCCAACAACAGTTTATTAGAAACGTTCAGACTAAAAACCACAGACTATATACACACAATCAACTCGCGCTTTTTCGAGAGGTAACAGGTTCAGTATCATTCTGCCAGTTACATAATGATATCAAAACTCCATACAAAAGTTATTTCGTTACTGTATTATGTAATTTTGTGTTTTTTTTTAATTTTCTTTTTTTAATCTTGTGTCTAAATGTTCATATTTCGAAACGAATTTCTTAGGCAATGTGTTACATAATAGACAAGGTAGTGGAAAATAGTAGTTTATGCAATGGTCATATAATAGGGGTTATTAAAACACGAGCGTGGGTTTATCACATGAGGCGAAGCCGAATGTGATAATTTTAATACCTAATTATATGCCGTTGCATACACTATTTTATCTTCACTCATACAGTTGAAACGAAAAAAAAATGCGGTATGGCGGGCAATTTAGATTCTCATTGCACCATGACAGCGCAGCGCGCGCGTCCAGAGACAGTGACACTAGCCCACAAGCGCCAATAAATTAAAAAGTAAAAGTGTGCTATAAAAATTAAAAAGTTATTTTATGATGCAGTTGTTTAAAAATCGAAGGAAAATGTTGCACTGTAATGGTTTTTTTTTTTTAATTTTACCTGTCCACGATTATAAAGTAGGTGTTTATGCAATATTTTTTGAATTCATATTTGGAATATTACGTTGTGAGTGTAGATAAAAGTACTTTTGAAGTATGCGATATGCGAAACAGGGTGTAAAGTACCCTGTTCCGCATATCTCCAAAATCCTTCCTACGAACCTCCATAGAAAGGGGGGCTCCTCCGACCAGATGGGTGTTGTGTCTGGCCCGGGCAACTGCTCGACGGTTGATGCCGGACAGTTGTATACGTTCAAATCGCACCGAAAACTGCTTGCGCGATACAGAATTTGTGTGACGTCATATCATTAGTTTCGTAAGTGGCGGCGTTAATGCCGCTACAGGATACTGTATACGTCATCATCTTTTCGCTACTTACCCATGTTGTAAGTTCAAATTTAAAAAATCGAGTGGCATGCCTTAGAAATCTAAAACCGCGCCATCTATATGAATAAATTTCAAATGATCCATTCAAATAATCTTTAAAATGTGATTTAAGAGCCCAATATGCCATAATTTTGTGCTTGTAGAGTTGACTAAAAAAGAATAAACAATTTTTATGATCAATAATTTTACACACAATTTAATGACAAATCGATGCATAATGCGCCATCTAGTAACATTTATTTGTACCAAATTTTATTTGTTAGCGCTTGGACCCTTTGACCTGGGTATGAGTGGATACTTATACAATTTCATTTAATATTGTTATAGGCACAGAAACATACAAGATGTTCGCCTCCCACAACAAGCTCCTACCCTTGTGGGTTACGGGGCTGCTCATCATTACGTGTCTGACGTTCTCCGCGCTGTTCTCCGGCTTGAACCTCGGCCTCATGTCGCTGGACAGGACTGAGCTGAAGATCATCTCTAACACAGGTATAGTTACATACGTACATACACAAGCTCCTACCCCTGTGGGTGACGGGGCTGCTCATCATTACGTGTCTGACGTCCTCTGCGCTGTTCTCCGGCTTGAACCTCGGCCTCATGTCGCTGGACAGGACTGAGCTGAAGATCATCTCTAACACAGGTATAGTTACATACGTACATACACAAGCTCCTACCCCTGTGGGTGACGGGGCTGCTCATCATTACGTGTCTCACGTCCTCTGCGCTGTTCTCCGGCTTGAACCTTGGCCTCATGTCGCTGGACAGGACTGAGCTGAAGATCATCTCTAACACAGGTATAGTTACATACGTACATACACAAGCTCCTACCCCTGTGGGTGACGGGGCTGCTCATCATTACGTGCCTGACGTTCTCCGCGCTGTTCTCCGGCTTGAACCTCGGCCTCATGTCGCTGGACAGGACTGAGCTGAAGATCATCTCTAACACAGGTATAGTTACATACGTACATACACAAGCTCCTACCCCTGTGGGTGACGGAGCTGCTCATCATTACGTGCCTGACGTTCTCCGCGCTGTTCTCCGGCTTGAACCTCGGCCTCATGTCGCTGGACAGGACTGAGCTGAAGATCATCTCTAACACAGGTATAGTTACATACGTACGTACACAAGCTGCTGCCCCTGTGGGTGATGGCTGAATTATAACAGGCGCACGGGTCGATCTTCAAGGTTAAGCAACACATGCGGAGGTCGGTCTATGGATAGGTGACCATTATGGAGACACCTCCGTTCCACGTAAGGCACGTTAAACCTTTCGTCTCTTGATGACTCATTTATGATGGTTGACCAGTGTTGCCAAGGAGTATCGTGTTTCCCAGTTACTGGGTTCTGGAGATTAGATATGCATCCAGCTGCATGCATCCTGTAGGACTGGAAGCCGACCAACATGGTTGTGAATAAGCTTGGAATTGCCTAGCCTTGATGATAGCCATGACGAATACTTACACTGTGCGTATATCTAAGGAGTGGAATGCCCTACCGGAGTCGTTTTTAGGGTTCTGTACCTCAAAACGTAGAAAAAGGAATCCTTATAAGATCACTCTCTTGTCCGTCTGTCCGTCTGTCTGTGCGTCCGTCTGACTGTGCGTGTTTCACTACCGATTTTCTCAGAAACGGGTGGACCTAGCATGTTGAAATTTATACCAGATACTGAGGTCTATAGTCGCTATTAGGTGTATAAAAATCAAGGTCCTGAGTCAACATGATAAAAAACATATGGGCAAATTTAGATTTTCGCGAAAATCAAAATCAAAATCAAATATTTTTATTTTACATAGGCCTACATGGGCACTTATAAAACGTCGACAAAAGGTGCACGGTTCGGGTTAGTCGTTTCCTATGGAGAAGAACCGGCAAGAAACTCCATGGTTACTCTTTTAAATTTTTTTGTTTACAATATTTCCATGTTACAGCATTAGTACTTGGATATGGGGGGACAACGTAGGCCCGACAATAAGTCGTACGAAATTGAAACAAAAAAACAAACAAAAAAAAAATAACGCACGAAATAAAAAGTTAACAAATGTTAACAATCATCTAGAAATCTAGAAAGCCTACAATGTTCACACATTCACAATAGGTAAAAGAATCTATACAAAGGTAAAAAAAATAACACAACACTAAATTTAACATGTGGCACAAATACTGTAATCAGTGCTGTAACTATTCTTAGCAAAGGGCTATAATGATGATTGAAAAATATTGTAAAAAGTCTAATTAAAAGAGAAAAAAAATGAGATTGAGAATAGTTAGAGATATCCATATATTTGTGCCGTTTATGAGTTACCAGGGAAGCCGCATGCGCAGAGGGTGTCAAAGCCAAATTTTTTATCTTCAACGTAGTCCTTGATTTTATAATATGCTTTTTTAATAAGGACACGTTTGATGTAGTTTTTGAACTTTCCATCGGTCAGTTCTATAACTGACTTAGGCAACTTGTTATAAAAGCGTATACTGTTTATAAGAAAAGACTTGCTAGTTTTCGTTAATCTGAATTTGGGTATTGTAAAAAACTTGTAAGGTACCAAAATTTACCTTAATTTTCAACTTTCGGCATTTTCCCTTTACTTGTGCTGTAAGAACTTGCTTTTAACCAAAATTGACAATTCTAGGTCAACCGGAAGTACCCTATAGGTTTTGGGATGAAAACCTATATGGTAGTTCCTGTTGGCCTAGAATCACGAAATTTGGCAAATAGTAAGATCTCACAGCACGAATAATGGAAAAATTGCAAAATATAAAAAGACGAAAAGAAAAAAAAAATATCTTCTCAAAAATAACAATTTTATTCCTATCTCAAGATTTTCTATCATCCACGTCCTATACTAGCTCACGTTAGCAACAGCCCACACACATAAAACTTAGCCACCAATAAAAACGATACCAATTTTATTATAGCGGTAGGTACGGAACCCTCGGCGCACGAGTTCGACTCGCACTTGTCAGGTTTTTTGTTTGTTAGGTTACTTCATGGTAAGCGTGCCCCATCGTCGACCACATCATCGCTTACCATCAGGTGAGACAATGGTCACTCTACTAAAAACCGGCCAAGTGCGAGTCGGATTCGCGCACGAAGGGTTCCGTACCATAATAGCAAAATACGGCAAAAAAATCACATTTGTTGTATGGGAGACCCACTTTTAAAAAATCACGTTTTTTTTATTTTTCGCCCCACAATTTATTATAATTATATTTTTTTTTTCTTTTTTTTAGTATTTGTTGTTATAGCGGCAACAGAAATACATCATCTGTGATAATTTCAACTGTCTAGCTATCACCGTTCATGAGATATATCCTGGTGACAGACGGACAGATAACAGACGGATCGCGGAGTCTTAGTAATAGGGTCCCGTTTTTACCCTTTGGGTACGGAACCCTAAAAATCACTAAAAACTGTATTTTCCCTTACAGGCACGGAACAAGAGCGAAAATACGCCCGAGCAATAATGCCCGTCCGAGACCACGGCAACTATCTCCTCTGCAGTATACTCCTGGGCAATGTGGCCGTGAACTCCACGTTCACCATACTCCTGGATGAGCTGACCTCGGGGCTGTTCGCTGTGATCTTCTCGACCCTGGCTATTGTGTTGCTGGGAGAGATCACTCCTCAGGCTATCTGCTCGAGGCACGGGTTGATGGTTGGTGCGAAGAGTATCATGATTACTAAGGTA
Organism: Orthosia incerta; assembly: GCA_948252205.1. Classification (NCBI taxonomy): domain Eukaryota; kingdom Metazoa; phylum Arthropoda; class Insecta; order Lepidoptera; family Noctuidae; genus Orthosia; species Orthosia incerta. Next base: position 15,896,534 of record OX411769.1, on the reverse strand, counting down.
TGTGGTTGGTTTTGTGGCTGTTTTTTACAAGGTAGCAGGTTCGATTCGTGTGTAATAATGAAAAGCATTTAGCTTATGTTAATAAAATAATGCACTTTTTTTTTGGAAGTCGGTGTCTTTGGTAGGTACCAATTTTTTTCGTTATGGACACCGACTTCCAAAAAGAAAGTTATTTTTCACTTTGTAGTGCTTTTATTTGGAAGGCGGTAGTATTTTTTTGTAAAAAGATTTTTTATTTTTCACTTTTTAGTTGTACCTAATAGGCAACTTGCCTTGGTAAGGTACCTAACACCGACTTCCAAAAAGAAAGTTATTTTTCACTTTGTAGTGCTTTTATTTGGAAGTCGGTAGTATTTTTTTGCTTCAAGATTTTTTATTTTTCACTTTTTAGTTGTACCTAATAGGCAACTTGCCTTGGTAAGGTACCTAAAACCACTTCCAAAAAGAAAGTTATTTTTCACTTTGTAGTGCTTTTATTTGGAAGTCGGTAGTATTTTTTTGTAAAAAGATTTTTTATTTTTCACTTTTTAGTTGTACCTAATAGGCAACTTGCCTTGGTAAGGTACCTAACACCGACTTCCAAAAAGAAAGTTATTTTTCACTTTGTAGTGCTTTTATTTGGAAGTCGGTAGTATTTTTTTGTAAAAAGATTTTTTATTTTTCACTTTTTAGTTGTACCTAATAGGCAACTTGCCTTGGTAAGGTACCTAACACCGACTTCCAAAAAGAAAGTTATTTTTCACTTTGTAGTGCTTTTATTTGGAAGTCGGTAGTATTTTTTTGTAAAAAGATTTTTTATTTTTCACTTTTTAGAGTTGTACCTAATAGGCAACTTGCCTTGGTAAGGTACCTAACACCGACTTCCAAAAAGAAAGTTATTTTTCAGTAGTGCTTTTATTTGGAAGTCGGTAGTATATTTTTGTAAAAAGAATTTTTATTTATCACTTTTTAGTTGTACCTAATAGGCAACTTGCCTTAGTAAGGTGCCTATAATGCCAGAATAGATTACTCGAATACCATGAATCTTGAACATAACCGGTGAAATGCGAGTGTACCAAGGTGAACTTTACACATCTGCGTACCCCTTTAGAGCGTACTGGCGTGATGTTATTTTATGAAATGGTATAATCAATAAACAGACATGCGATTGCAGCAATCCCGAGAGATTTGTCGTCATTTATTGAAGAGTTCTGTTGTATATCGCCGAACTTCTACTGTCTGTCTATGGTAGGTACAATTTTTTTTCGTTACGGACACCGACTTCCAAAAAGAAAGTTAGTTTTTACTTTGTAGTGCTTTTATTTGGAAGTCGGTAGTATTTTTTTGTAAACGTTTTTTTATGTCAACTACCCTATTACTCAACTTCAAACTCCTATTTCAGAAATATAATCCGATTTTATTTTTACATGCGCAATGATGGTATTGTTGTAGTCTACTAAAAGCTTCGTCATATGACGCCATTCCTTTGAACATAAAGCAGACCATAAAAATAAAAGCATTTTAAAATCATTCTGTTTTGTTATTCCAGAAATAGTTTGTGTGTCTGGATCGCATCTTTACCTACTCTAGTGGGATACTGAACATAATAGATGTAACATTTATTTTAGGTTTTTTTTTTATTGTGGTTAATAAAATGTTATGTTGTAACAAGATACAGATATATGGAAATCCTTAGAGGATTTTATTTATGCGTATAATCATCATCTTCCTGCCCTTGTCCCATGTTACTTGGGGTCGGCGCAACACGTTTTCTTCCTCCATACCGTCCTATCCCCAGTCACGCCATCTCTCCCCTTTTCTTTCATATCACTACTCACACAGTCCATCCATCTTTTCTTCGGCCGTCCCTTACCTCTCCATCCATCCACATTTATATTCATAACTCTTTTGGGAACATGCGTTTCATCCCTCCTCATCACATGCCCATACCAGGACAAACGGTTTCCTTTAATTTTTAGGGTTCCGTACCCAAAGGGTAAAAACGGGAGCCTGTTACTAAGACTCCGCGATCCGTCTGTCTGTCTGTCTGTCCGTCTGTCACCAGACTGTATCTCATGAACCATGATAGCTAGGCAGTTGTAATTTTCACAGATGATGTATTACTGTTGCCGCTATAACAACAAATACTAAAAACAGAATAAAATTAATATTTAAGTGGGGCTCCCATACAACAAACGTGTTTTTTAGCCGTTTTTTACGATAATGGTACGGAACCCTTCGGGCGTGAGTCCGACTCGCATTTGGTCGGTTTTTTCTGTCACTGGCGCCACTTTCAAACTGCCTCTAATATACTCATTTCTCACTTTGTCCATTCTCGTCACTCCGCACATCCATCTCAACATTCTGTTCTCTGCTACATGCAATCTCTTTTCATCCATCATATATAAGATTCTAATTAATTTTATTATTAACCTCTTGTATGCCGGAACGTATATATAAGCCAGACACAATGGCGTTTTCATTGTGTCTCGAATGCCGGCATACAAGAGGTTAATCATGGACCCCACTCAGGTAAAGGCCTTATCTGAGAGGAATATATGGATGGTTGTAATTGGAATCTTATACGCATAAATATAATAATCCAAATAAATAATTATTAATTAATTAAATTATAGTGAACTAATTTTAATTAGATTGAATTGAATAATAATCTTATTTAATTACTTCGGAAGTACTTCGGCGATATACAACAGAACTCTTCAATAAATGACGGCAAATCTCTCAGGATTGCTGCAATCGCATTTTCCGGGTTCCGAAGTCAACAAGGAACCCTTATAGTTTCGTTCTGTCAAATTAGATTCGATTTCCAAGAAATTACTTATTTTCTTTTGTCAATATCCATCTATAAAGTTAATATTCGACCCGACTACATCACTAATTGAGTAGCGTAAAACTTTTCAGAACGAAATAGTGAATACCGCAGATTATAGGTGAATACATAGGAAATTTTTCAAATTCCGAAAGAGAAATAAACAAGGAGCGTGCGCGCAAGGATCCAGGAACAAGCCATACCATTCCCCGTGGCTCTCTAAAGATAATATTCATGTAACTTCAGTTGCGAAGTTGGATTTTATAACTCCTTCTTTAGTTACCAGTTGGTCCTTCTTTAGTTTAAGTCAAGAGTGAATAGGTTACATCTAGACAAGCGTGCTTCACCGTAGACCACATCATCGCTTACCATCAGGCGAGATAGTAGTCAAACGCGAGCATATAGATTAAAAAAAAACATCATCCTATGTGGGCCCGTTGTGTGCCGCTGAAACCGTTTTAATGTTCATGTAACAACAACAAAACCCCCTCCATAGTCCGCATTATAATGCAACTTCGGAACCCTATTACTGCGCATGGCCCGACACGCACTTGGCCGGTTTTTTGTATATTGTCTACACCATTTCACAACATACCATCACGTATGGTATGCTCTAAACAGGTACGCAGATGTATACAGTTCACCCTAGTACACTCTCATTCCACCAGTTATTTTCAAGTTACATGTTATTCGTGTAATCTATTCTGGCATCACTGTGGGCATTATAGGTACCTTACTATAGTACTTGTCCATTATATTATACCATACAAAAGTGAAATAAAAAAACTTTTTACAAAAAAATATAACCGACTTCCAAAAAAAAACATTCAAGTAACTTCAATTCCGGAAGTCGGTGTCAAAAAACGAATAAATTGAAACAGAAACACCGACTTCCGAAATTGAAGTTATTTTCAGTTTTTCAGTTTTTTTGGAAGTCGGTCTTATTTTTTTTTTTTGTTAAAAGATTTTTTTACAATATTATGTTTAAGAATCTTGAGCCAAAATTGATGCCAAAAATATAAAGTAATAAATAAACTGTTTGTTCTTCCCCCACAGGCAGTAATGGCGCTCACAGCGCCTCTCGCGTTCCCCGTAAGCAAGCTCTTAGACTACTTCCTAGGCGAGGAGATCGGCAGCGTGTACAACCGCGAGAGACTCAAGGAGCTTGTGAAGGTGAGGGAGACTCTGTCTCTTTTTGCGTTCCGTACCAAAAACGTGAGGAAGGTAAGCTGAGATTGTAGTCTAAAGTTGAAACAGTTTAGTGAATGGTAGTCCTTTTTGATGTATTTAGTATGTTGGTATGGTGTGTGATCTTTTTTTTTTGTCTATGGTACAGTTCAGGTTTTTTTTTGATGGTAGGTATGCATCGTGAAAACTTTATTTTTTTTTATCGATACCAAATCGAAATTACCGAAATCGATACGATCTTCTAACTTCCTTCCTCAATGTTTTTTTAATTTCCTTCGTCACCGACCTCAAATAATTTGAGATAAGGGTCAAAATCATTGATGATTCGAATTGAACAAATCTAATATTAGTCGCTGACGTTAACTTCGTCAGCATAGCATAGTATAATAGGCATCTAACTTCCCCGCTGCTGGGACACCGGCCTCCTTTCTGTAAAAGTAAGATTCGGTTCTTAGCGACCGCGACGCGCAACTGAGACACGCGACCGCGACACGCGACCGAAGCTGGAGACGAGCGACGCTACTTGTGTTTATTATATGGGAGTGAGTACGCGGGCTAGACCGCTAGCCGGTCTCGCTCACGGACGAATGGTATCGTGCGTCGCGCTCGCAATGCCCGAACATTTTGTCAGTTAACAATTAAGAACTTTGATTGATTGAATTGATTGACTTCCACATTGAAATAGTATATTATGCAACTAGTGAATAAAGGACGGATTTAAAGCGAGGGCCATAGATGAATCACGAACAAGTGAAGGATTCTAAAAACTGAATCACGACCGTAGGAACTGATTCAAGTGTTAGAATCTTGAGCGACGCGAGTGATTCATGTTCCTCGATATAAATCCGTTTTATTCAAGAGTTGCATACTATATTTTATACCATGACTACGAGAAAAAGAAAGATTTAAGCGAAAAGCACAAGGAATAATAATAAATAAATGTTTTATTACCTCCAAAATTTACAAAAATTGTGAAAACTCAGGGTTTCACATTTTTTGTAAATTGAAGCTGATCTAGGTAACAGCATCTGTGTTTCAGGGCCCAGTGACCACCTCCGTTACGTTACATAATTATAATTAATTAAACACCAATGTAATTAGTATTAGAATTACAATACAAATAAGTATTCACTAAACATCTCAGACTAAAATCAAAATCATGAAAATCATTATTGAAATCCTAAATATTAACAAACTGAAAATAAAATCGATGAAGAAGTTTGAAAGTCGAATGTTCTTTGCACAAGGAGTTTGCATCGAGTATTTGATGCGCTAGGAGGTTGTATAGCATTGATTTGGACGTCGAATATATATTGAAGTGTTCTAAATTCAAACACCAAAACAGTGAGTAAAAGTGCTTTTTATTCACTGTTTTCAGTGAATAAAATAAGCTTTTTATAGGGGGAATGGTATAAACTATATCCGTTGATAGCTAATCATTTTTTTATATATAATAATAATACAATATTAAATCCTCGTATTCTTCTTCCCCCAATATTAATTTGATAACTTGGCTTTTCATTGCAATGTGGGATAATAATTTTCAATAATATAACTTGTTTTAACGACTAAAATCGAGGAGAGTTTATGTGCGACACTTGTAGCGGTCTCGCGCAAGAACACTAGCACCGCACTAGGCCATGAATATCGGAATCTCGGCATCTCGGAACGATATTACCGATATTTCGATTCCGATACTGAGTGATCCAATATCGGAATCAGAAATAGTTATTTGTGTTACAAGGGGACAAAGTAATATTATTTTCTTCCCGGGCGTTATTTTGAATTCAGAGCTTAGCGAGGAATTCAATATACGCCGCCCGAGAACAAAATAGTTTGTCCCCGAGTGATACACACTATTTTGCATCACTACCTATGAGAAAAATAAAAAGCTACGAGTACCTACCTACTCGAAACTAGTATATATTGCCGCCATAACTTAGAACCAGCCAGTAACTTATTCAAACATATGCGTTCGACCTATTTGGTTAACTTCTTGATCAACAAAGAGTAAGTATAATACTAACCTTACTAACCAATCACAAAAATGAGTTAACAATGCATGTCCTCGAAAAGAGCGTTTTCCAAGCAGCCAAACTGTGCGGAAAGTGTCACTTTTTTATACTAGTGTTTTTTACTTTCCTGTACTTTTTTTAATTTTTAACTCCGACGTCAGCCCGCCGCATAGAGTTTTTATTATTTGAGAAAAGTTTCAAAAATTAGTTAAGTACAAATTATCATTCATATAAAAGGTAAAACAAAACTAGTACTTCATTTAAGGCGTTTTTAATTACTCTAGATTTCGATTTTGGTCAATAAATTAATTTTAAATATGTTTGGCAGAATGAATATTTTGCTCGTGCCTTTTTGCGTTACGATGTGACAGCTATTTGCACATGCGCAGTAGATATGCCCCAGGAACTATGAACTATTAGTTAATCTGTGGATATGCTGAGGGCCCTTGAATAAGCGCCATTTTATTAATTTCTTGCTTGGTTCAGATATTTTTTTTATTTCCTCGCACAATGCATAGTAAATTGTTGTATGATACACGTGCGTAAGATGATTTCCGACTCGTGTCGATTTATCCACTCACTCACTTCGCTCGCTCGTGAATAAAAATACCAATCATCGAAAATCACCTACTTTCCCACTTGTAGCATAAATAACTATTATCACCATAGAGAATTGAATGTTAGTTATTGATATTTTTTTGCCTCCAACCCAACTACGCAAATCTATCAGAAGCACGAAGCGGACCAATCAGGAGAGAGAAAGCTCAAACTCCTACGGGCGCAAAATTGGATTTGGCTCCCGCTATCCTCTATAGACAATTGTCGTTTTTCGAATAGATGTGATGAAAAAATAATCTTTGCCTTGATGAATGCCGGATTTATAGTCCCAAGATTTAAAAAAATGTTATCTCTAAGGGTACAAGTAAATACACAGATTCATAGAACCCGTTGTAACAATTATGTTTACATTGATTTATGCTTAGGTAACGGGTATCCGCTGGATTTCAGATGCACGGGATCGGCCAATATGACGACATTTGGGAGAGCCTTATGGTCAGCAGTGGGCAATAATGATGATGATGAATGCTAAGATAGTTTTTCATACTTTTGAGAGGGCTGTTTCGGAACCTATCATTGTTAAACTTTATTTAAAATTTATAATGTGTTACTTAGAAACCTTAATAAAATAAACCTTAAGGTTACACTAGTGGACGGCATGAACTATTTTGTGCGCGGGGTTAAAATGCCTGCTATTTCATCCGACAACTCGTGCGAAAGAGATAGATGCTGTGATGAGCAGTAAGCTGCTAGTTCGCGTACGAATTAGCACTTTTGCAATTTTGTAGCGAAATGGATGATGATTTAGGATGAAAACGAGCGCGCGAAATTTTATAAACAGACCTTTGGTAGTCTAGATATCATGAAAAACGACTAAATGTATATTTTCAAAATAAAATTATTTGCATTGTTGAACTACTAATCTATCCCTGTATGGTGGCCATTTTGCAATTTTCCTTCTTTTTGTGGTATTTATTGCCGCCCAAAGATGCGTTAAAATTAGTATTGAAATATGGAACTTTCGACTCTCATAACTTTCAAATATTTTTCTTTTTTACTTTTTTGTTTCCATACAGGGTTAGATAATGACGAGACAAATTAATATCATTTTTTATTTTGAACGTATATCGTCAAACATTGGAGTAATCCCTAGACTACGTTTGTATGGACGAATTATCGACTAGTGTAACCTTAATATTTTTCTGTCATCTGCTTTTATTGAATAAAACAAATCAATCTATCCTATCATTAATCTGTTGGATAAATCAACTTCCACTATTTGACTTCATTGTCTCCTTCATCATCATCATTTCAGCCAAAAGACGTCAACTGCTGTGGTGTTCAGCAGTGGCGTCGCCACATTGCGCATTGCAATCGCCATATTTACAAATCATTATTACTCACTACACTTATCGGGGCTAATTTTCAGATTGATCGATAAACATTTAATTATTAATATTTCAAAACGATACGAAAAAAAAATACAGTGTCGCTAACACGATCAAAACAAACGTATTGCGGTAAGGGGCGCCCGTGCTTTCACTTGGCATTCAGTAATGAGTTAATATCTCATAAACGCGTGGACCGATTTACATGATTAAAGGAATAAAATGGTTCTACGCGTATATCTTTCATTTAAGACCAAAATTATCAAAATATCTCAATAAATAAAACAGCATGTTTTCAAGTTACGTAAGGTACACGTCCGATCAATGACTTCTTTTTTATGGCGGAGACTTTAATGCCAATGGTTGCTATGGGTAAAAATCTACCGACACTGTAACGCCAGGGATTTGACATGATTATTAGATTGACTACCAACCAACTTAAATTGTCTGTATATTCAAACCACAACTGCAGTTTTGACAGTTTAATTGATTAAATAGCTGTTATACGGGAAGTTGTACAGTCAAACATACACCGTTTAAATTTTAGTCGTTTAAATCCCGTGATGGGTCGATCCGGTACATGAAACAGCATCGATTTGTAAAGATAAAAAAAATAATTAAATAATAATTTTAAACCAAAAATAAACCGTCATCCAGAAAAAACGAGGAACCAAAAATAAATCGTCATCCAAAAAAAAAGAGGAACCAAAAACACCGACAAGAGGTACGAAATTTATTGTTGCACTTTTTAGTGTATTTTTTGTTATTTATCTTTACAAATTGATACTGTATCATGCACCGGATCGACCTTCCACTGGATTTAAACGACCAAAATTTACAACCGGTTAACATACACAAACGCCAGGTAACATATACTCCTAACATACAGTAAACATTGTATGCGCATCTCTATTGCCTCCTGTAAGTATGGCGCATTTTTTACTTTGCAGTTATTTCTTATCGATGCTTATCTGTGCATGTTAGACTATTAAAACTACCTACTAACCCTCTACTATAGATTCTCCTGCTACAGTAAAATAATTTTATTATTATAACTACTTAACTCCCATAAATATAGATTTTATACTTATGAAAATTGTCTATTTTCATTGCACCGCATTTTATGAATGTTAAATCATTCAAATTAAAACCATCGAATATTGTAAAAAAAATGTCAAGTATCTAATGACTGCTAAAATTAAGCTACAGTTTTCTTCAGGATAATAAGCCGTGACATTTTTGTATTTCAATAAAAGTAACTTAATTTTATTAAATATATAATATGAATAAGAGAGGACCAAATATATTGCCTTGAGGTACACCTAGATGCTTAGTTGGCGTAAAGTAGTCAAATGCAGAGCTATGATGTTCCCACTGCTGGGACACATGCTTTCTCTCTGCGAGAGTATAAATCAATATGAAGGTACTTTTTATATAATATTTTTATAAGCACAAGAAACACGGCACATGTAAAAGCTTTCGTTGAATCGCAAATTAAATAAGAGCAAGCATATTTTTTTGTTTATATAGATAAATGGAAAAGTGAACTTATGACTACATTTGTGATGATTTGCACGATGCTGCCAATAGCTTACATAGCATATCCCGAAAGTTGATAAATTACATTTTTAGTATCTATTTATATTTTTGATTTGAAAACTTGTGATTTATGCCTTTCAGGATGTGTCATGCAAGCCAGTTAAAATGAAATTCCTCTCAAATATTCGCATGCTACTCAATTAAAATATATTCCTTGGAGTGTTTCTGTCGCTAAAATACACCTTAAAGTGAAGCACACAGCATATAATAGAGATGCATTCGAATATTCGCAGATTTCTAAGTAATGTTAATTGAGTTTTCTAAGACAACCAACGGTGTCGTCATATGACGCCTGTTCTTATTAATGTCGTTTTTTCAAACTATATATATATGTCGCAGCCTTATCGTATAACACGCCGTATTACAAACGTTCGAACCTAAACTATCCGTGTCGGGGTGTCCTAAGTTCCCGAGCTCGCTTCGCTCGCTCTTGGACTAAATTTATCGTCGTTGTTCATAAATTTATAGTCACCCTACATTGCTTCTTGCTGACAATAAAGCTAAACGTTAAACGCCGCTTTATAGAACGTATCGCCACCACGATCCGGCTGAATGAAAGGTAGCCGCATTTCAAAACAGCGACGTTTTTCAATCGGGCGCGCCTATTTGTAATACGACGTGTTATACAATATGACTGCGACATATACATGGAAGAAGAAATCTCGCATCAACCGCAAATAAATGAGGACAAGGACGGGCGAATGATAATGAGTTTTAATATACTGTTCTATATTATACCTTTTTTATTTTTAACAGAACCATTTTCTTAAGTTCTCTTAAGCTTAAAACAAACAAATCAATCTGAGCCCCAACTTGCCTGAATCTAACCTTTCGTCCGCCCCTCAGGTAACAACAGACATGAACGACCTAGACAGAGACGAGGTCAACATCATTAGCGGAGCCCTAGAGCTCCGCAAGAAGACGGTCTCCGACGTGATGACCAAGCTGGAGGACGTCTTCATGCTGCCCACCAGCTCCGTACTCGACTTCGAGACCATGTCCGAGATCATCAAGTCTGGTGAGTGTAGTACAAGTGTTGAGCTCATCAGCAGAGCCCTAGAGCTTCACAAGAAGATGGTCTCCGACGTGATGACCAAGCTGGAGGACGTGTTCATGCTGCCCACCAGCTCCGTGCTCGACTTCGAGACCATGTCCGAGATCATCAAGTCTGGTGAGTGTAGTACAGTGTTGAGCTCATCGCATTTTACACGAATGCGCAGAGCGTGCTCACTTACACGATGAGCGAGCGAAGCGAGCCCATCTAAATCTCGAGGTAGTCGAGTTCGTGAACACATGAGAAGGCAATTGGCATTAAGTTAAGGTGGCGCCAAACTTGTTTATGGAACTAATCTCGTTTGGTTAGTTTATATCTTTGACAAAATGTTTTCAGAAAAACACTCGGCGCGTCCTCGAATTGCAAACTACCTACTTAACTATTCAAAATCAAAAAATCAAAATCAAAATAGTTTATTTCTTAACCAAATGTGAACAACAAGTTATGATTGGAGCCTCTTTTTAGGCAAAAAAATGCCTGTATTAAGAGACTCCGCTCTTCCATAGCAAGATAACTATTTTTACAAAAACAGAACAGAAAAGAATAACAAAAAAGAATAAAATTATTCACGTGATTGTGTATTCCTGTATGGGGATGGTTTGAGTGTTTTGTGTGTGTGTGTGTGTGTGGATGAGTGAATGTGTGTGGACAAGTGTGTGTCTAGAGAAAAATGGGTGAGTTAAACCATATGTTGCAAGAGCGCCTCAGTATCGTCATAAGAAAATGGTTTTATCCAATTTGTTAGTATTTTTTTACATTCATGTAGTTGTTTGGTGTATATGTATACCTCTTTGTTTACCCTATTATATAGCTGAGCAGAACGTTTGTTGTATTGTACAGCAGCGAATTTTGTTCTAGTTTGAGGGATTTGAGCGATCATGTCTTTCCGTCTTTTTGATGTAATATTTGCATTATAAGGCAGAGTCTTATGTTTTTTTAGGATTGTATATGTGATGAACAGTTTTCTAACAGAAAGCAGGCCACTAATCTGATATAGACTGTCAGTAGGGAATCTGATCTTTTTAAAATACATTATTTTTATTAGTGCTCGTTGTGCTCGTTCTATATCTATAAATCTCGTTTTTGCTGCACCGCCCCATATGGGTATACAGTAAACTATAACAGATTGCACAAGTGCCACATAAACTTCATTAAGGAGATTTCTATGAAAGCCTACTTTTTTATTCATATTTGTGGGGATGACATGCCGTAATGTTTTAAATATCCATCCTAGTTTCCTAACTCTTCCTGTAACATGGTCTAGGTGAGCATACCATGATAATTTTTGGTCAAATATGATGCCCAAATATTTAGTTTGTGAGACTCTATTAATTGCAGGACACTTACAATTTTTATTGGAAACGTTATCACATGAGTGTACTTTGATGCTGAAGGCTTCATTAGGTAGTGAACGATTCGAGATGGTAAAACAAATGTAGTTCGTTTTTACTGTGTTTAGTGTGAGTAGGTTGTCCTTGAGCCAGTTTGTTATTTGGACCATGCCCCTCTCCGCCTTGAGCCTAACCTCGGACCAGTTGTTCCCAGAAAAGACAACAGCTGTATCATCAGCGTATGAAAATATTTTTGCGCTATCGACTTTTAAGTTACAGAGATCGTTAATGTACGTTAGAAATAATGTAGGGCCTAACACGCTTCCTTGCGGTACGCCGAATGACACATCCGCATCATCACTAATATAGGTTCCCATCCCAACCCTCTGCTTTCTATTTGATAGGTAATCCTTGAAAAGATTTAGAGGGGCTCCTCTTATTCCTACTCTTTCCAACTTGTATAATAAGTCATATTTTCACTAAAAGTTGATATATTTGTTCTTCGCTTCTAATAGTAATGGTTGGTGCTAGGTCCTCCTTTTTTATATAGACCTTTCCATAAGCGGTCCAGCAGTATTTATATGCACCCGACTTTATTAGGTCACGGGCAAGGAAATGCAGACGAGACCCCTTATCTTATCTTATCTTGTGGAGGGGCCGAGAAATACCTCGGACACTTCGACCCATTGGGATCTTTTGTGGTCCCCTAGATAACTTACTCCTCCTCATTCTCGTTGAAAACCGTTTTCATGAGTTTTACAACGAGACTAGGAGATATGAGCCTATAATCTTCTGGTTTTGGGTATCCAACCCCTAGGAGACTCATTCGCTTACCAGCCAGTGCATCGCATGTGCACAGTAGGTGCTCCATGCGTTCCGTATGTTCCCCACACAACCTGCACATGGGTGTCGCGGTTAGACCCATCTTCATGAGCATGTCGTTGGTTCCAAAGTGCCCAGTAAAGGCCCCAAGCAGGTAGCGGATTTGCCCCCTGCTCATGTTCCAAATGCAATCCCGGGCTTTGAAAGTGGAGCCCAGGAATCTCTTGGAGTGTTGTAGACCGGTAGTAGACAGCCAACAAGTTCGTTGTCTGTGATCTGCAAACTCCCTAAATGCGGCTTTTACGAGACACGTCGATATGCCTACACATGGTTCTGGACCCACAAAATCATTCGCTGAGCCCTCCCTTGCCAGTTCATCAGCCACTTCGTTGCCATGGAATCCTTTGTGCCCAGGGACCCACATCAGTCTTACCCTGTTGTGCTTCCCAAGCCTGTTTAGGGTTTGGATAGCATCCAGAATAAGTCCGGAGTCCACTTTGTAGGATGCCATGGCTTTGATTGCAGCCTGACTGTCACTAAGAATATATATGGATTTACCTTTGGTCCCTCTATCTATATTCTCTTGAGCACAGGTTATAATGGCATATGTTTCCGCTTGGAATACAGTTGCCATCTTCCCTAAGCTTTTGCTACATTTGTAGCCTTTTGCGTATATTCCCGCTCCTGTACCTGATTCCATTTTGGATCCATCAGTGTACCACACCAGACTATCTTGTTCTGGTGGATCAAGTCCCTTCGTCCAGTCCTCTACTGTAGGGATTTGGACCTTGAAAGACCTCTCAAACACAAACATAGTTTGCATTTTATCGGATAACATGCTTGTTACCCGATCCAGGTCTTCATTCTCATCGAACTTTGTATGGTTAGTCTTTGGCTTAGAGGCATCCCATAGTCCAGCGACAGCGAGACGATGTAATGTCTTCCTTGCCTCGAATTCAACCATCATATGCAGAGGAGGGATATTGAGGTATCTCTCAATCGCTGCCGTAGGTGTTGTCCTGAAAGCACCCGTGATGCCGAGACACACTGTTCTTTGTAACCTGGTGAGTGGCGCTTTGCACGAGGCAAGCTTTGTTCTTGGCCACCACACTATGCTGCCGTATGTGATAATAGGTATTATCATTGTCCGGTACAGCCATCGTATCACTTTGGGCTGTAGCCCCCAAGTTTTACCGTAGGTAGAACGACACATGCCGAACACTCGTAAGGCCTTTGTCGTAATATTTTCCACATGAGTTTTCCACCTGAGTTCTTTATCAAGCGTTACACCCAGATATTTAACTTCGGTGGACCAGGGCAGTTTTATTCCATTGAGGGAGAGCTCTCCTAGGTTTCCTAGTTGTCTCTTCCTCGTGAAGGGAATAATGACTGCTTTGCTTGGGTTGATAGAGAGGTGGTTCACTGTACACCATTCCTCTGTCATCCTCAATGCCTGTTGTAATAATCCAGACACTATGTTCGGGAATTTACCATTGACCATTATAGCTATGTCATCCGCATAGCCTACTGTGTAGAATGGTCCGGTATTGAGTTTGGTTAGTAGCGAGTCTACTACCAAGCACCACAATAATGGTGACAGCACTCCGCCTTGCGGACAACCTCTTGTTGTTTTTGCACTAAGTCTGTCTCCCATTAGTTCCGATCTGACTGTTCTGCTTCTCAGCATATAGTCAATCCAGTTGCACGTGGTATCATTGATGCCATGTTCCTTTGCAGCAGTGCGTATGGACTCAAATGTTGTCTTGTCAAAGGCTCCCTCTATGTCGAGGAAAGCCCCGACACATATTTCTTGTCCCTCTAGCGCAGCCTCGGCTCGACTCGCAACATAGTGCAATGCCGTTTCCGTAGATTTGCCGGGGCTGTAGGCGCATTGTAGTTTATGTAGAGGGAATACTTTCAGAGGACCCTCTCTTAAGTACCTGTCTACCATTTTCTCCAGAGTTTTCAAGAGAAAGGATGATAGACTAATGGGCCTGTAAGCTTTAGCTTCTTCATAAGTCGGTCTGCCCACCTTCGGTATAAAGGTGACTTTGACCTCCCTCCATGCTTTGGGTACGTACCCAAAGGCTATGCAGGCTCTGTAGAGCTTACTCAAATGGGGTATCAAAACAGATGCCCCTTCTTGCAATAGTATTGGGTAGATGCCATCAGGACCAGGGGATTTGAGTGGCTGGAAGCCCGCTATGGCCAGCTTCAATTTATTTTCATCTACCACTTTCTTTGCCGTGAGCCAGTTATTTTTGGACGTGTGCCTTGTAAGCTCGTCCCTTGTGACTGGTTCCTCTTCATCGCTATCGCGCAGTATACATTCTGGGAAGTGGGTCCTAAACATCACGCCCAGAGTGTCCTGTCCAGTTTCCGTGAGTTGCCCATTCTCATCCCTTACAGATGCTAGTGGGTTTGTCTTGGTCATGGACATTGCTTTGCACAACCTCATCCCATTTGGCAGAGTTTCGATGGAAGTGCAATGCTGCCGCCAATTAGTTCTTCTGGCCTTGCGTACCGCCGTGTTATACCTTGTTAGCATGCTATGATAGCCAGAAAAATCCTTCCTGGCTTTTGCATCATTAAAGGCCTGTCGTGTTTCCTGACGTATTTTGGCTATTTCAGGAGTCCACCATGGTACCTTTTTGCCAAAGGCCTTCTTCTCTGGGCAGTTATCTTCCCATGCACCGATGATGCCTGCCTTGATTCTGTCCGCTTCAAATTCTATATCCAGTATGGAATTGAGCTTACCTTTAGGGCTCCCTAAATTTACTTTGAGGTCCCTCTTGTATGAGTCCCAATTTGTATACCTTGGGTTTCTCCTTCGTCTAGTTTCGGCTTCTCCCGCCGTCCAGATTTCGTCCGACACATTCCAATTTTCAATATGAGCGCTGGCCCTGTTTGAAGCCAGCGTAAGGTCAATAACTTCAGTCCTCGCAGAAGTCCTAAAAGTAGGTTTATTGCCTACGTTAAGGATTTGTAAAGAAGAGCTTACCACAAAGTCCAACAAATCCTCCCCTCGTTTGTTGACATCCGAGCTGCCCCAAACGACGTGGTGTGCGTTCGCATCGCAACCGAGTATCAGGTCAAGGTTCTTTTGGTTGCCGTAATCAACCAGTCTTCTGATTAGTGGTGTTACTGGTTCTTTTTGTTCATATGGGAGATAGGCAGAGGCAAGGATGATTCTCCTTTTCTCTGTTCCCGTCCCCACTTGGATCAAGGTTGTTGTGAGATCCCTGTAACAGAAAGTACGTAAGGGCATTGCCTCTATACCGCCCCTGATATAGATGCAAGTCCTCGCGTCATTAGTTGGACAGTCATAGAGCACCATGCCTCCTGTCCCACCTAAGCCTTTTATAGTCCCCTTATACAGATAAGGTTCCTGTATCAAGGCAACGTCGTATGTGTTGAGCTTCAGTTGCCGAGCCAGAAGGGCAGTAGCGGCTCTGCAATGATGCAAATTAATTTGTACACACCGTAGTCCCTCCATCTTGGATGATTTTGATGGGTCTGTGTTGATATGGGAGGGCCTTAGTCTTGAGGCCCCTCCTCCATCGCCTGGCTCTCCTCGAGAGCAGTCGGCGACTCGATTCCCAGGGTGTCGAAGTCCCCGAGGATGTCATCCTCGTGGTCTGTCTCCGACGCTCTGGTCCCAATCTCTGTTGCCTGCGCTGCGCCGTCAGCAGAGATTTCTTCAATGGCCTCCCCATGTTGTGGTGGTCCATCCTCGGAGGGCTCCACTTCTGCTTCCGCAGCAGGCGCCTCTCCCTTGTCTTCTTCCAGGAGCTTGAACGAGTATCGTTCAATCCCTCCTGGAAGAGAGTAGCCCGCGGCCTTGATGACCCCAGCGGACACCCCGTCCATGAGGACGATACGACGGATGCCGGTCTGCTCAGTGAGCGTATTCACGACCTTCCAGTCGTTCGTCCTCAAGGTAGGGTTGAGTCGCTGGAGCAATCGAATGGCCCGGGCAGAGTCTTGCAACGCCAAGTTGCGACTCTTCCATGCCATTTTGACTGGCTTTGGAAGGTCCCTGGCGTCAACAACCTTGAGTTTCAGGGCACCAAGTTCCACATTGTGGATGGCACTCCGAAACCAGTTGGCTGCATCAGAGTCGTCGCAGGATACATGAATTGCACCTGCGACGACTCCGGGAGCAACCGTTAGGACAGGCAGAGGATCCGGCGCCACTTCCAGTTTCTCAATTATGAGCTCCTGGATCGGCACCAAGTCCTCCGCCTTCAAGTACTCCTCCGGGTACTTGACTGTCACGACAGCGAGTTTCACAGCCGCCACCGCATCCCTAAAGGATCCGGTTGAGGATGATTGCCCTTGGGTCTTCATCCTCTTGGCCGCCATGTCCCCGCTGTCCCCGCTGAGAGCAGCACGCGGTCTCTTTGATGGGCCCTCCGTAGGAGTCCCCTCCAGAGCCGCCTGCTGTCTCAGCTTTTGGCGCCTTTTTCTGCGCGCCCCAGATCGTCCAACCGGAAGCCAGCCTGATTCATGCTGGCCGCCGGGAGACGACGAGGTGCTGTCTTTGCCGGTCGCGTCCGGGGCCGCAAGGTCCGAGGTCATACGATCTCTAACGCAAGCGTCCCGTATCGCGCCAGCTTTGGCAGTACCCTTATGCCCGGTGGGCTGGTTTGCAGTTCCGCCCTTCGGTGGTCCCGCAGCAGTGCCGGCCCTCGACAGTGCCGCGACAGTCCCGTCATTTGACAGTCCCGCCACAGCCCCGCCTTGAGACGATCCCACTGCAGTATCACCTCTGGACGTTCCTGCGGAAGATGCAGTCCCGGCTTGCGCCGGTCCCGCCGTCTGGTGTGCAGTCCCAGCTTTCGCCGGTCCCGCCTTTTGGTGCGCAGTCCCAGCTTTCGCCGGTCCTTTCGCCTTGTGGTTTTTTTTAGATATATTATCCATTTAAATCCCGATTTTAAATTTCATCCCTCGACTATCCCCACCCGCCATGGAGTGCTCAAGTGGCGATGCTACGGTAGCACCAGGGATTAGTCGAGGGATATAGCCCCCCCCCATTAGTTGCCCACGAGACTGCACGACACCAACTCACACCGCTACCACTAGTGATGCGAGCGAGCGCCGCCGTCTGCAAGCCCCTAATGGGAGTGAACTCGCCTGGGGGCCGTCTGACCGGACCCCGCAGCCGATTGACCGTAGCTGGCTAGGCTACGGCCACCCGTGTGAGAAGAAATCCGGGCCAAAGTGGAGTGTTGCCTCAGAGACGTTAAACCGCCTACGCTCATCGGCTCAGCCACCAGGATCCCATCATCCTTCCGTACGGGTCCCTGCGCACGGCACAAACACGCAGGAGGTCATTACTATCCATCATCTGATTTTTTTCCGATGGTGGACACCCAGGGGCATGACCTCGCCACCCCTGTGATAGGGCGCCCGGTGATTTCTGTTACGTCTATTTCATAGGGAATTAGACCAAAAACAGGGCGGCAACCACGAGAAGGAAAATCACCGAACTTGCCTTGAGGATCATCACGACCGTGCGCTCTCCCTCAAGACCACGCCACCTTGCCGTCTCTGAAGGAGTCAGACAAGGTAGGACTGCATCGACAAAGCCAAGCCCCATAGGGCTTGTCGCTGAGGGCTCAAAGCGCAAGTTTGTTAAAACAGCCCAGCCCCAAAGAAGGGGCAAGGGCGAGACCCCTTAGGGGTCAAATGCTCAGACAAAAATATGGGTGCATCTTCTTGCGTTTTAAAGCCAAGATGCTTGCAGCACAGATTGGAATTGTTTTTTCTGTTGAAATTCTTACCCAGTCTCATAATTTCATTTTTTAGCAGAGTGGATCCGGTTTCAACAACAATGGGCATCTTTTGGCTTTCATTGTTTTTTCCACGCACTCTGTAGATATCCTTAATGTCGTACTTGGCTATGGAGCAATTTATATTCTGGGAAAGGGTCATGACCATATCTATAAGATCTTGCTTAGACTCATTGGTAATTTTTGGTACATTTTTTATAACAAAATTGGCCTTACGACTTCCTGTTTCTATTTCCTCAAATTTATTCTCCAAAAGTGCGATGTACTTTTTATCTTCTTTCGACTGATTTTGTAGCTGGGATTTTTTTTTTTCAAGATCTTGATTCTGTGACATAAGGTTTGTAATCGTGTTTTCTATGTTAATGTTGGATTGTTGTATTTCTTTTAATGTAGTCGAAAACTGCTGCGTTTCACTTTTTTGTCTAGCCAAGAAAAGATCCATCATTTCTCTTATTTCTTTTTTAAACTCACCCAATTGTTCACCTATTGAGATATCTTCCCGACTTCTTTTAACTATTGTTTCGTAAAGCCTTTGATTTTCATGGCTGGCAGAAAAGTATGCTGAATAGCACCATAAATTTCTACATATGTACTATAAGGGTCAAAATTGCAGTCACACTCTACCAAAACAGAAAACGCTTTTTTTTTGTAGTCAGCAAAATTTAAATTGTTCGCGGTTAGTAGGAATCTATACTTTAATTGCTATACAAAATGTTAAATCAGTTGTGGATAATTTAACTTCTTCTACAAAAACTAGGCATTTGAGTTTTGGGAGAGTAAGACTGGACTTTTGACCCTTGACTGTACATGCAAATCATACAAAATGCCATAAGTTATAACATAATTTAATGCGCATGGATTTCTGGAACTTATCCAAGGGGACGGCTCTTGTGGTAAATATAAACATGCCATTAATAGTACTCGTCCGTCGGTTATAAAATAGTGCAGCTTGTGCGGTTTGCACTGTCTGCGATGTTTATTTATTTATTTGGTTAACGAACAATTGTTTACATAGTACGTTTACAGTTTCTTTGTACCTTCATGTTAGTGTAAATGTTTTTTTCATGTTTGTCATGTTAGGGATTATGTTTCGGGCAATTAATCGGCAATTGCCTGAGAATCTCACACCAGCTTAGGCAACGGGTTAAGCTGGGAACAAATAATCGGACGCGGCTGACGGATGCTACTGACAGCTGCGACAAATAGAGTATCTGGGAAATGAATGTACATTATATTGTGTAAACTATCGGACGTAGGTCCGGGCGTTCTGACGTCCGATAGAAATGTGGCTGCTACTGACAGCTGCGACTAATAGAGTATCTGGGAAAACAAAGTACATGACATTGTGTAAACTATCGGACGTAAGTCCGGACGTTCAGACGTCCGATAGAAATGTGGCTGCTACTGACAGCTGCGACTAATAGAGTATATGGGATATGAATATACATGACATTGTGTAAACTATCGGACGTAAGTCCGGGCGTTCAGACGTCCGATAGAAATGTGGCTGCTACTGACAGCTGCGACTAATAGAGTATCTGGGAAATGAATGTACATGACATTGTGTAAACTATCGGACGTAAGTCCGGGCGTTCAGACGTCCGATAGAAATGTGGCTGCTACTGACAGCTGCGACTAATAGAGTACCTGGGAAATGAATGTACATGACATTGTGTAAACTATCGGACGTAAGTCCGGGCGTTCAGACGTCCGATAGAAATGTGGCTGCTACTGACAGCTGCGACTAATAGCGTATCTGGGTAATTATTATTATTCATTTATTTCAATCAACTTTGGATCATACAATTAAACTAAATTGAAAATTTACAATCAATACAAATTAAAATTACAATAAAATGTAAAATTATACATTATCATACATATTATACTAAATTATAACAAAATCTTAACATTAGTCAGTACGTGAACCATGCAGCAATGGTTCACATACTGACAGTCGAAACGTTCCGCAAAAGCGTTCAGGATACTGTTGCGGCTGGCCCGCACCCTACACACCAAGGATGTGCACCGCTTGCGCATGATTGTGTGGAAACAATCCACACGCGCCTCCGCAAACATCCCCGACGCGCTACAGAAGCGAGGCAGCCCCAAGAGCACCCTGAACGCGTTGTTGTATTGGACGCGTAGAGCGCTGTACTGTTTCTGCGTGTAATCAATCCACAGACTGCCAGTATAAAAGGACGTACAAAATGCCCTAAATAGGGCTATTTTGACGCCCCTCGAACACCAAGCAAATCTGCGAGCTATCATATTCGCACGAATAGATAGCGCCCTACGCTCCCTTTCAATGTCCGCATCGTCTTTCAGGCCAGAGGTTAATATATGTCCAAGATACTTAAACGTATCGACTCGTTTAAGTGGGCATCCATTAAGTTTAATTGCCGGTAAATAATCAGGACCCCTGCCCCTGGCCCGAAAGACCATGCACTCACTCTTATTCGTGTTATACAACAAACCATGTACTTCAGCATACTGTTCACATATCCCAATCAGCCTTGACAAACCACAGGCAGAGGCGCTCAGCAACACCATGTCGTCAGCGTAACTGATATTGTTTAGGCACACACCTCCAATATGGCAACCGACATGCGTGTTGCTGAGCCCCTCTATCAGCGCATTAACATACAGGTTGAAGAGCTTCGGTGAGGTTAGCCCCCCCTGCCTCACGCCGCACTCCAACCTGTATGGGGTCGAGTAAGCCCCCGACCATCGAACAACATTGACCTGATTGTTGTACCAGAATTGAAAATACGGATCAGCTCGTCTGGCACTAACGCTTGTTGTAGTTTCTGCCAGAGCAGATCATAGGAAACCAAGTCAAATGCCTTCGACAAGTCGAGGAAGCAAGCAAACACAGGTGTACTTCTACTAGTGTAGTACTTGACAGTCTGCTTTAAACACAATATAGCTGTTTCTGTAGAAAGACCGGCTGAATGTACATTACATTGTTTAAACTATCGGACGTAAGTCCGGGCGTTCAGACGTCCGATAGAAATCTGGCCCGCTGGATGTTAATGTCAGCCGAAAACGTCCGCGGACGGTGTGCACGGGGTGCGGGACACGTCCCTTCATTAGAATAACTCAGAATACGTGAAATCTCACACGTCCGTGCGAGGTTATGAATAAAAAACTGGCAAAGTCTGAGTCGGACTCGCGTACGAAGGGATCCGTACCAGTATCGCTAAAACGGCCAAAAATTCACGTTTGTTGTATGGGAGCCGCATTTAAATATTTATTTTATTCTGCTTTTAGCAATTGTTGTTATAGCGGTAACAGAAATACATCTGTGATTTCAACTGTCTAGCTATCACGGTTCATGACATACAGCCTGGTGACAGACGGACCGCGGAGTCTTAGTAATAGGGTGCCGTTTTTACCCTTTGGGTACGGAACCCTAAAAAGCAAATATTTAAGTGGGGTTCCCATAAATAAAATGAATATTCAAGTGGGGCGCCCATACAACAAACGTGGTTTTTGTGTCGTTTTTTGCGATAGTAGTTCGGAACCCTCCGTGCGCGAGTCCGGCTCGCACTTGGCCGGTTTTTAAACTACATATAAATTGACCGGGCTGCTGAATAAGATTATATTCGGATTATAATCTGTGTTTCCCGATAGCTACAATCTAGGGGTCTTTAAGTCAAGAGTGAATAGGTTTCTTCTAGTCAAGCGTGCTCTATCGTCGACCACATCATCGCTTACCATCAGGTGAGATAGTGGTCAAGCGCAAGCCTATAGATAATAAAAAAAATAATAATAATAATAATCTATGCGGTACCGCGTAACCGTTTATAATTGGAAGGCATTATAAATAAGATAACTACGTACAAATTGCTGACATATAGCAACACTGCAACATTGTAACATAATGACATGAGTAGTTAACATGTCCAGTGATAATTGATGAGATGTGGAGAATGACTAACTAGTTCTTAATCAACATATTGTTGCTGCACATTAACGATCTGCTAAAGCCATCTGGTATACAGTCGACAGCACTGTTGCTGAGTGATACTTGTCCAACTCACGGGCTACCGGGCCGCAGATCCGAAGGCTTATTACGTATCTTTTGCAAGAGCAAACCGATAGCGATCAAACGCTTTATGTCATAAAAGTCGGCATTACCTGCAGTGTAGGTATGGTAGGTCCTACACAATCGTTTGCTAATCACTCTCTGTTTGGCAAATGCACTTATTAAAAAAAAACCGCCAACAACTCTAAAACTTTTGTATTGAAGAGCAGTTATTGCGCAAAAATCGCTATCGTTTTGCTCTTGCGAAAGATACGTAATAAGCCTGCCGGTCTCTCCGTGAGGCCATAGTAGAGCGTTTGAACTTGTCCTTGCAGGCAGTCCCCGAATAGGGCGATGCCAATCTGGTCAGGTTTAATGCTGCTGAAACTCAGGCGTGTCTTTTTTCCGCTAAAAAGACCCAATTTCAACCGGCTCCATCTTTCCGAGATGTGACCGTGCCAATAACGGACCATCTTGAGCTTCTTGGCGTTACGTTGGCATCGACTCCCAATTTCGGCCCATACATTGAGGCAAAGGCTCAGCTGGCAGCCAAAAAGTTGGGGATCCTTGCAAAGGTGAGAAGGTACTTCACGCTGGAATAGCTCCTCAGTTTGTATCAAGCGCAAGTTCGATCATGCATCATTTTTAGGGTTCCGTACCTCGAAAGGAAAAAACGGAAACCTTATAGGATCACTTTGTTGTCCGTCCGTCTGTCTGTCTTTTTGTCAGGAACGCGTGGAGGTATCAAGCTGAAATTTATATCAAATCAGGTCTACTGCCCCTTAAAGCTGTGAAAAGATCAAACTTCTAAGCCAACGCAATCAAAAGATACAGCCGTTTATGCCGCAAATTATCGACACTCGCAAGGGAATCAAAACCTACAGGGTACTTCCCGTGAACTCAGAATCTTGAAATTTAGTACGAAGCAACGTCTTATAGCACAGATAAAGGAAAAATTGCGAAAAACGTAAATTTTTTGTTACATCATATAATAAAAATATTTTTAATAATTTTAAACTTACTACCCCTTTCCTCATGCATGAACGCGTAGAGGTATTAAATTGAAATTCATATCAAATACTCAGGTCTATAATACCTTTAA
This sequence comes from Orthosia incerta, assembly GCA_948252205.1. Lineage (NCBI taxonomy): Eukaryota > Metazoa > Arthropoda > Insecta > Lepidoptera > Noctuidae > Orthosia > Orthosia incerta. The sequence goes on along the minus strand of OX411769.1, from coordinate 15,872,843 downwards.
GCTGAGGTTTGTACGGAACCCTCGGTGCGCGAGTCCGACTCGCACTTGGCCAGTTTTTTTTTTACACATTTTCTATGACGAATGTGTCTAGAACCCAAGCGGGATATCTCTAAAAAGTTTCTTTGTCACCCGAAAACTTTATTTATGTCCTTCGTACTAAGATCCAAATTCTTTCCACCAGGCTACTCTCGCATCCCAGTCTACGAAGGCGGACGCGGCAACATAGTAACAGTACTCTTCATCAAGGACCTGGCGTTCGTGGACCCCGACGACAACACTCCGCTGCGCACTCTGTGCCAGTACTACCAGAATCCCTGCAACTTTGTGTTCGAGGATGTCACGCTGGATGTCATATTTAAGCAGTTTAAAGAAGGTAAGTCCAAATATAAATTAAAAAAAAACCATTTGTCAACATTATTTCACTCTTTCGTTCATTCATTCACTCAAAATCATGATTCGTTCATTCACTGGCTCTCCTTGTAGTACCTTTCATTCATTCAATCTCTTTCATCGCTAATTTATTCAATCACACACTCTGTCGTTCACTCACTCGGTCGTGCATACCTATATAGGGTTCCAAACGGAGCCCTATTGTTGTCACTCACGTGTCCGTCTTTAGGTATGTGTCTGTCCGTCGTCTGTCACACAGGTTTTAAAGCATATATACAATTTGAAGACTGTAGCTCAAAATGTTTGATTTGGAGCTACAGCCTTCATTTTTAGGTTTCCGTACCCAAAGGGTAAATACGAGACCCTATTACTAATACTCCACTGTCTGTCTGTCTGTTACCAGGCTGTATCTCATGAACTGTGATAGTTAGACAGTTGAAATTTTCACAGATGATGTTTTTCTGTTACCGCTATGACAACAAATACTATAAACTGAATAAAATAAATATTTAAGCGGGGCTCCCCTAACACTAACGTGATTTTAATGCGGTTTTTTTGCGATAATGGTACGGAACCCTTCGTGCGCGAGTCCGATTCGCACTATTGTAATAATTTATTCCTATTACAACCAACTTGATTTTGCTGTTTGGTACAAAACCCTAAATGTGCTAAGTCCGACACGCACTTGGCCGGTTTTTTGTTCATTCCGTCGTACGTTCATCTAATCTAAATTTTGCCGCTGATACTTTTTCATCTCATTTTTTTTTTCCCAGGACACAAAGGCCACATGGCTTTCGTCCACCGCATAAACAACGAGGGAGAAGGAGACCCCTTCTACGAGACCATGGGTTTGGTCACCCTAGAAGACGTTATTGAAGAGATGATCCAGGCAGAGATTGTGGATGAGACCGACGTCTTCTGTGAGTATACCGATGTCTTCTGTGAGTAGACCGATGTCTTCTGTGAGCAGATCTATGTCTTCTGTGAGTACACCCACGTTTTCTGTGAGTAGACCGTCTTCTAATTAGTAGAAAAAGGCCATGAAGCTGGTCACCCTAGATGACTTCATGGAGGAGAGGATCCAGGCAGAGATCGTGGATGAGAACGACGCCTTCTGTGAGTAGACCGATGTCTTCTGTGAGTAGACCGACGTTTTCTGTGAGTAGACCATCTTCTAGTTAGTAGAACAAGGCCATGGGGCTAGTCACCCTAGTTGACGTCATCGAGGAGAGAATCCAGGCAGAGATCGTGGACGAGACCGACGTCTTCTGTGAGTAGACCGTCTTCTAGTTAGTAGCATGAGACCATGAGGCTGGTCACCCTAGAGGACGTCATCGAGGAGAGCATCCAGGCAGAGATAGTGGATGAGAACGAATTTGTATTGTATAAACTCAATTTCATTCATCAAGGTATGTACTTATGTACCTAAATATTGTAAAAAGTTTTTTTTTAAAAAGAGTAAGTATGGAGTTTCTTGTGCAGTCTTCTCCATTACAAGCTACTTTCCGAATGCACGGTAGAATCAACTATTATTATTTGTAAAATGTAACGTTCAAAAGTGCCGCTCGGTGGCCTACTTGAAATAAAATATCTTTGTCTTGTCAATCTATTCTATTTTTCTATTATTATTTTAGCTTTTATTTAATATGTAAGAGTGTTCGGCAGGCTTATTACGTACCTTGCAAGAGCAAAACGATAGCGATAATTGCGCAATAATTCTCGAGCTGAGACGCATAAGGTCGGATGTCGAAATTTAAGCAATAGAATTTCTATTGCTTCAATCTCGACATCCGAGCTTATGCGTCTCAGCCTCAGGTCCAGTATTGCTCTTAAATACTGAAGTTTTAGAGTTATTGGCGTTTTTTTTTAGACTTTAGTGCATTTCACAAACAGCGAGCGATTAGCAAACGATTGTGTTGGACCTACCCTACCTACACTGTAGGTATTTATGACATAAAGCATTTGATCGCGCGACTATTGCTGATTGCTGTTTCTTAGGTAATAAGCCTGCTTGTCAAATCTTGCAACAGAATTATATAACAGTTATCCTCATCCGATTAAAATAATTTTTTGCATAAACGTTTAGTTTGGGTGACGTCATTCTAAATGGGCGGACGGCCCAAGATGGCGGACTAGTTATTTTTGTTCACTGCCATGATATGGGTATCAAATGAAAGGGTTTGCTGAGAAGAATACGAAAACAGCTTGTATTAAAAAAAAAAATTGGTGGATAATTTTATTTGTTTTCTTACTTACTTATTTGTTTTCTCACTTACTTTTTTAAATTTGCATGGCGTGAGCCTGATTATGGCGATATATATTTTTTCAACTTTAACACCTGTATACCCACCCATATTCTGCAAATAAAAAATTTGAATTTGAAAAAAAAAAATTTTCACCTTAACAATTAGACTTGACTTGTTTGACAGTGCTGACTGAACTATGTTGTCAGTCAGTAATTTTGTGGAACTGACGGACAACAGTTCAGTCAGCCACGAAACTGCATTGTAAGTTTGCATCACATCTCATTGACGAGGTACTTATTTTCTGCCCAACAGTGGACAACCGCTCCAAGCGCCGTCGCAACCGCCCCACTAACAAGTTACAAGACTTTGCGGCGTTCGCCGAGCGTCATGAGAACCAGCGCATACATATATCTCCACAACTGACGCTAGCTACCTTCCAGTTTTTGAGTACCAGTGAGTATTAGGCAGACATACATCTAACTAGATAACGCAAGTCCCTCCATCTGTATGAAAACCAAGCGTGCAACTATTTCACACACAATTTAAAAATAAACTTACTTATCAATGAAAGAAAACATTTCCGAATATCTTCAAAGTTAGAGTGAACAGGCTTCTTCTGGGTAAGCTCACTCCATCGTAGACTCTGTCTCTGTCACCTATGACCTAGATTAGAGTCAAGAGCAAACCCATTACAAAAAAAAAAAAAAAAAAAACAATTCCTCAGCCAACTTTTTCTGTACAGTCTTTACAGCTCAATATGGCAAAAAATTGTACATATTGTAAGAGTGGCTACATGTGAGTGTTAAAGCCTTTTTATGCGAGACACGAACGATTATTTTTGTACTACCTGATGAGCTTACTTAATTAAATGTAAATAAGTTACAACAACAATTCATTAGAAACGTTCAGACTAAAAACCGCAGACTATATACACACAATCAACGTGCGCTTTTTCGAGTGGTAAGTGGTTCAGTATCATTCTGCCAGTTAAATAATGATCCATACAAATGTCATTTCGTAACTGTTATTATATAATTCTGTTTTATTTTTATTTTATAATCTTGTGTCTAAATGTTCATATTTCGAAACGAATTTCTTAGGCAATGTGTTACATAACAGACAAGGTAGTAGAAAAGGGCATCTTTTTAGATTTCGGTGGATTTCCGGTGCCGATAAAGCTAAATGAAAAACTCAAATTACGATCATAGATCGTAATTTTACTACGTTTTTTTTTTTGACAAGCGATGTACATAATAATTGCGGCATCTAGTTAGATTTATATCTGTGGTATTAGACGTGTGCGTCTATGCTGAAATCTTCGGCGGTGCACGCCGGTCAAAAATCGATATAATTTAATCGCGGTACAATTTTAATATGTGTATAAGTTGTTCTATCTCACGAAGAAGGGTTACGTGACTATTATGAAGCCGAAATAAGATTCAATTTGCTACGATTCATCCGTCATCGTGAGATAAAACAACATAATAATAAAAAAACTAGCTGTCCCCCGCGGCTTCGTTCCAGTCACGTTACTTTAACCATTTACGTAGCGCACGCAACGGAAGCATGTTTGCCCGTTTTTGCAACATATTTCATTTATGCTCCGCTCCTATTGGTCGTAGCGTGATGTTATATAGCCTATAACCTTCCTCGATAAATGGACTATCCAACACAAAAATAATTTTTCAATTCCAACCAGTAGTTCCTGAGATTAGCGCATTCAAACTAACAAACTCTTCAGCTTTATAATATTAGTATATATATAATTTTCAACCGACGAAAATTATAAGGAGGAGGTTCTCAATTCGACATGTATATTTTATATGACCACGCATAACTTCTTATAGAGTGATCTGATTTCAAAAATTATTTTTTTATTGGAAAGAGTATACCTCAAAGTCGGTGCCATTTAAAATTGAATAAAAATATCTACACCTAAAGGTAGAAAAATGGGTTTATTCATTAAGTAAACTGCAAAGCAAGCCAGGTAAGGCACATCCCTGGGGAGACTGAAAAACCGCCACCCCGTCACCTCGCAGTGCACGGCAGCACGAGATCACTCTGCACCGTTTTTCCTGGGGTCAGTTCGTGGGCGGACAGTCCCCAGTCTGAGCGCCCGCGACCCCGAAATCCCGACCTTTACTATGTACCACAGATAATATAATACTAGCATACAGATGCCTCATCCCAGACAAAGAAACCGTGCCGACGTAACTAGCGTTTTTCGTCTGATTAAACTGATTATTTTTCTAAGAACATGGTTCGCGTTCGGTTCCGTTCCACGGATATAGATGGTGATCTATCTATCGCCGTGGAATGGAACCGAACGCGATCGATGTACAAAAAATAATCAGTATAATCAGACGAAAAACGCTAGTTACGTCGGCACGGTTTCTTTGTATGGGATGAGACATCTGTATGTTGTTATTTGTGCTATGTACGTACTAATGTTTGACATAAAAAAATTATATCTTATTTTAAGCCTCAATTTATCCACCCCCAGGTGTAGACGCATTCCGTCCGGACACTATATCAGAGACGGTACTCCGTCGCCTGCTGAAGCAAGATGTCATTCATCACATCAAGCTTAAAGGCAAGACCAAGAAGGATATCAGCACTTATGTGTTCCAGCAAGGAAAGCCGGTGAGTTATTGTAGCCCAGGTCGCGGGCACCCAACGCGAAGATAGAAATTTTGGTTCAAATAAATTGCACTAGATGGCGTGATAAGCTTTGATTTGTTATTGAGTTTTGTGAAATGTTAAGATTTTCTAGAGACGATTATAAAAAAATGTGTTTTACAATGCATGTCCTCGAAAAGAGCGATTTCCAAGCAGCCAAACTGTGCGGAAAGTGTCACTTTTTTTTACTAGTGCTTTTTACTTTCCTGTACTTTTTTTAATTTTTAACTCCAACGTCAGCCCGCCGAGAGTTTTATTATTTGAGAAAAGTTTTTAAAATTAGTTAAGTACAGATTATCATTCATATAAAAGGTAAAACAAAACTAATACTTCATTTAAAGCGTTTTTAATTACTCTAGATTTAGATTTTGATCAATAAATTAATTTGAAATATTTATTAAATATTTTTGGCAGAATGAATATTTTGCTCGTGCCTTTTTGCGTTACGACGTGACAGCTATTTGCACATGCGCAGTAGATATGCCCGAGGAACTATGAACTATTAGTTAATCTGTGGATATGCTGAGCGTTCAGATATATTTTTTTATTTCCTCGCACAATGCATAGTAAAATTTTACGTGCGTAAGATGATTTCCGACTCGTGTTGATTTATCCACTCATTGGAAATCACCTACTTTCCGCACTTCTAGCATAAATAACTATTCTTGTTTAATTAACTCTCCTAAGCACAAAATTAAAAATATTGGTCACATTTTAAAGATTATTTGAATGGAGCATTAAAAATTGATGCCAATAGATGGCGCGGTATTAAATTTCTGAGGCATCCACTCGATTTATTTTTATTTTTCTTGTAACACAATTTGGTACAATTAAACTGTAAAAACGTGTATAAAAATACTATAAAACAAATCGTAGCGGTATTTAAAAAAAAAAGTATTCACGGACCGAGTAAATCCTTTTACTTGCATGTCGTTGCTAACACCATCTATATTTTCGAGTCCGACTCGCACTTGACCGTTTTTTTAGCAGTGTAGGTGGGTTTCCCTTTAGTGCGGCACTAAGCAGCTACATTATCACACGTTTTCCTCACAATGCAGGTGGACTACTTCGTGCTGATCCTGGAGGGCCGCGTGGAGGTGACGGTGGGTCGCGAGAACCTGGTGTTCGAGGCGGGACCCTTCACGTACTTCGGCGTGCAGGCGCTCACGCAGAACGTGGGACTCGGTACGTACATGAACAATATACATACAATCAGCCTATAACCGACTTTCAAAAAGGAGGAGGTTCTATGTTCGACTTTGTTTGTTTTTTTTTAGGGTTCCGTACCCAAAGGGTAAAAACGGGATCCTATTGCTAAGACTCCGCGGTCCGTCTGTCTGTCTGTCTGTCCGTCTGTCACCAGGCTGTATCTCATGAACCGTGAAAGCTAGACAGTTGAAATTTTCACAGATGATGTATTTCTGTTGCCGCAATAACAACAAATACTAAAAACTGAATAAAATAAATATTCAAGTGGGGCACCCATACAACAACGTGATATTTTTGCCGTTTTTTGCGATAATAGTACGGAACCCTTCGTGCGCGAGTCTGACTCGCACTTGGCCAGTTTTTTTTAATGTATGTTCACCGATATTTCCGTCAATTGACATTTCCCTACCGATATTTCCTAGACTAGAGTCAAGAGCAAACCCATCACAAATAAAAAAAAAAAAAAAAATTGAGGACCAATTTTGAAAATTCTTTTTTGTTTGAATGAGTATGTTCCGAAATTAGTCTCATTTTTAATTTGGTGAAGATCTGATGAAGAACTTCGGTGATATTCAATAGAACTCTTCAATAAATAATATATAAATATATCTCTCAGGATTGCTGCAATAGCATGTCAGTTTATGGTTTATACCATTTTATAACATAACATCACGCCAGTACGCTCTAAAGGGGTACGCAGATCTCTCATTTCACCGATTATGTTCAAGTTTCATGTTATTCGGGTAATATATTCTGGCGTTATAGGTACTTACTAAACAACTTGCCTGTTAGGTAGGTACAACTAAAAAGGGAAAATAAAAAAAAGCTTTTTTGCAAAGAATACTACGACTTCCAAATAAAAAACTTCAAGTCGGTGTCTTTCGCAGGTACTAATTTTTTTGCGATATGTACACCGCCTTCCAAAAGTAAAGTTATTTTTCACTTTGTAGTTTTTCTATTTGGAAGTCGGTAGTATTTTTTTGCAAAAAAGCTTTTTTATCGTCAACTCCAGTATTTTGTTGCCAAAACAATGTCATAACAATATTGCACCATTTCTTTCACAGCCGAATCCCCTACCCCATCAGCCATGGGCTCTCTTCAGAACATCAACATGGACTCCATGCTACGTCACACCTTCGTACCAGACTACTCCGTGAGAGCTATCACGGAGCTCTTCTACTTAGCTGTGAAACGGTAAGTTAAATATATTTTCTTCCAACTATGCTTTAATTTCATCACAATCACACTAAAAACTCAGTACAAAGCGAGTCTTTAATGCTCTAGAGCAATAAAAATGTATGAAATTTCATTATTGCACAGTTTATTTTTTTATCGCACCAAAAGGTGCCAATCTCAATGGATTAGCTCTATTCAGCCAGCCGATATCAATACTTTTTTTTTACGTACGTATTATTCGTTTCTATCCTACTTGTTCCAAATTTAAAAAATGATTGGTGCTAACTCTGATTTAAAAATGAAAGAAATTTAAAAAAGTGATTTTCGACATCGCCGCGCCCGTGGCCGCGCCCATCTACTTCCCGTGATAACGACTTCATTGTAACAAATCAGCCAGGCCCATCTAACTCGTCTGATAATATTATTCAGTCCCAAGTTAAACAAACAAATATAAATTTGCCCAACAAAACTTAACCTTACGTTTAATAATTGCTCAAGTATAACTTTTAATTTCAATAATTAAACTTCTATTTTAACTGTTTGATATGAGTTTCTTTTATCTACTATTCCTATAGGTAATAGTTGAAAGAAAAGCAGATTATGCACCTCGCCTTAAGTAATTTATATTGCCCTCGTGCCTGTTAGATTAGAGCCCTCGCTAACGCTCGGGCTCTAAATCAGGCACTCGGTGCAATAATAAATTACTTTGTGCTCGATGCAATAATCTACTATTATTTCAACTATGCCATTAAGCGGCACTTTTGAACGTCAATAATTAAAAGGAGAATGACCAAAATCAGTATCGCTTTATAATGAAAGAGTATAGCCACAAAAATATACTCTTAAATAATACTTTTTTTTTGCTAAGTTTTCTTATTTAACTTAATCGTAATCGTATGTGGGGTTAATATTTTGTGTTTAATTAGTTATTTATTTGATTTTATTTTAATGGCGTACTTTAGTGAAAACAGTGTTACCATTTTATGAACCTCCCCATAATCGGTGTTACTAATAGTGTAAGGGAAGACGCTGTGTTTTAAAAATCATTTCAATTATGACATTTCCCGCTTTATTAATATTTTTATTTATATATAAAATAATTCAAATGATATTACTTTACTAATTAAAAATCTTTCTCTAATTAACAAATCACTTATGGTCAGGGTGATTTAGATTAATTGCTGATAACACTACCACAGGCGATGTAAATGAAAGGTGAACTGTCAACTATCAAAAATGTCAGTGTCAAAAATGTCAATGTCAAATGTCAAGTCAAACTAGGTGCCAAACAAAGCATCTTGTCGACGCGGCAGCGACATTTGTTTTTGCGTTGATATTTGTTGAGTTTGTTGTGCTAATTAATATCTTATCATTGCGTTGAGTTCGTGTTCAGTAGTCTATGGATTCCTGTACGCTCAAGAAATCTTTTTGAAGACTTTTGTACTGTTTCTGTGCTGGTGGTGTGGATTGTGTAGAACGAACAGAAAATCAATGAAAAACAAAAACCCCACAAAATGAATGGATAATTTTTATTCCCTTTCAAAGTATGACCTCTCCCCTCTTTTATATGCAATTTACGCTATCATACAATTTTTTTTTATGCGCAACGGCGGTCCATAGAGGGATGGGCAATCTCCTTTACAAGTAATCAAAATTGATTCTACCGTGCATTCAGAAAAGTAGCTTGTTATGGAGAAGCCAGGACAAGAAACTCTACATACTTTCTCTTTTAAAAAAAATAAGATTTTACAATATTTACATAAGTACACATTAATAAATTCATATATGTGAGGACGTAAAGGAAAGTATTAAAAGTACTCACACATGTACTGTGCAGTTATATATCCTGTAGAAAAATATTTTTGATACATTAAAAAAAATCCAAAAAAAATAGCCAGGGTGTTAAAGGATAACCAACAGAACCCATTTCCCATTTTTGTCTGTTTATTTGTGCACGCATCACGTGAAATGTACGAAACCAATGTAGATAACTTTTATACATAAAAATTGTGCGTAACTTGAAGAATTACTTAGTTTTTGTTTCATCGCAATCGGTTCACTCTATCAAAAATTAGATGAATTTAAAGTGTTCAAGAAGTAAAATTATCACAGCACACGCAATTCAGTTACTCGGACAGTTGAACTCAATATTCGATAGATGGCGTTGTGCATTTCCTAAATGGTGGTGTTAAGATTATACGCGAAAGAATGACCCTAGAAAAAAAATTGGTATGTAGGTATGTAGGGTAGGCAGGAAGGTAAGTAGGGTAGGGTTGGCAGGCAGATGACGGGAGCGAAGCCCCGCGGCTTCGCTCCCGTCATCTTCCTGCACTGCACAGCTAGTCAATAATAAAAAAAAATGTTTTAATCGAGATAGAGATGGGCGTTTTCTGTTTTTGCGCAAACGGTTATGTAACCGATATACAGTTTTCATATCGATATCGGAAAACGGTTTTCAGTTATCGATATCAGTACGAGTAGTACAGCGATATGGTTCCTATCGGTTGTGAAGTTTGCGTTTTGTTCGTACGTTTTTGCATTGTTACGGTTTTAAGTTTTGAGTTATTCGTTCTTTCGTCGCAAGTAGTTTTGATTCGATACATATAGTTTTTGTGATATCGGTTATTTTGATATGAATATCAATATGATATGATATCGAACCCCATATCCGATATAAGTTACGTTTTGATATATCGGACCCATCCCTAAATCGAGATATTTTTCTTTATTTTCAGATCTTTACATCTAGCTGCTAAACGGGCTACCCTCATGGAAAAGGGTGCTCTATCTAAAGGAGCGACCAACGAACAATTTGACACCGAAGTTGATAAGGTAATATTATCATTTACATTTTATTGCAAGATTCAGAGACCAGACAAGTCTTTCTGAATTGGGAATTGGGTTAAGAACGTTTTCACAATTTTCAGTTTTTGATTTTCACTTTAATGCCTTGAAGCTTGAAGGACAAGTTTTCATGCTAGAGTTTGACAAGTTCTCAATTTAAAAATCTTAGGGTTTGACCTTACTTTGCTGGGTAAATTTTCTTTAATGCTCCTGGATGTTTCCGCCGCCTTATGGTGGGTGGAGAAGTCTGTCAAGACTCTAACCACGGGGTCCCAGCGTTAACAAAGAAAATTTGGTTCAAATAAATGCCACTAGATGGCGCGATATGCAACGATTTCTTGTTGAATTGTGTGTAAAATTATAATTTTCTGGAATTGATCATAAAAATTGTATGTTATTTTTTAATCAACTCTCCTAAGCACAAAATTATAGAATATTGGGCTCTTAATTAACATTTCAAAGATTATTTGAGGGGATCATTTAAAATTGATGCCAATAGATGGCGCGGTTTTAAATTTCTGAGGCATGCTACTTGATTTTTTTAATTTGTATTGTAACACTATTCGTTACAAAGAAACTGAAAAACAACATTTTATAACCCATATCAGAAAACATTAAATTAAATTATTCAATAATAAATACCAAACCGTGCAAAAAGTACTATAAAAGAAATCCCCACTGTATTTAAAGAAAAATTGTTACGAACCGAGAAAACCTACGCTGCTAGGTATTAGCAGCGACTATCTGTGACTAGCCGTGGAACGGAACCGAACGCGATCGAAGTACTTATACAAATAATCATCTTAATCAAACAGAAAACGCTAGTGAGTGCATGGGATGAGACATCTCCATGCTGGTATTATATTATCTGTGCTCTAACTGACTAAAACCACACTTGCGTCGGGGGCTACGAGTACTTGTGGTACTTCCGCTGCCGGCCCGCCTTCGTCACGTAATGGGGAGTGAGGTGGCGTGGAACACTACGCGCCGCCACCTCGGGGTCACGCCCGGTGCTCCTAGTGCGGGACATGAGAGCACTGGCCCTTTCGTTTTCCGCAGACCGATATTAAAATCTGTACAAACTCCTAACCTGACCTATCCTATTCCAGCACTTATGTAACTCAAGCAAGTCAAGTGGCAACCTACCATTATCTCTTATATCTAAGAAAATACTCGGTAAATCTGCAAGCATGACCTCTACTAAGAACACAGATGATTTAGGATCCACTTCCGCTACTAATAAGGTGCAATTTTGATTGTTAACTGAAAAAATGTTATTACCAAAAGTAATTTTAATTTTTCATAATGTAGTATTTTTTTCACAAATTTGTAGATAAGTAGAACACCTACATTTAGCCAATTATATTTAAATCCCATGTAATTAGGGGGCGATCCCATTGCTCATCAACCGTGCACAAGTGCAGACTCCGGACTGCTACTGAGGAATAGAGATCGTCATCATCATCATATCAGCCGAAAAACGTCCACTGCTGGACATAGACCTCCCCCAAGCGTCGCCACATTGACCGGTCCTGTGCGTTTCGCAACCAGTGGATCCCCGCAACCTTCACCAGGTCATCCGTCCAACTAGTGGGAGGCCTTCCAACGCATCGTCTTCCGGTTCGCGGTGGTCACTCTTGAACCTCTCAGCCCCATCGGCCATCCGTTCTGCGAGCAATGTGCCCTGCCCACTGCCACTTAAGTTTGGCAATTCTTCGGGCTATGTCGGTAACCCTGGTTCTCTTACTGATCTCTACATTTCTCATTCGATCACGCAAGGAAACTCCAAGCATAGCCCTCTCCATTGCCCTTTGGTGACTGTAAGCTTTCTGATGAGGCCCATTGTAAGCGACCACGTCTCAGAGCCATATGTCATCACTGGCAACACACACTGGTCATAGACTTTCGTCTTGAGACACTGTGGTAAGTTGGACGAGAAGACACCGCGCAACTTCCCGAACGCTACCCAGCCGAGTCGGATTCGACGGTTCACCTCTTTCTCGAAGTTGGCCCTACCCAACTGGATAGTTTGTCCCAGGTAGACATAGTCGTCCACAACTTCGAGTGTAGAGTCTCCGATCTTGATAGGAGTGGGTGTAACATGGTCTTTTTCCATGTTAATTTGAATACCCACTCTTTTGGAAGCTCTACTGAGGTCATCGAGCATTGTACTGAGGAATAGGGATGTTAACTGAAAATTGGTTTTTTGTCGGTCAGGTAGAAAAATTAATAAAAAATATTGGACACGTATTTTTTCTTTTGAAACGTAAACATAAAGTGACGACGATATAATGCGTTGAAATATCGTGTGTCGTCACGCCATTAGTACACTTTATACTGACATAGTGACGTCACAAGCCCCTACTCCTGAACTTAGATGAGCTTTATCTTTGTGAATTTTTATTGATTTGGTGAAGCAAAAAATACGTGGTCAATGTTATTTAATAATCTCACTGGCGGGCTAAATATAATTATATTTTTACTAGCCAGGAAATATTCCTATTCCAGATGAAATAACTCCAATTACACTTTGATCGACCTGGGAACTAAACCCAGGACCTCAGATGCTCAGCAGTAGCGCTTACGACTAGACCAACGGCTATTAATATTTTTTCAGCCCCCATACTCTTCTAAAACAATTTTAGCATTTTCAGCAACTCCCAAGACTGAATATAATAGAACTGATGCAAATTCCACTAAACTACTGTTCCGAAAGATTTGACGAATGTTTAACCAAGCCCAACCAATATTGGTCACATTCCGACCCTTCTAAAACAAATCTTAGTGTTTTAACCAAATCTTTTAACGAATTACCGAAAACTGGGCCATCGAATTCTATGCCAATGCTTGTGATTCAGCCAAATATTGGGCCAACTACGAAACGTATGGGAAAGTTAACTGCTTAGATAAGAAAATCGTTCAATTCGTAATTCTTTGCACATTTCCTTCTAGTGCGAGATGTTTTGACGAAAGTTTAACCTTTAAATTTTTTAATTCGTACGAACATTTTGGACATTTTTATCGATTTTGTTTTGCTTTCATTTCGTAATTGTCTAATAATGGCGTTTCAAGAACAATACAATTCGATTTATTAGAAGCTTACTTTTCAATCTATAATAATTGTATTTTGGGTCTACAGTGGTATGGTCAGAGGTACCACAAATACCGTCTAGAAAGATTGTCACGAATGGTGAAACATTTTGTGAATATTGGCAGTTTCAAAACACGTTTAGAACAGCCCACAAATAGTTTAAGTATAAGGCGCAGGCCACATAGAAATGGCGTCGGGCGCTGACATAGCAAGGGTGGCTTCCTAATCCATTAAAGTTTCATACAATATGCTTGGAAATAAAGCGCAATTTGATCAGGCGCGGGTGCCGAATTGGCGCGTCATAACCACGCCCGATCAACGACATACCGTGTGTCCTAAATTACGCTTTATTTCCATGCATTTTGTATTAAATTTGAATGGAATAGGAAGCCGCCCGTGACATCTCCGAGCCCGACGCCATTTCTATGTGGCCTGCGTCTAAGTCGTGCTAGGTAATAATTTTCTGTCATGTTTAAGTGTCCGTTAGAATTGATGATAGAAAAAAATTAATGTTAGATTTCATGATCTTTTTTATTTCTAAGACCAAATGTTTATTAGAGAGATTTTATCCTAAACAATAATCCTATCGATTAGTAGATTAAAATAGCCAATGTTTTATTTTTTTTATTTTTAGCTGGTTCGATTCCCGGTTTAGGTAAGCTTGTGAATGCAGTTTTGTTTCTTTTTAAAAATATAGGAATGTTTCCTTTAAGTAAAATAATGTATCTGAAGGATTTCAGAGAACCTTTTATTTTTTCTACCCTGTATATTTCAGCCCCTATATTCTCGTCTAAAATCGTTTTTTAGCATTTACAGCATCCAGAAAGACTGAACATCATAGAACTGATGCAAATACCACAAAACTACCCCTCTTCCGAAAGATTTGACGAATGTTTAACCAAACCCAACCAATATTGGTCACATTCCGACCCTTCGAAAACAAATCTTAGTGTTTTAACCAAATCTTTTAACGAATTACCGAAAACTGGGCCCTCGATATCCTATGCCAATGCTTGTGATTCAGCCAAATATTGGGCCAACTATGAAAAGTATGGGAAAGGAAACAGAGATTTGAACAAAGATTTGGCAGCCAAAGACTGTGTTGAGTGCGCGAGGAATAATTTCTGGATCAAGGAGAATGTTGATGCTGATGACGACATGGCTTATGGTTAGTTTTTTGCCATACATTCTTAACAATATTTATAACATCACGCCTGTAAAGCCCGGTTGGTTAGGCAGAAGAATGCACTTTAACGAATAATCTCATTGCGCCAATAGGGATGTTGACAAAAAATATATATTTAGTCCTCAGTTAGATAACCTAAAAATATTGGACACGTGTTTTTAGGGTTCCGTACCCAAAGGGTAACAACGGGACAATATTACTAAGACTCCGAAACTCGTGTCATTAGAAACCCTCGCCTTCGGCTCGGGCTTGTTAATGACAGCTCGTTTGCAATAACCTACTTTCCACCCTTGTATCACAATGTACTATTTTCTACTACCTTGTCTATTATGTAACACATTGCCTAAGTAATTCGTTTCGAAATGTGAACATTTAGACTTAAGATTATAAAAAAATAAATAAAACAAAATTACATAATAACAGTTATGAAATGACTTTTGTATGGATCATTATGTAACTGGCAGAATATACTGAACCTGTTACCTCTCGAAAAAGCGCGCGTTGATTATGTGTATATAGTCTGTGGTTTTTAGTCTGAACGTTTCTAATAAATTTTTGTTGGAACTTATTTGCGTTTAATTAAGTAAGCTCATCAGATAGTAGAAAAAGAATCGTTCGTGTCTCGCATAAAAAGGCTTTATTTTAACACTCGCATGTAGGCTACATCGCTCATGTTAAAATTTCGACTTTTTATGCTCGACACGAAATGTACTATTTCATCATCATCAAACCATACGTCTAAAGGGATTTCGACAGTTTTGGCCACATTTCGGAATGGCGCGCGAAGTGTCCCAAGGCGATAAATGTCTGCATTACTACTTGGACGCTTCAACAATCGCCTTAGTTGGCCTTGTAGCTAGTAACGAGTCGAAACGGCGAATATTGTGGGAAAAGAAATATAGAAGGCGTCATAATCATGTCCTAATGTTGTAAGAATTACGCGAAAACCTACTAGAGGACTATAAAAACTACTTGCGCATGAATTTCTTGCTATCTATGATATATACAAAAATAAAAAAAAGGACACAGCCATGAGGAAAAGTTTTATTACATTTCTATATCCGGGTTTGTTAAGGCTTCCACGCTCCAGACAGCCATTTTAACTCCAGAACTCTTTACACGTACGTTTCGCCGCGCTCCGATACGTAAGACATGCGCTCGCGACGCGCCGCCGCTTCGGACTGCGCGCCAATTGCTTTTACACGTACACTTCTAAGCTCGCGTCGGAGTGTATAGTCCTCGCCAAACTTCTTGGCCGCCCTGAAGTTGGTTTACCGGATGCGAGAGGCACGAAACGGTGCTTTTGCTTTTTTCTTTTCATTTTTTCTACTGCGCAGCCATTGTAGCCAACTTCAGGGCTTCTTAATCCCTAATTCCACCTTTTAGAAACCGACCAACCAAAGAAGCGAAAAACAACCACATTCCACACGGACTCCTCTCTCCTTACCATTCACGATCTCGCCCCCCCAATCCCACCACAACCAGGAACAAACCCAGAATCCCAACCCACCACCAGGACCATTCAACAAGAAGTGGTGACCAACCACTTAGAGCATGTAGAGAGGTACCTCGATTTGGAGAGTGAGAGAGAGTGGAGGGAGGAGAGGCTACACTTGGAGGAGAGGAGAGTGGAGACCGAGCAGTTGATGTTGGTGCAGCTGTCCAGGATTATAGATATGCTCGAGAGGAAGCAGAACTGAGGTCTATTTAGAGTATATGTTTGTAGATTTCTCGGTGTCATTTCTGGTAGATTTCTCCGTGTCATCTTTGATAGATATCACAGTGTCATATTTGGTTGATTTCACGGTGTCATTTATGGTAGATTTTTCGGCGTAATTTTTGGTAGATTAGTCGGCGTAATGTTTGGTAGATTGGTCGGCGTCATTTGTGGTAGATTTAGGAAAATTGTGAATCTATATTCGTAGGGTAGTCATAGCTTTAGTCTCGTTAGTTATTTTCACGACTGCAGCGAAAGGAAGTATAAGGTTTTTGCAGTTGTCTTCGTCCAATTGAAAGTATCACTGTTTTCTATGTAGTTCATCTCGCAAGGTCTTTGTATAACTCTGTTATTGATAAGTTGATACGATTCAACAAGCAAGTCTAGAGCACCAACTTGGAGCATGTAGGTAGCTGTGAGAGGTTCTTCGAGTTTGAGAGGAAAAGGGAGATTGAGCAATTATGGAGGGAGGTGAGGCTGTAACTGCAGGAGAGGACAGTGGGGACCGAGCGACTGATGCTAGTGCATCAGTCCAGGATTATTGATACGCTACGAGAGGAAGCAGAATTGAGGGCGAAAGAGTAATTATTATAAAGGTGTTTCGTTGTAATCTTTGGTAGATTTATGGCTGTCATTTTTGGTAAATTACTCGCTGTCGTTTTTGGTAGATTTCTTAATGTTATTATTGGTAGATTTCTCGTCGTCTTTTTTGGTAGATTTCTTGGCGTGATATTTGTTACATTCTCGATGACATTTTTGGTAGATTTCTTGATGTTATTTCTGGTAGAATTCTTGGTGTCTTTTTTGGTGCCTTTCTCGGAGTGATTTTTGTTAGATTGGTGACATTTTTTTAGATTTCGGCAAATTGTAAACCTGCCAGGTTAATTTTTAATGACCAGCCAAATTTTTACAGGCATTAAGTATCAATCAAAGAACGGTTTATGCAAAAATCAATTCACACAAATTCAAAAGAATACGTTTTGCTGAGTTAATGCAAATAATATATAAATGTACAGAATGGCTGTTTCTTTGATTGATACTTAATTCCTGGAAAAAATTCGAATGGTCATTGAAAATTTATCTGGTAGATACGTACTTCGTAGAGTAATGAGTAAAAGTTAGTTAATTGCTCTTTTTAGTGACGTATCCATCGTGTAGAAAGAAAACATACTCTCTGAAGTCTGTGCAAATTGTTCGTGAGGTATTTTTGTTACTGATGAAATAAGGGTATATTATTTAGATGTAAATATTGACTAGCTTGAACATTATCGGGCAGAGCAACATTTCTCACATCAAACGTGATCAAGTCTCTGATCAGTAAATAAACAGTCAAATCTCAAATATATTTTTCTTTTAATTGCAGTTGTTGCAGTCAGTAGACGAGGATATAAGCATCAGCGGTGAACACAAAACTCCTTCACGACAGGTACCGTAGTCATTAATACTAATCAGTATATTTAATTTGTAAGATAAAGAAATGAATCCAAATAGATTTATTGTTTCCACTATATAACTTGTAATAATAAATAACACAAATTTTCTAGAGATATGAATATGGAAATATTGCAGAAAGAGTAAAACCCAAATCAAATGAATATAATATTTTTCAAAAAGAATATCATGCATGTAACTTATGATTCCAAGTCAAACGTAAGTTATTACAGTTTAAAGAGATGTCGTTTTTAGGGTTCCGTACCCAAAGGGTAAAAACGGGACCCTATTACTAAGACTCCGCGATCCGTCTGTCTGTCTGTCACTCTGTCCGTCTGTCACCAGGCTGTATCTCATGAACCGTGATAGCTAGACTGTTGAAATTTTCACAGATGATGTATTTCTGTTGCCGCTATAACAACAAATACTAAAAACAGATATTTGCCGTTTTACAATAATGGTACGGAACCCTTCGCGCGAGTCCGACTCGCACTTGGCCGATTTTGTCATGATATCCATACTCCCAAAGGTCTGTTTGTAAATTTCGCGCACTTGTTTTATTACTAAATCATCATCCATTTCGCTACAAATTTGCAACAGTGCTAATTCGTACGCGAACTGCTCATCACAGCATCTATCTCTTTCGCACGTGTTGTTGGATGAGAAAGCATGTATCTTAACCCCGCGCACAAAATAGTTTTTGCCGTCGACTAGGGCAACCTTAATATAATAATATTAAAGGAGCAGAAGACTGATCGATGTGGCGACACTTTGGGGACACATTTGTCCATCAGTGGTCATCTTAAGACTAAAATGATGATGTTAATAATAATATGGTATTTTTTCCCAGGTATCCCCTAACCCGCTCCCCGTATCAGCCTCCCCCCACACTCGGTCCTCGTTCGCCTCCCGCAACTCCCCAGAAGGTCGCAACGGAGACGTATTCGCGCGGCCTGACGAGCAGGAGAAGCTGCTGAAATAACATCAGCATCTCGCCGTGCCCATGTACAGCTGAGGCGCCGGCGACACTCGAATGTAGCTGTAGGAGATAAGTAGACAATATGCGTTTGTATAGGACGCAGATAGTGAAAAACTTAAATTTAGTAGTGATTTAAAAAATCTGTTACGACCCTCAACATAATGATATGACTCATCTCAGCATAATGCTACGTCCAAACTTAGCATAATGCTGTGAATCACCCCAGCATAATGCGGTGACTCACTCCAGCATAATGCGGTGAATCACCCCAGCATAATGCGGCAACTCACTCCAGCATAATGCGGCAACTCACTCCAGCATTATGCGGCGACTCACCCCAGCATAATGCGGTGACTCATCCTAGCATAATGCGGTGACTCACCCCAGCATAATGCGGTGAATTACCCCAGCATAATGCAGCGACTCACCCCAGCATAATGCGGTGACTCATCCCAGGAACTTACCCTAGCTGGCATAATGCTGTGACCAATACTACCATAATGCCTCGACATATCTCTGTATAATGACTTGAAGGCATGTCGAGCTCAGCAGAACGGTGATGTGTTCGCGTGGCCTAACAAGCAGGCGAAGCTGTTGAAATAACTGGAACTCATGTTATTAGTTTCGTATTGCACGTATGTTACTGTGAGTTGATTAAATTTGGGGTTATTTGTTGTTGATTGAATTGTCGCTACGTGACTTAGTAGAAGAGTTATTTACATAATTTATAGCTTCTCGAGACGGGGACTTTAGAGCCCTGATATCTTAAAAACTAATCGTTTTTCTGGTACTTCGGCTTTAATTTATTAATTATTAGACACTTTAGTACAAAAATGTCAGTGCTGTCCTGGTGTCCACGATGTTAAATTTATAGTTTGCCATACAATATTGTCAATTTAACCTCGTTCTAGCAACTATGAATTAAGTTTTTCGAGCAAGTGGATCTAAAATTGTTATTTTAATCAATTTACATATGTCAACCTTTATTTATAAAAGTCGACACTGTTTAGCGATTGCGATAGACGGACTGAATTTGAGTGGACTGCGCAGTCTGTTAGCAGTATCAATTCAGTTGTTCAGATGTGTTTTGTATGTCAACTGCACTCCAACTGCATTCAAGCTGCAATTTTGCAGTTGGAGTGTAGTTGAAATGCAGTCTGTCTGTCTAGAATCTTAGCACATTCTATTTCCAAATTTCCATAGAGTATTTGAATAAATAATCTTCTATTAAGTTGTTAAACAGCTCACGAGATTTTTATAAATGTACAAGCTGTCCCGGCGAACTTCGTACCACTTTAAAAAAATTTTTTGGAAAATTGTGTAACTAACCCGACATTGTTTTTAATTTCTGAATAATGGACAACGCCATCTACTGGCACTACCGGAACCAGTATACAACGCTATGTTCATTTTGGTCCGTGTTTTGTTTCTGTCATGTATCAGAGATGGCGCTGTTTGCAAAACGTATGGGAAAATGAATTTTCTTCATAATTTTGGTTTTCGTTAATATTTACGATATTTTAATAGTAAAGGTCTATACACACATATCAGGGCCGTGGACGTGACAGGGCCGTGGCCATGCTAAGACCGTGCATCCGAGTCCCAGGGCCTTTCTGTTCACACACGTCAGGGATGTGACAGGACCGTGGACAGGCCGCGACCTTCCATCTATGCCCCTCGGTCACCATTTCGTTTTCGTATCAAAGTATCGCTTCAGTGTAGTGTAGTGAAATAGAAATTAAAATACGCAATATACGTCATGTCTTTGTTTAATACAAAGGAGTTGATTGCGATTGCAATTGCTCTAGATGAAGAGGAAATGGAAGAGGTATAAGACGTACAAACCTCTATATATGCGTTCTGCCTCTACTCGTCATTCATATTTTTTAAAGAAAAAATCGACAACGTGTAGGGAAAATATCGGCACAGCCGTGCACGACACGGCGTTGGCCCAGGCATTGTAGCTCCGTCACTGGCACGTGCACGGACGTGTGTGAACGAGTTCATATAAAATGAAGACATATTTTTTTTAGCCCGTGACGGAGCACGGTCCGTCACGGAGGAGCTCGTGGCTAAATAATAACAGCCGCACGGGTCGATCATCAAGGTTAAGCAACGCTTGACGAGGTCGGTCAGTGGATGGGTGACCATTTCAAGATGCCGAGTTTCCTCCGTGCCTCGGCAAGCACGTTAAGCCGTTGGTCCCGGCTGTCATTTGAAGATCTTTGACAGTCGTTACGGGTAGTCAGAAGCTTGAGACCTGACACCAGTCTTGCCAAGGGGTACCGTGTTAGCCAGTTACTGGGTTGTGGAGGTCAGATAGGCAGTCGCTCCATGTAAAACACTGGTACTTAGCTGAATCCGGTAAAACTGGAAGCCGACCCCAATATAGTTGGGATAAAGGCTAGGCAGATGATGATGACGGAGCACGGTCCGTCCACGACCCGGGCAAGGCCCTGATATGTGTGGATAGACCTTTATTCTGTTATTCGGGGCAGAGATAAATGCAACAAATCAAATATCATGAAAATCGATCCAGCCGTTCTCGAGTTATAAATAGTGTAACTAACACGATTTTGTTTTATATATAGAAAAATGTATATAAGGATTTTGTTAAATGTATTCAGTTATTGGTTATGCGATTGGGTCCTTAAACGAATTTATAAGTACAAGAACAATGTATTCAGATACTTAATTTTGCACAGTATTATTACATAATAATTTTAGTTCCTAATTTTATTTAATTTTTAATTGACAATTATAATTTTATTTATTTATTTATTTATTTATCAATTATGGACGACTTACAGCTAAAACAAACAGAATAACAAATAGTACGTGAGACTGACAGCCAATTAAAAGTCATCACATCTAAAAATAGTTTGGAAATAGTGTGAACAACATAACACAGTTACCAAAAAAAGAAAAACAAAACAGTATAACATTCAAGCTTAAACTAAATTAACATTTCATATTTGATAAAAACCTGAACATACAAAATCCTAATTAAAAAAGTCAAGGCTCAGGCACTTTCTGGCCGAGGACACACCTGTTATGAAAGGATCAAAATCATAATGATTTGAAGATTTGATAAAAACTAGTCATTATTAATTTGCTATGTACCTATCATCAGCCTTATAATGTTCCCACTGTTGGGACACAGGCCTCCTCTCTGTGGGAGAGACAACAGGCCTTAATCCACCACGCAGGCACAGTGCGGGTTGGTGGATGTCAAATGTCTTCGAATTTTTAGTTCTAGGACATGCCGGTTCCTTCACGATGTTTCCCTTCACCGTTTTAAGAGCAGTGGTGATGAAATAATTTACACAAAGTAAAAGATAATATAATACTAGCATACAGATGCCTCATCCCATACAAAGAAACCGTGCCGACGTAACTAGCGTTTTTCATCTGATTATACCGATTATTTTTTGTAAATCGATCGCGTTCGGTTCCGTTCCACGGCGATGGATAGATCACCATATATGTCGGTGGAACAGAACGGAACGGAACCGAACGCGATCGATGTACAAAAAATAATCAGAATAATCAGTATAGAACTTCGGCACAGGTTCTTTGTATGGGATGAGACACCACAAAGCGCCTGCCTGGGTTCGAACTCACGACCTAAGACATGTAAGTCGAGGCCACCACTGCACCACTGCTATGTATATTGGCAATGTATTATCACCGAAATGTTCGGCCTGCTTTTTAGTGGTCTATGGTAGCGTCAAAATAAAAAATGTATCTTAAATGATTTACTTTACCTTAAGGGCTACATATTACTATGTGTACTTAAATAGTATTTAAATACAGAGTAGGACAATAAACACGTATGTTTTTCTTTTCTATCTAAAACTATTCTTAAACTTTTTGGCAACTTTTAAATTACTGCAGCATAAGGGTCAGCTCACACCTAGAGGCGACGCGACGCTGCATTCACTTTTTAAGATAGTGATACAATATAGAACTTTATTTATTACAAAAAACGGTACATATTTCAGTGAGACAATTAAAACAAAACGACACACCAACGCTGTGTGTGCTGTAATTGTTCTTTTTTAGGGTTCCGTACCCGGAGAGTCATAACGGAGCCCTATTGCTGTCACTCACGTGTCTTCTGTCCGTCTGTCTCAAAATTTTGTTCCGATTAATTTTTTTCTGCCCATTGACCTATGGAGATAATGTTTATTATTTTATCTATACTAATATTATAAAGAGGAAAGATCTTTTTGTTTGTTTGTACCGAATAGGCTCCGAAACTTCTGGACCGATTTGAAAAATTCTTACACCAATAGAAAGCTACATTATTCCTGAGTGACATAGGCTATTTTTTAATCCCGAACATGGGTCCTGTGGGGTGTTCCACGGGAGTGAAGCCGCGGGCAACAGCTAGTTACGCATATTTTACTAACAAATACCAATATACTCTACATTTGACACGGAACTCTAAATGTGCGAAGTCTGACACACACTTGGCCGGGTTTATAATGTTCTTTTCTATTTATTCTTGATCGCAACTCGGTGTGAGCTGAACCTTAGTGACAACTTAGCAAATTTTTTAATAAATTGCCTAGATAAAATAATCATTACAGGTGTTTAGAAAGTGAGCTCTAAATGTTTTTAACTACACTCACAACGTAATGTTCCAAATAAGAATTCAAAAAATATTGTATAAACACGTACTTTATTTTCGTGGATGGGTAAAATTAAAAAAATAGTAGTTTATGAAACTGTTGCTTAATAAGGGGTATTAAAACATGAGTGTGTGTAATATCACGCGAGTATAAATACTCGCGTGATATTATTATCACATGAGGCGATAACCCCTATTATATGACCATTGCATAAACAACTATTATAACGAAAAAAGAAAATAATCTAAAACGTATTAAAAGAGTACTATTATAACATTATTTCAATATAGGTCACCTGTATATCTAGAATGTTGTTAGGGTGTGTCTAAATATTGCCCGCATTTGAGCGGGGCGGCGCTATGCGCGCAAAATGAATGAGCAAATGCCGCGCTATGTTTGAACACACCTTTAAAAAAAAATGCGAATTGTCCTAAAATTATAATGAAACATTACACTTAAGTACAATATAATATCAAAAAAAATAAGCATATATACTCAAAAATTATCTACTTTTCTACTTTGTACAACGCTTTGGCTAGTCTGCGAAGTAACTGGCATAAAGGTGATTCTCTATATCTTACAAAACGTTAAAAAAATAATTAAATAGAAAAGTCGCACCATGTATAATGTTATATACAGGATGGGGAAAAGTTAAACACAGCCATGAGGAGTTAGTTTTCTCCATCCTGTATAATGTCATGCAAAATATAAAATTTATGTACCTACCCCCAGTTTTTGGAACGCTAAATTAATATGACAATTATTTCAAACGCTTGTAAACTGACGTGATTAATTTATCGACGATTAATTCAACCAATCACAGCAGTTTGCGCGTATTCGCAATTTTGCGTTAGTTAACGTTCCTGAAACTGAGCATTAATATAATAAGTATTGTATATTTAATGTGATATAGCTGATCTGATTTAGAGTAGTCAATCGGAGGATAGGTCGCCTTAAATGCGATTGTGCGACACGATTAGTCGCAAGTCGCACTAACGATTAGTATTGAGGCATTTATTTATTTGTTTTGTGTTGTTTAGTTGCGATTTCGAAACGATAGTGAAGCGATCTTGATTTTTAAATGTCAAAAACAACAAACAATGTCTACTGTCTTGTCGCAAAATCGCTATCACATCGGAATCCTTAGGCTCTAGTAAGACAAAGTGCCATTCTATCAAGGATTACGATTGTCGATGACAAGTAAAATGTAAAAAATCAATTAAAAAAAACCTGACATATTTGCATTTCATGCTTTTTAAACAGCATAATTTAACCAGTAGTAGACACGATTCGATGGACAATCTATTGAACACGATAAAATCTTGCGAAAATACCCCGGTTCAAAGAGTAAAATGCTCATAATTTATAAAAGCCTGAACCGATTTTCATCAAATATAGCTAAGAACTCTCGAAAAAGTCACCGTCCAAACTAAAATATGAACAGAAATACTCGCACATCATCTGTGAAAATTTCATAAAACATACCGAGTTTCCTCCGTGCCTCGGAAAGCACGTTAAGCCGTTGGTCCCGGCTGTCATTTGAAGATCTTTGACAGTCGTTACGGGTAGTCAGAAGCTTGAGATCTGACACCAGTCTTGCCAAGGGGTACCGTGTTACCCAGTTACTGGGTTGTGGAGGTCAGATAGGCAGTCGCTCCATGTAAAACACTGGTACTTAGCTGAATCCGGTAAGACTGGAAGCCTACCCCAATATAGTTGGGAAAAGGCTAGGCAGATGATTGTCTGTGAAAATTTCATCTGTCTAGCTATCATGTGTATCATGTATAGTTCATGAGATACAGCCTGGTGATAGACGGACAGACAGACAGATCGTGGAATCTTAGCAATAAATAATTTAAAAAAATCGTTTATTTACTTTACACAGTTACATGTTAGATGATTGTATTAGCTTGATATACATTAATTGAACTAACAATGACGTTGGCAGATTAGCAACGGGTCCCAAACTAGACGCAGCCTGTGTCTTGGTGACCCAGACTAATCTAATAGGGTCCCGTTTTTACCCTTTGGGTACGGAACCCTAGAAACAATATCAAAATCTGTGCATCCGTTTAGGAGCTATGCTGCCACAGACAGATACACAAATACACAGATACAAACGTCAAATGTCGTCTTTTCCCGTCGGCGGTTGAAAAGTTCATAATGTTTGGGATCGATTACGTGTCAATTCTATCTCGTAAATTTCGGACTTTTAAGCCTCGATGAAAAAAGAAGTGAGTTTGACGTGTCTACCTGTGTGTGTGTATGTCAGTCTGTGGCACCATAGCTCCTAAAGGGATGAACCGATTTTGATTTCGTTTCTTTTGTTTGAAAGGTGATTTTGTCGACAGTGTTCTTAGCTATGTTTAATGAAAATCGGTTCAGCTGTTCAAAAGCTTTTAGCTTTTTTATATATATTTTATAGGCTCGCGCTTGACCATTATCTCACCTGTTGGTAAGCGATGATGTGGTCGACGGTGAAACACGCTTATCTAGAAATAACCTATTCACTCTTAAAGACTCCTAGATTGTAGCTGTCGGGAAACACAGACTCCGGCAAGGAATACCACTCCTTAGCTGTACGCATAATAAAAGTGCTTCCAAAACGTTTAGTGCGTATGGGTGGAATATCCACCATGTACAGGTCCCGTCACGTAAAAAGAACACTGAGCAACAGTGAAGGGGATGTGTTTGCGCATGGGTACAGTCGCGTTCTAAAGTACTACGATATTGTTTTATAAGAGTAATTGTTTTATTGTAGAATCATAATAGGTACTTATTAGCTAGTAGCTACTTAGAACTTTGGATGAGGCTGGATTTAAATTAGTTAATCTTTACTTAAGAATATTTTTTTATTTCGCTTTTATTATTATAAATATATAAATATCTTATCATTATAAATTATCAACTGCTCCTTTCTCAACTTCTTTCTTCATAAAACAATAAATGCTATAAATCATTTTTCTTTCCTTCATTTTTAAAACTTTCGTCGTGCAAAGAAAATTGTGTGTGCGACTGTATTTTGGGAGCAAACGAAGCGTGATTTCAGCGCGGAAAGCATGGGTCAACTGACGAACCAATAGCGTGCGTGCACAGAAACACTGGCGGAGCATTCCCCCTTCGCACCCCCTTCATACCACCAGTTTGATCGATAAATCGCTCACTGCGCAGATTCAAGGCCAGCGTTCTTTTTTCCGTGACTGTACTGATAGTGCATCGCCGTACGTCTTGTAGTCCGATGATGAAACGGGCTGGGCGAAATTAGATCATGCAATTCCATCGCTCACTCCCCGAAATGTAACCGATAAAAAACCGACAAGCTATGGCCAGAAAAGTTATGGTCGTTTTACTGTTTGAATCGGGGTGTTTTCGCAAGATATCGTGTCATAATTACGTGTTCAATAGATAGTCGATCGAAGCGTAGATAAATTGTGTAGCATGAAATAAAAATATGTAGAGGGTTTTTAAATTTTACTTGTTGACAATAGTTATCGCTGTCAAAATGTCAATTTGTCTAGATTTTAGATGATGATAATGTATTCAAATGTTGAATGTTTTTAACAAATGACGTACCTTACTTAAGAATAAACAGTATTCGTTTTGATTTGAAATAAATGCGGTTAGCAATAATTTTTGCTGTTTTTTTTTTGACAACCCTCAACAAAACCACAGATTAGAGAAGTAACAACTCTGTTACAAAATTTTAAGTACACAATTTTAAGCTCAATATCCGTGATGGTTGGGTTGAATCCTTGACGGCCCGTTTCTTGCGGGGCGGCCGATCGAAGGCACGCACACCCCTCGCACGCGCAAGCGTTGACAACTGACTGGCGGAGCGGGAGTGATGCCGGGACCGCGCGAAAGTGTAGGTATTAATCGGGCTTATGAGCAAGTCACCAGATTCTCAACTCAACAGATAATGTACTATCCGACACATAAATTATGTACTTCTATTTTACTGATAGACAATCTCATGACATAAACTGATTGTTGAACTACTAATCTATTCCTGTATGGAGGCCGTTTTGCAATTTTCCGTCTTCTTATGGTATCTATTCGCGCCCAAAAATGCGTTAAAATTAGTGTCGAAATGTGGAACTTTCGACGCTCATAACTTTCAAACATTTTCTTTTTTTACTTTTTTGCTTCCATACAGGGCTAGATAATGATGAGACAAATTGATATCACTTTTTATTTTGAACGTACATCGTCAAACAGTGGAATAATCCCTAGACTACGTTTGTATGGAAGAATTTTCGACTAGTGTAACCTTAAGTAAAATAATCTATCTTATGGATTAAATGGATTTAAAGTGGTTTCCCTTCAGGACCCATTTATTTTTTCCACCCTGTATAAATGGGCAAGTTTCGATGGATGGATGTTTATCACGCCATCATGCCAGAATTACTGAATGGCAGCCTTATTGCGTTATTAATTCGGCAAGGCAAAGGGCAAAGAGTATGGAAAATCGACCAATCACATGCGAGATGAAAGACACGATGTGGATTTCCGTCTATGTGATTGGTCGATTTTTTATACTTTGCCTTACCGAATTCATTACGCAATAAGGCTGCGGATCTATATAAAATTTGGCACAGAGCTTTTTCATCCCGGTATAAAATGTCCCCCTGGGATAATAAAACACTCCACGGGGGCGGGACCGCGGGCAAGTTAATTAAAAAACAAATTATATAAAAACATAAAACCCGACTGCTAAAAATGTATTAACTCAAAAGAAAAAAACAGGTAGGTACTTTATTTCATAAAAGATAGCTTGATCTCTGCGACAGCTGTCAGTATCAATACAGTAATAATAGCGCTTGACAACTGACGTATACGTTATTGTTAGCCACAATAACGTATACGTCAGTTTGACATATGTCGCTGAGATTAAGCTATCTTTTATGAAGTATATATATAATTTTCTTCCAACTATGCTTTAATTGCATCACAATCACACTAAAAACTCAGTACAAAGCGAGTCTTTAATGCTCTAGAGCAATAAAAATGTATGACATTTCATTATTGCACTGTTTTTTTTTAATCGCACCAAAAGTTGCCAATCTCAATGGATTAGCTCTATTCAGCCAGCCGATATCAATACTTTTTTTTTTCGCACTTTTTAGTTTTAATAATGAACGAGTTCTCCAAATAAGTTATGTTGTTATTTTGCATTCAAAGTTACGCTTATCTTGAATTTGTACCAAAATGGGAACACAAAAGTGTTACAATATATATACTTTTGGAATGGCTTATTTAGTAGCTTTCATTTGATACCCATATTGTTAGGACAACGAAAAGAAATTGTACCAACAACTGTTTTTAGGGGGGGGGCGCTATTATTAAAAAATAGCTGACCCCCGCGGCTTCGCTTTCTTCAACTGGCTATCTATCTACCTACCACTACCTACCCTATCTACCCTACCTACCCTACAAACAAACAACTCCTCAGCTTTATAATATTAGTATTGATGGTGAAAAAACTCCTTCGCAAATGAACAAATTTGAATACTTACCATAAAAAAAGTTTATAGTGAGTCAATCTTAAAAGATAGACATATGCTGTCCCGGACTTCTTTTTCGAACTTTTAAAGAGGAACAATTCCATTATACATGATATTTGCGTAACTTAAACCGTTTACGCAGCGCACGCAACGGAAGCTCTCAAACAGGAATACATTTTCCCGTTTCTACAACATTTTTTATTTATGCTCGACTCCTATTGGTTGTAGCGTGATGTTATATAGCCTATAACCTTCCTCGATAAATGGACTATCCAACACAAAAATATTTTTTCAATTCCAACCAGTAGTTCCTGAGAATAGCGCGTTCAAACAAACAAAAAATCTCTTCAGCTTTATTATATTAGTATAGATTATATAGCCTATGTCACTCCCACAATTGTGACAAATCCAACGACAACTTACATGTCATAATCCGTCAAGCCGTTTGGGCTGTAGAGCGTGCTATAGAAATGGACATACATACACACATACGCTCGAAAAACATCACTCCCGCAGTCGGCTAATAATAAAACCTAGACATTAAAAGCAAAAACCTGAAAGTGATATTCAACCGTAACAAACAGGAAAGGAAAAACCTGTTTTGTATAAATAAGTAGCTACAAAACATCTTACCAAAGAACTCAGTAATGTGTCGTCTTGCAACGTACAAACATGTACATTATATATTTAAATAGTACATAGATTGTTTAATATGTTTTCTGATAGTTTCGTATATTTGTTTATTTGTGTTCTCAGTGTGTACTGTGTGCAGTGTGCTTACGACCGGAATGAAGGTTGGTATATTCGTGTTATTAAGATTTTATAAAACATCGATCATCCATCGTGACATTCGTACTAATAAACTTAAGTTTCGTTAAAATAACCGTTTTAAATGAATATGACAATAATTGACAATTTGACGTACGCGATCGCGGTCGCTAAATGCATTTATGTTCAAATGTATTTTGAAGCCATGAGTATTTGAAATACTAACTACAAAATACCTCAGCGTCAGATATTTGAAATACCAATTACATATTACATTTTTAAGAGATAATTTAATTACAAATACCAAATACGTATTTGTAATTGAATTACATATTTTAATATTTATTTATATATACTTTAATGTACACCAAGATAAAAATAGTTCAAAAAGACATCTTATAACAAAAACAAACATACAACAGGCGGCCTTATCGCGATCCGCGATCTCTTCCAGGCAACCAAGAATGGAAAGAGACAGCCTGGACACAATATGGGTTTGCACTTGGTGCAAATTTTCAACAAATAATTAATTCATTATGAAAGTAGGTACTAAATACAAAAATAAAATAAAAATAGATACATAAATACATACATATAACCAATATACAGACAAGAAAACAATTCAGCTGTGTTGTTTATTCATGTTGTATAACATTATGATAACAGTGAACAGTAGTGCTCCTTCACAAGTCGCTTAAAAACAGGCAGTGATTGCGCGCGCTTTATAGTCACAGGCAATGCATTCCATAGACGAGTGGCCTGGACAGTAAAAGATTTGTCTAGGAATGTAGTGCAATAACAAGTAATTCAAATACTGTCCAACCCTGGTTACTTATAGGAAGATGATGATAACTTTAAAAATACTATTTAGTGCAACTCCATTGACAAGATAGGTACCTATAATTCGTTCTCATCTACGTGGTTTAATAATGATTTTCTGAACTCACAATTTCGTGTAATTGCACTACCAAGGTCTGTACACAAGAGATTCTCAACTATTATGTTAAATTACTTCTTCAAGAAGGGTGACAAATGCACAGCTGAAGAACTATAGGTCCATCTCACTTCTTAGCCATGTCTAGCCATGTCTACAAGCTGTTTTCAAAAGTCATCACGAATAGTCTCGCGCGCAGGTTTGACGCCAGCCGAACAAGCCGGATTCCGTAAAGGCTTCAGCACCGTAGACCACATACATACGCTGCGGCAGGTTATACAGAAGACCGAAGAGAACAACCTGCCTCTCTACTTGGAGAGAGGCAGGTTGTACTCTAGAGGCAAATGCTAACGCTCTTGACATGTCTTAACATCAGCCTAGAGCAGTCCACGGTTCTCGGCACCTCTCATCCAACTGCTACAGACAGACAGAATGACCGTTTGTCTAGAGCCTGTGGTCCTTCTGAAATGATTGCCCTCGGTAACTCATATAGCTTTCATTTTTCAGGAGAATTCTGCCAGTCAGAGGAAGGGGTGGGAAAGTGCGTGCATGTCTACAAATGTCTGTCGTCAATCCTAGATTTGAAGAAGAAGAATTACCCACCGGTATAGAAAGTTAATTTATTTCTTTAATTTTAAGTTCAGCAAAATATAGAATTCCTTAGTAGCATGCAGTTCGGGTGGGTGCAGGTACTTTTAGACACCTCTGTGTTCCCTTTGGGAGAATATAATCGTCATTTTATTATTGTATCTGTCACAGAGTGACAATTTCGCTCGTGTTCAAGCGTTTTTTGAACATAAATTATAGTAAAACTAGCTGAACCCCGCGGCTTCCCTCCCGTTTTTTTTCTTTTCCTGGAATATCTTCTAAATTGGTCCAATGTTTTAGGAGGAAATAGCCGAGGGCCAAACCCCGATTTACGACTTTTTAATTAGGATATTCAGTGGGATGTCTGCGACCGCATTTCCTCTTAATAGCCAGGTATCATCGCATGAGATCAGGTTAAACATCTGTCCATCAAGTAACGAGTTTAATGTACCTAAGGTTATTTTGACCTTCCGCAACTGAACCTGTTATTTTAAAGACGTCGCTCCACAACATCCCTCAGCTAAGCTACGCACGCATATATTATGCACTACTTCCTCCATTTTACTTGGCGAAATTACGTGGTGAAGATATAGGATCTTCACCACGTAATGCCGCCAAAGTTTGCAACAGTTTATTTAATTTACTTAGCTGTTCCTCGACGCGAGTACGAAGCTTATTTTCTGCTTTATTGATGTTTTTTGTCGGGGTTCTTAATTTTTTTAGGGTTCCACCGCGATCCGTCTGTCTCTTTCTGACTGTCTGTCTTTCCGTCTGTCACCAGGCTGTATCTCACGAACCGTGATAGCTAGACAGTTGAATTTTCACAGATGATGTAGTGCTGTTGCCGCTATAACAAACGTGACTTTTTTGCAGTTTTTTGCGATAATGGTACGGAACCCTTCGTGCGCGAGTCCGACTCGCACTTGGCTGGTTTTTATTTCATGGTTTTTAAAATACATAATATATATTAAAACCTAGAAGTAGACACGCTTCAATCGACAATCTATCGAAACACTTAATTGTGATTATGGCACGATATCTTGCGAAAAAACCCAGATACGAAAAGTAAAATGCGGATTACTTTTGAACGGCTGAACCGATTTTAAAATCAAACGTAGCTAAGAACACTTTCGACAAAGTAACCTTTCAAACGAAAAATAAAACTAAATCAAAATGCCACAGACAGACACACAGATACACAGACAAAACAAAAATATTGGACCGAGGCACGAAAGCTTGTCGTGTCTGCAGCAGATCGCAGCAACACAGCGCGTCGTGTCGTGTGTAATCAGCACAACCTCTGTCGGCATATATACGGAATGAGGATCAGCGGTGACAGGCACTTGAAGATACTCAGTATAATATAGGGTTATGTAGCAGCTTCTTAGCGTTTCCTTTTTCGGAAGGGGCCGGGAAGTTGTATGCATTATACATGTGCCATTTACGGAGTGGAAACACCACCCAGCAACAGCTGGGCTCTGCTTCCACTCCATAGTTTAATATAGATAAGATCATAGGGAGATAAGATGTAACTAGCTATAAAAGTTATATTTATTATTAGAATTACGGGGCGACATCGTCATTGTTGACAGAGTCCCCTTAAATAAAGATAAAAAAAAAAAAAGTTGACAACTAGGCAGTTGATGACGTATTCAAACGATTTTCTTGATGTTTTCAGATATGCTCATTCCAAAGTAGGGAACCTGTTATATGTTGCGTGGACTGCGAATTGGTTAATGACACGAGGTAAGCACCTTCCATACTTGTTTTACTAATACATAAAATTATAAACATGTAGATTGTTCTCCCTGTGTTAGCCACTCTGGGGCCCTCTTCTCTGCGAGAGGAAGTGGGCCGTATCTAACATGTTAATGGAGTTACTTAAGAATCAGACATATGATATAAATTTATTTCAGAAATGCAGTCGTTGACAGTGCAGGAGGAATATATTTTAGAAGCGGCCAAAAGGCGAGAGATAGTAAGTTATACACCAAAATTTTCCTTCGAATTAAAATACTATCAAGTATTCAATCGCATGCTGGTAAACAAGCAGACGCAAACACAGTTGAAAAGATAATTGACATATATCCGTCTTCGCAGGAACAATCGAGTATTTATGTCTCCTCTTCAACATCCTATTTAACCCTACGTATCCTGGATACCAGCGCTTATACTTTACTAGCCCTGCCGATGTCCAGTATAGATCCCACCTTAGACATCACCTAAACTTCTCCTCCCACAATACTAATTTCTATACCCACTCCTTCTCTGTTCATGCAGTACGACTGTGGCACTCACTTCCTCCTAAAATCTGTGACTTCCAAAATACATCCTTAAAAGAAACAGGTCGAAGAATATTACCTCTTCACCATCTTGTAAATTTATATAATTACTAGCCAGTGGCTTCGCTCGCGTACGCCTTTGTACTATTTCAGACTATGATCTATATCTGTGCCAAATTTTATCCAGATCCGTTCAGTCATCATCATCATCATCTTCCTGCCCTTATTCGTTACTTGGGGTCGGCACAACACGTTTGCTTCTGCCATACCGTCCTGTCCCCTGTCACGCTATCACTGACTCCCTTTTCTTTCATATCACTCCTCACACAGTCCATCCATCTTTTCTTAGTCCTTCCTCTCCCTCTCCATCCATCCACATTTATATTCATAACTCTCTTAATAACATGCGTTTCATCCCTCCTCATCACATGACCATACCAGGACAAACGGTTTCGTTCTGTCGTTCTGGCGTAATTGAGTCACAAACATACATCCATTCAAACTTTCACACTTATAGTATTATTAAGATTATATGTATATATTTTATCTACTACTAGCTGTCCCACGCGGCTTCGCTCCCGTCAATTGGTTACGTACCTACCCTATCCTA
This sequence comes from Orthosia incerta, assembly GCA_948252205.1. Lineage (NCBI taxonomy): Eukaryota > Metazoa > Arthropoda > Insecta > Lepidoptera > Noctuidae > Orthosia > Orthosia incerta. The sequence goes on along the minus strand of OX411769.1, from coordinate 15,838,572 downwards.
CCTACCCTACGCTACACCTACCCTACACCTACCCTATACCTACCCTACACCTACCCTACACCTACCCTACACCTACCCTACACCTACCCTACACCTACCCTACACCTACCCTACACCTACCCTACACCTACCCTACACCTACCCTACACCTACCCTACACCTACCCTACACCTACCCTACACCTACCCTACACCTACCCTACACCTACCCTACACCTACCCTACACCTACGCTACACTTACCCTACACCTACGCTACACTTACCCTACCTACCCTACATACATGATTGCATAACTGAAACCGTTTACGCAGCGTACGCAACGGAAGCCCTCAAAAAGTAATATTCTTTCCCGTTTTTGCAACATTTTTCATTTATGCTCCGCTCCTATTGGTCGTAGCGTGATGTTATATTAGTATTATAGTGTAGAAGATATATGTAGTTAAGGTATATGAGTAATTTATAAATAATTAGTTAAGTTATATAGTTTTTAGTATATTTTAAGCTTCCTGATATCTTTCTACACACTGTGTCTTGATGTCTTCGTCTATCATTCAACTTTCCTGTCGCAGGTCTGCTGGAAGAATTTTTTAATAGAAATTAATAACTTCCAGCTACTACTGGATGTAATGTCATAATAGGGTACCGTACATGTTTAAGGTACAGAACCTAAAAACATCGATAATGTTAGCTACATTTCAGAATGTATCGAGCATCTTACCTACCTGCCCGTCCCGTGCGAGACCAATGGGGTGGAGCGAGTGTGGGATCGCCAGAGGCAGTGCCACGCGTTTGAGACTACCTTCAAAACCGTTGTGGTGGGCGGTCACGATGCTGAGAGATCCCGGTATCCGCATATGGTAAGACTGCTCTTAGACTGTAGACAAGTGTATTTTTTTCAATTAAAGTGATTGGTAAAATGTCAAAAATGTGTGATAGAGCTATCGAAATTTCAAGCCCCTTTCCTGATCATCATCATCATCATATCAGCCGAATGACGTCCATTGCTGGACATAGGACTCTCCCAAGCGTCGCCACATTAACCGGTCCCGTGCATCCCACATCCAGCGGATCCCCGCAACCTTCACCCATCGGTCCACCTGGTGGGAGGCCTTCAAACGCAACGTCTTCCAGTTCGCGGTCGCCACTCCAGAACCTTTCTGCCCCATCGGCCATTCTTGATGGCGTGATGCAATTCGATTTATATCACACCGATAAACGATGTTTACTAAACGAAATTGCAAGTATGTTCACATGGACACAATGCGATGTAATTCGACCATTACACACTTGCATTTTTCTTACAAAATAACGGTCTCATGTTATCAAACCGTGTAATAAAATCATAAATTTGTCAAAGTTATGGTTAAAAAGGTTTAAGGGTTTGAACGTGGCCGCGCCATTGAAACGCGGCGAACCGCGCGGCCACGGAGATCTTTAAAACTAAGCGTTGCAGAAATCTGAAATTTACGTAAATTGAATTTGTAAAAAAAAAATATATAGAAAAACATCCTAGTTTTATATTTTAGGAGCTCTAAGACTGGCCGTTATCGCCGATATCTCGCAGGCAGACTGCATGAAAGTCGAGTTTATGCCACAGAAAATACTACCAGGATTATTCTTCGTCTTTTCGAATCGATGGCAAACACTGTTTATTTTGGGCCCAGTAGGTGGCCACCCCAATTGCGGCGTCTTTGGCGAGCGTTAGATATTCCAAAGTGAAAGTGTATGGGCACTTGGACGCGAGAGGTTGCCATCGTCGATCGCCTCCACGCGGACACGGCGGTGCTCCGCCCAAACGGGACAGACCCCCACCGTGTCCTCCGGGCGATACACAGAATATTGACCCCTGGTGTTTCCTCCCACCTTATTCTGAACAGGAACCTCCCGAAACAGCTGTGTCCGGTGAGGACCTGCGTCAGGAGGAAGGTGAAGACGCCGTGGCGCCTCTCAAGCCGCTTCTCAAAGAGGGGCCTTATCGCCGCAATTGTGGCGTGCCCAACCGAATATTGCCTAGCTATCTTATAGTAAGCAGAGCTAGTCAAAATACAAGCTTTGCTTTAATTAAAATACAAATTACAAAATACTATCTCGCATGTATTTAAAATAAAATATATGTATAATAATTCGTGTATTTGAAATACTAAATAAAGTATTTTTATTTGAAATACAAATTACAAAATACAATCGATCATCCATCGTGACATTCGTACTAATAAACTTAAATAATACAAAGATGTTTTGTGAAAATCCCCGTTGAAATGAAAATGACAACTAACAAGTTACTTGACTTGACTTACGCGGTCGCCATTTTGCTTACGAAAGTTATTTAGCGCTATTTTCTGCAGAACGCACCCATTAATAAGATCGCTAAATGCATTTATGTTCAAATGTATTTTGAAGCCATACGTATTTGAAATACTAACTACAAAATACCTCAGCGTTAGGTATTTGAAATCATCATCATCATTTCAGCCGAAAGACGTTCACTGCTGGACATAGGCCTCCCCCAAGCGTCGCCACATTGACCGGTCCCGTGCGTCTCGCATCCAGCGCCTTCCCGCAACCTTAACCAGGTCATCGGTCCACCTAGTGGGAGGCCTTCCAACGTATCGTCTTCCGGTTCGCGGTCGCCATTCCAGAACTTTTTGGCCCCATCGGCTATCCGTTCTGCGAGCTATGTGCCCTGCCCACTGCCACTTAAGTTTGGCAATTCTTCGGGCTATGTCGGTAACCCTGGTTCTCTTGCGGATCTCCACATTTCTGATTCGATCACGCAAGCAAACTCCGAGCATAGCCCTCTCCATTGCCCTTTGAGTGACTGTAAGCTTCCTGAATAGGCCCATTGTAAGCGACCACGTCTCAGAGCCATATGTCATCACTGGCAATACACAATGGTCATAGACTTTCGTTTTGAGACACTGTGGTAAGTTGGACGAGAAGATACCGCGCAACTTCCCGAACGCTGCCCAGCCGAGTGGGATTCGACGGTTGACCTCTTTCTCGCAGTTGGTCCTACCCAATTGGATCGTTTGTCCCAGGTAGACATAGTCGCCCACAACTTACAAGTGGGTGTAACATGGGCATTCATCGTGACCTTGGTTTTGTCCATGTTCATTTTAAGACAAAGACAAAGATATTTTATTTCAAGTAGGCCAGCAAGCGGCACTTTTGAACGTTACATTAAAGTTTACAAAATAATAATAGTTGATTCTACCGTGCATTCGGAAAGTAGCTTGTAATGGAGAAGAATGCACAAGAAACTCCATACTTACTCTTTTTAAAAAAAAAACTTTTTACAATATTTAGGTACATAAGTACATACCTTGATGAATGAAATTGAGTTTATACAATACAAACATATTTATACAGTCTTCAGAAGGTTCAACAATACTTCAAAACAATAATGTTCTGCATATCACTTGTTTTTGCGCGCTAGTGGATGTGGAGCAGGATTAGCATTTAGCTAAGCATTTTTATCACTGATGTAATCCCCCAACTTATAATATGCCAGCCTGCATAGTGTGCGTTTATACAAGTTTTAAATTTCGTCTCATTCAGTTCAAGAATGTGAGGCGGAATTTTACTGTAACATTTTGTACAGTACCCCATGAAAGATGAGGCTACTTTAGCCAGTCTGAAACCTGGTTGAACTAATTGGTCCCTATTTCTAGTAACATAATTATGTCTGTCGCCGTTTTTACTAAAAAGATGTAAATTCTTTCTCACGTACATGATGTTTTCATAAATATATTGACAAGGAACCGTCCCTTTTAAGTCCTTAGTAATTAAGACCCGAAGAAGTATTTGAAATACCAATTACAAATCGCATTTTTTAGAAGTAATTGAATTACAAATACCATATACGTATTTGTATTTCAATTACGTATTTTAATAACAAGTAACTCAAATCCTGCCCAACCCTGCTAGTAACTAAAGTTTAATGTCCCACTACAGGGCAACGGTATTACTCTCCTTTTGCCATACATCTCTGTTGTTTAGTGTTATTCTGTAAATCACTCGGAGAGCAGTGGTGGCCCAGTGGTAGCGGCCGTGACTTACAAGTTGTAGGTCGTGAGTTCGAACCCAGGCAGCACTTTACTTTGTGTAAATTATTTCATCACCACTGCTCTCAAAACGGTGAAAGAAAACATCGTGAGGAGACTGGCATGTCCTAGAACCAAAAATTCGAAGACATGTGTCATTCACCAATCCGCACTAGGCCCGCGTGGCCTGTGTCCCAGCAGTGGGAACATTAAAAGGCTGATGATGATGATGATGTAAATCACTCACCGTGAAAACTTACGTGACGTGAGCAGTCAATCCACTAAATATAGTTGGAATCACAATTCACTTCCAGCTTATTTCATCCAAGTTTTCACGATTAGATGGCGACGACAGTGTTTTCGGTAGCGGTACAATCTACTCGTAGCTTGTCCGGCCACCTTCGGTGGGTAATATCTACTGAAAAACTAGCCTTTGTGTATATTTCAGGCGCTGTTAGGTTACGGCAATGACGAAGACTCAGCTCAGTGGCTGTGTGGAGGATCATTAATAAGTGAGAGATTCGTCTTAACTGCGGCTCATTGCATCTCGGAGACTGTCATGTAAGTAAGTCTCTGTGTTTTATTTCTGTTGCGCTATATCTGCTTCAATGTGTGCCTCTTATGTATAATGTAAGCCGCCTTATGATCTGTGTTCCTAGGGTAAAAGCCGGCTAGTTGCCACACTTTTTGAAATCACTCTATAAATCTCTCAGTACAAAAAGCAAAAATCTTTAACATTAAAATTAGAAGTAAATTAGAAATTTACCATGTTTACTCATTGTTGCCAGTTTCTGATATTTGGATCGAAGCACCATGATCACGGATAAACCGTGATCATGGTGCTTAGGTACTACCTACTATATTAAGCTAAAAAGTCTGCCTTTGTACCTTTTGTTCATGATGTCTACATGTTTTTTTTTTAATATTTACCAATATGTACTATAAGGATCAAAAGTGCAGTCACTCTCTACCAAACAGAAAAGGCATTATTTTTTTAGGCAGCAGAATTTCAACTTTACGCGGTTCATAGGAATAATCTATTCTTTAATTTCTATACAAAATATTAAATCAGTTGTGAATAATTTAACTTCTACAAAAACTAGCCATTTGAGTTTTGGGAGAGTATGACTGCACTTTTGACCCTTGACTATACCTACTATAATTAATGAATTATATATATATATATATATATTTAATTTAAGTATGATGATTTTAATTAAATTTGTTGGCACTTTTATTATTCGGGAATTGAATTTGTGATTGCATTTTTCATGTAGATGTGTTTTAGAGAATTCGAATGTTATACTAAAACTAACCTAATTTTAAGAACAAAACTAACGTAAATGTTGAACAAATAATTTATTTTGTATATTTAACCCGTTTACTGTACATGCGGCGTTAGTCTGTTGCACTTGCAAATGTATGTCTTTCAATCGCAATGTATTTTATGTGTGTAAACAATTGTTGGTTAACCTAACAAATAAATAACTAAATCTGATGCGGAGCCAAGGTGAGGAGGGACTCCAGTACCACGGTTAAATATTGCCAGTTTTGGAGGGTATTTTGAAGCAATCAAATTGACTCTTCTTAATCTAAGTTGCAATCATTCGCAATTCCTAGCACTTAAGGTGTTCCAAAAAGTTATTCACAAAACCTAAAATAAAATCTGTCGTTGTAAAATACCTTCGTATTTAATGTATTGACACTTTTGACTAGATTTACTTCTTGATCACCCTTTCTTGGCCAAATTACTCTTTCTGTAAGACATTGAATACTTCTTAGTCGAAACTTCAAACCCAGAATTTGTCCTTTTATGAATAAAATAGTCAAGTTTCTCCACAGAGGACCAGTTCGCTTCGTTGCCATGGGCATCTTGAAGCGGTCAGACCCTGAGGAGCTGTGGCACATTTACAACGTGAGGCGGGTCATCGCACATCCGGAGTACCGGGCTCCTTCCAAGTATCATGACATCGCGTTGTTGCAGACTACTAAATCGTGAGTTTTTGTAGTTACCTAGTTGACCTTTTTATCATCCAGTGAAAACTTCCAACGTACACTCTGAAGTTGGCTCTGCGAACCATTGCGCAAGAAACAGTTTGTCATCGAGTATACTGCATAGAGTAAGCGAGATAGGATGATGCGACAAACGTAAGCGAGTGAAAGAGGCAGTTATACAATGCTATCTTCACCTTCAACATTGACACAAAAATGGCAACTGCGCAGGGTTTTGCAGCCAACTTCAGAGACACAAATATCCGCTGTGAGAATTATATGTTTGGTTGTTTGCGACTCTTTCTCTCAAAAACTAATCAACTGAGTTTCACGAAACTTTACAGTAATATAGCTCACACATCAGAATAACATACAGGCTTTTAGGGGAAGTAGAAATTCCACGCAGGTGGAGCGGCTAGTATTTCCTATTCATAGATGACTCAATTATTTATTCGTGTTAATAAACAAGTTCTGAAAAAGTTCACTCCTTATTTTATCAGTTTGTTATTTTTTAATGAAAATAATTTAATTTCTGATAACTTTTTTTAAAATCTATTATAGGCTCGCGCTTGACCACTATCTCACCGGATGGTATGCGATGATGTGGTCTATGATAGAGCACGCTTGCCTAGAAGTAACCTATTCACTCATGACTTAAGGGCCTACATACGCTTTAGTGCCGTAAAACGGCAACTTTCTAAAGCATACTCCTTAGTAACGGCTAGGTTAAAAGGTTTGAAAAAATATATATTTATTACTGATTCATGTACATAATTTTGAACGGTTTTTACGTGTAACTAATAGTTTTACTTTAAAAAAAAATTAACAACACAATAATTTTTCAACTTTTGGAAACTCCTCCAAAACGTTGTAAAAATATTCTGTGTAAAAATATTTGTACCCAGAAAAATTGATGGCTGGTATTTCTTCATAACTAACATAGCATATGTAAATCAAATAATATTTTGCAAACAAATATGTTCAAAAGGAGGTTCAATTTTGATATTTTGGCATCGAGCGGGCGCACGACCAGTACTGCGTTAGCATTGGGGTGTATATATCACCTTAAAGACTTCTAGATTGTAGCTGTCGGGAAACACAGACTCTGGCAGGGAATTCCACTCCTTAGCTGTATGCATAGTAAAAGTATCCAAATGTTTAGTGCGTATGGTTGGGATGTCAACCATGTACCGATGGCGCATCGCCGTACGTCTTGTAGTCCGATGATGAAACGGGCTGGGCGGAATTAGATTATGCAATTCCATCGCACACTCCCCGAAATGTAATCGATAAAAGACCGACAAGCTGGCAACTCGGCGACGATGTTCAAGGTTCTTTGACTTAACCAGTGCCTCATCGCCGATGATCTTACTTATACGTCTTTGTTCCAGTGTGGTATTCAGTAAGCATGTATTCCCAGCATGTTTGGACTTCCACGGCGGTGATTTGACACTAGCATTCGCAACGGGCTGGGGCAAACTCGGCAAGAACAGACCGCTTGCTGATAATCTACAAGAGGTGAGGAGACCATTACTTGAGAAATTATCCGGCGAAGATCTTGCAAACTGCGAGGGTTTTACTGGAATATCAGCACTGCGTTTCTTGAAATAAAGTCGAAACTAGTATAACCTGAGATGCGCCCTTATGCACGCATTGATATAAAAAAACGTTTTCGCAAAATGGCTTAGTAGGCGTTTCGGCCGATGAGTTTCGCCCGATCTGGCCGAAACAGGAATTTCATTATTATTAAAAGAAAATTGCAAAACGGCCTCCATACAGGGATAGATTAGTAGTTCAACAATGCAAATAATTTTATTTTGAACAGATAGATTTACTCGTTTTTTCATGATATCTAGACAGCCAAAGGTCTGTTTATAAAATTTCGCGCGCTCGGTTTAGTCCTAAATCATTATACATTTACCTACAAATTTGCAAAAGTGTGCATCTATCTCTTCCGCACGTGTTGTCGGTTGATATAAAATGCATTTTAACCTCGCGCACAAAATAGTTCGTGCCGTCGACTAGTGTACCCTTAATAAAATAAAATCAATTAATAGTACGTGATTCGGAACGCAGCGAAGTACTTAGTAAAATCTTGGTTGCGTGCCTCAATGGCACGGGAAAGACCTTAAATATACACAAAGATGTGAACCTGGATATCGATGATATTATAAACATTTTCGCGAAAATGAAAAGTAAGCTTGAATTTGTAATTTAAGGTTACACTAGTCGAAAATTCTTCCATACAAACGTAGTCTAGGGATTATTCCACTGTTTGACGATGTACGTTCAAAATAAAAAGTGATATCAATTTGTCTCATCATTATCTAGCCCTGTATGGAAGCGAAAAAGTAAAAAAAGAAAATATTTGAAAGTTATGAGCGTCGAAAGTTCCACATTTCGACACTAATTATAACGCATTTTTGGGCGCAAATAAATACCATAAGAAGAATTTCAACAATGCATATAATTTTATTTTGAACAGATAGATTTAGTCGATTTTTCATGATATCTAGACTGCCAAAGGTCTGTTTATAAAATTTCGCGATTATAAGGTTTCGTCCTAAATCATTATCCATTTCGGTTCAAATTTGCAAAAGTGTGTATTCGTAAGCGAACTAGCTTCCTACTGCTCATCATAGCATCTATCTCTTCCGCACGTGTTGTCGGTTGATATAAAATGCATTTTAACCCCGCGCACAAAATAGTTCGTGCCGTCGACTAGTGTACCCTTAAGCAAGCACCTAAATAAAATTATATAATGTAAAATGTACTATACTACCGTTTAACTTAATTTGATAACCTTTAAAGTTGAAACCATTTCATCAAAATCGGTTCAGTAGTTTAGGGTGACACTGTGATGTGCAAACAAATACATATTTTCTTTTGTCATTTTCGTGAGCGAACAAAGTAACATTTACATTTACTAGTGTTCGCCCTACGACTTTGGCCACGTGCAAATATACACTACACAAAATCTTGGTCAGGGCATCATATATTTTGTAAACATCTCCATTGTAGGAATGCACAAAATCGATCTTGAGCGAAATCATACTCCGACTCGCACTTGGGCTATCTTCGGGTGGCTGTGACCACAAGCTTTTTGCAGGACTGGATCCGCGCCTGCGCCCATATAATTTGAATCTCGGAAACGGCTCCAAGGAATTTCATGAAATTTAGTATGCAGTGGGTTTCGAGGACGATAAATCGATCTAGCACGGTTTCATTTTTAGAAAACGTCGTTTTCTCTTTTTCCACCCGAGCAGAGCTCGGTGGCCCAGGTACTATTAATAAAGAATACAAATTAAAAGAATTAATCATCATCATCATCATCATATCAGCTGAAATACGTCCACTGCTGGACATAGGCCTCCCCCAAGCGTCACCACATTGACCGGTCCCGTGCGTCTCGCAACCAGCGGAGCCCTGCAACCTTCACCAGGTCATCGGTCCACCTGGTGGGTGGCCTTCCAATGCAACGTCTTCCGGTTCGCGGTCGCCACTCCAGAACCTTTCTGCCCCATCGGCCATCCGTTCTGCGAGCAATGTGCCCTGCCCACTGCCACTGAAGTTTAGCAATTCTTCGGGCTATGTCGGTAACCCTGGTTCTCTTGCGGATCTCAACATTTCTGATTCGATCACGCAAGGAAACGCCGAACATAGCCCTCTCCATTGCCCTTTGAATGTAATAAATAATATAAAAAGGGAAATTATTTACCGAGGGAAAAATATACTGAATGGGTGACTATTATACTAAGTAAGTAACTATTTATCCGGTTTGAGTAATACCTTTTAAGAGATTTTTGTGAGCTGCGGTAATAATATTGTTACATACTTTAATTGTATTTGGGGTTCTATTTTTTCTATTTTAGCATATTATTCTTTTGAAAATAGCTGAACAACTATCGAGGCGACATCACTGTGCAGTGCGGGAGATCGGGTTTATTCGTGTTCAAGAGCGAGCGAAGCGAGCTCGGGAACTTAGCGCACCCCGACAAGGATAGGTTAGGTTCGAAGGGGATGACGAGAGCTGAGCTCCCGTCATCTCCTTCATGTTAGGTTACTTTAGACCCTGCAGACAGAAAAAGGAGCCCTGTCGACAAACTTATATTTTCAAGTCGCTGTTTTAAACATTTGTATTCGCCCACGGTTTGTCGCCCACTTAGTATTTCAGTAAGCCATATTCAGTATTTTTTACACCTTTAATTTGATTTTTTTGTCGCTCGTTTAAATACTATCCATTTAAAAATTAGAAATAATTAATAGAATGTCATAATTAGTAAAAATAAAAATAAATATGTCGTGCAAATGTAAACATTCAGTATCATGAAATCTTTTTGCCATTTCCAGGTGAGCCTAGTAAAGTTCTCTACAGAGGACTGTCTGAAGAACTTTCCTCCGCACAGACTCTTGAAAGAGGGGTACAACGCGAACACGCAGATGTGTTACGGAGATGAAAACCAGCCCAAGGATACTTGTGAGGTAATTATGAATGTAGTTCGCTTGGCAGTCAACTAAACCATAACTTAAACTATTCGCTATGGGAAAAAGACGTTTTTAAGGTTCCGTACACAAAGGGTAAAAACGGGACCCTATTACCAGCGGTGTCTCATCTCATACAAAGAAACCGTGCCGACCATACAGGGATAGATTAGTAGTTCAACAATGATATAAGAAGTACCAAAGACACCGGCTCCCGAATCGAAAGGATATTGCACTTTTTAGTGTTTTGCTTTTGAAGTCTGTTTATTTTTATGTAAAAATGTTTTTTTTTTGGAAATTTATTTTCATACCTGCCATTTACAAACAGAAACAAAAGGTGAAGTTCAGTAGTTTCTGCTTACTTGGGAATGAGGAAAAGCCGTATGAAAAAAGTAAAGAAAGAAAAAGTATTTAATTACCACAAAACGACATACAAACATTACATTACAAGAACAAGAACAGTGGTATAAGTGCCCGGCACGTAAGTTGGCAAGGTTTTGGGGAAGTGGGGGTAAGTTCGCGCATATTCCGCGAACTGACCAATCACCATATTGTTTGAACGGAACGTGGACGCGACACGATTGGTCAGTCGATCCTTGCGTCAACTAACCAACCAATCGCGCGCTCGGAACGTTCCTAATCGTTCCCCGCGCCCCGCTTCACTACCAAAGATACCTAAAAACCGATTTCTGCGTATCTAACGACTCTTGCAACTTACTTACTTGCGGGGGATTTATAGTAGTTTATTTTTTATTTTTATCTTTTGTTTGGTCGAGTTTTAATTGAGTATGCTAAGATGGTTTGGAGGATGAATGAAAGGGGACTAAAGAAACTTAATTATTCACTAGGCAGACGTGAATGGAAACGCCGGTAGTGTACGCTCTATAAGACATACATAGACCTTATAGGTGCTGTTCTTTAGAAAGGCCAGGTGTGCAGTACTCCGCGGCGGGTTAGCGGTGAGTGCTAGCGCGTTCCCGTGTTCCTGCCATAAGCGGCACAGGAGGACACCGTGGAGTTTTAGTGGGTTAGAGTCCCACATAACTGCTCTATGTCCCCGTGGTAGGGCAGTATGCATGAGCATTTCTCCAAGATAAAAAAAAAAAAAAAGTTGCGCAATACTCAAACCAGCGTGCGAGTATGACTAGATGTGTGAACGTGACTGAAGCAAATGAAGTATGTAAGGTTCGTAGCAGGTGGCGTTCTGTAGTTTCTGCCTACTCCCGTGGGAAAAAGGCTTGAGTTTATGTATGTATGTATGGTTAGATTTCTGCACGTTGTAAAGCCACGGCCTCTGTGTCCAGGATGACGTGGGTGGCTGATTCTTGGGCGTTAAAGCAGCCCCTGCAAAGTGACTTGTCTGTGACGCCTATGTTGAAAAGATGTTTGGTAAAAGATAATTAGAAAAATCAAAAAATCCGACTGCTTAAAAAAAAGCGAACTAAAAAGACGTAAACAAGAAGAAAATCATGCTGTGCAGCCGGAGGATAGGTACATATTCGTGAGTTGGCTGACCAAAACCAGATGTATCCTCCGACTGCACAGCATGATTTTTAGAATTTAGTACATTTAAACTTATAAGTGTTATATATTATTGAAATCACCTCATAAAATTCTTCTTTTGATACTCCACACGATGGGTACGAAAGAAAAAAAAATTTGGTCCTCCACATTAAGGCGCCCAAAAGCCGCCATTTTTCTATTTTACAATTTTAATGTTGCCAGTAGCACTCGTTGCAGCGTTAAGACGAATAGATTGTCGTAAGAATCATCAAAATCGGACAACGCGTTTGGTCTCTAGAACGGCACATAGGAACAAACATACATACATAGACTGTTAAACACATTACCCTTCTTCGGCAGGTGTGGCCCGTAATTTTCACATACATAGACTGTTAAACACATTACCCTTCTTCGGCAGGTGTGGCCCGTAATTTTCACATACATAGACTGTTAAACACATTACCCTTCTTCGGCAGGTGTGGCCCGTAATTTTCACATACATAGACTGTTAAACACATTACCCTTCTTCGGCAGGTGTGGCCCGTAATTTTCACATACATAGACTGTTAAACACATTACCCTTCTTCGGCAGGTGTGGCCCGTAATTTTCCCTATGAATATATAATCGTGTGTGTAAGTGATTTTAATATAAAACTATCTTCTTTCCTCCTCAGGGCGACAGCGGCGGCCCTCTCCAAGTTACATCACAGATCTCCAAATGTCTGCACTCAGTGATAGGCGTGACGTCGTTCGGACGCGCGTGCGGCTACGCGGGAGACGCCGGCATGTATACGCGCGTCTACCACTACGTGCGTTGGATTGAGAACATCGTGTGGCCGGGGAATTATTGATGAATACATGCTTTAATGTTTTTAATTTGTTTCATTTTCCATTCAGTATTCATTATCCACGAGAACGGTCTATGTGGCGACACTGGCGACACTTGGGGGAGGCCTATGTCCAGCTGTGGACGTCTTTCGGCTGAAATGATGATTCATTATGAAGTCGCCCAAGGGCGGATCCAGGCTTTTTTCTGGGAGGGGCACAAGGGGCGGACGGGCAAAAAATTCAACAATAACAGTCTTCCTGTATTTCTACAAGTTCAAGTATGTATAAGAAGGTTTATGAAAGACAAGAGTGTATGTTCTTTCTGTTCACCATCATTATCATATCAGCCGAAAGACGCCCACTGCTGGACATAGGCCTCCCCCAAGCGTCGCCACATTGATCGATCCCGTGCGTCCCGAATCCAGCGGATCCTCGCAATCTTCACCAGGTTATTAGTCCACCTGGTGGGAGGCCTCCGGTTCGCGATCGCCACTGCAAAACTTTACTGCCCCATAGGCCATCTGTTCTGTGAGCAATGTGCCCCGCCCACTGCCACTTAAGTTTGGCAATTCTTCGGGCTATGTCGGTAACCCTGGTTCACTTACGGATCTCTACATTTCTGATACAATCACGCAAGGACATTCCAAGCCTGGCCCTCTCCATTGCCCTTTGGGTGACTGTAGGCTTTCTGATAAGGCCCATTGTGAGCGACCACGTCTCATAGCCATAGGTCATAACTGGTAACACACACTGGTCATAGACTTTCGTCTTGAGACACTGTGTTAAGTTGGACGAGAAGATACCGCGCAGCTTCCCGAATGCTGCCCGGCCGAGTAGGATTCAACGGTTGACCTCTTTCTCGAGGTTGAACCTGCCTAGCTGGACCTTTGTCCCAGGTAGACATGGTCGTCCACGGCTTCGGCTGTGAAGTCACCGACCTTGATAGAAGTGGGTGCGACATGGGCGTTCAACATCACCTTGGTTTTGTCCATGTTCATTATTGGACCCACTCTTTCGGCAGCTCTACTGAGGCCATCGAGCGTTGTACTGAGGTCCTCCATGGTCTCCATGAAAGCTTTATCATCGGCGAACCGAAGGTGAGTGATGTGCTCGCCGTTAACGTTGATGCCTAGCCCTCTCCAGTCCAGAACCTTGAAGACATCCTCCAGTGCAGCGGTGAATAGTTTATTTCTGTTATTTTATTCATATATTTTAACAACTCTGATAATTTGATTTGCTTCTGAGTATATACTGTGATGGCATCTCCACAGTATACAAAATACCGTCGGGGGGGGGGGGGGTGCCCCCCCCTCTTATATCCACCCTTGACGGCATGTATACGCGCGTCTACCACTACGTGCGCTGGATTGAGAACATCGTGTGGCCGGGGAATTATTGATAAATATATGCTTTAAAGTTTTCAATTTGTTTCATTTAATATTCATCTGCCATGCCGATCCTTTTCCTAACCATGCAGGGGTTGGTTTTAACCCGTTACAACCGGACATAAAAAGTTTCGATATACGATACAGGTTCTATTTATAGAGTAATAAGGAACCCAAGAAAAATACTGAAAAAAGTCGTAAAACTTGGTTTTCCTGAAATCATCATTGACAAGGTACTGTACTGCACTGAGCGGGTCGCACTCGCAACTTGTTATATGTTTTTTTTTAGGAAGGATTAGATCATGCATGAGGTATGGTTGTCGGTTGCCTTCCGCGAAGCAAGTTATGGTAAGCGCTAGATTTTTTCAAAGTTATAGGTATGGGCTCTATATTAGAGCGCTCGGCGAATGTGGTGGGGTGATTTGCACATGTTTATATATGTATTCACGCATAAAATTACTAAGTGAGATTTGAACTAATTATTTGTTTTTATGTAATTTAAATTTTGTGAAGAATGGATATTTAAATAGCTAACTTTAACACAGTGCGGTTTAGGCACATTAGCGTATCATCATATTAATAAATGCTTATTCTTTAATAACGGATATAAATATGTCACTAAATTAAATATTGAAAGAAAGAATAATACAATTTTATGTAAGTTTTTCGTGCTTACCTCGTTGACACATTTTTCGGCATTGTGGGAAGCCTTCCAACGTTGTGCCTTCCGTTACGCGATCGCCACTCTAGAACGTTTAAACCTCGCTCTGCGAAAAATGTGCTTTGCCCACTGCCACTTAAGTTTGGCAATTCTTCCTCTCAAAATATAAAATGAAACAACACTGAAATTTATAGCATCTATTTTAATGTTACTCCTTCCACACTTCGCTCTCGATCCAGCCTATGTAGTGGTAGACGCGCGTGTACATGCCGGCGTCCCCCGCGTAGCCGCACGCGCGTCCGAACGATGTCACGCCTATCACTGTGTGCAGACATTTGGATATCTGTGACATCACTTGTAGGGGACCGCCGCTGTCGCCCTGTGGAAATCCATACTATAGTAGAATAATCTTTAAATAGTATAAAAAACGTCGCTGTCTGCCTCTGTCTGTTTCTTCGCTTACTTCTTCTAAACGCGCGCAAGCCTAGCTGTCAGACTTGGCCTAGGTGTCAGAGTTGGTCTGGCTGGCAGAATGGACCAAGCTGTCACAGTTGGCCTCTCTGTCAGAGTTAGTCTGACTGGCAGAATCACTGACTTATAAACCTATGGACTTGCCATACCTACGAAATTAGCGTGCATACCTACAAAAATCGGGCAATTAAGATGGCTGCCCATTTGCACTGACTTATAACCTCATTGGCCCATTTGCAACTGTTTGACAGCACAACTACACAGATAAACGTATATATACCGCACACAACTATCAATTTTTTCGGCAATCAACATGGCGACCGGTCACGCATAGACATGATTTTGACGTCACTCAAAAGTGTTACCAAGTTTAGTCCTTGACAAACATTTAGATGTCTCTCTTTTCATATGCAGCTCTTGGTTAGTTAAAAAGAGACAAAACGCTTTTTGACATGCGTGTGTCGATATTATAGATATTTGTATAACTATTCTTCATATAGTAGAATATGCCGTCTCCATAGTTTTCCTACCTCATTGGGCAGAATGGACCAAGCTGTCACAGTTGGCCTCTCTGTCAGAGTTAGTCTGACTGGCAGAATGGGCCTAGCTGTCATAGTTGTCAAAGTTGACCTAGCTGACAAACCGATATGGCTTTCAAAGTCGACCAGGCTGTCAAAGTCGAACTGGCTGTCAGAATGGGCCGGACTGTCAGAATCGGTATAATATTTGCCGCTACATCATAATATGCATAAGTCATGTTATACCTCGCAAGTATCCTTAGGCTCGCTCTCATCGCCGTAACACATCTGCATGGTAGCATTGTAGCCTTGCCTCAAGTGTCGGTGCTTGCGCGGTGGAAAGCTCTTCAGACACCTTTTCTCAGAGAACCTCTGCAGATATACCTGGAAAAGAAGTATTTAAAACAGTTATAGAGCCGATTCTTCAATCTCCAGATGATCTTCGAACAGGAACCGTGCCTTTTTCGGGATAAAAAGTACTGTATGACAACCAAAACAGTGATAGGATCTTAATTGTGAAATATTTTTTTAAATCGCAACAGTTAATAAAAGATTCAACATCATCCCTTACGCACAGAACGTTTTGGGGACTCTTTTATTATGCGTACAGCTAAGAAGTGGCATTCCCTGCCGGAGTCTGTGTTCCCCGATAGCTACAATCTAGGGCTCTTTAAGTCAAGAGTGAATGGCTTTTTACTAGACATGCGTGCTTCACCGTCGACCACATCATCGCTTACCATCAGGTGAGATAGTGGTCAAGCGCAAGCCTATTGATAATAATAAAAATAAAAAAAACATCAAATCAGCCAAAATACGTCCACTGTCCACTGCTAGACTGAGGTATACCCCAAGCGTCGCGACATTGACCAGTCCCGTGCGTCTCGCATCCATTGGATTCCCACCACTCTCACCAGGTCATCTGTCCACCTGCTGGGAGGCCTTCCGTAGACGTAGCGTCTTCCGGTTCGCGCGATAACTTTTCGGTCTCATCGACCATCCGTTATTCGAGCAATGTGCCCTGCCCACTGCCACTTAAGTTTGGCAACTTATTTATTGAAACTTCATATACAATAGTGGTACATAGCGGACTTAATGCCAATATGCATTCTCTACCAGTCAACCTTAGATTCAACAAAAAAAAAAAACAATTCTTCTGGCTATGTCGGTAACCCTGCTTTTCTTGCGGATCTCTACATTTCTTCCGAGTATAGCTCTCTCCATTGCCGTTTGGATAACTGTATGCTTTCTGAAGAGGGCCATTGTGAGCGACCAGGTCAACCGTGGCGACCGCAATGGCCCTTTCTGGAAATTGGCCCTAACCACCACCAAACTGCATCGTTTGTTCCAAATAGACATATTCGTCCACAACTTCGAGTGAAGAGTCTCTAACCTTAACAGGAGTGGGTGTAACATATGCATTCAACATCACCTTGGTTTTGCCAATGTTCATTTTAAGACCAACTCTTTCGGAAGCTCTACTGAGGTTATCGAGCATTGTACTGAGGTCCTCCATGGTCTCAGCCAAGACCAATCGTCGGCAATCCCAAGGTGAGTATGTACTCGCCATTAGCGTTGATGCCTAGCCCTCTCCAGTCCAGAACCCTGAAGACATCCTCCAGTGCAGCAGTGAACAGTTTCGGAGATATGACTCGTGACGTCGAATAAGAGATTGGGAACCAAAAATTTGTTAAAATTGTTTGTCTTTATTTATTTTGTCTTTATAATATTAGAATACATTCATTCCTTTGGCGCTACAACCCTTTGTGGGTATTGGGCTCCTCAACGATCTTATTCCATTTTACTCTGTCACTAGCCTTCTTTCGCAAAGATGTTTTCCTTCCTATCCTCTTCAAATCTTCCTCAACACAGCGTTTCCTGGTTCTTCCTTTGGGACTTTTTTGAATCGGAGTCCATTTGGACGTCTAACGGCTCTGGTATCGCCCATTCTTTCCAGGTGACCTGCTCATCTGAGCCTTTGCGACTTGAAGAACCTGACAATCGTTTCCCCATTGCTCAGGTTTTTTAATTCGTAGTTCATTCTTACACGATACGTGCCGTTATCTCCTCGCACCGGTCCGAAAACTCTCTTCGAGAATTTCTATAATATTAGAATTATAGTTTATTATTAAAAAAAGTTATCTGATCTTTGAAAAAACAACCCAAGTGTGAGTCGGACTTAGGCAGGGTTTCGTACAAACAGCTACATTCACCAAAATAATTAGGTATAGTTATAAAAGTTCATAAATTATAATGTAAGCACCGAATAGCTCTAACGCCGTGATGGGCAAAGTACGGCCCGCGGGCCAGCTCCGGCCAGCCGACGGTCCTTCGACATGAATAGTATATGGCCCGCGATAATTATATTTTGACGGTCCAGAAGTAGATTCGAACACTTTTTCGTGCTGCTGAAGGTTACTTCGTCACAGCTCGAACCTGCATTCGAAAATATTATGGCAAATCAAAAGCAAGTGTGTAATGCTGTTATCTATATCTATACTAATATTATAAAGAGGAGATTTGCCGGAGTCTGTGTTTCCCGACAGCTACAATCTAGGGGTCTTTAAGTCAAGAGTGAATAGGTTTTTTCTAGGCAGGCGTGATTCACCGTCGACCTCATCATCGCTTGCCATCTGGTGAGATGGTGGTCATATGGTGGGATATAAAAAAAAAAAGTTGTTTTTTTGTTTGTACCGAATAGGCTCCGAAACGACTGGACCGATTTAAAAAATTCTTTCACCAATAGGAACATACATTATTCCTGAGTGACAGAGGCTATTTTTTAATCCCGAAAACGGATCCTGTGGGGTGGTCCACGGGAGCGAAGCCGTGGGCAACAGCTAGAGTTTTTATGTGATTAAAAGTTTCAACACAAAATGCAGTTTTCCTATAATTCAGGCCCTTCTCTGAAATTTCTTATACTTTCTGGCCCCCCCATTAAGAAAGTTTGCCCACCACTGCCCTAACGATAAACTGGATTGAGAGACAAACTTTTTTTAAACTTTGCCATTGGAAATTATTGTCTCCATACATCGACATAGGTCGATTTAGTCTACGGAACCCTCGGTGCGCGAGTCCAACTCGCAATTCACCGGTTTTTATTATTAAGGCGCCGATTCCCTTGAGTAGCTGATTTTAAAATGAGAATCACGTCTGAATGGCTAGTTTATATTTTTTGAAAAAAATATATGTTATATTATACTATTTTCTTAATAATTTTATCTGAGCAAATTTTGAGTTTTATTTGTGTAACATAGTGTAATTAATTTGTAAAGTTACGACAAAAACACGAAAATCACACCAAAACCGCTGGGCGTATTTTAATGAAATCGACACCATCTCAAAGACCAAAGACAATCTCGTCTTAAAGAGCGCGGTTTCACTCTCGTGGCGCACCCCACAAGACCCGTTTTAGGGATAAAAAAATTCCTATGTAGTGTCATAGGCCGGAATAGTGTAATGTAATAAATAAAAGTAAATAAAATTCGTTTTCAACACACTTGCTCATAAAGTGGCTCTAATTTCACCGCAATTAGGCACATAATGATACCTGTTATCAAACTGTGACTTTTTCATTGCTATTATTCACCAGTGAGTTATAGAGTTTTTGTTTTTAATTTATTGGTTGAGTTGCTTTGTTCTTAAAAAAGTTTCGATACAAAAAAGATCGTGCTCAATAGTACAAATAAATTAATGTACCTATTGCTTGCTCATTTCAAGCAACTTCGTATTTAAATAGATAATTTCAACTTGTACGTGCTTAATAAATAAAACTTTCACTCAAATATAAATTTTATTTGCTCTGTAATTATGAAAAATTGACATTCCCTATTTTGTACGTGGCTAAAACACTATCCACGAAAACCCAAAAAAAAGAAACCTCATTCTTTTAGTCTATGGCCGATCGCTATTGTTAAATGCGCGCGCATAGAAAAACTGATTACTTTTGCCCGCCATTGTGAAAAAAAATTCACAACTCGTTTTCGTGTTTGGATGTTTTTTTTGGATTATTTTCTTCACAAGAGTGTTGAAAAACGTCGTATGATACACGTGTGTATTGATGATTACCGTCCTCGGCTCTCTTAAGACCCTCACCTAAGGCTCGGGTCTCAATGGCGCCTCAGCGGTAATCACCAACATTGCACACTTGTACCATAATGTACTATTAATTCAGACTATATATGTCCATATTTTGTTAGTATTACAAGTAGTTTTTGAGTATATCCATTACAAACAAAGTTACAAACAATCAAATCTTTCCTCTTTATAATATTATTATTATCAAATTATAAATTAAATATTTTTATATCATTTATAATATTTTTATTATAACACAAACTCGATATTCCTGCCATCTCTGAAATACCGCTGGAACTATTTCAATGTCTATTTATGTTGGTTTTTGGGTTATTTGTAGGTTATCTAGTTGTAGTTAGTGGTGTAGGTATCGCCCTGAAGTTGGCTTTCCAATACGCAAGGTACGAAACGGTGCTGTTTGTGTTTCTATGAGATTAAAGTGTTTATTTAGCCATTGTGGCCAACTTTAAGAGCCAAGAGGTCTGTTTATAAAATTTCGCGCGCTCGTTTTCGACCTAAATCATCATACATTTCGCTACAAACTTGCAAAAGTGCTAATTCGTACGCAAACTAGCTTCTTACTGCTCATCACAGCATCTATCACTTTCGCACGAGTTGTCGGATGAGATAGCAGGCATTTTAGCCCCGCGCACAAAATAGTTCGTGCCGTCGACTAGTGTAACATAAGTGAAATAAACACTTTGAGATCCAAACCAGTGTTGTGTGTCATTTAAATTCACCCCTTCCTATCCACAATGAAGGAAGTGCAGTACATGTGCGCACGGCTAAGGAGTGAAATTCTCTTCAGGGGTCTTTGTTCCCTGATAGCTACAACCTTGGGGTCTTTAAGTCAAGAGTGAATAGGTTTCTTCTAGGGAAGCGTGCTTCACCGTAGACCACGTCATCGCTTAACATACGTAGTATCTCTTAGTAGTCTGTGCTTAACATGAGGCGAGATAGTGGTCAAACGCGAGCCTATAGATTATATTCCAATGCCACATCAATGGATCACCATCATCAACTCCAGTTGATGATGGTGATCCAATGATTCAAGGGTACTCCGACGTGATATATGTTATTCGTGTAGAAGTACTATTGTGTTAAATAAGTGCTCTTTCTTTACCTCTTGTAGAGTGTCAGCAACTGGTTTATTCCGACCCAGCTTGCCCCATCCAGTCGCGACCGCTCGTGTCTGGTCTTCAACGGGTTCTTCTTGTATTGAGAAGAGTTTTTGAAATTCTTTCATTTGTTGTTCCTCTGTCAATTCTTCATTATAGGTGTCTTCATCATAGTCTCTAAAGAATTTTCCTTGGACGTCAAGACATGCTGGGAATACGGACTTACTGTAGGTTACTCTGGAATAAAAGGCATTAACTACATTAACTGTGGAAAAAGAGCTATTAGTATCCTAGCCGGTTTGTTCCAGAACATCCGTACTATGGCAATCATCAATGACTTTTTTTCTCATCATCATCATCATCATTTCAGCCGAAAGACGTCCACTGCTGGACATAGGCCTCCCCCAAGCGTCGCCACATTGACCGATCCCATCCAGCGCATTCCCGCAACCTTAACCAGGTCATCGGCCCAGGCCCAGGCCTTCCGGTTCGCGGTAACCATTCCAGAATTTTTCGGCCCCATCGGCCTTCCGTTCTGCGAGCAATGTGCCCTGCCCACTACCACTTAAGTTTCGCAATTCTTCGGGTTATGTCGGTAACTTTGGTTCTCCTGCGGATATCCTCATTTCTGATGCGATCTCGCAAGGAAACTCCGACTCTCTCTCTTATTTTTCTATTAAATCAATTTGTCTAAACTTTTCGCAGCTTCGCTGGGGTTAGGCTCTCATGTTAACGATGTTGCTGGATACAAGTGTTTTACATGAAACCACTATCTATTTGACATCCACTACCCAATATCTGGGTCACACGATATCCTTAGCAAAACTGGTGTCAGTTTTTAGGTATCTGAATACCTGTAACGACTGTCAATGATCTGCATTGACAATCGGGACCAGCAGTTTAAACTGAAGAGTCTCGGTACAGTAGTCACAGTGTATCTTTGTGTCTCTGAAGTTGACTGCAAGACCCTGCGCAGTTGCTATTTTTTGTGCCAATGTTGAAGTAGAAGACAGCATTGTATAACTGCCTCTTTCACTCGCTTAAGTTTGTCGCATCGTCCTATCTGGGTTACTGTGTACTCGATAACAAACTGTTTCTTGTGCAATGGTTGGCAGAGCCTATTTCAGAGACACAAAGATCCGCTGTGACTACTGTTCGTAGTAGATGAGTGACCACGGATCGACCTCGGCAATGCCTGCTCCGCAAAAAACAGGCACTGCTCGGCGCAAATGTATTGTTTTTCATTCTATCTTCTTTTCTTTAGTTAATTTACTTACGGTTTATCAGTCTCAAGTAAAGCGATGTCGTGGTACTTAGACGGAGAGTGGTAATCCGGATGAGGAATGATCCTCTGCACATTGTAGACGTTCCACAGCTCGTAAGGGTCTGACCGCTTCAGGATGCCCAGGACTACGAAGCGAACTGGTCCGCTGTGTACGGAAAATGGCGAATATTATTTAACTATTCGTTTGCCTTTTTTATTTATTATTTAATTATTATATACGTACAATGGGCGGTTTTATCGCATTCCGCGAACTCTTCCAGGCAACGAGGTATGGGCCGTAAATGCCTGGACATATAGAGTTACATTGGGCTTTTTCGCATTGGCATTAGGGCTACAATGTGAGGGCTTTGGCATTAGGGCTACATTGTGTCCCAATGCTGGGTAAAAGTCTCCCCTTTCCCTTTCCAAATATGATGGGATCTATTTTTTAGGGACAATTCCACCGCACTATGCCCAAACCACTGCAATTCCTGAGAGTCAGAATCAACAGTGGAGACCACCAGAAAAGCGCCGAGGTAATGAAGCTCGACGCTATCCCGGAGAATGAATTTAACTGTCTTGGATCCCGCAACGAAAATAATAAGAAAAGAATAACGGAGGAGTAGAAAAAAATACCATAATTTGCACGTCCCTCCATGTCAAGCAAGAGACTGAACAAACAAGACCAATAGGCTTGAAGGATCGTTGCCTAGCACCATGGGTAAAAATTATCATTTATTAGTGGGTCCTAATTCAATCCATTGTACATGGATGCATAATAGGTATGGCAAAAACGCTTAATCACATGGTTTTTTTTTCTTGTTTCGATAAGGTCCGTATAGTAAATAACTCTATATACAGCCTGTATAGTGCCCGGCACGTAAGTTGACAAGATTTTTGAGTAGTGGGGGTAAGTTCGCGCATATTCCGCGGACTGACCAACCATCATATAGAGCGAACAGTACGTGGACGTGACACGATTGGTCAGTCGATCCTTGTGGCAACTGACCAACCAATCGCGCGCCCGGAACGATCCTAAATGTTCCCCGCGCCTCGCTTCACTACTACAGATACCTAAAAAACCGGCTAAGTGCGAGTCGGACTCCGAAGGGTTCCGTGCCATTATCGCAAAAAACGGCAAAATATCACGTTTGTTGTATGGGAGCCCCGCTTAAACATTTATTTTATTCTGTTTTTAGTATTTGTTGTTATAGCGGCAACAGAAATACATCATCTGTGAAAATTTCAGCTGTCTAGCTATCACGGTTCATGAGATACAGCCTGGTGACAGACGTACAGATAGACAGACAGACAGACAGACGGATCGCAAGTCTTAGTAATAGGGTCCCGTTTTTACCCTTTGGGTACGGAACCCTAAAAACGACTTCAGGAGGGTGACCATAAGCTCTTAGAGCGGTATCAATTTGAGATCGAGTAAGTGATAGATGTATACACGTCACATACAGCTGTCCCTTATTCGATCTCAAATTGATACCGCTCTAAGAGCTTATGGTCACCCCCCTGAGCATCTAACGACTCTTGCCGGCTTACGTGCCGGGGATTATACATTGTCCAACATAATATTGCGTTCATTCTGCCAAAGAATACGTGATATGACGTGCAGATTGTACATATTCACTGTCAGATGTAGAACATTGAGCATAAAGCAACAAGCTTGCCAAGCAAAGCAAAGCAAAGCTTGCAAAGTTGCCATGTCCTGTGAGAAAATGGGCAACACAGTGATCCACCTCCAGCCACATCCTGGCCAGCTGCTCACGAATGGATGGAATGAATTGGAGGAGGTGTCGGCCCTTGATGGAATTATCCCACCTACATTGCCATTCGGATAAAAGTTCCTCCAAGACGTGTCTGTGGTTTAAATAATCTAGAGGTCACTCGGTCACTCCGCGTTCAAAAGTCCGCGTCCATGGTCTCTCGTGCGGAATAGTTCATTGCAGCAGGTCGCTGCATTTCCAGATCGACCGGAATTACACCAGCAGTACTGGTAAGGCCTCAGTACTAACCGTTCAGTACGCTTTACATAAGAATATCAAAGCTTAACGCTGACTTTGAAGTAATTTACGTCGTACCGTCGTACCCCTATGGTGGCCCTATCAGACCAAACATGTGCCCCGTAGCACAATTGTGTTATGTAAGTAGCCCCGTGAATAGTATTTAAAGTTAAAAAAGATAGACCCCCACGTAGATTTAGATATTATCGTTAAGGTATAGAAGTTCTTTTTTGCTTTGACACATGATGGGATCGCCCAACCACGAAGGACGCAAATAATTCCGTGCCAAGTGAAAGCGTCAAGGACGCCCCTTACCGAGATACGTTGGTTTGATCGTGTTAGCGATACTGCCTTTACATTTTTGTCGTATCGTTTTGTTATATTGGATTACGGAGACTGAGCCGGAGACTTTAGTGACATGAGGACTGACAGAGAAGTATGAAAGGAAACTGTTGCATCGCCCATACATAAAGTCGAACATAGAATCTCCTCTTATTTGGTATGTCGTTTAAAATGAGAAAGTGTGTATGTATATTCCTTATAGACGCCGAAACGGCTGGACCGATTTTAATGAAATTTACAGACAATCTTTAGATTGACCCAGCGGATAATCCTGTAAAGTTTTTGAACATCGAATGCGGGCGAAGCCGCGAGCAGAAGCTAGTATTAAATAAAATAATTAAAATACGGTTCTTATTTTACAACTTACAAATATTTTGTATTTCGTATTTTAAATACATGCGAGATAGTATTCTTTTATTTGTATTTTAATTAAAGCAAGGCATGTATTTTGACCAGCTCTGTATGTATGTTATGGAGGCAAAGTCAAAGTCAAATATATTTATTTCAAATAGGCCAATAAGCGGCACTTTTGAACGTCAAACAATTAAAATTAAAAATTCAAATAATAAAAATTGATTCTACCGTGCATTCGGAAACGTAGCTTGTTATGGAGAAGAACGCACAAGAAACTCCATAAAAATGAACTCCAAATAAATGAAGAAGACCAAACTTACAAATCTGGGTCTTTTATACAGTGACCGGCTGTCAAGATGAATCTCTCGCTGATCAGAGAACCTCCGCAGTGCCACTGAGCTGACTCCCTATCCTCGCCGTATCCCAGCAAAGCCTGCAACATAAATTATGATCAATCAATCTATCTCGGTCTTTTCCCAACAATATTGGGGTCAGCATGGAGTCTTACTGAATTTAGTTGAACACTATTACCTTACATGGTCTGGCTGCCTATCTGACCTCCAGAACCCAGTAACTGGGTAACACGATACTCCTGGACGGAGTGTGTTAACGTCCAGTCTTAGCAGTCCCACTCTTTTCGTGGATAATGTAGGTGGAACTATATTTTGCACAACTTATTTAAGAACTTGAAATAACCTGCAGCCGAATTGCGTAAGTATATTATCCAAAGCGTATACGTATTGCATATTGATACGTGAAGTCGTTTTTGGGAAGGAATCGACTTGTTTGCTTTGCAGAATTCACTTACGCAATTAGGCTGCTGATTTTCACTCTTTGATAGGTTACTTCAAGGCATGCGTGCTCCTTCGTCGGACAAAACATTGCATGCAACCATAGAATAAAAAGCAGTTTATTATATCGATGCGTGCTACCATATGAGATAGTGGTAAAACACGGGACTTTCTTGGTATCTAAATAAATACTAAATATTATTAAGTATTGAAAAAGGAGGCCGTCAATAAATCAGCGTTGACCAGAGTTGTGGCTAGGCTGCACACTGATCAACATTTGCTGAAACCGCTCCTTTTACCACACTAAGAAATTAATTTCGAGATGGGTAAACTGGGGATACATGGTCCTGCGGGATATTTGGTATATAAAAATTAAAAAGCTACGTAGAATCTTAAATCGTTATGAAATGGTAATACAATTTAACTAAAATAAAAAAAACAGAAAGGTAAAATGAATAGTAGATTTAAGCACGCTGGCAGAGGGTTGCCAGATTATCGGGATTCGTCTGGATTGTCCCGACATTTTAAAGGATCTCCAGCCTCCCGACAAAACTTAAAATCTCCAGACAACCAAGCTCTCGGAAAGCTCTTTCTTTCAGATCATTTGTGTTCATTCATGTAAGCAATTCTTACTGTGAAAAGCTGCTTAGTTTGCTTAATATTTTATAGGTATACCAAAGAGAGAAATTCTATGGCCTTTGATTTAATAAAAGCTGATTTAGTTATTAGACAGAACTTTGAAGTAAATTGTTTGAATTTTAAATCTTTTCCGAATACAACTCAACCTGCCTAGCCTTTTCCCAACAATGTTGGTGTCGGCTTCCAGCGGATGAATAAGCTGAAGCTTAGACCAGTGTTTTAAATGGAGCGACAGCCTATCTTACCTCCACAACTCAGTAGCTGTGTAATGCGACACCCCCTGGAAAGACTGGTCTCAGATTTTCTATAACATAGTTATGTGTCATCAATATTCATATTCTTTATTGTACACAAAACAAACATATACAAATACAGAAGGACAACTTATGTACAAAGGCGAGCTTAACCCATAATTGGTAAATAATAACATTAAGTCCTTTTTAGCATATTAATTTAAAAATAAGCTTTACATTTATATTTTAATATTTATTTCGCCCGACAACAACCTCAAAATCCCGACATTTTCAGTTTTTCTCCAGATATTTTCGTCATCCGATCTGGCAACCCTAGCTGGAACGCACGTGACTTTCTAATTATTAAGCCCAGACGGAAAAAGCGGGGTATTATAATTTCGCCATGTGTACCCGCGTTAGTGTATCTGTCTGTGGCATCATAGCTCTTAAACGGATGAACCGATTAAGATATATTTTTTTGTGTGAAAGGTGAGTTTATTGAGAGTGTTCTTAGCTATGTTTGATGAAAATCAGTTCAGCCGTTCTAAAGTTATGGGTGTTTAACTGTTTGAATCGGGCTGTTTTCGAAAGATATCGGTCATAATTACGTGTTCAATAGATTATCGATCGAAGCGGTGTCTATTACTAGATAAATTATGTACTTTAATATAACTGTTTATGTACCAAGTCTCCCGTAAGACCAAGGCAACCCAGTCTCCCAAACAGTGTTGGCAATAAATGTTTTATTTCTTTCTAAAAACTGGCCAAGTGCGAGTCGGACTCGCGCACGAAGGGTTCCGTACCATTATCGCAGAAAACGGCAAAAAATTCACGTTTGTTGTATGGGAGCCCCACTTTAATATTCATTTTATTCTGTTTTTAGTATTTGTTGCTAGAGCGGCAATAGAAATACATCATCTGTGAAAATTTGAACTGTCTAGCTATCACGGTTCATGAGATACAGCCCGGTGACAGACAGACAGACGGATCGCGGAGTCTTAGTAATAGGATCCCGTTTTTACCCTTTGGGTCATCATCATCATCATCATATCAGCCGAAAGACGTCCACTGCTGGACATAGGCCTCCCCCAAGCGTCGCCACATTGACCGGTCCCGTGCGTCCCGCAACCAGCGGATTCCTGCAACCTTCACCAGGTCATCGGTCCACCTGGTGGGAGGCCTTCCAACGCAACGTCTTCCGGTTCGCGGTCGCCACTCCAGAACCTTTCTGCCCCATTGGCCATCCGTTCTGCGAGCAATGTGCCCTGCCCACTGCCACTTAAGTTTGGTTTGCCCTTTGGGTACGGAACCCACACAAACAAAATATCTCACCATATGCGTAAAGTTGTCCCTCTTCGCGTCTGTTCCTCCCACCACGACAGTTGTAAATCCTTTTTTCTTCTTTCCCACATATCCTTTTCTCAGGAACCTCTTGCATTTTTGGTTGTTGTGGCTCTGCCAAGTATATGTCATGCCTCCTGTCTCGCAGGTGTCCGGCAGGAGAGCTAAGAGGTCGATACATTCTGTAATAATTTACACCATACATTAACGCAGGCAATGATGCGAAATACCGGCCTATGTCCACCAGTCAAAGTCAAATATATTTATTTCAACAAGGCCATTAAGCGGCACTTTTGAACGTTAACAATTAAAATTTATAAGTAATAAGTCAAAGTCAAATGTATTTATTCAATTAGGCCATTAAGGTTAAACTAGTCAAAGGCACGACAACACGTACGGAAGAGATAGATGCTTTGATGAGCAGTAGGAAGCTAGTTCGCATACGAATATACACTTTTGCAAGCGAAATGGATAATAATTTAGGACGAAACTGAGCGCGCGAAATTTTATAAACAGACTTTTGGGAGTCATGAAAAAATGACTAAACGTTCAAAATAAAATTATTTGCATTGTTGAACTACTAATCTATCCCTGTATGGTGGCTGTTTTGCAATTTTCCGTCTTCTTATGGTATTTATAAGCGCCCAAAAATGCGTTAAAATTAGTGTCGCAATGTGGAACTTTCGACGCTCATAACTTTCAAATATTTACTTTTTTGTTTCCATACAGGGCTAGATAATGGCGAGATAAATTGATATCACTTTTTATTTTGAACGTACATTGTCAAACAGTGGAATGAGCCCTAGACTACGTTTGTATGGAAGAATTTTCGACTAGTGTAACCTTAAGCGGCACTTTTGAACGTTAACAATTAAAATTTACAAGTAATAAATATTGATTCTACCGTGCATTCGGAAAAATAGCCTGTTATGGAGAAGAATGCACAAGGTTATTGACAAATGTGTGCACTGACTGGACAGGTCCAATCAATCTGGCTGGTTCTTTCCTCAAAAGACCATTTCAGACATCAATCTACATGGTCTTCACATGATCTAACCAAGATTTTTGTCTGGACTTTAAAAGAGACTGTGACCTCTGTGTTTGTTTCGGCCTTTGTTCTCAGAGTAGTCAGATAGGAAACGCCGACCTCATCTAGTTTTAAAAATATGATCGACATGTGAAAATGTTTGTACAAACCAACTTACAGAAATAAAATCATTTATCATTATCATTTATCAATATTAAAGTACATACATTAATAAATTCATGTACGTGAGGACGATGCACCTAGCACTACTATACTACATATAGGTATAAAGTATTACAGACACTAACAGGTAAATTCCTTCACATGATAAATAGGAACATGGTTCTCACATAGTTACACATATTGCTAACATAGGTAAATTACCTAATTCAACAACAACGGAACAGTGTGCGAGTCAATTTATTTTAAACAAAAAACAGTGGACGTCTATCAGCTAAAATAATGATGATGATTAACTCAGGCCGTTTCCCATGCAAAAACTATACAAGGCCACCTGCTACGATCTTTATATACTGATTTTGCTACGATTACGTTCATAAATCTTCTCATACAGGCTCGCTGGTTGTTAGTACTACCACGGGGTCTCATTGCTAACAAAGAAAATGTGTTTCAAATAAATCTCACTAGATGGCGCAGTATGCACCTGTCTGTTATGGAATGTGTGTAAAATTAAATTTTTCTGGAATTACAACATAAAAATTGTATGTTATTGTTTAATCAACTCTCCTAAGTACAAAATTATGGAATATTGAGCTCTTAATTCACATTTCAAAGATTGTTTCAACGGATCACTTAAAATTGATGCCAATAGATGGCGCATTTTTTAATTTCTGAGGCATTACACTAGATTGTTAAAATTTGCATAGTAACACATTTTGGTGCAAAAAACTAAAAACGTGCAAAAAAGTACTATGAAACGAACCTTCACTGTATTTAAAGAAAAAAATATTCACGAACCTAATAAATCCTTTTACTTTCAAGTTGCTGCTAACACCATCTATCTATCACCGTGAAACAGAACCTAACGCGTTCGATGTACAAAAAATAACAAGATTAATCAGATGAAAAACGCTAGTTACGTCGGCACGGTTTCTTTGTACGGGATGAGGCATCTGTATGCTAGTATTATATTATCTGTAGTACTACACATCTGGCCTTTTTAAAGAACATCACCGAAAAGATATGTGTATTAAATTATCAAAATAATTAACTTACTGTCTTTCGCCTTCTGACCGCTCTTAAAGAATACTGTCCCATCTTTGGCTATGATTGCTCTTCTGGAACAAAAAACAGGCTTACATTGGGTAACGAACCCTGTAGCGACATCTATGAAGCCACGTATGAACTCAATCACAAAAATCAAAAATCATTGCGCAAGCAGAATTTTCGGCGCATGTTTGAATATACAACAGTCCGACAACAACGTTGGCTTGTTGCCCACTAGACACAACAATCGTCTGATCGAAGGCCTTTTCAATCCAAGTTTCGGGGCTTCACACTTTGTTCCGCATAACACCTATACCACCATAACCCTAAAAATTACCTCAACATTCCATTAATTGCTAGCACGTTATGCACGTGTACCTTTAGTTCTCGCAAAACTTCTTGGCCGCCGTGAATTTGGCTTTCCGATGCGCAAGGCACGGATCGGTGCTGTTTTTGTATGAGATTTACTACTGCGCAGCCATTGTAGCCAAGTTCAGGGTGGAGAAGAAGTTTGGCGAGAACTATACTTAGTTCGCTTTGTGTCATAATATTTCTGGGATCGCCGGTCGCCCACTGCTCTCGGCCCACGCTACGCAGGGATGCCTGTATGGCAAACAAATGATCCACGCAGCTAACGTGGTCAAACCTCTCCGTGCACATCCTACGTGGCACAGGAATTGCGCCTTTACACTAATAAAAAGATAGATACCTTGTATCATTGACCAGTTTGCAATCGGTGCAGCACACAATGGGCTCTCTGCCTTGGAATGAACAAATCTGAAAGAACAAAATTAGTATTAGTAGTCAATTTACTTAAAACATTATGATATAATCAAATAACCATGCTGCGTCATGGGCTAGAATCGTTACGGAGAGATGAAAGTTTTGCTAGCGGCTCCAGACCCGTGCGATTCGAATATTATCGCACGGGAATGAAAAACTGACAATATGAACAAATTTAGGCCAACCACGGATAGACCATGTCCTTTTCATCCAAATACATTCAACCGTTGAGGATTAACAATGGGAGACTTTCAAATTTAAACTTAGATGAATATGAGATAAACTGTTTGTTAGTTAGATTTTAAGTTTGCAAAAGGTAAATCTCTAGACACTGCACTGAGCGTGTATTAATAATTGTCAGGGTTGGACAGTATTTGAATTACTTGTAATTTGTATGGTATTTGTAATTTAATTACTTCATAAAAATGTAATTTCTAATTGGTATTTCAAATACATTTGAACATAATATATATTATGTCGGGTTTAGACAATAGTACGGACGTAAAGTCAAATCACAAGCACGCCCCTAGTGGCAATCAAGAGCAACTACGCATAGGCGCACTTATTCTAACCGCTTGCGTAGTGGGGACAGCAGAATAGGGCAGTTGAGTACTGACAGCCGTAGAGCTTAGACGTCGTAGAATCAGTGTCGATCCGTAATATTAGTAAGCAATAATGTAACTTGTGTCTATTTGAATATACACAGTGTATCGAATAATTTGTGTGATTTCATTTTCACGATTGACCCACCGACCTGCCCACACACGATGTCTTAACCTAAGGGAATACATCCTGACTCCCCGTTGGTTTTCATCTATCGGCCAGCCTTGATGCGACATATATATTTGAAGATCTTATTTAATGAGTGCGTTCAGATTTTTTTATTTTTTTTTTGTAATTATAGAAATAAAAAAGCCCTATAATTCTTACAAAAAAATCATTACAAGAACTAGAATATTTATGAACTCTTGACTACTAATATGTTGAACTATCTAAAATATTTAAATATGAATTTAGCTACGCTAGTAAGAACCCCTCATTCTCGAAGGTGAAGGCCTCCTCTAGAGACTTCCATGTGTCCCTATTTTTCGTTTACGCCATTCAGTTTACGCTAGCCACTTTTATAATGTCGTCAGTCCACCGGGCAGCTGGTCTTTTTCTCTTCCTTATGCCAGGTGGTCCTTTCCAGGATGTTATCCGGTAAGTCCAACGGTTGTCTGTAGTAGTGATTTATTGGGCATTCTATTCCACCTATCGCTTCCTGCATGCATTGTAGTTAATTTAGTTATTTGTATTTTGTTTCGTGATACAAAATTCAACCTTCTCACTACAATAGTAAGAATCGAATGTAGCGTTAAATTACTGCTAACAATTATTTATAAGTTATACCTTCCCCACAAACTTTGTGGATAAATTTATGTTATTGGTGGATAAATTTGTGTTACATTCTAAAAAACTTATCGGTCCATTCGTAACTAAACGAGTTTTAAAAAGTGGAGTAGCGTCCAAACCACAAACGTTGTGGAATAGGCGTCGAACCAATATTTTACTGCATTACTGCACTATGTAAGATTTCATTTATATTATTGGGCATTCTATTCCACCTGTCGCTTCCTACGGCTCACTTCGTTCGCCTTCGTCGCTTTCGGTGGAATAGAATGCCCAATAAATCACTACTGTCTGTCAATCTGGCTATGTGACCAGCCCAGCGCCATTTGAGTTTTTTACAGTGGCATAGGGCATCCGTAACCTTTAGTCAAAATTTGTTATCCTAATGTTAATTACCAAAACAACCAGGGCATTGTGAAGGTTAAAAGGACGCCATCGGAGCCCTTTAGGTTTGAAAAAGGTGTACGCCAGGGTTGCATCCTATTCCCTATTCTATTTAACGTGTATGGAGAGTACATCATCCGGCGAACTTTTTAGAACTGGGATGGAGGTGTCACTGTTGGTGGAACTAGAATCACAAACCTCCGATACGCAGACAACACAACGCTATTAGCGGCTAACGAAGCTGAAATGGTAAGGCTGCTGGAGAGGATTGAAAGGATCAGCATGGAATTGGGTCTTAAAACCAAAGTTATGGTGGAGGACCGCACCAACTCACTCCTTATCACGGTAGATGAAAAATGTTCCTCGAAAAGGTAGATGAGTTTATTTACCTGGGCGCTACCATCAGCAACACAGGGTCTTGCGAGAAGGAAATTAGGAGACGAATCGGTATGGCCAAAAGCGCAATGTCCCAACTGCAGTGAATCTGGAGAGACCGTAACATATCTCGAAAGACAAAGATGAAAAAGGTGAAATCTCTTGTGTTCTCCATCTTTAGTTACGGCTCGGAGACGTGGACGCTAAGAAAGGCTGATCGTGATCGCATTGACGCTTTCGAGATGTGGTAATGGCGAAGGATGCTTCAAATTCCATGGACTGCGTTCCGTACAAACGAGTATATCCTTCGACAACTGAACGTCAAGGCCAGGCTCTGCACCACCTGCCTGTGAAGAATCCTGGCGTCCTTTGGTCACGTTGCCCGAAAGGATGGTCATAACCTCGAGTTGATGATCACTGGCAAGGTCAAAGGCAAGAGACCGAGGAGCCGCAGCCCGATCAGATGGTCTGACCAAATACGTGCAACGCTGAACACCAAGCTGCACAATGCACTCCACATCGCCAAGGACAGATATAGATGGAGAATCATCGTCAGAGAAAAGTTAATCTCCTGTCGGGGGAACCACGACACTCAGTAATGTGGAACACGACGCATGGAGGGAGAAGGTTAATAAAAAATTTAGGTTAACTTTATACTTTACCGTTGGATGTTTTCGTTTCTTCATATCTAGGTACGCTGAGAGACATTTGTATATGTGCGCACACTTCCCCGGAACTCCCTCCGACTCGCACGGCTCTCCTGAAGATACAAAGTTATATACATAACGCCTGTATATGCTGAAGGGTTCACAACTCATGTTCACCAAATTTCAATTTTAAATAATATGGTGCGAGGCTATTAGCATCAACAGGGCACGGCTGCAGAACCCAGGACTTTATGTTCAACAATAGCGCTTGCCACTCACTAGACGGACTAACGACAGATTATTGCATCACTCAACTGCATTATCCAGTGCCTTCTCTGTATGAGGCAAAGGCCCCGCCCTTCTTTGGTAAATTTGCATTGTGCATTGGATGATTGGATGCATTAGTTAAGGGTGCCCTAGTCGGTCATTCTTCCATAAAAACGTAGTGTGTATTCCACTGTTTGACATGACATGACAGGTGTATGATAAAAAAAAAAAACTCGCCAAGTGCGATTCGGACTCGCGTACGAAGGGTTCCGTACTATTATCGAAAAAAAACTGCAAAAGATCACGTTTGTTGTATGGGAGCCCCACTTATTTAATTCTATTTTTAGTATTTATTTTTATAGCGGCAACAGAAATACATTATAAATTGTAACTGTCTAGCTATCACGGTTCATGAGATAAAGCCTGGTGACAGACAGACAGACGGACACTGGAGTCTTAGTAATAGGTGCCCGTTTTACCCTTTGGGTATGAGACCCTAAAAATGATAATTATCAATTTGTCTCATCATTATTTAGCCATGAATGGAAACAAAAAATTAAAAAAAAAACATGTTTGATAGTTATGAGCGTCGAAAGTTCCAAATTTCGACACAAATTTTAATGCATCTTTGGGTGGAAATAAATACCATAAGAAGTAGGAAAATTGCAAAATAAATATAGATTAGTAGTTCAAAATGCAAATAATTTTGAACAGATACATTTAGAAGTTTTTTCATGATATACAAATTCCCAAAGCGCAAAGGTCTGTTTATAAAATTTCGCACGCTCGTTTTCGTTCTAAATTATCATCCATTTCGCTTCAAATTTGCAAAAGTGTGTATTTGTACGTACGCGCATTAGCTTCTTACTTCTCATCACAGCGTCTATCTCTTTCGCACGTGTTGTCGGGTGAGACAGCATGCATTTTAACCGCGCCCACAAAATATTACGTGCCGCCGACTAGGGCACCCTTAAAGCTTGATATTATTTCCACCTCTTCTCTTATTGCCTGTTGAGAGCCGCCTATCACTGAAAATTAACGCTGTGTGGTCGCACACGAGGCCCAGTATTATTCTAATCAAGCCGTTAAAGTCTCAACTAAAGACACGATATTAAAAATAAACCGCTTTTCAGTGCGTACATTTTTGTATGGGAAAATCTAGGATACAGCACATTTGCAGGGTGAGTTCGCTTCGGTCTAAGTATGACGTATGTATGACAAAGACCTTGTCCAGAAAGGGCGAATTCGCTGTGAATCTCTCGCGCGTACGTTGCGTCCAGACGGAGCGTACCAACGTGCGAGCATTTGGAAAACTCCGTACAAAATCTGGCCGCTCCATTTCCATTTCCCTTGATAAGTGAACTCTCTCTGAAATTCGCGCGCAAAGTGGACGCAACAGAAGTTTCAAGAATCTCGACCCGCGCGCATTACGCCAATGAGATAGGAAAACTATGGAGACGGCATATTCTACTATATGAAGAATAGTTATACAAATATCTATAATATCAACACACGCACGTCAAAAAGCGTTTTGTCTCTTTTTAACTAACCAAGAGCTGCATATGAAAAGAGAGACATCTAAATGTTTGTCAAGGACTAAACTTGGTAACACTTTTGAGTGACGTCAAAATCATGTCTATGCGTTACCGGTCGCCATGTTGATTGCCGAAAAAATTGGTAGTTGTGTGCCGTATATACACGTTTATCTGTGTAGTTGTGCTGTCAAACAGTTGCAAATGGCACTACCTCATTGGCAAATGGGCAGCCATCTTAATTATCCGATTTTTGTAGGTATGCACGCTAATTTCGTAGGTATGGCAAGTCCATAGGTTTATAAGTCAGTGCATTACGCGCGAATCACGCGCGATTCGAGAGTCTGACGTAATGTACGCGATTTACGCGCGTATCTTGATATCGCGGGATGCTTGTGGGCGCGATGTATTTGGTGCCTAGCACAGATAATATAATATTAGCATAGTATCTCACTAACGCGCGAATGATTTCGCGCGAAACGTTTCGCATTGAATTCGCCCTTTCTGGATCAGCTCAAAATTATGGCGTCAGAATAACGCGTGATTCGCCCTGTCCTTGTCCTTACTATATAATTTCAATGACAAACGTCAACATATCCTTCTTACCTAATAAACATAGTACGTCATTGTAATCACTAGTGAGTCAGGAACAATAGCGTTTTACTACGTCATCGAAATCATAAAAATGTACTCGTATTATTTACGCATTATCCTGCTTTAAGTACCTATTAATATGTAGCTTGGTATTGTTATGAAATCACGTTAATGCTTATAGCTAAGTAACAGTTAATTCACTTATTAATTTACTGCATTTACTACAGAACAATTATCGGTTGAGAAAAATTTGCCGAATGTATGTAATTGCATCACTTTAGAACAGTTGCACCTATTTGGCTAATCCTTTTTAGGGTTCCGTACCCAAAGGGTAAAAACAGGACCCTATTACTGAGACTTCACGATCCGTCTGTCTGTCTGTCTGTCTGTCTGTCCGTTTGTCACCAGGCTGTATCTCATGAACCGTGATAGCTAGACAGTTGAAATTTTCTTTTTTTTGATGTATTTCTATTGCCACTATAACAACAAATACTAAAAACAGAATAACATTAATATTTAAGGGGGGGCCCCATACAACAAACGTGATATTTTTGCCGTTTTTTGCTCGATATTAATAACGGCAACAGGTAGACGTTTGAAATATTCACAGAATATTTAGTTGTATATTCACTTCAAAAAATAATAATTATTCAATTAAATTAAAGTAAGTTAAGGGGGGCTCTCATACAACAAACGTGATTTTTAAGCCGTTTTATGCGATAATTGTGTGGAACCCTTCGTGCGCGAGTCCGACTCGCACTTGGCCAGTTTTTTATTGTGCTTGTAATTATCAAGAGCAGTGGTGACCCAGTGGTATCGGCCGCGACTTACAAGTTGTAGGTCGTGGGTTCGAGCCCAGGTAGGCGCTTTACTTTGTGTAAATTATTTCATCACCACTGCTCTCAAAACGATGAAGGAAAACATCGTGAGGAAACCGGCATGTAATAGAACCAAAAATACTAAGACATGTGACATCCACCAACCCGCACTGGGCCCGCGTGGTGGATTACGGTCCATTCCCTCTCACAGAGAGGAGGCCTGTGTCCCAGCAGCGGGATGGGGATAACAGGCTGATGATGTGATGTGTGATGTGAATTTTCAAGACAAGGTTTGTATGAAAACAGTTTAATTTTCTTCATGAGTAGGTACATCAAGCCTGTGCGAAGCCGGGATGGACAGCTAGTGATATAAAGGTACTATGTTATAGTAGCTATACTTCATAAAAGATAGCTTGATCTCTGCGACAGCTGTCAGTATCAATACAGTTACCATAGCACTTAACAGGCTTACAATAATGAATAACGTAACAATAAAGTATACGTCAGTTTGACATTATGTCGCAGATATCAAGCTATCTTTTATGAGTCACCAGTAAGTCAGGAACAATAGATTTTTAACGACGTCACCGAAACCATAGAATAATATGCATTATCGTGCTGTTAGTAACTAAGTATGTATTAGTTATAAAACTACGTCATTATACAATGTTACGTAAGGACGAGTCCACCGCGCGACCGCGACGCGGGGCCGAGACACGCGACCGTGGCCTGGCACGGGGGGCACACTGTGCAACGCACGTACAGGTGCACGGTTACGGAATAAACTTAAAAACTACTGGACCGATTTCAAAACTTCTTTCACCGTTGTGAAGCTACACTATCTCCGGGTGACATTGGTTTGGCTACTTTTTATCCCTGTATCTCCACGGGAACGGGCGATTAACAACGTTCAGTTGAAGAAACAGTTAAAAACCTTTCTAATTAAAAAAGCGCGATACTTTAGCGAATTTCTGGCAGATTCATTTATTATAACATAGATTATAGATTATTATTGATATATTGACATTTCATAAATGTCACTTAGATTTGACATTTTAATATCTTTTTTTACATTTGTTTGACATACATTTTTTACTTGACATTTGTTTGATATTTTCAAGTAGTTTTGACATAACTATATTACTGTTAATTGACATGTGTTTTTTTTTTACATTAATACATTTAATACTAATTAATTTTAGTTTCTTTTTTTATTGTTGACATTCTGTAATTATTGTGTTTAAGGTTACACTAGTCGAAAATTCTTCCATACAAACGTAGTCTAGGGATTATGCCACTGTTTGACGATGTACGTTCAAAATAAAAAGTGATATCAATTTATCTCGCCATTATCTAGCCCTTTAAGGAAACAAAAAAGTAAATATTTGAAAGTTATGAGCGTCGAAAGTTCCACATTTCGACACTTATTTTAACGCATTTTTGGGCGCAAATAAATACCATAAGAAGACGGAAAATTGCAAAACGGCCTCCTTATAGGGATAGATTAGTAGTTCAACAATGCAAATGTTATTTTGAACAGATAGATTTAAACGTTTTTTTCATGATATCTAGACTGCCAAAGGTCTGTTTATAAAATTTCGCGTGTTCGGTTTCGTCCTCAATCATTAAATTATCCATTTCGCTACAAATTTGCAAAAGTGTGTATTCGTACGCGAACTAGCTTCCTACTGCTCATCACAGCATCTATCTCTTCCGCACGTGTTGTCGGTTGATATAAAATGCATTTTAACCCCGCGTACAAAATAGTTCGTGCCGTCGACTAGTGTACCCTTAAGTAAAAAACACTGACACTGACCTTCCAATTTGTCGAAAGAAGACTGCACGCTGAATCCACCAAAAACAAAAAATAATAAAAACACACAACAAGACCACTTATTCATTTTGAATAATTGTGTAATTAAAAATATTTTAATTTATTAAAATATTAAAGATGTTATTATGCTGACAGACTTATTATAACTAATTAATTATTAGTCGAAAGAAAGGTTTTTTATAGTTAGGTAACCTACTCTGGACCTACTTATCCAGTTGTTTTGCATTTTCCTGTCTGGTCATTTGAGTACGTCATTTTATATCAGATTTTATTCGTAGACTAGCTGTTGCTCGCTACTTCGTCCGCGTCAAACCCGTAAAACTAAAAAATCTTTTTTTTTTTCTACGAGGAACCCAAATTCTTTTTCAAAAAAACAAAATTCATTTATTTGCATAATAATTAAGGTACAGATGGTTGGTATAATGTACAAAATTGTTCTCTTCAATTTCGGCGTGAAAATATAAAATGTAGTTTCAATTTTAGTAAAAATTGGTATCGATCGTAATCATGCAGTCACTAATCAGGTAACAGCAAAATAAAAGTAGGCTATCTTACTCCTTAAGGCTCCGTAATTTTTTGGTCAGGGTACTGACCAAAAAATCAGCATGAGATATGAGCATTCCTATTGGCCTAGCGGCACTGGTGGCGCATGAATTACGGTAGTGAATACGCCCAGATTTTAGAATAAAATCTTTATAAAATCGAATATTAGTCTTTTGAAAAAAATAAAACTTACAAAATGTTCGTTATCAAATTGTCTATCCATTAGTGTTAGTATAAAAATTAATTAATACTTTACGAGGAGATGCATGCTATCAATAATTATTTCACATGTTTATGGTTTTGTTGGAAGGAGATTAGTGACACATTTACCACTTTAAAAAAAAAAGTGTACTACCATTTTAGAATCAACATTAGGTAGAAATTTAATGTTTTTTTTTTTATATCCTATAGGCTCGCGCTTGATCACTATCTCACCTGATGGAAAGCGATTATGTGGTCGACGGTGAATCACGCTTGCCTAGAAAAAACCTATTCACTTTTGACTTAAAGACCCCTAGATTGTAGCTGTCGGGAAACAATGTATTTTTATTAATTGATACTTCTTTTTAAATAAAGAGTAGACAGCTCTTAAAAACTGCACAAAATTCGACTTGCGCGGCGTTTTGCTCGGGGAAGCGCCTTAAAACATCAGTTACCTATCTACCAGTGATCGATAGATACCATAATCGGTACAGCCGTTTCGGAGATTACCCGGCACAAATCACAATTAAAAAAAAAAATGCTTATCTATACTAATATTATAAAGAGGAAAGATTTTTTTGTTTGTTTGTTTGTACCGAATAGGCTCCGAAACTACTGGACCGATTTGAAAAAATTCTTTCACCAATAGAAAGCTACATTATTCCTGAGTAACATATGCTATTTTTAATCCCGAAAACGGGTCCTGTGGGGTGGTCCACGGGAGCGAAGCCGCGGGCAACAGCTAGTTTATTATAAAACGTTGTTTTTTTGATATTACATACAGACAATTCATTTTTATTATTATTTGTATAGATATCTTATTGCATAAGCACGTAGCCTGACAGTGCGTTGACATTTATGAAAATATTATGTATGTAAGGAAAATTATACATCTCTTTAGTAAAGTTAGTGATATAGACAATTGTAATACTAGAAATAAAGATAAGTTACATCAGAAATCTTATAGATCAACTAAAGCACACATATCTTTCATGGAGTACTGTGTTAAATTCTATAACAAAATACTTTTTTTGATAGCCTGTAGGCTCGCGCTTGACCAATATCTCACCGGATGGTAAGCGATTATGTGGTCGACGGTGAAGCACTCCTTATATTTCCTATTCACTCTTGACTTATAAACCCCTGCCATCCTCACTCCTTAGCTGTACGCATAATAAAAGTGTCCCCAAAACGTTTTGTGCGTATGGGTGGGATGTCCACCATGTACCGATGACGCATCGCCGTACGTCTGGCAGTCCGATGATGGAACGGGCTGGGCGGAATTAGATCATGCAATTCCATCGCACGCTCCCCGAAATGTAGCCGATAAAAACCGACAAGCTGGCAACTCGGCGACGATGTTCAAGGCTCTGGAACTTTGACTTGACCAGTGCCTCATTGCCGATGAGCAGGGCCCGCTTTACGATCGACTCTAGTGCATCAAGCTGGTATTTAGCAGATCTGTCCCAGAGATGAGAACAGTACTCCATGCATGATCGAACTTACGCTTGATACAAGTTGAGCAGCTGTTCCGACGTGAAGTACCTTCTCATCTTCGCAAGGATCCCCAACTTTTTGGCAGCCAGCTGGGCCTTTGCCTCAATGTATGGACCAAAATTGAGAGTCGATGTCAACGTAACGTCAAGAAGCTCAAGATGGTTCGTTATTGGCACGGTTACATCACGGAAAGTTGGAGTCGGCTGAAATTAGCTCTTTTTAACGGAAAAAAGACACGCCTGGGTTTTAGCAGCAATAAACCTGACAAGATTGGCATCTCCACATTCGGATACTGCTTGCAAGGACAGGTTGAAACGCTTCACCATGGCCTCACGGAGAGACCCTGATTAGCAATGGCCTCACTCCATATGTGAATGGCATAGGTATGCTAGAACATTCCCAGTAGACCGATTTCGGCGGAAGCCGTATTGGGACCGCCAATACGGCTTCCGCCGAAATCGGTCTCCGTATTGGCGGAGCAAAGGATATCATTCGTTTCTAGGTATGCCAGGAGCTTAGTGTTAAGTACACGCTCCTTACTCTTACAGAGTATGGACGTTACAGAGATGGGTCTGTAGTTGGCCTGCTTCCAAGCATTTGGCACTATTCCAGTCTCATATGAAAGGCGGAATAGGCGTGTTAAGATCAGAGACAGTTCAGGCGCTAGGTATTTCTTTAGGGCCGCCAGCCTTGTTCACGTCAAGGTTGCGCAGCACCCTACGGACGTCCTTTTAACGGATGCGACGGTCCGACATGCTCATCTGACATAATCTGTCGACCTCGCTTTTGTTCAAAACATTAAAAGTAAATAATAAACACACCACTGGTATTGCGGAAACAACTAAGTTTTGCTGAATACTCTTATGACTTACTTGCTAATGACAACGACTACCATCAACAGATCAGAGCGTGGGCAGCTGTACCACCTGAATCACCAGCGTCAGACCTTCCATCCACTGACGAATTTATTAACGTTGTCAAGAGGTTACCACTCAACATATCATCAGGTGAAGATAAAATATCTAATCGGATGATTATAGAAGCGTGTTAAACAGCCGGTGATGCGATTCTATCCGTTTACAACCGTTGTATTGCGGAGGGTGTATTTCCACGATGGCAACGCGGATTTATACGAATCATCACGAAAAGCGGCGGCAAACTCCCGGACGACCCAAAGTCGTACCGGCCCATAACATTACTTTGGGAAAACTCTTGGAGCGCCTTATCATTCCACGTTTGCTTCCGAATTCGGTTTCACTATGGGAAAATCTACCGTAGATGCGGTCCTTACTGTTAAGAAAATAGTAAATACATCTGAACATAAATACGTAATTGGAATTTTTCTAGATATTGCTGGGGCTTTTGATAACGCATGGTGGCCAATGCTATTACTTAAAATGAAAACTCGGGGCTGCTATAGAAATATAATATATGTTGGTACTGAGGGACGATAGAAGTTCGACTCGAAAGACTTAGCCAGGGACCAAAACGCTTTACAGGTAGTAAAGCGCAGCGTAAAGCTGGGTGAGAAGCAAGTTTGGTCCCTATTCGGCCAATGTGGTCGAACCGAGCCCTTCGTAACACCAACGTGCAGGACTTGGCAGCCCTGTTGAAGTCTTCTGACCCACGTCACTCACTTTGCCGTACCTGGCAGGTACGCCTCATGTTTACGCGCATCGGTGCGATAACATTCGGCGCCAAACCATGGCCGGTCAACGCTGCATTGTTACGTCAGAGAACGGAATGTAGTAGGTACTCCATTCCACGACACATCCATCACGGCGACAGCGCACGACGTACGATCAGCCGAAGGAAAGCAAGTAGGCTGCCAAGGATAGCATGCGAAGAAGGATCGCATGCCATCTCAATCTGCTGACCTGTACCGCCAAACCAGCCGGGTGCC
Source organism: Orthosia incerta (assembly GCA_948252205.1). Taxonomy (NCBI): domain Eukaryota; kingdom Metazoa; phylum Arthropoda; class Insecta; order Lepidoptera; family Noctuidae; genus Orthosia; species Orthosia incerta. Next base: position 15,795,500 of record OX411769.1, on the reverse strand, counting down.
TCTAGGGCTGGGATCGGGCGGGGAATAGACGGATACAGACTTCACTAGACAGTGTGGGAACTACCCAAAGGTAAAGTTATCGACATAATGTATCAGTCTGGATCTGTAGGCTTTTTGAGAGCTTCCGTTGCGTGCACGGTAAACGGTTTAAGTTACGCAACAATCATGCATGTAGGGTAGATGGGTAGGTAGGTAGCCTGTTGACGGGAGCGAAGCAGCGTGGGACAGCTAGTAGTTTTATAAGATACTCATTCAGCTGCTACCAGCCAATCTGAGAAGATCGTCGCTCCACCTAGCCTGTGAGGGCATCCTACCTTACTTTATTTAGATCCAGAGATTACCCACTACAACCTCACAAACTTTACCTCTTTATAATATTAGTATAGACTAGCTGTGCCCGCGCCTTCGCTCCCGTCATCTGTCTGCCAACCCTACCCTACTTACCTTCCTGCCTACCCTACTTACCTAACTACTAATTCTTTTTCTAGGGTCATCATTATTTCGCGGTGAATCTTACAACCGCCATTCATAGAATGACTTCAAATGCACAACGCCATCTATCGAATATCGAGTTCAACTGTCCGAGTAACTGGATTGCGTGTGTTGTGATAATTTTACTTCTTGAACACTTTAAATTCATCTAACTTTTGATAGAGTGAACCGATTGCGATGAAACAAAAACTAAGTAATTCTTCAAGATACGCACAATTTTTATGTATAAAAGTTATTAACGTTCGTTTCGTACATTTCACGTGATGCGTGCACAAATAAACAGACAAAAAATCCAAAAATGCCGGCAATGGGTTCTGTTGGTTATCCTTTAACACCCTGGCTATTTTTTTTGGAAATATTTTCGATGTACAAAAATTACTTTTCTATAGATATACTATATGTATTGATTGATGTGTCATGTGTTCTAAGATATTTCATTTATTAACTTTTCATAAGATAAGATATTATTATTTTCTTTATTCAATTTATGTACATACTTTTTACATTTTTAAATGTTAGCTTATAAAAAAAAAATTTAGTTCTCAGTTAGTTCAATAAGTGTCCGCACTAATAAACCTTATTTTTAATACGGTTTGTTCCGTTCCCACAGACAACCCGTGAAAACGGTTTTGTGGGGCGCAGTTCTTTAGTTAAGATTTTATAAATACGTATTTTAATTTTAAAAAATGGGCCCCGCTGCCTAAGCCTCTAAATATAGGTTTGATGTTATGTATGTATGTAAACAACAGGAATCTATATAAATAAAAATGAATTGTTGTTCGTTAGTCTGATTAAAACTCGAGAATGGTTGGGCCGAATTGGATAATTCTTTTTTTGTTTTGTTCGACAGAATACAGGGAAGGTTTAAAAACAAAAAAAATGGGGAAAAAAGGGTAGGGTAGGTGTAGGGTAGGTGTAGGATAGGTGTAGGGTAGGTGTAGGGTAGGTGAATGTTTGGTGTTTTTATGGCAAAACAAAGTTTGCCGGGTCAGCTAGTAAAAAATAAAAACATCAAAATCATATTAAACATTTATTCTCCTTAACAACATCTTATAATCCTACTCCCACACAATATAATATCCCTCTCGAAAGTCGAAGTCTACTCCGAGTCGCTGGAGTCGGAGGCGGCTTCAGCGACTTCCGCGGTGAACTTGTACTCCTGATCAGCTCCGAGGTAGGCGTCCGACATGAAGTACAACGTGTAGGTGTGGCGACCTGAACTGCCGCACACGAAGTCGAGTCGTACCTGGGGAGAGAGAATAGGTATTTTATATTATGGCTGTACAATTTAGTTTAAAGGAGCTCATGGCTTAGTTATCTCAGACTCAAGGATCGATCTTCAAAGTAAGCAAGAAAATAAAAGGGTGTTTTGCTAAAAATTACTATGCACTATAGGTATTTTGTAAGTAACCAATTTTCTGAAGAATTATATTGATAAAATAAGAAATATTATAAGAAAAAAAAATTGCTCTATTCCTAAATTTTCCGTATTTTTTTTGGGACAGTCCCACCTCACTATTCCCAAACCACTGCAACTCCTGAAAGCCAGAACACGGGCGACCACCAGAAAAGCGCTGAGGCAATGAAGCTCGACGAAGTCCCGGCGAATGAATTTAACTGTCTTGGATCCCGCAACGAAATTAATCAGAAAAGAATAACGGAGGAGTAGGAAAACAAACGAAATTTCCACTTTCCTCCATATCAAGCAGGAGACAGAACAAACTCAAGTTTTTAAAATCGGGCCGGAGTTTTTGTTCCGAGTGTTTTTCGCTATTCTTCATAGTTTCAGATTTGACCATTCATACTCACTTTAAAAAAAATAACTTTTCCACTACCTTGTCTATTATGTCACATAGCCTAAGAAATTCGTATCGAAATATGAACATTAAGACACAAGATTATAAAATTAAATTAAAAATAACAAAATTACATAATAACAGTTACGACTGTCTTTTGGCAGAATGATACTGAACCTGTTACCTCTCGAAAAAGCGCGCGTTGATTGTGTGTATATAGTTTGTGGTTTTTAGTCTGAACGTTTCTAATAAATTGTTGTTGGAACTTATTTGCATTTAATTAAGTAAGCTCGTCAGGTAGTGGAAAAAGAATCGTTCGTGTCTCGCATAAAAAGGCTTTATTTTAACACTCGCATGTAGCGTTCGACGTGAACCGAAGGCGAACAAAATTGGCTACTTCGCTCGTGTTAAAATCTCGACTTTTTATGCTTACGTACATTGATATTTTGGGTTAAAAATAGTACATTTCGTGCAGTAATTATTATCATCAGCTTATTAATGTTCCCACTGCAGGGACCTCTCTGTGATAGGGAATGTGCCGTAATCCACCACGCGAGTGCTCCGTTTTGAGAGCAGTGGTGATGAAATAATTTACACAAAGTAAAGCGCCTGCCTGGGCTCGAACCCACGACCTACAACTTGTAAGTCGCGGCCGATACCAATTGGCCACCACTGCTCAGGGCAGTAATTAATTAAATATATAGTGGTGTCTCACCTTAGCGCTGCGAGCTAGTGACACCCTCTTGATGGACAGCAGAGTGTTGCTCTTAGGGTCTCCGATGACCACCCACCAACCTTCTTCGCGTTTCTGAATAATAAAAAAAAAACATTAGCAACAATAACACAAATTATTATCTATTAGATTTATTTTTCTTAAGGGTACACTAGTCGAAAATTCATCCATACAAACGTAGTCTAGGGATTATTCCACTGTTTGACGATGTACGTTCAAAATAAAAACTGATATCAATTTGTCTCATCATTATCTAGCCCTGTATGGAAGCAAAAAAGTAAAAAAATAAAATGTTTGAAAAGTATGAGCGTCGAGAGTTCCACATTTCGACACTAATTTTGACGCGTTTTTGGGCGCAAATAAATGCCATAAGAAGACGGAAAATTACAAAATGGCCACCATACAGAGATAGATTAGTAGTTCAACAATGCAAATAATTTTATTTTAAACAGATACCTTTAGTCGTTTTTTCATGATATCCAGACTCCCAAAGGTCTGTTTATAAATTATATTGCTATTATATTTAGTATGTATGTCCCCGTGGTCATACAGAACAAAGTTCAAATTGCATTACAGCCCATCGTTTTCAAGGTATTTTTAATACAAATGCCTTAAATTACACAACACTGAAGCTGTTTGAACTGAGATTCGAGTTATTGCTGATGTATTGAATTGATTGCAACTCAATAAACGAAATGTTATGCATAATTTCAAATCGTTATTGTAATAATGCTGATTTTTAGGGTTCCGTACCCAAAGGGTAAAAACGGGACCCTATTACTAAGACTCCGCGATCCGTCTGTCTGTCACCAGGCTGTATATCATGAACCGTGATAGCTAGACAGTTGAAATTTTCACAGATGATGTAATTCTGTTGCCGCTATAACTACAAATACTAAAAACAGAATAAAATAAATATTTAAGTGGGACTCCCATACAACAAACGTGATTTTTTTGCCGTTTTTTCTATGATAATGGTACGGAACCCTTCATGCGCGAGTCCAACTCGCACTTGGCCGGTTTTTGTGGTATATAAAACTGCGCGCAAATCAACGCGATACAGGCATTCCACGAATTTTGTTGGAGTCATTCAATACAATGTTAAGACATCACTAGCGCTCGCCGCCATCCCTACATCGGGCGGAGGGGGCACCGACCAGTCCAGCTGATGACTGCATAATTCACCGCCGTCCTGAGCGCGAGCTTTACCTTTCGCCTTCAACCTAGTATTTCAACTGTCGACCGTTAGTTATCTCTTTATGTAAATACAATGCTGTAAAACACCAAGTCAGTGTTTGTCTTATAACCACCATAAGGGCACGAGACCACTCCTTTCTATGGTCCTTCGAGCCGGATCAACAAAAAAAATATCCATGTACAGTTTCTCGAATCAAATAGGGATGTTCCCTGGGTAGAAACATGATTATTCATAAGCTTTTCAAGTAATATTGCACACGTATATTTTGCTTTACCAAATCAATAAAAATTGGCAAGGATAAAGCGCATCAAAGTTCAGGAGTGTTGGTTTGTGACGTCACTATGTCAGTATAAAGTGTACTAACAGCGTGACGTCAAACGATATTTCAACGTCAATATCGTCGTCACTTGTATGTTTACGTGTCATAAGATAAAATAGGTGTCCAATATTTTTTATTAATTTGCCTGACGGACCAATAACTAATTTATAGTTAACTTCGCTATTAAATTGGTGTAGTTGCAACCGAAGTTCTCGTTTCAAAGGACCCGCAGGCCGCCATCCTAACAGAACCATACAAACCCACAACCATTAATTTCGGGATGGAATCGAACGGTTTTGAATAGCTATGCTGATTTCTTCATGAATCTCACCTGAGGGAAGAACGGCGCGATGACCGGCCCCACGATATCGTCCTCCCGCTCCAGCGACACTTCCACCACGATCGGCTTGCCGGCGCGGAGGTGACGCTCGTCCTTCACCTGGAAAATTATTAAATTACTACATAGTTAACATCATCAGCCTTTTAATGTGCCCACTGCTGGGACACCATCCCCACTCATAGAGGAGGCCTGCATACACAACGGAGCAAATGTGAGTCTAAGTGCGGAAAAGAGGTCCATATATCCTATCCCAGCTTCACCAGATGCACGCTCCACTTCATGGGAGCTAGTGTTGTAAGAAACTCGAGTCTTTTAGTCTTAATTTCGAGACTTGAGTAGATTTTCAAGACTAGGACTCGTTAGTCCTTTGAGTCTTCCGAGTCCTTTCGTGTCTTTTAAGTTCTTTGAGCTAGACTGAGTCATGAACTTGAGATGGTGTAAGACCATCTTTGATAGGCAATACTGGGTGATTTTATATTGCATTCCATATTTATTTACTGACTAGCCGTTCCCCGCGGCTTCGCTCCCGTGGACGATCCCACAGGGCCCGTTTTCGAGATTAAAAAAATAGACTATGTCACTCAGAAACGTGGTGTCTCATCCCATACAAAGAAACCGTGCCGTTCCTTTCCGTTCCACGGATATAGATGGTGATCTATCTATCGCCGTGGAACGGAACCGAACGCGATCAAATAATCGGTATAATCAGATGAAAAACACTAGTTACGTCGGCACGGTTTCTTTGTATGGAATGAGGCATCTGTATACTAGTATTTTATGATCTGTGTTCACGAATTATGTAGCTTTCTATTGGTGAAAGAATTTCTAAAATCGGTCGGCACCGGTATGCAGTCGCCACTCCAGGAACTTCCGGGTCTATCGACATGCAGTTGATACACAAAACATGAACACTCCTGAAGAGGCTATGGTTTTTGGGTGATACCCTAGCTATATTTTTAACCCCCACCAGAAAAAGAGGGGGTAAAGTTTGACGTGTATACCCGTGTGTTTGCGTATGTCTGTGGCATCATAGCTCCTAAAAGAATGAACCAATGAACCGATTTTGTTTGTTTTTTTTAATGGTTGAAATGGTGACTTTAACGAGAGTGTTCTTAGCTATGTTTGATGAAAATAGGTACAGCCGTTCAAAAGTTATGGGCATTTTACTGTTTGAATCGGGCGGTTTTCGCAAGATTTCGTGTCATAATTACGTGTTCGTAGTAGACACGCTTCGGTCGACAATCTATTATTGTCGATCGAAGCGTGTCTACTACTAGATAAATTGTGTAACATGAAACAAAAATGTGTCGGGGGTTTTTGAAATGTTACTTTTATAAAATGAACTTACCTCATAGGTGAGCTCAACGTTGGGATATCTGTTACAGAAGCGCGCGACGTCCGCCATCTCGGTGGGGGACAGTTGTAACAGCTTGGCGCGAGCGTTGTCCTCTAGCTCCATCACGTCGAATACCGTTTCTACGCCCTGATGAGAAATAAAATCATTCATTAAAATCATCGTATTCTCTTCAGCAAACCCTATCATTTGATACCCATATCATGGCAGTGCACCAAAAAGAACTAGTCCGCCATCTTGGGCCTTCCGCCATATTGGATTTAGAATGACGTCACTTAGTTAACCATGCATTGTCATGCTAACTAAACGTGTATGCAAAATATCACCTTAATCGGTGGAGGATAACTGCTTTAAAATTCAGTTGCAAGATTTGACTCGAACATCTTTACATACATACATACATTGTAAGTTAAATAAAAGCTTGTAAAATCGACATTAGTTAGTTTCATGTGTGTGAACAATGCTGGCCGACAATGATTCATTCTGGCTGACAATGACATATGCTGGCCGACAATGACATATGCTAGCCGACAATGGCCCATGCTGGCCGACAATGACATATGCTGGACGACAATGTCATATGCTGGACGACAATGTCATATGCTGGCCGACAATAACATATGCTAGCCGACCATATTGGATACCGTTAAGGGTTTAATTTAAGATGTCGAAAATTTTGTATATGGCCACAATATACAAAATAACCTTTAGAAACACATGCGTTATTTTCTTACCTTCTCAGAGCAGCGCTGCACCAGCTCTGCAGTAAAGTGTGGCAGCTGTCTCAGGTAAGAGTCCTTGGCCCACATGGCCTGTGTGACCATTTGTGCCAGCTCCATAGCGGCGACAGCTGGTGAGAGCCAGCCGCTGCTGGAGACCACATCCACGCACGCGCAGATTAGACGAATTGCCTGGGGGAACAAAGATTTGTTTAGAAACTATATTTTACACTTATTCTAAACTAGCTTTTTTGTACACCTATCAGCAAACGCTTTTATTAGGGTTCCGTAACCAAATGGCAAAAAACGGAACCCTTATGGATTCGTCATGTCTGTCTGTCAGTATGTCCATCCGTATGTCACAGCCACTTTTTTCCGAAACTATAAGAGCTATGCTGTTGAAACTTGGTAAGTAGATGTATTCTGTGAACCGCATTAAGATTTTCACACAAAAATAGAAAAAAAAAAACAATAAATTACTGGGGTTCCCCATACTCGGAACTGAAACTCAATTTTTTTTTATTCATCAAACCCGTACGGGATTGATGAATAAAAAAAAATTGACCTATCCATAGATACCCCACACGTATGTGTGGGGTATCCATGGATAGGTCTTCAAAAATGACATTGAGGTTTCTAATATAATCTTATTCTATGCTGAATAGTTTGAGCGAGACCCTTCCAAAGTGGTAAAATGTGTCCCCCCCCTGTAACTTCTAAAATAAGAGAATGATAAAACTAAAAAAAATATATGATGTACATTAACATGAAACTTCCACCGAAAATTGGCTTGAACGTTATAAATCGTAAACCGCAATTTACCAAGTACGGAACCCTTCGTGCGCGAGTCCGACTCGCACTTAGCCGGTTTTTTTGATACTCATATCATGGGCATACAGAAAAATATTTGCTGTCTTTGGGAATCAACCAAGTAATTGTCATCCAAACAAAATGTATGCCAATTTTCAGCTCAGTTGGTTGCGGATAGATGTTTTAACATTCAGATCCAAACTGTTTCTTTATTTATTTTTTTTAATATGTTCCGTTTCCGTGTGTCCGTGGCATCAACAGTGGGCCTTATCAGAATACCAGCGCAACGTTGAGATAGGACCCTTTATGGTCTCGCACGGGGGCTTTTACTTTTAGGGTTCCGTACAAAAGGTAAAAACGGGACCCTATTACTAAGACTCCGCGGTCCGTCTGTTTGTCTGTCACCAGGCTGTTTCTCATGACCCATGATAGCTAGACAGTTGAAATTTTCACAGACGATGTATTTCTGTTGCCGCTATAACAACAAATACTAAAAACAGAATAAAATGAATATTTAGGTGGGGCTCCCATACAACAATCGTGATTCCTTTTGCCTTTTTTTGCGATATTGGAACAGAACCCTTCGTGCGCGAGTCCGACTCGCACTTGGACGGTTTTATATTATTGTTTTTGCTTCTAACATTTTTCTTTCTAATATCTACTAACTAACAATGCAAGTTTAAGAAAAGCTTGTAAAAATTTGTGGCTGTGCATTGGTAAGCGCATGACTGGAACCACTGGACCGATTTAGCTACGACGAACAGAAAAATGCGTTCCTATTCCCGTTTTACCACGGTACGTAAGTCCACTGCTGAAAATAAGTCAAAAGTCAAAAAGTTTATTGCGAACTAAGTGTATAGTTGGTGTTATGTTATATTAGTGCAAGACTTAGCAGCCTTTTACAAGCATTGCAATTATCATTCTCCTGTCCTTATCATCCAAAATTAGCATGCATTTAACATTATTATTAAATAATTATTTTATTTAACATTTTTATAATTAAATTGAGAAAAATATTGTTATGTCAAAAATTAAATGTCAAAAATAGTGAATCTAATACAAATAATCAGCAATATTAATGTCATCTTTTACAGGTACCTAGTACAAATAATAATTATAATTTTGTATGAAGTTAAATAGGATAGACTAAATCTTATTGTTTGTATAGGACAGGCCTCCAAATAGGCCTCCACCAAGTGTCGCCATATCGAACGGTTCTATGCGTCTCGTATCCAGTGGATTCCTTAACCAGCACTCAGCAGCCTAATTGCACAAGTGAATTCGCCAAGGCTAATGGTTTGACCGCCATCCTTCGACCAATCACATAGACGGAAATCCACATCGCGTCTTTCATCTCGCATGTGATTGGTCGTTTGATGGCGGTCAAACCCTATTCCTTGCCGAATTCTCTAACTCCATATAGTGAGAGGTTTTTCAAAACAGCGTCTTTCAGTACACGGTCGCCGCTCCAGAACTTTGTGGCCCCATCGACCTATCCGTTCATCATCATCAGCCTATTAATGTTCCCACTGCTGGGACACAGGCCTCCTCTCTGTGAGAGGGAATGGGCCGTAATCCACCACGCGGGCCCAGTGCGGGTTGGTGGATTACACATATCTTCGATTTTTGGTTCTAGGACATGCCGGTTTCCTCACGATGTTTTCCTTCACCGTTTTGAGAGCAGTGGTGATGAAATAATTTACACAAAGTAAAGCGCCTGCCTGGGAACCCACGATTACAACTTGAAAGTCGCGGCCGATACCACTGGTGGCCCACTGCTCACCCATCCGTTCTCATCCGTTCAGGGGCAGGCAAAACCTATTAAATTACCTTAGCCAGCACAAGTGCGGTGTCAGCCTGTAGCTCAGCAGGTAGCTGCATCCTGGACAGGTGCGCTTGTAGCAACACGTGCGCCTTCACGTGAGGGTCGTTGTACTTCACGTTGCCGCCGGATGGCGCTGAGGGTTTGTGCGGTATTCTGTGGAAAGAAAAGGTGTTAAAAATGAATCCATACTAATATTATAAATATAGATTTGAAAGTAACTCTGTCTGTCTTTTACCATTTCACGCCTAAACCACTAAACGGAATTCAATGAAATTTGGAAAGGAGATAGATGGCATCCTGATAAAGGACATAGGCTACCTTAGGTATAAAAAAAAATGGTAGGTTAGGTTAGGTAGGTAGGTAGGTAGAGTAGGGTAGGTAAGGTAGGCAGGTTAGGCAGGGTAGGCAGGTTAGTAGCCAGTTGACGGGAGCTCAGCTAGTAACAATATAAATTAAAAAATCTTATCCTCAGAAAGTTGTACTTTTTTTACTATTCTTCTCTGTTACTTTGTGATTGTTGTTGTTGTTGTGTTGTGTCTATGTCGAATAAATGTTTTCTATTCTATTCTATTCTTTTAACCTATTCACTTTTGACTTAAATACCCCCCAGGTTATAGCTATCGAGAAACATACTCCAAGGGGAAATAAATATATATGTAATAAATATATATATATAAGATAAAAAAATAAAAAATTGTATTCTATTTAATTCGAATGGCGACACGGTTGGCACAGTGGTTGAGCGATCGGCTGCTGAGCTGCATGTTCGATTCCCGTGCAGCACAAATATTTGTATGGGCTACAGATAGTTGTTCGAGATCTGAGTATTTGTGAGTTAATGTTTGTAAATGAACCCTCGGTACAGAAGAAATTCCAAGTGTGGAAACATGTTTAAAATAAAAATAAAATACTTACTTGGCAGCTAAAGCCTTGATGATATTTTCTTCTCGGTGTCTGATGCACAGTTCGGAGTATTCCGCGGCAGAGGATATGATCTCCAGCAGGCCGCGGATTTTGGTCTTGTTTGTGAGAGAGAGACTGAAGAGTTCTGTAACAAAATTAGGGGTATTAGAATAGCTGAACTTAAGGTTGCAACTAGTCGACGGCATGAACTATTTTGTGCGCGGGGTTAAAATGTATGCTATCTCATCCGACAACACGTGCGAAAGAGATAGATGCTGTGATGAGCAGTAAGAAGCTAGTTCGCGTACGAATTAGCACTTTTGCAAATTTGTAGCGAAGTGGATGATGATTTAGGACGAAACCGAGCGTGCGAAATTTTATACAATGGCCCATGATGGTTGACAACGACCCATGAAGGTGAACAATGACCCATGATAGTGGGCAATGGCCCATGATAGTGGGCAATGGCCCATGATAGTGGACAAAATCCCATGACGGTGGAAAATGGCCCATGATAGTGGACAATGGCACATGATGCTGAGCTGAACATGGCGCATGATGTTGGACAGTAGCGCATGATGCTGGACAATGACCCATGATAGTGGACAAAGGCCCATGATAGTGGACAATGGCCCATGATAGTGGACAAAGTCCCATGACGGTGGAAAATGGCCCATGATGGTTGACAACGACCCATGATAGTGGACAATGGCACATGATGCTGAACAATGGCGCATGATGATGGACAGTAGCCCATGATGGTGGACAATGGCCCATGATGATGGATAATGGCCCATGACGTTCGGCCGATAATGACTATGGCGTCTTAAATACACGAGTTGGTCCATGCTGGACCACAATGGGCGGTTCAAATAATAACTTGAAGTTATCTTACCGATTGTCGTATAATTGATGTAGTAGTAAGACGCGATCATGCCCAAGTTGAGAGGTTGCACGTCCATGTCATCTTCTATGGCGATGCACTTGGACTGTTCTAAGTCTGTTAGCGTTGTTTCTACGAGCTCTGATAGGTGATCTGATAGATGTCTGCAGAAGAGAAAAGAAAATTATTTGTTAATAAGTTAACATTATAAAATGCAGACAGAGGTAAACAATTTAATTACTGAAAACTTATGATCAGGTATTGCAAAAAGTAGAGATTTTCTACTACCTTGTCTATTATGTAAAACATTACCTAAGAAATTCGTTTCGAAGTATGAACATTTAGACACAAGATTATAAAATAAAAATAAAAAAATACGAAATTACATAATAACAGTTCCGAAATGACTTTTGTATGGATCATTATGTAACTAGCAGAATGATACCGAACCTGTTACCTCTCGAAAAACCTTGCGTTGATTGTGCGTATATAGTCTGTGGTTTTTAGTCTGAACGTTTCTAATACATTGTTGTTGGAACTTATTTGTATTTAACAAAGTAAGCTCATCATCATGTAGTGGAAAAAGAATCGTTCGTGTCTCGCATAAAAAGGCTTTACTGTAACACTCGCATGTAGATTTCGCTCGTGTTAAAATCTCGACTTTTTATGCTCGACACGAAATGTACTATTATTTACCTTAATTTGAGCTAAGGAAGTAACAGAGAGTGGATAATATCTCCTAAGAAATTCTAGAATAATAATTGTGATGTAATAATACCGAAATTAATAGCGATTTTTTTATTGGATTTATGAATAAACAAGCTTCAGCCAGCGGCCCCGTGAATGTCGAATATTATTCCGAGGAAACATATTCCTTTGATAAAAAGTATCCTTTGTGCTATTCCCGACTATAATCTATCTCTGTGCCAAAATTCATCCAGATCCGTGCAGCCGTAGAGTATTACTGTGATTGTTGTAAAAATCTAGAAGCCATAAAAAGGCCGTATCCATTTGAAACTTTGCAAATGTATGTATTTCCGATAATGACATAATAATATCGAAGCGTATAGCTATAATGGATCTGGAAGGTGAGTTCAGTCACCCTTAAATGGCTACTAACTAAAACACTTTTTTACAAAAAAATAACCGTCATCCAAAAAAACACGGTTAGTTTTTTTTGTAAAAAAAAAATTTATTTAGTAGCCATTAAGTTTTTTATTTTTCACTTTTTAGTGGTACATAATGGACAAGTTCTATAGTAAGGTACCTATAATGCCCACAGTGATGCCAGAATAGATTACTCGAATAACATCTAATTTGAACATAACCGGTGGTATGAGAATGTACCAGGGTGACCTGTGCACATCTGCGTACCCATTTAGAGTATATTGGCGTGATGGTTTGTTATGAATTGGTGAAAACAATAAACAGACATGCGATAGCAGCAAACCCGAGAGATTTGCCGTCATTTATTGAAGAGTTCTATTGTATATTTCCTAAGTTCTTCATCAGATCTTTACAAAATTTTAATGGGACCATTCCGGAACTTCTTTCGAACAAAAAATTAATTTTGCAAATCCGTTTATAAATGACGGAGTTATGCCCGAACATACATAAAAAAAATAGAAACATCCGAATTGAGAACCTCCTCCTTTTTGGGAAGTCGGTTAAAAACCTTGTAGCCTGTAATCATTACATTGATTCGCATCCGAGTTCCATGTATCTTTAAGGAGCACTTTCAAAACCATGAAACATGTTAAAATTAAAGCATATTTATCCCTATCTCCACCCAACCGGTTATGGTTGAGCTGAGTGGTGCCGATCCATGTGTCTTTTTTTTTTTTTTTTTATTATTTGTTATGGGTTTGCTCTTGACTCTAGTCTAGGTCATAGGTGACAGAGACAGAGTCGACGATGGAGTGAGCTTACCCAGAAGAAGCCTGTTCACTCTAACTTTGAAGAGATTCGGGTTGAATGCGTTCGGAAACACAGACGCAGGTAGTGAGTTCCATTCATTCATGTTCGTGAACGGGCGCCATCAGTTGGGATTGGTCATAACTTAGCTACCTCGGTCTGTTTTTAATTACATATTTATTGTATTTTTTAATTGTTTGTTTTACTCTAGACCAGCGTCTAGAGTAAAACAAACGCACGTATTTTTTAATCATTCTCACATATATGTATTTTTTCACCAAGAATGATGGAACCAAATAATTGTAAAGTGAGTAAGTTAAGAGTTTCTTGTCGGTTCTTTTTTTTTTTTTTTTTATTATAGATAGGCTCGCGCTTGACCACTATCTCACCTGATGGTAAGCGATGATGTGGTCGACGGTGTTACACGCTTGCCTAGAAGTACAAGCTACTTTTCCGAATGGACGGTAAGAATCAATTATTTTTACCTTTAAATTTTTGAAGTTCGCAAGTGCCGCTTAATGGCCTAATTGAATAAAGAAATTTTGATTTTGATTTTGTAATGCACTCATTTGTATCCAGATAAAAAGGAAGATCGGTTTCAGAAATTTGTTAGTCGAATGTGTGCATTATACAGTGGGAATAGAGGTCAATATGCTTTGTACATTCTTAGAAATTCGACTTTAAATCTAAAAGGAAAACAAATTATTACCTGTGTGTTACTCCCTGCAAGTTATAATAATTAGGATTCTGCGTCAGCCGTCGGTATAAGAACGTCCAGGTGAGATAGTCGACGGCGTCCTGTTTGTTCTCTATGGTCTTGGTAACGATCTCCGCGTTCATGTGGTCGTGTAGTCTGTGGTCGAGGTGGCTCTGCAAGAGAATGAGTGGATTGGTCAGCGGTAATCAAGAAAAGGTAGATGTTGAGAATTACACATTCTGGTGGGAAATGCATTTTTTTCCGTAATCAAAGGGTAAAAACGGGACCCTATTAATAAAACGCCGCGGTCCGTCTGTCTGTCTGTCACCAGGCTGTATCTCATGAACCGTGATAGCTAGACAGATAAAATTGTCATGGATGATGTATTTCGGTTGCCCCTATAACAACAAATACTAAAAACAGGACAAAATAAATATTCAAGTGGGGCTCTCATACAACAAACGTGACTTTTTTGCCGTTTTTGCGATAATGGTACGGAACCCTTCGTGCGCGAGTCCGACTCGCCCTTGGCCGGTTTTTTTAATCTTTTCCTCACACTAGGCATTTCTTCCTGTAATGTGGGTGCGTTTACAAACATTTACACAAGACATCTAGACTCACATACACAAGACATCTAGATCCGGAACAACTATCCGTCGGCCATACAAATATTTGTTCCGTGCGGGAATCGAACGCGCGACACGCAGCGAAGCAGCCGATCGCTCAACCACTATACAAACCATGTCGTCACTATGGTGGAAGATAGCCCATCAAAGAAACATTACTGCCTTCATGCTGGCCGTCATGACTATGATGGCCAACAATGGTCCAAACCACGGCCGATACCGGTCAACAATTGCCAACAATATCCAATGCTGGTAGACAATGGCACATCATCAAATATATAATTTTCCAATACATTGTATGTAACACATTGCCTAAGAAGTTCGTTTCGAAATATGAACATTAAAACACAAGATGTTGAAATAAAAATTAAAAAAATAATAATTACATAATAAGAGTTATGAAATGAGTTTTGTATGGATCATTATGTAACTGGCAGAATGATACTGAACCTGTTACCTCTCGAAAAAGCGCGCGTTGATTGTGTGTATATAGTCTGCGGTTTTTAGTCTGAACGTTGCAAATAAATTGTTGTTGGAAATAATATGCATTTAATTAAGTAAGCTCATCATGTAGTGGAAAAAGAATCGTTCGTATCTCGCATAAAAAGGCTTTATTTTAAAACTCGCATGTAACTTTTGCTCGTGTTAATATCTCGACTTTTTATGCTCGTCACGAAATGTACTATTTCACACCTCTAACGGCGGACAATGGCGCCTGATGGTCGACAACGGTCAACCAATGTCGAGAATGGCCGATACTGGTCAACTTTGGCTGTCGAGCTCCAACATTAGCCGCCAAACTAGCCAATGTTGGACGAAAATGGTCCCTGCTGGCCGATGATGGCCGACAATGGTCCATACTGGCGTATGATGGCCCATCATAAAAACGTGGTTTCTTACCTCTAGCGGCAGACAGTCATTCAGCAACTTGGTGAAGAATGTCTTGTGATGCGCCACACACATGAGTACGCAGACCGCGTGCTCATCTTCTAAGGGCCTGCATGCACGGCCGACCATTTGTAGGACCGTTGTGATCGGGTACTGTTCGTAGGCGTGGAGTTTGCCGTTGTAGCTGTAGGTAGAGACAAAACACTTTATTAATAACTAAATTAGTTAAGTACTATTTATTGTTCGAGGTAAGAAGTCAGAAAATGCCGCTGATAACCGAAACTCCCCGCAAATGGTAACCAGAATGCTCCATGACGCCCGACAATGTCCATGATGTCCTACAATGTCCCAGTAGGTCAACAATGGCGTACTATTCGACAATGAGCAACGGTGGTCGATAATGGTCTATGCTGGTCGACAATGGTCTACGGTGGTCGATTATGGCCAATGATGGCTGACCATTGCCGGCCATATTAAGGGCCATTGTGCTTAGTTTGTTGTTTTTCTGTACTCACACGTGCGTATCAGCTATGATGACGGTGTGCACATGCGCGGCTAGCGCCCAGGCCAGCTCGGCAGCCACCACGCACAGCTGTACCGCTCCCGATTCCACCAGCTGCTGGACCAGACGTCTGTCGCCAGGTTCTACACCCTCGTGTAAGTATGCCACGCCTGCTGCTAGAGTTTCTTTTAACATCTGAAAGAGACGGTAGTATTTTAGAATTAGTCGAGTTAAACAATGGTCTTTGGACCAACGAGATTATAAAAGCTATCGACCCGCGGACCAGTCCTTTTAGATCGACAGCGCTTCGAACTAACTACCTAGTCGTATTGTACCAGATTTTCTTATTGTAATCCTTAACCAAATAAAAATACACAATGGTCCATGATGGTCGACAATGGTTCATTATTGTCGACAATGGCCTATGATGGTCGGCAATGGCCTATGATGGTCGACAATGGCCTATGATGGTAGACGATGGCCTATGATGATCGACAATGGCTCATAATGGTCGTCAATGGCCTATGATGGTCGACAATGGCTCATTACTGTCGACAATGGCTCATTATTGTCGACAATGGCCTATGATGGTCGCCAATGAAAGAAAGAAGAAAGAAAGAAAACTTTATTTGTCAAACATGCGTTTACAAGACTAATCAGACATGCATGGTATTGAATTAATAAATATTGTGAGCGTCCATGTTTTGCCAATAATGGCGTACAAAATTTGTAAGTATATTATTTTACATTTAATTGCATTTTACATGCAATCATTCTAAATATCATTACACAATACAAAACAAATAAATAATAATTGATTTAAAGATATTATAGTATAATTAAGTATATTATAGTCAAAATAAATTAAATAATGTCCAGAATATTCATTACTATGCAGTCAAGTAGAGTCATTCAATAGTTAATTAATTTAAAATTCACATTATTCAATTGTTATTCTTAACTATGTACATTAGAAGCCGGTATAAAGTCCTTTTCATTTAAAAAATCTTCAACATTGTAATACACTTTACTAACTAAAAAATTTCTCAGCTTATTTTTGAAAAGTGCCAAGGGCATTTCTCTCCAACTTTTAGGTAATGTATTAAATATGATAGGAGCCATACAGAAAACACTTTTGCGCATGAGGGTTGTTCTCGCAGTATGAGAACATATCCTGCTGTTGTCACGCCTATTACGTGGGACTACTTCATCTAATCGTTTCAATGGCCTATGATGATCGGCAATGGCACATGATGGCTACGATGGTGGACAAGGTCTCATGATGGACTTCAATGGCCCTTTTCGGAAATACCTAGAGTTCCGATGGATGAAGATGGCCTTCATACGAATTTAGGATTTTCTTACCTTATCATGCACTCTCTTGAGGAACGGCTGCAGCATATCAGGCCTGGCTCTAAGGAACCGTGTCGGCGAGGAGTGTGCCGCAGCCAGGGCTAGCAGGTCGGCGGCCAGGAGTCGCGAGTGACGACGCGAGGGTACGAAGACGGCGCAAGGCTTGTTGCCGGCGTAACGGATCACTGAGTTGTAAATGGGTTTCGTCATGGCCGCTAGGCGGGAGGCCGCGTGAGATATGTTGAAGCCCTGCAAACAATAGATTAGGTTACATAAGACATTCACCAGAGCCTGATTTCAAAAATATCTACAAGGCGATGATAAAAGACTGGTCAGAAATATGATTCAGTGAGATTATCAATTAATATTGGACACGTATTTGTTACACAAACAAATAAATATTGACAGGGCATCAATGTTCAGGAGTGCGGGCTTGTGACGTCACATTGTCAATATAAAGTGTAGCACACCGTGACGTCACACGATATTTCAACGCACTGTATCGTCGTAATTTTTAGGGTTCCGTACCCAAAGGGTAAAAACAGAACCCTATTACTAAGACTTCACGATCCGTCTGTCGGTCTGTCTGTCTGTCCGTCTGTCACCAGGCTGTATCTCATGAACCGTGATAGCTAGACAGTTCAAATTTTCACAGATGATGTATTTCTATTGCCTCTATAACAACAAATTAAATTAATATTAAAGGGGGGCTCCCATACAACAAACGTGATTTATTTGCCGTTTTTTGCGATAATGATGCGGAACCCTTCGTGCGCGAGTCCGACTCGCACTTGGTTTGGAAGAAAACAAAAATTGGGCCCCCACAATATGGCGCCCAAAATCCGCCATTTTACTATTTTACAATTATAATGTAGCCAGTGACACTCGCAAGATAATGACGAATCGATTGACGTAAGATTCATCAAAATCGGCCATCGCGTTTGGTCTCTAGAACGCCACATAGGAACAAACATACATATATAGACTGATAAACACATTACCCTCCTTCGGTAGTCGGGTAAAAAAGAGGTTAGGTACTAATCAAAGACGCGATTTATGCAATACGGTTAGGAGGCATTATTTACCTGTATGTGCAGCTGCAGAGGTAGTGGCCTGACGCTGGGGTGGAAGTTGAAGGAGCAGTTGGCGTTGCAGCCGAGCCACTGCGATACATCACGAGCGTCAGCTAGTGGTAGTGATAAAGCAACTATGCGGATTTGACGACCTGCGGAAAAAAAAGACAGTATTTATTTATAATACGATTTTAATATACCTGCACGACGAACATATACTGTGATTTTTAGGGTTCCGTACCCAAAGGTTAAAAACGCGACCCTATTACTAAGATTCCGCAGTCTGTCTGTCTGTCACCAGGCTGTATCTCATGAACCGTGATAGCTAGCTATCACGAACAACAAGAATAAAATAAATATTTATGTGTGGCTCCCATACAACAAACGTTATTTTATTCTGTTTTTAGTATTTGGTGTTATAGCGGCAACAGATATACATCATCTGTGAAAATTTCAACTGTCTAGCTATCACGGTTCATGAGATGCAGCCTAGTGACAGACAGACAGACGGACCGCAGAGTTAAGACTCTGCGGTCCGTCTGTCTGTCTGTTATCCTTTGGGTACGGAACCCTAAAAATCAGAGTATAGAATATGCAGGCAAGCTCTGTAAGAACAACCCTATAATCTTACCAATCTGAGAAGAAATGTATCTCATTCTGGAGCAGACCACCTCGAGAACAGGTCCCTCTTCACCACCCAACAGCTGTAGAGCATCCACGATGAACAGCGACACGCTTTGCACGCTCTTACGGACTTTCCATCTGGTGGCAAAAACACAAATTGTTTAGATACATTCCTGGTCTACTTTTTCTAGACATACTTATTATGGATGCTACGAGTAGTGATTTAGCCGAATACCGAATATTCGGCTAGACCTTCGGCTGAAGCGCCGAATATTCGGCGACACTTAGTACATTTTGCGGGTGACAGGTTCCAACCTTACAAGATGTGAACCTTAAAACAGTATCTAAGCCTAGCAGAATTTGCTGAGATTTATTTATCTATCCCCCGGTAGCAGTGTAGATAGTGAGCAGCTATTTTCGGATGCAGGCATAATTT
Source organism: Orthosia incerta (assembly GCA_948252205.1). Taxonomy (NCBI): domain Eukaryota; kingdom Metazoa; phylum Arthropoda; class Insecta; order Lepidoptera; family Noctuidae; genus Orthosia; species Orthosia incerta. The sequence goes on along the minus strand of OX411769.1, from coordinate 15,776,015 downwards.
ATGAAGAAAAGCGCAATCGTTTGCTATCAACAAATGAACGCAGAAAATAATGTTTTCATTAATCATAACTTTGTGTTTCTTTTTTTGTGGTTTGGTATTCGATTTTCGACCAAATGGTTCGCAATATTCGGCCGAATAGGTATTCGGCCAAATGTTTCACAATATTCGGGTGAATATCGAATAGTAAAAAAACCGGCCAAGTGCGAGTCGGACTCGCGCATGAAGGATTCCGTACCATTATCGCAAAAAACGGCAAAAAACACATGTTTGTTGTATGCCCCACTTAAATATTTATTTTATTCTGTTTTTTGTGTTTTTCGTTACAGCTGCTAAAGCTGCTATTTTTACATTTCACACGGAAATCTAACAATAAAGTACTTAGTTCTGAATTAAATTATTATACACGATAAATCTAATAATTGATGGAGATTGCCTGCGCCTGTGTTTCCGAACGCATTCAACCCGAATCTCTTCAAAGTTAGAGTGAACAGGCTTCTTCTGGGTAAGCTCAGTCCATCGTAGACTCTGTTTCTGTCCCCCATGACCTAGACTAGAGTCAAGAGCAAACCCATTACAAATAAAATAAATTGTAGTTCTAAAAACTAAAAAACACGCTTTATTGGTAAGGATAACGGGACAAACTGTTTAAATTATTGCATTGTCATCGGTCCTTGATAAGTGTGCAAAGTTTCAAATCAATCCAACGTTTTGAAGTGGGTGAAAATCACGTTCAAAGATTCCGTTACATTGATACATAGATACATACATACCAAGCTAATAAAAGCGTGTTAAAAAAAGATGGAAATTAGCATTCGTTTGTATTCGGAAATGCGATGATTGCCGAGGGGCATTAAGAAAATAGTTGTACTGTACTTAGGTTTTCGCGTACTCTAACAGCCATCCACATTCAATCTCAAAATTTTACTAGCAACATTATCCCCATCGTTCGCACAACCAACCAACCAACCTCCACACAATGTTCTACCTTAATATGAAATATATGGATAAATCTTTTACTGTCCAGGCTGCTCGTCTGTGGAATGCATTACCTGACTCAATAAAACGTGCTCAGTCGTTGCCTGTATTTAAAAAACTTGTCAAAGAATATTACCTGTCGCTGTGATTGTGCTCTTGGTTTTTTGACATAGTGTCCTATGATTGTTGTACATCATTTATTTTGATTGCTTATATATTAAGTATGTATGTATTTATGTATCTATTATTTAGCATATTTATGTATTTTAATTTTTGTTTTTAGTAAGTATTATTGTATAAATATTATGTTCATAGTTGGTATTGTCGCACCACTGACAACCCCATGTCATGTCCAGGTAATCTCTGTCCATTCCAGGTTGCCTGGAAGAGATCGCGGAATGCGATAAGGCCGCCCATTGTATGTTTTTAGTATTAAGTTTCTTTTTTTTTCTTGTTTATTATGGTGTACAATAAAGTGTATATGTTACGGCTAATACCCGAAGTGCGGCTACACCTAGTTTTAGCCGGTTAGAACTAGGTGTAGCCACTTACTCTTGGTTAAACCTAGTACGAGACGATTGTTTTCGGGTAAAACTAGGTCTAGCCTTCATCATGCCGGCTACAACTGGGTCTAGCCATTCCCTGTTGGATAAAACTAGGTCTATCCGATATCATTCCGGCTAGAACTAGGTATTGGTGCAATTTAGTTTAGTGTTTATGCAACATGGTCGACGAAGCCCCGCTGCGCGGGGCTCCTATTTCTGAATGCAGGGTCTAAAGTAACCTAACACGAAGAGGACGACGGGAGCTGAGTTCGCTCGCTTTGCTCGCTCACTTCAGCTCCCGTCATCCCCTTCGAACCTAACCTGTCCGTGTCGGGGTGCCCTAAGCTCCCGAGGTTAGGTTAGGTTAGTTGTTTGCATCTAGTTTTATCCAACAGGGAATGGCTGGACCTAGTTGTAGCCGGCATGATGAAGGCTAGACCTAGTTTTACCCGAAAACAATCGGCTCGTACTAGGTTTAACCAAGAGTAAGTGGCTACACCTAACCGTAACCGGCTAAAACTAGGTGTAGCCGCACTTCGGGTATTAGCCGTGACATATATAAATAAATAAAATAAATAAATATTTATACTTTTAAATGATTACACAATGCACCACATGGTATCTCTTCACCACCCTTGATTGACTGGTATAGCATTAAGTACGCCTTTGTACCTTTGTGCATGAAGTCAAAATACATAAAAACCCGACTGCTTAAAAAGCGAACTAAAAAGATGGAATCAAGAAGAAAATCTCGCTGTGCAGTCGGAGGATACATTTATTCGCGAGCTGGCTGACCAAAACCAGATGTATCCTCCGACTGCACAGCAAGATTTTCTTTTTGTTTCCATCTTTTTAGTTCGCTTTTTAAGCAGTCGGGTTTTTTGATTTTATTAACTTTTTTTATTTACAACTTTCTAGTCATTTTTTTTCGAATCACTTTAAACATATAAGTGTTGTTATAAATTGCAACCCATACAATATGGCGCCCAAAGCGCGCCATGTTTTTTTTTTAACGGCACGTATCTAAGAACACTTGGGCGGCCAAGACCTATCTAACGATGTCTTAATTATAAAAATCCGTCAGGTGGCTTGAAAGATACCAGGTAATAAAGAATATTACATACATACAAACATACAAGATACGCGCGAAAAACATAACCCTTTCCTTGCAGCCAGGTAAATAAGCCGCCATTAAGTCGAACTTTATTAATAAATTGTAATGAACTCACCTTCTGGACAGTATGTCCCATTTATCAGCAGTGGTGATGATAATCTGTCCTTTGTTCAGCAACTTGTGGTCGGTGGCAGTTTCACCCGTTAGCTGAACCACCTGAAAATACAAAGGGAATTAGTATTTGATGGGACTTCTGCCAATATTGCATGTCGCGGCATCCTTGGTAGGTGTGAACCATGATGGTTCATGCTGGAATATGATGGCCCATGCTGGACCACGATGGCCCATGCTGGACTACGATGGCCCATGCTGGACCACGATGGCCCATGCTGGACTACGATGGCCCATGCTGGACCACGATGGCCCATGCAGGACTACGATGGCCCTTGCTGGACGTTGAAAATAGACTGACCTTGCCAAATCCCGTGCCAAACTTGTGGTAGCAGTCACCGAATACGATATCTGCCAGTGTGTCCTTAGACACACTCTATATGGATGTCGTCTAGCGCGGCCTCCTTGGTTGGTGTTCAGCATGCGCTGGAGTGCTAGTTCGGCTATCACGGACTTGGCCGAGTCGGTTGCAAACTGAACCAGGATGGCCAATGCCCCACAGGTGGACAATGCAGGACCATAGGGTTATACTGACCGTTGGTTGGCAGTGGTGGAGCCGTTGTAGACTGGACCACGACAATCCACAGGTCGACAATACAGGTCCATAGTAGACAATGGTGGCCCATGATGGCATATGCTGGGCCACGACGGTCCGTGCGGGACCACGATGGTCCATGCTGGACCACGATAGACCATGCTGGACCACGATGGACCACAATGGACCATGCTGCGCTACGACGGTCCTTGCTGGACAATGAAGGCCTAAAAGTTTTTTTTCTTACCTTCAAGTTGAATCTCGTGCCAAACTTGTGGTAGCAGTCAGCGAACACGATATCTGCCAGGGCATCCTTAGGCAGTAGATAGACGGCGCGGCCTCCCTGGTTAGTGCTGAGCATGCGCAGGAGCGCCAGTTCAGCTATCACGGACTTGCCCGAGCCCGAGGGGGCGCCGACGAATACGTTGTCGTCTGAATTGTAGACTGCGTTGAACACCTATGGAAAGTATTGGGATTTGAATATATATCATCTTTATCGCTTGCATTCCAATTTATAGAGAGCGAGCTTACTGCCGAATTCCCTAAGGGCTTCTTCACACGTACCACAACCACACCACGTGGCCGGGCGTGGCTTCATAAATGTTTCACTGAATAAATGCTATTATCAAGACCACAACAAATCACCAAAAATTGATGTTGACATTATTACAGCATCGCCATATAAAAACTTTGCAAATAATTCGAGTGTCTACTTTCGTTTGCCAGACTCTAGGACTATTCACACGTACCACATTTTGCAGTCGTTTTCGACCGTACACTATTCACCTTGTGGACTCTTTCACTCGCTTACGTTTCTCGCATCGTTCTATCTCGCTTACTGTATGCAGTATACGTTTCTTGCGCAATGGTTCGGAGAGCAAGCTTCAGAGACACAAAGATCCGCTGTGACTATTATCAATTCTTTTTTTTTTTTTACCTTTTTATAGATTCTTTTACCGATTGTGAATGTGTGAACATTGTAGGCCTTCTAGATTTCTAGATGATTGTTAACATTTGTTAACTTTTTATTTCGTTTTACATTTTTTTTTTTTGTTTTTTTTTTTAATTTCGTCTTATTGTCGGGCCTACGTTGTCCCCCCATATCGTATTAATGCTGTCATCATCAGCCTATTAATGCTCCCACTGCTGTGACACAGGCCTCCTCTCTGTGAGAGCGAATGGGCCGTAATCCCCCACGCGGGCCCAGTGCGGGTTGATGGATGTCACATGTCTTCGAATTTTTGGTTCTAGGACATGCCGGTTTCCTCACGATGTTTTCCTTCACCGTTTTGAGAGCAGTGTTTTGATTAATGCTGTAACATGGAAATATTGTAAACACAATTTTTTTTAAAAGAGTAACCATGGAGTTTCTTGCCGGTTCTTCTCCATAGGAAACGACTAACCCGAACCGTGCACCTTTTGTCGACGTTTTATAAGTGCCCATATAGGCCTATGTAAAATAAAAATAAATGATTTTGATGATTTTGACTTCGCTTCTCGCCAGGCACTAAACAAACCGCCTGCCAATGCGTTATCGACCTTCTAAAATCAATATACTCAGGTTCGAACCCAGAAGCGTGGCATCTGAGTGCGGGAGGACTCAGAAGTCAAGCTTGTGAACACTATACAGATGTAACAGCCAAGTTATTACGGGAGTAGTAGAAATAAAATTAATAATTAAAAACTTTTTATTTAAACAATCTTTTTTCGTCTTCTCCTAAGCAAACCACAAAAAATAAGTTGTCCGCCATCTTGGGCCGTCCGCCATATTGAATTTAAACTGACTTTGCTTAGCGAATCATGCATTGTCATCCAAACTAAACGTGTATGCATAATTTCAGCTTAATCGGTGGAGGATAACTGCTTTAAAATTCAGTTACAAGTTTTGACCCAAACACATTTACATACATACATACATTGCATGTTAAATTAAATCGTTCTTGAAAGCACTAAGGCTAAGCGCTCAATACGAAATTTTAAAGAAATGTTTTTTACGAATTATCACAAGAAATCTGTAATGGTCACCCCGACTATCGACTCGCAGCCCAATTGCGTATGTTCATCGGTGAAGATACTTTTTTCGAAAGAGTCCAATCATTTTTGGAAATACCTAAATTATTTAAAAGGAGTTTGTCATACTCTTTCATGGAGTCATACTCTTTGCCGTGCCGAATTCACTTACGCAATTAGGCTGCCATTCGGCGTCACTATTTTGCCACCAGCTAAGAGTTACACTTCACATCACATCATCAGCCTATTAATGTTCCCACTGCTGGGACACAGGCCTCCTCTTTGTGAGAGGAAATGGGCCGTAATCCACCACGCGGGCCCAATGCGTGTTGGTGGATGTCACATGTCTTGGAATTTTTTGGTTCTAGGACATGCCGGTTTGCTCACGATGTTTTCCTTCACCGTTTTAAGAGCAGTGGTGGTGAAATAATTTACACAAAGTAAAGCGCCTGCCTGGGTTCGAACCCACGACCTACAACTAATAAGTCGCGGCCGATACCACTGGGCCACCACTGCTCAAATTGCAAGAGTTACATTAAACAAAATCTCAAAACATACCTGCGTCTGAACCGGATTAAACTGCGGGAAGGTCTCGTTGTACAGTTCTTCATACTTCGGGTTCCTAAGCGCCGATATGGGGAGCGGCTGTAAGTCCAGCAACTCTGTGGGAGGCAGGTTCTTCTCTGGCAGTATGAGGTGGCGGAACGAGACCGGCAGTTGGGTCTCTGCTGCTATCCATCTGGAAAAAGGTGAGCTTTAGATCTTCTGAATTCTGTTTGGTATAACACTGATCCTACAGTCATCATCATCATCACCATGTCAGCCTAAAGACGTCCACTGCTGGACATAGGCCTCCCCAAGCGTCGCCACTTTGACCAGTCCCGTGCGTCTCGCAACCAGCGGCTCCTACAGTATCCTGACGACTTTATAATATTTGCTTGGACATTCATTCAACTGAATTTAGAAAAAAATAATTTAACGTTTTGTTATGCTTCAAAACTCGAGAACACGGAATTTAAGTTCCAATTTTCCAAAGATAAACCACCAAATCATGACCAGTATGGCAATCGAGGACAATCATGGGCCAGTATAGACCATCGTGGACCAAAATGGATTATCATGGGTCAGCATGGACCATCGCGGTCTAAAATTTACCATCATGAGCCAGTATGGGCCAGCATGGACCGTCATGAGCCAGTATGGACCACCATGGGCCAGTATGGACCAACTTGGGCCAGTATGTACCATCATGGGCCAGGATGGACCATCATAGGCCATCATCGGCCAGTACGCACTTACCTGTCGGACACAACGGTGAGGAAGTACTGCGGCGGCAGCGGCTCGAACACGGGCACGAACAACTTGACGTGGTGCTCGTCCTTGCAGTACTTCTCCTTCAGCAGGAAGTACTCGTGGTGCAGCACCACCTCGCCGTCCACGTCCTCCACCAGGATCCAGAACGCTTCCGACTGCCCGTGGATCTGAAAGATGGCAGGTGTTTAGAGAAATCAACGGAGGATGTTTTTGTGCAACATCCCACCCAGTCAGATCCTCCATTTGCAACAGTCTTACCGGGCCGAGCGAGCCCTCACGAGCAGTACGAATAATCTCAGCCATATCATGAGTCAAGCAAGCGAAGCGAACCATCTTTCTGGACGAAAAAGCACACCAAGCTTTCTCACGAGACGAGAGAGCGAAGCGAGCCCACTCACTGGTCGAGCTAGATAAGCGGACATATTCATTCACCAAGCTAGTTCTTTGTACTTTTAGACACTTCACAAGAACCAGGCGTACGGGCCGTAAGACTGCCTGTCCAACAGAGATGTGCGAGGATGCTGAGCGAGGGATGTGTTTGTTAAGAACCAATAGAATCACTTAATTTACCTAGCCTCTCTGAGCGCAGCTCTAGTGGAAACTGCTCAGCCACGCGAGATTTGTACATACACAATAAGTGAAGGATGTGTTTGAGGGATGTGTGCGAGGGATGTGTTGCGAATGTGTGCTAGGGACGGACGCGCCGCTACACATCCTCGCACCACCTATCTGCGCACCGTTGCACAGCGTCGCTACGCATCCTCGCACCGCTCAGCGGCATATCACATCTCTAGTGGAAATGCAAACTAATGGCGGCCACCAAATCGTGTTAATGTTTGCTTCTTTACAACACCTTAGCACGAAAATCTTCGCGCGTGTCTACTTAATGTTTTTCCTTACCTTCTCATCCCAATGGAAGTCGGGAGTGATGGTCAGCTCAACCCTCAAGGTAGACCTGGTGATCGGCTGGATATGCGTCGCCAGCTCCAGCTTAGGGAACTGATGCACGTATTTGTGTATCTTACCCTGTAGCTAACTCGCTGATGATCATCGTAAGGCTCACTAGCGGGATGCTAGACCGAGCTGGTTGAAATCTCATTGGTACACGTCCATCACGGGCCATTATGTAAAAGCAAAATGGCCAACTACCGTTCATCACCGGCCACTGTATCACAATTAAAGGTGGGCCAACGTAGGTAATGGCCATGTTAGACCATCATGGACCACTATGGTTAATACTGGTCAATCGTGGGACATGTCCATGCCCATGCTGGCCCACCATGGGCCATTACAATGACGATCATTTAAAAAATAAAAAAAGATTGTTACCTTCTCATCCCAATGAAAGTCAGGAGTGATGGTGAGCTCAACCCTCAAGGTAGACCTGGTGATCGGCTGGATATGCGTCGCCAGCTCCAGCTTAGGGAACTGATGCACGTATTTGTGTATCATCTTCCCGAGTTTCGGCGCTCTGACCAGTTCTCCAATCTCGTTGGGTCCCAGCTCGTAGAGTTTCTCCCAGGGGAAGTTCTTCTTTTCTAATTTTTTTATTACCTGTGTAAAAGAAAAACTGTTGTAACAATAAATCAAGCTTTCAATTGGTCGAATTGAAGAGAATGCAAACTTTAATCATGTATTTAGTTTAAAATCCTTTATGTCCTGAATGTAAACGTACAAGCTTTTTGATGAAGCATTATGATTTTTAAAACCCCCGACGGAAAAACGAGGAGTGTTATAATTTTGATGTGTGTAACTGTGTTTTTGTGTATCTGTCTGTGGCCATCATAGCTCCTAAACGGATGAACCGATTTTGATAAAGATTTTTTGTTTGAAAGGTGACATTATCAGGAGTGTTCTTAGCTATGTTTGATGGAAATCGATTCAGCCGTTCAAGTTATGGGCGTTTTATTGTTTGAATCGGGGTATTTATGCAATCGTGTGATATTATTACGTGTTCGATAGATTTCCGATCGAAGCGTATCTACTACTAGATAAATTATGCAGTTTAAAAAGTAAGTAAAAAAAAAATTGTCGGAGGTATAGTAAATTTTAAATTTTTACTTGTTCTATAATAGCACTAAAATTTTCACACTAATTTATGAAAATGTCGATACTGTTTAGTAACAGATGCTGCGCGGGATTCGGATTCTAAATTCAAATTCTCTATAGAAAATTCGAATTAAGACTTAATCAGTTGCTTGTTAGCTACTCAGAATATATACAAATTAATAAAATTGCTTCTCACAGAGAGGAGGCCTGTGTCCCAACAGTGGGAACATTAAAATGCTGATGATGATGATGAAATAAAATTGAAGTGTTCATTTGTAATATCAAAATAATGGCTTTTTAATAAATGCATAAGAAAGTACAAATGGTATTCAGAACAAAAAACTATTATTTTAATTTATGTCTATGGTCTGGGTATTTTTAAATAAGGTCATAAGATTTCATAAAAGGTCAAAAAAAATTATAATACTTACTTCTTCAGGCATCTTTCTGAATTGTCTAAGCGGTGACATAGACTGCCACATTCTTCTGTCCACCATTTTGCAAAGAGCCAACGTTTTGTCCACCAATTGGGCCCAACCTGTGAACAAAACAAACAAGTAAAATCAAGCTAGATGGTACGAAGATCTTCGCATGGAGGCTGGTAGCAGTTGAACTGTCTTTGGAGAGGTGTATGTCACAGATAATATAATATTAGCATACTGATACCTCATCCCATACAAAGAAACCGTGCCGACTTAACTAGCGCTTTTCGTCTGATTAAGCTGATTATTTTAATAAGTACTACCATCGTGTTCGGTTCCGTTCCACGGCTTTAGATGGTGTTAACAGCGGTTTGCAAGTAAAAGGGTTATCTCGGTTCGTGACTATTTTTCTTTAAATACAGTAACGATTTTTTTAATAGTTTTTTTTTTGCAAGTTTTTACAGTTTTATTGTACCAAAATATGTAACAATACAAATTTAAAAAAAAAAAAACTCTCTCCCCAGAAATTTAAAACGGCTCCATCTATTGGAATCAATTTTAAATGATCCGTTCCATCATGGAACAACATTAGTACATATGTATTCGGAGCATCCACCTCCAGCACCACATTTCGAATGCGTCTATTCTCTACCTTTCTCTTGCTCGTATTGTCCAAGTCTCAACTCCAAAGAGGAAAATTGAAAAACGACTGCTCCGAACAACCATACTTCTTTATTAGTCCTCATCTCCTCAGTAGCCACCCCCTTTCTAACCAACTAGTGCCTGCAGTAGTGTAGATACATACATACATACATAAACTCACGCCTTTTTCCCATGGGGGTAGGCAGAAGTGTAGATGTGCCTGTTAAAACGGGCGAATAATTATTCTTTGCCCATTTTTTAACCAACTTATCATCATTGTGTTAGTGACCTTACAAATTCGTGAGTTAGCGTACCTCCAAGTGCTTAGAGATCACGACGCTACAATTATATCCCACAATGGATTACTACATAACTATTATGAGTTTTTGTAATTTTGGGAACTTGCCTGGGAATTAGAACGACGTATAAATACTAATTGATTTTGAGATTACTATCTGAAGTGCGATAAGAAATGATTCATTTCGAGAATACAATCGTGGATTTAAAAAAAATAATGTAATGACATGATTCATTTTGTTTTGTGATGTGATTAGTATTCCAATCACTGTATGATAAAGGAATGTATTCTAATTTTTTTAACAAAGCGGCCTGATTCTTTCTCAGCCTCTGCTCAACTTGGTCCCAAGAGAGAACCCTGTTCAACGACTAGAGGTAAGGAAGATTATATACTTGCTAAGCTATACAGCGGTCCATCATGGACCAATAAAACCATAACAAATTAAAAAACAACTTACCGCGATGCAACACAATTTCGAAGATAGCCCTCAGCAGACGGCAAGCTGACTGGGTCACATACACCATGTCAGCCATCAGAGCGAATCCTTCCAACTTCAGCTGAGAGATGTACGCTTGCAGTAACACGTTGATCTTAGCTGAAGGCTCCTCTATGCTCTCTTTTATCGGAATTGGTACCTGTGGAAGATACGTAGAACTTATATTGGGCAATATTGGTTGTTGCGTGTGACGGCCAACATGCGCCAGCTTGCAACATCATAAGCCATTGCGGACCTGTCTCGACCAACAAGGCAAAAATTGGGCCAGCGTCGACCAAAACCTCAGATTGGACCAACAAGGACCAGCAAAGGTCGTCAAGGCCTTAGCAAGGGCCATCATTGTCCAACATAGCCCATCAAGGGTCATCATAATCCAACAAGGACAATCATGGTCTTAATTTTGTGAGACGTCAACTTTTGTTGACGTCTCACAAAACTGCTGCATTCCGAGGCAGTTTTAAATTCGCTGCCTCTCGTATCTGGAACGATCTTCCTCCGCCGTTTCGTGCTATGAAGACCATTGGAACATTTAGTACTAATTTCAAGCAGTACTTATTACTCAAGCAAAAAGAAGCCAGCATATAAACTTAATTACTGTCATGTTCCTTGTTCTTAGTTTATGTTTTCTGGCGAACACTACACTGAAGACTTTACTACACTCAGTAATATTCACACCACTCTGTTTTATTTAATATTTTCACTTTGTTTATTTACAGAAATTTCTTACTTAATTCACCAATTATTTATCTTTTTTTTTTCTTCTCATTTTGACAGCCGACGTCAACCACGGATTGGCGCGCTCTCTCGTTTGTCTACGGTTTCGACAAATGACTATTGATCCGTCGGGTTTTTGGTCGTATATTTATTGTGTTTTATTTACTTATTTGTTTTATAAATTATACACAAACATACTGTAACTCACCTTCTGTGTTTGCACTATTTTGTTATTTGTTTTATTCTATTTTATTCCTAATATATATATTGTATGTTTCGTTCCGTGAGTGTGTCCGTGGCATCAACAGTGGGCCTTATCAGAATATCAGCGCAGTGATATTTTCTTTTTAATATCGTTGCACATGCTGAGATAGGAGCCTTTTTGGTCTCGCACGGGGTTTTTTATATTTTATTGTTGTTTGTGTTTTGCTTATCACGTGTCTCCTGTGCGGGTCACAAATAAATATATTTTCTTTCTTTCTTTCTAATTGGGCCGTCATGGTCCAGAATGACCCCCATGGTCTACTTCGATCCAGAATACAAAAAAAAAATTGTGCGATGGAATTACATGATCTAATTCCGCCCAGCCCGTTTCATCATCGGACTACCAGACGTACGGCGATGCGCCATCGGTACATGGTGGACATCCCACCCATGCGCACTAAACGTTTTGAGATTACTTTTATTATGCGTACAGCTAAGGAGTCTGTGTTTCCCGATAGATACAATCTAGGGGTCTTTAAGTCAAGAGTGAATAGGTTACTTCTAGGCAAGCGTGCTTCACTGTAGACCACATCATCGCTTACCATCAGGTGAGATGGTGGTCAAGCGCGAGCCTATATAAGTAAAAAAAAAACGGATCTTACCCTCTCCATAAGCTTGCACAGCTCCAGTTTTTCTTCCTCCCTGACAGCTATATGCTTGAACTCCGCAGACAGCGAGAACACCCTGAACAGCTCGATCTCGCCAAGCGTCGGCTTCAGCAGCTGAGCGTAACACTGCATCGTCTCGTACGTGCAGTAGAAGTGGGACGCTATTCTTCCAAGCTCAGTCGGCTGGAAGTGGCCGGATTTTCGCTCGTATCTTATTAGGCCGGCCCTGAAAAGAGAGGTTTTGGTTAGGAACGCTCAATGGCAGATAAAGATTTAAGATTGTGGGGATGTATATAAAGTTTTAGATTTTTAATACACTGAAAAGTCGCCAAAATACGTTTTAGAAGGGCCGAATCCTGCCTGCTTGAGTAGTCATAAAGTCGTTAAAAAATTCAGTGGACTGATGTCATACTTTTGGGTATAACATCAGCCATATTTAAAATAAAACAGGCTTCCAAAAAAAAAACCGTCCAAGTGCGAGTCGGACTCGCGCACGATGGATTCCGTACCATTATCACAAAAAACGGCCAAAAATATCACGTTTGTTGTATGGGAGCCCCACTTAAATATTTATTTTATTCTGTTTTTAGTATTTGTTGTTATAGCGGCAACAGAAATACATCATCTGTGAAAATTTCAACTGTCTAGCTATCACGGTTCGTGAGATACAGCCTGGTGACAGACGGACAGACAGACAGACAGACGGATCGCGGCGTCTCAGTAATAGGGTCCCGTTCTTACACTTTGGGTACGGAACCCTAAAAAACAGTGTAAAGTGAAAAATAACTTCAATTTCGGCAGTCGGTGTTACTGTTTTTGTTTCTTCGTTTTTGACACCGACTTCCGAAATTGAAGTTATTTTTACCCGACTGCCGAAGGAGGGTAATTAGTTTTTGATGATTCTTACGTCAATCGTTTAGTCTTAACCTTGCGGGTGTCACTGGCTACATTAAAATTGTAAAATAGAAAAATGGCGGCTTTTGGGCGCCATATTGTGGGAGCCAAAATATTTTTTTCCTTCCAACCCCATCGTGTGGGGTATCAAAATAAAGGGTTTTAAGAGGTAATTTCAAAAATATATAACACTTATATGTTTAAATGTACATAAATCTAAAAAAATAACTTAAAGTTATAAATAAAAAACGTAAATTAAAAAAATCAAAACTCCGACTGCTTAAAAGACGAACTAAAAAGACGTAAACAAGAAGAAAATCATGCTGTGCAGTCGGAGGATTCATCTTGTTTTGGTCAGCCAGCTCGCGAATATGTATCCTCCGACTGCACAGCATGATTTTCTCCTTGTTTACCAATTTTTTTTTACCTATTCATAGAGATTCAAAACACGGATTTCTTGCGGTATTATTGCCGCGCGATATTTTTTCGCATGTGTCGCAGAATGTGCGGGAAAAATTGCAGCGCGTTAATACGCAACAACAACATTTAGGTTTAATAGCCTAAATGTTTGAAGTTGTAGCGCAAAGAGAACTTTATGTCTTGGTAGAAAAGTTAATTTTCTGCACAGCATGATTTTCTTCTTGCTTACGTCTTTTTAGTTCGCTTCTTAAGCAATCGGGTTGTTTTGATTTTTGAATTAACTTTTTTTATTAATACACTGAAAAGTCGTCAAAAGACATTTTAGAAGGGTCGAATCTGCCTGCTTGAGAAGTCAAAAAATTCGGAATGAAAAAGTGGGGGCTTTTGGATGTAACAAAATCAGCCATATTTAAAATACAACCGACTTCCAAAAAAACACTACTACTCGTAAGTGAAAAAATAACTTCAATTTCGGCAGTCAGTGTTCCTTTATTTTTTGTTTTCGTTTTTTGACACCGACTTCCGAAATTGAAGTTTTTTTTTTTTTTTTTTTTTTATTTATTGGCCTATCTACAATTGTTACACTAAAAATAACCTTATATCTAATACAAGCAATAATATATACTGCGTGTACAATATGATGCGATAGACACACCATGCAAAAACAAAATAACAACAGACAGTAATTACAATAATAGTGCTGAAATAACACTCATAAACAGTAACAGTCTTATTAATAAAAATGGCGTATTCCCAGCTTACTCCGAAGTTACTCTTGGACTAGCTAATCCCGGAGTAAGTAAGGATTAACATAGATCTAGCAATGTAATTAATAAACATGGAATAACCTCGGACTAACTATTCATTTGTTACTCTTGGATTTACGCGTAAGCTCTGGCAACCCAGTTGAATTTAAAAGTTAAAAGAATGAACTAGTGAATGAAAAATAAGCAAATTGAAGACATTATGTAGTAAAAAAAATAAAAATGACATCTGCCATAGAGGTTTGACAGTAAAGGTGAAGGATAGGATCCCTCCTTTTCAAATTATCGTATTACCTTTAAACTTAAAAATTACATAAAATGATGATTAATTAATTAATTAATTTGTAATTTCGTTGACTAAAGCTAAACAGCTGCCAATGACCTTATATTTTTTAATGTTCCACATCTACGAAATAAAAAATCAGTCTATGTAATAATTGTGGTTGCGAGAGTTTTTGGCGGGATTTTTTCGAGTGTAGTTCAGCGGCTGTTAATATTATTTGCAAATTGATTCCTAGTGGATATTGTTATATTAAATTGGTGTAGTTTTATGTCTCAACTGTCTACGCAACTGGTCAATCTGTGAAAGCATTGACAGAAGCGATCTCGGGATAGTGGAGCGGAGAATTTTATTGTAGTATTGACTACCTCCCGCAAAGCTTATTGGGAAGGCTTACTGGGCCTGACTTGATACAATTTGCTGCCAAATACTGCAAAAAACATTAGAATCTGTTGCATCCGCATTCTAATGCATACTAAAGAATTCAAGAAGGATATAATGCACTGAACACGAGGCGGTATGGTCTAAGACCTTAGCCTGCCCGAATAGGGCGATGAAAATTTTAAAAAAAAATTGTGGTTGCCATAGTTACACTACTCTTATTCCAACCTTAAACTAGCTGGCACCATGGTTTAACTTTTAGTCCGAGACTAGTGTCAGATTAGTATAATCCCTCCTTATTCCGTGTTTATTAAAACGGATTTTTTTAGTACCAACCTAATGCTTAGAATAAAGTCATTCTTACCTTAGTCCACGTTTATTAATAAGACGGCAGGTCTTTAAATCAATACACTCGAAAATGTTTTTGTTTTTCTCCTTATAGCGTTTTTTTTGAAGTCGGTTGTATTTGTATGTAAAAAGGATTTTCTTTTTCTCTTTTTAGTCATTATTTCAGCCGAAAGACATCCACTGCTGGACTTAGGCCTCCCCTAAAGCGTCGCCACATTGACCGGTCCCGTGCGTCTCGCATCCAGTGCCTTTCCGCAAGGAAACTCCGAGCTTAGCCCACTGCATTGGCCTTTGGGTGAGCTTTCTGATAAGGCCCATTGTGAGCGACCACGTCTCGGTCCCATAGGTGATCACTGGTAACACACACTGGTCATAGACTTTTGTCTTGAGACACTGTGGTAAATTGGACGAGAAGATACTACGGAACTTCCCGAACACCGTCCACCAAGTCGGATACGACGGTTGACCTCTTTCTCGAAGTTGGCCCTACCCAACTGGACCGTTATTCCCAGGTAAACATATTCATCTACAACTTCGAGTGTTGTCTCCGACCTTGATAGGAGTGGGTGTAACATGGGCATTCACCATGACCTTGGTTTTGTCCATGTTCATTTTAAGACCCACTCTTTCGGAAGCTCTACTGAGGTCATCGAGCATTGTACTGAGGCTCTCCATGATTTTAGCTCTTTTTAGTAGTGATACATATACATAATGAGCAAGTTTTATAGTACCTATAATGCACAAAGTTAAGCCAGAATAGATTACCCGAATAACATAAAACTTGAACATAACCAGTCAAATACGAGTGTACCAGGGTGAACTGTACACATCTGCGACAGGCTTGGGTTTGACCACTATCTCACTTGATGGTGAGCGATTATGTGGTCGACGACGCGACGGTCAAAATGCTAATAAACGATTATGTGGTCGACGACGCGACGGTCAAAATGCTAATAAACGATTATGTGGTCGACGAAACGACGGTCAAAATGCTAATAAACGATTATGTGGTCGACGACGCGACGGTCAAAATGCTAATAAACGATTATGTGGTCAACGACGCGACGGTCAAAATGCTAATAAACGATTATGTGGTCAACGACGCGACGGTCAAAATGCTAATAAACGATTATGTGGTCGACGACACGACGGTCAAAATGCTAATAAACGATTATGTGGTCGACGACACGATGGAAAAAATGCTAATAAACGATTATGTGGTCGACGACGCGACGGTAAAAATGCTAATAAACGATTATGTTGTCGACGACGCGACGGTAGAAATGCTAATAACGATTATGTGGTCGACGAGGCGACGGTCAAAATGCTAATAAACGATTATAAGGTCAACGACGCGACGGTCAAAATGCTAATAAACGATTATGTGGTCGACGACGCGACGGTCAAAATGCTAATAAACGATTATGTGGTCGACGACACGATGGAAAAAATGCTAATAAACGATTATGTGGTCGACGACGCGACGGTAAAAATGCTAATAAACGATTATGTTGTCGACGACGCGACGGTAGAAATGCTAATAACGATTATGTGGTCGACGAGGCGACGGTAAAAATGCTAGTAAACGATTTTGTGGTCGACGAGGCGACGGTAAAAATGCTAATAAACGATTATGTGGTCGAAGAGGCGACGGTAAAAATGCTATTAAACGATTATGTGGTCGACGACGCGACGGTAAAAATTCTAATAAATGAATACAACTACTTACTTATCCAACAGACTGGCCGCCGTATGCACTAAGTCAGCTCTGTGGAGTTCTAGCAGAGAGTCTTCGGCGAACTTCTCCTGTGAGATGCCGTACAGAGCGGGCTGGCGCAGCATCCGGATGTAGAGATACGTATAGCCTGTAAGAGAGGGAAATGAGTATTTACAGTTAAATGTGGACAACTAGGATCGTACAGTACAAACATTTTCTTCCCTCGGCAAACTTCGTGTTTCGTCAGTCGACGGATTTCTAGTTAAATGTGGACAACTAGGATCGTACAGTACAAACATTTTCTTCCCTCGGCAAACTTCGTGTTTCGTCAGTCGACGGATTTCTATCAGTTGCATTTGGTGCACCTTTGCATTTGGTGCAGACCGGACGCTCTCAATCAACTTGGAAGTATATAGAGTTGTTAATACTCTTTTAACATAATGTATTCTTTATTTAAATGGTAGGAAAGCTGCTATTTTTACAGCTCTACATATTTCACACGGAAATCAAAACAAAACAACAATAAAGTACTTAGTTCTGAATTCAAATTATTATACACGATAAATCTAATCATTGATGGACATGGCAATTAGCATTCGTTTGTATTAGGAAATGCGATGATTGCCGAAGCGCATTAAGAAAATAGTTGTACTGTACACAGATTTTCATATTCAATAACAAAGTTTCCGAAAAAGCTAGTTTTAGGCTTGGCATAAACGGGCCACCGACCATTGCCACCAGTGGCCAGCGACAGCGCTTTAACACACTTCTCCATATATTTTTTATAGCCGCACCGCACACGTTGGCGGCCACTCGCTACAGCAGTGTGGCCGCACTAGACGCCGACACCAACCACTGTCGCACTGCTCCACCGCCGCGTAATTAGGATTAGGCGTCCTACGCATCGCACGCGTCACCATGAAGCACGACGGCGCCTCAATGGATATCGATACTTTCAAATCGGAAATACAATTACGTCCCTCTATTTGGGATTCACATTCTGGTCTATACAGTAATAGAAACGTGGCGGCTCCGAAAACCGGTGGCTGTCGCGCACTTCTGCCACTGTTACAAATGTGGCGGTGACGCGCGACAACTACCGGTGGCTGTGGTCGGTGGCGCGTTTGCGAAGAGCATTAAAATGACGTTTTCTAATAAAAAAATGTATCCCGAAGAAATTCAAATGTTTGTACACTACAGTGCAGAATGGGCCAGCCCAGCATGGTCCAGCATCGGCCAGCATGGTCCAGTATGGTCCTGTATCGGCCAACATGGTCCTGTATTGGCCAGCATGGTCCTGTATTGGCCAGCATGCGCCACTAAAGACAAATGCAACTAAAAGAGTCACCTGGCCAGATGACAGCATCTCTGAAGCTCTGCACGATCCTAACACTATTTCAGCGTTCAGTATATCAGCCATTTTGTTGATCAGCTGTGATTCTATCGGCAGTTGCTGGTTCAGGACGGAGAGGTAGTATTGTGACGATCAGCAGACCCTTTAGTATTGACCTGAGTAAACCAACTTAGGCCACTATGTCAAAGATGGGCCATGATAGACAAATATGATCCAAGATGGGCCACCAGCATGGTCCAGTATCGGCCAGCATGGTCCAGTATAAGCCACTATGGTGCCGTGTGGGTCAACATAAGCCATGATAGGTCACCATGGTCCAGGATACTCCACTAAAGACAAAAACCGCAACTAAAATGACTCACCAAGCCAAGTGACAGCATCTCTAACACTCTGCACAGATCCGAGCACTATTTCAGCGTTCAGCATATCAGCCATCTTGCTGACCAGCTGCGATTCTATCGGCAGTTGCTGGTTCAGGAGGGAGAGATAGTATTGTAGCTCCGAGTGGTTTGTGATGAGAATGCCTGTGGATGATAAAAAGGAGGTTAGAATTTGTAGTTGAAGCAGAACGCAAAGACTTTTTTTTTCTAGAAATTCTTTAGTTCGAAGAGTGTGAAGTCACCGACAGAAAACAAACAAATAAATGTCATTAGCACCTGTCTACCAATGTATTCCTATATTTCAAAACAATACGAAAAAAATGTAAAGGCAGTGTCGCTAACACGATCAAACAAACGTATCGCGGTAAGGGGTGTCCTTGACCCTTTCACTTGACATTCAGTAATGAGTTAATATCTCATAAACGCGTGGACCGATTTACATGATTAAAGGAATAAAATGGTTCTATACCCATACCTTTCATTTTAGACCAAAATTATCAAGATATCACTATAAACAAAAAATCATGTTTTCAAGTTACGTAATTATACTTTTTGGTACAAATCGGATCAATGACTAATTTTTTATGTTATCTGGCGGAGACTTTAATAGAACTTTACATTTTTCTAAATTCGGACTTTTGATCAGTCAGATAAAGATTAAACAAACGAACGAATGGATTAACCAATAATTCAGCATGGACCAGCGGGTCACAGAATGGGCCAGTATGCTCCAGCATGGGCCACTAATGGCCATCATAGGTCATTATGGCCTAATATGGGCCACTGCAGTCTAACAAGTCCCTCTTTGCTCCAGCATGGGGCACTATAGTCCAGCATTTACGATCTATGGTACAGCATGGAATGCAATGATCCAGCAAGAGCCACATAACTTCAGGTTAGGCCACTGACGGAAATGACTTACCCTCGCCCTTGGTGTCATACTGCGGTCGACCAGCTCTGCCCAACATCTGCAGTACATCGAGAGCACCCAACTCACTCCAGCGACCCTTCTCCGGTGAGTACACTTGCGTGCCCTTCACTATGACCGTGTGAGCGGGTAGGTTCACACCCCAGGCCAGGGTTGCGGTGGAGACAAGGACCTGTGGGAAGAAATATACAAAGTCAAGTATTTTATACTAAACAATCACTTTTTTGTTGTCAAAGATAAGACGAAGGAGTCAATCTGAAAATAATGTGGCAATAGTGTACTTCGCACACACACATATTAAGGTTACACTAGTCGATCATTGTTCCATATAAACGTAGTCTGGCGATAAATCCACTGTTTGACGGTGTAAGTTCAAAATAAAAAATGATATCAATTTGTCTCATCATTATCTAGATAAAAATAAATATTATTTGAAAGTTATGAGCGTCGAAAGTTCCATATTTAAACACTAATTTTAACGCATCTTTGGGCGCCAATAAATACCATAAGAAGACGGAAAATTGCAAAACGGCCACCATACAGGGATAGATTAGTAGTTCAACAATGCAAATAATTTTATTTTGAACAGATACGTTTAGTCGTTTTTTCATGATATCCAGACTGCCAAAGGTCTGTTTATAAAATTTCGCGCGCTCGGTTTCGTCCTAAATCATTATCCATTTCGCTACAAATTTGCAAAAGTGTGTATTCGTACGCGAACTAGCTTCCTACTGCTCATCACAGCATCTACCTCTTCCACACGTTGTCGGTTGATATAAAATGCATTTTAACCCCGCGCACAAAATAGTTCGTGCCGTCGACTAGGGTACCCTTAAGGAGAGGCATACTTTGGCCATATCAGGCCACCTATTGGGGCTACCCAATATGGCCCTAACATGACCTGATATTAGTTTATAAATTTAGCAATCTTGGTTATATTGGGATCAATGTCATAATAGGGACATGTTTGTCCATATTGGGATCATGTTCAGGTAATATTTGAGTTATATGCGGCAGCTGAATTGCGCAAGTGAATTCGGCAAGGCGAAGGGTTTGACCGCTATCAAATCGACCAATCACAAGCGAGTTGAATGACACGATGTGCCTCCCTTCGCCTTGCCGAATTCACTTACGCAATTCGGCTGTGGGTTTTATTGGCTGCATGTCCGAGTCATATATGGGTCATGTTTGGGTTGTATTACATGTACGGGCCTTATTCGGGTCACATTCTAGACGACAACTTATTTCTATCCTCACCTGTATATGCCTGTCGGCGAACAGATCCTCGACCAGCGTCCTGTCCACCCTGCTCATGCCGGCGTGATGGATAGCAAACCCGTACGGCAACAGCTCCCTGAGTTCAGGGTTCTTGACTTGTTCCGCTTCTGTGCGGAGTACCTCCATACTGGCCGAGCCTTCCCTGTGGAATTAAAATGATCAGCTATTAGAAAAAGTATAAGTCAAATTGTTTATTTCAATAAAACGGCTCCTTAGAATGTCAAAAACTTTGAAATCGTTGCCCCACACAAGGAATTTCTTCCTGTATCGTGGGTGCGTTTACTAACATTTAAACTCACATACTTAAGACACCAAGATCAGGAACAACTATCTGTAGGCCATACAAATATTTGTTCCGTGCGGGAATCGAACCCGCGACACGCAGCGCAGTAGCCGATCGCTCA
This sequence comes from Orthosia incerta, assembly GCA_948252205.1. NCBI lineage: Eukaryota > Metazoa > Arthropoda > Insecta > Lepidoptera > Noctuidae > Orthosia > Orthosia incerta. Next base: position 15,754,710 of record OX411769.1, on the reverse strand, counting down.
ACCACTAAGTCAACTGTGTCGTTAATTTAAAAAAAATCTAATAATAATTGATTCTACTATCCATTCGCAAAGATAGATTGTGGTGGAGAAGAACGGACAAGAAACCCCAAAAATAGATGAAGAAAAAGTCCAGTCCAGAATTATTTTTATTTAGATACTAGCCACACGCCACTACAAGTTCATTCGCGTTAAGAAAATAGTGAGTCATCATTGTGAGCCGGCCCTTCGACTAATCGGGTCGCAAGCTTTAAATTTTTTTGCGTCTCTGATTGGACGAGAGGCCGGCTATATGAACCGGCCGAATGAACTAAAACTCAACTGTAGACTTTAGCTTTTTTATTCTAAGTTGATTTTTGAGTGTACATTGATTGGTATTAAAAAACCGGCCAAGTGCGAGTCGGACTCGCGCACGAAGGGTTCCGTACCATTATCGCAAAAAACCGCCAAAAATCACGTTTGTTGTATGGGAGCCCCACTTAAATATTTATTTTATTCTGATTTTAGTATTTGTTGTTATAGCGGCAACAGAAACACATCATCTGTGAAAATTTCAACTGTCTAGCTATCACGGTCCATGAGATACAGCCTGGTGACAGACAGACAGACAGACAGACAGACGGATCGCGGAGTCTCAGTAATAGGCTCCCGTTTTTACCCTTTGGGTACGGAACCCTAAAAAGCGGCTAAAAAAGTAACGATTGCAATGAAATTTGAACTTTGTCTTGTACGAAATTGATTTTGTTGTTGCACAACTTGAATATTATCTCGAATTCTGTCACTCATCACTATAATCATCATTTCATCCGAAAGACATCCACCACTGAACATAGGCCTTCCTCAAGTGTCGCCACATCTCCTGTGCGTCTCGCTCACATCGGGATCCCGAAATCTTATCTCGCTTGTGATTGGTCAATTGTTCATACTCTGCCCTTCATCATCAACATCATCAGACTTTTAATGTGCCCACAGCTGGGACACAAGCCTCCGAGTGAGAGGGAATGGGCCGTAATCAACGACGCGAGCTCAGTGCGGGTTGGTGGATGTCAAATGTCTTCGAATTTTTGGTTCTAGGACATGCCGGTTTCCTCACGATGTTTTCCTTCCCCGTTTTGGGAGCAGTCATCAATCATCAATACATATAATAAATCTGAAGAAAAGTAATTTTTGTACATCGAATATATTTCCAAAACAAATAGCTAGGGTGTTAAAGGATAACCAACAGAAACTATTGCAGGCATTTTTGGATTTTTTGTCTGTTTATCTGTTTATTTGTGCACGCATCACGTGAAATGAACGAAACCAATGTAAATAACTTTTATACATAAAAATTGCGCGTAACTTGAAGAATTACTTAGTTTTTGTTTCATCGCAATCGGTTCTCTATATCAAAAGTAAGATGAATTTAAAGTGTTCAAGAAGTAAAATTATCACAACACACCCAATTCAGATACTCGGACAGTTGAACTCGACATTCGATAGATGGCGTTGTGCATTTGAAGTAATTTTCTGAATGGCGATGTTAAAATTCTCCGCGAAAGAATGATGACTATAGAAAATAATTGGTAGGTAAGTAGGGCAGGGTTGGCAGACAGATGACGGGAGCGAAGCCGCGGGCACAGCTAGTGATGAAATAATTTATACAAAGTAAAGCGCCTGCCTGGGCTCGAACCCACGACCTACAACTTGTAAGTCGCTGTCGCTACCACTTGGCCACCACTGCTCTCAGTGCTTGTCGAATTCATTATACAATAAGGCTGTAGAATTTCTTCATATTCAAATATATTACCTTAGAAACTGTCCAAGTGTATCCTTTTCTAAGCACATATCACGGATGGCTCTCGCAGTCTTGCCGGTCTCTTTACGTGAATGCACGAACACCAGAATCTAGAAATAAAACACATGTCAATAAATAACTAATCTCTGATTTTTTATTTCGTAGACTAAACTGAAATTTGCGGGGTTGTCACTTTATCGTTATACTAGCTTCTGCCCGCGGCTTCGCCCGCATACATTTTTTTTTATTATACCAAGGGAATACAAACTATCCTATGTCCTTCCCAGGGTCTCAAACTATCTCCATGCCAAATTTCATCTGAATCGGTTCAGTAGATTCAGAGATTACCCCCTACAACCTCACAAACTCATAAACTTTACCTCTTTATAATATTACTAGCTGTCCCACGCGGCTTCGCTCCCGTCAACTGGCTACGTACCTACCCTATCCTACCTACCCTACTCTACACCTACCCTACACATACCCTACACCTACGCTACACTTACCCTACACCTACCCTACATACATGATTGCATAACTGAAACCGTTTACGCAGCGCACGCAACGCAAGCCCTCAAAAAGTAATATTCTTGCCCGTTTTGCATCATTTTTCATTTATGCTCCGCTCCTATTGGTCGTAGCGTGATGTTTTATAGCCTATAACCTTCCTCGATAAATGGACTGTCTAACACAAAAAGAATTTTTCAATTCCAACCAGTAGTTCCTGAGATTACCCCCTACATACAAACATACAAATTTTACCTCTTTATAATATAATAGTGTCGAAATTTGATCGAAAATGGAACTATTTCACGGCAAAAAAAAATACATTTGCTAAGAAACTAGCGGCCTATATTTAGTTTCTACTCATTTAAGTCAGACTTAATTTTATCGATCACATTTAATTTATTGTTGATTTCATATTTAACACAAAGTTTATATACTATGTGTATGTTACTTTTTTTTTTCCTCAACCCATATTGTCCCACTGCTGGGCAAAGGTCTCCCCCATAGTCTTCCACTACTACTGTCTATGCTACTGTTATATTTAAATATATTACGTTTATATTCATACATGTATTTACACCAATTAGTAAAATTCAATTGAGGAATCATGCCACTTCGATTCGATAATTCAGTTATGATTGAACCTTATCTACAACACTTTGCTCCGCATTGCAACTTTAAAAAAAATAACGTCATTGGTAGCTGTCAGTTTAGTCTAAGTAATTAAAAATCACAGTATAGCAATTTGTCAATTTGATGATTCTAGATGGAGTCGAGTTGGAGGGCATGACTCTGTAATGATTCTAGATGTATTCGAGTTGGAGGGCATGACTCTGTACTGATTCTAGATGGAGTCGAGTTGGAGGGCATGACTCTGTAATGATTCTAGATGTAGTCGAGTTGGAGGGCATGACTCTGTACTGATTCTAGATGGAGTCGAGTTGGAGGGCATGACTCTGTAATGATTCTAGATGTAGTCGAGTTGGAGGGCATGACTCTGTACTGATTCTAGATGTAGTCGAGTTGGAGGGCATGACTCTGTAATGATTCTAGATGGAGTCGAGTTGGAGGTCATGACTCTGTAATGATTCTAGATGGAGTCGAGTTGGAGGTCATGACTCTGTAATGATTCTAGATGGAGTCGAGTTGGAGGGCATGACTCTGTAATGATTCTAGATAGAGTCGAGTTGGAGGTCATGACTCTGTAATGATTCTAAATGGAGTCGAGTTGAAAGGCATGACTCTGTACTGATTCTAGATGGAGTCGAGTCGGGGGGCATGACTCTGTAATGAGTCGAGTTGGGGGGCATGACTCTGTAATGATTCTAGATGGAGTCGAGTTGGGGGGCATGACTCTGTAATGATTCTTGATGGAGTCGAGTTGGAGGCCATGACTCTGTAATGATTCTAGATGGAATCGAGTTGGAGGACATGACTCTGTAATTTAATAATTAACAGCACTGTTCTTACCTGATTCCTTCCCGCATGCTCCATGGTCTTCTCATAGACAATATCGTTCATGACTTGGAATCTCTTCAGAGCCTTCTTTTCTGTAACACCGATGTACTGCTGTTCTAGAGCTACCGGCCTGCAAAACGAACATGATAGGTTTTAACGGGAGTCTCAATCCACCATTGCTTAAATGCCGTTAGAGTTACTGTGGGACAAGGGTAAACAGATCTTAATAATAATTTTACATTAAGGAATTTTACTGGAACCTTTTAGAAGACTGTTAAGAGAGCTACTCTAGATTGCGACAACCGGACAGTAGAATTCCCTGTAGTGCACAAACGCCCTTAGTGTCATTTGCCACATAAAATAAAGTAATGTAACTTTTCTCATGAAAATGTAACTTATTGAGATTTCTCAAGTAATATTTGACTAACTGCCACTTACAACACTGCGCGTAGGCCACCTCAATACACCTGCGCGCTCGCTATCAGCCGCCACGTTTATGTTATTATTTTACATTACAACCAAAAATTGTAGAATAGTAATTTCGTGTCGAGCATAAAAAGTCGAGATTTTAACTCCAGCGTTGTAGCCAATTTGAACGTGAGCCGAAGGCGAACGTCGAAACCTACATGCGAGTGTTAAAATAAAGCCTTTTTATGCGAGACACGAACGATTCTTTTTCCACTACCTGATGAGCTTACTTAATTAAATGCAAATAAGTTCCAACAACAATTTATTAGAAACGTTCAGACTAAAAACCACAGACTATATACACACAATCAACGCGCGCTTTTTCGAGAGGTAACAGGTTCAGTATCACTCTGCCAGTTACATAATGATCCATACAAAAGTCATTTCTAAACTGTTATTATGTTATTTTTTTTAATTTTTATTTTATAATCTTGTGTCCAAATGTTCATATTTCTAAATGAATGTCTTAGGTAATGTGTTACATAATAGACAAGGTAGTAGAAAAACTTATTCTACGCGTTATCCAGTACATATCTACAGTGTTATTTGTTGATATAATCATCAAAATGAGAAAAACGAGCTCGTGGCTAAATAATAACAGCCGCACGGGTCGATCAGCAAGGTTAAGCAACGCTTGACGAGGTCGGTCCGTGGATGGGTGACCATTCCAACATACCGAGTTTCCTCCGTGCCTCGGAAAGCACGTTAAGCCGTTGGTCGCGGCTGTTATTTGAAGATCTTTGACAGTCGTTACGGGTAGTCAGAAGCTTGAGATCTGACACCAGTCTTGCCAAAGGGTACCGTGTTACCCAGTTACTGGGTTGTGGAGGTAGAGCAGATAGGCAGTCGCTCCATGTAAAACACTGGTACTTAGCTGAATCCGGTAAGACTGAAAGCCGACCCCAATATAGTTGGGAAAAAGGCTAGGCAGATGATGAATCATCAAAATACATGTCTTACCTGAAAGAGTTATCGAAATAGAAAAGTCCTTGTTCTGGCTTGACTCTCAGGAAAGCAGCCACATCTGTGTAGTTAGGTAGGGTAGCGGAAAGACCCACGAGTCGGACCTGTAATAAAGAATAATTAATTAATAAAAAACCACAAGATTGAAACAGAGCAACCAAGCACCGTTTTTAACCGACTTACCAAAAAGGAGGAGGTTCTATGTTCGACACTAAGTATATTTTTTTTATGTATGTTCACCGATATCTCCGTCAATTGTGGACCGATTTTGAATTTATTTTGTGTATTCCGAAATTGGTTCTAAAGGGGTGCGCAGATGTGTACTGGGGGGTGACCATAAGCTCTTAGAGTGGTATCAATTTGAGATCGAATAAGGGACAGATGTATCTGACGTGTATACATCTGTCACTTACTCGATCTCAAATTGATACCGCTCTAAGAGCTTATGGTCACCTCCCAGTTCACCTTGGTATACTCTCATTTCACCGGTTATGTTCAGTTTCATGATATTCGGGTAATCTATTCTGGCATTATAGGTACCTTACTTAACTGCTTGCCTATTAGGTAGGTACAACTAAAAAGGGGAAAAAATGCAAAAAATACTACCGACTTCCAAATAAGAAAACTACAAAGTAAAAATAACTTTATTTTTGGAAGTCGGTGTCCATAACGCAAAAAAATGGTACCTACCAAAGACACCGACTTCCAAAAATAAAGTCATTTTTCACTTTGTAGTTTTCTTATTTGGAAGTCAGTAGTATTATTTTGTAAAAAAAAAATTGATCTAAGCAGTGAAGTCCCTTTTATTTCGTGTTGTCTTGTTGACTATACAGATCAAAAAAGTTGTACCGCCTGTTTAAACAATTCGAATTAATTCTGTTATGTACCAGAGACTAGTGACGTCTTTACTATTATTATTCGTTCACACGCAATGTGCTATGAGGTCAAAAATCACATCCCACCCGTACACACAAAGCCATTTATAAATATTTTCACAGTATGTACAGCCACAGATAATATAATACTAGCATACAGATGCATCACATACAAAGAAACCGTGCCGACGTAACTAGCGTTTTTCATCTGATTAATCTTGTTATTTTTTTGTACATCGAACGCGTTCGTTTCTGTTTCACGGTGATAGATAGATGGTGTTAGCAGCGACTTGCAAGTAAAAGGGTTTACTAGGTTCGTGAATATTTTTTCTTTAAATACAGTGAAGGTTCGTTTTATAGTATTTTTTTCCACGTTTTTACAGTTTTTTTTGCACCAAAATGTGATACAATGCAAATTTTAACAATCGAGTGGAATGCCTCAGAAATTTAAAATTGCGCCATCTATTGGCATCAATTTTAAGTGATCCGTTGAAATTATCTTTGAAATGTAAATTAAGAGCTCAATATTCCATAATTTTGTACTTAGGAGAGTTGATTAAACAAGAACATACAATTTTTATGTTGTAATTGCAGAAAATGTTAATTTTACACACATTCAATAACAGACAGGTGCATATGCAGTTGGATTCAGTCTATACTGATTTCCAGAAGGCGTTCGATAGGGTCGACCACGAGTTGCTATTGAGAAAGATTGCGTTTATTGGCATACGTGGGAACCTGTTAAGGTGGTTTTCATCGTATGTTTCCAACAGGACGCAACGTGTTGTGATAAATGGTTATCAATCATCTTCTGTAGCCGTGACATCGGGTGTTCCTCAAGGATCGATTTTGGGACCTTTTCTTTTTATACTATTCATTAACGATATAGGCAAATGTTTCAAAAATTCAAAATTTCTTTTATACGCAGATGACTTAAAAATATTTAGGTCAATTAAAAACCCTAGCGATTGCCTTGCTTTGCAAGGTGACTTAAATAGACTGTCTGAATACTGCGAGTGTAATAAACTAAAACTAAGCGTGCCTAAATGTTGTTATTTGAGCATTACCAAAAACAAAAGCATTCTCAGTTACCAGTACTCTCTAAATGATGTCACTTTAAATAGAGTTACCATGGTTCGCGATCTGGGTATCATTTTTGACGAAAAACTTCATCTTGATGTACACATCAATACAATTATTAACAAGGCTTGGCGCATGTACGGATTTGTTATGCGATCAGCCACTGAATTCGTGCGCCCTCAGACCTACCTTTATCTATACAAGACCTTAATTAGATCTCAGTTGGAGTATGCAGTAAAATGTATTGTTTTGGTGTACAATAAAGAATTAAGATGCTTTCACTCTTCTGCGTCCTATGTCGATTTACTGAGAAAATATAATCTTCTAAGCCTTACGGGCCGTCGTATGTTTCTGGAGACCATGCTCCTGTACGACTTCTGCAAAAATACGTATGACTGTTCCGATATTTGTAACAGAATTTGTTATTTAGTTCCCAGGAGAATACAATTGCGTGCAGCGCGCACACAACCGTTGTTTGCGGTGAGAGCATGTAGAACAAATGCTGGTGTTCGAGCACCATTGCGACGTATTGTTGACAATTATAATAAACACTTTCTTGACATCGATTTATTCTGTGCAACACGTGGACAATTCCGAAATTCTACTCGCAATGTGATCATGGAATTAGACAGGAATTGGATGTGGAAAAGATAGGATTATGCTTTTCATCCTAGATTATTGTAGGTATTATATTTTGTAACCAATGCACATGTACGTGTTATTGGATTCTATGCACATATTTGTTATTTAAAAGTTTAAAATCGCTGTCTTTTTTTTTGCATTAATATTTTTATTACTTTAAATATTTCTTGAAGCGTGTTATTTATATATTGCTTGTATGCTGTGAATAACGCTGTTGATTACATAATTGTTAATTTTAAGTTTTATGTATTTATGCTTTATTATGTAATTGTTTGTTGTTCCAAATAAAATAAAATAAAATAAAATAAAATATCGCGCCATCTAGTGAAATTTATTTGAACCAAATTTTCTTTCTTAGCAATGAGACCCCGTGGTACAGCTAAGGAGTGGCATTCCTTTCCGGAGCAAGAGTGAATAGCTGACTTCTAGGCAAGCGTGGTTCATCGTCGACCACATCATCGGTTACCATCAGTTGAGTTAGTGGTCAAGCGCGAGACTATCACAAATATCAAAAAAAGAAAAGTCTGCTGTATTAGTCATAGCCGAATGCAAATTCAAATTCTTTATTGCGAACTAAGTGTACAGAATTTTGAAGATGTTAACAATAGCACAGATAATATAATACTAGCATACAGATGCCTCATCCTGTGAATGATTAAGTTGATTATTTTTATAACTACTTCGATAGCGTTCGGTTCCGTTCCACGGCTATAGATGGTGTTAGCAGCGACTTGCAAGTAAAAGGGTTTTCAAGGTTCGTGACTATTTTTTCTATAAACACAGTGACGATTTGTTTTATAGTATTTTTTTTTGCATTTTTGTTCATTTATACTGTACCAAAATGTTACAATACAAATTAAAAAATCGTGTGACATGCCTCAGAAATTTAAAACCGCGACATCTATTGGAATCTATTTTAAATGATCCGTTCAAATAATCTTTGAAATTTGAATTAAGGTTACACTAGTAGAATTTTTTTTCATAGAAACGAAGTCTAGGGATTATTCCACTGTTTGACGATGTACGTTCAAAATAAAAAGTGATATCAATTTGTCTCATCATACGCGCTATATATCAATACGCGTTCGATTTTTGCTGAGAGCAGTTGTGTTACATGCGATCGCGCGCGTATCACAGTGTAAAAGTGCTAACGCATCAAAATAACGCCGGCCAGTCGGATGCACCGCAATGACCTAGTTATTGCGTAATGCTGACGGTTGCAGGCGAATAGTTTTTGTTAAGGCGTAGTTAATACTCGCTTAACTTCCACAATGAGTTCGAAAAAGGAAAAATTTACCGTGAACTTATCAACAGAGACTGAACATCTCTTGTACAAGTACCTTTGTGAAGAACAAAGGCAGCGCGAAAAGCTGCAAAAAGACCTAAATGACTTAAAAAGTCACATAGAAAACCTCCAGCAACAGCTGAAACATCAAGAGGAGAACCCACCGAAATCATTAACTACAACCGCCCCTGAGACTTCTTCCCCGCCTGTTGAATATACAACGGATGAAGAAGAACTCGCTCAAGAAACAGGATGGATACGGCAAAAAAGCAGGAAGAAAAGAAAATTGAACACCTCTCCCGCCCAACCCACTTTGAATGAACAAGAAAGTGAAAATAATAAGGGTAAGGAAAAACCCATTAAAATTCCTTTGCCACCACCAATTGTAGTAGATGGTATCCAGGATTACCAGAAATTCTACGATTTTCTGTCTGAGAGCCAACCAGCTGACGCGTTCAGCATCAAAATGATGAACGGCGATACAATCAAAGTAAATGCCAAAAACGATGATTCGTACAGAGCAATTACAAAGGCCCTCTCACTCAACAATTGCCTCTGGCACTCGTATGAGAACAAGCAAGAGAGACCAATTAGAGTAATGGCAAAAAAATTGCATTTCACATGCCTTCCGAAGAGAATTGTTGAAGACTTGCGTGGCAAAGGCTACAAAATTCTAGAAGCAGTCAACAAATTGAGTTGGAAAACCAAAGAGCCACTCAATATGTTCATGCTAACATTCTCAAACGATGAAGAAACTAGCAAAATTTATAACATCAAAACTGTATTGGGGTGTAATGTGGAAATACAACCAGTAAAATCCACAAAACTGGTACCTCAGTGCAAAAGATGCCAGGCTTACGGCCATACGCAAAAGTACTGCTCCAAGGAGCCGAGGTGCGTAAAGTGCACAGGCAAACATCTCACGAAGGATTGCAGAAAATCAAAAGAGGAGAAGCCAAAGTGTGTCCACTGTGGAGCGCCACATCCAGCTAACTATAGAGGATGTATCGTAGCGAAAGAAATCCAGCAGATACGAAACAAAAAATCGAAAGGCAATAATACTGCCCCTCAAGAAAATACACGTACGGGAAGAGTCGAAGTCCCCATCCAGCACAATCGAAGTCAAAGCACAATGAAAACTACGACAAAAAACGTATCCTATGCCCAGGTAGCGACAAGAGGCATAGCCAAGGCGCCTTTGGTTGATATGAACAGTGACAAAAAGTTGGATGAAATCTTAAAGTTAATGACATCATTCGACGAGAGATTGAAAAAAATTGAAAATAGCAACAAACTGCTACTTCTAAGCCACAAAAATGAATACTGCACTAAAAATTATGGCGTGGAACTCAAATGGGTTACAAAAACATCAGAACGAGTTACAAGTAGTATTAGACATAAAAAATATTGATGTGTGCCTCATATCAGAAAGTCATTTCACAAAGCAATCTCACATTAAGTTTAAAGGGTACAAAGTATACCATGCACTCCACCCAGACAATTCTGCAAGAGGTGGTAGTGCCATTATTGTAAAAGAAAACCTACAGCACTATGAAGAGTTCAAATACGAAGAGAAGGACATCCAAGCAGTGGCGATTTGTCTACAAACCAAAAAATATCCTGTAACAGTATCTGCCATCTACTGTCCACCACGGTATGTGATAAAAAAAGACCACTATATGAACTTTCTAACTCGCTTTAGAAGTCGATTTATATTAGGAGGTGACTTCAATGCTAAAAATACGTATTGGGGCTCCAGATTAACAACTACTAAAGGCAAAGAACTACTAAGTGCCATAAAAGAGTTGAAATGTGATGTCATATCAACTGGCAAGCCGACCTATTGGCCAACAGATCAAAATAAAATACCGGACTTAATAGATTTTTTTATAACCAAGGACCTATCAACTAGTTATATAAAATCGGAACAAAGCTATGACATGAATTCAGATCACTCTGCAATATATCTAGAAATTAGCGAAACCATTCTTTATAAAGAAAACAGGCCCACTCTTGTTAATAAATGTACAGACTGGGAGAGCTTTAAGTCGAGATTGAATGATCAGATAGACCTTAAAGTTCCATTAAAAACACCCGAACATCTAAACATAGAAGTCGAAAAGTTCATAATGCATATCCAGCAAGCAGCGTGGGAAAATACACCTGACTTCAACAAGAGGACGAAGGGAAATACTTACCCGCTCAGTATCAAGCAGCTCATTATGGAGAAAAGAAAACAGAGAAAAACGTGGCATCAATCTAGGTGCCCTGAAGACAAACGAAAATTGAATAATCTAACAAAAAAAATAAGAAGACTAATCCAAGACTTTAAAGACGAGTCAACCAAAACCTATATTCAGAGTCTAAGTAACGATCAAAGGACAGACTACTCTCTTTGGAAGGCTACTAAGCACTTAAAAAGGCCGATTACCCAAATCCCACCTATCAAATGTGAAAATGGACAGTGGGCAATAACTAACGAACAAAAAGCGAAGAGGTTTGCAGAACACCTAAAAAATATCTTCCAACCAAACGTCGGGGAAATCATTGAAGATCACACTTTGCCTAATATGGTGACATCGGAAAATGAAGTTACCATAAAACTAGTAACACCGAGAGAAGTCGCGCGAGAAATAAAATACAATATAAGCACACGAAAATCACCAGGCTACGATTTAATAACAGGAGAAGTTCTTCATAACCTACCAAGAAAGGGTCTGGTTAAATTAACGACCCTTATCAATGCCGCACTAAGGCTTAAATATGTACCAGACTTGTGGAAGGTGGCTGAAGTAATAATGATAGCTAAGCCAGGTAAACCGGCTCACGAAACATCATCATATAGGCCTATTTCCTTGCTACCAATAATGTCCAAGCTATTTGAAAAGCTGTTACTCAGACGACTAAAACCTATAATAGATTGCAAAAACATAATACCAGAGCACCAATTTGGTTTTCGAGAAAAACATTCTACTATTGATCAAGTGCATAGGATTACAAATGTAATAGAAAACGCCCTAGAAGACAAGAAAGTATGTTCTACCGTATTCCTAGACGTGGCGCAAGCGTTTGACAAAGTATGGCATGAAGGCCTTATACATAAATTGAAGAACTTGTTACCGAAGCAGTTTGCAGATATATTGGAGTCCTACATTCTAAACAGAGTCTTTAGAATAAGACAAGAAGATGCTTACTCAGACCTGAAACAAATAAATGCTGGCGTACCGCAAGGAAGTGTGTTAGGTCCGGTCCTGTACCTACTATACACTTGTGATATTCCTGAATTAGAGCAAAACACGATTGGGACCTTTGCTGATGATACAGCTATAATGGCTGTAGGAAACAACCACGCCGAAGCAGTAGAAAAGGTTCAAATGGCTGTTAATAAAGTTTATGACTGGACCAAAAAATGGAGGATTAAACTAAATGAATCCAAATCTGTTCACATAGATTTTACCAACAAAAAACACCAGTATTCTCCAGTTTATATTAATAATAAACAAGTTCCATACGAGAATACAGCCAAATATCTCGGTATGACCCTTGACGCAAAGTTACGCTGGAAAGCCCACGTCAAGAAGAAAAAAGAAGAACTCGACTTCCGATTTAAAAGAATGTATTGGCTGCTTGGAAGAAACTCCATGCTGTCTGTGCAAAACAAATTATTGCTATACAAACAAGTCCTGATGCCAGTTTGGACTTATGGTATTCAGCTATGGGGCTGCACCAAACAGAGCAATATATTAATTATACAACGATTCCAGAACAAAGTGCTAAGGGCAATTGTAAATGCACCTTGGTACATACGAAATGATGACCTCCATCGGGACCTAAAAGTTGAGTTCATCGAAAAAGTGATCAAAAAATTTGCAGAAGCTCACGAAAAGAGACTTCATCAGCATGTGAACGTCGAGGCAATCCAGCTTCTCGACCACACAAACATAGTGAGAAGACTAAAAAGAACAAAACCGTTCGAGTTAGTGTTTAGTGAATGTGAATAGTGTAACGTACGAAAGTGCTACCAAATAAACACAAGAACGAAGTGTATTCCCCTTAATAGAGACAATAAGAAAAGTGCTACTGGACACATTCTTACTAAAGACAATTTAATAGTTTATGTTATAATTAAATTACTTATTAGTCTATTTATAAGGCTAGATTGTAATAAGATTAGGGTCCATCCTATTGATGAACCCTAGAAAAGGAAAAAAAAAAAAAAAAAAAAAAAAAAAATTTGTCTCATCATTATCTAGCCCTGTATGGAAGCGAAAAAGTGAAAAAAAAAATATTTGAAAGTTATGAGCGTCGAAAGTTCTACATTTCGACACTAATTTTAACGCATTTTTGGGCGCAAATAGATACAAAAGAAGACGGAATTGCAAAACGGCCTCCATACAGGGATAGATTAGTAGTTCAACAATGCATATAATTTTATTTTGAACAGATAGCTTTAGTCGTATTTTCATGATATCTAGACTGCCAAAGGTCTGTTTATAAAATTTTCCACAAAATAGCAAAAGTATGTATTCGTACGCGAACTAGCTTCCTACTGCTCATCATAGCATCTATCTCGTCCGCACGTGTTGTCGGTTGATATAAAATGCATTTTAACCCCGCGCACAAAATAGTTCGTGCCGTCGACTAGTGTACCCTTAAGAGCCCAATATTCCTTATATAGTATGGCCGCCGAAGTACCTTAATGATTTCTCAATCTACCAGCTTATACTGACCTCTTCTTGTGTCTGCTCCACAGTCCTCAGTGTCCTGGCGACGAGAGCTTCTAGGACTGGTCCTCTCTCGTCGTGCAGAAGGTGGACCTCGTCGATGATGATCAGGCGCACCAGGTTTGTGAACGAGCGCTCGCCACCTGGGCAAGCAATGGAAAAGACGGAATTAGTATAACTGTTATGTGTAATGTCTTTTTTTAACAAGCGAAAAATAACTTTCGTTTTCCGAAGGCGATGTCTTATGTACCCAGTTATTTCCGTTTTTCGACACCGACTTCGGCAAAGAAAGTTATTTTTCGCTTTGTAGGGTTTTGTTTTGGAAGTCTGTTTAATTTTTTTGTTAAAATATTTTATTTTTCTCTTTTTAGTTTTGGAAGGTACCTCAAATTAACATGATAATCAAAAATAAATCTCATGATGATTCCAATAAGCCCAAACACGACCAGGATACATTGTTTTAATTCGGAGCGCCTACTTTCCGGCTTCATCATCAGATCAGTTTGATGGTACCATTTTCATCAGTACCATTTTTTTATAAATATTTGCTAAACTATTCCAGATATCACCCGTAAGTAAGGAGTTCCAGTGGCCATCTGTGGTCTTCTTCATCAGTTCCACTTCACCAAATGGTACTTTCTGAGTGCAAATGATTGCATTGTGGATGAATATACCAAAATCGCTATATGTATGCCTATAATATTTGAGGAGTTCCCTCGATTGATTTCTCTAGGATCCCACCATCAAATCCTGACCTGGTGACCATGGGACCACCTGAAAGTATACCGTTTCAAACAAAAGAAGAATTTTCGAAATCGGTCCTGGTTTCTTTGAATAATCGGGGAACATTCATAAAAAAAAAGATTCCGACGAATTGAGAACCTCCTCCTTTTTTGAAGTCAGTTAAAAATTCTGATCACTAAATTGCAAAGGCCACTGGCAGTACTTGGAATTGTGGCAAATAATTATGATCATATCTATGAGAGAGAGTGGGCTGCAATCCACCACGGGTGCACATTGTGGCTTGGCCCGTGTCACATCTTCATGAACATAACAAACGATGGACATTTTAAGATTTTCTGTTCTATGACATGGCGGATTCCTCACGATGTTTTCCTTCACCGTTTTAGTTGCACAAAGTGAAGCACCTGCCTGGGTTCAAAGTTTCCCAACCCGCCACCTACAAGTTGTAAGTCTATCTAGAATAGTCGTTTCCACCTATCATCACATCATCATCATCACATCATCAGCCTATTAATGTTCCCACTGCTGGGACACAGGCCTCCTCTCTGTGAGAGGGAATGGGCATACACCACGCGGGCCCAGTGCGGGTTGTTGGATGTCACATGTCTTCGAATTTTTGGTTCTAGGACATGCCGGTTTCCTCACGATGTTTTCCTTCACCGTTTTGAGAGCAGTGGTGGTGAAATAATTTACACAAAGTAAAGCGCCAGCCTGGGCTCGAACCCACGACCTACAACTTGTAAGTCGCGACCGATACCTCTGGGCCACCACTGCTCTCTGTTTCCACCTATCAGTGAATGAATTATGAATGAATTATGAATGAATGGTGAATGTATTTTAGATTTTTAGCCGAATTACCAAAAAGGTTGATTTTGTTTACATTTTTTTTTTCATCGATATCTCCGTCAATTGTGGACTGATTTTTTCGTTTTTGTTTGAATGAGTATGTTTCGATATTGGTTCCATTTTAATTTGGTGAAGATCTGATGAAGAACTTGGGAGATACAACAGAACTCTTCAGTAAATAACGCCAAATCTCTCGAGATTGCTGCAATCGCAGGTCTGTTTATTGTTTATACCTTTTCATAACATAACATCACGCCAGTACGCTCTAAAGGGGTACGCAGATGTGTACAGTTCACCTTGGTACACTCTCTTTTCACCGGTTATGTTCAATTTAATGACATTCGGGTAATCTATTCTGGGATTATAGGTACCTTACTTAACTACTTGCCTATTAAGTAGGTACAACTAAAAAGTGAAAAATAAAAATACATTTTTAAAAAAAATTACTACCGACTTCCAAATAAAAAAACTACTAAGTGAAAAATAACTTTATTTTTGGAAGTCGGTGTCCATAACGCAAAAAAATAGTACCTACCAAAGACACCGACTTCCAAAAATAAAGTTATTTTTCACTTTGTAGTTTTCTTATTTGGAAGTCGTTAGTTTTTTTTATCAAGTAGATTATAACTTACCCTTCCTAGTAATAATATCCCACTTCTCCGGCGTGCACACTATAAGCTGAGTCGCTTCAATCTGCTCTCTCGTCAGCTGATGATCTCCTGTCAACTCCGACACCTTCATGTTGTAGCAGGCGAGACGCTTGCTGAAGTTGCCCACCTGTGGGAGAAACAAATAATGAGTAAATATATAATACTAGCTGTAAATAGATAATGTAGTTGTTTACTGTTCGTTATTTTAATTAAAAGAAAAAAAAAAAATAAGACTAGCTGTTCCCCGCGGCTTCGCTCCCGTGGACCACCCCACAGGACCCGTTTTCGGAATGAAATAAATTGTAGTTCAAAAAATTAAAAAACACGCTTTAATGGTCAATTGAACTAAAAAGTCGCTAATCCTGAAGATCTTGGTAAGGCTAATGGGACAAACTATTCAAACGCGCACGGTAGAATCAACATTCATTACTTGTAAATTTTAATTTTTGTTTAACGTTCAAAAGTGCCGCTTATTGGCCTAGTTGAATAAATATTTTTGACTTTGACTTTGGCTTTGACTTTGACTAAATTATTGCATTGTCATCGGTCCTTGATAAGTGTGCAAAGTTTCAAATCAATCCCACGTTTTGAAGTGGGTGAAAATCACATTCAAAGATTCCGTTACATTGATACATACCAAGCTAATAAAAGCGTGTTAAAAATAGCCTATGATACTCAGGAATAATGTAGCTTTCTATTGGTGAAAGAATTGTTCAAATCGGTCCAGTAGTTTTGGAGCCTAATCGGTACAAACAAACAAACAAAAAAATTCTTTCCTATTTATAATATTGGTATAGAAAGAGAAATTATGTATGAATGTATGTTCCTTATAGACTCCGAAACGGCTGGACCGATTTCAAAAGTCCTTTCATCGTTGGGATGGTACACTACCCCTGGGTGATGTAGGCTACTTTTTTAGACTCACCATCTCCTGCACCAGCGACCTCATGGGCGCCACATAGATCATCTTGAAGTCGTGCACGTTGACGGTGCCGTCGTCGTTGACGTGCTTGCCCACCTCGCGCAGTATGGTCAGCAGCGCTACGTTGGTCTTGCCGGCGCCTGTTGGAGCGCACACTAGGAGGTTCTCGTCGGTTTCCAGAGCAGCTTTTGATATACGGGACTGTGGGGAGAGAGAAGGAATAAAAGCTGAGAAAGAGCAACAAATCAAGTATCCCTACTTAGCACATGAGTTTGTCGACATGTGGAATGTGGACTCGGCAATCATTGTACCGATTGTCGTTACGGCCCACGGCCTGATGGCCATAGCCTCTGTCGAGGCTGTCATTACGCGGTTGGATCAAGGACCTGATACAGAAGTCAGTACAGCTAGATACGGCTCGCATTGTGAGGAGGTTCCTGTCTCTGGAACCCTAACCACCGGTAGCTTGGACCCTGTTCCCGATACCGGTTGGCGTCTATTTTTTATATTTTAAATGATTTTTAAGTTTTCTTTTTTAAATATTTAAAAATGTATTAAATAAGAATGTAGATAAATAAAGGAAATAATTAATCTAATAAAATATTATGCAATTCAACATTTCTCCTTTTCGCGGGTCTGCTGGTAGAAATTTCTAAAGAAATAAGCAGTACCTTTGTAATCCTTTGTCATGACATGTTTTCTATATGTATTTTCTATGTGTACATTAATAAATAAATATAAAATCATTATAAAAACAAGATTTTTGTTGAAATCCCTCTAAAAATCCTTTCTTTTGATACCCCTATCATGAGGGTGCATAACAAATACGTGGTCCGCCATCTTTAGGAGTCCACCATATTGGATTTAGAATGATGTCAGTTATAATCTCCGGTACCTACATGGCAAGGTTTTGGCGTAGTGGGTGGTAAGATCGCGCATATGCGCGAACACAACTACCATATAGAGCGAATAGCAAGTGGACGCGACGCGATTGGTCAGTCAATCCTTATGCCAACTGACCAACCAATCACGCGCTCGGAACGGTGTTAAACGTCCCCCGCGTCCCGCTAGGTAAACAAAGAGACATAAAAAACCGGCCAAGTGCGAGTCGGACGAACGGTTCCGTTTATTTTGTTTTGTAGTATTTGTTGTTATAGCAGCAACAGAAATACATCATCTGTGAGACAACAGTCTATATAGCTATCACGGTTCATGAGACACAGCCTGGTGACAGACAGACAGACGGACAGTGGAGTCTTAATAACAGGGTACCGTTTTTACCCATTGGGTACGGAAGCCTAAAAACGACTTGTGCAATTATAGCGAACTGTGAATTGTCATCCAAACTAAGTGTGTTATCATCATCATATCAACCGAAAGACGTCCACTGCTGGACATAGGCCTCCCCCAAGCGTCGCTACAGTGACAGGTCCCGTGCATCTCGCATCCAGAGATTTCTCCCACCCTTAACCAGGTCATCGATCCACCGAGTGGGAGGCCTCACACATAGTTACTAAAAAAGCTTGTAAATACGAGTATCATTTTTCATACCTGTATCCTATTGAGCGTCTTGAACCCTTCGAAGGCAGGCTGCACATATTTGGGCAGTTTCTCCACAGGCATCAGGGTCTCGCCTTCATCAAACGGCTTGGGTTTCAGAGCTGGTACGTGGACTTCTTCGTAACCTGATGATTGAAGTAAAAAATATTGTAATTCTTGCTCTGAATTTTATTGTTCAAATCTAAATAATAACAGTTGCACGAGTCGAGCTCCAACGACTTTCGACGACGACCGTCGACGACAATGTTGGTGTCGACTTCAATACTGCAGCCTTCTGCCTACAATGTTGGTGTCGACATTAATACTGTTGCCTTTTGCCAGCAATGTTGGTGTCGACTTCAATACTGCAGCCTTCTGCCTACAATGTTGGTGTCGACATTAATACTGTTGCCTTTTGCCAGCAATGTTGGTGTCGACTTCAATACTGCAGCCTTCTGCCTACAATGTTGGTGTCGACATTAATACTGTAGCCTTCTGCCAGCAATGTCGGTGTCGAATTCAATACCGCAGCTTTCTGCCAGCAATGTTGGTGTCGACTTCAATACTGTAGCCTTCTGCCAACAATGTTGGTGTCGACTTCAATACTGCAGCCTTCTGCCAACAATGTTGGTGTCGACTTCAATACTGCAGCCTTCTGCCTGCAATGTTGGTGTCGACTTCAATACTGCAGCCTTCTGCCAACAATGTTGGTGTCGACTTCAATACTGCAGCCTTCTGCCAGCAATGTTGGTGTCGACTTCAATACTGCAGCCTTCTGCCAGCTATGTTGGTGTAGACTTCAATACTGCAGCATTCTGCCAAAAATGTAGGTGTCGACTTCAATACTGCAGCTATCTGACAAAAATGGTGGTGTTGACTTCAATACTGCAGCCTTCTTCCAACAATTTTGGTGTCGACTTTAATACTGCAGGCTTTAATATTTCCACAAGAAAACCGAGACTTAAACTCAGCAGTGACCGAAGTTGGGCTGTCGATGATCTACAGAAGCTTGTTTGAATCTCTCTCACCTTTCCTCTGCTTCCTGAACGAGCCAGGCGGCAGCTGACACCTCTTATTGGCCATGAAGTGCGCCCCGGCTGCGAACATCAGCTCCTCAAGCTGTAGAACCTTCCGGTTGCCTGTGACCGTCCCCGTGCCCGATGCGACCTCTGTCTCTGCCTTGTGACGCTTGCGAGGGGCTTCCGATGATTGCTGGGCGGTCTGGAAGGGAATAGAATTGTATTTTAGTGAAAGGACTATTTGGTCTATTCCATTGTAAATAATATTTTCTTAACATTTTTATATAGGTTGGACAAGATATTTTCATTTTGTTTCAGAATTTCTGAGTTAATAAATTAGTCCTTTAGTGTCAAAGTTGTTAACCCCAAATTCTCAATTCAGAAGCCGAAACTAAGTCTAACGTTCACAATAATGTACTAATTTGGTTCAAATAAATCACACTAGATGGCGCGATATGCACCGATTTTTTATTGAATCCGTTCTTAGCGGACGTCTACTAACTATAAACTACCTCCCTGCCAAATTTCATCTTTATACGTCAAGCGGTATTTCGTGATAGGTGAATGAGTGATCTTTCGCTTTTATATATATAGATTGGGCACTTAATTCACATTTCAAAGAGTATTTGAACGGATCATTTAAAATTTCTGAGGCATTCCACTTGATGTTTAAAGGGGAATGCCCATTTTGTAAGGGAACTTGGGCCTCTTTGAAAAAATGGTTGTATCTTGATGAATTTGGTTGTACACTAAAGAAAAAAAAAAAAAAGAAAAAAAAAACATTTTATATTCATAATTAGAAAACATTTTTTATTTATATTGCGGGGTTCACGAGAATTAACGATGTTTCTGTTCTTGAAATGAACCCTTATTACAATGCAATAAGGTGCATACAAATGTCCAAGTGAAGAAACCTGATCTGTTGTTGTCTGTACATAAAGAGTAAAGGACACGGATGGAAAAAAAACACAAAATATAAATCCTATTTTTGGATCATATTGAAATCGCAGACACGATACCTCATAAGGGGCCTGTGTATGGGCAATCTCCTTTGTACTGTAACATATTTTGGTGCAATTTTACTTGCAAGTCGCTGCTAATACCATCTATAACGCCGTGGAACAGAACCGAACGCGATCGATGTACTAACAATAATCAGATAAAGATAAGACAAAAACTCTAGTTACGTCGGCACGGATCTTTGTATGGGATGAGGCATCTGTATGCTAGCATTATATTATCTGATCTAGTACACCCAAACTTCACGAGTTATCGAACACCCCTTATACACAGCAGTATAGCTTGCTACCACTAGACGAACGAGGCATTCAGAAAAATACATACGTCATCGTCTCCCTTGCCGGTCTCCAGCTGTGCTAGAATCTTCTGCAAGTGCGGTTGTTTGGCCATCTCTTCTCTGATGGCGGCTCGCTCGCTTTCAGATTGAGATGACGCCAGCTTCGTGCAGTATAGTACTGTGGAAGAGAAAAAAACATAATGTTCAATTTGAGCAACTTTTTGTTGTAATTTGAAAATAACCCATAAAATTCCAATACCCTGCAAAAGTGTTGCTTAACCAAGCCGCTTTCCAAACTTTTCGTCTGTAAGTAATTTCCAACCCATTCAGTTCCAATCCTCAGCAAGTGTCGCTTAAGGTTGCCCTAGTCGGCGGCACGAACTATTTTGTACGCGGGGTTAAAATGCATGTTATCTCATCCAACAACACGTGCGAAAGAGATATATATCTGAGATATATGCTGTGATGAGCAGTAACAAGCTAGTTCGCGTACGAATACACACTTTAATATTTTTTTTGCGCAATGGATGATGATTTAGGAGGAAAACGAGCGCGCGAAATTTTATAAACAGACCTATGGAAATATGAAAATCATGAAAAAACTACTGAATATATCTGTTCAAAATAAAATTGTTTCCATTGTTGAACTACTAATCTATCCCTGTATGGTGACTGTTTTGCAATTTTCCTTCTTCTAATGGCATTTATTTGCGACCAAAGGTGCGTTAAAATTTATGTTGTCATCTGGAACTTTCGACACTCGTAACTTTCAAATATATGTTTTTACTTTTTTGAACGTACACCGTCAAGCAGTGGACTAATCGCCAGACTACGTTTGTATGGAATATAGATATATTAAACAAGGAGATATGGCGTGTAGACGAAAATATATCGGCAACCTGTGTCTCCAGTTTGCCCCTACCACACGGCAACTACTACACATGCAGTTCAGTAAAGGCAATAGATACGCAGTCGCGCTCACACCCGCATTTCTTGAATCAGAACGTACTACACAGTCAATTATAAACTTTATCTCATCAACACAGCGTGTATTTACCATGCACCGTACAACTTACGCACACAAAAACATCGGTCGCTATCGTTGTGCTGTGCAAAAGTAATTTATTTTACATTTACGCTAGTGATTGACTAAATCGGAAAGTTATCGATTCTCCCATTTACTATATTATTATTTTTTTTGTAGTCCTGTAAATAAATTACATTAAAAACAGCATGCCCAGAAAATATTATAATAAAAATAAACAATATGTACCTAAAAATATAAATTATTAAGTAAATCAAAAAATTCAAACAATCAAAAATCTGGTTACGTTGGTTTAGGCTGTCATAGCGTATTGAAACAGGAGGTATTGTTGAACCCTGCTATGGTGTTTAGTCAATGACCTGTAAAGTGGAGGTATTTGTGCAGCACTTGACACTTTGGTATTACTGGGGTGGCATTTTTTGTCAAAATGTCAGTTACGCATTTTTCTATCACGCTGTAAAATTATCAAAATAATGAATAAACATTATTTCACATCGATCTTCCAACCGGGTTAAAACGGTTGACAAATTGAAAAATAAACTATAAAAGCAATATTTCATTCGTCAATCAACGTTGTTGTCGATAGCCTACGTTAGTGGATCTGCATAAGCACAGCACTAACTCGTCGCAAGAAGCAGCGGCCGTACTACGCGATGCATCCGCTTAGTAAAGTATCGTTTTGTGATTTTTACATTGCTTGTTCAGTCACTCAGCGACAAACTGAGGTAGTGGTTAAGAAGCAATGTATTTAATGCAAAAATAGTACAGTCGCTGTGCTATTTGAAAACAAAAATAACATAGTAGAGGCAAGAAATATTTTTCGATTTGTTGTTTTTCATGATTTTAAAGACAAATATAATAAAATACTTGTAATTACATATGGTAAGTGATTCCATGATTTACAAAGTTTTGATTTAGGCTTCGGTTTTTACAAGAAACCACTGAACAACACGGCATTCTTATAACTTTTCACGATCACGTTCGAAAGCGCACTAGTTCGCGGTGACGGCCATTTGTCTATGACATGCTCAGTCAGTCCATGTCGCGCGGACACCGACGCGCCCCCTTGCCACTTCTCCTGTATTTTATATTTCTATGGTATGGAAGAATGATCGAGACTAGGGCAACCTTAACCTAGGCTTCCAAGAATGTTTTTTTTAAACGCTGCCCCACTCTAGGAATATCTTCCTGTATTGTTGGTGCGTTTAGAAACATATAAACTCACACACACAACACCCAGAACCGGAACAACTATCCGTAGGTCATACAAATATTTGTTCAGCGACAGTGGTTTAGCGATTGACTGCTGCGCTGCGTGTCGCGGGTTCGATTCCCGCACGGAACAAATATTTGTATGATCTACAGATAGTTGTTCCGGTTCTGGGTGTTGTGTGTGTGAGTTTATGTTTGTAAACGCACCCACGCACGATACAGGAACAAAATTCCTAGTGTGGGGAAACGTTTTTTAAAAAAGAAAGAAAGACTGCAAGCCGACCCCAACATATTTGGACAGGGCAGGACAGATGATGGGGTCGACTATATACCTGCACTTTCCTTTGGCAAATACAGTAAAATTAACAATCAGTACATCAAAAAGCTTACCAGTATAGCGGTACTTGTTGAGCAGCTTCACAAACTCGAAGCAGTCATAACCCAGCAGTAGCACCAGCCTGTTCTCCAGGTCCCTGTCGTCTGCCGCGTCTCCTAAGGCAGTCAAGACTTCCACGGACTTGGCTTGAGAGAGCATGGCATCTGGGAAATGTCTGGAGAGGCGTCGTTGGAGCCAGTAGGCGTCGATGTCCATTGGGTGGAGAGTAGCGTCGCGACGCTTCTGGGATTGTTCTTCGGATAGCTGTTTGGGAGAAGATTAAATTTATTTAATTATGTCTTTAACAATCCCAGGGACTTTGAGGTCCCGGTCCAGGCCATGGGCCGAAGCCAACCCGCAGAGGCCTTGTAAGACTTGTGTCATGATATGTGACACCAACCGACGATTATCCCTGTATGCACTACGTAAGTGTAACCAAGTAAAATTTTACTCACATTAGTATGTATAGCATTCTTCTTGCCCTCTGCGTCACTGTCCTCATCAGCACTGCTGTCTTTCTCCTTCTCGTTCTCCGAGCCTTCTTCTCCGTCTTCTTTATCTTCTTCCCGCACCTATAGAGAAATAACAGATTCAGAAAGGTTAGAATTTAGACTATGAAAATTGTCTATTTATAGAACTTTCTTAAATAGATCTACAATATAGATCTTTCTTAACTACACAAGGTAAATATTTCAGTAAGAGAGTGACAAAGAACGAGCCAAAAGATGTCCACTGCTGAACTAAGGCCCCCAAGGGTTGCTATATCGACAGGTCTTGTGTGTCTCGCATGCAGCAGATTGCCACAACCATAACTAGTTCATCGGTATACTTGCTGGGACTGTGGGAGGCCTTCCAACGCTGTCTTTCGGAACGCTGTCCCCACTTAGAACTTTTCGGCTCCATCAATAATCCATTCCGTGAGCACTATCCATTCTTACTTAAGTTTGGCATTTAAAATTCTTCGGACTCTGTCGGTAACCTTCGTCCAATCTACAAAAGTGTGTGCATCGTCGCTTCTCCATCTGAACTTACCCGAATGGGACTTTTTTAACTAAACAAACTTCCTCACCTCTCCATAAGCATCCTCGTCGTCTTCCTCAGAGGACTCCTCGAACTGCACGTTGATGCCATACGTCTCGTCTATCTCCGTATTGCCTTCAGCTGCTGAGCTGATGTTGAAGTCTGTGATCTTCTTGCCTGAAACACATAATACCAGGGTTGATAAAAATCATGATTTTATTAAAAAAATCGGATTTATTTGATTTAAATCAGATTTATTTGATTTAAATCGCATTTTTACATTCTCATCTTTTTTAATTTTGAAGCGAGTTAAAAATTAAAAAGAAACACAACATGTTTTTTTAATAATAATTATCAATAAATTTAACAAAACAGAACAGTTCCACATGTATTTGGCTTAAGTTACAAAAAACATTAAAAAATACCTAGTAGAAACAAAAAGTTTTTCTAAAACCAAATCACTTTTTGAAAAAACACACTGTCATTTTAATGAACAAGGCAAATAATAATTAGTTTTTTTCAAAAGATTAATTTGTCTGCCTTCTCGGTGCCTAATCTATTTCTTATTTTGCTCTGCACCAAATTGAATGCCGAAAATATGCTTTCGACCCCAGCGGAAGAAGCAACTGTACATAGCAGTTGCTTGATTATATCCAATTCTTCTTCGGTTATACATTTTGTCATATTATTTATTGCTACCCACCAATCAGTAGGGGTAGTTTTCTGTATGACTTGTATATCAAATAATACTCCCGTGAAAGGCACTATTTTTGCATTCAAACGAATAATGCTACTCATTAAACTGATTCCAGTTTCTCCATAATTTTCTTGCAAAAATTAAAGTATTGAAGTAGTTTTGAAGTATTGATTTAAATCATTGATTTTTATAAAAAAAATCAATTGATTTTAATCACTGATTTAAATCATATCAACCCTGCATATGAGTAAGGTATCATTAGTAAGATCATAGGAGAATGCTAAACTTCTATGACTGTCATTCTTTGTAGCTTTGCAGATTGGAAGAAGTACCAATCTAGGTGTGCGCGAATTTACTTGTCTATTGGGCCCCCGACTCATGTTAGCAGTAGGATCTACGGGGTTTTACTCAGAAGGACTCCAACACTACACGGAGGGTACTGATGAGGATTTCGCTACAGTAAAAATAAAAATAATAAAAACTTCTCAAGACAGGCATTCACCTGTCTGCGTCGTGCATAAATTTGAGAGTCACTGCAGTGAAAGTATGACATGCCAGGCCGCTTCACCCAGAGCGGGAGAATTCAGCTCACGACTCAGCACAATTTGATTGTCCTCTAATCTGTAGATTTTACAAACTAGTCTACCCTTTTACTTACCGAATAAATGTTTTCTATACAGTTGAGATTTTGTGAGATGTGATTTAAAAGAAAAGGTGATAACAAGACAATTGACAGGATGGAATGGAAGTAAGAAGAATAACAACTACCCAACACACAAGCTATTTCTTGTCAACATAAAGGAAAGAGTACTGGGTGACCGAGCTCTGCTCAGTTGGAAAAAAGAGAAAACTATGTTTTCTAAAAATGGATCCTAGCTACCCTGTATATACATGAACAGCTTGTTTTGGCCACCCTGTATTTAGATGAACAGCTTGTTTTGGCCACCCTGTATATACAAGAACAGCTTGTTTAAAGGTATTAGATAGATATATGCAAGACACTCACCACTGACTAGTGTTACCACATTAGGGTTTGGTTGCAATTCTTTGCCAAACATCTATGAGTACAAAAACTACATTAAGAGTAAAACCTTACCCAAATTAACAAGCAGTGCAAATCTCTCATCAGCTACCGGTCCCAACAGCATCTCAATCTCCTTCTTCTTATCAAGATCCTTTAACTTATCATTCTTCAGTACGACCAGCACTTCGTCACACGCTCCACATAAGATATCCCTCGGTTGGTCTCCGAGAGCACTCTGCATGAAGGTCAGAAGCATCTCGTAAGCATGCCTTGTGTGTTGGGCCCGGGGTCGGTATAGGACTCCAGGAGCGTCATCCGCCCAGGCTACACGGGATGTTTTTGATTTTGAAAGCTCGTAGGAGGCTTCATCTCTTTTCTGTCGCCTGGAAAATTGGTGAATGTCAATTTATTGTTAAGTGGCTGTCATAGTGAATCAAAAGTGGCCCTGTTCTAGTTTCTGTCTAGGAGTAGCTTAGTTAAGAGATAGATATGGTTGTGGATAAATTTGAAAAAGAGTTACCACGGCCCTGACTCAAGCAATTTAAGGAACATGGACGGGTTTTCGTCAGTAAAAGTCTGACATGCCCTCACGCTTCACCCAGAGTGGGAGAAGTCAGATATCCGAAACAAAAAAAAACTTAGTACACCAACTTTTTGCATGTAGAAATTGCATCAACTCATTTATAGAGAGTGAACCTATGGCCATAAACACATTCCAACAGGCAGAAACTACAAAATGTCGCTACACTTTTAAATTTATGTCACTTGCATCTTCTTTTAACCCACAATGTTGTATTATCACTTAATGCCCCAATCTATCATTCAATGTAAAACCAGACATCCAGGTCGCCCATTGTACACTTGTGTTTGTGAATGTTTGTCCCGTATGTATTTTGTGGTGTACAATAAAATATATCTGTACTAATATTATAAAGAGGTAAAGTTAGTGAGTTTGTGAGATTGTAGGGGGTAATCTCTAGATCTAGTGCACCAATATAGATGAAATTTGGCATGGAGGTAGTTTGAGACCCTGGGAAGGACATAGGATAGTTAGTATTCTTTGAGATGATAAAACACTTTTTACGCAGGCGATTCCGCATGCAGAAGCTAGTAATAAATAAACACTTTGCAAGAAACACATATCTACAGCATTCATTCTACTTGTATGTCTTTTTAGCCACATCCAACATTCACTTAGTTAAGTGTAGGCACCACATTATTTTGAACAGTTAGCTGAGCCTTTGAGGACATCATCATTCTGGCTGGGCAACTGCAGGGGTGCATCATTGGAAATAACACTGCTCAACCCACTAACCTAGGAATTCATTCTCAGGAGTAGCCAAGTAACCACTATAAGAAGAAGGAATATCATTATGAATATCATCATTTGGTTCCATCCATGCCTAATATTATTGTTATTACCGGGTAATGTAGAATTGTGCATGAGTGTCGGTTCTTTCTAAGAAATTTTTACATTTCAGATACTTAATGAATGCAGTTCTCTATATGCATGGCCTTAGCATCTCCAAAATGCTACCACAATACGGAATAAATGTTAGAAAGATGCAGGCTTTCGATACTTACTTGACTTTTCTTTCCTCGGTTTTATCAGGCTTGGTCCGCTGTGCCCTGTCACCCATACGGGTCCCGAGGAGTTTCCCCGACAAGGACAACACCTCTCCGGTAGCCTCATCACGGCCACGACGCTCTATGAGCCTCACATCCGCTTGCAAGACCAAATTTGAGTTCTACGGAAAAAAATCACAAGAAATATTTGAGCATCCGCCAAAAGTACTAATGTTTCGTTTTGTTTTGAAATATCATTGTTAATATCATTAGGATTGGCAGTTTGACTTGGTTTTAGAGAGGAAAACGTGATAAAATTGCACAATAACAAGTAATAATCTAACCAAAATAATGCGTATCAAAATATTTTACTTACGGCTTTGTATTCATATTGCAACTGTCTCGCAGCCGCGTCAGCCATGTCGAATTATTTATTACACAATTCACTATTATTTAATCAATTTATATCGTTTTACGTTTCAAAATTCTAAAAGATATCACGACAAAACAAAATTTGCTAGGTTATGCCGCCGTCGCCATGTTTGACATAGATTAAAAAACAAACCGTTTAAAAAAAACAATATCAGGTCCAAGTATCAGGTTTTTGAGCTTTTTCGCAAATGTGATTCAATCGATAAGTGCAAAATGAGTTTTCATAGTAGCTCAACAAAATTAATTCCTGAAAGTTGGTATTTAACTACATTTTTTACAAACTAAATTCAATAGCTATGATGTAAAATGACGCAGCCTGATTATCTAAAAAGGTTCATACACCTCTACAATACCGCTGATTCATAGCGAGCCAGGTTGATTTTTTACTGAATTTGTGCTAAATTTAAAATCATTAATTAATGTTTGATAAACATGAGCATTCTTAGGAGCCTTCAAAACAATAACAGC
Organism: Orthosia incerta; assembly: GCA_948252205.1. Taxonomy (NCBI): domain Eukaryota; kingdom Metazoa; phylum Arthropoda; class Insecta; order Lepidoptera; family Noctuidae; genus Orthosia; species Orthosia incerta. The sequence continues at coordinate 15,726,077 of OX411769.1, read as the reverse complement.
GTTTATAATTTTATTCAGGTCATTACAATACATTATTTTCTAGAAGGAACTCCTTTAACTTAGTTACTAGTAAATTATACCTAATAATAACGTACAATATCAGCATTATGAAGCGGTCATTGAAACAGTTTAATGACCGCGAAAAGCACAAACCGAAAGCATATACCTACATCGCTTGCTAATGCGTAGTTAGGCAAAAATTCAAAAAAATATTTTGATAAAGTTCCGTCTTCGTCAATGTTTGGTGGAAATAAAAGTAGTGGAATGTCCTGCCGGAGACCGGAATCTGTATTTCCTGATAGCTACAACCTGGGAGTCTTCAAGTCAAAAGTGACTAAGTTAAGTAAGTTACTTCTAGGCATGCGTGCCTCATCGTCAACCAGATCATCGCTAAGCTTAACATCAGGTGATATAGTGGTCAGACGCGAGCCTATGAATAAAATAATATTAAAACCAAGGCCAAGTGCGTGTCGGACTTCGCAAATTTAGAGTTCCGTACCAAATGTAGAATATTCAATCAATAATTTATTATTGTTGTTTTTTTTTGTATTTATTAGTAAAATATACTTAGTAATAAACATTGTTACCAAATTTCATGTTCATAGGTCAATGGGCAGATAGAAAATTCTTCGAAATAAATTGTTGTGACATACGACCGACGGGCGGACAGACGGACACGTGAGTGACAGCAATAGGGCTCCATTTGGACCCTTCAATTCAATACAAATCTTTATCGCATCCTGCCTTCGGGTGCGGAACCAAAACAAAAGTAGTTTGGAACCGGGAAGTATTTTTTAACGCGTAGAAGATGTATATATTATATTTCGATATTTTTTTTCCTTTAGGTACTTTTACTGTTCTATGATGTTTGGGTTTGTCCCTACCTGTGTACCTATCTATGTGTAAGGTTCTTAAATTAAAACTTTTAATGGTAGAAGCAGAGCAAAATATAGAACGATCCTTATATACTTGTGATCCTTTTATACGGGCGAACATATGAATGGACGTGGAGCACGGCAGCGGCTGAAGTGGGGCAAGGGGCAAGTGGCCGGCTTCTCACAGGTGAACAGATGACCTTGAAGGTCGCTCGCGGGGTCTCATCAAAAGCCAGCGGCAAAATATCGTTGTGGAAAAATGGAAATCTATGGAGGGCATTCAAGATTCAGGGTGATTGGACCTCTTCAAGCTATTTTGGCTGTTTATGATGACGACTATTATTATTAAGAAAATATGCATATTATGCATAAACAAAAAAAGTAACTAAAATTATAATATTAATATTAGATACTTCTGCAACGACCGTCCAATAAGAGCAAATTATAATAAATGTGGGTATTAATGATAAACATAGGTCGGCTACTGATAATATTATTACTAAACTTAAAACACATCTGCATAATTTTATTGACGCGGAAGATGTAATTGGAATTCCTGACCTAATCAAAGTATTTTACTCTGGGATTCTATAGAGAAAGTTTTTTTAGAAGGAAAGTTTCAACAAGTACGTGCGCACATGCTGCAAAGTTTACAAACATAAGATCACGTGATGTAAACATTGACATGCGCTCGGGCAAGACCGACGTGACAAGACGCGGTCGCGCCAGCCGGCAATCATTTTGTTTCGCCAAGTTGCCGGCACTGCAAAATCCTATTCGTCCTCATTTACTAGGACTCTTTCTCTTTCTGTGTTAATCTCTGACTCTCTATCTCACTCATACACCCCTTACTTTCTATGTAATTAATTAGGGGATAAGGTTCTTTCCTTGACTTTTGCATTTTGTATGCTTTCTTTGATTTGGCTCTACAAAAGTTATCATTTCGATCAATGTTAGCGTTTTGGTCTGTTTGGTATAACTACAAACCTACAGTAGACCAAAACAGACTTCTTGAAGCGATCAACTTTTTGATTGACAGACTCGTCTTTATTTCCGGAAAGACCACCAGCAAAAAACAACCTAATTTCCGCACCAGCCCTAATTTATTGATCCCTAAACAGAGATAGTAAAATTCCAAAACCTAAAGTGCGAGTGAGAAGGCAACACTGTTGTGAATGTGGTAGTGATGTGCGTGAGTGAATCACGCGTATACCTACAGCTACAAAACAAGGTTCACTTCTGTCACGGAGGCACATAAACAAACAGCATCGAATTAAATGTGCCGTAAAAATGGCGGCACCTTCAAACGGTAGTGGTAATCTAGTGGAAGAATTTGAAGAATCTTTTCAGGTGAGTTCATTTTATCTATAACAAATCGTATTTTCACGAAGAATTCGATAAAATTGCATTTCATTCATAACCTCTACAAAATAGTTATATTACCAAACGTCAAATTACGATGGGGTTTTACCAACCTAGCAAAACTAATCTAATCGTGGCCCGGTGTTGCTATTTAGTAGAAGCTTGGTATGGTGAAAAAAATCTCTCTTTGGGAAATGCCCAACAACTTTTGTGTGTACGTGACCCATATTTGCTTATGAAGCTTCTACTAACCTGCGACTGTCGTGAAGGGATTTTGTAGGATTGTTGCAAGCGCATCTCGATCAAGTCAGTCGGCCATTTTACTGATAATGTTTTCACATAATTACGAAAGGTTTATCGCGTGTTTATTAATTCAATTAGCGGACTGAGAACTGTTAAATATTATGTTGTGTCGCGTAATTCATCAATAAAAACGTGTGCAATTTGTGAACAATGGTGTAATAGTGACTGAAGTGTGATGAAACTTTGTTGATTGATTTTTGGTGTTTGTGATCGTAAAAAGGACAATGTCTGCTGCTGGGGATGAAGCAAATATGTCTTCAAACGGTATGTCAATACAGGTATTCCGCCCTACATGGGAGGAATTCAAGGATTTCAACAAGTACATACAGTACATGGAATCGAAAGGTGCTCACAAGGCGGGCCTTGCGAAAGTGATTCCTCCGCCGGAATGGGTTCCTCGGAAGTCTGGGTACGACCTGGAGCAGCTGGACGTGACGATCCCGTCGCCTATATGCCAGGTAGTGACTGGCAAGCAAGGTTTGTTTCAACAAATAAATATACAAAAGAAAGCTATGACCGTCAAGCAATTCGCTGTCATGGCTAACTCCGCTAAGTATTGCACCCCACGACACACGGGCTTCGACGATTTGGAACGTAAATACTGGAAAAACGTCACTTACGTAGCACCAATCTATGGAGCTGATGTCAACGGTAGCATAACAGACCCTGATGTTAAAGAATGGAACATAAACAGCCTAGGCACTATTCTCGACTTTGTAAACTCGGACTACGGCATTGAAATTGATGGAGTCAACACTGCTTACTTATACTTTGGGATGTGGAAGACAACCTTCGCTTGGCACACAGAAGACATGGACTTGTACTCTATAAACTATCTCCATTTCGGTGACCCTAAAACCTGGTATGCAATCCCACCAGAACACGGTAAGAGATTTGAGCGTATAGCCTCAGGATTTTTCCCGACATCAGCTAAAACTTGCCAAGCTTTCCTCAGACACAAGATGACTTTAATATCTCCTCAAATACTTAAACAATATTCTGTTCCTATAAATAAGATCACTCAAGAGGCCGGTGAGATTATGATTACGTTCCCATATGGATATCACGCTGGTTTTAACCATGGCTTCAACTGTGCAGAGTCTACTAACTTTGCTGCCCCGCGATGGGTTGAATATGGCAAGCGAGCTACTCAATGTACCTGCAGTAATGATATGGTTAAGATCTCAATGGATACTTTTGTGAAACGGTTCCAACCTGACCGCTACGAGCTTTGGTTGAAGGGGCAGGATATCGGTTGCCACCCGGAACAACCAGAAAAAATGGTTCCAGCTCCTCATCCGTCAGGTCAAGATATTTTATGCAATAAAAACAATACAGAGCTACCGGAATCATTTATAGAAGCCGAGGTTGAAGGTCTTAAAAAGAAGAAGCGGCATCCATTACATTTGAAGAGAGCGATGGCTAGTAAAAGCATATCTGAGGGTGCTATTGCAGTCTCTATTCTTGGTCATGACATCATGGATGATGACGAGATGACAATGGCTGAAGGAGATCTTGACATGATGACATCAATGAAGAGACCAAACTTACCTCTGCAGGAGTCACAGCTTGATGCTCTTGAAGACATCTGGCTGAAAGGAGATGAAATGGAACCATCCGAGGCACAGTTACCTGATGTAGGATACATAGATTCTGACAAAGACTCCGACTATGGTGCACCAAATAAAAAGAAGAGCTCTAAAACACGTAAAAAGCGTAAGGAGAGCATAAAGAAAGAAGTTAAGGTGAAGAAGGAACCGAAGGAAATTAAAGAAGAAACTAAGGAGGGAGAAGAAGATAATGGGACAGTGAAAGATAAAGAAGTGACACAGAAAAAGAAGGCACCTGCACAAAAAAGAGGTAAAAAGGTTGAGGTCGAAAGGTCGAAAGTCAAGTCAAAAAAACTATCGGATCAACAAGTTGAAACTATGGCAGCTCTAGTCTCTAATTGGGATTCTCCTCCTCATGTTGAGGAAGAGATACCGATCTTCAAACCAGCGCCAGTTACCGATGATCCTCTTACCACAGCAGCAGGTAGCCTGACTACTACAACTACTCCAATTCAAGCTCAGCCAACAGCAGCAACTACGCCTGCCGTCAAAAAAGAAACGAAAAAACGGAAATCTCCAAAAGCCGAACCTGGCGAGAAAGTCGAAAAGCCTAAGAAAGAAAGAAAAAAGAGGGAACCTAAACCTAAGGACCCTAACGCTCCCGTCAAAGTGAAGAAACCCCGGAAGCCTAGAGCACCTAAGAAGAGTGCTACGTCTAGTACTTACGAGTATAATAATTCGCCTGTCGAACCTATAATGGCAAAGCCGGTTCAGTCGTACCGGTCTACGACGATGAGCCATAACGCAACCAAACCTGGAATACCTAAACCTGGCTTAACTTACCAATTCGCTGATATAGCAATACCATCATCGACATCAACGTCGACGTCAACATTTACTCAAACATCAAGCCTGTCACCGAGAATTGAGCGGAAACCTAGCCCGCCTAGACCACCAAAAACGTACTCCGCCATACTCCTAGACCCGAGTTTAAGGGTACCAAAAATAGTGCCACCGATTAACAAGAACCCTAGCGCGTTCGAAGGCGAGTTTCATAAGTTCATGACAAGTAATAAGAACACGCCTCCGCCTTCCCAACCGCAAAGGATGTGTTATACGCCTCGAAAACAGACGCCAAAACAGTCACCACCGAGCGGGAAAGTGGTTGTCGAAAGTTTGGAAGCACCGCCAACTTCGCAAAATTCACAAACGCAACAGAGGGATGACTGGTCAATGCCGGTGGGACAGTATAACGACTCTATATTCCTGAACTCGCCCCTGGATTACAGAACTTATCCTGGCGCTGAAAGGCTGCAACCTCCTATGGACAGGAGCCAATGGAGGCCAGAGTATTACCAACAGCCTCCCATGCACAACGCGCAAATGCCTCCGTCGCCTATGTACCCTCAAATGTCGAATAATTACTACAGGAGTCCCTATCAATCTCCGTGGCAGTATGGTTATCAAAAATGAGCAGTATTTGTAATGATTAGTTTCTAGGTAATGTCCACGATTTAGTCTCATTAGTGCAATGTTTTGAAGTCTACTTTTTCTGTTTGAAATGTTGGTGGTACTTAAGAGAGGTTAGTGCAGTCATATTGACTGTTAATTCGTTTCCATATCCCGACAATTTCTTTTGTGTGATGTCTTTTCGATTTTCGTAAATATTTTGAATTATTCTGTATCCGTTTTTTTAAGTTATGTGTCATCGAATCCTTATGTTTTTGTGTATGATTAGAATATCATTATTGCAATTCCCATTGTTAAAAATACAGACGACATAACCATATTTGTAACTATGTAAGCGATATAGTAGTTACAGCGGATCTTTGTGTCTCTGAAGTTGGCTCTGCGAACCATTGCGCAAGAAACGGTTTGTCATCGAGTATACTGCATAGAGTAAGCGAGATAGGACGATGCGACAAACGTAAGCGAGGGTAAGAGGCAGTTATACAATGCTATCTTCTACTTCAACATCACAAAAATAGCAACTGTACAGGGTCTTTTGCAGCCAACTTCCAAGACACAAATATCCGCTGTGACTTCTATACGTGGCATTTCCAATTCTCTTAAACTATGTAACTTTGCAAGATAATAGAATAATATTTATTTATAATATAATAGAAAATATATATTAGTAAATACATAGCTATTGAAAGGCAGCATTAATTTATTAGATTTCTAAACACTGCATCGTGAGACCTCACATGAGATCGTAAGTTCTACTTTTGATAAAGAATACAGATTAAAATAATGCTAAGATGTACATAAATCCAAAAAAAATATATAAACGCTAACTAACAAGCATGAAGTCTTGGTTTCAAAGCCCAGGTCGAGTATTGTGTTGTTGGGTGTTTCCATCTGATATTCTCAACCCGGTGTCAGGATTTGTGGCTGAAAGTAACAGGTTCACCCAAAGACTGGCAAATTGTGAGTGCACTACTCTTTGGGTAATTACACGCGTGATACTGTTATGTAAAAAGAAAAACCGGCCAAGTGCGTGTCCGACGCCGCACGTTTAGGGTTCCGTACCAAAGCGAAGTTTCAAAGAATAATCTGACTTATCAATGTATTGGCATTGTTAGTAAATATACGTAAAAATATTTGAAGTTCATAGGTCAATGGAAATTAAAAAAATCTTCGGTAAGAATTTTTAAAAAAAAAAACGGCTTTGGTGGCTTCTCATTCCTTTGTTTTCGAATATTTTTTAATACAAAAAAATAAAGCATTTGTCTATTTAACGAGCTCTAAACAACGATACCTCACTCGATGGGGTAGGTCAATTTTTTTTCTTCTCGCGACCTTTAACTGTTTTTGAGCCCCCCTTAAACCCTTTTAATTTTTTTATTGATAATTTGTATGGCTTTGGGTCAACGAGATACTGTGGACATTTGAAAACTGTAGCTCCAACCGTTTGGGAGTGACAGCAATAGGGCTCCGTTTGGATTGGACCCTTCAGGTACGGAATCCTAAAATCGTATTAAAGCACATACAAAATAAGTCATTATTGTTCCTTCTACGTGTAATTAAAACACCGAAATCATCAATTTTTATCCGATTAAAGTTTTTTATTACCAAGAAATATTGTGTTTCCTTAAGAGGAAATATGGGCAGAGAGCGCCGACTGAATTTCCTTACTAAAGTCGTAATTCGAGGTTTGGCTCTCGTCTCTTTCCTCCTTCAATATTGGACCAATTTAAAAGATATTCCATAAACTGGTAAAGTAAGATATATACTATGTCCCTATGTTTGCCTTTTTTCATTTATATTTGTCAAATTTGTACACTAAGCCTCTGTTGACAGCGCAATTTTGAGCATTTTCTGAGGGCTCTAGTGCTTCTAAAGATAATGTATCATCAAAAAGGAAAACATAGGGACATAGTATGTATCTTTAATTTTCAGTTTACGGAATATCTTTTAAATTGGTCTGATATTGGAGGAGGAAAGAGACGAGAGCCAAATCTCGAATTATGACTTTACTAAGGAAATTCAGTCGGCGCTCTCTTGCCCCGTTTCCTCTTAAGTAAGTGGCTTGGCATCATGGCTAAGAAACTTGCCGAGGTCGGTCTGTGGATAGGTGACCCATCCTATGCATACCGAGACTCATCGGTGCCGTGGATAACACATTAGGGTTACACTAGTCGATAATTCTTCCATACAAACGTAGTCTAGGGATTACTCCACTGTTTGAAGATGTACTTTCAAAATAAAAAATGATATTAATTTGTCTCATCATTATCTAGCCCTGGAAACAAAAAAGTCGAAAAAATAAATATTTGAAAGTTATGAGCGTCGAAGGTTCCATATTTCAACACTAATTTTAACGCATCTTTGGGCGGAAATAAATACCATAAGAAAAAGGAAAATTTCAAAACGGCCACCATACAGGGATAGATTAGTAGTTCAAGAATGCAAATAATTTTATTTTGAAAATATACATTTAGTCGTTTTATCATGATATCTAGACTCCCAAAGGTCAGCTTATAAAATTTCCTAAATTATCATCCATTTTGCTACAAACTTGCAAAAGTGCTAATTCGTACACGAACTAGCTTCTTACTGCTCATCACAGCATCTATCTCTTTCGCACGTGTTGTCGGATGAGGTTGCATTTTAACCCCGCGCAGAAAATAGTTCGTGCCGACGACTAGGGAAACCTTAAGCCGTCAGTATCGACTCTCATTGGCAGTCGTTACGGGTAGCCAGAAACCTGTGACCAGTCTTGCCAAGAGGTTCGTGAAATCCATTTACTCGGTTATCAAGATCAAAAAGGCAGTCGCTCCATGTAAAATTCTGGCGTCCAGCTGCATTATTTTCTCCAAAATATTATCCAAAGTAGAACTTCCGATATCACCTTAGAATAATTTATTTATCTTACACATAAAATTCAATATAGATTAAACACACCGTAAGAATGTAAATTATATTAGCCATTTACGACGACTGATAAAACGGTTCATTTATTTTAAGATCATTTATGAGGTTCTTTTTTTAAGTTTGTAAAATACTTTGTAGGGTTTCGTACTTACATACGTCCAATTTCACACCCGATTTCTAAGGCGTTGTACACACCTACATTATTAAAATTTAAGCTTCTTCAATCTTGTGTTCAATCATTGTGTAAATTTTCGATTCTACCCCGTGTATGGGACGCCTAAGGCCTGTACAATAATTCTCGATAATTTGGACCTAGTTTACACTGAAGAAATCGCGCAATGTTTTTTTTACTGTAGTAATTATGTTCCGGGGGGTACCCATAAGCTCTTAGAGTAAGGTTATTTTGAGTGTGTGTAAGAGACAGATGTATATGACTTGTATACATCTGTCCCTTACGCACACTCTAAGAGCTTATCCCCCCTGTTGTCAAAAGCGAAAAAATAATAAGTAGGTACAGTACACCTATATTCTTAATGTCCCTCGGCAAACTTCGTGTTTCGTCAGTCGTCGGCTTTCAATCAGTTGCCGTTTGCACCCGTCTGCACTCGGTGCAGACCGGACGCTCTCAATCAACTTGGCAGTATATAGAATTGTTAATACTCTTTTAACTTGATGTAATTTATTTTAAAAATGGGTTAAAAAGGAAAATAGTTGTACAGCTCTACATAGTTCACATGGAAATCAAAACAGAACAACAATAAAGTACTTATTTCTGAATTCAAATTATTACACACGATAAATCTAATAATTGATGGACATGAAAATTGGCATTCGTGTGTATTCGGCAATGCGATGATTGCCGAGGGACATTACGAAAACAGTTGTACTGTACAGCGATACGACCTTTCGTACTTTTTAGGCCATTCAAAGCTGGTTTTAAAAATAAGTAGCTTGACAACCACACGATGTTTTGTCTTATTGCAGATCAGCAGGGGGGTAACCATAAGCTCTTAGAGCGGTATCAATTTGAGATCGAGTAAGTGACAGATGTATAGACGTCAGATACATCTGTCCCTTATTCGATCTCAAATTGATACCGCTTTAAAAGCGTATGGTCACCCCCCCAGGTCCAAGTCAAATTGAATTGTATTCTTTAGGTAAAATGACGCAGAGACAAGGCTAAACAAAATGTACATAGCATATTGACCCCGTAGATAGAAATGTGAATTACGTTGTGGTGATAAGGGTCAATTTGCTATGTTAATTTTTAGATTTTCGCTTCGACACTGCTTCGATTCGGGTGTAATATTTGAACGTATATAAGTCTTTAGATATAATCTGGCGGGTTATGTGTCAACAAGACCTGATTTACAATTTTGTTGTGAAGTTGCTAAAAGGAGGAAAGCTAAGTATTAGAAATAGTCTACAATTTGACATATAACCTGCTCATTACAGCTTTATTTTAGAAATAATTTAAATGTAAGATTTTTTATTTTATCTATTCTGAATTACGAAGTGAAAAATTTCGATTATTGTAATAAATTGCGCAAAGATATATAAGCTAGGTATATAATTATCAGAATTTGATTGAAAAAAATCAATAATTGTTTTTAGAAATCAAAGTGTTATCAAAAGAAGTCCAGTAGTATGAATATTACCTGAAAAAGCTTAAAATGTAAAATAATTGCTACATTGTGTTTTGTTCGAAAATAGTTAAAATATCTCCAAGTTCTCGGTCGATCAATTTTCGTTCTTATGCTTACAGCAACACGTTTGAAAAGTGATCGACTGAGAACTTGCAGGTATTACCTATAGAATAAATTGTGTTCTGTCAAAACAATGTTGAAATTCTAATGTTTGTCTAGCGCAAATTTGACCTTTTAGTATAAAAGAAAAATGTAAAAACGTCTGACGAACTTAAAAAAATATCCCACTGACTAAGAAAAATACTCAGTCCTGATTGGCTATCAAAAGTATTAAATCTGCGCTAGACAAGAGAAGCCGTTAATTTTAAAATTATATTATAATTATCTGCATACATTGTGTGATTTTGTGAACTCAAAATATTGTAGATGTAGAAAATAAACGAAATTATATACCAGTCTTTGGTGTAATAAAATTTAGGGTACTTAAAAAATCGAAGAGTGTAAGGTCAGCCTAAAGGTTTTCTGGGCCTATACAAAGTTGTATGGAAAGAGCTTCATGAATCATGAGGTCTTAGCTGCAAACAATTGAAGAAAGTTATATTTAAAAAGGGTAGGCAATTGCACCTGTAAAGTCGCCGCCAGATAACAAACAAAAGTCATTGATCTCTTGTACCAAAAAGTATAATTACGTAACTAATTTTGGTCTCAAATTAAAGGTATAGGCGTAGAACCATTTTATTCCTTTAATCATGTAAATCGGTCCACGCGTTTATGAGATAACTTATTACTGAATGCCAAGTGAAAGGGTCAAGGACGCCCCTTACCGCGATACGTTTGTTTTGATCGTGTTAGCGACACCGCCTTTGCATTTTTTTCGTATCGTTTTGAAATATTGGAATACATTGGTAGACAGGTGTTAACGTCTTTTTTTTTGTTATCTGGTATTGCAGATGTCCATAGGCAGTAACCATTTACTAATAGGAGGGCAGCCTGTTAATTCGCCACTCTATGGCATAAAAACAAAACGGGAGGGGTTGCCTTAAAATCTCCCTTGTCGACAGTAAAATGATTTGTTGCAAGCAAACTTGGGGGTCTTTAAGTCAAGAGTGAATAGGTTACTTCTAGGCAATCGTCGACCACAAGCTTACCATCAGGTGAGATAGTGGTCAAATGCGAGCCTATCAAAAAGCATACCATCTGCAAATTTTGAGGTCACAACTTACCAGTGTATCATACCTAAATCGTGAGATATTGTAAATATGATAGTCATTAAATTATATTTGGAGTCGTTTAGGTGGTCAGGAATCACGATTTTTTGATGTTTCGCTCATTTTGTGAAGAGTGAATATAAGTAATGTTGTTACGATTGCATTAATCCGTACTGTACGTGTTTGAGAGAGAATGCTTGTCCTTGATTACAACGTAAAGCAATGCAGCAATACCTACTTCCTGTTTTATGTAAAGAAGTAAACAAATATATCTTGTAGTTCGTCCTTTACCGTGTGACTTTAAAATACAGTTGTCGTCAAATAAGTTGGCTGCTCTGAAACCAGGCTTTCCGATACGCATGACTTGATGCAGCTGTTTTAGTTTGAGATTTACTACTGCGGCGCCATTTGTAGCCAAATTCAGACCGGCCATGTTGTTTAACGCGAACTGTAACTGGCAAAGTGGAGGGTACTTACACATCTGTGTTACCTTTCGTGGAATATCGGAGTGATGGTATTTGTGTATTTAATTAAGCAGAAAAATGTATAGATATATTTATGTTTGTAAATGGTAATATGAAACTTAGTACGTACAGAATATATTGTAGAGCGAAACATCACAAGATTTAGCAAAAAACGAGTTCCCAAATTTCTGTTCGCTGTAGACTTATTTGATAGCGTATAATTTAAAATGCTGTTTTAAAAATGAAGTTCTTTGAATTAAAATAATTATGAGTATTTCTGGATTTTATTTAACGCCTGTAAGCTTAGCACGCACTGCGATTTTTTTCCGCCTATTCTGCGATTTACGGAATTGTATGAACCTGCACGCATTGCGGTAGAAAAATCGCGCGGAAATAATACTACAAAAATTCGCGCGAATAAAAATCGCAATGCGTGTTAAGCCTTACACTAATCTCCCGCACACGAAAAATCTTTTGTAGCGATCGAGTTCTTAGGGTCCCCGCACACGGGGCCACCGGCCACAACCACAAAACGTCGCCACTGGCATATTTCCTGTAGTTTTCATACATTTTGTATGGACTCGCCGCACACGGTTGACGCCGGTGGCCGCCACACGCTACACGCTTCTAGCTTCTCGTGGCGGTGTTTGTGGCTGTCGCGTGTGGCCCGTGTGCGGCGACACTTAATCAGACACTCAATCCGAAAGAATCAAACACACATTCAAAATCGTCATTTATAAAATAATTAAAATTTAATTCTCATTGGATTGATTTGGAAACTTATAGAACTACTTACTTATGAAGAGAGCTCTCCTCTCGCTGCAAAAAGGCTGAAGTCGCATTCTACCGTCTCATTAGTGCGTTACGTTTCTTCGTCGCAGCGTCAACGCTGCGTCGTTTTACATATATTTTGAGTGACATGCCACCAATGAGGTAGGAAAACTATGGAGACGGCATACTACTATATGAAGCATACTATTATAGAACGTTCTACTATATGAAGAATAGTTATACAAATATCTATAATATCGACACAGGCATGTCAAAAAGCGTTTTGTCTCTTTTTAACTAACCAAGAGCTGCATATGAAAAGAGAGACATCTAAATGTTTGTCAAGGACTAAACTTGGTAACACTTTTGAGTGACGTCAAAATCATGTCTATGCGTGACACTGACTTATAAACCTATGGACTTGCCATACCTACGAAATTAGCGTGCTTACCTACATAAATCGGGCAATTAAGATGGCTGCCCATTTGCCAATGAGGTAGGCCATTTGCAACTGTTTGACAGCACAACTACACAGATAAACGTACATATACGGCACACAACTACCAATTTTACTCGGCAATTAACATGGCGACCGGTCACGCATAGACATGATTTTGACGTCACTCAAAAGTGTTACCAAGTTTAGTCCTTGACAAACATTTAGATGTCTCTCTTTTCATATGCAGCTCTTGGTTAGTTAAAAAGAGACAAAACGCTTTTTGACATGCGTGTGTCGATATTATAGATATTTGTATAACTATTCTTCATATAGTAGAATATGCCGTCTCCATAGTTATCCTACCTCATTGATGCGTGACCGGTCGCCATGTTGATTGCCGAAAAAATTGGTAGTTGTGTGCCGTATATATACGTTTATCTGTGTAGTTGTGCTGTCAAACAGTTGCAGATGGGCAGCCATCTTGATTGCCCGATTTTTGTAGGTATGCACGCTAATTTCGTAGGTATGGCAAGTCCATAGGTTTATAAGTCAGTGCATGCCACACTATTCGGTGCGTCGTCGCACCGCAGGTATGAAATACAATGCGTTGATCAGTTGCGACGACGCAACGCACTAATGAAGCTTCAGCCTTACAGGCATGTTTGAACTCTGATATCTATAATGTGCCCACTGCTGGGACGCACAGGCCACAGTGGATCATGCCTGGACAGGGACACCGCACACACTTTTCTTTAACGAAGATACTACTAGCTTTCATTGGGAACCCACCCTCAATGACAACTACTTTCTTTAGAGCTTTGGTTATTTGTACATTCTTTGTACAGCAACAAAACTTATGTCAATATATATCTTAATGTACAATAATACACACAGAACTAACTTGATTTCGATATCTATTAGGATTGTCTATATAACTTGATTCAAACAGAAGATTGTGCAAAGAGAATGTTATGAACAAGTAAAATAAAAAATCTCCAAAATATTTTTTTCAACACACTTGCTCATAAAGTGGCTCTAATTTCACCGCAATTAGACACATAATGATACCTGTTATCAAACTGTGACTTTTTCATTGCTATTATTCACAAGTGAGTTATAGAGTTTTTTTTTAAATTTATTGGTTGAGTTGCTTTGTTCTTAAAAAAGTTTCGATACAAAAATCGTGCTCAATGGTACAAAGAAATTAATGTACCTATTGCTTGCTCATTTCATGCAACTTCGTGTTTATTAAATAGATAATTTCAAATTGTACGTGCTTAATAAATAAAACTTTCACTCAAATATAAATTTTATTTGCTCTGTAATTAAGAAAAATTGAAATGCCCTATTTTATCGAAAAGCCAAAAAAAAAAAGAAACCTCATTCTTTTAGTCTATGGCCGATCGCCATTGTTAAATGCGCGCGCATAGGAAAACTGATTAATTTTGCCCGCCATTGTGAAAAAAATTCACAACTCGTTTTTACTGTTAAAAAATATTTTTTAGTATTACTTTCTTCAAAGTTGTGTTGAAAAACGTCGTTTGATACACGTGTCTATTGATGATTACCGTCCTCGCCTCTCTTGAGACCCTCACCTACGGCTCGGGTCTCAATGGCGTCTCAGCGGTAATCACCAACATTGCACACTTGTACCATAATGTACTATTATTTCGTACTTTTTAAACTACATAATTTATCTAGTATAGTAGTTACAGCGGATCTTTGTGTCTCTTGAAGTTGGCTCTGCGAACCATTGCGCAAGAAACAGTTTGTCATCGAGTATACTGCATAGAGTAAGCGAGATAGGACGAAGCAACATACATAAGCGAGTGAAAGAAACAGTTGTTATACAATGCTATCTTCACCTTCAACATTGACACAAAAATAGCTACTGCGCAGGGTTTTGCAGCCGACTTCAGAGACACAAAGATCCGCTGTGAGTGTTATAGTAGACACGCTTCTACATCGCACACGTATCTTATAGATATCTTGCGAAAATACCCCGATTCAAGCAGTAAAACGCCCGTAACTTCTGAACGGTTGAACCGATTTTCACCAAACATGGCTGAGAACACAGCCGATTTCAACTTTCAAACAAAAAGCTATATCAAAATCGGTTCATCCGTTTAGGAGCTATGAGGCCACAGACAGATACTTAAATAGACACAAACACACAGGCACACAAGTCAAAAGTATTTTTTTAAATTCTCAATTTGTTTGATCTCCTTTTGCAATTCCGTCTTTAGAAATAACCTCCGAGGCATCTCAATTGTCTATGGGATAGATCATCATCCAAAGAGTCTTTACAGGCATGTCTGAACGTGCTGACGAAACAAGAAGCTTCTCCATGCGTGGAGAAGGAAGAGGTCAAGGTCGAAGTGGAACGGTTCATCGACCTGGCCAGACAGATGGAGGCTTTCTTTCTGCAGAAGAGGTTTGTAGCTTTAGAAAGTTTAATTGGGAATCGGTGGTGGACTGGTACAGTATCCCCAATCTTCTTGGCCGCTCTGAAGCTGGCTACAATGGCTGCGCAGTAGTAAATCTCATACTTAAGGGTACACTAGTCGACGGCACGAACTATTTTGTGCGCGGGGTTAAAATGTATTTTATATCAACCGAAAACACGTGCGGAAGAGATAGATGTTATGATGAGCAGTAGGAAGCTAGTTCGCGTACGAATACACACTTTTGCAAATTTGTATTGAAATGGATATTGATTTAGGACGAAACCGAGCGCGCGAAATTTTATATAAACCGACCTTTGGCAGTCAAGATATCATGAAGAAACGACTAAATCTATCTATTCAAAATAAAATTATTTGCATTGTTGAACTACTAATCTATCATTGTATGGAGGCCGTTCTGCAATTTTCCGTCTTCCTATGGTATTTATTCGCGCCCAAAAATGCGTTAAAATTAGTGTCGAAATGTGGAACTTTTGACGCTCATAACTTTCAAATATTTTCTTTTTTTACTTTTTTGCTTCCATACAAGGCTAGATAATGATGAGACAAATTGATATCACTTTTTATTTTGAACGTACATCTTCAAACAGTGGAATAATCCCCAGACTACGTTTGTATGGAAGAATTTTCGACTAGTGTAACCTTAAACAGCAGCGCGCCGTGCCTTGCGCATCGGAAAGTTTATGTTCAGCCCGGCCAATAAGATTGGTGAGTATTGAAGGTAGAGTCTGGCAAACGAAAGTAGAGACTGAAAAAACGCGTCAAATTTAAAAACAGCGAAGTAAAACATGCTGTGCAGTCGGAGGATACATATGTGCGAGCTTGCTGGCCAAAACCAGGTGTATCCTCCGACTGCACAGCATGATTTTCTTCTTGTTTATGTCTTTTTAGTTGGATTTTTTTTAAATTTGACGCGCTTTTCCAGTCTCTACTTTCGTTTTCCAGAATCTAGTATAGGAAACTTAGGGCAAGATTGAATTTTAATTTGTTGTCTATGGCAGAGCGCAGGGGCCTTACTATGACGTGTCAAAGTTATCATGGTTCTACTGTGAGAGTGGGACGGAGCTAAACAGGATGAATAGCACTTATCCCTTTTTAACTGACTTCAAAAAAGGAGGAGGTTCTCAATTCGTCGGCATCTTCTTTTTTATGTATGTTCCCCGATTACTCAAAGACGCCTGGATCAGGATCTGATGTTGGTATCTATTTATTTATTTAGGTAACCAACAGCGATACTTAAAATATTTTACAAAATATGCGTATTATAATTCGTATGGCCAATTATAGGTTTCCCTGTGTAACTGGGATAAATGTGTAAAATATGCGAACGAACTAATGCCACAAATTAAAACTAAAAGATGCAATACAATCCAAATTTACATAAAGTTAAGTCAAATCAAAATTTTGAATTGGTAAAAACAAAATAAGAAGGTTGAATAATAGAAGACAGAAGATCGGTTGACTGTCACTCATCTCCATCTTTAGCATTCACTATTCTCTTTTTGAATGTAGGTTTATTGCAGTTAAATAAATCAATTTCTGAGAATTCCGAGTTATAAATTCGAGCAATGCGAGTCAGAACACAATTCTTGGCATAGCTAGTGGAGTGCCGAGGAACGTGTAACATTGGCGTGTATCCTGGAGAAATCGAGGGAACTCCTCAAATATTGTAGGCATACATATAGCGATTTTGGTATTTTCATCAACAGTGCAATCATTTGCACTCAGAAAGTATCATTTGGTGAAGTGGAACCGATGAAGAAGACTCACATTCCCAAGACATTCAGATCCTGACAATTATCTGTAGGTCATACAAATATTTGTTCCGTGCGGGAATAGAACCCGTGACACGAAGCGCAGCAGCCGACCGCTCAACCACTACGCCAACCACAGATATCAATCTAACTAGATGACGCGACTGTATGTACTTCGCGTGCCAAAAAAGGAGTAAAGTTATGATCAATGATCGTAATCTGAGCCTTTCATTTAGCATTATCGGCACCGGAAACCCACCGAAATCTAGAAAATTGCCTTTTTAGGGTTCCGTACTCATGAACCGTTATAGCTAGGCAGTTGAAATTTTCACAGAAGATGTATTTCTATTGCCGCTATAACAACAAATACTAAAAACAGAATAAAATAAATATTTAAGTGGGGCTCCCATACAACAAACGTGATGTTTTTGCCTTTTTTGCGATAATGGTACGGAACCCGTCGTGCGCGAGTCCGACTCGCACTTGGCCGGTTTTTTTTAATTTATATTTTTTAGATATTCATAGTTTTGGTCAGCCAGTTCGCGAATATGTTTCCTCCGACTGCACAGCATGATTTTCTTCTTGTTTACATCTTTGCAGTCGGGTTTTTGATTTTATTAACTTTTTTTATTTACAACTTTTTAGTTATACTTATTTTTTCTAATGCCTTTTAAACATATAAGTGGTACATATTTTTGTAATCGCCTCTAAAAATCCTTCATTTTGATATCCCACTCGATGGGTTTCGAAGAAAAAAAGAATTGCAACCCCCACAATATGACGCCAAAAATCAGCCATATTCCTTTTTTTAACGAACGGCACTTATCTAAGAACACGTGGGCGGTCAAGACCTATCTAACAATGTATTATTTATAAAAATCCGTCAAGTGGTTTGAAAGATACGAGGTAATAAAGAATATTACATACATACATACATACAAGATACGCGCGAAAAACATAACCCTTGCCTTGCAGCCGGGTAAAAAGTGGCACGCTTGGTTTTCATACAGATGGAGGGAATTGCGTTATTTAGTTAGATGTATGTCTGTGTCGCCAACCGTGTCGTCTATTTATTCAATAACGTAAGTCGCCAAATGGTGTAGATAAGCTATCAAACAATAACATGTTATTTATTTTTATCTATTAGGTAATCTGTTTAAAAAATCTCATTACCTAAGTACAATCGACAAAGTAGTTTGGTATGCGGGCAATTTATAAATAAGTAGTTAGGTATTTGTTTTGTTGATTTTACAATGTCCATTAAGTAATTGCTATAAAAATAACTATTCTGTGGCAACTGATGGCAATTTAATGTATCGATTGTCATTATTTTAACGACGCGAGTCCCGTTTTTACCCCTTGGTAACGGAACCCTAAAAATTATAATTCTAATTTGTCCGTCAGTTATATTAATTATCAAATAATATTGGACACGTATTTTTTGCTTAAACAAATCAATGAAAATTGATAAAGATGAACTAAAGTTCAGGAGTGGGGCCTGTGACGTCACTAAGTCAGTATAAAGTGTACTAACGGCGTCACACGATATTTCAACGCATTATATCGTCGTCACTTTACGTTTACGCAGTGTTGCCAGTGACAGATAGTCTAATGTTACATGATACATCTCAAAAAGTTACGTTTTCATGAGAAAAGTTACATTACCTTATTTTATGTGGAAAATGACACTAAGGCTTAACACGCATTGCGATTTTTTGTCCGCGTACTGAATCTGACTAACACGCACTGCTGATAAAATTCCGCACGATTTTTGTATCTTTCGACCTGTTCGTAGATTTAAAATGTTCGCGCGAATCGGTGCGAAGTATTCTGTGGCAAAACACGGATTTCTTGCAGTATTATTTCCGCGCGAATTTTTTTAACGCAATGCGTGCACAGTCACAGAATAGGCGGAAAAAATTGGCGCGAATAAAAATCGCAGCGCGTGCTAAGCCAAATACGCTCACTCTATCGCCGGAGTAAGCGGGATGGAAGATTTAAAATTATACGTGAGTGAGTGAGTTAATAAACAAAACGTTAATTTATGTTTCACAAAATCAGGTGCGACAACGCGACGAACGAAAACTTCCTTAGATGCGTTCCGTTTCACGATATTTTTTTGTTTGCTGGAAAATATTGCGATATTTTTATTATGTCCTAAAAGTTACGTAAAAGATACATTTTGAGTCGTGTTACATGGATATTACATGAGAAGGTCAAAAGTTACGTAAAATGTAACAAAAGTTACGTTCTGGCAACGCTGCGTTTACGTGTCAAAAGAAAAAATACGTGTCCAATATTTTTTATTAATCTAACTGACGGACAAACAACAAATTATCAGTAAACATCCCTATCCAGCTCGTGGCTAAATAATAACAGCCGCACTGGTCGATCATCAAGGTAAAGCAACTCTTGACGAGGTCGGTCCGTGGATGGGTGACCATTTCAACATACCGAGTTTCCTCCGTGCCTCGGAAAGCACGTTAAGCCGTTGGTCCCGGCTGTCATTTGAAGATCTTTGACACACGTTACGGGTAGTCAGAAGCTTGAGATCTGACACCAGTCTTGCCAAGGGGTATCTTGTTACCCAGTTACTGGGTTGTGGAGGTCAGATAGGCAGTCGCTCCATGTAAAACACTGGTACTCAGCTGAATCCGGTAAGACTGGAAGCCGACCCCAATATAGTTGGGAAAAAGGCTAGGCAGATTGATTGATTCCTATTAACAATTTGAAAGGCATTGCCATTGATTGTCTGAATTTGTATGTTACGCAATTACCGTGCAGGATCTCATCGCTTGAGGAGACCACTAGCCCATCGATGCAGTGAGTTAGCCAGATATTTCATATATCTTCGTTCATCTTCTAGGTTTCTCCTATCAGCGATGCGGCCAGAATTACTAGTAAAAGAAGACAACAACGAGCTAAAATGTGAACTACAGAGGAAAGAAGAATTATTGAGAAGACATTACGACAAGATCAGCCAGTGGCAGAACTTGCTAGCAGATTTACAGGTCAGTCTGGAAGCTAAAGTATTATGGGTATAGGTTATCTGTGGTCTGTCAAATTGCTGTCAATTCTCACGTTAGTTTTGGTTATTGGGTAACTAACACATCGCGTCTTTCATCTCGGATGTGATTGGTCAATTTGTTGATAGTCTTTCATGGGGTCAAACCCTTTGCTTTACCGAATTCACTACGTAGGCTGCGGGTTTTAGCAACTATAAAATTTGCCGGCACGTCAAAATTGAACGCAAGTCAAGTGATGAGATAGGCTGTTAAAATTCATTCAAATTCTTAATGACAGCTGTTGTGAACGCACGCATGACAATATTATGTTCAATTTTTCTAGGAACTTTGTGTAACCAACATCAACCAATATATAATTGACTTGAGATTTGACAATGGAAAAAATACATTGCTTTGTATTTGTTAATATTGGTCTATTCTATGTACATTTGTGTAAAGGTGAACGCGAACCTAGACGCACCGCAGGAGCCGCACGCGCCGAAGTCATCGCATTTTATAAATCTTTATATGAAATCGTATGCAGCCTCGCGCACCTATCCGCGCCGCACTAGCCGCATTTAAGCAAAATGCTGTAGGTATACGGATTCCACCAGCGCGTGTGGATGACGTCATCAGATTCGGCACGTTTGATGCTTGCGGCGAGTGCGGGTCTCTGCGCCAGACGTCATCCGTATCCGTTTAGAAAATCAGTGCGTCTAGGTGCGCGTTCCCTTTAAAACTTCATTATTTCTCAGTCCTTATGTGCTTACTAACATTACCTATGTGGAGGAACGAGGAGGGTTCCATCATATCTTCATCACTACCAACAATTCGCTAGATAGACCATCATTCCATTTAAAATATTTACTGGCATTCGGCTACCTAACATAAGTGGCAGTGGGCAGGCAGGGCACCGAAAAGTTCTGGAGTGGCAACCGCGAACCGGAAGACGTTGCATTGGAAGGCCTCCTACTAGATAGACCGATGACCTGGTGAATGTTCTGGAAATACGTTGGATGCGAGATGCACGGGACCGGTCAATGTGGCGACACTTGGGTGAGGGTCTATGTTCAGCATTGGACGTCTTTTGGCTGAAATGATTATGATGATGATTCGGCTGCATCTCATCATCTGGATTGATTTTGCTGATAACGGCTTCCAGTCACACCGGATGCATTTTAGAGAAATTTGAAAAGAACAATGGCGAAATCTTAGCTGACTTAAATTTGAGCGTCTGAAGTTACATACGAAAGAAATTCTATTAATTGTCTACGTTTTTTTAAAGTATAATTGGGCTGGGTCAAAACGGATAAAAAAATGTATAATAAATAAAAAGTTATTTGATTTTTTAGTTAATTTATTTAGCTTAGTGTTGCCATTATATATTTTATCTGCTAAGTGACAAGTAGTAACTATATTAAGTAATAATATCATTGTATTTATTGCACTAAATGAGTCAACAATACAGTTTATGTCTAAAGTGTAAATGTTCCTTGCAGGTACGTAAGAATATTGTAGTGTAGTAGAAATAAATGAATTACTTTCAATTAATGATTGGTAAAAATACTAGTATCCAAATCTAAGAAAAATATACCTTGGTTGTTGACGACGTCCTTTTGATACACGTCAAAGTCGCTTAGTTTAAATAAATATACTCTTGCCAAAGAATTTACTATACATTTCATGCTGAAATTACTAGGTAAGGGAAATACTAATGCGATATTGCTCTTTTACTTCCACGAAATTGAAAAATATTACCTATTAAACACGTTATTAAAAGTTACTCAGACATAACCTACAAAAGTTTATGACTGAATATCTATTATTCTCGACATTCTCGAACAAAAATTCTTGCACAAACTAATTCAGAACATTACCCTGAGTTCAACCAGATATTTTTCATTTAATGACGTAGGAATTTTATCTCAGCTAAAACAGCACCTGCCATTGTTCTTTGAAAGATGCGGCATATTAGTATTTTATATGCGACTGTCTGTCTTGCCTGCCCAGCACAGTTACTGGGTAAACCTTCAGTCTTCCAAAATTATTATATTATTTCGTTTATTAAAGTTTTCACAAGTCTTATTTACATTTTTAAATATTTCTTTATACTTAAATAAAAAAACATTTTAAAATAATAGAAAATTGGTTTTCCTCCGGTGTCGGGAGCAGGGGTTCTACTCCCTAAACAAAATCCGTAGATTTGGCATTTTACGGGCGTTTCCTACTCCGTATCACATACAGACGCATGATTCGTTTGGGGCCCAACTACTAATGAATGACAACATAATTTGACAGTTGTACCTACTCCCGAAGTGTTTTTACACGGCCGAAAAATTTAATCATTACGGAGCAGGGTTTACTCCGAAGTTCCGGAGTACTTTTGTACCGTAACTTCGTTGACGGAGTTAGGGAGTAGACCCCCAGGGTCTAAGCTACCGGTGGTTAGGGCTCCAGAGACAGGAACCTCCTCAAAATGCGTGTCGTATCGAGGAGTACTGCCTTCTGTATCAGGCCTTTGATCCAACCACGCAATGATAGCCTCGACAGATGGTTGTCGACGCTCTTGGCAATCAGGCCGTTGGTCGTAACGACAATCGGCACAATGATCGCCGAGTCTACATTCCACATGTCGACAACCTCGTGTGCTAAGTCGAGATACTTGATTTGTTTCTCTTTCTCATCTTTCACGATGTTCTCGTCGTGCGGGATGGTGACATCGATAATCATTGTGCGGCGCGCTAATCAGTCTATCACCACTATATCCGACTTATTGGCAACAATAGTCCTATCAGTGATGATAGACCGAATCCAGTACAACGTGACATGGTCTTTTTCGAGAACTGGGTCGGGCATATACTTGTAATACGGTACATCAGAATCCACTAAATTGTATTTCAAAGCTTATTGGTGGTGAATAAACCTGGCCACTTGCTTATTTATGCCTGTGTAAGTACTCGCCGTTAGCTAGACGAGAACGACCAGAGATAATATGTCTGATGGATTCACCTTTTTTTTTATAATCTATAGGCTCGCGTTTGACCACTATCTCGCCTGATGTTAAACGATGACGTGGTCTTTGGTGAAGCACGCTTGCCTAGAAGTAACCTATTCACTCTTGACTTAAAGACCCCAAGGTTGTAGCTATCAGGGAACAAAGTTAGAGTGAACAGGCTTCTTCTGGGTAAGCTCACTCTATCGTAGACTCTGTCTCTGTCACCTATGACCTAGACTAGAGTCAAGAGCAAACCCATTACAAATAAAAAAAATAAAAAAAAGAGCCCGGAAGGGAATTCCACTCCTTAGCTGTGCGCACAATGAAAGTATTAGCAAAACGCTTTGTGGGCGGTGGCATGGCCGACTCAAGTCAACCGTTATTCGTCAGGATAACTACGTCCATAATCGCACAAAAAATCCTTCGGTTTCCTCGAAAATGCCGCCGTAACTTAGCCAGGATACGGACGCTGGGAAATATACATCGGGTCCATGGAGAGCCCGATAGAAGCGCCCGTGGTGCTCCTTGCCTTGCCATACCTCTTTGTGTTCATCAGTAGTTAGTACTACAGGTTTGCGCCAGTTCTCTTTAGTCATGGACAACGGGGTGAGTCCCCTGTCCACTGCGACCACATCTCGGTCCATACCCACTTCAGCTTTTAAAAATTGTTCTCTGAGGCTGCACAACTCGCGTTGTGAAGAGTCTAGCATTTAAAAAGCCTCGACCCCCACACTGTCGCGGGATGTACTGTTTCACCACCGATGATCGTGTGTGATGCATCCGATTTGCGGTCAGCAGTGTCCGGACCCTCCTATCGAGGGCATGTTCGGTCTGAGTCCATTGGAGTATGCCGAAAGAGTACATCAAAACCGGCATGACCCAACTGTTGAAGGTTCCTTATTTCCACCTGACAAAAGGCTATTTATTTAATACCTTTTTTAGGCGGCCAAAGAAGCGTTCCTTCAGCAGTTGCTTCATGTCAGCACTGTTAATCCCCAACGCTTCGGACATACCCAAATACTTGTAAGTATTTATTATTACTATTCCATTTATTCACTATTTATATATATTATTTATATTTTTAAATTTTATCCTACACATTATTATTATTATATAAAATATATATATTTATTATTGGGAAGAGGCTAGGCTGATGATGAACTAACATTTGGTGGTTGGATCGCTTGCATCCTCGGTATAAGGTGGCAATGAAATCTCTAGGCTAAGTCTCAATACATTCGTTTTGTTTTCTGACCGTAGAACATTTCTGCCCAGGGCCATACGGTGTACAATAAGTGCCAGCAACAGAACACGCAAGCGCCCCAGGCCGTGCAACAGACGCCCGCGCCGCAACATGTGGTGCAACAGAGTGTGCAGGTATGTTACAAAGGATTTTAAACGGTTTGGTGAGGGCGTAGTTTTACGGGTTGTTTTCAATCAAAGATGCTTTATATTGTGAGGCGGTGAGCGAGGAAAATGCCCACGAATAGGATCACTTAATTTTCTTAGCTAGGCTTGCGCTCTGATGTAACAGGGCTAGCAGAATTATATATTTTAACATACAAAATGCGAGGGATTTACCACTTAGCTAGACAACGTTTCAAAGCTTCGCTGCGCATCCCCGCGCAGTTTGCGATATAGCGCATCGTTGGTATACCTAAGGCCATCAAGGTTCCATTGCGAGAGAGAGTCGGATATAGAAAGGACGCGTGCAAAATGGGGCTTAGGCTGTACTTAGTAATAGTAGATTTCGTGTCGAGCATAAAAGGTCGAGATTTTAACACGAGCGATGTAGTCGAAAGCTACATGCGAGTGTTAAAATAAAGCCTATTTATGCGAGACACGAACGATTATTTTTCCACTACCTGATGAGCTTACTTAAGTAATACACCCCCTGCCCCCTCGCGCCCTTGAATAAGCGCCATTTTATTAATTTCTTGCTTGGTTCAGATATATTTTTTTATTTCCTCGCACAATGCATAGTAAAATGTTGTGTGATACACGTGCGTAAGATGATTTCCAACTCGTGTCGATTTATCCACTCACTCGCATCGCTCGCTCGTGAATAAAAATACCACTCATCGGAAATCACCTGCTTTCCGCACTTGTAGCATAAATAACTATTGCTTAATAGCACCATCTCTTTTTCGAATCGCAAAAATGATGACATGAAAATGGAATCATTTAACACTGTGAATAGGGACTTACGGCTCCAACACTGACCATAGGTTTTTTAAAGATCCCCAATCGGCCAGTTCATAATTGTTAGTGATTACTATTGCAGTATGACGAATACAGAAGAAACAAAGAGCCACAAAGTGTGTGTTGGATATGCTCTTTAATAAGTTGTTTAATCAAGATCGTTTGTTTTTTATGGATCACTGTGACAGGCTTGAGTCACACATTTTTATCACAGTTTGGGAACAAAAACCGTGATAAAATGCGTGACACAAGCCTATCAGGCCGTGCTCGCCCCGCAGGTGTTCCGTAGTTTCTTGCAACCTCTAAAAAGGAAAAAGCGTGAGGTTTATGTTATGTAACGATGTTAATTAAGACCCCTGAAGATTGTCGATTTTAGGAAACCAACGGCTAATTTGACTACAATGTTTTGCCTCGGCTACGCTCGCAAGCTACCTGTTTACTACAAGAGTAATAATATTTACACTCTCGACGCGAAACAGTTGGTAAATATGTGTGAACTCTATAAATATGGTACCTTCACTCGTTTGATGGCTATAATTACTTATCGAAATATTTTTCCTATAGGAAATATGGACTTATAGAGGAGCTCGTGGCTAAATACAGCCGCACGGGTCGATCATCAAGGTTAAGCAACGCTTGACGAGGTCAGTCCGTGGATGGGTGACCATTTCAACATACCGAATTTCCTCCGTGCCTCGGAAAGCACGTTAAGCCGTTGGTCCCGGCTGTCATTTGAAGATCTTTGACAGACGTTACGGGTAGTCAGAAATTTGAGATCTGACACCAGTCTTGCCAAGGGGTACCGTGTTACCCAGTTACTGGGTTGTGGAGGTCAGATAGGCAGTCGCTCCATGTAAAACACTGGTACTTAGCTGAATCCGGTAAGACTGGAAGCCGACCCCAATATAGTTGGGAAAAAAGGCTAGGCAGATGAAATATGGACTTATAAAAGCATCATCTTCCTGCCCTTGTCCCATGTTACTTGTGTCTGCGCAACACGTTTTCTTCTTCCATACCGTCCTGTCCCTCGTCACGCTATCACTGACTCCCTTTTCTTTCATATCACTTCTGGGGTTCTTCAGTTCTTTGGGTCTACTCCATAAGCACGAAGTCCGTAGTTTCGGCCTTCGTTACAGACGTTTCCATCTCTGTATTACCTAAAGACGGATTATTCGTTTGGGGCCCGAACTATGAATTAATGACAACACAATTTGACAGTTGTACGTACTCCCGATGTGTTTTACCTGTCCGAAAAATTTGTTTTTTTTAATGAGGTTTCGGTATACTTTCGGACGGGGCCCATAACTTCGTTGACGAAGATAGGGAGTAGACCCCTGATCTGATTACGAAAATTCTTCTACATATAGAAATATACAGTTCTACACTATCGCTGAGTTTGCGGCTATAATTATAATGTCCCATTACTATTCCTGCGGGCTCGTCTATCGGATCAAAACTGTGGGATCGTCCATCGGATCGAAACTGCGAGATAGTCTGCTGGATCGAAAATGCGGGCTAGTCTACCGGATCGAAACTGCGGGATAGTCTACCGGATCGAAACTGTAGGCTAGTCTACCGGATCGAAACTGCGGGATCGTCTACCGGATCGAAACTGCGGGATAGTCTACCCAAGAACTCTGGCTCAGTAGTCCCATATGCACGTCATACTTAAATATTACTCAACTACATTACAGGCCCAACAGATGGCAGCAGCGGCAGCCGCGCAACAAGCCGCGTTGCAGCAACAAGCAGCGTTGCAACAACAGCAGGTACCGCGTCCTCCGCACCCGCCCGCGTACCCCGCAAACGTGCAACGCCGGTAGTTGCAATATGCGTTACAGGGTTACAAAGTAGGATGGATCTGAAATTGTGAACTTTTTGATGGTATTAGTGATTTAAAAATCGCCTGGTGATTTGAAAACGTCGTCCTTTTAAAGATAATATGATGTTAAGAATAAGTGTCTAAAGGTGAATTTATAAGTACATAAAAGATTGTCTATATCGAATTTTTGAATAAGTGATACCAGCGGAGTTAATTCGAAACAAATAAATTCATACGTTCGATCGCAATCCCTTTCAAATTGTCAATGATGTTTTTCCTCATAATTTTTTTTCCAATCTGATTTTGATTGATGCCAATCAAAATCAGATTTTGCCTAAATTTAAGGGGTAATTTTTCAAAAGTCAGATAACCTTTTACCCGACTACGGCGAAGCCGTAAAAAGGGGTTATAATTTTAGCAGTATGTATACGTATGTTTGTAACATAAGTTTTTAAGGCCGTACCGTGACCAAAAAATCAGCATGCGATATGAGCATTCCTATTGGCCTAGCGGCACTGGTGGTGCATGAATTACGGTAGTGAATACGCCCAGATTTTAGAACAAAATCTTTATAAAATCGAATATTGGTCTTTTGAAAAAAATAAAACTTATAAAATGTTCGTTATCAAATTGTCTATACATTAGTGTTAGTATAAAAAATAATTAATGAAGGAGATGCATGCTATCAATAATTATTTCACATTTTTATGGTTTTGTTGAAAGGAGATTAGTGACACATATAACTCTTTAAAAAAAAAGTGTACTACCATTTTAGAATCAACATTATGTAGAAATTTAATGTATTTTTATTAATTGATATTTCTTTTTCAATAAAGAGTAGATAGCTCTTAAAAATTGCACAAAAACGACTAGGCGCGGCTTTCTGCTCGGGGAGGCGCCTTAAGCTGACATGGTCACAATCATTAGAATTAATATTTGTTTCGGGATATTTACCATGTATATTTAGATTTTTGCTGAGAGCTCGATACGACGAGAACTCTCGTGATCATAGCGCTTGTATCGGTGCCGAAATATCACACATATTAATTCGTATGTTTGTATTTACGTATCTCCCTCTGTAGCGCCTAAACTATTGATTCGGTTATTATGGGTAAAATAGGCTAAAAAATAAAAAAGTAATCGTAATCTGCTTACAGTTTTTATTCAACTTTTTACTTGTTAACCGAAGAAAAAATAAAAATTTAAAAAGTCTGGAAAAACATTTTATGTTGATAAAAAATCATATTGTAAAAGATAAAATAATTTTGAAACTTATTAAAATCTAGAGATTCAAAAAAGTTATCAATAAGGTATTAATAGTAAGTCTTTTTCTTTTGTTTAGTAGATAGATGCAACTTAATTTTAATTTTCAAAAATATAATTTTGATTTTCTTATTATTTTTTGTTTTATTTTTTTTTTTTACCTTTCCACACCGCTTTAGATTTTTTGTCATGGCAGCACTTGCAAGGTATGTAGTGTTTTTTTAATTATTTTATTATTTTCTTAATGAGCTACTTATCATGAATATTTTAAATTATTTTTTACTATATCCCACTACTGGACTTTATTAGTAGGTCTTATATTTTTTTTACAAGTAATAGCTTGACTGATTGTAGTTTTAAAATTATTTGAATTTAATTGTTTGCACTATTTTATGTAGGCTTAGATTCTAGAACAAAAATTATCGCAAAGTTATTGTGACGACTAGCAAATATGCATGCATAAATATTTGTTATAAAACCATTTTATCAATAAATATGCAAATATAGAAAACGGAAAAAAAAATGATCGAAATGCAAACGAGAAATAACAGTTTTATGCAAATATAAATATCTGTCCCTCTCGCAAAAACGTCTTTTTTATGCATTGGAAAAAATAATAGGGACTTACAAACTTTCTTCTGACGTATTCTACATTGGGCACCTGAGGTATTCCACATACCCGGCACCTGTCGATATTTTTCGCAGGTGCCAAATGTATTCCACATTGGCGACCTACGGATCAGTAGGTACCTACTATTGTTGGGACGTTTATATTTTTTAGGAATTCAAAATCAATCATCATCATCATCATCATCAGCCTATAGCAGTCCACTGCTGGACATAGGCCTCTCCAATTGCACGCCATTTGGTTCGATTTTCGGCAACTGTCATCCAGCTTCTACCAGCCACCCTGCGAAGGTCGTCGCTCCACCTAGCCTGAGGGCGTCCTACCTTACGTTTACCAGTTCGCGGCCTCCACTCAAGAACACGTTTACCCCAACGGTCATCGGTTCTACGACTTACATGGCCGGCCCATTGCCACTTCAGCTTACTTATTCTGTGAGCTATGTCGACTACTTTGGTTCTCTGCCGGATCACCTCGTTTCTGATTCGATCCCTTAGAGAGACTCCGAGCATAGCCCTTTCCATAGCTCGCTGAGCAACTTTGAACTGATGAACCAGCCGTATTGTGAGTGTCCACGTCTCGGCACCGTAGGTCATAACAGGTAGGACGCACTGGTTGAAGACTTTAGTCTTCAGGCTTTGTGGGATGCGCGACGAGAAAACTCGCCGAAGTTTTCCAAACGCCGCCCAGCCCAGCTGTATTCTTCTGCTAGCCTCCTTCTCAAAGTTGTTCTTACCAAACTGCAGAGTTTGCCCGAGGTAAACGTATTCTCGAACAACTTTAAGAGCACCGCCATTGATAACAATCGATCCCGGAGTGACGTGTGAATTGAACATAACCTGGGTTTTATCCAAGTTCATCCGGAGACCGATGCGTTCAAAATCAATATTCGATTTAAATCAATAGACAGTTTAATAACATGATGAAAATATAACTTCCTCGTTTGCTTTTTTAGTTAGATGTTAAACATTATAAGCAGTATCTGAGCGACCGAGCTGGCCGGGTGAAAATAGAGAAACGACGTTTTCTAAAAATGAAAACTTAGCTAGATCGATTTAAGGTCTATCAACACAATATATAATTTTGACTTGAATGACTCCGGTGGTTGAGAGTATGTCATGCCCACTCAAATGTCTCGCCGATGGTGGCGCGTGTGTCGGATCATTTAGCTCCCTTCAAAATGGTTGAGCTGAATGGTGCTGATACATGTGTCATGTTCGTGAACGGGCGCTGTCGGTTGGGACTGGTCATCTCTTAGCTGCCATGGTTTATTTTAATTGATTCTAATTTTATTTCTGAATTGTCTTTTTATATTTACTATGGACACTTTTAACTTGCTACATCGTTCTCACATAATGTGTAATCTCAACATGAATGATGTAACAAATGATTTGTAATAATTACCTAATTGAAAAAGAGTGTCCATGGAGTTTCTTGCCCGTTCTTCTCCATAGAGATCTACGCCTTGGAATGGGCATCTACGGTACTTTCACAGTTATTATGTCTTGTGACTGGGACTGTAGCACCATAATTTTTGTAATATTTTATTTTGTCTTTTGACAATTCAAAAGTGCCTGTAACTGGCCTACTTGAAATAAAGTGCTTTGACTTTGACTTTGAATATCAGGGCCGTGCCCGGGACTACACGGGCCCAGACATTGGACATTAAAGCTCCGTCACTGGCCCGTGCACGGACGTGTGTGAACGAGTTCATATAAAATGTACACACCGATATTTTTTGGAGCACCTGACGGGGCACGGTCCGACCACGTCCCTGATGTGTGTGGATAGACTGAGCCCCTGATGGGGCACGGTCTGTCCACGTACGGGGCACGACCCTGATATGTGTGGATAGACCTTTATCGCCCCCGCAACCAACTGCATAAAAAATATCAGGAAATTGTTTGAGCCGTTTTCGAGATTCAGGTTATGTATATATATACAAGAATTGTTCGTTTAAAGGTATTATTAGATATATACCTAAACTACTAGGAGGCCAGAATCCATTATTATACCAGGGTTCCATTAAGGCGCCGATTCCCTTGAGTAGCTGATTTTAAAATGAGAATCACGTCTAAACGGCTAGTTGTAATGTTACGGAAAAAATATATGTTATATTAGACTATTTTCTTAATAATTTGATCTGAGCAAATTTTGAGTTTTATTTGTATAACATAGTGTAATTAATTTGTAAAGTTGTGTCTAAAACAGACAAAAACTCGACAATCACACCAAAACCGCTGGGCGTATTTTAATGAAATCAACACCATCTCAAAGATAATTTAATTATCTACATTTTGATCTGAGGCTTTTTTTTTTTAAAGTCTTAGAATAATAAGGAAAGTACAAAAAACTACTAAGTTTTGGGTCGCGCGGGTGTGAAACGAGTGCGCGTTTTGTTCCCTCAAGGTCGTTGGCGTTAGTCGTCGTCTTAATATGCCAAAGCCGGTGTCCAATGTGGAATACTTCTTTTTGCCTTTCTAGCAACAAACCCATTTGAAATAACATTAGACACGTTTCCAAATCTTTTTACAGTCCGGTCAACCGATTTTGAGTTCTATCCCGTAAACATAAGGATGACATAAAAAGCATAAACCTGTTACCAAAACCAACTGTTTACTACAGCTACCATTTGTCGTATCACCAACGCAATAGAAGTGAAAATCGGTTGAACAGTCTGTAAAATGGGCTAATTTAAACGTCTAATATTATCGCAAATGGAGTTTAGACAATAATTATTAACTTAAAGTATTATAATTCCGTTATTTAAAAAGAAGTTTTAATAGAATTCATACAAAAGTTATTCACAAGAAGATTACATATAGAACTTATAAGTATTTTACTGAGAAAATTTAAAATACATGCATATTCCCTATTGGACTTCAGATGCAATACTTCTTCTTTAACACCCTCAATCTCATTCAGATGCAGAACAGCCTGGCCCAGGGTATGTTCTTAGCTGGTGGGAGGGGAGCCTACGCTGGCACCCCACTGCAGGGGCCCCTGGCTTACCTTGAGAAGACCGCTACGAATATAGGTAAGGACATATCCATCTCGCGCTTGACCACTATCTCACCTGATGGTAAGCGATGATGTGGTCGACGGTGAAGCACGCTTGCCTAGAAGTAACATATTCACTAGAGACTTAAAAATATCTAGGTTGTAGCTATCGGGAAACAAAGACTCCGGCAGGGAATTCCAACTCCTTAGCTGTATGCATAATGAAATCATCATGACTCATATTGGCCCTGTTTGAACTTCCGATGCTGTCCAGCTTGTCCCAACTACCCCGAGATTATTTGAGTTTCTTAGTAGATTTGCAACTTTGACATTCTTAGAGAATACCAAATGACAAAAAAAAAAACAGAAGGCCTTGTATCTCACTGTATATAAAAATCAAGATTTTTCCATAGTCAGATCAATTTTACCTAAGGAATAAAAATGGCGGATTAACAGATTTTGTATTGAACAAGCAGCCTTATTGATTCTACAGTTAAAAATTATGTGGCTTGAAAAATTTGCCATTGCCATCAATTGTACAGTAGTCACAGCGGATCTTTGCGTCTCTGAAGTAGGCTCTGCGAACCATTGCGCATGAAAGAGTTTATCATCGAGTTTACTGCAAACGGTAAGCGAGATAGGACGATGTGACAAACGTAAGCGAGTCAAAGAGGCAGTTATACAATGCTATCTTCTACTTCAACATTGACACAAATATAGTTTTTCGCATCGTTTGTCGCATCGTTCTATCTCGCTTACTGTATGCAGTATACTCGATGACAAACTGTTTCTTGCGCAATGATTCGCAGAGGCAA
Source organism: Orthosia incerta (assembly GCA_948252205.1). Taxonomy (NCBI): domain Eukaryota; kingdom Metazoa; phylum Arthropoda; class Insecta; order Lepidoptera; family Noctuidae; genus Orthosia; species Orthosia incerta. Next base: position 15,693,136 of record OX411769.1, on the reverse strand, counting down.
CTTCAGAGACAAAAAGATCCGCTGTGACTACTATAAATTGTATCTGTAAGTATGTCTGTTTGGTACCTTTCATGTCTCAACAAGGTCAAGACTTCATCACTTAAGATTCGCTGACGACCTAGTATTACTGGAAGAAAACCCGGGCAGTCTTGAGTATATGATCAATAGGTAATCTAAATGAAGAGAGTATGAAAGTAGGACTAAGAATGAACACCAATAAAACCAAATTAATGACTAACAGTGTAAAAACCGAAATTAGGATAAAAGGAGATTTGCTGGATTATGTGGAAGAGTACATGTACTTGAGTCAAGTTATCTCTTTAGAAGACCAAATGACGAAAAAAATTAAACTCAGGATCGCGCGAAGTCCAAAGACTTAGGCATGTCAATAAAAAGAAAACATTTAATTCTTGCATACTATCTTGCCTAACGTATGTTTGCGAAACTTGGACCCTTACAAAAGCACTAAGAGAAAAGCTCGCCAGAACACAGAGCAATGGAGAGGAGCATGACTGGATATAAACGTCAGACGCCTTGAGGTCACAGATAATATAATACTAGCATAAGAAACATAGATCTCAGAGAAAAAACAAAACTCACCGACATACTCGCACGAATCGATCTGCAAAGGTGGAGATGGTCAGGACATACGATGCTTGACAACTTAGGAAAGTGGAGCAGGAAGGTCACAGAATGGCACCTAAGAGACAGTAAAAGAAATCGAGAAAGACGGCACTCAAGGTGGGAAGACGAACTTCGAAAAACAGCTGGACCAAAATGGAGAAGGGTCACCCAAGATAGGCACCAGTGGAAATGTTTGGAGGAGGCCTTTGCCAATAGCACTGATAATATAATACTAGCATACAGATGCCTCATCCCATACAAAGAAAACGTGCCGACGTAACTAGCGTTTTTCATCTGATTAATCTTGTTATTTTTGTAAGTACATCAATCGCGTTCGATCCCGTTTCACGGCAATAGATGGTGTTAGCAGCGACTTGCAAGTAAAAGGGTTTACTAGGTTCGTGAATATTGAATTCTTTTAATACAGTGAAGGTTCGTTTTATAGTATTTTTTTGCACGTTTTTACAGTCTTATTGCTCCAAAATGTGTTACAATGCAAATTTAAAAAAATCGGGTGGAATGCCACAGAAATTTAAAAATGCGCCATCTACTGGCATCAATTTTAAATGATTCGTTAAAACAATCTTTGAAATGTGATTTAAGAGCCCAATATTCCATAATTTTGTACTTAGGAGAGTTGATTAAACAAGAACATACAATTTTTATGCTCAATTCCAGAAAATGTTAATTTTACACACAATTATTATATTCTATTTAATTGTGTGTACATGTCGCGCCATCTAGTGAGATTTATTTAAACCAAAATTTCTTTATTAGCAATGAGGCCCCGTGCCAATAGGCACACCGAAATAAGAGACATTTTATAGTTTGTTTTGTATTTTTAACAATAGTGTAAGAAATGTATATACTCGGAATAAAAGGCATTATCTCTCAACAGCTGGACGGATAAAAATAAACTAGGCACATGGGTAGACTATGTCCAAATAGGAAATAGAATATTTTTTATACCGGGAGTAAGTGTTCTTGGGAATATTTCCGACTCCACGTGGATGAGGCCTCTGACAGAAGCTATATTTATTTGCTAGAATGTAACTACTCAACATTTACTGATTGTTCTGTAATGTTTCAGACATGGTAGGTCTGGGTGATGGAAGAAGGTGACGCGGCCGCGGGAGGGGCAGGGGCAGAGGCCGCGGCAGAGGCCGAGGTATGTATCTATCTTAACCAAGGCTGCCCTACTAGTCCATTTTAAGGGCTGAAATTGCATTAAACGGACGCCCGCGCGGTTCCATACGTCGGGGAGACCCGCGCAGGCATCCGTCTGATCCGTCGCGTCGAAACAGTTGCAGTTTTTTGCCAAACGTCGTTTTCTACGTAATAATATATTAAGTGATTCATCGACATGACTGTACATGCACACCGTTTAAATTTAACTAGCAACACTGTGTGCCTAAATAAAATAATCCGTGTCTATGCGCGTGTATAAGCGATTCGCCTTGAGGGAACAAAACGCGCACTCGTTTCACACCCGCGTGACCTAAAATTCAGTAGATTTTTTGTACTTTCCTTATGACTTAAAAAAAATCCTCAGATCAAAATTTAGATACTTAAATTGTCTTTGAGATAGTGACAATTTAATTAAAATACGCCCGGCGGTTTTGGTGCGATTGTCGTTTTTTGCCTGTGTTATACATAACTTTACAAATTAATTACACTATGACAAACGAATAAAACTCAGAACTTTCTCTGATTAAATTATTAAGAAAATGGTCTTATGTAATGCTCAAATCTGTGACATTACAGCATGCCTAGCCGAGTTACAAACATTCCGTATCGAATCTCTTTCTATAATCGTTAATGCCTTCTATTTGTATGGTCACGTGACTTAACGTTCAGATGTGTCATTCGTTTTCTACTAGCGTTATCGATTGTAGATTATCAACTTGGCTACAGGTGCAGGTTGCGCACTGTATTGCTCGGTTCTCCACCCTCACCAATGTAATGTTCGGTTATCTACCCTCACCAATGTAATGCTCGAATCAGTAACATTACACGTAGCGCACTGTAATGCTCGGTTCTTCTCCCTCAACAATGTAATTCTCGAATCAGTAACATTATATTACAGGCGAATACCCACCAGCCAGGGTTTCCAGGTGAGGGAGCACCTTAAGGGACAGATGTATATGACTTGTATACATCTGTCTATTTTTCACAGTCGAACCGTTATAGTTTTAACACGTCATGGTACTGGGGCAGAGGGGTGACCATAATCTCTTAGAGCGGTATCAATTTAAGATCGAATAAGGGACAGATGTATCTGACTTGTATACATCTGTCACTTACTCGATATCAAATTGGATACATAAGAGCTTATGGTCACCCCCCTGGTCTAGCCACCGCTTTCTGGAACGGCCTTGGCGTGACGTTACGTTGTGATTTTTTTTCGTGTCTAATTTGTGTACCACCGTAAAAGCTACCCGTTTCTCGTTCCAACCCTTTTCCATGTAATGATAGAAATTGAAATATAATTTGTTGGTCAAATCACTATCTCAAAACCTTGCAGGTCGTGGAGCATCCCCTGAGTATGGCGGCAGCATGACTCCTCCATAGCGCGCCCCCCTCCCGGCGGCGTACGCGTCACACACACAACCAAGCAAGCGAACAAACATACAAGAATTCAAACAAACAAACTCACATACAAACTTATACTATGAATGTTTATACAAGGTGTCAAGCACACAGAGACATAGTCGAAGTGAATTTCTAAAAATATATTTAAATAGCATATTGACCCCTATTTCCACAATGTAATGCACACACGTGGGCAGGGCACATTGCTCGCAGAACGGTTGGTCGATGGGGCCATAAAGTTCTCGTATCGAATCTCTTTCTACAATCGATAACGCTTTCTATTTGTTTGGTCTGACCACGTGACTTAACATTCAGATGTGTCATTCCCATTAATTGATTCGTTTTCTACTATTATCGATTGTAGATTGTCAAGTTGGCTACAGGTGCTGGAGTGGCGACCGCGTACCGGAAGACGTTGCGTTGGTGGGCCCTACTAGCAAAATCAATTTCAAATTGCCGGAACTAGGACTGACCGCCACTTGTGTCAAGTTGCTGGTTTCCGCAACCAGCAACTGCAACATATTTAGCGATTTCACTCCCTCAAAGTTAATTGCACTAACCGTAACTACTAGTAATTTTTGCTGCTGCTACTGACAATACCTATAAATAACACAATAACCTGGTGACAGTTGCGGGAAGGCGCTGGATGCGAGACGCACGGGACCGGTCGATGTGGCGACGCCTGAGGGAGGCCTATGTCCAGCAGTGGACGTCTTTTGGCTGAAATTTTGATGATGTATGCACATATTTCTATACATATAAAAAATATCGCATTCGATATTTTGAAAGTCGAATACATGCGTCTTCATTATCGTGATAGAATTATGTGCATTACGTTGTGGAGATAGGGTACAATATGCAATGTACAATCAATCGGTTTGACTAATAAAATTCGTGATCAAAGAAAGAGTTTAAATAGTAATAATTACTCCGTTTTATATAGAAAATAACAACTTCCCACAGAAAATCAATTAGCAATATCCCTAATTGCACGAATCAAAGGTATTTTTTTCTGCAAAACAGCTTAACACCTTGAATAAATGTTTGGCTATAAAATGTATTATCAAAAGAGAATATTCGTAATTATGATAAAAAATACTAGACTATTATTCCATTATATATAAAAAAAAACCTTGAAAATAATAACAAGATTATGTATAAATGCCAAAGTTTTATGCGTAAAGCACTCCGCAGACCGAGCAACTTTGATTTCCGAGTTGCGGCAACCCCCTATTACCTGATTTTGACGTTTTTCATATACCTAATTTTGAGAAACAGCACAGACATAGCCATTTAAGTTGGTAGTTTCGGTAATCCATAAAAGATTTTGGTTTCTGTACTCGGTGACAAAATCAATTTCAAATTTCTGAAACTAGCGACTGACCGTCACTTGTGACAAGTTGCTGGTTTATGCAACCGGCAACTGCAACACATTTAGCGATTTCACTCCCTCAAAGTTAATTGTTAACTAGTATTTTTTTTGCTGCAACTGGCAACAGTTAATTGAAACTTTCCGGAAGATAAAGTTACTCCGTTTGTGGAGCGCCTGGAGGGCGATTATTATTATTATCGAAAAAGATGTAATGTATCTTGAAAGAACAGGGGGCTACCATGAGCTCTTAAATCAAGGTTGATTCCACTGTGTGTAAGGGACAGATGTACACAAATCATATAAATCTGACCCTTACTTATAATATAAATAAATAACCTTGCTCTAAGGGCCCCAGTACCTACGTTTATAAATTCAAATAGTAAAATGTTGTAATTCCATAATATCGAAGTGAGTGAGAACTGTCATTCAAAATTTATTATTAAAATAATCATGTAAAATAATTTAGTGTAATATACTCCTTGAATACTTAAACGGCACTGAAGTTTTGAAGTTACTAAAAGTATTTTTGATTCTAAAATACACCTAAGCCGTGGTTCACACTATATTGTACTGGACGTTGTTTTACAGTATATTGTTAGGATCTAATGGAAACAGCCCGTTTTAGATACTGTAAATATATGTGGCGTTATGCCATGTAATCCCAGCATTATACTGCAAAAAACATGTGGCGTTATGCTGTGTGAACCCAGCATTATACTGCAAAAAACGTGTGGCGTTATGCCGTGTGAACCCAGCATTATAGGTACTGCAAAAAACGCGCAATATTATGTAGTGTGAATCACGGCCTAAAGTGAAAGATACATCATGATACCACAGTAAAAATATACAAACAGTATAAAAACTACCTACAAACGCTCGAAACGACACACTCACACAAACATACGTGACCACTCGTCGCGTCGCGGTGCTTAGTACTAACAGCACTGCGACCGCTGCGTAGGGGTCTCGTCAGTGCGTATGTTTGTGAGTGTGCAGTTTCGAGCGTTTGTAGGTAGTTTTTATACTGTTTGTATATTTTTACTGTGATGATACTTACCGGCGACATAAGATTGAGTGTTGTTTGAGAATTCGGGAGCTTATAGAATAAGTAGACATAAATATACATAATCAAACATTGATCATTAGATGTGGGCGTCCAAGCAAAAAGGGTCCAGTAGTGGGGTATTGAGTTAATACTAGATTCGGTATCTAGAATAGTCAATTGATAGGATTAAAAAATATTCAAAAACTGGCGCATTTTTTTATCAAACATTTGTAGTTGGAACTGTATTTGCGTTTGTATGTACTTTACAAAACTGCATTTATCTCGGTAACTAAATGGCGAGAACTGGGGGGTGACCATAAGCTCTTAGAGCGGTATCAATTTGAGATCAAGTAAGTGACAGATGTGTACAAGTCATACACATCTGTCCCTTATTCGATCTCAAATTTATACCGCTCTAAAAGTTTATGGTCACCCGCCTGGACTTTTTTTGCTTGGACCCCCACATATAACTTTGTAGCTGATCGTTCACTACTTTGGGCCGTTTACTGAATTGAGTATCTGAATTTGAGTATTGGTCAAACTTAATCCTGAAAATTAGTAAAATAATGGCATTTAGGTAGGGTTTAACACGTTCTTAACTCCAACAACCCAATTCAGAAACCCGCTTAAGGGCGGGCCCGGGCCGCTTACTGAAATGAGTATTTGAAGTTGATTATCTGTCAAACTGTGTTTAGTTGAGTTTGACCAATACTCAACTTTAAATTCTTAATTCGGAGATTAGAATCAATTCAGATAAATTTTACTGTTACTCGTTCATTTTTATTAGTAGAACTACTGGTGTATAACCACTATATTTAAACAACTTTTATTGGTAAAGGAACTGACACAATTTTACTCCTAGAGTCTGGCAAACGAAAGTAGACACTTTTTTGCAAACTTTTTATATGGCAATGCTATACTAATGTCAACCCCAATTTTCCGTATGACGCTACTAAGTTGATACTTTGTTTTAATTCGTAATCACTATTTATATTTTTGTAAAAACATTTTCTCTATTTAATAATTTAAAAAGTTTCATTATTAATGTAGAAAACAATGATTCTTGTGACTTTTATTAATCTTTTCACATGAAAGTCTTAGATTCAGATTTTGATTGATAGTGTATAAACCAAAATTATTATAGAATACTGTTGCGTTTTTTATTCAGATTGACATATCTAAAGTATTACCTACCCAAATGTACCTATAGTGTTTTTATTCAGACGAAGTAATATTAATAATTCTAAAGTATCAAATTAGGTTATTCCAGGCATACTAGTTTTTGGGGTTGCCATGCTGATTTTTAAATTTGCCGCGCTTTTTCAGTCTCTACTTTCGTTTGCCAGACTCTAAAATTTTATAGCACAGATACAAAATACGCTACTTTTTATCACGCTCTGTAAAAAATTAATAATTATCCTGTAATTTTATATCCAATATCTAAAGATTTCTATATCACTGGGTTATTGCAAACATGTTCGGAGTTTCCTTGCGTGATCGAATCAGAAATGAAAATATTCGCAAGAGAACCAAGGTTACCGACATAGCCCGAAGAATTGCCCCCAGAGCACATAGCTCGCAGAACGAATGCCCGTTGCGGCCGAAAAGTTCTGGAATGGCGAACGCGTACCGGAAGACGCAACGTTGGAAGGCCTCCCTCTAGGCGGAGTGATGACCTTATCAGGGCTGCATGAAACCGCTGGATGCGAGACGCACATGACCGATCGTGGTGGTGACACTTGGGGGTAGCCACAGAGAACTTTTTTTATATATGAAATAGAGGTCTATCTCAGCGACAATATTGAGAAACAGAAAGTGTCGCCCTCTGGACATAGGTTTTGGAACTATTGCCCATACTTGTTTTAATATAGGAAACAAAAAGAATCACAATTCACGAGAATCGAACCAGTACTCAATCGCACGACAGTCTGACTCAATATGAATCGGCTACTCAGACGCTGCTAACTAACTTGAAAATTAAGATTGCTTGCTGGTACTTAATTCAAATTGTACATTATGAATACCGCCATCTGTGCGCTAGTTTTCTAGTTAACTTACGATACAATGACAACAAATTAAAATGTCATTTAATTGTATGGAGTGGCAATACTTTTGCTGTCCAACCTAATTTTTTACACTTATATTAGAACGATTACTCGTTTGCCACTATTAAGATTGTCACCCCTGGGGGTAGCCTATGTCTAGCAGTGGACATCTTTCGGCTGAAGTGAATGAATGAATGAATTGCAAACATTGGTCGCAACACACGGAGAGAATATGTATTATTGTAGAAGAAATGTTATGATCACAATTTATCGAGAGTTTATAATCCCTCGATATACAAGCCAAAAAAGAGGTCGCGCGTCTTCCGGCGAATCCTCACGCATCTCGAGAATGCCCGTAGTTACTGTCCTATGCGGCGTCCTACGCGTCCTAACGTGGCAATATAAATTGACCCTTACGGTGTTTACAATAAGCCGATGCCAGTTCCACGTAGTCTAGGGATTATTCCACTGTTTGACGAAGTACGTTCAAAATAAAAAGTGACATCAATTTGTCTCATCATTATCTAGCCCTGTATGGAAGCAAAAAAGTAAAAAAAGAAAATGATTGAAACTTATGAGCGTCGAAAGTTCCTGATTTCAACACTAATTTTAACGCATTTTTGGGCGCAAATAAATACCATAATCATCATCATCATATCAGCCGAAAGACGTCCACTGCTGGACATAGGCCTCCCCCAAGCGTCGCCACATTGACCGGTCCCGTGCATCCCGCAACCAGCGGATTCCTGCAACCTTCACCAGGTCATCGGTCCACCTGGTGGGAGGCCTTCCAACGCAACGTCTTCCGGTTCGCGGTCGCCACTCCAGAACCTTTCTGCCCCATCGGCCATCCGTTCTGCGAGCAATGTGCCCTGCCCACTGCCACTTAAGTTTGGCAATTCTTCGGGCTATGTCGGTAACCCTGGTTCTCTTACGGATCTCAACATTTCTGATTCGATCACGCAAGGAAACGCCGAGCATAGCCCTCTCCATTGCCCTTTGAGTGACTGTAAGCTTTCTGATAAGGCCCATTGTAAGCGACCACGTCTCAGAGCCATATGTCATCACTGGCAACACACACTGGTCATAGACTTTTGTCTTGAGACACTGTGGTAAGTTGGACGAGAAGACATCGCGCAACTTCCCGAACGCTGCCCAGCCGAGTCGGATTCGACGGTTGACCTCTTTCTCGAAATTGGCCCTACCCAACTGGATCGTTTGTCCCAGGTAGACATAGTTGTCCACAACTTCGAGTGTAGAGTCTCCAACCTTGTAGCAGTGAACAGTTTCGGAGAAATGACGTCTCCCTGTCTCACGCCACGCTGGAGAAGGACTGGTTCCGAGGTCTGATCCTGAAGACGGACTGACATGGTGGCGTTTCTGTACAGACACTTCAACACCTCAATGTACCGGTAGTCGATCTGGCACCGTTGGAGAGACTGCAGTACAGCCCAAGTCTCGATCGAATCGAAGGCTTTCTCGTAGTCCACAAACGCTAAACAGAGAGGCAGGTTGTACTCTTCGGTCTTCTGTATAACCTGCCGCAGCGTATGTATGTGATCTACGGTGCTAAAGCCTTTTCGGAAACCGGCTTGTTCGGGAGGCTGGAAGTCGTCAAACCTGCGCGCGAGACGATTCGTGATGACTCTTGAAAACAACTTGTAGACATGGCTAAGAAGTGAGATGGGCTTCTTCAGCCGGGCATTGTCGCCCTTCTTGAAGAAGAGTACCACCACACCCCTGCACCATGCCTGTGGCGTTTTGCCCTCGAGTATGACGGAATCAAACAGCTTCTGAAGGGCCCTAAGGACCGGTTTTCCACCCGCCTTCAGGAGTTCAGCAGTGATTCCGTCATCACCCGGCGCCTTGTTGATTTTAAGCTGTTTCAGAGCCACCCTAATCTCGTACAGGCTGACATCCGGGATATCTTCGGTATAGTGTCGGGTCAATCTAGCTCTTGGGTCGTTAGCTAGATTCGCAATGGGTTTACTGGTTGACGTGTACAACTGCCCATAGAATCTCTCGATCTCCCTCAGAAGCTCCGGTTTGGTGGAAACGATCCTGCCATCATCGGTCTTCAGTTTTGTGAGCTGGCTCTGCCCAATAGACAGATCCCTTGCAAAGACCTTGGAGCCCTTATTCCGCTCAATCGCATCTTTAATACTTTCAGTATTAAAGCGGCGGAGGTCGCTTTTCAAGGACTTTGAGATCCGTCTATTTAGCTGCCGGTATTTCACCGCATCGTCTGAAGACTGCAGGATCATCTCACGCCTCTCCTTCATTAGCTTTAGAGTTGGATCAGAGAGCTTTTTGTTTCTATCTGTACGGCGGGTCTTGAAAAACTTAGACCTGACCGTATGGACAGCTTCCACGAACCCATCGCTGAAATACCATAAGAAGACTGAAAATTGCAAAACGGCCTCCATACAGGGATAGATTAGTAGTTCAACATTGCAAATAATTTTATTTTGAACAGATAGATTTGGTCGTTTTTTCATGATATCTAGACTGCCAAAGGTCTGTTTATAAAATTTCGCGCGCTCGGTTTCGTCCTAAATCATTATCCATTTCGCTACAAATTTGCAAAAGTGTGTATTCGTACGCGAACTAGCTTCCTTCTGCTCATCACAGCATCTACCTCTTCCGCACGTGTTGTCGGTTGATATAAAATGCATTTTAACCCCGTGCACAAAATAGTTCGTGCCGTCGACTAGTGTACCCTTAAGAAAGATCTTGTAGATAGCTCAATGCATTACTTAGTAAATCAATTATTAAATAATCATAAATCGTTACACTTTCATTATAGTACAGTAAGGTAAGGATAAATTATCGACGTCGGTTTCTGAAAGCTTCCTGCTTCATCCTAATCATCAGCATTTGAATGTTCCCACTGCTGGAACACTGGCCTCCTGTCTGTGAGAGGGAATGGGCCGTGTAGTGTAACTATCTCACTCGCACGTTCGCTTTGTCATCCCCACTTTCCCCCTCACAGACCTACACAATCTCATGCGCACCGGCCACCGCGTCATTATTACGAGAGCCGTTGGCGAGAGCAGATATGTTGATGTGTGGTCATATAGTGCGTGTACGAGCCTATCAATTGCCCTATAGAACCGGTCACTACAGGCCGTAATCCACAACGTGGGCCAAGTGTGGGTCTGAAAGCTTATTCTTAAGTTATTTTACATCTCTCATGTTCGGTAAGTAGGTTCTTATTACCTCCAAATGTGGCTTGTAGGTGACTAATTAGCGCTCTAGGGTAATAATGTAGCTAGAAAAGCCCTAGGGCGGTAAGTAATTAAAAAAAACACTTCTTTCTTTCAAAAAGTTCGCGTATATCTAACCATCATACTGGCATTAGACATCATGCATTCAGCCCAATGACCAAAGAGGACGCTTTGCTATTCAGCCTTGTCTTCGTGTGAGTATAATAGTCATCAATTTTATTCTTGTAATGCCGGTTTTTTTCTACTTACCTCACAATCGAGATGTAAAGCAGAATAGTTAGCTCGGGTGTAAGTACCAATTGCACCCTCGAACTATAGGCGGGCGCCTAAATATCTCGGGCTGCAACTGATGCCTTACAGCCCTTGGCTACTAATCTACTATTATTCTTATGTGCTGCCATTGTGCAACATATGAGCATCCATAACCTCTAGCGTAGGGGTCACCAATGACTCTCATTTGGGGTCCGCATTTTTAAATAATATGACCATCGCGGTCCGTAAGGTTTTAATCCCGGCCTTAATATCGTCACGTGTATTAACTTGTTAAAATTGAAATTAAAATCGACAACAATTTTTTGAAATATTAATGTGAAAATGATTTTTCCTTCATCTAATTGATCTATCCGTTCGAAGTTTGGACTAAAGTTGGTGCCGACAATTGTCATTAAATCTTGGAGGTGTTCATTGTTGTTGTCGTTGGTTCACACAAAATAGGTGCGGTCTGGATCCGGACCGCGGTCCGCCATTTGGTGAGCCCCGCTCTAGCGGATGGCTTAAGGCAGTCAGTGCCGTCAGCTTGAATCGGTCACTGTTGGGCAATCTGCAATTTAAATACAAAATTGATGTTCACAACACGGCTTAAATGTAGTCGCAGTAAAAGTAGCAGATTCCGACCGCTTGAAGCTGTCGGCATTAACTGCCGCTAGCAGTCCGTCTATAGAGGCTCTGACATAACTCAGCACGTATAACTGATCAGAAGTCTCGTAGTTTAAAACGTCCAAATCAATCAATCTGATCTCAGCGACAATTTTATTAATCCATAGATACTAACAATACAGAATAGATAAAAAAAAAAACAATACAGTTCGTTCAATCCACGAAGACGCGCCCCACCACTATTCCTCCTAACCGTTTATAGTATATGTGTGCAAGCTTCCGACAATGTTTGAGTGTTATCGGTACACACTAATTATCTATGAGTGCACACGCACACTACAATGAATAGACTAATCATTATAATAATTTATATAAGAAGAATAGACTAATCATATAATTGGTGGGGCGCGTCTTCGTGGATTGAACGAACTATAACATAGAAGCAAAAGTTATATTGTCTGTTTATGGTTTGGTAAGTTTTCACGCCTAAACCTCTGAACCAATTTTGATGAATTTTGGTACAGAATTAGATTGGACTTTGGAGAAGGATATATCCCGACGTTAATATTGTTAAGCCGCTGACAGAAGTTAGTGTCAAAAAATTCTCAAAATGTGAGAGAATTTGAAGTTTTTTTGACAGATTGAGTCTGAGATTACTAGCCGGCGCAGAAATTTTGCCGATAACTATTCCTTCCGTGAACACGCGCAGCAGACCGCGTTCGTCTCGTTTGTTCGCCGAACGTCAGAGTGACGTCATGACGTCATCGGCAAACTTTCTGCGCCCGGCTTAAATAACGCAAACGGTCCTTTAATGTACGGGATATTGCTCTTCAGAGACTTGAGGGCTCTAGAAAAATTCACATTCTATCAGCGATAAAGATTTCCAAAAATGTTAAATGTTTGGGAATGACCACGTGACATTTCGGTACCACAATCATGTCAATTCCATACATTTGGCAGCCATAGACTGTTTGGCAGTCGTAAACACAGATAAAACATCACTTTGGGCTTTCAGAATCCTGGCGTTGTGTGTATGTTGTTTTATAGTAGTAATAAATATTTATTTTTAAATTATGAATTAAACTAATATGTAGTATGCATAATGGATTGTTTTATTTTATGTACGAAAAAGCACTCTATGCAAACCAGGGGTTAGTCCCGGGCTCAATTTTCATTGCTGCAGAATGGAATGGAACGGAAGCGTGAATTCCCAAAATTTCATTCAAAATATTCTATGGGAATATTCGAGAACGCGCAAGGATTCTCCGGTAGACGCACGACCTAAAGTAAGACCACACAATTGACATAAAGTTCATAATGCTATGTATAATTTCGATGAAAAAATCGCTTTCATGCCATTCCGAGCCAATGTAAATTGCGCCTCGGACAGTATTCCGGGCAACACGATACCCCTTGGCAAGATTTTTTTTCTTTTTCTTTTTTTTTCTTTTATAAAATGTTGCCCCACACTAGAAATTTCTCCTGTATTGTGGGTGCGTTTACAAACATATAAACTCACATACACAAACACCCAGAGCCGGAACAACTATTTGTAGATCATACAAATATTTGTTCCGTGCGGGAATCGAACCCGCGACACGAAGCGCAGCAGTCAATCGCTCGACCACTGCGCCAACCGTGCGCCCAAAGACTAGTGTTAGATTTTTTGGCGTTACGGACCGATCTCGGCAACCGTTGCTTAACTTTGAGGCAATGAGTTTCTAGGTTGTTATTAGAAGGTAACTACTAGCTATATTGTAATTTAGAAACTCACAAGATTAAGACGGCGCAGAGCGAACGAGGCGCGCGGCAATTAGGTATTTGCTACAGCGCGCTAGTCGTGTGCGTCGTCACACACACAATCACAAGTTCGCTCGAGTCCCGCTTGCAGTTGCACGACAAAAGTTGCTAACTTAGGATTTTAAAAATTTGAGGCGTTGTGTTGAGTGACTTGAAAAGGCGAATATTGATTATTTAGATGTTTATGTAGGTACATAAAGCCCATAATTAAATCTAATAATCTATATTATATAGAAAATAATGTTTGTTTGTACTATCGTAATACATTATCCGTTCCGTTACTATTCATCCGATTGCGATGAAATTTTGGCGTTGTGGATTGTAAGCCCGGGCATTTTACTGGGTAAGTAGGTAGGCTAGGTGAGTTGATAAGTAAGTTAGATGGGTAGGTGTATTGTATAGTAAAACCAGTCTGTAATAAAAAATCTTTATTTACCTAATGTGTTTTTCCATTTTACAAAATCTTACACAAAACCCAGGGAAACGTGGTATATTTATTATACAGAGTGTAACAGAAACGTCATATTTTAAAAATTGCTTCTAATTCTGTAAATGAACAACTATCTCCAGGGAAGTCAAAGGCATTTCCCAAAAACTAATGGAAATGGAAAAGAGACAAGAAGGGTAATATCATTCTCATTTAAAACATGATTGTTATTTTCAATCACTGGTGCATTATGGAAGAACGTGTTACGTGTTCATGCGATATATTGCATTTGTTTATAGAGGTATGCGAAATCTATTATTCTATTGCCATTTATTATGATCTCGGCTTTGTCTTTAGTTTTTCTTCTACCAAAATGTTTGAATATGAATCCGTATGTTTTGAAGAATCCTGAAATAAAATAAGATAATTGTAAGTAGTCCCTAATCCACGGGCAGAAACTAGTACTAAGGCACATTTAAAAATGTATCTAAGAACAATTAACTTACATCGAGATTGTTGAATGGAATATCATCACTAACTAAAGGTTTTTCACCAACGTATAGGCAAGGATCTTTATTGGTCAGCATTTCCTAAAAACGTAATAAAATATAGTTATTGTAAGTTATTTAAGAAAATTGAGAGCAGCGGTGGCCCAGTGGTATCGGCCGCGACTTACAGGTTGTAGGTCGTGGGTTCGAGCCCAGACAGGCGCTTTACTTTGTGTAAATTATTTCATCACCACTGCTCTCAAAACGGTGAAGAAAAACATCGTGAAGAAACCGGCATGTCCTAGAACCAAAAATTCGAAGACTTGTGACATCCACCAATCCGCACTGGGCCCGCGTGGTGGATTACGGCCCATTCCCTCTCACAGAGAGGAGGCCTGTGTCCCAGCAGAGGGAACATTAATAGGCTGATGATGATTTAATAAAATTATTAAATTGACGTAGTTATAAGATGTATTATCAACCTAACTCTTAAAATGTTGTGAACAGACTAAAAGAAATATAGTATACATAATACATAAATATTTTCTCTTGTAAAAGACTTGCCAGCAAACACTAGCAACAAAATAAGTATAATGAATTTAAAATTTCGTGGTGACCCCTTGGCCTCACTTCTCGTGCTTGAGGTCCTGGGTTCAAATCCAGGCAATGCGTCTTTTTCAAATTAATTTTTACTTTCCAAGTTTATCTTGGACATCACTGACAACGGCGAAAAAAAAAATCTTCCATCGTGTATTCTAAAATGAATGTCAGAATAGCAATCGGCACCCTCAAATACCCATTACACGATACCCATATCGAATGTTTGAGAATAAGATCCATCCGCCATCTTGAATTTTAAAAATAATGTCATATTTGTAATCGGCATCCCTAAGAACCCATTACACGATACCCATATCGAATGTTTGCGAAAAAGTTGCATCCGCCATCTTGGATTTTAAAATAATGTCAGATTTGCAATCGGCATCCCCTAAAACCCATTACACGATACCCATATCGAATGTTTGAGAAAAAGTTGTATCCGCCATCTTGGATTTTAAAATAATGTCAGATTTGCAATCGGCATCCCCAAAAACCCATTACACGATACCCATATCGAATGTTTGAGAAAAAGTTGTATCCGCCATCTTGGATTTTAATAATAATGTCAGATTTGCAATCGGCATCCCCAATAACCCATTACACTATACCCATATCGAATGTTTGAGAAAAAGTTGCATCCGCCATCTTGGATTTTAATAATAATGTCAGATTTGCAATCGGCATCCCCAAAAACCCATTACACGATACCCATATCGAATGTTTGCAAAAAAGTTGCTTCCGCCATCTTGGATTTTAAACATAATGTCAGATTTGCAATCGGCATCCCCAAAAACCCATTACACGATACCCATATCGAATGTTTGCGAAAAAGTTGCATCCGCCATCTTGGATTTTAAAAATAATGTCAGATTTGCAATCGACATCCCCAAAAACCCATTACACGATACCCATATCGAATGTTTGCGAAAAAGTTGCGTCCGCCATCTTGGATTTTAAAAATAATGTCAGATTTGCAATCGGCATCCCCAAAAACCCATTACACGATACCCATATCGAATGTTTGAGAACCAATTGAAAAAAAAAACGATTACATGCGCCATTATGTTAGATAATTTTTTTTTACAAAAAAATACAACCGACTTTCAAATAAAAATATTACAAAGTGAAAATAAATTCAATTTCGGAAGTCGGTGTTCCTGTTTTTGAATCTTCGTTTTATGACACTGACTGACGAAATAAAATTTATTTTACATAATATTGTAGTGTTTTGATTTGGAAGTTGGTGGTTTTTTTGGCAAAAAAGTTTTTATTTTACACTTTTTATTTGTGTACATAATGGGCAAGTTCTATAGCCTAAATAAAATTAGAGTGTACCAGGGTTTACTGTATTCATCTGGGTACCCCTTTAGAGCTTACCGGCGTGATGTTATGTTATGAAAATATGGTGTAAACAATAAACAGACATGCGATTCCAGCACTCCCGAGAGATCTGCCGTATTTGTTGAGGAGTTCTGTTGCATATCTCCAAAATTCTTCATCAGCTCTTCACCAAATTTAAATGGAACGTTATCTTTCAAACAAAAAAATAATTTCTAAAATCTGTCCACAATTGATGTAATCGGTGAACATACACAAAAAAAATCCTCCTTTTTGGAAAGTCGGTTAAAAAGGAAATAAGGTCACAAAATAGAAATATGTACTTTTTATGAGAACAGATTCTTTTTCGGAAATGAGCGCCAACTTTCTTCGTATAATATGTTTCCTTACGCTTTCCCAATATAACTAAAACAAACATTTAAAAAAAATGTTACAGAAATATGCATTGAATAGTAAAAACATAAAAAGTAAATGTTAGTTATGCACAAAAAGTCATACTCAAAAAACAAAATATATAACCTACCTTATTCAACTATTTGCAGCAAGGTATACGTACACAAAAGATCGCGAATTATCGTTATCGGCGCGTCGCTCCACAATGAGACGTGACCACTCTCCGAGCTCTCGTGGGCGACTGAATTGCCGACCATTTTACGTTTCATATGATTCAAAACAGCGCAACAATTAAGAAAAAAAATAAAACTAAAATAACCGAGTGTTATTTCGAAAATGTTAAAACTATAAATTGTGGTATGACAATTAGAGATTAATATGAATTAAAGTTTGTGAAAAAATTCAACAGTTTACTATAAATATTCAATAAAACACGAGCATGCTATTTTAATATTTTTGTCCAACTTTACGTATTTTTGTTATTTAAACTAAACAATATTTTTTGTTTTTGCCAACATAGAATCGTTAACACATTCATTGTGGTGTTCATTACATATTTTTTATGGTAATTATGGTAATAATATTGATTAAATCCCTATAACTGTGACGATCGTTTTGGATTATTTTGCTCGGCACAGTCTTAAAAAATACCTGATCGGTCAAATTATGGTCCCAGTTGGGCACCAATAAGAAAATATTCTTATTGGCGCCCAACTGGGACTGGGACAATGAAATGAGTTTACTAAATTACAGGTAAACTCATCCTACTACCTACTATCATACTTCACACTAATATTATAAAGGCGAAAGTCTGTGAGTGTGTTTGTATGTTTGTTACTTCTTCACGCTCCAACGGCTGGACGGATCTGGATGAAATTTGGCACAGGCATAAACTTTAGTCTGGAATAGCACACACGATACTTTTTATCCCGGGAATATGTTCCCTCGGGATAATTTTCGACTATCACACGGGCGAAGCCGCTGGCAGAAGCTAGTAATATTATAAATTCGAAAGTTTGTGTGTGTGTATGTTTGTTACTTCTTCCCGCTCAAATGGCTAAACGGATCTGGATGCAATTTGGCACAGAGATAGATTAAAGTCTGGAATAGCGCATAGGATACTTTTTATACTGGGAACATGTTTCCTCGGGATAGTTAACGACTTTCACGCAGGCGAAGCCGCTAGCAGAATCTAGTAAAAAATATCAAATCTGTCAAATTATGGTCCCAGTTGGGCGCCAATAAGAAAATATTCTTATTGGCGCCCAACTGGGACCGGGACAATAAAACAAGCTTACTAAATTACAGGGGGGTGACCATAAGCTCTTAGAGCGGTATCAATTTGATATCGAGTAAGTGACAGATGTATACACGTCAGATACATCTGTCCCTTATTCGATATCAAATTGATACCTCTCTAAGAGCTTATGGTCACCCCCCTGGTAATCTCATAATTATTAATTACTGATTTGTTAGCAAGCGTTACTGCTGAGAATAATGTGCTGAGTTCGATGCCCGGGTCGGGCAAAGGTTTATTTAGTTTTTCTATCTGGCATTTCTCAGTAGAAACCCGGAGTTTGGACTTGTACCCCGTCGATGGCAATAGACTCGACCCCTATTACATGGAACTTAAACATAACTAGCGATATGTGGATTTACTGTAGGTGCCCCTCTGCTCTACCCTTCGGGATATCCGGCGTGATGTTATATTATCTTATTCATGCGGTCAAAGCCGCAGGTAAAAGCCAGGTAAATAATAAAGTCGATACAAAATTACTAAAACCGACATTTCAAAAAAATCCATAGTTCATTTCGCCTTTTGTCTGCATTTTTTTTGAGTGGCGACTCGCAATTCAACAGTGTTGGTTAATGTTTAACCGGGCTATCCTGTGGAGACTGAACTAGAGCCTGCAGCCTAGGCAATGAAAATTAGAAACTAAGCGACCGCGCTGAGGGCACCCCCTGTGGGGTACGGACCTCGGCTCAGGGCGTCGCTGGGGGGATAGCAAGGCACCATTTAAAAGATTGAAACTCTATAAAGGTCTTTAGAGAACGAAACCATGGCGAGATCTAATTTGATGCCAGCGCCATCTAGGGAAACGAAGGACAACTTGGACAGCTATGGTTTGGACACACACACATTGTTAAACGAAGATAGAGAATGACAGAATTAAAATGCCAATTATTTTTTGGTAGTTCAATTTTATTTTCGTCAATTATTTTTGGCTCACGTAAGGAGCTCATGGCTAAATAATAACAGCCGCACGGGTCGATCATCAAGGTTAAGCAACGCTTGACGAGGTCGGTCTGTGGATGGGTGACCATTTTCAACATACCGAGTTTCCTCCGTGCCTCGGCAAGCACGTTAAGCCGTTGGTCCCGGCTGTCATTTGAAGATCTTTGACAGTCGTTACGGGTAGTCAGAAGCTTGAGATCTGACACCAGTCTTGCCAAGGGGTACCGTGTTACCCAGTTACTGGGTTGTGGAGGCCAGATAGGCAGTCGCTCCATGTAAAACAATGGTACTTAGCTGAATCCGGTAAGACTGGAAGCTGACCCCAATATAGTTGGGAAAAAGGCTAGGTGGATGATCTTTGGCTCACGTTGGGCGCTGATAGCAACAAGATATTTCTCAACCATCATTTTAAAATCACCACAATATGACATCATTAAATTTACGCCAATGATTACGAATCAAATGAAGTTTTAATAATATGTTTGCTTTAAATATTAAAATTAAATCTCGTTGATTACCTACTTTATTTAATAATTTAACACATAAGACTTTCATTATTTAGATATTAGTTGTTTTTAAAGTTTACGAATCAAGTAAGTTTCAATAAAATTATGCGTTATTTATTTAGGGCGTAATCGTTGGTTATTCCAATTTCTTTTTATTACTCAAATTTTGTAATTTCATACAAAATTTTATCGTTATTTAGGTATTAATAGGTATTCCGAAAGCTTACGAATTAAGTTAAGAAACAATTTTTATTTTTATTTCTCGTAATTGTCTAATGCCGCACTACTGTAGTATATTTGTGAAGTTGTGAAATTACCTAGTATTTAATTTTGTAAGAGATCAATACGTTAGAAGACAAAACATACTCTCTTCTTTTTCTTACTCGGGCAATTCATCAAACAAATTAATAACTATGGACCAACAAATTTATTCCAGCATGCGGCAAAACACAGAACGAACATGAAATGTACTGGATTTAACTCCTTCCTTTGACAAATAGCGCCATCATTCCAATCACACGAATCTTTGTCAGCATCCATACCTAAGTACAACTCTATCATATATCTCACAACACAAGACAAATTTATTGCTGCATGTGGCGGAATTGAGAACTAATACAATATGATAGCTTTTCGATATCATCCCTTAGCAAGTAACGCCACCACGAAACTTTTCGTCGGCCATATTGAGCCCTTGCATGCCCGCCAAATTGTCATAAGCAATTTTATTTTTAAATTGTTTTTTTTCCTTAAATGGGAAACGTTAGAGTAAATAATGCCTTGGAAGACACGTCGCTTAGGATTTCTCGGTGGTAAGGGCTTAATATTGATCGTCATTTAGGGCATGCGCAGTGTAGTTAGTTTTTTGCAAGTCTAGATTTTCTCAAGCTCTCTGCTTCAGTCCACCACCTGAGGCGAAGTATTGCGGCTGTCGGGTGGTGGACTCCGTGAATGCTGAGTTGGTCCTTTGAGCCGGACTTATGGCTCCAGGCTTCGGGCAGCCCTGGTTGAGGAAAACGGGTGAGTGTTTGATTAATGATATTTATTTTGTAAATTGTTTAAAGTAATGCTTCTCCATGTCAATCTTTTTTTGTATTTTTTTTTCTTCTTTCTTTAAGAACATTTTTTTATTTTAATGTAACGATTGATGAGAAAGAAAGGCTGTAATTTTCTTGCGGAAATTCAGGGGAAATCTTTTGTATGTGAAAGGCACATGTCCGATCAATATGGCGACGCTTGGGGGAGGCCAGCAGATAATTTATTTTTAATTTTGAAATATTAAGAGCTTAATTTCAATACGCAGTATCAGTACCCCAAAATCCATGTGCCTGTAATATAAATGTCTCATAAGTTTCGATCTTCTATTTCAGACATAATCCTAAAGGGCGAACTTCCAATCGGATTAGCATGCACACTAATGCACCGTGACATACTGATCCGGACGAGACTCCGCCCAATGGGACCCAGGTAAGCGCATGACAACTTTTTTTTTTTGAAATGGTCGTTCGCCCTTTCCTATCCGTCATATAGCTGCCATGATGGATTTTCTACGTGCGCTGTACCTACATAAGCCGTAGCTTAGAAAAAAATAAGATGGCGACAGGTGTTGTCGTAAGCTGCTGTCACCATTTTGTTTTTCTGGTGGGACTTATCCGGTTTGAACATATTTTCTATTGAAGCTATCGTTTAGCCACCATATTGGATTTTTTACTTGCGCCGTATACATGCGCCGTAGGTTAGACAAAGATGGCGGCGATCGGTGTCTTAAGCTTATCGTAGCCATTTTGTTATTCTGTGAGACTTATCCGGTTCAAATATAATATTTTCTATTACCATAGAGAGTCATAGAGTGTCATAGAGCCGCCATGTTGGATTTCTATCTGCGCTGTTTGATACGCCGTAGCTTAGAAAAAAGAAAATGGCTACAGGCGGTGTCGTAAGCCACTCGTCACGATTTTGTTTTTCTCTGAGACTTATCCAGTTCGAACATATTTTTTACTGAAGCTGTCATCGAGCGGCCATGTTAGATTTTCAACCTGCGCTGCTTGATGCGCCGTAGCTTAGAAAAATAAAGATGGGGCTGGGCTGGGCGGTATCTTGAGCCGCTCGGCGCCATTTTGTTTTTCTATGAGACTCCGTTTCGAACTTACTATCTATTGAAGCTGTCATAGAACCACCATGTTGGTTTTCTACGTGCGCCGTTCCGTTCATGCGCCTTAACTCAGACAAAGATGGCAGCGATCGGTGTCTTAAGCTGCTCATTGGCATTTTGTTTTACTGGAGACTTACTCGGTTCGAACCATAGATTTAGATTTTTTTTTGCTACGGTTCGAACATTATTTTCTGTTGACACTGTCATTTAGCAATGTTGGACGCTCATTTTAAAATGTAAAATAAAATCGTTCAAACAATAAAATAAATAAATACATTGAAATATTAAATCAATAAATAGGTAGGTACATTAAAACATAAAATTAAATAATTTTATCAAAAACTTAACATTAAATTACTTAAATTCATTAAAACATTTAATTGAATCTAATCATTAACAAAATAGTTTAGCCTGAATTCTCATATAGGTCTTTATTTCTGGGTATATTTCCAAATTACATTCAATTTGAACTTGTAGTTTAAGAACAAATTGCAAATCAAAGTTCCTCAATTTGTCACTGACTTACTTACAGATCATCAAAACGCCAAGATTCTTCTAGGTGACACACACGCTTCAAATTTTGAACACAATTTGTGTGCTTTTAAAGCAAGGAAAAACTAAAATATATCGCAATTTCAGTCCCGTTTTGTACATATATCTACCAAAATTACTTCTACTTATGTCATTTTTGAAACAAAAATAATCTTTGTCTTAATACTTCAAAATCATTAATGCCACGGTGTATCTGCCTGCGTCATATTCTTACAGAGATATTAATTCAATTTTTAATATAATTTTGTTTTACATTACAGGTTTACCTGATGGTCAAGTAGCGTCATCCACTCGTCTGCAAGAACATATACCACGGCCCGACAACAACCACCGGGTCAGGATCTTCCCAGATGGGTCTTCATCTAGGCAGGTCCTGACTTTTCGACGGAGGTTGCGGAACTTTGCCAACTAGCTCCGCATACCTATAAAATCCAACACAATTGTTTGATGGAGCTATATAAAACGTATCAGCTCACTATCAGACCAAAGTCATTCATCTTGCATCGGTAGACCTTCTGAATTCTAAAACTGAGCCTTAAAGATGGCTGGGGCAGTCTCCAGTCGCATAACAACGGTAACTGTAGAGATAACACGTTCCCATAATGTCCCTAACCCAGGACGTGTTGGCCAACTCAGCAAACACCGGGGTGTAAGTGGCTCTACCACCACCTTCAGGGTCAAAGTCAACCTCACCTGCTCGCGGTACACCCTGCCGAACCACCAACGAGGCTCTGACGAGGCACACTTGGGACAACAAGACAGCCTTAATAAAAAAGTGCGTTAGGATAACTGTATTTTTCTATTGCATGATGGCATCTGCTGTAACAAGGGTGTCCTTAGGTTTAGATATAATAATGATGATGATATAAGTGTAATTTATTATTAAGTTAGATTAAGATTAATTGCCTATCTCTGAAAGCATTGCGTAGTAATACAACTGTAAATATATTGGTTTGTTTTATTTTATTAAACCCAAACACAGTCGAATGTCGTACAACTTGTCATAAGATCAGGGGGGTGACCATAGGCTCTTAGAGCGGTATCAATTTGAGATCGAATAAGCACCCCCCTGGCATAAACATCCGTCCCTTATTCGATCTCCAATTAATACCGCTCTAAGAGCTTATGGTCACCTCACCCCCCTGGTCTGACGTTCTTCCATTTGCAATTAAGTAACTTAAGGTTGTCCTAGTCGATCATTCTTCCATACAAACGTAATCTAGCGATTATTCCACTGTTTGACTGTGTACGTTCAAAATAAAAAAAAAATATCAATTTGTCACGTCTTTATCTAGCCCTGTATGGAAACAAAAAAGTAAAAAAAAATATATTTGAAAGTTATGAGCGTCGAAAATTCTACATTTGAACACTAATTTTAACTCATCTTTGGGCGTAAATAAATACCATATGAAGAAGGAAAATTGCAAAACAGTCACCATACAGGGATAAATTAGTAATCCAACAATAAAAAAAAAAACAAAAAAAAAAAAATGTGTTTAGTTTATTATCTTAAATCCATACAATTAAGTTGCCGGGGCTTCCCAGAAAGTAATCCGAAGATACTTGTGATGGGATGAACCTCGCACTTCCTCGATTATTTAACAATTGATCGTTGTGCTAATTAGGTATAAGTTACACATTTTTATTAAATTAATGAAAAGAAAAATGAAAATAGTGCTTATGGCAGTGTGAGAAAGTAGAGTGTGTGTGTTGTGTGTACAAAAAATAAAATTTTCAATATTGCGCGTTTTTGCAACTTGGACATATTTTTTACAAAGAAAACAGCCTATACAGCCTATTCGATTTTTGACAAACGTTGGTGTGTAAATAATTAACTTAAAACTTTTTGTGAATAAACAAATCTAATTCTTTGATGTGTTTTTACTATTTCTCACAACTGTATTGAAAAACGTCGTGTGATACACGGGTGTGTAGGTTATTGCAAACGAGCTGTCATTAACAAGCCCGAGCCGAAGGCGATGGTTTTTAATGACACGACTTTCCACCCTTGTATCACAATGTACTATTATTTTGAACAGATACATTTAGTTGTTTATTCATGATATTTAGACTGCCAAAGGTCTGTTTATAAAATTTCGCGCGCTCGGTTTCGTCCTAAATCATTATGCATTTCGCTACAAATTTGCAAAAGTGTGTATTCGTACGCGAACTAGCTTTTTACTTCTCACCACAGCATCTATCTCCTTCGCACGTGTTGTCGGTCGGCATGAATTTTAACCCCGCGCACAAAATACTTGGTGCCGTCGACTAGGACAACCTTAATGTCTTTCATGCCCAGGGGGGTGACCATAAGTTCTTAGAGCGGTATCAATTTGAGATCGAATAAGGGACAGATGTATCTGACGTGTATACATCTGTCACTTACTCTCAAATTTATACCGCTCTAAGAGCTTATGGTCACCCCCCTGAACTAAGAAAACTAAATAATTTTATATCCATTCCTTGAGACCAGTTTCTGATTAGAGAAATTGAGTTTAAGCACGTCTCAAGACAGGTGCTCAGGCTAGAGTTAAACAAATACTTAACTTCAAATGCTTAATTAAGATTGGGCTGGGGTTCAGGGATAATTTCAGGGTTTAGGATTAATTAATCACTCTTTATCACTCAAACACTTCATAAACAATTTTCTTACTTCGTACTATTTTTGCTTTGATCACTTCGTATCGCTTCAAAATCGAAACTGTGTCATGACGAAGACGACCGCCCTTTATATAGCACAGAAGATCAAGATGTTTCTGGAACGTTCCATACTGTTCTAGTTATGACGATAACCTTCCAGAATTATCGGCTAAAGACAGACAACGGAGGAGAACTTAACAGATAATTCTCGTCGTGACCAGAACTTTCCAGAACGTTCGGCTGAGAAGGACTTTGGCTACACAAACATTCGAGAAATTACTTCCGCTATTCGATACGAGATGGCGATACTTGCTACTACTAATTCTTCCTAATCTTGTAACAATGTTAAAATCGCCTTAGTATTGATACTTACCCAATACAATACATCACGGGTATACTTTTTGCCATAAAGGAGTAAATCA
Organism: Orthosia incerta; assembly: GCA_948252205.1. NCBI lineage: Eukaryota > Metazoa > Arthropoda > Insecta > Lepidoptera > Noctuidae > Orthosia > Orthosia incerta. The sequence goes on along the minus strand of OX411769.1, from coordinate 15,667,801 downwards.
ATAATTTTGTCTACCTTTCTTAGTCGAAGTTGTTCGTAGTCTTAAGGGTACACTAGTCGACGGCACGAACTATTTTGTGCGGGGGGTTAAAATGCATTTTATATCAACCGACAAAACGTGCGGAAGAGATAGAAAAACGATTAAATCTATCTGTTCAAAATAAAATTATATGCATTGTTGAACTACTAATCTATCCCTTTATGGAGGCCGTTTTGCAATTTTCCGTCTTCATATGGTATTTATTTGCGCCAAAAAATGCGTTAAAATTAGTGTCGAAATGTGGAACTTTCGACGCTCATAACTTTCAAACATTATCTTTTTTTACTTTTTCGCTTCCATACAGGGCTAGATAATGATGAGACAAATTGATGTCACTTTTTATTTTGAACGTACTTCGTCAAACAGTGGAATAAACCCTAGACTACGTTTGTATGGAAATATTTTCAACTAGTGTAACATTAGGATCTTAACAAGGGGTTATTGTATACCACAGTAACTAGGTTGTACAGAACATATAGGCAATCGCTTCATATAAAATACGGATATTAACAGGTTGAATTCCTTAATTACCGAAATAATGTGAGGATCCATGTATCGGGCACTCAAAGAGTTAATCTTCTTCCGTTTAGAATGGATTATTTAATCATCATCACATTAGCCGAAAGACGTCCGCTGCTGGACATAGGCCTCCCCCAAGCGTCGCCACATTGACCGGTCCCGTGCGCCCCGCAATCAGCGGATCCCCGCAACCTTCACCAGGTCATCGGTCCACCTGGTGGGAGGCCTTCCAACGCAACGTCTTCCGGTTCGCGGTCGCCACTCCAGAACCTTTCTGCCCCATCGGCCATCCATTCTGCGAGCAATGTGCCCTGCCCACTGCCACTTAAGTTTGGCAATTCTTTGGGCTATGTCGGTAACCCTGGTTCTCTTGCGGATCTCTAAATTTCTGATTCGATCACGCAAGGAAACTCCGAGCATAGCCCTCTCCATTGCCCTTTGAGCCCTTTAAGCTTTCTGATGAGGCCCATTGTAAGCGACCACGTCTCAGAGCCATATGTCATCACTGGCAACACACACTGGTCATAGACTTTCGTCTTAAGACACTGTGGTAAGTTGGACGAGAAGATACCGCGCAACTTCCCGAACGCTGCCCAGCCGAGTCGGATTCGACGGTTGACCTCTTTCTCGAAGTTGGCCCTACCCAACTGGATCGTTTGTCCCAGGAAGACATAGTCGTCCACAACTTCGAGTGTAGAGTCTCCGAACTTGATAGGAGTGGGTGTAACATGGCCATTCAACATCACCTTGGTTTGGTCCATGTTCATTCTAAGACACACTCTTTCGGAAGCTCTACTGAGGTCATCGAGCATTGTACTGAGGTTCTCCATGGTCTCAGCCATAACCACTATATCGTCGGCAAACCGAAGACTCGCCATTGACGTTGATGCATAGCCCTCTCCAGTCCAGAACTTTGAAGACATCCTCCAGTGCAGCGGTAAACGGCTTCGGAGATATGACGTCTCCCTGTCTCACACCACAAATTTAATCATCACAGAATGCAAATATCATCAAGAGTTTATAATAAGCAAAAAATTAATACTAGAAAATCTGTGTTTATAACTATTAGACAAATTACCATTTATGAGATACACGGTACTTGCCTCCTAAAAAATTAAAACCATTTTCGGTCTCGGCGTCCTACTAGGAAACACGTAATTAGGTATATAATTTCTTTTTACTCTCGATATTTATTAACATATACAATTGATTATTCTAAAAAAAACAAACCTATATACAAATAGAAAATGGGAGACGGAAAAGAGCTCATTGTGCATCAAAAAATTCGTCCACATCGATGTCAAGGGGAAAAGTGCCCAGAACGCTGGCAGCATTGCCGCGTTGGATGGCAATGCTGATTCTCTGGCCGAAGAAAAGGCCAGCCCTCTGGTCACGTGAAGAGTCGACGAGCTTTGTGCTAATTTCTCGAAAAAGTCGATGCGCACTCGGACCCCATGGACCTAAAGTTTCAACCCCAACCGGCTCAAACATATAACTTCCAATAAGGTTGTTATATTTGCGCCGTTTGAGGTTTTCTGCACCAGCAGCAGCCGCCCCAGCACAGCCCGCCGTGCTAAGAAGATAGGATGGCGCAAGGGTTTCGACACATGTTGCATCCCACACCAAAGGCCTACCCACCTTCCAAGGCATTATGGTCAACCCGTCTGGTCTCTTCCCATCGTCGCGAGCCATTGGGTTCTAAAACAGCTGGCACCCCGGCGGTGACAAGAGCCCGACGTATTCCGGCCAGCGCTCCTACTGCAGGATAGGCCATGGTGACCGAGGCTGTCGACTGCTTCACCACATTGACAACGATGTGGAGCTCCCAAACGCAGACATAGCGATCCGGAAGGTGTTGTCACTCAACATAGTACCTATGTTGAGTGACGGTAGTGCCTGTAGCCAGAGGCCCGACTCCCACTGTCCCACAGCCAGCAGGCGGGAACGCTCAGCAGTATTGGTGGACGTATTTATAAGTTTATTCCGTACCAATCTGCAGAGCGGCTCATCCCACTGTCTCTGGGAAGATGGGTTCTCGGGCAACGCCGTATTCGGGCAAGCCACTTTCCAGGCGCACACTGTGTCGGTCGAGCACGGCATTTCAAAGTCAACCAGAGAAAGGGATAATATTTTTGTGGTTAACGTTTCAGTGCTGTGGACCGAAGACAGGAACGCCGGTAGGCTTATACTAGAAATTTTGCGGATGCCGAGCCCGCCAAAGCGAATGGGTAGTGTAGCTTGCATCCAGGCTCGATCATCCAAGGCCACATTTAAGATGGATGTCAGAGTGCATCGAATAATTTCGTCAATTTTTTCCAAGAGATGTGGCTGCTTCCATAAAGGGGAAGAGCGGAGAAAATACATAAAAATTTGGTCCAAAACAACAATACCGAATAAGAGTAAAAGCCGAATGAAGGTTAATTTTGGAGAGTCTATCCGAAATATAATTAAAATGGTTAATTTTGCCATCAATGAATGAAAAAAAACTGTCTTCCAAAATTGGGGAAGCTATGAGGTGCAGTGAACTTTTATCTAAAATTTTGATCTCTGGGAAATAATTAAATGTATATGAAACGTAGCTCTCCCGTGTATAATATTCCTCCTCAGTACGCTCATCATTCATTATCTAGCCTACTAATGTTCCCACTGTTGGGACACAGGCCTCCTCTCTGTGAGAGAGGGAACGGGCCTTAAGGCCGTACCCTGACCGAAAAATCGGCTTGAGATATGAGCATTTCTATTGGCCTAGCGGCACTGGTGGTGCATGAATTACAGTAGTGAATACGCCCAGATTTTAGAATAAAATCTTTATAAAATCGAATAAAGGTCATTTGAAAAAAATTAAACTTACAAAATGTTCGTTATCAAATTGTCTATCTATTAGTGTTAGTATAAAAAATAATTAATGAACACTTTACGAGGAGATGCATGCTATCAATATAGTACATTGTGATACAAGGGTGGAAAGTAGGTTATTGCAAACGAGCTGTCATTAACAAGCCCGAGCCGAAGGCGAGGGTTTTTAATGACACGAGTTTTTAAAATATTTTTCAATACAGTTGTTAAACATTAGTAGCAAGGAGTTTTCAAACATAGAATAAAATGGGATAGATTTTCTACGAGGAAAAATGAATGATTCCGTACGTTTTAGCATTGAATTCTCAAAAGTCTTTTAAATGGTTGTTTAATATATTTTATTACCAGTTTTAATTTAATTATTTTCACATCAACATTTGTCAAAAATCGAATAGGCTGTATAGGCTGTTTTCGTTGAAAAATAAAAAATATGTCCAGTTGCAAAAACGCGCCATTAGTCAATTTAAAAAAGTTTAGTAGCAAGGAGTTTTCATACATAGAATAAAATGGGATACGATTTTATACGAGGAAAAATTAATGATTCCGTACGTTTTAGCATTGAATACTCATATTTTTTTTAATAGTTGTCTAATATATTTAATTACCAGTTTTAAGTTAATTATTTTCACATCAACGTTTGTCAAAAATCGAATAGGCTGTATAGGCTGTTTTCTTTGTAAAAAAATATGTCCAGGTGCAAAAACGCGCCATATTGAAAATTTTATTTTTTGTGAATAAACAAATCTAATTCTTTAATTTGTTTTTACTGTTTCTCACAACTGTATTGAAAAACATCGTGTGATACACGGGTGTGTAGGTTATTGCAAACGAGCTGTCATTAACAAGCCCGAGCCGAAGGCGAGGGTTTTTAATGACACTAGTTTAGTAACTTACTTTCCACCCTTGTATCACAATGCACTATTACATTTTTATGGTTTTGTTGGAAGGAGATTAGTGAAACATATACCTCTTTAAAAAAAAAGTTTTAGAATCAACATTAATTGATATTTCTTTTTAAATAAAGAGTAGATAGCTCTTAAAAACTGCACAAAAACGACTAGCGCGGCGTTTTGCTCGGGGAGGCGTCTTAATCCACCACGCGGGCCCAGTGCGGGCTGGTGGATGTCACATCTCTTCGAATTTTTGGTACGGTCAGTACGCTCATGGCAATAGAATCACATTGCAGATGACCCAATCCTCTCGGTTTGCGGCCACCTACGATTTTTATTCTATGCTTTTTAGCTTTCTGGCTAAATGGGTTATTTTTATTTTTTTATTTGTAATGTGTTTGCTCTTGCACTTTGGTGGACTTAGTGAACACCTCTGAAGCTACAATTGGCGTGGCTGCCTACTGGTCCAAAAATATCTGAAGAGTTTTTCATCAACTCGATCGAAAAAAAAAAACAATAACAATGCAAAAGACTAATTTCTGTAAGTTGAGGAGAATCTGCGAGTACAGGCTGTTCCTTTTAGTTTTTGACTTATACCTGATAGTTAGGAGTGAATCTTCAGCAAATACATTTAAATAGAAACGGCCTTCCGATAATCAGCATATACGCATTCACCGAAAAGAAACATTGGACTCACGACCGCTCCCGAAGAAAGCTGACCATGTGGCGAGTTCGCTTCGGTCTAGTGTGAACTTTGTGTAACCAAATTGTGGCGTCGTCGTTGAATGAATCTTCTATACATCTTTCTGTTGAGTGACATAAACATTTATTGCAAAACTACATCGTATACCTCAAATCTAAGTATCGACCGTTATTCTGTGACCTGCGCAGTGAGCTAGTCTCTTTCTAGACTAGATTTGCTTTGTGCAATGCCGCATTGCTTCACTGCAGTGCGTTTAACACGGCCGAAATAACTGTGCAACTGCGACCCCAGTCCCGCCTACCTGCCAGGCACCCCGCGTTCGCCGCGTGCGCCAATGGCGAGAGTCAAACGCCAGAGTGAAATGACAATGTCAGATGCATATTTATTTTGACCGTGTTGCATGGTTTGTGACTTGCGCAGTGCAGCTAGCCTTTTTAGACTAGACTGCCTTTATGCAATGCCGCAGTGCGTCACTCGTCGTCTCCGGTGCATGACGAGTTGGTGTTCCGAGCTGCCACTGGGGCTCAGCGAGAGCCCTACCGTGTTTTCAAGAATGATGAAGGTACGTAAATGTTTCATTATTGTTTGTATGACTAAATTCATCAATTATATAATGTTTTGTTAATTAAACTTATGGAGTTTCAAATAGACGACAAGTATGCATTTTTTTAGCAAAGTGTACATTTTGATATTCAAAAGTGTCGTTTAGGGGCCTAGTTGAAAAAAATGATCTGACTTTGACTTTGAACGCAGTAACGTTAACACTATTGTTAAACTAATAACTATTTACTAACTTAAGGTTACACTAGTCGAAAATTCTTCTATACAAACGTAGTCTAGGGATTATTCCACTGTTTGGCGATGTACGTTCAAAATAAAAAGTGATATCAATTTGTCTCATCATTATCTAGCCCTGTATGGAAGCAAATAAACTAAATATACCGTTGTGATTTTCAGGTCCTGATGAATGAGCATCCTAAATCTATCATCACTGATGGCAACCATAGCTTCAATGCTTCCATCAGCTATGCATGTCCAGATGGTCCTTCGAGTCCGGTGCATCCCTGAACAAAAAATTAAGGTATTTTTTCACTTGTTTTAGTCAGTAAAAGTCTGACACGCCCTTCCGCTTCACCCGAAGCGAGAGTAGTCATTGGATGATTACCCACCCAAAAAAAAAAACGTAAACTTTCTAATTAATTTTGAGGGTCATTATTTAACACCTTAGACATATCTTAAGATCTAGGTGTACTGGCGTTGGTACTTAGAGAGGTGGCTGGGACATGATGGATGCAGATGGCTTGGGACCAGTTGTCGCGGCGTATATTGGGAGAGACCTAAGTCCAGCAGTGATATCTTCAAATAACAGTTTCAAATAAAACATATTTTATTTCACATTAACCTATATGTATAATATAAATTTAGAATTTATAATGCGTCAGATTCGCTCGACGACTTTGACGCGTCTTATTCTTTTCGTGTCTTATTCATCAATCAATCTCATCAATATTTCCAAGTCAAGAAACGCTACCGATTGTCTTTTAACAATAAAACATCGGTTTCTATAATGTTTTCATATTACATTAGATAAGATAAGATATTTATTTTTGTAAAAACATGAGTATACAATAGAATTGCATGGTCTTAAAATAACAAAATAACATTGCTACCAAATAGTGTAAATAATCTACAGTGTAGTGAATTTAGAAATCATATTTTCTCCATATTAAAAACTTTTTCTAAACAAGCTTTATAGCTTACTGTGCATTAATTGTCATCCAAACCAAACTTGTATGCAAAATTTCAACTTAATAGGTTGAGGATAACTGCTTTAAAATTCAAAGCTTGTATGTATTCTGTGCACGGTAGCATTGATCAATGATAGATTTTTAGTTTTGGTCCCAGACAGACTTAATTATTCAGCGGTGCAGCAATCTTTATCCAAGTCGAGGTACTCCTATTCAACAATTAATCATACCATTCTCTTACTTCCCAGGTTCCTGTTTCACAAGCAGGATCTCTGACACTGATCAAAGCTAACTTCCAGCCATGACTCCGCTTGAGCGCCCACCGATGGGGTGTAAGTGGCTCTACCACCACCTTCAGAGCCAAAGTCAGCCTCACCTGCCCACGGTACACCCTGCCGAACTTACCAACGAGGCTCTGACGAAGGGTCTCCTTACAAGTTGAGGAGACCATTAGTATAATATATTTATTACATCCATATTATGTTATAAATATGAATAACATTCTTCTTAAATTTCTTATAGAAATAAGTTAGGATAAGTTTTTATACGAGTTTAAATATAAGTTAGTTGTAAGGAATTGTTCTTTTATTGTAAAAAAACCCCTTATCATCCTATATTTCAAAGTCCACAGAAAAAGTGAGAAACGAGGAAGGTTTTTGTGTATAATTTTAATAATTAATTGCCACGGGCGAAGCTGGGGCGGGTCGCTTGTAAACATTAAACAGACATGCGTTTGCAATAATCCCGAGAGATTTGCCGTTGTTTATTGAAGAGTTCTGTTGTTATCTCCGAAGTTCTTCATCAGATCTTCACCAAATTTGACCAGATGAGAAGGAACAGTTATCCAAATGAAAATAGAATCATCAAAATCGGTTCATCGTAAAACGTTGTGAGGTGACACACTTAAAAAAGAAAATACAGTCGAATTGAGAACCTCCACTTTTTTGAAATCGGTTTAAAATATAAAAAATAATTGGTTCTACTTTTTTAATGGGACAATCCCACCGCACTATTCCCAAACCACTGCAACTCCTGACAGCCAGAATCAACAGTAGCGACCTCCAGAAAAGCGCCGAAGCAATGAAGCTCGAAGAAGTCCCGGAGAATTAATTTAACTGTCTTCGATCCCGCAACGAAATTAATCAGAAAAGAATAATGAAGGATATGTTCCCTTGGGATAGTTTTCGACATTCACGCAAGCGAAGCCGCTGGCAGAAACTAGTTTGATTATATTTCAGTTTTCATGAATATCTACCACTAGCGGTATCTAACGGCAGTCAAACGTGTTTTTTTCCGTGGTCAAGCAGTATAGTCCTTATGAAAAAGTTACGAAGTGTGGACGTTAGATGGCGCTGTGTTGTTATTGTCTAACTAAACAATAAAAGTTATATAAGAAAACTTTTATAAAAATCATGGACAGATGTTTGTATGTTAGAATAGTAATTTTATATTGCTTAAAAAAATAGACTTGGTACCTAATTCCGTGGCATTTTTGAAGATAAAAAGCTATAAATATAAAACTGCATAGCCCCACCCTCAACCCTCGCACCCAGTTACTAACTGTGACCTGCGCAGTGCACATAGCCTTTTTCTAGACTAGACTTGCTTTGTGCAATGCCGCAGTGCGTCACCCGCTGCCTACCGTGCATGGCGTGGTGATTCGAGCTGCCACCGGGGCTCCGGGCTCTGGAGCCCTACTTCAAACCTTCAGGATTAAGATCAAGGTAAATATTTAGAATGTTTTAAGAAATAAAATATTTCGCCCGACCAAATTTCCGGTTGCCAGTCGCTACTGAGGTTAGCCAAGTACGCAGAAGAAATTATTTGAAAAAACGAAGCTCTGATGATTTCAGATTTGGAACGAAAACCTTTTGTAGAGTCGACCAATCAGCGCTGTGCCCATGTGTCGTCTATCGGCACACTTCCTCTCATAGAGAGGCGGCCTTTACAATTTTACGATGTGTCGGATTACGTCAAATTGTTTGCAAAGACACTAATTCATTTGAATGGTGATTTCAGATCGATGGAGGGACAAGCAGCCTTATCGTCCAATCCCTGCTAGCAGCTATGACTTCTGTGATGGAGTTGGTCCTTCAAGCTGCTTCTGATCCAGCAGCCCTACAGTACTGCGGATCCCTGACATAAAAAATAAAGTAGGTGTTCCAGTATTTAGTTACAAATCTCTCACCCGAACATAGCTTCCTTCCTAGCCTTCATAGTCTTTAGAAACACTCACGGACAAACACACAACAACCATAGTTGGCTGATGCAAGAAAAACCTGCGCAGAGCGTTTACGTACTGCGTCCAATCTGAATAGTATTTTTTTCTGAAGTTCGTATCTAGGAACCAGACTATGTTTGGCCATTAACCGGCTACTGATCCAGATTCCGGGATATCACAGAGCAATTCCTGTTTTATACACTGCTAAGGCATACTTGCTCCAGAGCACCGCAATCCTTTGTTCTAGATATGGTTTCTGAATACTCTGCTCGACCTGAAGATAAAATAAAATTTTCCTTGTCATCATTTTAACCATTATGTTTTGTTCCTTTCAGGTTCCCGTTTGACAAGTGGTATCCCAACAATGTCGCACACATCCGACTTGGTCCTACACCGATGGGGTGTAAGTGGCTCTACCACCACCTTAAGAGCCAAAGTCAACCTCACCTGCCCGCGGTACACCCTGCCGAACTTACCAAAGAGGCTCTGGCGAACTTCTGGTCTCATCGTAGATGCAGACGTGGAACCTACATACGAGGTCCAAAAGTTAGCGGACAATTTTGCTCGACGACGCGTATTCTAAGGAAAATATTCCGCGATTTTTTGGAGCTCCGTATGTGGAGTGTCTATAACATAATTCTACTGTTGTGTAAATAGGTAAGATTTTATAAGTATTTTAAAAAAAAATAACAACATTGAGATTTTAATATGTAGTGATTATTATAAGATTACAACATCAAGATTTGTCAAGAATTATGTACTTATACTATAAGTAGCTTCTAAATAAACTAGTTCTAAGCTTAGGTTAAGGAATTTGTTGTTTTATTAAAAAAACCTTATTATCCTGTGACATCACATTTCAGCAGAAAGACTCGCACCCTCCTTCCTATTCAGCAGCCTAATTGCGTAAGTGAATTCTGCAAAGCAAACAAGTCAATTCTTTCCCAAAAACGACTTTACGTATTAATATGCAATACGTAAAGTCGTTTTTGTGAAGGAATCGACTATAATTGTTGTTTTATTAAAAAACCTTATCATCCTGTGACATCACATTTCAGCAGAAAGACTCGCACCCTCCTTCCTATCCAGTTCCGTCTTTATCATAGGGGTACAAGGGGCAAATTCCCTGGACCCCGGTTCATTGAGGGACCACCGAATTTCATTAGATTAAAAAAAAAGCTAAGTATGTGAAGTACAGGCTAAATACAGTCTGATTCACGTAAATCTCCTTTTACGCCAATGGAAATAGCTAGAGGAAAAGCGTAGCCTTACGAGAGAAATTGGCAACAGACACATCTCCCAGCCGACAAGACTAGAATTAACTGCGCAGCAAGAGAAAGGAAACGAATGCTCAATGCGTCCTCTAATCTAAGACTTAGAATTACATTAGAGCGGATAATTGAGAAATATAGTAGTTTTTGCAACAGTCCTATAGTAGGGGTTATTAAAACACGTGCGTAGGTTTATCACACGAGGCGAAGTCGAATGTGATAATAATAACACGCGAGTGTTTTAATACCTAATTATATGCCGTTGCATACACTATTTTATAGGTATTCACTCATAAAGTTGAAATAAAATTAAAGTGGAAATGGATAATATGTGGTATGGCGGGCAATTTAGATTCTCATTGCGCATGACTGCGCAGCACGCGCATCCATAGACAATGACACTACTTTTCTACATTAAGGCAATGAGCCATAGCGATAACTTTTACCATAGCCAAGTGTGCCATAAAAATTAAAAAGTTATTTTATGATGCAGTTGTTTGAAAATCGAAGGAAAATGTTGCACTGTAATGGTTATTTTTTTAAAATTTTACCTATCTACGAATATAAAGTACGTGTTTACACAATGTTTTTTACCACTAGCGGTATATAACGGCAGTCAAACGTGTTTTTTTTCCGTGGTCAAGCAGTATAGTCCTTATGAAAAAGTTACGAAGTTTGGACGTTAGATGGCGCTGTGTTGTTATTGTCTAACTAAATAATAAAAGTTATATAAGAAAACATTTATAAAAATCATGGACATATGTTTGTATGTGAGAATAGTAATTTTGTATTGCTTAAAAAAATAGAGTTGGTACCTAATGCCTTGGCATTTTTGAAGATAAAAAAGCTATAAATATAAAACTGCATAGCCCCACCCTCAACCCTCGCACCCAGTTACTAACTGTGACCTGCGCAGTGCACATAGCCTTTTTCTAGACTAGACTTGCTTTGTGCAATGCCGCAGTGCGTCACCCGCTGCCTACCGTGCATGGCGTGGTGATTCGAGCTGCCACCGGGGCTCCGGGCTCTGGAGTCCTACTTCAAACCTTCAGGATTAAGATCAAGGTAAATATTTAGAATGTTTTAAGAAATAAAATATTTCGCCCGACCAAATTTCCGGTTGCCAGTCGCTACTGAGGTTAGCCAAGTACGCAGAAGAAATTATTTGCAAAAACGAAGCTCTGATGATTTCAGATTTGGAACGAAACCCTTTTGTAGAGTCGACCAATCAGCGCTGTGCCCGTGTGTCGTCTATCGGCACACTTCTTCTCATAGAGAGGCGGCCTTTATAATTTACGATGTGTCGGATTACGTCAAATTGTTTGCAAAGACACTAATTCATTTGAATGGTGATTTCAGATCGATGGAGAGACAAGCAGCCTTATCGTCCAATCCCTGCTAGCAGCTATGACTTCAGCGATGGAGTTGGTCCTTCAAGCTGCTTCTGGTCCAGCAGTCCTACAGTACTGCGGATCCCTGAGATAAAAAATAAAGTAGGTGTTCCAGTATTTACTTACATATCTCTCACCCGAACATAGCTTCCTTCCTAGCCTTCATAGTCTTTAGAAACACTCACGGTCACAGGTTGGCTGATGCAAGAAAAACCTGCGCAGAGCGTTTACGTACTGCGTCCAATCTGAATAGTATTTTTTTCTGAATTCGGACGGACGAAGTTCGTATCTAGGAACCAGACTATGTTTGGCCATTAACCGGCTACTGATCCAGATTCCGGGATATCACAGAGCAATTCCTGTTTTATACACTGCTAAGGCATACTTGCTCCAGAGCACCGCAATCCTTTGTTCTATATGGTTTCTGAATACTCTGCTCGACCTGAAGATAAAATAAAATTTTCCTTGTCATCATTTTAACCATTATGTTTTGTTCCTTTCAGGTTCCTGTTTGACAAGTGGTATCCCAACAATGTCGCACACATCCGACTTGGTCCTACACTGACGGGGTGTAAGTGGCTCTACCACCACCTTAAGAGCCAAAGTCAACCTCACCTGCCTGCGGTACACCCTGCCGAACTTACCAACGAGGCTCTGGCGAACTTCTGGTCTCATCGTAGATGCAGACGTGGAACCTACATACGAGGTCCAAAAGTTCGCGGAAAATTTTGCTCGAAAAGACGCGTATTCTTAGGAAAATATTCCGCGATTTTTTGGAGCTCCGTATGTGGAGTGTCTATAACATAATTCTACTGTTGTGTAAATAGGTAAGATTTTATAAGTATTTTAAAAAAAATAACAACATTGAGATTTTAATATGTAGTGATTATTATAAGATTACAACATCAAGATTTGTCAAGAATTATGTACTTATACTATAAGTAGCTTCTTAATAAACTAGTTCTAAGCTTAGGTTAAGGAATTTGTTGTTTTATTAAAAAACCTCATCATCCTGTGACATCATATTTCAGCAGAAAGACTCGCACCCTACTCCCTATCCAGTAGCCTAATTGCGTAAGTGAATTCTGCAAAGCAAACAAAGCGAATCTTTCCCAAAAACGACTTTACGTATTAATATGCAATACGTAAAGTCGTTTTTGGGAAGGAATCGACTTGTTTGCTTTGCAGAATTCACATACGTAATTAGGCTGCAGTACCGTCTTTATCATAGAGGTACAAGGGGCAAATTCCCTGGACCACGGTTCATTGAGGGACCCCCGAATTTCATTAGATTAAAAAAAAAACTAAGTATGTGAAGTACAGGCTAAATACAGTCTGATTCACGTAAATCTCCTTTTACGCCAATGGAAATAGCTAGAGGAAAAGCGTAGCCTTACGAGAGAAATTGGCAACAGACACATCTCCCAGCCGACAAGACTAGAATTAACTGCGCAGCAAGAGAAAGGAAACGAATGCTCAATGCGTCCTCTAATCTAAGACTTAGAATTACATTAGAGCGGATAATTGAGAAATATAGTAGTTTATGCAACAGTCCTATAGTAGGGGTTATTAAAACACGTGCGTAGGTTTATCACACGAGGCGAAGTCGAATGTGATAATAATAACACGCGAGTGTTTTAATACCTAATTATATGCCGTTGCATACACTATTTTATAGGTATTCACTCATAAAGTTGAAATAAAATTAAAGTGGAAATGGATAATATGTGGTATGGCGGGCAATTTATATTCTCATTGCGCATGACTGCGCAGCGCGCGCATCCATAGACAATGACACTACTTTTCTACATTAAGGCAATGAGCCATAGCGATAACTTTTACCATAGCCAAGTGTGCTATAAAAGTTAAAAAGCTATTTTATGATTCAGTTGTTTGAAAATCGAAGGAAAATGTTGCACTGTAATGGTTTTTTTTTAAATTTTACCTATCTACGAATATAAAGTACGTGTTTACACAATGTTTTTTGAGATTTCATGAATATCTACCACTAGCGGTATCTAACGGCAGTCAAACAAGCAGTATAGTCCTTATGAAATAGTTACGAAGTGTGGACGTTAGGTGGCGCTGTGTTGTTATTGTCTAACTAAATAATAAAAGTTATATAAGATTTTTTTTATTAAAATCATGGACAGATGTTTGTATTTTACAAATATATTTTTTTATTGCGTAAAAAAATTGGAGTTGGTACCTAATTTCGTGGCATTTTTGAAAATAAAAAAGCTATAAATATAAAACTGCATAGCCCCACCCTCAACCCTCACACCCAGTTACTAACTGTGACCTGCGCAGTGCACATAGTCTTTTTCTAGACTAGACTTGCTTTGTGCAATGCCGCAGTGCGTCACCCGCTGCCTACCGTGCATGGCGTGGTGATTCGAGCTGCCACCGGGGCTCCGGGCTCTGGAGTCCTACTTCAAACCTTCAGGATTAAGATCAAGGTAAATATTTAGAATGTTTTAAGAAATGAAATATTTCGCCCGACCAAATTTCCGGTTGCCAGTCGCTACTGAGGTTAGCCAAGTACGCAGAAGAAATTATTTGCAAAAACGAAGCTCTGATGATTTCAGATTTGGAACGAAAACCTTTTGTAGAGTCGACCAATCAGCGCTGTGCCCATGTGTAGTATATCGGCACACTTCCTCTCATAAAGAGGCGGCCTTTATAATTTTACAATGTGTCGGATTACGTCAAATTGTTTGCAAAGACACTAATTCATTTGAATGGTGATTTCAGATCGATGGAGAGACAAGCAGCCTTATCGTCCAATCCCTGCTAGCAGCTATGACTTCAGTGATGGAGTTGGTCCTTCAAGCTGCTTCTGGTCCAGCAGCCCTACAGAACTGCGGATCCCTGAGATAAAAAATAAAGTAGGTGTTCCAGTATTTACTAACAAATCTCTCACCCGAACATAGCTTCCTTCCTAGCCTTCATAGTCTTTAGAAACACTCACGGACAAACACACAACAACCATAGTTGGCTGATGCAATAAAAACCTGCGCAGAGCGTTTACGTACTGCGTCCAATCTGAATAGTATTTTTTTCTGAATTCGGACGGACGAAGTTCGTATCTAGGAACCAGACTATGTTTGGCCATTAAACGGCTACAGATGCAGATTCCGAGCTGTCACAGAGCAATGGGGATGTGAACGCAAAGCTAAGCGCAGATGTCGCTGGCGGCGCAATGGCAGCTGTCAAATAATTTTTGCTTTGTTTACATCACACGTTTTTTTTTGTGTTTAAACCGGTCTACCATCGTTATTGTTGTCCCTGATAGCTTAAGGAATTGAAAGACGAACTAAAGAAATGAGGAGCAAGGATGACTGGAAAGAAAACAGATCTTATTGAGAGGCAGACTTTAATATAATATAATATTTTTAATCGGTGATATATTCTAGATTTGGCGATTTTTTTAGTTGTAACGAGTTATTTCTTACTTAACTCATGGTAGGAAAATTTACAAAAAATTACAGAACATTACTTTCATGTGTTGGTATTCTTTACGTTTAAGGTTAGAAGTTTTATTTAATTTTCGGCAATCAAAGCCCTCAAGCTTCTGAAGGCCAAGCAATTGACATTCCTACTGTAGAACTTTATCAATACGTTAATAGCTCCACTACTTCGCCGAAGATTACCAAGCAACATAATCGGAGTTACTTTGACAGGTACATAACATAACCTATAAATATGTATAGCCTTTTCCCAGTTTGTTTTAGCGTTGTATCTTTGGGCAACAAATGAACACCGGGGTTAATGCATCCTGGTACAGCACACAGAGGCATATTTCGAGAAAATTTAAATTTACTGATTGATAGGGTACAAAATGTATGGATTTGACAGCTTTCAATAGCCATAACGACGATGCGCCACCTATCGTGAAAAATTGGCAGTTCACATCCCCATTCCTGTTTTATACACTGCTAAGGCAGACTTGCTTCAGAGCACTGCAATCATTTGTATTATATGGTTTCTGAATGCTCTGCTCGACCTGAGGATAAAATATAATTTTCCTTCTAATAAGTTTAACCATTATGTTCTGTTCCTTTCAGGTTCCCGTTTGACAAGTGGTATCCCAACAATGTCACACACATCCGACTTGGTCCTACACCGATGGGGTGTAAGTGGCTCTTCCACAACCTTAAGAGCCAAAGTCAACCTCACCTGCCCGCGGTACACCCTGCCGAACTTACCAAAGAGGCTCTGGCGAACTTCTGGTCTCATCGTAGATGCAGACGTGGAACCTACATACGAGGTCCAAAAGTTCGCGGAAAATTTTGCTCGAAAAGACGCGTATTCTTAGGAAAATATTCCACGATTTTTTGGAGCTCCGTATGTGGAGTGTCTATAACATAATAAATTCTACTGTTGTGTAAATAGGTAAGATTTTATAAGTCTTTTTAAAAAAATAACAACATTGAGATTTTAATATGTAGTGATTATTATAAGATTACAACATCGAGATTTGTCAAGAATTATGTACTTATACTATAAGTAGCTTCTAAATAAACTAGTTCTAAGCTTAGGTTAAGGAATTTGTTGTTTTATTAAAAAAACCTTATTATCCTGTGACATCACATTTCAGCAGAAAGACTCGCACCCTCCTTCCTATTCAGCAGCCTAATTACGTAAGTGAATTCTGCAAAGCAAACAAGTCAATTCTTTACCAAAAACGACTTTACGTATTAATATGCAATACGTAAGTCGTTTTTGGTAAGGAATCGACTTGTTGCTTTGCAGAATTCACTTACGCAATTAGGCTGCAGTACCGTCTTTATTATAGAGGTACAAGGGGCAAATTCCCTGGACCCCGGTTCATTGAGGGACCCCCGAATTTCATTAGATTAAAAAAAAATCTAAGTATTGAAGTACAGGCTAAATACAGTCTGATTCACGTAAATCTCCTTTTACGCCAATGGAGATAGCTGGAGGAAAAGCGTAGCCTTACGAGAGAAATTGGCAACAGACACATCTCCAGCCGCACGAATTTTTTGATGCACAATGAGCTCTTTTCCGGCTCCCTTTTCTATTTGTATATAGGTTTGTTTTTTTTTAGAATAATCAATTGTACATATGTTAATAAATGAATAATCTATCATTTCGGAATATACTCTTTCACACAAAAAAAAATATTTTTAAAATCGGTCCACAATTGTCGGAGATATCGGAGAACAAAAAAAAAGTCTAAAGTCGAACATAGAACCTCCTACTTTTTGGTAAGTCGAGTAAAAAAGACTGTGTGCACTGCGTAGGTCACAATTAGTAGGGGTGAAGGTACTATGCAGTTTTATATTTATAGCATTTTTATTTTCAAAAACGTGCGGAATTAGGTAAATTTCACAATTTCTGTATGTAATGGATGGTCATCTATCCACAGACTGACCTCGGCAAGCGTTGCTTAACCTTGAAGGACGACCCGTGCGACTGTTGTTTTAGCCACGATTGCACTAAAACCTTAAAATTACTTTAGTCGTGTTTGCAATTATTTTCCAATTTCGCGACATGAGTTCTAACCAATTTGATCACTACGTGATGATGGCTCGAGTAGTTTTCTTGCGATTCGTAACAAGCACTGCAAGATGAAGAAACATTGTTTTTTAGTCGTGTTCGTAATTTATTCAGGTAAAATTTCGACCAGTGCCTAGATACCAAAAATGATTTCACAAGCTTTTATTTAACTTGCAATGTATGTGTGTGTTATTCTCAGGAACTCGTGGCTAAATAATAACAGCCGCACTGGTCGATCATCAAGGTTAAGCAACGCATGACGAGGTCGGTCCGTGGATGGGTGACCATTTCAACATACCGAGTTTCCTCCATGCGTCGGAAAGCACGTCCCGGCTGTCATTTGAAAATCTTTGACAGTCGTTACGGGTAGTCAGAAGCTTGAGATCTGACACCAGTCTTGCCAAGGGGTACCGTGTCACCCAGTTACTGGGTTGTGGAGGTCAGATAGGCAGTCGCTCCATGTAAAACACTGGTACTCAGCTGAATCCAGTAAGACTGGAAGCCGACGCCAATATAGTTGGGAAAAGGCTAGGCAGTTTGATTGTATATAAGTGTGTTCGGGTCAAATCTTGCAACTGAATTTCAAAGCAGTTATCCGCCACCGATTAAGATGAACTTTGGAAACACGTTTAGTTTGGATGACAATGGATTGTTAGCTAGGTGAAGTCATTCTAAATCCAATATGGTGGATGGCCCAAGATAGCGGACTAGTTATTTTTTTAGCACTGCCAAGATGGCGGACTAGGTTTTTTTTTGCGCTGCCATGATATGGGTATTAAATCTAAGGGTTTAATGAGAAGAATACGAAAAAGCTTGTTATAAAAAAGATTTTTAAATGAATAATTTTATTATTAAGTAGTGATCGAAGTGTGTTGAGAGCAGTGGTGGCCTAGTGGTATCGGCCGCGACTTACAAGTTGTAGGCCTTGGGTTCTAGCCCAGGCAGGCGCTTTACTTTATCTTCTTCTTAGCGTGTCGATGACAAACACTCTTTTTAGTTAAATGCCTTGCCTGGCCCAGAATTCAGCCACGGCAACGCCCTCCGCTGACGCAGTCATAAGGTCCTCAGGTGAACAGACAACAGGACATGCGGCACAAGACGAAAGGTGGGCCATGGTCTGCGGGGAGACGCCGCACAAGCACCGAAGATCGGAACCATCCGAGAACCCCCACCTATGAAGATTGTCTTTGCTGCGGCCGATCTGAGTGCGGAGCCTGTTCAGAGTTTTCCAGGTCGGCCAAGGCAATGCGTGCCCAGGCGAAAGGGTCTCCGATGGCTCTAGGAAATGATCAGGGAGTTTAAATTTCTCTCGCCAAAGATCGCATCTTTCCGTGGTGATGTTTCCAATAGATGGACTCACGCAACCAAGAAAACTTTTTCGACTTTTAAGCCTCTGGGGCACCGAGGTGTAGTTGTGCATTGGGTGGCGCGAGTCAGTTTCTTGCTTTGCCCTTTCTATACGGCTTCCCATAGTCCTACGCACATCCGGGGGCGCGATGCCGATAAGTGGATACAGCAATCGTACCGGAGTCGGTTTAAGGCATCCAGTGGATATTCGGCATGTCTCGTTCAGTGCTGTATCCACTAAGCTCGAGTGGGCGGAACGGCTCCATACTGGACAGGCATATTCACCAGCGGAGAAACAGAGCGCCATTCCAGTAGTTCGCAAGACCCGGGGAGATGCTCCCCATCTAGTGGATGTAAGGCGACGTAGCAGGCTGTTCCTGGCATGCACCTTTCGCTTAACAATCTCACAATTTTTTTACTTACTTTATGTAAAATTATTTCATCACCACTGCTCTCAAAACGGTGAAGGAAAACCTCGTGAAGAAACCGGCAAGTCCTAGAAACAAAAATTCGAAGACATGTGACATTCACCAACCCGCACTGGACCCGCGTGGTGGATTACGGCCCATTCCCTCTCACAGAGAGGAGGCCTGTGTCCCAGCAGTGGGAACATTAATAGGCTGATGTTGTGATGTGATGTGATCGAAGTGTTAATCTGTATATTCTATGATCATCTGAAACTTGTCGTTTCCGACCGATACTACGGCTCCGACTTCAGCCATCTTCGGCCAAAAATAGATGAATGGTAGACAACAAACAAACATGCAAGCCATTTTATTCACTGTACTTAATCTGTATCTATGTAAATTAATAATACACACTTTATATCACGAATATCAGTGCAGCCCTGTAACACAAAAGCTAGACCTCTCAAAGACAGGGAATATTATACAAAATGAGCATGATAGACAGAAAATATATAACAGTTATAGCATGCACGCATTACTAGGTATACAAAATAAGATTAAAATGGGCAATAGATATCCTTAAAATAAAAAGATAGATTAAAAAAAGATAAACAAAATACAATACATAACATTGCACAAAATAAAATAAAAATAAAATAGCTTTTATTTCCCTATATTATACAATTCTAAACATATATAATTTAATCTAATAAGGGGTACCCATTTCTGGATGAAGGCCTCCTCCATCTGTTTCCATCTAAATTTGACATCATAAATTAGAATTAGTGGCGTTTAATACATTATAGTTATTAACATTGTATAGATTAGAATACTTTCATAACGATCATGGATACTAATATTTTTAAGTTGGAAATGGTTTTTTTTCATTAAAAGATAAAAGAGTTGATACTGCCGCGGATTTTCTGAAATAAAGGAGCTGTAGTATTAAACTGCATAGCTACACGCACACCTCACATCAAAGTTTCGTGACCTGCGCAGTGCGACAGCAAATTTTTTCTAGACTAGATTCCCTCTGTGCAATGCCGCAGTGCGTCAATCGTCGTCTCCGGTGCATGACGAGTTGGCACTTTACAGCCACCGGGGCTCCGGGCTCTGGAGCCCTACTTCGAACCTTCAGTATTAACTTACAGGTACGTCTTTGAATTTATCTTTTCATTTCTGAAGATCCTCCTAGCCGAATTTCCGGGGGCATTACTCAAAGGAGCTTAGCCAAGTACGCAGGAAATATTGTCGTGTACAAGTGTGTGTGCAAACATTGTTGTGCACTCTCACCATTTTGGAAAAAAACTTATTTTAAAACAAGATTTTTTCGTATTCTTCTTCTCAGCAATCCCTTTCATTTGATACCCATATCATGGCAGTGCACAAAAAATATCTTGCCCGCAATGTTGGGCCATCCGCCATATTGGATTTAGAATGACGTCACTTAGCTAACCATGCATTGTTGTTCAACTAAACGTGTATGCAAAATTTCATCTTAATTGGTGAAGGATAACTGCTTTAGAATTTAGTTGCTAGATTTGACCTGAACACACTTACATTCATACATTGCAAGTTAAACAAAAGCTTGTAAAAAAGAGTTGCTGCAAATTTCAGAATTTGGAACGTAGCCATTTTGTAGAATTGACTAATCCACACTGGGCTTGCGTGGTGAATAACGGCCCACTTCCTATCACATGATAGACATGCTAAGTTATGAATGAGTCTATTATAGAATACTTAAAGATTACCTTCTTCTTCTTCTCGAATTGATGAAAAACTCTTTGTATATTACGGGACTAGTAGGTGGCCACCCCGATCGCGGCGTCAGAGACGAGCATAAGGACTTCCAAAGTGCATGTGTATGTGGACACTCCAGCATGTGTGCCATATTCTGCAAAGGGGTACCACACTCACACTGGGTATCAGAGGGGTCTATAAAACCGTTTATTTGGGCCAAATAACCACTCTGAGGCCACCCGCCACCGCCTGTCCTGACTTTATCCGTCATATTGATTGCAAAGAAACTAATTTCCAGGTCATTGGAGGAACAATGAGCTTCGTCTACTTGCAGCCCTGGCTTCAGTAATTGTGTTGGTCCTTCGGGCTGCCACTGAGACTTCTGGCCCAGCAGACTGCGGAGCCCTGAGAATAATATTAAGGTAGATGCATACATATGAACTAGAAGACGATACGTTGTCGGCCTCCCACTAGGTGGACCGATGACTTGGTTAAGGTTGCGGGAAGGCGCTGGATGCGAGACGCACGGGATCGGTCAATGTGGCGACGCCTGGGGGAGGCCTATGTCCAGCAGTGGACGTCTTTCGGCTGAAATGATGATGATACATATGCAAAAACCCAACTTTTACCATGGTAGGTAGACACTACACAACACTGCTTGCTACGATTTTTACATATCTGCTTATTTTGCTTCATATATGTTCATACATCTGGTTATATGTATACGCACATCGGTTGTAACAGTACCCAAAGACAGGTGTTTAGGGTTCCGTACCCAAACGGTAAAAACGGGACCCTATTACTAAGACTCCGCGGTCCGTCTGTCTGACTGTCTGTCTGATACCAGACTGTATCTCATGAACCGTGATACCTAGACTAGACAGTTGATTTTCACAAATGATGTATTTCTGTTGCCGCTAAAACAACAAATACTAAAAACAGAATAAAATTAATATTTAAGTGGGGCTCCCATACAACAAACGTGTTTTTGTTGCCGTTTTTTGCGATAATGGTACGGAACCCTTCGTGCGCGAGTCCGACTCGCACTTGGCCGGGTTTTTTTTCAAATAATATTTACCGATCACCCACAAAGACAGAAGCTGCCTTGGAAGTCTTTAAATTGACACCGGAGCCAGGTTGGCAGAAGCAGCTGCTTCTACTAGAGAAAGATATCTTAAAGATATATTTATTGCATAACTGTGTACATTAAGTTCTTATTAATAAACATTACATTTTTAGTTTCAACAGTCTACCCAAGTCGGATATGCAATAGTTGTACGGTGTAACCGCACATACTGCAATTCAGCAGTTTACGCCACTCATTCATTACAATTCATAAGGGGCCGTCTCCACGAGCGAAAGAATCGCAGCGATATTATCGTCCGAGCCACGTTTTTCTATACACTCTTAGGGGCCGTCTCCACGAGCGAGAGAATCGCGGCGATATTATCCGTGGCAATCGATAATATCGCCGCGATTATCTCGCTCGTGGAGACAGCCCCTAAGAATAAGTTAGTTCGCGTTGGGCTATCAAGACAGCCAGGCGTCCTCATAACAGCCAACAAGGGCCGCGTCACTCACTTCATTCTTCACACAACAGTTCATTAAGCTCTTTTTATCCTTAACAGTGTTTAAATAATTAAATTCTTTTATTCCATTCATCCATTCATCTAAAGTAATGTATGGCCTAACAAGAGACCTCACAATAGTATTTAAATTAGGCACTTACAAATGTTATTTCTTATCAAAAAACTCATGTAGATAATAACATACATTTAATTTCTTTTTCAATTTATTTTTAAACAATATATATCCATTAAATTGCTTAATTGCTGGCGGTAACCACACGAATAGCAGTAACATAGGTACTTTTATAATACATCGTATTGTTAATAGACTGTAAATTAATGTTGTATTTATATTGTTTCCGAATGTTACTTTTTGTATTTGATTTCAAATTAAAATATTGCATATTATTTTTAACAAATAAACATCATTCCAGAATATAAATACCATTTAATGATTCCGTACTATACATCTATACTTATAATTATAATCTGTACTTATCGGCGCAAAATCAACATTAATACCGGCGTGAGGACATAATCGAGCGTCGAATAAATTATGATTGATTATTTTAAGATCAAATAACGTGTGATTGCTTATTTGAATATTTAAGTTGATAAAAATCACTCAATTGACTGTTTGATTATCTTTACTCATTTAATTACTTAAAATTATTAAAAACTAATTAATCTGAACTTCATAATTCATTTTGTGATTTGTAAAATAAAAACTAGAATTTAAAAACGGACAACAAACAAAGACTGTTTTAGTCAATAGACTTGTAACGACTCTAATCGAAGTTTAGTATAAATACGACCGCCCGACCGCTCACAATTCCAAAGAGGCCACCCGCTATAAACCCTCGAAAATCTCTAGAGTTCGCCGACCGAGGCACACTCTCATCACCCCCGACGACGCCACAACCCTGCTCCAAGAGAGCCGTAGGGAAACTAGCACAATTAAAAAGTTTAAAACAAAATCGTTCCATCCTCGCCGCCGAGGACCGACGCGAAATCCCAGTAAAACAGGCCCCGATTTAGTTCAAAACAGCCCGCGAACTGCTGAACAAAATCAAAATATAGATAGTGGAGTTTCTTGTCAGTTCTTCTCCACAGTAGGTAATTTACGAACTGATGGTAGAATCAATGATAGTCTAAATAGTCAAGATCCAGCTAGTCCCATTGCTGTCCCTTCCAGCGACGCCCTGAGCCGAGGTTTCGACCCCACCTGGGGTAGCCCTCAGCGCAGTCGCTTAGGTTTAGAAAATTGTGCCCTGGCTGGAGGCTTAGTTTAGTCTCCGCAGGAATAGTCCGGTTAAGCAGTAACCAATCACTTTGATTGAAACTGCGAGACGTCACTCAAAAAAAAAAAAAAAAAAAAGCTCACAATTCATTCTAAATCGAGTCGTCGGACGGTACGGAGCTCCGGAATATTGTGAGTCATTCTTTATTGTTGATTACTATTTATTGTGTGCCATTGTGTGTCATTATTGTGTGCTATCTACCAGCAAGAATATAAGTTGATACTCTTGAAGCCAAGTCTTTCATTTTCAACATGAGTAACCATCACCAGCACCAACACCATGATGATAATGGAGATAGTGACGTCAGCACTGCTGACGTCACTCTTTTTAAAAATAACCAGGGGGCCCGTCCCCCGTCATATATATAATATTATAAAGCTGAAGAGTTTGTTTGTTTGAACGCGCTAATCTCAGGAACTACTGGTTGGAATTGAAAAATTCTTTTTGTGTTGGATAGTCCATTTATCGAGAAAGGTTATAGGCTATATAAAATTACGCTACAGCCAATAGGAGCCGAGCATAAATAAAAATGTTGCAAAAACGGGCAAACTTTTCGAGAGCTTTCGTTGCGTGCGCTGCGTAAGCGGTTAAAGTTACCCAACATTTATGTATGTAGGGTAGGTATGTAGCCAGTTGACGGGAGCGAAGTCGCGTGGGACAGCTAGTACATCATATTGTTAACAGACGGCAAATTAATGTCATATTTATATTGTTTCCGAATGTTTCTTTTTGAAATTCATTTGAAATTAAAATATTGCATATTATTTTTAATTAATAAACATAATTCCAGTAAATAAATACCAGTCAGTGTCAGGAAACCCTCCGTTCCGAAGATAATTCTTAAAGACAACTCTTCTCTCTTTTTTTTATATAATTTCTTCTGAAGAAAAAATTATAATTTATACTTCTATACAAATATTATAAAGAGGTAAAGTTTGTGAGGTTTTAGCAAGTTAATCTCTGGATCTGCTGAATCGATTTTGAAAATTCTTTCGTCAGTAAATGCTTCATTATTCCTGAGTGACATAGGCTATTTTTTTAATCCCGAAAACGGCTTTTGTTGTTCTACAATGGTTTCTGAATACTCTTTGCGAAAAACCAATAAGTTTTCATTTTTAACCGACTTGCCAAAAAATATGAGGATCTATGTCGGCTGTATGTGTTTTTTTTAAAAGAAAGTCCCATTTAAATTTAGTGAAGATCTGATAATGAACTTCGGAGATATACAACAGAACTCTTTAATAAACTACGGCCAATCTCTCGGGATTGCTGCAATTGCATGTCTGTTTGTTGTTTACGCTAATTCATAACGTAACATCACGCCGGTACACCCTATATTTCACCGCTTGATCAAATTTTATGTTTTTCGGGGAATCTATTCTGGCATTACTTTGGGTATTACAGGCACCTTACTTACTAACGAACTTGCACGTTATGTACCGTAACAAAAAAAAAAAAACTAAAAACAATTTCTTACAAAAAAAATACAACTGACCTAAAAATAAAAACACTAAATAGTGAATAATAATTTTAATTTCAGAAGTCGGTGTGAAAAAACGAAGAAACTAAAACAGGAATACAGACTTTCGAAATTGCAGTTAATTTTCACTATGTTATTTTTGTTTTTTTTTTTTAAAAAAACGTTGCCCTACACTAGGAATTTCTTCCTGTATCGTGGGTGCGTTTACAAACACATACACTCACATACACAAACACCCAGAGCTGGAACAACTATCTGTAGGTCATACAAATATTTATTCCGTGCGGGAATCGAACCCGCGACACGTAGCGCAGCAGTCAATCGCTCAACCACTGCGCCAACCGTGCGCCCTGTTGTATTGTATGTATTGTTTTTATTTGGAGGTCGGTTGTATTTTTTTATTGTAAAAATGTGTTCAACATTTGAACCTTCATATTCACTTGGTTTTCAGATTCCTGTTAGACAAGCGGCAATCCTCACCGCCAGACATCGTAAATGATCCAGCATGACCCACACCGATGGGGTGTAAGTGGCTCTACCACCACCTTCAGAACCAAAGTCAACCTCACCTGCCCTCGGTACACCCTGCTGAACTTACCAACGAGGCTCTGACGATCTTCTGGTCTTTTGATAGACGCAGCCACTCTGCATATACGTTGGGTGTCTATAACATATCGTGCTTTCAATTCTATGTGTCATCGATGTTGTATGCTTAGGCAAGATTTTTATACGTATTTATAAAAAAAACAAAAGATTTTATTCACATTCAGATTCGTTAAAATTTGACAACAATGGCTTAATAAATAAATACTCTAGTTATAAGTTAGGTTAAGTAATTTGTTGTTTTATTTAAAAACCTGATCATTTTATAAAATCATTATTTCAGAAAGAGAAATTATTAACCGCAGAAAAATATACCAAATAGACGACTATTTATTATACTAAGTAACTATTTATACGTAAGGCAGATCATGTAAGAAATGAACAACTGAGAGCTAAAACTAAACTAACGGACATCTTGACCAGAATTGACCAACAAAAATGGAGATGGACTGGCCACATGATGAGATCAAGTATAGAGAAATGGGGTAAGGTGATGACTGATTGGTACCCAAGGGACAGTAAACGCAGCAAGGGGAAACAGATAAGACGATGGGAGGACGAGCTGAAACAAACAGCGGGCCCCAACTGGAGGAGAGTGGCTCGTGATAGAAATCAGTGGAAAGAGCTAGAGGAGGCCTTTGCCAAAAGGCACACTGAATTGAGGGACATACTGTAACAAATACAAAACAAAACAAACAATTCAGAATAAAGGGATATATTATATTATATTATAACTATTTATCCGGTTTGAGTAAGTTCATGCTTTAATTGTATTTGGGGTTCTATTTTAGTATATTATTCTTTTGAAAATAGCAGAACAATCGACGAGGCGGCATCCATGTGTAGCGCGGGATTTCGGGCGTATTCGTGTTTTCAACGAATAAGTCCAAGAGCGAGCGAAGCGAGCTTGGGAATTTAGGGCACCCGGACACGGATAGGTTAGGTTCGAAGGGGATGACAGGAGCTGAAGTAAGCGAGCAAACCGGGTGAACTTAGCTCCCGTCATCTCCTTCATGTTAGGTTACTTTAGACCCTGCAGACAGTAAAAGGTGCCCCACGCAGCAGGGCTCCGTCGTCAAACTTTTATTTTGAAGACGCTGTTTTAAACATTTGTATTCGCCTACTGTTTGTCGCCCACTTAGCATTTCAGTAAGCCATATTTTTTATACCTTTAATTTGAAATTATTTTCGCTCGTTTAATATTATCCTTTCAGAAAGACTTGCTCACTGGAATTTTTTCTTCTTCATTTCTTACTTTTCACCCTCATGTAGGTCAGGGGAAAATTTACTTAATGTCAACAGAGGCCTTAGTGCGAGTTTTTATTCACGCTCAATCGCGTTAACGTAAACGTCAATTTGTATTGAAATTGGTTAAGCGCCGTCTGGGGACGGCAAGGAGAAACCTCTTTTCTTGTATACAGTTTGACATAAGAGATCGTTTACGCTATCACGAGTGAGTACGTTAAAAAACTGGCACTAAGGCCTCTGACCTCATTTTTCTCGAATCTACTCATGGTTACCCTCCGTCTATGGCGAACGGAGGGTTCTGTCGACACCTTACTGGTTAGGAATACAAGTCAATTCGCGCACCCCTGACTAGCATCGCCATACCTAGCGGGCGCCATTACTAGTTTTCAGAATGCATGGACAACTGCACACCTCATCTTTGAGTCTGACTGGTTTAGCTCCTGGACGCTTGAGGGCGTTAAGTTGTAAGTATCCAACCAAATAAACCATAACAATAATTTTTTAATGCTAGAATATTTTCATAATGATTACAGACACTCAAATTTTCTAAGTTACCAATGGTTACATTTTCTCAAAAGAGAGAACATTGCAAAAAAATTGTTATTTTTTTTAATTCTGGGGTGGTTCTGTCTTGCAACATTTTATTGTTAAAAAACTGCATCGCCATAGTCACACCCTGCGACCACACTTCACATCCAAGTACTACTCGGGTAAATAGAATGTGCGCTTGGCGCTGTCACGTCACTCTGAAATTCGACACTCACTATTGGAACACGAGGCGAACACGGGGCGCCGCGCGGGTAGGCGGGAGTAGGGTCAATGACAGTCGATGTGCACGGTTATTTGGCCGTGTTATATTGTTTTACCTGCGCAGTTCACCTAGTCTTTTCTAGAGCTGAGTCCTGCAATGCCGCAGTGCGTCAACCGCCATCTGCCGTGTTGGTGCTTCGAGCTGCCACCAGTGCTCCGGGCTCCGGAGGCCTATCTGTATCTTCAGGATTAAGACACAGGTAAATGTTTTGAGTATAATTTTCTTATTTTTCGAGTCTGGAGCGTCGACCGCAAATTGGAAGGTTATAATGTTGGAAGGCATCTCATGGGCCGATGACCTGGTTAAGACTGCGGATTCCGATGGATGCAGGATGCAATGTGATCAGTGTCGCGGAGCTTGAGTGAGGCCTATATCCAGAAAGACGTTATTCGGCTAAAATGTTGATTATGATGAAAATTAACAATATTGTTTTGTGATGCCACCACTCTGTCTCCGTCTTCCACCCACTCTTTCCTACAGAGAGGCGACCTGTGCCCCAGCAGTGGAAAAAATATTATAGTCTGATTACGTGTATGTCTCTTAGATAACACTTACAGATTACGTTATGTACTTAGGGGAGGCCTATGTTCAACAGTAGACGTCTGTCGGCTGAAACCAACCAGATAGTAGTAGTCATTAACTACTAACACAAGTTTAGGAGCAGTATTGTCAACCCATGACAGAGTCCCGCGAGTAAGAAAACTTTTATTGGCGCCCAACTGGGACAGTAACATCATAGCTTATTATGACGCCTGTTTTCTTAGATGGGTTATGCTGAGGTGAACCCACATTTTACCAGCCATCTCATAATATAGTGGGCGAGCCTATTGCCATCAACCGTGCAGAAATGCATACTAAAAGCTGCTACTCATAAATTCTTGATGAAAATACTCGATACCCGACTTGAGAATCGAACTCAGGACCTTAAATTCCATAGCAAGCGCCCACTAGACCAACCAGCGAGTCAATAATTATAATACGAGTTAAGTAGCGATTTTGTTAAACCAGGACTGAGTCCCGCGGCGGGCGCCAATAAGAAAAAATATATTGGCGCCCAACTGGGACAGTAACATCATAAACTTATCATCACGCCTGTATTCTCAGATGGATTATTCGGAGGTGTACCCACATCTTAACAGCCATCCTATGATATAGGGGGCGAGCATATTTCCAGACAGTCAGAATACAAGCTGCTACTTAGAAATTCTAGATGGACAAAATCGATACCCGACATAGAAATCGAACCCAGGACCTTATATAATGTAATAGCAAGCTCCCATTAGACGAACTAACTAGTCAATAATTACTAATACGATTTTAGGAGCATTTTTGTCAACCCATGACCGAGTCCCGCGGTGGGCGCCAATAAGATTTTTCTGAGACAGTAACATCACAAATTTATCACCACGCCTGTTTTCTCCGATTGGTTATGCTGAGGTGTACCCACATTTCACCAGCTATCCACCAGCAACCACCACCAGCTATGTTGTGGAGGCCGGCTAAGTCCTCGCCTCTCGTACTGGCCGTGGGTTCAAATTTGGGCAACAAAAGTGTCTTTTGTCAAATTTATATGTACTTTCCAAGTTAATCTTGGACATCAAAGACGACTGCGAAGGAAACCATCGTGAGGAAACCGGGAGTTATATGATTAATGTATGTCTGAAATAGCCAAATCAGAGCCTGTTGGGATCCCAGAGGCGGCTTAATTAACTTTGAGACCAGAGGTAGACACACCTCACACAAAAATAAGAAAACCAGAAACAATTGTGGAGACCACCAGGAAAACACCGGAACAATGACCCGGACCGGTCTTTTTATTGAGTGGCATTAATACACTTAAAAACTTGACCTCATCTATACGTTACATCAAGTATTGATCGTCTTCCTGTGACCTGCGCAGTGCAGCTAGCCGTTCTAGACTAGACTCTCTTTGTGCAATGCTGCAGTGCGCCACACGCTGTCTACCGTGCATGACGTGACGGTGCTCCGGGCTGCAACCGGGGCTCTGGGTTCTGGAGCCCTATCGTGTGTTCGGGTGTTGAAAATAAACCTCCTTGCCAGCAGAGCCCAATTTAGCCATTTCATCGCTCCGGGCATAGACAATATTTGCCGCCCATGGCGCCATTTAAAATGACACCTTATAAGGAGGTAAATATTTCAGGATTTTATATATTGAAAAAAAAATGCGGTTTTTAAACGTCGGATAGGATAAAGCCGCTTTTTTGCCAACTTCAAGCGAAGTGAAAACGAAGTGAGCTAGAAAATTTCACCTAAGAATTTTTGCAACATTATGAATAAAATTTGACAGCGAAGCGAGCTTGAAACTTTTAGTACCATACCACGATTGAGGTTTTCTGATGAAATTAAAAGTTAGTGCAGTTTGGCCACCCCTCATTTATGCCGCTCTATGCATTTTCCCGGCTCACCCCTTCCTAAATCCAGCCCTGCTCGTGGCTTAATCATATCAGTGTATCGTATAAATCTTCTTGAATTTTCAGACATATTTAGGTTTTAGTATAACATTTTGTTAACTATCAATATTATAATTTTCAGTTATCTGATGAATGAGCAGCGTCACAGCTTGTGTCTAAAGTCAGCTGATATTCCATTTTGCTGTCAACATGGCGACTTGGTCCTTCGAGCAACCACTGCACACCGGGATTGGCAGTTTTGTGCAATATTAGCACATAGGTAAGTCTCTTTGGACTTATAAACTTTTATCCTAATATGGCCCAAATACTTAACTCAGAGTTACTTACTAAAACGAGGTTGAATGAAAAATATTTCATACATAATTGACCGTGTAGCTACGAACTCGTTGTTAGTAAGATACGCGCGTCGCCCCGCACACATCAGGACCCGAGATGCCTCTGTACCCTTCAAATAAGCACACAACAAAGCTAGTTAAGGTTACACTAGTCGAAAATTCTTCCATACAAACGGAGTCTAGGGATTACTCCACTGTTTGACGATGTACGTTCGAAATAAAAAATGATATCAATTTGTCTCATCATTATCTAGCCCTGTATGGAAACAAAAAAGATAAAAATAAAAATGTTTTAAAGTTATGACCGTCGAAAGTTCCATATTTCAACACTAATTTTAAGGCATCTTTGGGCGGCCATAAATACCATAAGAAGAAAGAAAATTACAAAACGGCCACCATACAGGGATAGATTAGTAGTTCAACAATGCAAATAATTTTATTTTAAAAATATACATTTAGTAGTTTTTTCATAATATCTAGACTCCATGTACAACGTAACAGTCCCCTGCTGCTTTGTCGTAACTGTTTCAACCTCGGGAATGGTGTAAAATGGTTTACCTTTTAGCAGTCCACTGCAGGACACGTGCCTCTCAAATCACATGATTGACTGGGCACGAATCCAGACTACCAGACTACCGCGCAGAAATTCCTAATAGACAATTTCAATATCCTTCGCCGATTTGAAGAACAAAATAGTTTTTCTCTCGTATCAAGTTATTTCTTTAATATTTAACAACTTTACGTACTCTTAATTTTCAGGTTTCCGTGCCGGCATCCCAACCATGTCACTCAGAATCCGACTTGAGCTTCCGCCGATGGGGTGTAAGTGGCTCTACCATCACCTTCAGAGCCAAAGTCAGCCTCACCTGCCCGCGGTACACCCTGCCGAACTTGCCAACGAGGCTCTGACGAACCTCTGGTCTCATTGTAGACGCAGGCACTCTAACATGATGGGGATAGGGTGTCTATAACATAATACATTTTTATATTCTGTATCATGAATCATGTGTCTACGCATTACGATTTAATAATATAATTACAAATAAAATACAATACTACATCATAAGATAAAATAAATTAGTTTTAAGTTAGAATAGTGAAATCTATTGTTTTATTTGAAAACCTCATTTCCTAATCAGGTTTCCGTTCAACCAATTTAGCTCTTATGTCTTTAATAATAAGTTTTAAAAATGTTTGACCAGAAACTTTTACTTTACTTCTAAATATTTAGGTACTACATCGACAGTTTTAAGTCAACAACCCTTTGCTTTTATACCTTTAGCAATAAGGTTGACAATTGGTTGACTACGAATTTTACCAGCTGACGCTTGTGTTCTTAGATGGGTTATGCTGAGGTGCACCCACATTTTACCAGCCATCTCATATTATAGTGGGCGAGCCTATTGCCAACAACCGTGCAGAAATCCAGACTAAAAGCTGTTACTCAGAAATTCTTGATGGAACTCCCACATTAGCGAAAAGTACATCCACAAACCAGCTATATTACAGCCAAAAGCTCTTATGTAGCTGTTATATCGGATAAAATGATTCTTGAGGCTGTATGAGGGGTGATCTCAACACTATTAAGCACTGTACTCAAATTTGGTATTTAATTTTAATCTTACTTTTCTTTACTAACATAATTTAAATACATACTAATATTGGATACCGTGAAGGGTTTAATTTAAGATGTCGAAAATTTTGTAATTCGTTTTTGTGGCGAATAAACACTTTTTCTTTCTGTATTAATGGCTGTACAATGGAGTAAAAAACAACAAAATGCTTCTTAGTAGAATTTGATAGAACTATTGTCCAGCCTTTGGCTACGTATAATGCTACTAGCTGGTTAAGAAGACCAAAGCTTATAAACGACTGCTTAGCGCGATAATGTCACCCCTCTTCTAAGCTGTGAGCTGTACTAGAGAATCAAATTTTGCCATTGACTTTTTTATGGTGTAAACTAATTCTATTATAATGCTACCACAATGAGCTTAATAGTAGCTGGTTAAAAGAATTTAAGAACTATATGAGCTGTAAATTAGTGTAACCTTACTCCACTTTATTTCCAAAGCTTGTAGCGTCAATATTAGCTATTATACAGCTTCTAGAATTATTGAAGAGTAAACATAGGTTAGTAGTGCTATGATAACGTAATTTTTTTCATAACCTCTAAATTGTCGCTCGAGAATAAGATACAATTTTAATGGCTCGCTAGTTTGGCATAACAAGTGAGAATAAGTAGCATCACAAAATCAAGTAAAGTTCCTACCTAATCTACTTGAGTACGAAATGCCCGAAATGAGTTAAATTTTTCTAATCAAGATTAGATGTCCCTAAGACGTACAGTTTTCAGCTGATTAATGGACTTAAATATGGCCATTGAACAGAAAAGAGTGGGTCAAAGGAATTTAGTAAGAATTATTGCTGGATAACAAATTGACGCCATTTTAATGTGAACAAGCCAATTACATATGAAAAAATCACTGATATCTGTTAGATGTTCATGATATTTGAGAGCTGTTAAAGTAAAAACTCATTATTTCATTGTTACAAATAGATAATAATACTCAATAAAAAGAAAATATTGAATAAAATCTATGAATAATTCGTACACCGTATTACCGGTAACGCTCAGGGCTGTATAATTTGGGGCCAAATCGAGCATTATAGGAGCTGTGTAGCGGGATATACAGCCCTTATACAGACAGTATAACAGTCTCGACATTTCAAAAATTCTGTTGTCCAGCGACTATACAGCTATGTGTGCTGCTTTCGATACTCGATACTCGAGTTGGGAATCGAACTCAGGACCTCATATTCCATAGCAAGCGCCGACTAGACCACCAGCGAGTCAATAATTATAATACGAGCTTAGTAGCGATTTTAGTAAACCATGACTGAGTCCCGCGGTGGGCGCCAATAAGAAAAAATATTGGCGCCCGACTAGGACAGTAACATCACAAACTTATCATCACGTCTGTATTCTCCGATGGGTTATGCTGAGGTGTACCCACATTTCACCAGCTATCCACCAGCAACCACCACCAGCTATGTCGTGGAGGCACAGCGGCTAAGACCTCGCCTCTCGTACTGGCCGTGGGTTCAAATCTGGGCAACAAAAGTGACTTTTGTCAAATTCATATTTACTTTCCAAGTTTATCTTGGATATCAACAGGAACTCCGAAGGAAAAAAGTATGAAATAGCCAAGTCAGATACCTGTGGGGTTCCCAGAGGCGGCTTAAATTCACTTTGACACCGGAGGTAGTCACATCTCACACGAAAAGAAAATAACCTGAAACAATTGTGGAGACCACCAGAAAAGCACCGGGATAATGAAGCTCGATGAGACCCGGAGAAATAGTTCAAATGTCTTGGGTCCCGCAGCAAAATTAATCAGAAAAGAATTGCGGAAAATGCAATCTACGTTGGGGTCGGCAAATCATTTTGTTACTTGGTACAAGATACATCTTGTTCATACTGGTGTAACGACTATCGAAGGCCTGAAAATGTCGAACGGGTTAATATTAACATTGACCAAATCATAAACTTTATAATAATGATTAAAGAGACTGAATCTTCGGTATCTATTTTATTGAGTGGCATTTATTAATGCAGTTAAAAACTGTTCGTCTATACCTCACATCAAGTATTGATCGTCTTCGTGTGACCTGCGCAGTGCAGCTAGCCTTTCTAGACTAGCCTCTTTTTGTAATTTATTTGCGTTTGACCACTATCTCACCTGATGGTACGCGATGATGTGGTCAACGATGAAGCGCGCTTGCTTAGATGTAACCTATTCACTAAAAAATAATTTATATTTTTTTATATTTTGCTCCGTGAATTTTGTTTTATTTTTTTGGTTTTCTTGCAATGACAAGAATATTTAAAGTACCTATTATATTATTTTATTTTAATTATTGATAATGTGAAGACTATGTGGATCATTCTTTTTTTGCTTTTATTTTTAATTTATCTTAGTTTTTAATCGTGGTCTGGCAGTTTGAGTAGTTTATGCGGCCTACCCGAATGTCCTTTCTTTGGTATTGTTCGTTGAGCTTAAATTCTGAGTTGAGCTGCTCGGTTATTGACAAATGCGTGCACTGACTTAGATTTTGTCTAGACTTTAAAAGAGACTGTGACCTCTGAGTTCGTTTCGGCCTTTCTTCTCAGAGTAGTCAGATAGGAAACGCCGACCTCAACTAGTTTAAAAAAATATGATGGACATGTGTTTGTACAAACCAACTTCATCATATTATCATCATCATATCGAAAGACGTCCACTGCTGGACATAGGCCTCCCCCAAGCGTCGCCACATTGACCGGTCCCGTGCGTCCCCCCGCAACCAGCGGATCCCCGGAACCTTCACCAGGTCATCGGTCCACCTAGTGGGATTCCAACGCATTCGCGGTCGCCACTCCAGAACCTTTCTGCCCCATCGGCCATCCGTTCTGCGAGCAATGTGCCCTGCCCACTGCCACTTGTGTCAAGTTTGGCAATTCTTCGGGCTATGTCGGTAACCCTGGTTCTCTTGCAGATCTCTACATTTCTGATTCGATCACGCAAGGAAACGCCGAGCATAGCCCTCTCCATTGACCTTTGAGTGACTGTAAGCTTTCTGATGACGCCCATTGTAAGCGACCACGTCTCAGAGCAAACCAACAACTTACAGAATTAAAATCATTTATCATTTATCACTCTTGAGGTAAAAATTAGGATTAGCACGCATTGTGATTTTTGCCGAATTTCTGTTCACGTACTAAATCATTACTAACACGCACTGCGGATAAAATGCCGCGCGATTATTGTCTCTTTTTACCCGACTGCCGTAGAAGGGTAATGTGTTTATCAGTCTATGTATGTATGTTTGTTCCTATGTGGCGTTCCAGAGACCAAACGCGTTGGCCGATTTTGATGAATTATACTTTAATCGATTCGTCTTAACCTTGCGAGTGTCACTGGCTACATTAAAATTGTAAAATAGAAAAATGGCGGTTTTGAGGCGCCATATTGCGGGGGGCCAATTTTCTTTTTTATTCCAAACCCATCGTGTGGGGTATCAAATTAAAGGCTTTCAAGAGGTGATTTGAAAAATATAAAACACTTATACGTTTAGGTATCTCTAATTCGAAAAAAAAATAACTAAAAAGTTATAAATAAAAAAGTTAATTCAAAAATCAAAAAACACGACTGCTTAAAAAGCGAACAAACGGAGGATACATCTGGTTTTGCTCAGCCAGCTCGCGAATATGTATCCTCCGACTGGACAGCATGATTTTCTTCTTGCATTTGTTTTTTTACCTATTCATAGAGATTCAAAACACGGATTTCTTGCAGTATTGTTTCCGCATATTTTTACTGCAATGCGTGCAGCTTCATACAGTTCCATGGGTCGCAGAATGTGCGGAAAAAAATCACAGTGCGTATTAGGCCTAAATGTTTGAAGTCGTAGCGCAAAGAGAACTTTGTCTTGGTAGAAAAGTTAATTATCCATAAACATTTTAGTTCACGTTTGGGAACCAAGTAACGAATGCAGTATACCTTCGATCCCTGAAAATTTAAAATTATGTAATCACAGAAGTATTGACCGTCATCCTGTGACCTGCGCAGTACAGTTACAATCCTTCCACAGCTACTTTCCCTTGTTTTTGCACTAAATTGACCTTTATTCTCGTAGCCATAAAGTTCTTCAGAGATGGAGGGGTGTAAACGCATTGTAGCCTTGTTCTAGACTAGACTTCCCTTATGCAATACCGCAGTGCGTTATTCATCCCGTCCCGTGCAGGACGAGTTCTCTTGCAGTAGAGTACAGGTAAGTGATACAATTTGTCTTTTAATTTAATGTCACGTCTGTATTATAAATATGTCCAAATTATGCCAGTTATCAATAAGAAATAGGGTGCGAACCTTCTGGTTTCAGCTGCGCACTAGATCAGACTCAGCGCTTTGGGCCATCAACTTCTTAAGGTTATACTTGTCGATAATTCTTCCATACATACGTAGTCTAGGGACTACTCTACTGTTTGATGATGTACGTTCGAAATAAAAAATGATATCAATTTGTCTCATCATTATCTAGCCCTGTATGGAAACAAAAAAGGAAAAAAAAATGTATTTGAAAGTTATGAGCGTCGAAAGTTCCATATTTACACTAATTTTAACGTATTAATAAAATCGTTACGTAGTAATAAAATCCGCAATTTTTTTCTTTTCCAATTTTAATGCAGCCAGTGACACTCGCAGGGTTAAGACAAATCGATTTACGTAAGAATCATCAACATCGGACAACGCGTTTAGTCTCTAGAACGCCACATAGGAATAAACATACATCCTTCGGCAGTCGGGTAAAAAGGAATTTTTCTAGATTTCGGTGGGTTGCCGGTGCCGATAATGCTAAATGAAAAGCTCAGGTTACGATCATTGATCATAACTTTACTCCGTTTTTTGGCACGCGAAGTACATACAGCCGCGTCATCTAGTTAGATTTGTATCTGCGATCAAGACTGTAGTCACCGATGGATGCGCCATTTGATAAAAGTGCCATGTCATTCTTTGTTGTCATTGGCTACAACCTTGGGTGTCATTGTGAGGGTGAATGGCCATTAACTTGAAACTCAGCGAAGGCGACATATTGACCAATGAGGTTCTTGCATTATCTCCACGGATATTACGTGGTTTCGGGCCGTTGCCGTTACGCCCCCGTTTTACCATAAAACATCTGAATCTTGGTGGTTTATTGGTGGGCTCGGCTTTGACCCAGTTTAGATAAAATTTTAGACTCCACCCCTAAAAAGTATTACTTTGAAACCGCCTTCTAACTCATTTAGAAATCACCAGTTCGGTAGCTTTACGATATTGCAGGATTTTACGATTTTCTTTCAGAGTAGACATAATATATTATTTTTATAATTGACTTTCTTAACAATAAAATTGTAAGCAGCTCAACAAAAAAAAAATGTTTACTTTGGTAAATAAATATAAAAGACCATACAGATTGATTGGTAATAAAATGTTGTAATCAATATTTAGCGTGTCAATATTCACCTAGCTAATCGAAATGGCTGTCAAAAATATTGTGTCATTTCTTCACCACATGTCAATGAAAATGTATGGGATTTTCGTATAATCTTTATAACTGGCAGGAATGTCTGAACACATTGTCTAGGGTTCAAGCTAGGGATGTTATATTCCGAATTCGAAATGTCGGAACCTCAAATTATTTTTAAACCTCCAATTTTGATTTCGGTGCCGAAACTTTTAAATCGGAGGTCGATGCGGCGGCCTACCCGTTAGAAGCAGACTGGAAGAAGGTAAAGCTGCGAAGCATTTATTAATTAAGTCTTGCTTCTTTTGATTTAATTAACTGTTTCACACATTTTACTTCATCAACAACACACAAATTAGGTGTTATTAGGTGTATTGTTTTTGAGATGAAATTAAAAAATATTAACAGTGAATGTATCACATCAAGGTGACCGATAGATGCAAACCATTGGGAAGTCAGGATAAGATATCGTGTGTGGGCAGGTCGGTGTATACAATCGTGAAAATGAATTCACACAAATTATTCGATACACTGGGTTTTTATTAATTATAGAAAGGCTCGTGCTTGACCACTGTCTCACCTGATGGTAAGCGATGATGTGGTCGACGGTGTAACACGCTTGCCTAGAAGTAACCTATTCACTCTTGACTTAAAGACCCCGAGGTTGTAGCTATCTGGAAACACAGACTTCGGTAGAGAATTCCACTCCTTAGCTGTACGGGTTTATGCATTAGTCACAGTTACAATCTTACTTACTAATATTACGGATCGACACTGATTCTACGACGTCTTATCTGTGAGGCGGTCAGTACTCAACTGCCGTATTCTGCGGCCCCACCATGCAAGCGGTTAGAAAAAGCGCGCCAATGCGTAGTTGATCTTCATTTTCCGCCAGGCCCGTGCTTGTGATTTGTTTTGACGTCCGGACTATTGACTAAACCCGACATATGTATTATTTTATTAAACCTGCTTTCTCTTAATACGTCCTTCTTCAGGATCCGCCTCAAATTCCAATTTTAGTTCCGGTTTCGATACCGATAATATATCCGATTCCGACTTCAGTCCCGTTATCATCACTTCCGTAACATCCCTAGTCCAAACGATTAAACTTTAAATCCTGAAATAACTTCTTAAGATATCCG
Source organism: Orthosia incerta (assembly GCA_948252205.1). Taxonomy (NCBI): domain Eukaryota; kingdom Metazoa; phylum Arthropoda; class Insecta; order Lepidoptera; family Noctuidae; genus Orthosia; species Orthosia incerta. The sequence continues at coordinate 15,629,182 of OX411769.1, read as the reverse complement.
TCTTACAATTTTCCAGGTCTACAGAGATCGAGCAGATTCACCCGCTCGTCCCTGATGGCGGTCAGCATGGAGCGCTGGTCCTTCGAGCGACCACCCGGGCTCCGGGCTCGGCAGCCCTACGGCACGCTGGTACCAAGTCTTGGAGATGAAGGTACGTATCTTTTTTTACTTTGTATGATTTTGTAAATCATTGCCCTACACTAGGAATTTATTCTCTACCGTGTGAGTGCATTTACAAACATTTAAACATATATCAACAGGCCAGACCAACAGCCAGACCCGGAACGGCAACTATCTGTAGGCCGGCTATCTGTAGATAAAGTTTACAAAGGTAGACATTTTGTTTTAAACATTTACCATGGGTGAAGAAGAAATAACGATGGAGCATTGTTACTCGCAAATTAGAACAAAGAAGTACTGTTTGCGGCAGAAATAGCAAAGATGGTAATCCAAACCCATTTTGACGCTCGAGGATCGGCATTTCATATAAACTATAGTGTCACTTCAACTTTTTAACACAAAGCTCTTACGTTTCAGATCCTACTCCATCGAACAGCATTCCATCACTTAAGGGCAACCATCTTCGCACTCAAACAACACCAGGCCACACTACCCCGCCTCAGCATTCTCCAACAGGCAGTGGATCCACCAGCCCGCTTCACCTGCTTAGAAGGAACCTATATCAGCATTTATCTACAGGCTGTGATTCTTGCAAAACCTTCCATCAGACTGCATGTGATCAATCACCAGCAGGCTCTGGTCATACCGACATCACTGACCAGTGTAAAAGAGCAGTCCAGTTTTCATCTTCTGGCTGTGATTCTTGCAAGACCTTCTATCAGATCCAGAGTGCCCTAGCTCTGGTCCAGTATATACCACCAGGTTCGTTCTACGAAACCTCTTTACAGCTGGACACCTTAGTCCAGCGTTCACCAATGGGTCTACCAACACCTCTAATGCCTGTCCAAGAGACACCAACCACAACTCGGTGTGATGCTTGCAAAAACATTCATCAGCTCCAGGAATCCACAGTTGGCCATGCGGAAATACCTTGTGGGTTCAAGCAACTTGAGGAGTCCTTATGCCAACAATCACCAATTGGCCGTACCTCTGAACATCTTGAGGAGTTCAGGTGGAAATCCCCGTGGATATTCACCTGTACCTTGACAAGGGTGATGACGATCCTATCTCCCGTAAGGAAACGAATCGAGTTGCTCTCGATCTCCGTTTTCATCGCAAGCGTATGCCTCAAGTTGCTGAAGTGGCAACCAATTTGTATATAAGGTCTTAGTATTTAAGTATGTGATACAATAGTATGTAAGCATAGGTTAGGCCTGTCATCCTTAATTTTATAACATCAAGATATTTAATTAAGTATAAAATGTTAGTTGTAAGTTAACATTCAGATATGTAAAAGGTTATAAAATGTTAGTTATAAGTTTAATATTAAATTAGGATAGGTCAAGCGTTGTTTTATTTTCTTTAACTCAATCACCTATATTCCTTAAGTCCTTTTGAAGGAAACGTCTCCACTGCACTGGAGTAATATTCGAACCCTCGATAAATACAATCAACCTTAAGGTGGTCCCTCACCGGAGGAGACCCGCAGGCTTATTACGTATCTTTTGCAAGAGCAAAACGATCGCGATCAAACGCTTTATGTCATAAAAGTTGGCATTACCTGCAGTGTAGGTATGGTAGGTCCTACACAATCGTTTGCTTATCGCTCGCTGTTTGTCAAATGCACTTATTTAATAAAAAAACCGCCAGAAACACTAAAACTTTTGTATTGAAGAGCAATTATTGCGCAAAAAACGCTATCGTTTTGCTCTTGAAAAAGATACCTACTTAATAAGCCTGCCGAGTATTACAGTAATGTTACAGATTCGAGCATTACATTGGTGAGGGAAGAGAACCGAGCATTACAATTTACAATGCGCAACTTGATGATACAATCTATATATATAAAAGGCAAATGTAATTGACTGATGTATCAACGCACAGGCCAAACCCTTATGTCTAGAAACTTCAAATTTTGCACACGTATTCCTCTTATGACGTAGGCATCCACTAAGGAAGGATTTTTCAAAATTCAACCCCCAAGGATGTGACATAGAGGATTATAGTTTGTATGAAACTTTTTATTATTTGGACATATATGCATGAAATTTCGTATGAATTGAGTACGGCAAAAATAATGAGTTACGTATTTCAGCGTTTTCCAAAATTCAACCCCTAAGAGGTTAAAATAGGGGATGAATGTTTTATCTATATATATAAAAGGCAAATGAAAGTTTTATCTATATATATAAAAGGCAAAAGTAATTTACTGATGTATCAACGCACAGGCCCAACCCTTAGGGCTAGAAACTTAAAATTCCGAACACGTATTCCTCTTATGACGTAGGCATCCACTAAGGAAGGATTTTTCAAAATTCAACCCCCAAGGATGTGACATAGGGGTTATAGTTTGTATGAAACTTTTTATTACTTGGACATATATGCATGAAATTTCGTATGAATTGAGTACGGCAAAAATAATGAGTTACGTATTTCAGCGTTTTCCAAAATTCAACCCCTAAGAGGTTAAAATAAGGGATGAAAATTTTATCAATATATATAAAAGGCAAAAGTAATTTACTGATGTATCAACGCACAGGCCAAACCCTTAGGGCTAGAAACTTAAAATTCCGAACACGTATTTCTCTTATGACGTAGGCATCCATTAAGGAAGGATTTTTCAAAATTCAACCTCCAAGGGTGTGAAATAGGGGATTGAAGTTTGTATGGAACTTTTTATTCCATGGACATATTTGCATGAAATTTCGTATGAATTGAGTACGGCAAAAATAAATAGTCAGGTATTTCAGCGTTTTCCAAAATTCAACCCCTAAGAGGTTAAAATAGGGGATGAAAGTTTTAAACAAACGCACAGGCCAAACCCTCTCAAATCCGCTGGGTGACAGACGCACAGGGCCGATCGATGTGGTGACACTTGGGGTAGGCCTATGTCCAGCAGTGGACGTCTTTCAGCTGAAATTATGATGCAGATGATGACGCTATATGGTTGGAGTTGAGGTTAGAGACGAATGTCAAAGTCAAATGTATGTATTCAATTAGGCCATTAAGCGTCACTTTTGAACGTTAACAATTAAAATTTACAATTAATAAAAATTTATTCTACCGTGCATTCGGAAAAGTAGCTTGTTATGGAAAAGAATGCACAGGAAACTCCATACTTACTCTTATTTCCTATCTTTATAGAATAGGTCAAGCGTTGTTTTATTTTCTATAACTCCATCAATTCCTTAAGTCCTTTTGAAGGAATCGTCTCCACTACACTGGAGTAATATTCGAACCCTCGATAAATACAATCAACCTTAAGGTGGTCCCTCACCGGAGGAGACCCGCAGGCTTATTACGTAACTTTTGCAAGAGCAAAACGATCGCGATCAAACGCTTTATGTCATAAAAGTTGGAATTACCTGCAGTGTAGGTATGGTAGGTCCTACACAATCGTTTGCTTATCGCTCGCTGTTTGTCAAATGCACTTGTTTAATAAAAAACCGCCAGAAACATTAAAACTTTTGTATTGAAGAGCAATTATTGCGCAAAAAACGCTATCGTTTTGCTCTTGAAAAAGATACCTACGTAATAAGCCTGCCGAGTATTACAGTAATGTTACAGATTCGAGCATTACATTGGTGAGGGAAGAGAACCGAGCATTACAATTTACAATGCGCAACTTGATGATACAATCTATATATATAAAAGGCAAAAGTAATTGACTGATGTATCAACGCACAGGCCAAACCCTTATGGCTAGAAACTTCAAATTTTGCACACGTATTCCTCTTATGACGTAGGCATCCACTAAGGAAGGATTTTTCAAAATTCAACCCCCAAGGATGTGACATAGGGGATTATAGTTTGTATGAAACTTTTTATTACTTGGACATATATGCATGAAATTTCGTATGAATTGAGTACGGCAAAAATAATGAGTTACGTATTTCAGCGTTTTCCAAAATTCAACCCCTAAGAGGTTAAAATAGGGGATGAAAGTTTTATCTATATATATATAAGGCAAAAGTAATTTACTGATGTATCAACGCACAGGCCAAACCCTTAGGGCTAGAAACTTAAAATTCCGAACACGTATTCCTCTTATGACGTAGGCATCCATTAAGGAAGGATTTTTCAAAATTCAACCTCCAAGGGTGTGAAATAGGGGATTGAAGTTTGTATGGAACTTTTTATTCCATGGACATATTTGCATGAAATTTCGTATGAATTGAGTACGGCAAAAATAAATAGTCAGGTATTTCAGCGTTTTCCAAAATTCAACCCCTAAGAGGTTAAAATAGGGGATGAAAGTTTTAAACAAACGCACAGGCCAAACCCTCTCAAATCCGCTGGGTGACAGACGCACAGGGCCGATCGATGTGGTGACACTTGGGGTAGGCCTATGTCCAGCAGTGGACGTCTTTCAGCTGAAATTATGATGCAGATGATGACGCTATATGGTTGGAGTTGAGGTTAGAGACGAATGTCAAAGTCAAATGTATGTATTCAATTAGGCCATTAAGCGTCACTTTTAAACGTTAACAATTAAAATTTACAAGTAATAAAAATTTATTCTACCGTGCATTCGGAAAAGTAGCTTGTTATGGAGAAGAATGCACAAGAAACTCCATACTTACTCTTTTAAAAAAAAATTGTATTACAATATTAAAGTACATACATTATTAAATTCATGTACGTGAGGACGATGCACGTAGCACTACTATACTACATATAGGTATAAAGTATTACAAGCACTAACAGGTAAAACTACTTAGAACTTAGGAGTATAACTCAAATATATTAGCAGGAGTAAGGGCTTGTCCCCATCACCAGGTCACGACGTCATCAACGAGGAATGATGCGGTGTCGCTGCGCGGGACGTTGGCACGACTTGCTAATTTACGTCACCGTGTCGCAAAAGTGCACGTCACGATGCCGCAACGTGACACGTAGTCGTGCCTTGTAAAATTCCGGTACATTTTACAGCATATCTGACAGAAAGAAACAACGTCGCCGTGGCACAACGCATCGTACGTCGTCGGAAGCGGTACGTGGCGATGAGCTCGCTCTGTTGATGTTTAAATGTCTTTGCGATTAGTTGTGCAAAAAAGATGCCGGAAATGCTGTAACTGTCAGAAACTACAAGAAACGAAACTAAACGTTGTTTCTTTCTATCGGATATACTGTAAAATGTACCGGAATTATACAAGGCACGACCACGTGTGACGTTGCGGCATCGTGATGTGCATTTTTGCCACACGGTGACGTAAATTAGCAAGTTGTGACAACGTGCCGCGCAGCGACACCGCATCATTCCTCGTTGACGACGTCGTGATCTGGTGATGGGGACAAGCCCTTGCTCCTGCTAATATATAAGAGTTATACTCTTAAGTTCTATGTAGTTTTACCTGTTTGTGCTTGTAATACTTTATACCTATATGTAGTATAGTAGTGCTAGGTGCATCGTCCTCACGTACATGAACTTATTAATGTATGTACTTTAATATTGTAAAACATTATTTTTTTAAAAGAGTAAGTATGGAGTTTCTTGGGCATTCTTCTCCATAACAAGCTACTTTTCCGAATGCACGGTAGAATCAATTTTTATTACTTGTAAATTTTAATTTGGCATCGTTCAAAAGTGCCGCTTAATGGCCTAATTGAATAAATACATTTGACTTAGACATTCGCCTCTTATCTCAACTCCAACCATATAGCTCATCATCTGCATCATAATTTCAGCCTAAAGACGTCCACTGCTGGACATAGGCCTACCCTACAAGGCCTACAAGTGACACCACTTCGATCGGCCCTATGCGTCTCTCATCCAGCGGCATCTCGCAGCCTTGAATGGATCATCGCTCCACCTAGAGGGTCGTCTTCCGGTACGCGGTCGCCACTCCAAAACTTTTCAGCCCCATCGAGCATCCGTTCCGCGAGCAATGTCCCCTGCCCACTGCCACTAAAGTTTGGCAATCCTTCGGGCTATGTCTGTAACCCTGGTTCTCCCGCGGATGTCTTCATTTCTGATTCGATCACACAAGTCATATAGTTATAGGGCCGTATCTATAAAAATGTCTTGCTGTTTAGCAACTGTTAGGAGATTCTACGAGGGTGAACAAAAAAGGAGCGCATTTATTTATAAAAAGCTTTTGGCGCTAACACAATATCACAATATTTATGCTAAGTGTCACTGATTATTGCAGTCAATTAAAAAAAAAAAAAATGTACATTGAGTTTCTAAAAACACGAAATAATGGAGAAAAGTGACTTACGCGCGGTGATAAAGTATCTCTGTCTGAAAAACCTCCACCAAAGTATTTTTTTGGACATTCAAAAGACATTAGGGGATGATACTAAATCTTCTACGGCTACTTTCTGGGTCGCCGAATTTAAATGAGATAGATGAAGCTGTAAAGAAGAGCCGCGTTCTGGCCACCCTTCAACCTCCATGACGTACGTTGGCAGGCCAGACGAGTACTGGAACCTATTATCCTAATTTGATTCCGAAAGTGCGTGAAGCAATTACAGAGAAACGTCGTGGAAAACTTTCGTCGTGTTTCGTCGTGGAGATTGAAGCCAGCACACGCTGTGCTGGCTTCAATCTCCTTGACCACTCACCATATGCTCCGGACGTAGTCCCTAGGGATTTTCACTTATTCCCAAAATTAAGGTTGCCCTAAAATGTATGTTATCTTATCTGACAACACGTGCGAAAGAGATAGATGCTGTGATGAGCAGTGAGAAGCTAGTTCGCGTACGAATTAGCACTTTTGCAAATTTGTAGCGAAATGGATGATGATTTACGACGAAAACGAGCGTGCGAAATTTTATAAACAGACATTTAGTAGTATGAATATCATGATTTTGATTCATCCTCGTATATTCAAATACTCTATTGAAAATTTAAATATATTTAGAATGTATTAAGCAATCGCTAAAACATTGTCGAGATTTTATATCTAAATCAAAAATTGAAATGCCTAGGTATATTCCTAGACCTTTCGAAAGCTTTTGACACGGTCTCGGTTCCCAAACTTATCACGAAGTTGGAGAGGATCGGTGTGAGGGGAATTCCACTGGAGATTTTTAGGGATTATTTAAAAAACCGTAAGCACTGCATTAAAATTGATACTCATCTAAATGACGAGTTTCTCGTGTCCTACGGTGTACCTCAGGGAGGAATTCTTTCTACGACTCTTTTTCAGATCTACGTAAATGACCTTTGTAGACTGAATCTCCCAAATAGTAGAATTTACGCTTACGCAGACGACACGGCAATTCTTGTAGACGGAGCCACTTGGGAAATTGTGAGAGCTAATGCGGAGGTGGCTATGACTCGAGTTATGAGGTGGTTAAGCTCGAACCTTCTCACATTAAATCTGCAAAAAACAGCGTATGTTCCCTTCGCAATCAGACGTAACACTAAACCATCTCCTTCTTCTTTTACTATAACTCCTCATTCCTGCACAGACTCGTCAACCCCCTGCACTTGCTCTCCGCTTACTAGACCCGAAAGCGTAAAATACCTTGGAATACATATAGACGACGGGCTTAGATGGGACCAACAAATTGACGCAGTCACCACTAGAACCCTGCGTCTTATACACATCTTTAAGTCTCTGAGAGTATCCGCCGACATAAAAACTCTCAAGATGGTGTATCTTGCACTATGCCAGTCAGTGATTGGCTATTGTATAGCTACGTGGGGCGGAGCGGCTAAGACTAGATGTCTGAAGGTGGAAAGAGCACAACGAGCCGTACTTAAAGTCATGATGAAGAAGCCCTACCGTTACCCAACAGCCGAACTGTTTTCCGACTGTAAAGTACTTACGGTTCGTCAGCTATATGTGCTCAAATCCACCATTAGAAAGCACGCAGACCTCCCGCCTCTTATAACAAACAAACGCACATATATTCCACCATACATACAACACAAGACATCCTTCGCTACACATCAATATTATATTCTAAGTACTCACATCTATAAAAACATTAACAAACACCTCAATATTGTAAATCTGAACGCACATGCACTAAAATCAAAAGTAACAGAATGGCTGCTCCATAAGGATTACTCTAACACAGAGTCTTTACTCTCTTTTCTTGTATAAACCACACACACACACACACACAAACACACACACGCCCACACACACACAAACACACACACGCCCACACACACACACACAACATACAATATTCTACTCTTGTACCACCATACAGCAGATTGACACAGTCCACTTGTGTTTTATGTTTTAAGCTTTTTGATGATAATGACCGTAAACTACCTCTTATAATACAGGTTTACCCTAGCTTAAGAGGTAGAGTATTATTCTTGTCCAGAATTTCAACATAAAGATATAATGATAATGATGTATTTCAAACTCTGTATGTATTTTGTGGTAAATGAAGATTATTATTATGTCCTTTATTTAAATTCGTTTCTTATTTTATACATTTTTAAATATTTTTGTAAAACATACAGAATAAAAAAAAACACATTTAAAAATATAGAAAAAAGAGGCCCACCGGTATCGGGAACAGGGTCCAAGCTACCGGCGGTCAGGGCTCCAGAGAGAGGAACCTCCTAACAATGCGAGCCGTGTCCAGCAGTACTGCTTTCTGGATCACGCCCTTGATCCAGCCGCCTAACGAGAGCCTCCTAAGGTGTTGGTCGAGGCTCGTGGCTATTAACCCATTGGCTGACACGACTATCGGTACAATGATCGCTGTGTCCACATCCCACATGTCGACAACCTCGCGAGCCAAGTTAAGATACTTGATTTGCTTATCTTTCTCGGCTTTCACGAGGTTCCCGTTATTGGCTACAATAGTCCTATCAGTGATAATGGACCGATCCCAGTACAATGTGATATTGCCATTTTCGAGAACTGGGTCGGGCACATACCTGTAGTACGGTACTTCCGATGCCACAAGAGTGTATTTCAGAGCAAGTTGCTGGTGGATGATCCTAGCTACAAGGTTGTGCCTATGCAAGTACTCTTCGTTAGCTAGGCGAGAACATCCAGAGATAATGTGGCGGATCGATTCACCCGGGCGGTGACATGCCCGACAGATGTCAACCGTGCCATCCTTCACAATAAATCTCCGGTTTTTTTTTTTTTTTTTTTTTATTTGTAATGGGTTTGCTCTTGACTCTAGTCTAGGTCATAGGTGACAGAGACAGAGTCTACGATGGAGTGAGCTTACCCAGAAGTAGCCTGTTCACTCTAACTTTGAAGAGATTCGGGTTGAATGCGTTCGGAAACACAGACGCAGGCAGTGAGTTCCACTCATTCGCTGTGCGCATTATAAAGGATGTTTGGAAGCGCTTGGTTCGAATTGGTGGAATGGCAACAAGGTAAGGATGATAACTTGCAGTGCGTCTAGATGTCCGATGGTAGAAGGGGGCTGGTGGGATGAGGTCGTGGAGTTCCTGAGCACACTCACCGAAGTACAGTCTGTAGAAGACCGACAAGCAGGCAACTTTGCGGCGATGAGCCAAGCTGTGAAGCTTGGCGTCCACCAATTCCACGTTGCCAATGAGCCTCTTGGCTCTGCGTTCCACTGAGTCAAGCGCGGCAAGCTGATACTTAGCTGAACCATCCCAAAGGTGGCTGCAATACTCCATGCAGGATCGGACTTGTGCTTTGTATAGGGTTAAAAGCTGTCCAGGCGTAAAGTATCGCTTCACCCTATTTAGGATGCCCAGTTTTTTGGCTGCGATTTGGGCTTTGTTCTCAATGGAGGAGCCGAAGTTGAGACTGGATGTCAACTCCATGCCTAGGAGCTCGAGCCGATCAGTCACAGGAACAGACGCACCCCGAAAAGTAGGCGTTTGATCGAACAGACTCCTTTTGGCGGTAAAAAGACACGCCTGTGTTTTGGTGGCGTTAAAAGAGACCAGATTGTCATCACCCCACTGGGAGACAAGGCTTAAGGTCAAATCTGTCCGCTCAACCATAGCCTCCCTCAAGGAACGAACTTCATCCATGCTGGTTTTTGCGCTGGACAAGTATCTCTCTGAAACAGTACTGTCATCTGCGTACCCAACAATACCAGGCTGAAGTAGGTCATTGATGTGCAGCAGGAAAAGAGTTGCAGAGAGAACAGACCCCTGAGGAACTCCGGCATCAATAGCCATAAGGTCTGAGGAGCAGCCGTCAATGACTACTCGGATCGACCGTTCGCTAAGGAAGTCTGATATCCAGCTACAAAAACCAGCGGGGATGCCATAAGCAGGAAGCTTACTGAGCAGACTCGCGTGCCAGACCCTGTCGAAGGCCTTCGAGATATCAAGCGATACAGCAAGTGCTTCGCCGTGTCTCTCGATGGCTTCGCCCCAGCAGTGCGTGACATACACAAGAAGATCGCCAGTTGACCGTCCCCGGCGAAAGCCATATTGACGGTCACTGAGGAGATTGTTGTCTTCAAGGTAGGTCAGCAACTTTCTGTTCAGTACCCTTTCCATAACTTTGCACAGAATAGAGGTAATGGCGATCGGACGGTAATTGGCAGGGTCTGCACGGTTGCCTTTTTTGGGCACTGGTTGCACATTTGCAAGCTTCCAGGATTTCGGCACCGTCCCTTTTACAAGAGAGAGGCGGAACAAGCGAGTCAACACAGGAGACAGTTCTGGCGCACACTGCCTCAGCACTCTCGCTGGAATGCCGTCAGGTCCGCTGGCCTTGTTCACGTCTAGACTGCACAATACTCTCCGGACCTCTTTAGTGTGCACAGCGATCTCCGGCATCGAAGAGTCACAATAAGGTACAGTAGGTGGTTGCTTGGAGCCAGCGTCCAGACGTGAATTGCCAGCAAAAAGAGATGCAAATAAATTTGCCTTGTCACTTGCAGAGTGAGCCAGCGACCCATCAGGTTTCAGCATCGGAGGTAAAGTGGGCCGACAGAAATTCGTTTCAACCGCTTTAGACAGGGACCAAAACTGTTTACTACCCGGAGGGTGCGATGCCAGCTTGGCCCCAATACGTCCAATATGGTCAAAACGTGCCCGACGCAGAACCCGCTTGCAGAACTTGGCGGCAGAATTAAAGGCTCTCTTCCTCGCGCGAACCCTACGCGCTCTAACTTTGCGGTCGCGGGCCCCGACCCAGGCTTGGTAAGCAGACTCTTTTCGGGCCTCAGCATGGGCGCATTCTGCATTATACCAAGGTCGGGATTTGTGACCGAGCGGAATGTCGGAGAATGGAATGAAATATTCCATTCCCTGCCGAATCACATCCGCAACCGCGTCTGCACAGCTCGAGGGGCTACCCGAGGAGAAGCACACATGCCGCCAAGGATAAGACGCAAAAAAGTGCCGCATCTCGTCCCAGTCTGCCGACTCGTATCGCCATACTCGCCTCGTGCCTCTAGGGCTCTCATCTGGAGGGGAGCAAGTCGAAACGGATTTCACCAGACAGTGGTCAGACGATCCCAGCGGGGCTGAGACCGACACCGAATGACTGTCCGGATCAGTTGTCAGTAGAAGATCTAAGCAGTTGGGTGTATGGCCGTCAACATCCGGTACCCGCGTTGCCACATTCACCAGCTGGGTTAGATCTAGGGATAGAGAAAACTTGCGCGCCTCTAACCCGGCATGGTCAGTTTTCCGGTATGGGTACAACCATTCTTTATGATGGGCGTTAAAGTCCCCCAGAAAATTAAGCTTCGCTGTTGGGTACCGTTGCTGGGCCATGTCAGCCGACTCCACGAGGCAATTAAAAAGCGCTGTCGTCTCCTGGTCACCTGAGTGCGATCGGTAGACGCCGATGTACAGAGACTTCTCCACGCCAGTGTCCACAAGTAGCCATATGGCAGAAAAGCCCGATTTCTCAAAGCAACGGAGACGACGACAACAAATGTCATCGCGGACGTACACACAGACCCCAGCTTGCTTCTTGAATTTGTGTTCAAGAGAGTAACCCGGGTAGTTGAGGTACGCCACGTCCGACGGGGTTGTTATCTTCGTCTCCGTTAGAAAAAACAGGTGCGGCTTCTCGGTCTCGAGGTGGTGGTGGACCGGATCGAGATTAGAGTGCAACCCCCTGATGTTAGTGAGGTGCACTTTTAGTGGGAGGAAGTGCAGCCGTTGTTTCACCTTATTCTTATTTTTTCTGGTCATTGTGTTAGAGTATGGTGGGGAAGAAGTCGAACTGTCAAGGCGCTGCTCAGTGAACCAAGTGGAAAACTGGAGCTAACCCAACCTATGGGGAACTCATTTGGAGACTGCGGGGACGCCCGAACCCCCCCGGATATGGCCACCGGGTCCTCCCATCCAGTCGCCAGCTGGCACGGTGGAGCATACCGGGATTTTTCGCGAGTTGGCGGGGCAGCCTTTGGCACGTGGCTGGCGTGCTACTTGGGCCCCCTACTGACTGCGGTCGGCCAACGGCTGGCACCGTGCTTCGGATCCCGCTACCCTCCAAAATGAGTTACCCGGCCAGTTTTGCCCAGAGACCAAGACCGGTTCTGAACAGCGCAACTGACATCCTCCTTCTCCCCCAAAGGCACTGGCAGTCCCACACACCGGCGGAACACAGCAAGCTGCTTGGCGCCGGACTCCGGTGGGATGGTGGTCGCGAGCCAGGCGGCCCCTTGCGGGGCCTACCACCGCTTAAGTGGGATCGTTCAGCCGTACCACAGGCAAGCCTGTGGTGCCGTTGCCCGGGATGGACCACTAGGAGGTAGATCCCATACCCATCCCAAAAAGTCCGGTAGTTATTCGTCATAATAACTTCGTCCATAATTGCACAGACAAAACCTTCGGTTTCCCCAAAGAGGTCACCGAAACGCAGCCAGGCTACGGACGCTGCTTCGTCCACATCGGACCCATGTAGGGCCCGAAAAAAGCGTCCGTGAAGCTCCTTACTCTGCCATACTTCCCTGCGGTCGTTAGTGTCAAGCACTATAGGCTTGCGCCAGTTCCCATTCGCCAAGGAGAGCGGGGTGAGTCCCTTGTCCACTGCTACTACATTTCGATGCATACCCACGTCGGTGTGTAGAAAATATTCCCTGAGATTGCATATCTCGCGGTTGTGGAGGTTTTTAGCATTTTAAAAGCCTCGGCCTCCACACTTCCGCGGGATATACAATCTCATGACCGACGATCGTGGGTGATGCATTCGATATGCAGTCAGCAGTGTACGGACCCGCCTATCCAGGGCGTCGAGTTCCGTTTGAGTCCATTTGAGTATGCCGAAAGAGTACATCAATACCGGCATGACCCAACCGTTGAAGGCGCGCACCTTGTTTCCGCCCTAAAGAAGGCTATTGAATACCTTCTTCAGGCGGCAAAAAAAGCGTTCCTTCAACGATTGCTTCATGTAAGTAGTGCTGATACCTAACGCTTCCGACATACCCAAATATTTATAGGTTTCGTTTGGAGAGAGGGATCTCAGGTTTATGGAATCCGCGAGTTGAATGCCTACGGATTCCACAATCTCCCCTCGCTTTACATGCATGACCGCACATTTGTCCACACCAAACTCCATCCTGATGGCATTACTAAAAGTTTCAGTTACCTTCAGTAGCTTCATCAGCTGAAGATTGCTGGGGGCAAAGAGCTTCAGGTCATCCATGTAAAGGAGGTGAGATATAACCTGACCACCTCTCTTCAACCGATAGCCTAGCCCTGAATTCTCCAGCAGCATGCTTAGAGGATTCAGGGCTAGGCAAAACCAAAGTGGACTCAAACTATCGCCCTGGAATATACCTCGCTTGATCCTTACAGGTTCGCTATTCCTCTGGATATTTCGACATCCTGGATAGCGAAGGACTGTGCTCCATTGCCCCATACACGACATCAGGAAGGTGCGTAGAGTTGTATCTATTTTATACAATTCCAGCACCCTCATGAGCCATGTATGAGGCACCGAGTCATAGGCCTTCTTATAATCTATCCAACATGTCGACAGATCCTTTCGGGAACGCCGAACCTGTGGGCTAATGGCCATATCAATAAGGAGTAGCTCCTTAGTACCGCGGGACCCGTTCCTACATCCATTCTGAGAGACCGACATGATCGAGTTATCGTCGACGTGTTTATTAATTTTAACTCTCAAAATGGATGTTAGAACCTTATAGACCGTTGGTAAACATGTAATAATCTTGGGGGCTGATGGTAATTGCCCCCATTTGTGGTATCGGATCGCACGCCTGCTCGACCTCCCGAGTCCAGTCACCTTCGGTATGACTGACAGGCACCGACCAGATATCGCGCCAAAACGAACACATGGCGTCATTATCCGGTAGGCGCATATCAGTCACACCTTGGTCGGGTCGCTCCCAAGCCCTATAAACCCACCTTTCGTTGCTCCGGAATGTGCGATTCTGAGTGTATCGCTCCACTCGCCGCTTGTACCGACGAATACGGCTTGCTCATGCATAGATCTTCTGCTTCAGGAAGTCGATACGCTCTGTGACGCGGGACAGATAATCTTGAGAACTGATATCAGTCCCCGAGAATGCCCGCCTCACAAAGCGCATCACTCTAGGGCGAGTGTTGCCCTCCCTGAAGCAGATAAGCTTGCCGATGAGTGCTCTAGCCTCACCGATACGACGCTCAATCCTGCACTGCCAAGCTGGTATAGCTGGTCGTGTAGCTCTATCAGTTTTGGGTAATTTGACGTTAGCTACACGACATGCCGCTGCAGCCGCACAGTACAAGATTGAGTGGGTATCGGCAAGGTCTTTGCTGCTATCAAAAAAAATTGATAGCTGCGAATCTAGAGCACACACCAGCGCCCTATTTTTCTTATGCATGGGCAGACGAGGTAATCGAGGTCTAAGCTCAGGCGGTGTGGAACGATACTCTCGGAATGCACACTCTAAAGCGCTCCTCAATCGTTCATTGCATTGGGTACTCACGGATATAGCCCCGTCGTCGTCATCCTCTCCAACATGGTCAGGTCGCGGTGAAACACTGGGTTGCATTTGCACCGCGGCCGGTGGCAAGGCAGGCGAGACACGGCTACTCCGTGATTCCTTACGCAGTCTATCAATTACGGTGTCATCCAGCATACGGTTACGTTGGACGACGGCTGCGAGGCGGAGCTGAGCGACGAACCCGAAGATGTTGGGCGTGTATTTTTGGCACGGGCCTGGCTTCGTGTCAACATTTTCTTCTTAGTTTTGTCTTCTTAGTTGTCATTTTTTGTTTGTCATTTTAACTATTTTTTTGTTTTCTTCTTGTTATTGGTTTATTATAATATATAGACATTATTTAAATTTAGTTCAATGCTGATTTATGGATCATATTGCACGGTTTTATAAATATGTCGGGTTTAGTCAATAGTATGGACGTAAAGTCAAATCACAAGCACGCCCCTAGCGGCAATCAAGAGCAACTGCGCATTAGCGCGCTTTTATAAGCACTAGCGTGGTGCAGAATAGAGCAGTTGAGTCAGTTGAGTGCTGACAGCCGTAGAGCTAAGACGTCGTAGAATCAGTGTCGATCCGTAATATTAGTAAGCAGGAATGTAACTTGTGTCTATTTGAATAAACCCAGTGTATCGAATAACTTATGTGGTTTCATTTGCACGATTATACCCACCGACCTACCCACACACGATGTCTTAACCTAAGGGAATATATCCTGACTTCCCGATGGTTTACATCTATCGGCCAGCCTTGATGCGACAAAATAAAAATATAAAATTCGAAGAGCTAAGAAATTTTTTATGTCACTCTTGACAAATCAGGCCACAGACTACTATATTATTATTATGTCGTTTATTTATCTTTTTTCTTATTTTATTACATTTTTAAATATTTAAAAAAAGAAAACTAAATAAACATATTATTATTATTTTCTTATTATTATTATTATTTTCTTATTATTATTATTATATCGTTTATTTTATTATGTACACATTTTAAATTTACATTTTTAAATATTTCATTATAGAAACAAATCATTTAAAAAAAAACATTTAAAAATATAAAAAATAATGGTTGTCCGCCGGTATCGGGAACAGGGTCCAAGCTACCGGTGGTTAGGGCTCCAGAGACAGGAACCTCCTCACAATGCGAGCCGTATCGAGGAGTACTGCCTTCTGTATCAGACCCTTGATCCAACCGCCCAATGACAGCCTCGACAGATGGTCGTCGAGGCTCTTGGCCATCAGGCCGTTGGCCGTAACGACAATCGGCACAATGATCGCCGAGTCCACATTCCACATGTCGACAACCTCGTGTGCTAAGTCAAGATACTTGATTTGTTTCTCTTTCTCAGATTTCACGAGGTTCTCGTCATGCGGGATGGTGACATCGATTATCATTGTGCGGCGCGCTAATCGGTCTATCACCACTATATCCGGCTTATTGGCAACAATAGTCCTATCAGTGATGATAGACCGATCCCAGTACAACGTGACATGGTCATTTTCGAGAACTGGGTCGGGCACATACTTGTAATACGGTACCTCCGATTCCACTAGATTGTACTTCAAAGCAAGTTGCTGGTGAACAATCCTGGCCACTTGGTTATGCCTGTGTAAGTACTCGCCGTTAGCCAGACGAGAACAACCAGAGATAATATGTCTGATGGATTCACCCGGACGGTAGCATGCCCGACATATGTCAACCGTCCCGTCCTTCATTATATGTCTCCGGTAGTTATTCGTCAGGATAACTTCGTCCATAATTGCACAGACAAAACCTTCAGTTTCCCCGAAAAGGTCGCCGAAACGTAGCCAGGATACGGACGCTGGGAAATCTACATCGGGCCCATGGAGAGCCCGATAGAAGCGCCCGTGTAGCTCCTTGCCTTGCCATACCTCTTTGCGTTCATCAGTCGATAGTATTACAGGCTTGCGCCAGTTCTCTTTAGCCATGGACAACGGGGTGAGTCCCTTGTCCACTGCGACCACATCCCGGTGCATACCCACTTCAGCTTTTAAAAAGTATTCTCTGAGACTGCACACCTCGCGGTTGTGAAGAGTCTTGGCGTTTAAAAAGCCTCGACCCCCACACTTCCGCGGGATGTACAGTCTCATCACCGATGATCGTGGGTGATGCATCCGGTTTGCAGTCAGCAGTGTCCGGACCCTCCTATCGAGGGCGTCGAGCTCGGTCTGAGTCCATTTGAGTATGCCGAAAGAGTACATCAAAACCGGCATGACCCAACTGTTAAAGGCGCGCACCTTATTGCCGCCCGACAAAAGGCTATTTAATACCTTTTTCAGGCGGCCAAAGAAACGCTCCTTCAGCAGTTGCTTCATGTCAGTACTGTTGATGCTCAACGCTTCCGACATACCCAAATACTTTTAAGTTTCGGTCGAGGAGAGGTGTCTAAGGTGTATGGAATCAGAGAGTTGAATTCCCTCGGATTCCATAATCTCCCCTTGCTTTACATGCATGACTGCACATTTTTCCACACCAAATTCCATCCTGATGGAGTTACTGAAGGTTTCAGTTACCTTCAGTAGCTCCGTCAGTTGGAATTTATTGGGGGTAAAGAGTTTCAGATCATCCATGTAAAGGAGGTGAGATATGACCTGACCACCTCTTCTCAACCGATAGCCCAGTCCTGAATCCTCCAGCAGTGTACTTAGAGGATTCAGGGCTAAGCAGAACCAAAGTGGGCTCAAACTGTCGCCCTGAAATATCCCCCGCTTAATCCATACAGGCTCATCATCCCCCTGAATCGGTCGACATCCTGGATATCGAAGGACTGTCTTCCATTGCCCCATACATGACTCAAGGAAGGTGCATAGAGTTGCATCTATTTTGTACAACTCCAGCACCCTCATGAGCCATGTATGTGGTACAGAGTCGTAGGCCTTCTTGTAGTCTATCCAGCATGTGGACAGATCCTTGCGGGATCGATGAACCTGCTGGCTTATGGCCATGTCAATGAGGAGTAGCTCCTTAGTGCCGCGAGACCCATTCCTACATCCATTCTGAGAGGTAGACATAATTGAGTTATCTTCAATGTGTTTATAAATTTTTGCTCTCAGGATGGATGTAAGAAGTTTATAAACCGTTGATAAGCATGTTATTGGTCTATAATTCTTGGGTTCCGCGGGACTACCTGTCTTATGGAGCAGGTGGGTAATTCCTGTTGTTATTATTATTATTATTATATGTAAAGGTGCTCTCTCACCTGGACCGTTCGCCAGTAATGTAACATTTCAGATACGATTTTGATTTTTTCATTACAAGTTGTATTCAAATATTACACATTGTATCATCAAGTTGCGCATTGTAATGCTCGGTTCTCTTCCCTCATCAATGTAATGCTCGAATCTGTAACATTACTGTAATACTCGCCAGGCTTATTACGTAGGTTTCTTTTGCAAGAGCAAAACGATAGCTATTTTTGAGCAATAATTGCTCTTCAATACAAAAGTTTTAGAGTTGCTGGCTATTTTTTTTAAATAAGTGCATTTGACAAACAGCGAGTGATAAGCAAACGATTGTGTAGGTCCTACCATACCTACACTGCAGGTAATTCCAACTTTTATGACATAAAGCGTTTGATCGCGATCGTTTTGCTCTTGCAAAAGATACGTAATAAGCCTGCGGGTCTCCTCCGGTGAGGGACCACCTTAAGGTTGATTGTATTTATCGAGGGTTCGAATATTACTCCAGTGTAGTGGAGACGATTCCTTCAAAAGGACTTAAGGAATTGATGGAGTTATAGAAAATAAAACAACGCTTGACCTAACCTAATTTAATACTAAACTTATAACTAACATTTTATAACCTTTTACATATCTGAATGTTAACTTACAACTAACATTTTATACTTAATTAAATATCTTGATGTTATAAAATTAAGTATGACAGGCCTAACCTATGCTTACATACTATTGTATCACATACTTAAATACTAAGATGTTATATACAAATTGGTTGCCACTTCAGCAACTTGAGGCATACGCTTGCGATGAAAACGGAGATCGAGAGCAACTCGATTCGTTTCCTTATGGGAGATAAGATCGTCATCACCCTTGTCAAGGTACAGGTGAATATCCACGGGGATTTCCACCTGAACTCCTCAAGATGTTCAGAGGTACGGCCAATTGGCGATTGTTGGCCTAAGGACTCCTCAAGTTGCTTGAACCCACAAGGTATTTCCGCATGGCCAACTGTGGATCCCTGGAGCTGATGAATGATTTTGCAAGCATCACACCGAGTTGTGGTTGGTGACTCCAGGACAGGCATTAGAGGTGTTGGTAGACCCGTTGGTGAACGCTGGACTAAGGTGTCCAGCTGTAAAGAGGTTTCGTAGAACGAACCTGGTGGTATATACTGGACCAGAGCTAGGGCACTCTGGATCTGATAGAAGGTCTTGCAAGAATCACAGCCAGAAGATGAAAACTGGACTGCTCTTTTACACTGGTCAGAGATTTCGGTATGACCAGAGCCTACTGGTGATTGATCACATGCAGTCTGATGGAAGGTTTTGCAAGAATCACAGCCTGTAGATAAATGCTGATATAGGTTCCTTCTAAGCAGGTGAAGCGGGCTGGTGGATCCACTGCCTGTTGGAGAATGCTGAGGCGGAGTAGTGTGGCCTGGTGATGTTTGAGTGCGAAGATGGTTGCCCTTAAGTGATGGAATGCTGCTCGATGGAGTAGGATCTGAAACGTAAGAGTTTTGTGTTAAAAGTTGAAGTGACACTATAGTTTGTATGAGATGCCGATCCTCGAGCGTCAAAAAGGGTATGGACGACCATCTTTGCTATTTCTGCCGCAAACGGGGTTTGGGCGCACGGTTGGCGCAGTGGTTGAACGATTGACTGCTGCGCTGCGTGTTGCGGGTTCGATTCCCGCACGGAAAAAATATTTGTATGACCTGCAGATAGTTGTTCCGGCTCTGGGTGTTGTATATGTGAGTTTATATGTTTGTAAACGCACCCACGATACAGGAAGAAATTCCTAGTGTGGGGCAACGTTTTTTTTAAAAACAAAACAAACAAAACAAACAGTACTTCTTTGTTCTAATTTGAAATTCACGAGTAACAATGCTCCATCGTTATTTCTGCTTCACCTATGGTAAATGTTTAAGCCTATATGTCTACCTTTGTAAACTTCATCTACAAATAGCCGGTCTACAGATAGTTGCGGTTCCGGGTCTGGCTGTTGGTCTGGCTTGTTTATGTATGTTTAGATGTTTGTAAATGCACTCACATGGTAGATAATAAATTCCTAGTGTAGGGCAACGATTAACAAAATCATACAAAGTAAAAAAAGACACGTACCTTCATCTCCAAGAGTTGGTACCAGCGTGCCGTAGGGCTGCCGAGCCCGGAGCCCGGGTGGTCGCTCGAAGGACCAGCGCTCCATGCTGACCGCCATCAGGGACGAGCGGGTGAATCTGCTCGATTACTGAAGACCTGCAAAATTTTAATAAGGATATCTTAGAAAGTTATTCCAGGATTTAAAGTTTAATCGTTTGGACTAGGGATGTTACGGAAGTGATGATAGCGGAACCGAAGTCGGAATCGGATATATTAAATTTGTTTATCGGATCCTGAAGAAGGATGTATTAAGAGAAAGCAGGTTTAATAAAATAATACATATGTCTGGTTTAGTCAATAGTCCGGACGTCAAAACAATTCACAAGCACGGCCCTGGCGGAAAATCAAGATCAAATACGCATTGGCGCGCTTCTTTAACCGCTTGCGTGGTGGGGACAGCAGAATACGGCAGTTGAGTACTGACCGCCTCACAGATAAGACGTCGTAGAATCAGTGTCGATCCGTAATATTAATAAGCAAGATTGTAACTGTGACTAATGAATAAACCCAGTGTATCGAATAATTTGTGTGATTTAATTTTCACGATTGTACCCACGGACCTGCCCACTCAAGATATCGTATTCTGACTTGCCAATGGTTGCCATCCTGGGCTACCCTTGATGTGATACCTACATACATTGTTAATTATTTTTTTCGTCTCAAAAACAATACACCTAATTTGTGTGTTGTTAATGAAGTAAAATATGTGTAGCAGTTAATTCAATCAAAAGAAGCAAGACTTAATTAATAAAAGCTTCGCAGCTTTACCTTCTTCCAGTCTGTTTCTAACGGGTAGACCGCCGCATCGACCTCCGATTTAAAAGTTTCGGAACCGAAATCTAAATTGGAGGTTCCGGCTTTTCGAATTCGGAATATAACATCCCTAGCTTGAACCCTAGACAATGTGTTCAGACATTCCTACCAATTATAACGATTATACGGCAATCCCATACATTTTCATTGGCATGTGGTGACGAAATGACACACAATATTGTTGCTAGCACAGCCATTTTGATTAGCTAGGTGAATATTGACACGCTAAATATTGATTTCAACATTTTATTACCAATCAATCTGTATGGTCTTTTATATTTATTTACCAAAGTAAACATTATTTTTATGTAAAACTGCTTACAATTTTATTGTTAAGAAAGTTCCGGTTTAATTGACAGGGTCTTATTATAAAAATAAAATATATTATTTCTAATCTGAAAGGAAATCGTGAAATCCTGCAATATCGTAAAGCTACCGAACTGGTGATTTCTAAATGAGTTAGAAGGCGGTTTCAAAGTAATACTTTTAGGGGTGGAGTCTAAAATTTTATCTAAACTGGGTCAAAGCCGAGCCCACCAATAAACCACCAAAATTCAGGGGTTGTATAGTAAAACGGGGGCGTAACGGAAAGGGCCCGAAACCACGTAATATCCGTGGAGATAATGCAAGAACCCCATTGGTCAATATGTCGCCTTTGCTAAGTTTCAAGTTAAGGTGACAATAGTCAACGGCACTAACTATTTTGTGCGCGGGGTTAAAATGCATTTTATATCAACCAACAACACGTGCGGAAGAAATTGATGCTGTGATGAACAGTAGGAAGCTAGTTCGCGTACGAATACACACTTTTGCAAATTTGTAGCGAAATGGATAAAGATTTAGGACGAAACCGAGCGCGCGAAATTTTATAAACAGTCCTTTGGGAGTCTGGATATCATGAAAAAACGACTAAACGTATCTGTTCAAAATAAAATTATTTGCGTTGTTGAACTACAAATCTATCCTGTATGGTGGTTTTTGCAATTTTCCGTCTTGTTATGGTATTTATTCGCGCCCAAAAATTGCGTTAAATTTAGTGTCGAAATGTGAAAGTTTCGACGTTCATAACTTTCAAACATTTACTTTTTTCACTTTTTTGTTTCCACACAGGGCTAGATAATGATGAGACAAATCGATATCACTTTTTATTTTGAACGTACATTGTCAAACAGTGGAATAATCCGTAGACCACGTTTGTATGGAATAATTTTCGACTAGTGTAACCTTATTGGCCATTCACCCTCACAATGGCACCCAAGATTGTAGCCAATGACAACAAAGAATGATATGGCACTTTTATCAATCGGCGCACCCTACGGTGACTACAGTCTTGACCACAGATATAAATCTAACAAGATGACGCGACTGTATTTACTTCGCGTGTCATAAAACGGAATAAAGTGATGTGAAGTGTTGAGTGAATGATCGTAACCTGAGCTTTTCATTTAGCATTATCGGCACCGGAAACCCACCGAAATCTAGAAAAATGCCTTTTTACCCGACTGCCGAAAGAGGGTAATGTATTTATCAGTTTATGTATGTTTATTCCTATGTGGCGTTCTAGAGACTAAATGCGTTGGCCGATTTTGATGATTCTTACATTGATGACATTTAAATTGGAAAAGAAAAAAATGGCGGATTTTCGGCGACATTTTGTGGGAGAAAATATTTCTTTTCCTTTCAATCCCATCGTGGGGATATCAAAATAAAGGGTTTTAAAAGGTGATTTCAAAAATATAAAACACCTATATGTTTAAATGTACCTAAAAGAAATAACTAAAAAGTTGTAAATAAAAAAAGTTAATTAAAAAAATCAAAAAACCCGACGGCTTCAAAAGCGAACTAAAAAGACGTGAACAAGAAAAAAATCATGCTGTGCAGTAGGAGGATACATCTGGTTTTGGTCAGCCAGTTCGCGAATATGTATCCTTCGACTGCACAGCATGTTTTTTTTTAAATAATCATTCTTAAACTACTAATCTATCCCTGTATGGTGGCCGTTTTGCAATTTTTCTTTTTCTTACGGTATCTATTTTCGCCCAAAGTTACGTTAAAATTAGTGTTGAAATATGGAACTTTCGACGCTCTTAACTTTCAAACATATTTTTTTCCTTTTTTGTGTCCATACAGGGCTAGATAATTATGAGACAAATTGATATAATTTTTTATTTTGAACGTACATCGGCAAACAGTAGAGTAATCCCTAGACTACGTTTGTATGGATGAATTATCGACTAGTGTAACCAGAAGTTAATGGTCCAAAACCCTGAGTCTGATCTAGTGCGCAGCTAAAGCCACAAGGTACGCACCCTATTTCTTATTGACTGGCATAATTTGGACATATTATTTATAAAACAGACGTGACATTAAATTAAAAGACAAATTGTATCACTTACCTGTTCTCGGTAGAACTGCAAGAGAACTCGTCCTGCACGGGACGGGATGAATGACGCACTGCGGTATTGCATAAGGGAAGTCTAGTCTAGAACAAGACTACAATGCGTGTACACTTCTCCATCTCTGAAGAAACTTTATGGGTACGAGAATAAAGTTCAATTTAGTGCAAAATCAAGGGAAAATAGCTGTGGCAGGATTGTAACTGTACTGCGCAGGTCACAGGATGACGGTCAATACTTCTGTGATTACATAATTTAAATTTTTGTGGGATCGAAGGTATACTGCATTCGTTAGTTGGTTCCAAAACGTGAACTAAAATGTTTATGGAACATTAACTTTTCTACCAAGACATAAAGTTCTCTTTGCGCTACAACTTCAAACATTTAGACTTAATACGCACTGCGTTTTTTGCCGCACATTCTGCGACACATGGAATTGTATGAAGCTGCACGCATTGCGGTAAAAATATCGCGCGGAAACAATAACGTAAGAAATCCGTGTTTTGAATCTCTATGAATAGGTAAAAAAAATAGGTAAACAAGAAGAAAATCATGCTGTGCAGTCGGAGGATACATATTCGCGAGCTGGCTGACCAAAACCAGATGTATCCTCCGACTGCACAGCATGATTTTTTTCTTCTTTAAGTCTTTTTAGTTCACTTTTTAAGCAGTCGGGTTTTTAGATTTTATTAATTAACTTTTTTACTTACAACTTTTAATATATTTTTTTTAATTAGGGACACTTAAACATATAGGTAAGTGTTCTATATTTTTGAAATAACCTCTTGAAATCCTTTAATTTGATACCCCACACGATAGGTTTGGAACAAAAAATAAAATTGGCCCCCCACAATATGGCGCCTCAAAGCCGCCATTTTTCTATTTTCCAATTTTAATGTAGCCAGTGACACTCGCAAGGTTAAGACAAATCGATTGACGTATAAATCATCAAAATCGGCTAACGCGTTTGGTCTCTGGAACGCCACATAGGAACAAATACCACATAGACTGATAAACACATTACCCTCCTACGGCAGTCGGGTAAAAAGAAACAATAATCGCGCGGCATTTTATCAACACGCACAGCGATTTTTATTCACGCGATTTTTTTCCGCACATTCTGCGACCTATGGAATTGTATGAAGCAGCACGCATTGCGGAAAAAAAATCGCGCGGAAATAATATCGCAAGGAATCCGTATTTTGCCACAGAATCCACCGCACCGCGGCGCGGAATAAATTTGCGCGAATATTTTGAACTCTATGAACAGATAGAAGGAGACAAAAATCGCGCGAAATTTTATCCGCAGTGCGTGTTAGTCAAATTCAGTACGCGGAAAAAAAAATCGCGCGAATAAAAATCGCAGTGCGTGCTTAACCTTAGTAAAGATTTAGTGCGCGAGCAAAAATTCGGCAAAAATCGCAATGCGTGCTAATCCTAATGACATTTTCAATTGTAATACTAGTACTAGTAGATTTGAAATCAACTTAACTTACTCAGCATTATGCTGCAATTCGTTTAACTGAAAGTTAAGCCAAACACGAATGCTGGTTGGTATTTTGAGGATGCATTCCAAAAGCAGCGTTGTAGAGCTTACAAGTATTTTCTGTGTTTCTTGATAGCTACAACCTAGAGGTCTTTACCTCAAGAATCATCATCTTCTGCCTAGCCTTTTCCCAACTATATTGGGGTCGGCTTCCAGTCTTACCGGATTCAGCTAAGTACCAGTGTTTTACATGGAGCGACTGCCTATCTGACCTCCACAACCCAGTAACTGGGTAACACGGTACCCCTTGGCAAGACTGGTGTCAGATCTCAAGCTTCTGACTACCCGTAACGACTGTCAAAGATCTTCAAATAATAGCCGGGACCAACGGCTTAACGGTCGGCCTAGGTCTTTACCTCAAGAGTGATAAATGATTTTATTTCTGTAAGTTGTTGGTTTGCTCTGAGACGTGGTCGCTTACAATCGGCCTCATCAGAAAGTTTACAGTCACTCAAAGGACAATGGAGAGGGCTATGCTCGGAGTTTCCTTGCGTGATCGATTCAGAAATGTAGAGATCCGCAAGAGAACCAGGGTTACCGACATATCCCGAAGAATTGCCAAACTTGACACAGTGGCAGTGGGCAGGGCACATTGCTCGCAGAACGGATGGCCGATGGGGCAGAAAGTTTCTGGAGTGGCGACCGCGAACCGGAGTACGTTGCGTTGGAAGGCCTCCCACCAGGTGGACCGATGACCTAGTGAAGGTTGCGGGGATCCGCTGGTTGCGGGATGCACGGGACCGGTCAATGTGGCGACGCTTGGGGAAGGCCTATGTCCAGCAGTGGACGTCTTTCGGCTGATATGATGATCATGATATGATGAAGTTGGTTTTTACAAACACTTTTACATGTCGATCATATTTTTTAAAACTAGTAGAGGTCGGCGTTTCCTGTCTGACTACTCTGAGAAGAAAGACCGAAACAAACTCAGAGGTCACAGTTTCTTTTAAAGTCCAGACAAAATCTTGGTTAGATCATGTGAAGACCATGAGACTGATGTCTGAAATGGTCTTATGAGGAAAGAACTAGCCAGATTGAGTGGACCTGTCCAGTCAGTGCACGCATTTGTCAATAACCGAGCAGCTCAACTCAGAATTTAAGCTCAACGATTCGGGTAGGCCGCATAAACTACTCAAACTGCCAGACCACGATTTAAAACTAAGATAAATTAAAAATAAAAGCAAAAAATAAAATAATGATTAAAATAAAATAATATAATAAGTACTTTAAATATTCTTGTCATTACTAGAAAACTAAAAAAATAAAACAAAATTCACGGTGCAAAATATTACAAATTAAAATTATTTTTTAGTGAATAGGTTACATCTAAGCAAGCGTGCTTCATCGTTGACCGCAAAAAAATATTGAAATAAATTCATCAATATTTTAATCAAGCGATATTTCATCATTTAATTTCATAATAAAATATTGTTAATAATAAGTTGGACTGGAAACAGTAGTATAACAGTCAGTAAAATAAAAATCTGCCTGCTTTTGCCCAACTATTTTGGGTTTGGTTTCCAGTCCAACTCGATGCACTAATATAGTACATTGTGATACGAGGGTGCAATAACCTACACACCCGTGTATCACACGACGTTTTTCAATACAGTTGTGAGAAATAGTAAAAACAAATCAAAGAATTATATTTGTTTATTCACAAAAAATAAAATTTTCAATATGGCGCGTTTTTGCAACTGGTCATATTTTTTTTTTCAACGAAAACAGCCTATACAGCCTATTCGATTTTTGACAAGAGTTGATGAGAAAATAATTAAATTAAAACTGGTAATAAAATATATTAAACAACCATATAAAAGACTTTTGAGAATTCAATGCTAAAACGTACGGAATCATTCATTTTTCCTCGTATAAAATCTATCCCATTTCATTCTATGTATGAAAACTCTTTATACAGCCTATTAAATTTTTGACAAATGTTGATGTGAAAATAATTAAATTAAAACTGGTAATTAAATATATTAAACAACCATTTACAAGTTTTTGAGAATTCAATGCTAAAACCCAGCTAAAACGCACGGAATCATTAATTTTTCTTCGTAGAAAATATATCCCATTTTATTTTATGTATAAATACTCCTTGCTACTAAACTTTTTTAAATAGACTTACAAATTTAAAACTAAACTGCAAACATAATGATCGAGCTCGTAAACAAAAGTCACGACCGCGTAACAGAAAGATGCCTGTGCGTAAGATTTAACTTTCGAATCATAATTGTAGCCTCTGAAAGTATGCCATGTTTAACAACTGTATTGAAAAAAAATTTTTTGTTTATGACGCTGAAGTCTCTCAAGTCAAGGAATCCTATAGATGTTGTAACAATTATAAATATGTTACTATGTATATTAGCGACCTACGGTGTCCTTGAGACAAACCCAATATTGATCAGATATATCCCTGGTTGATTGTTTGTTCATTTAGTACTACTACTACTAGATGGCGCTGACATATGTATGGCATTGATGAACGTATCAATAAATATATCCTATTTGTGTGAAATAATTGAATTCAATAAACACACAAATTCAACATACAAAATAATAAATTATTAAATTCTTTTCAAATTAGTTACATAAAGGATAATTTAGAACATGCGTCTATGGTTTAGAATAAAACGTTCAAGGTCTGTGGTTGACATGACTGTCAATTCTTTTACAAGGGTGCACTTGAGGTCACTGGACCTGTGAACTTTATAACCTAAGAAACCGACAAATAAATATCCTTGATGATGAGAAGGACAAGGCTGGCTAGCGTCAAAATGAAAGGACTAATTGTTCAGTAGGCGCTATGAGTATTAGTTTGAATTTGTCTGAATTACCATATTCGTGACACATGTGCGTTTGATTTTATCATGCAATTTTCTTTTCCTTGGCAGGGCTCCAAATGTCTCTTTAGGAGCATTTTAGTAATTAATATAGAATAAATAATGGTCAATTAGCACAAATAGCTAAAGCAAGGTTTGGAACACTCCTGATGATATAATTCCTAAAAGTTTGAAGACAGCTACACACCTGAGCACGCTGGTGAGTAAGGGTGAAAATTATACCTAACAATTGGCGCCCAACGTGTTCAGGGGTAGGTATTCTGCATGAGACTATAGCAGGGATTATTTCACATGAAGTTGATTGAAGTAAAAGTCACACAGTTTGGTCAACTAATTTAATTCTTCGAGCATACAGTCCGTTATCACAATTTGTAGATGTTCCAAAATATAGGTATAAACAACTCACTTTCAGAAGGAATACATTTTACCATCAATTCACAATACTGGAGATATAATTTCTCAAACAGTACCGTTATCCTGTGTAGTTGTCTTCAAACTTTGGTAAATTATATCATCAGGAGTGTTCGAAACCTGCTGTAGCTGTGACTAGTTGACCATTATTTTTCACAGTGATTGAAGTACTTAACTACTTATTTTGTGTCTTGAATAACTATAATACTTAAGAACTTAACCAAACTATAGGTTAAGTTCAATATTGTTTAATTTAAATCTTAAAATAACAAAACATTAACTTTATATAAATTTTTAAAGTGCGGTTATTGTCACATTTTTTACTTAAAAACTAAAAACCTTTTCACTAATAAATGTTTTGTTAAACTTAATATAAATTACTCTAATTTAACATAGTTATTATAACTGTTAATTAGATATTTATACATATAAGGAACAAACTATTGTTTTGTTCAACATGCATAATGCATTTCTTTAAACTAAAAAAACAAAACACTAATATTATATAAAAAAATAAAAGTGGGGTTATAGTCACATGTTTTTATTTAAAACTATATACCTTTGCACCAACTAATGTTTTGTTTAACTGATAATTAGTTTTGAATATTTAGAACAAAAAGTGTTTTTTGTTCAACATGCATAAAGCAACTTTGTTTGACTATCTTCATAAAGAAGAACTTAATAAACATGTACTTAAATGTTTTTATATGTCAACAGATTTTAAAGCAACTGGAGACCTGGTTCGCAAGCAGTGTCGTCTCCTGTGTAAAAAAACGGCAAAAAAAAATTCCATATAACAAACGTAATTTTTTTTGCCGTTTTTTGCTCGATATTAATAACAGCAACAGGTAGACGCTTGAAATATTCACGTCATATTTAGTTGTATATTCACTTCAAAAAATAATAATAATTAAATTAAAATTAAATAAATTGAGGGGGGCTCCCATACAACAAACGTGTTTTTTTTGCTGTTTTTTGCTCGATATTAATAACGGAAACAGGTAGACGCTTGAAATATTCACAGAATATTTAGTTATATATTCACTTCAAAAAATAGTAATGATTAAATTAAAAGAAAATGAATTAAGGGGGACTCCCATACAACAAACGTGATTTTTTTGCTGTTTTTGCGATAATGGTACGGAACCCTTCGTGCGCGAGTCCGACTCGCACTTGGCCGGTTTTTCATTTTTAATTCTTGACATTTTATTTTGTTTTTTATTTTGGCTTATTGGGCAGTGTGTATATTTTGTTCCACAGTACATTTATACCAGACAAGCTCTAGACTTGAAGACTTGTAATTGGCTGTCAGATGATCTTACTGTTACGTATCACCATTGCATTTAGCTGTAAGTCTTCCAAAGTCTTTAAATAAATAAATAAAATACAAATGTGTTGTTGATACATTATTGTATTGAAAATAAAGCCACCATCTTCAACGACAGCGTATCATTAACGACAACATGACGTCTATGAATTCTCTAAGGCCCACTTCCAAGAAAAACTTTACTCAGAGTTAGTTGCTAACACGAGGTTAAATTGACAGTATTTTATGACAAACTGACAATTTAACCGTCATCCACATTTATCTAATGAGTTAAGTTTTTCGTGCAAGTGGGCCTAAGAGATTCATTTACCCTGGTCAGCGCACTGACATGGTTTTGTTCAACTCCACTCCGCTTCTCTTCAAAATACTCTGCACTGCTCCGTGTCAATGAAAACACACAACTTTTCATCTCTCTGCTCCGCTACGCCTTACGCTGAAGCTTCATTAGTGCGCGCGTTGCATTGCGTAGTCACAGCGTTAACGCTGCGTCGTTTTACATATTTTTTTAGTGACATGCCACACTATGCGTTGTGTTGTGTATGCACGCGACCTTTCAACGGATCGACGGACGAGAGACGAATTGGGGGGAGGGTGATGCGCTGCGCTGACGGAGCTCCGTTACGACGACGACGGGCAGTGTTTGTGCCGATCCATTGTCGAATCTAAAATCCACACTGAGACGCTTCGCTGCGATTGCGTGCGTCGCCCTCTTGCGTTGCGACGCATCGCAGGTGTGGCATACAATGCGTTGCTCCGTTGCGACAACGCAACGCAACGCAATGAGGCCTCAACCTTAGTGGAAACACATCCTAAGAAAATATGCGCGAAATTAAAATGTTCTCACATTTATTTATTTATTTAGATAACATGGAAAACTTACAGCTAAAAGTGAACAGAACAAGAACAGTAAATTTGACAGTCAGCCAATTAAAAGTCTTCACTTATAAAATATTGCATATTACTTATATCTATGGACACTTCAGAAGGCCTATATTACAATAGATCGCCAAACAATACTAATAAATAACTTATATAATAATCACTAACATATTGCTCACACTACACAACAACATTTAATTTGCATTGAACTGGTTGAAAAAGTTTCGGCTCAAGCACTTCCTGACTGATGGCACACTAGTTAGAAATGGATCAATATCGTGCTGCTTGCACAACTCATTAAGATGTCTACTTGCCCGCACAATATACGAATTCTGTCTATAATTTGTGGAGGCTGATGGCACCTGCAAAGGTGGATTAAATCTTTTTGACTTCCTAGGGGTATTCAAATAAAATTTGGATATAATATCGGAGCAGTTTATACTGTTGTTAAAGATTTTGAACAAACAAACGCAGTCACTAATCTCGCGGCGAATGAATAGAGGCAATATGTGGTATCTTTTACAAAGGATAAGGTAATTATCGGACTGATATGGCACTTTCTGGTGGTAACATAAGTATTTTATGAATCTTTTTTGGATGCTTTCTAGACGGTTAATGTACTTGTGGTAACATGGGTTCCATATTTCAGACGCATATTCCAAGTGGCTTCTAACAAAAGTACAATATAGGATTTTTAAAGTTTTAGCTTTAGTGAAGCACTTGGATAACCGCATAATGAAACCCAGTGATTTTGATGCCTTGGCAACTATTGCATCAACGTGTGTTTCAAAAGTGAGCTTGGAATCGTGATGAACTCCCAGATCACGGATGGAATTTGATCTATGCAGTAGTTCGTATATTATAATAAATAATAAATAATAATAAAAAAGCTTTTATTAATTCCTTATAAAGTTATAACATTATCACAAGTATTTTATCACCATCATTACTATCATATGGAAATCAGAATTTTCATTCAGTATAAATAACCATTTCTTACAATATATCAATTAATTTAAAATTTCCTTTACAGAAAAATTAAAAAGATCTTCATTCCATCAATCATTAAATTTCATCTTTCCAATAATTATAATCTCAATAAATTAAAAACACAATAAATTAAAAGAATATAGAAGTCCATTAAATAAAATTTGCAATAAAATTAGATCACACATTCCAGGTACATAACAAATTATCACATCATTTATAAAATTCATAATCAATTTCATTTAAAATGTCACTTGATCAATTTCTCACTAGTGTGCGGTGTTATTGATTTGATTGCAACAATAAGTGAATTCAATTTATACTTAATTAACAAATTATTATGTTATTTCCTAGATTATTCCAAAAATATACATCAAAATTATATCATCAATTATAAGGACCGCCTAGTGCGGTAAAAGCCTCCTCCTTCTGTCTCCATCCTGGTCTATCTCTAGCTAGTCTACTCCATGTTTTTCCTATTAAGCCTGATATGTCGGCGCTCCATCTCTTATTGGGTCTACCGCGTCGTCGCTTTTTGTTTATGGGCCACCAATTTGTTATTACTCTTGTCCATCTTTCATCTCTTAATCGTTGTACATGACCCGCCCATCTCCATTTTAGTTTTAGTGTTTGTTTGATTACATCTTTTGCCTTGGTTTGTTCTCGTATTGAGCTGTTTCTGATTCTTTCTCTTAATTTATGGCCCATAAAACTCCTTTCCATTGCTCTTTGGCAAACTCTTAGTTTTTGCATTGACTTCTTTGTTAAAGACCATGTTTGGCAGGCGTATGTTAGACATGGCATCAAGCAGATCTCCATAGCTTTTGTCTTTAATCTGGTAGTTAGATTACTCTTGAAGATTTCTTTCATAGACCAGTATCTACTCCATGTGTTCTTTATTCTCCTGTCAATTTCCAGCTCTGTGCAGTCTTTGGTAGAGATTAAGTGTCCCAAGTAAACATATTCACTGACCCATTCAAGGGGAGTAGAGTTTAGCATAATGCTTGTTACTGTGCTGTTTGTCATGATTTTGGTCTTACTCTGGTTCACCTCAAGCCCCACTTTTTTGCTTTCCTCATTAAGTGTCTCTAGCATGTAACGCAGCTCGTTTGGGTTTTCTGAAAGTAAGACAATGTCGTCAGCAAATCGTAAATGTGAGAGGTATTGGCCATGTATGTTTAGCCCAACTTTATCCCAAGTCAAAGAGCGGAATACTTGCTCTAGGACAGCTATAAAGATTTTTGGTGACAGTGGATCTCCTTGTCTTACACCCCGTTCTATTGCAAAAGCCTGTCCGGTATTGTCGAGTTTAATTCTGGCTTTGCTGTTTTTGTATATTTCCTTTATTATGGCTATGTACTCTTGATGCAATCCTTGCGCTTCTAACGCTCTCCATATAGAGCTGTGGGAAATAGAGTCGAATGCTTTTGAGTAATCAATAAATGCTATGTACAGTGGCATGTTGTACTCATTATATTTTTCAATTACTAGTTTTAGTGTATGTATGTGGTCTGCTGTAGATCGGTTGCTCATGAATCCTGCCTGCTCCAATGCTTGGTTTTCATCTACTACTCTTATTATTCGTCTCAGCAATGTAGCAGAAAACACTTTGTAGAGGCAAGACATGAGGCTTATTGGTCTGTAATTTTCGATCTTAGTGGGATCACCTTTCTTATATAAGAGTATGATGTTGGAACATGTCCATTGGCTAGGTAGTTCTTTTTTCTCCATAATACTGTTAAACAACTTGGTAAGCGGTGTGATCAATCTGTCTTTTCCTGCTTGTAACATTTCGTTTGTTATTAAATCTGGACCTGGGCTCTTTTCTAATTTTAGTTTGCTTATTGAGAGCTCTATCTCGTTTTCATTGAATGGTGGAACAGAGTCGTTGCTTTGAGTTGTTTCTGAGTTATTTATCTCAGTGCTTGAGTTTGTCTTAGTGTACAGAGTTTTGTAGAACTGAGTAGCTACTTCGAGTAAGTCTTGCCTGTTTGTAACTATGGCTCCTGATGAATTTTGTAGCTGTGACATGAGATGTTTTGTGTTATTTAGTTTCTTGTACGCTCGTTTGATGGCCCCTGACTTCTCTATGTAACTCTCTATAGTGTTTATTCTGTAAGTTTTAATGTTTTGAGCTATCTTTTTATTTATGGTTCTGTATAATTGGCTTAATATGTTCTTTTCTGTTCTTGATTTATTTTCTTTATTCCTTAGTGAATGTCTTTGATTTATAAGTTCAGTTATTTCTTCTGTGATAATGCTTTGCTTTCGTGTGGTCTTGCTTGATACAATTGATTGTTTTCCACAGTTCAATATAGAATTTTCGATAGTATCGTACTGTGCCTGTATTGGAGTGTTATTATCTTGGCAGCATTCAGTTTGAAGTTGAGCTTTAAATCTTTCCATGTTGAGTTGGTTTTGCTGTTTATTATTGAAATTTCTTCTATTAAAAGCTGTTTTTTCAATATTTAATGTGGTTCTAACAAGACGGTGATCACTAGAGTGCTTAAAATTGCTCAAAACATTAATGTTTTCTATGAGTTGTTGGGGAAGGTTTGTGGTGATATAGTCTATTTCATTTTTGGTTTTACCATCTGGTGATTTCCAGGTCCATCTCAATTTTGGAGACTTTTTGAAAAATGTATTTAGTATCTTCAAGTTATACTGATAACAAAATTCAATGAACATTTCGCCTCTTTGATTCCTGTTACCATATCCAAATTCACCCAATATAAGGTTTTCCTCTTGTAGTGGTTTTCCAATTTTTGCATTTAGGTCACCCATCAGTATGACATTTTTCATGCACTTTTCCATTGCCTGTTTAAGACAGTTATAGAATTGTTGTATTTCAGCATCGTCTGCATTTTCTGTAGGTGCATATGCTTGGATTAGTGTGTATGATTTGTCTTGTATTTTTATGTGAAGAAGTGCTACTCTTTCAGATATTCCAATAAAGTCTTGAATGATTATATCACTTTGCTTTTTAATGAGATAGCCCACTCCTTTCATGCCTTTTGACTCTCCATAAGAGCAGAACAAATATGCACCCCTGTCCTCGATAATGTAGCCCTGACGTCTTACTTCTGAAACACCTAGAATGTCCCATTTTATAGTCAACAGTGCATTTTCAAGCTCAATTAATCTTATTTCATTTGACAGCGATCTTGCGTTGAGAGTAGCGATGTAGTATTTAGTGTTCGTATATTAACTTATATAATAATTACCATCCGTGGCAGTAATGATGATATATTTAGGTGTTCAATAATATCCTCAACAACTTAGGTCTTATCTAATTCAGACCCGTATGTTACAAAGAAAAAACACATGTGCGGTCAGGAGAACTCCATCAGGAACGCATTTTTTAACTCCGAATGTAATTCAAATAAAAGTAAATAAATTACATAAGAATTCTATTGCAAAAGAAGACTTGACTCCATCGCGTGTCTAATTAGCAAACAATATAATAACAACATTTTACGCACACATGGTGTGCAAACGACGCGTCACGGAACGCCTCAGTAGCCAGGTCAATCAATTCCCATAAAGAAAATAACTCATGAAAAGTATGGCGGCCAGCGCTTGACGATAATAGCCGAACTTTGCCGAACAGAACCGAACGTCTCGAGAGAAGGCGAAAAGCTTTTTCGTACATAATGTGACAATTTTTATCAGGCAACTTTAACCGCGTTAGGAACTTCTTTTCAAAACATTATTTTGAATTTGGCGGAATAATTAACTGACAGATGTCACTGTCAATGCTGACTATTCTATCCACCGCTAGGTGTCGCTGTCGGTGAAGAAGCAGCATTTGTTTACTATTTTACTACCTACCGAGTTATACACTTTCTTGGTCTATCGATCGCTCTCTCTGACATCTGTCAATTTGGTTGTTTTGTTCGGTGGCATTAGTATTTCGCAGATCTCAGTGTAACATCCTTGGATCAAAGACAAAGGTGAGTGATTTTCTTGATACTTTTAAAGGTTTTCGTACTGAAAGAAGTTTTAACATTTAGATTGCCATATAATCGCCACACGTTGGTGGCGTAAAAGCGAGGGGAACAAGACCGATCGATACAGCGGGCGCCGCTTAGGGGAGGCTATGTCTGGCTGTAGAAATCTTTCGAGTGATGATGTAAAAGGAATGATTGCAGAGATAGTCCTTCAACCTTAGATAAAATGTATTTTATTTCTAGTAATTTTATTTTAGTTTTGTTAGTTTTACATGCTGGTTTTATATTATCTGTGGATATACATACAATATAATCTACTATATAAAAATAAGTCGGGTATTCCTCCCTTACGCTATAACTCCAGAACGCACGAACCGATTGCCACGATTTTGCATTCGTTGGAAAGGTCTCGGGCTCGGTGAGGTTTATAGCAAAAAAAAAAAATGGTAGGGTAGGTGTAGGGTAGGTGTAGGGTAGGTGTAGGGTAGGTGTAGGGTAGGTGTAGGGTAGGTGTAGGGTAGGTGTAGGGTAGGTGTAGGGTAGGTGTAGGGTAGGTGTAGGGTAGGTGTAGGGTAGGTGTAGGGTAGGTGTAGGGTAGGTGTAGGGTAGGTGTAGGGTAGGTGTAGGGTAGGTGTAGGGTAGGTGTAGGGTAGGTGTAGGGTAGGTGTAGGGTAGGTGTAGGGTAGGTGTAGGGTAGGTGTAGGGTAGGTGTAGGGTAGGTGTAGGGTAGGTGTAGGGTAGGTGTAGGGTAGGTGTAGGGTAGGTGTAGGGTAGGTGTAGGGTAGGTGTAGGGTAGGTGTAGGGTAGGTGTAGGGTAGGTGTAGGGTAGGTGTAGGGTAGGTGTAGGGTAGGTGTAGGGTAGGTGTAGGGTAGGTGTAGGGTAGGTGTAGGGTAGGTGTAGGGTAGGTGTAGGGTAGGTGTAGGGTAGGTGTAGGGTAGGTGTAGGGTAGGTGTAGGGTAGGTGTAGGGTAGGTGTAGGGTAGGTGTAGGGTAGGTGTAGGGTAGGTGTAGGGTAGGTGTAGGGTAGGTGTATCTTGGTGTTTTTATGGCAAAACAAAGTTTGCCAGGTCAGCTAGTTACATGTATATTTTAATGTATTTTAAGTTTGTATTTAAATATTATTTCGTTTATTAATTATTAGGGTTCCGTATCCAAAGGGTAAAAACGGGGCCCTATTACTAAGACTCCGCGGTCCGTCTGTCTGTCTGTCCGTCTGTCACCAGGCTGTATATCATGAACCGTGATAGCTAGACAGTTGTTGTCACAGATGAAGTATTTCTGCTGCCGATATAACAACAAATACTAAAAACAGAATAAAATATTTTTTTAAGTGGGGCTCCCATACAACAAAAGTGATCTTTTTGCTGATTTTTGCGATAATGGTACGGAACACTTCGTGCGCGAGTCCGGCTCGCACACGGTTTTTTACATTATTATTAATTGTATTTTTATAATTTTTGAAAACATATAATTAATATCATTGTTTATTATTATAATTGTCCATGTTCTACAAGAATCCCATCATCATCATCATCATCTGCCTAGCCTTTTCCCAACTATATTGGGGTCGGCTTCCAGTCTTACCGGATTCAGCTGAGTACCAGTGTTTTACATGGAGCGACCTCCACAACCCAGTAACTGGGTAACACGGTACCCCTTGGCAAGACTGGTGTCAGATCTCAAGCTTCTGACTACCCGTAACGACTGCCAAAGATCTTCAAATGACAGCCGGGACCAACGGCTTAACGTGCTTTCCGAGGCACGGAGGAAACTCGGTATGTTGAAATGGTCACCCATCCACGGACCGACCTCGTCAAGCGTTGCTTAAGCTTGATGATCGACCCGTGCGGCTGTTATTATTTAGCCACGAGCTCCTCTACTTCTACAAGAATCCCATAAAAAATGTAATATTAATATTGAATAGGTATCGCCATTGCTACGCCGTAGCACTTAGCGGAGTGCTACGAACTATCTGCCGTAGCACGTAGATAGTTCGTAGCTCCACGCAGTTCATAAACACTTTCTACGCTAGAGCGGCGAAAGTGTTTCGAACTAACATTACATCAAACTGATGGCATCCTTGGTCTCACCATCGCGAAGTTCGACTGCTGAGCCCGAGGTCCCAGGCTCAGACCAAGTGTTATTGGGTTTTAAGGAATTTGTCAATGGTAGCCCGGAGATTGGAAGTTGTCGTTTTAACTCCCCCGTGCCTCTGAAAAGTTGTTGTGATCTCTCGGTTTTTAACCGACTTCGCAAAAAGGAGAAGGTTATCAATTCGACTGTATTTTTTTTGTGTGTAGTTACCTCAGAACTTTTTATTGGGTGAACCGATTTTGATAATTCTTTTTTTATTCGAAAGCTGGTGTTTGTCATGTGGTCCCATTTAAATTTCATCAAGATTTGATGAAGAACTTCGGAGATATACATCAGAACTCTTCAATAAATGACGGCGAATCACTCGGGATAGCTGCAATCGCATATCTGCTTATTGTTTACACCATTTCACAACATATCATCATACTGGTACGCTTTAAAGGGGTACGCAGGTGTGAACAGTTCACCCTGGTTTACTCTCATTCCACCGGTTTTGTTTATTTTAGTTTCATGTTATTGGGTTAATCTATTCTGGCTTCACTTTGGGCGTTATAGGTACCTAGCCTATAGAACTGGTCCATTATGTACCACAAGTAAAAAGTGAAAAATAAAAAACTTTTTTACAAAAATTACAACCGAGTTCTGAACTCTTCTTCTTTGTAAAAAAGTTTTATATGTTACATTGCCGTCTCATTGGACTATGACAGTGACGTAACAGAGAGTGCCCTGTGTTTGCGCACACTGCGCTAGAATACCCTGTGCCGATGCCGTGCCGTGCCGTGCCGTGTGATCTTACTTGAGAATGGTCGCCGTTGCCGAAATTCGGTCAGGAAGACTATAACAAATATTGAACTAAAGAGCGTTGATCTAACAAGTTTCATACTAATGCAGTTTCAAAGAAAAGTACGGACTAATGAACTTCAAACAATGAAGTTTCGCACTGACGTCGGACGCCAAAGAATAGTATGCATTAATGGACTTTATTTATAAAAACTCTTTTTCTCAAACATGCTTGGAAATTTGAGCATTATTTTGACAAGCTTCTTAGAGATAAATCGAAATTGCTGTACTGGCCATATACATGCGAGCAGCGGCCGGCAAAAGTTGTATGAAAATCCATATCTGTCGTGTTTAGCGGCCAAATAAACTACATAGTAAATTTATTTCTGTCGTGTTATTTAAAAATGGATCGATCTTTTACTCCGACACATGGAAACCAACGAGGTAACTCATCAAAGGTTTTATTTAAATTTCGATCTGGCTTGCAAATAGAAAGCTGTTTATTGAAAAAAAAATGAACACATTAACGCGGGCCAAATTTGTGTTCGTTGTTCGTAATTGATTTTGAAAAGTAATCGTATTTGACAAAATGAGTTCTAGGTATTACTTAGTTTTAATTTCCGCACATTATTTGAGAAAAGCACTATACAAGCCACAACTAGGCATTGATGGACTTACGTATGTTTGCTTCGGCTTCGCTTCGGCCCACATTTACACGTTCGTCCATCAACGCCTCTTTTGCTGGCCGCTGCAGTAATGTACTATATTTATAAAAACTCTTTAACCATGATAACTCATTAAACATGTCCAAAATATGGCGGCGAAGAAGTCCTTGATATTGCTGTCCACTGGTCATCGTCATCATCATCATTATTTCAGCCGAAAGACGTCCACTGCTCGCACACACACTCGCGCACACACACATATGCAAAGTTATTGCAGACCAAAAGATCATGCCCATCATTTATTTCTTTTGTTTTAATATGTTAATTTTTTTAAATTAATTTATTGCACCGCTTATATGTTATGAAACGTACCACAAATGGACGAAGACACTGGCTCCTGTAACACAGGTTGCTACCTAGCACAGGAGCCAGGGCTTCAAATAAGTATGTTACACCTGTATTTTGTCAATAAACATTTTATGTTTTTTATAACTGCTGGTTTAGGCCTCTCCCAAGCGTCACCACACTGATCGGTCTTGTGCGTTTCGCATCCACCGGACGCCCGCAGCCTTGACCAGAGTCACTCCTCCTAGAGGAAGGCCTTCCAACTCTGCGTCTTCCGGTACGTGGTCGCCACGCTAAAACTTTTCGGCCCCAACGGCCATCCGTTCTGCGAGCAATGTACACTGCCCACTGCCACTTAAGTTTGGCAATTATTCGGCCTATGTCGGTCTTCTTCGTCGTATCGTTGATTCCAAAACTAAATATATTTTGACCAGAATTCAGCCACGCCGACAGCGTTGTCATTTGCCTCACAAAGGTCTTTTAAGGTGCAGGTGTTTTTGCACAGAGAGCAAGACATAAGATGAGGCATTGCTTGGTACGTGGCTCCGCAATCGCTCTGTCATTGGAGTACCCCCATCTAACTAGGTTGTGCATGCAGCGACCCACCTGGCTTCGTAGTCGGTTTAGAGATTTTTAGGTGGGCCAAGGCAGTTGGTGGCCCACAGGGAGCTTTTCTGCAGGCTCAATGTAGTCAGCTGGAGGGGAGTGTCTGAGGAGCCATAGTTTTTTCTTTGTTTCCCTTAACCCGTTGCCGTTAATTGATTTAGTGAACGACAGAAAGTTGTTTCGACTTTAATCTACCTCTTGGCGTCTCCACGTTATATAAAGGATGTCGTTTGTCTGTCTCTTGCTTGTGCTTCTCTGAATAACATGCCACTTCTCTTCGGACATCCGGAGGGGCTATTCCTGCAAGCGGGTATAGTGCAGCAAGTGGGGTTGGTTTTAAGCTCCCTGTGATAATCTTGCAAGTCTCGTTGAGAGCTATATCCACTTTTCGGGCATGGGGGGATCGATGCCACACTGGGCATGCAAATTCCCCAGCCGAAAAACAGAGAGCTAACCCGATATACGAAGGATCTCCACATGGGAGAGGCAGCACAGGTAGTAGATGTTAGACGGCGGAGTAGTTTGTTGCGGGTGCTGACTTTAAGTTTGTTTTCAAACAGTGGTGTTTGTAAGTCAGTGAGCGGTCCAAGGTGGCACCTAGGTAAACAGGGTGGTCATTGTGCTCTATGCTGGCGCCTCGCCATTTGATGCTTAACTTTCTTAAGGCCTGACGGTTTCTCAGGTGGAATGAGCATGACTGTGTTTTAGACGGGTTAGGCCTTAATTAATTATTTTCGTAATATCCACTGAGATCCGCCAGAGCCTTTTCGAGGTTTGTTTCAGCATCCTCAAAGTTTACGGTCCTCGTAGCTAGCGCCAAGTCATCCGCGTAGAGGAATCGTTCTGTGTTCGTCACGTTCTGGACTGATCATTGGTATAAATATTAAACAAAATAGGAGCCAGAACACTGCCTTGGGGTAGACCATTCCTTAAAATACGCCATCTGCTCTTTTCTGAAATAAGGTGGACTATAAACCGCCGATTTCGCAACATTTTTTAGTTTTTAGTTTGAATAGCAATCTTTTAACGTTGACCGTGTCGTAAGCAGCTGATAGCTATGCTGATAACCTTGGTTCTCTTGCGGATGTCTTCATTTTTGATTTGATCACGCAAGGAGACTTCAAGCATAGCCTTCTCCATTGCTCTTTAGGTGACTTTAAGCTTTCTGATAAGGCCCATTGTGAGCAACCACGTCTCGGTCCCATAGGTGATTACTGTGTCCACTGGCATGGTGCCCA
Organism: Orthosia incerta; assembly: GCA_948252205.1. Classification (NCBI taxonomy): domain Eukaryota; kingdom Metazoa; phylum Arthropoda; class Insecta; order Lepidoptera; family Noctuidae; genus Orthosia; species Orthosia incerta. The sequence goes on along the minus strand of OX411769.1, from coordinate 15,587,982 downwards.
AAAGACTTAGCCACATTTTATACATTGCCACATTTTATGCCAATGCTCATCCTCTGACCAAGGTAAAATTACTATTAGATGTGTACAGCCCTTGAGGGATACAGGCGCAATGTTATATTAATGCTTAATTCAAAATGTTGTATAGAGAATTTGAATTTAGAAGCTTTTAATCAATGTTCAAACTAATCAATATATTAGATATTGTTTTATAAGAGCGTTTGTCCACCGCCGCCGCGGTAACCGGGACGTCAACGAGAATGAGTTTTTTTCTACCCGAGAGCACGGTGACGTGACGGCGATCGTTTGTCCACCGCAACGATCTCGGTGGTATACAAAGAACTATATCTTGAAAACATAAGCTGGCGAGATGCAATGTCACGGCGCCGGTGTTGTGGACAAATTTTAACTATTTTGTTTTGCCGGTACATCGGCCAGTCACAATCCCGGGCCGAGTTCTAGCGGTCTCATCGATTTACTAGAATTAACGGCGGCCGGGATGACGGCACTCGGGCGACGGGCTTGCGGTGGACAAGCGGCTTTAGTAAATGTATGTGTCGCTACATCGGGCCGACTTCACGTTGTCATTGACGTCTCGGTGACGGCGGTGGTGGACAAACGCACTAAGGCTGAAAAAAGTGCTACGTATGCCTTTCTTGTCATGTGCATTGGTCCCATAGTGGTTAAGATTTTTTTGTGGATTTGCAGTGTATATGATGTGGCAGCACTTTCGAAAGTTAATATTTTTTTAAACGGTTTGTTTTTGAAGAGGAAAAGTAAGCTTAAGAACTGACTTATTATGAACCTAACTAATATACAAATACAAAATCAAGGTACACCGAGGCGTCGAAGTACTCCTCCACATCGCTGTCATCCGGGAACGTGCCCAGGATCGTGGCAGCATTGCCACGTTGCTACAAGCCAGCCCTCTGGTCACTCAGTGTCGATCAGACGACGAGAGATGGCCTTGAAAAGGTAATTAAATTATATATTTACTTTCGAAAGATAAATACATACATAAGCTCACGCCTTTTTACCCGACTGCCGAAGGAGGGAAATGTGATTATCAGTCTATGTATGTATGTTTGTAGATGATGTAGAAATAAACATTTTGTATCTGTTTATTTCAATATTTTTTTTGATCATTCTTACGTCAATCGATTTGTCTTAACCTTGCGAGTGTCGCTGGCTACATTAAAATTGAAAAATAAAAAAATTGCATATTTTGGGCGGCATATTGTGGGGGCCCAATTTATTTTTTTCATCCAAACCCATCGTGTGGGGTACCAAACTAAAGGGTTTTAAGAGGTTATTTCAAAAATATATAACACTTTTATATTAAAATTTACCTAATTCGAAAATAAATGTTAACTAAAAAGTTATAAATAAAAAACCGGCCAAGTGCGAGTCGGACCCGCGCACGAAGGGTTCCGTACCACCATCGCAAAAAACGGCATAAAAATTTCCTTTGTTTTTTATGGGAACCCCACTTAAACATTAATTTTATTCTGTTTTTAGTATTTGTTGTTATAGCGGCGGTCCCGTTTTTACCCTTTGGGTACGGAACCCTAAAAACAGGCCAAGTGCGAGTCAGACTCGCGCACGAAGGGTTCCGTACCATGTTTTTAGTCTGTCTGTCTGTTATCTGTCCGTCTGTCACCAGGCTGTATCTCATGAACCATGATAGCTAGACAGTTGAAATTTTCACAGATGTTGTTTTTTTGTTGCCGCTATAACAGCAAATATTAAAAACAAATAATATAAATGTTTAAGTGGGGCTCCCATACAACACACGTGATTTTTTTGCCTTTTTTACGATAGTGGTACGGAACCCTTCGTGCACGAGTCCGACTCGCACTTGGCCAGTTTTTGCCATAACTAACCTTCACTTACATACACGGCACTGCAAGCAGTTTTGAACGGTCAGTCTAGTCTATTTAGACATCGACTGGCTGGTCACAACCGCATGTATAACATCATTCTGTTTTTTGCCTGCATTCGCTCTGCTTTCCACATCCGCTTCAATCGTTCCATCCCATCATCATCATAATTATCTATGAAAAGATAAGCGACATAACGACCAAGTTACCATCCTTACCTGGTTGCAATTCCACCAATTTGCACCAAGCGCTTTCAAACATCCTTCATAATGCGCACAGCGAATGAGGGGAACTCACTAACTGCGTCTGTGTTTCTGAACGCATTCAACCCGAATCTCTTCAAAGTTAGAGTGAACAGGCTTTTTTGGGTAAGGTCACTCCATCGTCGACTTTGTCTCTTTCACCTCAGACCTAGACTAGAGTCAAGAGCAAACCTATCAAATAAAAAAAAAAATGTCGCCCGTTTAATCTCCGGAGAGCCAGGTCTCCATGATTTATACTGGGCCGACAACAGGATTTGATATAATCATCTACCAATCATTTTAAAAAAAATATTGGCCAGCTTCCAGTTTAACCGGATGCAGCTACCAGTATTGTATATAGAGCTATTGCCAAACTGACTTCCACAATCCAGTTGCTAAGTAACACGATACCTCTTGGCATTTTCTTAATATGTCGTTTTACATTTTCCAGGCCCAGACCAACCAATATGAATGATGACGAAGAAATCCTCAAGATATCTGCTGGGAAACCTGTAGCTCCAGAACTTCCACCCGAAAAATGTTCAAAACCAATTATGCCATGCAGCGTGATGCACAACCAGTTCATTCTGATTGGCCGGGAGGACGTAGACTCGAAAGAAGAATTGGAACAAGAACTGAAGAATTATATTGAAGATATAAAGAAGAATCCACCCCCTATCCTCAGAATACAGCCTTTTGTTAAAATGCCTCAAGGCCTGAAGGCTACAAAAAGTTCTGACGCTCAAAACTGAGTTTGATTGGCGATGGATCGCTAAAGGGACTTTCCTGATAGTGCGACGGAATTTAAATTGTATCGATAAGCGATATCGTGCATGTATTTTCTAAGATCTAGCTATGCTCGAGGGGCAAAAGACAGAAGGTATAGAAGAATCGCAATATAACAAAGGCCACCTAGATCTGACTCGTCCGTGCACTTGTATACCCCAAATTTCTTTAAGCAGCTGAGATATGGACACTACAAGAACTGGAGAGGAAAAAGTAGATGCTCTAGAAATGTGGTGCTGGAGAAGAATGCTTAGCATTTCTTGGACAGACATTCTACACAAACGTCTTCAAACTCGAAGAACTCGGCATCAAAGAGCGTCTATCTGCAGCATCACAGTCTCGTATTTTGATTTTTTTCGGTCATGTCTCGAGGCGGAATAATGACTCCATTGAACGCCTGGTGGTGCATGGCAGAGTGGTCGGTAACAGGCCACGCGGGAGGTCACCGATGAGGTGGACAAACTGCGGTTGGAGATCCTGTAAATGAAAGCGGCATAGTTACATCTAACAGAGCAAAATTTAGAGAGATAGTGAGGTGAGTCACAAAAACAGCAATTGAACAAAACTCATCGTGACCACGACAGCGAACGAAAAGGAAGATTTTTTTTAAGACAATTTCAAGTGCATATCGGTCGAACTATATCGCATTGCGTCCATGTGAACCTATTTGCAATTTCGCTAAGTAAAATCGCTTATCGATGTGATATTATAATCGCGTCGAGGCTTCAGGAAGGTCGCTTAAAGCCTTTTGGTGATTGTAATTACGTTTATTTCAAGATTTACAATAATTACTCTCTGTCCAGCCTGCAATTTTAGATTTGACAGCTCAAAATCTGATCATTTGCATGCAAATCGTAGGTAAAATATGGCTGAGCTTTGATTAATGGTAAACGCATTGCATGCGGATTGGTAGGTAAAATATGGCAAGGTAAAAATGGTAAAAAATGGCTAGGTAAAAATAGCTAAGTAAAAACATCATCATCAGCCTTTTAATGATTCCACTGCTGGGACAAAGACTTCTCTGTGAGAGGGAATGGACCGTAATCCACCACGCGGGCCCTGTACGGGTTGGTGGATAGGTAAAAACATGGCTAGGTAAAAATTGAAAAATAGCCTAGGTAAATTATGGCTATGTAAAAAGGGTAAAAATAGCCTAGGTAAAAATGGTAAATGATGGCTAGGTAAATTTATGGCTAGGTAAAAAATTACTAGGTAAAATATGCCTAAGTAAAAACATGGCTAGGTAAAAATGGAAAAATAGACTAGGTAAATTATGGCTATGTAAAAAGGGTAAAACAGCCTAGGTAAAAAATGGCTAGGTAAATTTATGGTTAGGTAAAAATTACTAGGTAAAATATGCCTAAGTACAAATATGGCTAGGTAAAAATGGTAAATGCATTGCATTGCATTGCATTGTACATAAATAAAATATGGCTGAGCTTTTTTTTGGTTCATAATGCACATACTGGTGGTAAATACTAACAACAGTAACATTGTATTTATTACTTTAAAATTCGTAAGTATTTTATTTATTTTATTCGCTGTTTTAAATTTTCCAAATTTTACGTTCATATCTATATACTGCGATATTTACTGCTAAATAAATTCGGTTTAAATGTGAATTTTAATTTATCGGAATAACGGAGAGAATAAGCACGACACTTCACTACTGTAAGCGTCCATTAAGTATTGTATTTTATTATCTATGGTTCAATCAATCTGCCTAGCCTTTTTCCCAACTATATTGGGGTCGGCTTCCAGTCTTACCGGATTCAGCTGAGTACCAGTGTTTTACATGGAGCGACTGCCTATCTGACCTCCACAACCCAGCAACTGGGTAACACGGTACCCCTTGGCAAGACTGGTGTCAGATCTCAAGCTTCTGACTACCCGTAACGACTAACAAAGATCTTCAAATTACAGCCGGGACCAATGGCTTAACGTGCTTGCCGAGGCACGGAGGAAAGTCGGTATGTTGAAATGGTCACCCGTCCACGGGCCGACCTCGTCAAGCGTTGCTTAACCTTGAGAATCGACCAGTGCGGCTGTTATTATTTAGCCACGAGCTCCTCCAATTTATTATCTATGGTTGCCTATTAATAATTATGAAGCTTCTTAAGTATCTGCCAAATTTAAAATAACAGGATGGATGGAGAGTAAGTGTTTCTTTGTTTTAAGTTCTGTGTTTTGTAAGGACCTTTCTTATATAAATCTTAACTAATAAGGAGATTCGTTATTCAAATTCTCTAAAAAGAATGTGCTGAGCAATCTCTAAACAGTGTCGAGATTTTTGTAAACGGGTATGTTAAAGATTCGTGTCTTCTCTTAAGTTTTGACATATTGTTTAAAAGTTTTAAGTTTTTATTTCAAATAGATCTAAATATTTTATTTCGTTTTAAGTCTCGCGAAAGTAAAAATACGTATTTATCATTAAGCTCATCATCATATTTTAGGTAATCATAATCATCAGCCAATGATATTAAAAAAACTGGCCAAATGCGAGTCGGACTCGCGCACGAAGGGTTCCGTACCACTATCGCTAAAAACGGCAAAAAAAACACATTTGTTGTATGGGAGCCCCACTTAAATATTTATTTTATACTGTTTTTAGTTTTTGTAGTTATAGTCTTAGTAATAGGGTCCCGTTTTTACCCTTTGCGTACGGAACCCTAAAAAAGATATGAATTTCGCGGGCTACCTAAGGGTGTACACCTAAATGTAACAGTCCATCCATTCTGTAAATATCTCACCGTGTGAATACTTATTCCAGTTAGCTTGGGTGACCTTGATTCGTGGCTCATTTCATGTTTACTTCACCGTTTTCACGGTGAGATTTTTATAGAATAACACTACTGGTATTTAACACACGGTGCAAGTGTAAAGTAGGTATCCAAATTTTTATCTAATCTTTTCCCCTAAACATCTTTGTAACTTTGCAGTTATACAGAAAATACATAACATTTAGATGTACTCTTAGTATTGTTTTATTTAAAAACCATAAACAAAGCCCCCGATTTCGGCATTGAGAGTTTGCTAAGAAAATTCAGTCGGCGCTCTCTGCCCATATTTTCTCTTGAATACTAATTTCAAACTCTCAATTCCGAAATCAGGGGCCTCCCCGAGCAAAACGCCGCACTAGTCGTTTTTGTGCAGTTTTTAAGAGCTATCTACTCTTTATCTCTATATCTACTCTTTATTTAAAAATAAATATCAATTAATAAACATAAATTAAATTTCTACATACTGTAACAAGATAGGGCAACGCCATCTAGTGACGAGTAGAAGAACTAAGTAGTTACTAGTGGCGCCATCTTGTATCGAATAGCGGAACTAATCTTCTCGAGTCGAATGGAATTTTACAGAATGTTCGAACCGAACATTCTGGAAGTTTCTAGTCGCTTCGGGAACAGTGAGTTCGAAAGTAGATTGTTCTGGAAGTTTCTCGAATTATCTAGAACAGTATGGAACGTTCTAGAAATATCTTCGGTGCTATATAAACAGCGGTCGGGTTCGTCGGGAGTCAGTTTCGATTCGGAAGCGACACAGAGCGATCAGAAAAGGAAAATAGTGCGAAGTAATAGAATTGTTTAAGAAGTGTTTTTGTAATAAAGTGTGATTAATTGAAGTCTGCTGTTTAAATAATTTATCCCTGAGCCCCAGCTCGTAACAATAATATTGATTCTAAAAAGGTAGTATACGTTTTTTTTAAAGTGGTATTGTTTCACTATTCTCCTTCCAACAAAACCATAAAAATTAGAAATAATTATTGACAGCATGCATCTCCTCGTAAAGTGTTCATTAATATTTTTTTGTACTAACACTAATGGATAGACAATTTGATAACGAACATTTTGTAAGATGTTTTTTTCAAAAGACCAATATTCGATTTTATAAAGATTTTATTCTGAAATCTGGGCGTATACACTACTTTAATTCATGCGCCACCAATGCCGCTAGGCCAATGGGAATGCTCATATCTCATGCTGATTTTTTGGTCAGGAGAACTAAGCTTAAGGCCGTACCTTAGTAGGCTTAGTTCTTGTTCGTGTTACTGCCACGTCACTCGTTCATATTTGTTTGGTCCAAAAATTTGTCCCTTTCACGGTGTCTTCGGATGCATTGCACAGATCACCATGGTTGCACGTTTTGGGACACTGAAGACGGAAAAGGAGGTGGAGCATGGTCATAAATCATTTATTTATCTGTAAACATGGGTACAAATATACATTGATGTTTTCTGTTCATTAATAAAGTTCTCCATGTTTATCCATCACATGGGTATGCAAATAATGAAAACTAAGTAGGTACAAGACAAAAATTAGATTAAATATGTCAGCCTTATGTAATAATTATGATAATATTTAAATGTCAGAATAAAAAAATCAAATAGAAAATTAAATTACATACAAATATAAGTTAAATTCGATACAATTGAAATGCCAATGCAAATACCTGCTCAAAATAATAAATTACTTTTTGGGGTGGGTATGGGATCTACCTCCTAGCGGTCCATCCCGGGCAACGGCATCACAGGCTTGCCTGTGGTACGGCTGAACGATCCCACTTAAGCGGTGGTAGGCTCCGCAAGGGGCCGCCTGGCTCGCGACCACCATCCCACCGGAGTCCGGCGCCAAGCAGCTTGCTGTATTCCGTCGGTGTGTGGGAGTGCCAGTGCCTTTGGGGGAGAAGGAGGTTGTCAGTTGCGCTGTTCAGAACCGGTCGTGGTCTCTGAGAATAACTTGCCGGGTAGCTCATTCTGGAGGGTAGCGGGATCCGAAGCACGGTGCCAGCCGTTGGCCGACCGCAGTCAGTAGGGCGACCAAGTAGCACGCCAGCCACGTGCCAAAGGCTGCCCCGCCAACTCGCAAAAAATCCCGGTATGCACCACCGTGCCAGCTAGCGACTGGATCGGAGGACCCGGTGGCCATATCCGGGGGGGTTCGGGCGTCCCCGCAGTCTCCAAATGAGTTCCCCATAGGTTGGGTTATCACTAGTGTTCCACTTGGTTCACTGAGCAGCGCCTCGACAGTTCGACTTCTTCCCGAGCAAACTCTTGAACAAATGACCAAAGCAAAAAAGAAGAATAAGGTGAAACAACGGCTGCACTTCCTCCCACTAAAAGTGCACCTCACTAACATCAGGGAGTTGCACTCTAATCTCGATCCGGTCCACCACCACCTTGAGACCGAGAAGCCACACCTGTTTTTCCTAACGGAGACGAAGATAACAACCCCGTCGGACGTGGCGTACCTCAACTACCCGGGTTACTCTCTTGAACACAAGTTCAAGAAGCAAGCTGGGGTCTGTGTGTACGTCCGCGATGACATTTGTTGTCGTCGTCTCCGTTGCTTTGAGAAATCGGGATTTTCTGCCATATGGCTACTTGTGGACACTGGCATGGAGAAATCTCTCTACATCGGCGTCTACCGATCGCACGCCGGTGATCAGGAGACGACAGCGCTCTTTAAATGCCTCGTAGAGTCGGCTGACATAGCCCAGCAAAGGTACCCAACAGCGAAGCTTAATTTTCTGGGGGACTTTAACGCCCATCATAAAGAGTGGTTGTACCCGTACCGGAAAACTGACCATGCCGGGTTAGAGGCGCGCAAGTTTTCTCTATCGCTAGATCTAACCCAGCTGGTGAATGTGGCAACGCGGGTACCGGATGTTGACGGCCATACACCCAAATGTTTAGACCTTCTCCTGACAACTGATCCGGACAGTCATTCGGTGTCGGTCTCAGCCCCGCTGGGAACGTCTGACCACTGTCTGGTGAAATCCGTGTCGTCTTGCTCTCCTCCAGATGAGAGCCCTAGGGGCACGAGGTGAGTATGGCGATACGAGTGAGAGAGACTGGGACGGGATGCGGCACTTTTTTGCGTCTTATCCTTGGCGGCATGTGTGCTTCTCCTCGAGTGACCCCTCGAGCTGTGCCGACGTGGTTGCGGATGTGATTCGGCAGGGAATCGAGTATTTCATTCCATTTTCCGACATTCCGCTCAGTCAAAAATCACGCACAATTGGTATAATGCAGAAAAAATGGAAGAAGAAGAAGAAGTTGATGAAGTTGGTGCAATGCGCCCACGCTGAGGCCCGAAAATAGTCTGCCTACCAAGCCAGGGTCGGGGCCCGTGACCGCAAAGTAAGAGCACGTAGGGTTCGCGCGAGGAAAAGAGCCTTTAATTCTGCCACCAAGTTCTGCAAGCGGGTTCTGCGTCGGGCACGTTTTGACCATATTGGACGTATTGGGGCCAAGCTGGCATCGCACCCTCCGGGTAGTAAACAGTTCTGGTCCCTGTCTAAAGCGGTTGAAACGAATTTCTGTCGACCCACTTTACCTCCAATGCTGAAACCTGATGGGTCGCTGGCTCACTCTGCGAGTGAGAAAGCAAATTTATTTGCATTTCTCTTTGCTAGCAATTCGCGTCTGGAGGCTGGTTCCAAGCAACCACCTACTGTACCTCACTGTGACTCTTCGATGCCGGAGATCGCTGTGCACAATAAAGAGGTCCGGAGAGTATTGTCCAGTCTAGACGTGAACAAGGCCAGCGGGCCTGACGGCATTCCAGCGAGAGTGCTGAGGCAGTGTGCGCCTGAACTGTCTCCTGTATTGACACGCTTGTTCCGCCTCTCTCTTGTAAAAAGAACAGTGCCGAAATCCTGGAAGCTTGCAAATGTGCAACCAGTGCCCAAAAAAGGCAACCGTGCAGACCCTGCCCATTACCGTCCGATCGCCATTACCTCCATTCTGTGCAAAGTTATGGAAAGGGTACTGAACAGCAAGGTGCTGACCTACCTTGAAGACAATAATCTCCTCAGTGACCGTCAATATGGCTTTCGCCGGGGACGGTCAACTGGCGATCTTCTTGTGTTTGTAACGCACTACTGGGGCGAAGCCATCTAGAGACACGGCGAAGCACTTGCTGTATCGCTTGATATCTCGAAGGCCTTTGACAGGGTATTTTTTTATTTTTTTTTTAAAAACGTTGCCCCACACTAGGAATTTCTCCTGTATCGTGGGTGCGTTTACAAACATATAAACTCACATACACAAACACCCAGAGCCGGAACAACTATTTGTAGATCATACAAATAATTGTTCCGTGCGGGAATCGAACCCGCGACACGCAGCGCAGCAGTCAATCGCTCAACCACTGCGCCAACCGTGCGTCATAACACGCGAGTCTGTCTGGCACGCGAGTCTACTTAGTAAGCTTCCTGCTTATGGCATCCCTGCTGGTTTTTGTAGCTGGATATCAGACTTCCTCAGTGAACGGTCGATCCGAGTAGTCATTGACGGCTGCTCCTCTGACCTTATGGCTATTGATGCCGGCGTTCCTCAGGGGTCTGTTCTCTCTGCAACTCTTTTCCTGCTGCACATCAATTACCTTCTTCAGCCTGGTATTGTTGGGTACGCAGATGACAGTACTGTTTCAGAGAGATACTTGTCCAGCGCAAAAACCAGCGTGGATGAAGTTCGTTCCTTGAGAGAGGCTATGGTGGAGCGGACAGATTTGACCTTAAGCCTTGTCTCCCAGTGAGGTGATGACAATCTGGTCTCCTTTAACGCCACCAAAACACAGGCGTGTCTTTTTACCGCTAAAAGGAATATTTTCGATCAAACTCCTACTTTTCGGGGTGCGTCTGTTCCTGTGACTGATCGGCTCGAGCTCCTGGGCATGAAGTTGACATCCAGTCTCAACTTTGGTGCCTCCATTGAGTACAAAGCCCAAATTTCGGCCAAAAAACTAGGCATCCTAAATAAGGTGAAGCGATACTTTACGCCTGGACAGCTTTTAACCCTATACAAAGCGCAAGTCCGATCCTGCATGGAGTATTGCAGCCACCTTTGGGATGGCTCAGCTAAATATCAGCTTGCCGCGCTTGACTCGGTGGAACGCAGAGCCAGGATGCTCATTGGCGACGTTGAGCTGGCGGGTGCCAGGCTTCACAGCTTGGCTCATCGCCGCAAGGTTGCCTGCTTGTCGGTCTTCTACAGACTGTACTTCGAGGAGTGTGCTGAAGAACTCCATGACCTCATCCTACCAGCCCCCTTCTACCATCGGACATCTAGACGCACTGCAAGTTATCATCCTTGCCTTGTTGCCATTCCACAAATTCGCACCAAACGCTTCCAAACATCCTTCATAATGCGCACAGCGAATGAATGGAACTCGCTACCTGCGTCAGTGTTTCCGAACGCATTCAACCCGAATCTCTTCAAAGTTAGAGTGAACAGGCTTCTTCTGGGTAAGCTCACTCCATGTCTCTGTCACCTTTGACCAAGACTAGAGTCAAGAGCAAACCCATCAAAAAAAAAAAAAAATACAGTCAGATTTAAAACTAATACAAATCAAATTAAAATTAATACATTGATTATTCATAAGAACAATATTGATTTTCCTCTTACATAATAAATCGGATGTAGTAGTCCTAGCATTTTTCATTTAAATAGTCATTAATATGATAGTAACACTTTGCAACTAAATATTTTGGTAGTATTTTTTTAAATTGATCCATATTTTTAATTTCTATTACGTGTTTAGGTAGCTTATTATAGATTTTGGGTGGCATGGTTTTCGACTCGGCACCACCCACATGCGCACGCTGCCGCTTTTCCGTCTTCCCTCCGGTTCTTTACAATACTCCTATAGTTAGGACAATTGTTAATTTAGGTACACAAAAATGTTTAAAGATAAGGTATAAAAAATACATAAGTGTGAACGATGTAAAAAGATGTGCACGTAAAAGCGTCTAGAGTAAAAAAAACAATACAAAAATAAAATAAATGCGTAATTAAAAGCAGGCCGAAGCAGTTAAGTTATGACCGATCCCAACTGATGGCGCCCTTTCTCTAACATGACGCATGGATTGGCACCACTCAGCTCATCCATTATGTAGGGAACCGAATGATCCAACACATCTGCCACCATCAGATATACATTAGAGAGAGCATGGCACACTCAACTGCCAGGGCACACACAAGTCAACGAACGACATATAGATACAGTAAATGGTAGATTTACAGTTGGTGTATAGTACAGTGCAGTAAAATTGAGTTTATACAATACAAATATATTCATACAGTCTTCAGTTAGTCTAACAATAATGTTCTGCTTATAACTTATTTTTGCGTCCTAGTGGTTGAGGAGCAGGACTAGCATTGAGTTAATAGTTACATATATTGCAATGTAGTTAGTAATACATATGTCGCATCAAGGCTGGCCGATAGATGCAACCCATCGGAAAATCAGGAAATATTCCCTTAGGTTAAGACATCGTATGTGGACAGGTAGGTGGGCCAATCGTGAAAATGAAATCACACAAATTATTCGATACACTGAGTATATTCCAAAAGACACACACTGAGTATATTACTATCTTGCTTACTAATATTACGGATCGATATAATTAATTCTGTTGGCCCACCACGCAAGTGGTTAGAAAAAGCGCGCCAATGAAGTTGGACTTGATTTGCCACCAGGTGGCGAGCTTGTGATTTGTTTTGACGTCCGTACTATTAACTAAACCCGACACATTATTATAATTATTATTTTAGTTTGTTGAGTAGACAAGTACAATTTTACTGTAATTATTAATTTTGTTTGTGCTTACTTATTAAAAAAATAAACACATTTAATCTATTTGTTTTCTGTCGCCCCCGGAGGTGAAGTGTGTGTATGCTCACTATGCAAAGCGTAGTAAGTACGCTCCTTTAGAATATAATTATAGTTTTAAGCTAATTCAGCAATTTGGGCGCACGGTTGGCGCAGTGGTTGAGCGATTGACTGCTGCGCTGCGTGTCGCGGGTTCGATTCCCGCACGGAACAAATATTTGCCTTACCTACAGATAGTTGTTCCGGCTCTGGGTGTTGTGTATGTGAGTTTATATGTTTGTAAACGCACCCACGATACAGGAAGAAATTCCTAGTGTGGGGCAAAGTTTAAAAAAAAAGAAATATTCGCTTTATACAAAACGACTTCAAAACAAAACACTACAACGAGAAAAACCGGTGTCTGTGGTAACTATTGTTTTTCGTTTTTCAACACAGACCGGAAAAAAAAGTTATTTTTAACCGACTTCCCAAAAAGGAGGTTCTATGTTCGACATTATGTTTTTTTTTATTTTTTGTTTGTTTTCGATATCTCCGTCAATTGCGGACTGATTTAAAAATTCTTTTTTTGTTTGAAAGAGCTATTCCGAAATTGGCCCCATTTTAATTTGGTGAAGATCTAATTAAGAACTTCGGAGATATACAACAGAACTCTTCAATAAATAACGGCAAATCTCTCGGGATTGCTGCAATCGCATGGCTGTTTATACCATTTCATAACATAACATTACGCCAGTACGCTCGGAAGGGGTACGCAGATCTCTCATTTCACCGATTATGTTCAAGTTTCATGTTATTCGGGTAATCTATTCTGGCGTTATAGGTACTTACTAAACAACTTGCCTATTAGGCAACTAAAAGGGGTAAAATAAAAAAAAGTTTTTGCAAAAAAATACTACCGACTTCCAAATAAAAAACTACAGTCAAAAATTACTTTATTTTTGGAAGTCGGTGTCTTTCGTAGGTACCAATTTTTTGCGATATAGACACCGACTTCCAAAAATAAAGTATTTTTTTTTTTTTTTTTTATTAAATTAAAATTAAAATTCATTTATTTCAGGTCTTAAACCCATATTAGACAACATTTTTTTAAATTATTCAATAATAAATACAAAATCACACAGATAAATACAAAGAAATAAATACAAAATATATATACAACATCAACTCATAAAATAAATTCAAATTCACATTCCATAACTTACAGTAGTCTCTTACGTGCGACACTATATGTAACTTGCCTGTCACAACAGTGTCGCACATAAGGACAGTCCAACCTATTTGCTATCATACTCAGAACGGTATTGGAGCTGCCTCGCACTTTGCGCACAAGAGACGCGCAGCGCTTCCGCATGGTCGCATGAAAACAGTCCGTGCGCGCCCATGCGAACATACCCGAAGCGCTGCAGTAGCGAGGCAGACCCATAACCGCTCTGAAAGCATTGTTAAATTGAATGCGGAGGGTGTTGTAGCTTTTCTGCGTGTAATTAGCCCACAGGCTGCAGGTGTACATGGACGTGCAATATGCTCGGAAAAGAGTTACTTTCACTCCATCCGAACAACGTGCGAACCTGCGGGCCAGCATATTAGCTCTTTTAGATAACGCCCTTCGCTCCCGTTCTAAGTCAGCGTGGTCCCTGAGGTCAGACGTGACTTTATGTCCTAGGTATTTAAACTGTTTCACCCTGTCTAAAGGTACACTATTTAAACGTATAGGTGGTACATAGTCGGGACATATAGCACCACCGGCCTCAAAGACCATGTACTGACTTTTCTTAATATTATAAACAAGTCCATGTTTAACAGCGTAATCCTCACATGTCGCAATCAACCCTCTTAGGCCACAAATCGACGCGCTCAGCAGAACCATGTCGTCTGCATAGCTTAAATTGTTAAGACACACATCGTCTACATGACAGCCGACATGCTGACTGCTCAGCGCGACGATCAGCGCGTCCATGTAAAGGTTGAATAACGAGGGCGAGGTCAGTCCTCCCTGCCTTACACCGCACTGTAACCGATATGGCTCCGACATTGCCCCCGACCACCTGACGCTGTTGACCTGGTGCGTATACCAATACTTGAAGATGGTAACAAGTTCTGGAGGTAGGTTGATACTCTCAAGTTTTTTCCACAAGAGATCATACGCCACCAAATCAAAGGCCCTGGACAGGTCGAGAAAACACGCGTAAACCGGGGTTTTGCGGTCATTATAGTATCTGACGGTATGCTTAAGACACAGTTTCTTCACACACTTTCCGTTGATAATCGGGGTCTAAACCCAAACTGATTATCGTGCAGAGATATATATTTACTTAACTGATACTACTTATTGACTGTAGTTTTTTATTTGGAAGTCGGTAGTATTTTTTTGCAAAAAGTTTTTTTTTCTCTTTGTAGTGTTTTGTTTTGGAAGTCGTTTAGTTTTGTTTTTGTTTAAAAGTTTTTTTTTATGTCTTTTTAGCTTTGGTAGCTGTTCCTCCAATTTCCATGTAAATAATTTATAGCCAAAGTACATCTCATGACGATTCCAATAAGCCCAAACACGACTAGGATACGTACATTGTTTTATTTCGGAGTTCCAGTGCCTACCCTCCGGCTTCATCATCAGATCAGTTTGATGGAACCATTTTCATCAGTACCATTTATTTATAAGTAATTGCTTCATCATAGTCGGTTAACTATTCGAGATATCTTATACCCGTGACATACTTAGCATTAAGGAGTTCCAGTGGCCATCTATGGTCTTCTTCATCAGTTCCACTTCACCACTTATACTTTTTGACTGCAAATGATTGCATTTTTGATGAAAATATCCATATAGCTATGTGTGTACCGCTGTGTATGCCTATAATATTTGAGGAGATCCCTCGATTTCTCCAAGGTCCCATCATCAGATCCTGACTTGATGACCAGGGGATCACCTGGGCCTAGTACTTCGTCGATACTTTCCTTCGATTTCTCCAAGATCCCATCATCAGATCCTGACTTGATGACCAGGGGATCACCTGAGCAGTAAACCCTTTCAAACAAAAAAAGAATTATCCAAATCGGTATAGGCATATTTGGGTACTCGGGTAATATACATAAAAATATAGATGCCGACGAATTGAGAACCTCCTCCTTTTTTTGAAGACGATTAAAAATATATTCCTTTTATGCATTGAATAAAGAACGTTCGCTTGAGTTGTTTGTCGGATTTAAAAGACCTTATGACCCCCAACATCTCAATCTTATAATGGAAACGAAAAAACTGCTTTTGTCTATCTATCGGGGCAATAATACAAATACAGAGGTCACTAGTTGGTATCCAAGCAACTGGTCTGTCAAGGTCACACGATACCGGAATGATACATAAGAAAATGATGTCATTGCATTTGATTATATTATTCAATTAAAACGAATGTTACTCTAATTTATGTCATTCGGTCGAGATTCGATAAAAAACTTAATTACTTACATTTTAAAAGGTCACAGGAGATTAACTCAGTCAGGAAGACTGATTAGTGAATTATTTTTGAACACCAGTCGGTAATACGTAGATATTGACGACACGGTTGGCGCAGTGGTTGAGCGTTCGGCTGCTGCGCTGCGTGTCGCGGGTTCGATTCCCGCACGGAACAAATATTTGTAAGCCCTACAGAATCTAATTGTTCCGCATCTGGGTGTCGTGTCTGAGTTTAAATGTTTGTAAACGCACCCAGGATACAGGAAGAAATTCCAAGTGTACTTGAGAAGTAAAATAAAATGCATAATATTGCAAAAATAGATTGATGGCCACAATCACATTTGTGAAGGGGTAAAAACGGGACCCTATTACTAAGACTCCGCGATCCGTCTGTCTGTCCGTCTGCCACCAGGCTGTATCTCATGAACCGTGATAGCTAGGCAGTTGGAATTTTCACAGATGATGTATTTCTGTTGCCGCTATAACAACAAATACTAAAAACAGAATAATATAAATATTTAAATGGGGCTCCCATACAACAAACGTGATTTTTTTGCCGTTTTTTGCGATAATGGTACGGAACCCTTCGTGCGCGAGTCCGACTCGCACTTGGCCGTTTTTTTTATTTGCCTGTTCTCTCCCAATCCTGGATAAAGGCCTCCCCCGTTTCCTCTCGGTGCTGTGCTTCATTTCGCCAATTTTCAAGGAAGTCATCCAAGGCGTCCCTCCATCCTTTCCTCGGTCTGCCACAACACGTCCAGCTGTATCAGGACTCCAGTCTTGCATTCGACAGAAAACGCCTGCCCAGTCCCAGTTCAGTTCAGTTATGTGATGTGTTGTGATTGTTATGTAGAATAAAAAACCGGCCAAGTGCGAGTCGGACTCGCGCACGAAGGGTTCCGTACCATTATCGCAAAAACGACAAAAAACGTTTGTTGTATGGGAGCCCCCCTCAATTTATTTTATTTTAATTTAATAATTATTATTTTTTGAAGTGAATATACCGTGAATATTTCAAGCGTCTACCTGTTGCCATTATTAATATCGAGCAAAAAACGGCAAAAAATCACGTTTGTTGTATGGGAGCCCCTCTTAAATATGTATTTTCTTCTGTTTTTAGTATTTGTTGTTACAGCGGCAACAGGAATACATCATCTATGAAAATTTCAACTGTCTAGCTATGACGGTTCACGAGATACAGCCTGGTGACAGACGGACAGACAGACAGACAGACGGATCGCAGAGTCTTAGTAATAGGGTCCTGTTTTTACCCTTTGGGTACGGAACCCTAATATAAAACAATAAAAACATTTTTACAATAAAATGCTAGGTAGGTACCGACTTCCAAATAAAAAACTACAAAGTGAAAAATAACTTTATTTTGGATGTCGGTGTCTTTGCTAGACATTCTTACCCATGAGCACTAATCATTTTGGGAATTATTTCATTGTACGTACAGCTAAGGAGTGGCATTCCCAGCCGGAATCGGTTTCCTCATAGCTACAACCTGGGGCTTTTTAAGTCAAGAGTGAACAGGTTACTTCTAGGTCACCGTCGACCATGCAATAGCTATTAAGTGGCTAAACGCGAACCAAACAAATAACCTATAAAAAAATAATACCTCGGCATGCAAAAAAACTTTAATCAACGCTTTAAAACTAATACTTATAAGTAGGTTGTGAATAAATCGAAGCCATTATAATCGTATAAGTCTCCGCGTCAACCAATCCGAAGAGAAACGGTCGGTTGGCGATGAAGTCCTTGCCCACGGCCTCGTGCAGTCCCGTCGAGACGTTGTACGGAGTCTCCAGGGAGTAAGGGGCAGGTCTGGTGCCTCTGTTGTCCAAGGTGATGGTGGAACGCTGCACAAAGCCGCTTGGAAGCGCTGCAGGGTCCGATATGTACCTGTTGTTAACAGTTTTGGCCTTTATTAACGGACTTAAAAAAATTAAGTCATAACTTGTTACGTATGTATGGATATATATGTTGGAAATGCACAATATTCACATAATTTATGTTGCCCTATGTGGGCTTCTAAATCTAAACATGTGTGCAGTTTTTATGGTATGTAATATACAACCAAACTCTTTAACGAAAAACTGAAGGAATGTGTAAATTGAGGTATAAATAAACACATCAACACGGTCTAGGGATATTTCATACTCAATTAAATAACTCGAAAAGTACTGGCCGCATTGGAATCTTTTATACACCGATTTGTTTGTAATTTATCTCAGACTAATTCCAAATTCAAATTTTTGAAAATTATTTTGTTTCGGTGGCATAAAAATGTCTTGATGTGTAGGAGAGGGAATTTTCATTTGTGTGAAATTTAGAAAACAATACGAATTACGTTTAGTTACAGTTTTTTTTCATTTTTAAACGAAAGATAAAGTTAAAATTGAGGTATTGTAGCCATGCAACGCCAACATTTGACGAGGGCGGAGATGTTACGAGCTGTGGGAATGCTGGAAGCTGGGTCTGTTCAGCGTTATGTTGCTGAGGCCATAGGGACCCACCAAAATGTAATTTCAAGATTGTGGATCCGCTATCGTGCCACAGGTGAAGTAGCGGAGAGGCACCGGGGGCCAAGTCGCATCACTACCCCCAGACAAGACCAATTTTTGCAAGTTACTGCGCGAGCTCAACCAAATGCAACGGCGACTCAATTGGTCCAAAGGCTGCGAGTGGAACACCAAGTGCTTGTGAGTGACCAAACTGTAAGAAGGCGACTGCATGAAAGCAATCTACGCTCTCGTAGACCACTCCGGGTCCCACCTTTACGGAGAGGCAATCGTGGACGACGATTAGAATGGGTTCGGAACCACGTGGACTGGGGCCGTGAGCAATGGTCCAATGTGCTGTTCACGGATGAATCCAGGTTCGGCTTCCATCCAGATTCACGAAGGACGCGTGTCTGGCGAGTTCCTGGACGATGGAGCCGTCTTCAGAACCCTCAGGAAGTTCACCCATACCAAGGAGGAACAATTATGGTTTGGGCAGGAATTCGTCTTGGAGGACGGACGGATCTCGTTTGGGTGCGGGGCAATATGACGGCAGAACGATACATCCAACAGGTGCTGGGGCCCGTAATCTTGCCCCACAGAACACAAATGGGGCAAGATTTCCTGCTCATGCACGACAATGCCCGGGCACACACGGCGAGAACGGTAGCAGCTTGGTTACATACACTCAATGTTAGGGCCTTAGACTGGCCTGCTCAATCGCCAGATCTAAATCCCATGGGCGCTTTCTCAGACTACTAACTTCAAGTTTATAGACACAAATTAAATGATTTTTATATTTTTTTCAGTTTTTACTCATTAATTAAAAGTTAATTCATATACGGTTTCCGTCTATGCTTAATTTTTTGCCATAAAATCCTGAAATTTTAATCGAAGTACCTTAACCATTATTAAAAAATGGTAGAATATTAAATAACGTATCTTTTAAATATATACATGCCATATAAATAATTAACACATTGATAGTAATTCGCTTTTTTAAAAATATCCCTAGACCGTGTTGATGTGTGTATGTGTTGGTATTTTGTCGAAACTTACTATAGAACTTGCTCCCTTTTTAGTAATGGTGTACCAAAACTAAAAAGAGAAATATAAAAACATTTTTACAAAAAAATAAACTGATTTCCAAAGCAAAACACAAAAATGTGCAAAAATAACTTTCGTTTCAGATGACAGTATCTTTGGTATCTCCATTCATTTTGCGACACCGACTTTTTAACCATTTATGGATGATTTCCGAGATAAAAACTATGTCCTTGCCATGGCCGCAAACTATCTCCATACCAAATTGCATCTAAATCGGTTCAGCGGTTAACCGTGAAAAGGTAACAGAGATACAGACACCCCACCGCACTATTCCCAAACCACTGCAACTCCTGAAAGCCAGAATCAACAGTGGCGACCACCAGAATAGCGCCGCGGCAATGAAGCTCGAAGAAGTCCCGGAGAATGAAATAATAAATGAGGAGTAGGAAAACAAAAATATACCCTCCATAACAAGCAGGAGACAAAACAAACAAGGCCAATAGGCACAAAGGGTCGTTTAGAACTGGGATAAGCCCAGTTGCATAGCACCACGGATGAAATTAAGATTAATATTAATGGGTGCTAACATTGATTTTACTATATTTGATTCCAATAATAGGTATGGCAAAAACGCTTGAATGCACGGATTTTTTTTCTAGTTTCCAAAAGTCCCGTATAATAAATAACTCCGGATGCAGCCTGTATATTATCCAAGATAATGTTGCGTTGATTCTGCCAAAGAATACACTCCCATAAGATATGATGTGCAGATTGTACATATTCGCAGTCAGACGTTGAACATTGACATAAAGGCGAGAGACAGACATAGTTACTTTTGTATGGATAGTATGAATGGATATAGTATGATATGGAAGAAATATTAATTACCTGGTAGCAGCAGGATCCGTCCAAAGACGAGTGACTCCCAAATTCTCCAATATACTCCTGGCGTCAATTTCAGAAGTCATCGTGTACCGCGGAATGGCGATCTCCAACGGTACATAACTCTCCCGGGATTTACTCTGAAACTCGAACAGTATCGTACTTTGGATGGCATTCACTATCGCGTCGATACCACTCGTATCCAGGACCAAACAAAAAATCATGCGATACCGATCATCAGCACCGACGGGAAGCTCCAGAAATTTCGCGTTAAGACTTGAAACGTAGGCTAACTTCGCACGCTTGGTCACTCTCATTAAATCAACGGCACCGGTTTTGTGTCCGAAAGGATCGTAGAACGGCGAGCGTTGGATAACTGCGTCAGAGAAAGCCGTGGCCCACAGTCCATTGTAGTCCATCGTGTCAACGAGAACCGAGTTGCCACTCAAGTCGAGTCGCTCCAACGTTGCTGAAGAAAGAAGTCTAATAGCGTTAAGCGACCCCTGGGGGTCGTATCGGAGCGGTGTCGACGCTACGTCGATGAGACGGTTCTTCGAGACGAAGTTATACCAGTACGGATTGACCGCCACTCCTTGATTGACGACGAGCGAACGCTTTGACAAGATGCTCACATCATTCCCGGTCTGATATCGACTTGTAGCTAATTGGTAGAATCTAAGACGAGCACAAGGATCGTTTGGGAGCCTAAGAAGCCCAAACAGCTGTTTTTGCGTGTATGGGTCGGCTCCCTCGGCCATCGCGGCGAGAATTATCCACACTGACAGCGGAGAAAAGATAAAACTATACAAATTGAGAGAGGCAACGTGCTTGTACGCCTCAGTTGTGAACTCGTAAAGAGTGACACGGTATTCCTGTGTCACATCTCGGTACAGGTAACAAGAATCAGAACTACGTGTAAATATCTCTTGATTACCAACAACGAATGTAGATACTAATAAAACTGGGATGACTATCGTTTTCATGACGATCTGATGTACACACGTCCGAACACAAAATAGAACGGTTTATTATTAGTTGTGATTCACTTTAGATTTTCTTATATAGGTCGCCTTGCCTTTGAGAGAGCGTTGTTAAGGTTGTAAAGGTTGCGAAATAAAGGCATCGGCACACAGGGTGTACTGTGCTGGCGACAGGTTAATCCGATTAATGCGCTCAAGGTTTTGGCAGCTCAATTGTCTAGGGGCAACGATTCTGCACCAACAACAGGTAAATAAAAGCTTCTCTACACTATCACACTTCTCCGCCCGCACCACCAGCCCGCACCCGCTAAAACTGCACGGTTTCCTGCTGTGCCGCTTATGGCGGGCACACTGGCACGCGTTAGTACTCACCGCGCACCCATTGAATTGTGTGTAAAATTAACATTTTCTGGAATTGATCATAAAAATTGTATGTTTTTTTTTAAATGCAGTCGGAGAATCAGGGGGTCAGCCAGTTTGCGAATATGTATCTTCCGACTGCACAGCATGATTTTTTCTTCCTTAAGCTTTTTAGTTCGCTTCTTAAGCAGGCGGGTTTTTTTATTTTATTTCTTTTTTATTATTTATTTACAAATTATTAGTTATCACAACTACAGACCCATCTCTGTAACGTCCATACTCTGCAAGAGTATGGAACGCGTACTTAACAGTTAGCTCCTGGCATACCTAGAAGCCAACGACATCCTTAGCGACCGCCAATACGGCTTCCGCCGAAATCGGTCCACTGGGGATCTTCTAGCGTATGCCATTCACATCTGGAGTGAGGCATCGAGAGACATGGGGAAGCGCTTGCCGTCTCCCTCGACATCTCGAAGGCTTTTGATAGGGTCTGGCACGAAAGCCTTATTGGTAAGCTTCCTTCATTCGGTCTGCCCGATGGTCTGTGTGACTGGATTGCAGACTTCCTGAGGGGTCGGTCCATTCACTATTGGATATTAATGCCGGGGTCCCTCAGGGGTCGGTACTGTCCGCGACATTGTTCTTGCTGCACATAAATGAACTGCTAAAACCCGGCACCTTCGGGTATGCAGATGACAGCACTGTTGCTGAGAGATACTTTTCCAACGCACGGGCCACTGGGGCTCAGGTCCGGTCTCTCCGTGAGGCCATGGTGGAGTAATTGAGCTTGTCCTTGGAGGCAGTCTCCGAATGGGGCGATGCCAATCTGGTCAAGTTCAATGCCGCAAACACACAGGCGTGTCTCTTCTCTGCGAAAAAGAGCCAATTTCACCCGGCTCCATCTTTCCGAGGTGTAACCGTACCGATAACGGACCATCTTGAGCTTCTTGGCGTAACGTTGACAACGACACTCAATTTTGGCCCATACATTGAGGCAAAGGCTCAACTGGCTGCCAAAAAGTTGGGGATCCTTGCGAAGGTGAGACGGTACTTCACGCCAGAGCAGCTGCTTAAGTTGTATCAAGCGCAAGTTCGATCTTGCATGGAATACTGTTCTCATCTCTGGGACGGATCGGCCAAATACCAGCTTGATGCACTAGAGTCGATCGAAAAACGGGCCAAGAGGCTCATCGGCAATGAGGCATTGGTCGAGTCAAAGCTCCAAAGCCTTGAACATCGTCGTCGATTTGCCAGCTTGTCGGTTTTTTATCGGTTGCATTTCGGGGAGTGTGCGATGGAATTGCATGATCTAATTCCGCCTAGCCCGTTTCATCATCGGACGGCGATGCGCCATCGGTACATGGTGGACATCCCACCCATACGCACTAAACGTTTTGGAAATACTTTCATTATGCGTACGGCTAAGGAGTGGAATTCCCTGCCGGAGTCTGTGTTTCCAGATAGTTACAACCTCGGGGTCTTTAAGTCAAGAGTGAATAGGTTACTTCTAGGCAAGCATGTTACATCGTCGACCACATCATCGCTTACCATCAGGTGAGATAGTGGTCAAGCGCGAGCCTATCTATAATAAAAAAAAAGAAATAAGAATTGTGCGTAACTTGAAGTATTACTTAGTTTATTTTTAATCACAATCGGTTCACTCTATCAAAA
This sequence comes from Orthosia incerta, assembly GCA_948252205.1. Lineage (NCBI taxonomy): Eukaryota > Metazoa > Arthropoda > Insecta > Lepidoptera > Noctuidae > Orthosia > Orthosia incerta. The sequence goes on along the minus strand of OX411769.1, from coordinate 15,564,571 downwards.
GTTAGATGAATTTAAAGTGTTCAAGACGTAAAATATCACAACACACGCAATTCAGATACTCGGACAATTGAACTCCATATTCGATAGAGGGCGTTGTGCATTTAACGTCATTTTCTAAATGACGGTGTTAAGCAGGTGTTAAGATTGTCCGCGGCAGAATGTCACTAGAAAAATATTGGTAGGTAGGGTAGGTAGAAAGGTGAGTAAGGTAGGTAGGTCTTGGTAAGTAAGGTTGGGTAGGCAGTTGACGGGAGCGAAGCCGCGGGCACAGCTAGTTTTAAATTAAGACTGTTATGGCTGCCAAAGCTACGACGCGACATTGCGAACACGATCATGAAGAATATTGTCTAGGGATACACGTGTACACGATACAATTGTTAGCGATACCCACATTCTAACTAATAATTAAAAAAAAAAAACAAGTTGTTGATTTGTCGGATAGTCTGTGGTACAGCGCCGGCGGCCATTGCCAATGAAAATGTTAGGTTGTAAACATATTTAATTGTAAGAAAAAGTAGTAAGTAGATATTGATTAAAAGCATTTCAGGAATTTGAAGACTGTGTGTCATTTGACCTGACTCCGTTAACAGTCAGAAGTGGTAAGAACTAAGAGTGTCGGAGAAGTTCTCAGGTATGTTATCTTATTTGATCAATTTTTTTTTAAAGAACTGACGGTTGATGACTTCGGGTAGTTTATTGTTTGAAATGAAATAAGTATTTGACATTCGAATACATTTTTCAATAAATTATTTGTGTGATTTGTTTACTCGTAACAACAAGTACTGCTTATGCAATAAAAATATACATATTACGGTTTGATTTTCAACACCGACGACGTGACATCCGATAAACTGCGTGACGTGGGTATAGTTATTCTATCTCACGAAGGTGGATGAATCATAGCAAAATGACTTATTGTTTGTAATTTAAGTGTTCATAGTTGGTGCATCTTAAGTTGTGTTGTACTAAGGGTTTTGATTGATGAAACAACATAGAATTATATACTTAATATCTCCTGAGTAGAAATACATTCTTAATTGCTATTGTAACTATTATAAAACTCGGATTATATCTAGATAAAAGTTATTTTTTTTATGAAATGTATAGTTAGTGTGGATTAAACCTATTTGACTGAAGTGTTAATTACTAGGTTGAATGTATTTTTGTTATTAATATTTTTTTTACATATTTTTTTATTTTGGTATGAGGTCATACCCATATGAGAGAATGGCCGAGTGGAATTTTGGAATGGGGACATTCCTATTGCAGAATGGCCGTCTGTTAGCGATACCCACATTCTAACTAATAATTAAAAAAAAAAAAGTTGTTGATTTGTCGGATAGTCTGTGGTACAGCGCCGGCGGCCATTGCCAATGAAAATGTTAGGTTGTAAACATATTTAATTGTAAGAAAAAGTAGTAAGTAGATATTGATTAAAAGCATTTCAGGAATTTGAAGACTGTGTGTCATTTGACCTGACTCCGTTAACACAATGATTATACCCGTAGAAAACTTTCTTCATTAAAGGATTGTTGCATTGTCCCGTCGCCTGTCTGCAGGAGCCCTAGACGAAGGTGACATCTAGAGAGCAAGAATATTTATTCAATAAATCCAATTAACCAACCAAAAAGGACTAAAAACCTTGACATTCAAAGGTCCTGTCTACGTCTATTGAAATCAATAACAATATTTTTAAAACTAATTTAATTAATTGATGTTGTAAATCAATTTGAAACCTCGCTAATTTACACTTATCCGATAAAAAACTAGAGGGTATCATTTTAACTATCCTATTTTATATTATCGAGATAACATAACACATTTAAATAATCCCATTTTATAGCCCGTTCAACTGATTTTGACTTATATTGCGTTGGTGATATAACAAATGGCAGCTGTAGTAAACAGTTAGTTTTAGTAAAAGTTTTATACTTTTATTCCATCCTTATAATTACAGGATAGAACTCAAAATCGGTTGAACGGGCTGTAAAAAGGAGTTGTTTGTTTGTTGAATTTCTAATGTTATTTTAACTGGAGTATAGAAGACGTGTGTCTTATTAGATTATCCGTAATCCATCCATACATCCATACTAATATTTCACTACTGTAGGGGCGTGTGCGATCGCCTGTCTACCGACCTTCGACTTTTCTCCAGTTGTTGAGGAACTCTTCAATAAAAATACGTCCGTTGCCAATGAATTCAATTATAAGTATATTCAACAAGAAAAAAACGACTTTTACAAAATTCGAGGAAGCGGGGGCTGGGAACAATACTTGTCAGTTGTCACATGACCACGCGCGCTTGTGATTGGCCTACGATGCTGACAGATTACACAGCTAATGTAGAATGATAGTTGAAGACCACAGATAATTAATATCAGTCTTCAACAACTACTATTATATACGTGAGAGTTTGTGAGGTTGAATGGATGTTTGGGTCTCTTTCACGCAAAAACAACAGAACGGATTTTGATGAAACTACAGAAATGTCTAGCTAGGCTACAATTTATTAAGATATTGGGCGAAGTAGGTACCAAAAACCGGTAGCCGCGGGCGGCAGCTAGTAATATTATAAATGGATACGAAAGTAACTCTGTCTATCTGTCTGTAAACTTTTCACGCTTAACCGAAACAATGTAAAAGCGAAATCATAATAATTTATTCCAACTATTAAGGTACTTTTGAATCGGTCCCGTAAAGAATTTCACCATCCCAAATCTTCCCGTGGGTGTCATAAGAGGCGACTAAGGGACCAACCAGAGAATGGGCAGCAGTGTTCTCTGTGCATCTAAAACAACCATACTGTGATCGCCAGCCCGCCTGCGAAGCGTGGCGATTATGCTCCCCTCCCCTTAAAAACAAATAAAAAATAGCCCCTAGTGCCCGGCAGCCTGCCTACCCTCGACTACGGTAGTGGTCGAGGTTACGGCCTGGCAAGGGTGCAAAGAATCTCCGGACGACATCCGGCTACCCCAACAAGCAACGATGACTGGACCTGGCAACGTACAACACGCGCACACTTCGGACCGACGAGAAGATCACTGAACTCGAACAGGAATTGAGCAGGTTACGATGGAGTTATCTGAAGTCCGAAGAGTATAACCTGCCCCTCTGTTTAGCGTTTGTGGATTACGAGAGAGCCTTCGATTCGATCGAGACTTGGGCTGTACTGCATTCTCTCCAACGATGCCAGATCGACTACCGCCACCATGTCAGTCCGTCTTCAGGATCAGACCTCGAAACCAATCTTTCTCCGGCGAGGCGTGAGACAGGGAGACGTCATTTCTCCGAAACTGTTCACTGCTGTGCTGGAGGATGTCTTCAAAGTTCTGGACTGACACTCACCTTCGGTTTGCCGACGACATAGTAGTCATAGCTGAGACCATGGAGAGCCTCAGTACTATGCTCGATGACCTCAGTAGAGCTTCCGAAAGAGTGGGTCTTAAAATGAACATGGACAAAACCAAGGTCATGATGAATGCCCATGTAACACCCACTCCTATCAATGTCAGAGACTCTGCACCCGAAGTTGTAAACGAATATGTCACCTGGGACAAACGGTCCAGTTGGGTAGGTCTAACTTCGAGAAAGAGGTCAACCGTTCGGGAAGTTGCGTGGTATATTCTCGTCCATTTTACCGCAGTGTCTCAAGATAAAAGTCTATGACCAGTGTGTGTTGCCAGTAATCACCTATGGGACCGAGACGTGGTCGCTGACAATGGGCCTTATCAGAAAGCTTAAAGTCACCCAAAGGGCAATGGAGAGGGCTTTGCTCGGAGTTTCCTTGCGTGAGCATATCAGAAATGAGAATATCCGCTGGAGAACCAAAGTTACCGACATAGCTCGAAGAATTGCCAAACTTAAGTGGCAGTGGGCATGCCACATTGCTCGCAGAATGGATGGCCGATGGGGCCGGGAAGTTCTGGAATGGCGACCACGAACCGGAATACGTCCTCCATCTAGGTGGACTGATGACCTGGGTAAGGTTGCGGGCAGGCGCTGGATGCGAGACGCACGGGATCGGTCAATATGGCGACGCCTGAGGAAGGCCTATGTCCAGCAGTGGACGTGTTTCGGCTGAAATTATGACTTTGACTCTCCATGTTGCCATGAGATCCTGCCGGAGCTCTGTCCACCGAGCCGTGATTTTTCACGGCAAAGGAGTTTCGCCGCAGCATTTCACCTCCTTGCGCCATTCTCATATTTGCGCGAGGACTTTTGCCTCCAGATCCCATGGCGGAAATCCAGCTAGGAGGCTCGCTGCCTCATCAGAGACCTTGCGGTATCCCCGGAACAGCCGGATGGCCATGACGCTTCGGGACGCGTTCAACCGGCGGGCTGATCGCCGCCTCAGTGGCCTCAGCTTAGTAAACCACGCTGACGCCACTGAGGACATCGGCGCGCAGCACCCAGTCGTACCCGATGTCCCACAGATGCGGCCCCACGACCGATCCCTGTGGGCACCGCATGACATTTCTCGCTGGTTCCACTCTCCCTGGTGACCGGGGTAGATGACGGCCATGTCCGTCAAATAGGCATCGACCACGCGACATAGGAAAAATTATTTCTATACACGGTTGAGGTATACCTGAATTCAGGGGTGTTTATGGAAGTGGTGGAGCCTCGGAATGATGATGATACTTACCTGCGATCCCACCGTCTTTTTATCATCAGATGGATAACCATCTTATTTTATATTAAAATATAGAGAATGCTATGCATAATCAGCCAAGAATGTTCCAACTACCTGGACTGTAATCCACCCCATGGCCCCAGGGTGGGTTTAAGATTTTATGTGGTAGTTAAAGGAAAATACATGCCACCTCGACCAACGTCAGCGCCATGACGCTCCATCGTGAGCGACGCGACGCTCCACAGTAAACAGATACATAAAAACATGCCCCATGCATGCTTTTCCATGTTGTCAGGGAGATACTACAGAACGCCACCTGCCACGTTCTACAACTTTTGCTTTGTTTACGTTCATAAATGTAGTCAAACACGCACGCCCTTTATGAAGACTATGCACCTAGCCTTTTTGAAAAACATCGCTACTATAGATTTGTGTATATCCTTTTTAGGGCTTCCCGACGTTTCCAATCACCAACGATAAGAGAGACCGATAAGATGACTAAGGTCCTAGCACACTTATGGTCAATCATGGGAGATAGTGCAGCAAAAAGCTGAATGTGGCATCACAAAATCAAACTACATCTGCTTTTCCCCAAGTGCAAAATCTAAACCAGACTTTGACATAGCAATCCGCGAGAGTGTGACGTGTCCTCTCTTAAACAGAAATTGTCAAAGCCTACAACGAGTCACCTCTGCTAGATACTTGGGTGTTGTTATTGATGAGTGTTTATCGTGGCAGGCACAGATTGATGCTAATGTATCTCGTGTTAGAAAATTGATTTGGATCTTCAAAACTCTGCTATGTACGTACTTAGTAAAATTTATGTTGCACTGGCACAATCCGTTACAACATACTGCATTTCAGTTTGGGGAGGAGCCGCCAAAACTAACTTACTTGGGCTCGAAAGAGCCCAGCGGTCACTTCTAAAAATCATGTACTTTAATCCATACAGATATATCCAACTAACAGCCTAAATAGTATGTGTGGTTTGCACAAATTATCCCAGCAGACCAGGATAAAAGACGCTATAATTTGGTAGCGCACTCATCGCGGGTTCGCACGGTTTTTGCAGAGCGTCATTATGTTGCTCAATCTGCCTTTGTATATAATAAAATAAATTCAAAAATAAAATTCCATCCGGAGGCTCAACATCAATGCAAGAAGATCATAATTGACTGGTTAAAACATTAACATACGACGAAATGAACAAATATCGATCAGACCATGCTAATAAGGAATACATAAAAACAGACCACAGACACAAACATTCACGCACAAATATTCACACACAAACAAACGCGCACACACACATACATACACAATTGAGCTGCTATCTTGATAGTATCATTTTCCTAATATATATCATAGTTTTTAATTTGCATTCCATTTTATTTTCATTTGTATGTTCTTTTTACTTTATTAGTCTCCATTATGTAAATGTAAAATAGGGGAAGTAGCGAGTCAGCCCCAACACAAGTATTATTAATAACTTAATTGGGCTACCTCATAATACACTTATGTAATGATTTTGGAACAATAAACAATTTATTATTATTGTATGGCCTGTCCAAGTAATGGACGCATATTGCAGTACATTTGAATTTGATCGCCAGACTTGGCTAACGCTGGTCACAATGACATTGATGAATCCACAAAGCAGCGTTTAGTTCCGATAGCGAGACATAGATGGTGTTCGATATTCATTTGTTAAAAACAATTATTATGTCATATATATATATATTTTTTTATACCTAACTAAAATAATATATAGTTGAAATGATTAATGGAGCAGAAAAACTTGCACAAAACAACAAGTTAAGTTTTAAAATTTCTTTACAATGCATTTCCTCGAAAAGAGCGTTTTCCAAGCATCCAGACTGTGCGGAAAGTGTCACTTTTTTTACTAGTGCTTTTTACTTTCCTGTACCTTTTTAATTTTTAACTCCAACGTCAGCCCGCCGCATAGAGTTTTTATTATTTGAGAAAAGTATAAAAAAATTGTTGAGTACAGATTATCATTCATATAAAAAAATGTAAAACAAAACTAATACTTCATTTAAGGCGTTTTTAATTACTCTAGATTTGGATTTTCATCAATAAATTAATTTAAAAAATTCAAATATGTTTATTTATTATTTATTTATTTATTATAAACTTTATTGTACACCACAAAATAAAAAAACATACAGGACAAACATTTTCAAAAACAAAGTGTACAATGGGCGGTCTTATCGCACAGGGCAATCTATCAGGGATATTATGTTTGGCAGAATGAATATTTTGCTCGTGACTTTTTGCGTTACGACGTGACAGCTATTTGCACATACGCAGTAAAAGTTAATCTGTAGATAAGCTGAGCGTCCTTGAATAAGTCCGCCATTTTATTAATTTCTTGCTTGGTTCAGATAAATTTTTTTATTTCCTCGCACAATGCATAGTAAAATATTGTATGATACACGTCCGTAAGATCATTTCCGACTCGTGTCGATTTATCCACTCATCGGCAATCACCTTCCGCACTTGTAGCATAAATAACTATTATCATCTACCTTCAATTGTTTTCTTTTTCTTATAATGATTACTGAATGTACGTTTTTAGTCTCATTTTGTTTTTCCGCAAATTCTAGGGGTCTTTAAGTCAAGAGTGATTCGCCGTCGACCACATCATCGCTTACCATCAGGTGAGATAGTGGTCAAGCGCGAGCCTATCTATACTATACTATATAATATAATATTATAAAGAGGTAAAATTTGTAAGTTTGTATGTAGGGGGTAATCTCTGGAACTAATGAACCAATTCTAAAAAATTTTTCACTGGTAGAAAGCTACATTATTCCTGAGTGCTATAGGCTATATAACATCACGCTACGACCAATAGGAGCGGAGCATAAATGAAAAATACTATAATATTATAAAAAGGTAAAATTTGTAAGTTTGTATGTAGGGGGTAATCTCTGGAACTAATGAAACAATTCTAAAATTTTTTTCACTGGTAGAAAGCTACATTATTCCTGAGTGCTATAGGCTATATAACATCACGAACCATCACGACCAATAGGAGCGGAGCATAAATGAAAAATGTTGCAAAAACGGGAAAGAATATTAGGTGTAGGGTAGGTGTAGGGTAGGTGTAGGGTAGGTGTAGGGTAGGTGTAGGGTAGGTGTAGGGTAGGTGTAGGGTAGGTGTAGGGTAGGTGTAGGGTAGGTGTAGGGTAGGTGTAGGGTAGGTGTAGGGTAGGTGTAGGGTAGGTGTAGGGTAGGTGTAGGGTAGGTGTAGGGTAGGTGTAGGGTAGGTGTAGGGTAGGTGTAGGGTAGGTGTAGGGTAGGTGTAGGGTAGGTGTAGGGTAGGTGTAGGGTAGGTGTAGGGTAGGTGTAGGGTAGGTGTAGGGTAGGTGTAGGGTAGGTGTAGGGTAGGTGTAGGGTAGGTGTAGGGTAGGTGTAGGGTAGGTGTAGGGTAGGTGTAGGGTAGGTGTAGGGTAGGTGTAGGGTAGGTGTAGGGTAGGTGTAGGGTAGGTGTAGGGTAGGTGTAGGGTAGGTGTAGGGTAGGTGTAGGGTAGGTGTAGGGTAGGTGTAGGGTAGGTGTAGGGTAGGTGTAGGGTAGGTGTAGGGTAGGTGTAGGGTAGGTGTAGGGTAGGTGTAGGGTAGGTGTAGGGTAGGTGTAGGGTAGGTGTAGGGTAGGTGTAGGGTAGGTGTAGGGTAGGTGTAGGGTAGGTGTAGGGTAGGTGTAGGGTAGGTGTAGGGTAGGTGTAGGGTAGGTGTAGGGTAGGTGTAGGGTAGGTGTAGGGTAGATGTAGGGTAGGTGTAGGGTAGGTGTAGGGTAGGTGTAGGGTAGGTGTAGGGTAGGTGTAGGGTAGGTGTAGGGTAGGTGTAGGGTAGGTGTAGGGTAGGTGTAGGGTAGGTGTAGGGTAGGTGTAGGGTAGGTGTAGGGTAGGTGTAGGGTAGGTGTAGGGTAGGTGTAGGGTAGGTGTAGGGTAGGTGTAGGGTAGGTGTAGGGTAGGTGTAGGGTAGGTGTAGGGTAGGTGTAGGGTAGGTGTAGGGTAGGTGTAGGGTAGGTGTAGGGTAGGTGTAGGGTAGGTGTAGGGTAGGTGTAGGGTAGGTGTAGGGTAGGTGTAGGGTAGGTGTAGGGTAGGTGTAGGGTAGGTGTAGGGTAGGTGTAGGGTAGGTGTAGGGTAGGTGTAGGGTAGGTGTAGGGTAGGTGTAGGGTAGGTGTAGGGTAGGTGTAGGGTAGGTGTAGGGTAGGTGTAGGGTAGGTGTAGGGTAGGTGTAGGGTAGGTGTAGGGTAGGTGTAGGGTAGGTGTAGGGTAGGTGTAGGGTAGGTGTAGGGTAGGTGTAGGGTAGGTGTAGGGTAGGTGTAGGGTAGGTGTAGGGTAGGTGTAGGGTAGGTAGGTGTAGGGTAGGTGTAGCGGTAGGTGTAGGGTAGGTGTAGGGTAGTGTAGGGTAGGTGTAGGTAGGTGTAGGGTAGGTGTAGGGTAGGTGTAGGGTAGGTGTAGGGTAGGTGTAGGGTAGGTGTAGGGTAGGTGTAGGGTAGGTGTAGGTAGGTGTAGAGTGTAGGGTAGGTGTAGGGTAGGTGTAGGGTAGGTGTAGGTAGGTGTAGGGTAGGTGTAGGGTAGGTGTAGGGTAGGTGTAGGGTAGGTGTAGGGTAGGTGTAGGGTAGGTGTAGGGTAGGTGTAGGGTAGGTGTAGGGTAGGTGTAAGGGTAGGTGTAGGGTAGGTGTAGGGTAGGTGTTAGGGTAGGTGTAGGGTAGGTGTAGGGTAGGTGTAGGGTAGTGTAGGGTAGGTGTAGGGTAGGTGTAGGGAGGTGTTAGGGTAGGTCGTAGGGTAGGTGTAGGGTAGGTGTAGGGTACGGTGTAGGGTAGGTGTAGGTAGGAGAGGTAGGTGTAGGGTAGGTGTAGGGTAGGTGTAGGGTAGGTGTAGGTAGGTGTAGGGTAGGTGTAGGGTAGGTGTAGGGTAGGTGTAGGGTAGGTGATAGGGTAGGTGTAGGGTAGGTGTAGGTAGGTGTAGGGTAGGTGTAGGTAGGTGTAGGGTAGGTGTAGGGTAGGTGTAGGGTAGGTGTAGGGTAGGTGTAGGGTAGGTGTAGGGTAGGTGTAGGGTAGGTGTAGGGTAGGTGTAGGGTAGGTGTAGGTAGGTGTAGGGTAGGTGTAGGGTAGGTGTAGGGTAGGTGTAGGGTAGGTGTAGGGTAGGTGTAGGGTAGGTGTAGGGTAGGTGTAGGGTAGGTGTAGGGTAGGTGTAGGGTAGGTGTAGGGTAGGTGTAGGGTAGGTGTAGGGTAGGTGTAGGGTAGGTGTAGGGTAGGTGTAGGGTAGGTGTAGGGTAGGTGTAGGGTAGGTGTAGGGTAGGTGTAGGGTAGGTGTAGGGCTAGGTGTAGGGTAGGTGTAGGGTAGGTGTAGGGCAGGTGTAGGTAGTGTAGGGCAGGTGTAGGGCAGGTGTAGGGCAGGTGTAGGGCAGGTGTAGGCAGTTAGCGGTTGTAGGGCAGGTGTAGGGTAGGTGTAGGGTAGGTGGTAGGGTAGGTGTAGGGTAGGTGTAGGGTAGGTGTAGGGTAGGTGTAGGGTAGGTGTAGGGTAGGTGTAGGGTAGGTGTAGGGTAGGTGTAGGGTAGGTGTAGGGTAGGTGTAGGGTAGGTGTAGGGTAGGTGTAGGGTAGGTGTAGGGTAGGTGTAGGGTAGGTGTAGGGTAGGTGTAGGGTAGGTGTAAGGTAGGTGTAGGGTAGGTGTAGGGTAGGTGTAGGGTAGGTGTAGGGTAGGTGTAGGGTAGGTGTAGGGTAGGTGTAGGGTAGGTGTAGGGTAGGTGTAGGGTAGGTGTAGGGTAGGTGTAGGGTAGGTGTAGGGTAGGTGTAGGGTAGGTGTAGGGTAGGTGTAGGGTAGGTGTAGGGTAGGTGTAGGGTAGGTGTAGGGTAGGTGTAGTAGGGTAGGTGTAGGGTAGGTGTAGGGTAGGTGTAGGGTAGGGTAGGTACGTGGCCAGTTGACGGGAGCGAAGCCGCGTGGGACAGCTAGTATTATATATATAAAAAAATAACTTTGCAGACTAATTTTTTGATGAAGTTACGGGTGTCATTCTGAATTTCGACAGTTAATTATTTCGACACGGTCTCAATTTCGAAAACCAATAGTTCGACAACACAAGATAAATCTGTAGAACAAATATTTTATAAATGCGGGCCTCCTCTCTGTGTGGGTTTGGTTCACAGTCCTAATAGATAAGGAACATCTGAAACAGCAATAGATGGGAATTTACTAACATAGTCATAAGTTGTAGCACCAATAAATTATGGAACTTGGTCCGAAATAAATTATTAATTGATTGATGAGCAATTAATCGAGTTGTTACACGCCGACATACCCCGCTACCCAGAGAGACCTTGCCTCTCGGTCGAGGTCGTGTATTCAAATCCGGACTAGTACCAATGTAAATTTTTCAAATTTATGAATATGTATTTTATAAGTTTATCTTGGACATCGGTGACAAGGGTGAAGGAAAACATCGTGAGGAAACTTGGACTTATTTTTAATATTATAAGTTTGAAATCCTTTATACTTAGTTTTTTTTTGTCACAATTATAGAGTCGCATCCGTCGAAAATTAGTACTTATAATATAAAAGGAAATTGGGTGGTTTCGTCCCAAGTAATTATATTTTAAATTTTTCTATCATATGAAAGATCTTAATAAGTGTTAATTTTTTGGATGGGCATTACTCTGTATGTCGATCGAGTGATTTCATTTACATAACTAAATTTAAAGAAACAAAAAAGTCGCACCTCCCCAAAACTAGCATTTATGCCTGTCCAAACCAGTACGGCCAAAAAACATGCTTTAAACCCAGTTATATTAACTACTGAAAGTATGTTTAATGACCTTTAAATTAACTACAGTTAGGATTCATAAATAATTAAAAAAAACCGGCCAAGTGCGAGTGCAGTCAGTACCATTATCGCAAAAAACGACCAAAAAATCACGTTTGTTGTATGGGAGCCCCACTTAAATCTTCATTTTATTCTGTTTTTAGTATTTGTTGTTATAGCGGCAACAGAAATACATCATCTGTGAAAATTTCAACTGTCTAGCTATCACGGTTCATGAGATACAGCCTGGTGACAGACGGACAGACAGACAGACAGACAGACAGACAGACAGACAGACGGATCGCGGAGTCTCAGTAATAGGGTCCCGTTCCGTACCCTTTGGGTACGGAATCCTAAAAACGGAGCACGAGCCGTTTATAACTGCTGTTAAAATACGCAATACAGGTTCCTTTTAATTGGACTACCCTATAAGGGTGTAAAACGGCTGATCAAGGTCATGAGAGTCATTCGCCATCCAGACTTTGAAGAGATCACAATTTAGCAAGTCCACCAAGAAAATTTAAAAAGCGAACTAAAAAGATTTAAACAAGAAAATAATCATGCTGTGCAGTCGGAGGATCAGGTGTTCAGCCAGCTCGCGAGTATGTAAAGAAAAAAGAATAGAAAGAAAAATTGTTTATTCTGCACAAACTAAACGCACAATACAATTTTTTTTTTTTTTTTGTCTCTTGCTTGATGAGAGCAATACACCGTTAGGTATATCTGTATCCTCCGACTGCACAGCATGATTTTCTTCTTGTTTACAACTTTTTAGTTCGCTTTTGAAGCAGTCGGAAGTTTTTATTTACAAAATTTTTGTATATTTTTTTTCAAACTCCTTTTATTAAATATAAGTGGTATATATGTTTGTAATCATTACTAAAAACCCTTAATTTTTGATACCCCACATGATGGGTTTGGAAGAAAAAAATTGGAACCCCCACAATATGGCACCCAAAATCCGCCATATTTCGTTTTTTAACGTTACTTTTATTGCAAAACACTTGGGTGGTCAAGACCTATCTAACAATGTCTTAATTATAAATATCCGTCTAGGGGTTTGAAAGATACAAGGTAATAAAGAAATTTACAAACACAAATAGAAAGAAAGAAAGAAAGAAAACATTTATTACCAAACACTATATGTGTACGATCTTAATACTAAATAATGTCAAACACAGATGTGGCAATACTCGTATGAGCACAGTCAGTGTGGTAAAAGGAGCGGGCTCAGCAAATGCTGATCAGTGTGCAGCATAGCCACAACGCTGGTCAACGCTGATTTACAGCCCGTCCCCTTTCTCTTAACACTTAACACAAAAATATAAACATTAAAGTATAACTAATCTTAATACTAATTATACATATGGATGCCCCAAAAATTAAATAAAAACAAAATACCCGTAATAACTATACATATTTTGATTAAATAACAATTAAAAACCCACCAAATGCATCCAATCATAATGCCTAGTTTGTATACATAGAGGTAGTGGCAGTACAACATTACTCATTATATTTCTGTTTGAGAAACAATAACCTTTTAACTCTTGCCTTGAATACGGGCTGAAACATGTTCTGTCTGAGAGGCGGAGGCAGATCGTTCCAAATTTTAGCTGCACTGTACTTGAAACTACCTCTATAAGAGGACGTTTTGTGCTGACAGACAACTAACCTGTTTAGCAAATGACTACGAGTGGGTCGGTTTCGCTGATCAAATGTTATTTTGAAAGAAAGGTATCCTGGCCTTCTCGTTTTTATTACTTTTTGCACTAGACAAGCCAGGTGCAATTCCCTTCGTCCAGACATTTTTAATATTCGCTTATCATTCGGATACGGTGTGATATGCGCCCGTTTGGGTATATTAAAACAGAACCGCGCACACGCGTTTAAAACTCGCTGAATGGCGTCAGAAATAATCTCGAACCATACACCGTATCACAGTAATTAAACTGCGACAACACTAAAGAGTCGACGAGAGTAATCCTGACCTTCTCAGAGAAACACTCTCTTAGGCCATAGAGCACTTTAAGCCTGTAAAAGGCATTTCTGATCTTTGTATTTATATGGTCAATGTAACGTAGATAGCTGTCCAAAAGATGACCAAGATTCCTCACCTTTGCAACTCTCTCAATCATCGCTCCATCGATAAGTATCGGCCCATGGCCAATCACCAGTTCGCGCTGGTGTTTACTTCCCAGTACAATATATTTCGATTTATTAGGATTAAGGACCAAATTGTTATTTTGTGCCCATTCAGAAACCGCAGCCAAATCCTGATTTATTAACTCCACGGCATTTTTAATGTCATTCGGGTAAAAGGAGTAATAGATTTGAGTATCATCAGCGTACAGATACACTTTACAGAATTTTATCTGTTTGCAAAGATCGGCGGTATACAGAATAAACAGTAACGGACTCAAAACTGAACCCTGGGGCGTTCCCCGTTTAACATCTCCCACTACGGAGGAGGTTTCCCCGCCGTCAACCTTTTGAGTAACCACATACTGTTTTCGATGCATCAATAAAGACGCAAACCACTCTCGTGCTGACGGTGAGATTCCGTAGTAAGCCATCTTTGCCAACAGCAATTCAACATTTATACAGTAGAATGCTCTGGAAAAAGCCAACAAAACGAGAATGGTACTTTTGCCAGCATCGGATTCTGAGAGTATATCGTCTGTCACATGGGCCAGTGCCGTGTCAGTACCATGACCGCTACGAAAGCCCGACTCGACACTAGGTAATATATCATTACTTTCCAAGTAAGACGTTAACTGTGCACATACTGCTCTTTCCACTAATTTTGATGCAACCGGAAGAATGCTGATTGGAGATCTTTCTAGTTTTAAATCGTGCTACTCTTTGGTAAGGGCTTAAAGAAAGGTGTACGAGATGATTCACTTAAAGGAGAATGCTTATAGTTTAAATTATATTCAACTTAATAGAGAGGTAAAAGCGTTTATTAATAGTAAATTTGTCTGTCTACCTGTTCTCATACTTACTCAAAATGTTAAATTTTCATGTCTATTATTATTATAATACACATTATTTAAAACACTATGAAATAATAGAAACTTGTACACCCCGGTGGCCAAGATGATCCATGCGATAAGGGCTATTTAAGTAATTAAGTTATATTAGTACAACTCACATAGATTTTAACATAGCTTACAAATTGTTGAAGACGATACAATTGAAGAAGATACAAGTTGGCGGTGCGCGAGAAATATCTGCTAAAATGCTAGGCTTCGTTATTAGAGAGTGAAAAATTTCAAAAAGCCCAACATTAAAAAAATTATGTACAACTCGCTAGTTAGAAGCCATCTCGAGTATTGCAGTGTGGTCTGGTCACCTGAGTATAAGGACAACATCAAGCGCATTGAACGGCTGCAAAAACGGTTCGTATGGCACCTTACCTATACCAATAATATGGGAAAAAAACTCAACTCGTACCAAGAGAGACTGAAATATTTTAGGATGGTGTCGCTGGAGAATCGCAGGCATATGTTGGATTTAGTTTTCCTTAAGAAATTAGTAACAGGCTCTCTGAACTGCCCGGATTTGCTTAGCAGGGTATTATTCCACGTGCCACGTAATCTGCCAAGAAGTTCTATTATGAAACTTTTCTGCATGCCAAGATGTCACACCAACTTGAGGCAATACTGTCCACTATCAAGAATGTATGCTGCATACAAAGAGCACGAAGGCGATATTGACCTATTCAACACTTCTGTGTCTGCTCTAAAAAAAGTCGCGCTTGCCATTTAGTGGGTATCTCTAGTACCTCATTTTACATAAATAATAAAATGTATACTAATTGAATTTAATATATTCTAATTTAATTTAATATATTATAATTGAATTTAATTTAATCTGTTCTAATTTAATTTAATCTATGTTACTTAATTTAATTTACTGCAATCAATTTAGCTTTTGAATAGATTTTTTGTTTTTAATTATAAATTCTGTAATTATCTCCGCATAATGTAGTGCATGCTGTGCTTTTCTGTAAATGATGAGGCACTTAGACTTAAGTTTGCAATGTACAAATTTATAACAGTGTACTCATTGTTGAAAAGCCTTATAATAAATAAATAAATAAAGACGATCCCCTCGTATTAAATGTATACTAGTAACATAATCATGTTACCCAATATTAATATCAGTTTCAGGCTTTGCTAAGAACTACGGCTATTGTTGCGCATATTTGCGCAAAGTGTCTAATATATCAGCAAGGGTAAGGTTTCTTTCTCTCTCTTCTAAGCAGTACATAGAGGAAGAAGAGAAAGTCTTATTTTCATCAGATTCACGTCTAGAACTCTCGCGACTACCAATACGTTGACTGGTTGGCTGATCCTCCTCGTTTAGGGAACCGTCACCGTTGTTAAGGCTGATTGGAACCTCGCACCTTTCACCTTCGTACTCTCCTACGCATTCACAGCCTGGCTCATCCTCTTCAGTCAAAGAACAGATGCCGTTGTTCAAGCAATATTTATGACACAGGTTCACTTCGCATCGTTCTCCGGAATAACCAGCTTCACATCTGAAAGAATAAAAATATTTAATAGGACAATTTAAACAAATAAGCTAGCCAATATATCAAGTTGAATATGTGTTACCTGCATTCGGGAAGTCCCTCTTCATTGAAACTACAGTTGCCTTGCATACAGTACCCATGACACACGTTCACTTCACACCTGTTCCCAGAATAGCCAGCATTACATCTGCAATAAAGTAAATGTGAGACAGGGTATCTACCAAATTAAATGAAACAAATTTGCCAAAACAATGAATAGAGTATTGTATTACCTGCATTCGGGAAGTCCCTCTCCATTGAAACTACAGTTGCCTTGCATACAATACCCATGACACACGTTCACTTCACACCTGTCTCCGGAATAGCCAGCATTACATCTGCAATGAAATTAATGCAAAACAAACAGAGTATCTGCCAACTCCCCGGTGGGTTCCCGCATTGTAGCTCAGTAGCCGTGGCTTGGTAGCCCACGGATTCCAGATCATTTTAAAATAGTCAGTGAAAAGAAAAAAGTAAATTTTATGCCTTAACGAGAATATCTATACTTCATAAATGATAGCTTGATGTCTGCGACAGCTGTCACTATCAATAAAGATACAATAGCGCTTGACGGGCTAACAATAACGTATACGTCAGTTTGACATATGTCGCAGAGATTATTTATTTATTTATTATACGCTTTATTGTACACCATAAAATACATTAATAAAAAAACTTAAGTCTAAAACACATACAATGGGCGGCCTTATCGCTTGCCGCGATCTCTTCCAGGCAACCAAGTTATCTTTTATAAAGCATAAATCTATGTGGGGTCTGTCTTTTTTAACTTAAAGACTATTAATTTAATGGGGCTATTAACTTGGGTTGTATGTGCTATGGGGCACCTGTTTCGGCTGTTAGGGCGGTACGTGGTACACTATAGGGGCGGTACGACGAAAATTACTTCAAAGTCGGCGTTAAGCTTTGATATTCTTATGCAAAGCATACAGGACGGTTAGTACTGAGGCCTTACCCGCGGTACTTGCTGGCGTACTTTCGGTCTACCTTGAAGTGCAGCGACGTGCTACAATGTACTATTCTGCATGGACGCAGACAGTTTAACGCGGAGTTACCGTGAGAAAGTCTCTATATTACTTATACCACATGTTGACGTCTGGGAGGAACATTTATCCGAATGGCAATGTAGGTGGGATAATTCCATCAAAGGCTGACACCTCCAACAATTCTTTCCATCCATTCACAAGCGGCTGGCCAGAACGTGGCTGGAGGTGGATCACTGTGTTGCCCAATTTCTCACAGAGCATGGTAACTTTAAAAGTAAATTATTTTCCTTCAAGCACGTTGCCTCGCCATTGTCAGTGTTCTACATCTGACTGCGAATATGTACAATCTGCACATCATATCTTATGGGAGTGTATTGTTTGGCAGAATGAACGCAATATTATGTTGGATAATGTACAGGCTGCGTCTAGAGTTGTTTACTATATGGAACTTGTAAAAGCTAGAACAAATTTCCGTGCGTTCAAGCGTTTTTGTCATACCTATTATTGAAATCAAATATTGTCAACTCACAATGTTCGGACCCATTATTATTAATGATAAAAAATATGCGTGGTGCTAGACAACTGTATCCCAGTTGTAAATGATCCATTGTGCCTATTGGTCTGTCTGTCGTATTTGTTTGTTCTGTCTCCTACTTGGTAAGGAGTAAAGTGGAAATTCGTATATTTCCTACTCCTCCGTTATTCTTTTCTTATTAATTTCGTTGCGTGATCCAAGAAGGTTAGCCTACACTCCTCCTACATCGCCGCTGTGTAGGAGGAGTGTCTGTATATCATTGGCCCTGCAGACGATAAATGGTATAACCTTGACCCGTCACAAGGGGACCAAAGGTGCCATACACGGGGTCGTATGGCGCCCATATGCTGTTGTTCTGGTACACTGGTGATAGGGGATACTCCCCAGACGACGATCCGGTGACGGACAGCCACGGCGGGTTCGCGTTGAGTGTTAATACAGGCCCATGTTCCTGCCATAAGTGGCACAGAAGGACACCGTGGAGTTTTAGTGGGTTGGAGTCCCACATAACTGCACTATCTTCCCTTGGTAGTGCAGTATGCATGAGCAAATCCCCATGAAAATTAATAAATATATCATCTACCAAATTAAATGTTTTACCTGCATGTAGGAAGCCCCTCTCCAGTTATACTACAGTTGCCTTCGAAACAATACGTGCTCTCACAGACTGACACCTCGCAGCGCTCACCGGTGTACCCAGGTGTGCATTTGCAAAGGGATTGTCCATTTAATGTTTGTTTCACACCATGCTCACAAAACGGACCTACATAGTATTCATTAGCAATTTTTTTCAATAATTTGTTAGTCTCAGAGACATAAAGTGCCTGATTGCATTCCGAAATTCCCTTAAATAGGTCATTTATTTTATCGTTGGATGCTATTGCGACAAACCTTGTAGTATCAACCTCAACGATAGCTATGTGACTAGTCGTTTGTAATGGCTTTTGAAATCTGTAAACCGTTCTCTTAGTACAGGTTGCGCACCTGGTTACGAACAAGAGGTATTGTTTTGAAACGGTTAATGTATTTGGGTGAAAAATTGCAATATCACCAAGGTGTTGTCCCACATAAAATTTGTTTTCTTTGTTTTTGCCATCAAAATCTGCACCATAAACACAACCTGTTGTACTAATCTCAAACTGTTTCCAGTACAGCTTCTGCGCCTCGTGGTCTATAGCCAGGCTGTGCAAGTTCCAGTTCGATGTAGCATTTATAACAACTTCTCTTTCTAAGCCATTCAGTTTGGCTCTCTCTATATAAGAAGGCGTACGGTTTGTGTTAACCCAATAAATGTATCTGCAAATTGAAAACCTTTTTAATATCACGAAGCAGAGGAGTGTTAACAATATAAGTTTTTAAGCTGAAATGGTCACAATCACTAGAATTAATATATGTTTCGGGATATTTACCATGTATATTTTAATATCGAGCTCTCAACAAAAATCAAAATATACATAAACAATTCTAATGAGTGTTAACAAATTGTAAATTATATATCAGACTATGATTAGTAACGTACCCTCTACAGCTATCTACGACAATTTCAGTGGGGATCCCGTTATCAACCTTTATTAACAGATTACCGTTAGCATTGTTCTTGGATCCAGTTTTCAATGAAATCCAATTAATGCTCCTTTCCTTAGTATCAGTGAAGAAGAGTGCTTCTGTGATAGGGTCGAAGGCCAGGCCCTGGATGTTTCTACCGCTCCTCTCTATGTAGCATTTATATTCCATGGAAGAAGTTATGTTGTAAGCACATATGGCGTCGTTGTCGCTCTGTTTGTCGACGTACAGCAACATGTTGTGAACTTCATCGTAGATTATCGCTGTCAGATTCCGCGAGTTAAGGTATACAGTGGATTCTTTGACTCCGTCATTCGTATAAAATTCTAGTCGATCTCCTGCTGTTACGGCGATGTCTATAACATAAGAATAATTTAAGCCAGTCGTTTCAGATTACCCATGAAAAATATTCTTTTATTTCTAAATCATCTATAAATGCTCGTTTTCAGCCAACAGTGACAAACATTGGCCATATCTTGTGAATTCGAGATGTGTAGCAATAGTAAAGGAACTACAGAAATTTACCCAAGACGCTCTGTCGAAAATAAAATATATTTTTATCGGGCTGTTCCGCAGCCAGCCTCCACATAAATCGAGGCATTGCCCAAAAAGTGATTGAGGGTGTAGAAAATGTCTAAGGCTGGTTTTCCATACATAATTATCAGCCACATAAAGAGAATTACATCTGCATCACCCAAAAGCTGATTGGTAGAAAATGTCTAAGGCTGGTTTTTTCCATAGAGAATTATTTGAATAAAAATTGCTAAACAATGGCTCAAAGATTTTTGTAATTAAGGGCCTTTATGCCTTAGGCTGATTTAAGAGTCACGCTGACCAATGTTGACCGTCGGCACTGACGGTCCCGCGAACTCGTCATTGGTCTAGTCGCTCGGCTCATCGCTGACGGTCGTCAGAGTCAACCAATGACGAGCTCGTGGTGACCATCAGCCGACAGTCAGTATGACTCTAAAACCAGCCTAAGGCATAAATAACCATAATTATAAAAACCATTTAACAGATTTTTTATTCAAATTTACTTCAATGGATTTTTTTAATACAGAATGTGTAACATCTTCTGTACGTTTGTGTATGTAAAGTAGTAATAATGATACCAGCTTTTACTGATCCACTGCAAAACAAAGGCCTCTTCTCAAACAGAGAAGGCAGGGTGAGTGAATTATATAAATAAATAAAATACAAGTTCTTTATATACTCACCCCATGAATGCGCCAGTCTGACGAACAAAGCTAACAACAGTACACCCTGCGCTTTACACATTTTTCTTCAGAACTATACAGTTGTTTCAACGAAAGAAGATGCGTCCACAACAGAATGCGTAACAATACTGGTCCACCATTGATGGATGCTCTATAAATAGTTAGTAAATCACAAAATTGTTATCTCAACAAACATAAACAAAAACCGGCCGAGTGCCAGTCAGAATCGTGCACCGAGTGTTCCGTACAAATAGCTACACTCGCCAAAATAATTAGGAATAATTACTGAAGTTCATAAAATAAACAATTATAGCACCGAACATTGCTATAGCGAAAAGATAAACTGGATTGAGGGACAAAATTAACTTTGCCGTTGGAAAACTCTTCCAACGGCAAAGATATAGGTAGGTAACATTCAATTTTGGTAGTGATTGTACTAGTAGGGAAGTACACTATAGGTTTTTATTCCATTGCGTGTGTCAAACATGCGATTTAAACTGCCGTATCTTTTGACTGCGTTGATTTAGAAGTCTGATATTGTCACAACTCCAAGGGATTGCATATCTAAATATATGTTATTAATTTTAACTTTATACCTCCACGCATTCACGGAGAAGACATACAGTAAGACAGACAAGTGATGTGTGTGAAGTGACAGTGGACAACGAAGTGATCCTATATGGGTTCCTTTTTTCCTATTCAGGAACGGAACCTTAAAAGTATTTATTATCAGAGACATTTTGATAAGAGTTTGCAATAATAGGTTATCTTATAATTCAAATAACTTTTAACCTTTCAGTAGATATATTCAGTACTTAACTCAAACAAGTAAAATGTTTTTTTTTAATCACCCAATATATTTTTATTTCATACTACATAATTTATCTAGTAGTAGACACGTTTCGATCGACAATCTAATGAGCACGTAATTATGACACAATATCTTGCCGGAGCAGCCCGATTCAAACAGCAAAGCGCCAATAACTTTTGAACGGCTGAACCGATTTTCATCAAACATAGCTACGAACACTCTCGATAAAGTTACCTTTCAAACAAAAACGGAATCAAAATAGGTTCATTTAGTAGATATGATGCCACAGAGAGATACACAAATACACGTACACATAAACACACAGGTACACATATCAAACACCCCTCTTTTCTCGTCGGGGGTTGATAATGACTTTCATATTATTATTCCTCCTTAAAAATCGTAAACAAAAACGTTGCCCAACTAGCTGCGATTAGACAAGACGAGAAAAATAAGATATCAGTTTGGAGACGCTTAGTTGAGGAGAACTTGATCGGTCGTCGGCCCTTAAACCATATCTCAAACAGACCGTGAGGAAAGAACTGCAATAGACCAGATCATCTACCTAGCCTTTTTTCCCAACTATATTGGGGTCGGCTTCCAGTCTTACCGGATTCAGCTAAGTACCAGTGTTTTACATGGAGCGACGAGATGGGCACATCTGACCTCCACAACCCAGTAACTGGGTAACACGGTACCCCTTGGCAAGACTGGTGTCAGATCTCAAGCTTCTGACTACCCGTAACGACTGTCAAAGATCTTCAAATGACAGCCGGGACCAACGGCTTAACGTGCTTTCCGAGGCATGGAGGAAACTCGGTATATTGAAATGGTCACCCATCCACTGACCAACCTCGTCAAGCGTTGCTTAACCTTGATGATCGACCCGTAGGGCTATTATTATTTAGTTACGAGCTCCTCAACTGCAATAGACCAGATAATATCGAAATATGAATGTTGCATACTGGAGTCGAGAAAATACAATATTTTTGAACAGTGCAGTTCAACAATATATTTTTTCTTTTCTGACGAAGCAACATTTCAAATACTCGGCAAAACCTCATTACTATGGTGACGCCTTGGAGATTTGTTTCATCCAGACTGCCATTCTGAGAGGGTTAAACATCCAGTTAGTGGGATGGTGTGGTCTCTGATATGAACTACGGGCTATAAAGGAAATAAAATAAATTGTAGTTCTAAAACTAAAAAACACGCTTTAATGGTAAATTGAACTAAAAAGTCGCTAATCCTGAAGATCTTGGTAAGGCTAATGGGACAAACAATTTAAACGCGCACGGTAGAATCATCTTTTATTACTTGTAAATTTTAATTTTTGTTTGACTTTCAAAAGTGCCGCTTATTGGCCTAGTTGAATAAATATATTTGACTTTGACTTTGACTAAGTTATTGCATTGTCATCGGTCCTTGATAGGTGTGCAAAGTTTCAAATAAATCCGACGTTTTCAAGGGGGTGAAAATCACGTTCAAAGATTCCGTTACATTGATACATAGATACATACCAAGCTAATAAAAGCGTGTTAAAAAGACTTTATTTTCGGACAAGCAACATCCAGGTGTTAAGGTGTCTAAGTTAGTAAACTTATCATTAATATCTAAAATCACTTATTCGTTAATGAGGTTGTTGTTCCGAATTCATTTAAGAACAACATCCCGTAACAATGGAGTGTTGTACCTCCCAGCTATGGTTGTCAGGATGGAGTTGGAGCTAGCCTACACTCTGCATAGCAAAGAAGCAGATTTCTGCCTGACGATGGCATGAAAATCATCTACGTGAGATTCCAAGAACATCCCTGATGCACTGCAGAAACGGGTAGGTACATCAACATCCTGAAACTGTTATTTTATTGGACCCGTAGCGCGCTGAAGTTGGCTGAGTGTTGTTGGTCCGCAAAATGCTTGGCAATAAGCTTTGAAAAGTGTCATCTTTACTGGCTTGCTACACCGTGCAAAACTGCGAGCTAACCTGTTACAGCGGACAACAAGCGCCCTACGTTCCCTCTCAATATCTACTGGTCATCAAGGCTGTCGGTAACGTAGTGCCCCAAGAACTTGAACTGGTACACTCGCCCCAACTGTCGGTAACGTAGTGCCCCAAGAACTTGAACTGGTACACTCGTCCCAACTCATTCCCATTAATTTTAATTGGGGGCACATGTTCCGGACATATACCACCGACAGCCTTAAAGACCAAGAACTCGCTCTTTCTAACATTGTAGATAAAGCCATGCTTCTGGGCATAGCCTTCACTACAAGTTAGCAGCTCTCTAAGCACCCTAACCGTTAGGCTCAGCAGCATCATATCGTCAGCGTAACTGAAGGTACTGACACTTACGTCATCAATGCGCCATCCGATTTTTTGCTGAGCTCAACGATTAGATCGTTTATATGGACATAACCAACTTTGGTTTGTTATCCCGCCTTGTTTAACTACACATTCTAGCCCAGGGGGTTATCAAATGGCGGACCACCGACCGACCTATTTAGTGTGGACCTCAAGTAAACAGTACAATAAAATTAACTTGTGTTACTTGAGTACGTTATTTAATAATTTATCCCGCGCTTTGTCTTTACTGCCGTCGATTCGGCAACCGTTGAATCATCACATCAAAATCATCATTGATATTGTGTCTATATTTAGATTTCTTACGGACTGGTTAGTGGTTAATAATATGTTATTACAAATATTCTTATCTCCCTTCACAGACAGATAAGTTTAAATTAGTAATAATACACTTTGTAACAGTAGTTAGATATTAGAGTAAGATACTAGTACATTAAAACAGCATTTATAAATAACGTTGATTGGGTTTCGCTCTGGGGCTAATAGATCATCCGCATTACTAACCCGCGAGCAAGCCACATACAGTTGGCCGTGGTAAAAAAAATTAGACCTTAGGTTGACACTAACGGCCTTTAGGGTCTGCGCTTGACTCTTGTTTATGGTCACCGCAAAGCAAGTGGCTACCGGAAGTTGTCCGTTGTAGCTATCCGCGGATTGAAACAAATTCGCTTGAGCCACACCCAGTGTGAATTTCGACTTCAACAATGTTTCTCGGAAGAGTAGTTACCTTAAGGTTACACTAGTCGATCATTCTTCCATACAAACGTAGTCTAGGGATTATTCGACTGTTTGACGATATACGTTCAAAATAAAAAGTAATATCAATTTGTCTCATCATTATCTAGTCCTGTATGGAAGCGAAAAAGTAAAAAAAGAAAATATTTGAAAGTTATGAGCGTCGAAAGTTCCACATTTCGACACTAATTTTAACGCATTTTTGGGCGCAAATAAATAACATAAGAAGACGGAAAATTGCAAAACGGCCTCCATACAGGGATAGATTAGTAGTTCAACAATGCAAATAATTTTATTTTGAACAGATAGATTTAGTCGTTTTTTCATGATATCTAGACTGCCAAAGGACTGTTTATAAAATTTCGCGCGCTCGGTTTCGTCCTAAACCATTATCCGTTTCGCTACAAATTTGCAAAAGTGTATATTCGTAAGCGAACTAGCTTCCTACTGCTCATCACAGCATCTATCTCTTTCGCACGTGTTGTCGGTTGATATAAAATACATTTTAACCCCGCGCACAAAATAGTTCGTGCCGTCGACTAACAACTTCTCTTTTTGAGCCATTAAATCGAGCCCTCTCGATTGTGGACGTCGTATGGTTTCTGTTAACCTAGTAAATAACCCTGAAAATTTAAAACCAGAATAGATTATGTGGCATTACTAATTATCACACTATTATAGGTAACGTACCCTCTGCAGCAATGTCAGTGGGAATACCCTCTTCCATTTGCCGTAAATATTTTTCTTCTATTCTTGTTTAAATGAAAACCAATTGATTCTTCTTTCCTTAGTATCAGTTAAGAACAGTAATTCTATGACAGGGTCGAAGGTCAGACCCTGGATATACCTTCGGTTCTACTCTATGTACCTAGCATTTATAAATTATAAATGATTTTATTTCTGTAAGTTGGTTTGTACAAACACTTTTACATGTCGACCATTTTTTTTTTAAACTAGAGTGAAGCGATACTTTACGCCTGGACAGCTTTAACCCTATACTAAGCGCAAGTCCGATCCTGCATGGAGTATTGCAGCCACCTTTGGGATGGTTCAGCTAAGTATCAGCTTGCCGCGCTTGACTCGGTGGAACGCAGAGCCAAGAGGCTCATTGGCGACGTTGAGCTGGCGGATGCCAAGCTACACAGCTTGGCTCATCGCCGCAAGGTTGCCTGCTTGTCGGTCTTTTACAGACTGTACTTCGGTGAGTGTGCTCAAGAACTCCACGACCTCATCCCACCAGCCCCCTTCTACCACCGGGCATCTAGACGCACTGCAAGTTATCATCCTTACCTTGTTGCCATTCCACCAATTCGTACCAAGCGCTTCCAAACATCCTTCTTAATGCGCACAGCGAATGAATGGAACTCACTGCCTGCGTCTGTGTTTCCGAACGCATTCAACCCGAATCTCTTCAAAGTTAGAGTGAACAGGTTCTTCTGGGTAAGCTCACTCCATCGTCGACTCTGTCTCTGTCACCTATGACTAGAGTCAAGAGCAAACCCATCACAAATAAAAAAAATAAAAAAAGTCGGCGTTTCCTATCTGACTACTCTGAGAAGATGGGCCAAAACAAACTCAGAGGTCACAGTCTCTTTTAACGTCCAGACAAAATCTTGGTTAGATCATGTGAAGACCATATATATTGATGTTTGAAATGGTCTTTTGAGGAAAGAACGCGCCAGATTGGGTGGACCTGTCCAGTCAGTGCACGTATTCGTCAATAACCGTGCAGCTCAACTCAGAATTTAAGGAGAGTGCTAGGCAATCAATCATTCTGTTTTGCCTTTTTCCAACTAAGTATGTAGGTATTTTATGTTGGCGTTGGCATGCAGTCTAAAGTTAAGAGAGTGTCATGCTCTCTCAAATCTCTCACATGTGTTGGATCATTAGGTTGCCTTCATGATGGTTGAGCTGCATCATATTCGTGATCATCGTACCAATCCATGCATCATATTCGTGAACGGGCGCCATCGGTTGGGATGGGTCATAACGTGGTTACTTCGGTCTGTTTTAAATTAATTATTGTATTTTGTGGTTGTTTATTTTACTCTAGACGCTTTTACGTGCAAGTCTTTCTACATCGCTCTATATACCTAGATGTAATTTTCCAACAATAATGTTGTAACCACATATTTGTAATTAAAACTTATTGATGGAAAAGAGAGTCCGTGGAATTTCTTGCACGTTCTTCTCCATATAAAGCTACTGACGCATGCGAATGTGCAACTAGCTTCACTTTTTTTTTGCTGTCAATTCAAATGTACCTTAATGGTATAGTTGAAATAAAATATGTTGATTTGAAACAGATGCAAATGAATAGGCATCAGTATTTTACACTAAGCGACTGCCTATCTGAGCTCCCAGCACGGCAACGGGGTAGCACGATAACCTTTAGCAAGACTGGTATCAGACAGATTCTCTGGCTTCTGTTTAGGTACTGGTAACATCTTTTACAGATCAAATGTTTGCAGGCATTAACGGCTTAAAATGTGTTCTGGGGCACAGAGATTACCCATCCTCGGAGCGACCTCGGCAAGCTTAACTTTACCTTTAAATTCGACGCATGACTCCCGGTTAATTAGTAAAAAAAGTTACTATTTACCCGCGAGCCGTTGAGTTTGATGCTATGCATGTCATGCAGGTTTCGTCATTATGCACTAAATAAAACGGGATAGAGGCACGAGGATGAACAGCTGGAAGCAAGTTCCTATGTGTTGCCTAGAACATACGCAGTTATTGCCTCTTCCTCATTTAGGCCTCCTCTTAGCTTCAGAGACCGAGCCTTATCCATCACGCGGGTTCGGGAAAAGTGGATATCAAATATCTTAGATTTTTTTTGGTGGGTATTATGATATATCTAGGATCATACACAGGATCCTAATTCTGAACTTTTTTTTTATCATAGACGAAATGATTCATTTGTTTATAGTATATTATCATATTAATATGACTCATAGATCTGTGGTACTAGATATGTATCGCTTGGCTTTAGACAAGTGACATTACTTCAACGAAAGTGTGGCCATAATGATTGATAAAAAAAACATTCAAAATGTCATGTCCTTAACATTTTGGTATTTCGACCATCATCATCGTCGATAGAACGACTCTTTGTCTAAAGGCTCTGGACGGTTCTTCAGGCTGAAGTAATAAGGTAAAAAAGTCAAAGTCAAGTTCGTTTATTGCTAACTAAGTGTATAATGTTGGTGTTATGTTATGTTAGTACTTATGACTTAGCAGCCTTTTACAAGTATTGCAATTATCATTTAATTTTATTATTATTTAATTAAAAACGCTTCTCGTATACGTACGCCAGCCCCACGACCAGTGCTATTACCATCACACTTTGCGCTCTGCATATTTTATTTTAGAATACCAAGTTGTTTCAACTTTCTGTACGCCCTAAGCCATGTGAGGTTTTTGTTGTGTGGGTAAAACCAAATGTAAAATAAGTTAAGCATTTTGGAAATAAAATAAATGAATGAATGATATATAATATTATAAAGAGGAAAGATTTTTTTGTTTGTTCCGAAACTACCAGACCGATTTAAAAAAATCTTTCACCAATAGAAAGCTATATTATTCCTGAGTGACATAGCCTATTTTTTTATCCCGTGAACGAGTCCTGTGGAGTGGTCCACGGAAGCGAATTCTCGGGGAACAGCTAGTGTGTTACAAAATAAACGCTGTGTTTTCCTTAAGATACAATAATGTTTTGCATACCTACCGGTGATAAGAGAAGAGAACTGTTGATTGTAGTCGCATTAAAAGGTTATCATCATACAGATAATTTGGCCATTCTTTAGAATTTCTGATGATTTTTCCGTACGGCCGAATACAAGGAATCCTACCTAATAGGATCACTAGTGCATATCCGCCTGTAACAGCAAATTAACTCCGAATCTACTGGACTGATTGAGTCTAGGTACTCTGTGCCGGTAATTGGTGCTTATTATTAAGACGTTTTAGGCTCACTTTCATTGGTCTTTATGGCTCGTATTTACCTTGATGCACATTAAAAGTTCTGTAACGCATGCATAAATAGTCTACCGCTTTTGAGCTTTGCGTGAGTCTCCGCACGCTTTGTACCTAGCGATAAATTGTCCGTTAGGAGAATATGTACCCGCAGTCGCAGACGATGTACCAAACGCGTTACCGAATAAAAGCTTTCTTTAGGTAGGTATAGGTCCCGTCACGTAAAAAGAGCGCTGAGCGACAGTGTAGGGGATGTGTTTGCGCATGGGTACAGTCGCATTCTAAAGTACTAGGATATTGTTTTATAACAAATTGTTTTATCGTAGAATCATTATTAAGCCTTTATTGCTGGTACTAAAAATATATTATTATCAAACTGTTTTATCTTAAATATCTAAAATATCGGATTTCCCGGTTAAGTAATCAGCGTGAATCGTAGAATCATAATAGGTACTTATTAGCTAGTAGCTATACTTAGTACTTTGGAAGAGGCTGGATTGAAATTAATTAATATTTACTTAAGAATATTTTTTGATTTCGATCTATTTATATATTTATTATTATAAATATATGTATTTATATATTATAAATATCTTATCATTATAAATTATCAACTGCTCCTTTCTCAGCTTCTTTCTTCATAAAACAATAAATTCAATAAATCATTTTTCTTTCCTTCATTTTTAAAATCTTCGTCGTGCAAAGAAAGTTGTGTGTGCGACTGTATTTTGGGAGCGAACGATGCGTGATCTCAGCGCGGGAAGCATGGGTCAACTGACGAACCACCAAAACCGGTCAAGTGCGAGTCGGACTCGCGCATGGAGGGTTCCGTACTTGGTAAATTGCGGTACACTATTTATGACGCATTAAAAAAAAAACTTCTTACTAGATCTCGTTCAAACCAATTTCCGGTGGCAGTTTACATGGTAATGTACATCATATGTTTTTTTTAGTTTTGTCATTCTCTTATTTTAGAAGTTACAGGGGGGGGGGGCACACATTTTACCTCTTTGGAAGTTTGCACGCGCAAACTATTACGCTTAGAACAAAAAGATAATAGAAACCTCAATATCATTTTTGAAGACCTATCCATAGATTTGATACACATATGGGTTTGATGAAAAAAAAAATTGAGTTTCATTTCTAAGTAACCCCTAAAATTTATTGTTTTTTTTTCTATTTTTGTGTGAAAATCTTAATGCGGTTCACAGCATACATCTACTTACTAAGTTTCAACAGGATAGTTCTTATAGTTTCGGAAAAAAGTGGCTATGACATACGGACAGACAGACAGACAGACATGACGAATCCATAAGGGTTCCGTTTTTTGCCATTTGGCTACGGAACCCTAAAAAGAGCCATCTGCTTATAGTGTTTTAATATCCTTTATTTATCTACCTGCCTTAAATCGAACTAACACAAGTCAGAATCTAAAAATACCTACCTTACGATGTTCTAAGTCCTTTGGAAAGAAACACCCTCCACTCCTTTCGATTAAGTCGCCATCACGACGGTACAAAACCCACAATTAGTGTCAATAAGTATCAACCTTTATCTGTCAAATTATTGAGTCGAGTGGACCAACACAACTTAACTTCATAATTCGAATTAGCGCTTTCAAAATATTAGCCAACTCCCCTACTCTGAAAGCATGTTGGGGCCAGATTGTCATTAGTTGAACTAACAGTTTATTTATTAAGTATACATGTATAACTTTACAGGTCACACCTAAGGCGTTATACAATGAGAGAAACAAAAAAGAATTAGGCAAAATTAAATATAAACAAATAAAAACTAATTTAAAACACGATACCAAAAAAAAAATTGACAAAAATGATACAAAAACGAAAAAAAATAACGAGAAATATAAAAAATATCTTACAGAAGTAAAAAATGTACAAAGAATACCTAAACAATTATTCACTAATTTAACTTTCATCCATCTTCTCACAAAAACTTAAACATTCACGACACACATCTATCCACCTCCCAGCAAACAGGTCACACTCCGGTGCTGATGTCAGAAGGGCATTTAACATTGTGACCGCCCCAACTAGAGGTGAGTTAGCTCGGGACACCGTACGTGCCGAAGGTACGGCCAAAAGCCGGTGACTTCGTGGTCTAAGCTGTTGTTTGGGCACCACAGGAACAAACAGCCTCAACAACTGCGCCACGAGCTCCTCGCAATAGGACTCTCCCCGCATAATACGGCAGGCAGATATAAGCAAGAAGTTTTATATCTGACTACTAAGTCAGAAGTCAATTGTTACCAAGTAACTGGGTTATGGAATTGGCAGTGGTTATATGAAAATACTGGTATTCCACTACATTCAGTTAGACAAGACTGCTGACAGATTTTTGACTTCTGACTACCCGTAACAGCTGTCTGATCTAGAAATAACATTCTAGATCAACGCCTTTACGTGCTTTCCGAGGCACGGGGACACCTCGGTATGAAATACATAGTTCGTCCACACCAACCTTGACCTCGGCGAGTGTTGCTTAACCTTGAAGATCGACCGATGCGGTTGACATAAACAACTGCGTGCT
Organism: Orthosia incerta; assembly: GCA_948252205.1. Taxonomy (NCBI): domain Eukaryota; kingdom Metazoa; phylum Arthropoda; class Insecta; order Lepidoptera; family Noctuidae; genus Orthosia; species Orthosia incerta. The sequence goes on along the minus strand of OX411769.1, from coordinate 15,533,775 downwards.
GGTCCAATAACAAAAGTTTATCAATATAAACATAAACTTGATTAACTCCAGGGCCATACTGTGATATAATATTCAGATAAAATTGTCGCAGAAATGAATGGTCCATATTATTTAGTGTTGACTCTTGATAACCTCTGATATCAATGTAGGTGAGATAAGCTCGTACATTATGAGGTTGATCTAACTATTCAGACCCGGACATCGAAAAACTAGCCAAGAAGCTCATCGGCAATGATGCACTTTTCGAGTCAAAGCTTCAGAGCCTTTAACATGGACACCGAGTTGTCAGCCTGTCGGTTTTTTATCGGTTACATTTCGGAGAGTGGGCGACGGAATTGCATGATCTAATTCCGCCTAGCCCTTTCCATCATCGTTCTATGACGTACGGCGGCGGCTATGCGCCATTCGTACACGGTGAGCATCCCACCCATACGCACTAAAAGTTGTGGGGACACTTACAACGTACGAATTTGTAAATTTCTTTACCAACATCCCAATTAAAACTACTGAAACCTTAAATTCTTCGCCCTCGCTTGCTTTCGGATTATTAAACGGTAACGTTTCAGCCTGCCCGAATGTATTTAACTTTTCACATATAAACCCCATAACAGTAATAAAAGCTTTTAAGCAAATCAAGATCAAGCCGACTGAAGATCTGTGGGGAATGTCCATCAAAGCTTGTACCTCCATTATTCAGACTATAGCGCCGTACTTGGCTTTGATTTTCAATTTGTGTGTAGATCAAGGAGTCTTTCCGGATCTAATGAAATATAATAAGGTTATACCACTTTTTAAATCCGGGGAAAGTAAAGACACAAATAATTATAGACCAGTATCCGTGTTGAACTGTTAAGGGTGGCGGGAGTCCACTGAATCGAGACGCACGGGACCGATCAATTTTGCGACGCTTGGGGGAGACCTATGTCCAGCTGTGGACGTCTTTCAGCTGAAATGATGATAATGATGAAGCAGCTTCGGAAAAAGTTTCGGCTATCATAGTCATAGCCAGAATTGTCACGGGCTGTCCATTTCTATTAGTAAACGGATGGAGGTGCAAAGCTTCCGTCCACAAACAGAAACTAGATGACGCGATGCGTACTTCGCGTGCCAAAACACGGAGTAAAGTTTATGATCATAATGATCGTAATCTGAGCTTTTCATTTAGCATTATCGGCGCCGGAAATCCACCGAAATCTAGAAAAATGCATTTTTATGCCTTAATAATTGAGCTGTAAGGAATGTATAGAAAAAGTTGGCCGAGGCATTGGAAATGTTTTCTTTCATTGGTAAGTACATTTGTTTTTAAATTGTTTGTGATAAAGTGGCACGCTTGGTTTTCATAAAGATGGAGGGACTTGCGTTATCTAGTTAGATGTATGTCTGTGCTTTCGCCAAGTTGTTCTTTTGGCCTTGAGTATCGCCTTGATATTCCTCGTCAGCATGCTAGAGAAGCCAGAAAAAAAAATATTTCCTGGTTTTTGCATCATTAAAGGCCTGTCGTGTTTCCTGACGTACTTTATCCAGTCCAGGAGTCCACCATGGGTCCTTTATCTCTGGGCTATTATCTTGCTATTTACCTATATGGTGGGCACCATATAGGTACATAGCAACCGTGATTCTGTTCGCTTTAAATTCTATATCCTGTATGGAATTCTGCTTACCTTTAGGGCTCCCTAGATTTACTTAGAGTTGTCCTGCCGTTTTTTTTTTTTTTGAGGTTTCGAACCTCGGCTCAGGGCGTCACTGGGGGTACAAGCTATGGCTGGATCTTGATAAGTGATTTTACCATCCATTCGGAAACTACCTACGTAGAGAAGAACGGACAAGAAACTCCATTTTATATCGAATAATTTAACTAGTGCTCAGCTGGACGAATCGGTTTGTATGCTACGGTTGTTCCTACGTAGGCTCTTATGGAGCACCGTGGAGATCATGGGGGTCAGGGATGAGCCTCAGTTGGCAAAAATGTGATTGGACCCATTGACCATTTCTGAAGACGAGGCTATCTAATTCCTTTGTAATGTTTGGGTACCTTTTGAATAGGTCACTGGACTCGGGCGGGGACATATCACCGGTTGCCTGTATCTTTCTGATCTCAGCAGCCAGCGATCGGGCCTCATCATCCAGATCGCATACGCACTGATGATAACATCAGCGACGCAGCGTCTGTCGACGGGCTTTTGTTGGGACAGGCTCTCGGCGGCGACAGTGGTGGGAGCCACTTGCTGGCTTTAAGCGGGCTTGGGGACGGCGGGTGCCTGGGGGGTGGGGCGAATGGGTTGATCCAACAGACCTGGGGTTGGCTGTTGGATCTTTTGATTGACTTTAATCATAGCCACCCATTTGAAAGAATATAGGGAAATTTCTAACAAGTTTTGAACTTCTGCACATAAAACTTTTGTGTGTATAATCGTGGGCTGGGCAGGAAAGGGCAGGGATTGCATATTCAAAGTTAGCCTGGAGCGGTCGGAACTCTCAATCCAGTCCTTGCTGATGATAAAGTAGCTTTGCACCTTTAAAGTATTTATATTATTTTAAAGTATTTTAACAACACAAAATCACTGTTAGGTGTTTACTATAGTCCTTCATGTCATATAGATTTTTTCTATTCATTTGAATCAAAACTAGAAAACTTCTCTTCGTTATATGACCACACGATAATACTCGGAGACTTCAACACCTGTCTGATCAAGGATGATGTGCGCAGCCGTAAACTCCAGTCTCTGGTCTCTTCTGTCAACATGCATATCCTTAAGCTTGACGCCACTCATCATGCTCCTCACTGTAACCCCTCACTTCTAGACCTTATTCTGGTTTCCGATCCCAGCAGAGTAGCCACTCATGGTCAACTTGCTGCCTCCTTCTCTTATCATGATCTTATTTTTCTTTCTTATAAAATTCGCCCTCCTAAACGTAAATCGAAATTTCTCTTCCTTCGCAGTTTCAAGAACATTGACCTGGATTGCTTGAGAGAGGACGCGGGCAATATTGACTGGTCTCCTGTTTACGATAGTAATGACCTGGACAGTAAGGTTGCCGAGTTTACTAAGATAGTGGTGGAACTCTTTGATAAGCATGCTCCGCTTAAAAAGGTCAGAGTGAAGCATTTTCCAGCTCCCTGGTTGTCTGACATCATTAAACGTGCAATGTCAAAAAGGGATAAGGCTAAAAGGCGGTACAAAAGGGATCCCACTGATGAGAACTGGACTCTTTACAAGAAGCTGCGCAATCGGTGCGGTCGTATGTGTAGAGATGCTAAAAGGCGTCACATCCACAACTCTGTTCAAAATTTCAATACAGCACAAGTATGGCAATTTCTCAAAACCCTTGGTATCGGTAAAGCTGTTGATGACAGCACGCTTGATATTGACCTTGACACTATTAACCAACACTTCTCGAAATCACCTGTCACTCTTGACGACAACGTGAAAGCCTCCACTTTAAACAATCTTTCTAAGCTTCCTCTGCCATTGTGTACTTCATTCTCATTTCACCCAGTTACAGAAGAGGATATAAAGCGGGCCGTCACATCTATATCCACGAAAGCGGTGGGTGATGACGGTCTGCAACTCCAGATGCTTCTTCCTATCCTGAATGAACTTGCTCCTGTCATCCTTCACACTATAAACTACTCCCTCTTTTCATGCCGCTTTCCTTCCGCATGGAAGAAAGCGCATGTTCTACCTTTACCCAAAGTCCCAAAACCCTCGTCAGTTTCCCAGTTCCGTCCAATTTCCATACTTCCAATCCTATCAAAAGTCCTTGAGAGTGTAGTTAATAATCAGCTGTCTCATTACCTTTCCTCTAATGGCCTGCTAAGTCCTTATCAATCGGGTTTCCGTCCTGGCCACAGCACTGTATCGGCCTTAGTTAAAATTACTGACGACATCCGACTGGCCATGGACAACAGGCTCCTCACAATATTGATTCTACTGGACTTTAGCAGTGCTTTTAATTCAGTCGATTTTGACATCCTCTTAGGAATCCTATCCTCTCTAAATGTATCTCCTTCTGTGATTACGTGGTTTAACTCTTATCTTCGGGGTCGCTCGCAGTCGGTTCGCTCAGAGGAGGTTTCCTCTGACTGGTGCGATCTCGCTTCGGGCGTTCCTCAGGGTGGCGTCCTTTCTCCTCTTCTTTTCTCGGTTTTTATAAACGCTATCACTAAGGTCTTATCTTCACACTATCACCTCTATGCAGACGACCTGCAGCTTTATCGCCACTTTAAATTTGAAGAGGCGACTGGAGCTATCGATGCCATCAATAGTGATCTTGAAAATATCTGTCAATGGGCTAAAAGTTTTGGACTTTTGGTGAACCCAGCAAAATCACAAGCTCTCATTATTGGTGGCAGATACTTCGTCAATTTGTTGAGTAACCAGTCTCTTCCACCTGTTTTGTATGATGCCGTCGCTATAGCCTATTCTAAAAAAGTTAAAAATTTAGGGGTTTACTTGGACAACACCCTATCTTGGCATATTCACATTGCAGAAGTAAGCAGGAGGGTGTTTTGCTCGTTTCGGTCTCTTAAACGTCTCCAGAAGTTCCTGCCTTTTCCAACCAAAGTTACTCTTGCTCAGTCTCTACTTCTTCCTCTTCTTGACTATGCTGATGTCTGCTTTCTTGATGCGACTGAGGAACTCCTTGATAAGCTCGAACGTCTGCAGAATTTGTGCATCCGCTTCATTTTTGGCCTTCGAAAGTACGACCATGTGTCGGAATTTCGGAAGCGGTTGAAGTGGCTGCCTATTCGACAGCGTCGAGATATCCACACTCTATCTTTACTCTTTTCTGTTCTTCACAATCCTAAATCTCCTTCGTATCTTCGAGAGCGCTTTGAGTATCTTGTTCCGAGAGGAAAACCTTGCCGTTCCTCATCATCTCTTCTCCTTCGTTTTCCTCCCCATTCCTCAAGCCGTTACGGTGGATCATTTACTGTTCGTGCTGTTCGCCTCTGGAATACTCTTCCACATTCTATACGCGACAGCGTTTCGTTGGAAGTTTTCAAGAGAAGAATAAGGGAACATTTCCTATCAACATGACGCATATGTATTTATAAATCTAAGATTTTAGTTATGTATTTTATTGTAATATAGTATGTATTATGTTTACACGTAGGTATCTGTTTAGTTTATTTAGTATGTAAGAATTTTTAATACTCAATGTTTTTTAACTTGGAATTTTGTTGTGCACTTGGATCACTGTCCTCATACGCAAATTTCCTATTACAACTGAGGTTTGCTGTTAGAAAACCCAATTATGGGTTAAGCTCGCCTATGTACATAACCTGTCCATTGTATTTGTATCTTCATGTTATGTTTTGTGTGCAATAAAGAATAAGAATAAGAATAAGAATATATTTATTTTGACTTGATCAAACCCAAACAGTTCAGCTACCTTAGGGCCCTAGTTTTTTTTTTGCACCAGGGTTATCGCTACTAAGCTATTTCGCCTCTGGGCCCTGGCCATTGAAGGAACACGGTGTGTTTTAGTCAGTAACTGTCCGACACGCCCTCTCACTTCACCTGGAGCGGGAGAAGCCACTGGATTTCAAAATTAACAAAAAAAAAGTGCGACTGCGGTGGTTCTTTCCAGACTGGGAACGAGTTCCTACGCTGCGCGCACACTGTCCTGGGTGTCTAATATGACGTCTCATACGGCATACAGTGCGGCGTTTCGACCGGCTCTGGCATGTACACGCGGGTTTACCGCTACGTGCTCGAGCCGGGTCGAGATACAGGTGTGGCATTCAGGGGTGCGGCAGAGGAGGAAGTGACTGAGGTCAAGTGTGGCTTTGAGGGATCGGCAGAGAAGGAACTGGCTGTTAGGGGGAGAATTCAATCAGTAAATAATTGTAGGATAAGTTTTCAGGTGTTTTGTTCTGGTGTTATGGCATAAATGAAACCTGCGTGTATTCATAACTTTCTATTGTATTATTTATTTATTAAAACTGTAATCGTATTTAACAATTTGAAAATTAGGAAGCTAAAACTTAAATATACAATACAATGTTTGCATTACCAATCATCCAATGACTACTCCCGATCTGGGTGCAGCAGGAGGGTGTGTCAGACTTTTACTGACTAAAACCCACCCGTGTTCCTTCAGTTGCTTGAGCCAGGGCCGCGGTAACTCTTTTTCAAATTTATCCGCGACCCAATGTTTGCATTACCTAGCTAGTAGCTACTAAATTCCTACATGCCAAGTCGCACAAGCCTTGAGTGGGGTGGCAAAGAATATGTATAGTAAGTCTTTGTTAATCAGTGCGTATAATATTATGTATGCGTAGGGTGATTTACCTAACAAAATCTTTTTATTTACCTGTTTTTGGATGTTTGAAAATATTATGTACTATAAATATAAGTAATTATATTCATTATATGTAGCGCGGCAACCCCACGACGATAGAGTAAATGTTAGTGTTGGCCCCACTGATAGGCATATCCAATCAGATGATCGCGGGCATGATAGAAAGGTTGACACCACTGACGTGGGCGACCAATCACGCGCCACGTTTATTCCCGCGGATCGCGCTGAGCAAGCGTTTCTGGCGGTACCAGAAAAAGGCCAGTCTACGTCGAAGTCTACCCTCGAAACGTGCACGCGACGTGTTCCAGGCCGCGCTCGTAAAGCGCCGGCCATCTTAGACCTCTAATTGTTACCTTTGAGTAGTTATTTTCATGTTTATCTTGTTTTTTGTTCCTTTACGTGTGTGTTGTGATTAAAGTAGTGTAAATCTAGCAAGGACTTTTACTCAGAGGCCCGAATCCTATGCCCAACGGCTACATCTGGCGTCCCAACAGTAGGGGCCTCTGACGACACGTGCTTGCGGATTTTTTTTTACGAAGCATAGCGCCGCAGTTGGAGTCAGTACTCCAGGAGGAAGCCTTCGGTTACACCTACCTACCTACAAGCAGGAACTTCGGAACCTGAAGCGCTACGACTGTCGTTTCCGGTGAATGAAAATTTTCGCCACGTGGTTCCGTGTCCGTTGTCAGTATGGCAACGATGGAAACAAGAAATAAGAAATCCAAGAATCAGGGAGTAGAAGCGGAAGAGGAAACAGAGATGTCCACATCGATCACCATGGACCAGGGTCAATTTGCAACCCTGATGCACTCACTACAGCAGAGTCAGGCAGCAATTTTCGCGAGGCTCATCCAGGATGTGAGGACGTCGACACCAGCGCCTGAAGTGTCCATGACAACGCCCGCCGCGAATTTCTCAAAGTGCACGGCTCGATTCAACGGATCGTCCGCTGATGTGGACGGGTTTATCGACGCAATAGAAGTGTATAAAAACTGCCTGCAGATATCGGATGATAACGCTGTCAAAGGACTCTCTATGTTGCTAGTAGACTCAGCAGCATTATGGTGGCAGGGGATAAAAGCCAGCACCACATCATGGTCGGATGCTATTCAAAAACTTAAAAGTGCGTTCGGAGAGCATCGTCCGCCATTTCGAATTTATTTAGAATTGTTTTCGTTGCGACAAAATGCGGACACGACAGATTTGTTTATAGCGAAGACGCGAGCGCTTTTATCGAGATTGCCACAAGAAGATCTACGTGAAAAAGTACAACTAGATATGGTATACGGGCTTCTCGATCGTAGAATAAAAAAGCGGCTCGATCGTAACTCCATAACATCTTTCGACCAGCTACTGCGCCGTGCCAGAGCGATCGAGGAATCGTTAGAAGACAGCGCATGGGGCAAGACATCGACACTGACGCTTCCGAGTGCCAGTCACCAATCTGCCGCGACCGGCGCTACTTCAACTTCGGCACCAAGTGATAAGAAGACCACTAGCAACAAAAGGCTATCGTGCAGTTACTGTAAGAAATGGGGACATGAAAAATCGCAGTGTAAAAAGTTAATAAACAGCAATAAAAGTGATAACGGAAAAAGTGATAACAACGTAAATAAAATTAAACCTATCCAATGTTATGGGTGCGGTACCCCTAACGTTATAAAATCAAAGTGCGAAAAGTGTCAATCTAGTTCTCAAAATACTTTCTATTCGGTTACCAGTGATAACGTAAATTCAAAAGTGCGCGGTTCCCGCCATCGCGTTATCATGCAAAATGAATGTGCGTCGGACGAGCCGAGATCGACAGCCGCTAGCGTCCCGCCAGCGCCACCCGCGCCGGCCCCGCAGAGTACATGCGACCGCGCCGTGAGCGCCGCAGCCGTTGCCGCTCGTTGCCTAGCGACCGTTCGCGAGCGTGCGTATAACGTTTCGCGCGGTCGAAAGTCGCCGAATCCGCCTCGCATCATTCCTGCCGGTACCACAGGTAACCCAGCGTATTGCAACGCTGGGAGTCATTTAAATACTAACGAGCCTTCTAATGTCATCAAAAATGTGTATGATAATAATAATGATATTAGAGAAAATAAGTTTTCTGTAAGTTCAACTAAAACTAGTTCGCAACATGGACATGTAATTCAATCAGATGATAAAGATAATGCTGACGTATCATGTTACATGAATGATGATATAAAAGTTCAGTGTTTAGATAATGTTCAGAGAGATTGTTTATGTTCATGTATTTCTGATGGTAGTGTTCATAAATGTTTAGGATTAAGCTCAGTAAATGTTAATAGAAATAACGAACTACAAAATTGTAAGAAACACATCGCGTCTGTACAGGGTCGAACTAAGGGAGGTCCAATCAAGGGGGAGCCTAGTAATAATAGACCTTTGATGCAAATAGGTATTTTGGGGGAAAATGGTACAGCGTTACTGGACACTGGGTCTAGAGGCTGTATTGCCGGTCATACGCTTTTTCGTGTGTTGAAGGAAAAAGGTCATCCTTTACAACAGTGCACTAGAAACATCCGTCTAGCGGATGGCTGCACGCGCCTGATGGAGGTGCTTGTTGCAGACGTACAGGTGACACTTCTTCATAAGATTGTGCCCACCGAGTTTATAATTTTCCCCGAAGCGCAAGATAATGAATCACTTTTAGGTATAGATTTTATTAATAGTGCCGGTCTCGTTATCAATTTCAAGCAGCGCCTTTGGAATTTTTCGGATAGTGGAGATCAAAAGTATAAATTGATTTTGGAAACTTGTTCACCTCGTCATTCTTACGCCGCGATGAATGTTTTACGCGATGATGAAGGTGCAGGTTTAGACGATCAGGAGCGTGAGGAGCTTGCCCAATTACTCACGGATTTTCAGGAGATGTTTAATACAATTGGGGAGCCGACTCCATATGGGGAACATCATATAGACACGGGGAATAATTCTCCGATAGCGACGCCCCCATATCGCCTGACAACTGCAAAGAAGGAGATTATGCAGCAAGAGCTTACCAAGATGTTGGCTGAAGATATTATTGAAGATTGTGAATCTGCGTGGGCTGCTCCAGCCCTGCTAGTACCTAAACGTGACGGCAGTTATCGTTTCTGCGTCGACTATCGAAAGTTAAATTCAATTACGAAGTCGGACGCTTATCCAATGCCTCGCATTGATGAACTGCTACAATCTACTATACGTGGACGTTGTCACATGAGTACAATCGATTTGCGATCTGGGTACTGGCAAGTGTCAGTTAAGGAAGATGATAGGGATAAGACGGCTTTCGTGACCCCTTTCGGAACCTTCCGGTTTAAAAGAATGCCGTTCGGCCTGAAGAACGGACCAGCTACTTTTCAACGTCTGATAGACAGAATGCGATCCGGTTCAGAATTAAAGGATGTTACAATACTAGGGTATTTAGACGATTTGTTGATTATAACGCAGGGGGACTTTTCGAGGCACCTAGAAAACCTGCGAATCGTTTTTGCACGACTGATGAAGTTCAAATTGCGTGCTAACCGAGAAAAGTGTGTATTTGCAAGAGAGTCGGTAAAATATTTGGGTCATGTGATCTCACAGGAGGGAGTCTCAGCTGATGAAGGGAAAATACAAGCCATCTTAGACATGAAAGAGCCGTCCACACTGGGACACCTCAGAACATTCATACAAACATGTTCCTGGTTTAGGAAATTTATTCCCAAATTTTCGGAGGTAGCAGAGCCACTGACAAGATTGACGAGGAAAAATCAACCATGGATATGGGGACCACATCAGGCTGAAGCTTTCAGTGATTTGAAAAAGCTGCTGACGTCAGCGCCGATTCTCATACAGGCAGACTACTCCAAGCCATTCATCCTTCGCACAGATGCGAGCAACTACGCATTAGGAGCAGTGTTGCTTCAAGGAGAAAAGAATGAAGAACGACCCATTGAATTTGCCAGCCGTTTGTTATCAGCAGCGGAACGGAATTATTCGACCACGGAGCGAGAAGCTCTAGCGGTCATCTGGGCAGTCGACCGTATGCGGGGTTACATTGATGGCCATCCAGTAATCGTAGCCAGTGATCACCAACCTTTGAAATGGCTTCTGTCATTAAAGTCACCTACTGGTCGTTTGGTGCGTTGGGCACTTAAACTGCAGGCCTATGATATTCGTTTTGAGTACACTCCTGGAAAGGTAAATGTGGTTGCCGACGGACTCAGCCGCCCTGTCTGTACAGATGAGTCCCGCGAAGCCTGTGGAATATGTTCCGTTATTATTGATTTGCCTACGCGAGATCTTACGGAGCTACGTGCAGCACAAGAATCCGACCCAGATCTCAATAAAATTATGAAGGAATTAGAAGATACAGAAGAAGTTGCCTCCCGTCGTTGGACAGAACGCGGTTATCTCATGGAACGTGGTATCCTTTACCGCTATAACCCAGATATAGACAACGAATCACCGCAATTGGTAATACCTGTAAGCATACGGGAGGAGATTCTAAGAGAATGTCATGATGCTCCAATTGCAGGTCATCCTGGTATAGAGAGAACGTACCAGAAAATAGCTCAAAACTATTATTTCTCTGGCATGAGAAGAATAGTAACAGAATACGTAAAATCATGTTCATCATGTCACCGCTATAAAGCGACAAATGAAAAGCCACCTGGTCTGATTCAAACACCGATTTTAAACCAGCGCAATGAAGTCTTGGCTATCGACTTATTTGGACCATTGCCAGAGGGCGAAAACGGGGAGAAATGGATCCTATTAGTGGAAGACACCGCGACAAGATGGGTAGAATTGTATGCTCTCAAAGGTGCAACCTCTGTCGCCTGCGCAAAGATACTCATAGAAGAGTATTTCCTTCGGTTCGGCTTACCACGGCGCATTATTTCGGACAATGGTGTCCAGTTTGTCTCAGCGGTCATGCAGAAGTGCATGTTCATTCTTGGTATAACACAAGACTTGATACCCTACTACCACCCAGAAGCCAATCCAGCTGAAAGAAAAAACCGGGATATGAAGACACAATTGGCTCTGTTAGTTGGTACGGATCACCCCTCATGGCCTATGCAACTACCGATAGTGCGGTTCAGCATGAACAGCGCGGTCTGCGAAACGACCGGAGTTACACCTGCATATTTGGCGTTTGCACGTGAGCTGAGGTCACCGTTAGAGGTTTACAATGATCCAAGAGCGGTCTTACAGAAGGATAATTTTGTCCCACAGATCACTCCTTACTTAACAAGATTTTTAAACTCCTTAAGCGAAGTTCGTGATAGAGTAGAAAAACTGCAGGATAGGAGGAAGATTTACGCTGATCGTTCGAGAAGAGTAGGAGAAGATTTTAAAGTAAACGACAAAGTTTTATTGGCGACCCATCAGCTGAGCGACGCCAACAAGAAAAAGACTGCCCAGTTTTTCCCTAAGAGGGATGGGCCATATGTTGTAAAGAAGAAATTGAGTCCAACAACGTACCTAATCGCATCTGATGGAAATCCTGGTGAGGTATTGGGCAAATTCCACGCTAACCAGCTCACCCCTTTTCGAGGTCGAACAGATGAGTGCGCTCAGCCACTGGAGCCTAAGAAAAAGCGAGGCCGACCTCGCTTACAACCCATTCCGAATGACATTAATGTTAGGCTAGACCACGATCGAGGTCGTAATCGTGATCTAGAGGGGGAGTATGTAGCGCGGCAACCCCACGACGATAGAGTAAATGTTAGTGTTGGCCCCACTGATAGGCATATCCAATCAGATGATCGCGGGCATGATAGAAAGGTTGACACCACTGACGTGGGCGACCAATCACGCGCCACGATTATTCCCGCGGATCGCGCTGAGCAAGCGTTTCTGGCGGTACCAGAAAAAGGCCAGTCTACGTCGAAGTCTACCCTCGAAACGTGCACGCGACGTGTTCCAGGCCGCGCTCGTAAAGCGCTGGCCATCTTAGACCTCTAATTGTTACCTTTGAGTAGTTATTTTCATGTTTATCTTGTTTTTTGTTCCTTTACGTGTGTGTTGTGATTAAAGTAGTGTAAATCTAGCAAGGACTTTTACTCAGAGGCCCGAATCCTATGCCCAACGGCTACAAATGGATTTATTATTCTTACACTGACAAAATAGATGACATGACCGGGTGACATGACAATCAAAAAAGAAGTAAATGTAAGTTGGTACAAAGAAGGCCACATATATAACACCTCCGTCCCAAATCATCTTGTTGACACGTTTCCAGGGTTTTACTTTTCCTATCTTTGTATTCGGGTACCCAGCATCTGATTAATATGCCTTTTGCATATCTGACCTGAATCCGTTTCTATTTGGTAGTGTAATTGGCCTAAAACCCTTAAAACGGTTCCGAATTCCCATTTTATTTGGTCGTTTGTGTAGCTGCGTATTTGCACTCTCTGCCCGACAGTAAATGAGCGTACCGTTGCCTCATCAGCCGGCGGTCGTGTTTCATCCCTTGTCCTCGCCTTGAAATGAACACTTAGGGTGTTTCTTATCTCCCTGCCAAACATGAGCTCATATGGACTTTTATTTGTGCTGCTACTCGGCGTCCTGCGTAGGCGTTCCTTAATGCCCAGTAGTTTATCCTGTAAAGTGCCTGGCTCTGTACTGATGCTATGTATTGCCTTTTTTATTGTTTGTACGTAACGCTCTGCCTGTCCATTCGTGGCCGGATGATATGGGGCTGTGGTTTTGTGTACAACCCCGCTTTGTCTGAGGAATGATTCAAATTCATTTGAAACCAATTGTCGGCCGTTGTCTGATATTAAAGTAAGCGGAAATCCGAATGTTACGAAAAGTTCTTTAAGTTGGCGGATACACCATGAGCTTGTGGTTGTTTTCGTTTCTATTATTTCCACCCATTTTGTAAATGCATCCACTATTATAAATAATGAATAACCCTTAATCGGCCCAGCAAAATCGATATGGATCCTTTGCCATGGACCTGATGGTAAGTCCCAATGATGTAGTGCTGCGCATGCAGGTTGATTTTGCTGTAATCGACATTCTCGACAGCTTTTAACTATGTCTTCTATGTCTTGATCCAAATTTCTCCAGAATACGTATCCACGCGCCAGTGATTTCATTTTGACTATCCCAAGATGCCCTGTGTGTAGTTCTTCTAAAACCTGTTGTCTAAGGGTTGTCGGAATCATCACTCGTGTTCCTTTTATAATACAACCGTCTTGTATGGTCAATTCGTTGTCATTGTAGCCGTATCTTCTCACTGAGGTGCCATGTTTTAAAGCTTCCAATAAATGGTTATATTCATCATCGAGTTGGGTCTTTTCGGCGATTTTTATACGGTCAACGGCAATTGTGTTCATCTGATTTAATTGAAATGCGCAATGTACGTCAATTAGGTTATTTGCTACTGTATCTACGGGAAATCTTGATAGATAATCTGCATTGCTATGATCATCCGATGTTCTGTATTCAATAGTGTAGTCAAAACCAGATAGAAAATGTGCGTAGTGAAAGAGCCTCATTGTGCTCATCGCCGGCAAAGTTTTGTGTGGATTGAAGATTGTAGTTAATGGTTTATGGTCTGTAATGAGTATGAATTTTCTTCCGTAGCAGTAGTGAAAAAATTTCTTTAATCCCCAGAATAAGGACGTCGCTTCTTTGTCTATCTGGCTGTATTTTTTTTCGCTACTTGTCAATGTACGTGATGCAAAAGCAATAGGTCGATCAGATCCGTCCGATAATCGGTGCGATAGAACTGCTCCAAGTCCAAAAGGTGAAGCATCTGTAGCGAGAACCAAGGGTTTCTCAGCGTCGAAATGCATTAAAACTCTCTCACTGAGAATTTCCTGTTTAATTTTCTTGAAACTCTCATTACATGTGTGCGTCCATTCATATTTAATGTCCTTCTTTAGTAGGTTATTAAGAGGACTGGATATGGAAGCTAAATTCGGTATGAACTTATTGTAATAATTAGCCATTCCTAGAAATGTCCGCAGTTCGTTGATGTTGCTGGGACGTTTTGTATCCAGAAAAGCGTTTACCTTGTTTCTATTTTTGTGCAGTCCATTTTTATCAATGGTGTGTCCCAAGTATTCGATTCTTCATTGAAAAAAATGACATTTATCCTTATTGAGTCTCAATTTTTTTCTTGTAATTTTTGTAATACCAAGCGTAATCTTGAAAGAAGTTCTTCTTCTGAACGCCCCTGAATGATTATGTCATCAAAAAAACATTTCACTCCAGCTACCCCTTGAAGCAAACGATCCATAAATTTTTGCCATAGATTCGGAGCAACCTTGACGCCAAACATAAGTCTATTTACTTTAAACGTACCCTTGTGTGTGCTTAATGTTTGCATGTTAGCGCTGTCCTCGTCCATCATCATGTTTAAATAAGCTTGACTGATATCAAGTGTGCAAAATATTTGACCTCCGTTCATCTCTACCAGAATATCCTCTATGATCGGAATTGGGTATTGTTCATCCCGTATCACTTTATTTAAGGTGACTTTATAATCCGCGCATAAGCGTATACTACCATTTGGTTTGACAACAGGAACCACTGGTGTTCCCCACTCAGAGCTATCAACTTTTGTAATTACCCCTTGTTCGCAGAGTCGTACTATTTCATCATCAACTTTAGTTTTAAGAGCATATGGTATACGTCTAGGCTTAACAAAAATTGGTGATGCATCTTCCTTTAGGGTCAAATGAGCTTTGTAATCAGGTATGCAACCAAGGGAGCCATCGAATACCTTAGAATATTCAGAAAGTAGCTTATCCAGTTTTGGGTGTTCTTTAGTATTAACTACGTTTATATTTGCCAGATCCAAGTTCATGGCTCGTATCCATGTTCGACCGAAGATAGGGTCAACATCTTGTTTGATAATGTATAATTTTCCCTCAAGTGTTTGGTCATTGTATTTACACGTAACGTATGCCACTCCGAGTGGTGCGAAGGTTTCTCCTGTATATGTTCTCATCGTAATATTAGTTTTGTAGATCTTGCATCCAGTGTTCAATGTTTTAAAATCTTTGTGAGAGATAGATGACAGAGAAGCTCCTGTATCTACTTCCATTTTCAGTTTCGAGTTATTGATGCGTACATTTATTATAAATTTGTCTGTGTCGTTGGATCGTATTAAATTGATATCCCACGGGGTGGTGTCATCGACTATATCTGAGGAGTTGTTCGTGTCCTGCAGCTCCACGTGCTCAGGCTCCAGTTGGTTGAGCGTTGGTTGTAGACAAACGCGAGCAAGGTGTCCAACTCGTTTGCACTTACTGCACGTATCTTTAATGCTGCGACATCTGCCAGCTTGATGGTCTTTGCTGCCACAACGAAAACACTTGCCTCGTAAGTCCCTAATCGTTAAAAGTCTATACAGTTGCTTTTGACTGCGGTTTTTAGGGTCAGCTTGAACAGTTTTCAAATTATGTAGTAAGCCTTGGTTTGAGAAGGTAGCTGCTGGTGACATATAGGTGCTGTCAGATTTTGCTAGTTCCATCGTAGTTGCTTTATTAATTAAATCAGAAAAATCAGTCACCGTTGTTTCCTGTAGTATTTTGGTTCGAATATCAGTGTCATGTAATCCTCTTATGAATTGTAAGGAAAGAAGGTTATCACTGATCGACTTCTTACAATTATTGCACGTGAACTCGCAATCTTGAGCTAAATGTTTCAACTCTGACGAGTATGATATGACTGTCTCGTCAGAACCTTGAAGTCATGAAATAAATTTATGTTGACGAGCCCAAATGCTCGGTTTTGGATCTATATAGTGTTGTAATATTTGAACCAAGCTGCTGAATTCCAGATCACAAGGATCGGTCGGTGCACAAAGGTCGTAAGCTTTCTGGTGTAATTCCGGTGGCAATAAACTAAGCAGCGTGAGGGTCTGGATTTCTGGGTTGTGACAATTATTTAGCTTCATATAGGTTATTAAACGCTTAACAAAGTTGTTGAAGCTTTCACGTTCTTGTAATGGTTGAAAATGAAAATTTATTCTTGGTGTTGCCGGTGTGCCTTCTGAAGTCGTGACGTAAGTCGACGGTGCGGTCGGTATTGCAGGCCGTAAGCCATGCAGCTTTAGCCTTAGTTGTAATATGTGCTCTTCTGTAGAATGTCGCTGCTCAATTTCTGCTTCCGCGTCAAGTGTTTGCATTTCGATTTCGTTCTGTAGTTTTTCATATTTTTGTTCATAATTTGTTAGACTTGACAGACGTGTACTTACTTCGTAATCCGAAGGATTTTGTAATTGTTCCAGTGTATGTTCGAACTTTGTAAGCTGGCCGCGTATAGTAGCGCGCAGGCGAGTAAGTCGCGCCAGTTCTGCCTCCATCGTCGCCAATATTATGTACTATAAATATAAGTAATTATATTCATTATAATTCAATGGATTTATTATTCTTACACTGAAAAAATAGATGACATGACCGGGTGACATGACAATCAAAAAAGAAGTAAATGTAAGTTGGTACAAAGAAGGCCACATATATAACAGAAAACAAACGCCTAATTAAAGTTCATAGCAAAATCTTATCATTTTCAAATTGGTATACCTATTGATGTAGGAGTTTCTACGATTTTTTTTTGTCCTTGATAGGCTTGCGCTTGACCACTATCTCACCTGATGTTAAGCGATGATGTAGTCGAAGGTGTAGCACTTTTGCCTAGAAGTAACCTATTCACTCTTGACTTAAAGACCCCGAGATTGTAGCTATCGGAAAAAACAGACTCCGGCAGGGAATTCCACTCCTTGGCTGTACGCATTATGAAAGTATTTCCAAAACGTTTAGTGCGTATGGGTGGGATGTCCACCATGTACCGATGGCGCATCGCCGTACGTCTTGTAGTCCGATGATGAAACGGGCTTGGCGGAACCAGATCATGCAATTCCATCGCACCCTCCCCGAAATGCAACCGATAAAAGACCGACAAGCTGGCAACTCGGCGACGATGTTCAAGGCTCTGATATTTTCCGTTATCATACGAAATACTAATATTCAGCTATTCAGCATTACGTATTACTAGTTTTATGCAATGAGATTTTACCAATAGAGTCGTTATACTCATTAAAAATAAATAAAAACAGGGTGATAATTTACTTTAGCTACCTACATAGGACCTATGGAACTTGGTACTCTATTTCTATCACTGAGTAGATTAAAAGATCACAGAGATATAAATAGGACGTACGTACGTTCGTGTAGCTCGAGGAGCTCGTGGCTAAATAACAACAGCCGCACGGGTCGATCATGTCGACATGTGGGATGTGAATACAGCAGTCATTGTGCCGATAGTCGTGACAGCCAATGGCATAATAGCCAAGAGCCTCGACGAACATCTAAGGAGGCTCTCGTTGGGCAGCTGGATCAAAGGCTTGATTCAGAAAGCAGTACTTCTGGATACGGCTCGTATTGGAACTTCCTCTCTCTGGAGCCCTGACCGCCGGTAGCTTGGACCCTGTTCCCGATACCGGTGGGTCTCTATTTTTCATATTATTTTTTATTTTTTTCATAAAGTATTTAAAAATGTATATTATAATAAATTTTATGAATGAAGGACATAATATTATAATATTTATTATTATACTATAATTATATAATGTAATAATAATATTATAAAGAGGAAAGATTTGTATTTTTGTATGTAACTAATAAACTTAAAAACTACTCGTCCGATTTCAAAAATTCTTTCACCTTTGAGAAGCTACATTATCCCCGGGTGACATAGGCTACTTTTTATACCTGTATTCCCACGGGAACGGGAACTACGCGGGTGAAACCGCGAAGCGTCCACTAGAAATCTATACCAATATTATAAAGAGGTAAATTTTGTGAGTTTGTGACGTTGTAAGGGGTAATCTCTGGATCTACTAAACGGATTTCGACAATTCTTTCACCAGTAGAAAGCTACATTATTCCTCAGTGTCAAAGGCTATAATATATTGTCAAAAAAAATAGAGATCCTTATGAAAATTACAATAATGTAACCCAAGGTAGCAAAATGATGCCTATAAAATTCATTATTTTGCGTGCGCTGAGAAAACTATTGATGATAGATAAAAATCTGTAGTTAGGTAGGCAGGGTAGCCAGTTGACGGGAGCGAAGCCGCGGGAGTCAGCTAGTAATATTATAAAGAGGTAAAGTTTGTGAGGTTGTAGGTGCTAATCTCTGGACCTACTGAACCGATTTAGATTAAATTTGGCATGGAGATAGTTTGAGACCCTGGAAAGGATATAGGATATTAGGATTTGTATTCCCTTGGGATGAAAAAAAAACCCTTTTTACGCGGGCGTAGCCGTGGGCAGAAGCTATTCTATAATAAAAATAAAAATAAGACGCATTTCGTTTATTGTTTACGCCATTTCATAACATGACATCACGCCGGTACGCTCTTAAGAGGCAGGAAGGAAGGACTGAGTTCACTCAAGCTGATCAGTTTGTGTTTGTATTGCCGCGCAGACGTCGGTTGGTTGGTTCTATAGTAAAGTACCTATAATGCTCAACGTTATGCCACAATTGAGTACCCGAATAACTTAAAACTTGAACATAACCGGTGAAATGAGAGTGTACTCATTTGACAAACAGGCCAAGAGGCTTCTTATCGGCAATGATGCACTGGTGGCCTTAAAGCTCCAGAGCCTTGAACATCGACGCCAAGTGTGGTCTGTCGGTTTTTTATCAGTTACATTTCGGGGAGTGTGCGATGGAACTGCACAATTTGATTCCGCCTAGCCCTTTCCATACAAAGCGTTTTGCGAATACTTTCATTCAGCAAGGAGTGGAATTCCCTGCCGGAGTCTTTGTTTCCTGATAGCTACAACCTTGGGGTCTTTAAGTCAAGAGTGAATAGGTTACTTCTAGGTAAGCGTGCTTCACCGTCGACCACATCATCGCTTACCTTCAGGCGAGATAGTGGTCAAACGCAAGCCTATCGATAAATAAAAAATAATAAAAATACTAGAGTGAACTGTACTTTTGCCATTGTTTATTGAATAGTTCTGTTGTATATCTCCAAAGTTCTTCATCAGATCTTTACATCATTTAAATGGGACCACATGCTTTCAAATAAAAGAATCATCAAAATCGGTGCGCCTATAGTTAAAAGTTTTGAGGTGACACACATAAAATAAAAACAGTCAAATTGATAACCTCCGTCTTTTTGAAGTCGGTGTAATATTGCACCTTCCACAAAAATTATCGTCTGCTGATGACAATTGTTCAAATACATGAGCAAAAGCAGTTTTTAAAATATTCTATATTATTTATTTGTTTGTATTTATCTATGTGTGATTTAGTATTTATCATCGAATAATTAAATTTAAAGATGTTTTCTGATATGGGTTATAGTCTGAAATAAATGAATTTTATTTAATTTATATACCTTTATTAACTAAAAACCAATGTCAGATCGATGCACCAAACGTTACATTGTGGTCACATAAATACCTCGGTAAGACAGCGAAATATTATGCATAAATAACAAATCTGGTAACGACACGGTTGGCGCAGTGGTTGAGTGATCGGCTACTGAACTGCGTGTCACGGGTCCAATTCTCGCACGGAACAAATTTTTGTATGGCCTACAGATAGTGGTTTCGGTCTGGTTATTTGTGTATGTGACTTTCTATGGTTAATATGGTTGGTAATACACCCACAAAGCAGGCGAATTTGCTGGGGTAATGTTTAAAAATAAAAATACGATTAATTATTAGGGTTTACTTCAACAAATACATTAATCGTTGCGACAGGTTTTCGCCAATTTGCCAATAAATCGGCAAGGGTTAGGTTTCCTCCTGCCACGTAGTAATTAGAGTTAGAGGAGATATTCTTATTTGTGTCAGCTTTATGTCTAGAACTGTCCTGGTTGGTATCACAATGACAGGCTGGCTCAACATCAACATTTGGGGGACCGACATCGTTGTTCAGACTGAGTGGGACATCGCATCTTTCACCGTTGTACTCTGCCGTGCATTCACAAACCGGTTCATCCTCCTCATTCAAAGAACAAATGCCTTTGTTTAAACAGTACTGATGGCACACATTCATTTCACATCGTTCTCCGGAATAACCAGAATTGCATCTGAAATAGTGGAGTTTTTTAATAGAGTAACTTGTGAGGAGCTCGTGACTAAATAATAACAGCCGCACTGGTCTTCAAGGTTAAGCAACGCCGAGGTCGGTAAGTTGATCGGAGACCATCTTTGCAGAGCTAGATTTCTCCATGCCTCGGTAAGCCGTTGCTCCCGACTGTCATTTTAATTGCTTTGACAGTGGTTACAGTAGTCAGAAGCCAGAAAACCTGACCCCAGTTTTGCCAAGGAGAACCGTGTACCAGTTACTGGGTTATGGAGGTCAGATAGGCAGTCGCTCCATGTAAAATACTGGTACTCAACTGCATCAGGATGGACAGAAGCCGACCTCAATAAAGGACTAGAACTTGAACAAGCTAGCTATACAATATATCAAGTTAAATATATTATGTTACCTGCATTTGGGAAGTCCCTCTTCATTGAAACTACAGTTGCCTTGCATACAGTACCCATGACACACGTTCACTTCACATCTTTCGCCGGAATAGCCAGCATTACATCTGCAATAAAATAAACGTGAAACAGGATATCTGCACAATTACACGAAATAAAATTACAAAAAGAAGGAGTAGAGTATGTGTTACCTGCATTCGGGTAGTCCCTCTTCATTGAAACTACAGTTGCCTTGCATACAGTACCCATGACACACGTTCACTTCACATCTTTCACCGGAATAGCCAGCATTACATCTGCAATAAAATAAATGTGAAACAGGGTATCTACCAAATTAAATAAAACAAAAGAAAGTGTACAGTATGTTTTACCTGCATTTAGGCAGCCCTTCTTCATTGATACTACAGTTGCCTTGGAAACAAAAGGTGCTCTCACAGACTGACACCTCGCAGCGCTCACCGGTGTACCCAAGTGTGCATTTGCAAAGGGATTGTCCATTTAATGTTTGTTTCACACCATGCACACAAAACGGAGCTACGTAATACTCGTATTCTTTCTCTTTCTTATTAGCAATGTTTTTCAATAATTTGTTAGCCTCATAGAAATGAAATACCTGATTGCATTCCGAAATTCCCTTAAATTGGTCTTTTATTTTGTCGTTGGTGGCTATTGCGAGAGGGCTTGTAGTATCAACACTAAAAGTGGGATAGCCATCATACAATCCTAACGGCTTTGAATAACTCAAAATCATTCTTTGAGTGCAGGATGAGCACTTGGTCACTGCCAAGAGGGCATTTTTTGAAACGGTTAATATATTTGAGAGATAAATTGTATTGAAACCAGGGAGACCTCCCCATCCAATTCTTGATTCCTTGTTTTTGCCATCAAAATCTGCACTATAAATAGAGCCTGTAAAACTATTCTCATACATTTGCCAGTACAGTTTCTGTGCCTGTTGGTCTATAGCCAACCCGTTGAGGTCCAAGTTCCATTCAGCATTAACAACAACTTCTCTCTCAAAGCCATTCAGTCGGGTTCTCTCTATTGTGGATGGTGTACGGTTCACGTTGATCCAGTAGACATATCTGCAAATTGAAAACCTTATCAATATCACGAAGCAGAGAAGTGCCAAATTTTAAATTATTATCTGACTATGGTTGGTAACGTACCCTCTACAGCTATCTACGACGATATCAGTGGGGATGCCGTCATCAATTTTTATTAACAGATTGCCATTTATATTGTTCTTGGATTCAGGTTTTAATGAAAACCAATTAATGCTCCTTTCCTTAGCATCTGTAAAGAACAGTACTTCTGTGACAGGGTCGAAGGCCAGACCCTGGATGTTTCTACCGCTCTTCTCTATGTAGCATTTATATTCCATGGAAGAAGTTATGTTGTAAGCACATATGGCGTCGTTGTCGCTCTGTTTGTCGACGAACAGCAACATGTTGTGAACTTCATCATAGGTTATCGCTGTCAGATTTCGCGAGTCCAGATGTACAGTGGACTTTTTGTTTTCGTCCTTCGAATATAATACAAGTCGATCTCCTGCTGTTACGACGATATCTGTAACAAATGAATAATTTAACAGGATAGGACACTGTCACTGTCCTCCAGTCTTCTAAAAACGGGTTCCTTTTTCGGCAAACGTACGTATATCTGATGAAGTTGAGGTGTGTGGCATTTGTACAGGAACACAGTAATTGCTCAAAACGCCATGTTGAAAATTTAATGTTTATAAAAACCTCTGAGCTGTGTTACAACTAATTAGCAGATTCTTTATTCAAATAATTGTCTATGGAAAATTTGAATACAGAATTTACAAACCAATTGCCAAGCAGTGTCGAGATTTTCTAAATGATGGTGTAAGTCCACGTCTGTCCGTATTTGTGAGTATTCAATAAATAAATAAAATACAATCTTTTCGTAAACTTACCCCAAGAATGCGCCAGCCCAAAGTATAGTGCTGCTAACAGGACAATTTGCGCTCCACACATTTTTCTTCAGAACCATACAGGTTATTTCAACAGAAGAAGATGCGTCCACAACAGGATATTATACAACAATACTGGTCCACCATTGATGGACAATCATTAAATAGTTAGTAAAGCACAAAGTTGTTAATTCAACAAACTTGAAACAAATTGGCCAAGTGCGAGTCGGAATCGTGCATCGAAGGTTCCATACAAATAACTAGATTCGCCAAAATAATTAGGTAACATTACGGAAGTTCATAAACAATGCAATCATCGAATATCGCTATAACGAAATCAAAATCAAATATTTTTATTTTACATAGGCCTACATGGGCACTTATAAAACGTCGACAAAAGGTGCACGGTTTGGGTTAGTCGTTTCCTATGGAGAAGAACCGGCAAGAAACTCCATGGTTAATCTTTTAATTTTTTTGTGTTTACAATATTTCCATGTTACAGCATTAGTACTTGGATATGGGGGGACAACGTAGGCCCGACAATAAGTCGTATGAAATTGAAAAAAAAACAAACAAAAAAATTATGTACGAAATAAAAAGTTAACAAATGTTAACAATCATCTAGAAATCTAGAAAGCCTACAATGTTCACACATTCACAATCGGTAAAAGAATCTATACAAAGGTAAAAAAAAAACACAACACTTAATTTAACATGTGGCACAAATACTGTAATCAGTGCTGTAACTATTCTTACCAAAGGGCTATAATGATGATTGAAAAATATTGTAAAAAGTCTAATTAAAAGAGAGAAAAAATAAGATTGAGAATAGTTAGAGATATCAATATATTTGTGCCGTTTATGAGTTACCAGGGAAGCCGCATGCGCAGAGGGTGTCAAAGCCAAAATTTTTATCTTCAACGTAGTCCTTGATTTTATAATATGCTTTTTTAATAAGGACACGTTTGATGTAGTTTTTGAACTTTCCATCGGTCAGTTCTATAACTGACTTAGGCAACTTGTTATAAAAGCGTATACTGTTTATAAGAAAAGAAAAGATAAACTGGATTGGGTGACAAAATTTACTTTGCCGTTGGAAAACTGTTGTTCCCATACATTGAAATAGATCACGGTAAGTTTAACAACTGGTGGTGATTCTAGATCAACGAGAAGTACTCGTATCAGGACTGATTCTCTTGCGCGTGCCAATTATGCGACATAAACGGCCATATCTATTGATTGTGTTGATTTAGAAGTTTGATATTTTCACAGATCCAAGGGATTGCAGACTTGAGTATATTATAATATTCATTTCAACTTAATAAGTACCTCCACGCATTCTTGACAAAACGGCCTTGACAGAGGAACAGACAGACTGACAACGAAGTGATCCGATTAGTTTTTCTTTTTCACCCGACTGCCTAAGGCGGGTAATGTGTTTATCAAAATCAAATAGTTTATTTCAAATAAACCTTAGAGGTATTTTTGAATTGTCAAACAAAAAAAACTTTTTTTACAAAAATTACAACCGACTTCCAAATTTTTTGTTAAAAAGTTTTTTATTTTTCACTTTTTAGTTGTGGTACATAATGGACCACTTTGGGCGTTATAGGTACCTAGCCTAGGTACCTATAACGCCCAAAGTGAAGGCAGAATAGATTAACCCAATAACATGAAACTTAAATAAACAAAACCGGTGGAATGAGAGTATACCAGGGTGAAATGTTCACACCTTCGTACCCCTTTAAAGCGTACCAGTGTGATGTTATGAAATGTGTTCGCGACGAAGCGTCATCAACCATACTAAATGGTTCATAGAAATTGAAGTTTGTATGTGTAGACATGTCTGCTTACCACGGCGCGCCACCTGATACTAAAATGAATTTTAGAGGCACGTTTATATTTATACTAAAATTTTACCTACATTTTTTGAGATAGTAGTATAATGTTTTTAGTGTTTGTCAGTATGTTATAGGGTTCAATAGTTCACCCTTAACAGAGTAAAATCATTAGAAAGCATACTGATAAGAGTTATCATAGTAAAAAACATAAATTTCTGTCATACGATACGTCTGTGCTCGACGACGGATTAGTTCCGAATGACCCGTGAGTTTTTTTTTTTTTTTTTTTTTTTTTTTTTTCTGCGGGGCGTCTCGTAGTTCGGTCAAAGCGACTGACAACTACTTAACCGGACTTTCCCTGTGGAGACTAAGCTATATAGCCTCCAGCTGGGCACGACCCGTGAGAGGGAACCACACGATATATATAGTTTAGGTGGTTTTTGAAAATATTATAGTAATTAAAATCATGTTTTTAAGGGCTTATCCTATGTGAAGACCACATAGTTTCTGCTATGTAAATAGGAATATTGACTTGATATCTCAAACACCAAATATATGGTTTTAGGTCATTTTAGGGTATATGGGGGACCTAGACCGAGACAGGAAGCCTATATACACCTCATAGTTAGCGTAGTCTTTTATATAAAGCCCATTTACTTGAGATATCAAGTCAGTATATAATAGAAAAACTGCTGTTTATCTGGTTTTTTGGCAATCGCTTACGGTTTTAGGTGCCCTAAGTACCTAGAAACATATAGGTGTACTGGTAAAAGTACTACCATTGGAAAGCTTGCTAAAAGGGCTTCCAGGCGGTTTCTAGATGGGAAGAATCGCTTGGATAGTCAACGAGATAAGCAGTCGTGAAAAATGTAAACAACGTAAAACGTTGAAATTTGTAGACCCTTCAGGTGGAATAACTCCATGAAGGGAATAGATGTACTCATGGTGTAAGTACTTTCGGATGGCTTGCTGGACTAGCTACCAAGCCATCACTTTGGAGCGAAAATCGCTCAAGTAGTTTAAGTACAATTCCAGAAAATAGGTTTCTGGAAATGTAATTTTTAGTCAGTTTTTGGCATTCCCCGGGACTATACACCCCTGGGAATTCCGAAAATAAGGAATTTTTGGGGACCTCCCGATGGCCCGTTAAACGCACCATCGTGTCGTCCCAATCTTATTAGTGTTTTTATATCTAATTTCTCTGATAGCTGGGCGCAAAGAAAGTGACCAGCTATCAAATTTGTACATATCAAGGCACCTTATGTGCATATGACCTAGATAGACTTACATAAACACTAGAAATGTAAAGTGTGGTCTATTGGCTACCAGAATCCCCATAATAGGCGGTGATTGTCTGGTTAGCCTAAGTAGGAAGTCCTAAAGTCGGTGAAATGACTTAGGAATTTATAGATTCGTTACATAAGGGATGATATCCCATAGAAGATTCCCGAAAATAAGCTTTTTCTAGACGTCAACAGACAGCCTGCTATTGGCACCAGCAGGTCAACCCAACCTATAGATATCCTTAGGCTAGGTTAAAAGCTATTAAGGTTTTAACTGGGAAATAAAGGGAATTGTCCTTTTATTTCATGGAAATAGTCTAGGGAAGCCATCAATACCTGGAAATTAGGTATATTGATTAGATACATAGATAGGGGGCGTTACTGTGTTACAGTACGAAGGAATCCAGCTATTGATAGCACCATGGAAGGGGTGCGGTAACCCTATTTACCAAATATTGATAAGGGTTTTTTACATAAATAAAAATTATTTTCGGCGAGAATTTGCGGGGCTCTCAATAATGGCACGATGCGAGGGTATAAAGAACCCCCGGGCCCAAAATAGAATTTGTAGTCATCCAAAGCTAGTCGCTTGTACTTGTCTTAGTAAATAAGAAGTAATTCTTATAGAGAATCACGTCTCAGAAATTGTTGAGAGCCCTAGAATCGTGCCGTGTACTGAATAACTTAGTGTTTCATTTAATTCATCAACTTCAACCCTTATGAAGACATCCCTTTTCGATCCTGTCGAGCTGAACCTCGGAACCTGGACACCAGGAGTGCTGATCCAGAAGTAGGCAACCCGGAATCTGGAAATAACTCAAGTACAGCCAACACATCGTTGAATCGTTAGAGTCGATTTGCAACCCTACGTCACTGCTGCAGCCAGGCATCCAAGAACCTTTGTTTTCGTTGATGTGGATGGGGCGTTCAGCGGCAATGGCCAGAAGGTTTACGCCCTTCTTTTCTCGGGGCCAGTGAACACGCTACGTCCTGCACAAAATGGTATAAACAATAAACAGATAAGCGATTGCAGCTATCCCGAGTGATTTGCCGTCATTTATTGAAGAGTTCTGATGTACATCTCCGAAGTTCTTCGTCAAATCTTGTTGAAATGGGACCACATGACAAACACCAGCTTTTGAATAAAAAAATAATCATCAAAATCGGTTCACCCAATAAAAAGTTCTGAGGTAAAACACATTAAAAAAAAATACTGTCGAATTGATAACCTCCTCCTTTTTGCGAAGTCGGTAAAAAACAAGAAGATGACTCTAGTTGCAAATTCGCAAAAAAAAATACATACATGTGAGGACGATGTAAAAAGACGTGCAAATAAAAGCGTCTAGAGTAACAAACAACTTAATAAAATACAATAACAGGGCGAGGCAGCTAAGTTGTAACCAATTCCAACGGATGGCGCCCGTTCACGAACATGACGCATGGATCAGCACCACTCAGCTCAACCATCTATCAGCTTATGTATGTATGTATGTTTGTTCCTATTTGGCTAGAGACTAAACGCGACGGCTGATTTTGATACCGGGGATTATAATCAAAGTACACCGCAGCAACCACCAGACACCATATTTTCAAAATGAAAAAGAAATATCGGCGGACTATATCAAGTGGGGTATCGTTGAATAGGTATTTAAATATCATATTTAGTTTCTTGTCACAATTTTGCTTTTGAAATAATGGTTTAGGATATATCACGATTTAACGTTGGTTAACAACCATTCTCGCTAATTACTTCATATCTTTGAAACCACGAGATGGATTTATTATAATTAAGACATCGTTAAATACGACCACCAAGGTGTTCTTAGATAAGTGCCGTAATAAAACAAACTAAGAATTTGGGCCCCATATTGAAGGGGTCCCAGTTTTGGAACGAAGTTCCTTATCGCGCCGGAAAAAATTAAGACGAAAAGTTGTAACGACACTTTTGGCTATAGTTGTAAGCCGTGCGGCGTGCGCGTGTTTCGTGCGTGTTCTAACCTATACACTGTTGTGTTTACGAAGTCGAGAGAGTATATATACATATATATATATATATATGTATATATGTATGTATACATACATATTTATATATATATACATATTTATATATATATATATAATATACTAAAGGAACTTTGTTCCATCCGGGTGTCCCTTGACACCTCTCAAGTTTTTTTTTCTTTCAAGCCCATTGAGTGGGGTATTAAAATAAAGGGTTATTAGATTTAATTACTAAAACATATTCTACTTGTATGTTTAAATGAAACTCGAAAAAAAAGGCTTAAATAAAAAGTAAATTTAAAAAATCATAATCCCGACTGCGGACTAAAAACATGTAAACAAGAAGAAAATCATGCCATGTAGTCGGAGGATATATAAGGTTAGCTACACATAAGGATCTAGAATGTTGCTGCGCCCGAGGGTCCATAATTGTTTCTGTAACTAATATTTACCACCTGTATGAAAATATGGATGCAATAAATTTAATTTGAATTTGAAAAAGGTTCTGGTTAGCCAGTTCGCGAATATGACATGTATCCTCCAACTGCATAGCATGATTTTCGAGTACTTTTTTTTTCCTTTTGAGGAACGGAACCCAAAAAGTATAAATGATGAGAGACTCTTAGATAAGAGTTCGCAATAATATGTTATTTCATCATACAGATAACATTTGACCCCTCAGTAGATATATTGAGCGTTGCGTTACGGCGGAGACACCACGTAGCGCAAATAATATATTAATAGCCTGAAGGAAGTATCGACACGTATGTCATATACCATTTTTATACCATTCCTGCTCTAAAAAGCTTATTTTATTCACTGAAAACAGTGAATAAAAAGCACTTTTACTCACTGTTTTGGTGTTTGAATTTAGAACACTTCAATATAAATATTCGACGTCTATCTCAATGCTACACCACCTCTTTGCACATCAAATACTCAATACAAACTGCTTGTGCAAAGAATATTCTACTTTCAAACTTCTTCATCGATTTAATTTTCAGTTTTTTAATATTTAGGATTTCAATAATGATTATCATGATTTTGATTTTAGTCTGGGATGTTTAGTGAATACTTATTTTAATTGTAATTCTAATATTAATTGCATGGGTGTTTAATTAATTATAATTATGTAGCGTAACGGAGGTGGTCACTGGCCCCTGAAACACCGATGCAGTTACCTAGCTCTGCTTCAATTTTCAAAAAATGTGAAACTCTGAGTTTTCACATTTTTTTTTAAATTTTGAAGGTAATAAAACATTTATTTATTATTATTCCTTGTGCTTTTCGCTAAAATCTTTCTTTTTCTCGTAGTCATGGTATAAAATATAGTAAGCAACTCTTGAATAAAACGGATTTATATCGAGGGCCATGAATCAAGTTTTAGAATCTTGAGCGACGCGAGCGATTCAGCTATGGCCCTCGCTTTAAATCCGTCCTTTATTCACTAGTTGCATAATATACTATTATTTACAAGCTTAGATTTTTTATACAGATGTGAATCTTATGCTTGTACAGACAATGCTCATATTCGTAGAAGCGAATGTAAGCAAGCGCCTTGAACGATATATTTGAACATATATTTGAACGATATATTTTTTTGTCCACATTTCATATCTGCCATCGGCTATTCAGCCATAATCAGATTTTCTGTCTTCTTTTGTGTTTCAGGAGGTATGTCAGAAGATACTCTCACCCCATCTTGAGAATAGTCCACCCTAAATTCAGTTTTTCTGGTCCAGTGGCAATATTTGCCATCGTTTCAGCCTTGTGATGTCGTTATTATTATTAAAAACCAAGTCGCTAGCGAGTTGGTTTGTATGCCTTTGAAGCCTCTCTTTGTATTTTGTGGCTTATTTATTTATCTCCTCCTTACTGGTGGGCATGTAAGTAAACCATGGTGCATTTGATATTGCTCTCAGGACATTATTCTGGAATCTTTGTAGGATTGCAAGGTTTAAGTTACTGGCAGATCCCCAGAGCTAAATTACATATGTCCATAAGGGTTTTATGATGCAGTTATACCAATAGTTTATAATAAGTTTTTAAACTGTCATGGTCACTAACACTAACATTAACATTAAAAGCGGGCTATTTACCATGTTTACTGTTTAAATTTCAACCGGGAGGATATGTTTCAACTGTCGAGAGCTTGGAATCCAGTCGTTCAGCTGTGTAAAACCCGAAAAAGTGCCGAAAAAAGTTCACGAGCGGACACAGTGAGTGTCGAGTGTCGGGAACAGAATCGAGTTGTGAGTGACAATGGTAGCGGTACTGAGTGCAAAAAACGAACAAGAAAGAGGGTAGACCGTTTTGTCTCCTCATAAACACCCGCAATGACTTCAGTTTATCCGTGATCATTTTTATCATCATCATTTATATCATCATCAACAGCACCGAAATATCGGACAAACAGTAAACATGGTAAATATCCCGCTTTTAATGTTAATGTTAGCAATAGTTTATTGGACAGATTAAGCAGTGACTGTCGGCCAATTAACTAGTACAACCGTTTGAAATTGAGATCTGGATCTTTCCTTTTAGCTTTTTTACGATTGGCCCAAGTTTTAACCTTCGATCTAGATAAAGCCCAAGGTACCTCACACAGTTTTCTTTAGGTATTTGTTCACCTCTTAATGTTACAGGTGAACATTATGCCCTACGGAGTGTGAACGTGATTTATAGAGATTTGGATACACTTGGTTTAATTCTCCATTTTGCCATCCACTCGTCAATTTTATACAGATGACTTTGGAGTATTTCTGCTGCCATAATAGTGTTTGAACGAATATGAAAAATAGCTCTTTTGAATTAAACTTGAATTCGTCTGCGACGCTTACTTATCACAGTAAAGTCAAATATCGACAGACTTTCGATCTTTGACTTGAAAACAATCGGTTTAGTTGTTTTTAATGGTATTATTAGTGTAAAGTGTAGAAGAACTACAGGAAGCATCTTTATGTAATTTCAGGCTTTCATTGGCGACATCGCTCACTGACGTGTGTCTAGACTAAGCTGTCCACCCTTTGCCGACAATTATACATCCAATAAGCTAAAGGGAAAAATAATAACCGGCTATGTACGAATCGGACCCGCGTGCCGAGTTTTCAGATCATCAGCGTGTAATCATTTCTTATTATACGCTTGTTGTGTTTCGGTAATTCATCATCATCATCATCATTTCAGCCGAAAGACGTCCACTGCTGGACATAGGCCTCCCCCAGGCGTCGCCACATTGACCGATCCCGTGCGTCTCGCATCCAGCGCCTTCCCGCAACCTTAACCAGGTCATCGGTCCACCTAGAGGGAGGCCTTCCAACGTATCGTCTTCCGGTTCGCGGTCGCCATTCCAGAACTTTTCTGCCCCATCGGCCATCCGTTCTGCGAGCAATGTGCCCTGCCCACTGCCACTTTAGTTTGGCAATTCTTCGGGCTATGTCGGTAACCCTGGTTCTCTTGCGGATCTCCACATTTCTGATTCGATCACGCAAGGAAACTCCGAGCATAGCCCTCTCCATTGCCCTTTGAGTGACTGTAAGCTTCCTGATAAGGCCCATTGTAAGCGACCACGCCACGTCTCAGAGCCATATGTCATCACTGGCAACACACACTGGTCATAGACTTTCGTCTTGAGACACTGTGGTAAGTTGGACGAGAAGATACCGCGCAACTTCCCGAACGCTGCCCAGCCGAGTCGGATTCGACGGTTGACCTCTTTCTCGAAGTTGGCCCTACCCAATTGGATCGTTTGTCCCAGGTAGACATAGTCCCATCCAGCCATAGTCAGGTAGACATAGGCCCACGGTAATTGTTCATACATTTTAAGTATTCGTATGCACTTGTACCTCCTTATCCTCTATCTCATTTCCCTCATGCACTTTGTATATCAGTCAGCGCTATCTCAGTCGCGCAATGCTACAGAAGATGCGAGTGTTTTTTTTTTATACTGTGAACGTGCGTGAAGTGACAGTTTAGTTGTTCTTCAAAATCAACCACCGCCGCATGCGCAAGAAAAATACCGTGATAATCGAGTACCGCAAACCAGCTCCAGGAGACGAGATCAGCAACGCCAAGTAAGTGCATGTGATCCCATCCAGGCAGCTGTCGCCCATTTTTTCTACTATATTTCCTCGGGCAGTTGTCTATCCTAACATATTGTACAAGTCAACCATACCAATACAGTCCACGCTGCTAAATTGTTTTTATAAGGAGAATTCTTATTAATTCCCCAACAACGCTAATGATCTTAAGGTATTTAGAAAAAAATAAGGACACTTTTGATAGCACCTTTTGCAGGAAGACTTAAATAGATTAGCTGTGAAAGTTTGCGAGTCTAGATAGATGAATGTTTTTGTTGATAGATAGTTGTGCCGGCTCTGGGTGTTGTGTATGTGAGTTTATATGTTTGTAAACGCACCCACGATACAGGAAGAAATTCCTAGTGTGGGGCAACGTTTTCTTTTAAATAAATAAAATGTTTATTATGTCCCTAATCATATAAGCATCCCACATAAAAAAAAACCTTTTGTTCATGCGTCTTTTTTTGTTGCTGCATTCGGAACTAAACAATAACGTTGGAGGAACTGCCGTTTTTTATACTTTTCCCTTACTTTTGATGGGAATACGCGAGTCACACAGCAGGCCTGCAAGGGATTTTTTTCTGTGAGACACATCCACGTCAATGTTATCTTTTTTTGTAAGCATAGAGCCTAGCCAAGGCATGATTTTTTCTACTGTGGGAATAGGAGTCGATCCAATGTAGTTAATGTAGATATTGTCCAGTGTCGTGTCTCCGCTAAAGGGACATTTGAATTACTCGGTCTTACTGACCCTTTGGTCATACCGCTCAAGAGATTCTTTCCACGTATTTATGAAAGACAAAGACAAAGATATTTTATTTCAAGTAGGCCACCAAGCGGCACTTTTGAACGTTGCATTAAAGTTTACAAATAATAATAGTTGATTGTACCGTCCAACAATACTTCAAAACAATAATGTTCTGCATATCACTTATTTTTGCGCCCTAGTGGATGTGGAGCAGGACTAGCATTTAGCCAAGCATTTTTATCAGTGATGTAATCCCCCAACTTATAATATGCCAGCCTGCATAGTGTGCGTTTTATACAAGTTTTAAATTTATATGACGCGCGTTGTCAGCGGCCAGAATAATGTATGAAGAATGTATTACTGTTGAATTTTCATCATCTCATAATCATCAGCTCTTTAATGTACTCATCACTGCTGTGACACCTGCCTACTCTCTGTGAGAGAGGCAATGGACCAACCATAACCCACAACGAGGGCCCAGTGCGGGTTGGTGGATATCACAACTCATTTGCATTCATGTTTTTGGTTCTAGAATCTACGACATGCCAGTTTTTTCACGATATTTTCCTTTACTGTTTTTAGTGCAGTAGTGATGAAATAGTAGACCATAAACACTCATAGCATAGAATAGAATACTCTTTATTATGTACACCATATAAGTTACAGAAAGTATGGACGAAGAAAAAACTACACTGGGTGACACAATGGGCGGCCTTATCGCTTAACATGCATTATTTTTAAATAAAAGCTTACTAATTACGAATGCCAATAAGGCGCCTTCCCGAGCAAAACGCCGCGCTACTCGTTTTTGTGCAGTTTTTAAGAGCTATCTACTCTTTATTTAAAAAGAAATATCAATTAATAAAAATACATTAAATTTCTACATAATGTTGATTCTAAAATGTTAGTACACTTTTTTTTTAAGAGGTATATGTTTCACTAATCTTCTTCCAACAAAACCATAAAAATGAGAATTAATTATTTATAGCATGCATCTCCTCGTAAAGTGTTCATTGATTATTTTGTTTACTAACACTAATGGATAGACAATTTGATAACGAACATTTTGAAAGTTTTTTTTTTGAAAAGAACAATATTCGATTTTATAAAGATTTTATTCTAAAATCTGGGCGTATTCACTACTGTAATTCATGCGCCACCAGTGCCGCTAGGCCAATAGGAATGCTCATATCTCATGCTGATTTTTTGGTCAGGGTACGGCCTTAAGATGATAACGATGGCCATTCTGTACTTTCCTAATTATTTGTTAGTGAGAAATTAATAATACCTAGGTATTCGTGGTTACTTCCCATTGCTCAGTAGCCTAACAAAATATTGTATCGACAATGGTTGACTCCAGATAACAAAAAAATAAAAGTCGTTAACACCGGTCTACCAATGTATTCCAATATTTCAAAACGATACGAAATAATGTACAGGCAGTGTCGCTAACACGATAATAACAAACGTATCGCGGTAAGGGGCGTCCGTGAACCTTTCACTTGGCATGAAATTATTTAAACGCGTGTTCCGGTTTACATGATTTTACGTATAAAATGGTTCGACGACTATATCTTTCATTTAAGACCAAAATTATCAAAACATCTCCATAAACTAAAAAACCGGCCAAGTGCGAGTCGGACTCGCGCACGAAGGGTTCCGTACCATTATCGCAAAAAACGATTAAAAAATCACGTTGTTGTATGGGAGCCCTACTTAAATATTTTATTTTTTCTATTTTTAGTATTTGTTGTTATAGCGGCAACAGAAATACATCATCTGTGAAAGTTTCAACTGTCTAGCTATCACGGTTCATGAGATACAGCCGGACAGATAGACAGACAGACAGACGGATCGCGGAGTCTCAGTAATAGGGTCCCGTTTTTACCCTTTGGGTACGGAACCCCAAAAACATGTTTTCAAGTTACGTAATTTATAATTTTTGGTACGTCAGAAGTTAGTTCAATGACTTTTATTTTTTTGTTATTTGGAGTCAACCATACGTATTTGCCTCAGAGATAATAAAGTACCTAACAGGGGGGTGACCATAAGCTCTTAGAGCGGTATCAATTTCAATACTCAATACATTTATTGCTTCCACATGTGAACTTAGATGGTAGGTACAAATTTAGACCATTGTGGACCCTGTCGGGCACTGCAAAAGTAGGAGAGAGGGAGAGGGCTTTTATTTGAAAAAGTAGTAATTTGAGATCGAATAAGGGACAGATGTATCTGACTTGTATACATCTGTCACTTACTCGATATCAAATTGATACCGCTCTAAGAGCTTATGGTCACCCCCCTGATATCATTTAAGTATTAATTTAGTTACATTTTAAATTTTAATATTTACTAAGTGTTTACGCCTGTTTTTAATATAACGACTTTGAGTGCGTGTGGTGATTGCCAACTTAAAAGGCCAGGCGCCAAGTGTTTTTGTTTCACGTGTACCGTCACAAGTTATTTTTTTTTTTCTTCTAAGTGGGTGCAAAAACAATCACCACCACGATTTTGTACGCTCTGCATTATATTGTTGTAAAATATAGTTTAAAGGAATTAAACAACCAGTACCTCAATACGGGAGTTTCATTCGAGTTCATTGAAGCCCCAACATCTGGCGACCGTGACAGGACCTGCAATCTTCGGATATTACGACCACGCGCTGCCGGTGTAACTATTGCGCCGGAGCTACTTTATATCAAAACCAAACATCATACCTGGATTTCGTGGAGGTGTACAAGCCATTGCAGCCACCGCCGGTTAACGATCAGCATCGTACCGCAGCCTCGGCCAATGCAGCTAAGTGCCCATTTTCCTTGAATTCCCTGTTACCTACTCTTTCTTACCTTTTATACCCATACCCTTAGGAAATAAATCAACAATCTTTGTAAAATATATTCGTGTTTCCTATCAGGCTTATAGCTATTACAATAAGCATATATTTCACCCCCATCGCCGAACATTCCAGGCCGATCTCTCCGTCGAGCGCGACTTCGGGCCGCCTGCCGTGTCACCGTGACCGGAGCGGAGCCCTACCCACTGCTGCATCGCCGGACCGGCCTCAGGTGACGTTAGGCGAGGAGCGTGAACTAAGTTTTAGTTTTTTCATTATCATCATCTAGTTTTGTGTCTGTGTATTTCCATAATCAAACCTACTTGGCATCAGTTTGTTTAATCAATCCGATTTAACATTTAAATATTAACAAGGTTTGCGTTCACAATGGGTAAAGATTATGGAGGTGAATCTAGCACAAACAATCCTCAAGTATTACATGACCTTTTAGTGAAACGTAGTTCCATAAAAGGTCAAATAACTAAATTTAGAAACTTTTTATCAATTAATGTTACCTCTAATGAAGCGCTTACTCAGATTGAGTTAGCCGAGTTAACATTAAAACTAAACAAATTTGAATCTATCTATAGCCGTTTTGATGACTTGCAAAATCAGATAGAAGTATTAAACTCTGACAATTTATCCGATGAGATTGATGAACGTGATACTATCGAACAACTATTTATATCCAACATCGCAATTGCTCAAAGTATTACACAAAATCATAACTCGAACCGTCATGATGAAAGTAATTACAAGGATTTAAATTCAACTCAAATAACTACAGGTCCATGTAATCACGATCATTTTGATATAGGTTTTAAATTGCCTCAAATTCAAGTTGCTAAGTTCGACGGGTCTTGCTTTCGTTGGCTTGAGTTTCGTGACACATTCTTATCTATAGTACACAATTTATAAACACATTCACAAATTCCATTATCTTATTTCGTACTTGACTGGCGATGCAGCGCGCATTATTGCTAATTTAGAGGTATCCAGCGTAAATTATGCGTGTGCTTGGAAACTATTATGTGACAGATATGACAATAATCGACAATTAATAACTCATCATATAAATTCATTATTATACATAAGACCAATCACAAGTGAGTCTGATAAAGCGTTACGATTCCTTGTGGATCATGTTAATAAAATCTTACGTGCTTTAACTAGTGTCGGTGTAGGTTTACATGACTGTGATATTTTACTCATTCATATAATGAGCCCCAAGCTTGATAGTCACAACAAAGCCAAGTGGGAAGAATACCGGGGCACGTTGGATACTAACACACCTAATTTGCAACACTTTTTCAAGTTTCTTATTGATCGCGCTGATGTACTTGAATCAATAAATAGCAGCCATCCATACTCTAAAACTAAGATTCAAACAACGTCAAACGCATTAGATTCTAACAATAAAATAAAATCCCATCAGTCATATATAACTAATCGTGAAGACTAATACTTCTGATATATCGTGTGGCGTTTGTAACGGTAATCATCGCCTTTATGATTGTCCCACATTTTTAGCTAAGACTGTGGATGATCGTATTAGTGAAGTAAGCAGATTGAAGCTTTGTCACAACTGCCCATTCTGCACGCAATTGTCGCATGCATCCGTGTCGTACGTGCAATACAAGGCACAATAGACTCTTGCATAAACAATCTGGTAACAAGAATATTGCCAGTGTTGTCACTATTTTTCACATAAAAATAATCATCAAGTTTTACTGTCTACTGCTTATATTGAGGTAGCTAATCCTACGACCAAAAAAACCCAGAAGGTTCGTGCTCTTCTGGATTGCGGTAGTCAGTCATCGTTCATAACTCAATCTCTTAAAACAAAACTGCTTTTAGAGCCGAGCACCACTTTGCATGTCAATATAATTGGCATAGGCAACAAAACCACCACTCAGGCTACAGAAACTTGCGTGGTTCAGCTGAAATCTTTGATGAATCATTTCACCGTTACATCTTCTTTTCTAGTGTTGCCAGTGTTGACCGGCAACATACCTAGAATACCCGTTGATATTAAAAAACTTAATATTTCGAGTGATTACTTTTTAGCGGACCCTCACTTCCACCAACCAGCACCTGTTGATGTTGTCATCGGTGCCGATATTTTCTGGGACATTATTGGCCGTGATCAACTCTCTCTCGGTCTCAAATCACCTGTATTGAGAAGTTCTAATTTCGGTTGGCTGGTTTCAGGTCCTATGTATTTTAAGTTACCCACAAACAAAAGGTCAAGGGAAATTGAAAATGATATAGATTCTAATCATTCAGTTGTTTCATATGTGTCGTCTGTTGACGAAATACATAAAGAACTATCAAAATTCTGGGACTTAGAAAATGTTCCCCAAACTAAGCCAGTTATGAGTCATAGCGAGAAGGCATGCGAAACACATTTTTTATCGAAAACCCTCCGTTTAGAAACCGGTAGATTCTCAGTCAGTCTACCCTTAAAAGATACACCTGATTGTCTTGGTGAATCATATTCACTAGCTAAAAAACGCCTGTTAAATTTAGAAAGGTGATTTCGCAAACAACCACATTCGAAATCCCAATACGTTGAATGCTTGCGTGAGTACGCAGACCTAGGTCACCTTTCTGAATCCGCTGTACCTCTACCTTCTCCATCTTATTTCCTCTGCCATCATGCTGTTTTCAAGGACAGTAGTGAGTCCACGAAAATTAGAGTCATATTCGACGGCTCGGCTCCTACTTCATCAGGTCAGTCTGTCAATGACATCCTCATGGTTGGGCCTAATATGCAGGACTCGCTTTTCTCCATTTTAATAAGAGCTCGAAAACATAGGTTCCTCCTCACGGGTGACGTCGAGAAGATGTACCGTCAAGTCCGTGTCCACGAGGAGGATCGCAATCTTCAAATTATTTTATGGAGAGAGGATGAGTCTTTGCCCATCAAAACGCTTCAGCTAGGTACTGTGACTTACGGAATGGCAAGTTCCAGCTACTTGAGCACTCGGTGTCTATGGCAGATTGGTGAAGAATCTTCTGATCCTATGGTTAAGGACATAATTCAACATGATTTCTTCGTTAACGATCTCATCACCGGTTTTGAAAGTAAGGATACCCTACGTAATATTCACCAATCTGTGACTGAAGAATTAAAGAAAGGATGCTTTAATCTTCGTAAGTTTAAGACTAATTTGCCATCATTGTTTGACTCACATAAGCAATCTTATGATAGCCTTTTAATAAGCGAGTCAACTAGTACACTAGGCGTGGGATGGAACCCATCAACCGACCAGTTGCATTTTCCCATTAAATGCCCACTTTTTTGTAACAATAATTTAACCAAAAGATCTTTTTTATCGTCTCTTTTTTAAATCTTTGACCCTTTAGGAATAATTAGTCCGTGTGTTATAAAAATGTAAATGTTATTACAACAACTGTGGCTGCTTAATTTAACTTCTCGGGATTCTTCAATCCCACATGAAGTTCAAAGAGACTGGAACAATTTTATGCAGTCTTTACCTTGTCTGTTAGCTCTAGAAGTTCCACGGCGTGTGCTCTGTAATGAGCCCGCAGCGGTAGAATTACATTCTTTTAGTGATTCCTCCCAACATGCTTATGGAGCTTGCATCTATTTACGTTCAATTAATGCTGCGGACGAGGTCACGGTCAATCTGCTTTGTTCTTAATCCAAAGTAACTCCGATTAAAGGTATGACTATCCCTCGTCTAGAATAATGCGCTGCCTTACTGGCAGCAAGGCTATGCCAGGCTGTCAAGAAGTCACTGCTATATGAAGTTCAGTATCAAGTACACTGGTGTGATTCGTCAGTAGTTCTAGCCTGGCTCCACACCAGTTTTATAAATTTGAAGTCATTTGTGGCTAATAGGATTTCGGAGATCTGTGAGCTAACAGATGCCTCCTCGTGGCGGTATGTTCCCACATCAGTCAATCCTGCAGACCTAATATCTAGAGGAATTAGTCCAGATAAACTCGGCAGTGCCAAACTATGGTGGTCAGGGCCTGCATTTCTCACGGAGCCTGAAGGTAATTGGCCTATTTTAAAACCTAATAAATTGAATACGAATGACTTACCGGAAACTAAATCTAATTGTACTTTTAATCATGTTGGTACTCAAAACGAATCTCTAATAAATTTTAAAGACTTTTCCAGCTTAATTAAAATAAAACGATCTTTCGCTTGTGTACTAAGATTTATTAATAATTTAAAAGGGAGTAAAGATAAACTTTTTGGCAATCTTACTGTTGATGAATTAAATAATTCATTTCTGTATTTGTGTCGTTTCGCACAGCAAGAATCCTTCTCCGGTGAATATAATTTACTATGCAACAACAAGGTTTTAAGTACAAAATCAAATATTTTATCATTGACTCCATTATTAAGTAAAGACATGATCATTCGCGTTGGTGGCCGACTAGGCTCATCTGACTATAATTACAACAAAAAATACCCTGTTCTCCTGCATGCTTCGCATCATTTTACCAAATTGATTTTCGAGTACGAACATAAACGCGGACTACATGCTGGTCCACAATTGTTGTTGGCCGTTGTTAGGGAATACGTTTGGCCGATTCACGGTAGAAATTTAGCCAGACGTATTTTTCATAACTGCACCACGCTGCACGCTGGTCAGACCAAATCCGAACCTCGCTGAACATCAAAGCCTCAGAAGCCGTGCACGTTGCTGAGAATAAGAGCAGATGGAGAAACACCATAAAAGAGAAGGTTTTGAAACCATGATGTGGTCACGACCCCCAGCATTGGGGAATCGACGCGAGGAGGAGATTTACTCGGTGTCTGTAATCAAAAATTGCAAGTTAAAATTGAGACACTGTCCGGTGTTGCATGAAGCTGACATCTTGCACTCATGTCTGTTTCTTGTGACAATGCATTATTTAATAAAAATGCTTTTTACCCGACTGACAAAGGAGGGTAATGTGTTTATCAGTCTATGTATGTTTGTTCATTTGTGGCGTTCTAGAGACCAAACGTGTCGGCCGATTTTAATGATTCTTATGTCAATCGATTTGTATTAACCTTGCAAATGTCACTGGCTACATTAAAATTAGTAAATAGAAAAATGGCGGCTGAAAATAGAAGATGCCTTTGCTGTGGCGGCCCAAAGCACAAAGACGCAGATGTCCATGGACAGCACTTATGAAATAGTCTCCGTTTTATTCTGTGGATAGTTTGTCTGGTCCAACATCACAGAGCCTACTAGGAGGTACTTATTATTTCTGCACAAAATGTGTCGGAATTCATAGTGTTAGTATGCACTTTGAACATACGCATACCTGCTAACTTGGATCGAGACGACCGGTTTACAGATAGTAAAGCTTGATTTTCTACAAAAACTGTCCTGCCTTAAAAAATCTGTATGTTTCTGTGTCTACAAAAAAAAATTGGTAATTGTAAAAGGTTTTGTTTAGCACGGCCAATTGCTTTTATTTTTCTTTCTCCCTTCGAAATGGTCTCCGTTGCCTTTTTTTGCATCTTGGGTACCAGATTTTTATACAATTGTTCTTTTTCTTAGTCAGGTCATATTATTTCTCCTGTCCCCCGCCACCCGCGCCCTTGCTACCTGCGCCCATGCAGCCCTTGCTAGCTGGGTTGTCATGCACTATTTATATTTAGTCGGCTACGAAGCTCGCTCGCGTACAGCCATAACTTTGTAATTCTTGCAACTTTGTTCAGTATCGTTTCTTAGGTCCATTTGCGCAAAAATTTAACTCAGAGTTAGTTGCTAAAACGAGGTTAAATTGACAATATTATTTGATAAAATTTGTCAATTTAACATCGTATTAGCAAATAAAACTTGGGTTAAGTTTTTCATGCATTTGGGCCTTACTGAGTTTGACGTGTAAAGTTACATAGAACTCAGTACTACTACTACTACTGATACAGTCAGTATCAGTTTTGACATGCTTTTCACACGGAGTACTGTAGGTAAGTTCAATATTTCTTATCGTCAAAATATGTAACACTTTCGAGTCTACTTACGAGCTGAGTGAACGAAGTGAGCCCTGACTCTACCGAGCTGAAATTGTTTTCTTGGGAGACAATCGAGCAAAACGAGCCTTCTCATGAGCTGAGCAGGCGGAGCGAACTCACTCACAAGTCGTGAATGGGTGCGGTTCGCCAGCTCAACTTGAGAGTGAGACTCGTAGAAAGCTTTGTTCATTTGTATGATTAGAGTGAGGGCTCACTTTGTTCTCTCGGCACGTAAGGAAATTCGCAGTAGTTGTTGAAGAATGTGGTTTGATACACTTAGGTAATTGTCATTGCAGTCTCTTGGCTCCATAACGGCCTCACCTTCGGCTGTTGTATCTAACTATTTCGCCTCGGCTACAGTGTCAAAGTTTGCCCACTTGTATCAAAATATTATTTTTGTCTATAGGTATGTTGGTAAAAACCTCATTAAATGCCTGTGCTATACGTCAGATGGTTAACTTACTTATTTGTTGTCGACAATAATCGCCAGTTCTTGCTCTCGCGTTCTTTGGTTTCACGTTAATGATGTTTAGAGTAAAGTGGATTTTACTTAAGGTTACACTAGTCGAAAAAAATTCCATACAAACGTAGTCTAGGGATTATTCCACTGTTTGACGATGTACGTTCAAAATAAAAAGTGATATCAATTTGTCTTATCATTATCTAGCCCTGTATGGAAGCGAAAAAGTAAAAAAAGAAAATGTTTGAAAGTAATGAGAGTCGAAAGTTCCACATCTCGACACTAATTTTATCGCATTTTTGGGAGCAAATAAATACCTTAAGAAGACGGAAAATTGCAAAACGGCCTCCATACAGGGATAGATTAGTAGTTCAACAATGCAAATAATTTTATTTTGAACAGATAGATTTAGTCGTTTTTTCATGATATCTAGACTGCCAAAGGTCTGTTTTATAAAATTTCGCGCGCTCGGTTTCGTCCTAAATCATTATCCATTTCGCTACAAATTTGCAAAAGTGTGTATTCGTACACGAACTAGCTGCTCATCACAGCATCTATCTCTTCCGCACGTGTTGTCGGTTGATATAAAATGCATTTTAACCCCGCGCACAAAATAGTTCGTGCCTTCGACTAGTGTAACCTTAATTAAGCCTGTTACCGTCCCGCTGCAGGGCAAAGGCGTCTCTCAAACAAAGACGGTACAAGCATTCATCGCCACATTGGCTC
The DNA here is from genome assembly GCA_948252205.1 of Orthosia incerta. NCBI lineage: Eukaryota > Metazoa > Arthropoda > Insecta > Lepidoptera > Noctuidae > Orthosia > Orthosia incerta. Next base: position 15,491,117 of record OX411769.1, on the reverse strand, counting down.
AAGGAGGGTTGGCGATTTCAAAGTTATATGAACTGTAGGTCTAGGTTTAATCACGAACCACGATGTTTTCTTTCACCGATTTCAGCGATGTCCAAGATAGCATTAGAAAGTACATAATATCAATTAAAACATTGATACTTGCGGTAATTTTAACCCACAACCTCAAGGAATGTATTGTAGATTACCTTGTTATCAGTTGTTGTAATTTCTACCTACTGCCTTTTACGAGGGCGGCACTGAAAATTTCGGGAATCAAGGAAGTGACACAACATTACTATTTAAAAATGTATTTATTGCTTTTCGAAGTATTCTCCGCGAAATTTGACACATTTTTCCATACGATGGAACCAATCATTGAAGCAACCATTCCATTCGGAAGTTGGGGTCTCCAAAATGGCCGTTTTTTGTTTTTTTGTTGGCTTTAACTCATTTTCGAACACCCAAACTCGTGACTGGTTTTTTGTTTCGGGTTCGTACGCGTATATCCAGGATTCGTCACCTGGTACGATGTTGTATACAGCATTTGAGGATCCTGCGTGGAATCTTTCGAGAGTTCTGAACGCACCAAGTAACGCGAGCCGCTTTCTGCTCTTCACAGAGCGAATGCGGTATCCATCGAGAAATCAACTTTTTTACACCTAATTGTTCATGCAAGATTGCATTGTATTTGACTCATGCCAATGTCTAAAGTTGCCTGAATTTCGCGGTATGTCACATGTCGATCTTCCTCAATCAGCTTACGCACAGCATCAACGTTTTCTTGGGTGACTTCAGTTTTTGGACGACCTTGACGGGGATCATCACTGAGCTTGAAACGTCCACGTTGAAATTCAGCAAACCAGCAATAAATTGTGGTTTTGGATGGGGCTTCGTCACCAAATGCAGAAATCATCCGGTCAACACACTGTTTTTGTGTTAAACCACTTCGAAAGTCATAATAAATCATCGCTCTTGAATTTTCTCGAGTCAATTCCATTTTCAATACGACTAAACAAGTTTGACAAAATCTTGTGACAAGACCGAGAATCTTTTTTTAAATAAATAAATGGTATTCGATTTTTAAAACCGAATATTTTTAATTAAAAAGTTTTTGTGTCGCCAGCAAGCGAGGAGTTCAGGTCGCGCGGTTCAGATTACAAGGCCACGGCACGCTGTGCCAACCACCGACGACGTGCGGCGTGGACTACAGACCACAGCACGTGGCTCCAACACGTCACCGCAGGCCAAGCGCTGTCTGTCTCCTAGTCACGACAGCACGGCCTCCGAGCAGAACAACGGAACAGGTACTTACGATGCTTCATCTTTATCACTTAGGGCTCCTTTCATTTCTGCCATGCTTCCCGGTTCTGTGCGTGCCTCATCTAGGTGTTTTCCAAGACATTGATGATATTGCTGACCCAACGCACTTGTTGACTCCCTTGAGCAAACCTTTGCCGTTGTTTGGTTCTCCAGTTACGTCTAGCCCCACATCTCATTTTTAAAAACAAGTTTCCATATTAAAAAAAAAGTTTAATTAAACAAGCTAGCAAACAAAAGATTTATATTTTAATTATTGCATTGTCACAAGAAATAAATAAAAAAACCAGCCAAGTGCGAGTCGGACTCGCGCACGAAGGGTTCCGTACCATTATCGCAAAAAACAGCAAAAAACGTTTGTTGTAGGGAGCCCCACTTGAATATTTATTTTATTCTGTTTTTAGTATTTGTTGTTATAGCGGCGAAGGGTCTAAAGTAGCGGCGAAGGGTCTAAAGTAACCTAACACGAAGAAGATGGCGGGAGCTGAGTTCGCTCGGTTTGCTCGCTCACTTCACCTCCTATCATCTCTTTGAACCTAACCTGTCCGTGTCGGGGTGCCCTAAGCTCCCGAGCTCGCTTCGCTCGCTCTTCGACTAATTCATAATGACCAAACAATGTGATGAAGACCTCATGGAAAGTGGGGTGCTCTGATTCCGTTTTGGGTATTTTCGGCTATTCACATAGTGAAAATAAAACACGACCAGTGACAGCTAATACGAAAAAGCGCGGCATCGCTTCACGTTCCGTTCCACAGTGTAAACAAAAATTCGTTATTTTTTGTGTAAAAAGTCAATGCAATTGCATAATTCACCATGGTTATTGTGTACATTAATTACACACCAAATTGAAATATGTGAGTAAGTGAAAATAAAATTATATGTAAGTGAAAAATATGACTTCAAATTGAATAAAATACACCTCTACTTCAACGGAACGTGAAATGTGTACTTTGACGTTTACCATGCCAATTTATCTAACCTAAAAATTTGCACAAAACAAAATTTGTATGGAAATTTAAAACATTTTTTTCTCGTAAACCGTGATACTCCGCGTTTTGAAACTTTGTGAAAAGCTTTCTATTTATGAGTACTATCTACATAAAAAATATGAACTTCCAAATCGGCGGTCCATAAAGGAAATTTTAGCCAAAGCGCTGAAAAAATTTAAAAATAGAAAAACATGCCTACAACGTAAAGCTTATTTGAACTTATAATTATACAAGTCGAACCGTAGTTATAATCTCACTAACAAACTTCAAAGCGACCCGTTTCAAAACACCAATTTCATATGATCTAATATTAGTATGAATATGAAAGTATGGATAAGAGCGAGGGTTATAAAATAAAATTAATAAAAAAGCTTTTATTCATGCATTTTATATAAGGACACTTGTGCATTATTAGCTAATAACAATTTTAAATCAATTAGTATCACAAAGTATTAATATCACAATCATTTGGGAAATCAGAATTATGATTTCATTTAATATAATAGCAAAAATAACAATTTCCTACAGTAAAAAATAATATGATACAATTTGTCATTTCTTCATTCCATCAAGTAACAATAATTTTACCATACAATTCATTCTTTCATCAAAATAACAAACAATAAAAATCACACCAAAATTTCAAACATATACATACATACATACATAAACTCACGCCTTTTTCCCATGGGGGTAGGCAGAACTACAGAACGCCACCTGCTACGCAGCAGCAGCAGCAGCTGTAGCAGGTGGCGTTTGCTTCACTCACATTCATACATCTAGTCATACACACACGCCGGTTATGAATACTGCGCACCTGGCCTTTCAGAAGAACATCACCTATAAGGTCTATGTATGTCTTTCTAGGGCGTCCCCGCCCGGCGTTTCCATTCACGTCTGCCTTGCAAATATCTTTCGTTAGTCGCCTTTCACTCATCCTCTCAACATGGCCAAACCACCTTAACATACTCTTTTCAATTTTAGTCACTACATCTTCTTTTAAACCACAACGTTGTCGTATTACCTCATTCCTCAATCTATCATTTAAAGTTACACCACACATACTTCGTAAGGAACGCATTTCTACTGCATTAATACTACTTTCATATATGTCCAATAAAATATTATTAACAACACAAATTAATTGAACTGACAAAAATTTGAGCACAACGCCGATAACTGGGAGATCTACTTAGTCTCTACGGCAGTGTCTACGGTAGTGGGGCTAAAATACGTGATGGTACTATGGGCCAAAGCTATATCTGATCACCATAAAGAATATTTCTGCTTGCAGGGCTCGCCCGCTAGAGTAACGCCGACTTATACTCATCAACCAATAGCATCGCAGCATTGGGTGACTGTTTCCCTTGTACCTGTCAGCCCCTTGTTTTTGTAACAAAAGGAGACGCCAAAAAAAACAAACGAGTCATTTTAGCCCCTTGTTTTTGTAATTAAAAAAAGACGGCAAAAAAACTATTGGTCGATACAAAAAGGGCGGACGCAGATGTGGTCATCTTGTGCACGGGATTTTGTTTTCAAAGTGATCAGATATAGCTTTGGCCCATAGTACTTGTCAAATGAGAGCCCATTGAAAGACAGAAATCAATTAAAAAAACTGCGAACGTGCCTAATTCTAAGTATAATTAACAACGACAGTAATATTCTGTTACTTTTTATAAATATACTTTTTTATATATTCATAAAATAAGATATTTATATTTATTATGTTTTGCTGTTTCAGAAACAACATTCAGATTTAACGCCACTCCAGAGACATCACGGTACACCGGCTAGGAGTAACCGGGTTCCTATAACACGGGTTCGTATTAACACACTACTTTTTACATGTGCTAGATTTGTTTAATACAAAAATACTAAAAACAGAATATTATAAACATTTAAGTGGGGCTCCCATACAACAAACGTGTTTTTTTTGTCGTTTTATGTGATAATGGCACGGAACGGTTCGTGCGCGAGTCCGACTCGTACTTGGCCGGTTTTTAAAATTCTCTAGAGGAAACAGGCCAATTGTCTTTCTTTCATCTCAACACTGGTTGAACATACGTCTGTTTCCCATGTTTGAGTGTTTCAACTGCCGTAATCGCACTTATGAAAATCAACGAACCCACAGAACAATACTAGGTTACTAACCGAGCACTTTCCTTCCAGTGACATCGAAGAAAAGCATCTAATCCTAAACATCAGCCAAGGAGCTCCAAAGCACGTCAACAACATCGATTGTCCCACGCCATCTCATGTCACCACCAAAACATCACCACAGATGCCCCACGTCAGACACACAAAGAAAATCATCCCAGTACAGGTAGATATTTATATTTATTATGTTTTGCTGTTTCAGAAACAACATTCAGATTTAACGCCACTCCAGAGACATCACGGTACACCGGCTAGGAGTAACCGGGTTCCTATAACACGGGTTCGTATTAACACACTACTTTTTACATGTGCTAGATTTGTTTAATACAAAAATACTAAAAACAGAATATTATAAACATTTAAGTGGGGCTCCCATACAACAAACGTGTTTTTTTTGTCGTTTTATGTGATAATGGCACGGAACGGTTCGTGCGCGAGTCCGACTCGTACTTGGCCGGTTTTTAAAATTCTCTAGAGGAAACAGGCCAATTGTCTTTCTTTCATCTCAACACTGGTTGAACATACGTCTGTTTCCCATGTTTGAGTGTTTCAACTGCCGTAATCGCACTTATGAAAATCAACGAACCCACAGAACAATACTAGGTTACTAACCGAGCACTTTCCTTCCAGTGACATCGAAGAAAAGCATCTAATCCTAAACATCAGCCAAGGAGCTCCAAAGCACGTCAACAACATCGATTGTCCCACGCCATCTCATGTCACCACCAAAACATCACCACAGATGCCCCACGTCAGACACACAAAGAAAATCATCCCAGTACAGGTTCCTGAAAGCGATTACAGTGACTCTAGTGGGGGCTACACGTATCCCGAATACCTTCCTGTCATTCCCCCTTATGAAACCCAAGAGGAATACCATCAACAGAACGAGAACGGATCCTACCAAGAAATCTTCTACGAGATTTATACAGACACCAATGAAATTTTACCCAATTATGTCAGTTACCCACAAAACCAACGGCCGTTTTCAGCTAGCTCGTCGTCATGTAGCTCTATAGAAGGCTCAGAAATAATCTGTGACATGAAAATAATAATAGAGATTCCTTTGTTTTCTAACAGAAATTGAAGTGTATTTTGACAGCCCTGAAGAACATGGAGTTATCATGAAAAACTTAATGAATTTAGACCCGCAGAAAGGATCATGGTATATTGGTGCTCACCAACAGTCACCAGGGTATTGGTCCAATGATGCAGATGGTTCACAGTTGACTGGATTGTAAAATGCATTTTTGAATGATCATTTCCAAATATACACAAGTTATAATTTGTTGCCTCGTGATTATGTAGTGTATAAGTTTTCACACCACGATGGGCGCTGGGGCTTGTCTCCTGTGGAAGGTATACAGTACCATCACTTCATCTGTGAAGGACAAACTCAAAGACTGCACTATCTAATTGAAGAGGAAAGGTCATTTGCATATGACAACGATTGCTACATACTCACTAAACACAATCCAAAATGGGCTCTTACATGGGATAAGAACAAGTGGAGACTCACATCAAGTGGTCGCTACTACGGCAATTCTCTCGACCTAGTATGCGATATAAATGTGTACAATGAAAGAGTCTGCTTGCTAACTAAGCTTGGATATGTATTATGTGAAGATTCGGCAACAAAGTCGTATCACAAGGTTAACAGTTACAACCCTGTCGCTAGGTAATTTTTTTTTATTATATTAATTAAAATTTATATTTGTGTGTGTGTATCCTGTATGTGTTCATGAATAATTGATTGAACTGACAAAAATTTGAGCACAACGCCGATAACTGGGAGATCTACCTAGTCTCTACGGCAATGTCTACGGTAGTGAGGCTAAACTACATCATGGTACTTGTCAAATGAGAGCCCACTGAAAGACAGAAATCAATTAAAAAAACAGCGAACGTGCCTAATTCTAAGTATAATTAACAACGACAGTAATATTCTGTTACTTTTTGTAAATATACTTTTTTATATATTCATAAAATTAGATATTTATATTTATTATGTTTTGCTGTTTCAGAAACAACATTCAGATTTAACGCCACTCCAGAGATATCACGGTACACCGGCTAGGAGTAACCGGGTTCCTATAACACGGGTTCGTATTAACACACTACTTCTTACATGTGCTAGATTTGTTTAATACAAAATACTAAAAACAGAATATCATAAACATTTAAGTGGGGCTCCCATACAACAAACGTGTTTTTTTTTTGTCGTTTTTTGTGATAATGGCACGGAACGGTTCGTGCGCGAGTCCGACTCGTACTTGGCCGGTTTTTAAAATTCTCTAGAGGAAACAGGCCAATTGTCTTTCTTTCATCTCAACACTTGTTGAACATACGTCTGTTTCCCATGTTTGAGTGTTTCAACTGCCGTAATCGCACATATGAAAATCAACGAACCCACAGAACAATACTAGCTTACTAACCGTTGAGTTAAAGTTCACAGTTGACTGGATTGGAAAATGCATTTTTGAATGATCATTTCCAAATATACACAAGTTATAATTTGTTGCCTCGTGATTATGTAGTGTATAAGTTTTCACACCATAATGGGCGCTGGGGCTTGTCACCTATGGAAGGTATACAATACCATCACTTCATCTGTGAAGGACAAACTCAAAGACTGCACTATCTAATTGAAGAGGAAAGGTCATTTGCATATGACAACGATTGCTACATACTCACTAAACACAATCCAAAATGGGCTCTTACATTGGATAAGAACAAGTGGAGACTCACATCAAGTGGTCGCTACTACGGAAATTCTCTCGACCTAGCATGCGATATAAATGTGTACAATGAAAGAGTCTGCTTGCTAACTAAGCTTGGATATGTATTATGTGAAGATCCGGCAACAAAGTCGTATCACAAGGTTAACAGTTACAACCCTGTCGCTAGGTAATTATTTATTATTATATTAATTAAAATTTATATTTGTGTGTGTGTGTATCCTGTATGTATTCATGAATAATTGATTGAACTGACAAAAATTTGAGCACAACGCCGATAACTGGGAGATCTACCTAGTCTACGGTAGGGTAGGTCTACGGTAGTGAGGCTAAAATACATCATGGTACTTGTCAAATGAGAGCCCACTGAAAGACAGAAATCAATTAAAAAAACTGCGAACGTGCCTAATTCTAAGTATAATTAACAACGACAGTAATGTTCTGTTACTTTTTATAAATATACTTTTTTATATATTCATAAAATTAGATATTTATATTTATTATGTTTTGCTGTTTCAGAAACAACATTCAGATTTAACGCCACTCCAGAGACATCACGGTACACCGGCTAGGAGTAACCGGGTTCCTATAACACGGGTTCGTATTAACACACTACTTCTTACATGTGCTAGATTTGTTTAATACAAAAATACTAAAAACAGACTATCATAAACATTTAAGTGGGGCTCCCATACAACAAACGTGTTTTTTTGTCGTTTTATGTGATAATGGCAGGGAACGGTTCGTGCGCGAGTCCGACTCGTACTTGGCCGGTTTTTTAAATTCTCTAGAGGAAACAGGCCAATTGTCTTTCTTTCATCTCAACACTTGTTGAACATACGTCTGTTTCCCATGTTTAAGTGTTTCAACTGCCGTAATCGCACTTATGAAAATCAACGAACCCACAGAACAATACTAGCTTACTAACCGAGCACTTTCCTTCCAGTGACATCGAAGAAAAGCATCTAATCCTAAACATCAGCCAAGGAGCTCCAAAGCACGTCAACAACGTCGATTGTCCCACGCCATCTCATGTCACCACCAAAACATCACCACAGATGCCCCACGTCAGACACACAGAGAAAATCAACCCAGTACAGGTTCCTGAAAGCGAGTACAGTGACTCTAGTGGGGGTTACACGTATCCCGAATACCTTCCTGTCATTCCCCCTTATGAAACCCAAGAGGAATACCATCAACAGAACGAGAACGGATCCTACCAAGAAATCTTCTACGAGATTTATACAGACACCAATGAAATTTTACCCAATTATGTCAGTTACCCACAAAACCAACGGCCGTTTTCAGCTAGCTCGTCGTCATGTAGCTCTATAGAAGGCTCAGAAATAATCTGTGACATGAAAATAATAATAGAGATTTCTTTGTTTTCTAACAGAAAATGAAGTGTATTTTGATATCACTTGCGTTGACGAGTTGTGTGAGGACACAAGTTCCGGATTCCAGTGGTACGTTCAATCCAAACTATCCTTAACAAACATACCAAGATAACCAGAATGGGACTCCGTACCGACCAAACTCACCAAAAGTACAGTACCTTACGGCAGCTTTCCCGTAAACGGCAACGACTACACTTCTGGTCAGAGTTCGTTTTACCAAGATAACTTTAACTCTGATAACTTTGGCCCCAATGACAATGAGGTTGATCCACAAAACACGGCAATATATTACGCCGGCTTAGACTACGAGGAGAGAAACTTCTTACCTCATCACTAAGTAGCCGGATAGCCCTAGAAATGAAGCTCGTAAAATTTATTTGGCTTACGAAGCCGCCCTGGTGGCTGTCAATAGCCCTGAAGAACATGGACTTATCATCACAAACTTATTGAATTTAGACCCGCAGAAAGGATCATGGTATATTGGTGCTCACTAACAGTCACCAGGGTATTGGTCCAATGATGCAGATGGTTCACAGTTGACTGGATTGGAAAATGCATTTTTCAATGATCATTCCCAAATAAACAAAAGTTATAATTTGTTGCCTCGTGATTATTTAGTGTACAAGTTTTCACACCACGATGGGCGCTGGGGCTTGTCTCCTGTGGAAGGTACACAGTACCATCACTTCGTCTGTGAAGGACAAACTCAAAGACTGCACTATCTAATTGAAGAGGAAAGGTCATTTGCATATGACAGCGATTGCTACATACTCACTAAACACAATCCAAAATGGGCTCTTACGATAAGAACAAGTGGAGACTCACATCAAGAGGTCGCTACTACGGCAATTCTCTCGACCTAGTATGCGATATAAGTGAGTACAATGAAAGAGTCTGCTTGCTAACTAAGCTTGGATATGTATTATGTGAAGATCCGGCAACAAAGTCGTATCACTAGGTTAACAGTTACAACCCTGCCGCTAGGTAATTAGTTATTATTATATTGATTAAAATTTATGTTTGTATCTTTATCCTGTATGTGTTCATGAATAATTGATTCAACTGACAAAAATTTGAGTACAACGCCGATACCTGGGTGATCTAACTAGTCTCTAAGGCAGTGACTAAGGTAGTGAGGCTAAAATACGTCATGGTATTTGTCAAATGAGAGCCCACTGAAGGACAAAAACCAATAAAAAATACTGCGAACGTACCTAATTCTAACTACGATAGTAATATTCTGTTACTTTTTATAAATATACTTTTTTATATATTCATAAATTTAGATATTTATTTATTATGTTTTGCTGTTTCAGAAACAACATTCATATTTAACGCCACCCCAGAGACATCACGGTAGATCGGCTGGGAGTAACCGGGTTCCTATAACACGGGTTCGTATTAACACACTACTTCTTACATGTGCTAGGTTTGTTTAATACAAAAATACTAAAAACAGAATATCATAAGCATTTAAGTGGGGCTCCCATACAACTAACTTGTTTTTTTTTGCCGTTTTTGCGATAATGGTACGGAACCCTTCGTGCAGGAGACCAACTCGTACTTGGCCGGTTTTTAAAATTCTCTAGAGGAAAAAGGCCAATTGTCTTTCTTTCATCTCAACACTTGTTGAACATACGTCTGTTTCCCATGTTTGAGTGTTTCAACTGCCGTAATCGCACTTATGAAAATCAACGAACCCACAGAACAATACTAGCTTACTAACCGAGCACTTTCCTTCCAGTGACATCGAAGAAAAGCATCTAATCCTAAACATCAGCCAAGGAGCTCCAAAGCACGTAAACAACGTCCATTGTCCCACGCCATCTCATGTCACCACCAGAACATCACCACAGATGCCCCACGACAGACACACAGAGAAAATCAACCCAGTACAGGTTCCTGAAAGCGAGTTCAGTGACTCTAGTGGAGGTTACACGTACCCCGAATACCTTCCTGTCATACCCCCTCATGAAACCCAAGAGGAATACCATCAACAAAACGAGAACGGATCCTACCAAGAAATCTTCTACGAGATTTATACAGACACCAATGAAATTTTACCCAATTATGTCAGTTACCCACAAAACCAACGGCCGTTTTCAGCTAGCTCGTCGTCATGTAGCTCTATAGAAGGCTCAGAAATAATCTGTGACATGAAAATAATAATAGAGATTTCTTTGTTTTCTAACAGAAAATGAAGTGTATTTTGATAGCCCTGAAGAACATGGAGTTATCATGAAAAAATAAATGAATTTAGACCCGCAGAAAGGATCATGGTATATTGGTGCTCACCAACAGTCACCAGGGTATTGGTCCAATGATGCAGATGGTTCACAGTTGACTGGATTGGAAAATGCATTTTTGAATGATCATTTCCAAATATACACAAGTTATAATTTGTTGCCTCGTGATTATGTAGTGTATAAGTTTTCACACCACGGTGGGCGCTGGGGCTTGTCTCCTGTGGAAGGTTTACAGTACCATCACTTCATCTGTGAAGGACAAACTCAAAGACTGCACTATCTAATTGAAGAGGAAAGGTCATTTGCATATGACAACGATTGCTACATACTCACTAAACACAATCCAATGTGGGCTCTTACATGGGATAAGAACAAGTGGAGACTCACATCAAGAAGTCGCTACTACGGCAATTCTCTCGACCTAGTATGCGATATAAATATGTATAATGAAAGAGTCTGCTTGCTAACTAAGCTTGGATATGTATAATGTGAAGATCCGGCAACAAAGTCATATCACAAGGTTAACAGTTACAACCCTGTTGCTAGGTAATTAGTTATTATTATATTGATTCTTATTTATATTTGTGTGTGTGTACCCTGTATGTGTTTATGAATAATTGATTGAACTGACAAAAATATGTTCACAACGCCGATAACTGGGAGATCTACCTAGTCTCTACGGCAGTGAGTCTAAAATACGTCATGGTACTTGTCAAATGAGAGCCCACTGAAAGACAGAAATCAATTTAAAAAAACTGCGAACGTACCTAATTCTAAGTATAATTAACAACGACAGTAATATTCTGTTACTTTTTATAAATATGCTTTTTATATATTCATAAATTTAGATATTTATATTTATTATGTTTTGCTGTTTCAGAAACAACATTCAGATTTAACGCCGCCCCAGAGACATTACGGTAGACCAGCTGGGAGTAACCGGGTTCCTATAACACGGTTCGTATTAACACACTACTTCTTACATGTGCTAGATTTGTTTAATACAAAAATACTAAAAACAGAATAAAATAAATATCTTAGTGGGGCTCCCATACAACAAAGTGTGTTTTTTTTTGTCGTTTTATGTGATAATGGCATGGAACGGTTCGTGCGCGAGTCCGACTCGTACTTGGCCGGTTTTTTAAATTCTCTAGAGGAAAAAGGCCAATAGTCTTTCTTTCATCTCAACACTTGTTGAACATACGTCTGTTTCCCATGTTTGAGTGTTTCAACTGACGTAATCGCACTTATGAAAATCAACGAACCCACAGAACAATACTAGCTTACTAACCGAGCACTTTCCTTCCAGTGACATCGAAGAAAAGCATCTAATCCTAAACATCAGCCAAGGAGCTCCAAAGCACGTCAACAACGTCGATTGTCCCACGCCATCTCATGTCACCACCAAAACATCACCACAGATGCCCCACGTCAAACACACAGAGAAAATCAACCCAGTACAGGTTCCGGAAAGCGAGTACAGTGACTAGTGGAGGTGGAGGTATTCGGGGTACACGTACCCCGAATACCTTCCTGTCATACCCCCTTATGAAACCCAAGAGGAATACCATCAACAAAACGGGAACGGATCCTACCAAGAATTCTTCTACGAGATTTATACAGACACCAATGAAATTTTACCCAATTATGTCAGTTACCCACAAAACCAACGGCCGTTTTCAGCTAGCTCGTCGTCATGTAGCTCTATAGAAGGCTCAGAAATAATCTGTGACATGAAAATAATAATAGAGATTTCTTTGTGTTCTAACAGAAAATGAAGTGTATTTTGATATTACTTGCGTTGACGAGTTGTGTGAGGAGTCAAGTTCCCGACTCCGGTGGTACGTTCAATCCAAACTATCCTCAACAAACATACCAAGATAACCATAAATGGAACTCTGTACCGAGCAAACTCACCACAAGTACCTTACGGAAGCTTTCTCGTAAACGGCAACGACTACACTTCTGGTCAGAGTTCGTTTTACCAAGATGACTTTACTCTGATAGCTTTGGCCCCAATGACAATTAGGTTGATCCACAAAACACGGCGTCATATTACGCCGGCTTGGCCTACGAGGAGAGATACAGGTGTCCGCCAAATTGGATCAGGTTCCGAAAATCTTCTTACCGCTTCACTAAGTCGCCGGATAGCCCTAGCAATGAAGCTCGTAAAATTTGTTTGGCTTACGAAGCCGACCTGGTGGCTGTCAATAGCCCTGAAGAACCTGGATTTATCATCACAAACTTAATGAATTTAGACCCGCAGAAAGGATCATGGTATATTGGTGCTCACCAACAGTCACCAGGGTATTGGTCCAATGATGCAGATGGTTCACAGTTGACTGGATTGGAAAATTCATTTTTGAATGATCATTCCCAAATATACACAAGTTATAATTTTTTGCCTCGTGATTATTTAGTGTACAAGTTTTCACACCACGATGGGCGCTGGGGCTTGTCTCCTGTGGAAGGTACACAGTACCATCACTTCATCTGTGAAGGACAAACTCAAAGACTGCACTATCTAATTGAAGAGGAAAGGTCATTTGCATATGACAACGATTGCTACATACTCACTAAACACAATCCAAAATGGGCTCTTACATGGGATAAGAACAAGTGGAGACTCACATCAAGAGGTCGCTACTACGGCAATTCTCTCGACCTAGTATGCGATATAAGTGTGAACAATGAAAGAGTCTGCTTGCTAACTAAGCTTGGATATGTATTATGTGAAGATCCGGCAACAAAGTCGTATCACAAGGTTAACAGTTACAACCCTGCCGCTAGGTAATTAGTTATTATTATATTGATTAAAATTTATGTTTGTATCTTTATCCTGTATGTGTTCATGAATAATTGATTCAACTGACAAAAATTTGAGTACAACGCCGATACCTGGGTGATCTAACTAGTCTCTAAGGCAGTGACTAAGGTAGTGAGGCTAAAATACGTCATGGTATTTGTCAAATGAGAGCCCACTGAAGGACAAAAACCAATAAAAAATACTGCGAACGTACCTAATTCTAACTACGATAGTAATATTCTGTTACTTTTTATAAATATACTTTTTACATATTCATAAATTTAGATATTTATATTTATTATGTTTTGCTGTTTCAGAAACAACATTCAGATTTAACGCCGCCCCAGAGACATTACGGTAGACCAGCTGGGAGTAACCGGGTTCCTATAACACGGTTCGTATTAACACACTACTTCTTACATGTGCTAGATTTGTTTAATACAAAAATACTAAAAACAGAATAAAATAAATATCTAAGTGGGGCTCCCATACAACAAACGTGTTTTTTTTTGTCGTTTTATGTGATAATGGCATGGAACGGTTCGTGCGCGAGTCCGACTCGTACTTGGCCGGTTTTTTAAATTGTCTAGAGGAAAAAGGCCAATAGTCTTTCTTTCATCTCAACACTTGTTGAACATACGTCTGTTTCCCATGTTTGAGTGTTTCAACTGCCGTAATCGCACTTATGAAAATCAACGAACCCACAGAACAATACTAGCTTACTAACCGAGCACATTCCTTCCAGTGACATCGAAGAAAAGCATCTAATCCTAAACATCAGCCAAGGAATTCCAAAGCACGTCAACAACGTCGATTGTCCCACGCCATCTCATGTCCCCACCACAACATAACCACAGATGCCCCACGTCAGACACACCGAGAAAATCAACCCAGAACAGGTTCCTGAAAGCGAGTAGAGTGACTCTTGTGGGGGTTACACGTACCCCGAATACCTTCCTATCATACCCTCTTATGAAACCCAAAAGGAATACCATCAACAGTACGGATCCCACCAAGAAATCTTCTACGAGAATTATACAGACACCAATGAAATTTACCCACTTGTGTCAGTTACCCACAAAACCAACGGCCATTTTCAGCTAGCTCGTCGTCATGTAGCTCTATAGAAGGCTCAGAAATAATCTGTGACATGAAAATAATAATAGAGATTTCTTTGTTTTCTAACAGAAAATGAAGTGTATTTTGATATTACTTGCGTTGACGAGTTGTGTGAGGAGTCAAGTTCCCGATTCCAGTGGTACTTTCAATCCAAACTATCCTCAACAAACATACCAAGATAACCATAATGGAACTCTGTACCGAGCAAACTCACCACAAGTACCTCACGGCAGCTTGCCCGTAAACGGCAACGACTACACTTCTGGTCAGAGTTCGTTTTACCAAGATGACTTTAACTCTGATAGCTTTGGCCCCAATGACAATTAGGTTGATTCACAAAACACGGCGTCATATTACGCCGGCTTGGCCTACGAGGAGAGATACAGGTGTCCGCCAAATTGGATCAGGTTCCGAAAATCTTCTTACCGCTTCACTAAGTCGCCGGATAGCCCTAGCAATGAAGCTCGTAAAATTTGTTTGGCTTACGAAGCCGACCTGGTGGCTGTCAATAGCCCTGAAGAACATGGACTTATCATCACAAATTTAATGAATTTAGACCCGCAGAAAGGATCATGGTATATTGGTGCTCACCAACAGTCACCAGGATATTGGTCGAATGATGCAGATGGTTCACAGTTGACTGGATTGGAAAATGCATTTTTGAATGATCATTCCCAAATATACACAAGTTATAATTTTTTGCCTCGTGATTATTAAGTGTATAAGTTTTCACACCACGATGGGCGCTGGGGTTTGTCTCCTGTGGAAGGTACACAGTAGCATCACTTCATCTGTGAAGGACAAACTCAAAGACCGCACTATCTAATTGAAGAGGAAAGGTCATTTGCATATGACAACGATTGCTACATACTCACTAAACACAATCCAATATGGGCTCTTACATGGGATAAGAACAAGTGGAGACTCACATCAAGAGGTCGCTACTACGGCAATTCTCTCGACCTAGTATGCGATATAAATGTGTATAATGAAAGAGTCTGCTTGCTAACTAAGCTTGGATATGTATTATGTGAAGATCTGGCAACAAAGTCTTATCACAAGGTTAACAGTTACAACCCTGTCACTAGGTAATTAGTTATTATTATATTGATTAAAATTTATATTTGTGTGTGTGTATCCTGTATGTGTTTATGAATAATTGATTGAACTGACAAAAATTTGAGCACAACGCCGATACCTGGGAGATCTAACTAGTCTCTACGGCAGGGTCTAAGGTAGTGAGGCTAAAATACGTCATGGTACTTGTCAAACGAGAGCCCACTGAAGGACAAAAACCAATAAAAAATACTGCGAACGTACCTAATTCTAAGTATAATTAACAACGATAGTAATATTCTGTTTATACTTTAACTTATAACTTTTTTATATATTCATCTCATTCATCATTCTCATTCTCGTTTGTTGAAGTCTAGGCTCCGTCCAAACATGCTCCAAACTATGTTGGGATCTGAAGCGTTCCAGTCAGACCTGGAGAACCGGTTCGCTGTCTTGGAAACCACAGACGACGTTGACCAGACGCTCGACCAAACGGTGCAAATCCTCAGGGAGGAAGGTACGAAATTTTGTAAGATGCGGCGTACGGGCCGGAAGTCTTAACTTTCGGAAGAGACTCTAAAGCTCATGACGGAACGGCGGGAAAATCCACCAGCCACTTCGCCAGAACAGCGGGCACTCCACAAAAACATTAGGAAACTGGTACAACGCGATCTCCGGCGATCCAATACGCTCTCTATAGAGAAAGCGATTGAGCAAAACCGGGGGTCAAAAGTGTTCTTCCAGTCACTTGGGAGGAGCCATCTGACGAAGCTGGCTAAATCGAGTGGGGATATCGTCGTTTCGAGGCCGGAGATTCTTTCAGAAGTTGAAAACTTCTACGGCCAACTGTACGCATCGCATGCATCTTGGCCTGAGCCCGAAAATGAGGATTCTAGAGCCATCTTAACCCGCCATTTTACAGAAGACCTGCCTGAAGTAAGCCAAGATGAAATCGAGGCGGCTCTCAAAAGCTTAAAAATGGAAAAGCCCCGGGCGAAGACGGGATTACAACCGAGCTCCTGAAAGTGGGAGGACGCCCCGTATTGAAGGAGCTTTGGGGGCTCTTTAACTCTGTCCTGTTCTCTGGGAGAAGTCCAGTGGCGTGGCAAAGGAGCGTGGTCGTTGTCACGAATCGTCTAGCGCGAAGACTCGACGAGTTTCAGCCACCAGAGCAGGCCGGGTTCCGAGGAGGATACAGCACTATAGACCACATCCACACGTTGCGGCAAATTAGACAAAAGTCAAAAGAGTATAATCGGCCCCTGTGTTTTACTTTTGTGGATTATGAGAAGGCTTTTGACTCCATCGAAACCTGGTCTGTTTTGGAGTCTATGCAGCGATGCCAAGTTGACTGGCGATATATCCAAGTGCTGAGATGTCTTTATGAAAACGCAACAATGACCGTCCAAAGTCAGGACCGGCAAACTAGGCATATCTCACTGCGTCAAGGGGTTAGACAAGGGGAAGTAATTTCCCCGAAATTGTTTAGTAACGCAGTGGAGGATATGTTTAAGACGCTGGACTGGGAAGGACGCGGCATTAATGTAAACGGCAAGTACATCTCACACTTAAGATTTGCGGATGACATCGTCATAATGGCAGAGTCGGTGCACGACTTGCAGCAGATGCTGGATGGCCTAGCCGATTCTTCTGCACGCATCGGTCTCCGGATGAACTTGGATAAAACCCAGGTTATGTTCAATTCACACGTCACTCCGGGATCGATTGTGGTCAATGGCGGTGCTCTTAAAGTTGTTCGAGAATACGTTTACCTCGGGCAAACTCTGCAGTTTGGTAAGAACAACTTTAAGAAGGAGGCTAGTAGAAGAATACAGCTGGGCTGGGCGGCGTTTGGAAAACTTCGTCGAGTCTTATCGTCGCGCATCCCACAAAGCCTGAAGACTAAAGTCTTCAACCAGTGCGTCCTACCTGTTATGACCTACGGTGCCGAGACGTGGACACTCACAATACGGCTGGTTCATCAGTTCAAAGTTGCTCAGCGAGCTATGGAAAGGGCTATGCTCGGAGTCTCTCTAAGGGATCGAATCAGAAACGAGGTGATCCGGCAGAGAACCAAAGTAGTCGACATAGCTCACAGAATAAGTAAGCTGAAGTGGCAATGGGCCGGCCATATAAGTCGTAGATCCGATGACCGTTGGGGTAACCGTGTTCTTGAGTGAAGGCCGCGAACTGGTAAACGTAAGGTAGGACGCCCTCAGGCTAGGTGGAGCGACGACCTTCGCAGGGTGGCTGGTAGCAGCTGGATGACAGTTGCCGAAAATCGAACCAAATGGCGTGCAATTGAAGAGGCCTATGTCCAGCAGTGTACTGCTATAGGCTGATGATGATGATGATGATATATTCATAAATTTAGATATATATTATGTTTTGCTGTTTCAGAAACAACATTCAGATTTAACGCCACCCCAGAGACATCACGGTACACCGGCTGGGAGTAACCGGGTTCCTATAACACGGGTTCGTATTAACACACTACTTCTTACATGTATAATTATATAGATTTGTTTAATACAAAAATACTAAAAACAGAATATCATAAACATTTAAGTGGGGCTCCCATACAACAAACGTGATTTTTTTGTCGTTTTATGTGATAATGGCACGGAACGGTTCGTGCGCGAGTCCGACTCGTACTTGGCCGGTTTTTAAAATTCTCTAGAGGAAACAGGCCAATTGTCTTTCTTTCATCACTACACTTGTTGAACATACGTCTGTTTCCCATGTTTAAGTGTTTCAACTGCCGTAATCGCACTTATGAAAATCAACGAACCCACAGAACAATACTAGCTTACTAACCGAGCACTTTCCTTCCAGTGACATCGAAGAAAAGCATCTAATCCTAAACATCAGCCAAGGAATTCCAAAGCACGTCAACAACGTCGATTGTCCCACGCCATCTCATGTCCCCACCACAACATCACCACAGATGCCTCACGTCAGACACACCGAGAATATCAACCCAGTACAGGTTCCTGAAAGCGAGTAAAGTGACTCTTGTGGGGGTTACACGTACCCCGAATACCTTCCTGTCATACCCTCTTATGAAACCCAAGAGGAATACCATCAACAGTACGGATCCCACCAAGAAATCTTCTACGAGAATTATACAGACACCAATGAAATTTTACCCAATTATGTCAGTTACCCACAAAACCAACGGCCATTTTCAGCTAGCTCGTCGTCATGTAGCTCTATAGAAGGCTCAGAAATAATCTGTGACATGAAAATAATAATAGAGATTTCTTTGTTTTCTAACAGAAAATGAAGTGTATTTTGATATCACTTGCGTTGACGAGTTGTGTGAGGACACAAGTTCCGGATTCCAGTGGTACGTTCAATCCAAACTATCCTTTACAAACATACCAAGGTAACCAGAATGGGACTCTGTACCGACCAAACTCACCACAAGTACAGTACCTTACGGCAGCTTTCCCGTAAACGGCAACGACTACACTTCTGGTCAGAGTTCGTTTTACCAAGATAACTTTAACTCTGATAACTTTGGCCCCAATGACAATGAGGTTGATCCACAAAACACGGCGATATATTACGCCGGCTTAGACTACGAGGAGAGAATCTTCTTACCGCATCACTAAGTAGCCGGATAGCCCTAGAAATGAAGCTCGTAAAATTTGTTTGGCTTACGAAGCCGACCTGGTGGCTGTCAATAGCCCTGAAGAACATGGACTTATCATCACAAACTTAATGAATTTAGACCCGCAGAAAGGAGGATGGTATATTGGTGCTCACCAACAGTCACCAGGGTATTGGTCCAATGATGCAGATGGTTCACAGTTGACTGGATTGGAAAATGCATTTTTGAATGATCATTTCCAAATATACACAAGTTATAATTTGTTGCCTCGTGATTATGTAGTGTATAAGTTTTCACACCATAATGGGCGCTGGGGCTTGTCTCCTGTGGAAGGTATACAGTACCATCACTTCATCTGTGAAGGACAAACTCAAAGACTGCACTATCTAATTGAAGAGGAAAGGTCATTTGCATATGACAACGATTGCTACATACTCACTAAACACAATCCAAAATGGGCTCTTACATTGGATAAAAACAAGTGGAGACTCACATCAAGTGGTCGCTACTACGGCAATTCTCTCGACCTAGCATGCGATATAAAAGTGAATAATGAAAGAGTCTGCTTGCTAACTAAGCTCGGATATGTATTATGTGAAGATCCGGCAACAAAGTCGTATCACAAGGTTAACAGTTACAACCCTGTCGCTAGGTAATTATTTATTATTATATTAATTAAAATTTATATTTGTGTGTGTGTATCCTGTATGTGTTCATGAATAATTGATTCAACTGACAAAAATTTGAGCACAACGCCGATAACTGGGAGATCTACCTAGTCTCTACGGCAATGTCTACGGTAGTGAGGCTAAAATACATCATGGTACTTGTCAAATGAGAGCCCTATGAAAGACAGAAATCAATTAAAAAAACTGCGAACGTGCCTAATTCTAAGTATAATTAACAACGACAGTAATATTCTGTTACTTTTTATAAATATACTTATTTATATATTAATAAAATTAGATATTTATATTTATTATGTTTTGCTGTTTTAGAAACAACATTCAGATTTAACGCCACTCCAGAGACATCACGGTACACCGGCTAGGAGTAACCGGGTTCCTATAACACGGGTTCGTATTAACACACTACTTCTTACATGTGCTAGATTTGTTTAATACAAAAATACTAAAAACAGAATATCATAAACATTTAAGTGGGGCTCCCATACAACAAACGCGTTTTTTTTGTCGTTTTATGTGATAATGGCACGGAACGGTTCGTGCGTAAGTCCGACTTATACTTGGCCGGTTTTTTAAATTCTCTAGAGGAAACAGGCCAATTGTCTTTCTTTCATCTCAACACTTGTTGAACATACGTCTGTTTCCCATGTTTGAGTGTTTCAACTGCCGTAATCGCACTTATGAAAATCAACGAACCCACAGAACAATACTAGCTTACTAACCGAGCACTTTCCTTCCAGTGACATCGAAGAAAAGCATCTAATCCTAAACATCAGCCAAGGAGCTCCAAAGCACGTCAACAACGTCGATTGTCCCACGCCATCTCATGTCACCACCAAAACATCACCACAGATGCCCCACGTCAGACACACGGAGAAAATCAACCCAGTACAGGTTCCTGAAAGCGAGTACAGTGACTCTAGTGGGGGTTACACGTACCCCGAATACCTTCCTGTCATACCCTCTTATGAAACCCAAGAGGAATACCATCAACAGTACGGATCCCACCAAGAAATCTTCTACGAGAATTATACAGACACCAATGAAATTTTACCCAATTATGTCAGTTACCCACAAAACCAACGGCCATTTTCAGCTAGCTCGTCGTCATGTAGCTCTATAGAAGGCTCAGAAATAATCTGTGACATGAAAATAATAATAGAGATTTCTTTGTTTTCTAACAGAAAATGAAGTGTATTTTGATAGCCCTGAAGAACATCGAGTTATCATGAAAAACTTAATGAATTTAGACCCGCAGAAAGGATCATGGTATATTGGTGCTCACCAACAGTCACCAGGGTATTGGTCCAATGATGCAGATGGTTCACAGTTGACTGGATTGGAAAATGCATTTTTGAATGATCATTTCCAAATATACACAAGTTATAATTTGTTGCCTCGTGATTATGTAGTGTATAAGTTTTCACACCACGATGGGCGCTGGGGCTTGTCTCCTGTGGAAGGTATACAGTACCATCACTTCATCTGTGAAGGACAAACTCAAAGACTGCACTATCTAATTGAAGAGGAAAGGTCATTTGCATATGCCAACGATTGCTACATACTCACTAAACACAATCCAAAATGGGCTCTTACATGGGATAAGAACAAGTGGAGCCTCACATCAAGAAGTCGCTATTAAGGCAATTCTCTCGACCTAGTATGCGATATAAATGTGTATAATGAAAGAGTCTGCTTGCTAACTAAGCTTGGATATGTATAATGTGAAGATCCGGTAACAAAGACGTACCACAAGGTTAACAGTTACAACCCTGTCGCTAGGTAATTAGTTATTATTATATTGATTAAAATTTATATTTGTGTGTGTGTATCCTGTATGTGTTCATGAATAATTGATTGAACTGACAAAAATTTGAACACAACGCCGATAACTGGGAGATCTACCTAGTCTCTACGGCAATGTCTACGGTAGTGAGGCTAAAATACATCATGGTACTTGTCAAATGAGAGCCCACTGAAAGACAGAAATCAATTAAAAAAACTGCGAACGTGCCTAATTCTAAGTACAATTAACAACGACAGTAATATTCTGTTACTTTTTATAAATATACTTTTTTATATATTCATAAAATTAGATATTTATATTTATTATGTTTTGCTGTTTCAGAAACGACATTCAGATTTAACGCCACTCCAGAGACATCACGGTACACCGGCTAGGAGTAACCGGGTTCCTATAACACGGGTTCGTATTAACACACTACTTCTTACGCATGTGCTAGATTTGTTTAATACAAAAATACTAAAAACAGAATATCATAAACATTTAAGTGGGGCTCCCATACAACAAACGTGTTTTTTTTGTCGTTTTATGTGATAATGGCACGGAACGGTTCGTGCGCGAGTCTGACTCATACTTGGCCGGTTTTTAAAATTCTCTAGAGGAAACAGGCCAATTGTCTTTCTTTCATCTCAACACTTGTTGAACATACGTCTGTTTCCCATGTTTGAGTGTTTCAACTGCCGTAATCGCACTTATGAAAATCAACGAACCCACAGAACAACACTAGCTTACTAACCGAGCACTTTCCTTCCAGTTACATCGAAGAAAAGCATATAATCCTAGAGCTTCAAAGCACGTCAACAACGTCGATTGTCCCACGCCATCTCATGTCACCACCAAAACATCACCACAGATGCCCCACGTCAGACACACAGAGAAAATCGACCCAGTACAGGTTCCTGAAAGCGAGTACAGTGACTCTAGTGGGGGTTACACGTATCCCGAATACCTTCCTGTCATACTCCCTCATGAAACCCAAGAGGAATACCATCAACAGAACGAGAACGGATCCTACCAAGAAATCTTCTACGAGATTTATACAGACAGACACCAATGAAATTTTACCCAATTATGTCAGTTACCCACAAAACCAACGGCCGTTTTCAGCTAGCTCGTCGTCATGTAGCTATATAGAAGGCTCAGAAATAATCTGTGACATGAAAATAATAATAGAGATTTCTTTGTTTTCTAACAGAAAATGAAGTGTATTTTGATAGCCCTGAAGAACATCGAGTTATCATGAAAAAATTAATGAATTTAGACCCGCAGAAAAGATCATGGTATATTGGTGCTCACCAACAGTCACCAGGGTATTGGTCCAATGATGCAGATGGTTCACAGTTGACTGGATTGTAAAATGCATTTTTGAATGATCATTTCCAAATATACACAAGTTATAATTTGTTGCCCCGTGATTATGTAGTGTATAAGTTTTCACACCACGATGGGCGCTGGGGCTTGTCTCCTGTGGAAGGTATACAGTACCATCACTTCATCTGTGAAGGACAAACTCAAAGACTGCACTATCTAATTGAAGAGGAAAGGTCATTTGCATATGACAACGATTGCTACATACTCACTAAACACAATCCAAAATGGGCTCTTACAAGGGATAAGAACAAGTGGATACTCACATCAAGTGGTCGCTACTACGGCAATTCTCTCGACCTAGCATGCGATATAAAAGTGAATAATGAAAGAGTCTGCTTGCTAACTAAGCTCGCATATGTATTATGTGAAGATCCAGCAACAAAGTCGTATCACAAGGTTAACAGTTACAACCCTGTCGCTAGGTAATTATTTATTATTATAATAATTAAAATTTATATTTGTGTGTGTGTATCCTGTATGTGTTCATGAATAATTTATTGAACTGACAAAAATTTGAGCACAACGCCGATAACTGGGAGATCTACCTAGTCTCTACGGCAATGTCTACGGTAGTGAGGCTAAAATACATCATGGTAGTTGTCAAATGAGAGCCCACTGAAAGACAGAAATCAATAAAAAAAACTGGGAACGTGCCTAATTCTAAGTATAATTAACAACGACAGTAATGTTCTGTTACTTTTTATAAATATACTTTTTTATATATTCATAAAATTAGATATTTATATTTATTATGTTTTGCTGTTTCAGAAACAACATTCAGATTTAACGCCACTCCAGAGACATCACGGTACACCGGCTAGGAGTAACCGGGTTCCTATAACACGGGTTCGTATTAACACACTACTTCTTACATGTGCTAGATTTGTTTAATACAAAAATACTAAAAACAGAATATCATAAACATTTAAGTGGGGCTCCCATACAACAAACGTGATTTTTTGTCGTTTTATGTGATAATGGCACGGAACGGTTCGTGCGCGAGTCCGACTCGTACATGGCCGGTTTTTAAAATTCTCTAGAGGAAACAGGCCAATTGTCTTTCTTTCATCTCAACACTTGTTGAACATATGTCTGTTTCCCATGTTTGAGTGTTTCAAATGCCGTAATCGCACTTATGAAAATCAACGAACCCACAGAACAATACTAGCTTACTAACCGAGCACTTTCCTTCCAGTGACATCGAAGAAAAGCATCTAATCCTAAACATCAGCCAAGGAGCTCCAAAGCACGTCAACAACGTCGATTGTCCCACGACATCTCATGTCACCACCAAAACATCACCACAGATGCCCCACGTCAGACACACCGAGAAAATCAACCCAGTACAGGTTCCTGAAAGCGAGTACAGTGACTCTAGTGGGGGTAACACGTACCCCGAATACCTTCCTGTCATACCCCCTTATGAAACCCAAGAGGAATACCATCAACAGAACGAGAACGGATCGTACCAAGAAATCTTCTACGAGAATTATGAAATACCCAATTATGTCAATTACCCACAAAACCAACGGCCGTTTTCAGCTAGCTCGTCGTCATGTAGCTTTATAGATGGCTCAGAAATAATCTGTGACATGAAAATAATAACAGATATTTCTTTGTTTTCTAACTGAAAATGAAGTGTATTTTGATATTACTTGCGTTGACGAGTTGTGTGAGGAGTCAAGTTCCCGACTCCAGTGGTACGTTCAATCCAAACTATCCTCAACAAACATACCAAGATAACCAGAATGGAACTCTGTACCGAGCAAACTCACCACAAGTACCTTACGGAAGCTTACCCGTAAACGGCAACGACTACACTTCTGTTCAGAGTTCGTTTTACCAAGATAACTTTAACTCTGATAACTTTGGCCCCAATGACAATGAGGTTGATCCACAAAACACGGCGACTTATTACGCTGGCTTGGACTACGAGGAGAGATACAGGTGTCCGCCAAATTGGATCAGGTTCCGGGAATCTTCTTACCGCTTCACGAAGTCGCCGGATAGCCCTAGAAATGAAGCTCGTAAAATTTGTTTGGCTTACGAAGCCGACCTGGTGGCTGTCAATAGCCCTGAAGAACATGGATTTATGATCATAAACTTAATGAATTTAGACCCGCAGAAAGGATCATGGTATATTGGTGCTCACCAACAGTCACCAGGGTATTGGTCCAATGGTGCAGATGATTCACAGTTGACTGGATTGGAAAATGCATTTTTGAATGATCATTCCCAAATATACACAAGTTATAATTTTTTGCCTCGTGATTATTTAGTGTATAAGTTTTCACACCACGATGGGCGCTGGGGCTTGTCTCCTGTGGAAGGTATACAGTACCATCACTTCATCTGTGAAGGACAAACTCAAAGACTGCACTATCTAATTGAAGAGGAAAGGTCATTTGCATATGACAACGATTGCTACATACTCACTAAACACAATCCAAAATGGGCTCTTACATGGGATAAGAACAAGTGGAGACTCACATCAAGAGGTCGCTACTACGGCAATTCTCTCGACCTAGTATGCGATATAAGTGTGTACAATGAAAGAGCCTGCTTGCTAACTAAGCTTGGATATGTATTATGTGAAGATACTGCCGCTAGGTAATTAGTTATTATTATATCGATTAAAATTTATGTTTGTGTGTTTATCCTGTATGTGTTCATGAATAATTGATTCAACTGAATAAAATTTGAGCTCAACGCAATTTGAGCATACCTGGGAGATCTAACTAGTCTCTACGGCAGGGTCTAAGGTAGTGAGGCTAAAATACGTCATGGTACTTGAGCCCACTGAAGGACAAAAACCAATAAAAAATACTGCGAACGTACCTAATTCTAAGTATAATTAACAACGATAGTAATATTCTGTTACTTTTTATAAATATACTTTTTTATATATTCATCTCATTCATCATTCTCATTCTCGTTTGTTGAAGTCTAGGCTCCGTCCAAACATGCTCCAAACTATGTTGGGATCTGAAGCGTTCCAGTCAGACCTGGAGAACCGGTTCGCTGTCTTGGAAACCACAGACGACGTTGACCAGACGCTCGACCAAACGGTGCAAATCCTCAGGGAGGAAGGTACGAAATTTTGTAAGATGCGGCGTACGGGCCGGAAGTCTTAACTTTCGGAAGAGACTCTAAAGCTCATGACGGAGCGGCGGGAAAATCCACCAGCCACTTCGCCAGAACAGCGGGCACTCAACAAAAACATTAGGAAACTGGTAAGACGCGATCTCCGGCGATCCAATACGCTCTCTATAGAGAAAGCGATTGAGCAAAACCGGGGGTCAAAAGTGTTCTTCCAGCCACTTGGGAGGAGCCATCTGACGAAGCTGGCTAAATCGAGTGGGGATATCGTCGTTTCGAGGCCGGAGATTCTTTCAGAAGTTGAAAACTTCTACGGCCAACTGTACGCATGGCATGCATCTCGGCCTAATCCCGAAAATGAGGATTCTAGAGCCATCTTAACCCGCCATTTTACAGAAGACCTGCCTGAAGTAAGCCAAGATGAAATCGAGGCGGCTCTCAAACAGCTTAAAAATGTAAAAGCCCCGGGCGAGGACGGGATTACAACCGAGCTCCTGAAAGCGGGAGGACGCCCCGTATTGAAGGAGCTTGGGGGGCTCTTTAACTCTGTCCTGTTCTCTGGGAGAACTCCAGTGGCGTGGCAAAGGAGCGTGGTCGTTGTCACGAATCGTCTAGCGCGAAGACTCGACGAATTTCAGCCACCAGAGCAGGCCGGGTTCCGAGGAGGATACAGCACTATAGGCCACATCCACACGTTGCGGCAAATTATACAAAAGTCAAAAGAGTATAATCGGCCCCTGTGTTTTGCTGTTGTGGATTATGAGAATGCTTTTAGACTCCATCGAAACCTGGTCTGTTTTGGAGTCTATGCAACGATGCCAAGTTGACTGGCGATACATCCAAGTGCTGAGATGTCTTTATGAAAACGCAACAATAACCGTCCAAAGTCAGGACCGGCAAACTAGTCATTTCTCACTGCGTCGAGGGGTTAGACAAGGGGACGTACTTTCCCCGAAATTGTTTAGTAACGCAGTGGAGGATATGTTTAAGACGCTGGACTGGGAAGGACGCGGCACTAATGTAAACGGCGAGTAAATCTCACACTTAAGATTTGCGGATGACATCGTCATAATGGCAGAGTCGGTGCACGACTTGCAGCAGATGCTGGATGGCCTAGCTGATTCTTCTGCACGCATCGGTCTCCGGATGAACTTGGATAAAACCCAGGTTATGTTCAATTCACACGTCACTCCGGGATCGATTGTGGTCAATGGCGGTGCTCTTAAAGTTGTTCGAGAATACGTTTACCTCGGGCAAACTCTGCAGTTTGGTAAGAACAACTTTGAGAAGGAGGCTAGCAGAAGAATACAGCTGGGCTGGGCGGCGTTTGGAAAACTTCGTCGAGTCTTCTCGTCGCGCATCCCACAAACCCTGAAAACTAAAGTCTTCAACCAGTGCGTCCTACCTGTTATGACCTACGGTGCCGAGACGTGGACACTCACAATACGGCTGGTTCATCAGTTCAAAGTTGCTCAGCGAGCTATGGAAAGGGCTATGCTTGGAGTCTCTCTAAGGGATCGAATCAGAAACGAGGTGATCCGGCAGAGAACCAAAGTAGTCGACACAGCTCACAGAATAAGTAAGCTGAAGTGGCAATGGGCCGGCCGTATAAGTCGTAGATCCGATGACCGTTGGGGTAAACGTGTTCTTGAGTGGAGGCCGCGAACTGGTAAACGTAAGGTAGGACGCCCTCAGGCTAGGTGGAGCGACGACCTTCGCAGGGTGGCTGGAAGCAGCTGGATGACAGTTGCCGAAAATCGATCCAAATGGCGTGCAATTGGAGAGGCCTATGTCCAGCAGTGGACTGTTAAAGGCTGATGATGATGATATATTCATAAATTTTGATATTTATATTTATTATGTTTTGCTGTTTCAGAAACAACATTCAGATTTAACGCCACCCCAGAGACATCACGGTACACCGGCTGGGAGTAACCGGGTTCCTATAACACGGGTTCGTATTAACACACTACTTCTTACATGTGCTAGATTTGTTTAATACAAAAATACTAAAAACAGAATATCATAAACATTTAAGTGGGGCTCCCATACAACAAACGTGTTTTTTTTGTCGTTTTATGTGATAATGGCACGGAACGGTTCGTGCGCGAGTCCGACTCGTACTTGGCCGGTTTTTAAAATTCTCTAGAGGAAACAGGCCAATTGTCTTTCTTTCATCTCAACACTTGTTGAACATACGTCTGTTTCCCATGTTTGAGTGTTTCAACTGCCGTAATCGCACTTATGAAAATCAACGAACCCTCAGAACAATACTAGCTTACTAACCGAGCACTTTCCTTCCAGTGACATCGAAGAAAAACATCTAATCCTAAACATCAGCCAAGGAGCTCCAAAGCACGTCAACAACGTCGATTGTCCCACGCCATCTCATGTCCCCACCACAACATCACCACAGATGCCCCACGTCAGACACACCGAGAAAATCAACCCAGAACAGGTTCCTGAAAACGAGTACAGTGACTCTAGTGGGGGTTACACGTACCCCGAATACCTTCCTGTCATACCCTCTTATGAAACCCAAGAGGAATACTATCAACAGAACGGATCCTACCAAGAAATCTTCTACGAGAATTATACAGACACCAAAGAAAATTTACCCACTTGTGTCAGTTACCCACAAAACCAACGGCCGTTTTCAGCTAGCTCGTCGTAATGTAGCTCTATGGAAGGCTCAGAAATAATCTGTGACATGAACATAATAATAGAGATTTCTTTGTTTTCTAACAGAAAATGAAGTGTATTTTGATATTACTTGCGTTGACGAGTTGTGTGAGGAGTCAAGTTCCCGATTCCAGTGGTACTTTCAATCCAAACTATCCTCAACAAACATACCAAGATAACCATAATGGAACTCTGTACCGGGCAAACTCACCACAAGTACCTCACGGCAGCTTGCCCGTAAACGGCAACGACTACACTTCTGGTCAGAGTTCGTTTTACCAAGATGACTTTAACTCTGATAGCTTTGGCCCCAATGACAATTAGGTTGATCCACAAAACACGGCGTCATATTACGCCGGCTTGGCCTACGAGGAGAGATACAGGTGTCCGCCAAATTGGAAAAGGTTCCGAAAATCTTCTTACCGCTTCACTAAGTCGCCGGATAGCCCTAGCAATGAAGCTCGTAAAATTTGTTTGGCTTACGAAGCCGACCTGGTGGCTGTCAATAGCCCTGAAGAACCTGGATTTATCATCACAAACTTAATGAATTTAGACCCGTAGAAAGGATCATGGTATATTGGTGCTCACCAACAGTCACCAGGGTATTGGTCCAATGATGCAGATGGTTCACAGTTGACTGGATTGGCAAAATGCATTTTTGAATGATCATTTCCAAATATACACAAGTTATAATTTGTTGCCTCGTGATTATTTAGTGTACAAGTTTTCACACCACGATGGGCGCTGGGGCTTGTCTCCTGTGGAAGGTACACAGTACCATCACTTCATCTGTGAAGGACAAACTCAAAGACTGCACTATCTAATTGAAGAGGAAAGGTCATTTGCATATGACAACGATTGCTACATACTCACTAAACACAATCCAAAATGGGCTCTTACATGGGATAAGAACAAGTGGAGACTCACATCAAGAGGTCGCTACTACGGCAATTCTCTCGACCTAGTATGCGATATAAGTGTGTACAATGAAAGAGTCTGCTTGCTAACTAAGCTTGGATATGTATTATGTGAAGATCCGGCAACAAAGTCGTATCACAAGGTTAACAGTTACAACCCTGCCGCTAGGTAATTAGTTATTATTATATTGATTAAAATTTATGTTTGTATCTTTATCCTGTATGTGTTCATGAATAATTGATTCAACTGACAAAAATTTGAGTACAACGCCGATACCTGGGTGATCTAACTAGTCTCTAAGGCAGTGACTAAGGTAGTGAAGCTAAAATACGTCATGGTATTTGTCAAATGAGAGCCCACTGAAGGACAAAAACCAATAAAAAATACTGCGAACGTACCTAATTCTAACTACGATAGTAATATTCTGTTACTTTTTATAAATATACTTTTTATATATTCATAAATTTAGATATTTATATTTATTATTTCTTGCTGTTTCAGAAACAACATTCAGATTTAACGCCGCCCCAGAGACATCACGGTAGACCAGCTGGGAGTAACCGGGTTCCTATAACACGGTTCGTATTAACACACTACTTCTTACATGTGCTAGATTTGTTTAATACAAAAATCATCATCATCATATCAGCCAAAAGACGTCCACTGCTGGACATAGGCCTCCCCCAAGCGTCGCCACATTGACCGGTCTCGTGCGTCCCGCAACCAGCGGATCCCCGCAACCTTCACCAGGTCATCGGACCACCTGGTGGGAGTCCTTCCAACGCAACGTCTTCCGGTTCGCGGTCACCACTCCAGAACCTTTCTGCCCCATCGGCCATCCGTTCTGCGAGCAATGTGCCCTGCCCACTGCCACTTAAGTTTGGCAATTCTTCGGGCTATGTCGGTTACCCTGGTTCTCTTGCGGATCTCTAAATTTCTGATTCGATCACGCAAGGAAACGCCGAGCATAGCCCTCTCCATTGCCCTTTGGGTGACTTTGAGCTTTCTGATGAGGCCCATTGTAAGCGACCACGTCTCAGAGCCATATGTCATCACTGGCAACACACACTGGTCATAGACTTTCGTCTTGAGACACTGTGGTAAGTTGGACGAGAAGATACCGCGCAACTTCCCGAACGCTGCCCAGCCGAGTCGGATTCGACGGTTGACCTCTTTCTCTAAGTTGGCCCTACCCAACTGGATCGTTTGTCCCAGGTAGACATAGTCGTCCACAACTTCGAGTGTAGAGTCTCCGACCTTGATAGGAGTGGGTGTAACATGGGCATTCAACATCACCTTGGTTTTGTCCATGTTCATCCTAAGACCCACTCTTTCGGAAGCTCTACTGAGGTCATCGAGCATTGTACTGAGGTCCTCCATGGTCTCAGCCATAACCACTATATCGTCGGCAAACCGAAGGTGAGTGATGTACTCGCCATTGACGTTGATGCCTAGCCCTCTCCAGTCCAGAACCTTAAAGACATCCTCCAGTGCAGCGGTAAACAGCTTCGGAGATATGACGTCTCCCTGTCTCACACCTCGCTGCAGACGGACTGGTTCCGAGGTCTGATCCTGAAGTCGAACTGACATGGTGGCGTTTTTGTACAAACACTTCAACACTTCGATGTACCTGTAGTCAATTTGGCACCGCTGTAGAGACTGTAGTACAGCCCAAGTCTCGATCGAATCGAAGGCTTTCTCGTAGTCCACAAACGCCAAACAGAGAGGCAGGTTGTACTCTTCAGTCTTCTGTATAACCTGCCGCAGCGTATGTATGTGGTCTACGGTGCTAAAGCCTTTACGAAATCCGGCTTGTTCGGGAGGCTGGAAATCGTCAAACCTGCGCGCGAGACGATTCGTGATGACTCTTGAAAACAGCTTGTATACATGGCTTAGAAGTGTGATGGGCCTATAGTTCTTCAGTAGAGCATTGTCACCCTTCTTGAAGAAAAGTAGCACCACACCCCTGCACCATGCTTGTGGCGTTTTCCCTTCGAGTGTGACGGAACTAAACAGCGTCTGAAGGGCCTTAAGTATTGGTTTTCCACCCGCCTTCAGGAGTTCGGCCGTAATTCCGTCTTCCCCCGGTGCCTTGTTGTTCTTAAGCTGTTTCAGAGCCATCCTAATCTCATACAGGCTGACGTCGGGAATGTCTTCGGTATAGTGTCGGGTCAATCTAGCTCTAGGGTCATTCGCTAGATTCGCGACGGGTTTACTGGTTGACGTGTACAACTGCCCATAGAATCTCTCGATCTCCCTCAGAAGCTCCGGTTTGGCGGAAACGATCCTGCCATCATCGGTCTTCAGTTTCGTGAGCTGGCTCTGCCCAATAGACAGATCTCTTGCAAAGACCTTGGAGCCCTTATTCCGCTCAATCGCGTCTTTGATACGCTCGGTATTAAAGCGGCGGAGGTCGCTTTTCAAGGACTTTGAGATCCGTCTATTTAGCTGCCGGTATTTCAACGCATCGTCTGAAGACTGCAGGATCATCTCACGCCTCTCCTCCATGAGCTTGAGAGTTGGATCAGAGAGTCTTTTGTTCCTATCTGTACGGCGGGTCTTGAAAAACTTAGACCCGACCGTATGGACAGCTTCCACGAACCCATCGCTGTAATCGTCCACGGAGCTCCCTAGGCACTCGAAACGATTCTGGAGTTCGAGCTGAAAGTTCTCGGGGTTTTGGACCTGGATATGTGCTGGACGGAGCGTGGACTTCATCAGTCGAGACCTTTCAAGCTTAACATTAATGTTCAATGTGCCTCTTACCATGCGGTGATCGCTGCCGGTTTTCACCGAATTGATCACAGAGACATCATTGAACATTTGCTTCTTGGTTGACATGATGAAGTCGATCTCGTTTTTAGTTGCACCATCGGGGCTTTGCCAGGTCCACTTCCTGTGCTCACGCTTTCTGAAGAAGGAGTTCATCATGTAGAGGCCCTCCTTCTCCATAAAACTGGCCAGTAGGTGACCCCGGTGGTTCCGACGTCCAACTCCAAATTGCCCCACTTGCAGCTCATCCACGTCTCGTTTGCCCAGTTTCGCGTTGAAGTCCCCCATGACAACGGTGAAATGAGTTTTAAAACCATGCATGGCTCTAGATATATCCTCATACATGGTCTCTACCTCGTCATCGGGGTGTGTCGAGGTCGGGGCGTACACCTGTATGACCTTCAGCGAATATCTTTGGGATATTCTGAGTATAAGGTACGCCACCCTGGTCGACACACTCTCGATCTTCACCACGTTGTTCACAAGGGACTTGTGGACGATAAACCCGAATACAAAAATACTAAAAACAGAATAAAATAAATATCTAAGTGGGGCTCCCATACAACAAACGTGTTTTTTTTTGTCGTTTTATGTGATAATGGCATGGAACGGTTCGTGCGCGAGTCCGACTCGTACTTGGCCGGTTTTTTAAATTCTCTAGAGGAAAAAGGCCAATAGTCTTTCTTTCATCTCAACACTTGTTGAACATACGTCTGTTTCCCATGTTTGAGTGTTTCAACTGCCGTAATCGCACTTATGAAAATCAACGAACCCACAGAACAATACTAGCTTACTAACCGAGCACTTTCCTTCCAGTGACATCGAAGAAAAGCATCTAATCCTAAACATCAGCCAAGGAATTCCAAAGCACGTCAACAACGTCGATTGTCCCACGCCATCTCATGTCCCCACCACAACATAATCACAGATGCCCCACGTCAGACACACCGAGAAAATCAACCCAGTACAGGTTCCTGAAAGCGAGTAGAGTGACTCTTGTGGGGGTTACACGTACCCTGAATACCTTCCTATCATACCCTCTTATGAAACCCAAGAGGAATACCATCAACAGTACGGATCCCACCAAGAAATCTTCTACGAGAATTATACAGACACCAATGAAATTTTACCCAATTATGTCAGTTACCCACAAAACCAACGGCCATTTTCAGCTAGCTCGTCGTCATGTAGCTCTATAGAAGGCTCAGAAATAATCTGTGACATGAAAATAATAATAGAGATTTCTTTGTTTTCTAACAGAAAATGAAGTGTATTTTGATATTACTTGCGTTGACGAGTTGTGTGAGGAGTCAAGTTCCCGATTCCTGTGGTACTTTCAATCCAAACTATCCTCAACAAACATACCAAGATAACCATAATGGAACTCTGTACCGAGCAAACTCACCACAAGTACCTCACGGCAGCTTGCCCGTAAACGGCAACGACTACACTTCTGGTCAGAGTTCACTTTACCAAGATAACTTTAACTCTGATAACTTTGGCCCCAATGACAATTAGGTTGATCCACAAAACACGGGGACATATAACGCCGGCTTGGACTACGAGGAGAGATACAGGTGTCCGCCAAATTGGATCAGGTTCCGGGAATCTTCTTACCGCTTCACTAAGTCGCCGGATAGCCCTAGAAATGAAGCTCGTAAAATTTGTTTGGCTTACGAAGCCGACCTGGTGGCTGTCAATTACCCTGAAGAACCTGGATTTATCATCACAAATTTAATGAATTTAGACCCGCAGAAAGGATCATGGTATATTGGTGCTCACCAACAGTCACCAGGGTATTGGTCCAATGATGCCGATGGTCCACAGTTGACTGGATTGGAAAATGCATTTTTCAATGATCATTCCCAAATATACACAAGTTATAATTTGTTGCCTCGTGATTATTGAGTGTATAAGTTTTCACACCACGATGGGCGCTGGGGCTTGTCTCCTGTGGAAGGTACACAGTACCATCACTTCATCTGTGAAGGACAAACTCAAAGACTGCACTATCTAATTGAAGAGGAAAGGTCATTTGCATATGACAACGATTGCTACATACTCACTAAACACAATCCAAAATGGGCTCTTACATGGGATAAGAACAAGTGGAAACTCACATCAAGAGGTCGCTACTACGGCAATTCTCTCGACCTAGTATGCGATATAAATATGTATAATGAAAGAGTCTGCTTGCTAACTAAGCTTGGATATGTATAATGTGAAGATCCGGCAACAAAGTCATATCACAAGGTTAACAGTTACAACCCTGTCGCTAGGTAATTAGTTATTATTATATTGATTCACATTTATATTTGTGTGTGTGTACCCTGTATGTGTTTATGAATAATTGATTGAACTGACAAAAATATGTTCATAACGCCGATAACTGGGAGATCTACCTAGTCTCTACGGCAATGTCTACGGTAGTGAGGCTAAAATACATCATGGTACTTGTCAAATGAGAGCCCTATGAAAGACAGAAATCAATTAAAAAAACTGCGAACGTGCCTAATTCTAAGTATAATTAACAACGACAGTAATATTCTGTTACTTTTTATAAATATACTTATTTATATATTAATAAAATTAGATATTTATATTTATTATGTTTTGCTGTTTTAGAAACAACATTCAGATTTAACGCCACTCCAGAGACATCACGGTACACCGGCTAGGAGTAACCGGGTTCCTATAACACGGGTTCGTATTAACACACTACTTCTTACATGTGCTAGATTTTTTTAATACAAAAATACTAAAAATAGAATATCATAAACATTTAAGTGGGGCTACCATACAACAAACGTGTTTTTTTTGTCGTTTTATGTGATAATGGCACGGAACGGTTTGTGCGCGATTCCGACTCGTACTTGGCCGGTTTTTAAAATTCTCTAGCGGAAACAGGCCAATTGTCTTTCTTTCATCTCAACACTTGTTGAACATACGTCTGTTTCCCATGTTTAAGTGTTTCAACTGCCGTAATCGCACTTATGAAAATCAACGAACCCACAGAACAATACTAGCTTACTAACCGAGCACTTTCCTTCCAGTGACATCGAAGAAAAGCATCTAATCCTAAACATCAGCCAAGGAGCTCCAAAGCACGTCAACAACGTCGATTGTCCCACGCCATCTCATGTCACCACCAAAACATCACCACAGATGCCCCACGTCAGACACACAAAGAAAATCAACCCAGTACAGGTTCCTGAAAGCGAGTACAGTGACTCTAGTGGGGGTTACACGTATCCCGAATACCTTCCTGTCATTCCCCCTTATGAAACCCAAGAGGAATACCATCAACAGAACGAGAACGGATCCTACCAAGAAATCATCTACGAGATTTATACAGACACCAATGAAATTTGACCCAATTATGTCAGTTACCCACAAAACCAACGGCCATTTTCAACTAGCTCGTCGTCATGTAGCTCTATAGAAGGCTCAGAAATAATCTGTGACATGAAAATAATAATAGAGATTTCTTTGTTTTCTAACAGAAAATGAAGTGTATTTTGATATCACTTGCGTTGACGAGTTGTGTGAGGACACAAGTTCCGGATTCCAGTGGTACGTTCAATCCAAACTATCCTTTACAAACATACCAAGGTAACCAGAATGGGACTCTGTACCGACCAAACTCACCACAAGTACAGTACCTTACGGCAGCTTTCCCGTAAACGGCAACGACTACACTTCTGGTCAGAGTTCGTTTTACCAAGATAACTTTAACTCTGATAACTTTGGCCCCAATGACAATGAGGTTGATCCACAAAACACGGCGATATATTACGCCGGCTTAGACTACGAGGAGAGAATCTTCTTACCGCATCACTAAGTAGCCGGATAGCCCTAGAAATGAAGCTCGTAAAATTTGTTTGGCTTACGAAGCCGACCTGGTGGCTGTCAATAGCCCTGAAGAACATGGACTTATCATCACAAACTTAATGAATTTAGACCCGCAGAAAGGAGGATGGTATATTGGTGCTCACCAACAGTCACCAGGGTATTGGTCCAATGATGCAGATGGTTCACAGTTGACTGGATTGGAAAATGCATTTTTGAATGATCATTTCCATATATACACAAGTTATAATTTGTTGCCTCGTGATTATGTAGTGTATAAGTTTTCACACCATAATGGGCGCTGGGGCTTGTCTCCTGTGGAAGGTATACAGTACCATCACTTCATCTGTGAAGGACAAACTCAAAGACTGCACTATCTAATTGAAGAGGAAAGGTCATTTGCATATGACAACGATTGCTACATACTCACTAAACACAATCCAAAATGGGCTCTTACATTGGATAAAAACAAGTGGAGACTCACATCAAGTGGTCGCTACTACGGCAATTCTCTCGACCTAGCATGCGATATAAAAGTGAATAATGAAAGAGTCTGCTTGCTAACTAAGCTCGGATATGTATTATGTGAAGATCCGGCAACAAAGTCGTATCACAAGGTTAACAGTTACAACCCTGTCGCTAGGTAATTATTTATTATTATATTAATTAAAATTTATATTTGTGTGTGTGTATCCTGTATGTGTTCATGAATAATTGATTCAACTGACAAAAATTTGAGCACAACGCCGATAACTGGGAGATCTACCTAGTCTCTACGGCAATGTCTACGGTAGTGAGGCTAAAATACATCATGGTACTTGTCAAATGAGAGCCCTATGAAAGACAGAAATCAATTAAAAAAACTGCGAACGTGCCTAATTCTAAGTATAATTAACAACGACAGTAATATTCTGTTACTTTTTATAAATATACTTATTTATATATTAATAAAATTAGATATTTATATTTATTATGTTTTGCTGTTTTAGAAACAACATTCAGATTTAACGCCACTCCAGAGACATCACGGTACACCGGCTAGGAGTAACCGGGTTCCTATAACACGGGTTCGTATTAACACACTACTTCTTACATGTGCTAGATTTGTTTAATACAAAAATACTAAAAACAGAATATCATAAACATTTAAGTGGGGCTCCCATACAACAAACGCGTTTTTTTTGTCGTTTTATGTGATAATGGCACGGAACGGTTCGTGCGTAAGTCCGACTTATACTTGGCCGGTTTTTTAAATTCTCTAGAGGAAACAGGCCAATTGTCTTTCTTTCATCTCAACACTTGTTGAACATACGTCCGTTTCCCATGTTTGAGTGTTTCAACTGCCGTAATCGCACTTATGAAAATCAACGAACCCACAGAACAATACTAGCTTACTAACCGAGCACTTTCCTTCCAGTGACATCGAAGAAAAGCATCTAATCCTAAACATCAGCCAAGGAGCTCCAAAGCACGTCAACAACGTCGATTGTCCCACGCCATCTCATGTCACCACCAAAACATCACCACAGATGCCCCACGTCAGACACACGGAGAAAATCAACCCAGTACAGGTTCCTGAAAGCGAGTACAGTGACTCTAGTGGGGGTTACACGTACCCCGAATACCTTCCTGTCATACCCTCTTATGAAACCCAAGAGGAATACCATCAACAGTACGGATCCCACCAAGAAATCTTCTACGAGAATTATACAGACACCAATGAAATTTTACCCAATTATGTCAGTTACCCACAAAACCAACGGCCATTTTCAGCTAGCTCGTCGTCATGTAGCTCTATAGAAGGCTCAGAAATAATCTGTGACATGAAAATAATAATAGAGATTTCTTTGTTTTCTAACAGAAAATGAAGTGTATTTTGATAGCCCTGAAGAACATCGAGTTATCATGAAAAACTTAATGAATTTAGACCCGCAGAAAGGATCATGGTATATTGGTGCTCACCAACAGTCACCAGGGTATTGGTCCAATGATGCAGATGGTTCACAGTTGACTGGATTGGAAAATGCATTTTTGAATGATCATTTCCAAATATACACAAGTTATAATTTGTTGCCTCGTGATTATGTAGTGTATAAGTTTTCACACCACGATGGGCGCTGGGGCTTGTCTCCTGTGGAAGGTATACAGTACCATCACTTCATCTGTGAAGGACAAACTCAAAGACTGCACTATCTAATTGAAGAGGAAAGGTCATTTGCATATGCCAACGATTGCTACATACTCACTAAACACAATCCAAAATGGGCTCTTACATGGGATAAGAACAAGTGGAGCCTCACATCAAGAAGTCGCTATTAAGGCAATTCTCTCGACCTAGTATGCGATATAAATGTGTATAATGAAAGAGTCTGCTTGCTAACTAAGCTTGGATATGTATAATGTGAAGATCCGGTAACAAAGACGTACCACAAGGTTAACAGTTACAACCCTGTCGCTAGGTAATTAGTTATTATTATATTGATTAAAATTTATATTTGTGTGTGTGTATCCTGTATGTGTTCATGAATAATTGATTGAACTGACAAAAATTTGAACACAACGCCGATAACTGGGAGATCTACCTAGTCTCTACGGCAATGTCTACGGTAGTGAGGCTAAAATACATCATGGTACTTGTCAAATGAGAGCCCACTGAAAGACAGAAATCAATTAAAAAAACTGCGAACGTGCCTAATTCTAAGTACAATTAACAACGACAGTAATATTCTGTTACTTTTTATAAATATACTTTTTTATATATTCATAAAATTAGATATTTATATTTATTATGTTTTGCTGTTTCAGAAACGACATTCAGATTTAACGCCACTCCAGAGACATCACGGTACACCGGCTAGGAGTAACCGGGTTCCTATAACACGGGTTCGTATTAACACACTACTTCTTACGCATGTGCTAGATTTGTTTAATACAAAAATACTAAAAACAGAATATCATAAACATTTAAGTGGGGCTCCCATACAACAAACGTGTTTTTTTTGTCGTTTTATGTGATAATGGCACGGAACGGTTCGTGCGCGAGTCTGACTCATACTTGGCCGGTTTTTAAAATTCTCTAGAGGAAACAGGCCAATTGTCTTTCTTTCATCTCAACACTTGTTGAACATACGTCTGTTTCCCATGTTTGAGTGTTTCAACTGCCGTAATCGCACTTATGAAAATCAACGAACCCACAGAACAACACTAGCTTACTAACCGAGCACTTTCCTTCCAGTTACATCGAAGAAAAGCATATAATCCTAGAGCTTCAAAGCACGTCAACAACGTCGATTGTCCCACGCCATCTCATGTCACCACCAAAACATCACCACAGATGCCCCACGTCAGACACACAGAGAAAATCGACCCAGTACAGGTTCCTGAAAGCGAGTACAGTGACTCTAGTGGGGGTTACACGTATCCCGAATACCTTCCTGTCATACTCCCTCATGAAACCCAAGAGGAATACCATCAACAGAACGAGAACGGATCCTACCAAGAAATCTTCTACGAGATTTATACAGACAGACACCAATGAAATTTTACCCAATTATGTCAGTTACCCACAAAACCAACGGCCGTTTTCAGCTAGCTCGTCGTCATGTAGCTATATAGAAGGCTCAGAAATAATCTGTGACATGAAAATAATAATAGAGATTTCTTTGTTTTCTAACAGAAAATGAAGTGTATTTTGATAGCCCTGAAGAACATCGAGTTATCATGAAAAAATTAATGAATTTAGACCCGCAGAAAAGATCATGGTATATTGGTGCTCACCAACAGTCACCAGGGTATTGGTCCAATGATGCAGATGGTTCACAGTTGACTGGATTGTAAAATGCATTTTTGAATGATCATTTCCAAATATACACAAGTTATAATTTGTTGCCCCGTGATTATGTAGTGTATAAGTTTTCACACCACGATGGGCGCTGGGGCTTGTCTCCTGTGGAAGGTATACAGTACCATCACTTCATCTGTGAAGGACAAACTCAAAGACTGCACTATCTAATTGAAGAGGAAAGGTCATTTGCATATGACAACGATTGCTACATACTCACTAAACACAATCCAAAATGGGCTCTTACAAGGGATAAGAACAAGTGGATACTCACATCAAGTGGTCGCTACTACGGCAATTCTCTCGACCTAGCATGCGATATAAAAGTGAATAATGAAAGAGTCTGCTTGCTAACTAAGCTCGCATATGTATTATGTGAAGATCCAGCAACAAAGTCGTATCACAAGGTTAACAGTTACAACCCTGTCGCTAGGTAATTATTTATTATTATAATAATTAAAATTTATATTTGTGTGTGTGTATCCTGTATGTGTTCATGAATAATTTATTGAACTGACAAAAATTTGAGCACAACGCCGATAACTGGGAGATCTACCTAGTCTCTACGGCAATGTCTACGGTAGTGAGGCTAAAATACATCATGGTACTTGTCAAATGAGAGCCCACTGAAAGACAGAAATCAATAAAAAAAACTGGGAACGTGCCTAATTCTAAGTATAATTAACAACGACAGTAATGTTCTGTTACTTTTTATAAATATACTTTTTTATATATTCATAAAATTAGATATTTATATTTATTATGTTTTGCTGTTTCAGAAACAACATTCAGATTTAACGCCACTCCAGAGACATCACGGTACACCGGCTAGGAGTAACCGGGTTCCTATAACACGGGTTCGTATTAACACACTACTTCTTACATGTGCTAGATTTGTTTAATACAAAAATACTAAAAACAGAATATCATAAACATTTAAGTGGGGCTCCCATACAACAAACGTGATTTTTTGTCGTTTTATGTGATAATGGCACGGAACGGTTCGTGCGCGAGTCCGACTCGTACATGGCCGGTTTTTAAAATTCTCTAGAGGAAACAGGCCAATTGTCTTTCTTTCATCTCAACACTTGTTGAACATATGTCTGTTTCCCATGTTTGAGTGTTTCAAATGCCGTAATCGCACTTATGAAAATCAACGAACCCACAGAACAATACTAGCTTACTAACCGAGCACTTTCCTTCCAGTGACATCGAAGAAAAGCATCTAATCCTAAACATCAGCCAAGGAGCTCCAAAGCACGTCAACAACGTCGATTGTCCCACGACATCTCATGTCACCACCAAAACATCACCACAGATGCCCCACGTCAGACACACCGAGAAAATCAACCCAGTACAGGTTCCTGAAAGCGAGTACAGTGACTCTAGTGGGGGTAACACGTACCCCGAATACCTTCCTGTCATACCCCCTTATGAAACCCAAGAGGAATACCATCAACAGAACGAGAACGGATCGTACCAAGAAATCTTCTACGAGAATTATGAAATACCCAATTATGTCAATTACCCACAAAACCAACGGCCGTTTTCAGCTAGCTCGTCGTCATGTAGCTTTATAGATGGCTCAGAAATAATCTGTGACATGAAAATAATAACAGATATTTCTTTGTTTTCTAACTGAAAATGAAGTGTATTTTGATATTACTTGCGTTGACGAGTTGTGTGAGGAGTCAAGTTCCCGACTCCAGTGGTACGTTCAATCCAAACTATCCTCAACAAACATACCAAGATAACCAGAATGGAACTCTGTACCGAGCAAACTCACCACAAGTACCTTACGGAAGCTTACCCGTAAACGGCAACGACTACACTTCTGTTCAGAGTTCGTTTTACCAAGATAACTTTAACTCTGATAACTTTGGCCCCAATGACAATGAGGTTGATCCACAAAACACGGCGACTTATTACGCTGGCTTGGACTACGAGGAGAGATACAGGTGTCCGCCAAATTGGATCAGGTTCCGGGAATCTTCTTACCGCTTCACGAAGTCGCCGGATAGCCCTAGAAATGAAGCTCGTAAAATTTGTTTGGCTTACGAAGCCGACCTGGTGGCTGTCAATAGCCCTGAAGAACATGGATTTATGATCATAAACTTAATGAATTTAGACCCGCAGAAAGGATCATGGTATATTGGTGCTCACCAACAGTCACCAGGGTATTGGTCCAATGGTGCAGATGATTCACAGTTGACTGGATTGGAAAATTCATTTTTGAATGATCATTCCCAAATATACACAAGTTATAATTTTTTGCCTCGTGATTATTTAGTGTATAAGTTTTCACACCACGATGGGCGCTGGGGCTTGTCTCCTGTGGAAGGTATACAGTACCATCACTTCATCTGTGAAGGACAAACTCAAAGACTGCACTATCTAATTGAAGAGGAAAGGTCATTTGCATATGACAACGATTGCTACATACTCACTAAACACAATCCAAAATGGGCTCTTACATGGGATAAGAACAAGTGGAGACTCACATCAAGAGGTCGCTACTACGGCAATTCTCTCGACCTAGTATGCGATATAAGTGTGTACAATGAAAGAGTCTGCTTGCTAACTAAGCTTGGATATGTATTATGTGAAGATCCGGCAACAAAGTCGAATCACAAGGTTAACAGTTACAACCCTGCCGCAAGGTAATTAGTTATTATTATATTGATTAAAATTTATGTTTG
Source organism: Orthosia incerta (assembly GCA_948252205.1). Lineage (NCBI taxonomy): Eukaryota > Metazoa > Arthropoda > Insecta > Lepidoptera > Noctuidae > Orthosia > Orthosia incerta. The sequence goes on along the minus strand of OX411769.1, from coordinate 15,447,976 downwards.
TATCTTTATCCTGTATGTGTTCATGAATAATTGATTCAACTGACAAAAATTTGAGTACAACGCCGATACCTGGGTGATCTAACTAGTCTCTAAGGCAGTGACTAAGGTAGTGAGGCTAAAATACGTCATGGTATTTGTCAAATGAGAGCCCACTGAAGGACAAAAACCAATAAAAAATACTGCGAACGTACCTAATTCTAACTACGATAGTAATATTCTGTTACTTTTTATAAATACACTTTTTCATATATTCATAAATTTCGATATTTATATTTATTATGTTTTACTGTTTCAGAAACAACATTCAGATTTAAGGCCGCCCCAGAGACATCACGGTAGATCGGCTGGGAGTAACCGGGTTCCTATAACACGGGTTCGTATTAACACACTACTTCTTACATGTGCTAGGTTTGTTTAATACAAAAATACAAAAAACAGAATATCATAAACATGTAAGTGGGGCTACCATACAACAAACGTGAGTTTTTTGTCGTTTTATGTGATATGGGCACGGAACGGTTCGTGCGCGAGTTCGACTCGTACTTGGCCGGTTTTTAAAATTCTCTAGAGGAAACAGGCCAATTGTCTTTCTTTGATCTCAACACTTGTTGAACATACGTCTGTTTCCCATGTTTGAGTGTTTCAACTGCCTTAATCGCACTTATGAAAATCAACGAACCCACAGAACAATACTAGCTTACTAACCGAGCACTTTCCTTCCAGTGACATCGAAGAAAAGCATCTTATCCTAAACATCAGCCAAGGAGCTCCAAAGCACGTCAACAACGTCGATTGTCCCACGCCATCTCATGTCACCACCATAACATCACCACAGATGCCCCACGTCAGACACACCGAGAAAATCAACCCAGTACAGATTCCTGAAAGCGAGTACAATGACTCTAGTGGGGGTTACACGTTCCCCGAATACCTTCCTGTCATACCCCCTTATGAAAACCAAGAGGAATACCATCAACAGAACGAGAACGGATCCTACCAAGAAATCTTCTACGAGATTTATGAAATACCCAATTATGTCAGTTACCCACAAAACCAACGGCCGTTTTCAGCTAGCTCGTCGTCATGTAGCTCTATAGAAGGCTCAGAAATACCCAACCAGTATAATTATACGAATTTAATATCGTTTTACGGTCATAATCAGAATCAAAATGGTAGGCCTGTGGTAGACAATTTTGGCGGGACTTTCGGTAAAATGGCGGCCAGTCCGGCTGTGCAAGAAGGCTGAAAGGATGAAAAAAATGTATGTGGAGGTGTTTTATTATCATTGATTACTGTGGAATAGGGTGTATTTACGTAAATAAAATTAAAACTTTTGAAATTATGATTGTTTTTTTTTTCTATCTACTTTTGTACACAAAACTGGTCAAATTTCCCTTACACTGACTTTACACAATATTTACAAATAAATTACATGGTAAAACTGGATACATCCCTCGGAAATAAGATAGAATATTTCATAGCGATTCTAACACAATAAATTTCATACATAGTTCCCATACAAAACTTTCGAGAAATCGGCGTTTTAGTGAGACTGGGTCGATAGCGCAAACCGGCTGTCAGACCGGCGATGTCCGGATCTGAGCCCGATGCCATGTGGATTTGAATATTTTATTTTATTGATTTTTGAGACTGTATTTACATTTGTTCGTGAAAAAAACAAGTGATTAAATTCTCATTGTAATCCTAGGTCCTAGAATAACGTAAGAACAGTTACTGGTTAAATAACGGTTACTGGTAACCGCTACTGTATAGTGTATCGATACTATAAAATATAACGATTGTATAATATTGTAAATAATTAAAAATTAACTAGATTTAAGAAGGATAATTGTAGCTAATATAATATTTATAAATATAATTTACAAATTAAGAACGATGGGCAAGATAAATTACAATTTATTTTTTACGGCAGCCATATTGCTTTTCATTTTTATTTATCCGCGCTGGAAGCGGGATTTATGCTTCTCATTCTCATTTTTAACCGACTTACCAAAAAGGTTCTATGTTCGACATTATGTATGTTTTTTTTTGTGTATGTTCACCGATATCTCCGTCAATTGTGGACCGATTTTGAAAATTCTTTTTTTTTTTGAAAGAGGATGTTTCGAAATTGGTCCCATTTTAATTTGGTGAAGATCTGATGAAGAACTTCGGAGATATACAACAGAACTCTTCAATAAATGTCGGCAAATCTTTCGGGATTGCTGCAAACGCATATCTATTCATTGTTTATACCATTTCATATCATAACATCACGCCAGTACGCTCTTAAGGGGTACGCAGATCTCTCATTTCACCGTTTATGTTTAAGTTTCATGGTATTTGGGTAATCTATTCTGGCGTTATAGGTTACTAAACAACTTGCCTATTAGGTAGGTACAACTAAAAAGTGAAAAATAAAAAACTTTTTTGCAAAAAAATACTACCCATAACGCAAAAAATTGATACCTTCGAAAGACACCGACTTCCAAAAATAAAGTTATTTTTCACTTTGTAGTTTTTTATTTGGAAGTCGGTAGTATTTTTTTGCAAAAAAGTTTTTTATTACTATTACAGGTAAATAATAATTGCAAACAAATAACAGAAGGTTAAAAATATCTAATACCTAATGGACTCAGAATTATACCAAACATTGAAACTCAGATAGACTTGAAACCCATGCTTGAAACTTTTGCCGCGAAACTAAAATCGGAACAAGAACCGCCATCTTAATTTTTCAATAAATTGCCACAGACAATTGTACAAATGTTTACCAACAGCGTCGCCTTGACATTGCCACAGAGAAAATAAAACTACGTGACATTGCCATGCCTTGTTTGCGCCAAAACTCCTTTATTTTTCCTTTGTATTTTACGTTAAAGTGTTAACACACGCTCGAATTTGGTACGGCCGGACCACGGATTTGTGGGCGGGGTTAGTCCGGCCCCGACCATATCCGAGCGTGTGTAGAGTGGTCCGCGGACATTATTATTATTCAATTGATTCCGTCTCGGTCCAAATAAGCGTGTGTAAGCGAGAAAGCATTTGTGGGCGGAGTCGGTCCGGCCGTACCAAATCCGAGCGTGGCAGCCATTGCGCTCGCCTTTTTGGCAACGCCCCGTGTGACGCATCGCCCATTATAATTTTATCTTCACGATAGCGTTCAGCCAATGGAGATACGAAAGGACTAAATTATATTTGGGCTCAAATGCTGCAAGGTTTTTCTGTGTCAGGATTCCTGCAGCCATGCGCAATGCGAAAAGGATGCGACAACTCGTGTTCATAGAAATTGTTATTTATGTATTGAGCAATTTTAAAACAGTTTGCCTGCTTATGTGAACTTGCGTCGTCGCATTGTTGTCGTGTTGTTGCGTTGCGGAAGTCTTAAGGTCACGGGTTTGAAAGTAAAATAAAAAAATATGGATAACTCTATCCATATTTTTGAGTTAACACGTATTTTTAACCGACTTCGCAAAAAAGGAGGAGGTTATCAATTCGATTGTATTTTTTTTTATGTGTGTTACCTCAGAACTTTTTATTGGGTGAACCAATTTTGATGATTCTTTTTTATTCGAAAGCTGGTGTGTGTCATGTGGTCCCATTTAAGAACTTCGGAGATATACATCAGAAATCTTCAATAAATGACGGCAAATCACTCGGGATAGCTGCAATCGCATGTTTGTTTATTGTTTACACTATTTCATAACATAACATCACACTGGTACGCTTTAAAGGAGTATACGCAGGTGTGAACAGTTCACCCTGGTATACTCTCCATTCCACCGATTTTGTTTATTTAAGTTTCATGTTATTGGGTTTATCTATTCTGGCTTCACTTTTGGCGTTATAGGTATCTAGCCTATAGAACTGGTCCATTATGTACCTACCACAACTAAAAAGTGAAAAATTAAAAACTTTTTAACAAAAATTACAACCAACTTCCAAACAAAAACACTACAAAGTGAAAAATAACTTCAATTTCGGAAGTCGGTGTCAAAAAACAAAGAAACGTAAACAGGAACACCGGCTTCCGAAATTGAAGTTATTTTTCACTTTGTAGCGTTTTTGTTTGGAAGTCGGTTGTAATTTTTGTCAAAAAGTTTTTATTATATGCGATTTAAGTATGACAGATGTCACTTTGTACGAAATTTCTTTTGTTTTTTTTCTACTTTATGTCATCAAATTTCTTGGTTTCATTCACTGGTTCATTCTTTTTACTTTTAAATTGATCTGGATTGCCATAGCTTACGCTTAAATCCAAGAGTAACATATGAATAGTTAGTCCGAGGTTATTCCATGTTTATTAATAACATTGCTAAGCCTATGTTAATCCTTACTTACTCCGGGATTAGCTAGTCCAAGAGTAACTTCGGCGTAAGCTGGTAATACGCCATTTTTATTAATAAGACTGTAAATGTTTGAATTCCGACTTGCACTTTGCCAGTTTTTTAGATTATGGTTTTTTACCAACTGCTTTTTTATTATTACGTAAATTTTACCAACAAATACCATTTGTGCGAAAACTAGCGGGATTTATAATATAAAATGCAGGAGGCACAAGTTACGTGTGTGAGCTTTAATTAGCAAGTATAATAAAAAAATGAACAGGTAGTAATTAGCAAAGGTGATAGTTTGACGACATGTAATTTAATGCTAAACCATTTTAAGTAGGAGCTCCAACATGCCCCCGGGCGTTGAAAGACGTGCTTTTAACCAGACTCCGATGCCGAAGCTACGGGTAGTGGGCATATCCTGTTGAAGGCCCTCCTGATGACTCCAGTGGAAGTTTTGATATCCGCTACCCGGGTGTATAGCAGCAATCCTTCCTAGTCTCCACTCCCACTTCAAGGGTGGGAGATTGTCCTCTTTCACCACCACCACCAGGCAGTCCTTCTTCAAGGTATCCTGGCATAAACGCCACTTCGTCCGTTGCTGCAACTCAGCAACATATTCCTTTCTCCACCTAGTCCAGAAGTGCTGGCGGAGTTGCTCAATACGTTGATACCGACTGAGATGGGTTGCGGAATGATCGACATAACTCTTCTGTGGAGACGAAGTGAGTGGCCGGCCGACGAGAAAATGACCTGGCGTCAATGGAGTGCAATCGACAGGTTCTGAGGACAGCGGCGTTAGTGGGCGTGAATTTAATATGGCCTCGATTTGGGCTAATGTTGTTAAGCTCCTCGAAAGTTAACTTACAATGTCCCAACACTCGCTGTAAGTGATATTTTGCCGATTTGATACCCGCCTCCCAGAGACCGCCAAAATGTGGAGTATACGCGGGAGTGAAGTGGAAGTTAATGCCATCATTAGCTATATTTCCGCTCAAAGACTCGGTATTAGTTTTTAAGAACTTTGATAGCTCGTTATACACACCAACAAATGAAGTACCGTTATCGGAATATATGTGGACGGGTTTGCCCCTTCGCGAAATAAACCTATATAACGCTAATAAATCATTATGACTAGTTAAGTCACCCACATGCTCCAAATGTACAGCCTTTGTAGTGAAACAGATAAAAATTGCAATATACACTTTCACGAGCCTACATCCACGACCTTGACGACTAGCACTTATGATAGGACCTGCATAATCAACGCCTGTACTTTCGAACGGATACCCTCCTGGAAGAAGACGCTGTCGCGGCAGGTTACCCATCAATGGAGTAACCACCTTACCTTGCATCCGTCCGCACAGAACGCATCTGTGATAACAGGCCTTTGCTAAATTTCGACCTCCTATAGGCCAATAGGATTCTCTAATGGATGTTAACAATAGCTAAAGGCCAGCGTGAATTAACCATTTGTGTTCAAAATCAAATATAATTTAGTGAAATAATCAGTGGACTGTAAAATTATAGGGTGCCGTTTATTGTTAGTAAAATCGGAATTATCGAGACGTCCTCCGACACGCATAAGATGGTTTTCATCCAAATACACATTGTATTTTGATAGGACGCTCCTTTATGGCAATGTTTGTTTATTTATAAATAATTTAGGTTCGGGAAATAATTCTTGTTGACGTTTATAAATTAAAATTACTAACGCTTCTTTGCGTTTACATAATTCGATAAATCGCAACACATAAGCCATGGAACGTAAAACACTTAAATACTTAGAAAACGTTTGAAATCTATAAATAATGAAGGAGCATTTCCTTTCACTATAATTAGTCTTCTCCTTTCTCTGTGATATTTTTGTTATTTATTAGTCTATTATTTATTATTGTATGTATGTATTTTATGTTATTATGTCTAAGTATTATTATTTAAAATTTATTGTACACTGACAACCTTAAATTCATCTCATCTCGTACAGTCCATCCAAAGGTTGTCTGTAAGAGATTGCCTTGTGCGATAAGACCGCCCATTGTACACTTGTTTTTATGTTTTTTTGTCCTGTATATATATTTTTGTGGTGTACAATAAAGAATATAATAAATAAATAATAATAATAATAATAAATAATGCCTTATCGTTAGTGTCAAGAACAACATTCAATGATATATCAGGTCGAGTTACAGGGAGTGATCTTATTTCTATACATTTAAATTGCGAAGGCCACCACATGTCCAAGCCCTGCAGATGACCAATATCCACACCGCGAGATATTAGGTCAGCTGGGTTCTTATCAGTTGGGACGTGCCTCCACGTACAATGGCCTGCCTGATCTAAAATTTCAGCCACACGATTGCGCACGAATGGCTGAAGCCTTGAAGGCAATATCTGTAGCCATCCCAGCACGATGGTCGAGTCAGTCCAACAAAAGACGCGAGAGAACTTGAGTCGGAGTGAGCTCAACACTTTCTCATACAGACGAGCTCCCACAACCGCGCCACACAACTCCAACCTGGGAATTTTGGTCGGTTTAATCGGCGCTACTCGACTTTTGACCATAAGTAACCTAACAATACATTCACCTTCATCATTAATACTACGGACATAAACGCATGCACCATATGATAGGCGCGCTCAGACGCGTCAGTGAATATATGTAGTTCCAACTCCCGGTATGAGTGACATACGACAATTCGAGGAATGCGAACTTTATTTAAAATAGGCAAAGCTTTAATAATAGTCTGCCATTGCAAATTAATTTCAGTAGGCAATGGCTACTGAAATTATAAATAGCCGCTTACAATGGGCCTCATCAGAAAGCTTAAAGTCACCCAAAGGGCAATGGAGAGGGCTATGCTCGGTGTTAAGATTCTACCATCAAGAAATGTCACTTTTGTTATTAAATTAGCATCAAACCAATAGATGGCGGTGTACATTTTTGGCTCTCCGCTACATCGCGGTGTTAAGATTTTCAGGGATTTCATGACCCCCCTTGTACATATTATAAATAAATGTTTTTCTCGTTCTGAGCGCGGCGTTTTCTTGGTGCAAACCGTAAACTGCCGTGAAGGCTCCTCAGACTTTTTTTTAGGAATTTGTACATGGTCCCTCGAGCTGGATGGACGATAAGTTGGTTGATTGAAGTTGAACCACGCAGCGACATATCCAGTACTGGAACGGTATCGGAAGGAACGGATAGTTTGCAACCGATTTCAGTAAAGTATGAAGAAGTGAAACTGTGAGTACTCTTTGCAATATTATCTTTGAGAAAATTCAAGCAAATTAGAACCTTCAATACAAGAAGAAATAGACTTAGAAAATTTAGAAGTCCTAGAATAGTTTCGCAAAAAGTGAACAGACGGGGAATCCACGCCGGTTTCCCCTAGAAGTGCCAAACACTTAGAAAATTTTGAGGAAAAAGTTCATCGACTTGCAATTTTTTTGAGATTGGTGATTCAAGTTAATTGAAATTTAACTATATATTCTTTTAAAATGGATAAGTATTTTGCATTTCAAGAAGATGTGAAATCAAAAATACAAAAAGCCAGAGTCAATTTTAAGAAATCTCCAAAGGAAAGGTTAACACAATCCTATTTGGAAACTCGGCTTGAAACACTGGAAAATTATTGGACTTCATATCGCGAAACACATAGAGTCATCGTTTCGGAATTTAATCACAAGGAATTGGTTAAGTCTACTTATTACACAACTGATGCATATGACGCAACTGAAGAACTATACACGGAATATAAAACGGAAATAAAGGATTGTTTGCTTAGGTTTAAGATCGATTCTAATACTGGTGCATTGTCTAGTTCTAAGGTTGATGAGTCAAACGTCGGTCAATCCTTTAGTGTTAGATTACCCAAGATTTCCATTCCTACTTTTAGCGGCAAATACACCGAATGGACAAGCTTTCGTGATTTATTCATATCGTTAATACATAGCAACAAATCATTGGACGACGTTCAACGGCTTCACTATCTCAAAGGCTATTTAACAGGTGAGGCCGAGCAACTTTTACGGCATATTCCTATCACGGCCAATAATTACAAAGTCTGTTGGGATCAGTTAGAACATCGCTATAATAATAAATTACACCTTGCTATTTGTATTTTAAAACGTTTCATGAATCAAAAGAACATACAGTCAGAATCATCCAGTGCCATTATAGAATTACTTGATACCACAAATGAATGTTTAAACGCCCTCAAAAATTTAGATATTGATATTTCTTCTTGGGATATTATTGTAATTTACATTGTGAGTTTGAAATTTGATACTGAATCTAGAAAGTTATGGGAAGTTCAAATCTGTAAGTTCAATGACGAACTACCTAAAATAAGTAATTTGCAAGAATTTTTAGAGCAGCGATTCAGATCTCTTGAGTTTTTGGATAATAAGGTTAACAAGTCGAATAATAGTACTCGCGCAACTAAGATTATGCATGTCACTTCAAATTCAAAATGTGAGTTTTGTGATGAAGACCATAAGTTGATGAATTGCAAAAAGTTTGCAAGGGAAGACGTTGAAACACGTCGTAAGTTTATCCAAACCAACAAGTTGTGTTTTAACTGTTTCGGCTCAAATCATTCGGTATTTTCATGTCGTCAGTCAACCAATTGTCGTATTTGTAGGAAGAGGCATCACTCTCTCCTTCACCAGAAATCAATCCCTAAAGGTCACAACTCACGTGATCAAGAGGATGATGGTACGGATCAATCTCCACCATCAACACCACACACAGAGAATCCAATCAACGTTGTGTCTTGTTTCTCCAGTGTGAACAGCCAAGTGCTATTGGCCACTGCCTTAGTACAGGTAGAAGCGAGAACAGGCACTTTCGTTTTAAGATCTCTCTTAGACCAAGGATCTCAAGCATCGTTTATTACCGAATCCTCGGTACAAATGCTTGGTCTGAAGAAGATTACAGACAAGAGCTTTATTTCAGGACTTGGCTGTGACCAGAGTGCAACATTGCATTCTAAATGTTTTGTAAACATAAGGATTCAGTCACGCCACGATCCCAACTTTATAGTTGTTGTGAAGGCTCATGTTCTAAAGAACATCACATCACTTCTTCCTGAGAGGAAGATTGTTTTGACAGCGTTGTCACCTCAAATGTCGGATCTAAAGCTAGCTGATCCTTCATTTAATACTCCGAATAAAATTGATATTTTACTAGGAGCAGAAGTATATTGCCAGATTATAATGGATGGTGTCATCAAGGGTTCACCTGGGTTGCCTGTGGCTCAGAATACCAGACTCGGATGGATTCTCTCTGGCTGTATAAATTCACAAATCAAGCAAGGTTCTCTGCAAAGAAATAAAATCGTGAACATGCACACTCATTTGACTGATGATCTGTTAAAGAAGTTCTGGGAGTTAGAGGAACCTTCTTCTGACAAAAGGTTTCTATCAGAGGAAGAGCAGGCCTGTGAGGACTTCTTTGCAGAAACTGTTAAAAGAGATTCGGCAGGTCGCTATGTAGTAAAATTGCCTTTCAAGTCAAATGATCCCGAGTGTAAATTTGGCAACTCTTTCGATATTGCTCGGAAACGATTTTATTTGCTCGAGAAACGGTTTCTTAAGAATCCTGAATTTGCAATAAAATATTCTGAAGTTATTGAGGAGTATTTGACGTTGGGTCATATGGAGGTGGTTCCAGAATTAGAGAAAGAGAATCATAGTGCCACCTATCTGCCACACCACGCAGTCATCAAAAATGAAAGAACCACAACAAAGGTGAGGGTTGTATTCGACGCGTCATGTATTCTAAACAATGGTTCATCGTTAAATAGAGACATGATGATTGGTCCAAGGCTACAACCTGAACTGAGGCACATTATCATGCGTTGGCGCTGTTATCCTATATGTCTTGTTGCAGACATAGTAAAAATGTATAGACAAGTAAAGGTATCTGAAGAAGATATTGATTTTCAACGCCTGTTGTGGCGTAAGGATGTGAACTCGGAACTTCAACATCTAAGGTTACTGCGCGTAACATTTGGTACATCTTCAGCACCTTACTTAGCTGTACGAGCTCTGCAACAGCTTGCGTATGATGAAGGTGATAAATACCCTTTAGCAGCAGATAGGGTTTTAAAGGAGTTCTACGACGACGATCTCATGACAGGTTGCGAAAACGTTGAAGAAGGTATTAAAATCTTTCATCAATTGAAAGACCTTCTTAATTGTGGCGGATTTGAGCTTCAGAAGTGGTCTTGTAATAACAATGGGTTATTGCAAGAAATTGATACAGACAGTAAGGATAGAAAGGAAAACTTAGAATTGAAATTAGATTCTGTTATGAAAATTCTAGGATTAACCTGGAACAGATCTAATGATGAGTTTCAATATACTGTCCAACTTCCGTCGCTTGAAACACCTGTGACCAAACGTAAGGTCATTTCGGATGTGGCCAAATTATTTGATCCACTTGGTTGGATTGCGCCCGTCATAACAACAGCCAAGATTTTTATTCAGAGAATATGGCTGGCTGGTATAGGGTGGGATGACGAGATACCAATTGACATACTCAAAGATTGGCTTTCATATCGTAAGGATCTCGTTCATCTCACCAGTTTTCAACTTCCGAGATGGACGGGGGCAAGCAGAGATAATGTTCACATGGAACTACAAGGGTTTTGTGATGCTTCTAATGCAGCATACTGCAGCCGTTGTCTACGTTAGCACAGTAGATTGCAACGGTAAGGTTGATGTGAATCTGGTCGCTTCCAAATCAAGAATTGCCCCTGTAAAACAAGTATCAATACCTCGCTTGGAGCTTTGTGGAGCTGTTTTATTAGCTAAATTACTCCAAGAAGTTTCGGAAGTATTGGCTATCTCAAAAGAAAATATCCACGCTTGGACTGACTCTAGTGTTGTTCTTGCTTGGCTGAGTAGTCATCCTAGCAAGTGGAAAACGTTTGTCGCAAACAGAGTCTCGGAAATATTGACCATAATGGACAATAGTCAGTGGGCGCATGTCAAGTCCGATGAGAACCCAGCAGATTGCGTATCGCGGGGCATAAATCCGAGGGATATTTCTGAAATTACAATTTGGAAAAAGGGCCCTATGTGGCTACAAGAAAATACAGTCCACTACAGTAAAGAAAAGTTTAAACAAATTGACTTAGAAGAAAAGAAAAATAAGGTATTATGTCATTTCACAATTGAAGACATTGATAATATAATGTCAAGGTTTTCAAGTTTAAGTAGGATGATAAGAGTCATTTCATATTGTAGAAGGTTTCTTAAAACCTTAAATAGGGCGAGCACTAGCTCTACAACCACACGTTGGCTAACGTCTAAGGAAATGAAGGAGTCATTACTTACCTGTATCCGGTTTGATCAAAGGGAAAGATTCCTGAACGAAATAAAGAGTTTACGGGGATTAGGTAGAGTAAATAAAGAGAGTAAACTTACTTCGCTTAATCCATTCCACGATGGCGAAGGCATCCTAAGAGTTGGTGGGCGATTGCAGAAGGCTAACGTAGTGCATGAGATGAAGCATCCTATACTGATACCTCCTAATTCACATCTTGCAAATTTGATTGTTGCAGATGCCCATGAGCGTACTATTCATGGGGGTCCTCAGTCCATGCTAAGTTATATAAGAACTCGGTATTGGATCATGAACGCAAAGAGTCTTATAAGACCGCATTAACGTAAATGTGTCGTTTGTATACGTTATGCGGCTCAAACGAACCAACAATTGATGGGCCAGTTGCCATCAGCTCGTGTCACTGCTTGCCGCCCCTTTCATAAAAGCGGTGTTGATTACGCAGGACCTATCGCAGTCAGAACCACAAAGGGACGTGGCCATCACTCCACTAAAGGTTATATTTGTTTATTCATCTGCATGGCCACTCGTAGAATTCATCTGGAGGTCGTGAGTGATCTAACCTCAGAAGCATTTTTGGCTGCTTTTAAGCGTTTTGTTGCACGCAGAGGTCATTGTGCAGAATTGTGGAGTGATAATGGCACTAATTTTGTTGGAGCGAATAAAGAGCTCAAAAAATTAGTACCACGGGAAAGTTCGGTAGTAGCGAATGATATAGCTGACTGGCTTGCAACAAATGGCACCAACTGGCACTTCATTCCACCTCATTCACCAAACTTTGGTGGACTCTGGGAAGCTGGAGTGAAGTCCACAAAACATCACCTAAAAAGGGTTATCGGCAATAGCACACTCACTTTCGAGGAGATGACGACTCTTTTGTGCCAAATAGAGGCATGTCTTAACTCACGACCGATAACACAAATAAGTTCCAATACAGAAGATCCGTACCCACTTACCCCGGGACATATTCTTGTGGGTGAGCCATTAGTACTGGTACCGGATGCTAATTACGAAAATTCGACCTTGAGTACTCTCAAAAGATGGCATTTCACACAACGCCTTGTGCAGGACTTTTGGCGTAGATGGTCAAACGAATACCTTACACAACTCCAGCATCGTTATAAATGGACACAAATAACTCCGGAACCTAAGGTGGGAGATATAGTGCTGGTTAAAGAGGACGATCTACCACCGGCAAGATGGTTGTATGGCATTATAACTGACAAGCATATTGGAGAGGATAAACTTACGCGCGTTGTTTCATTAAAATGTAAGGGTTCTATTATAAAGAGACCAGTGTCTAAGCTCATTATTTTACCCGTCACCATCTAGACTTAAGTTTTGAAATTTGTTTTGATTTATGTATTCAAATGCTACCTATCACATAAAATGTTATGAATTGTTAGTTTAAGTTTTGATATTTTATTTTTTGTTGGTAATAGCTTAACTGTTGTCATGGTGGGCGGATAAATTATTTTTTAAGTCTTTATAATGTGTTAATTTATGGACACTCTGTCCATGGTGGGCGGAATGTTAAGATTCTACCATCAAGAAATGTCACTTTTGTTATTAAATTAGCATCAAACCAATAGATGGCGGTGTACATTTTTGGCTCTCCGCTACATCGCGGTGTTAAGATTTTCAGGGATTTCATGATCCCCCTTGTACATATTATAAATAAATGTTTTTCTCATTCTGAGCGCGGCGTTTTCTTGGTGCAAACCGTAAACTGCCGTGAAGGCTCCTCAGACTTTTTTTGGGAATTTGTACACTCGGAGTTTCCTTGCGTGATCGAATCAGAAATTTAGAGATCCGCAAGAGAACCAGGGTTACCGACATAGCCCGAAGAATTGCCAATCTTAAGTGGCAGTGGGCAGGGCACATTGCTCGCAGAACGGATGGCCGATGGGGCAGAGAGGTTCTGGAGTGGCAACCGCGAACCGGAAGACGTTGCGTTGGAAGGCCTCCCACCAGGTGGACCGATGACCTGGTGAAGGTTGCGGGGATCCGCTGGTTGCGGGACGCACGAGACTGGTCAATGTGGCGACACTTGGGGGATGCCTATGTCCAGCAGTGGACGTCTTTCGGCTGATAGGATGATGATGATGAGGCAATGGCTCATCCCAAGACAATTTATCTAACCACATTTTCTGTAGTAACATTTTTAAAGTGATTACAAAGGGAGATAAAAGCCCTAAAGGATCGAATATCCTAGCAATCACAGAAAGTAAATCACGTTTAGTGTTACTATTACACGAGATAGTGGAGCCTATTGAAAAGACGAGTTCATCTGAACTTGCATACCAACCTAGTCCGAGCAGCTTGTCAAGTTCATTAGAACCTATATTTAAATCAAGCGAAGACTTAGCAACTTCAGATAATAACTGCGGTTCACTCGACTTCCACTTACGCAATGACATGCAAGCCAAGTCAAGCACATTATTGAATTCGAATGAATTTGACTTCATCCAAGTCATCACCGCCACATAGTAAGTCATCAGCATAAAATTCATGTTTAATGATTTCAGCAATCTTCGGCTTTTTACAATCAAGCCCTAATTGATGAAGGCACCGAAAAGCTAAAAATGGCGCACTAGCCGTACCATAGGTAACGGTGTTTAATTTATAAAACTTAACAGGGTCAGACACCTCGCCACGCCACAGTATCTGTTGTAGATGTCTGTCAGACGGATGGACGACTATTTGCCGATACATTTTCTCGACGTACGCTGACAAAACATATTTGTGCTGTCTGAAACGTAGAAGGATTAACAACAGATCGTCCTGAATGGTAGGGCCGACCATCTGCAAATCGTTGAACGAAACGCCAGATGAAGATGGACAACTTGCGTTGAACACCACTCGAAGTTTCGTAGTGGTGCTACTTTCACGTAATACGCCGTGATGCGGAATAAAATAACCAGACGGGTCGAATTGTTTGCATTCTGTCATTGACCTAGTAACTCGTACTCAGACATGAAATCGTAATACATTTTACTTAAATCAGAATTAGGTTTTAATCTACGTTCTAACGACTTTAAACAATGAGAAGCTTTATTGACAGAATCTCCTAATATAGACGGATTTTGTTTGAGGGGAATACGAACACAGAAACGTCCGTCGGCCAATCGTGTCGTATTTTTTATAAAGTGCTCCTCACACAATTTTTCTTCTAGCGAAAAATGTGAAGACTTCTTATTTACCTCTTCAAGCTGCCAAAAGCGAGTTAAATCGTTACTAATTTTATCGAAACTAGCGTCGGAAGAACAATTATTATTGATTTTAGTGAAGTTGCACCTAATTTTACTAGACAGTAATGCAACGTAATTACGACTAATAGGTCCAAAGACAATCCAGCCTAACCTGGTTTCACATAAAATTGGCTTATCATTGCCTAACTTTATTCTTTGTGAACCTAGCAAGTCCCAGAAGACATCAGAACCGATTAAAATATCGACATCAGCGGGTTTGTAAAACATTGGATCTGCTAAACAAATATCATAGGGAAGGTTCAGTGTACATATATTTACCTCACGGCACGGAGCATCACTAGTTATTAATGGTAAAACGAAAAAAAAAACAGTTCAATGTTATAACTATTGTGTAATGACGTCACGTTAATTTCTTACCTACGTGAGAAGTCACGTTATTGATGCCAAATAATGATCTATCTACCTCCCTAGTCTCTAAAGGGGAATGACCATTTTGTAAGGGAACTTGGGCCCCTTTGAAAGAATAGTTGTATCTTGATGAATTTGGTAGTAAATATATTGTAGAAAAACACACTATATTCATACTTAGAAGACATTATTTATTTATTTTGTGGCGTTCACGAGAAATAACGATGTTTCTGTTCTTGAAATGAACCCTTATTACAATGCAATAAGGTGCATACAAATGTCCATGTGAAGAAACCTGATCTGTTGTTGTCTGTACATAAAGAGTAAAGGACACGGATGGAAAAAAACATAAAATCTAAATCCTATTTTTGGCTAATATTGAAATCGCAGACACGATACCTCATAAGGGGCCTGAAAAATAGATAAATTCTGACTGTATAATAGCGATTTACAAAGATGCAAACGAGTAAATATGTAGTAAATAAAATAAAGTGGCAAAATGCGAACCAGATGTAAATGATAACATGCACAGTCGGAGGCTTACGTTTTTAGTCAGTCACTTTACGGAAAACATATTTCAGTAGATAGCCCTCTTCCTGGTCATTGCACAACCTAGACGAGTTGATACCTCATTAAAATTGATGCAGCCGTTCGGATGCTACAAGGGTACATGGTATCCCAAATACAAACATACATTGCCACGCGTCATAAACTTATAGTCGTCTTTGCTGTCGCGCAATCGAGCAAGAAAGACGCAGAGACCATCAACTGAATACAAATCCATGTTTCGATACTTATACCCATTCAAATAGTATAAATGTGAGAGTAGATCTGTTTGTTACGTTTTCACAATTAAACCTCTGAATCAACTTTGATGAATTTGGCTATAAGATACAACGGACTTTGGAGAAGGACATGGCTACTCTTCAAAGTATACAACGACGTCGTAGGCACTAGCTAGTATTTATTATCATACATGTAATTCCCACATAAATGGTCCGCTTATCAGCGAGCGTCTCTGTAACTAACATGCCTGCGTCCTATTGATAAATATATTATTAGGAAACCAGCAGCCAGACTATCAAAGTGCAAAAATTAAAAACACTAAATAATAACGAATTTGATTAAAAATATGAAAAAACCCATGCGAAGCCCGCTTATCACAGGCAGTCTTCCCAACAGGAAATGGGTTTTGAGCAATAGTCATGTAGCTGCCTATTTATAGCGTTATGTTCACATAAAATTATCAGTTCACTTCTGTATTCAACGAGCTGTCATCGAGAGTGGACGTGTCATCTAGTTTTGATGAAACCACGTTGTTTGGACACCAAGATGTATTACATGCGTATATTCGTGTTGTTAGCGTTGCAGCAGGCGATAGTGCAGTGCTTCAATTGGGGTGAGCATTAAGTTGTGAACGATAATAATTTAGTTTTAATAAATTTTATTCTGATTTAAGTTTATTGGCGTAAATAAGGTTTATTAAGCTTACCAGAATTGTACCCATTTTACAACCACAAAGAAAAGTGCTGAACATTTTTTGGTGGAATTGTTATGTTACCTAGTTTAAAGAACTTTGCATTTTTAGGGTTCCGTACCCCAAGGGTAAAAACGGGACCCTATTACTGAGACTCCACGATCCGTCTGTCTGTCTGTCGCTCTGTCTGTCCGTCTGTCACCAGGCTGTATCTCATGAACCGTGATAGCAACAGTTGAAAATTTTACAGATGATGTATTTCTGTTGCCGCTATAACAACAAACACTAAATACAGAATAAAATAAATATTTAAGTCGGGCTCCCATACAACAAACGTGATTATTTTGCCGTTATTTGCGATAGTGGTACGGAACCCTTCGTGCGCGATACCGACTTGCACTTGGCCTGTTTTTATAATATTGATATTCATAATTTGTTAATTTATGTACGTTACACGTCCGTGTTTGGGTTACAGAGGATCATTTTATGTGTACCAAAGA
This sequence comes from Orthosia incerta, assembly GCA_948252205.1. Lineage (NCBI taxonomy): Eukaryota > Metazoa > Arthropoda > Insecta > Lepidoptera > Noctuidae > Orthosia > Orthosia incerta. The sequence goes on along the minus strand of OX411769.1, from coordinate 15,430,697 downwards.
ACTGTACCGGCTCAGTAGATTCAAAGAAAATTGGCTGAGACAAATGAACAGACAGATTCAGGAGTGATTGTATAAAGGGTTCCGTTTTTTCATTCGGACGTATGGAACTCTAAAAATTAGCCCTTCTGTCATGTTTTATTTACGAATTTAAGAAATTGGATGTAAAAATGTGAATTTTCTAATTTAGGGGTGGTTTTATTCGGAACCTGTTGCGCGCTAGTCCGATACCCACATGCCGTTGCCGTTCTTTTTGATTCAATGATCCAAAAAAAAATGAGGTCCGACTAAATCGCTTTCTAGCGGCAATGAAGGTACCTTTCGGATTCCGTTACCTAACTTTATCAATAAAATTAATTGTTAAAGGAACGCCATACAAAAAAAAACAAAAAGCATGACTGAAAAGTTCCAGTCTGATACCAGATCACTTCTCAAGCAGTCTGAATTCTAATGCAGTTAGTAGCAGTTATCTCAATATCATATTTGATTTCATTTTATAATCTTTGTGAAGTGCGTCGAAAACACAATATTTGCTCGAATCAGGACTCAGTGCAGTAATTTTATACATAGCACTTGATATTAAGTATGTAGGTAACTAGCTTCTGTCCGTGGCTTTACCCGCGTATAAAGTGATTCATCATCCCAAGGGAAGTTGAAGTGTGTTCCCACACACTTCCCGGATAAAAACTATCCTACGCCTTCCTTGCCCAGGGTCTCAAACTATATCCATGTTTAATCTATATCTATACTTCTGCATCTATTTCATCATATATCTTGTGGGTGGAACTTTTTCATTGCTCGGCAGTGTATTATATTATAATTATAATAATATTACAAAGATGAAAGATTTGCATTTTTGTATGTAATGAATAAACTTAAAAACTACTGGACCGATTTCAAAAATTCTTTCACCGTTTGGAAGCTACACTATCCCCGGATGACATAGGCTACTCCTAATCCCCGTATTCCCACGGGAACGGGCACCACGCGGGTGAAACCGTGAGGCATCCGCTAGTATTAGTAATGTTTGATAAATACAAGGATTTTTGCTAGTTGCCAGCCGCCTAGCAGCTAAAAAAACTCCGTGGCTACTGTGTTACCAGACTGATACTCCAGCAAGAAATGCACTATGATATATTCGAGGATAGAACAACCGGCTCCGAAAAAATATAATAATATCTATACTTATATTATAAATGTTTGTTACCTGAACCAATTTAGATTAAAAAATCGGTTTTTATGTTTACTCTGCTTTTCACGCCCCTCTATGAAAAAAATAAATAAGAGAAACAACCTAATTACAAAATTATTTAATATACCATTGACTCAACATGATTATCAACCAGAGTCTGAAGTTATTACGAATACCAAAGTGTTAAATCAGTGAACGATATTTTCTGTTCCCAATAAACTATACAGTAAACTTCCAAAATTGCGAAAACGTATCTAGTTTTCGCAATTTTGGAAGTTTATTGTGAACTTCAGACTGGTTGATAATCATGTTGAGTCAATGGTGAAATTAAACGCTGTTTTAAAGTGGATGGGCGTGGCGACAAAGGTTGAAGCGGTAGATGAATTGAGGAAGGTCGTAATAACTACGTGCTTGCAAATTTTCTTTCGAGTCCTCGATATATCCTTCCGCGACACCACTGGATTTCCATCCGCTCTCAATTTGTTTGATAATAGTTATTTATGCTACAAGTGCGGAAAGTAGGTGATTTCCGATGAGTGGATAAATCGACACGAGTCGGAAATCATCTTACGCACGTGTATTATACAATATTTTACTATGCATTGTGCGAGGAAATAAAAAAAAATATCTGGACCAAGCAAGAAATTAATAAAATGGCGCTTATTCAAGGGCACTCAGCATATCCACATATTAACTAATAGTTCATAGTTCCTCGGGCATATCTACTGCGCCTGTGCAAATAGCTGTCACGTTGTAACGCAAAAAGGCACGAGTAAAATATTCATTCTGCCAAACATATTTAATGAATATTTAAAATTAATTTATTGATCAAAATCTAAATCAAGAGTAATTGAAAACGCCTTAAATGAAGTATTAGTTTTGTTTTACCTTATCTGTACTTAACTAATTTTTAAAACTTTTCTCAAATAATAAAAACTCTATGCGGCGGGCTGACGTTGGAGTTAAAAATTATAAAAGTACAGGAAAGTAAAAAGCACTAGTTAAAAAAGTGACACTTTCCGCACAGTTTGGCTGCTTGGAAAACGCTCTTTTCGAGGACATGCACTTTCTGGTGTTAATATTTCACTTTGAATGCTAGAACTCATTATTTGTTCAATTTGTGTGAACCAAACTAAAATTGTCTGCAATATTTTGATAAAAAACGAATACCTAAGATGTTCCCGCGTATTTTTATTATTTGGTTAACCAATGCCGCATCGGCTGGCGCGCTTTTTTATTACCGGACAGGACTTTATCGAAGCGAATTGCGTTCAAACTTTACAATTAAACTAGCTTCTGCAAGCGGCTTCACCCGCGTTATAGTCGACAATCATCCCGAGAGAACCTATTCCCGGGATTATCCTATGTGCTATTCCTGACAATAATCTGTTTCTGTGCCAAATTTCATCCATATCCGTCCAGATGTTTGAGCGTGAAGAAGTAACACATACAAACACACACACAAACTTTTACCTTTATAATATTTATTCAAAAGTCAAAGTCAAAGCACTTTATTTCAAGTAGGCCAGTTACAGGCACTTTTGAATTGTCAAAAGACAAAATAAAATATTACAAAATTATGGTGCTACAGTCCCAGTCACAAGACATAATAACTGTAAAAGTACCGTAGATGCCCATTCCAAGGCGTAGATCTCTATGGAGAAGAACGGGCAAGAAACTCCATGGACACTCTTTTTCAATTAGGTAATTATTACAAATCATTTGTTACATCATTCATGTTGAGATTACACATTATGTGAGAACGATGTAGCAAGTTAAAAGTGTCCATAGTAAATATAAAAAGACAATTCAGAAATAAAATTTTAATCAATTAAAATAAACCATGGCAGCTAAGAGATGACCAGTCCCAACCGACAGCGCCCGTTCACGAACATGACACATGTATCAGCACCATTCAGCTCAACCATTTTGAAGGGAGCTAAATGATCCGACACACGCGCCACCATCGGCGAGACATTTGAGTGAGCATGACATACTCTCAACCACCGGAGTCATTCAAGTCAATAGAAGACGTAGGTATCTAGACAATGATAGCTCTGAAGTACATGGTACTCACACAATGCTGTCTATGCTGCTATATAATACTAGAAAGATTGACTCTATATAATGCAAAGATAGTAGCAATCTTCATCAGCTCCGACAATAACAGTAAACGATACCTACGACAGTCTTACCAAAAAATAAAATTAAAAAAATACACATAAAAACGAAATTAAAAATTAATAATATTTAACCTGACAGCTAGCTAATTTTGGTAAAAGAACACGAACATTGTCTTGAGTTCAACACAGCGACCAACTATGCTTATCATCTAAATAATCATTAATAGAATAGTATGCCTTAGAACAGAGATTAGCTTTTACTTTTGCTTTAAATGCGTTATATGGCAAATCTAGAAAAGAAGACGGTAACTTGTTGTTAAAAGTTATACCAACCCCAACCAATGAACTATGCACCTTATGAAGTCGATGAAAGGGAGCTCGTAATTTGTCCTTATTTCTGGTGTTAAAGTTGTGAATATCACTATTGTTACTGTACAAATGAATGTTCTGCCTAATATATAAAATGTTGGCGAATATGTACTGTGAAGCCGCTGTGAGAATACCAATCTCTTTAAAAAAATCTCTTAGAGAAACACGCGCACCTAATTGGTAAATGGCACGAACAGCTCGTTTTTGAAGCACAAATATATTTTGAATATCAGCGGCTCTGCCCCACAGTAGAATACCGTAGGACATGATACTGTGAAAATAACTAAAGTAGACCAACCTCAACCCCATTGAATTTTTGAGTCTACTGTTATACCCAGAAACACAGCTGAATCAACAGTTTCGAGCTTCTCATTGCCGAGCACAATGTTGGGACCCAGATTTCTAACATTGGGCAAAGCGAACTTTATGCATTTAGTCTTCTTGGCATTAAGAACAAGATTATTTGTTGTGAACCAATCTGTGACCATTGATAGTGCGTTATTCACGTCATCAAAAACTTGTCTATTCCTACCCACTTTAAAGATCAGAGAAGTATCATCTGCAAACAGTACAACGTCGCAAATATCCTTTAAATAGAATGGCAGATCGTTAATATAAACCAGGAATAAAAACGGACCCAGTATTGAGCCTTGAGGTACACCCAGCTCAACAGGTAACCTGGAAGATTTAGCGCCATTAACGTCTACGCATTGGTATCTATTAAGTAAATATGACTCAATTACATTTAGGGCTTCGTTTTGAACACCGTAATGACGTAGTTTACGCAAAAGCGTATCATGGTGAACGCAATCGAAGGCTTTAGAAAGATCGCAGAAAACACCAATTGCATTTCGCGACTTCTCCCATGCGTCAACTATGTGTTTCAACAAAGCAACACCCGCATCTGTAGTCGAGCGACCCTTCGTAAACCCATATTGGTCATTATGAAGGAGGCTATGTAAGTTAAAATGTCTGAGTAACTGCTTAAGAATTAACTTTTCAAATATTTTGCTGAATGCAGGCAAAATAGAGATTGGTCTGAAATTACCAATATCATTTTTGCTACCGGATTTAAATAGAGGGATGACTTTACTGCTCTTCATGAGATCAGGAAAAGTACCCAAATCAATGCATTTGTTAAACGTAACAGCAAGATAGGGGGCCACAATGTCTATTATATTGCCCAAAAGTTTGGTAGATATGCCCCAGTAATCACCCGTGTTTTTAGATTTAAGAGAATTAAAAACATTAACTACATCACGAGGCGCTACATGCTCGAATCTCAATACATAACTACATTTAGGGACGCTACTGTGCAATAGGTTTTCAGCCTTAGACGGCGACGAACTTAAGGAGCAAGTCGTCGTTGCAGGTATGCTCGTAAAAAACTCATTAAACGCCTCAGCTACGTCAGCTGGTTTATTAACTAATTTGTTATCAACCATGATCTCGAGTTGATTTTCTTTTTTAACCGATTTACCCGTTTAGTTGTTTATGATTTTCCAAGTGGCTTTTACTTTGTTATTAGAATTTTTAATAGTCTCACTTAGAAATTTTGATTTTGCAACACGACAAATCTTTTTAAATAATTTTGAATAATTTTTAACATATTCTAAAATATTGTTATCAAACTTGTACTGTCTCAGACCATACAACACATACAATCTCGCTCGGCTTTTATAAATGCCTGGTGTAGCCCATTGGTTGAAACCAGCGGAAGTCCCAGTAATGTTGATAGTTTTAGTTTTAAAAACGGATTTGTACTCATTTTGCACAACATCAAAAAGGGCCTCGTACATTTCATTTGGGTTCTCGTACTCTATTATTGACGGTATAACTTTAAGAGCTATATTATTTTTAAACTTACTGCAACGACTAACAGTATAAGGCCTGCATTCTACTTTGCGCGGCTTTTTACTTAATGGCATAGGGAAGCTAGCCATTAATCCACAGTGATCTGATGATAAATCACTTAACACCAATTTATTGTCGGCATCAAAATCACAAAATATATTATCAAGGCAAGTCGACGAAGACGCCGTGATCCTAGTTGGTTCGAAAAACAAATTAACTAAATTAAAAGATTTAAATAAGTTCAGAAGCCTAGTACTTAGTGGAGTAACATCTAAAATATTAACATTAAAATCTCCACATAAAATTATATTTTTACTACTGCATTTAATCTTATTAAGTGCATCCTCCATTGCAGATTCGAAATTAGTAAAGTCCCCTGAAGGGGGTCTGTAGACACAAATTATTATGTACCGCTCAAGTTCAACACAAGACAACTCGATAGTGCGCTCAATGAAAAGATTAACTAGGTCTAACCGTTGTTTACATTTTAACTTGTTTGAAACAAGAATTAAAGATCCACCGCGAATAGCAATTTTTCTCACAAATGCACTGTGTACAGAAAATAAATCATCATTGATAAACACTACTTCATGCTCTTTCAACCAATGTTCAGTTAAACATAACACATGAACATCATAATTCTCCATAAACAAGCTTAACTCTAATTCCTTGCCGGACAAACCCTGCATATTTTGATGTACAACATTCAACATATGCGACTCACCCGTTGTCGAACCTAACAGTTTAAACTACTAGGTGTGTGTATAGCAATGTTAGTATCACTACCAACAGAATCAAAAGTGATATTAGTATCTATACTAATAGTATCAATAGAGATGTTAGTGTCACCACTAACAGTAAACGTAGGTACAGTATAAGTACCGGTGTAAACGTGTAAAGTATATGCTAAAAGATTAGCAATCCGTCTCCTACAACTAGCTGGCAAAAACATGGAACAATCAGTGAGTCTGTAATCTGTAATAAAACTATTACAATCAAAATATATAATCGCGTCCCTGTGACGACAAGTCCTGTTATACATCAGCAGATTCAGATTATAAATATGCCTATTTTGCTCATCCGACAAACAATCAGAGTAAGGCAAAGCAGAAAAAATAAATTTACAATTATAAGACTCATGGAGCTTTAGCATTAAATTAAAACATGCAACTAAATCCTTTTTTCTTACAGCTAAGCTATCCCCAAATAACAATATTACAGTTGAATTGGGATTTATTTTAGTCAATTTAAGACTATTAATTAACTGGCTAAAACTGGCACCGGGTAAACAATGATTTACAATATACTGTTGAGAACACTGACTAAAAATACTACCAAAACCTTGACCAAATTTATCTGAAAAAACATAAGCTGAAAATATTATTATTATTAACTACTGGTTGAGCCATTAAGGGTGTGGGTGTGACATGCTGAGGATCTGGTGTCTGAGAGCAGGCACAGCTACAAGAGAAGTTATTGGTCAGGGACTCATACCTCTCTGCATTGCACCTGACCAAGTCTTCCAGCTCGTTGGCCTCCAGCATGCGCTTACTCAGATCTTGTTGAGAAGCCTCATATTTACTAAAGATATCTTTTAGAGCACATTCCCTCACAAACAACTCATCCTGAAGGTTCTGACAGTCAGCATCATACCTGATCCTACATAATACAAAATCAGTATTACATTTTTTTATTCTTGCATTATATTTACATTTTTTGTCTAAGTTTTAAATACAATTTGTTCAGTTTTTGTCCCTTCAGTGACTTTTTAATTTTTCTAATTAACTTGTTAATCTTAATATATTTTTTATTTTTTTTATGACTAGTAAATAAACTGCATTTATTAAGAGTGTCATTAGTTAAGTCTATGGTCACTATTGGTTCAACACATGTGGGTCTGGACCGGCTATCAACCAACTCATGATAAAGATTGCAGGTGTTCGCAGACTTTTCACTGGCCTTAAGCTTTTCCAGGCGTGTTACGGTGTTGTGTGCCTTACTTAATTCCAGCTCCAGTTCTGAAATACGTTTTAAGGCCTGATCGTAGGTGTCACTGCACTGTTCAAAGTTACCAACAAGTTGACGGAGGTGTTGATACTGGTCCAGTATGTCCACATGCTGCATATGCAGTTCAGCCAACTGGTTTTTGAGCTCAGTGTTCTTCTTAATAACTAATAAATAAAAATATTAGCGTGAAGTGTGATTGTGTTCCGAATTCAAAAGTCATTTCGTCACTGTTATTAAGTGCGCCGGTATGACCCATATGTTCGCACTTATCGAGGGTGAAAAATCACTTATCAGTGTGATATAAATCGAATGGCGTCGAGCCACCAGAGAGGTTGGATTAAGTAGAAAAAAAATACGTTTATCAGCGACATAATAGGATTTTCTATTGTGTCTCTCTCTAATCACCAGTGATTGGATAATCGGGCTCTCATTTATTTACCTAAACTTTACGTTTGCTCCCAAGAAATTATACTAAAGTCATGCCTTCCTGAAAAAAGGACAATGATGGGAAGGACAACATGATTGTTGATCAATCTGAAATTAGTCCCGATTAGTGAGTCAATAGTTATTTATGCTACAAGTGCGGAAGGTAGGTGATTTCCGATGAGTGGTATTTTATTCACGAGCGAGCGAAGCGAGTGAGTGGATAAATCGACACGAGTCGGAAATCATCTTACGCACGTGTATCATACAACATTTTACTATGCATTGTGCGAGGAAATAAAAAAATATATCTGAACCAAGCAAGAAATTAATAAAATGGCGGGCTTATTCAAGGGCGCTCAGCATATCCACAGATTAACTATTACTGCGCATGTACAAATAGCTGTCACGTCGTAACGCAAAAAGGCACGAGCAAAATATTCATTCTGCCAAACATATTTAATGAATATTTAAAATTAGTTTATTGATCAAAATCGAAATCTAGAGTAATTAAAAACGCCTTAAATGAAGTATTAGTTTTGTTCTACCTTATACATGAATGATAATCTGTACTTAACTATTTTTTTTTAACTTTTCTCAAATAATAAAAACTCTATGCGGCAGGCTGACCTTGGAGTTAAAAATTAAAAAAGTACAGAAAAGTAAAAAGCACTAGTAAAAAAAAGTGACACTTTCCGCACAGCTTGACTGCTTAGAAAACGCTCTTTTCGAGGACATGCATTGTAAAATAATTTATCTAACTGTTATTTTGAATATCTTGCTACCTTTCTTTATAACAAATTAAACAAGATCCTCAGTATTAATGATTTATCTTACTGTTACTTTTAATATCTTACTACCTTTCTTTATAACAAACTAGCGACCCAATCCGGCTTCGCACGGATGCCTTTATAGACAACGTTCACAGTTTTTTGCCATTAGACAATACAAACATGTTTTCTTTAGAGGTTACTCTTGAAAGAGCGACATATAATTGGCCATATGAAAAACACTCAACGCTCAAATCTAAGCCTGCAACGTTGAATGTTTGACCCTGCGATTTATTAACGGTAATTGCAAAGTTTAGGTGGATTCATGTTAGTTAATAAAGTAACAGGACAACCTACTTTCAACATGGAGTAAGGGGAAATGCTTTAAAGCTTTTGAAATCGTACTTGTCCGGCAGAAAACAATTTACGAAAATAGATGAGATCTGTATTCCTTCAAAAACCGAACTTAATTATATTTCTAGTCAGAGGCCTAATAATTACGGTGTACCCCAAGGCAGTATTGTAGGTTATTTATTATTTACATTAATGACATGTAGCATTTTATTATTTACATTAATGAATTTTATAGACCAGTAGCTCTAATTTCAGTATTTTCAAAAATATTTGAAAAGATCATATATGAATCTATATACACATTTTTAACAAAAAATAATATATTATGCGAAGAGCAAACAGGTTTTAGGAAGAATAAAAATATTAATATGGCTATATTTGAAGTTTTAAAGGTGATAATGAATAATGTTGATAATAAAAACCCTGTATGTACAATATTTACAGACATGACAAAATCATTTGACTATGTAAAATATGACACGCTCTTAAAAAAGCTTAACGATTATGGCCTAAGAGGCAACATATTAAACTTAATAAAGTCATACCTCACGGATCGTAAACATTGGACTTTTGTTGTAGTCAGTCGTGATCCCCAATGCGTATGTTTGGCATTAAAATCACCGCCTAGGATGAATTTTTGACCCAAAACTTCAAAGAATTGCAAATATCGCTCTTTTCTTATCATATGCCTTGGGGGACAGTAAACAGCTGCTATGGCAACGTGACAAAATTTGGTTTTGACTGATACTGCCACAGCTTGGATGTCTGGTTCTTCAAATTTACTGTGCTCGTAATGGTTAAGGTTTTCTTGAATTATAACCGCGCTACCTCCTCTGGCAGAGTTGTCAGGGTGAAGCGAATTATATATCTTGTATCCTTTAAATTTAACAAAAGATTGTTAAGTGAAGTGTGTTTCAGAGATTAAACATACGTCTATGTTTTATGTGTCTAGGACTGCCTGCAACTCATTCTGATGTTTGAGGAGCCCATTGGAGTTCCACGCCATTATTTTTAGTGTATTAGTCATTTATGATTATTAAGAGCAGCTGTTTTGGTGCTGGATTCTAACTTCTCTAGTCGTTTGTCAAATGTAGTAATACATTTTAAAATCTGATTTATCTTATCTTCTAGATTTGAGGGTTGTGTGCCTTGTTTTGCAGCCTGAGCATAGGAAATACTTTTGGTGGCAGGTTTAACAGTTGACTGGACACCTTCTTTCCGTGTGTGTTGGTCAGGATTCCATATTGTAGAAAACTGTGGGGCTGTTGGCACAACAAGTTTCTTATTTATGTTTTTGTTTTTCATCATTTGCATCTCTTTGGCTACTTCACACCCTCTGTAGTTGGCTGGGTGGGGTAAGCCACAGTGGACACATTTCTGTTTCTCTTGCGGAGATTTAATACATTCAGCTGTAAGATGCTTGCCAGTGCATTTTACACACCTTGGCTGTTTTTTTACAGTATTTATGAGTATGCCCATATGCCTGGCATCTCTTACACTGTGGAATGAGTTTCGGATTTTTGAGAGGGTGAATTTCAATTTTACACCCTAAAATGTACTCTGTTGCATATATTTTATTGACATCTTCGTCATTATAAAATGAAAGGACGAACTTAATGAAATTTTTGATGATGAAAAATTAATGATTCCGTACGTTTCACGCATTGAATTCACAATTTTTTTTAAATAGTTGTTTAATATATTTAATTACCAGTTTTAAGTTATTTATTTTCACATCAACGTTTTTCAAAAATCGAATATGCTGTATAAGCTATTTTCTTTGTAAAAAAATATGTCCAGTTGCAAAAACGCGCCATGTTGAAAATTTTATATTTTGTGAATAAACAAATCTAATTCTTTGATTTGTTTTTACTGTTTCTCACAACTGTATTGAAAAACGTCGTGTGATACACGGGTGTGTAGGTTATTGCAAACGAGCTGTCATTAACAAGCCCGAGCCGAAGGCGAGGGCTTTTAATGACACGAGTTTAACTTACTTTCCACCCTTGTATCACAATGTACTATTTCAACACACTTGCTCATAAAGTAGCTCTAATTTCACCGCAATTAGGCACATAATGATACCTGTTATCAAACTGTGACTTTTTCATTGCTATTATTCACAAGTGAGTTATAGAGTTTTTTATTTTCATTTATTGGTTAAGTTGCTTTGTTCTTAAAAAAGTTTCGATACAAAAAAGATCGTGCTCAATCGTACAAATAAATTAATGTATCTATTGCTTGCTCATTTCATGTAACTTCGTATTTAAATAGATAATTTCAATTTGTACGTGCTTAATAAATAAAACTTTCACTCAAATATAAATTTTATTTGTTCTGTAATAAAGAAAAATTTAAATTCCCTATTTTGTACGTGGCTAAAACACTATCCACGAAAAGCTAAAATAAAAGAAAGCTCATTTTTTTAGTCTGTGGCCGATCGCTATTGTTAAATGCGCGCGTATAGGCAAACTGATTAATATTGTCCGCCATTGCGAAAAAAAATTCACAAATCGTTTTTACTGTTGAAAATGATTTTTTTTGTATTATTTTCTTCACAAGTGTGTTGAAAAACGTCGTATGATACACGTGTGTATTGATGATAACCGCCCTCGGCTCTCTCAAAACCCTCATCTACGGCTCGGGTCTCAATGGCGCCTCAGCGGTAATCACCAACATTGCACACTTGTACCATAATGTACTATAATACCATTCCCCCTCTGAAAAGCTTATTTTATTCACTGAAAACAGTGAATAATAAAAAGCACTTTTACTCACTGTTTTGGTGTTTGAATTCAGAACGCTAATATATATTCGACGTACATCTCAAAGCTAAACAACCTCCTTGCGCATTAAATACTCGTAAAAAATATTCGACTTTCAAACTCCTTCATGGATTTAATTTTCAGTTTGTTAATATTTAGGATATTAATAATGATTTTGATTTTAGTCAGGGATGTTTATGGATTGTAATTGAAATATTAATTGCATTGGTGTTTAATTAATTATATTTATGTAACGTAATGGAGGTGGTCACTGGCCCCTGAAACACAGATGCTGTTACCTAGCTCAGCTTCAATTTACAAAAAATGTGAAACCATGAGTTTTCAAATTTTTTGTAAATTTTGAATGTAATAAAACATTTATTTATTATTATTCCTTGTGCTTTTCGCTTAAATCTTTCTTTTTCTCGTAGACATGGTATAAAATATTGTATGCAAATCTTGAATGAAACGGATTTATATCGAGGGCCATGAATCACTCGCGTCGCTCAGGATTCTAACTCTTGAATCACTCGCTATGCTCGTGATTCATCTATGGCCCTCGCTTTAAAACCGTCCTTTATTCACTAGTTGCATAATATACTATTATACCATTCCCCCTCTAAAAAGCTTATTTTATTCACCGAAAATAGTGAATAAAAAGCACTTTTACTCACTGCTTTGGTGTTTGAATTAAGAACACACCAATATATATTCGACGTACATCTCAATGCTATACAACCTCCTTGCGCATAAAATACTCGATACAAACTCCTTGTGCAAAGAATATTCGACTTTCAAATTTCTTCATCGATTTAATTTTGAGTTTGTTAATATTTAGGATTTCAATAATGATTTTCATGATTTTGATTTTAGTCTGAGATGTTTAGTGAATACTTATTTGGATTGTAATTCTGATATTAATTGCATTGGTGTTTAATTAATTATAATTATATAACGTAACGGAGGTGGTCACTGGCCGCTGAAACACAGATGCTGTTACCTAGCTCAGCTTCGATTTACAAAAAATGTGAAACCCTGAGTTTAATTTTTTTTTGTAAATTTTGAAGGTACTAAAACATTTATTTATTATTATTCCTTGTGCTTTTCGCTTAAATCTTTCTTTTTCTCGTAGTCATGGTATAAAATATAGTATGCAACTCTTGAATAAAACGGATTTATATCGAGGGCCATGAATCACTCGCGTCACTCAGGTTTCTAACACTTGAATCACTCGCTATGCTCGTGATTCAATCATCATGAATCACTCCCTACGGTCGTGATTCAGTTGTTAGAATCCTTCACTTTCTCGTGGTTCATCTATGGCCCTCGCTTTAAAACCGTCTTTTATTCACTAGTTGCATAATATACTATTTAATTTTTATAGCATACTTTTACTTTTTAATTTATTGGCGTTTATGCTCCTTGACTTATAGTTGAAAAGTAGTGTCACGTTTATGGAGGCGCGCGGTGCGCTGTCATGCGCAATGAGAATCTAAATTGCCCTCCATACCACATATTTCTTCCGTTTCCACTTTTGTTTTATTTCAAATTTAAGAGTGAAGATAAAGTAGTGTATGAAACGGCATATGATTAGGTATTAAAACACTCGCGTGTAATTATTATCACAAACCCACGCTTGTGTTTTAATAACCCCTATTATATGACCATTGCATACACTACTATTTCTTACTATTCGTTCGACTAAAAACAAAAGATGATCAACAATTATCAACAACAAAATATACCTATTCTATTCAATGATTATGCAAAAAAGGTATTTAGTAGGTTCAAGTCAAATGTATGATTGTCGATAAAGTAGTGTATGAAACTGCACATTACTAGGTATTAAAGCATTGGTGTGATATTATTACAACCCTTGCCTACGGCTCGGTTTTTAAACTCACGCTCATGTTTTAATACCTCTTATTATGCAACAGTTTCATAAACTACTATTTTGCTGCAGCATAAACTAATAATATAGCCATTTGTTCATAATCATACTTATAGTTTTAAGATGTGAGTTCCAACAAGAACTGAGTAAATTTTGTAGAGAATTTATAAAGTCATGTCTGGAAGACGTCGTCGTTCGAACATAGGTCGTAGTAGATACAGTGAATGTCAGAAGAGCATGTTCAGCAAGAGATGAAGAGTCGTCAACGGAACGTGAGGCTCGCCTCAGCCAGCTTCAGGATACGAGTAGATATAGAGCTGAGAGAGAAAGAGAATCCTCAGTAGAGCGTTAGGCTCGCCGCAGCCAGGATCGGGATAGACATAGAGTTCAGAGAGCTAGAGAATCGACTGTAGAGCTTAAGGCTCACCTCAGCCAGGATAGGGATTGATAGACAACATCCAAAATTTGGTCAACAATATCTATCCCGACATAGATAACATAAGTTGTAAGACTTGGTTTAAAAAAAGAGCGATTCTTTCACTAACGACGAACAAGAAGATAAGGTAATAAATTGATTCTTTCAAAGATTGATGCGCTGACGCAAATATACTATTCGGGCGATACTGTACTCGATTTGGAAGAAGCTGTACATTTTCCTACAAAATTTCTTAATTCTTTGAGCCCGTCTGGACTCCCTCCTCATAAAATGGTGTTGAAAGTAGGTTGTCCTGTTATTTTATTAAGTAACCTGAATCCACCTGAACTTTGCAATGACCGTTAATAAATCGCAGGGTCAAACTTTCAACGTTGAAGGCTTAGATTTGAACGTTGAGTGTTTATCACATGGCCAATTATATGTCGCTCTTTCAAGAGTAACCTCTAAAGAAAACATGTTTGTATTGTCTAATAACAAAAAAGCTGTGAAAGTTGTTTATTAAGACATTATGTAGTATATTTAGTATCAGCATTACACCCGTGCGAAACCGGGGTGGGTCGTTAGTTGAGAATAAAACGCGATTAGGTAATATCAAGGTAAGTATAGACTAGAGCATTTACTTATAACAGAAAACCCAGCATCCGTTTTTTAGCTCGAAGTGCGGTTGTTTAGCCAATTTGAGCGATTTGGTTATGGAGCCAGGAGTGGGAAGACATGTAGGCGTTTTTAACACGCTTACGTAAAATAATTAATAAAATGTCATAAACGCAATATTTTGTGACAAATCTTTATGAGAAATGGCTCACGGATTTGCTTTTCATGTGCTGTGTTCGATTTATGTGGAGGCTGGCTGCCGAACAGCCTGATTTTATAACAATTTTAATTTTCTTCAGAGGGTTTTAGGTAAATTATTGTAGTTCCTTTACTATTTCCACATGCCTTGGACTCACAAGATATGTATGGCCAATGTTGGCTGAAAAAGATATCCACTTTAGATGCTTGAGTAATACAAGAACTTTTTAATGGGCAATCTCAACGGCATGACAGTGCGTCTTGAGTTGTTTAAATAATTTTTTCATTACAGACATCGTCGTAACAGCAGGAAATCGACTAGAATTTTATACGAATGACGGATACAAAAAATCCACTGCACAACTGTATTCACGGAATCTGACAGCGATAACCTATGATGAAGTTCACAACATGTTGCTGTACGTCGACAAACAGAACAACAACGACGCCATATGTGCTTACAACATAACTTCTTCCATGGAATATAAATGCTACATAGAGAAGAGCGGTAGAAACATCCAGGGTCTGGCCTTCGACCCTATCACAGAAGCACTGTTCTTCACTGATGCTAAGGAAAGGAGCATTAATTGGTTTTCATTGAAACCCGGATACAAGAACAATGTTAACGGCAAACTTCTAATCAAGATTGATGACGGGATCCCCACTGATATCGCCGTAGACAGCTGTAGAGGGTACATTACCAATCATAGTCTGATAATAATTTAAAATTTGACAACACGCCTCTGCTTCGTGATATTGATAAGGTTTTCAATTTGCAGATACATATATTGGATTAACCTGAACCGTACGTATTTGGAGAGAGCCCGGCTGAATGGCTTAGAAAGAAACGAGGTTACAAATGCATTATCGACATGGAACTTCCACAGTTTGACTATTGACCATCAGGCACACAAACTGTACTTCAAAGTATATAACCCTAGTACAACACTCTATATTTATAGTTACGATTTAGACAGCGAAAACCGTAATCCAGATTTTACATTAACAAAACCCCATGGTGAAATTGCGATTGTTCAACCAAATTCATTAATAGTTTCAAAACAAATTTTCTTGTCTGTGTGCACGTTCTGCTCTGAGAGAAAGATCAGCAGATTGTCTAAACCATTAAAAAATATTGAAACCTACATCTTTAAGGTTAATACTACAAGCTTTGTCGGAATAGCCACCAACGACAAAATAAAAGACCAATTTAAGGGAATTTCGAAATGCAGTCAGGTACTTCATGACTATGAGACCACGTTTTGTGTGCATGGTTTGAAGTGGACATTAAATGGACAATCCCTTTGCAAATGCACACCTGGGTACACCGGTGAGCGCTGCGAGGTGTCAGTCTGTGAGAGCACTAATTGTTTCCAAGGCAACTGTAGTATTACTGAAGAGGGGCGCCCTATATGCAGGTAAAACATATTCTGTATTACATTTCTTTACATCTTCTTTCTTCTTCTTTCTTCTTTTCTACTTCTTTATTTTCTATTCTTTTCTTTTTTTATCACATTTCTTTTGTCAATTTTGTTTTATTTAAATTGGCAGATATCCTGCTTCACATATATTTTGTTGCAGATGTAATGCTGGCTATTCCGGAGACAGATGTGAAGTGAACGTCTGTCATGGGTATTGTAGGCAAGGCAACTGTAGTTTCAATGAAGAGGGACTTCCTGAATGCAGGTAACACATACTCTCCTTTTTCTTTTGACAATTTTGTTTCTGTACGAGCACTTGGTTGCTAATACATGTGCTAAGTTGAGATGGAAGAAAACTATTTTTGCTGACTTCTTGATAAAATATTTATTGATTGTACGTGTTTACAATAGAAGGGTCGAAAGTGCAGTCAACAATATTAGTAGAAATATTGATTTACATTAAGTAAAAATGCTTATGCTAGCGTGCTGAATAAATTTGCAATGTAATCGTACATATTCCCGGACGAGATAGGAAGGATGAAGAGCATCTAGATTTACATAAGTAGCCTATAGTTGGCATCAAGATAATGAAAGTTTAGAGCTATTAATTCTATAAACTTAATTAAGGGGAAGTTCCTATATGGATGCGAGGGTTGCGAGGAACATGGACGCGAACACAGTCGAGTCGTCCACTTGTTTCCCTTGTATCACTGTTGCTCCCGCGGCGCGCCGTGGCATTCCCTGTTCTTGATTCCTCAGCAATGGACCATGGTGGTGACAATGGAATTCGCCATCAACATCGCGTACGTATTTAATTTATTAAATACCTTGTTTCACATTTATTTTATTTCAGATGTAATGCTGGCTATTCCGGCGAAAGATGTGAAGTGAGCGTGTGTCATGGGTATTGTTCGAATAATGGTTCCTGTTCATTAAATGAGAAGAGTGAACCAATTTGTCAATGTATAAGAGATTTTCTGGGTCCTAGATGCGAGGTATCGGACTGTCTAAATTACTGTATGCAAGGCAACTGTAGTTTCAATGAAGAGGGACTTCCTGAATGCAGGTAACACATACTCCACTCCTTCTTTTGACAATTTTGTTTCATTTAATTTGTTAGATTCCTTGTCTCACATTTATTTTATTGCAGATGTAATGCTGGCTATTCCGGCGAAAGATGTGAAGTGAGCGTATGTCATGGGTATTGTTCGAACAATGGTTTCTGTTCATTAAATGAGAAGAGTGAACCAATCTGTCAATGTAAAGGAGATTTTGTGGGTCCTAAGTGCGAGGTATCATACTGTCTAAACTACTGTATGCAAGGCAACTGTAGTTTCAATGAAGGAGGACTTCCTGAATGCAGGTAACACAAATTTAACTTAATATATTGTACTAATACTTTGTCACCACGGTATTTCATGCAGCCGAAGTGCGGGTCGCATAGCTCAGCACGGAAACTTAAACGACATCATCCGACGTGCTCTCGTCACCGTCGGCGTTCCGGCAGTATTAGAACCACATGGCCTGGCACGCGACGGTGGCAAAAGACCTGACGGGTTGTCTTTGTTTCTATGGAAGATGGGTAGGCCTTTAGTGTGGGACGCTACTTGTGTCGATACTCTTGCGCCATCTCATCTTCCTAGCTTGTCGAGCTGTGCTGGCGCTGCCGCTGTGGCTGCAGAGAACCTCAAGCGGCGGAAATATAATAATCTCATCGGTAGTTATATTTTCAAGCCGTTTGGGGTTGAACCTAATGGTCCGTGGGGTCCGAGTGCTCACGCTTTGTTTAAAGATCTCTCCAAACGCCTAGTTGACACTTCGCGTGACCCAAGGGCTGGCTTTTACCTTGGTCAGAGATTAAGCATTGCCATACAAGGTGGCAATGCTGCCATCCTTTTGGGTACATTACCAGTGGACAACGATGTGGAGGAGTTTTTTGACGCCATATTTTAGTTAAGTATATTTTTAGGTTTAGGTAGTGAGTAGTTTTTGGTTTAAATGTATATATTTGTAGTCTTAGTTAATTAAGTATTTTATACACGGTATATAATTGTTTCTTGGCTAGCTTGTTTGTTTAAGTTCTAAAGTCTGTTCTTTTCTCAACTTTGTTGAGTTCGGCTTCCTATCTATCCTGATGCAGTTAAGTACCGATTCTTTACATGGAGCGATTACCTATCTGACTTCCACAACCCAGTAACTGGGTGATACAGTATTCCTTGGCAAGACTGGTGTAAGATATCTCTAGCTTCTGACTGCCATAAAACTGTCAAAGGTCTTAAAATGACAGCCGGTACCAACGGCATAACGTGCTTTCCGAAGCACGGAGGAGTGTTGGAATGTAATTAATGGTCATGGACCGAACTTTTCAAGCGATGCTTAACCTTAAAGACCTTGTGATTTCAGCCCTATCATGTTAAAAGTCAAGCGTGAATATAACACTCTTTGTAAATCTTATTGCGAGCAAGAGGCAAGGGGAAACTCGCTATTCTAAGATGGTCACCTATTAACGTACCGACCTCGGCATACCTTGTAGATTGACCTGTGTGGCAGTTATTATTTAGACACGAGCTCCTCGCAAGTTACCCTATTAAACATTTCCATTGTTTCAGATGCAATACTGGTTATTCCGGAGAACGATGTGAAATTAATGTGTGTCATCAGTACTGTTTAAACAAAGGCATCTGTTCTTTGAATGAGGAGGATGAACCGGTTTGTGAATGCACGGCAGAGTACGACGGTGAAAGATGCGATAACCCACTCAGTCTGAACAACGATGTCGGTCCCCCAAATGTTACGGTTGAGCCAGCCTGTCAGTGTGATACCAACCGGGAAAGTTCAAGACTTAAAGCTGATACAAAGAACACTATCTCCTCTGACTCTAATTACTACGAAGCTGGAGGAAATCTAACCCTTGCCGATTTATTGGCAAATTGGCGAAAACCTGTCGCAACGATTAACGTATATGTTGAAGTAAAACCTAATCAATAAACTGGTTTTTGTTCTGTATGCCTATTTTTTATTTATCTTACCGAGATATTCATCTAAGTATCATATCTAACCGACTTATCGACACTTAGCGTGACCCTAGCTGGCTCATTCTTTGCCCAAAGAATCAACATAACCATTCATGGTGGCCGGTGCTGCCAGTCTTCTGGGTGCAGAAGCACCCAGGAGCCTGGCGGAGGAGCACTTCGACGCCTAAATGTATCCTGTTTTTAAGGTTTCGTGGCCAAAGGGTAAAAACGGGACCCTATTACTAAGACTCTGCAGTCCGTCTGTCTGTCACCAGGCTATATCTCATGAACTGTGATAGCTAGACAGTTGGAATTTTCACACATGATGTATTTCTGTTGCCGCTATAACAACAAATACTAAAAACAGAATAAAATAAATATTTAAGTGGGGCTCCCATACAACAAACGTGATTTTTTTGCCGTTTTTTGCGATAATGGTACGGAACCCTTGGCCGGTTTTTGTACATATGTACGGCGTTAGGTTTAATATAGTTCTTAACTATGTACTGTTACTTTGAAGTATGTTTCAGCATGAGTCACATTTATAAGGTTTGGTGCATCCCGACCCGACATTGGTTTTTAGTAAATATTCCCTAAAATTCAAAATATTGAGGTTGAGGCTATGTGCAACAAACTCTATGTACCTGTGTTAAATAAATCATTATAAAAAACTTTCTTAGCTTTATAGCCGTCGATATGTTGCGGTAATACTAACTTCATCATCATCATCATCATCATCAGCCCATAGCTACACTGCTGGACATAGGCCTATCCAATTGCATGCCATTTGGTTCGATTTTTGGCTACTGTCATCCAGCTGCTACCAGCCACCCTGCGAAGATTATTGCTCTACCAAGCTTGAGGGCGTCCTACGTTACCAGTTCGTGGTCTCCACTCAAGAACACGTCTACCCGGATGGTTATTGGGTCTATGAATTATATGGCCGGCCCATTGCCACTTCAGCTTGCTTATTCTGTCAGCTATGTCGACATCTTTGGTTGGGTTTTTTTGGTTTGGTTGGTCGACACCTCGTTAACTTCATAACTATATGATTATACTAATTATTTCTTAGGCTATTTTGTAGGTTTATCAATTTTAGTCGATATTTTTTTTTAAATGTATTAATACAGTTTTTTTAGTTCAAAATATTATTAATAATTCAAAGGACAAATAAATACTACAATAGAAACTGATTAACACACGCTAGTTTTATTAACACCACAGCACAAGACCTCAAAATTTATCCTACATATTTATTGATAGAACTCTCCCCTCAAGAGCCACTTCCTCCTCTGCCACCCCTTTCAAGGCAACAGCTAGCTCTCGAGCCAGGCACGTAGCGGTACGACACGCGTGTTCATGCCGGAGCCGGCCGAGACACTGCACTGTCTGCCGTATGACATCACGCCCAGCACGGTGAATGCGTAGCGCAGGGTTCCAAATTACGGTCCGAATATTATGGCAATAGTTACTTGAAGCCTGTTGAGAAGGCAACGTTCTATTTGTAACACTGGGCCAGAGCAGTGAAATTGGAAGATCAATCTGGCATAACAATTTTATGCTCTCGACTTCACTGTGTTCTTGGCAAGACAGCGTTATGGGAACCTTTAGGGTAGGCAGCACTTGCCGTATTCCAAAGATATGATGACATGTAATATTAAAGGTACACATTAAGGCAAACCCCTCTTAGTCCAGCAGGCGTTTAAGACACTGAATAAAATAAGTATTGAGTAAAAAATCTTTTATAATATGTAGGGACACAATGTACAAGCTTACTCAGCGTAATACATATTAGAATGACGCACGGCTGCGCCTGTGATACATTGAGGTATTTAGTCGCTAATAAACTACAGTTGTAATTGGTTGTATCTGCTAAACCTGCACCTCAACAAGCTATACTTAAATAACCTAAAGTAGTGATCCTGACGTGATATTTTTGGAAAAGAAACACTTAAATTTTTAGGTTACGAGGTCACATCATCAGGAATCAGATCTTTACCAGATAAAAGTTCAGGCTATGATCGATTTCCCAAAACCTAAAATGGTAGATCAGTTACGGCGTTTTTTGAAATTAACTTGAATGACACATTTTATAGGTCCAGCTTGGCAAGGGCAGCGGAATATCAATCACTGTTGATTAAGTATTTACAGAACGTTAAAAAGAAAGATAAGTCTATAATTAACTGGTCACCAGAAGCAGACATTGCGTTGGCGAAATGCAAAACTAGTTTACAGAACGCAACTGTGTTGTCGTATCCGGTAATGAACGCTGAGCTTGCTATATGGACGGATGCGTCGAATGACTGTATTGGTGGCGTGTTACAAGTTAAGGTTGACTCACACTGGTGTCCGCTAGGTTATTTTTCTAGGAAACTCAGTGATGTACAACTAAAATGTAGCACAGCACAGACAGGGAGCTTCTAGCAATTTTTTATTGTTTTTTATTATATATAGGCTCGCACTTGACCACTATCTCACCTGATGGTAAGCGATGATGTGGTCGACGGTGTAACACGCTTGCCTAGAAGTAACCTATTCACTCTTGACTTAATGACCCCGAGGTTGTATCTGTATCTGGAAACACAGACTCCGGCAGGGAATTCCACTCCTTAGCTGTACGTATAATGAAAGTATTTCCAAAACGTTTAGTGCGTATGGGTGGGATGTCCACCATGTACCGATGGTGCATCGCCGTACGTCTTGTAGTCTGATGATGAAACGGGCTTGGTGGAATTAGATCATGCAATTGCATCGCGCACTCCCCGAAATGCAACCGATAAAAAACCGACAAGCTGGCAACTCGACGACGATGTTCAAGGCTTTGGAGCTTTGACTCGACCAGTGCCTCATTACCGATGAGCCTCTTGGCCCGTTTCTCGATCGACTCTAGTGCATAAAGCTGATAACCAAGGTAAACAAGATCGAACTTGCGTTTGATACAACTCTGGCGTGAAGTACCGTCTCACCTTCGCAAGGATCCACAACTTTTTGGCAGCCAGTTGAGCCTTTGCCTCAATTTATGGGCCAAAATTTAGTGTCGATGTCAACATTACGCCAAGAAGCTCAAGATGGTCCGTTATCGGTACGGTTACACCTCGGAAAGATGGAGCCGGGTGAAATTGGCTCTTTTTCGCGGAGAAGAGACATATTTATTTAGCGGTACAGCATTTTCGTTGTATCTGTGTCTTTTGTAATGAATATACGGACCATAAACTATTAATTTATGCGTTCACAAAAAAACTCAGCGTAACTTGTCAATATACATCCAATGGACTCAGACACGATGGTGCTGCCATGTCTGGTTGAGGAGTTGCTATGGCCACCTCCCAGTTCCAAAGTACCATACCATGTTTCCAAAGTTACACAAGAACGCCAAGTTTTAATAATAATATAATAATTTTTCAATTCCAACCAGTAGTTCCTGAGATTAGCGCGTTCAAACAAACAAACAAACAAACAAACTCTTTAGCTTTATAATATTAGTATAGATATAGATAAATGAGTAAACTTGAATCCTACTAATCTTTCTTCTTACTAATCTTATGTTACTAATATGACAAATTAATTAAAATTAATTTATTTCAGGTCTTAAACCCATATCAGACAACATCTTTAAATTAAATTATTCATTAATAAATACAAAATCACACAAAGACAAATACAAACAAATAAATTTCACATCAACACATCAAATAAATTCAAATTCATGTTCAATAATAATCATATTAATTACAGTAGTCTCTTACGTGCGACACTTTTATGTAACTTGTCTGTCACAACAGTGTCGCACATAAGGACAGTCCAACCTATTTGCTATCATACTCAGGACGGTATTGGAGCGGTCCCGCACTCTGCGCACAAGAGATGCGCAGCGCTTCCGCATGGTCACATGAAAACAGTTCGTGCGCGCAAAATGCTAAAGTTTGGATGGCTGAACGGATCTGAATGAATTTCTGCACAGAGATAGAATATAGTCTGGAACTATCTATTGCCCGCTATTGACTTACTTAATGTACTACTTATTTCCCAAGATGAGGCAGAGGTCGTCCACAGAAGTCTTCCGGTGCGATCGGTCTTTAGGTTCACGCTCCACCTCTCTTCACGTCATTCCTGTGCTCGTCACTTTTGCCAACACGGTGCAATAGAGACGGCAACGCTTTCTTTTCCCTTGGGGACTCCATCCCAAAGCTTGCTTGGGAATGTGATCGGGACCCTTTCTGAGCGTGGGAGTCAGGTTGCTAAGTTTAGGTACCTCGGTCATGTTGTGACAGAAACTTTATCAGATGACCAGGATATAGACAGAGAGCGGAGGGCGTTATCGGTACGTAGAAATATGCTGGCGCATAGATTCGCTCGTTGTACAGTTGACGTTAAATTAACGTTATTTAAAGCGTATTGTCAAAGCTTCTACACGGGTGGTCTATGGACCAGTTTCACAGTTGCACTCCGAGTACAGTATAATAACATTTTCAGGAGTCTGGTGCGGCTTCCGCGGTATTGTAGTGCTTCAGGCATGTTTGCAGATGCGCACATAGATGATTTCTATGCAATTATGCGTAAGAAAACCATGTCTGTGGTGCACAGTATGAGGGGGAGCTGTAACGGCATCCTGAGAATTATAGCGGATAGAATGGACTCACCGGTCAAACGTCGATTCATTGACCTGCATGTAAAAGGTGCAGGTTAATGAAGAAACGTATTGTGTAAATTTATTCCCATTATTATTTTTATTGTAGTAACATAGTATATAAGATTTCTGATACTATCTTTTCTATGGACTATTTAATTGTCTGAGAATAAACAGTTTTTTATTTTTTATTAAGTCTTCTAGGATTGCTAATACGCGACAGAGTCACATAAAGATGACCGTGCGAAAAACAGCTAATACTTAGATCCACACCCGCAAGTGCCAGCGTCTGGCCTGGAATAACGCAGAGGCTATTCTTTATCCCAGTAGTATGTTGCCGTGGAATAACACCCGACACCCACGCGGGCGAAGTTTTCGTCAACCGCTGTCTTCGTCGCATACTTGGCATTTACTGGCCCGAGACCATCACCAACGTGGAGCTGCTGGACCAATGCCACGAGAGCCCGATAGACCGCCAGATCAAGCGTCGCAAATGGAGTTGGATTGGCCACACGCTGCGAAGGGATTCTGATCATATACCGAAGCAAGCGCTGGATTGGAATCCTCAAGGCAAAAGAAAGCGTGGCCGTTCCCGTAAAACCTGGCGTCGCACCGTGTTGGCGGAAGCGACGAGCATCGGTATGACGTGAAGCGAGGTGAAGCGTGAAGCTCAAGACCGATCGCGATGGAGGACAACTGTGGACGCCCTTTGCCCCATCCAGGGGACGTAGGACATTAAGTCAAGTCAAGTCACGCGGGCGAAGCCAATGGCAAGGGCTAGAATGTAAATATGTGTTAACAAAGTAGGTCTTTAACATCCGTTACTGATAGCCAAAGGTCGAAAGTCTGACGAACTTTGACTTTACTGTGGTAAGTAAGCGTCGCAGACGAATTTGAGCTTTGTTGAAAAGAGTATCGTATATCTAGATATTCGATTGTTCATATACGATCAAAACGTTTGCTTGCATTTGCTTCTACAAATTTGAGCATTGTTTGCACTACAATAATGTTCATATTTCTAAACACCAGCATACAACTTCACTATCGCTACATATTATAAAAACCGGCCAAGTGCGAGTCGGACTCGCGCACGAAGGGTTCCGTACCGTTATCGTAAACAACGGCAAGAAAGCACGTTTGTTGTAAGGGAGACCCACTTATATATTTATTTTATTCTGATTTTAGTATTTTTTGTTATAGCGGAAATAGAATTACATCATCTGTAAAAATTTCAACTGTCTAGCCATCACGGTTCATGATACAGCCTGGTGACAGACAGACAGACGGACAGTGGACTCTTATAATAAAATGTATTCAAAAATGTTTAAATGTACCTAATTCGAAAAAAAAATGTTAACTAAAAAGTTATATGTATATAAAAAAAAATAATAAAAAAAACCCGACTGCTTAAAAAGCAAACGTCTTTTTAAGAGTCGAGTCAACCGACTGCACAGTATGATTTTCTTCCTGTTTAAGTCTTTTTAGTTCGCTTTTTAAGCAGTCGGGATTTTTGATTTTTTTAACTAACATTTTTTATATATAACTTTTTAAATAACATTATTTTTTCGAATTAGGTACGTTTAAACATATAACTGTGATATATTTTTGAAATTACTTTTAAATTCCTTCATTTTGATATCCCACACAATGGGATCGAAAGAAAAAAAAATTTGCCACCTCACAATATGGCACCCAAAATCCGCCAATTTTCTACTTTCTAATTTTAATGTAGCCAGTGACACTCGCAAGGATTAGACGAATCGATTGACATAAGAATCATCAAAATCGGCCAACGCGTTTGATGATTCATTCCTATGACGCGTTCTCTGGAACGCCACATAGGAACATACATACATACATACATGCATACATACATACATACATACATAGACTGATAAACACATTACCATCCTCGGCAGTCGGGTAAAAAGGCACACAATCCCAATTATTTAAAATTACAAGTTCATAGTTACAAATAATCATACATTCATTAAAATTAATACATTGAAACATAATTCTTTACAAAAATAAATTATTAATATAAATAAAATACATCGTCAGTAGAAATCATTAAAATTTTAGAGATATTATATAGATAGTCGTAGCATATATTAAAAGATATTTACCGTCGGTTGGCACTCTGGTGCACGCCGAGCCAATACCTGTGGATCGGACTGGACCAATCCTCACTAACTACCCTTATAAGCTGGTTAGCCGATCCTTGGAGCCGCTGAAAAAAGACGCTATGCGAGATCGAATGACAGCATAAAAGTCAGGCACCCTCAGTCTCAGCAAACATGCTCGTCTCAGCAAACATGCTCGACGCACTACAGTATCGCGGCAATCTCATCAAGATTCTGATCGCATCGTTGTACTGCACACGAATTGTACTTATTGTCGACCTTTTAAATGTTGTCCACAATTGACAAGTGTAGAAGCAGAGACAATACGCACGGAACAAAGTCTTCTTGATACCCTACGCTGCAGCGAGAAAATCTGCGAGCGAGCATATTGCATCTTATCGAGAGTGCCCTTCTTCCCGTTCAATGTCGGCGTCATCAGAAAGATTATCAGTGAATATGTGGTCCAGATAATTAATCCTTCGTACAACCCTCACTGGTGAACCATACAGACAAACGTCCGGGACTTTCTGCGGTCCCTTACCAGCTCTGAAAACTAACATTTCAGTCTTTATGACATTATAAAACATGTCATGAGAACCGGCGTAACGTTCGCAAATTTGAAGTAGATTTCTGAGCGCCCTTATTGAGGGGCTAAGGATGACCTTGTCGTCAGCGTAGCTTATATTATTAAAATACACGCCACCAACGTGACAGCCGACACCTGCCCTTCCCAGCTCCTCAATAAGTCCATTCACATATATATTGAAAAGGTCCGGAGAAGTCAAACCCTCCTGACGAACCCCACATTCTAACCTATAATGATATAATCGCTAGAAAGTGCGTCAGCCCATCTAACATTGTTAGTTTCGTTTCCGTACCAGTATTGTACCATGCTCATAATGTTTGAGTGCACCCCCGAGCCGTGCAATATGCCCCAGAGAACCTCATAATTCACCAGATCAAATGCGGGGCTCAGGTCCAAGAAACAGGCATACAACGAGGTGTTCCGACTTTTAAAATAATTCACCGTATGCTTTAACGCGAGTATCGCTAGATCAGTTGCTAAGCCAGGACGGCAACCAAACTGAGCATCACTAATTTTAACATTCCTCAACAGTAAGGGCTGCACAAGTCAATCCAACACTTTACCCACGACAGTTCCAAGAGAGATGGGTCGGTAGTTGGCAGCAGAACTGATTGAACTGTTTTATTTTATGTGATCGGAATGACGATTGTTTTCATCAGTGTTACCGGCAAATAATTTGATACATTAATTAAAGAGCGTACGTATGTACGCTCTGCTCACAATCTACAACGGCTCAAGTAGGCCGTCCATGGATAATGGAACATTTTGTTTGTTATTTAACTTTTTTGTGCTTTGCCAAAATTTCATGAAGTTCTTGCTGTTACAATGTGTAGCTCATATATCAATTTGAATTGATTCTTCATTACGTTGGCACCAAGTGGTGCCAACGTAATGAAGAATCAATTCAAATAATAATTTGTTTTTAAACATCTTACGATGAATAACCATTACGTTTGCCTGTGCCATGGGCTTCTTGAACATGATAATTCAATCCCGTAAATAGATTACGAGGTTCGCGTCCACCAGAGTTCAAACCATAACATTTTAAAGCCCCCGTCCCTAAAGTACATTAACAATATCACAGTATAGCTTATCAAAAAATTTACAGTGCTCATTTATTTCAGTACATATTTTACTATCACAGTTTACACAACATAGGGCATCATTTACTGTTTCTAAATGCAAATTACAATGGGTAGTATATTTTATGATCTGACTAGATGATCTCTTACCCCACAAAACCTTATTACAATTGGTTTTGCTGCAATCGGCAGCCAGACCACTGCCAGACCCACGCACATCACACACAATGCGTAACGGAAAGTGGTCCGACGTGAAAACATCATGAACAATATTGACTGACCTGACAGTGCTCCAAGCAGACGCAGTGACCACACAGTGTTCTAACCACCGGTTGCAACCATGTGCTTCACTTGTAAACGTATGAGTCCCCGACTTCAAACCTAACATCACTATATCCACACAATATTATTTTTTGCTCGTCACAAAACAACCGTAATTCTTGACGAAACGTCGCAGTAGGGTGACCATTCACCCAACATGTAAGCGGTACATATATCAGATTCTTCTATGATTGCCCTCATACGAGCCAGAGAATAAGTGTACTCTGTTAAGTTTACCGGTTTGTCCGTAGGCAGATAAACACTAAACACCAAGAACTAACTCACGGCACTGTTAAAACAGATCGCAATCAACATGTCAATACCGCACTGAACTATTGCTACATTTGGAAACCTCTGCTTTCTCCACATCAATGCCAACCCACCGTAGGGTCACCCCTTAGTACGCCAGCTGAAGTGTCAACAGAAGATTTAGCAGTACAGCCAAATTCCTTATCAATATTGTGAACAAAATCCAGGTCAAAGTCAAAGTAAAAGCACTTTATTTCAAGTAGGCCAGTTACAGCCACTTTAGAATTGTCAAAAGACAAAATAAAATATTACAAAATTATGGTGCTACAGTCCCAGTCACAAGACATAATAACTGTGAAAGTACCGTAGATGCCCATTCCAAGGCGTAGATCTCTATGGAGAAGAACGGGCAAGAAACTCCATGGACACTCTTTTTCAATTAGGTAATTATTACAAATCATTTGTTACATCATTCATGTTGAGATTACACATTATGTGAGAACGATGTAGAAAGTTAAGTGTCCATAGTAAATACAAAAAGACAATTCACAAATAAAATTAGAATCAATTAAAATAAACCATGGCAGCTAAGAGATGACCAGTCCCAACCGACAGCGCCCGTTCACGAACATGACACATGTATCAGCACCATTCAACTCAACCATTTTGAAGGGAGCTAAATGATCCGACACACGCGCCACCATCGGCGAGACATTTGAGTGGGCATGACATACTCTCAACCACCAGAGTCATTCAAGTCAATAGAAGACGTAGGTATCTAGACAATGATAGTTCTGAAGTACATGGTACTCACACAATGCTGGCTATGCTGCTATATAATACTAGAAAGATTAACTCTATATAATGCAAAGATAGTAGCAATCTTCATCAGCTCCGACAATAACAGTAAACGATACCTACGACAGTCTTACCAAAAAATAAAATTTAAAAAATACACATAAAAACGAAATTAAAAAATAATAATATTTAACCTGACAGCAAGCTAATTTTGGTAAAAGAACACGAACATTGTCTTGAGTTCAACACAGCGACCAACTATGCTTATCATCTAAATAATCATTAATAGAATAGTATGCCTTAGAACAGAGGTTAGCTGGTCGTGAGGAAGCAGCCAGGTTTCCTGTAACGCGATTGTATCTGCATTGCCACATAGGTGCCTCACTTGCTTTACTGATCTTTTCAAGGACTTGCAATTAAAAGACAACATAACTATCTCGGAATTTGTACTATTCATGTTTATGTTGATTTGTTTACGTTAGTTGTACGCTCACGAAATCGTCTGAATATTATTCCACTCTGCCAGGAATTTGGACTTAAGAAAGTATCCAGCTTACTTTTTGATAAAACAGGGTAGTAATAGGGTCCCGTTTTTACCCTTCGGGTACATAAATAAATAAATAAATACGGAACCCTAAAAAACAAAGTCTTCCACCGCGTCTGTACGCAATAAACTCAATAACTACCGAACGGATTTTTATGCGGTTTTCACCAATAGAAAGAGTGACAAACGTCGAAAGTTTTTGTACATAATATTATACCGGCTAAGCTGGTGCGGGTCGCTAGTTGTAAATAAAAGTCAGAAACGTGTCTATGAATCTATCCTGGGACAAGTATTATATTGTCTGTGCTACGGGGCTTCCCCGCCGTGACGCAGCGCTCAAGTTATCTAATGAAGGGTCAAAGGTTGTCAGTATGATGAAATAACCTTTCATTGAGTACAGTTCTTATCAAAGAGTCTCTCATAAATGCATTTTGGGTTCTGTACCTCAAAAGGAAAAAAAGGTCAAAAATCACTTCGTTTTTCCGTCTGTCAAGTTTTGCTCAAGAATGCGTGGAGGTATCAAGTCAAAATTAATAACATACATAGTACATATCTATACTCAGGTTGCACTTGTAACCAAGTTGACAATCTACAATCGGTAACGCTGGTAGAAAACAAATCAATACAAAAAAAAACAATCAATGGGGCTGCAATCCCTTGAAAAAAAAATAACTTCTAAATCAAAGCAACCAAAAGTAACGGCCTGTTATGGCGATTATTTGACAAGAAGTAATGTATTACAACACAAGTAAAGTAGATTTTTTGTATTACATAAAAAATACGCGCTATAAACTGACCGCGACCTATGTCAGTTTTACAATGGCAAAGTTAATTTTGTCCCTCCATCCAGTTATATATTTTTGTTAGAGCAATATTCGGTGCTTGCATTGTTTATTAACTTCAATAATGTAACCTAATTATTTTGGCGAGTGTAGCTAGTTGTACGGAATCCCCGGTGCACGATTCCGACTCTCACTTGGCCGGTTTTTGCTTATGTTTGTTGAGATAACAACTTTGTGCTTTACTTACTATTTACAGAGCATCCATCAATAGTGAACCAGTATTGTTACACATTCTGTTGTGGACGCATCAACAACTGTAAAGTTCTGAAGAAAAATGTGTAAAGTGCAGGGTGTACTGTTGATAGCTTTGTTCTTCAGGCTGGCGCACTCATGGGGTGAGTATACAAAGAACTTGTATTTTATTTATTTATTTAATTCACACACCGAGCCTTCTCTGTGTGAGAAGAGGCCTTAGCTCTGCAGTGGGTCAGTAACATGCTGGTATCATTATTAACTTTACATACACAAATGTACAGTGTCAACTGTTTAGCGACTGCTTTACATATTCTGTATTAAAATTTTCCGTAGAGAATTATTTTAATGAAATATCTGCTAAACAATGGCTCAAAGGTTTTTTTTTTATAATAAAGGCTATTTATATGCTGGTTTTATTTCTTGTTTGGTCACCACGAGCTCGTCATTGGTTGAGTCTGACGGCCGTTAGTGCTGATACGAGCGACTCGACCAATGACGAGTTCGCGGCGATCGTCATCGCCGACGGTCAGCGTTGGTCAGCGTGACACTAAAACCAGCCCAAGGCATAAAGGGAATTATTATAAAAACCTTTGAGCCATTGTTTAGCAGATTTTTATCCAAATACGTATCTATGAAAAACCAGTCTTAGACATTTTCTAAGTCTGCTTTTAGGTAATGCCTCATGTATGTGGAGGCCGGGTGCTGAAAAACTTCATAAAAATATATTTAATTTTTGACAGACGTCTTGGGTAAATTACTGTAGTCCCTCTACTATTAAATTAAATTAAAATTCATTTATTTCAGAACCAGTCCATATCATACCAAGTGAAATTAAAATATTAGATGCATTAATAATAATTAAAATTAGGAAACATTACAAAAGTCATTAAAAAACATTATAAATTACAATTAGAAACACATTACAAAGTCATTAAAATACATAAAAAAATAAAAAAAAACACAATAATAAAAAATATTAAATACTCTATTTTATCTAATTCTAAATTTAGGTTTGGATCCAGAGTGCTCAACATGCAGCCTGGTCCAGTACCGCACTATTGGGCAATCCAGACCCAGATCCATCCTCCATGCAAACAGCTGCAGGTAGCTGTTGGAACTGCCTCGTATGCGTCGCATCAGAGACTCAACTCTCTTACGCATAATCGCCGCAAAACCATCTATATTTGCCTCCGCAAACATACCCGACGCGCTACAGTAGCGAGGCAGCTTCATCAGCGTCCTGAAGGCATTATTGTATAGAACGCGCAGGCTGTCGTACGATTTTTTCGTATGCTTGACCCATAGGCTGCACGTGTAAAACGATTGGCAAAATGCCCTAAACAATGTCGCTTTTACTTCCGCAGTACAGCGCGCGAACCTACGAGCCAGCATATTAGCCCTAACAGACAAAGCCCTGCGCTCCCTATCTATATCAGTATCATCTACAAGTGTCTCGGTGACCCAGTGGCCCAGATACTTGAACTGCGAGACTCTTTTAAGGACACTGCCATTCAGCATGACCTGTGGGACAGTGTCATAAGTTTTTGAACCCGCCTTAAACACCATGAGCTCGCTTTTAATGGTGTTATATCTGAGCCCATGGGCACCCGCATACCGTTCGCAGATCAAAATCAATTTTCGAAGGGCACTGATCGATGGACTCAGCAGTACCATATCGTCCGCGTAGCTGATATTGTTGACAAGAATACCATCAATCGAACAGCCCACACCAGCGCCACTGAGTTCACGGATCAGACGATCAATATACAAGTTGAAGAGAGTCGGCGAGGTTAACCCGCCTTGCCTTACACCACACTCCAACCTATACTCAACCGATAGTGACCCCGACCACCGCACAAAATTGCTCTGGTTGCCATACCAGTACTTTAAGAGACTTGTATACTCAGGAGGTAGATCCGTATCCTCCGACAACTTTTGCCACAACCTGTCGTATGCAACAAGATCAAATGCCTTAGATAAATCTAAGAAGCAGGCATAGACAGGTGTGCTTCTGTCAGTATAGTATCGGACGGTATGCTTGAGATTCAGTATGGCCATTTCTGTTGACAAACCAGGGCGAAAGCCAAACTGTGCATCATGTAGCTGTAGGTGTTGTCTTAACTGAATATCAATAACACCGTCCAACACTTTAGCAATGACTGTCGCGAGTGATATAGGCCTGTAGTTACTTAATTTTGAGGCGTCTCCTGTTTTGCTCTTTGTTATTGGGACAACTATAGTTTTCATCATTGCCTCAGGAAGGTATGAATGCCTTAAACAGAATGTAAATAACATAGCGAGCACCCTTGGCAGATGAACACCCGCATGCTGTAAGTGTTCTATACTGAGCGAGTCATGGCCCGGGGATTTTCCTCGCTTCATGTCTCTGATCACATTGGCAACCTGTTTCGCAGTGATCCGAGCAAACGGTTTCACCAGACTAGTACCTCCCCCCTCTGTAGTGGTCGTCGCGGCTACCATTGGAGAAAGTACCCTAAAATGCTCCTTGAATAAGTTGGCAATTTGATCGGCGTCACTAACCCCTTCCACACTAATTGGAACACTCGGCCTCGGATTCAATTTGTTGGTCTCCTTCCAAAACTTGCTAAAGTTTTTTGTGGCATGCTGTGATGCCAGACTGTCCATTTTTAACTGAGTTTTATTGTCCCTACACCACTTGAGCTGATATTTAAACCAACTTCGCGAGCTTCGCATTTGGTCATAAGTCTGACCGGACGTATTTTTGCCCTGGGCGACCCACTCATGAAACCGAAGCCTAGCCTCCTCATATGCCTTTTTGCAATGCTTGTTCCAGCCTGGCACATGTCTTTTCTTTTTATTTGTAAATATTCTACTTCTAGAGCACGCCGCCGCAGCGTCTCTAAGCACATTCACTACATTACGATACAATTTATCAATTACTTGTCTGTGGTCTACTTTATTACACATTACATCTGCGCAGTTATGTAATTTACATGGAAAGTTGATATCACGCAGCTTAGTTGAACAAATGTACAAATATTTATTGAGCTGGTCTTTATCTCTTTCGCCCCATATAGCCTTATCCGGCAATGAGCCTCTCACCTGTACTCTTGGTACCAAAATATTAAGGTCACATAACAGTTCAACAGCGAAATGATCGGAACATGACATCTCATACCTTATACTTGTGCTCAGAACAGTTTCTTTTGCGACTTCAGTAGTGATGACATGGTCCAACCATGACGTAGTCCCGTAAGCATTACTAAGGAATGTATATGTACCTGAATCTAATCCCAACCATTCTATGTCTGCACACGTCCACCGTTGCTCAGCACAGAACTTCAAAAGCTCATTGCCAAATAAGGCGCCTGGGTTAGCGTTGAAATCCCCTAGTATATACACTGTGTCCGTACCACTAGTCTCTATAATAGCACTAACCTCGCCGAGGCAACTCACAAAAATTTCAAAATTGTCAAGACTATCCGTTGGCATATAAACCGACATCACTAATAATTCGCGATCATCAAACACTACCTTCACGGCCACTATACGCTCACTCTCACAGTCAACGACCGAAACCGATTGAAACACACTTTTACGCCATAGAAGAGCCACTCCACCATATGGCCTGCCCTTCAGCATACCCGACGAAGTATCTACTGAAGATTTCCCGGTGTACGCAAAATCTTGGTCAATTTCTCCTAGGTATGGAATGTCGTCCGGTAGTAGCCATGTCTCCTGTAATGCTAAAAAGTCTGCCGTGTGACATAGCGTCCTGACGTACTCAATTGAGTTCTTAACAGAATAACAGTTAAAACTCACGAACTTAGTTCTGTTTATTCTCTTTCCTGT
The DNA here is from genome assembly GCA_948252205.1 of Orthosia incerta. Lineage (NCBI taxonomy): Eukaryota > Metazoa > Arthropoda > Insecta > Lepidoptera > Noctuidae > Orthosia > Orthosia incerta. The sequence continues at coordinate 15,396,088 of OX411769.1, read as the reverse complement.
GTTGTGATCCATTATTCTTATTTTTAAATTCAATAAATTTTCTAACAGTTATGCCCTCAGGCCATAAAGTGTCATCTAGAAAAAGTGAGAGCTTTACACTAGGCACCTGCATTTTATACGAACTGTACTTCCTCTGCACTTTCGCTTTTATCTTCTGCAAGGTGACATGAACTCGGGTTTTTTCCAATATGTAGTCAACAATGTCCGTCTCTGATGTGCATCTGTCAACGTTATTGATAAACAAAGGTACCTGTATAGCAGCAGCTTTGAAATTTTCACTGCCTGTATTTCGGGCTTTACCTTCCAGTGTATTAAAACGATTTTTTAATCTCTTTTGCTGTACCAAAACCCACTGCTCCTTCGGTTTCTCAACACTCCATTGTTTTTCCGTATTTATTACACTCGCAAAAGAATCATGTAAACAAGTATTCACACTCGTACTACAATCCACCCGACACATTGGCGCTGATGACTCAAGCGACGACAGCGGCTGCGACGGCGGCGGCGGCACATTCATGTTCGAGGTCGCGGTACGTGCGCACTCTTTCATTTGCGCTCGAACTTGCGGGCCGGGCGTTGCAGGGGAGCGCATGAGCGCGGGCACAGGGGATCCTGGCACCACCGCTCGCGCCGCAGCGACACAAGTAGCGCCCGGCAATGACTCATTTCGCTCAGAGTGTCTTTGAGTTGTACTTTGTACCGCTTCCGAAACTGGGGGTAGACCGGCAGGTCCGCTATCCAAAAAATAACTATTTGATATATTAGTACCTCCGCCTCTCTTTTTATTAACATAACGGTCAAAGTTATTGTTTACCAAAGATGCATTACTCAAATTAATAAGTTCATTTTTAATTTCGTTAAACTCTTCTTTCGTAACATACGATTCCTTAATCGTTCTTAATTCATTTTGGATGACCAACATATCCTTTAAGAGCTTTGTCGGATCAACATGGTCAAAATGAACTGGAGGTAGCTTCTGTAAGTCCCTCGCAACAAAAACTGGAATTAAATCCGGATCAGTCTCTTTAAAAAGGCTTACAACGTCAAATAAATCTCTTTTCGAGCGTCCATCCTTTCTTCTATTTATCCTTTTCTTCGAGGTAGGCACTGATTCGAATAGCAAGCTCTTTGCACTTTCGATCTCCTCCGAAGAAAAACTCGACACACACAAATTCACCAAACTTTCTTCGTTCATAGTGTCTATTTTATATTGAATAAAGGCTAATAACTCACTAACCACTAAATTGCACTGATTGCATTTTACAATATTATTAGACGTCATCTTTGTGCGATGAGTCACTGACTCGACTGTACGTTCGCTCGCTAGCGCTTACGGACGAATACTGACTATTGCCACACACCTCGAATTTACAAGATAAGGCCAGTGTTATCCAATGTTCACTCAAAACGAGATCCATTTATGTAGGATTTAGAAATAAAAGAATATTTTTAATGAGTAATCTCAAGGACGTGACAGTGCATCTTGAGTTGCTTAAATTATTCTTTTCTTACAGACATCGCCGTAACAGCAGGAGATCGACTAGAATTTTATACGAATGACGGAAACAAAGAATCCACTGTACATCTGAACTCGCGAAACCTGACAGCGATAACCTATGATGAAGTTCACAACATGTTGCTGTACGTCGACAAACAGAACGACAACGACGCCATATGTGCTTACAACATAACTTCCTCCATGGAATATAAATGCTACATAGAGAGGAGTGGTAGAAACATCCAGGGTCTGGCCTTCAATCCTGTCACTGAAGTACTGTTCTTCACAGATACTAAGGAAAAAAGCATTAATTGGTTTTCATTGAAACCTGGATCTAAGAACAATTTTAACGGCAATTTGTTAATAAAAATTGATGACGGCATTCCCACTGATATCGTCGTAGATAGCTGTAGAGGGTACGTTACCAACCATAGTCTGATATTAATTTACAATTTTATATCACTCCTCTGCTTCGCGATATTGATAAGGTTTTCAATTTGCAGATACGTCTACTGGATCAACGTGAACCGTACGCCTTCCACAATAGAGAGAATAAAAATAAATGGCTTTGAGAGAGAGGTTGTTGTTAATGCTGAATGGGACTTGGACCTCTACGGCTTGGCTATAGACCATCAGGCACATAAACTGTACTGGAAAATGTATGAGAGTAGTTTTACAGGCTATATTTATAGTGCAGATTTTGATGGCAAAAACAAGGAATCAAAATTGGCATTGATGAATTCTCCGGGTTTAAATGGGATATTTTTCCCAAATACATTGACCGTTTCAAAACAATTCCTCTTGTCGGTGAGCAGGTGCTTATCCTGCACTCAGAGTTATGTTTATAGACTTCAAAAACCATTAAAGAATTCAAATTACAATACTATCATTAGTATTGATGCTACAACCTCTCTTGCAGTAGCCACCAACGACAAAATCAAAGACCAATTTAAGGGAATTTTGGAATGCAATCAGGTACTTCATGACTATGAGACCACGTTTTGTGCGCATGGTATGAAGTGGACATTAAATGGACAATCCCTTTGCAAATGCACACCTGGGTACACCGGTGAGCGCTGCGAGGCGTCAGTCTGTGAGAGCAACTATTGTTTCCAAGGCAACTGTAGTATTCATGAAGAAGGGCTGCCTAAATGCAGGTAAAACATACGTTACACCTTCTTTTGGCAATTTTGTTTTATAATTTGGTAGATACCCCCTGTTTAACATTTATTTTATTACAGATGTAATGCTGGCTATTCCGGCGAAAGATGCGAAGTGAACGTGTGTCATGGGTATTGTATGCAAGGCAACTGTAGTTTCAATGAAGATGAACTGCCCGAATGCAGGTAACATAATATATTAAACTTAATATATTGGTTAGCTTGTATAGGAATTCAGATTACGGGCGTAATTAAAATGCAGACTTTGAATTTAAAATAATGTTAGTTTTATTCAAATTAACGATTTCACAAGGAATTTTTTGTCTGTTGCCTAGCACAGGCAATAGAGAAATACCAACGAAACTTTTTTTTTTGTTTCGCGTCTGGCAGGTGAATCCAAGTTATTAGCTACTGCTTAACTGGCAGCCGTATTGCGTAAGTGCGCAAAGAGTTTAAACTCTATCCAACCGACCAAAGCCAGGAAATCCACATCGCGTCATTTATTTCGCATGTGATTGGTTGATTTGGTCGGGTGGATAAAGTTTAAACACTTTGCGCACTTACGCAATACGCCTGCGGGCGATCCTGTGGAGACTAAACTAAAGCCGCCTGCCTGGCATGAACGAACTGAGAGTGGTTGTTGGTTTTATAGTGAATATGTTATGACAGTGTTGCCATTATTAAAATGTATAGAATAATTATTGCTTTCTTAAAATCGACTAAATACTAACGGCTTGTTTAAGTTCTATTTATTTATTTACTAACACACTTTATGTTACAAATATCAGTGCAGCCCTGGCTCTTGTACTACGAAGCCTGTATCACAAGAGCCAGAACTCTCCAAAAACAGGGAATAAAAGGAGCATGATAGACAGAAAATTAAAAAACAACTAATAATATGACAGTAATACGCATGCACACATTATACAGACTAAGATTAAAACGGGAAATTGATATCCTTAAAATTAAAACAACGATAAAAATAAAAACGATAAAAAATAAATAAATTTAAAATTTTACACTGCATTAATTAGAATTATTAGCATTTAATACATTACAATTATTAACATTGCCAAGATAAGAATAATTAACATTGTATAAAAGTAGAATGAAACATTGCATTTAAATTAACAGGGCAGAGTGTGCCACTCATCCCGAGTGTATGTGAGAGGAGTGGGTGTGTAGTGTATAAAGTTAGTGATTGGCAATTCAAGTTACGCTTCCAACCAGGTTTTCAATTTCCTCATAACTGAAACCATCCAGCCATTGTGTAACCCTTTTCTTGAATTGGAAGTTCGTTAGGTGTTTAAGATGTTTCATACCCATATCTTTACCGATTTTGTTGTATAGTCTTGGTGCAAGATAGAAGTAGTACCTGTCAGCGAAGACGCTCTCAGTCCTTTCAACTGGGCACCCGTCCCTCCGCCCGTACGAGATTGGCAAACCAGGCACGACGTATCGGTGGTAACGGCGCAGACATTCGAATATAAAGATCTTCCGAACGCTAAGAACTTTGGCGTTTTCATAAACTATCGTGGTGGGCGTCCGAAATCCTAGAGATAATAGAACCTTCAGGACAGCACGCTGCAACCGTTCCACCTCAATCATATGGGTACTACCCGTGCCTCCCCAGGCGCAGATAGCGTAACCCAGGATACAGTGACAGAGGGCTTAATATGTTTGCATCAGAAGTTTGAAGCTGGCAAGAAGTCTCAGGGTTTTTGTCAAATTTGGATTGGCGCTCAGTTGAGCATTACTTCCTGCCGCATCACGCGGTCTTCAAGGCATCCACCGGTAAGCTGCGCACAGTGTTTGATGGGTCTGCGCGGACTTCGTCTGGTGTCTCCTTGAATGATTGCTTACATTCCGGTCCCAAATTGTTGAGGGACCTTTTTGACGTCATCAAGTCTTTTCGTCGTCATCAAGTAGTCTTTGTGGCCGACATCAAAATGATGTTCGGCAAACGGTTATTCACCGGGATGACAGACGTTATCAGTTGATCCTGTGGCGAGAGAACCCCCGGAACCCTATGATTGTATACGAGCTCAACACGAATACGTTCGGCCTTCGATCGAGCCCCTTTGTTGCTATTCGTTCGCTTTGGGAACTCGCGGACCGAGAGCGTTAGAGGTTCCCTCGGACGTCCGCCATCTTGAAAACGGACCTATACGTCGATGACGTCTGCACCGGAGCTTCCACCGTTGAGGAAGCTATCCTGTTGCGTGACGAGTTGGTTCAAATTCTGGCTTCCGCTGGTTATGAATTGCGTAAATGGGTCTCCAACTCGCCAGCGCTATTGGAAGGTGTGCAGGAGGATCATAAGCAGGATCGTCATTTGTTTGAAAATGTTGGCAACCCCGCTATGTTGGCCGTTCTCGGCGTTCAGTACCGACCAGTCCAAACACCTTTACATATGATGTCGACTTGGAGTCACCTCACACTTGGACTAAACGACTGGTATTGTCTACTGTCGCGAGAACCTTTGACCCGAATAGTTGAATATGCCCGGTATTGTTTTGGGCGAAATGTTTTCTCCAGCGCCTTTGGACCGCGGAACTTGGTTGGGACGAGCCACTTCGGGAAACCCTTTTGGAAGATTGGCTCCAATTTGTATCCGCACTTCCCGCGGTCAACGAGGTCGTGTTACCACGCGCTATCCTCCCCCCTGGTAGCTATTCTGCTACCCTTCATGGGTTTTGTGATGCGTCTTCGCACAGTTATGCTGGCGCTTCTTGTGCGTCTATTGAACCACGTTGCTCGCACCTTGGGTGGATCTGTGAACATTCGGGATTCTTACGCCTGGACGGACAGTCAAATTGTTTTATGTTGGTTGAAAACTTCCGTCCACTCTTTGGAGATCTTTGTTGCGAACCGAGTGTCACAGATACAAAGTTCTGAAACGCCTTTGATTTTGAAGCACGTGCCTGGAGACTTGAACCCCGGCGACGTAGCCTCACGTGGGTGCATGGCCCCCGCTTGATTGCTCACTCCCTTTGGTGGGGACCGAGCTGGCTGACTCGCCCCGAGGATGATTGGCCTCGAACGCCAGTCTTGATGTCAGATCCTTTGCCCGGGCTTAAGGTGTTCGCTGTTGAGACAAAGGACCCTCCGTTTGATCCTGATTTTTTGTTGAATCGATATAGCTCCCTCGACAAATTGTTGAACGTTACCTCGTGAATCAGGCGTTTTGGTCACAATGCTAGGAATCCAGGGGACAAGCGCCTGTCACCAGTACTCTCTCCTCAAGAGCGACAGGAGTCACTCCACCTTTGTTTCGCTCTGTGCAGGCCGTACACTTTGAGAAGGAGATCGAGACTTTGAAGTCCGGTATGGATAAGTTGTCGGGAGCCGTTAGTAAATTGAACCCCTTTTTGGATGAAACGGGTCTTTTGCGTGTTGGAGGACGGTCGAGGCACTCCAGCCTTCTTTATGGGGTCCGTCACCCCCTTTTGTTGCCCAAGGAGGGCCATTTGATTCAATTGTTGGTGACTGATCGTCACATTAAGAACTCGCATGCCGGTTGCAATGCGTTCTTGGCGAGAGTTTTGGATGCTGTCGGCTCGTCGTACTATTCGTAGCATCGTCTTCCGTTGTATACCGTGCTATCGGACTAAGGCCTCCACTATGCAGCCCCAAATGGGAGACTTGCCGGTTGATCTTGTCAATGAGGCGAGGCCTTTTGCAGGCGTAGGAACGGACTTTGCTGGTCCCTTTTCGATAAAGACTTCTACCCTTCGCAATAGTAAAATTGTCAAGGCTTATTTGTGTGTATTTGTCTGCCTGTCAACTAAGGCAGTTCATTTGGAGCTGGTAACCTCCCTCTCGACAGAGATTTTTGTGGCGACCTTGGACAGATTTGTGTCTCGCCGTGGGTTACCTTCTTTGATCAGGTCTGATTGCGGTACCAACTACAAGGGTACAAGTAACTATTTGAAGAAGGTATACACCTTCCTTAATGAGAGCCAGGTTGACATTGGTAACAAATTGGCCCGTCGAGGGATCACTTGGTCGTTTGACCCGCCAGCCTGCCCCCATTGGGGGGGTATTTTTGAAGCCGCGGTGAAAGCGGCAAAGGGACTCTGGCGGCTATTGTTGAGAGACGCTGTTCTCTCCTTTGAGGAATTAGCTACGGTATTTTGCCGCATTGAAGATGTACTAAATTCGCGTCCATTGTGCCCGCTCTCTTCGGACCCGAACGAATTGGAGGCTCTAACCCCGGGCCATTTCTTGATTGGACAGCCACTGGTCGCCCTGCCCGAGTTCCCTTTTGTCGATGTGAGCCAAAATCGGCTATCGCAGTTTCAGTTGTTGCAACAGCTCACTCAGAGCTTTTGGAAGCGTTGGAGCTTAGAGTATCTGCACATCCTCCAGCAGCGCGTCAAGAGGACTGACAAAACTCGTCCGCCCAAGATCGGAGACCTCGTCCTGATTAAGGATGCCAACCTTAAACCTTTGTATTGGCGCAGGGGGCGCACTCTCAATTTGGTGGCTGGCACCGACGGGGTCCCTCCTTTTGCTGAGGTTTTGGTGGACGGATCGGTTATGAGGAGAGCGGTCGCAACCTTGTCAAGACTGCCAGTTGATTAGCGGACGGGAAGGCCCGTCCGGGGGGGGGTAGATGTTTATTACAACATTGCGTGTATCCAAACGTAACTTTGCCGTCTCGAGTTTGACACTTGACAGATGATGTTTTTTTTTGTGGTTGTCGCGATGGCTTGGAATTTTGCTTGATAAGTGGGTTGAAGTTGAAAATCTCTTGTAATTACTAGAAATCGCGTTGAATCCGCTTTGTTTTCGAAGTTATTGATCATAATCCGTTATTATTGGAAATAATAACCTGGTTGGAGTTGTGAAACGTTGATTTTTCGAGCGATTAAGAAAAAGCCGCTTTTGAGGTTGGAATAGCCATCGGTGTGTATTGTTGGGACTGGGACCCCCTTTGAGACTGTTAGTCCGGGATAGTTTAGTGCATTGTGAATTGCCAAGTGTGTGAACTTGAAGAGTTGGTGCTGTCGACGCGTCGCGCTGAAGGCGCACATGTTAATGTTGCACATGTCCTTAATAACATTCCATGTCCTTCTTAGGTTGTTCTCGTTTTTGTTTAATTGAGTTTCGTAGTGTTCTATAGTCTAGTCTTTTCCCAACTTTGTTGAGGTCGGCTTCCTGTATATCCTGATGCGGTTGAGTATCAGTACATACATACATACATACAACATGGAGCGACTGCCTATCTGACCTCCACAACCCAGTAACTGCGTAACTCGGTATTCCTTGGCAAAACTGGGATCAGGTTTTTTGGCTTCTGACTACCGTAACGACTGTCAAAGAAATTAGAAATGCCAGTCGGTACCAACGGCTTACCGAGGCATGGACTAATTTCGCTATGCAAAGATGGCATCCCATTGTTGTCACGTACCGACGTCGGCGTGAAGATCAACCTATGCGGCTGTTATTATTTAACCACGAGCTCCTCAAAAGTTACTCTATTAAACATGTACATTGTTTCAGATGCAATACTGGCTATTCCGGAGAACGATGTGAAATAAATGTGTGCCATCAGTACTGTTTAAACAAAGGCATATGTTCTTTGAATGAGGAGGATGAACCGGTTTGTGAATGCACGGCAGAGTACAACGGTGAAAGATGTGATGTTCCACTCAGTCTGAACAACGATGTCGGTCCCCCAAATGTTGGGGCTGAGCCAGCCAGTCCATGTGATACCAACCAGGAGAGTTCTAGACTTAAAGCTGATATAAAGAAGACTATGTCCACTAACTCTAATTACTACCCAGCTGATGGAACCCTAACCCTTGCAGATTTATTGGCAAATTGGCGAAAGCCTGTCGCAACGATTAACGTGTTTGTTGAAGTAAAACCTAATTAATAAACTGGTTTTTGTTCTGTATGCCAAATATTTTTTTTTTGTTTTACTGAGATTATTCATCTAAGTATCATTTCTTAACGACTCATCAACACTTGGCTACCTATGCCTAAAAGCTATCTATGGCAACTATTTGATCTAGAAAGAAATACATATTCAATAATTGGACCTAGTGCCTACCAAATTAAATATAGTAAAACTGTCTGTCTTTGGTAATGGGAAAATTGTATTACATTAAATTGTTACATGATGTATGAATTTGAGTGAAGCAAAAGAGGTATGTAAGGATCGTAGCAGGTGGCGTTCTGTAGTTTGTACCTACCCCCATGGGAAAAAGGCGTGAGTTTATGTATGTATATAGAGTCGATTGAAAGGCGGGCCAAGAAACTCATCGGCAATGAGGCACTGGTCAAGTCAAAGCTCCAGAGCCTTGAACATCATCGCCGAGTTGCCAGTTTGTCAGTTTTTTATCGATTACATTTCGGGGAGTGTGCGATGGAATTGCATGATTTGATTCCGCCCAGCCCGTTCCATCATCGGACTACCAGACGTACGCCGATGCGTCATCGGTACATGGTGGACATCCCACCCATACGCACAAAACGTTTTGGGGACACTTTTATTATGCGCACAGCTAAGGAGTGGAATTCCTTGCCCGAGTCTGTGTTTCCCGATAGCTACAACCTAGGGGTCTTTAAGTCAAGAGTGAATGGGCTTTTTCTAGGCAAGCGTGCTTCACCGTCGACCACATCATCGCTTACCATCAGGCGAGATAGTGGTCAAGCGCAAGCCTATAGATAATATAAAAATAAAATGTATGTAAATTGTAACATCGAAATTCAAACTAAAATGATTTTAACTGAAATATGGACAAGATGGGATTCATTGCCTGGTTTCATATAATATACAATATTTGATGGGATAGCTTATTTTAATTACAGATGTAATAAAAACGTAGCTCCGAGATCTTGGCGCCATTTTTTTAAAATCCGGGATGGCCATCAAACACCGAAATGGAGCCAACTACGAGTTATATACCATATACCATAGCCCATCATCGTGAATAAGAGCTATTACAGAAGTTATATTTATTTATTATAAGATGATCACTGGCAATGTAAATATGGGACCGAGACTAGGTCGCTCACGATGGGACTTATCAGAAAGCTTAAAGTCACCCAAAGGGCAATGGAGAGGGCTATATTCAGAGTTTCCTTGCGTGATCACGTCAGAAATTAGGATATACGCAGGAGAACCTAAGTTACCGACATGGTCCGAAAAATTTCCAAACTTAAGTGGCAGTGGGCAGGGCACATTGCTCGTAGAACGGATGGCCGATGGGGTCGAAATGTTTTGGAATGGCGTCCGCGAACCGAAAGACGATACGTTGTAAGGCCTTCCACTAGGTGGACCGATGACCTAGTTAAGGTTGCGGGGTTGCAGGTGCGCTGAATACGAGACGCATGGGATCGGTCAATGTGGTGGCCTGTGGGAGGCCTATGTCCAGCATTGGACGTTTCGGCTGAAATGATGATGATGATTATAAGGTATACCTAATACCAACAGCATTACATAGAAAAACAGTTCCTAGCAAACATTGTTAAAATATAGGTGCTGGTATGTATGCCTATTACAGGTATACGCAGCTTACACCATATGAACAGGAAACATAAAATAAAAATGTACGACAGTTTTTGAGGGTAAGTGAACACAACTTGTTTTATAGCTCTCATTGAAAAATTAAATTAATACTAGTTTATTTATGTTTATTATCGTTCAAATGCAGTTAGTCTTCAGTTCCCTCGGCTGCACTCACTGCATTTATAAACTCTCCTTTCACCTTCACCTGACCTGCACAAAATTTAAATCACATAATGGACCTATATGCCAAGCTAGCAGGCAGTATGGAGGATCTTGCTGCCACTTTTACCTCGCGTATGGACACCTATGAAAAGGATTTAAAAAACGTCAGCAGTAATGAGGCCACTCACAAGACAATAGCTAGCCTATCTCGAGACTTCATGGAGTTCAAGTGCCTTATTTGGAAGACGATGATCGCGCTGAAGACACAGATGAAGTTACTGACTATAGCACTGGATCGGCATGAGATGGCATCTCGCAGGTGTTAGAATTTGAAGTTTGTGTGACGTTATTAAATCATGAATTTTCATTTTTCAAGTCACAATTGTTTGCTACATAATACATACCTGTCATATTTATTAAGCGCCTACCGACAATTTTTTAAGTACCGACTAAAATTATTATTGTTGTGTACAGGAAATAACTCTTAAACTTGTATTAAGCCACATTAATGATATTCCTATAAATTATTGCGTAATTTGTAATGATTATTTTGATGTATCCTGGTTTTTATATATTGCTATATTATAGTATTATAAGTCCTTTGAAACAATTAGTACAACAAGGTGACCCTCTCGGGCCTGTCATTTTCAGGTTAGCTATTCATCCCATAATCCAACAACTAAATTCAAAATTTAACGTGTGGTATTTAGATGATGGAACGCTAGGAGGTGATGTTGACACCGTTTTGAATGACCTGCAACTCCTCAAACAGAAATTTAAATCTATAGGCCTGGAACTTAACCCCTCTAAGTGCGAAATTTACCTCTCTGACGTTACCGACAGACAATCGACTTTAGATAAATTTAGTGCAATAGCCCCGCAAATCAAAATCTTAGAAAAAAGTTCTCTGCACCTCCTAGGTTCTCCTATTTTAGAAGAAAGTTTTTCATCTTTCATCGAAGATAAAATCAAACATTTTAATGATATTTCGGATAGACTCTCCAAAATTAATATACATTCGGCATTCACCCTTATCAGATATTGCCATTTCGGTCCAAATTTTATGTATTTTCTCCGTTCTTCTCCTCTTTGGAAGAAACCACAACTTTTGGACAAAATTGACCAAATTATTCGCAACACATTAACATCCATTCTTAATGTGGCCTTGGACGACCGTGCGTGGTTGCAAGCCACCCTACCAATTCGTTTTGGTGGCCTCGGCGTCCGCAAAATTTCTAGTGTAAGCTTACCAGCGTTCCTGTCTTCTGTCCACAGCACTGAAAAGCTAACCAGAAAAATTTTTGCTCTTTCCCTGGTTGACTCGGAAGTGCCGTGCTTGACAGACGCAGAGAACGCCTGGAAAGTGGCTTGCCCGGATACGGATCGGCCCGAGAACCCATTTTCCCAGAGACAGTGGGATAAGCCGCTCTGCAGGTTGGTACGGAATAACCTTATTAATACGTCTACCAATAGGTACTGCTGAGCGTGCCCGCTTGCTGGCTGTGGGTGAGTGGGCGTCGGGCCTCTGGCTTCAGGCACTACCGTCGCCTAACATAGGCACTATGCTAGGTGACACAACCTTCCGACTCGCTACATGCCTGCGATTGGGCGCTCCTTGTGGGGCTCCACATCGCTGTCAATGCGGTGTAGCAGTCGACTGCCTCGGACACCATGGCCTTTCTTGTAGTAAGAGTGCAGGTCGGATTGCGCGGCACGCTAGCATTAAAGATCTCATCCGTCGTGCTCTTGCCACCGCCGGAGTGCCAGCTATCTTAGAACCCAATGGCCTGGCACGCGTTGATGGGAAGAGACCAGACGGTATGACCATAATGCCTTGGCAGTTGGGTAGGTCTTTGGTGTGGGATGCAACTTGTGTTGACACCCTTGCACCATCCCATCTTCCTAGCACGGTGGGCTGCGCTGGGGCGGCTGCTGCAGGTGCTGAAAACCTCAAACGGCGCAAATACAACAACTTAATTGGTAATTATGTGTTTGAGCCGTTTGGGGTTGAAACACTAGGGCCGTGGGGTCCGAGTGCACACCTATTATTTCGGGATATCGCCAAGCGGTTGGTCGACTCTTCACGAGACCAGAGGGCTGGCCTTTTCTTTCGCCAAAGAATCAGCATTGCCATCCAACGTGGCAGTGCTGCCAGCCTTCTAGGCACTTTTCCTGTTGACAGCGATTTGGACGAATTTTTTGACGCTCCGTAATTGTACATATGTTTATTCTTATTTTAGTTCTAATATTAGTTTGTAAATAATAATGTACATATGTAAATAAATAACACATTAACTGTCAAAAAATTAGTACAATACTGTCTGTTAGTATCAATATTCTTTCGAATATTGATTAAGAATGACTAAAGAGGTGTTACTGAATTCCTTAATTGTCTTGTTACGTTTTAAAATGGATTCATTACATGATAATTTATTATTGTTCACCTAATTGTGAGATTATTTAAAGCAATATCATATTGCATGTATTGAGATACTGATAGACCCGAGATTATAAAATATTGTGTAATGGATAAGCTGACTTACTTTTCTGTGAACTACAAGCCAGTACAGGCCAAACATATTGTTATATTTCCTTTAAAACCTTCCCTTACACACCACATACATTGGAACTCTGATACACAGTAAATAACCAACAACCATCTTGACATTCAAAGCTTGCTATCTTGGTAGATATCAATATTTTTCATATAGAGTTCCATTCATGATTCTAACACAGGCAAATCTTGCTCCTACATGGTCTTCCAGAGCAGAAGTATGAAGACCACAAATGCTGTTGGACCTTGTAACGTTACGTGTAGCTAAAATAGCTACACGTAAGCCACGTTAATACAAATAAGAATTATAAACAAAAGAAAACAAATAATAAAAGGATATAAAGTATAAGAAACTTCGTGGGCCGGCTTTGCACGACGTGGGCGGCCCAACCAGGCAGCAGGTCGGATAGGCAGGAAGACGTGGAGTAGGCAGCAAGTCGGTGGGCGGCTAACCAGGCGGCAGGTCGGATAGGCAGGAAGACGTGGAGTAGGCAGCAGGTCAGACAGGAACGCCTCATGAGTCGTGATATGCTCCAAATTGACAGATAGCAGGCACCACGATGGTCTAGCTGGCACACGGGTTGGTATGCTGTTATGTAGGCATACGGTAGGCGGAAACGTAGATTAAAATCAGACACAGTATATCACACACAATATATTAAACTGGATAAACTTCAGATAATATGGACATACACGAGCTGGATATTAATATATTTGTCTTCAGATCAAGACTTGACATTTAGTAATTCAAGGTAAAATCGTCTTTCGGAGTTCATTGCAGATTCCAGACTGCCCCAGGAATGTCTGGGAAATGTATAGTCAGCGTTTTTCCAAACAAACGTTTCCAGAATTCCATTATTCTTTCTATAATTTTTAAATTGTGAGTTGCCTGTATTTAAAACGGCCTGTATTAATCAGTCATAAAATAATTCTGTGAGCGTTATAACATTATTTTACAAGCGTAAGAAGATAAGAAACTAGGTACTATCCAGTAAACAATAGTAAATTAACAATAATATACATTATTAGGGCTAACAACTAATAAAAATAATTTAAATTACTTAAAATCAAATTAAACCTTCATAGTCACCAAGAAAATTACACAAAATTGAAAAAGTAAATGACAGCTTGACAACTGACGTAATGTCAGACAAAAAGTAAACATTGAAAAATTATAAAATTCATTATTCTATTTCAGCAAAATAAAGTTAATAAATCGAATTAGGTCGATTTTAAGACTGCTAACAAAAATAAATGCCACCAAGGCGCGACTTATATGGAAAAAGGACATTTTATAAAAGATGAGAATGATTGATAGTAAAAGTGTAAGTATGGATACTATAACCTCCGAGGGCAAGATTATCATCCTGCTCCCAGACAAGTCGCGCAGAAAAATCGAGTCGGCGGTAGAACTTCAACAACTGATTGCGCGGTTCCCGATGGCTGCATCTGCCAATGCGTCGTTGGATAAGACCTCGCGCAGGCAAGCTAAATAGTCATAATCTTTCTTTTTGTTTTCTAAGTAGGAGAACGCAAGTTCGAATCGTCAGAAACGATCACTTTTTGGAATTTCGTTTAATTTTTTCTTTGGGCGTTTATTACGAAAATTTGAATTCTCTTTCGATTGTTTTTATTTTCTGAAATAAATTTGGTTTTTTTTTTTTTTTTTTTTTTTTAATTCGAGATGGGTTTGCTCTTGACTCTAGTCTAGGTCAGAGGTGACAGAGACAAAGTCGACGATGGAGTGGCAATAAATAGAGATCCGCTGAATACATCAACAGACCCACCGTCCGAATCAGAGCCTGCGACGAGGACATCAATTAAGTACTATGCCTTCTCCGAAAAGATCTAAAAGTCACTCAGCGAGATCCAAGCGAAAATATCAACAAGGGGATGATAATCCAGCATATTCTTTGGCTGAAATGAGAAAGATAGTTGCAGATTTCAAGCAAGAACAGAATGAAAAGTATAACTCGCTGTTAACAATAGTAACCGATATTAAGGAATAATATAATATGATAGAGAAGTCCTTAAAATTTGTATCCGTAAATTATGGGGAAATAAAAGCTCAACTACACAGAATGGAGACTGATAACAAGGAAAAGGCTGCCTACATATAGAATTTGGAATAAAGAATTGAAAATTTTGACGTTATTAGCAAGTCATCTTGCATAGAGATTAGGAAAGTTCCAGAAAATAAAGGAGGAACCAAGACAACCTTGTCACAAATTATCATGAACGTTGGATAATCTTTTTTAAAAAAGGATAACTTATTGCAAGACCGTTGTAAGCTCAACAACTATTAGACCAGGGTAGAAGCCTTGAAAAATAATAAAAAGTGAAAAAAAATAATAGTAGGATGAAACCCATTAGAAAAGGTGGGGAATATTATAAAAATGAAAGGAAAAATAATTTACGGGCGATCTGAGGTCGGGAAGGGGATGGGGGTGAGTTTTAAGGGTAAAAAACGGTTTTTCTCGATTGCCAGCAAAACTAAAAGTCGTATCGAAAAAATTCAAATGGCAAAGTTGTAGGTAATAAAAAGATCTAAAACTTTTGTAATTACACTTTTTTCACATAACCTCAAAATTTATGTGAAAAATCCAAAAAACCAAGTTTTTGGTTTTTTATTTTTATCTTTTACAAAAATTTTTTTTAACGAAATTTGGTGAAAACTTACCTTTTTATGTCCCAAATACGCTGTAATTTATTTGATTAAAAATATTTATTTTTTCACCTTATTTTAAATTAATATCGAAAAAACACCCTAATTTTCAATCGAAAATTCACCCGTCAAAATATCAGCTTTTTTCAAACAGTTGGTATGGTTTCTGTTCGTTGAAATCTCTACTTTCCGATGGTGAAAAAAAAAATATGTTACTACAGTAAATCTTCTCATAAAATGCAAAAAATAAAAAATAAACTTGAATTCGAAATTTTTTTTTTTATTATTATAAATAATTTCATCAAAAAAATGTGATTGCTGCAATTTGTTTCAATTAAAAAGTTGATTTATTTAATGCTAATTACATTTATGTCATAGAAAATCTCATTATATATAAATATAAATGTAAATCGTACTATTAAATGTAGATGCTTTATTCTGATTACGTTATTCATTACAATATTTTTAAACACATTAATCTTATCATTCATAAATACCTTATCTTCAATTCTAATCACTTATCCCTTAGTTTTTGTCTTTTTGATGGCATTTCTTTTCGAAAAGTTTTTTTGTTTTTTTAAAGGTTTTTTACAATATTAAAAATTATTTTCGGCGAGAATTTGCGGGGCTCTAAATAATGGCACGGGCCGAGGGTATATAGCTACCCCGGTCCCAAATAGAATTTGTAGTCATCCAAAGCTAGTCGCTTGTACTTGTCTTAGTAAATAAGAAGTAATTCTTATATAGAATCGAGTCTCAGTAATTGTTGAGAGCCCTAGAATCGTGCCGTGTACTGAATAACTTAGTGTTTCATTTAATTCGTCGACTTCAACCCCAATGAAGACACCCCTTTTCGATCCTGTCGAGCTGAACCTCGGCACCTGGACTCCAGGAGTGCTGATCCAGAAGAAGGGAACCCAGAACCTGGAAGTAACTCGGGTACAGCCAACACATTGTTGAATCGTTCGAGTCGATTTGCAACCTTACGTCGCTGCTGCAGCCAGGCATCCAAGAACCTTATTTCGTGTGTGATCGGGGCGTTCAGCGGCAATGGCCAGAAGGTTTACGCCCTTCTTTTCTCGGGGCCAGTGATCATGCTACGTCCAGCACAGATCTGTTAGTCAATTCACCTGAAAAATGTAAGCTCATTTCATTGTTCAAATCATTTAACTTAAAATATTTATTGAATGAACCGACAAGAATAACAGCAACTTCAGCTTTGTGCATAGATAATGTATTCACTAATTGTAAAGTAAAAAAATCGTTTTTAATTAATGGCATTAGGTCAGACCATACTGGTCAACTAGTATCTTTTGAGTCAGATAAAAAAAATAACCTAGCTAAATCAATTCGATTAAGACCTCTTACTAAAAATAAATTAAATTCTTTTTAGCAAACTTTGTAACCCCAGTTTTGATTTAAAAGACCCCAATATAAATTACGGCACGTTGTTTTCTACAATTTGCCAAGAATTCAATAAAACGTGTCCTATAAAAACAGTTAAAGTCAACAATTACAAATCGAAATTTAGTGAATGGGCCACTGTGGGCATAAGAAAAAGCCGAGATAATTTATATAATATAAATTAAGAAAAATCTTTGACTACCGATCAAGTTTTCCACACATATGTTAGAAACTATTCCAAAATATTCAAAAGAGTATGCGCTCAAGCAAAATCTCAAATAATAATTTAAAAAAATGGTGTTTCTAATAATAAAATAAAAACTGTGTGGCAAGTAATTAATAGAGAAACTGGAAAGACACAACAACGCGATCAGAATGAGTTGTCTTTGAAAATATCTAATCAAACCATTTCTGATAAGCAAGAAGTCGCTGAGACATTAGAAAATTTCTTTACCAACATTCCGTTAGAGGTTACGAAGTCACTTCCCTCCTCATCTGAATTGGCTGCAGCTCTTCTTAAAGAATACTTTACTAAAGACATACCAACCTTTAAATTTAAACCAATGTGTATTGATACAATTAAAAACGCGTTCAAAAGTCTCAATATAAAAAACACTGAAGACTTATGGGGGATATCCGTTAGGGTTCTTGGAGATATTATTGACTCAATTGCTCCTGTCTTAACAGGCATATTCAATCAATGTTTGGACAGCGGCACGTTTCCTGACTTAATGAAACACAGTAAAGTAGTACCAATTTTCAAATCAGGCTGTAAGAGTGATCCCTCTAATTATAGACCTATATCCGTGCTACCAGCATTGAGTGAAATCTATGAAAAAATCATGCTGGACCAAATGTTGTCTCACTTCAATTCAAATGGGATCCTGCATTGTCAGCAGTTTGGTTTCACGAAAGGTAGGTCGACAACGGACGCGGGAGTAAAACTCATCAGCCACATCATGGAATCTTGGGAGAAGTCCCAGGATGCCATTGGCATTTTCTGTGATCTGTCAAAAGCGTTCAACTGCGTCGACCACAACACACTGATCTGTAAATTACAACACTACGGAATTCGAGGAAGAGCTGCTGATCTTGTACTATCCTATTTATCAAACAGACAGCAAAATGTAAATGTTAATGGGGCGACGTCCTCCGGGTCTCTAGTCAAAATGGGCGTGCCCCAAGGTTCAATTCTCGGCCCTTTCCTTTTTCTTGTTTACATAAATGATGTCCCTTTTATGATGGCCAAATTATCGCATATAATTCTATTTTCTGATGATACTTCGCTAATTTTTTTAAATAGATAGGAAAGATACGGATGTCTTACATGTCAACGAAACTCTAATTGTTCTCTCGGAATGGTTCGCAGCTAACAATCTTTTACTGAATGCGAAAAAAACAAAATGTTTAAAGTTTTTTTTTACCAAATGTACCTCAACGTGACCTAAATCTAAATCTTGACGGCAAAAATCATGAAATTATAACGGAAACTGTATTCTTGGGGATTACTAACGATTCAAAATTGCAGTGGGGTGCACACATTAGAACTATTTCGGGCAGGTTAAGTTCGGCTGCCTATGCAGTAAGGAAGATAAGGCAGTTAACCGATGTAGCCACAGCTAGACTAGTATACTAAGCTTATTTCCACAGTATTATGTCATATGGCATTCTGCTGTGGGGATCAGCAGCAGACGTTAACTCAATTTTTATCTTGCAAAAGATGGCAATCCACGCGATCTATAAAATGGGTCCTCGCGAGTCCCTCAGAGAAAAATTTAAAGAGATCGATATACTGACTCTACCTTCACTTTATATTTTGGAATGTATTTTGTATGTCCGCAAAAAGCGAGGGCTTTTCAAAACTAGAAGTGACTTCCATAATTTAAATACACGCAGTAAGCACGAAATTTTAATACCCAAATTCAGATTAACGAAAACTAGCAAGTCTTTTCTTATAAACAGTATACGCTTTTATAACAAGTTGCCAAAGTCAGTTTTAGAACTGACCGGTGGAAAGTTCAAAAACTACATCAAACGTGACCTTATTAAAAAAGCATGTTATAAAACTTTTTAACAAAAATTACAACCGACTTCCAAACAAAAACACTACAAATTGAAAAATAATTTGAATTTCGGCAGTCAGTGTTCCTGTTTTCGTTTCTTTGTTTTTTGACACCGACTTCCGAAATTGAAGTTATTTTTAAATTTGTAGTGTTTTTGTTTGGAAGTCGGTTGGAATTTTTGTTAAAAAGTTTTTTATTTTTTCTTTTTTGTTGTGGTAGGTACATAATGTTGACTGTAAGAGATTGCCCTGTGCGATAAGACCGCCCATTGTACACATGTTTTTGTGAATGTTTGTCCTTTTTTTTTTTGTGGTGTACAATAAAGTATCGCGTACGCTCCAGCGGCGTATTAAATAGGGGCCCGAATCACCCCCCACAGATAAGAGCTTTTCGCGGTTTCGCGCGCCACAGTGCAGTGGATAATAAATAAATAAATAATAATGACCAGTTCTATAGGCTAGGTACCTATTACCTTAAATAAACAAAACCGGTGGAATGAGAGTATACCAGGGTGAACTGTTCACACCTGCGTACTCCTTTAAAGCGTACCAGTGTGATGTTATGTTATGAAATGGTGTAAACAATAAACAGATATGCGATTGCAGCAATCCCGAGTGATTTGCCGTCATTTATTGAAGAGTTCTGATGTATATCTCCGAAGTTCTTCATAAAATCTTGATGAAAATTAAATGGGACCACATGACAAACACCAGCTTTCGAATAAAAAAAGAATCATCAAAATCGGTTCACCCAATAAAAAGTTCTGAGGTAACACACATAAAAAAAAATACAATCGAATTGATAACCTCCTCCTTTTTTGCGAAGTCGGTTAAAAATCAAGGACTACGTTGAAGATAAAAATTTTGGCTTTAGCTCCTTCTGCGCATGCGGCTTCCCTGGTAACTCATAAACGGCACAAATATATGGATGTCTCTAACTATTCTCAATCTTTTTTTTTTCTCTTTTAATTAGACTTTACAATGTTATTCAATCATCATTATAGCCCTTTGCTAAGAATAGTTACAGAACTGATAACAGTATTTGTGCCACATGTTAAATTTAGTGTTGTATTTTTTAATTTGTTTTATTGTTTACCTTTACTTTTTTTTGTTTTTATAGATTCTTTTACCGATTGGGAATGTGTGAACATTGTAGGCTTTCTAGATTTCTAGATGATTGTTAACATTTGTTAACTTTTTTTTTTGTTTTTTTTTTAATTTCGTGTGACTTATTGTCGGGCTTACGTTGTCCCCCCATATCCAAGTACTAATGCTGTAACATGGAAATATTGTAAACACAAATTTTTTAAAAGAGTAACCATGCATTTTCTTGCCGGTTCTTCTCCATAGGAAACGACTTACCCGAACCGTGCACCTTTTGTCGACGTTTTATAAGTGCCCATGTAGGCATAAGTAAAATAAAAAAAAATATTTTGATTTTGATTTTTTGTTAACATTGTTCTTGAATCCAGGTTTCAATGAAAACCGCAAAATTGTGGCCAAACGCAAGACTATCAAATATCAAATAATGTGCAATTCAACTAACCAGATTTAACTTGACTCGTATAACCAACAGTATAACGTAAACAATTAAAAGACATCAGAACATTATTGAATAAGTTAAGTGCGACCAATGAGAGTCCTTACCACCAAAACTATTGGGTATTTGTACAGAAACGTTAAAAGTTGCTTTTACTTCTGCAGCTCGTCCCGCGTAAAAAGTCTTTTTTCGTCCAAAGGAAACACATTAATAATATAATAATATCGTTTATTTATGACATAAGGCACATTTTACAATAAAATATCTTAGAAATATAAA
This sequence comes from Orthosia incerta, assembly GCA_948252205.1. NCBI lineage: Eukaryota > Metazoa > Arthropoda > Insecta > Lepidoptera > Noctuidae > Orthosia > Orthosia incerta. Next base: position 15,375,242 of record OX411769.1, on the reverse strand, counting down.
GTAACACAGTTGTTTATTTGCCTGAACTACATTATGAACTAGGTTGAATCTATAATACTTAAATTAAATTAAAGACGGCAAAATTATTATTAAGTTACAACCAGGATATCTTCTGTCACTACGCAAAAAGGTAGATGTTTTAGAATATTGTTTTAACAGCTAAAGTCACTTAATTTTTAGTTAATTAATTTTCTATTTAATCTATTGTTCAGAAATGGACCTAAGAATGTAAAGATTTTATTTACAAAGACATTTTTAGGATGCATTAGACTTGCAGACAATGTCAATTCGTCTTTATGTGTGTTTTTGGCGTTATAGGAAAGCTTGGTGTGTTGTTTTGGTACCAAGTGCATTATGAAAAGCTGGCGAATAGTCAGCAAGTTGCAGTATTTGTAAAACAGATCAGCGGGGTAGACAAAAGGATGGAAATTGCCTATTAAAATTGGCCTCTGAGCTCTTTCAAGAGGCCTATGCATTTACTTTTTGGTGCTCCCCATAAAACAATACAGTATTGGATTACAGATTACCAAATAGACATGTTTAATACATTTTGAATCTGTAATCGATCTCAACTTTTTTAAAACATAGATCGTAAATTTTAATCAGGAATAGGGTTGGGCCCAGAATGCTTCCTTGAGGAACATCATAACCAATATTTTTTTGCTCATTGCTAGTAATATCTATTTTAACATATTGTTACGAGCTGGGGCTCAGGGATAAATTATTTAAACAGCAGACTTCAATTAATAACTCTTTATTACAAAAACACTTCTTAAACAATTCAATTACTTCGCACTATTTTCCTTTTCTGATCGCTCTGTGTCGCTTCCGAATCGAAACTAACTCACGACGAACCCGACCGCTCTTTATATAGCACCGAAGATGTTTCTAGAACGTTCCATACTGTTCTAGATAATTCGAGAAACTTCCAGAACAATCGACTTTCGAACTCACTGTTCCCGAAGCGACTAGAAGATTAGTTCCGCTATTCGATACTAGATGGCGTTGCCCTATCTTGTAAGAATATTGAAATCGATTGTCTAATTAGTCAGCAAAAGTTGTAGTCAATTTTTTTAGAAGCATGTAGTGACACCGTATCAAAGGCTTTAACTAGATCAAGGAAAACCCTCTGGGTCTGATTTTCTTTGTCAAGTTTTTCTGCGATATAATCTGTCAGACTATGTTGCCGTCGTGGCGTGATTGAGGAACAAACATCCATCCAAACTATCGCATTGCTAATATTGTAGTTAGGTTAATCAGGATCAAATGAAATTTGGATAATCCAATCAATCTATGAAAAATTCTCTCGACCTAGTGCGATATAAAGTGTATAATGAAAGAGTCTGCTTGCTAACTAAGCTTATGTATTATGTGAAGATCCGACAACAAAGTCGTATCACAAGGTTAACAGTTACAACCCTATCGCTAGGTAATTAGTTATTATTATATTGATAAAATTTGTGTGTGTGTCCTGTATGTGTTCATAAATAATTGAATGATGTGACAAAAATATTGAGCACAAGGCAGAGAGCTGGAAGATCTACCTAGTCTCTAAGGCGGCAACTGGCTGGCAATTCATTTATTTTGCCGGCAGTTCTCGAATACCCCAGTTTCAATGCGTCCGCTACTACAATGCGACGGTTAGTGCCAACGCCAGACGTGGTATTCGTAAAATACGAAATCGAGCGAAGACGGCTCTTCGCGGAGGCGGAAACCTTCGGTTACTCGAAGGCCCTCCATTCACAGACTGTGAATTCAATTAACAAAAACCCCCGCTCCAGCAGCAGCTCCACTACAAAACGGGCAGATGCACCGAAAGGCGAACATAGCAACAACACAGAACAAGAGTGTTCGTAGACGTCTTCGTCAGATGAAAGTGAAACCCAGAGCTGGGATGACGAACCGCGAGGTAAATATTCCAAGAGCATGAGGAGACGTTTTGGTCAGATGAAAGTGAACCCCAGAGTTGGGAAGACGTACCGAAAGGCGAACATACCAAGAACATAGAACAAGAGTGTGTGAACAAAAAAAAACATAGAAACATTAAAAAATAAACTTAAAATCAAAAACATACAAACAAAAATAAAACATTTAAAAACATACTTCTAGACATAGAAATTGCATATTTTGGCAAATTTACAGTACTTTCGTTTCCTCCGTTTTGCAAATAAATAAAAAAAAACATAGAAACATTAACAAGTAAAATTAAAACAAAAACATATAAACAAAAGAAAAATACAAAGATAAAACATTTTGAAACAAACATAGAAATAACTTATCATAGCATAGCTGCTTATCATCCCGCGCAGATCGTAAAATTCGACAGGAAATGGGCAAAAATTGGCCACTTAGCTCAAAAAACTGCAATACTGAAGTGGGACTGGGCAGGCCGTGTCTGTCGAATGCCGTCAAGTTGTGGGCCCGTATATCGCAAGATTGGAGCCCTGATACAGCTAGACGGGGTCGGGGCAGACCGAGGAAAATATAGCGGGACGCCTTGGCCGACTTCCTCGAGAATTGACGATATGAAACACAACATGGAGAAATGGAAGGAATGAAGGGAGGCCTTTGTCCAGGAGTGGGACAATACAATCTAACTAAAAAAAGCGTCGTCTCTCTAAAGCTCTAATATGGATTGACTTCATTACCACGGATATCGTTGCACCTCGTGCCGGTCGCCAAGCTACTGAACGCGAACACATTTACGTCATTGCGCTCCATCATGACAAAGTTGGTAGAGAAATAGAAGACGGCTAAAGTGAACTTGCTGTTATTGCTAATTAACGCTGAGGAGAAGTCAGAATAAAGTGGAAGGAATAGGCCACTAATAAAGCTGAGCAGAGAAATGAACAGGAAGAGGCCCTTATTATTACGAAGAGAAAACCTGTCACCTAAAGGAGATTGTAGCTAAGAAAAAGCCTTGACGAGGCTTCTCAGACAATGCTGCAGGGAGAGGCTTCTAAGAGGAAGGTTGAAGAAGAGAATTCAGTTAAGAGAAACACCTTCAAAGGGCTGCTTAAAGAAAGCTCCTAAGAAGAAAGAGACGACAGCGTCTTTTTCCCAGTTTATTTCAATATATTCAAGATTCATTGATTATATAGATTGTAAGAATAACGTGGTAAAACCGCTGGGCCTTTTAATTGTAGTGTTCGTGTGTTTTAAAATATGCTCTTACTTACATAATTATACGAAGTAAGTTTAACATAAATTTTACCATTATTACGAATGATTTTGTAATAATTATTTTACTTATAATAAGATAGAATATGACAAGGTAAGATTCCACTTTTACCTATCTTTACGATATTAAGTGTCGTTTTAAAAACGGTTCCTTTTTATAATAAATTTAAAAGAATGACACGGTGGCCATACGTCACTCACAACTGTAATGTCCCGCCACCGCGACGTACACCTCTGCTGACGTGGAACATCGACGCGCCGGAGGTTGCGTCTGGCTCGCAACACACTGGCTGCGCCACAGGGGGTTATACTGCCCACGTGTGTGCGCGATGTAAAAACGTCAACCGAATGAACCGCGAAGAGATCTGAACTTAGAGCCTAGCGTTCATCGTTGGGGGCGTATGACTGCCGATCGTTACTCATGCTGCGATTCGCCAAGGAATGCCAGAGGGTGCACCACAACACAGGCGTGAATGGCCGTCTGGAAGGATATGTGAGTGCCCATTCAGCTAGCGGTAGAGTGTACGCCGTCGACACTGAGATGGTATACACAACAGCAGGCGTGGCGATGACCAGCATTGCCATCATAGCCGTGGATGGCCAGCTCATATACTATTCCCTATGCAAACCGAAACAAAAAATACGGTTTTCGGGAACCAGGCCGCACTGCGGCAGCTGGAGTGTGCAACGAAGAAGCTTCGCGACGTGCAGAAGAAAATATTAAGATTCGTGGGCAAAGAAACGATCAGGTCTGAACAAACATTACCAACTGAAGGAGCTATGAAACTTAAAAACTTATTTAACAAAAATTTGAACCGACGAAATAAGGAAATGAAATCCAAAAAAAATATAATAAAAATGGTACAGCTATTTAAATTGGCGCCAAACTAACAAACATGCAAATTAATTACCTAAAGCGTAGAATAAATTTTACTGTAGCTTGGTTGATCTTCGTTCATTGTTTGTTGGCGCTGCCTCAAAATGCTAGAATAAATGTATATTTTTAGTGTTTGCTTTTCAGTTCGTTATTTCGTCGGTAAATTTTTTTGTTAAAAGGTTTTTTTCACTTTTCCGTTTCATAATTTCAACAGAATCGGTTCACAATTGAAAACACTACCAAGCTGCTGATACCACTGTATTACATAGCTGCAGGAAAAGTGACTATTCCGCAAAGTGGAATATACGAATATAAGTCTGCGATGTGACCAAATATCTTCACTCGTAGGCTCGTTATCTTATTCTGACAGCATAGGTATATATTCGCCTCTCAAGGACAAATACTAACGAACGCATAGTACCACAAGTGGTGGGTGGCCCACCTTCGGTGGGTTTACCGGTACCTTAGGACCCCTGTCACCCAATAAGATTGGTGCAGGAAGACTAGCTTAGGGCTCACCGAGGTACTCACCTCCCAGTCTCACCCGGCTGGGAGGGTAGGATTTTACACATCCCCGGGCCCATCCACCCGGGGAAGATTACCCCTTGCCCGGCTTCACCGGATTTTTACTCCCTGACAATGTCGTTCGCGGCATTAGTCGATCTTCTGCAGGAGATTCTCCTGGCAGATCCAAAACTGAGAAAAAAGTATGGGGCAGCATTCAAAGCTGCGGCTACAAAGCCCAGCCATATCACTTCGGCCCAGATAGAGGCACCCATCAGGGCTTTCAAGCCCTTCCCGGACCAGGACACTCCGAGGTCGCCCTCACCCAAATCCAAGCCTAGGCAAGAGCCTAGATCCCCCACTCTCTCCCAGGCCGATGAGCCTAATTCACGCCCTATCTCCCCCATGGAGGGCTCCCCCATCCCCGCTAACGAAGAGAGGGACCCTACCCCTCCCCCCACCTCCTCAGACGAGGACGACTTTCAAGTCGTCGGTGGTAAGAGGAGAAAGAACAAGGCCCCAGCCCAGGCCTCAAAACCCAAGGCCAAAAAGACGGTCATAGTCGCAACCCCGTTTGCGTCACCCGTCGGCTCCCCCTGCCCCTCCCCCGAGCCGTCTATTCCGGACGACCTACCCGCCCCCAATAACGCTTCCCAGCGTTCTAGCCGCCCCCCGAGCCCGATGGTAACAGCTCCCGCTGCTACCACAAGAAAGCTCCCTCCCCCGCCACCGATTTATCTCCAAGATAAATCGAAGTGGAACGACGTCTCAAATGCCTGCACTGAGCAGAAAATCAGATTCATTAAAGCGACTGCATGCCAACAGGGCATTAAAATCGCTGTCCTCACGTCGAAAGACTTCCGCGATCTAACTCGCCTACTAAAGGTTAGGAACATTTCGTTCCATACCTACACCCTCCCGGAGGAGCGGTCCACCCGAGTGGTGATCCGCCGCATGCCCAAAGAGATCCCCACGGAAGAAGTCCGTCTGGATCTTCTGGCCCAAAACGTGCCCGTCACGGAAGTCCACCGACTGCACAAAGCAAGAGGTGGCAAACAGTACGACATTGTAATGGTCGTATGCAGCCCCACTGAGGGACTCAACCCAATATTCAAGGTGAAGACGGTATGCTCCCTGTCGGGCATATCGATCGAGAAACCATACCGCCCCCACCTCGTTGGTCAGTGTCACAACTGCCAACTCTATGGTCACTCTCAGACCAACTGCTTCGCGACCCCCAGGTGCGTGAAGTGCCTGGGTGACCACAGCACAAAGAACTGTCCCCGACCGAAAGACCGCGCAGAATGCACGGAGCCTCCCAGCTGCGTGCTCTGCGGCCAGGTAGGGCACCCTGCTAACTACAGGGGTTGCCCCAAAGCCCCCAAGCTTGCGCCAAAAATGGCCAAGCGCCATATTGCGCAACAAGCAATATTGGCGCCCTCCTCCCAACCCCCCCGCCTAGCCCCTCAGAGGGCTTCTCCATGGGGAAAACTCAACCACCAAAACGTGGCCCCTCAGTCCAATTCACAGCCCATACCTGCACTGCTGGATCTCCAAATCCCAGTGTCCAGGCCTCTCCCGGCCGCAGCGGCCCCAGCGCTAACCAACAAGGTGGCTCCCACCACTGTTGTTGCCGCGCGCACAGTCCCTGCGTCCCAACCCGCCCAATCGTCATCTTCATATCGCAGTATCGCTGGAACTATTTTCAGTGCATACGCGATCTGGATGACTCCAGAGGCCCGCGCCCTTCACGCTGAGTTAACGAACCCAGCGGTAACCCATAACGCCATATCATGCCTACAAGTTTTTGATAGGTATCCTTCTATAACGAAGGAATTAGACTCACTCGTTTTTAGGAACGGAGAATGGGTACGCAATGGGTGGGTGGGTGCTCCTAGCGGAGCTCCTCATCGTTGTCAATGTGGTGAAGCAGTCGACCGCCTCGGACACCATGGCCTATCCTGCAGCAGGAGCGCTGGTCGGTTAGCACGGCACGCTAGCATTAATGACATCATACGTCGGGCTCTTGTCACCGCCGGGGTGCCAGCTGTTTTAGAACCCAATGGCTTGGCGCGCGACGATGGGAAGAGACCAGACGGGATGACCATAATGCCTTGGAAGGTGGGTAGGCCTTTGGTGTGGGATGCAACATGTGTCGACACCCTTGCGCCATCCCATCTTCTTAGCACGGCGGGCTGTGCTGGGGCAGCTGCTGCTGGTGCGGAAAACCTCAAACGGCGCAAATACAACAACCTTATTGGAAGTTATATATTTGAGCCGTTTGGGGTTGAAACATTAGGTCCATGGGGTCCGAGTGCTCTTCGAGTGTTTCGAGAAGTAAGTAAACGGTTAGTCGACTCTTCACGTGACCAGAGGGCTGGGCTTTTCCTTGGCCAGAGAATCAGCATTGCCATTCAACGTGGCAATGCTGCCAGCGTTCTGGGCACTTTTCACGTTGACAGCGATGTGGACGAATTTTTTGACGCCCTATGACCCCTGCCCTTTTATACGCGTTCGTAGTTTAATTTTATTTTTATTTAAGTGTATTTATAGGTAGTTATTGTTAATTAAGTATATTATATTATGTAAATTTTAGATTATTAATAAATAACTGAGTACGCAATTAAGATCAAATTGCCTAAAACCCAGATCCCTTAGGTTAGGGTTCTTCAATGCCAATGGCATTTCTAACCAGCGTGATGAGATCGCCGCATTTATTCGCGACCATCAGCTGGACATCTTCCTCATCCAGGAAACCTATTTAAAACCCCATCAGCGCGATCCCAAAATTGCCAACTTTCGTTTAGTTCGCAATGATAGGACGCGCTCCCACCGTGGTGGCACTCTCATTTACTATAAAAATGAGCTCCACTGCAGCGTAGTCACCCCTCCTGACCCCACTTCGAGCCTCGAGTACACAGCCTGCCGACTAGGAATGACTGGTCATCAAACGATTACCATCATCTCCGCCTATTGCCCCCCAAACTCGGCGTCATCGCCCAACAACCCGGAAGGTCTCAAAAAAAGACCTTACTGCCCTCTTCAGCATAAGTGACTCCGTTATCCTAGCGGGTGATCTCAATGCTAAACACCCAGCCTGGAACAGTGCCGCTACTAACCCTAGGGGAAAGTTGGTGCTGGACCTAAGCTCATCCCTTCACTACGACGTCATAGCCCCAATGAGCCCCACTCATTTCCCGCATGACCACACTCATAGACCGGATATCCTCGATGTAGCGTTACTTAAGAACGTTAACCTTCGGTTACGCTCGATAGAAGCGCTAGACGAGCTCCACTCTGACCACCGCCCTCTGATCATGGACCTAGGCAACCGCTCAGGCCTCCCAGATCTAGGACAGCCACCCCCTACCAAAAAGGTCACCGACTGGAGGAAAGTAAGTGAGAAACTGAAATCCACCACGTCACCCCAGCTAGACTCAATCCCCCCCGACATAAAATCAGTCGCTGACGCGACGGCGGCGATCGACTCGCTTACAGCCCACGTACAATCTGTCCTGGACGAATGTTCAAGGGAGGTTCCAGTGCTGGACATCCAGCAAGGGAAACTCCCGGACGATATACGGAGGTTGATAACCAAGAAGAACGCAGCTGTCCGTGCCAGCAGGAACTTTCCCAGTGTCGCAAGCGTAGCTCACATGCGGAAATTACAGGAAGCTGTAAAAGTACGCACTGCTGAGCACCGTTCTGCGACATGGAATAAGTTGCTGAGTGAACTTGAGCCCAACCACCATGCCTTCTGGCACCTTCAGAGGAGATTACGCTCCACTGAAGACTCTGCCATACCCCCGCTTATTCGCCCTGATAAGAGTGTAGCATTTGAAAACACTGAGAAAGCCGAATGCTTGGCTGACAGTCTAGAACTTCAGTGCTCACCCAGCTCCCAGCCAGTAGACCAAGCTCACCTTGACATGGTAGACGCTGAAGTCGAACGCAGGACCTCCCTCCCACCTGTCGAAGACCCCGATGACCCGCTACCTCCCGTCACCCCAGACGAAGTAGAGGAGGTCATCAAAAGGCTTCACCCCAACAAAGCCCCGGGCTTAGATGGCATCACCAATAAGGTGTTGAAACTCCTCCCTGCCCAAATTATAATGCTAATGACGGCCATTTTCAACGCTGCATTAAGCAAAAATATCTTCCCACAAGCTTGGAAACAGGCCACTGTGATAGGCATCCCCAAACCGGGTAAACCCAAATCGGAGCCTACCAGTTATCGTCCCATCAGTCTGGTAAATTCCCTCGGAAAAGTCTATGAACGGCTTATTTATAAGCGGCTCAAAGACTTTGCCGAGCGAAAGAGCCTCATCCCCAATGAGCAATTCGGCTTTCGTTCCGAACATAATTGCGTCCAACAAGTTCACCGCATCGTTGAACACACTAGTGCTGATTTCCAGCGTGGTCTGATGACGGGTGCCTTGTTCTTCGACATAGCGAAAGCGTTCGACAAAGTCTGGCACAACGGCTTAATTTATAAGCTTTACAAACTCGGCGTGCCAGATCGTCTCGTGCTCATCATACGAGATTGGTTGTCGGACCGTACCTTCCGCTATCGTGTCGAGGGAGAACTCTCCTCACCTCACCCCATACGAGCCGGAGTCCCTGAAGGCTGCGTGCTATCCCCTATTTCATTCACGCTGTACACCAGCGATATCCCCAAAGCTAAAGAGAGCCAGTTGGCTCTATTCGCTGACGACACGGCCCTCTATGCTTCTGGCCTAGTACCCAATGCCATCGCCCAAAAACTCCAGAGAGCCGCTAACGCCCTGGCCAAGTGGTTCCGCCTCTGGAGGATAGAAGTCAATCCCGACAAGAGCCAGGCTGTCCTCTTCTCTCAGCCTTACACTCGCTCCACAAAATCCCGACCCACCAAACCCATCACTATGTACGGCAAGCCGATCCCTTGGGAAGAGCAAGCCAAGTACCTAGGAGTCACCTTAGACAACCACCTCAGTTTCGCCAAGCACATTAAGGCGGCACGCTCGCGAGCCGCCTTCGCTATGGGCAGACTTCATGGGATGGTAAACGCAAGCAGCGCGGCTTGTCACTTAGGTGCAAGCTGCGCACTTTCACTGCGGTTATCCGTCCCATCATGACCTACGCCAGCGTAGTTTTCGCGCACGCAAGGCCCTACCACATTCACAAGCTTCAGGTTATACAAAACCGATTCCTCCGCAAAATCACGGGAGCCCCCTGGTACGTTCGTGACCAGGATCTCCACGTCGATCTTAGAATCCCCACAATCCAACAATTCATGAAGCGCACTTCCAAGCGCTACTTTGACAAAGCTGTCAACCACAGCAACCCCCTTATTCAAGCGGCCTCCCGCTATGAACTTTCCCAAATCTCCAAGATTCGCCGACCAAGGCTCGCCCTCTCCACCCCCGATGACGCCACTACCCTGCTCCAAGAGAGCAAGAAAGAAACCAGCACACTTAGAATACACAGACCGCCTTCGATCCGTCCTCGCCGCCGAGGCCCGTCGCGACGTCCCCGCCAAGATATACAAACCAGCCCGCGCAATGCTGTGCCGTAGTTAAATTATAGTTAGTTAATTGGAGTTTCTTGTCCGTTCTTCTCCACGTAGGCTTATTCCGACCGGATGGTAGAATCACCTTATTAAGATCCAGCCATAGTTGTCCCCCCAGCGACGCCCTGAGCCGAGGTTCGACCCCACAGGGGGTAGCCCTCAGCGTTGTCGCTTAGAATTAGAAATTTGTGCCTGGCTGGAGGCTATATAGCTTAGTCTCCACAGGGAAGCCCGGTTAAGTAGTTGTCAGTCACTTTGACCGAACTACGAGACGCCCCATAGAAAAAAAAAAAAAAAAAAAAAAAAAAAAAAACGCATAGTACCCTACCGTACCTAATAATTAATGAAATAATTTTTGTAATCGAATCTTTTAAAATATCCAAAGCAATTTGGGGTCTATCAATTCTAACTTAATAATCTATTCTTGGGATTCTTATGCATGCCCGAGCATGCTAATATCAACAACGGATCCAGTTTGACACCGTGGTCGGCGGCGGCACAGGCGGCACAGCGCTGGCAGCGCGCCTGGCCGGGGATTCGCCCGACCTATCCTGACATTTTCAAAGATTCCCGTTACTACTGGTAATTTACAACGGAAAAACGAGTCAGTCGCTGGCGGGTGGCCGCAAGAAGCTGACGTAGGGCAAGATGCTCTGTGGAAAAGGCAGGCTCAACAACAAGGTAAACGCGCGTGGACAACCAAGAATGGGCAGTGATCGCAGCTAGGTGGTACTGACCAAAACCATCAAACTTCTAATGCGAGTCATTAATTACGGAACGAACGGAGACATTGGAAGTGTCAAGCCCTGATGTTCCGGAAAGACCCGACATCAACTTTCTGAAAGCTTTTCAAGAGTTAGGTTTCGACATAGTTGACGTAATGGCAGACGCTCACAAGATAGGAGCCGGCAAGTTCTCACACATCATCAGAGCTGAACGAAGAGACAGCTCGTTGATTGCTATGTTGTATAGAATTCAGAACAACAAACTCCGTGTGTTTAAAGACACACTCGTCACAAAGGTCGTGATCGGATGAACACAGCACAACTGTTGGTGTCAAGGCTCTCTCGAATAGAGACGAATGGTTCTTTTTCGCCAACAAGGAAGTCATTGTGACAGCCGGAGGACATTCAACACCGAGCATGATTACATCAACGGATCCAGTTTGAATTTCATCGTCATTCGACGAATTGGGTATTGATGTCGTTACATCATTTTGCGCATTTCTTCTAAGTACATATTAGATCACAAACCCCAAATTCGAAATTGAACCTAAGTTCTATGTTGTATGTTATGTTACAATCTCTTATGTTTCTGCTGATATTTAGAAAGTTAGATAAAACGTAGCAGTTGGTGAGGCTGTTTGTTCCTGTGGTGCCCAAACAACAGCTAAGACCGCGTAGTCACCGGCTTTTGGCCGTACCTTCGGCACGTACGGTGTCCCGAGCTAACTTGCCTCTAGTTCGGGCGCTCACGATGCTAAATGCCCTTCTGACATCAGCACCGGAGTGTGACCTGTTTGCTTGAGATTTTTTTATTGTCATAATTTGTTTTTGTATTTTAATATTTTCTTCTGTTTTGCATTATATTTTTAATCAGCTTGTTTACAAATAAATGTTTTACTCTGCCTTATTCCTTAGCGGTTGGGTGCGTGTTTCCCTTCGTACTAGATTTAGTTAGGGCTCCGTTCGTACAATACGACTGGCGACGGGATACTAGCTTAAGGTTAACCATTAGCACAAATTAAGTAAGCGGCGGCGTTGTGCCATTAGGTACTCTCCTTCCAGCCTATGGGAGTCCATACAACTTTGCTTGCCATGGCTTTGCTTGACTATTATAGGTATTTTACGAAATCTAGAAGTGACTAGTTTTTATTAGAATGCAAAATAAAGTTTTTACCATTAGGTATTAACCAATAAACGTATTTTTTTTTCAGTTGTATTAATGCTATTTCAAAAGATTTCTTTTACAGTAGTGTTATATTTTGTCTTATTCTATTGCGTCAGTCCGTCTACGTACTGACGACAACTTTACATGAATTTTAAATAGATATACGGAGATAAATAGTAAAGCAACAAACAAAATAGGACCAGTTATGTCACAGGGTGGTACGGTACCGAGCGTGCGCCAGTCCGACTCGCACTTTACTGGTAAACATTACAAAGTATAACAAAAAAAAACGGACACCTACTTAAAAGACAGGTTACAATATAAAAAGAAAAGACATACAATCAAACAAGGTAGTTGATACCTATACAGACAAAAATATTCTCATCTTTCTACTACACTGTCTATAATATTTTTACGCTTCTGTGATTCTATACCAATATCTTTGTTCGACTGTACTGTACAATTAAAAGCTGTAATAACTGTACAGTTCAGATTCTGACTTAAAAAACGTCATAATTTAATTACCAACTACAGGCACAGAATTTTTACTCAGATACAGTTCATACCAGAGGCTGAGACATTGCCAGTTTGCGTCCGCAGTTTAACAAAAGCATTTTAACGGTTTGTACGGGCCCACAAAGATATCTGCTCGGTGACGATGGCGCTGTCGATGAACAAACTGATGATACCAAAATTTACGATTGATCACGTGACCTTTCGATAGCGTATTTTTGACAATAGCTTTCGCTTAAAGAATGTCACTTTGACAGGAACACCTTAGTAATCATTTTCACAGCGATTTCGTTAGTTTCAGTTTTAGCCACCGCATGTCAGATAAGTTTGTGGCGGTATAATTTAAGTAACTTCCCTTTACGTATTCCGTGTCAGTGCCGCCATCTGTGGGTAACTCGAAGCGAGCATCGGAGACAGCTGATGATGCTTGATAAAGATGTTCGATGCTGGCGACAGAAGTATGAAGATCTCTGAAATTCACATAAAACTCAATGTAAGTATTTTGTCAACTACTGTAAGTGGTTCGCTCTCGTTGCGTGTCCTACAGAAATTGAGTATCTGAGTGGAATAACAATGATACTCCGCGGTAATGTTTCTATCTATCAGCGAAAGTATTTCGCAATTGGTTCAGTTCTTCAAGAGCCGAATAGAATAAGTTATTCTTTTTTTATATCGCCTGTATCGTGGGTGCATTAAAAAACATGCAAACACACATACACAAACAACCAGACCAGAACAACTATCTATAGGCCATGTTAATATTTGTTACGTGCGAGAATCGAACAACACAGTACAGCAGCCGATTGCTCAACCACTGCGTCAACCGTGTCGATAAGCTTTGGTGTATAACACCAAAAGGAGCAGTGGTGGCCCAGTGATTACGGCCCCGACTTACGTGTACACAATTTAAATTATTTGCTACTTTTTAGCTTAGTTTTCTTTAAAGCGCGTTTTTTAGTTTTTTTTAACTGTTATTTATTTTATCTTTTTGGTTCAAACCTAAAGATACTGGTAAGGATAATGGGACGCACTATTCTAATTATTGTTTTGTCTTTGGTCCTTGATAAGTGTGAAAATTTTGAAGAGTGTCAAAATCACGTTCAATGATTCCGTTACATACATACATAGAAACATAGATACATACTTACCAAGCTAATAAAAGCGTGTTAATATGATCGTTTTTTACTTTGTGTAAATTGTTTCATCACCACTGCTCTCAAAACGGTGAAGGAAAACATCGTAAGGAAACTGGCATGTCCTAGAACCTAAAATTCGAAGACATGTGACATCCACCAACCCGCACTGGGCCCGCGTGTTTGATTAGGGCCCATTCCATCTCACAGAGAGGAGGCCTGTATCCCAGCAGTGGGAACATTAATAATAATGACTAATATGATCGCACCTTTCCGATAGATTCTGTATACCAAATATAGTAAGGCTTTGTCCATGAACATGTGACATCCGCCAAGCCGCACTGGGTCCGCGTGGTGGATTACGGCTCATTCGCTCTCACAGCGAAGAGGTCTGTGTTCCAGCAGGGCACATTAAAAGGCTGAAGCTGATGTCCATAAAGGTTGCATATTGATAAAATAAACTCACCTAATCGTTCGTAGTCAACTGGGGCGTCCATCTTTCTTGTCAGACATATTTTCGGCTTTGAAGTACAGCTTTCGACCGTGATTTACATGACGTGACCATCGAAGCTCTACTGCAACTGATGAACATTTAGTTTCCATCAGGAATCTGAAAAATATATATTTTTTATGTGTGGTAATAGTCGTAAATGTATAGACGTCTTTGTTGATGAAAATAATAGATAAGATTAAGCGCTCATGCCCACGAGACGGTTTTTTGCAGGCGTTAAGCCCGGCGAAAAACCGGGTCTACGTCCGGTCGTCAGTAATGTATGGGACACTATGAAGTATTTATAGCCATTATGAAGGCTCACCGCGCAACCGGACACGGTGTTCGCCGCGTCTACGACCGGTGCGTAGTAAAGTATGGCAGTGTATGAGCGCATGTACACGAGACCGGACCTACGCACGGCGCGTGCCGACTACCTACGCGAAACTCAATATTATGGAGATCAACCACGAATAATCAACACTTTGTTAAATGATACTTTTTTCACTCGAAAGTATTTCTTAAATTTCTAGTCATGTTTCATTAGTTGCTTCTGAATTTTTTTTTTTTTTTTTTTGTTTTTCCTTTTCTAGGGTTCATCAATAGGATGGACCCTAATCTTATTACAATCTAGCCTTATAAATAGACTAATAAGTAATTTAATTATAACATAAACTATTAAATTGTCTTTAGTAAGAATGTGTCCAGTAGCACTTTTCTTATTGTCTCTATTTATTTATTTATTTATTTATTTATGTACACACAAACACACTTTACAGAGAAAAGAAATAATACAGATTGAAGAGCACAAAGGTACTGCTTATTTCTTATGAAATTTCTTCCAGCAGACCTGCGACAGGAAAGTTGGATGATAAACGAAGACACAGTGTGTAGAAAAACAAGGAAACTTAAAATAGACAAAAATAACTTAACTAAACTATAAATTACACATATACCTACCTTAACTAAATAAATATAGAAAATAAAAATACATATATATATATATACTCAATATATAAAATTACAAGATAGTGGAGAGGTAGTGTTCTTTGACTTGTTTTTTGAATATAGATACATTTTGGGAGTCACGGATTTTAGGTGGAAGTGAGTTCCACAATCGTACTGCATGAACAGTGAAGGAGTGGGAATAGAAATGGGTTTTATGGGATGGGAAGTTGAGATGTAGTTTAAGGCGAGATCTGCACAGAGCATCAGCAGGGCGAGTAAAAGAAAAACGATCGCGCAAGTAGCCAGGGTATGCAGGGTTAAAAAGGATGTTATGTAAGAGACATAATATTCGAGTGTTCCTGCGAAGACGGATAGGGAGCCACTTGAGATCCTTGCGGAACTGAGAGACATGATCGTATTTCCTCAGACCAAAGACAAAACGAATGCACAGATTTTGCAAGCGCTCAAGCTTATTTAAGAGCTCCTCAGTGGCATCCAGGTAGCAGGCATCGGCGTAGTCTATGATGGGCTGAATTAAAGTTTGAGCTAAATAAATTTTAGTTTTGAAGGGAAGGAAACTTTGAAGAGTTTTTAAAGAGTGAAAAGAAAAATGCACCTTACGACTAACTTCATTTACTTGCGCTCGCCAAGAAAGGTTGCTGTCAATTAAGACACCGAGATTCTTAGCCGTTTCAGTATAAGCAATAGTCGAACCGTTAAGGGACAATGGCGTCAAAGTAGAAATGTCAAGCGCAGCGCGATAACATCGACTACCTATAATCATAGCCTGGGACTTGGAAGGATTAATCTGTAAGCCATAAGACTTAGCCCATTCACTAATTCTCTCCAGGTCACGATTCATGTCATTGATAGCTACGTCTACGTCCGCAAGCAAGAAATGTCGATAGAGCTGCAAATCGTCTGCATAAAGATGGAAGTTGGAAGTGATAACCTTGGTAACAGTGTTTATGAAGATAGAGAAAAGAAGAGGAGAGAGAACGCCACCCTGAGGTACACCAGCAGTGAGATCACACCAATCAGAGAATATCTCATCAAGGCGAACACACTGAGAGCGACCCCGAAGATATGAGTCAAACCAGGCTAATGCAGAGGACGAGAAGTTAATAGATTGTAGAACTCCAAGTAGAATATCAAAATCCACCGAATTGAATGCACAACTGAAATCAAGTAGGACTAACACGGTTAGAGATTTATTATCCATAGCCCAACGGATGTCGTCAGTGACCTTCAGAAGTGCAGTCACAGTACTATGACCTCTACGGAAGCCAGATTGGAAAGGACAGATAAGATCATGAGACGAAAGGAATCTAGAAATTTGACCATGAACGATGTGTTCGAGAACTTTAGAGAGGAATGGTAGTATGGAAATGGGTCTGAAGTGAGATAGAGAAGAAGGATTGGATATTTTGGGAAGTGGTATTATGTGTGCCTGTTTCCAAGCTGAAGGAAATGTGCCAGAGAATAAAGAATAATTGACAATATGAGTGAGAATGGGAAGGAGTTGTGGGAGAAGAGGTATTATCATTCTCGAACACAGACTATCATGGCCAACAGCAGAAGAGGAAATAGCAAGAAGAGATTTTTTTACATCGTCATCAGACACAGAATTTAAGTTAAATGGTGGGCAAATCGGCAACGGCAATTCAGAGAGTTCAGTCAAAGTGGATGACTTCACCCTAGGATCCAGAGAGACAGGTGGAAGCGAAAAGTGCCTATTAAGAGCCGACAAGTCGACATCTTTACAGGCACTAGTGGGAGCTTTGCCGATACCGACAGTCTTGAGAAATCTCCAGACGTCAGAGGACTTGCGATCGACTAGAGATTCGTGGAAATAGCGTCTCTTAGCATCTCGACACAGACGATTGCAGTGATTACGTAGATTTTTGAAATTAGCAAGATTCTGATCCGTAGGTCTACGCCTGTACCTGCCCTTCGCCTTATCCTTACGAGCAATAGCATCTTTAATTTGAGGAGTGATCCACGGAGCAGGACTATTAAGGGGAATACACTTCGTTCTTGTGTTTATTAGGTAGTACTTTCGTACGTTACACTATTCACATTCACTAAACACTAACTCGAACGGTTTTGTTCTTTTTAGTCTTCTCACTATGTTTGTGTGGTCGAGAATCTGGATTGCCTCGACGTTCACATGCTGATGAAGTCTCTTTTCGTGAGCTTCTGCAAATTTTTTGATCACTTTTTCGATGAACTCAACTTTTAGGTCCCGATGGAGGTCATCATTTCGTATGTACCAAGTTGTTTCTGAATGAGCGTATAAAATGCACCATAATATTTTTTTTCTGTTAACATGGGATGTACCCAATATCGTTTTTGTATTTTTTGTCGTCTTTTTTTAGCTTTTTATACATGTACCACGCAATAATACATTTTCTCTTTTTAACACAACATTTTGTACGTCCACAATTCACAAAATAAAAAAACCGGCCAAGTGCGTGTCGGGCCACGCGCAGTAATAGGGTTCCGAGGTTGCATAATAATGCGGACTAAGAAGGGGTTTTTTTTGTTGTTACATGACCATTAAAACGGTTTCAGCGGCACACAACGTCTAAAAACGGTCCCACATAGAATGATGTTTTTATTTAAATCTATATGCTCACGTTTGACCACTATCTCGCCTGATGATAAGCGATGATGTGATCTACGGTGAAGCACGCTTGCCTAGAAGTAACCTATTCACTCTTGATTTAAACCAAAGAAGGACTAACTGGTAACTGAAGAAGGAGTTATGAAATCCAACTTCGCAACTGAAGTTAGAAAAATAGTATCTATTTGAGTACCTCCGCGGGTGCGAATTGCGAATGGAGCCGATACGAGCGCGCGTTAGAGCCACGGGGAATGGTATGGCTCGTTCCTGGATGCTTGCGCGCACGCTCCTGGATTATTACTCTTTCGGAATTTGAAAAATTGCCTTACCTCTAATCTGCGGTATTCACTTTTAAAAATGTTTTGAGCAGTGAGGTTCTTCGTGGTCAATTTGCTTTTCAAAACTTTGTTTTTTTTTCCAAAGAAAGCCCGTATATTCATCGCAAAATCAATTAATCTTCAATTTATAGCAATAAAAGTAACAGTTGTATTGATTTTTGACTAAAACACTCTTTACCGTACACTTCACTTAACCAAATTACAAACAATCATAATCAATCTCTAGTTAATGTTTATTTTAGTTTAAAAGGAAATCCCTTCTGCATCACAGATATTAAAATAAAATAGACCCATCGCTTCATGTGATGGCAATGGCGCTTCAAATGCCATATATACACAGAACAAAGAATTATTATAATATTAAATGAATGTCACAAACTGTGGTTTGTACGAAAAATTTGAGATACCTATCACTACAATTTTTTTATCTCATACTATGAACAAACAATTAAATTGTAATAATTATCTTAGTTCTTGGTATTTTTAAGGTAGGGCATTGTGATTTCAAGGTATGGCATTGCCGCACAATGCCCCCCCCCTCCCCCCCTAGCTACGGCCCTGGCTCAGTGCTATGTGGTTGCACTTTTTACAATGTTTTCTATTGTATCCTATCACACTAATATTATACAGGCGAAACTTTGTGTGTGTGTTTGTATGTTTGTTACTTCTTCACGCTCCAACGGCTGGATCTGGATGAAATTTCGCACAGAGTTAGATTATAGTCGGGAATAGCACATAGGATACTCTTTATCCCGGGAATATGTTCCCTCGGGATAATTTTCGACATTCACGCGGGCAGAGCCGCTGGCAGAAGCTAGATAAAAACCGGCTAATTGCGAGTCTGACTCGCGCACATAGGGTTCCGTATAAACAGCTATGTTAATGTTTAGAATGTTCTATAACCGTTCTAACCGTAACACTACTTTTTAATGATGATTATTCTGTACAGGACCAAGAACACTGATCAGTCACTGTTTTATTTAAGGAATATGTATACCCCTCTAATGCCAATAAATTCTTCCCTTTTATAGGGTTCCGTACCCAAAGGGTAAAAACGGGACCCTATTACTAAGACTTCACGATCCATCTGTCTGTCTGTCAGTCTGTCACCAGGCTGTATCTCATGAACCGTGATAGCTAGACAGTTGAAATTTTTACAGATGATGTATTTCTATTGCCGCTATAACAACAAATACTAAAAACAGAATAAAATTCATATTTAAGGGAGGCTCCCATACAACAAACGTGATTTTATTGCCGTTTTTTGCTCGATATTAGTAACGGCAACAGGTAGACGCTTGAAATATTCACAGAATATTTAGTTGTATATTCACTTCAAAAAATAATAATTATTAAATTAAAATAAAGTAAATTAAGGTGGGCTCCCATACGACAAACGTGATTTTTTAACGGTTTTTGCGATAATGATGCGGAACTCTTCGTGCGCGAGTCCAACTCGCACTTGACCAGTTTTTTTTTTCGATTTCACAAACTTTAGTTCCTCCATTTTAGTAGAATATTAAGATCGAGACAAAAAATAATAAACAAGAATGGTGGTAATGCGCCATGCTAATTCAAAACAAATAGCAATGAGGGTAATTTCATATTTAGTTCATTTTATAAATCACATAAGCGTTTTCCTATGAAAACAAAAAGTAATTTATTCAATAATTATAGAAATAATTAATGGCAATATGAACATATAATTAATCTATACTAATATTATAAAGAGGAAATATTTTTTTGTTTGTTTGTACCGAATAGGCTCCGAAACTACTAGACCGATTTGAAAAATTCTTTCACCAATAGAAAGCTACATTATTCCTGAGTGACATATGCTATTTTTTAATCCCGAAAATGGGTCCTGTGGGGTGAACCACGGGAGCGAAGCCGCGGGCAACAGCCAGTATCGTATAAAATACATGCATCCCGTAGTCTTTGATAATTATGCGGTAGTTACTTAATCATAATAAATTCATCCGTTTTCATTTACCAAGTTCTCCAGTTCCACCCGAGTCTACTAACTTATTGAAACTTCATACATGTGCCGAGCCAACGGGCTGCGATTGTTTGTCCTTATTGCGAGTGACCAGCATCAAATACCTTAGAATAATGTTAGACGAGCGACTTAGTTGGCGTCCACAGGTGGTTGCTCTCACTAGCCGAATTCGAAGGCTTATGTTTATTTTTAAGAAGCTCAGATCTTCTGCAGATAAATCTATAATCTACATGGTATATACTGCCCTCTGCCAATTTGTACTAACCTACTGCATACCTATATGGGGTGGTACCTATAAAACCCTATTTCTAATGTTGGAAAGATCGCAGAGAGCAGTCCTGAAGGTGATTCATCATAAGCCTCGATTATATTCAACCTCCAAACTATATGCTGAATGCCGCGTACTAACCGTGAGACAGCTATACATACAAAAAACCATTCTTCGAAGACACGTCCGGCTACCTCTAAATGAAATAACAAATAAAAAGCGCTCCGGTGCAGTTGTATGTCCCGGCGTTAGGTGCAGAACAGCT
Source organism: Orthosia incerta (assembly GCA_948252205.1). Classification (NCBI taxonomy): domain Eukaryota; kingdom Metazoa; phylum Arthropoda; class Insecta; order Lepidoptera; family Noctuidae; genus Orthosia; species Orthosia incerta. Next base: position 15,354,663 of record OX411769.1, on the reverse strand, counting down.
TTTGCAAGCCGCCAATATGAAGTCGCTAGCTCAAGATTGTATAATGATGTCAATAAAATACTGACAATATACAATTTAACCAAACGTGAGGTAAAGCATAGGTTAAACAATTGGTTGTTAACTTTGACTTATGATCAAACAGAATTACTTTTAATCGTTAAAATGTAAATGGGTATAAGTATAAAATATGTATCGTTTATTTTTTGTTGATTGTGTTATTTTAGTAGGTTTATGTTATTTTTTATTTAATTTTTTTTAAGCAATAACTTTGTTCATATTTTATAGTTACATAGGTTCAGGTTTGTGTCTAAGTCAAACAGCTCACTAACTCCTATAATACAAGTCTGACTTAGTTTAGGAGTTAGAGAATTCCAAATTCTATGTTGACAGCATACAGCCTCTAAACTAAGATTTAAATTGTTATTAGATTAAGAAATTGTTGTACCTACCTTGATGGAAATAAAAAATATTATTATTATATTATCATTATATTATTATTATATTATTATATAATCTCGTTTAAGCAAAGCGCCTACTGCAATCTAAAAGCAAACGTAGTATTTCTTGCGGGCACAAATGATGCCAAGGCGTATCTCATAATAATGTTTAGTAAGTAGGTTAAAATAACACATTACCAAAATTCATGGAGGCACTTGACTCTAACAAAAATTAGCCATTTAAAGCTTCATTTTACGCATACGGATCCCTGAATCGAAAAATGGTTTTCACAGACCCGTAATATTTTTAAATAACTTAGCCAACGATACTCTCACCATAAGACAGGGGAGAGAAAAAAATATCCCCACTTAACGTGTACAGGAGCTATATATAGAAAATTTGGTAAAAAAAAAATTTCATATTTTGTTTTACCACTTTTTCGGCGTGTTTAATATATCCATGCTATAGCTTTCTAGTACTAAGACGGACGGACGGACAGACGGATATGGCGAAAATATAAGGGTTCATTTTTGACTACGGAACCCTAAAAAACTAAGTATCAGGTTAAATATAAAGGATAGGTAGGTAGAAGTGTTCAAAAAAATAAGTATGAAGTCACAAGAATTAATGCAATAGACCCTCGGATTAATTGAATGGAATCGACCTGATGGTCTGCAGATCAGTTCCAGAACTGCCGCGGATCTTATTGCTTGTGTAAGAAGACATAATATTGGCTGTACGTGTGCAAATTACATTGAATAAAAACAATTCACCATAACAGAGAGAGGTGGATGAAGACGAAGTCTATGCCCAGCAGTGTTACAATAAGACATAAGGTGTTTTCTCACCTGCAGCATTTTTCAAGCTGTGTTCCTGTTGGGATTTTCAAAGTTGTCTTGAAGAACTGATGGGGCAGCATCACACCCTGGGTTCTATCCTTCTCTTTTTGGATATGGTGATAGCTACAACAGCACATGTTACAGTATCCCGTCCCACACCTCCAATGTCGCAGTACGCAGAATGTTCCGAGCCGCTATTAAGTTTAAATCGAGCTGTAAGAATAAAATCTGTAAATAAAATTTTCAAAAGTCATTTATTCAAACTAGGCTGAGAATCAGCACTTTCCGAACGTCAAAATTACATAAGACAGTCCCCCAAAAACGCCCGCCCTTCACCACTTCCTAGTGCTTTTGCTGGGAAGAAGAAGTGGCGCAACAAACTCCCCAGCAGCACAGCTGTCTGTTCAGTTAGAAAAAAAACAAAAACTTGATTCTATACAATAGTATGCAAATAATTTACTCAACACAAAAAACTAAAATTAAATATATTTGCCATAATGACAGCTAGCACACGCCAATATACCAACAAAAACATTGAAATCTAAACTCAAGCGAAAATAAAAACTAAAAATAAATACGTAAACGGAACTAAGTACCCGAATTATAAAGCCTCCAGGCATAAAGGGCGTGCCCGCCTACATATAGCTAATACAGCTGTAACTCGAAGTCACATAATTATGATAAACTAGGACCATCGAAGTAAAAAATAAATCAACAGTTAGGCAAGAATAACATATGATCCATTGTCGAGGTCGCTGGCTAACCACATATTGCAATACAACAAATAAAAAAAAAAACGTTGTAGTGAGTCGATTATGTCAATAATATGACAATTAAATTAAAATAAATTGACTTATACTGTCAAAATAAAAAACTATTATATAACTCATATAACCTGTCAGTAGGTAAGCTAATTCTGGAGAAAGAACACAAACATTGTCTTGAGTTACTCACAGCGACCAACTATTTTTATCGTTTAAGTAGTCGTTAATAGAATAGTATGCCTTTGAACAAAGGTTTGATTTTACTTTAACTTTAAACGCATAAAAGGCAAATCTAGAAGAGCAGAGGGTAGCTTGTTATAAAAGGTTATACCAAGCCCAATTTCTTTTAAACAAGAATTTGAAGAGAAAATTGAGATATCCATCAATCCGCACTGTGGCCGCGAGTTGGATCACTGCCCTGTCCCTTCACAGAGTCGCTTGTTCTGAGAAGTGGGTATATTGAAGACTAAGTAATTATTATGATAAATGCAGGAAACTTTATCTATATCAGGTGTAAATAATTAAGATGTCCTAAAAAAAACAAGTTTAAAAACTTAAACCCGACAACTATAAAATGACGCTCTTAAAAAGTATGAAACAAGAAAATATTCTCATCTGTAATTACTATTTTTCGTGGTTGGAGTGTAGCCTTAGGGGCACTATGGCGCGAGGACTTAAAATAATTATTTTTTTTGTTCTGAAATTTTCCAATCTTTTTTCAGTTTCGGGTTAAAATTAACCATAAAACCCATTTAGGTTCTGAGAAACCTAGCCCTACGACACACTGTTTCCGAATTATGGGCATCTGAATTTAATTATATATATATCTGAATATCTCGAAAAAAAACTTTTTTGCAAAAAAATACTACCGATTTCCAAATTAAAAACTACAAAGTGAAAAATAACTTTATTTTTGGAAGTCGGTGTCTTTCGTAGGTACCAATTTTTTGCGTTATGGACACCGACTTCCAAAAATAAAGTTATTTTTCACTTTGTAGTTTTTAATTTGGAAGTCGGTAGTATTTTTTTGAAAAAAGTTTTTTTATTTTTCACTTTTTAGTTGTACCTACCCAATAGGCAAATTGTTTAGTAACCTATAACGCCAGAATAGATTACCCAAATACCATGAAACTTGAACATAAACGGTGAAATGAGAGATCTGCGTATCCCTTAAGAGCGTACTGGCGTGATGTTATGTTATGAAATGGTATAAACAATGAACAGACATGCGATTGCAGCAATCCCGAAATATTTGCCGACATTGATTGAAGAGTTCTGTTGTATATCTCCGAAGATCTTCATCAGATCTTCACCAAATTAAAATGGGATCAATTTCGAAACATCTTCTTTCAAACAAAAAAATAATTTTCAAAATCGGTCCACAATTGACGGAGATATCGGTGAACACACACAAAAAAAAAAAAAACATACATAATGTCGAACATAGAACCTCCTCCTTTTTGGTAAGTCGGTTAAAAACGGGGTGTCCTAAGCAAAAAATAACCAAAATTTAACCCCCCCTGTGATGCCTCCATGCTAGCAGCATCCCAACATTAATATACTACCATTTTGGAAATATAGATCGTTTTATACAAAATACAATAAAATTCGGAGGCCCATAATTCGGAAACGGTGCCTCATAGGACCATGTGTCTCAAAGCTTAAATGTCTTCTATGGACAAGGTTAATAAGTAGGCGAAAAAATAATGGCCTAATTGTGGCCCTATGGCTACGCAAGGTGAAAGAGCTACACTTAAAAAAAATTCTTCAAATACTCGCTGGTTTTCTTAAATCATCTCATGGTTAACGACTAGAGCAACAAATTTTTTCCTGAAAAGATTTTCATCCGAGCTACCATTTTGGAAATAGAAAGCGTTATATGCAAAATAAAATAAAATTCAGAGGCCCATAATTCGGAAACAGTGCGTGCGTCGTAGGGCTATGCTTCTCAGAACCTAAATGATTGTTATGGTCAAAGGCAACCCGGTTCTGCAATAAATTTGGGAAATGTCCGAAAAATTATTATGACCAAAATTTTTTTCATTACCATAAAAAAAATTATTGGTTTTCTTTGCTGCTCATAGTGCCCCTAAGCGTATACTCCAACCCCTAAAACCCCGCCCCTAAGAAGACCCACTGACCGATATGGCGACTTGAATATGGACGGTACAGAAGCAGAAAATGTGTTGCGCGGACCCAAGTAACATCGAATAAAAGCAGGAAGATGATGATGATGTTGCGACTTGAATTTTAACGTTTTGTAAGTACGAAAAAAACTTTTTAACAAAAAATCAAACAGAGTTCGAAAACAAAACACTTCAAAGCGAAAAATTACTTTATTTTCCGAAGTGTTTTGTTTTGGAAGTCGGTTTAATTTTTTGTTTAAAAATTATTTATTTAACTCTTTATTTTTTGTAGGCACCTCCAATTAACATGAAAATTGTTTATAGCCAAAGTGCATCTCATGACAATGCCAATAATCCCAAACACGACTAGGATACATTGTTTTATTTTAGAGTTCCAGTGGCCATTGAGGTCTTCTTCATCAGTTCTTCTTCACCAAATGATACTTTCTGAGTGCAAATGATTGCATTATTGATGAAAATACCAAAATATGTATGCCTATAATATTTGAGGAGTTCCCTCGATTTCTCTAGGATTCTATCATCAGATCCTGGTTTCCTTATCATGTTACCCTTGGGATATTTAATTTCCAACAAAAAAAAGAATAATCGAAATCGGTTCATAAACGACGAAGTTATCCGCGAACACACATAAAAAAATATATACGGTCAAATAAATATATACGGTCAAATTGAAAAAAAAAAATATATATATACGGTCGAATTGAGAAACCCCCTCCTTTTTGGGAATTCGGTTAATAAAAATTGCAATTCAGACATTGTAGGCGTACCGTTTCCTTCGTTACGTTTGAACAAAGAACGCAATTGGAAGATGGCGACGGCACAGAAAACATTTCCAACAAAATATCTAATTTACATAAGTAATTTAGATCTAAATAGCTAACTTACCCATAATAACTTCAATATTTCTTAGTTTTAACACTCATCAACAGTATTTTGACTTGAAATATACTGTTTTATTGAAATAAAGTTTCTGCAAGTAATTCGTCCGTCTCCGGTTGTGCAGAAATGGAAGTGTGGCAACATGGCGTTAGAAGAGAGCGGAAAAAAATCAATTTGTTTGGTCTACCTTCAAAAATAAATTTATTTGCAAAACTACCCTCGAATATATAAGAAAAAATATAAAGCTAGTTCCAGACTTTTGCATTTTCTTTTCGTGAAGTAACATGCCTGCTAAACGAGCAAGGAAAAAAACTGGTAATTCTTTTTCTTATATTTTGGCTACGAAAATATTAGGTAGTTAGGTACCACCAGATAGGAGTCCATAAAAATAACATGTTGTGCAAGCAAATTGTGTGTTTGCATTGATTTGAAAATATCATCCGCTCAATCATAATGTATTGCGAATTTAGTTAAATTACCGTTTTTATTAAAAAGTGAAGGATTCAGGAAGAAGGAGGAGCTCGTGGCTAAATAATAACAGCCACACGGGTCGATCATCAAGGTTAAGCAACTCTTGACGAGGTCGGTCCGTGGATGGGTGACCATTTTAACATACCGAGTTTCCTCCGTGCCTCGGAAAGCACGTTAAGCCGTTGGTCCCGGCTGTCATTTGAAGATCTTTGGCAGTCGTTACGGGTAGTCAGAAGCTTGAGATCTGACACCAGTCTTGCCAAGAGGTACCGTGTTACCCAGTTACTAGGTTGTGGAGGTCAGATAGGCAGTCGCTCCATGTAAAACACTGGTACTTAGCTGAATCCGGTAAGACTGGAAGCCGCCCCCAATATAGTTGGGAAAAGGCTAGGCAGATGATGATGATTAAAAAGTGAAGGATTCGTTTTCAGGGTTCCGTACCCAAAGGAAAAAAAACGGGACCCTATTACTAAGACTCAACGATCCGTCTGTCTGTCTGTCCGTCTATCACCAGGCTGTATCTCATGAACCTTGATAGCTAGACTGTTGAAATTTTCACAGATGATGTATTTCTGTTGCCGCTATAACAACAAACGGAATATAATAAATACTAAAGTGGAGCTCCCATATAACAAACCTGTTTTTTTGCCGTTTTTGCGGTAATAGTACGGAACCTTTGTGCGCGATCCCGACTCGCACTTGGCCAGTTTTTTATAAAAGCTTTTGTAACTCAAGCATGTCGAAATGGCAGACTTATTTGAGAGAAACTCGACCCAGTTTGATGAGAAACTGGGACGAGTTTTCCATCTAGGGTCTTATCCTAGCTTTGTTTTGGAGATCTGGCCAGCAAACTTATTTTGATTATAATCTTTAAACGATGACAACCTTAATTAATACAAAGTTAACAATAACTGTAAAATACTCATTTGATGCATAACCTCTTTCTTTTTCTGAAGTCGGTGAAAAATAAATCGTCAATCAAGGTAATTCCTAATGTCTAGCACCAGCTTTATAATTTATACAAACGTGCCCGCGGAAATTAATGCGACGTTGCCAGATTTTTATGAACATTCCAGAATGTAAATTTTCTTAAGAACCAACGTAAGATCTGAAATAGACAACGTTATAAGTGTGAGCGAGAAAGGAGTAGGTTAAAAAGTTGCAACGGCGAAAAATTATTGAATACTAGTGACAAAGGTATCCCTATTCTGCCCAGTGATTTTTTTCACCTCAATATAGTTTGCCCAGTTTACTTTGACAGTTTTTTGTGATGTTGATTTTATTGGAAAACACCCTGATACTGGTATATTTCGTGTCTTGCCCAAGAAATGGACGCCTATGCAGTCCATATTTGAATTTAGACTTCTAGGTCTACATTTAGCTTAACGCTGTTCAAAACGACATTGATGAATCCACAAACCAGATTTTAGTTTCGGGAGGACGACATAGATGGCGGTTCTTCATTCAATTATTTTATTTTAAATTATAATAAATAATTATGTTATAAAATATTTTTTTGTTTAATATAGGATTAATATCCAATGAGGATAATAATTTAAATATATTGAGCAGAAAAGTAAGCACTAAACTACAAGTTAAGTTTAAAAATGTTTTTATCATCTACCTTCAAATCTTTATTTTTTTATATTATTTATGTAGGTACGATTTTAATCGCTTTTTAACCGACTTCGTGTTTTTCAATGATGGGCTTTATAGAAATACTCATAGATCAAGTGTTTCTCGTAGAATTAAATATTTATACGGACATAACTTGAAAATTCAAAAATGACTGTAAATTGTTTATTGGGATTAGATGCTTTGAATTTGATGTTGATTAAAACTGCAGCAAGAAAACAACTACGTCGAACGTAATAATATAATACTATGTTATAAAATACTGGGTATTGAATTGAATCCTATCTATTTATTTATTCATGTACACACAAAACACTTAAAAGATAAAGGACATACAAAGATCGAATAGCACAAAAAAAATTACTTTGTATTTAAGAAAATCATGGTTGAAGTGCTATGTAGTGGGCCGATGACCGGGTGATGATTGCGGGAAGCACAAGACCGGTCGATGTGTCGTCACTTGGGGAAGACAGAGGCAAAAATATGATTAAATGTGTGATTATAAATTACAGAATCACCACCCCAAGAAGAACGACAGCAGAGAAATCATTAGAGTGAAGACTGCGAACCAGCAAACGTAACGTGGGACGTCCCTGGCTTAATGGACCGACGACCAGGTGGAGGCCGCTGGGACAGATTTGATGTAGAAAGCGGAGAATCGGGTGTTACATTAACTGTGAGGATGGTACGTAAAATTAGTTTTATCTGGAGCAAGCTCACCGCTCTATTTCCAACCACTGAACTACTGAATGCCAGTATCAACAGTGGCGACCAAGCTTGGGGAAAATTGAGGTCGTTTAGTCGGGGAAACGACCGTCGAAAAAGTGCGGCGAAGGAGACTGAACGATAATTTAAGCTTGTATTATAAGTAAACGTCCATACGGAAATTCTTGAAAGCAGATAGCTTCTTGGCAGCAGAAATATAACATGGTCATAATAACTGTGCACGTGACGCTGTCACGTCCACTCTGATGTTCGACTCTCGTTATTGACGCACGAGGTAAACGCGGGGCGCCGTGCGGTTTGGCGGGAGTTGTATCGCAGGTGCACAGTTATATTATTTTGAACGTGTTGTAGGTATGGATGGTGGTATATACTTCCCGTACGGATTGCCAGACAGCGTAAATATGTTCCAGTTTAAAGGAATGGTATCGGATTCTGTTGTTATAACTTGCAGGTACATAGAAGATGAGGCCCTTTTTAGCTATAACTTCATGTGGTTCAATGAACCAAACATCGAATAAGCCTCTCCAGTGGTATACCTTTGTACCTATATTCGTTTACATGTCTTTTCTTCTGCAGATGACAAGAAATTCTGAGTTGTGCGACATATCCTCGCACAAAGTAAGGGAAGTAGAGGAATGTATATATACAGAGAAGCGTTCGATGCCACAGCTACCATAACCCAAAGGTAATTAACATTACGCCTTAAATTAACTGTCTAAAGTGGTATGCAGAACTATATGTACAACCGCATTTCACCATTGAGTAAGATTAGCTTTCTCCCGGGGCTATGCTCCTGTCATATGCAGGGGGCAGCATGGGGGCACGTACCTTCCACATTCGACTCAGCCGAGACACTGAATTACCTACTACATCGCTTTGATAACATTTGTTTTTAACCGACTTTCGAAAAAGGAGGAGGTTCTATGTTCGACTTCATGTATGTATTTTTTTTTTGTGTATGTTCACCGATATCTCCGTCAATTATGAACCGAATTTGATAATTCTTTTTTGTTTGAAAGAGTATGTTTTGAAATTGGTCCCATTTTAATTTGGTGAAGATCTGATGAAGAACTTCGGAGATGTACAACAGAACTCTTCAATAAATAACGGCAAATCCCTCGGGACTGCTGCAATCGCATGTCTGTTTATTGTTTATAGCATTTCATAACATAACATCACGCCAGTACGCTCTTAAGGGGAAAGCAGATCTCTCATTTGACCGGTTTTGTTCAAGTTTCATGATATTCTGGTAATCTATTCTGGCGTTATAGGAAACTTACTAAACAACTTGCCTATTAACTACAAAATGAAAAATAACTTTATTTTTGGAAGTCGGTGTCTTTCGTAGATACCATTTTTTTGCGTTATGGACACCGACTTCCAAAAATAAAGTTATTTTTCACTTTGTAGTTTTCTTATTTGGAAGTCGGTAGTATTTTTTTGTAATAAGTTTTTTTTTTGCATACGTTTGAGGGGGCGGTGGGTCAATATTTTTACAAATACATAACATACACATACATAACATCACGCCTGTGTTTCCCAAAGGCTAGGCAGAGGCTCACCTATAGAACACTCACATTTAACCGTCGACTACTAAAGTTTTTGTATGTAATTAATCAGGACCTGATTACCTACGTAGCAGGTGTAGCTAATAATGCAAAAGGCCCCTCGCTTAAACGAACAAAATAACAAGCTAAAGTAGCATGTAGTTTGCTTTTAGCGTTTTTTATATATAGCACATAGACATAAACATATTGATAGACTCATGACAGCACAAGTTTAAACCTTATGGTTTTTGGTTGCTATTTAATACGATATAATCCTGTACTGTTTTGTAAAATTGATAAATAAAAAATTAAAAAAATTCTTCACGCTTAGCTTTAGTGAACTTTATAAATTATGGTCAGAACAATTTCCGAGCTCGCTCTTGCACCCACTTTCTCTCAATTCAATTTCTCTATGAATTGTCGAAATAACGCTACGGTGTCCAAAAAATTATAAAAAAACAGACAAGGAATAGTACCTTACTGCAGAATCCAGTAAGTAAGCCTTCCTGGCCAAGTATGAGTTAACCGGACCGAACCGCAGGTGAGGTCCGGTTAACGAGGCCAGGATGGCTTTCTTACTGGTTGAGGCTTGTATAATGCTTTTCTCAAAAATTAAAGAAACTTTAACAAAAAATTCGTTAAATTAATATTGAAGGTTACATTCATATTAGGGCAATTACTGATAGATATTGTGATCGATTTACCGGCGGCATTTATATTTGTTTCTTGATTAGCGGACTCAAAAATATATCTATCTCATAAAATGTCATACCAAAAAGAGAGATAGATATATATTTGGAGCCTCCCTCCTATAACCATGTTATAATGGCTAAAATCTAATCTGTGTCTGGCTGGTACTATGTTTTTTTTTTCTAAGCAGATCTAAAGAGGATGACTACAGATTGTTTCGGTTTTTTGCACAAACGGTTATGTAACCGACATACAGTTTTCATATCGATATCGAAAACGTTTTTCAGATATCGATCTCATTTAGTACAGTTTATATAAGTTAAAATGTTATTTAGATGAGCAAACTAACAACGAACGCGAAATAATACTTAGAAAGAGAGGTAGCGCATATGGTACCTATTGTTTGTGCATTTTGTTCGTAGTTTCTACGTTTTCGCATTGTTACGGTTTTAAGTTTTGACTTATTCGTTCTCGCATGCTAGTAAAGTTTTTATTAGATACAGTTTTTGTAATATCGGTTATTTTGATACAGATATCGATATGTTATGATATCTAACACATATCCGATATAAGTTACCTTTTGATATATCGGACCAATCCCTACTACTGTCCAGTAAGTAAGTACGTAAATTACGTACTTACTTACTGGACAGTAGGAGATTCCAAATATAAAATCATGCTTCTTACTGGACAGTTGTGAATAAGTCTCCGGTAGAGTTCACTTTCTGGATACTTTTTAGAGATGTTATGACAACATTACATACCATTTTTGATAAAATATTATCATGTTATGCACACTCAAATATATATATTGTTTATTACCGAAATTACTTGAAATTTAGTATTTCTGCAGAAACACGTATTTATGGATTATTAGAATTTCATCCCTTAACGGGGTAAAAAAGGGTGTTAAAGTTTATGTGAATGATTACTTGGTGTGCTCGAGGGCAACAGTTTTCATAACTCGAGTACCACTGATACCCTCTGACTGTGTCTTTGAGTTTAAACGATTACAAATCCTCTTAAGGTCTGCTTTGCAATGACCATGCATAAATCTCAAGGTCAGTCATTAAGGGTGGCAGGCATAGATTTAAGGCAAGATTGCTTCCGACACGGTCCATTTTGTCGTTGCCTGGCCCAGAGTCAGCACTAGCATCCTGGTCATTTTGTAACCAGATAGAATACATACTAATGTGACGGCTTTGTTAGTGTTAGCTAATTGGAGTACCCATATATCTAGACTGTACAGAATGGCGCAAAACTCATCATTCTATCGGAAATTCAATTTATTTTTTGGCGGAAAATATCAATTCTGCTTCGACATTTTTGTGAATTAAACAAATACTTAATATAGCTGGTAAACTCCAAGCGGGTGTAACCTGAGTCAAGCCATACCAAACTCGCGACCACGAGGAAGACAACTTTTCATCGAAAATCATCATGAGCAAGCTCTGTGAATATGTGAATAAGAAAAATTATCACCTCTGTGGCACCAAAAATGCGCGTATAATCCAGACGGACTCATTACACACGCTCAAAGTTACTGCATGGACTGTTTTTTATCTGGAGGATTCAGAAATTGAAAAAAAGAAAACATTTATTTTTATTACCAACTGTAACAGAACATGAACATACACAAACCAGATCTGAGACACAATATTAAAAAAAAAAAACAAATAAAGAGCAAAGCAAAGCAATGTGGTCTTCCACTATTTGTATCTCCCCGTGGAAATCGATCCCACGAGTCCTCTGGAATGAAAATCCGGCGCCCTTGTTATTACAACAGGAAGGCAGTACAGTTTATGCTTATTTTATATCAATTTACAAGTAATTTTTATAATTCGATAAAATAATAAAGTTGAGCAAATTTTGTGGACTCCGCGAACAAAGACGCGGGCGGAAAACTATGTTTGGATAATAATTTGCAATATCCCGCCAGAACTGGCAAAACACAACAGCCAATAACGTTTAATCCACGCAGGCGAAGCTGCGGGCGGAAAGCTAGTTTAGTATGAGGCATTGTATATTTTGACTATACAATGGGGCTAATTAAAGTCCAATTACACGTAAAATGGTTTATTGAAGAGTATCGTGCGTACAGTAAGAAAGCAGACGGTAGAATGGTATGACATATCAAATTATAAGGAATAAAAAAAAATGACAAACGCCTACTAAAAACATCAGGCGTAGATCTATCGACGTGTGAATTTAGTATTCAGTAACCGTGAGGCGCTGCGCCGTAACATATTCCCGGCCGTTGAAAACTTGTTTTTCAACCCTTCAGTTCTGCAGCAGTTGGCAGCGGACAGAGACGGGTAAAAGGGCGTCGCACGCAGCCTCGTGAAGTCTTGATGTCTGCAACTCTTGTAACTCCATCAGGTCCAGGAAATAGCTGAAGAACTCGTCCCAGACGCCAGTTTAGTGGAGGAGTGCTATCATCAGCTAGGAGCACCATATCACCTATGTTGAGCTGAGCATTGCCTTTACGCCATTTTGTCCTTTGCTGAAGCTCTGACAAGTACTCCTTCTGCCACCTTTGCCAGAAGTGACGCCTTATTTCTTCAAGGCGTTTATATCTATTTCTTGGGTTAGTTTCATTATCTTCCAGGGCTGGTGACGGTAGTGCAGTTAACGGTCGACCAATGATGAAGTGCCCTGGGGATAAGGAGAGAAGGTCGTTAGGACAGGATGATAAGGGACACAAGGGACGGCTATTGAGTATCGCCTCCACTTGCGCAAACAAGTCGTAATTTCCTCAAATGTTAAATGACTATTGCCAATGACCCGTTTGATGTGATACTTAGCCGACTTGACGCCGGCTTCCCAGATGCCGCCGAAGTGAGGAGCGTAAGTTGGTATAAATTTAAAATTAATACCCTGTTGACCAGCAAAATCAGATATAGGTTCACCGCTTTGTTTTAGAAAGCTACCTATCTCATTTGCGGCGGCGACAAAATTACGGCCATTGTCACTAAATATTTCAATTGGTTTTCCTCTCCGCGCAATAAAACGCCTGAGAGTCATTACAAATGCATCTTTAGTTAAATCACTGACTGCCTCTAGATGAATACATTTATAACGTAGGCACACAAAAATGCACATATAACATTTTATAACGCGACTGCCACGTCCTTTGCGATTTAAAATATAAAACGGGCCAGCGAAGTCTAAACCGACGGACAAAAATGGGAAATCCGGGTTCACTCGCTGGGATGGTAAGTCACCCATTTTTGGGCATAACGTTTTACCACTTACTCGTCGGCATAGCACGCAGTTGCTGACTGTGCGCCTAGCAAGATGCCTGCCATTTACAGGCCAGACTGTTTGCCTAACTGTTGCTAGCAACAAATTCGGATTGCATGTAGGTTCGCAAAGTGCTCATTTGCAAAGTATAGTTTTGTTAATCTATGAGAGGCGTGCAAGAGTATTGGATGTCTCATTTCAAAGCTACATTATAGGGGTGCTTTATATTAAATAAAAACCTTCGAACATATGCAACAACTTTCTGAAGTTTTTGATATTATGAAAAATTATTAAAATTAATAAAATAATCCTGATCACTTATTGTTGACGTGTGTGCTTTCATCTCAGGTAAATCCTCTAGCTTTGAATTATTTAATACGGGCCAATAGCTTTCATTTTTATGCAAAAAGCTAGGGCCAGACCACCACAAGTCCATAGACAATAAGTTTTTTGCATCCACTCCCCTAGAAATTAAATCTGCGGGGTTCATGGTAGTAGGAACGTAGCGCCAAGAACATGCTTTAGTTAACTCAAGTATTTCACACACACGATTAGCTACAAACATTTTGTGCTGGACGTAGCGTGATCACTGGCCCCGAGAAAAGAAGGGCGTTAACCTTCTGGCCATTGCCGCTGAACGCCCCTATCACACACGAATTAAGGTTCTTGGATGCCTGGCTGCAGCAGCGACGTAAGGTTGCAAATCGACTCTAACGATTCAACGATGTGTTGACTGTACTCAAGTTACTTCCAGGTTCTGGGTTCTCTACTTCTGGATCAGCACTCCTGGTGTCCAGGTCCCGAGGTTCAGCTCGACAGGATCGAAAAGGGGTGTCTTCATTGGGGTTGAAGTCAACGAATTAAATGAAACACTAAGTTATTCAGTACACGGCACGATTCTAGGGCTCTCAACAATTACTGAGACTCGATTCCATATAAGAATTACTTCTTATTTACTAAGACAAGTACAAGCGACTAGCTTTGGATGACTACAAATTCTATTTGGGACCGGGGTAGCTATATACCCTCGGACCGTGCCATTATTGAGAGCCCCGCAAATTCTCGCCGAAAATAATTTTTATTATTGTAAAAAACCCTTATCAATATTTGGTAATAGGGTTACCGCACCCCTTCCACGGTGCTATCAATAGCTGGATTTCTTCGAACTGTAACACAGTAACGCCCCCTATCTCTGTATCTAATCCATATACCTAATTTCCAGGTATTGATAGCTTCCCTAGACTAATAATTCTATAAAATAAAGAGACAATTTCCTTTATTTTCCGGTTAAAATCTTAATAGCTTTTAACCTAGCCTAAGGATATCTATAGGTTGGGTTGACCTGCTGGTGCCAATAGCAGGCTGTCTGTTGACGTCTAGAAAAAGCTTATTTTCGGGAATCTTCTATGGGATATCATCCCTTATGTACTGAGTCTATAAAATCCTAAGTCATTTCACCGACTTAATGATTTTCTACTTAGGCTAACCAGACAATCACCGCCTATTATGGGGATTCTGGTAGCCGATAGACCACACTTTACATTCCTAGTGTTTATATAAGTCTATCCAGGCTATATGCACATAAGGTGCCTCGATAAGTACAAAATCAATAGCTGGTCACTTTCTTTGCGCCCAGCTATCGGGAAAACTATTTACAAAAACCTAATAAACTTGAGACGACACGATAGCGCGTTTATCGGGCCATCGGGAGGTCCCCAAAAATTCCTTATTTTTGGAATTCCCAGGGGTGTATAGTCCCGGGGAATGCCAAAAACGGACTAAAAATTACATTTCCAGAAACCTATTTTCTGGAATTGTACTTAAACTACTTGAGCGATTTTCGCTCCAAAGTGATGACTTGGTAGCTAGTCCAGCAAGCCATCCGAAAGTACTTACACCATAAGTACATCTATTCCCTTCGTGGAGTTATTCCACCTGAAGGGTCTACAAATTTCAACGTTTTACGTTGTTTACATTTTTCATAACCGTTCATCTCGCTGACTATCCACGCGATTCTTCCCATCTAGAAACCGCCTGGAAGCCCTTTTGGCAAGCTTTCCAATGGTAGTACTTTTACCAGTACACCTATATGTTTTCTAGGTACTTAGGGCACCTAAAACCGTAAGCATTTGCCGAAAACCAGATAAACAGCATGTTCCTACTATATACCGACTTGATATCTCAAGTAAATGGGCTTTATATAAAAGACTACGCTAACTATGAGGTGTATATAGGTTTCCCGTCTCGGTCTAGGTCCCCTATATACCCTAAAATGACCTAAAACCATATATTTGGTTTTTGAGATATCAAGTCAATATTCATATTTATATAGCGGAAACTATGTGGTTTTCACATAGTTTCATCATTATGTAATTTCACGACTTCATGTCTAGTACATAGGATATGCCCTTAAAAACATGATTTTAATTACTATAATTTGTTTCCAAAGCTCCAAAACTATAAATATCACGTGGAGCCACCTCGCGGCTCATTCGGAACTAATCCGTCGTCGAGCAATGACGTATCGTACGACAGGAATTTACGTTTTTCGCTATGATAACTCTTATCAGTATGCTTTCTAATGCTTTTACTCCATTAAGGGTGAACTATTGAACCCTATAACATACTGACAAATACTAAAAACATTATACTACTATCTCAAAAAATGCAGGTAAATTTTTAGTATAAATATAGACGTGCCTCTAAAAATTATTTAAAGTTGGTGCTGGACCTAAGCTCATCCCTCCACTACGACGTCATAGCCCCAATGAGCCCCACTCATTTCCCGCATGACCACACTCACAGACCGGATATCCTCGATGTAGCGTTACTTAAGAACGTTAACCTTCGGTTACGCTCGATAGAAGCGCTAGACGAGCTCCACTCTGACCACCGCCCTGTGATCATGGACCTAGGCAACCGCTCAGGCCTCCCAGATCTAGGTCAGCCACCCCCCACTAAAAAGGTCACCGACTGGAGGAAAGTAAGTGAAAAACTGAAATCCGCAAAGTCACCCCAGCTAGACTCAATCCCCTCGTCCATAGAAACAGCCGCAGACGCGACGGCGGCGATCGACTCGCTTACAACTCACGTACAATCTGTCCTGAACGAATGTTCAAGGGAGGTTCCATTGCTGGACATCCAGCAAGGGAAACTCCCGGACGATATACGGAAGTTGATAACCAAGAAGAACGCAGCTGTCCGTGCCCGCAGGAACTTTCCCAGTGTCGCAAATGCAGCTCGCATGCGGGAATTACAGCATGCTGTAAAAGAACGCACTGATGAGCACCGTTCTGCGACATGGAACAAGTTACTGAGCGAGCTTGAGCCCACCCACCATGCTTTCTGGCACCTCCAGAGGAGATTACGCTCCGCTGAAGACTCAGCCATACCCCCGCTTATTCGCCCTGATAAGAGTGTAGCATTTGAAAACACTGAAAAAGCCGAATGTTTGGCTGACAGTCTTGAAATTCAATGCTCACCCAGCTCCCAACCAGTAGACCCAGCTCACCTAGCCATGGTAGACGCTGAAGTTGAACGTAGGACCTCCCTCCCCCCCGTCGAAGACCCTGATGATCCGCTACCTCCCGTCACCCCAGACGAAGTAGAGGAGGTCATCAAAAGGCTTCAGCCCAACAAAGCCCCGGGCTCAGATGGCATCACCAATAAGGTGTTAAAACTCCTCCCCGCCCATATAATAGTGCTAATGACGGCCATTTTCAACGCTGCATTAAGCAAAAATATCTTCCCACAAGCTTGGAAACAAGCCACTGTGATAGGCATCCCTAAACCGGGTAAACCCAAATCGGAGCCTTCCAGTTACCGTCCCATCAGTCTGATAAACTCCCTCGGTAAAGTCTACGAACGGCTTATTTATAGGCGGCTCAAAGACTTTGCCGAGCGAAAAAGTCTTATCCCCGACGAACAATTCGGTTTTCGTGCCGAACATTCTTGCATCCAACAAGTGCACCGCATCGTTGAACACACTAGTGCTGGCTTCCAGCGTGGTCTGATGACGGGCGCCTTGTTCTTCGACATAGCGAAAGCGTTCGACAAAGTCTGGCACAATGGCTTAATTTATAAGCTATACAAACTTGGCGTGCCAGATCGTCTCGTGCTCATCATTCGAGACTGGTTGTCGGACCGAACTTTCCGCTATAGAGTCGAGGGAGAACTCTCCTCCCCTCACCCCATACGAGCCGGAGTCCCTCAAGGCTGCGTACTATCACCTATATCTTTCACGCTGTACACCAGCGATATCCCAAAACCCAAAGAGGGCCAGTTACACTATTCGCTGACGACACGGCCCTTTATTACGCTGGCAAAGCACCCAATGCCATAGCCCAAAAACTCCAGAGATCCGCCAACGCCCTGTCCAAGTGGTTCCGCCTCTGGAGAATAGAAGTCAATCCCGAAAAGAGCCAGGCTGTCATTTTCTCGAAGCCTCGTAGCCTTTCCACAAAAACCCGACCCACCAAAACAGTGACTATGTACGGCAAGCCGATCCCCTGGGAAGAGCAAGCCAAGTACCTAGGTGTGACCTTAGACAACCACCTCACTTTCGCCAAGCACATTAAGGCGGCGCGCTCGCGAGCCGCCTTTGCTATGGGCAGACTTCATGGGATGATAAACGCAAGCAGTGGCTTGTCACTTAGGTGCAAGCTGCGCACCTTCACTGCGGTTATCCGTCCCATCATGACCTATGCCTGCGTAGTGTTCGCGTATGCTAAGCCCCACTACATTCACAAGCTTCAGGTTATACAAAACCGATTCCTCCGTAAAATCACGGGAGCCCCCTGGTACGTTCGTAACCAGGAACTACATGTCGATTTGAAAATCCCCACTATTCAACAATTCATGAAGCGCATTTCAAAGAGCTTCTTCGACAAAGCTGTCAACCACAGCAATCCCCTAATTCAAGCGGCCTCCCGCTATGAACTCTCCCAAATCTCTTAAGTTCGCCGACCAAGGCTCGCTCTCTCCATCCCCGATGACGCCACTACCCTGCTCCAAGAGAGCAAGAAAGAGACCAGCACAATTTTCAAACACAGACCGCCTTCGATCCGTCCTCGCCGCCGAGGCCCGTCGCGACGTCCCCGCCAAGACATACAAGCCAGCCCGCGAAATGCTGTGCCGTAGTTAAATGCTAGTAAGTTAAATTGGAGTTTCTTGTCCGTTCTTCTCCACGTAGGCTTATTCCGAACGGATGGTAGAATCACTTTAATAAGATCCAGCCTTAGTTGTCCCCCCAGCGACGCCCTGAGCCGAGGTTCGACCCCACAGGGGGTAGCCCTCAGCGTTGTCGCTTAGGTTTAGAAATTTGTGCCTGGCTGGAGGCTATATAGCTTAGTCTCCACAGGGAAAGCCCGGTTAAGTAGTTGTCAGTCGCTTTGACCGAACTACGAGACGCCCCGTAGAAAAAAAAAAAAAAATTTTGTATTAGATGGCGCGCCGTGGTAAGCAGACATGTCTACACATACATACTTTAAACTTCTATGAACCATTTAGTATGGTTGATGACGCTTCGTCGCGAACACATTTTTAGTTTTGTAGGATCGCTATTAATCCAACTTAGAACTACACTGGAATCACTACAGTGTACGATGTTTCCCGGACTGTACCGGAGAGCATCTGTAACAGATTTACAAAGCTTAGCGGATAATAATGCAGCGCATAACTCGAGACGCGGTATTGTGGTGGGTTTTAGAGGCGACACCTTTGACTTGGCACATAATAGCTTGACAGTAATTTCACCATCACTATTTCCTGATTTTAAATATATACATGCACCATATGCACTTTGAGACGCATCACTAAACGAGTGTAATTCTATTAATTTAGGATTGTTGCCTAGAACTAATCTAGGAATTTTATATTGATTTAGCCACTTTAAATTATCAGTAAATTTTAACCAATCGTCAGTCAAATTTTTTGTAACTGGTTCGTCCCAATCAAATTTTTGTTGCCACATTTTTTGCAATATAATTTTAGGCTGAATTATTACAGGACTTAGAATACCTAACGGGTCAAATATTTTAAATGAATTAGACGTAACAAATCGCTTTGTCATGACTGCATCCTGGTCAAATATAAAGTTTTTAATGGGAAAATATAACATGTCACTGGAGGGAATCCATCCAAGACCAAGAGTGTTTGAAGACTCACTGATTGTTAAATTGTCTTCATGATTTATATTCAAATGTTCAAAAATTGATGGATTGTTACTTTTATATTTCCTTTTTTTTTTTTATAATCTATAGGCTCGCGTTTGACCACTATCCCGCCTGATGTTAAGCGATGACGTGGTCTACGGTGAAGCACGCTTGCCTAGAAGAAACACCCATTTTTTAAAGCTTCGGCAACTCGCCTTTGTATAAAACGTAGTTCCTGCTCATCATTCGCACCCGTGATGAGATCGTCCACGTAAAAATCCTTTTGGATTATATTTTTAATACATTCGTCATTTTGTCCCTCACCGAGCTGCCAAAGGCAACGTGTGCTAAGAAAGCTGGCACTTGCGGTACCATAAGTGAGTGTATTTAACTCATAAGTTTGGATGGGTTGTGACTCGTCTTCTCGCCATAGAATACGCTGCAAACTACGATCTTCTTTGTCCACTAGGACTTGACGGTATATTTTTTCAATGTCCCCAGTTAACAGAAACTTATATTGTCTGGCACGTATTAATATAGCAAAAAGAGAATCTTGAAGGGTCGGACCTACCATCAGGATGTCATTTAATGCATAACCTGACGTAGAAACTGCCGACCCATCAAAAACAACACGCAATTTAGTTGATTCACTTTCTTGTTTTAGTACCGCATGGTGACATAAATAATAAATTATGCTTCGCTCATCCTTGACTAACGAGCAATGCCCTAATTCAGCGTATTCGCTAATAAATTTCGAATATTCGATTTTTAACAATGGATTTTTCCTTAACCGCTTTTCTAAATAACACAATCGTTTTTTAGCAATTTTATAAGTATCACCCAGGCAATCTGGAGTGTCCTTAAGTGGCAGTTTTACACAAAACCTACCAGTTATTTCTCTACGAGTGTGAGTGATAAAGTGGGATTCGCAAGCCCTTTCACCTTCACTCATTATACGTTTCGTGGAAACCTCTTCTAATTCCCAGAATTTGGCAATTGATCTTTCAATATCAATCTGCTTTGATACGACATCTACAGTTGCTTGATTGCAATGAGTAGTTTCATTGGAAACGGTTGAATATATAGGACCAGAGATTATCCAGCCTAGATGCGTATTTCTTAAATTTGCATTTTGAGGGCCAAGGGAACGCTGCTCGTTGCCCAATATGTCCCAAAATAAATCAGCGCCTATTAAGACATCTACGGCTGCTGGCTGATTAAATGTAGGATCAGCCAACACAATGTCTTTAGGTAAATTTAATGTATTCATATTAACCGGGTATTTCGGTATTAAACCGGTTAATTCTTTTAAAACAAGACATGAGCAATTTGCACTGTACTTGTTATTGAGCGAGCTGATTTTAATATTGCAGCTTTCGGCAATATGAGAAGAAACTGTATTACCAATTCCTATGACCTTTAGCGAGTCAATTGGGAACGATTTTAATGAAATGTTTAAATCCTTTAATGCTGTAGAAATAAAGGAGGACTGGCTACCACAGTCTAGCAGTGCTCGAACCTCCGCCTTTTGTTGGGTCAATGGATTCAAGACTTCTATTATAGCCGTTGACAAAAGAATCTGACTTAAGTTTCGTTTTGAGAAACTAGAAATAGTTTCGCAACTATTATCACACGGCTCATCTACCATTACAAGATTATTGCTATTAGATAACGCAGCTGGGCGATGCAACAACGTATGGTGCACTCGTTGCACTCGCGGCACGGTCCCATGCGACATGCACCCATGTGGTGTCCCTGCCTAAGGCAGTTGAAACACAACTTGTATTTATTAACATCCTTCAACCTATCTTCTATCCCCTTTGCTTTGAAAGAGGGACAATCAAAAATCCTATGATTTTCATTACAAATAACGCATAAAAAAACATTAGAATTGTTAGATTTGTTAACTTTAGAGTTAGAAGCAGCAAACGATTTTGTATGATTATTTGAACTGTGTTTATGATTTTTTGTGTCAGAACTACTACGTGAACTAGCTATTTGACTCTTAGGCAGATTGCTATCGTATTTATTACGGTTTAATGCCTCCAGCACATCCGCACGGTCTATAGTGAATTTATAGAACTGTTCTAATGTTGGCACATCACCATCTAAATTGTTTCTGTATTCCTCCCACTTAGTTAAAGTATGGCCATCTAACTTTGCAGATAACATAAAAATTACGAGTACGTCCCATTTGTCCGTGGGCAATCCCAGGCTGGCCAGAGCACGCAAATTCTTTGTGACATGGTCTACCAAGAATCTTAATGACCTCTCTGATTCACGTGAAATCTGCTTTATGTTAAATAGCGAATGTAAATGGTAATTAATTAAAATTCGTTTGTTATTATAACGACTACAAAGCAGGTTCCATGCCTCAGAGTAATTTGCGGCAGAAACCTCAAGATTTGAAATAATTCTCGCAGCATCACCTTCTAGATAAGACACAAGATAATGAAACTTATGGATTGGTGTTATACGTTCATTTTTGTGTATCAAACTCTCAAACATGTCCCGGAATTCTAACCAACGAAAATAAGCACCGTCAAATTTGGCTATTTGGATTTGAGGAAGCTTTAAACCTGCCGCTTGATGATCCGAACAACAAGAACTATCATGAACAGAAGCACGCCTGTGTTCACATTCTGTCTTCGAAAATTTGTCGAATAAAATTTTTGCAGTGGCTATACTGACAATAATATCAATTTCGGCTGATAAATTACTTGGGTTTAAAACCTCGATCTCATTTTGCAGGTCATCAACTCTTACTGACAATGCCTCGAATTTTGCAAGTTTCAAACTCAACTCTGTTAATTGTATGATACTTAATACTGGTGCACTAGTAGCAATATCTAAATCATTCTTAAATTTTGTTATCTGCCCTTTAGCAGACGCTCTTTTGGTTAGTAAATCCTTTAAACGATTTTTATCTAACGATTCGTTAGGCATTGTGAGTAAACCAAAGTATCAACTTCAAAAATGAAAACACAAACTAAAGAATAACTAATCTATAAATCAAACAAAAGGTTGGCTCACGCTCCTCGACTTGACGACACCTGGCGAACAGGAAACCGGTTACGTCCGCACAGCTGATTGCGGCCGGTGAGATAATGCACCCAGCGAATTATCAACCTGAAATAATCGGCGGTAACGTCTAAGTATGTTTTATAATCAAATAAGGAATAGCGTTGGCCGCAGAGGAAACCTCTGCTTTGGATTTTCAAATAATATTTATTTGCTACTAAATTACGATTCAAAAATATTAGGAAATTTGAATGAAACAACTGAAAATTAACTGAAAATTATTCTATAGTGCAAATGTAATCTATTTAGGTGCTAAATTTTGAACAAAGAAAATTATTTATTTCAAGTTGTAGGTAGGTTGATAAAAAATAAAATGATGATGCAATTATTCTTTTGTGATTTTTGCACAAAAATCCTTGATTTGCGCAAATGGATTCAACTCCCAATAGCTTTAGGAATAATTTAAAGGAATGTGACAAGAATTTGGATGAATATTTTGGAAGATTGGAAATAATTAGGAAGGAAAGGGCACTTATCTGGTTTCGTAGAACATCAATGCGCGATGTGAAACTTTAGCTGAATCACTGCTCGCTCCAGCCCGAACTCGTAGATGATCCTGGCCTGGCTGCACCTTCGTTCTTGAACCCCTTTCTTCAATCTTCAATCACGCCAATGTACACCGCACACTATGCGGCCGGCTCCACCTTGGCGAGATTTCCATCCGCGTTTTTCTTGTCTTTTCTTCTTATTTTGGTTTTCTTGCTGTTTATTTCCCCTCATGGGCCACCATTATGTATATTTTGACTATACAATGGGGCTAATTAAAGTCCAATTACACGTAAAATGGTTTATTGAAGAGTATCGTGCGTACAGTAAGAAAGCAGACGGTAGAATGGTATGACATATCAAATTATAAGGAATAAAAAAAATGACAAACGCCTACTAAAAACATCAGGCGTAGATCTATCGACGTGTGAATTTAGTATTCAGTAACCGTGAGGCGCTGCGCCGTAACAGGCATAATTATAAAGAGTAAGGTTAAACAGCGGCTGATCACCCTCTCCCTTAAAGTGTACCTTGGTAACATCGGAGGTCTATACTTAATCTCGTCAAAGTGCTGCGATGCGATGCAGTCCTGAGATGAGATGGAACAGTCCATTTCTTCTCAGGGCGACTTCAGTGCTGGTTTCGTGAATATGTTTAAGATATTTGTGTGATATACCCACTCTACTCAGATCTTGCACGTTGTTTTGCGCACGACCCCAATCCGATCATCGGGCATTGCGACGATCCAATTTTTGAACGCTATGTCACCCGCTTTAGGAATTCATATTCGCGAGCTAGCTGACCAAAACTAGATGTATCCTCCGACTGCACAGCATGATTTTCTTCTTGTTTACGTCTTTTTTAGTTCGCCAATTATGCAATCGGCTTTTTGTTTTTTTTTTTATTTATGACTTTGTAGTTATTTTTTTTTTAATTAGGTACATTTAAAGATATAAGTGTTATAGATTTTTGAAATCACCTCTTAACACCCTTTATTTTGATACCCCACAAGATGGGGTTGGAAGAAAAAAAATTGCCTTCCACAATATGGCGCCCAAAAGCCGCCATTTTTCTATTCTCCAATTTTAATGTAGCCAGTGACACTCGCAGTCTTAAGACGAATCGATTGATGTAAGAATAATCAAAATCGGCCTACGCGTTTGGTCTCTAGAACGCCGCATAGGAACAAACATACATACATACATAGACTGATAAACACATTACCCTCCTTCGGCAGTCGGGTAAATATTCATTAAGTGGTATAGATACCATTTTTATCAGGGTACACTTAAAAGTGAAATGCCCATCTAACGATCTCTTAAAATAAATACGTTTAGCGGTTTGAAAAATAAGAGTTAATAAAAAAATACAAACAAATATAGGGGACAGGTGTACGAGATGATTCACTTAAGTAAGAACTTGTAGTTTAAATGATATTAACGTTAAAAGCGTTTATTAATAGTAAATTTGTATGTCTGCCTGTTCTCACACTTACTAAAAATATTAAATTTTCAGGTCTTTTATTATTATTGTAATTCATATTTCAAAAACACTATGAAATAATCATCTTGTTCACCCCGGTATCCAAGATGATCCGAAAGTGAGGGCTATTTAATTAATTAAGTAATATTAGTCAAAAACACATAGATTTAAACATGGCTTACAAACTGTTAAAGGTCCTCGTGTTACATAAACACAATCAATTCATAATTCATAATTATTTATTTGCTAACATGGGTAATTACATAAAGTTGTTAAAAATACAGTCCAACCATATTACACCTTAAGGCATACAAATTTACTTGATCTTGATC
This sequence comes from Orthosia incerta, assembly GCA_948252205.1. NCBI lineage: Eukaryota > Metazoa > Arthropoda > Insecta > Lepidoptera > Noctuidae > Orthosia > Orthosia incerta. The sequence continues at coordinate 15,329,751 of OX411769.1, read as the reverse complement.
ACACACATTTACTTGCAAAGATAAATTTATAATTAACAAAACAATCTATTTTGCCTTTTTAATTTCACCGCGTGGCAAATAACAATGAAACAACAAATGAAGCTATCAATAATGTCACTAGAAAAATTAAATGTAAAATGTCATAAATTAAACAAGAATGCCAAGATAACATATATAAAAATTGTTTGGTAATTTCACCACGGCAAATAGTAATGGAACAAAACAATCATGAAGCAAATAATAATGTCACTAGATTAGTTAAAAATCAATACAAAATCAATCAATATCAAAAATCAATCCTACCGGGCCCAAAAATTATGAAGAGTTTCCCATCGACTCGAAAAGAAGAAGAATTAAAAATTAAATGTGAGGCATTAAATGAGAATGTCAAGATAATAATATATAATAATTAAATTCGTGCATTATTTGGTAATTTCACCACTAACTCTAAGTTGCGCCACGGTAACAATAACAAAACACAACATACATGAAGCAAATAATAATGTCACTGGATTATTAAAATTTAATGTCAGGTATTAAATGAGAATGTCAAGATATATTGGTAAATAAATGTCAAAGTAAAATCAAAGTAATAATATTATTAATAAAATTAGCGCACTAGTCACATTAACAATATGTCCTTACATCCTCCTTCAAGTAATCCTGAATACTGTAATAACATTTACATGGAAAGATCCTTTTTAATTTAATTTTGAATTCATCGATGGATGGAGTTTCTAGTATGGACTTTGGCAAGTGATTGTGTATACGCGGCGCCATACTGAAAATGCATTTGGCATATAAGGCTGTCTTGTAAGATTTGCAACAAATTTTATCAACATAAATGATCGTTATAAAAATATAATTGTTAGTTCTTGCAAACCTAGCAATCTCATAAATGTAGACAGACGGCAATGTCAATATATTATGCTTGATAAAATATGGTCTGCAGCTATCAGTCTGGTTGATATTAAACATACCCCTAATACTCCACGTTTGCGCCTTGATTGCCATATCCTTATTGGTGGACAGCATAATCATGTTGCCCCAACATTAATATCAGTTTTAGGCTTTGCTAAGAACTACGGATATTGTTGCGCATGTTTGCGCAAAGTGTCTAATATATCAGCAAGGGTTAGGTTTCTTTCTCTCTCTTCTAAGCAGTACAGAGAGGAAGAAGAGAAAGTCTTATTTTTATCAGATTCACGTCTAGAACCCTCGCGACTACCAATACGTTGACTGGCTGGCTGATCCTCCTCGTTTAGGGAACCGTCACCGTTGTTAAAGCCGATTGGAACCTCGCACCTTTCACCTTCGTACTCTCCTACGCATTCACACCCTGGCTCATCCTCTTCAGTCAAAGAACAGATGCCGTTATTCAAGCAATAATTATAACACAGGTTAACTTCGCATCGTTCTCCGTCATAACCGGCTACACATCTGAAAAAATGAAAATATTGAATAGGACAACTTAAAGAAACAAACTAGCCAATCTATCAAGTTGAATATGTGTTACCTGCATTCAGGAAGTCCCTCTTCATTGAAACTACAGTTGCCATGGAAACAGTAGTATAGACAGTTTGATATCTCGCACCTAGGACCCACAAAATCTCCTTTACATTGACAGATTGGTTCACTCTTCTCATTTAATGAACAGGAGCTATTATTCGAACAATACCCATGACACACGCTCACTTCACATCTTTCCCCGGAATAGCCAGCATTACATCTGCAATAAAATAAATGTGAGACGAGGTATCTAACTAATTAAATAATACAAAATTGACAAAAGAAGAAGTAGCGTATGTGTTACCTGCATTCAGGAAGTCCCTCTTTATTGAAACTACAGCTGCCTTGCCTACAATACCCATGACAAACGTTCACTTCACATCTGTCTCCGGAATAGCCAGCATTACATCTGCAATAAAGTAAATGTGAAACAGGGTTTACCAAATTATATTAAAAAAATTACCAAAAGAAGAAGTAGAAATTATGTTTTACCTGCATATAGGAAGCCCCTCTTCAGTTATACTACAGTTGCCTTGGAAACAATTGGTGCTCTCACAGACTGACACTTCGCAGCGCTCACCGGTGTACCCAGGTGTGCATTTGCAAAGGGTTTGTGCATTTAATGTCCACTTCAAACCATGCGCACAAAACGTAGTCTCAAAGTCATGAAGTACCTGACTGCATTCCGAAATTCCCTTAAATTGGTCTTTTATTTTGTCGTTGGTGGCTATTCCGACAGAGCTTGTAGTTTTAACCTTAAAGATGTAGGTTTCAATATTGTTTAATGTCTTAGACAATCTGCTGATCTTTCTCTCAGTGCAGAACGTGCACACAGACAAGAAAATTTGTTTTGAAACTATTAATGAATTTGGTTGAACAATCGCAATTTCACCATGGGGTTTTGTCAATGTAAAATCTTGATGATTGTTTTTGCTGTCAAAATCGTAACTATAAATATAGAGTGTTGTACTAGGGTTATATAGTTTGAAGTACAGTTTGTGTGCCTGATGGTCAATAGCCAAACTGTGGAAGTTCCATGGCAATCCTGCTACTGCAACGTTTTGTCTTTCTAAGCCATTCAGTAGAGCTCTCTCTATATTATCATACGTACGGTGCGCGTTAATCCAATATATGTATCTACAAATTGAAAACCTTATCAATATCACGAAGCAGAGAATGTTATCAAATTTTAAATAATTATCAGACTATGATTGGTAACGTACCCTCTACAGCTGTCTACGACGATATCAGTGGGGATCCCGTCATCAATCTTGATGAGAAGATTGCCGTTAACATTGTTCTTGAATCCAGGTTTCAATGAAAACGAATTAATGCTCCTTTCCTTAGTATCAGTGAAGAACAGTGTTTCTGTGATAGGGTCGAAGGCCAGACCCTGGATGTTTCTACCGCTCCTCTCTATGTAGCATTTATATTCCTTGGAAGAAGTTATGTTATAAGCACATATGGCGTCGTTGTCGTTCTTTTTATCGACGTAAAGCAACATGTTGTGAACTTCATCATAGGTAATCGCTGTCAGATTCCGTGAATACAGATGTACAGTGGCTTTTTTGTATCCGTCATTCGTATAAAATTCTAGTCGATTTCCTGCTGTTACGACGATGTCTGTAATGAAAGAATAATTTAAACAACTCAAGACGCACTGTCATGCCGTTGATATTAACCATTAAAATGTTCTTGTATTACTCAAGCATCTAAAGTGGATATCTTTTTCAGCCAACATTGGCCATACATATCTTGTGAATCCAAGGCATGTGGAAATAGTAGAGGAACTACAAAAAATTACCTGAAACGTAACATAACCACCAAATCCAACCAAATCCAACCATAACCACATAAATCGAACACAGCACATGAAAAGCAAATCCGCGAGCCATTTCTCACAAAGATTTGTCACAAAATATTGCGTTTATGACATTTTATTCATTCTTTTACGTAAGCGTGTTAAAAACGTCTACATGTCTTCTCACTCCTGGCTCCATAACAAAATCGCTCAAATTAACTAAACAACCGCACTTCGAGCTAAAAAACGGATGCTCGGTTTTCTGTTATTATAAGTAAATGCTCTAGTCTATCCTTATCTTGATATTACCTAATCGCGTTTTATTCTCAACTAACGTCCCGCCCCAGCTTCGCACGGGTGTAATGCTGATACTAAATATACTACAGAATGTCTTTATATACAACGTTCACAGCTTTTTTGTCATTCGACAATACAAACATGTTTTATTTAGAGGTTACTCTTGAAAGAGCGACATATAATTGGCCATGTGATAAACACTCAACGTTCAAATCTAAGCCTTCAACGTTGAAAGTTTGACCCTGCGATTTATTAACGGTCATTGCAAAGTTCAGGTGGATTCAGGTTACTTAATAAAATAACAGGACAACCTAAAGAAAACATGTTTGTATTGTCTAATGACAAAAAAGCTGTAAACTTTGTATATAAAGACATTCTGTAGTATATTTAGTATCAGCATTACACCCGTGCGAACCCGGGGCGGGTCGCTAGTCTATACTAATATTATTATGAGGAAAGATTTGTTTGTTTGTTTGTACCGAATATGCGCCGAAACTACTGGACCGATTTAAAAAATTCTTTCACCAATAGAAAGCTACATTATTCCTGAGTAACATAGGCTATTTCTATCCCGAAAACGGGTCCTGTGGGGACGGGTCCACGGGAGCGAAGCCGCGGCGAACAGCTAGTTTTTTATAAAGAAAGGCAGCAAGATATTAAAAATAACAGTTACATAAATCATTTTGACTCACTAATCGGGACTACTTTCAGATTGATCAACACGCATGTTTGTCCTTCCCATCATTGTCCTTTTTTCAGAAAGGCATCATCATCTGGGGTCGGCTTCCAGTCTTACCGGATTCAGCTAAGTACCAATGTTTTACATGGAGCGACTGCCTATCTGACCTCCACAACCCAGTGACTGGGTAACACGGTACCTCTTGGCAAGACTGGTGTCAGATCTCAAGCTTCTGACTACCCGTAACGACTGCCAAAGATCTTCAAATGACAGCCGGGACCAACGGCTTAACGTGCTTTCCGAGGCACGGAGGAAACTCGGTATGTTGAAATGGTCACCCATCCACGGACCGACCTCGTCAAGCGTTGCTTAACCTTGATGATCGACCCGTGTGGCTGTTATTATTTAGCCACGAGCTCCTCTTTTTTCAGAAAGGCATGACTTTAGTATTATTTCTTGGGAGCAAATGTAAAGTTTAGGTAAATACATGAGCGCCCGATTATCCAATCACTGGTGATTAGAGAGAGACACAATAGAAAATCCTATTATGTCGCTGATAAACGTATTTTTTTTTTCTACTTAATCCAACCTCTCTGTTGGCTCGACGCCATTCGATTTATATCACACTGATAAGTGATTTTTCACCCTCGATAAGTGCGAGCAATATGGGTCATACCGGCGCACTTAATAACAGTGACGAAATGACTTTTGAATTCGGAACACAATCACACTTCACGCTAATAAATATTATAAAGGTGAAAGTTTGTGTGTGTGTTTGTATGTGTTACTTCTTCACGCTCAAACGGATGGACGGATCTGGATGAAATTTGGCACAGAAATAGATTATAGTCAGGAATAGCACATAGGATAATCCCGGGAATAGGTTCTCTCGGGATGCTTTTCGACTATTACGCGGGTGAAGCAGAAGCTAGTTTAATTGTAAAGTTTGAACGCAATTCGCTTCGATAAAGTCCTGGCCGGTGTAACGTTACGTGTAGCTAAATAGCTACACGTAGGCTACGTTAATACAAATAAGAATTATAAACAAGAAAACAAATAATAAAAGGATATAAACTATAAGAAACTTCGTGGGCCGGCTTCGCACGACGTGGGCGGCCCAACCAGGCAGCAGGTCGGATAGGCAGGAAGACGTGTAGTAGGCAGCAAGTCGGTGGGCGGCTAACCAGGCGGCAGGTCGGATAGGCAGGAAGACGGAGTAGGCAGCAGGTCAGACTGGAACGCCTCTTGAGTCGTGATAATGCTCCAAATTAACGGATATCAGGCACCACGATGGTCTAGCTGGCACACGGGTTGGTATGCTGTTATGTAGGCATACGGTAGGTGGATACGTGGATTAAAATCAGACAGTATATCACACACAATATATTAAACTGTATAAACTTCAGATAATATGGACATACACGAGCTGGATATTAATAGATTTGTCTTCAGATCAAGACTTGACATTTAGTAATTCAAGGTAGAATCGTCTTTCGGAGTTCATTGCAGATTCCAGACTGCCCCAGGAATGTCTGGGAAATGCCTTTTATAGTCAGCATTTTTCCAAACAAACGTTTCTAGAATTCCATTATTCTTTCTATAATTTTAAATTATGAGTTGCCTGTATTTAAAACGGCCTGTATTATTTAGTCATAAAATAATTCTGTGAGCGTAATAACATAATTTTACAAGCGTAAGAAGATAAGAAACTACTATCCAGTAAACAATAGTAAATTAACAATAATATATAGAGCTAACAATAAAAATAATTTAAATTACTTAAAATCAAATTAAACCTTCATAAGAAAATTACACAAAATTAAAGAAAAAGTAAATGACAGGCTTGACAACTGACGTAATGTCAGACAAAAAGTAAACATTGAAAAATTATAAAATTCAATATTCTATTTCAGCAAAATAAAGTTAATAAATCGATTTAGATCGATTTAATATGGAAAAAGGACATTGATGAGAATGATTGATAGTAAAAGTGTAAGTATGGATACTATATTTTTTTGTAAGGTAGTATAACAGCATTCACAAAACGTACATACTTCACTCAAACACACCGTCATCTTACGAAGATAGGTCTGGTAGGATTCACATTCAATGATCACTACTCAACCTGATAACAATAACTTTAAGGCTTATTTTCGGAGTTGTAATCCGCTCTCGTCTAAAACCCATTGATATGAAATATAAAGATTTTTAACATAGGCTTATTTTTAACGAAGTTGTCATCCGCTTCTAGTCAACTTTAGTTGATATTCCCGAGTTAAAGTCAGGACAGCTCCTGCCAAGGTAGGTAGTAGTAAGCTCCGAGTTAACGTAAGGGCAGCTCCTGAGCTCCGAGTTAAACGTCAAGGGCAATAGCCTACTTTAAATACCCACTTGTCAGCTGCTACAATCGACTTTTAGAGTCGATAGTTAGGAACAAGAATCATACTAACTTGTAGAGTTAGTTGATACGAAGGTTAGTTATCTGATGAAAACAGAAATAAGGAAAGATTAAAAATAATCCTATAATGGTTGAACTGATGAATAGATTAGAAAATAAATAGAGTTTAAATAAACCGAAAATAACTCTATTTTAGAAGAGGGAGAGAAGAAAGAGATGATTCATGAGCATATAATATTAAAAACTATCCATTAAAAATTAAAGTTTAAAAAGATAAAATTATATCAAAGAGAGGAAAATAAGGGTTAAGGAGTGTTAACGATGACTCAAGAGAGTCATAGAGTATTCAAAGAAGACTCTTGAGTTCAAGAAAACTCAAGTACTTGAAAGGATTCAAGTGAGGACTCAAGAGTATGATTGAGGACTCAAGTGAGGACTCAAGAGTTTAAGAGCGTAAGGGAGACAAAGAGTAGGAGATAAGTTCTGAAGGAGGAAGGAGGAGAGGAGGTCTCTACTATGACGTGCATCGTATGTTGCATGTGTGTGTGTGTGTAGGTAGGTATTATGTAGATGTTTGTATAAACGACCACAGGATATTGTCCTGCAGCTGTCGTAGAGTAACCATCTCCAACCTTGGCAATGCCCACAAGTGGGTTAACACATCCAAGAGGCCGAAAGGGTGCCAATTACCAGAGGTAAAAGGAATGTGTGTGTGTGTGTGTGTAGGTTAGTGTAGTATTATATAGATATTACGTAGGTATATAAATATTTATAAACAACCACAGGATATTGTCCTGCAGCTGTCGTAAAGTAACCAATCTCCAACCTTGGCAATGCCCACAAGTGGGTTAACACAACCAAGAGGCCGAAAGGGTGCCAATTACCAGAGGTAAAAGGAATGTGTGTGTGTGGTGTGTGTGTGTGTGTGTGTAGATTAGTGTTAAATGTAAAGATTGATGAAGTGATGATGAAAAATAATTATTATACCAAATTTGATTGTCTTGTGTAAGTCTGTTTTAGAATTTTGAGAGATGAAAAATCGAGCCCACGTTAACAAAAAAAAAAAAAAGCGTAGAAGAGTAGGTAGTGGGTGATGGGGTGAGTCAGAAAATTGGGCGCACAAACAATGTTGTTGCGCCTAATTTTTAAAAGTTGGGCGCCAAACTGTAACGTTACGTGTAGCTAAATAGCTACACGTAGGCTACGTTAATACAAATAAGAATTATAAACAAGAAAACAAATAATAAAAGGATATAAACTATAAGAAACTTCGTGGGCCGGCTTCGCACGACGTGGGCGGCCCAACCAGGCAGCAGGTCGGATAGGCAGGAAGACGTGTAGTAGGCAGCAAGTCGGTGGGCGGCTAACCAGGCGGCAGGTCGGATAGGCAGGAAGACGGAGTAGGCAGCAGGTCAGACTGGAACGCCTCTTGAGTCGTGATAATGCTCCAAATTAACGGATATCAGGCACCACGATGGTCTAGCTGGCACACGGGTTGGTATGCTGTTATGTAGGCATACGGTAGGTGGATACGTGGATTAAAATCAGACAGTATATCACACACAATATATTAAACTGTATAAACTTCAGATAATATGGACATACACGAGCTGGATATTAATAGATTTGTCTTCAGATCAAGACTTGACATTTAGTAATTCAAGGTAGAATCGTCTTTCGGAGTTCATTGCAGATTCCAGACTGCCCCAGGAATGTCTGGGAAATGCCTTTTATAGTCAGCATTTTTCCAAACAAACGTTTCTAGAATTCCATTATTCTTTCTATAATTTTAAATTATGAGTTGCCTGTATTTAAAACGGCCTGTATTATTTAGTCATAAAATAATTCTGTGAGCGTAATAACATAATTTTACAAGCGTAAGAAGATAAGAAACTACTATCCAGTAAACAATAGTAAATTAACAATAATATATAGAGCTAACAATAAAAATAATTTAAATTACTTAAAATCAAATTAAACCTTCATAAGAAAATTACACAAAATTAAAGAAAAAGTAAATGACAGGCTTGACAACTGACGTAATGTCAGACAAAAAGTAAACATTGAAAAATTATAAAATTCAATATTCTATTTCAGCAAAATAAAGTTAATAAATCGATTTAGATCGATTTAATATGGAAAAAGGACATTGATGAGAATGATTGATAGTAAAAGTGTAAGTATGGATACTATACCGGTCATAAAAAGCGCGCCTGCCGATGCGGCATTGGTTAAACAAATAAAAAAAATACGCGGGAACATCTTAGGTATTCGTCTTTTTATTACTTTTTATCAAAATATCAGAGAATTTTAGTTTGATGCCCACAAATTGAATAAATAATGAGTTCTAGCAGTCAAAGTGAAATATTAACACCAGAAAGTGTAAAATCAAACGCAGAAACTGTAATAAACAATTTATTATCAAACAAATTCAGAGCGGAAGGAAATCCAGTGGTGTCGCGGAAGGATATATAGAGGACTTAATAAAAAATTTGCAAGCACATAGTTGAAAGTATTAAATTACGACCTCCCTCATTTCATCCACCGCTTCAAACTTTGTCGCCGCGCCCATCCACTTCAAAACAGTGTCAAATTTTACCATTGACTCAACATGATTATCAACCAGAGTCTGAAGTTATTACGAATACCAAAGTGATAAATCAGTGAACGATATTTTCTGTATCCCAATAAACTATACAATTAATTTCCAAAATTGATCTATACTTCTATACTAATATTATAAAGAGGAAAGATTTTTTTGTTTGTTTGTTTGTTTGTACCGAATAGGCACCCAAACTACTGGACCGATTTAAAAAATTCTTTCACCAATAGAAAGCTACATTATTCCAGAGTGACATAGGATATTTTTTAATCCCGAAAACGGGTTCTGTGGGGTGGTCCACGGGCGCGAATCCGTGGGCAACAGCTAGTAATAAATAAATTTGTAATTTGGTTCTCTTATTTATTTTTTTCATAGAGGGGGGTGAAAAGCAGAGTGTGCTACACGGTACCAACATTATTTAACCTCGAGCGACGCACTTAGAATCCCTCGCTACGCTTAAGATTCTACTTTAGGATCCCTCACTGGGCTCAGGATTCTACTCTAGAATCCTTCGCTTCGCTCTGGGTTCAAACAATCGCTCTCGTTCGCAATACATTATTATGGTCCCTTGTAACACAATCTACTATTTACAAAGCGAAATTGCAAGTACGTCACATGGACGGAAGCGATGCAATTGGATCGATATACACTTTAAATTACCTTAGAAAATTCGTGACATAATTTCAACTGCATCACGCTATCAGGATCCCTTACTGTCATAGTCCAATGGGACGATAATTCGACAAGACCGAAGAGTGATCTGCACGGCGCAGGGCTTAGCGTGCTTTTCGAGGCGTGCCTCGACAAATGTTACAATGCCAGCTTTCAAACTCCGAGCTACCATTGCGAATAATAATTCGTACCTTGCCCGATCTAGGAAACGAACACAAGATACTACAATCGGTAGACGTATTTGCGACCGGGAGAACAATGGGTCATGATGGTTTCTTGGCTGAAGCCGAGCGAAGCCGAAGGTTCTTTCGGAAACTACCACCAAGTGAAAATTACTAATCTATATCTATATTCATGTTATAAAGAGGAAAGATTTGTATTTTTGTGTAATAAAAAATGGAATAAACTTAAAAACTACTAGACCGATTTTTTCATCTTAATTGGTTCAGGTAACAAACAAAGTTATTTTCGCATTTATAATATAAGTATAGATATTATTATATTTTCCTCGGAGCCGGTTGTTCTATCCTCGAATATATCATAGTGCATTTCTTGCTAGAGTATCAGTCTGGTAACACTGTAGCCACGGAGTTGTTTTAGCTCCGAGGCGGCCGGCAACTAGCAAAAATCCTTGTATTTATCAAACATTACTAATACTAGCATATGTCTCGCGGTTTCACCCACGTGGTGCCCGTTACCGTGGGAATAAGGGGATTAGGAGTAGCCTATGTCATCCTGGGATAGTGTAGTGTGTAGATAGCGTAGTGTAGCTTCCCAACGGTGAAAGATTTTTTGAAATCGGACCATTAGTTTTTAAGTTTATTCATTACATACAAAAATACAAATCTTTCATCTTTGTAATATGATTATGATTATAATATAATATTAGTATAGATGCAGAAGTATAGATATAGATTAAACATGGATATAGTTTGAGACCCTGGGCAAGGAAGGCGTAGGATAGTTTTTATCCGGGAAGTGTGTGGGAACACACTTCAACTTCCCTTGGGATGATGAATCACTTTATACGCGGGTAAAGCCAAGGACAGAAGCTAGTTACCTACTTACTTAATATCAAGCGCTATGTATAAAATTACTGCACAGAGTCCTGATTCGAGCAAATCTTGTGTTTTCGACGCACTTCTCACATTATTCACAAAGATTATAAAATGAAATCAAATATGACATTGAGATAACTGCTACTAACTGCATTGGAATTCAGACTGCTTGAGAAGTGATCTGGTATCAGACTGGAACTTTTCAGTCATGCTTTTTGTGTTTTTTTTTTATGGCGTTCCTTATACAATTAATTTTATTGATAATGTTAGGTAACGGAATCCGAAAGGTCCTTTCATTGGCGCTGGAAAGCGATTTAGTTGGATCACAATTATTTTTTTGGTTCATTGAATCAAAAAGAACGGCAACGGCATGTGGGTATCGGACTAGCGCGCAACAGGTTCCGAATAAAACCAATTTCTTAAATTCGTAAATAAAACATGACAGAAGGTATTTTTAGAGTTCCATATCGTAAAATGGGGTGAATAGGCACAAATTTCAACTTTCACATTGATTTTCTCAGATATTTTGTATGCATGCTGTTATTAAAGGATTGTGAAATTGCGAGACGCGTTGTTTTTGGCCAAATACTAATGCTTAAAATTTGTGAAAACATTTAAATAATTTTTAAAATAGAAAAAAGGAGGCGATTTCTATTTACCTTGAAACTGGGGTCAAAAGATACGAGAGAGAGGTGAATAGAAAAGTAACAAATACAAGACCAAAGCCCGTGAGGATAGAAAATATCAAAATTTAACAATTTATTTGAAAATCGCATAAAACACTTTACATTTATTAAACTAGTCCTCGATTAACAACCCTGAAAATTATGTTTCTATAGACCCCATTCTCGTTTTTATTAACCCCTCACTCGTATCTAATCACCCCTTTCTTCGTGTCTATTGACCCTAAAGGCATTTACATTAACCCCTCAGGCGTATCTATTCACCTCGAATACTGGCAAAAAGCACAAGTGTCCTTATTTTACTAGAAATAAAAAATCATTAAATAGGTATTTATACTTTCTTTGTGTCCCTAAGAGATGAGAAACTTTACTATCCAATTATATAAATTTTGAAGGAGATAAAACTGAAGAACGGTATGTTTGATAAAAGTTTTAGACAGCCTTAAATCACTAGCACACGCAGAGGTCACTTTAACCGCTTTTTTCTTTATGTCAATAAACTTGACTTAAATTTGGGAGTATCCAGTATAATGGGAAAATATTGCCGTTTAATAAATCGTAGAACTAAATGAACGATAGTCGACTAAAGACACATTAGAGACCAAAACAATAAACTCCCAGATTTGTTTCCATTCACCCCGCGATTTCTATTCACCCCATTTTACGGTACGTCCGAATGAAAAAATGGTACCCTTTATACGATCACTCCTGAATTTGTCTCAGCCAATTTTCTTTGAATCTACTGAGCCGGTACAGTTCTTTGGTACACATAAAATGAACCTCTGTGACCCAAACACGGACGCGTAACGTACATAAATTAACAAATTATGAATATGGGGTATCAATATTATAAAAACAGGCCAAGTGCGAGTCGGTATCGCGCACGAAGGGTTCCGTACCACTATCGCAAATAACGGCAAAAGAATCACGTTTGTTGTATGGGAGCCCGACTTAAATATTTATTTTATTCTGTTTTTAGTGTTTGTTGTTATAGAGGCAACAGAAATAAATCATCTGTAAAATTTTCAACTGTAGCTATCACGGTTCATGAGATACAGCCTGGTGACAGACGGACAGACAGAGCGACAGACAGACAGACGGATCGTGGAGTCTCAGTAATAGGGTCCCGTTTTTACCATGGGGTACGGAACCCTAAAAATGCAAAGTTCTTTAAACTAGGTAACATAACAATTCCAACCAAAAATGTTGAGCACTTTTCTTTGTGGTTGTAAAATGGGTACAATTCTGGTAAGCGTTAATAAACCTTATTTACGCTAATTTTAAAACTTAAATCAGAATAAAATTTATTAAAACTAAATTATTATCGTTCACAACTTAATGCTCACCCCAATTGAAGCACTGCACTATCGCCTGCTGCAACGCTAACAACACGAATATACGCATGTAATACATCTTGGTCTCCAAACAACGTGGTTTCATCAAAACTAGATGACACGTCCACTCTCGATGACAGCTCGTTGAATACAGAAGTGAACTGATAATTTTATGTGATCATGACGCTATAAATAGGCAGCTACATGACTGTTGCTCAAAACCCATTTCCTGTTGGGAAGACTGCCTGTGATAAGCGGGCTTCACATGGGTTTTTTCATATTTTTATCAAATTCGTTATTTTTTAGTATTTTTAATTTTTGCATTTTGATAGTCTGGCCGCTGGTTTCCTGTGAACATAAATAATATATTTATCAATAGGACGCAGGCATGTTAGTTACAGAGAAGCTCGCTGATAAGCGGACCATTTATGTGGGAATTACATGTATGATAATAAATACTAGCTAGTGCCTACGACTTCGTTGTATATTTGGAGAGTAGCCATGTCCTTCTCCAAGGTCCGTTGTATCTTATAGCCAAATTCATCAAAGTGGATTCAACGGTTTAGTTGTGAAAACGTAACAAACAGATCTACTCTCACATTTATAATATTTGAATGGGTATAAGTATCGAAACATGGATTTGTATTCAGTTGATGGTCTCTGTGTCTTTCTTACCCGATTACGCGGCAGCAAAGACGACTTTATGTTTATGACGCGTGGCAATGTATGTTTGTATTTGGGATACCATGTACCCTTGTAGCATCCGAACGGCTGCATCAATTTTAATGAGGTATCAACTCGTCTAGGTTGTGCAATGACCAGGAAGAGGGCTATCTACTGAAATATGTTTTGACTAAAAACGTAAGCCTCCGACTGTGCATGTTATCATTTACATCTGGTTAGCATTTTGCCACTTTATTTTATTTACTACATATTTACTTGTTTGCATCTTTGTAAATCGCTGTTATACAGTCAGAATTTATCTATTTTTCAGGCCCCTTATGAGGTATCGTGTCTGCGATTTCAATATTAGCCAAAAATAGGATTTAGATTTTATGTTTTTTTCCATCCGTGTCCTTTACTCTTTATGTACAGACAACAACAGATCAGGTTTCTTCACATGGACATTTGCATGCACCTTATTGCATTGTAATAAGGGTTCATTTCAAGAACAGAAACATCGTTATTTCTCGTGAACGCCACAAACTAAATAAATAATGTCTTCTAATTATGAATATAGTGTGTTTTTCTACAATATATTTACTACCAAATTCATCAAGATACAACTATTCTTTCAAAGGGGCCCAAGTTCCCTTACAAAATGGGCATTCCCCTTTAGAGACTAGGGAGGTAGATAGATCATTATTTGGCATCAATAACGTGACTTCTCACGTAGGTAAGAAATTAACGTGACGTCATTACACAATAGTTATAACATTGAACTGTTTTGTTTCGTTTTACCATTAATAACTAGTGATGTTCCGTGCCGTGAGGTAAATATATCTACACTGAACCTTCCCTATGATATTTGTTTAGCAGATCCAATGTTTTACAAGCCCGCTGATGTCGATATTTTCACAAAGAATAAAGTTAGACAATGATAAGCCAATTTTATGTGAAACCTGGTTAGGCTGGATTATCTCTGGACCTATTAGTCGTAATTACGTTGCATTACTGTCTAGTAACATTAGGTGCAACTTCACTAAAATCAATAATAATTGTTCTTCCGACGATAGTTTCGATAAAATTAGTAACGATTTAACTCGCTTTTAGCATCTTGAAGAGGTAAATAAGAAGTCTTCACATTTTTCGCTAGAAGAGAAATTGTGTGAGGAGCACTTTATAAAAAATACGACACGATTGACAGACGGACGTTTCTGTGTTCGTATTCCCCTCAAACAAAATCCGTCTATTTTAGGAGATTCTGTCAATAAAGCTTCTCATTGTTTAAAGTCGTTAGAACGTAGATTAAAACCAAATTCTGATTTTAGTAAAATGTATTACGATTTCATGTCTGAGTACGAGTTCCTAGGTCATATGACAGAATGCAAACAATTCGACCCGTCTGGTTATTTTATTCCGCATCACGGCGTATTACGTAGCACGACTACGAAACTTCCAGTGGTATTCAACGCAAGTTGTCCATCTTCATCTGGCGTTTCGTTCAACGATTTGCAGATGTTCAGCCCTACCATTCAGGACAATTTGTTGTCGATCCTTCTCCGTTTCAAACAGCACAAATATGTTTTGTCAGCGAACGTCGAGAAAATGTATCGACAAATAGTCGTCCATCCCAGACAGACATCTACAACAGATACTGTGGCGTGGTGAGGTGTCTGACCCTGTTAAGTTTTATAAATTAAACACCGTTACCTATGGTACGGCTAGTGCGCCATTTTTAGCTTTTCGGTGCCTTCATCAATTAGGGCTTGATTGTACAAATCCGAAGATTGCTGAAATCATTAAACATGAATGTTATGCTGATGACTTACTATGTGACGGTGATGACTTGAATAATGTGCTTGAATCGGCTTGCATGTCATTGCGTAAGTGGAAGTCGAATGAACCGCAATTATTATCTGAAGTTGCTAAGTCTTCGCTTGATTTAAATATAGGTTCTAATGAACCCGACAAGCTGCTCGGACTAGATTAGTATGCAAGTTCAGATGAACTAGTCTTTTCAATAGGCTCCACTATTTCGTGTAATAGTAACACTAAACGTGATTTACTTTCTGTGCTAGGATATTCGATCCGTTAGGGCTTTTGTCTCCCTTTGTAATCACTTTAAAAAGGTTACTACAGAAAATGTGGTTAGATAAATTGTCTTGGGATGAGCCATTGCCTACTGAAATTAATTTGCAATGGCAGACTATTATTAAAGCTTTGCCTATTTTAACTGAAGTTTGCATTCCTCGAATTGTCGTATGTCACTCATACAGGGAGTTGGAACTACATATATTCACTGACGCGTCTGAGCGCGCGTATCATATGGTGCATGCGTTTATGTCCGTAGTATTAATGATGAAGGTGAATATATTGTTAGGTTACTTATGGTCAAAAGTCGAATTTAGAATTTAGAATTAAACCGACCAAAATTCCCAGGTGGGAGTTGTGTGGCGCGGTTGTGGGAGCTCGTCTGTATGAGAAAGTATTGAGCTCACTCCGACTCAAGTTCTCTCGCGTCTTTTGTTGGACTGACTCGACCATCGTGCTGGGATGGCTACAGGGCTTCAAGGCTTCAGCCATTCGTGCGCAATCGTGTGGCTGAAATTTTAGATCAGGCAGGCCATTGTACGTGGAGGCACGTCCCAACTGATAAGAACCCAGCAGACCTAATATCTCGCGGTGTGGATATTAGTCATCTGCAGGGCTTGGACATGTGGTGGTTGGGTCCTGACTTTCTCCAACAAGATTCACGTAGTTGGCCTTCGCAATTTAAATGTATAGAAATAAGATCACTCCCTGAAACTCGACCTGATATATCATCAAATGTTGTTCTTGACACTAACGACGTATATAATAAGAGTTTAAATTCGATTCGTTCCATGGCTTATGTGTTGCAATTGATCAAATTATGTAAGCGCAAATCGCTAGCTAGTAAATTTTTATCTAATGAAGAAATAAAAGAAGCGTTAATAACTTTAATTTATAAAAGTCATGTTCGCGACGAAGCGTCATCAACCATACTAAATGGTTCATAGAAATTGAAGTTTGTATGTGTAGACATGTCTGCTTACCACGGCGCGCCACCTGATACTAAAATGAATTTTAGAGGCACGTTTATATTTATACTAAAATTTTACCTACATATTTTGAGATAGTAGTATAATGTTTTTAGTGTTTGTCAGTATGTTATAGGGTTCAATAGTTCACCCTTAACAGAGTAAAATCATTAGAAAGCATACTGATAAGAGTTATCATAGTAAAAAACATAAATTTCTGTCATACGATACGTCTGTGCTCGGCGACGGATTAGTTCCGAATGACCCGTGAGAGGGAACCACACGTTATTTATAGTTTTGGTGGTTTTTTGAAAATATTATAGTAATTAAAATCATGTTTTTAAGGGCTTATCCTATGTACTGGACATGAAATCAGTACATAATGATGAAACTATGTGAAGACCACATAGTTTCTGCTATGTAAATAGGAATATTGACTTGATATCTCAAACACCAAATATATGGTTTTAGGTCATTTTAGGGTATATGGGGGACCTAGACCGGGACAGGAAGCCTATATACACCTCATAGTTAGCGTAGTCTTTTATATAAAGCCCATTTACTTGAGATATCAAGTCAGTATATAATAGAAAAACTGCTGTTTATCTGGTTTTTGGCAATCGCTTACGGTTTTAGGTGCCCTAAGTACCTAGAAACATATAGGTGTACTGGTAAAAGTACTACCATTGGAAAGCCTGCTAAAAGGGCTTCCAGGCGGTTTCTAGATGGGAAGAATCGCTTGGATAGTCAACGAGATAAGCAGTCGTGAAAAATGTAAACAACGTAAAACGTTGAAATTTGTAGACCCTTCAGGTGGAATAACTCCATGAAGGGAATAGATGTACTCATGGTGTAAGTACTTTCGGATGGCTTGCTGGACTAGCTACCAAGCCATCACTTTGGAGCGAAAATCGCTCAAGTAGTTTAAGTACAATTCCAGAAAATAGGTTTCTGGAAATGTAATTTTTAGTCAGTTTTTGGCACTCCCCGGGACTATACACCCCTGGGAATTCCGAAAATAAGGAATTTTTGGGGACCTCCCGATGGCCCGTTAAACGCACCATCGTGTTGTCCCAATCTTATTAGTGTTTTTATATCTAATTTCTCTGATAGCTGGGCGCAAAGAAAGTGACCAGCTATCAAATTTGTACATATCAAGGCACCTTATGTGCATATGACCTAGATAGACTTACATAAACACTAGAAATGTAAAGTGTGGTCTATTGGCTACCAGAATCCCCATAATAGGCGGTGATTGCCTGGTTAGCCTAAGTAGGAAGTCCTAAAGTCGGTGAAATGACTTAGGAATTTATAGATTCATTACATAAGGGATGATATCCCATAGAAGATTCCCGAAAATAAGCTTTTTCTAGACGTCAACAGACAGCCTGCTATTGGCACCAGCAGGTCAACCCAACCTATAGATATCCTTAGGCTAGGTTGAAAACTATTAAGGTTTTAACTGGGAAATAAAGGGAATTGTCCTTTTATTTCATGGAAATAGTCTAGGGAAGCTATCAATACCTGGAAATTAGGTATATTGATTAGATACATAGATAGGGGGCGTTACTGTGTTACAGTACGAAGGAATCCAGCTATTGATAGCACCATGGAAGGGGTGCGGTAACCCTATTTACCAAATATGTATAAGGGTTTTTTACATAAATAAAAATTATTTTCGGCGAGAATTTGCGGGGCTCTCAATAATGGCACGATGCGAGGGTATAAAGAACCCCCGGGCCCAAAATAGAATTTGTAGTCATCCAAAGCTAGTCGCTTGTACTTGTCTTAGTAAATAAGAAGTAATTCTTATATAGAATCACGTCTCAGAAATTGTTGAGAGCCCTAGAATCGTGCCGTGTACTGAATAACTTAGTGTTTCATTTAATTCATCGACTTCAACCCTTATGAAGACATCCCTTTTCGATCCTGTCGAGCTGAACCTCGGAACCTGGACACCAGGAGTGCTGATCCAGAAGTAGGCAACCCGGAATCTGGAAATAACTCAAGTACAGCCAACACATCGTTGAATCGTTAGAGTCGATTTGCAACCCTACGTCACTGCTGCAGCTAGGCATCCAAGAACCTTTGTTTTCGTTGATGTGGATGGGGCGTTCAGCGGCAATGGCCAGAAGGTTTACGCCCTTCTTTTCTCGGGGCCAATGAACACGCTACGTCCTGCACATTTAATGGTCCTTGCGAGCCAGATTTTGGAGCCTGGCGTCCCGGCAAAATTCGACGACGGACACATTTAATGGTCCTATCGAGCCGAATTTTGGAGCCTGGAGAGCCCCAGGACGTCGGGAACAGCAGATCCAGAAAAAACAACTGGGTGCCTGCATATTAAGTCGGCTACGTGCAACACAACGTTGACCCGTTCGAGCCGAAATTCGAAGTCTGGAGCGCCCCAGGACGTCAGGAAGAAACAGTGGTGGAATTAATTTTTCGAATTTTGGAGAAATTAATTTCACAAATAAACCAAAAATCGACGTGCACTGCAGGGAACAAGTCCTACGTGCCCTATTTGCCGCTGGATCCAAGAGGTAAAATTCTGGAGACAGTTATTGAAAATACCCTATTTTTTCAATAATTGTAAGAAAATAGAAGAAATTTTCTGTGAGCCGCAAAATGCTGTATGAAGACAGATGCGCATCCTTGAAGCCCCAAGAATAGTTCCTGAAGACTTATCGCTGAAAACTACCCTATGTTATCAGTGATTTGTTCTAGAACTGAACGCTTGTTTATTCAACCAAGAATACTCGTTCAGAAGATTGGATTACGTCTTTGACGCGGAAGAATAGTTCCTGAAGACTTATCGCTGAAAACTACCCTTATGTTTTTAGCGATTTGTTTAAAAAACGAGCGCCCGTCAGAAAAATACAAGACGTGCGTTTAGAAGGCTGATGTGCATCCTTGATGATTGAAGAATAATTCCTGAAGCCTTATGACTGAAAACAACCCCTATGTTTTCAGGAAAATTTTGAAGACTGAATTTTCGTCAGTGAATGGAAGAAACGTACTCTGAAGACTTAGATACGTTTCGGATGTACTGACTATGCAGTTCCTGAAGCACTATCACTGAAAATAACTTTGACGTTTCGGTGATTTATTTGAAGATTGAATTTTCTTCAATCAAGCAAGATACGTGCTCTGAAGATTGATGCACGGCTCTGATGCTTTGGACAAGCAGTTCATGAAGCATCACCACCGAAAAGTAACCTTGACTTTTCGGTGATTTAGAATTTGATTGAATTATAGTCAATCAAATAGAACATACACGTTTATGGGAAAAATAAACTTGTATAGCAAATGCCTGAAGTTTCCTGAAGACTTATCACTGACCGTAAGTTTTTAGTGATTTTTTATTTGAAGATTGAATTATAGTCAATCGAAGTGGAGGTTAACTTCTGGAGATCGTCGGTTTGAACGCTGAAGCCCGGAACTGGGACTTATCTTTGAAAACTAACTTCGAGTTTTCAAAAGAAAATATTTCAACAACAATGCCGATAACCAGATCCAAAGGCAAGACGCCGGAGGCATGGACCGTGGAGTTGGATCAGCCAGCTGGCATCAGACATGAGCTGCCGCCGTGTTCACCTTCCACAACCGAAGGGACCGAGCCGTCGGACGAGCAGCGCCATCTAGCGCCTCAAACTGAAAGCACTCCGACGCATCAACCAATAGAAACTGATCAAGCGGTTTCTACCAGAGTAACCAGATTAGAAGGAGCTTCAGACACAACATTGAAACCTTCTCAGAAAGAGAAGATTTCCGAAGAAGACAGACGTACAGCGATGCCGATGACTACCCGGGGTGACGCCCGTATCGAACATAGCCGTCCGCCGTCAACTAGAGTGACTCGGTCACGAAAAAACATAGACAAAGCTCGCGAAGACTTACTCAAAATTAAGTTGGAGCTTGCACAATTGGCACTTCAGAGAGCGGAGGAAGAGGGTTCCGAAGCTGAATACTTGGATGACAGAAACTCGAATGACGAGTACGTGCGTTCATGGCTAGAAGAGGCACCAGAACCTCAGCCTGAGAAGGAGGATAACGTCGTTGAAGGGGGAACCAGAAATTCTATGCATAGACCCCTGACTGCGGCCGCCACCAAATCGCAAATAGAAGGTCAGCATCCTAAGGAGAAAGAAGTGCGAAAGCCTCCAGTTGCAGCGTCAGCTGAGTGTACAGGAGGTCAGAGGGATAGTCTCCGTCCATTCTTGACGGAGTTGACGTCCGCTATAGCGTCGCTAGCCGACAGGAAAATAGAACAGCGGGACCAAACGAACCCCTCTGCGTCGAAATTCGTCATGACATTGCCGAATTTCAATGGTTCTCATACTGAATGGCTATCATTTCGGGCCATATATGAGACAACTCGAGCGTATTTTACGGACATCGAGAATACAGCGAGGCTGAGGAGAAGCTTACATGGACGTGCAATGGAAACCGTCAGCTCAGAACTCATCGGACATGCCAGGCCCGATGACATCATGAAGGAACTCGAGCTGCAGTTCGGCCGTCCAGACTCCATAGCGCAAGCTGAAACAGATAGATTACGCGGACTGCCGCGCTGCAGTGAGTCACCAAGAGACATCTGCGCGTTTGCAAGTCGCGTAAGAGGTGCTGTAGTCACGCTCCGCGCGTTAAAAAAGGGTCATTACCTTATGAACGCGGAGCTTATGCGATTGTTAACAGAGAAGTTACCCAATTCGCTACGAGCACAATGGTACCGATCATATTCGGAGAAGTACCAATCGGTGCCAGATATTTCATTGTTCAGTAATTTTATATCTGAACAGGCACACTTCTGTAGTCCATTCGCCCCACCCGAAGGCATCGCTTCGGCCGAGGCGAACACCAACAGACGCGTCACACAAAGGACGCATATAGCTACGGACCAACCGGTAGGAAAATGCCGTGTTTGCGACGTGGGACATCACTACGCCACTGGATGTGCACAATTCAGGGGCGTAGCTGTCGAGAAAAGATGGGAGCTAGCGAAAAAACACAATCTATGTTATCGCTGCCTTCAACATCGACGAGGCAACCACACTTGTAAGAGAAAACAGTGTGGCCAAGACGGGTGCAGAGATACGCACCATCGGCTTCTTCATAGGAAGAAGCAACAGCAGAGGGAAGCCAACAAGAAGCCCGATGTTCCTGAATCCCGCAAGGATCCTCAGGAAACGGTGGCCAGTTTCGGGTCACCATCGAGCCAGGCGTACCTCAAGATAGTGCCGGTCCGGGTAATCGGACCGGCGGGAGAGGTAGCAACATACGCTCTCCTAGACGATGGGTCCACCGTTTCGCTGATGGATGAAGACATCGCGAGGCAAGTCGGGGCAGAGGGCCCTGTGGACCCGCTCAAGATCGGTGCGATAGGCAACACCATGCTCACCACCCCATGCTCAAGAAGAGTCAAGGTGACGCTGGTTAGCCCGCAAGAGAGAAGGGTACAATTTAAAGCACGTACTATACCTAAACTCAGCTTGGCAAAACAAACAGTGAGCGATAGGGTTGTCGCACGCTGCAAGCATTTAACCGACTTGAGAAAAGAGTTGATGTACAACAATGGCGTGCCAAAAATACTCGTCGGCCAAGACAACTGGCATTTGTTATTGGCCAGCGAGATTCGCAGAGGTCCAAGACACCAACCAATTGCGTCACTTACAGCGATGGGTTGGACACTACATGGCGCGCACAGTAGTTTACTACGACAACAAGTACATCATGTCAATAGAATAACAACTGATGACAATTTGGATCATCAGTTGCGCGAACATTTCGCCATAGAATCGTTGTGCATAAACCCACAGCGACCCGCCTCTGACCCAGCAAGAAGGGCAGAGGACATTTTGAATCGATCAACTGTCCAATTAGAGAATGGACACATCGAAACCGCCATGCTTTGGCGTAATGAGCATGCTGAGATGCCAGATAGCTTTGAGACAGCTCTGAAGAGGCTCGTCTCAACAGAAAAGAAGCTGGACAAGAACCAGGAACTTCTAAGAAGATACTCAGACCAGATGGACTCGCTAATTGCGAAAGGGTACGCTGAAAGGGCACCCGCAATTAGCACGCCGGGCAAAACTTGGTACCTCCCACACTTCGATGTCTTCAACCCAATGAAGCCAGACAAACTTCGCATCGTACATGACGCTGCCGCCAAATCGAGAGGAATGTCACTGAATGACTTCCTGTTAACTGGGCCCGACCTATTACAGTCGCTGCCAGGCGTAATGATGCGGTTTCGCCGCCACTGCGTCGCAATAACCGGTGACATAGCGGAGATGTTCATGCAAGTGAAGGTGCGGAGCCAAGACCGAGACGCGCTTCGCTACCTGTGGAGGGGAAACCGCAGAGAAGGAGCGCCAGAAGAATATAGAATGACGTCCATCATTTTCGGCGCAGCCAGTTCGCCTTGCACAGCAATTTTTGCAAAGAACTGGAACGCAAACAAATATATAGAGAAGCACCCTGAAGCTGTGGATGCTATACTACGTAGTCATTATATGGATGACTACCTAGATAGTTATAGAACTATCAAGAAGGCGGCAGAAGTCGCTAGTATGGTGCGAAAAATACACCTACAGGCGAGGTTTGAACTCAAGAAATGGGTTTCAAATAGCTCGCAGCTCCTAGAAAAAATGGACCCATCGCATATACAAACTGAGATGGTATCCATTGGAGATATAGATACGTCGGAAAAGATACTCGGCCTCATATGGAGGCCAGGCGAAGACACGCTGGGTTTCAACCTCACACTCGCGCGTCTGCCTGAGGGTATCTTGGACCGAGAGGCGCCCACCAAGCGAGAGGCGCTCAGAATAGTAGCGTCGCTATACGACCCACTCGGACTCGCCTCGCCAGTAACCATCAAGGCGAAGCAAATATTGCAAGAAGCATGGAGGCGAGGCGTCGACTGGGATCAGAGGCTAGATGTTGACCTAGCATTACAATGGAAAATTTGGGTACAACATTTACGCCAACTAAAAAACGTTAGCGTACCAAGATGCTATCCTGGATATAGCGACGCTATAGAAATGCAGGTGCATGTGTTCACTGATGCAAGCGAGATGGCATATGCTACCGCTATATACTGGCGGGCCACGACCGTGGAAGGCAAGCACTTAATAAGCCTTGTTATGGCGAAAGCGCGGGTGGCCCCACTGAAACTGCTTTCGATACCGAGACTCGAACTTCAGGCCGCGGTATTGGGAACCCGCGTAGCCGCAGCAGTGATGAGTGAACACGACTGCAAGCCCACGTCAGTAACGTATTGGTCAGATAGCAAGACCGTACTGACCTGGATTAGAAGAGGAGCGAGAGTATACAAACCTTTCGTTGCTCACCGAATAGCTGCTATTGAAGACAATAGCAAAGTCGAAGATTGGCGATGGATACCCACCAAGATGAACATCGCTGATGCAGCAACCCGTGACGTGCCACTGCGGTTCAACTCGGACCACGAGTGGTACTGCGGGCCGAGTTTTTTGTCTCTTGGGCCCGAATTATGGCCCACAGAGAAACCTCCGACTACAAACGACACGGGAGAAGAAAAAACTTTCGTTGTCACAGAAGGGGACAAGAAGAGCTTCATAGAAGCCGTTCCAGAGCCAAGCAGATTCTCCAGATGGGAGCGACTGCTTCGTGCGACCGCCACAGTTCTGCGTTTTATATCTCTTTGCAAAAATAGAACAGAGATAACGTCCTATAAACGGACGAGAAAAAACGCTGAAAAGGACCCAGACTGGCGCAAGAAGCCCGCTGTACCTGCACAGAAGCAGAAGCAGGCATGCAGAGCACCAACCCAGGTCAACAGACAAATCATAGAAGCAGAATTTCTCCAAGAAGCTGAGAAAATACTTGTCCAGGTCGCACAACAACAATCGTTCGCTTCAGAGTTAGCGAATGTTGAAGAAATAAATAAAAATAGCTCGCTGCGACCTTTACAAATTCAGGTCGTCGACGGCGTGCTGCGACTAAGAAGTCGCATAGCAGCTACGCAAGAGGTAGCTGAAGAAGTGATGCGCCCGCCTATATTACATGGCGACCATCACATAACGCAGTTGTACATAGACTGGACACATCGCAGTCTACAACATAGTGGCACCGAACTCACAATTAATGAGGTACGGCAGCACTACTGGGTCGTGAAGATGCGACCAACAGCGAAGAAGGTGATAGCAAGATGCCTGCATTGCCGTATACGCAAGGCACAGCCACCAGTACCTGCGACCGGCGACCATCCGAAAACGCGCCTCGCTCACCATAAGAGGCCGTTTACATATACCGGGCTCGACTATTTCGGCCCGCTATCCGTCACCGTCGGTCGGCAGCATCAGAAGAGATACGTAGCACTATTTACGTGTCTCACATCAAGGGCGGTGCACCTTGAAATCGCCGCCAGCCTTAGCGCAGACTCCGCCATATTGGCGCTGCGCCGATTCGCCGCACGCAGAGGATGCCCAGCTGAGATACACTCAGACAATGGCACCAACATGCACGGCGCCGACAGAGAGCTGCGAGACGCCTTCAAAACAGAGGCAAGTCGTAGAGGCATCGTATGGCGCTTCATAACGCCATCAGCGCCATTCATGGGAGGCGCCTGGGAGCGCCTAGTTCGTTGTGTAAAAAACACACTATACAATGTACTTACAGAAAAACACCCCACCGAAGAGGTGTTGTCCACACTGATTTGTGAGGCAGAGTACATTGTAAATAGCCGACCATTGACACACGTGTCGGTAGATGGTGATGATGATGAATCCATCACACCGAATCACCTCTTGCTCGGTGGGTCAGCCAGACTACCTACACCTGGCACGTTCACCGAGCAAGATATAGACAGCAGGAAAATATGGCGACGATCACAGATCCTCGCTGATATGTTCTGGAGTCGCTGGGTCAGAGAGTACCTGCCGGAGCTCCAAAACCGGCGGGAGCCACATAGTAGTGGGCCCAGATTTAAAGTGGGTGACCCTGTCCTGATAGCCGACGGCCAGCTGCCCCGCAATACGTGGCCGCGAGGCCGCATTGTGGCCGTGTATCCAGGAATCGACGGAGAAATCCGGACCGCTGAGGTACGCACGCTTGGCGGTACCTTGAAGCGTCCGGTGAAGAAACTCGTCCCACTGCCCCAGTAACCAGAGATGCCGGAGCGGCGACCGTCCTCTCGGTGGGCCTGGCCGGCAGCCGAGAAATGCCGTCCGTCGCTCACCGAAGGAATGCAGCGCCGCGCCGACAACACTTCGAGTCGACACAGCGAGTCGACACAGCACTGCACGGCGGGAGATATGTTCGCGACGAAGCGTCATCAACCATACTAAATGGTTCATAGAAATTGAAGTTTGTATGTGTAGACATGTCTGCTTACCACGGCGCGCCACCTGATACTAAAATGAATTTTAGAGGCACGTTTATATTTATACTAAAATTTTACCTACATATTTTGAGATAGTAGTATAATGTTTTTAGTGTTTGTCAGTATGTTATAGGGTTCAATAGTTCACCCTTAACAGAGTAAAATCATTAGAAAGCATACTGATAAGAGTTATCATAGTAAAAAACATAAATTTCTGTCATACGATACGTCTGTGCTCGGCGACGGATTAGTTCCGAATGACCCGTGAGAGGGAACCACACGTTATTTATAGTTTTGGTGGTTTTTTGAAAATATTATAGTAATTAAAATCATGTTTTTAAGGGCTTATCCTATGTACTGGACATGAAATCAGTACATAATGATGAAACTATGTGAAGACCACATAGTTTCTGCTATGTAAATAGGAATATTGACTTGATATCTCAAACACCAAATATATGGTTTTAGGTCATTTTAGGGTATATGGGGGACCTAGACCGGGACAGGAAGCCTATATACACCTCATAGTTAGCGTAGTCTTTTATATAAAGCCCATTTACTTGAGATATCAAGTCAGTATATAATAGAAAAACTGCTGTTTATCTGGTTTTTGGCAATCGCTTACGGTTTTAGGTGCCCTAAGTACCTAGAAACATATAGGTGTACTGGTAAAAGTACTACCATTGGAAAGCCTGCTAAAAGGGCTTCCAGGCGGTTTCTAGATGGGAAGAATCGCTTGGATAGTCAACGAGATAAGCAGTCGTGAAAAATGTAAACAACGTAAAACGTTGAAATTTGTAGACCCTTCAGGTGGAATAACTCCATGAAGGGAATAGATGTACTCATGGTGTAAGTACTTTCGGATGGCTTGCTGGACTAGCTACCAAGCCATCACTTTGGAGCGAAAATCGCTCAAGTAGTTTAAGTACAATTCCAGAAAATAGGTTTCTGGAAATGTAATTTTTAGTCAGTTTTTGGCACTCCCCGGGACTATACACCCCTGGGAATTCCGAAAATAAGGAATTTTTGGGGACCTCCCGATGGCCCGTTAAACGCACCATCGTGTTGTCCCAATCTTATTAGTGTTTTTATATCTAATTTCTCTGATAGCTGGGCGCAAAGAAAGTGACCAGCTATCAAATTTGTACATATCAAGGCACCTTATGTGCATATGACCTAGATAGACTTACATAAACACTAGAAATGTAAAGTGTGGTCTATTGGCTACCAGAATCCCCATAATAGGCGGTGATTGCCTGGTTAGCCTAAGTAGGAAGTCCTAAAGTCGGTGAAATGACTTAGGAATTTATAGATTCATTACATAAGGGATGATATCCCATAGAAGATTCCCGAAAATAAGCTTTTTCTAGACGTCAACAGACAGCCTGCTATTGGCACCAGCAGGTCAACCCAACCTATAGATATCCTTAGGCTAGGTTGAAAACTATTAAGGTTTTAACTGGGAAATAAAGGGAATTGTCCTTTTATTTCATGGAAATAGTCTAGGGAAGCTATCAATACCTGGAAATTAGGTATATTGATTAGATACATAGATAGGGGGCGTTACTGTGTTACAGTACGAAGGAATCCAGCTATTGATAGCACCATGGAAGGGGTGCGGTAACCCTATTTACCAAATATGTATAAGGGTTTTTTACATAAATAAAAATTATTTTCGGCGAGAATTTGCGGGGCTCTCAATAATGGCACGATGCGAGGGTATAAAGAACCCCCGGGCCCAAAATAGAATTTGTAGTCATCCAAAGCTAGTCGCTTGTACTTGTCTTAGTAAATAAGAAGTAATTCTTATATAGAATCACGTCTCAGAAATTGTTGAGAGCCCTAGAATCGTGCCGTGTACTGAATAACTTAGTGTTTCATTTAATTCATCGACTTCAACCCTTATGAAGACATCCCTTTTCGATCCTGTCGAGCTGAACCTCGGAACCTGGACACCAGGAGTGCTGATCCAGAAGTAGGCAACCCGGAATCTGGAAATAACTCAAGTACAGCCAACACATCGTTGAATCGTTAGAGTCGATTTGCAACCCTACGTCACTGCTGCAGCTAGGCATCCAAGAACCTTTGTTTTCGTTGATGTGGATGGGGCGTTCAGCGGCAATGGCCAGAAGGTTTACGCCCTTCTTTTCTCGGGGCCAATGAACACGCTACGTCCTGCACAAGTCAACAAGAATCATTTCCCGAACATAAATTACTTATAAATAAACAAACTTTACCAAAAAGGAGCGTCCTATTAAAATACAATGTGTATTTAGATGAAAACCATCTTATGCGTGTCGGAGGACGTCTCGATAATTCCGATTTTACTTATAATAAACGGCACCCTATAATTTTACAGTCCACTCATTATTTCACTAAATTATTAGTTGATTTTGAACACAAAAGGTTAATTCACGCTGGCCTTTAGCTATTGTTAGCCTCCATTAGAGAATCCTATTGGCCTATAGGAGGTCGAAATTTAGCAAAGGTCTGTTATCATAGATGCGTTCTGTGCCGACGGATGCAAGGTAAGGTGGTTACTCCATTGATGGGTAACCTGCCGCGACAGCGTCTTCTTTCAGGAGGGTATCCGTTCGAAAGTACCGGCGTTGATTATGCAGGTCCTATCATAAGTGCTAGTCGTCAAGGTCGTGGATGTAAGCTCGTGAAAGTGTACATTGCAATTTTTATCTGTTTCACTACAAAGGCTGTACATTTGGAGCTTGTGGGTGACTTAACTAGTCATAATTATTTATTAGCGTTATATAGGTTTATTTCGCGAAGGGGCAAACCCGTCCACATATATTCCGATAACGGTACTTCATTTGTTGGTGTGTATAACGAGCTATCAAAGTTCTTAAAAACTAATTCCGAGTCTTTGAGCGGAAGTATAACTAATGATGGCATTAACTTCCACTTAATTCCCGCGTATACTCCAGATTTTGGTGGTCTCTGGGAGGCGGGTGTCAAATCGGCAAAATATCACTTACAGCTAAGCTAGTGTTGGGACATTGTATGTTAACTTTCGAGGAGCTTAACACCACATTAGCCCAAATCGAGGCCATATTAAATTCACGCCCACTAACGCCGCTATCCTCAGAACCTGTCGATTGCACTCCATTGATGCCAGGTCATTTTCTCGTCGGCCGGCCACTCACTTCGTTGCCACAGAAGAGTTATGTTGATCATTCCGCAACCCATCTCAGTCGGTATCAACGTAATGAGCAACTCCGCCAGCACTTCTGGACTAGGTGGAGTAAGGAATATGTTGCTGAGTTGCAGCAACGGAAGAAGTGGCGTTCATGCCAGGATACCTTGAAGAAGGACTGTGGTGGTGGTGAAAGAGGACAATCTCCCACCCTTGAAGTGGAGACTAGGAAGGATTGCTGCTTTACACCCGGGTTCAGACGGAATAATACGTGTAGCGGATATCAAAACTTCCACTGGAGTCATCAGGAGGGCCTTCAACAGGATATGCTACACTACCCGTAACTTCGGAATCGGAGTCTGGTTGAAAGCACGTCTTTCAACGTCCGGGGGCATGTTAGAGCTCCTACTCAAAATGGTTTAGCAATAAATTACATGTCGTCAAACTATCACCTTTGCTATTTTACTACCTGTTATTTTTTTATTATACTTGCTAATTAAAGCTCACACACGCAACTTGTGCCTCCTGCATTTGATATTATAAATCCCGCTAGTTTTCGCACAAATGGTATTTGTTGGTAAAATTTACGTAATAATAAAAAAAGAAGTTGGTAAAAAACCATAATCTAAAAAACTGGCAAAGTGCAAGTCGGAATTCAAACATTTACAGTCTTATTAATAAAAATGGCGTATTACCAGCTCACGCCGAAGTTACTCTTGGAATAGCTAATCCCGGAGTAAGTAAGTATTAACATAGGTTTAGCAATGTTATTAATAAACATGGAATAACCTCGGACTAACTATCCATTTGTTACTCTTGGATTTAAGCGTAAGTAGTAAAAAGTAAGCTATGGCAACCCAGTTCAATTTAAAAGTAAAAAGAATGAACCAGTGAATGAAACCAAGAAATTTGATGACATAAAGTAGAAAAAGAAAAAAATATATCGGACGAAGTGACATCTGTCATACTTAAATCGTATATGAAAAAAACTTTTTGACAAAAATTACAACCGACTTCCAAACAAAAACACTACAAAGTGAAAAATAACTTCAATTTCGGAAGCCGGTGTTCCTGTTTTCGTTTCTTTGTTTTTTGACACCGACTTCCGAAATTGAAGTTATTTTTCACTTTGTAGTGTTTTTGTTTGGAAGTCGGTTGTAATTTTTGCTAAAAACTTTTTTATTTTTCACTTTTTAGTTGTGGTAGGTACATATTGGACCAGTTCTATAGGCTAGGTACCCATAACGCCCAAAGTGAAGCCAGAATAGATAAACCCAATAGCATGAAACTTAAATAAACAAAACCGGTGGTATGAGAGTATACCAGGGTGAACTGTTCACACCTGCGTACTCCTTTAAAGCGTACCAGTGTGATGTTATGTTATGAAATGGTGTAAACAATAAACAAATATGCGATTGCAGCTATCCCGAGTGACTTGCCGTCATTTATTGAAGAGTTCTGATGTATATCTCCGAAGTTCTTAAAAATATGGATATCCACTATCCATATTTTTTTATTTTACTTGCAAACCCGTGACCTTAAGACTTCCGCAACGCAACAACACGACAACGATGCGACGACGCAAGTTCATATAAGCAGGCAAACTGTTTTAAAATTACTCAATACATAAATAACAATTTCTATTAACACGAGTTGTCGCATCCTTTTCGCGTTGCGCATGGCTGCAGGAATCCTGACACAGAAGAACCTTGCGTTTGCAGCATTTGAGGCCAAATATAATTTAGTCCTTTCGTATCTCCATTGGCTGAACGCTATCGTGAAGATAAAATTGTAATGGGCGATGCGTCACACGGGGCGTTGCCAAAAAGGCGGGCGCAATGGCTGCCACGCCTAATAATGTTAACACACGCTCGGATTTGGTACGGCCGGACCGACTCCGCCCACTAATGCTTTCTCGCTCACACACGATTGTTTGGACCGAGACGGAATCAATTTAATAATAATAATGTCCGCGGACCACTCTACACACGCACGGATATGGTCGGGGCCGGACTAACCCCGCCCACAAATCCGTGGTCCGGCCGTACCGAATTCGAGCGTGTGTTAAAACTTTACGTAAAATACAAAGGAAAAATAAAGTAGTAAAAATAAAGGAGTCTTGGCGCAAACAAGGCATGGCAATGTCACGTAGTTTTATTTTCTCTGTGGCAATGTCAAGTTGACGCTGTTGGTAAACATTTCTACAATTGTCTGTGGCAATTTATTGAAAAATTAAGATGGCGGTTCTTGTTCCGATTTTGGTTTCGCGGCAAAAGTTTCAAGTATATCTGTGTTTCAATGTTTGGTATAATTCTGAGTCCATTAGATATTAGATATTTTTAACCTTCTGTTATTTGTTTGCAATTTTTATTTACCTGCAATAGTAAAAATGAGAATGAGAAGAATAAATCCCGCTTCCAGCGCGGATAAATAAAAATGAAAAGCAATATGGCTGCCGTAAAAAATAAATTGTAATTTATTTTGCCATTCGTTCTTAATTTGTAAATTATATTTATACTAAATATTATATTAGCTTACAATTATCCTTCTTAAATCTAACATTATACAATCGTTATATTTTATAGTATCGGTACACTATGCAGTAGCGGTTAACAGTTACCGTTATTTAACCAGTAACTGTTCTTACGTTATTCTAGGACCTAGGATTACAATGAGAATTTAATCACTTGTTTTTTCCACGAACGAATGTAAATACAGTCTCAAAAATCAATCAAATAAAATATTCAAATCCACATGGCATCGGGCTCAGATCCGGACATCGCCGGTCTGACAGGGTACCCCGGCGCCATTTTGCGCTATCGACCCAGTCTCACTAAAACGCCGATTTCTCGAAAGTTTTGTATGGGAACTATGTATGAAATTTATTGTGTTAGAATCGCTATTAAATATTCTATCATATTTCCGAGAGATGTATCCAGTTGTACCATGTTATTTATTTGTAAATATTGTGTAGTCAGTGTAAGGGAAATTTTCCCAGTTTTGTGTACAAAAGTAGATAGAAATAAAAAAAAACAATCATAATTTCAAAAAGTTTTAATTTTATTTACGTAAATACACCCTATTCCACAGTAATCAATGAAAATAACACACCTCCCCATACATTTTTTTCAGCCTTCTTGCACAGCCGGACTGGCCGCCATTTTACCGAAAGTCCCGCCCAAATTGTCTACCACAGGCCTACCATTTTGATTCTGATTATGACCGTAAAACGATATTAAATTCGTATAATTATACTGGTTGGGTATTTCTGAGCCTTCTATAGAGCTACATGACGACGAGCTAGCTGAAAACGGTCGTTGGTTTTGTGGGTAACTGACATAATTGGGTATTTCATAAATCTCGTAGAAGATTTCTTGGTAGGATCCGTTCTCGTTCTGTTGATGGTATTCCTCTTGGGTTTCATAAGGGGGTATGACAGGAAGGTATACGGGGTACGTGTACCCCCACAAGAGTCACTGTACTCGCTTTCAGGAACCTGTACTGGGTTGATTTTCTCGGTGTGTCTGACGTGGGGCATCTGTGGTGATGTTTTGGTGGTGACATGAGATGGCGTGGGACAATCGACGTTGTTGACGTGCTTTGAAGCTCCTTCGCTGATGTTTAGGATTATATGCTTTTCTTCGATGTCACTGGAAGGAAAGTGCTCGGTTAGTAAGCTAGTATTGTTCCGTGGGTTCGTTGATTTTCATAAGTTTGATTACGGCAGTTGAAACACTCAAACATGGGCAACAGACGTATGTTCAACAAGTGTTGTGATGAAAGAAAGACAATTGGCCTGTTTCCTCTAGAGGTTTTTAAAAACCGTCCAAGTACGATTCGGACTCGCGCACGAACCGTTCCGTGCCATTATCACACAAAACGACAAAAAAATCACGTTTGTTGTATGGGAGCCCCACTTAAATGTTTATGATATTCTGTTTTTAGTATTTTTGTATTAAACAAATCTAGCACATGTAAGAAGTAGTGTGTTAATACGAACCCGTGTTATAGGAACCCGGTTACTCCTAGCCGGTGTACCGTGATGTCTCTGGGGCGGCATTAAATCTGAATGTTGTTTCTGAAACAGCAAAACATAATAAATATCTAAATTTATAAATACGTAAAAAAGTATATTTATAAAAAGTAACAGAATCTTACTATCGTTGTTAATTATACTTAGAATTAGGTACGTTCGCAGTATTTTTTATTGGTATTTGTCCTTCATTGGGCTCTCATTTGACAAGTACCATCACGTATTTTAGCCCCAATACCGTAGAGACTAGGTAGATCTCCCAGTTATCGGCGTTGTGCTCAAATTTTTGTCAGTTCAATCAATTATTCATGAACACATACAGGATACACACACACAAATATAAATTTTAATCAATATAATAATAACTAATTACCTAGCGACAGGGTTGTAACTTTGTGATAAGACTTTGTTGCCAGATCTTCACATTATACATATCCAAGCTTACTTAGCAAGCAGACTCTTTCATTATACACATTTATATCGCATACTAGGTCGAGAGAATTGCCGTAGTAGCGACCTCTTGATGTGAGTCTCCACTTGTTCTTATCCCATGTAAGAGCCCATTTTGGATTGTGTTTAGTGAGTATGTAGCAATCGTTGTCATATGCAAATGACCTTTCCTCTTCAATTAGATAGTGCAGTCTTTGAGTTTGTCCTTCACAGATGAAGTGATGGTACTGTGTACCTTCCACAGAAGACAAGCCCCAGCGCCCATCGTGGTGTGAAAACTTATACACTAAATAATCACGAGGCAACAAATTATAACTTGTGTGTATTTGGGAATGATCATTGATAAATGCATTTTCCAATCCAGTCAACTGTGAACCATCTGCACCATTGAACCAATACCCTGGTCACTGTTGGTGAGCACCAATATATCATGATCCTTTCTGCGGGTCTAAATTCATTATCAGTTTTATTTTAAATTCGTTTCTTATTTGAAAATAGCTTGATAATGACAAACATCATAAAAAGAAGCCTTGCCCAATTCAAAGCCTGGAACGAAAAAATAAAATCCTGTCCTGTCCTCCAGCCTGGAACAATTGTAATATCATAATTATATGTCTGTTCAACAAGTGTTGTGATGAAAGAAAGACAATTAGCCTGTTTCCTCTAGAGGTTTTTAAAAACCGGCCAAGTACGAGTTGGTCTCGCGCACGAAGGTTTTCGTACCATTATAGCAAAAACGGCAAAAAAAATAAGTTTTTTTTTTTTATTGTCTATAGGCTTGCGCTTGACCACTATCTCACCTGATGGTAAGCGATGATGTGGTCGACGATGGAGCACGCTTGCCTAGAAGAAACCCATTCACTCTTGACTTAAAGACCCCAAGGTTGTAGCTATCAGGAAACAAAGACTCCGGCAGGGAATTCCACTCCTTGCTGAATGAAAGTATTCGCAAAACGCTTTGTATGGAAAGGGCTAGGCGGAATCAAATTGTGCAGTTCCATCGCACACTCCCCGAAATGTAACTGATAAAAACCGACAAACTGGCCACTTGGCGTCGATGTTCAAGGCTCTGGAGCTTTAAGGCGACCAGTGCATCATTTCCGATAAGCCTCTTGGCCCGTTTGTCAAATGAGTACATTCTCATTTCACCGGTTATGTTCAAGTTTTAAGTTATTCGGGTACTCAATTCTGGCATAACGTTGAGCATTATAGGTACTTTACTATAGAACCAACCAACCGACGTCTGCGCGGCAATACAAACACAAACTGACCAGCTTGAGTGAACTCAGTCCTTCCTTCCTGCCTCTTAAGAGCGTACCGGCGTGATGTTATGTTATGAAATGGCGTAAACAATAAACGAAATGCGTTTTATTTTTATTTTTATTATAGACTAGCTTCTGCCCGCGGCTTCGCCCGCGTAAAAAGGGTTTTTTTTCATTGCAAGGGAATACAAATACTATCATCCTATATCCTTTCCAGGGTCTCAAACTATCTCCATGCCAAATTTAATCTAAATCGGTTCAGTAGGTCCAGAGATTAGCACCTACAACCTCACAAACTTTACCTCTTTATAATATTACTAGCTGACCCCCGCGGCTTCGCTTCCGTCAACTGGCTACCTGCCTATTCTGCCTACACTGCCTACCCTGCCTACCCAGCCTATCCTGCCTACCCTGCCTGCCCTAATATTATATTATATAATTATAGTATAATAATAAATATTATAATATTATATTAATATTATATTATTATCATATATATCTGTGGCTCAACTTGACAGGCGGATGCAAAATTTTTTCTCTACCAAATTTATTACAAAATATTAAATTTTAATAATCTAAATTGTACAATATACAATGAAACCAAGAAAAAAAAAATAGGAAACAATAACATTATCAAAATTATGACCGATTTACACATTGACCTACAAGATATGAGAAAAATAAGGACGACGTCATGTTGACGAGAGCTGCCGCTACAAGACAAGCACGCCTACCACCTCCGGCCTCGTCGCCCAGCTCCGCCTCGCCATCGCCGGAAACCAGCCTCACCGTGAGTGCTGTGACACTGGCTGTGGCAGTTGCGTCGAGCTCGAGCGACGAGTACTTCTCTCCGCCGACGACACCACCACCTGCGCGTCGACGGGGAGGACGCCGGCCGCCGGACCGCTTAGAACCTCGAGGCTTACCGGTCTCTGATAGGGTCCCAGCACCCGGCGGAAGTGTGCAGCGCATGAGATGGACACAATCCATTAACGAAAATGTCATGCGCGCATACTATGGGGCTACAGAGGGAGGAAACAATCTGACCGCGTACCGTGTCCGGATGCTCTCTTTGTTTCAGGTGCTTGAGCCGGCTGTCAACGTTTCGGCCCAACGACTTTCGGATCAGGTACGGGTCATCCAGCGTAATCGTATGTTGGATGATACTGTGCTTGATCGCCTCCGAACGGAAATGTGTAACCGTGTCACTGCCCCATCGTCGCAGGCCGTGGTGCAACCACAGTCCAACCACGCTGACGAGGATAGTAGTGACAGGGTTACAAACGTAAGTAACCAGTGCAATGAGGAATTGAGGAGTGCTTTGGAGTGTGCTATTCGGGATTATCGCTACATGCCGCTCGAACTTAGGCCACGATTACCTCGTTTGCCCAT
Organism: Orthosia incerta; assembly: GCA_948252205.1. Taxonomy (NCBI): domain Eukaryota; kingdom Metazoa; phylum Arthropoda; class Insecta; order Lepidoptera; family Noctuidae; genus Orthosia; species Orthosia incerta. The sequence continues at coordinate 15,293,344 of OX411769.1, read as the reverse complement.
GCATAACAAAAATAGGGCACTGGTGGCTGTTCTGGATTCGCAGTTGTCAAACTATTTTGATAACTGCGAAGACCTCACTGATACACATTCGATCATGTACTGCGCGGCTGTAGCGGCATGTCGTGTAGCCCACGTCAAATTTGTAGATGACAGAGCTACACGACCGAAACCAGCCGTACCAGCTTGGCAGTGCAGGATCGAACGTCGTATTGGTGGGGCCAGAGCACTCATCGGCAAACTAATTTGTTTCAGGGAGGGCAATAATCGGCCAAGAGTGATCGGCCGCTTTGTGAGACGGGCGTTTTCGGGGACTGATGTCAGCCCCCAAGACTATATATCCCGTGTCACAGAGCGCATCGACTTCCTGAAGCAAAAAGTGTTTGCATGGGCAAACCGTATTCATAGGTATAGGCGGAGAGTGGAGCGATACACCCAGAATCGTACATTCCAAAGTAATGAAAGGTGGGTTTATCGGGCTTGGGAGCGACCCGACCAAGGTGTGACTGATACGCGCCTGCCGGATGATGACGCTATGTGTTCATTCTGGCGTAGCATCTGGTCGGTGCCTGTCAGTCACACCGAAGGTGAATGGACTCGGGAGGTCGAACGAGCGTGCGATCCAATACAAGAAATGGGGGCTATCACGATCAGCCCCCAAGATATAGCCCGTGCAGTCCGCCCGTTGCCGAACTGGAAATCTCCAGGGCCGGACGGGCTGCACAACTTCTGGATAAAGTGGCTACAAAGGTCGCTCGTTTGGCATCTCAGAACCAGGCAGCCTTGGAGTCTGGTTCGCTACCCAGGTTCCTTACAACAGGAATAACCCACCTGCTCCACAAATCTGGTAGCACCGCGGAACCCAAAAATTATAGACCTATTACAATTCAATTCAATTCAATTCAATTCAATTATTTATTTCAAGTAACACAGACTCATAACATAATTACAATAATAGCAGCACACGCAAATTATAAATTAAAATAGATATGTCATTTAAATTAAAATTACACAATAACATAAAACTTACTAATTATAGTTTCCTAACCGGCATTGGAACCGCAACATGCTTGCCACAGCCATGCCGGACATAAGGGCAGTCCAGTCTGTCAGCGATCATTGCCAGGATGGTATTGGGGCTGGCCCGCACCCGGCGCACCAGGGACGCACAACGCTTACGCATGGAAGCGTGAAAACAATCAGTGCGCGCCATTGCGAACATCCCTGATGCGCTACAGAAGCGGGGCAGCCCCAACACCGCCCGGAACGCATTATTGTACTGGACACGGAGGGCACTGTACGCCCTTTCAGTATAGTCAACCCACAAGCTGCACGTGTACAGTGATGTAGAGTACGCTTTAAAAAGCGTGACCTTCACGCCAATAGAACAACGCGAAAACCTGCGGGCTATCATGTTGGCTCGCACCGACAGTGCCCTCCGTTCCCGCTCAATGTCAGCATGGTCTTTAAGGTCCTCGGTGAGTAGATGCCCTAGATATTTAAATTGATCTACTCGGTCTATCGAAGCACCCTCAAGCTGAACAGCTGGTATGTTCAAAGGGCTCGACACACCGATGGCCCGAAAAACCATGTATTTAGTCTTCTTCCCATTATATTTTAACCCATGACCATGCGCGTATTCCGTACACGTACTGAGTAGCCTCCTCAGCCCACATATCGACGCGCTCAGCAGCACCATGTCGTCCGCATAACTCATATTGTTGACACAAATTCCGTCCACATAACAACCGACATGTTGACTGCTGAGCGAGACGATCAATTCATCAATATACAGGTTGAACAATGTTGGCGAGGTCAGACCGCCCTGCCTTACGCCACATTCGCTAACATAAGGGTCCGACATCGCCCCCGCCCATCGGACACTATTGACCTGGTGCCCGTACCAGTACCTGAGTATGCTGATGAGTTCCCACGGTAAGCCCGTTCTCTGCAGCTTCCCCCAGAGGATATCGTACGAGACGAGGTCAAAGGCCTTGGATAAATCGAGGAAGCACGCGTATAACGGAGTTTTTCTCTTCGTGTAATATTTAACGGTGTGCTTTAAACACAGTATTGCACTCTCTGTAGACAGTTTTGGTCGAAAACCAAACTGGTTATCATGAAGTGTCACATGTCTATTTAACTGCGTGTTAAGCACACCGTCAAATACCTTCGCTACTACAGTAGCAAGCGATATAGGCCTGTAGTTATTTTTATCCGCCACATCGCCTGTTTTATTTTTAACCACCGGCACTACAACTGTCTTCATAAAGTCAGCAGGCAGGTAGGAGTGGCACACACACAGCGAAAATAACATTGCGAGAACTCTCGCCAGGTGCGGTCCGGCGTGCTGTAGGTGCTCAATGCTGAGTGCGTCGTGTCCAGGGGACTTTCCCCGCGAAATCTGGCTTACGGTTTTAGCAACATCCTTCGCGAGAAAATTTATTCCTACAATTTTATTGTTCAGGTCAGCATTTAGCACCCTACTCGCCGGACCAAGCGGTGACCGGACCGAAAACTGTTCTTTGAAAACGTTCGCAATGCTTTTAGGATCACTTAAGCCATCGACGCTCCCAGGAAGGCCAGGCCGAGAGTTTACGTTTTTTGTTTTTTGCCAAAAGCCACGGAAATCACTCTTCGAGTGTTGTTCAGCGAGGGCATCCATCCGAATCTGGTCCTGATTATTCTGGCACCACTTTAACCTGGACTTAAACACTTTTCTACTCTCTCGCATCTCCTCATACACACAACCGGATTTAGGTCTACCACACAGTACCCAATCGTTCAGCCTCCGCCTGGCCACCCTGTGAGCCTCGCCCACATGCCTATTCCATCCCGCCAAGCGTGCACCACGCCTGCACTTACGCGCGCTTCCCCCATTCACCATTGCCGCGCCCTGAAGGGCAGACACAATGTCGGCGTATAGTCTATCTAGGACACGCTCATGGTCACGGTTACTACACAAATAATCCGCACATTGCGTACATTCTGAAGGAAAATCTATTAATTTTAATCTTCTATGACACTCCTCATTATACAGTAAGACCTGCTCCTCATTTCTTTCTCCCCATAGAATATCTATATTCTCATCACAAACAGTACGTGTTACTATCTTAGGCGTCAATACATACAGATTGCATTCTACAATAAGAGGATAGTGGTCTGACCATAGAGCATCATACCCAACAAAAACATTCGTAACAGACTGCTTCGCCGCGTGAGTCACAACACAATGATCAAGCCAGCTGGGCGTCCCGTGCGCATCACTGATGTACGTATAGGTACCGGAATTTCTCCCTAACATTTCTACATCTATACACGACCAGTTCTCCTCGCTACATACATTAATAAGCTCATTGTAAAATAACTCACCCGGCTCCGCATTAAAATCACCCAAAATAAAAACAGACTCGATGTTACTCTCTTCAACAATCGCACTAATTTCACTCAAACAGTCAATATAATCCGGCAAATTTTTCACGGCGTTCGTTGGCAAATACGCACTAATAACTAACACTGGCCTATCGTCTGCCGCTATTTTAATGGCACAAATACGCTCACTGCACTGAATGACCGACACTTCTTGAACGGTATTGTAACGCCATAACACCGCGACGCCGCCATAGGGGCGTCCGCGCAAAATGCCCGCCGACGTATCCACAGCCGACGTCGCCGTGTAGCCGAACCCGCTATCAATCGTACCTATAAAAGGTATGTCGTGCGGGAGCAGCCAGGTCTCCTGCAAGCATATTACGTCACACGTACTACACAGGTCTCTGATATCGTGTACAGCTCGTTTCACATTTTTACAATTGTAACTTGCCAAGCGATAAGACCGACTATCCATTATATTACATGTTTACCAACGGTCTATAAGGTTCTTACATCCATTTTGAGAGTTAAAATTAATAAACACGTCGACGATAATTCGATCATGTCGGTCTCTCAAAATGGATGTAGGAACGGGTCCCGCGGTACTAAGGAGCTACTCCTTATTGATATGGCCATTAGCCAACAGGTTCGGCGTTCCCGAAAGGATCTGTCGACATGTTGGATAGATTATAAGAAGGCCTATGACTCGGTGCCTCATACATGGCTCATGAGGGTGCTAGAATTGTATAAAATAGATACAACTCTACGCACCTTCCTGATGTCGTGTATGGGGCAATGGAGCACAGTCCTTCGCTATCCAGGATGTCGAAATATCCAGAGGAATAGCGAACCTGTAAGGATCGAGCGAGGTATATTCCAGGGCGATAGTTTGAGTCCACTTTGGTTTTGCCTAGCCCTGAATCCTCTAAGCATGCTGTTGGAGAATTCAGGGCTAGGCTATCGGTTGAGGAGAGGTGGTCAGGTTATATCTCACCTCCTTTACATGGATGATCTGAAGCTCTTTGCCCCCAGCAATCTTCAGCTGATGGAGCTACTGAAAGTAACTGAAACTTTTAGTAACGCCATCAGGATGGAGTTTGGTGTGGACAAATGTGCGGTCATGCATGTAAAGCGAGGGGAGATTGTGGAATCCGTAGGAATTCAACTCGCGGATTCCATAAACCTGAGATCCCTCTCTCCAAACGAAACCTATAAGTATTTGGGTATGTCGGAAGCGTTAGGTATCAGCACTACTGACATGAAGCAATCGTTGAGGGAACGCTTCTTTGGCCTTTAAAAAGGTATTCAATAGCCTTCTTTCAGGCGGAAACAAGGTGCGCGCCTTCAACGGTTGGGTCATTCCGGTATTGATGTACTCTTTCGGCATACTCAAATGGACTCAAACGGAACTCGACGCCCTGGATAGGCGGGTCCGTACACTGCTGACTGCAAATCGAATGCATCACCCACGATCGTCAGTCATGAGATTGTATATCCCGCGGAAGTGTGGAGGCCGAGGCTTTTTAAATGCCAAAAACCTCCACAACCGCGAGATATGCAATCTCAGGGAATATTTTCTACACACCGACGTAGGTATGCATCGAGATGTAGTAGCAGTGGACAAGGGACTCACCCCGCTCTCCATGGCGATTCCGGGCCCTACATGGGTCTGATGTAGACCAAGCACCGTCCGTAGCCTGGCTGCGTTTCGGTGACCTCTTTGGGGAAACCGAAGGTTTTGTCTGTGCAATTATGGACGAAGTTATCATGACGAATAACTACCGGAGATTTATTGTGAAGGATGGCACGGTTGACATCTGTCGGGCATGTCACCGCCCGGGTGAATCGATCCGCCACATTATCTCTGGATGTTCTCGTCTAGCTAACGAAGAGTATTTGCATAGACACAATCTTGTAGCCAGGATCATCCACCAGCAACTTGCTCTGAAATACACTCTTGTGGCATCGGAGGTACCGTACTACAGGTATGTGCCCGACCCAGTTCTCGAAAATAACAATATCACATTGTACTGGGATCGGTCCATCATCACTGACAGGACTATTATCGCTAACAAGCCTGATATAGTGGTGGTGGACCGAATCGAGAGGCGTGCAATGATTGTTGACATAACTGTCCCGCATGACGGGAACCTCGTGAAAGCCGAGAAAGATAAACAAATTAAGTATCTTGACTTGGCTCGCGAGGTTGTCGACATGTGGGATGTGGACACAGCGATCATTGTACCGATAGTCGTGTCAGCCAATGGCTTAATAGCCACGAGCCTCGACCAACATCTTAAAAGGCTCTCGTTAGGCAGCTGGGTCAAGGGCCTGATCCAGAAAGCAGTACTGCTGGACACGGCTCGTATAGTTAGGAGGTTCCTCTCTCTGGAGCCCTGACCGCCGGTAGCTTGGACCCTGTTCCCGATACCGGTGGGCCTCTATTTTTTATATTTTTAAATGTTTTTGTTTTTTAATTTATTTTATAAAAATATTTAAAAATGTAAATAATAAGAAAACTGATAAATTATAATATTATGTCCTTTATTCATTAAATATTTTATAAAATAAATATAAAAAAAAACATAAAAAAATATGAAAAATAGTCGTAAAATGACTGCTGTATTCACATCCCACATGTCGACAACCTCGCGAGCCAGATCAAGATACTTACTTTTCTTATCTCTCTCCGCCTCCACGAGGTTCTCGTCTATATATTATTATTATTATTAAGTATAGATAGGCTCGCGTTTGACAGCAATCCCAAGAGATTTGCCGTTGTTTATTGAATAGTTCAGTTGTATATCTCCGAAATTCTACATTAGATCTTCACATAAATGGGTCCTCATGAGAAGTACCAGCTTTCAAATAAAAAAGAACATCAAAATCGGTTCGCCTCGTAAAAACTTTTGAGGTGACACACATAAAAAAACCGTCGATCAATTCTTTTTGAAGTTGGTAAAAAATTGCACCTTTCATAAAAATTTCGATTTCAGATCGATGCACCAAACGTTGCATTGCGGATTAAATAAATACCTGCGGTACTATGAATAATCTCGCCGCTACACGAACGTACGTCATCATCTGCCTAGCCTTTTTCCAACTATATTGGGGTCGGCTTCCAGTCTTACCGGATTCAGCTAAGTACCAGTGTTTTACATGGAGCGACTGCCTATTTGACCTCCACAACCCAGTAACTGGGTAACACGGTACCCATTGGCAAGACTGGTGTCAGATCTCAAGCTTCTGACTACCCGTAACGACTGCCAAAGATCTTCAAATGACAGCCGGGACCAACGGCTTAACGTGTTTTCCGAGGCACGGAGGAAACTCGGTATGTTGAAATGGTCACCCATCCACGGACCAACCTCGTCAAGCGTTTCTTAACCTTGATGATCGACCCGTGCGGCTGTTATTATTTAGCCACGAGCTCCTCGAGCTACACGAACGTACGTACGGGGTCCTATTTATATCTCTGTGATCTTTTAATCTACTCAGTGATAGAAATAGAGTACCAAGTTCCAACTTCACCCTGTTTTTATTTATTTATAATGAGTATAACGACTCTATTGGTAAAATCTCATTGCATAAAACTAGTAATACGTAATGCTGAATAGCTGAATATTAGTATTTCGTATGATAACGGAAAATATCAGAGCCTTGAACATCGTCGCCGAGTTGCCAGCTTGTCGGTTTTTTATAGGTTGTATTTCGGGGAGGGTGCGATGGAATTGCATGATCTGGTTCCGCCAAGCCCGTTTCATCATGGGACTACAAGACGTACGGCGATGCGCCATCGGTACATGCTGGACATCCCACCCATACGCACTAAACGTTTTGGAAATACTTTCATAATGCGTACAGCCAAGGAGAGGAATTCCCTGCCAGAGTCTGTTTTTCCCGATAGCTACAATCTCGGGGTCTTTAAGTCCAGAGTGAATAGGTTACTTCTAGGCTAGAGTGCTACACCTTCGACTACATCATCGCTTACCATCAGGTGAGATAGTGGTCAAGCGCAAGCCTATCAAGGACAAAAAAAAATCGTAGAATCTCCTACATCAATAGGTATACAGATTTAAAAATAATAAGATTTTGCTATGAACTTTAATTAGGCGTTTGTTTTCAAACATCAAAAAATAGGTAAATAAAAAGATTTTGTTAGGTAAATCACCCTACGCATACATAATATTATACGCACTGATTAAACAAAGACTTACTATACATATTCTTTGCCACCCCACTCAAGGCTTGTGTGACTTGGCATGTAGGAATTTAGTAGCTAGGTAATGCATTGGGTCGCGGATAAATTTGAAAAAGAGTTACCGCGGCCCTGGCTCAAGCAACTGAAGGAACACGGGTGGGTTTTAGTCAGTAAAAGTCTGACACACCCTCCTGCTTCACCCAGAGCGGGAGAAGTCATTGGATGATTGGTAATGCAAACATTGTATTGTATATTTAAGTTTTACCTTCCTAATTTTCAAATTGTTAAATACGATTACAGTTTTAATAAATAAATAATACATTAGAAAGTTATGAATACACGCAGGTTTCATTTATGCCATAACACCACAACAAAACACCTGAAACTTATCCTACAATTATTTACTGATAGAATTCTCCCCCTAACAGCCAGTTCTTTCTCTGCCAATCCGTCAAAGCCACACTTGACCCCAGTCACTTCCTCCTCTGCCGCACCCCTGAATGCCACACCTGGCTCTCGACCCGACTCTAGCACGTAGCGGTAAACCTGCGTGTACATGCCAGAGCCGGTCGAGACGCCACCCACCCTGTCTGCCGTATGAGACGTCATATTAGACACCCAGAACAGTGTGCGCGCAGCGTAGGAACTCGTTCCCAGTCTGGAGAGGACCACCGCTGAAGCACTTTTTTTTTTGTTAATATCGAAATCCAGTGACTTCTCCCGCTCCAGGTGAAGCGAGAGGGCGTGTCGGACAGTTACTGACTAAAACACACCGTGTTCCTTCAATGGCCAGGGCCCAGAGGCCAAATAGGTAAATAGCCATAACCCTGGTGCAAAAAAAAAACTAGGGCCCTAAGGTAGCTGAACTGTTTGGGTTTGATCAAGTCAAAATATTTTTTTTTATATTATTACACTCCCTAGCTGTACGCATAATGAAAATATTCCCAAAAAGTTTGGTGCGTATGGGTGGAATGTCCACCATGTACCGATGACACATCGCCGTACGTCTTGTATTCCGATGATGGAAAGGGCTAGGAGGAATTAGTTCATGCAATTCCAACGCACACTCCCCGAAATGTAACCGATAAAAAACCGACAGACTGGCAACTTGGCGCCGATGTTCAAGGCTCTGGAGCCTAGACTTGACCAATATCTCATTGCCGATGAGCCTCTTGGCCCGCTTTTCGATCGACTCTAGTGCATCCAGCTGGTACTTGGCAGATCCGTCCCAGAGGTGAGAGCAGTACTCCATGCATGACCGAACTTGCGCTTGATACAAGTTGAGCAGCTGTTCTGGCGTGAAGTACCGTCTCACCTTTGCAAGGATCCCCAACTTTTTGGCAGCCAGTTGAGCTTTTGCCTCAATGAATGGACCAAAATTGAGGGTCGATGTCAACGTAACGCCAAGAAGCTTGAGATGGTCCGTTATCGGCACGGTTACACCGCGGAAAGTAGGAACCGGGTGGAATTGGCTCCTTTTAGCGGAAAAAAGACACGCCTGGGCTTTAGCAGCATTAAACCTGACCAGATTGGCATCGCCCCATTCGGAGACTGCTTGCAAGGACAAGTTCAAGCGCTCCACCATGGCCTCCCGGAGAGACTGGACCTGAGGCTCGGTAGCACGCGCGTTGGACAATTATCTCTCAGCAACAGTGCTGTCGTCGGCATACCCAAAAGTGCCGGGTTTTAGCAGATCATTTATGTGCAACAAGAACAATGTTGCTGAGAGTACCGACCCCTGAGGGACCCGGCGTTGATATCCAGTTGGTCAGACGAGCGGCCATCAATAACCACTCGTATAGACCGGTCCCTCAGGAAGTCTGCGATCCACAGACCACCGGGCAGACCGAATGACGGAAGCTTTAAAGGTGCAAAGCTACTTTATCATCAGCAAGGACTGGATTGAGAGCTCCGAACGCTTGCTTTGAATATGCAATCCCTGCCCTTTCCTGCCCAGCCCACGATTATACACACAAAAGTTTTATGTGCAGAAGTTCAAAACTTGTTTGAAATTTTTCTATATTCTTTCAAATGGGTGGCTATGATTAAAGTCAAAAGATCCAACAGCCAACCCCAGGTCTGATGCCGTCCCCAAGCCCGCTTAAAGCCGGCAAGTGGCTCCCACCACTGTCGCCGCCGAGAGCCTGTCCCAACAAAAGCCCGTCGACAGACGCTGCGTCGCTGATGTTATCATCAGTGCGTATGCGATCTAGATGACGGATGAGGCCCGATCGCTGGCTGCTGAGATCAGAAAGATCCAGGCAACCGGTGATATGTCCCCACCCGAGTCCAGTGACCTATTCAAAAGGTACCCAAACATTACAGAGGAATTAGATAGCCTCGTCTTCAGAAATGGTCAATGGGTCCAATCACGTTTTTGCCAACTGAGGCTCATCCCTGACCCCCATGTTCTCCACGGTGCTCCATAAGAGCCTACGTAGGAACAACTGTAGCATACAAACCGATTCGTCCAGCTGAGCACTAGTTAAATTATTCGATATAAAATGGAGTTTCTTGTCCGTTCTTCTCCACGTAGGTAGTTTCCGAACGGATGGTAAAATCACTTATCAAGATCCAGCCATAGCTTGTCCCTCCAGTGACGCCCTGAGCCGAGGTTCAAACCTCAAAAAAAAAATAACGGCAGGACGGCTCTAAGTAAATCTAGGGATAAAGGTAAGCTGAATTCCATACAGGATATAGAATTTAAAGCGAACAGAATCACGGTTGCTATGTACCTATATGGTGCCCACCATATAGGTAAATAGCAAGATAATTGCCCAGAGAAAAAGGACCCATGGTGGACTCCTGGACTGGCTAAAGTACGTCAGGAAACACGACAGGCCTTTAATGATGCAAAAACCAGGAAATATTTTTCTGGCTTCTCTAGCATGCTGACGAGGAATAACAAGGCGGTACTCAAGGCCAAAAGAACAACTTGGCGAAAGCACAGACATAAATCTAACTAGATAACGCAAGTCCCTCCATCTGTATGAACACCAAGCGTGACACTTTTTCACAAACAATTTAAAAACAAATGTACTTACCAATGAAAGAAAACATTTCCAATGCCTCGGCCAACTTTTTCTATACATTCCTTACAGCTCAATATGGCATAAAAATGCATTTTTCTAGATTTCGGTGGATTTCCGGTGTAGATAATGCTAAATGAAAAGCTCAGTTTACGATCATAATGATCGTAAACTTTACTCCGTTTTTTGGCACGCGAAGTACGCATCGCGTCATCTAGTTTCTGTTTGTGGGCGGAAACTTTTCACCTCCATCCGTTTACTAATAGAAATGGACAGCCCGTGACAATTCTGGCTATGACTATGATAGCCGAAACTTTTGCCGAAGCTGCTTCATCATTATCATCATTTCAGCTGAAAGACGTCCACAGCTGGACACAGGCCTCCCCAAGCGTCACAACATTGACCGGTCCCGTGCGTCTCGATCCAGTGGACTCCCGCCACCCTTACCAGGTCATCTGTCCATCTAGTACGTTGTAAGTATCCCAACAACTTTTAGTGCGTATGGGTGGGATGCTCATCCTGTACGGATGGCGCATAGCCGCCGCCGTACGTCATAGAACGATGATGGAACGGGCTAGGCGGAATTAGATCATGCAATTCCGTCGCCCACTCTCCGAAATGTAACTGATAAAAAACCGACAGGCTGACAACTCGGTGACGATGTTAAAGGCTCTAGAGCTTTGCCTCGAAAAGTGCATCATTGCCGTTGAGCTTCTTGGCCAGTTTTTCGATGTCCGGGTCTGAATAGTTAGATCAACCTCATAATGTACGAGCTTATCTCGCCTACATTGATATCAAAGGTTATCAAGAGTCAACACTAAATAATATATGGATCATTCATTTCTGCGAAAAGTTTATCTGAATATTATATCACAGTATGGCCCTGGAGTTAATCAAGTTTATGTTTAGATTCATAAACTTTTGTTATTAAACGAGCTCGTGGGAATGTCAACCGCATAGGTCGGTCATCAAGGTTAAACAACACTTGCCGAGGCCGAGGTCTGTGTGGACGAACCATGTATTTCATACCGAGGAAAGCACGTTAAGGCTTTGGACTAGAATGTAATTTCTAGATCTTTGACAGCTGTTACGGGTAGCCAGAAGCCAGACATTCAGTCAGCAGTATTGTCTAACTGAATGCAGTACAATACCAGTATTTTAATATTACACTGCTTATTAGACGTCCATGACCGAGTTACTTGGTAACAATTGACTTCTGACTTAGTAGTCAGAAATAAACTGTTAGTCAGGTTCACATTCGCCACGGTTAGTACCGTGACGACTGTGAAACATCATCTAATGACAATCTGACCCCAACATGCTTTCAGAGTAGGGAAGTTGGCTAATATTTTGAAAGCGCTAAATCGAATTATGAAGTTAGGTTGTGTTGGTTCAATCGCCTCAATAATTTGACAGATAAAGGTTGATACTTGTTGACATTAACTGTGGGTTTTTGCCCGTTGTGATGGCGACTGACTCGAAAGGAGTGGAGGGTGTTTCTTTCCAAAGGACTTAGAACATTGTAAGGTAGGTATTTTTATATTCTGACTTGTTTTAGTTCGATTTAAGGATAAATAAAGGCTATTAAAACACTATAAGCAGATGGCTCTTTTTAGGGTTCCGTAGCCAAATGGCAAAAAACGGAACCCTTATGGATTCGTCATGTCTGTCTGTCTATCCGTCCGTATGTCATAGCCAATTTTTTCCGAAACTATAAGAACTATGCTGTTGAAACTTGGTAAGTAGATGTATGCTGTGAACCGCATTAAGATTTTCACACAAAAATAGTAAAAAAAAACAATAAATTTTAGGGGTTACTTAGAAATGAAACTCAATTTTTTTTTTCATCAAACCCATTCGTGTGGGGTATCTATGGATAGGTCTTCAAAAATTATATTGAGGTTTCTTTTATCTTTTTTTTCTAAGCGTAATAGTTTGCGCGAGAGAACTTCCAAAGAGGTAAAATGTGTGCCCCCCCCCCCCCCTGTAACTTCTAAAATAAGAGAATGACAAAACTAAAAAAAACATATGATGTACATTACCATGTAAACTGCCACCGGAAATTGGTTTGAACGAGATCTAGTAAGAAGTTTTTTTTAATGCGTCATAAATCGTGTACCGCAATTTACCAAGTACGGAACCCTTCGTGCGCGAGTCCGACTCGCACTTGTCATTTTATTGTAATCTGTGTTTGGGCGTAGTAATATTGGCGTCACATAAACATTATTCTAATGGATTTCATAAGTATTGAATAAAATTATTATAAGTTTTTATGTGTTTTAGTTAAATCCAAATAACTTACGTCACATTTTACTAAAATAATATCTAAGTAGAGAGATATTTAAATGTGGAAGAAGAAAGAGAGTGAAGTCAAAGAAAAGATGGATGGACTGTGTGAGGGGTGATATGAACGAAAAGGGAGTCAGTAATAGCGTGACGGTATGGTAGAAGAAAACCACCTGTTGTTTCTTTTATTAACACGCTTTTATTAGCTTGGTATGTATCTATGTAACTATGTATCAATGTAACGGAATCTTTGAACGTGATTTTCACCCACTTCAAAACGTCGGATTGATTTGAAACTCTGCACACCTATCAAGGACCGATGACAATGCAATAATTTAGTCAAAGTCAAAGTCAAAGTTCTTTTGAAAGTCAAACAAAAATTAAAATTTACAAGTAATAAAAGTTGATTCTACCGTGCGCGTTTTAATTGTTTGTCCCATTAGCCTTACCAAGATCTTCAGGATTAGCGACTTTTTAGTTCGATTTAAAGCGTGTTTTTTAGTTTTTAGAACTACAATTTATTTTAATGTTACTTTTTGTATTGTTTTATCTTTGTGTACAATAAAGTATATATCTATATATATAAAAATCAATGCCACTTTTCGTTGTAATTTTATAACTCAAGAACGGGCTCACCAATCCAAACCAAATGTGTAGGCTTTGTTCGGATTATTTAGTAGATGGTTTATGTGAAGTTATTTTTTTTCTTTTTTAACTTTTTTTTTAGGGTAGTGTAGTTAGGGTAGGGTAGGGTAGGTAGGGTAGGGCAGGTAGGGTAGGGTAGGTAGGGTTAGGTATGGTAGATAAATGTTTGTTGATTTTATGGCAAAACAAAGTTTACCGGGTCAGCTAGTAAATAAATAAATAAAACGTGTTGCGCCGACCCAAAGTAACATGGGACAAGGGCATAAAGATGATAAATAAATAAGTAGCGACAACAATTGAACCAACTTTTTGGAGCAATAAAACTTTAGGCGCAAGTTTGGTGGCCGCAGAGCACGCAGCTGTGATGCTCCTTGCATTTAGCTAAGTCTTTGCGACAAAATCGCATAACAAATAGTTATAACAAATTTGCGTATATGCTAATGTTTTGTGTGGTGTAACTTTAAATGATAGATTGAGGAATGAGGTAATAAGACAACATTGTGGTTTAAAAGAAGATGTAGTGACTAAATTTGAAAAGATTATGTTAAGGTGGTTTGGCCATGTTGAGAGGATGGATGAAAGGCGACTAACGAAAGGTATTTACAAGGCAGACGTGAATGGAAACGCCGGGAGGGGACGCCCTAGAAAGACATACATAGACCTTATAGGTGATGTTCTTCTGAAAGGCCAGGTACGCAGTACTCATAACCGACGTGTGTGTATGACTAGATGTATGAATGTGAGTGAAGCAAAAGAAGTATGTAAGGATCGTAGCAGGTGGTGTTCTGTAGTTTCTGCCTACCCCCATGGGAAAAAAGGTGTAAGTTTATGTATGTATGATAATGTTTTATTTGTTCATCAAGTAGCGCTATTCTGATAAACTCATACAAATTCGTTCGTTTTTAGGGTGGGTCAATAACAGCTATTTCCGACTGTAAGCAGCTACGTTTTCCTCGCTAGCCTGTCTCCGTTGCCTAAATTCAAATTCAAAAGTCATTTATTCAAACTAGGCTGAGAATCAGCACTTTCCGAACGTCAAAATTACATAAGACAGTCCCCCAAAAACGCCCGCCCTTCACCACTTCCTAGTGATTTTGCTGGGAAGAAGAAGTGGTGCAACAAACTCCCCAGCAGCACAGCTGTCTGTTCAGAGAGAAAAAAACAAAAACTTGATACTATATAATAGTATGCAAATAATTTACATTACTCAACACAAAAAATTAAAACAAAATATATTTGCCATAATGACAGCTAGCACACGCCAATATACCAACAAAAACATCGAAATATTAGCTATAATCCAGACAGCAACTGACTTCTATAGAAAACTTTATGCAGCAGAGCAAAATACCCAGAATTCAACCATAAATCTTGAAGATGTCGACGTAAAAGACATACCAGTTTTTCTACAAACAGTAATCGAAAAAGCTGTCAATAGTCTAAAGAACGGCAAGGCCCCCGGGCCAGACCAGATTACGAATGAGATGATCAAAAGCTCTATCACTGCACCGGAAAACCTAAGAAAACTCACGGAAGTATACAACTCTATCCTAAGCACGGAATGTATACCATCTCAATGGACCAAGAGCATAATTATACTACTACACAAAAAAGAAGATAGGAACAATATTGAAAACTACAGGCCTATGAGCCTCATGTCAGTCCAGTTGTTGTTTAATTACAATAGTGAACGGACGTACGATCGCGCGCGCGTGCTCTAGTTAAGAGTTTTCTGCAGACGCAGCACAACACCGTCGCGTCACCGCGGTGTACATACGTCGATCTATCGGTGTCATTGCCATGACCTAGTTACAAGTGCGGAAATCATGAAGTGTTTACAATAATTTATTGTTTAGGTGTTTAACTCGCCCTAACAACTAAATAATGGCTGCACAGTCATTTAAGATAAAAACTGACCTGGAAAAGCGGTTGTATGACTGTTACATCCAGGAGAAAACGGATAGAGAAAACCTGCAACTTATGGTACGTAAACTGAATGATCACATTAATAGCTTACAGGACCAAGTACAAGCCCTTCGAGGAGAATTAAATTGCTTGAAGGAAAAAAAAGAAACTGAAGAACCCTTAAAAAAACAGGAAAGCGAGACAACAATATTTTCCCAGCGTACTAAAAGTGACGTTGAATATTGCACAGACGAGGATGAACTCGCTAAAGAGACTGAGTGGATAAGGGCCAAGAGCAGGAAGAAGAGGAAGCTTAACACCTCCCTTTCTCCAAAACAACAACCCGGATCAAGTGCCCAACAAGAAGAAAAACAAAAAAATGCGAAAGAGACTTCCGTCAAAAAAGTGCCCCCACCACCGCCAATCATAATAGACGGAGTTAAGAACTACCAATCATTCTACGACTCGCTAACTGAAACCATACCAGCCGAATCATTTACCGCTAAAATGATGAATGGGGATTGTGTGAAGGTGAACGCCAAAACAGAAGACTCTTATAGAGTAATTTCCAGGCTTTTGACAGAAAAAGAATACCATTGGCATTCGTACGAAAATAAGCAGGCTAGACCAATTAGAGTTGTTGTGAAGAAATTACATTCCTCTTGCCAACCTGATCGTATCAAAGACGATCTAACATCACAAGGACTGAAAATAGAAAACGTAGACAACAAATTGAGCTGGAAGAGTAAAGAACCACTCAATATGTTCGTTCTATCATTCAATAATGACGAAGATGTCAACAAAATCTATGGCATAAAGTACATTTTAGGGTGTAAAATTGAAATACACCCACTCAAAAATCCTAAACTCATTCCCCAATGCAAGAGATGCCAGGCATATGGGCATACTCATAAATACTGCAGAAAAGAGCCAAGGTGTGTAAAATGTACTGGTAAGCATCTTACAGCCAACTGTACCAAATCTCCGCAAGAGAAGCCAAAATGTGTTCACTGTGGTCTTCCTCACCCTGCCAACTATAGAGGGTGTGAAGTAGCTAAACAGATACAAATTCTGAAAAATAAAAATATTAAAAAGAAACTTGTGGTACCAACTACCCAGCAGTCTCTTCCCCCACAAAATCGTGATAAACAGGCACAGAAAGCAAGTGTTCAGTCAACTGCAAAACCCATGCAAGTAACAAACACTGTTTCCTACGCGGAAGCTACAAAACAAAGGTCACAGCCTTTGAATCTAGATGATAAGATTAATCAGATCTTAAAGTATATTACCTCATTTGACAAGAGATTAGAGAAGCTAGAATCCAGCGCTAAAACAGCTGTTTTAAATCATCCAAAATGAATAACACTCTTAAAGTAATGGCGTGGAACTCCAATGGACTCCTCAAACATCAAAATGAGTTGCAGGTGGTCCTAGACACAGAAAATATAGACGTGTGTTTGGTCTCCGAAACGCACTTTACTAAACAATCTTTTGTCAAATTTAGAGGATACATGGTATATAATTCGCTCCACCCTGACAACTCTGCCAGAGGAGGTAGCGCGGTTATAATCAAAGACAACATTAGTCACTACTTGCAGTGTAAATATGAAGAACAAGACATTCAAGCTGTGGCAGTATCTGTTAAAACCAAATATTGTCACGTGTCTATTGCAGCCATATACTGTCCTCCACGGCATATGATAAGAAAAGAACGATATTTACATCTCTTTGAACTATTAGGCCAGAGATTTATCCTAGGCGGCGATTTTAATGCTAAAAACACGCATTGGGGTTCAAGACTTACTACAACTAAGGGAAGGCAGCTCTTAAGTGCAGTTAAAGAAATAAATTCAGAAGTTATGAGCACGGGTAAACCAACGTACTGGCCCACTGACCACCAGAAAATACCGGATCTTATAGATTTTTTCATATGCAAAAATATATCCGCCAACTACATCCGTTTGGAGGAAGGTTTTCATATGAACTCGGACCACTCCTCGATTATATTAATGCTTAGTCAAAAAATCCTACTTAAAGAAAGCCACTTAACCCTGGTTAATAAGTTTACAGATTGGGAAAGTTTTGCCCTTGATCTAGATAATATTATCGACCTTAAAACGCCGATAAAAAAGCAAGATCACCTTGACTTAGAAGTAAACAAATATATTGTTAATATCCAACAATGTGCGTGGAACAACACACCGCAATTAAAACGTAAATATAAGGGATTTAACTATCCTAAGGCAATTGTAGATTTACTATCTGAGAAAAGGAAACAAAGGAAGCTGTGGCAGCAAACAAGGTGCCCGCGAGATAAAACAACACTAAATAACCTAACTAAACGATTAAAGAGGAAAATTCTACAGTTTGAGGAGGAATCTCTGAATACTAAACTTTTGCAGCTAACCAATGACAAATCAACGGATTACTCCCTTTGGAAAGCTACAAGAAATCTGAAAAAACCAATTAAACAAATACCACCCATCAGAGATAGCGACGGAAAATGGGCCATAAGCAATGACCAAAAAGCATTAAGGTTTGCTCAACACTTAGAAGAAACTTTTCAACCCAATGAAAGCTCGATAGAAATACTTGAGAGTGAAAGATTGTCACAAAACCAAAGAATTAAGCTTGTGACTCCTAAAGAAGTAATGAGAGAAATTCAAAATAACATTAGCTCGAAAAAGTCTCCGGGTTACGACCTCATTACAGGGGAAATTCTTAAATATCTCCCACGCAAAGCCATAGTAAAGCTGACCAAGCTTATCAATGCTGCATTTATCCTAAAATATGTACCTGAGCCATGGAAGGTCGCTGAAGTCATTATGATTGCGAAGCCAGGGAAACCACCCCATGAAGCATCATCATATAGACCTATTTCTCTGTTGCCCGTGTTATCAAAGCTTTTCGAAAAACTGTTATTGAAACGTTTAAAACCAATAATAGAAAATAAAGACCTTATTCCAAATCATCAATTTGGCTTCAGGGAAAAACACTCAACAATAGACCAGGTACATAGAATAACAAACATTATTGAAAAAACACTTGAAAATAAGGAAGTCTGCGCCACCGTGTTTTTAGATGTCGCGCAAGCTTTTGACAAAGTTTGGCATAAGGGTCTAATATTAAAGCTCAGACGCATGCTACCAGAATTTGCAGATATTCTAGAGTCGTATATAACTAATAGAATGTTTAGAATACGGCAAGAAGACGCATATTCAGAGCTAAAAGCTATTAAAGCTGGGGTACCTCAAGGAAGTGTGCTAGGCCCAATTTTGTACTTGTTATACACATGCGACATCCCAGAACTGGAAAATAACACCATTGCGACCTTTGCAGATGATACTGCAATTATGGCTACTGGATCAAGCCACAGAGAAGCAGTAGAAAAAGTTCAACTAGCTGTGAATAAAGTTTATGATTGGACACAAAAATGGAGGATCAAACTGAATGAGTCAAAATCAATTCACATTGACTTCACAAACAAACACTTGGACTATCACCCAATCTACATAAATGGCATGCAAGTGCCTTATGCTAATACAGCTAAATACCTTGGCATAACTCTCGACGCCAAGTTGCGTTGGAAAGCTCATGTCAAAAAGAAAAGACAGGAACTCGACATACGTTATAAAAGTATGTATTGGTTACTCGGAAGGAAATCCTGTCTATCAATACATAATAAAATAACCATATATAAGCATTTACTGATGCCAATTTGGACGTATGGTATCCAACTTTGGGGCTGTACTAAACAAAGCAACGTCAAACTAATCCAACAATTCCAAAATAAAGTGCTCAGGGATGCTGTAAATGCACCCTGGTACATAAGGAATGACGATCTTCACCGTGACCTTAAAACGGAATTCGTCACCACCATCATCCAAAAATTTGCTGAAGCCCACGAACACAGACTTCATCGACACGTGAATGTTGAGGCTATCCAGCTGCTAGACAATACAGACTTAGTGCGTAGACTAAAAAGAACTAAACCGTTTGAATTAGTGTAGTGTAAAGTGAATAATTAATAGTGACAATGCTGTGCTATACATATAACACATGAACATAGTGTTTTTTAAATTATATCAGACTCTAAGAAAGTGCTGCAGACTTGTGTAAAAGTGCAAATGGACACTATTCTTAGTTTTAACATAATCTATCACGTAACATATTAAGTTAGAGTTAAATTGCTTATTAGTCTTTTAGGCTAGATCGTAATTAATTATTAAGAATTTTGTTCTTACTAATAAAGTATAAAAAAAAAAAAAAAAAAAAAATGTCAAATATGTATAAAGTGTTCTCTAAAATAATCCTAAATAGAATATTAGGGATAATGGACGAACAACAACCTATAGAACAGGCTGGCTATGAGCGGGTTATTCAACTACTGATCATATGCATGTCATAAAGCAGCTTATAGAAAAATGCCAAGAATACGGCAAAGCCTTGTACATCGCATTTGTGGACTATAGTAAAGCATTCGATTCTATAAAACATGATTCGCTTTGGAGGACTCTTATCCAACAAGGAGTTCCAAAAAAATATGTACGCATAATTAAAAATATATACGCGAATAGCACAGCACAAATAAAACTAGAATCAACCGGAGAAGAGTTCCCAATAGCTAGAGGGGTGAGGCAAGGAGATCCACTATCTCCTAAACTTTTCTCTGCCATCGTGTTCAGGTATCTTGAGTGGGATAATTTTGGCATTAATATCAACGGTAGGCAACTTAACCATTTACGATTCGCGGATGACTTGGTCCTAACAACTGACAACCCTAATACGCTCCAACAAATGCTACAACAGTTGGCGGACGCAAGCAGATTAGTTGGCCTTTCTATGAACAGATCAAAAACAAAAGTGATGACAAACAGAGAAGAAATAGCCATAAAAGTACAAAACGAAGACATTGAATATGTTAGAAATTACACATACTTGGGACAAATTGTATCATTCAAAGATCAAACAGATTTAGAAATAGAAAGAAGAGTGACTTGCGCTTGGAAAAGATACTGGTCCCTTAAAGAGATTTTCAAAAGTAAACACTTTCCTGTGACAGCCAAGAAAAAAGTGTTCAACTCATGTATCTTGCCGTGTCTCGCGTATGGATGCCAAACTTGGGCGTTGACTCAGAAACCATTTCTAAAACTGAGAACGTGTCAAAGGGGTATTGAAAGGAGTATGTTGGGCGTGACTCTAAAAGACCGAAAAAGAGCAGAAGATATTAGATCTACAACAAAGGTGGAAGACATACTGAAGAAAATAAAACAATTGAAATGGCGATGGACAGGACACATGACTAGGGACAGCAGGATAAAATGAACTAAAATTATAACGGAATGGCAACTACGTGATGGCAAAAGGAAGAGAGGAAGACAAGCTAAAAGATGGACAGACGATATAAAGATTACTGGAGGGACACTCTGGTCAAGAAAGGCTAATAATAGAGAAGAGTGGCAACAGCTGGAAGAGGCCTATGTGTCACAGGACACGCTGATCACTAAACTGGGAAATACGATATTTTAGATATTTTAGATAAAACAGTTTGATAATAATGTATGTTTGGTACCAGCAATAAAGTCTTAATAAAAATGATTCTACAATAAAACAATTTGTTATAAAACAATATCCTATTACTTTAGAATGCGACTGTACCCATGCGCAAACACATCCCCGCCACTGTCACTCAGCGTTCTTTTTACGTGACGGGACCTATACCTACCTAAAGAAAGCTTTTAGTCGGTAACGCGTTTGGTACATCGTCTGCGACTGTGGGTACATATTCTCCTAAGCGGACAATTTATCGCTAGGTACAAAGCGTGCGGAGACTCACGCAAAGCTCAAAAGCGGTAGACTATTTATGCATGCGTTACAGAACTTTTAATGTGCATCAAGGTAAATACGAGCCCTAAAGACCAATGAAAGTGAACCTAAAACGTCTTAAAATTAAGCACCAATTACCGGCACAGAGTACCTAGACTTAATCAGTCCAGTAAATTCGGAGTTAATTTGCTGTTAGAGACGGATATGCACTAGTGATACTATTAGGTAGGATTCCTTGTTTTCATTCGGCCGTAAGGAAAAAGCATCAGAAATTCTAAAGAATGGCCAAATTATCTGTATGATGATAACCTTTTAATGCGACTACAATCAAGAGTTCTCTTCTCTTATCACCGGTAGGTATGCAAAACATTATTGTATCTTAAGGAAAACACAGCGTTTATTTTGTAACACACTAGCTGTTCCCCGAGAATTCGCTTCCGTGGACCACTCCACAGGACTCGTTCACGGGATAAAAAAATAGGCTATGTCACTCAGGAATAATAAAGCTTTCTATTGGTGAAAGATTTTTTTAAATCGGTCTGGTAGTTTCGGCGCCTATACAAACAAACAAAAAAATCTTTCCTCTTTATAATATTATATATCATTCATTCATTTATTTTATTTCCAAAATACTTAACTTATTTAAAGCTCCTTGTGGGGCTCCACATCGCTGTCAATGCGGTGAAGCAGTCGACTGCCTCGGACACCATGGCCTTTCTTGTAGTAAGAGTGCAGGTCGGATTGCGCGGCACGCTAGCATTAAAGATCTCATCCGTCGTGCTCTTGCCACCGCCGGAGTGCCAGCTGTCTTAGAACCCAATGGCCTGGCACGCGTTGATGGGCAGAGACCAGATGGTATGACCATAATGCCTTGGAAGTTGGGTAGGTCTTTGGTGTGGGATGCAACTTGTGTCGACACCCTTGCACCATCCCATCTTCCTAGCACGGTGGGCTGCGCTGGGGCGGCTGCTGCAGGTGCTGAAAACCTCAAACGGCGCAAATACATTAACTTAATTGGTAATTATGTGTTTGAGCCGTTTGGTGTTGAAACACTAGGGCCGTGGGGTCCGAGTGCACACCTATTATTTCGGGATATCTCCAAGCGGTTGGTCGACTCTTCACGAGACCAGAGGGCTGGCCTTTTCTTTGGCCAAAGAATCAGCATTGCCATCCAACGTGGCAATGCTGCCAGCCTTCTAGGCACTTTTCCTGTTGACAGCGATGTGGACGAATTTTTTGACGCTCCGTAATTGTACATATGTTTATTCTTATTTTAGTTCTAATATTAGTTTGTAAATAATAATGTACATATGTAAATAAATAACACTTATTTTACATTTGGTTTTACCCACACAACAAAAACCTCACAGGGCTTAGGGCGTACAGAAAAAGCGATCACAACTTGATGACGCTCGATCTCCCTGTGTTGAAACAACTTGGTATTCTAAAATAAAATATGCAGAGCGCAAAGTGTGATGGTAATAGCACTGGTCGTGGTGCTGGCGTTTAATTAAATAATAATAAAATTAAATGATAATTGCAATACTTGTAAAAGGCTGCTAAGTCATAAGTACTAACATAACATAACACCAACATTATACACTTAGTTCGCAATAAACGAACTTGACTTTGACTTTTTTACCTTATTACTTCAGCCTGAAGAAACGTTCAGAGCCTTTAGACAAACTGTCGTTCTATCGACGATGATGATGGTCGAAATACCAAAATGTTAAGGACATGACATTTAAATAGCGCTAGGCATTCCCATTAATGATTGTTTTTTTATCAATCATTATGGCCACGCTTTCGTTGAAGTAATGTCACTTGTCTAAAGCCAAGCGATACCTCTATCTATAAACAAATGAATCATTTCGTCTATGATAAAAAAAAAAGTTCAGAATTAGGTGTATGATCTAGATATATCATAATACCCACCACAAAAAAATCTAAGATATTTGATATCCACTTTCCCGAACCCGCGTGATGGATAAGGCTCGGTCTCTGAAGCTAAGAGGAGGCCTAAATGAGGAAGAGGCAATAACTGCGTATGTTTTAGGCAACACATAGGAACTAGCTTCCAGCTGTTCATCCTCGTGCCTCTATCCCGTTTTATTTAGTGCATAATGACGCAACCTGCATGACATGTGTAGCATCAAACTCAACGGCTCGCGGGTAAATAGTAACTTTTTTTACTAATTAACCGGGAGTCATGCGTCGAATTTAATGGTAAAGTTACGCTTGCCGAGGTCGCTCCGAGGGGGATCATCTCTGTGCCCCAGAACACATTTTAAGCCGTTAATGCCTGCAAACATTTGTAGATCTGTAAAAGATGTTACCAGTACCTAAACAGAAGCCAGAGAATCTGTCTGATACCAGTCTTGCTAAAGGTTATCGTGCTACCCCGTTGCCGTGTTGGGAGCTCAGATAGGCAGTCGCTTAGTGTAAAATACTGATGCCTATTTATTTGCATCTGTTTCAAATCAACATATTTTATTTCAACTATACCATTAAGGTACTTTTGAATTAAAAAAAAAAACGGGCGCACGGTTAGCGCGTGGTTGAGCGATTGACTGCTGCGCTGCGTGTCGCGGGTTCAATTCCCGCACGGAACAACTATTTGTATGACCTACAAATAGTTGTTCCGGCTCTGGGTGTTGTGTATGTGAGTTTATATGTTTGTAAACGCACCCACGATACAGGAAGAAATTCCTAGAGTGGGGCAATGTTTAAAAAAAAAAAATATTGACAGCAAAAAAAAAGTGAAGCTAGTTGTACATTCGCATGCGTCAGTAGCTTTATATGGAGAAGAACGTGCAAGAAATTCCACGGACACTCTTTTCCATCAATAAGTTTTAATTACAAATATGTGGTTACAACATTATTGTTGGTAAATTACATCTAGGTATATAGAGCGATGTAGAAAGACTTGCACGTAAAAGCGTCTAGAGTAAAATAAACTACCACAGAATACAATAATTAATTTAAAACAGACCGAAGTAACCACGTTATGACCCATCCCAACCGATGGCGCCCGTTCACGAACATGATGCATGGATTGGCACCACTCAGCTCAACCATCATGAAGGCAACCTAATGATCCAACACATGTGCCACCATCAGAGAGACTTTTGGGAGAGCATGACACACTCTTCTTTAGACTGCATGCCAACGCCAACATAGAATACCTACATACTTAGTTGGAAAAAGGCAAAACAGAATGATTGATTGCCTAGCACTCTAACCTAATCTCGCTATCAGCTTGTTAGTAAGACAATGATTTTGTTTCAGACATCGTCGTAACAGCAGCAGATCGCCTAGAATTTTACACTAGTGATGGAAACATTGGCTTACGATGAGGTTCACAACATGCTGCTATACGTCTTTCTTCTTTCAACGTGGCAATGCTGCCAGCCTTCTCCTCACTTTTCCTGTTGACAGCGATGTGGACGAATTTTTTGACGCCTCGTAATTGTACATATTTTTATTCTTATTTTGGTTCTAATATTACTTTGTAAATAATAATGTACATATGTAAATATATATAAATATAATAAAAAAAAGCTTGGGATTGAGTTGCTCAAGATAATTCATTTATATTTTGTTTATGTTTTTTTTTTTGGTTTTCTTGCAATAACAAGAACATTTACTTTTTAAAGTATTATGTTATTTTATTTTAAATATTGTGAATGTGAAGACTATGAGGTTCATTACTTTTTTTGTTTTTTATTTTAATTTATCTCAGTTAGTTTTTAATCATGGTCTGGTTTGAGTAGTTTGGTATTGTTCGTCGAATCGTTGAGCTCCTTAAATTCTGAGTTGAGCTGCATGGTTATTAACGAATACGTGCACTGACTGGACAGGTCCACTCAATCTGGCTCGTTCTTTTCTTCAAAATCATCAACCCTTAAATACGCTATTATATTCTGGGGCAACGCCACAAATAAAGAATCAGTGTTTAAAGCGCAAAAAAGATGCGTTCGCGCAATTGCTGGTATCTTTGTTCCTGAATCATGCGAACCATATTTTAAAAAGTTTAAAATTCTGACCTTTCCATCAGCTTACATCTATGAAGTTGCGGTATTTGTTAAAATAAATAAAAATCTATTTGGTGAACTAAAATCAAAAAGATATAATTATACTTAAAATATCCAGTATACCACATAGAACTGCTCTTCTGAGCAAAAGTCTTTTCGGAATGGCATCTAAAATTTACAATAGGATACCTGTGGACATTTTAAACACCAAGGAACTGCCACTATTCAAATATAAATTACGTAATTTTTTAATTGACAAAGCTTACTACACGATCCAAGATTTTCTTAATAATTAGTACCTACTACAATCTGTCACCATGCACCTAATACGTATTTTGTAAGATTTTCTTTATATGTGATACCTATGATTATGTTGCATGTTGACTTAATTATTGTATGCCTACTAGGCAGGACATAATGGAACTGTAATTTACCTAACATCTGTCTGTATAACCTATGCCCACAATAAAAAGATTTGATTTGATTTGATTTGATTTGAAAAGACCATTTCAAACATCAATATATATGGTCTTCATATGATCTAACCAAGATTTTGTCTGGACGTTACTGTGACCTCTGAGTTTGTTTCGGCCCATCTTCTCAGAGTAGTCAGATAGAAAACGCCGACTTTTTTTACTTTTTTAATTTGTGATGGGTTTGCTCTTGACTCTAGTCTAGGTCATAGGTGACAGAGACAGAGTCGACGATGGAGTAAGCTTACCCAGAAGAAGCCTGTTCACTCTAACTTTGAAGAGATTCGGGTTGAATGCGTTCGGAAACACAGACGCAGGTAGTGAATTCCATTCATTCGCTGTGCGCATTAAGAAGGATGTTTGGAAGCGCTTGGTGCGAATTGGTGGAATGGCAACAAGGTAAGGATGATAACTTACAGTGCGTCTAGATGTCCGGTGGTAGAAGGGGGCTGGTGGGATGAGGTCGTGGAGTTCTTGAGCACACTCACCGAAGTACAGTCTGTAGAAGACCGACAAGCAGGCAACCTTGTGGCGATGAGCCAACCTGTGTAGCTTGGCATCCGCCAGCTCAACGTCGCCAATGAGCCTCTTGGCTCTGCGTTCCACCGAGTCAAGCGCTGATACTTAGCTGAGCCATCCCAAAGGTGGCTGCAATACTCCATGCAGGATCGGACTTGCGCTTTGTATAGGGTTAAAAGCTGTCCAGGCGTAAAGTATCGCTTCACTCTAGTTTAAAGAAATATGATCGACATGTAAAAGTGTTTGTACAAACCAACTTACAGAAATAAAATCATTTATCATTTACAAATGCTACATAGAGTAGAACCGAAGGTATATCCAGGGTCTGGCCTTCGACCCCGTCATAGAATTACTGTTCTTAACAGATACTATGGAAAGAAGAATCAATTGGTTTTCATTTAAACAAGAATAGAAGAAAATATTTACGGCAAACTTTTAATAAAAATGGATGACGGTATTCCCACTGACATTGCTGCAGAGGGTACGTTACCTATAATAGTGTGATAGTTAGTAATGCCACATAATCTACTCTGGTTTTAAATTTTCAGGGTTATTTACTAGGTTAACAGAAACCTTACGACGGCCACAATCGAGAGGGCTCGATTTAATGGCTCAGGAAGAGAAGTTGTTAATCGACGGCACGAATTATTTTGTGCGCGGGGTTAAAATGTATTTTATATCAACCGACAACACGTGCGGAAAAGATAGATGCTGTGATGAGCAGTAGGAAGCTAGTTCGCGTACGAATATACACTTTTGCAAATTTGTAGCGAAATGGATAATGATTTAGGACGAAACCGAGCGCGCGAAATTTTATAAACAGACCTTTGGCAGTCTAGATATCATGAAAAAACGACTAAATCTATCTATTCAAAATAAAATTATTTGCATTGTTGAACTACTAATCTATCCCTGTATGGAGGCCGTTTTGCAATTTTCCTTCTTCTTATGTTATTTATTTGCGCCCAAAAATGCGTTCAAATTAGTGTTGAAATGTGGAACCGCTCATAACTTTCAAATATTTTCTTTTTTTAATTTTTCGCTTCCATACAGGACTAGATAATGATGAGATAAATTGATATTACTTTTTATTTTGAACTTATATCGTCAAACAGTCGAATAATCCCTAGACTACGTTTGTATGGAAGAATGATCGACTAGTGTAACCTTAAGGTAACTACTCTTCCGAGAAACATTGTTGAAGTCGAAATTCACACTGGGTGTGGCTCAAGCAAATTTGTTTCAATCCGCGGATAGCTACAACGGACAACTTCCGGTAGCCACTTGCTTTGCGATGACCATAAACAAGATTCAAGGACAGACCCTAAAGGCCGCTAGTGTCAACCTAAGGCCTAAATGTTTTTCCCACGGCCAACTGTATGTGGCTTGCTCGCGGGTTAGTAATGAAGATGATCTATTAGCCCCAGAGCGAAACCCAATCAATGTTATTTATAAATACTGTTTTAATGTACTAGTATCTTACTCTAATATCTAACTACTGTTACAAAGTATATTATTACTAATTTAAACTTATCTGTCTGTGAAGGGAGATAAGAATATTTGTAATAACATATTATTAACAACTAACCAGTCCGTGAGAAATCTAAATATAGACACAATATCAATGAAGATTTTGATGTGATGATTCAACGGTTGCCGAATCGACGGCAGTAAAGACAAAGCGCGGGATAAATTATTAAATAACGTACTCAAGTAACACAAGTAAATTTTATTGTACTGTTTACTTGAGGTCCATACTAAATAGGTTGGCGGTCCGCCATTTGGTAACTCCTGGGCTAGAATGTGTAGTTAAACAAGGCGGGATAACAAACCAAAGTTGGTTATGTCCATATAAACGATCTAATCGTTGAGCTCAGCAAAAAATCGGATGGCGCATTGATGACGTAAGTGTCATCAATGCGCCATTGATGACACTTACTTACATTGCACTTACATTGGTACCCACAGTTACTCTGACGATATGATGCTTCTGAGCCTAACGGTTAGGGTGCTTAGAGAGCTGCTAACTTGTAGTGAAGGGTATGCCCAGAAGCATGGCTTTATCTACAATGTTAGAAAGAGCGAGTTCTTGGTCTTTAAGGCTGTCGGTGGTATATGTCCGGAACATGTGCCCCC
Organism: Orthosia incerta; assembly: GCA_948252205.1. NCBI lineage: Eukaryota > Metazoa > Arthropoda > Insecta > Lepidoptera > Noctuidae > Orthosia > Orthosia incerta. Next base: position 15,264,921 of record OX411769.1, on the reverse strand, counting down.
AATTAAAATTAATGGGAATGAGTTGGGGCGAGTGTACCAATTCAAGTTCTTGGGGCACTACGTTACCGACAGTTGAGGCGAGTGTACCAGTTCAAGTTCTTGGGGCACTACGTTTCCGACAGCCTTGATGACCAGTAGATATTAAGAGGGAACGTAGGGCGCTTGTTGTCCGTGGTAACAGGTTAGCTCGCAGTTTTGCACGGTGTAGCAAGCCAGTAAAGATGACACTTTTCAAAGTTTATTGCCAAGCATTTTACAAGTGCAGCCTGCGGACCAACAACACTCAGCCAACTATCAGCGCGCTACGGGTCCAATAAAATAACAGTTTCAGGATGTTGATGTGCCTACCCGTTTCTGCAGTGCATCAGGGATGTTCTTGGAATCTCACGTAGATGATTTTCATGCCATCGTCAGGCAGAAATCTGCTTCTTTGCTATGCAGAGAGTAGGCTAGCTCCAACTCCATCCTGACAACCATAGCTGGGAGGTACAACACTCCATTGTTACGGGATGTTGTTCTAAAATGAATTCGGAACAACAACCTCATCACCAAATAAGTGATTTTAGATATTAATGATAAGTTTACTAACTTAGACACCTTAACACCTGGATGTTGCTTGTCCGAAAATAAAGTCTTTTTTTTTAACACGCTTTTATTAGCTTGGTATGTATCTATGTATCAATGTAACGGAATCTTTGAACGTGATTTTCAACCCTTGAAAACGTCGGATTGATTTGAAACTTTGCACACCTATCAAGGACCGATGACAATGCAATAATTTAGTCAAAGTCAAAGTGAAATATATTTATTCAACTATGGCCTAGTTGAATAAATATATTTGACTTTGACTATAATAATAAGCGGCACTTTTGAAAGTCAAACAAAAATTAAAATTTACAAGTAATAAAAGATGATTCTACCGTGCGCGTTTAAATAGTTTGTCCCATTAGCCTTACCAAGATCTTCAGGATTAGCGACTTTTTAGTTCAATTTACCATGAAAGCGTGTTTTTTAGTTTTAGAACTACAATTTATTTTATTTCCTTTATAGCCCGTAGTTCTTAGCAGAGACCACACCATCCCACTAACTGGATGTTTTACCCTCTCAGAATTGCAGTCTGGATGAAACAGATCTCCAAGGCGTCACCGGAGTAATGTGGTTTTGCCGAGTATTTGAAATGTTGCTTCGTCAGAAAAGAAAAAATATTTTGTTGAACTGCACTGTTCAAAAATATTGTATTTTCTCGACTCCAGTCTGCAACATTCATATTTCGATGTTACCTGGTCTATTGCAGTTGAGGAGCTCGTGACTAAATAATAACAGCCACACGGGTCGATCATCAAGGTTAAGCAACGCTTGACGAGGTCGGTCAGTGGATGGGTGACCATTTCAATATACCGAGTTTCCTCCGTGCCTCGGAAAGCACGTTAAGCAGTTGGTTCCGGCTGTCATTTGAAGATCTTTGACAGTCGTTACGGGTAGTCAGAAGCTTGAGATCTGACACCAGTCTTGCCAAGGGGTACCGTGTTACCCAGTTACTGGGTTGTGGAGGTCAGATGGGCAGTCGCTCCATGTAAAACACTGGTACTTAGCTGAATCCGGTAAGACTGGAAGCCGACCCCAATATAGTTGGGAAAAAGGCTAGGTAGATGATCTGGTCTATTGCAGTTCTTTCCTCACGGTCTGTTTCAGGTATGGTTTTATGTGGGGCCGACGACCGATCAAGTTCTCCTCAACTAAGCGTCTCCAAACTGATACCTTATTTTTCTCGTCTTGTCTAATCGCAGCTAGCTGGGCAACGTTTATTTTACGATTTTTAAGGAGGAATAATAATATGAAAGTCATAATCAACCCCCGACGAGAAAAGAGGGGTGTTTGATATGTATACCTGTGTGTTTATGTGTACTGTTACAACCCTTATTACAAGGCAATAAAGCCGACATTTGCACTCTCTAGTTAAAGTCTCAGTTTTCATTGCAAAGCCAATGCTGAATTGCAGTTATCGCACATTAGCGGATTTTTAATATTAATTTAGTTAGTTAGATTCTGGAAGCCGTCGCGTAAACCCAAATTCGTTAGACTTATCTCGAGAGATACAAGAGATTATAGAAAGTCATTATTTTGGTTTGTGTATTATTAAGTAGAACTTTAATTAAAAGTGTAATTGTGGATTTTTGTGAATAAACAATTGGTTTGGTAGAAGATAGTTTTTTTAAAAAAAGATCTACGGGGTCGGCCGTGTAACAGTACGCTCTCACTAGCGAGGCCAGAAAGAAACGTATCCGTACGCAACAAAACCAAACACTGCGACGGATAACGGATGCGCCTCGCTACGTGAGAAACGATATTATACAAAGAGATCTGGGGATTGAGATTGAGAGCCTGGACAGCTTTTGCGCCCGCCTCTCAACCAACATGTTCGCGCGTGCCGATGCCTCTGCTCACCCGCATATCAAGCAGATAGCGCCATGGCACGCGCGCCCGCCGGACGCCCGCCGCCTACCGCGCGACCTGTGTGATACATAGGCCCCGCCCATGCTCCCCCCAACCCCTACCCCCCGCAGCCTTACTACCGGATTGATACTTGAGCGAGCCGCACATCATTACACGCGCACCGTTCATACAATAATACTTCACCTATATACACATACTCGGTGCACATAATTTTCTAAGTTAATATAGGCAAAATGTGCACTGCAAATCACACAATCATGACTCCACATACGCATAAATCACATAACAAATGTAAGACGCGTGCGGTCCTTACATTGTTATATACATGAGCGGTGTTACACAATACCATACCGCTCAAACATACATAATCGATCCCTTAGCCTGGGACGTGACCAGCTAGCTCTGGAAGCGTGTCAGGCGGGGATCTTACATCTTCAGATGGGCGCGCCAATAAAGCCGGTACCTATTCGCTGACTATTTTTCGTGCGACCTCTGTATGGTTCGCCTACAGTCTCACCGCGCGGGAATGCGTCGCAGAGGTACCGTGAAAAACGACGCTGTGAGACAGCGTCGCGGCGCTCCTACTGACACAACGCATCTACACTATTGACAGGCAGTGTAATCACACCTGTCACTGCCTATATGCCAAGAAGGCAAACATAATTGATTCGTGTCCGTTGTAACGGGCACGCAATGATACCGCGGAGTAAAGGCATAGCCTAAGATCCGCCCGCCACGTCCCCTGACGGGGACATAGCGATCAACTTACGAGAGTGCACATTTGTCATTCAACATTTCGCCACACAACCATCAGCAGCAAGCCGCCCCTGGGAATAAGAAATAAATTAAGAAACAAGAAGCCTGAAGTTTTACTCAACAAATATACAGTCCACCTCGACAGATAACATCCAAGAGTTGGTCAACAATGTCTATCCCGACATTGATAACATAAGTTGTAAGACTATATCTTGGTTTAATGGTGGCCCGAGTTATGGGCAGCCCTAACAGGGTTCTGAAAATGATTGCTGACAGAGTGGACCATAGATATAGTATGTACAAGATAAACAGAGTCAGATGCAAAACGAAACCAAAAATATAAAATCTATGTCTTAGGGAATTTGTCCATGTGTTAGTTAAAGAAGTGTTGATAAAAAGTCCATGTTCAATATCGATATCGATACTTGGTGAACACCATATGATACACGATTGCTGGGCAAAAACCATGCTTTGCTTTAATTAAAATACAAATTACAAAATAATATCTCGCATGTATTTTAAATACGAAATACAAAATATTTTTAAGTCGTGTATTTAAAATATAAAATACAGTATTTTAAATATTTTTATTTAAAATACAAATAACAAAATACAGTTGGTTATCCATCGTGACATTCGTACTAATAAACTTAATCAATACACAGAAGTTCGGTGAAAATAACCGTTTGAAATGAAAATGACAATTTACAAGGTACTTGATAATTTGACGTACGCGGTCGCCATTTTGCTTATGAAAGCTATCAAGCGCTATTTTCTGCAGAACGCATCTATTAATAAAATCGCTAAATGTATTTTGAAGCCACAAGTATTTGATGTACTAATAACAAAATACCGCAGCGTCATGTATTTGAAATTGACGACATGATTGGCGTAGTGGTTGAGCGATCGGCTGCTGCGCTGCGTGTCGCGAGTTCGATTCCCGCACGGAACAAATATTTGTATGGCCTACAGATAGTTCAATGATAAATGATACTATTTCTGGTTAGTTTGTCAACACTTTTATATATTTTATAAAAGTAGATGAGGTCGGTGTTGAAACAAACTCAGAGGTCACAGTCTCTTTTAAATTCCAGACAAAATCTTGGTTAGATCATGTGAAGACCATGTAGACTGATGTCTGAAATGGTATTTTGAGGAAAGAACCAGCCAGATTGAGTGGACCTATCCAGTCAGTGCACGCATTTGTCAATAACCGTGCAGCTCTACTCAGAATTTAAGGAGCTCAACGATTCGACGAACAATACCAAAGAAAGGACATTCGGGTTGGTCGCATAAACTACTCAAACTGCCAGACCATGAAAGGTTTTCATAAATATACTGAGAAGGCACAGTCATTACATAAAGAAGAAGAATATAATGACATTCCTAAACCTACTCAAAGTAACAAAACATCAAAACTCTCCGATTTTTTTTGAAAAATAAAGGCTAATATAATAAACATGCAACTTAAAGTACAGTTTCGATAAAAACATCTTCTCAATCGTAACTTAAATCTATTTTAACAAAACCTGACTAAATAAGTTTGTATTCATGTCATGAAGTCACTAAAAACGATTAAGTTTTTATCGATACTCATGACGTCACCGCTTTGTCAAGCCCTAGCGTAAACAAACAATTTACTCTTTTACATAATATTTTCGCCAATTTTGTTTATATATACGAAATATACTTATATAAAACATTGGAAATCAATATACTATTGTAAGACTCTTTTTCTGAGCCGATTACTAGCAGAAATTCGCCAAAATATGGTTCAAAACAATCCAAGGAAAAAATTGTATTTACCTGTGAAACGCGTATTTATTGGAGTTATTTCGTCTTGTAACGTCACATTCACTCACAGAACAAGTCACCAAAATTGTATAATTAATATTATCAATTTAAATCTAAAGATTATTGTTTAAATGCAAGAAATTCACCGCGGCGTAAAACAGATTGGCCGCTAGGGATTCTTATTCGCGAAAAAAATTACATATCGGTACTTCATTCACTCTCTCTTTTCCTCTTGGGCGGTTTATACTTGATTAGGATTTCTCGCTCGCACGCTTCGTGTATCTTTTTGCGTAGCAAAAAAAATCTAAATCTATGGAGTGGACTGTCCGTATAAAGTTGACTGCTGTTAGCTAGTTGACATTGTGTCACCGTATCGTGTTGTTTACTAATACTTAGTTTTAATGCATATTGTTACTAACCCTATATGATTCTTCACTCGAAATAAAGTTTTTGAATTTGAATAAAGAAAGAGCGATTCTATCAGCAACTAACGAACAAGTAGATAAGGCAAATAACTTGAGACTTTCAAAGATTGATGCGCATAGTAGTCACCTAAGTCATTTTTATGGACTAATGACAAAAAATCTGTGAACGTTGTATATAAAGACATTCTGTAGTATATTTAGTTTCAGCATTACACCCGTGCGAAGCCGGGGCGGGTCGCTAGTAAATTATAACTTATCGAAGGAGTCCACTGTTTCTTAATGAAAAATTGTTATTTACTTTTTATATTTTCGACAGATAAATAAAAATAAAAACCGCGGGAACAGCTAGTATAATAATCATATTAATGCGAAAGTTTGGATGGATGTTTGTTACTCAATAACTAAACTAAAAATTTAGCACAAAGATAGATTATAGTCTGGAATAGCACATAGGCTTTTTTCTCCCAGTATATTGTTCCCTCGGGGTAATAAAACACGTTTCACGCGGGCGAAGCCACAGTCAGAAGCTATTTTCGATGTTTATTAATATTATTGGTCTTTTATCGTTTTAATAAACTTTAAAAAAGAACAACATTGAAATAATCTCACTCTGACGTGGTTATAAAAATATTGCCTTCGGTATTTCTGATGGGCAACTGGGTTCATGATAATATTGTTATCATCTTGTAAACAGCTCAGTCGTAGTACCTAACCTAGCCAAATTCTACTAATCAGTCATTATTAAAACCTTCTTATTATTGTAAACCTACATATTATGATGCTGATAATGTTAGTGTTTCATGCTTTTTTTAATTAAATTCGAATGCGATGTGAATTGTTACTAAATAAATTAAATTGAATTGAACATTACGCAACATAACATCGCGCCTAAACTCCACGAAGGGTTAGGCAGAGTTCCACCCCCCTTCCCACCCCACCCCGTTGAGTAGCCGTGGCTTGGACACCCACGGTGAAGGGAAGAGAAACCCGAGGAGGGCCGCTTAGGCGACATCGCAACTGAGGCGTGCCGCGATGTCGTGTATTGGAGGCATCGCAGCTGAGGGTTGGAGGCCGCGGCGGGTGAGGAGTGCCGGTATTGCGGTACGCCGCTCTCACTGCCTTCCGCATCCTAAACGGGCCTGTCTGATGGCGGACGTAGTGGTGCCGCAGGGGAGGAGAGGAATGTCGGTATAGCATTGGCCGCTCTCCATATCCCCTTCGGCCGAAACGTTGTAGGTGGCGGGGTAACTGACCTGACCCATTACAGGAGGAACAAAGGGACTTAATGCCTAAAGCATTTACTACCAGTCGACCTTTGGGTGATGCAGAGACAAACAGTGGTGGTATTATCACTAACCAGCCACAAATTCAGACTCCAGACTGCTACTAACAAATTCCAGATGAAAAACAAAAAATAACAATTTGCTAGACCGGATCGAACCCAGGACCAACGATACGTAAAACATATTCCGAATGCAGGTAAAACATATTGACCTTGTTCTACCGGCTAGTTAGTCTATTTAAGTTACACTAATAAACATTTTCATTCTTTCAGATGTGAAGCCAGTTATTCCGGAGAACGAAGTGTGTGAGTGCGAAGTGATCTTGTGTCATAGTTATTGCTTGAACAACGGCATCAGTTTTTTGACTGAAGTGGAAGTGAATGAGCCAGGCTGTGAAAGCGTAGGAGAGTACAGTACGACCGATAAGTCATCCCCCGTCTGAATTTAGCGCCAAGTGGTTGCGCAGAACATACTTTACGAACCAAATGGCTGTTTTCTTTACGAGTGTACAAGCGCAAAAGTTCCCAAGGCCTATGTTCAGACGGACACAACTTATCGGTCGTACCGTACGAAGGTGAAACGTGTGAGGATTCTAGACGTGCTACTGACAAAAAGAAGACTGCCTCCACTTCCTCTACGTACTGCTTAGAAGAGAGAGAAAGAAACTGGCTTATAATAAACGCGGTTTATAATATTGATTTAAATAGTCGGTTCCTTCGTCATTTGCATTTTTAGGGTTCCGTACCCAAAGGGTAAAAACGGGACCCTATTACTAAGACTCCGCGATCCGTCTGTCTGTCTGTCTGTCTGTCCGTCTGTCACCAGGCTGTATCTCATGAACCGTGATAGCTAGACAGTTGAAATTTTCACAGATGATGTATTTCTGTTGCCGCTATAACAACAAATACTAAAAACAGAATAAAGTAAATATGTAAGAGGGGCTCCCATACAACAAACGTGTTTTTTTTGTCTTTTTTTGAGATAATGGTACGGAACCCTTCATGCGCGAGTCCGACTCGCACTTGGCCGGTTTTTTTTTAATTTTGTTAACATTATTAATTTTTGTTTTTTTTTTATTTTGGCTTTTTTAAGTACATCTTTTGAGAGAATAAAATTTTAATTTTGATTATGGACAGTTGTAATCTAATTATTTTTTTGAAATGCATCAGTTTGGTTAGGATTCCAATCCAAGGCCTGTTTAGGAATGTGATTGGAATCCCTCCGGAGCGTGTGACCAATCCAACACCATTTACGCCGCTTGATCTGGCGGTCGATCGGGGTCTCGTGGCATCTCTCCAACAGCTCTACATTAGAGATGATCTCGGGCCAGTAAACTCCGAGGATGCGACGAAGACATCGGTTGACGAAGACCTGGATTTGGCGTGACATGTCCTTTGTTACCTTTGCAGCAGCACGGATTTGACATTGGACCCGAAGATGCCACACAGGTCTCAGCTGTGCGAAGGTAGCTCGCGCTTTGGCGATCCGTGAAGTGATTTCTTCATCAGTTCTTCCAGTCTCTGAAACGACGCTCCCGAGATACGTAAATTTGTGGACGCGATCCACTACCTACTACGAAGAATACCTCACACCTGTACGCATCTCCTGGGTCTTCCGGATTTTAATTTTGAGCCCAGTTTTCGCCGCCTCCTGGCGCAGGTCATTCAGTTTCGCTTGCATGTCAGCGTGTGTGTGTAGTAAGTAGGCACGAGCACCTCTAAATGAAAAACTTATTTAAGTAATAATCTCAAATCCCAGTTATCCAGGTTATGTGTGCTCATGTTCATCAGGGTAAAAGTTTCCGAAATAAAACAACACAATACTTATCCTTATTCTTATAATTAATTATATCTAGAGTAATACATGAAATCTGTGTGTGCCATTCAATAGTGTGCCATTTAGTATATTTATTTTTAATAATCCTAAATGGCACACATTGAATGGCAAATTAGTCCACCTGACAGTAAGTGGTCACTGCAGACGAGGCTAGAGGCACCTGCAATCCCTCTCCGAAGAAGCATCGCAGGTGCAGCCTCCAGAGACAAAGATTTAATGTCTCATTGAATGGCAAACAAGCAGATAGCCACTGTGTAAGTGATCACCGCTGCCGTGGATATCTGCAACACCAGAGGCATCGCAGATGTCTTGCCATCTGGAGACAAAGGTGTAATGTCTCATGTGCCTGTAATCACACCGGTACCCATACTTTTCGAACTGGACCGCAGTAACTGCTTGGCGGATGAAATGGGTATGGTGGTAGTACTTCCCCGGACGAGCTCTGCACAAAGAACTCTACGACCTCCTGGTAAAACTATAGAGGTATGCGGAACCACGTGTGTCGTTCCGCAACTTTCATTTAAGGTTACACTAGTCAAAAATTCTTCCATACAAACGTAGTCTAGGGATTTTTCCACTGTTTGACGATATACGTTCAAAATCAAAAGTGATATCAATCTGTCTCATCATTATCTAGCCCTGTGTGGAAGCGAAAAAGTAAAAAAAGAAAATATTTGAAAGTTATAAGCGTCGAAAGTTCCACATTTCGACACTAATTTTCACGCATTTTTGGGCGCAAATAAATACCACAAGTAGACGGAAAATGGCAAAACGGCCTCCATACAGGGATAGATTAGTAGTTCAACAATGCAAATAATTTAATTTTGAACAGATTCCTTTAGTCGTTTTTTCCATGATATCTATACTGCCAAAGGTCTGTTTATCAAATTTCGCGCGCTCGGTTTCGTCCTAAATCATTATCCATTTCGCTACAAATTTGCAAACGTGTGTATTCGTACGCGAACTAGCTTCCTATTGCTCATCACAGCATCTATCTCTTCCGCACGTGTTGTCGGTTGATAAAATGCATTTTAACCCCGCGCACAAAATAGTTCGTGCCGTCGACTAGTGTACCCTTAAAAGGGAAAATTCTCGGACCAGACTGTTGTTGTGTCTGGCTGGCTATTGCCCGATAATTGTTGTCGAGTTATTGTATATGTTCCAACCACGCGAAGAACTTTGCTGATTGCACGATGTAGTATTTGTGTGACTCAGGTGTTTTACTCGTCATGTTTGTAACGGAAACTATACCGTCACATTCGGAATGCAGATAAAATTTTATAGAGGTAAGCGGAACAGGTTAGCGAGTGCCGCATCCTACTTTGAAAAGGGAGGATCCTCCGACTAGACGAATGTTTGGTCTTTATTTGACGTCAGGTAAATTTCTGTAGTTTGCATGTGCTGGTATGAAAGTCGCTACAGTTTCAATAGAACTAAAATACATTGATGAACGCGGCTCTTTTATAACGTGTAATAGCTCAATACAAAATATACATTGATACAAGTTGATCCTTTCACTGGCAATGTCACAGAATAAATAATGCAATATTTCTAAGGGTTTAAGTAGGTACTCAAGAACATGAATAACTTTTAATATAGGATCAACATTGAAATATGATAAAACTGCTGTTAAGTGCAAATATGTTCTTAAGTCAACAATTTTTTTTTTACAAATATCTGACAACCGACTTCCAAAAAAACCCGGCCAAGTGCGAGTCGGACTCGCACACGAAGGGTTCCGTACCATTATCGCAAAAATCGGCAAAAAATCACGTTTGTTGTATGGGAGCCCCACTTAAATATTTATTTTATTCAGTTTTATTTTGTATTATAGCGGCAACAGAAATACATAATCTGAGAAAATTTCAGCTGTCTAGCTATCACGGTTCATGAGATACAGCCTGGTGACAGACGGACAGACAGACAGACGGATCGCGGAGTCTTAGTAATAGGGTCCCGTTTTTACCCTTTGGGTACGGAACCCTAAAAACAACACTGCGAAGTGAAATATATCTTCAATTTCGGAAGTTTTTGTTTTTGTTTCTTCGATTTTTGACACCGACTTTGAAATTATATTTGACTTTGTAGTTTTTTGGAAGTTACTTGTGGTTTTTTTTAAGTGTTTTAATTTTTTTCCTTTTATTTGTGGGCTGTGGCACATAATGAACAAATTCTTTTGTAAGCTACCTATGATGCACAAAATAAAAGAATACGGAATTTATTTCACTGTGATAAAAGTTAACACTAGCGTGCGACTGAGACCTTTTGAACTCGGGCGTTTAACTCTAAAAAGTCAGTCATCAAAATAAATAGCAGTTAATAAAAAATAAATGTCTGACTAGCCTTTACCAAACTAAATGTGCTACGCGACTGCTACGCCGTAGTATTGCATAACGCCTGCTACGCCGTAGCATTCCCTACGACTGCTACGCCGTAGCATGCCCTACGTCTGCAACGCCGTAGCATTGCGCTACGCCTGCTACGTGAACGTAGTATAGAGGGGTTACGAGTTTTTTTTGCACTACAACATTGGGTACTCGTTCGAGGGTTAAAGTTGCACATACCAAAGTGCTACCCAAGATGGCCTGTTGGAATAGCTACCGGGTCGTCTTTGGTGGTGGAAGTCCCACAGATAGCTTAAGTACAAATGAACTTTTAATGTTGTAAATTAGTGACGCGTCTGAACTGCGTCTGAAGGATGATAAATGACAAATGATTTTATTTCTGTAAGTTGGTTTGTACAAACACTTTTACATGTCGATCATATTTTAAACCGACTTACCAAAAAGGAGGAGGTTCTATGTTCGACTTTATGTATGTTTTGTGTATGTTCACCGATATCTCCGTGAATTGTGGACCGATTTTGAAAATTATTTTTTTGTTTGAAAGAGTATGTGCCGAAATTGGTCCCATTTTAATTTGGTGAAGATCTGATGAAGAACTTCGGAGATATATATAACAGAACTCTTCAATAAATAACGGAAAATCTCTCGGGACTGCTGCATACGCATGTCTGTTTATCGTTTATACCATTTCATAACATAACATCACGCCAGTACGCTCAAAGGTGGTATGCAGATCTCTTTTTTCACTGATTATGTTTTGAGTTGCATGTTATTCGGGTAATCTATTCTGGCGTTATAGGTACTTACTAAACAACTTACCTATAGGTACAACTAAAAATGGTAAAATAAAAAAACTTTTTTGTAAAAAAAAACTACCGACTTCCAAATAAAAAAACTACAAAGTGAAAAATAACTTTATTTTTGGAAGTCGATGTCAATATCGCAAAAAACTGGTACCTACGAAAGACACCGACTTCCAAAAATAAAGTTATTTTTCACTTTGTAGTTTTTTATTTGGAAGTCGGTAGTATTTTTTGCAAAAAAGTTATTTTTTAAAACTAGTTATGTAAATGTAACTTTCTTTTTCTTTTTAAAAAAAACGTTGCCCCACACTAGGAATTTCTTCCTGTATCGTGGGTGCGTTTACACACATATAAACTCACATACACAACACCCAGAGCCGGAACAACTATCTGTAGATCATACAAATAATTGTTCCGTGCGGGAATCGAACCCGCGACACAGTCAATCGCTCAACCACTGCGCCAACCGTGCACCCAATATCTAATGTTGTATAGAATCAAGTCTTTTATTTCCTACGTAAGAAGCTTTCACACCTCAACATATAGCAGCCATCAATCTGCACACATTATAGGTACAGGGCGTCAACGCGCTGGGCTTGAGACTAGTGATGGGCGGTTACTACTAAAACTAATCGAATCAGTCGATTGTTCAGCTTAGTCGATAACAATTGATGTCAGTCGATTGTTACCGACTAACGGCGTGCGGCGAGCGACAATTACTCATACGGTTACCGCTTCAACTTTAACTATTCATTTCTTGCGCAGCGCACACATCACTATACACGTGCGTAGTGCGTACTACTAAATAAGTGATTACAAAAAATGGTGCGGCAGGCGTGCGCTGCGCTACAAATCAATAGTTAAAAGTCTGTGCGCCACTACTTACGTACGACTGCAGCTATTATGCGATTATAGCTAATAGATTATTTAATCTTCAATCTCCATCACTTGAGGGAACATTTATTACGAATAGATGAGTAGACTAAAATAAGAATTAAGTTAAAATTGTTATTTTTATTAAAATTGTTTTTTCACAAGACCAACTAAAGTAAACTAATTGAAGTACTGATACGACTAATACTTATAAACGCAATTGACGCAATACCGTCCCGCATGCATCGCCGCCTCGCGCAGCCTTATGCAGTTCAACGCACGTTAGTAGTATGTCGATTGTTATTCGAATAATAATTGTGAGGAACTACTAAATCGACAATCGAATGAGCAATAACACAATTTTCGATTCAGTCGATTGTTTTTTTTGCAACAACCGCCCATCACTACTTGAGACTTACAACCCCCCGTATACAGAGTTCTAGCGACCCCGTCCGTCCGCCAAAGTCTGGCACAATGGCTTAATTTATAAGCTTTACAAACTCGGCGTGCCAGATCGTCTCGTGCTCATCATACGAGACTGGTTGTCGGACCGTACTTTCCGCTATCGTGTCGAGGGAGAACTCTCCTCCCCCCACCCCATACGAGCCGGAGTCCCCCAAGGCTGCGTACTATCCCCTCTATCATTCACGCTGTACACCAGCGATATCCCCAAAGCTAAAGAGGGCCAGTTGGCACTATTCGCTGACGACACGGCCCTCTATACCTCTGGCCGAGTACCCAATGCCATCGCCCAAAAACTCCAGAAAGCCGCTAACGCCCTGGCCAAGTGGTTCCGCCTCTGGAGAATAGAAGTCAATCCTGACAAGAGCCAGGCTGTCCTCTTCTCTCAGCCTTACACTCGCTCCACAAACTCCCGACCCACCAAACCCATCACTATGTACGGCAAGCCAATCCCTTGGAAAGAGCAAGCCAAGTACCTAGGAGTCACCCTAGACATTCACCTCACTTTCACCAAGCACATTAAGGCGGCGCGCTCGCGAGCCGCCTTCGCTATAGGCAGACTTCATGGGATGGTAAACGCAAGCAGCGGCTTGTCACTTAGGTGCAAGCTGCGCACTTTCACTGCGGTTATCCGTCCCATCATGACCTACGCCAGCGCAATTTTCGCGCACGCAAGGCCCCACCACATTCACAAGCTTCAGGTTATACAAAACCGATTCCTCCGTAAAATCACGGGAGCCCCCTGGTACGTCCGTGGCCAGGATCTCCACGTCGATCTTAGAATCCCCACAATCCAACAGTTCATGAAGCGCATTTCCAAGCGCTACTTCGACAAAGCTGTCAACCACAGCAACCCCCTAATTCAAGCGGCCTCCCGCTATGATATTTCCCAAATCTCCAAGATTCGCCGACCAAGGCTCGCCCTCTCCACCCCCGATGACGCCACTACCCTGCTCCAAGAGAGCAAGAAAGAGACTAGCACAATTCGCATACACAGACCGCTTTCGATCCGTCCTCGCCGCCGAGGCCCGTCGCGACGTCCCCGCCAAGATATACAAGCCAGCCCGCGCAATGCTGTGCCGTAGTTAAATTCTAGTTAGTTAATTGGAGTTTCTTGTCCGTTCTTCTCCACGTAGGCTTATTCCGAACGGATGGTAGAATCACTTTATTAAGATCCAGCCATAGTTGTCCCCCCAGCGACGCCCTGAGCCGAGGTTCGACCCCACAGGGGGTAGCCCTCAGCGTTGTCGCTTAGGATTAGAAATTTGTGCCTGGCTGGAGGCTATATAGCTTAGTCTCCACAGGGAAGCCCGGTTAAGTAGTTGTCAGTCACTTTGACCGAACTACGAGACACCACATAGAAAAAAAAAACCCGTCCGTCCGGAACAACACTAATTCTGTTTCTAAGGACATGCCCACCCGAGTGGTCATCTGGCCTGTCCCTAAAGAGATTTCCAGTAAGGATATACGTGATGACCTCCTAGCCCAAAATGCCCCCGTCACCGCCGGCTGTTGCTCACACAAAGAGAGAGGCGGGCTAGAATACGACATAATGGTTCATGTCATATGCAGCCTTACCGAAGGGCACAACCCTATATTCGGTATAAAGTCGGTACACTTCCTGACTGACAGGCATCTATACAGACAAGCCCTATCGTCCTACCCACGTTGGTCACCGCTGCTAACTTTATGGCCACTCCCAGGTCAACTAATTCGCCACTCATGGACTGCCTCCGTCCTAAAGACCGCTCTCTGTGCACGGAGCGTCCAAGCTGCGTGCTTTGCGGTCAAGCCGGCCACCCAGCCGACGGGGCTGTCCCTAACTCCTAAACTCGCGCCTAAAGTGGCAAAGCGTTATGAGTTTATGACGCTCACCTACAGCGCGAATACCCATATTATTTTATAAAGTTTTTTGAGATGAATGTGTGTGTCCTAAAAAAGTGTGTCTTTTATTTATTTTTTGTTTTTGTGTTTCTTTTTTATCGTGTTTTTATTATTTATTTCTTTTGTTATATTTCTTTTTGATTTTCTTGTTTTATTATATTATGTTTGTAAAGTGTTGTCATAATGTGGCTTCAGCCGTTTTATTTCAATAAAAATACCATAGCATACATTAAAGTATATTTTATTACATGCATTTTTCACAAAATTAAAACATATCCTCGTAAGACTGGCACCTCAGTGGCAACGTACTTTTATGATACAATTATAAGTGACGATAAAAACAGTGCCTGCTTAATATAATAGCACAATAATATAAAAAGGTAAAGAAACTAATTTTATCTCTGGACGTATTCTTCTCAGACTACAATTTAATAATGAAAACCTGTGATACAGGTCACCATATGACTATCGTATCAACTTAAGACCATGTTTTTTCTCATAATAATGATTTCTAAGAATTACCAAAAAAAGAATATTATGGTACACAATAAATAGACTAAGACGATCTGCTCATATGCCGTTTTGTGAATAGGACTTTTTGATACGGAGTCAAGTGTATGCGCAAACATAGGTACACTCTTTGTTTCACAACATTGTCCGATAGCACGGAATCGACTGTTTAAATCAATGATAATGGTATTTTATAAAACGCATAGACTTGTGCCTTATACCATTGCATTTACAAAAAATTTTTGGAAGCTTACAAGTTGATTGTTGCAAATAGCAAACCTCAGCAACGATGAAGCTATCAACGACTTTAATTTAGAAAAGAGTTCTTCAAATTTTCTATAAACTAGTTATTTATTTGGTGTCTGTGCCTCGACTTAGATAATACCAGTTTCAAGCTTTGCTAAGCTCTACGGAAACTGTTGCGCATGTTTGCGCCAATTCTCTAATAAATCAGCAAGGGTTATGTTTCTTGCTGTCTCTTCAAAGTACAACGGAGAGGTAGCGGAGAAGTCTTATTTTTATCAGATTTACGTCTAGAACCGTCGTGACCACGAAATACATGTCCAGCCACCGTTGTTAAGGTCGACTGGAACCTCGCACCTATCACCTTCGTACTCTGCTACGCATACACAAACTGGCTCATCCTTGTCAGTCAAAGAACAGATGCCGTTGTTCAAGCAATAATTATGACACAGGTTAACTTCGCATCGTTCTCCGTAATAACCGGCTACACATCTGAAATAATGAAAATGTTAAATAGGACAACTTGAACAAACAAGCTAGCCAATATATCTAGTTGAATATGTGTTACCTGCATTCGGGAAGTCCCTCTTCATTGAAACTACAGTTGCCTTGCCTACAATACCCATGACAGACGTTCACTTCACATCTGTCTCCGGAATAGCCAGCATTACATCTGCAATAAATTGAATGTGAGGCAAGGTATCTGAAACATTAAATGAAACAAAATTGACAAAAGAAGAAGTAGAGTATGTGTTACCTGCATTCGGGAAGTCCCTCTTCATTGAAACTACAGTTGCCTTGCCTACAATACCCATGACAGACGTTCACTTCACATCTGTCTCCGGAATAGCCAGCATTACATCTGCAATAAAATCAATGTGAGGCAAGGTATCTAACAAATAAAATAAAACAAAATTGACAATAAAAGAAGTAGAGTATGTGTTACCTGCATTCGGGAAGTCCCTCTTCATTGAAACTACAGTTGCCTTGCCTACAATACCCATGACAGACGTTCACTTCACATCTGTCTCCGGAAAAGCCAGCATTACATCTGCAATAAAATCAATGTGAGACAAGGTATCTAACAAATTAAATAAAACAAAATTGACAATAAAAGAAGTAGAGTATGTTTCACCTGCATTCAGGAAGTCCCTCATCATTGAAACTACAGTTGCCATGCATACAGTAGTTTACACAGTCTGATACCTCGCATCTAGGACCCACAAAATCTCCTTTACATTGACAGATTGGTTCACTCTTTTCATTTAATGAAAATGTACCATTATTTGAACAATACCCATTACACATGCTGATTTCACATCTATCGCCGGCATAGCCAGCATTACATCTGCAATAAATTGAATGTGAGACAAGGTATCTGAAAAATTAAATGAAACAAAATTAACAAAAGAAGAAGTAGAGTATGTGTTACCTGCATTCAGGAAGTCCCTCTTCATTGAAACTACAGTTGCCTTGCTTACAATACCCATGACACACATTCACTTCACATCTGTCTCCGGAATAGCCAGTATTACATCTGCAATAAAATCAATGTGAGACAAGGTATCTAACAAATTAAATGAAACAAAATTGACAATAAAAGAAGTAGGGTATGTGTTACCTGCATTCAGGAAGTCCCTCTTCATTGAAACTACAGTTGCCTTGCTTACAATACCCATGACACACATTCACTTCACATCTGTCTCCGGAATAGCCAGTATTACATCTGCAATAAAATCAATGTGAGACAAGGTATCTAACAAATTAAATGAAACAAAATTGACAATAAAAGAAGTAGGGTATGTGTTACCTGCATTCAGGCAGTCCCTCTTCATTGAAACTACAGTTGCCTTGCTTACAATACCCATGACACACGTTCACTTCACATCTGTCTCCGGAATAGCCAGTATTACATCTGCAATAAAATAAATGAGAATCAGGGTATACTCAAATTCAATTAAACAAAATTACCAAAAGAAGGAGAAGAATATGTTTTACCTGCATATAGGAAGCCCCTCTTTAGTTATACTACAGTTGCCTTGGAAACAATAAGTGCTCTCACAGACTGACACCTCGCAGCGCTCACCGGTGTACCCAGGAGTGCATTCGCAAAGGGATTGTCCATTTAATGACCATTTCATACCATGCGCACAAAACTTCATCTCATAGTCATAAACTACCTGATTGCATTCCGAAATTCCCATAAATTGGTCTTTTATTTTGTCGTTGGTGGCTATTCCGACAGAGCTTGTAGTATCAACGTTAATTATTTGGTTGTAATTATAAGGTCCTAATGGCTTCGAAAATCTGTTAATATCTCTCTTAGTGCAGGTCGTGCACACTGACAAGAGAAATTGTTTTGAAACTGTTAATGCATTTGGGTGAAGAAACGCAATTGCACTATGGTAAGTTATCGTTTCAACATCTGTTTTCACGTTTTGATTGACTAAATCGAAACTATGAATATAGCCTCTTGTACTAGTAGTCCCATATGATTTGAAGTACAGTTTGCGCGCCTGATGGTCAATAGTCAAACTGTGAAATTTATATTCCGGTTGTTGTGTATGTACAACGACTTTTCTTTCTAAGCCATTCAGCCGGGCTCTTTCTACATAAGAAGGTGTACGGTTCGTGTTAATCCAATATATGTATCTGCAAATAGAAAACATCAAGAGTGTTGTCAATTTCTAAATTACCTATTATCAGACTATGATTGGTAACGTACCCTCTACAGCTGTCTACGACGATTTCAGTGGGGGTCCCGTCATCAATCTTGATGAGAAGATTGCCGTTAACATCGTTCTTGGATCCAGGTTTCAATGAAAACCAATTAATGCTCCTTTCCTTAGTATCAGTGAAGTACATTGCTTCTGTGATGGGGTCGAAGGCCAGACCCTGGATGTTTCTACCGCTCCTCTCTATGTAGCATTTATGTTCCATGGAAGAAGTTATGTTGTAAGCACATATGGCGTCGTTGTCGCTCTGTTTGTCGACGAACAGCAGCAGGTTGTGAACTTCATCATAGGTTATCGCTTTCATATTCCGTGAGTTCAGATGTACGGTGGATTCTTTGTATCCGTCAATCGTATAAAATTCTAGTCGATCCCCTACTGTTACGACAATGTCTGTAATAAAAGAATAATTTAAGCAAATCGAGACGCACTGTCATGCCGTTGAGATTGCCCATTAAAATGTTCTTGTACTACTCAAGCCTCTAAAAATGGATATCTTTTTCAGCCAACATTGGCCAACGTTGGCCATATCTTGTGAATCCGAAGTATGTGGCAATCGTAGAGGAACTAAAATTACCTAAAATGCTCTGACGCCACACGAATCGAACACAGCACATGAAAAACAAATATCCACGAGCCATTTCTCACACGTTTAAGTCATTTTATTAATTGTATTTTACGTAAGCGTGTTGAAAAAGCCTGCGTACAAAATGTCAATTGGTTACTTCTAGGCAAGCGTGCTCAATCATCGGCCACATCATCGCTTACCATCAGGTGAGATGGTGGTCAAGCGCGAGCCTACATAAGATTTAAAAAAAAAAAAAAAATTGTTACCACTCCTGGTTCCATAGCCAAATCACTCAAAGTGGCTAAAGAAGTTGTAACCGCACTTTGAGCTAAAAGCGGATGTTAGATATTCTGTTACAAGTAAATGCTCTAGTCTATACTTACCTTAATATTACCTA
This sequence comes from Orthosia incerta, assembly GCA_948252205.1. Classification (NCBI taxonomy): domain Eukaryota; kingdom Metazoa; phylum Arthropoda; class Insecta; order Lepidoptera; family Noctuidae; genus Orthosia; species Orthosia incerta. The sequence goes on along the minus strand of OX411769.1, from coordinate 15,245,556 downwards.
ATCGCGTTTTATTCTCATTATTCCACTTACCACTATTTGTCTCTGAATCACCCAAAAGCTGACTAGTAGAAAATTTCAAAGGCATAAAGGGCCTTAATTATAAAATCTTTGACCTGTTTATCGTGTGTTAGTGATACGCAGAAAATTTTAATACAGAATGTGTTAAACAATAGCTAAACAGTGTCAACATCTACTGTACGTTTGTATAATGGTAGTAGTAATAACAACTAAGATCGATAATGTGCAATATCCAGTCCGCTGTCCAACCAATACTATGCTTTTCAAACGCCGCTTTAATTATTTAAAAGCTGATTTGGTATAATATTCGATGACCGTAGATGACAAATTTTCTCAAAACATTCCGCCTACCCCGCAAAATTACGACAATTTCGTAAGCGTAGTCGCAGAAACATCTTGAAATTATATTCCGCGAGGGTGTCGCTTATCGTACATCCTTGGCATATCTCAGCAATATGGCGAACTGCTAAAGACGTACGAACAACTTTACGATGGTGACCCCTTCTCAGCTGTGACTTATAAGCGAAAAACGCCAGAAACAATGGATGGACACGGTAACTAACATTGACTTGACACACAATAGTGAAAAAAAGCATAGACCACTATCCGCAAACTCACCAGCGAGTCACTATGTCGTCATAACCAAGTTGACAATCAACTTCTGCTTAACGGTAAACCACCATAACGCCTAGCCAACGCCCCTGTTAGCAGAATTCCTAAAATAAACAACAGGGCATCCTCCAGTGAATCAGTGTGTGACCTATTCCAACTAGCAGATATCGTCCTAGCCATTCAAAGGCTGAGCTCTGGTAAGGACTCCGGTGTGGATGACATTTCAGTTCAGCAAATCAAGCACCTCGGTCCAGTATAAAAAAAAACTCTTCAACCACTGTCTTGGACTTTAGATGTTGACCTATCTTCAAACATGTAAAACCACACGATGATCCTAAAAACTTTCGCCGTTTATCGCTCCTCTTCCACACTTACAAACTTTTCGAATGACTACTGTTAGCCCGTCTCTCAAATCTTGTAAACTTGTACCAGAGAATTAAGGATTTAGACCTGAGAAGTGTTTCTGCGGGCAGATCCTTAACCTCACGCAACATATTGAGGATGGGTTCGAAACCAAGAAAGTGACGGGAGCAGTAATTGTGGATTTGTCGGCAGCCTACGACACCGTTAACATTAGGCGCTTGTTATGGAAGGTTACCAACCTAACAGAGGATCCAAAGTTTGCTCGAGAATTATGAGAGAGCTCCTCAATAACCAACGATATCAAGTGAACCTTTTCGATGATAAAAGTAGGTACATCGGCATCACTATGAATAGGTCCCTCAACTTCAGGAAAATGTGTGAGATAGTTAAGCAAAAGGTGCATGCCAGGAATAGCCGCCGCCTTACATCCACTAGTTGGAGGCATTTCCCCAAGTCTTGCGAACAACTAGAATGGTGCTCTGTTTCCCAACTGGTGAATATGCCTGTCCAGTGTGGAGCCGCTCCACCCACTACACACCGGACACATAGTCCTACATTCCCATAGTACTACGCCGTATGCTTTGCAAACCGACTATGAAACAATGGATGTCCAGCTGTGTCCGGAGTGTAGTGGATGGAGCGGCTCCATACTAGACATGCTGTGCCCCCGCATGTGCGTAGGACTATGGGAAGCCGTATAGAAATTGTAAAGCAAGAAAGTGACTCGCGTCACTCAATGCTCAACTACACTTCGGTGACCCAGAGGCTTAGAAGCCGAAAAAGTTTTCTTGGTTGCGTGAGCCCATCTACCGGAAACATCAGCACTGAGAGATGCGATCTTTGGCAAGAGACTTTTAAACCTCCTGATCATTTCCTAGAGCCATTTGAAACCCTTCCGCCTGAGAACGCATTGCCTTGGCCGACCTGGAAAACTCTGAGCAGACTCTGCAATCAGGTCGGCAGCAGCAAAGATTCATGTGATGGTTTCTGTTTACGAGAGAACCTTATGGCTGCGTCAGCGAAGGGCGTTGCCATGGCTGAATACTGGGCCAGACAAGGCATTTAACTAAAAATAGTCTATTTGTCATTGACACGCTAAGAAGAAGAATGATATAGGTACCAGCCTGTTACTGTCTAACTGCAGAGCATAGGCCTCTTCTCAGGCACGATGTTTGAATGAAATAAATAAATAAAATACAAGTTTTGCCTATACTCACCCCATGAGTGCGTCAGCCTGACCAACAAAGCTAGCAACAGTACACACTGCGCTTGACACATTTTTCTTCAGAACTATACAGTTGTTTCGACGAAAGAAGATGCTTCCACGACAGAATGTGTAACAGTACTGGTCCACCACTGATGGACACTCTTTAAATAGTAAGTAAAACACAAAGTAGTTATTTCAACATACCTAAAAAAAACCGGTCAAGTGCGGGTCAGAATCGTGCACCGAGTGTTCCGTACAAATAGCTGCACTCGACAAAATAACAAGGAATCATTACTGAAGTTCATAAAATAATCAATGAAAGCACCGAACATCGCTATAACGAAAAGATAAACTGGATTGAGGGACAAAATTAACTTTGCCGTTGGAAAACTCTTATTCCCATACAAAGATGTAGGTCACATTACATACTGGTAGTGATTCTAGGTGAACGGGAACTATTACACTATAGGGTTTATTCCCTTGCGTAGGTCGAATATGCGGCTTATACGGCCGTAACTTATGACTGCGTTTATTTAGAAATTTGATATTTTCACAACTCCAAGGGATTGCAGATATCCTTCTTCTTTCGTGTCGATCAACTCAAACTATACAACCATTCAGATTTTGTCCGACCAGTATGCAGCCACTCGGACAGCTCTATCATTTGCCACGTTCAAATCCCGTAAGGTGCAGGTGGTTGGGCACGAAGGGCAGACAAGGAGGTGGGCCATATCTTGCGAAGGGGCCCCACATTGGCACTGTGTTTTGGATGGGTCTATGATATTCCATTTGGCCAGGTTGCTTTTACAGCGGCCAACCTGGGTCCGCAATCAGTTTAGGAATTTCCAGATTGGCCACTGCTGTTCGCTTCCAGGGGGCAGATTCTCTGCCGGAGTGATGAAGTGTGGAGGAGTAGGGTGTATATGTTTCCATAATTTACATATCTCGTCAGTTGCGCTGGCTTTCGAGGAGGTCGTATTCGATTGCAGATGTGAGTAATGATATTAATTTCAACTTGATACCTCCACGCATTCATGAGGAAAAGGTCTTGAAAGAGGACAACGAAGTGATCCTGTAAGGTTTCCTTTTTTCCTATTTAGGAACGGAACCTTAAAAGTATTTTTTATAAGAGACACGATAAGAGTTCGCGATAATAGGTGATCTCATTATTCAGATAACTTTTGACCATTCAGCTGATATATTGAGTGCAGTCACGGCGGATAATCGCCGTAGCATAAACAATTATAATTATAGCCCGAAAATAGATACATAGGCAAGTTTTTGAATTTTATTTTCATGGTTAGTATTTGTATAGAGATAAGAACCTTATTCTAGTGCGTACATTGCTCATGTTCGTAGAAGCGAATGTAAGCAAGCGCTTTGAACGAATATGTACCATAACTGTTTTCAATCATGCTTGAATTCGTCTGCGACGCTTACTTAGCAAAGTAAGGTCAAAGGTTGTCAGACTTTTCAGCTTCTGACTCAGCCCGATTTAAACAGCAAAATGCCAATAACTTTTGAAGGGCTTAACCGCCAACAAACAACAAACATTTCACAAACACTCTCGTTAAAATCGCCTTTCAAACAAAAACGAAATCAAAATCGTTTCATCTATTTAGGAGCTATGATACCACATTACACAGAAATACATAAACACACAGGTACACATATGAAACTCTCCTCTTTTTCTGTCGGGGGTTAATAATGACTTTCATATTATAATTCCTCCTTAAAAATCGTAAAAAACGTTGCCCAGCTATCTGCGATTTTACACGACGAGAATAAAAAAACCGGTCAAGTGCGAGTCGAACTCGTGCGCCAAGGGTTCCGTACCTACCCATTATACCACGATAATAAAATTTGTACCATTTTTATTGATGGCTAAGTTTTAAAGATATGGGCAATTTTAGATTTTCGCGAAAACTTGTAAGTACCAAAATTTACTATAATTTTAAAAAAAAAATTGGCATTTTCCTTTATTTGTGCTTTAAGACCTTAATTTTTGCCAAATACCGTGATTCTAGGTCTATAGGTTTTCGACCCAAAACCTATTGTGCCTATAGGGTTCTTCTGGTTGACCTAGAATTGTAAATTTTGGTTAAAAGCAACGCAAAATAACATCGAAGTATGAATGTTGACTGGAGTCGAGTAAATACAATAGGTACTGTGCAGTTTAACAACGTTTCTTTTTTTTCTCAAGCTCCAGAGCCTTGAACATCGTCGCCGAGTTGCCGGCTTGTCGGTTTTTTATCGATTACATTTCGGGGAATGAGCGATGGAATTGCATAATCTAATTCCGCCCAGCCCGTTTCATCATCGGACTACCAGACGTACGGCGATGCGCCATCGGTACATGGTGGACATCCCACCCATACGCACTAAACGTTTCGAAAATACTTTTATTATGCGTACAGCTAAGGAGTGGAATTCCCTGCCGGAGTCTGTGTTTCCCGATAGCTACAACCTAGGGGTCTTTAAGTAAAGAGTGAATAGGTTACTTCTAGGCAAGCGTGCTCAATCATCGACCACATCATCACTTACCATCAGGTGAGATGGTGGTCAAGCGCGAGCCTATATAAGATAAAAAAAAGTACAATTAACAACAATAACGTATCTTATCAAGAAGCCAAACTTCTGTGTCGTATATTTTGTAGATTAGTTAATTATTTCCATCATGTGCAATAGTGGTGAAGTGCAAGCCTATTTAAAATAAAATAAAACACCTGCGAAAAGTAATAATATTTTTTATTTAAAATCTGAATAGCTGGTATTAATTATGAAGAATAAAATATTTATTTAACCATTAATGTACACACACATAATACACAGACAAGAAGAAGGAACAGAAAATAGGTACAAAGGTATGCTTATTTCTAGCGAAATCTCTTCCAGCATACCTGCGAGAGGAGAGTTGCAAAAATTAATAGTAAAAAAACATTTTTAATAACAAGCTTTTATTTAAATGCTCTAAAAAGAAGTTTTTACTATGATTAGTTTCATTACCACTGTCATCAACTATGACGTCTAATTCTTAAGGAACTTGGTGAACGGGGATCCTTCTTACTAGATTCGTTTTTTTTTACTCAAAGATGAGCATACAGACTTAATATCAGGGTTACAATTAAGCCTGATAATATTTGCGTGTTAATAACTCGTGTGAAGGAGCTTCACGAATTAACTCTGATCAATATCGTTAAAATCAAATTATCAACAGTAACCCTTTACTATCGCACACTAACTCAGTTTTCATGTAAGCAAAACGATCGCTAAATCTACTGCTATCATAATATTACTTTGAAAGTAAGCAAGAGACGAAACAAGACCTTTTCTGAATACAGGTAAATGACCAGTACCGTTACTAACTAACTCGATACAATTTCGTTACCCCACGACATTACTAACTCGCTTTGCCACTGAAAATCACTAGTTTTGCAGTCATTTTGGATATCTCATCTCCTTCATATGTGATATCTCATCCTAAAGTACGTACTGAACTAAATGTTGAAACTATTACCGCCAATAGGAAACTCATTAACTACTTGCTTTTTACAAGTGTGATTGTGTCATCATGAGTTTGGGAGAGTTTCTACAGGATCATTCGTAGGACCGCCAAAAGGCAAGAAGAACTGGCCCTTTGCAGCGATGGTGCATTCCTCAATCCGAGTGAATCGGCCTCCCTACTAGCGGATACGTTCTACCCCGAAGACAGAGTAGACCAGGACAACGCTGACCACAGGCGAATTAGAGAAGCAGCCAGACGAGTAAATGAGTGAGCTCATGATGAATATCATGATCCCCCATTTGCGACGCTTGAGCTGAAGTCCGCTGTGGCGGGTTTCAACCTCAAAAAGGCACCAGGCGGGGACGGACTGACTTCTGATATCTGCAGTCGAGCGATCCACCAGGACCCGGACGCTTTCCTTGCCCTCTACAACAAGTGCCTTGAATTAGCACACTTCCCGACCACCTGGAAGGAGGCTACAGTCGTAGTCCTCAGAAAGCCGGGCAAGGATAGCTACATCACACCCAAGGCATATAGACCAATCGGTCTACTGCCTGTTCTGGGGAAGGTCCTGGAGAGGATGGTCGTAGCGCGTCTAAAATATCAGCTTGTAACGCGGTTTAGTACTCGTCAGTTTGGCTTCATGCCCCAGAGGAGCACCGAGGACGCCCTCTATACGCTAGTGAAGCACGTACAGGACAAGTTGAGGCTGAAGAAGCTAATTGTCCTGGTGTCATTGGATATAGAGGGCGCCATCGATAGCGCTTGGTGGCCAGCCATAAGAGTCAGACTGGCTGAGGAAATGTGCCCGGTCAACATCAGGAGGCTGATGGACAGTTATCTCGATGGTAGGAAGGTCAGTGTTCGGTTTTCCGGAGAGTTGTGCACTCGCGAGACCAGCAAGGGCTGTGTTCAGGGGTCGATCGTAGGTCCAATCCTGTGGAACCTCGTTCTCGACCCACTACTGCAGGAGCTAGAGCAGCGTGGACTTTTCGTGCAGGCGTTCGCGGATGACATCGTCTTGGTCGTGGATGGGGACACGGCGACTGAAGTCTCTAGATCTGCCAATGCATCCCTCGCCCGTGTTCAGGATAGGAGCGTCCGAAATAAGTTGAGGTTTGCACCGCACAAAACCTGTGCGATGACCATAACCAATAAGCTTAAGTACGACACTCCAATGCTGAGCATGGCCGGGGTCGACATCGGTATGGTCAGAAAATTTAAGTTGCTGGGTCTAACCATAGACGATAAGCTTACTTTTAATGAGCATGTCGCGAACGTCTGCAAGAGGGCAGCTGACGTTAACAAGCGGCTGTCCCGAGCAGCAAAGGTGAGCTGGGGATTAAACACACAAGTAATACACACAATTTACACAGCAACGATTGAGCCCATAGTCACATACGCAGCCGCAGCCTGGGCACCCGCTGCAAAGAAGTTGGGTATACGGAAGAAGCTTGGCTCTGTTCAACGAGGATTCGCTCAGAAGCTCTGCAAATGTTACCGTACTGACTCTCTGAACTCGGCGCTGGCACTGTCGGGGATACTACCTCTAGACTTGCGCATACAAGAGGCAGCCGCCCTGTATGAAGCGAGGAGAGGGTCATCCCGGTTCTTGCCAGGAGACAGGGAGATCGAGAGTGCGGTAAGGTTTGCGAAAGCCCCTCATCCAGCTACACAAATGCCCCTGGAGTTCATGTGCCTGGCAGACCAAGAGTTGCTAGACAGCAACAATGTGCAGGCGGTGAGAATATTCACCAACGGCAGCAAGATTGAGGGGAAGGTCGGAGCCGCATTATCCATTTGGGATAATGATGGCGAAGTCCGAAACCTCAAGCTTAGCCTTGCCGCGTACTGCACAGTCTACCAGGCGGAACTCCTGGCCATTTGCAAAGCAACAGAAGTGATCCTCGCGCGGCAAGAGGCGAGCTATGGCTTGTACAGCGACTCCATGTCCGCATTGCAGACGCTTGCAAACCATGGCTCTCTCCATCCCCTGGCAGTTCGCGCGCGCGCCAACCTGGCTCACGCCCTGGGCCAGAGCAAAGTTGTTACTTTGTTCTGGATCAAGGCCCACGCGGGCTTGCCGGGGAATGAGCGAGCGGACGAGTTAGCTAAGGAGGCAGCGTTGTCGTTACGGAGGAGGCCGGGCTACGACCAGTGTCCGGTTTCATTCATCAAGCGACAGATCCGTTTGGAATCGCTTGATGAATGGAATCAAAGATACGTGTCGGGTGAGACCGCTTCCGTTACGAAAATGTTTCTTCCGGATGCAATAGCGGCTTTCCGTATCGTACAACAGGTGCGGCCCGAAGGCGTCCTCACGCAAGTTTTGACGGGGCATGGTGGGTTCTCTGAATACCTGAATCGCTTCAAGTGTAAGGAGAGCCAATCGTGCGTCTGCGATCCAGGCGTGGCAGAGACTGTCCAGCACATACTCGTAGAATGCCCGTTATATATCAGGGAGCGCTACCAACTTGAATGTGAGCTGGACAGGAAAATAACGAAGCAGAGCCTGCATGGGCTCATGAACAAGGAAACAAGGGAAAAGTTTTTGGAGTAATGCATTAGAGTAGCCACTGCGGTTATACGTCTAAACAAAACCTGAAGCGCACCGTGCTTCATTAGTATTCTGCGCGATATTTAAATGTAAGCACGGAATGCAGCAAGGACACGTATAGCCGGCAGTATTTCATATTAGTACCTAAGTTTATACGTTTAATAATATATATGTGTAATAATTACTGTGATATTTCTTTTGAAAACTGAGCTTGTGTTTTTATCCCTAATTATATTTGACATATTCTGTGATAAACTGCTCACTGTACCTGAAATAAACAGCACTTTTGCTCAAATTGTTACATAATTACAGCACATTTTGCTCAATTTGATATATTGTAATTTACCTATTTTTATAAGTAATAAACTATGCCGTAAATTAGGACTAAATATGGAATGCAAGAAGATGAATGCAAGAAAGAATTAGGATGAGGAATGAATGTACGAGAGGCATAGAAGATTGACCGGAATGACAGAGGTTGAGCACAGAAGGCACCAATTTCGTTGGTGAGGATTAGAGTATATATAAAAAAAAAAAAAAAACAATACAGCCGTGATGTTATGTGAACAAGTCTAGAATAATATTTCCTTTTATATAATAACTTCCATCCATATGAAAATGATAAAACATTGTTTAAGTTACTGTAAAAGCCCGAACTACGGTAAAGCCTAAGATTTACCAAGTCTAACTGGTATAAGTCAAAAATGATCTATGACAATCACTTATTTCGGGCTTTTACCAGCAATCTCATCGGCGATGAGGCATTGGTTAAGTCAAAGCTCCAGAGCCTTGAACATCGTCGCCGAGTTGCCAGCTTGTCGGTTTTTTATCGGTTACATTTCGGGGAGTGTGCGATAGAATTGCATGATCTAATTCCGCCCAGCACGTTTCATCATCGGACTACCAGACGTACAGCGATGTGCCATCAGTACATGGTGGACATCCCACCCATACACACTAAACGTTTTGAGAATACTTTTATTATGCGTACAGCTAAGGAGTGGAATTCCCTGCCGGAGTCTGTGTTTCCCGATAGCTACAACCTCGGGGTCTTTAAATCAAGAGTGAATAGGTTACTTCTAGGCAAGCGTGCTCCATCATCGACCACATCATCGCCTACCATCAGGTGAGATAGTGGTCAAGCGCGAGCCTATATAACACAAAAAAAAAATCACAAGGTAAATCTTAAGATTTATCTCAGAGAATGTTGTTAATTTAGTAAAAATGTATTGTTTGTCATTTTCTGAAAAGATTCAAAAAATTACTATAATAATTTTAATACATTTTCCGTTAAAAGCATTCGAAAATATTTTGAAGCAAAGTTTGAAGATGTTAATGTTGAATGAAAAAGTCATCATTTCGTATCATTTACTGCGTGATTGCTCGTAAAGCCCAAAATTTGCGATAGTCATAGGCCATTTCGGTCATTTACCAGTAAGTCTTTTGGTAAATCCTAGATTTTACCGTATTTCGAGCTTGTACAGTAACATAAACATCGGATACCCAATGAGAGATATTATGTTTATTTTTCTTCAATTATCTTTACGTGTTGTAATTGTAAAGGACCTTTGTGATGGCGATTTAAATAGCGTCGATAAGCAATATCACGCACGTATTTACTAAAAAAATTGCAAGTGCAAATCGGACAAACTACATCGCATTGCGTCCTAGTGAACGTATTTACAATTTCGATAAAAGACGCTTATTGGCGTGATATAAATCCAACCGCGTCGAGACACCAGGAAGGTCACTAACTGTATCTATGTGAAAACAATCTAAAATTTAGTCCTGTTTGATATTCATAAATGTTATTCACAGGTCGATTCAAACTTAAAGCCGTCTTTAAGTTGAAATCAAAGTATATTGGAATGTTCATTGCACAGCACCCCATCCGTCAACCCCGTCATCACCTTTTTTTTTTTTTTTTTTTGCGTGGAGAAATTCTAATGCATACTGCACTACCACGGGGGAGATAGTGCAGTTATGTGGGACTCTAACCCACTAAAACTCCACGGTGTCCTCCAGTGCCGCTTATGGCGGGAACACGGATATGGCTGTCCGTCACCGGACCCTCCTCGGGGGTGTACCCCCCATCACCGGCGCACAAGAACACACTGCACGCCGTGACCACCCCAGGGACCGAATCAGCACACCAAATCACCCCGTCATCACCTGCCTTCACTACTAAGCAGACACTCGTCTCGTATTTGAAGTCACCGTTAAGGCCGTACCCTGACCAAAAAATCAGCATGAGATATGAGCATTCCTATTGGCCTAGCGGCACTGGTGGCGCATGAAATACCGTAGTGAATACGCCCAGATTTTAGAAAAAAATCTTTATAAATTCGAATATTGGTCTTTTGAAAAAAATAAAACTTACAAAATGTTCGTTATCAAATTGTCTATCCATTAGTGTTAGTATAAACAATAATTAATTAAAACTTTACATGCTTGCTATCAATAATTATTTCTCATTTTTATGGTTTTGTTGGAAGGAGATTAGTGAAACCCCCCCGCAGCCCTACATACCGGATTGACGCTTGAGCGAGCCGCACATCATTACACGCGCCTCGTTCATACAATAATACTATACCTATATATACACTCGGTGTACATAATGTTCTAAGTTAATATAGGCATTATGTGCACTGTAAATCATACATACATGACTCCACAATCATATAGATAAACATAGCAGGAGTAAGACGCGTGCGGTCCTTACTCTGTTATATACATGAGCGGTGTTACACAAAACAATACCGCTCAAACATACATACGGTTCCTTAGCCTGGGACGTAACTGGCTAGCTCTGGAAGCGTGTCAGGCGGGGACCTTACATACTCAGCTGGGCGCGCCAATATAGCCGGTACCTATTCGCTGACTATTTCTCGTGCGGCCTCTGTATGGTTCGCCTACAGTCTCACCGTGCGGGAATGTGTCGCATAGGTACCGTGAAAAATCGGCGCTGCGAGGCAGCGTCGCGGCGCTCCCACTGTAACTATGCATCTACACTACTGGCAGGCAGTGTATTCACACCTGCCATTAAACTATAAGCCAAGATTGGCACACACAACCGAATCGTGCCCGTAGTTACGGGCACGCATTGCTACCGCGGGATACAGGCAGAGCCTACAACCCGCCCGCCACGTCCCCTGACGGGGACGTAGCGACCGTCCTTCATGCAGATTAGTGAAACATATACCTCTTTAAAAAAAAGTGTACTACAATTTTAGAATCAACATTATGTAGAAATTTAATATATTTTTATTAATTGATATTTCTTTTTAAATAAAGAGTAGATAGCTCTTAAAAACTGCACAAAAACGACTAGCCCGGCGTTTTGCTCGGGGAGGCGCCTTAAGTTTGAATTTACGTTTATCTAATTTGTGTTACAATATTACAAAATCAAAACTAAAGTTTAGTGTAAAAATAAATAGTACCTACTTGTTGAAAAATCTTGTTTCATTTTATACCTACTGCATTCACAGCTAACTTGATACTAATTTAGGCGCACGGTTGGCGAAGTGGTTGAGCGATTGACTGCTGCGCTGCGTGTCGCGGGTTCGATTCCCGCACGGAATAAATATTTGTATGATCTACAAATAGTTGTTCCGGCTCTGGGTGTTGTGTATGTGAGTTTATATGTTTGTAAACGCACCCACGATACAGGAGAAATGCCAAGTGTGGGGGAAAGTTTTTTTTTTTTTTTGTAATTCTTCATCCTGCCCATAAACATTAATTGCGACCGGCGCAGTATTTCTTCTTTTTCTGTACATCTTTATGGAAAGTTATGACAATGGAATCTCTAGCAGTGGTTTTGGGACATCTCGGCACGCTATATTCTGTCAATTACGTCATGATAGAGCAAGATCCCTGACGCCCCAGACGTTACCGAATTCTTTCTACACAAAATATGTGGCATTGAATAGTGTTGGTATGTACTTTGAACGCACGCATACTTTCTAGTTTGGGCCGATGGCCAATTTACTTTTTACAGATACCAGGTGCTGAGGGTAGGGCCGATGCCTGTCTGGGTCGCGGATAAATTTGAAAGAGAGTTACCGCGGCCCTGGCACAAGCAACTGAGGGAACACGGGTGGGTTTTAGTCAGTAAAAGTCTGACACGCCCTCCCGCTTCACCCAGAGCGGGAGAAGTCATTGGATGATTTCCCACCCAAAAAAAAAAAAAAAAAAAAAAAGGTGCTGAGGGTACGCAAAAGCATGACGTACTTTTCTTAAAGTTTGAGCGGTGGATGTATGATTAATTATTTTTTCACTTTTCATGCTCTGAAATCGCTTATTTGTGCAGGATATAGGCTGCACAAAATCGATTTTTGTGCACAAGTGCATTAACGTATCTACTTATAAATGTATCTATATTAAGGCAAAGAAAATGAGCCATACAGCCAAACACAATCAAAAGTTCACAGATAGAATTTGTTATTTTTTAATATTTACTTTAATTTATTTGCCTTTTATGTGTTTTTTAAGACATAAAAGATATTAAAATTTAAATGAAAATACGGTAGGTTATTTAATTTATTTAAAAAAATATATAATATATTACAAAATTAAAATAAATATGAGGCTGTATAGGTCTGCAGACCTATACAGCCTACTATTAAATTAAGTTTATATTAAGATTTATATTGACCTGTTTCCCGCCGCTTTTTTTTTTAATCTTACGTCATTGATATTAGTAGGTATCAATGTCGTAAGATTTAAAAAAAAAAGCGGCGGGAAACAGGTCAATATAAATCGTGCGTTTATTAATTTCTTCAAATTTGCTAAAACTAATTTTACTTTGAATATTAATTATAGAAATGTTATGTTATACTACTGTTTTATTTCCTCGCAATCAAAATAAAAAGCAGAGTTTATAACTCGTCCACAAAACCATTTTATCCTCGACATTACTTTCAGCATGCTAATAGTCTCGGATAAAAATGGTTCGTTTAGTGCACTCGTTGTAAAATCTGCTATTTTTAACACGCTTTTATTAGCTTGGTATGTATCTATGTAACTACAATCTATGTATCAATGTAACGGAATCTTTGAACGTTATTTTCACCCACTTCAAAACGTCGGATTGATTTGAAACTTTGCACACCTATCAAGGACCGATGACAATGCAATAATTTAGTCAAAGTCATAAACTTTTGAAAGTCAAACAAAATTTAAAATTTACAAGTAATAAAAGTTTATTCTACCGTGCGCATTTAAATTGTTTGTCGCATTAGCCTTACCAAGATCTTCAGGATTAGCGACTTTTTGTTCAATTTACCATTAAAGCGTGATTTTTAGTTTTAAGAACTACAATTTATTAGTTTGGTTACCTATTAAAGGATGTTTTTTAGTTTTTTTAAACTATTATTTATTAGTATTAATAATTACTTATAATAAATCTGTCGTAAAGTCGTTTTTGTACATCGGAAATATTTCTGGAAAAATAACCAGGGTGTTACAGGATAACCAACAGAACCCATTTCCAGTATTTTTGGTATTTTTATCTGTTTGTCTGTTTATTTGTCTACGCATCACGTTAAATGTAAAACGAAATCAATGTTGATAACTTTTTAACCGACTTATATGTTCGATATAATGATGGTTTTTTTTTTTTTTATCTATACTATAATATTATAAAGAGGAAAGATTTTTTTGTTTGTTTGTACCGAATAGGCTCCGAAACTACTGGACCGATTTGAAAAAAATCTTTCACCAATAGAAAGCTACATTATTCCTGAGTAACATAGGCTATACTTTTATCCCGAAAACGGGTCCTGTGGGGTCCACGGGAGCGAAGCCGCGGGCAACAGCTAGTTTTGTATATGTTCACCGATATCTCCGTCAATTGTGGACCGATTTTAAATATTCTTTTTTTGATTGAAAGAGTATGTATTGTGAAGATCTGATGAGGAACTTCGAAGTTATACAATAGAACCCTTCAATAAATAACAGCATACATCTCGGGATTGCTACAATCGCATGTCTGTTTATTGTTTATACCATTTCATAACATAACATCACGCCAGTACGCTCGAAAGGGGTACGCAGATCTCTTATTTCACCGGTTATGTTTGCTCAACCACCGCGCCAATCGTGCGCCCATTATAAAACTACGAAGTGAAAAATAACTTAATTTTTGGAACTACGAAAGACACCGACTTCCATAAATAGTTATTTTTACTTTGTAGTTTTATAATTGGAAGTCGGTAGTATTTTTTTGCTAAAAAGTTTTTTATACATAAACAAAATTGTGCGTAACTTGAAGTATTACTTAGTTTTGTTTCATCGCAATCGGTTCACTCTATCAAAAGTAAGATGAATTTAAAGTGTTCAAGAAGTTAAATTATCACAACACACGCAATCCAGATACGCCGATAGTTGAACAACATATTCTATAGATGGCATTATGCATTTGAAGTCATTTTCTGAATGGCGGTGTTAAGAATCTCCGCGAAAGAATGACACCAAACATTGGTAGGGTAGGCAGGAATCTAAGCAGGGTAGGTAGGAAGGCAAGTAGGCAGTTGACGGGAGCGAAGCCGTGGGCACAGCTAGAGATAAATAATTGTATAATACTCAATGTCTAATTAGTATTTCTAAGCGTCTGGCATCTTGTACCATTATCATCTTGTGCCAGCGTCATCCAGGCGACACGAGACGGCAACATAGTAGTCTGCCTATCTCACCCCCGGAATACCAACACGTCTGTGGATTTAGCCACTTTTATTTAACCTCAACGCTACTGCTAACCAAGAAGCCCTTTTTTGTGTGGAGAAATACTCATGCGTACTGCACTACCACGGGGAGATAGCGCAGTTATGTGAAACCAACCCAATATAACTCCAAGGTGTCCTCCTGTGCCGCTTATGGCGGGAACACGGGCACACGTAGCAGTCACCGCGATTCCGCCGCGGCTGTCCGTTACTGGACTCTCCTCGGGTGGTATCCTCCATCACCGGTCCACCAGAACACACTGAACGCCGTGACCAAACGTAATTTATAAGTGATTAGTTAAGTTATTTTTGTCTATTTTAAGTTTTCTTGTTCTTTCTACACACTGTGTCTTCGTTTATCATCCAACTTTCCTGTCGCAGGTCTGTGTGCTTAGTGCGAGTTTTTTAACTTACTCAGTCGTGATAACGTAAACGATCTCTTATGTCAAAATGTATACAAAAAAAGATGTTTTGCCTTGCCGTCACCAGGCGGCGCTTATCCAGTTTCAATACAAATTGGCGTTAACGTTTACGCGATTGAGCGTGAGTAAAAACTCGCACTAAAGCCTCTGCTGGAAGAAATTTCTATTGAAATAAGCAGTACCTTTGTACCTTTGGTACCCCAAGGACAAAACCAGACGACCCCGTATGGTCCCCCTCGTGACGGGTCAAGGTCAATGACCCCGCCACCTACCATTTTTCGGCGGCTTTCGGGGATAGGGCGAGTTGCCAACGCTATACCGATACTCCTCCTCCCCTGCGGTCCCACCGCGTCTGCCATCAGACGGTGGTGACCCGTCTAGGCCACGGAAGGTAGGAAGAGCGGCATACCGCAATACCATCACTCCTCTACCGCCTCCAACCCTCAGCTGCGATATCGTATGGGTATGGGAAATCCCATACAACATCGCGGCCCGCCTCAGTTGCGATGTCGCCTAGGTGGCACCGCATCCTTGTAGTTGGCAATGCGGGGGAGTTCAGTAGGGAGGGGGGGGGGGAGGGAACAAGAGGTCCTGGGCTCGATTCCTGAGTCGGGCAGTGTTATTGGGTTTTACATCTGGAATTCCTCAGTAGCAGCTCGGAGGCTTTGTGGCCGGTTGATAGGAATAGGCTCGTGATCTTATTAAAGGGACTTAATCTTAACTGGTGAAATATGTGTGAGCTACAGGTGATCTGTCTTATCCTTCGGGGAATACAGCGTGATATTATGTTATATTATAACCGGTATCACAACCAGACAACGTGCGAGATCATCGCGCGACCACGACGCGAGACCGAGACGTGACGTTGGGGTCTCGATTTTAGTCGTTAAAATAATAAGGTATATTGATGAAAATTATTATTCCACATTGCGGGAGGCACGGGACCGGTCAATGTGGCGACGCTTGGGGGAAGCTTATGTCCAGCAGTGGAGCGTCTTCCGGCTGATATGATGATGATGAATATAATAGTAAGAATTTGCTAATTTATTATTTATTTATTTAATACTTCAAGCACACAAATGTACAGAGGCGGACTTAATGCCTTAGGCATTTTCTACCAGTCGACCTTTGGGTGATGCAGAGACAACTAGTGGTAGGTGCAATATTGACAGTTAAACGAATAAGGGTTATGCAAAAATATATATAAACTATAAATACTATATAATTATAACATATATACTCAAAAGAATAAACTAAATATATAGACATACTTAAACATTAGTAATATTAGATTAATAATTGAAAAACATTAGCGTTGTGACGATACTGCTGCCAACTTCTTGCGAATGTGCGCGCGAACTTTAACTTTGAAGGTTAACCAGTTGGTTGCCATCCTGATTTCCTGGGGGAGCGAATTCCACAGAGAAATAGACTGAACGAAGAAAGAACAGTGAATGAAGTCAGTACGGTGAGTGGGACATTGAAGAAGGTGGTTATGGGATGACCGCAGATTTTTATTGTGGTTATCGCAGCTGTATTGAAAGTGAGGGGCCAGGTAACCAGGGGAATTAGAAGAGGCGAGAAATGAGAACAAGGTGGTTAGTGCCCTTTGCTCTCTGCGCTGGCGTATAGGCAACCAATTATGTAACGTATGTACTTTTTTTGGGTCGCAGTATTATCATGACACTATTTGCGCAACGGGAAACACAACAATAACTTAAATTGTCAGTTCTGGGTAATGAGATATCTTTAGTTAAGTCAAAAGGTGATAGGTTATTATTGCTCATTATGAAAATAAATATGATATCATCCAACTTTGATTAAGTGTATACGAGTTAATGACGTAAATGGCTAATTAGGTAATTTATATACCAGGAATCCGCTGCATGCGAGACCGGCTCGGTCAATGTGGCGACACTTCGGTCTATGTTTTTTTTTTTATCTCACCTGATGGTAAGTGATGATGTGGTCGACGATGTAGCGCGCTTACCTAGAAGAAACCTATTCACTCTTGACTTAAAGACTTCCAGGTTGTAGCTCTCAGGAAATACACACTCCGGCAGGGAATTCCACTCCTTAGCTGTATGCATAAAAAGTATTCCCAAAACGTTTGGTGCGTATGGGTGGGATGTCCACCATGTACCGATGACACATCGCCGTACGTCTTGTAGACCGATGATGGAAAGGGCTAGGAGGAATTAGTTCATGCAATTCCAACGCACACTCCCCGAAATGTAACCGATGAAAAACCGACAGACTGGCAACTTGGCGTCGATGTGCAAGGCTCTGGAGCCTAGACTCGACCAATATCTCATTGCCGATGAGCCTCTTGGCCCGCTTTTCGATCGACTCTAGTGCATCCAGCTGGTACTTGGCAGATCCGTCCCAGAGGTGAGAGCAGTACTCCATGCATGCCCGAACTTGCGCTTGATACAAGTTGAGCAACTGTTCTGGCGTGAAGTACCGTCTCACCTTTGCAAGGATCCCCAACTTTTTGGCAGCCAGTTGAGTTTTTGCCTCAATGAATGGACCAAAATTGAGGGTCGATGTCAACGTAACGCCAAGAAGCTCGAGATGGTCCGTTATCGGCACGGTCACACCACAGAAAGGCTCTTGAAGCTCTCGGAAGGAATTGGCTCTTTTTAGCGGAAAAAGACACGCCTGGGTTTTACCAACATTAAACCCGACCAGATTGGCATCGCCCCATTCGGAGACTGCCTGCAAGGACAAGTTCAAGCGCTCCACCAAGGCCTCCCGGAGAGACCGGACCTGAGGCCCGGTAGCACGCGCGTTGGACAAGTATCTCTCAGCAACAGTGTTGTCGTCTGCATACCCAAAAGTGCCGGGTTTTAGCAGATCATTTATGTGCAACAAAAAACAATGTAAAATAAACAATGTTCAGCAGTGGAAGTCTTTTGTTTGAAATGATGATGCTGCCGTGCGCAATGCCACTTGATAATTGAGGATTACGACGAAGACGACACCAACCGCGCAGTGGTTGAGCAATCGGGTGCTGCGCTGCATGTCGCGGGTTCAATTCCCGCACGGAACAAACATTTGTATGGCCTACAGATAGTTGTTTCGGTTTGGTTGTTTGTGTATTTGAGTTTGTATGTTTGTAAATGCACTAACGATACAGGAGAAATAATCCTAATGTGCGGCAAAGTTTAAAGGCTATGTCGGGTAACCCTTACATTCGGCATACATACATTCGGCAATAGATTTTTATTTATATTCTTATATTGAATCAAATCTGCCTAGTCCTTGCCCAATGTTGGGGTTCGCATCCAATCTAAACGGATGCAGCTAAGTACCAGTATTTTATTTGGAGTGACTACCTATATACGGAGCTGAGACATGGACGCTCACGCACGAAGCTGTGTATAGGCTGAGAGTTGCACAGAGAGCCATGGAGCGTTCCTTGCTTGGTATAAGGCATCGACCATACAGCCTCCAGACGCCTAATGCTTGATCGAATACATCAAAATAATTCTGTCAACTAGCTGAGGTATGAGGCACGGGACGAGGCTATGTGAACCTAGCACCCGACCTTAGAAAAAAAAAACTGTTTTTGGTTTGATTGAAAGATATCGGTAAGTAGTAGATAGTAGTGAAAATTATTTCGTTAGTAGTGGCGCCAAAAAAAAAATATGGGCAGCAAAAAAAAAGTTCGCCCCCGACATTGTAAAACCTAACTTTTTTCGGATGCGTCTGGTAGGTAAGCGTTAGTAGTGGATTGTAGTGTATCTTTTTTTGTTTGTAGCAAAATAAAAAAAATGGAAAAATAAAAAATTATTTCGACTTTTTTTCATTAAGATGAATTCAGTTTGAAAGCCTATACGGTTACTAAAAACGCTAAAAATTACTGAAAAACGTTGGTAGAGGTATGAAGAGGTTTGTAGTTTAATTATTTTCGTTTGTAGTTAGCTGAATAAAATATAAAAAAATATTTTCAGTATCGAATATTTTTTCATACAGATGAATTCAGTTTGAAAGTCTATATGGTTACTACAAACGCTAAAAATTGCTGAAAAACGTTGGTAGAGGTATGAAAAGGTTTGTAGTTTAATTATTTTCGTTTGTAGTAAGCTGAATAAAGTATAAAAAAATATTTTAAGTATCGAATATTTTTGATATAAAGATAAATTCAGTTTGAAAATCTATATGGTTACTATAAACGCTGAAAATTTCTGAAACACGTTGGTAGAGGTATGAAGAGGTTTATAGTTAAATTATTTTCGTTTGTAGTAAGCTGAATAAAATATAAAAAAATATTTTCAGTATCGAATATTTTTTCATAAAGATGAATTATGTTTGAAAGTCTATATGGTTACTACAAACGCTAAAAATTACTGAAAAACGTTGGTAGAGGTGTGAAGAGTTTTGTAGTTTAATAATTTTCGTTTGTAGTAAGCTGAATAAAATATAAAAAAATATTTTCAGTGTCGAATATTTTTTCATAAAGATGAATTAAGTTTGAAAGCCTTTACGGGTACTACAAACGCTGAAAATGACTGAAAGACGTTGGTAGAGGTATGAAGAGGTTTGTAGTTTAATTATTTTCGTTTGTAGTAAGATGAAAATTCACACTCAATAAACACGTGGTGAAGTACGGCGCATTGTCTCTCACGGAGAGGAGACCTATGTTTCAGCAGTGGGAACATTAAAAATGCTGTTGATAATGATGACATCTTCTTATAAAATGCACTTTCCACTTCTGTTACGGGTTTTATCCATCTAATTTTTGTTTCAGAGCTCAATTAGCGTGCCTCAATTAGAGTTAATTGGTTATAATACCAATTCTTTTTTAAAGTACTGTTTTGAACACCGTGTGAATTTTTGTTGCAATCAAACATTAAAAAAATCTTATTCCGCAAGCTTGCATTGAGGCGCGTTTAACGACCACTCATACGTGTATATAACTTACATAAAACGCCTTACACTTCAAATTTTGCTGTTTTTTTTCTATAAAAAAGTGTTTTTTGCCCACTGTGTAAAATTTCGTTCCTGTCTTGCATCCATAAAGTTAATATCTGACTACCCCGCGCTGAGACGCATCTAACGGCATCTCTTATGTGTTTCTAGCTCACATAACCCTTTAAAATTAAATCCTATGTTATATACCTAATCTCAAAATCCACCTGTAGGAGCCAGTTCAACACATAAACCGTAATAATTTAACAATTTCTTTTGCGATTTGGACGCGGTTTTCGACGAATACGTTGTCTGATATCTATCTGCTTACCTTCTAGTAATGCTTAATAGACCTACGTTTTTTCTTTTCTCATGTTCATACATACAAATATTTTATAAACTTAGGTAGTTATTTAACTTCTATTCAATACATCTTCTTATAAATTGCACTTCCAACTTCAGTAACGGGTTCTTATCTATCTAACGTTTATTTCGGCGTGCAATTAGCGGGTCGTAATTAGGATTAATTGATTATAATACATATTTTTGTTTAAAAAAAGTAGTTTTTTGAACACCGTGTGAATTTTTGTTGCAATCAAACATTAAAAAAACATATTCGGCTAGCTTGCATTGAGGCGCGTCACCACCACTCATACGCGTGTATAACTTACATAAAACGCCACACTACAAATTTTGCTGCTTTTTTTCTATAAAAAAGTGTTTTTTGCCCACCGTGTAAAATTTAAATTTAAACCTACCCTACACCTACCCTACACCTACCCTACACATTACCCTACACCTACCCTACACCTACCCAACACCTACCCTACACCTACCCTACACCTACCCTACACATTACCCTACACCTACCCTACACCTACCCAACACCTACCCTACACCTACCCTACACCTACCCTACACCTACCCTACACCTACCCTACACCTACCCTACACCTACCCTACACCTACCCTACACCTACCCTACACCTACCCTACACCTACCCTACACCTACCCTACACCTACCCTACACCTACCCTACACCTACCCTACACCTACCCTACACCTACCCTACACCTACCCTACACCTACCCTACACCTACCCTACACCTACCCTACACCTACCCTACACCTACCCTACACCTACCCTACACCTACCCTACACCTACCCTACACCTACCCTACACCTACCCTACACCTACCCTACACCTACCCTACACCTACCCTACACCTACCCTACACCTACCCTACACCTACCCTACACCTACCCTACACCTACCCTACACCTACCCTACACCTACCCTACACCTACCCTACACCTACCCTACACCTACCCTACACCTACCCTACACCTACCCTACACCTACCCTACACCTACCCTACACCTACCCTACACCTACCCTACACCTACCCTACACCTACCCTACACCTACCCTACACCTACCCTACACCTACCCTACACCTACCCTACACCTACCCTACACCTACCCTACACCTACCCTACACCTACCCTACACCTACCCTACACCTACCCTACACCTACCCTACACCTACCCTACACCTACCCTACACCTACCCTACACCTACCCTACACCTACCCTACACCTACCCTACACCTACCCTACACCTACCCTACACCTACCCTACACCTACCCTACACCTACCCTACACCTACCCTACACCTACCCTACACCTACCCTACACCTACCCTACACCTACCCTACACCTACCCTACACCTACCCTACACCTACCCTACACCTACCCTACACCTACCCTACACCTACCCTACACCTACCCTACACCTACCCTACACCTACCCTACACCTACCCTACACCTACCCTACACCTACCCTACACCTACCCTACACCTACCCTACACCTACCCTACACCTACCCTACACCTACCCTACACCTACCCTACACCTACCCTACACCTACCCTACACCTACCCTACACCTACCCTACACCTACCCTACACCTACCCTACACCTACCCTACACCGGTTGCGCGGAGCCCCCCGCCGCGAGCAGATCATTTTAAAGCCGCTTCACGCTCGAAAAATTGCGAAAATAGGACGAAGTGCGAATTTAAAGCAAAAAAATTGCCAAAGTGTTTAAAACAGTGAACCCAGTGGAACGTGATAAGTGTCCCGGTGAGAACCCTCCTTGTTTTCCCGGGAAGGCCCAAAAACCGTTTCTTTGAGGTTAAAATCTCTAAAAACACCTGGCTGAAAACCTATTTTGGCGTACGGCGTCGGATCCATCGGCGTGACACCTATATCTCTGACTGCTATCCTGAGGGGAATACACTGCCGCACATCCTGGACAAAATATTGGAATTTTCTGGATGTCCCCCGCGGAGCTACAGAATAAAAACAAAAACCAGCGTGTGGCGTGGACCTGGAACCTGAGCAGCCACGACCTCGACTACCATCCCACCCTGGAGCAGACGACGTGAGAAGCCCAAAGCCGTTTCCCGTTTGCAGGAGGACCAACCAGGAGCAAAGTTAGCGATTTTTAAAGTTTAGCCCTATATTCCCCCTACCCTAGCTCAGAAGAGCGATCTTTCACCCCTATTTTTTATGATAGAATTTAATTGTATATCTTAGTGTTAATGTGCACGCAAATATTTAGGACCGCGCCATTTATAGTTTTTATAATATAGTATTTTCAAAATACCTATTGAAATACCTAAACTTTTGTCCAAAATCTTCCCTGGATCTGACAGGGTTGGGACCAGTGCTATCTGTAGTGCCCCTAAACCCTTGGAACGGGTAAAAAATTTCAGCACTGTCGGATGACGTATACACCCGAAACAAGCTGAAAACAAGTTATCCTGCGGCTGTTGGTATTCACTTCCAGTTTTTCAAATCAGTTTTTTCCAAAATTTTATTAGCGTACCATATAAAAGTTTATATTTAATATTTGGTAAGGTTCCGTCAGAAGCTGCATAATTTTTTTCACAATTTTCGGTTTAATACTTTTTATTTTATAATTTTTTTACTTGGAAGCGAACTTGCTGGCCGACCGCATGGTAACTGTGTTTTCAGTTTACAGGAAAACGGGACGTCCTAGATAAAATCTGACGTTTTTTACCGGTTCCCCTCCCCGGACCCCTCCCACACTTTCTACCGGAGAGAAAGTCTTTGGACCCTAGCCGATCAGTTAGGCAGGGTTTCATCCCCCTACCCCTATTTTAGGTTTTGGACATAGCCGTATGGGGAGGAATGACCTATCTCGAAATTCTGCCAATAGCTCATAGACCAGTGGTCCGAATTGAGAGCGGTTTTCAGAAATAGACAGTGTGGATTCTGTGGTACCTACTGAGAGTAGGAGAGGTCTCTAGGTAGAGTTCTTGTGGCTTTATATTAGTTTTTAAAGGCAAAAAGTTAAATTATTGGGGGTTCTTAACAAATTTAGAAAAAGTTGAATAAATGTAATAAACGCTGCCTGACCGACTCTACGCAGAGTACTTTTTTTAATATTTTATTTAGGTCATTTATGAACTTAGAGAAGAAAAAGGAAAGCATCTTTTTCACTTTAAATCAAATTATACAGGTTGACAACCTGGACAACTCTACATAGAGTTCATTTAAAATTTATCTTATTCCTTCAATTTATATTTGTTATAAATGTTTTATCTGTAAGTAGTTCAAATAGGTTAAGTTGACATGCAGTGAAACTCTATATAGAGTAAACTTTTATTAATATTTTATATTTATCTTTTCTTTTTTTTCATTTTTTTTTTTTTTTTTTTTAAATTAAATAACTAGTTTAAGTTGACATCCAGATCGACTCTACATAGAGCTCAAAAAATTAATTCTGTTTAAACAGTCAGATCTGGAATAGAATAAGGACTATAGCAGCATTATTGTGCTGCTATATTTTAAGTAAAGATTAGACTAAGGATCATACTGATTATTTTTACTGATCGTTTTAACCCATTTGACACATACACGGTTAAAATTTACTCTTGACAACACTGTGGCAATGATGCATCACACACCGCGCATACCGACGAAAGCCGACAAATCTTCAATCGAAGATGAGGGGATGAGGGCGGGGCCCTCGGAAACCACACAGGTGCGAAAGAGTATAAGCAACATTGAGGCAAAAACGAGATCTTCTCCAACACAAAAGCCGAAACTCTCCACACCGGTTGCTGAGGCGCGCGCCCTCATGCTCAAAGCGAGAGCACAACTGGACATGTCAGGTAACATTAAGTCCACCATAAAGCAGACTGTGATTGACTGTATAAAATCGCTTTACGAGATCGTCAAGAAAACGGATAGACCGATAGTGACACTGGAAGAAGACAGGGGAGAGAAAGAGAAGAGGCAGGAAGGGACGTCCGAAGATAGAAGCCTGAGAATATTAAAGGAAATCTTGGAGGTAAAAGAAATTCTTAAGAAAGGCGAAAAAGAAGAGCTCTCTGCCAGAGTGGAGAGATCGAAGGCCGAGCTGAGCGACAAGATTGATGCGCAGATGGTGGAGCTGAAGGAGCTGAGGACAGTGGCACAGACGCAAGCCGAAAATGCCGAAGCCCGAAGGGAAAGCCTTGGGACATATGCGCAGGTCGTGGCGATGCCGCCTCAGCCTCCAATCAGGAAAAACATGCACTCAATAATAGTGTCGTCATTGCTCGAGAGTGACTCATCGGACAGGGTCATCGAGAAAATCCGAGCAAATGTCGATGCAAAGAACACAGGAGTTAGAATAGACCATCTGCGTAGAGCTAAAAATCAGTCGGTAATAATAAGCTGCTCTCAAAAAGCGGAATTGAGCAAAGTAACGGCAAAACTGAGGAACTCCAAGGGGGATCTTAAAGTTGAGGAGGCCACAAATAAGAATCCTCTTGTGGTCGTCAGAGACGTGATGAGTTACGTAACTGATGACGACTTACTGAAGGCAATTGGATCCCAAAACGGACACCTCTTGGAGGGAACCGAAATAAGTGAGGGTGACATCCAGGTCACCTACCGGCGAAGAGCGAGAAATCCGCTGGCGAGCCACGTGGTGTTGCGGGTAAAGCCAATTATTTGGCAGCGGCTGACCACGGCGGGCCGAATACATGTTGACTTGCAGAGGGTAGTTGTTAGAGATCAAAGTCCGCTTATACAATGCACAAAGTGTCTGGGCTACGGACACAGCAGAAAATACTGTAAGGAGCCAGCAACCCTTTGCAGTCACTGCGGCGAACCGCACTTAAGAGCGGAGTGTCCTGGGTTCACCCTTAACGAAGAGCCAAAATGCAAAAATTGTAGCCAGGCTAAGAGGGACGCACTGCATAATGCTTTCGACGGCGAGTGTCCCATTAGAAAAAAGTGGGATGCACTGGCTCGGTCGGCAATAGCGTACTGCTAAGGTGGATGAGGGGAAAGGAGCTAAAACGGTCGAGAATGTAAAATACCATGTCGTGCAGGCGAACCTCCAAAAGAAAAAACTGGCAACGGAGGAACTCATACTCGAAGCTGGGCGCAGGAAAGTCAGGTACGCTCTTGTCCAGGAACCCTATATAGGGGCGAA
The DNA here is from genome assembly GCA_948252205.1 of Orthosia incerta. NCBI lineage: Eukaryota > Metazoa > Arthropoda > Insecta > Lepidoptera > Noctuidae > Orthosia > Orthosia incerta. The sequence goes on along the minus strand of OX411769.1, from coordinate 15,219,715 downwards.
GGGAGAGATGAAGACCTACCCCGGGACAAGAGTGATTCAGGCAACAAGAACTGGCGATAAAGTCATCAAAGCCGCGATAGTCATCTTCGATGGTGGAGTGGACGCAGTGGCGTGTCCGACACTGACAACTGAAAATATAGCAGTTGCAAGGTTGACGGTAGAGGACACGACCACCGTAGTAGCGTCCGTCTACTTCGAGGACTATATCGATATCGAGCAATACCTTGACCAGCTGAGAGAATTAGTATACAAAACAAAGGGGGCAAAATTACTGGTGGGAGGGGATGTGAACGCCTGGAGTGCATGGTGGGGAAGCGAGAGAGAGGACGAAAGGGGAAGACTTTTGTCTGGAACCCTAGACGAACTCAACCTCCATGTACTAAATCGCGGAAACATCCCAACTTTTGACACAATAAGAGGGGTAAAGAGGTACAAGAGCACAGTAGACATCACGGCCTGTTCAGAGGACTTGCTTCAACATGTGGAAGAATGGAGAGTAGACACGGAAATGACGAGTTCAGACCACAATGCTATAGTACTTAGAATTTTAACAAAAAAAGGAATTGGGAGTAAAATTAAATATAGTAACACAAGGGTTTACAATACTAAAAAAGCAGACTGGAAATGTTTTGGGGAAGAAATTACAAAAAAATTAATAGATAACAAAATTGATAAAACATATATAGAGGATATAAATACTTTAGAAGGGCTAGAAAAATGTATAGGGGAACTAACAAAAATTATTACAGAAACTTGTGACAATACAATACCTAGAATAAAGAAAGTAGATAAAACGTACTTACCATGGTGGACCGAAGAACTCGATCAGCTCAAGAAATCCATGTGCACGAAGAAGCGAAGAATCCGTTGCGCAGCTCCATGTCGTCGCAAATGGGTCGTGATGGAGTACCTAAGGGCAAAGGAAGAGTATGAGTCCCAAGCATACAAGGCACAAACTGAGAGCTGGAAAAGCTTTTGTGGGAGGCAGGACAGGGAGAGCGTCTGGGATGGCATATATAGGGTTACCCTAAAATCTAAGAAGAGGCATGAAGACCTGCCAATAGTCCGGAATGGAGAGGCATTAAACTCAGAGGAATCAGCCAGGGTCCTGGCGGAAACCTTCTTCCCAGAGGATGACGAGAAGGAAGACAACCCCGAACACGCTCGCACAAGAGAAGCAGCGGCACGTTCAGATGAAGGCAAACCGGAGGACAAAATGGATCCACCCTTCACTCTTACTGAACTCAGGTATGCTTCGAGGAGTTTTAACCCGAAGAAGGCGCCGGGCCCTGATGGGTTCACTGCGGACATCTGTGAGGCCGCAATCAGGAACAATGAGCATGTGTTCCTGGCCATAACGAACAAATGCCTCGAGCTGTCCTGCTTCCCAGAAAAATGGAAGGAGGCGGCGGTCGTCGTACTTAGAAAACCTGGAAAGGATAATTATACCCATCCAAAGTCCTACCGACCGATTGGGCTTTTGCCTATTCTCGGAAAGATCTTGGAGAAAATGCTGGTACGGAGACTGAGGTGGCATATGCTGCCCAGAATGAATCCGCGACAATATGGATTTGTGCCTCAGCGAAGCACGGAGGACGCTCTGTACGACATGACTCAATAAAGAGGACTTCAAAAGGATGCGTGCAAGGATCGATCGCAGGCCCCACGTTCTGGAATGTGCTCCTGAACCCGCTGCTTGAAGAACTGGAGGAGAAGAAAACGTACTGCCAGGCATTTGCAGACGACGTGGTGCTTATATTTTCCGGGAAAACAGCTCTGGATCTGGAGATCGAAGCCAATGCCAGCCTGGCACATGTGCAGCGGTGGGGTGTTCGAAACAAACTAAAGTTTGCGCCGCATAAAACTCATGCCATGCTGCTAACTAAGAAGCTAAAGTTCGACACACCACGGCTGCGGATGGGTGGGGTTGACATTGCGCTGGTAGAGGAGATAAAGCTGCTCGGACTTATAATCGACCGGAAGATGACATTCCGGAGCCACGTCACATATATCTGCAAAAAAGCCATCAACATCTTTAGGCAGCTGTCCGGCGCAGCAAAGGTAACCTGGGGATTAAACCCGGAAGTGTTAAGGGTTATCTATGCTGCGGTTGTAGAGCCGGTGATCCTCTATGCAGCTAGTGTATGGGCCAAGGCGGTGGATAAGATTTACGTACAAAACCAACCAAAACCAACTCCTAAAATTAAATATTTCACTTAGAAAGGAACGTATTAACTTAACTAGTAAATTAAATACCTGTATGGGTGAGCTAGATAATTGTAGGGAAAAGTATGATAAAGATACACAGTGCCTCCAAAATGATTTATTATACAAGGAGTGTTTACTGAAGGATATTTTTGAGAAATATGAAAGTTCACAACAGCAATTGAGTGAGCGCTTGTTCGAGGCCGGGGAATTATTGGACCTGGTGAAACACAATGCGGAGAGGTATGAGTCTCTGACTAATTCCTCTTGCAGCTGTGCCAACTACCCACCACCTCCCCAGCTACAAAGTGACTTGTCTCCACCAATGTTGGCTCTTCCTGAAAAGACATGTGTACACAATGTAAAGGAATGTAACACAACATTATTTAGTGATGAAATAGGTTCAGGCTTTGGAAAAATATTACAAAATTACCTTAGCTATAGTTTTACAAATCATTGTTACCATAATATAAGTTTAAAGCAAATGATCAATAGAATTATAAATTCAAATATAGATAATTGTTCTACAATGGTTTTGCTTTTGGGAAATAGTACTGGAATTACCAAAAAGGACATAATGGCTGGTATTGACACCTTGTTAGGATTAAATGTAGGAAAGCTCATGGTTTGTGCTTTTCCTTACTCGCATAACTTCTCAGAAGATGAGAACAAGCGGATTTTTAAATTAAATAACACTATACAAATGTTGACTTGTCATAGTGACAAATTATTGTTTTTTGACACTAATAAATTTATTAGTGGACTAAATGTAACTCAGAGAGCTTTCTCTCTGACACGTAGATGTAGACATAAGATTGCTATGTTGATAGCATATTCTATTAATGAAATGTATTTGCCACCTAGTTGTAGGAGACAAATTGCTAATCCTTTAGCATACAATATACACTGTGACACTGGTACTTGTAGTGTACCATCGATTACTGTTAGTAGTGGTACTAACACTACTATTGATACGCCTTGTAGTTTAAACTATTAGGTGCGACAACGGATAAGCCGCATATGTTCAATGTTGTACATCAAAATATGCAGGGTCTGTCCGGCAAAGAGCTAGAGTTAAGTTTATTTATGGAAAACTATGATGTTCAGGTGTTATGTTTAACTGAACACTGGTTGAAGGAACATGAAGTAGTGTTTATCAATGATGATAATTTTACTGTACAAAGTGCGTTTGTGAGAAAAAACGCCATTCGCGGTGGATCTTTAGTTCTTGTTTCAAACAAGTTAAAATGTAAACAACGTTTAGATTTAGTTAATCTTTCTATTGAGCGCACTATTGAGTTGTCTTGTGTTGAACTCGAGCGATACGTTATAATTTGCGTTTATCGACCCCCCTCTGGTGATTTTAATAGTTTTGAATTGGTAATGGATGATTCACTCAATAGGTTAAAATCAAGTAATAAAAGTATAATTTTATGTGGAGATTTTAATATTAATATTTTAGATGTTACTCCATTAAGTATTAGACTTCTTAATCTGTTCAGGTCTTATAATTTAATTAACTTGTTTTTTGAACCTACTAGGATCACGGCATCTTCGTCAACTTGTCTTGATAATATATTTTGTGATTGTGATGCCAAAAATAAATGTGTGTTAAGTGACTTAACTTCTGACCACTGTGGTTTATTAGCTAGCTTCCCCATGCCATTACATAAAAAGCCGCGTAAAATGGAATGTAGGCCCTATACAGCTAGTCGTTGCAATAAGTTTAAAAATAATATAGCTAATAGAATTACACCATCTATAGTAGAACACAAGAGTCCTAATGAAATTTATGGAGCCCTTTTTGATGTCGTGCAAAAAGAGTACCAATCTACTTTCAAGACCAAAACTATTGAAATTAATGGCACCACCGTTGGCATTAACCAATGGGCCACTCCAGGTATTTATAAAAGTAGAGCGAGACTATACGAGTTATATGGTTTGAAAAAATACAGGTTTGATACTCCTTTCCTGGAGTATGTCAAAAATTATTCAAAATTATTTAAAAAGGTTAGTGTTTATGCTAAATCAAAATTTTTAAGCGATAAAATAAAAAAATCCAATAATAAAGTAAAAACCACTTGGAAAATTATTAACAATGAAACGGGAAAGTCGGTTAAACAAGATAAAGAATTTGAGATTATGGTCGACAATAAATTAGTTACTAAAGCAGCTGACGTAGCTGAAGCGTTTAATGAGTTTTTTGCCAACATACCCATAACTACGACTCGCTCCTTAAATTCGTCCCCGTCTAAAGCTGAAAACCTTTTGCTTAGTAGTGTGTCTAAAAGTATTCGTTTATTTAGCTTCGAACATGTAACGCCTCGTGATGTAGTTAATGTTTTTAACACACTCAAATCCAAAAACACTGGTGATTACTGGGGAATCTCCATTAAACTTTTAAGTAATATAATAGACATCGTAGCCCCCTATCTAGCTGTTACTTTTAATAAATGTGTTGACTTAGGAACTTTTCCTGACCTCATGAAGAGTAGTAAAGTCATACCATTATTTAAATCAGGTAATAAAAATGACGTTGGCAATTTCCGGCCTATTTCCATTTTGCCAGCGTTTAGTAAAATATTTGAAAAGTTAATACTCAAGCAGTTGCTAAAACATTTTAATTTAAATAGCCTCCTTCATAATGAACAATATGGCTTTACAAAAGGTCGTTCGACTACAGATGCGGGTGTTGCTCTGCTGAAACACATATTTAACGCATGGGAGAACTCGCAAAATGCTATTGGGGTTTTCTGTGATCTCTCCAAAGCTTTTGACTGCGTGCACCATGACACGCTATTGCGTAAACTGCGTCATTACGGTGTGCAAAACGAAGCTCTCGATGTTATAAATTCTTACTTACATAATAGGTCCCAATGTGTAGATGTTAATGGTGAGAAATCTTCCGGGTTACCAGTTCAGTTAGGTGTACCTCAAGGCTCAATACTGGGTCCATTCTTGTTCTTAGTGTATATCAATGACTTACCGTTCTTTTTAAAGGGTATCTGTGAAGTTGTATTATTTGCAGATGATACCTCTCTTATTTTCAAAGTTGACAGGAATAGACATGATTTTGACGATGTAAACAGTGCACTCTCAATGGTTACGGATTGGTTTACAACAAATAACTTAGTTCTCAATTCCAAGAAAACGAAATGTATAAAATTCGCTTTACCGAATGTTAGAAATCTAGGACCCAACATCGTGTTAGATAAAGAGGTGCTTGAAACTGTGGGCTCGGCAGTTTTTCTGGGCATAACAGTAGATGCCAAACTTCAGTGGGGCCCACATATTTCAAGTCTAGCGGGAAGGCTTAGCTCGGCCGCCTACGCTGTCAGGAAAGTAAGACAATACACTGACGTTGATACTGCTCGATTAGTCTATTTTAGTTATTTCCATAGCGTTATGTCCTATGGCATTCTGCTGTGGGGCAAAGCCGCTGACATTCAAAATATATTTGTTCTTCAAAAACGAGCAGTTCGAGCAATTTACCAGCTAGGTGCCAGAGTTTCTCTTAGAGATATTTTTAAAGATATTGGTATTCTCACAGTGGCATCACAATTCATCTTCGCCAATATCTTATATATTAGGCAAAATATACACTTTTACACTAAAAACAGTGATATTCACAATATTAACACCAGAAATAAGGACAAATTACGTGCTCCTTTTCACCGGCTTCATAAGGTTCATAACTCATTTGTTGGGCTTGGTATAACCTTTTATAACAAGCTACCCTCTGCTCTTCTAGATTTGCCTTTTAATGCTTTTAAAGTTAAAGTAAAATCAAACCTTTGTTCAAAGGCATACTATTCTATTAACGACTACTTAAACGATAAAAATAGTTGGTCGCTGTGATTAACTCAAGACAATGTTTGTGTTCTTTCTCCAGAATTAGCTTACATACTGACAGGTTATATGAGTTATGTTTTATTTTTTTTATTTTGACAGTATAAGTCAATTTATGTTAATTTAATTGTCATATTATTGACATAATCGACTCACTACATTGTTTTTTATTTTTTAATGAGTTGTATTGCAATATGTGGTCAGCTAGCGACCTCGACAGTGGATCATAATATATTATTCTTGCCTAACTGTTGATTTATTTTTTACTTCGATGGTCCTAGTTTATCATAATTATGTGACTTCGAGTTACAGCTGTATTAGCTATATGTAGGCGGGCACGCCCTTTATGCCTGGAGGCTTTATAATTCGGGTACTAAGTTCCGTTTACGTTTTTTTTATTAGTTTTTATTTTCGCTTGAGTTTAGATTTCGATGTTTTTGTTGGTATATTGGCGTGTGCTAGCTGTCATTATGGCAAATATATTTTATTATAATTTTTTGTTTTGAGTAATGTAAATTATTTGCATACTTTTGTATAGAATCAAGTTTTTGTTTTTTTCTAACTGAACAGACAGCTGTGCTGCTGGGGAGTTTGTTGCGCCACTTCTTCTTCCCAGCAAAAGCACTAGGAAGTGGTGAAGGGCGGGCGTTTTTGGGGGACTGTCTTATGTAATTTTGACGTTCGGAAAGTGCTGATTCTCAGCCTAGTTTGAATAAATGACTTTTGATTTTTTTTGATTTTGATTTTGAAAACCAACTGAACGCTGTTCTAAGGGGCTTCGCCCAGAAAATCAGCAAGTCTTACAGGACAGTGTCACTGAATTCGGTTCTGATCTTGACAGGATTGCTGCCTCTTGACCTAAGAGTCAAGGAAGTAGCATCCCTCTATGAGGCGAAGAGAGGTAAGCCTCAGTCATTCCTCAAAGACCGATCAGTCGAAGCAAAAATGAGCTTCCTGGCGAGGCCTCACCCAGCTGAGGAAGAACAACTAGAATTCCAATGCTTGGAGAGCGAAGCGGAGGTACAGCAGCGCATGAGAGAGGGTACAGTGCAAATCTTTACGGACGGGAGCAAAATAGAGGGCAAGGTTGGGGCTGCCCTATCCTGGTGGAATGGGGCGGTCGAAACCAAAACCAAGAAATTTAAGCTCGAACAGTACTGTACTGTCTTCCAAGCGGAGCTCTATGCAGTAAATCAGGCTACGGAGTTGATCGCGCGTAGCGAGGCAAAAGAGTTCAACATATTTAGTGACTCCAGATCAACTCTGGAGCTATTGAGGAACGGTGACACCTGCAACCCACTCGCATTGGAAACAAAAATAAATATAAAGAAGCTGAAATTCTCAGGCAAGAATGTACGTCTGTATTGGGTCAGGGCCCACGTTGGGATACAGGGAAATGAAAGGGCAGATGAACTGGCGAAAACAGCGGCACTGACTCTCAAAAGGAAATCAGACTATGATAAATGTCCTATCTCATTTGTCAAGCGAACCATACGAAGTGCTTCGATTGACAAGTGGGAGGAAAGATATCAAAGAGAGTGCAAAGCCAGTGTCACTAAAATATTCTTTCCCTCAGCCACAGAGGCCTACAGAACAATTAGGAAGATACAACTTACATACCTACACACACAACTCTTCACAGGGCACGGGGGCTTCTCCCAATATCTTAACCGTTTTAAAATAAAGGACTCACCTTCATGTATCTGCGACCCGGTCGCAGAAGAATCGATCTTGCACCTTATAGCTGAGTGCCCAGTATATGGGCTAGCCAGATTTAACCTGGAACAAAAACTAGACGTAATAATTAACGTAAATAACATAAACATAATTATGATAAATAAAGATACACGAAGTCAATTCTTAGATTTTTGTTTAAAAATAATAAGATTAGTAATAGATAGAAATAAAACTTAGATTAAGAAATTAACACAGTAAATATAGTGTGCAGGACGTAGCGTGTTCATTGGCCCCGAGAAAAGAAGGGCGTAAACCTTCTGGCCATTGCCGCTGAACGCCCCATCCACATCAACGAAAACAAAGGTTCTTGGATGCCTAGCTGCAGCAGTGACGTAGGGTTGCAAATCGACTCTAACGATTCAACGATGTGTTGGCTGTACTTGAGTTATTTCCAGATTCCGGGTTGCCTACTTCTGGATCAGCACTCCTGGTGTCCAGGTTCCGAGGTTCAGCTCGACAGGATCGAAAAGGGATGTCTTCATAAGGGTTGAAGTCGATGAATTAAATGAAACACTAAGTTATTCAGTACACGGCACGATTCTAGGGCTCTCAACAATTTCTGAGACGTGATTCTATATAAGAATTACTTCTTATTTACTAAGACAAGTACAAGCGACTAGCTTTGGATGACTACAAATTCTATTTTGGGCCCGGGGGTTCTTTATACCCTCGCATCGTGCCATTATTGAGAGCCCCGCAAATTCTCGCCGAAAATAATTTTTATTTATGTAAAAAACCCTTATACATATTTGGTAAATAGGGTTACCGCACCCCTTCCATGGTGCTATCAATAGCTGGATTCCTTCGTACTGTAACACAGTAACGCCCCCTATCTATGTATCTAATCAATATACCTAATTTCCAGGTATTGATAGCTTCCCTAGACTATTTCCATGAAATGAAAGGACAATTCCCTTTATTTCCCAGTTAAAACCTTAATAGCTTTTAACCTAGTCTAAGGATATCTATAGGTTGGGTTGACCTGCTGGTGCCAATAGCAGGCTGTCTGTTGACGTCTAGAAAAAGCTTATTTTCGGGAATCTTCTATGGGATATCATCCCTTATGTAACGAATCTATAAATTCCTAAGTCATTTCACCGACTTTAGGACTTCCTACTTAGGCTAACCAGACAATCACCGCCTATTATGGGGATTCTGGTAGCCAATAGACCACACTTTACATTTCTAGTGTTTATGTAAGTCTATCTAGGTCATATGCACATAAGGTGCCTTGATATGTACAAATTTGATAGCTGGTCACTTTCTTTGCGCCCAGCTATCAGAGAAATTAGATATAAAAACACTAATAAGATTGGGACAACACGATGGTGCGTTTAACGGGCCATCGGGAGGTCCCCAAAAATTCCTTATTTTCGGAATTCCCAGGGGTGTATAGTCCCGGGGAGTGCCAAAAACTGACTAAAAATTACATTTCCAGAAACCTATTTTCTGGAATTGTACTTAAACTACTTGAGCGATTTTCGCTCCAAAGTGATGGCTTGGTAGCTAGTCCAGCAAGCCATCCGAAAGTACTTACACCATGAGTACATCTATTCCCTTCATGGAGTTATTCCACCTGAAGGGTCTACAAATTTCAACGTTTTACGTTGTTTACATTTTTCACGACTGCTTATCTCGTTGACTATCCAAGCGATTCTTCCCATCTAGAAACCGCCTGGAAGCCCTTTTAGCAAGCTTTCCAATGGTAGTACTTTTACCAGTACACCTATATGTTTCTAGGTACTTAGGGCACCTAAAACCGTAAGCGATTGCCAAAAACCAGATAAACAGCAGTTTTTCTATTATATACTGACTTGATATCTCAAGTAAATGGGCTTTATATAAAAGACTACGCTAACTATGAGGTGTATATAGGCTTCCTGTCTCGGTCTAGGTCCCCCATATACCCTAAAATGACCTAAAACCATATATTTGGTGTTTGAGATATCAAGTCAATATTCCTATTTACATAGCAGAAACTATGTGGTCTTCACATAGTTTCATCATTATGTACTGATTTCATGTCCAGTACATAGGATAAGCCCTTAAAAACATGATTTTAATTACTATAATATTTTCAAAAACCACCAAAACTATAAATAACGTGTGGTTCCCTCTCACGGTTCATTCGGAACTAATCCGTCGCCGAGCACAGACGTATCGTATGACAGAAATTTATGTTTTTTACTATGATAACTCTTATCAGTATGCTTTCTAATGATTTTACTCTGTTAAGGGTGAACTATTGAACCCTATAACATACTGACAAACACTAAAAACATTATACTACTATCTCAAAAAATGTAGGTAAAATTTTAGTATAAATATAAACGTGCCTCTAAAATTCATTTTAGTATCAGGTGGCGCGCCGTGGTAAGCAGACATGTCTACACATACAAACTTCAATTTCTATGAACCATTTAGTATGGTTGATGACGCTTCGTCGCGAACATATCTCCCGCCGTGCAGTGCTGTGTCGACTCGCAGTGTTGTCGGCGCGGCGCTGCATTCCTTCGGTGAGCGACGGACGGCATTTCTCGGCTGCCGGCCAGGCCCACCGAGAGGACGGTCGCCGCTCCGGCATCTCTGGTTACTGGGGCAGTGGGACGAGTTTCTTCACCGGACGCTTCAAGGTACCGCCAAGCGTGCGTATCTCAGCGGTCCGGATTTCTCCGTCGATTCCTGGATACACGGCCACAATGCGGCCTCGCGGCCACGTATTGCGGGGCAGCTGGCCGTCGGCTATCAGGACAGGGTCACCCACTTTAAATCTGGGCCCACTACTATGTGGCTCCCGCCGGTTTTGGAGCTCCGGCAGGTACTCTCTGACCCAGCGACTCCAGAACATATCAGCGAGGATCTGTGATCGTCGCCATATTTTCCTGCTGTCTATATCTTGCTCGGTGAACGTGCCAGGTGTAGGTAGTCTGGCTGACCCACCGAGCAAGAGGTGATTCGGTGTGATGGATTCATCATCATCACCATCTACCGACACGTGTGTCAATGGTCGGCTATTTACAATGTACTCTGCCTCACAAATCAGTGTGGACAACACCTCTTCGGTGGGGTGTTTTTCTGTAAGTACATTGTATAGTGTGTTTTTTACACAACGAACTAGGCGCTCCCAGGCGCCTCCCATGAATGGCGCTGATGGCGTTATGAAGCGCCATACGATGCCTCTACGACTTGCCTCTGTTTTGAAGGCGTCTCGCAGCTCTCTGTCGGCGCCGTGCATGTTGGTGCCATTGTCTGAGTGTATCTCAGCTGGGCATCCTCTGCGTGCGGCGAATCGGCGCAGCGCCAATATGGCGGAGTCTGCGCTAAGGCTGGCGGCGATTTCAAGGTGCACCGCCCTTGATGTGAGACACGTAAATAGTGCTACGTATCTCTTCTGATGCTGCCGACCGACGGTGACGGATAGCGGGCCGAAATAGTCGAGCCCGGTATATGTAAACGGCCTCTTATGGTGAGCGAGGCGCGTTTTCGGGTGGTCGCCGGTCGCAGGTACTGGTGGCTGTGCCTTGCGTATACGGCAATGCAGGCATCTTGCTATCACCTTCTTCGCTGTTGGTCGCATCTTCACGACCCAGTAGTGCTGCCGTACCTCATTAATTGTGAGTTCGGTGCCACTATGTTGTAGACTGCGATGTGTCCAGTCTATGTACAACTGCGTTATGTGATGGTCGCCATGTAATATAGGCGGGCGCATCACTTCTTCAGCTACCTCTTGCGTAGCTGCTATGCGACTTCTTAGTCGCAGCACGCCGTCGACGACCTGAATTTGTAAAGGTCGCAGCGAGCTATTTTTATTTATTTCTTCAACATTCGCTAACTCTGAAGCGAACGATTGTTGTTGTGCGACCTGGACAAGTATTTTCTCAGCTTCTTGGAGAAATTCTGCTTCTATGATTTGTCTGTTGACCTGGGTTGGTGCTCTGCATGCCTGCTTCTGCTTCTGTGCAGGTACAGCGGGCTTCTTGCGCCAGTCTGGGTCCTTTTCAGCGTTTTTTCTCGTCCGTTTATAGGACGTTATCTCTGTTCTATTTTTGCAAAGAGATATAAAACGCAGAACTGTGGCGGTCGCACGAAGCAGTCGCTCCCATCTGGAGAATCTGCTTGGCTCTGGAACGGCTTCTATGAAGCTCTTCTTGTCCCCTTCTGTGACAACGAAAGTTTTTTCTTCTCCCGTGTCGTTTGTAGTCGGAGGTTTCTCTGTGGGCCATAATTCGGGCCCAAGAGACAAAAAACTCGGCCCGCAGTACCACTCGTGGTCCGAGTTGAACCGCAGTGGCACGTCACGGGTTGCTGCATCAGCGATGTTCATCTTGGTGGGTATCCATCGCCAATCTTCGACTTTGCTATTGTCTTCAATAGCAGCTATTCGGTGAGCAACGAAAGGTTTGTATACTCTCGCTCCTCTTCTAATCCAGGTCAGTACGGTCTTGCTATCTGACCAATACGTTACTGACGTGGGCTTGCAGTCGTGTTCACTCATCACTGCTGCGGCTACGCGGGTTCCCAATACCGCGGCCTGAAGTTCGAGTCTCGGTATCGAAAGCAGTTTCAGTGGGGCCACCCGCGCTTTCGCCATAACAAGGCTTATTAAGTGCTTGCCTTCCACGGTCGTGGCCCGCCAGTATATAGCGGTAGCATATGCCATCTCGCTTGCATCAGTGAACACATGCACCTGCATTTCTATAGCGTCGCTATATCCAGGATAGCATCTTGGTACGCTAACGTTTTTTAGTTGGCGTAAATGTTGTACCCAAATTTTCCATTGTAATGCTAGGTCAACATCTAGCCTCTGATCCCAGTCGACGCCTCGCCTCCATGCTTCTTGCAATATTTGCTTCGCCTTGATGGTTACTGGCGAGGCGAGTCCGAGTGGGTCGTATAGCGACGCTACTATTCTGAGCGCCTCTCGCTTGGTGGGCGCCTCTCGGTCCAAGATACCCTCAGGCAGACGCGCGAGTGTGAGGTTGAAACCCAGCGTGTCTTCGCCTGGCCTCCATATGAGGCCGAGTATCTTTTCCGACGTATCTATATCTCCAATGGATACCATCTCAGTTTGTATATGCGATGGGTCCATTTTTTCTAGGAGCTGCGAGCTATTTGAAACCCATTTCTTGAGTTCAAACCTCGCCTGTAGGTGTATTTTTCGCACCATACTAGCGACTTCTGCCGCCTTCTCGATAGTTCTATAACTATCTAGGTAGTCATCCATATAATGACTACGTAGTATAGCATCCACAGCTTCAGGGTGCTTCTCTATATATTTGTTTGCGTTCCAGTTCTTTGCAAAAATTGCTGTGCAAGGCGAACTGGCTGCGCCGAAAATGATGGACGTCATTCTATATTCTTCTGGCGCTCCTTCTCTGCGGTTTCCCCTCCACAGGTAGCGAAGCGCGTCTCGGTCTTGGCTCCGCACCTTCACTTGCATGAACATCTCCGCTATGTCACCGGTTATTGCGACGCAGTGGCGGCGAAACCGCATCATTACGCCTGGCAGCGACTGTAATAGGTCGGGCCCAGTTAACAGGAAGTCATTCAGTGACATTCCTCTCGATTTGGCGGCAGCGTCATGTACGATGCGAAGTTTGTCTGGCTTCATTGGGTTGAAGACATCGAAGTGTGGGAGGTACCAAGTTTTGCCCGGCGTGCTAATTGCGGGTGCCCTTTCAGCGTACCCTTTCGCAATTAGCGAGTCCATCTGGTCTGAGTATCTTCTTAGAAGTTCCTGGTTCTTGTCCAGCTTCTTTTCTGTTGAGACGAGCCTCTTCAGAGCTGTCTCAAAGCTATCTGGCATCTCAGCATGCTCATTACGCCAAAGCATGGCGGTTTCGATGTGTCCATTCTCTAATTGGACAGTTGATCGATTCAAAATGTCCTCTGCCCTTCTTGCTGGGTCAGAGGCGGGTCGCTGTGGGTTTATGCACAACGATTCTATGGCGAAATGTTCGCGCAACTGATGATCCAAATTGTCATCAGTTGTTATTCTATTGACATGATGTACTTGTTGTCGTAGTAAACTACTGTGCGCGCCATGTAGTGTCCAACCCATCGCTGTAAGTGACGCAATTGGTTGGTGTCTTGGACCTCTGCGAATCTCGCTGGCCAATAACAAATGCCAGTTGTCTTGGCCGACGAGTATTTTTGGCACGCCATTGTTGTACATCAACTCTTTTCTCAAGTCGGTTAAATGCTTGCAGCGTGCGACAACCCTATCGCTCACTGTTTGTTTTGCCAAGCTGAGTTTAGGTATAGTACGTGCTTTAAATTGTACCCTTCTCTCTTGCGGGCTAACCAGCGTCACCTTGACTCTTCTTGAGCATGGGGTGGTGAGCATGGTGTTGCCTATCGCACCGATCTTGAGCGGGTCCACAGGGCCCTCTGCCCCGACTTGCCTCGCGATGTCTTCATCCATCAGCGAAACGGTGGACCCATCGTCTAGGAGAGCGTATGTTGCTACCTCTCCCGCCGGTCCGATTACCCGGACCGGCACTATCTTGAGGTACGCCTGGCTCGATGGTGACCCGAAACTGGCCACCGTTTCCTGAGGATCCTTGCGGGATTCAGGAACATCGGGCTTCTTGTTGGCTTCCCTCTGCTGTTGCTTCTTCCTATGAAGAAGCCGATGGTGCGTATCTCTGCACCCGTCTTGGCCACACTGTTTTCTCTTACAAGTGTGGTTGCCTCGTCGATGTTGAAGGCAGCGATAACATAGATTGTGTTTTTTCGCTAGCTCCCATCTTTTCTCGACAGCTACGCCCCTGAATTGTGCACATCCAGTGGCGTAGTGATGTCCCACGTCGCAAACACGGCATTTTCCTACCGGTTGGTCCGTAGCTATATGCGTCCTTTGTGTGACGCGTCTGTTGGTGTTCGCCTCGGCCGAAGCGATGCCTTCGGGTGGGGCGAATGGACTACAGAAGTGTGCCTGTTCAGATATGAAATTACTGAACAATGAAATATCTGGCACCGATTGGTACTTCTCCGAATATGATCGGTACCATTGTGCTCGTAGCGAATTGGGTAACTTCTCTGTTAACAATCGCATAAGCTCCGCGTTCATAAGGTAATGACCCTTTTTTAACGCGCGGAGCGTGACTACAGCACCTCTTACGCGACTTGCAAACGCGCAGATGTCTCTTGGTGACTCACTGCAGCGCGGCAGTCCGCGTAATCTATCTGTTTCAGCTTGCGCTATGGAGTCTGGACGGCCGAACTGCAGCTCGAGTTCCTTCATGATGTCATCGGGCCTGGCATGTCCGATGAGTTCTGAGCTGACGGTTTCCATTGCACGTCCATGTAAGCTTCTCCTCAGCCTCGCTGTATTCTCGATGTCCGTAAAATACGCTCGAGTTGTCTCATATATGGCCCGAAATGATAGCCATTCAGTATGAGAACCATTGAAATTCGGCAATGTCATGACGAATTTCGACGCAGAGGGGTTCGTTTGGTCCCGCTGTTCTATTTTCCTGTCGGCTAGCGACGCTATAGCGGACGTCAACTCCGTCAAGAATGGACGGAGACTATCCCTCTGACCTCCTGTACACTCAGCTGACGCTGCAACTGGAGGCTTTCGCACTTCTTTCTCCTTAGGATGCTGACCTTCTATTTGCGATTTGGTGGCGGCCGCAGTCAGGGGTCTATGCATAGAATTTCTGGTTCCCCCTTCAACGACGTTATCCTCCTTCTCAGGCTGAGGTTCTGGTGCCTCTTCTAGCCATGAACGCACGTACTCGTCATTCGAGTTTCTGTCATCCAAGTATTCAGCTTCGGAACCCTCTTCCTCCGCTCTCTGAAGTGCCAATTGTGCAAGCTCCAACTTAATTTTGAGTAAGTCTTCGCGAGCTTTGTCTATGTTTTTTCGTGACCGAGTCACTCTAGTTGACGGCGGACGGCTATGTTCGATACGGGCGTCACCCCGGGTAGTCATCGGCATCGCTGTACGTCTGTCTTTTTCGGAAATCTTCTCTTTCTGAGAAGGTTTCAATGTTGTGTCTGAAGCTCCTTCTAATCTGGTTACTCTGGTAGAAACCGCTTGATCAGTTTCTATTGGTTGATGCGTCGGAGTGCTTTCAGTTTGAGGCGCTAGATGGCGCTGCTCGTCCGACGGCTCGGTCCCTTCGGTTGTGGAAGGTGAACACGGCGGCAGCTCATGTCTGATGCCAGCTGGCTGATCCAACTCCACGGTCCATGCCTCCGGCGTCTTGCCTTTGGATCTGGTTATCGGCATTGTTGTTGAAATATTTTCTTTTGAAAACTCGAAGTTAGTTTTCAAAGATAAGTCCCAGTTCCGGGCTTCAGCGTTCAAACCGACGATCTCCAGAAGTTAACCTCCACTTCGATTGACTATAATTCAATCTTCAAATAAAATATCACTAAAAACTTACGGTCAGTGATAAGTCTTCAGGAAACTTCAGGCATTTGCTATACAAGTTTATTTTTCCCATAAACGTGTATGTTCTATTTGATTGACTATAATTCAATCAAATTCTAAATCACCGAAAAGTCAAGGTTACTTTTCGGTGGTGATGCTTCATGAACTGCTTGTCCAAAGCATCAGAGCCGTGCATCAATCTTCAGAGCACGTATCTTGCTTGATTGAAGAAAATTCAATCTTCAAATAAATCACCGAAACGTCAAAGTTATTTTCAGTGATAGTGCTTCAGGAACCGCTTAGTCAGTACATCCGAAACGTATCTAAGTCTTCAGAGTACGTTTCTTCCATTCACTGACGAAAATTCAGTCTTCAAAATTTTCCTGAAAACATAGGGGTTGTTTTCAGTCATAAGGCTTCAGGAATTATTCTTCAATCATCAAGGATGCACATCAGCCTTCTAAACGCACGTCTTGTATTTTTCTGACGGGCGCTCGTTTTTTAAACAAATCGCTAAAAACATAAGGGTAGTTTTCAGCGATAAGTCTTCAGGAACTATTCTTGGGGCTTCAAGGATGCGCATCTGTCTTCATACAGCATTTTGCGGCTCACAGAAAATTTCTTCTATTTTCTTACAATTATTGAAAAAATAGGGTATTTTCAATAACTGTCTCCAGAATTTTACCTCTTGGATCCAGCGGCAAATAGGGCACGTAGGACTTGTTCCCTGCAGTGCACGTCGATTTTTGGTTTATTTGTGAAATTAATTTCTCCAAAATTCGAAAAATTAATTCCACCACTGTTTCTTCCTGACGTCCTGGGGCGCTCCAGACTTCGAATTTCGGCTCGAACGGGTCAACGTTGTGTTGCACGTAGCCGACTTAATATGCAGGCACCCAGTTGTTTTTTCTGGATCTGCTGTTCCCGACGTCCTGGGGCTCTCCAGGCTCCAAATTTCGGCTCGATAGGACCATTAATTATGTCCGTCGTCGAATTTTGCCGGGACGCCAGGCTCCAAAATCTGGCTCGCAAGGACCATTAAATGTGCAGGACGTAGCGTGTTCATTGGCCCCGAGAAAAGAAGGGCGTAAACCTTCTGGCCATTGCCGCTGAACGCCCCATCCACATCAACGAAAACAAAGGTTCTTGGATGCCTAGCTGCAGCAGTGACGTAGGGTTGCAAATCGACTCTAACGATTCAACGATGTGTTGGCTGTACTTGAGTTATTTCCAGATTCCGGGTTGCCTACTTCTGGATCAGCACTCCTGGTGTCCAGGTTCCGAGGTTCAGCTCGACAGGATCGAAAAGGGATGTCTTCATAAGGGTTGAAGTCGATGAATTAAATGAAACACTAAGTTATTCAGTACACGGCACGATTCTAGGGCTCTCAACAATTTCTGAGACGTGATTCTATATAAGAATTACTTCTTATTTACTAAGACAAGTACAAGCGACTAGCTTTGGATGACTACAAATTCTATTTTGGGCCCGGGGGTTCTTTATACCCTCGCATCGTGCCATTATTGAGAGCCCCGCAAATTCTCGCCGAAAATAATTTTTATTTATGTAAAAAACCCTTATACATATTTGGTAAATAGGGTTACCGCACCCCTTCCATGGTGCTATCAATAGCTGGATTCCTTCGTACTGTAACACAGTAACGCCCCCTATCTATGTATCTAATCAATATACCTAATTTCCAGGTATTGATAGCTTCCCTAGACTATTTCCATGAAATGAAAGGACAATTCCCTTTATTTCCCAGTTAAACCTTAATAGCTTTTAACCTAGTCTAAGGATATCTATAGGTTGGGTTGACCTGCTGGTGCCAATAGCAGGCTGTCTGTTGACGTCTAGAAAAAGCTTATTTTCGGGAATCTTCTATGGGATATCATCCCTTATGTAACGAATCTATAAATTCCTAAGTCATTTCACCGACTTTAGGACTTCCTACTTAGGCTAACCAGACAATCACCGCCTATTATGGGGATTCTGGTAGCCAATAGACCACACTTTACATTTCTAGTGTTTATGTAAGTCTATCTAGGTCATATGCACATAAGGTGCCTTGATATGTACAAATTTGATAGCTGGTCACTTTCTTTGCGCCCAGCTATCAGAGAAATTAGATATAAAAACACTAATAAGATTGGGACAACACGATGGTGCGTTTAACGGGCCATCGGGAGGTCCCCAAAAATTCCTTATTTTCGGAATTCCCAGGGGTGTATAGTCCCGGGGAGTGCCAAAAACTGACTAAAAATTACATTTCCAGAAACCTATTTTCTGGAATTGTACTTAAACTACTTGAGCGATTTTCGCTCCAAAGTGATGGCTTGGTAGCTAGTCCAGCAAGCCATCCGAAAGTACTTACACCATGAGTACATCTATTCCCTTCATGGAGTTATTCCACCTGAAGGGTCTACAAATTTCAACGTTTTACGTTGTTTACATTTTTCACGACTGCTTATCTCGTTGACTATCCAAGCGATTCTTCCCATCTAGAAACCGCCTGGAAGCCCTTTTAGCAAGCTTTCCAATGGTAGTACTTTTACCAGTACACCTATATGTTTCTAGGTACTTAGGGCACCTAAAACCGTAAGCGATTGCCAAAAACCAGATAAACAGCAGTTTTTCTATTATATACTGACTTGATATCTCAAGTAAATGGGCTTTATATAAAAGACTACGCTAACTATGAGGTGTATATAGGCTTCCTGTCTCGGTCTAGGTCCCCCATATACCCTAAAATGACCTAAAACCATATATTTGGTGTTTGAGATATCAAGTCAATATTCCTATTTACATAGCAGAAACTATGTGGTCTTCACATAGTTTCATCATTATGTACTGATTTCATGTCCAGTACATAGGATAAGCCCTTAAAAACATGATTTTAATTACTATAATATTTTCAAAAACCACCAAAACTATAAATAACGTGTGGTTCCCTCTCACGGTTCATTCGGAACTAATCCGTCGCCGAGCACAGACGTATCGTATGACAGAAATTTATGTTTTTTACTATGATAACTCTTATCAGTATGCTTTCTAATGATTTTACTCTGTTAAGGGTGAACTATTGAACCCTATAACATACTGACAAACACTAAAAACATTATACTACTATCTCAAAAAATGTAGGTAAAATTTTAGTATAAATATAAACGTGCCTCTAAAATTCATTTTAGTATCAGGTGGCGCGCCGTGGTAAGCAGACATGTCTACACATACAAACTTCAATTTCTATGAACCATTTAGTATGGTTGATGACGCTTCGTCGCGAACATATAGTGAGTTATATTGTACAAAGTGTTAAATATATAAGGTATTGTAATAGCTGTGTGACATAAAAAATATATATTTATATACAAAATAAAATATAGTAAAAATAACAAAGAAAAAAAAAAAAAGAAAATAACAAAAAGAAAAAAAAGAAAAAAAAAAAAAAAAATAACAATGTGTTAAAAAAAAAGAGCCCTAACCAGCTAATAGTGTTAAGCAGATAAAAATAAAATGCCCTGTAATACTGTAATGTAGATTAGTAAAAATAGCCTTTAATATAGTATGTAACCTCAGTAGTCCCATCCTGCGACTACAATTATATTGATAATATTATAAATACTGTTATAAAATTGTCACAGAAAAATAATCCTCCGACCGCAATATCGGGGAGAACCGTGTACAAGTTATATATACCTACCCTACACCTACCCTACACCTACCCTACACCTACCCTACACCTACCCTACACCTACCCTACACCTACCCTACACCTACCCTACACCTACCCTACACCTACCCTACACCTACCCTACACCTACCCTACACCTACCCTACACCTACCCTACACCTACCCTACACCTACCCTACACCTACCCTACACCTACCCTACACCTACCCTACACCTACCCTACACCTACCCTACACCTACCCTACACCTACCCTACACCTACCCTACACCTACCCTACACCTACCCTACACCTACCCTACACCTACCCTACACCTACCCTACACCTACCCTACACCTACCCTACACCTACCCTACACCTACCCTACACCTACCCTACACCTACCCTACACCTACCCTACACCTACCCTACACCTACCCTACACCTACCCTACACCTACCCTACACCTACCCTACACCTACCCTACACCTACCCTACACCTACCCTACACCTACCCTACACCTACCCTACACCTACCCTACACCTACCCTACACCTACCCTACACCTACCCTACACCTACCCTACACCTACCCTACACCTACCCTACACCTACCCTACACCTACCCTACACCTACCCTACACCTACCCTACACCTACCCTACACCTACCCTACACCTACCCTACACCTACCCTACACCTACCCTACACCTACCCTACACCTACCCTACACCTACCCTACACCTACCCTACACCTACCCTACACCTACCCTACACCTACCCTACACCTACCCTACACCTACCCTACACCTACCCTACACCTACCCTACACCTACCCTACACCTACCCTACACCTACCCTACACCTACCCTACACCTACCCTACACCTACCCTACACCTACCCTACACCTACCCTACACCTACCCTACACCTACCCTACACCTACCCTACACCTACCCTACACCTACCCTACACCTACCCTACACCTACCCTACACCTACCCTACACCTACCCTACACCTACCCTACACCTACCCTACACCTACCCTACACCTACCCTACACCTACCCTACACCTACCCTACACCTACCCTACACCTACCCTACACCTACCCTACACCTACCCTACACCTACCCTACACCTACCCTACACCTACCCTACACCTACCCTACACCTACCCTACACCTACCCTACACCTACCCTACACCTACCCTACACCTACCCTACACCTACCCTACACCTACCCTACACCTACCCTACACCTACCCTACACCTACCCTACACCTACCCTACACCTACCCTACACCTACCCTACACCTACCCTACACCTACCCTACACCTACCCTACACCTACCCTACACCTACCCTACACCTACCCTACACCTACCCTACACCTACCCTACACCTACCCTACACCTACCCTACACCTACCCTACACCTACCCTACACCACCCTACACCTACCCTACACCTACCCTACACCTACCCTACACCTACCCTACACCTACCCTACACCTACCCTACACCTACCCTACACCTACCCTACACCTACCCTACACCTACCCTACACCTACCCTACACCTATCCTACACCTACCCTACACCTACCCTACACCTACCCTACACCTACCCTACACCTACCCTACACCTACCCTACACCTACCCTACACCTACCCTACACCTACCCTACACCTACCCTACACCTACCCTACACCTACCCTACACCTACCCTACACCTACCCTACACCTACCCTACACCTACCCTACACCTACCCTACACCTACCCTACACCTACCCCACACCTACCCTACACCTACCCTACACCTACCCTACACCTACCCTACACCTACCCTACACCTACCCTACACCTACCCTACACCTACCCTACACCTACCCTACACCTACCCTACACCTACCCTACACCTACCCTACACCTACCCTACACCTACCCTACACCTACCCTACACCTACCCTACACCTACCCTACACCTACCCTACACCTACCCTACACCTACCCTACACCTACCCTACACCTACCCTACACCTACCCTACACCTACCCTACACCTACCCTACACCTACCCTACACCTACCCTACACCTACCCTACACCTACCCTACACCTACCCTACACCTACCCTACACCTACCCTACACCTACCCTACACCTACCCTACACCTACCCTACACCTACCCTACACCTACCTACTGTTATTAACACGCAAATATTATCAGGCTTAATTGTAACCTTGATATTAAGTCTGTATGCTACAATATCTTTCGAGTAAAAAGAGCGAATCTAGTAAGAAGGATCCCCGTTCACCAAGTTTCTTAAGAATTAGGCGTCATATTTGATGACAGTGGTAATGAAACTAAATTTGATTAAGAATGGCTTGTACACTCATACTCGAAACTTTAGACCGCACCTCATGAGTAACATGTGGCGATGGGTCTACAAGGAGTCTGTCGGCGACGAGACACCATCTGTAAGCTAAAGTAGGTAAAATGACGAAATTTAGGTATTACCTACTTGTGCAAAAAACCTTAAGTACATAAGTAAAGTATATAAGAACTGTATATAAAGTGTTAGTTAAGTAGATCTAATAAGATTTCAATCAATAAGTATGAATATCGAAACAAGTTGTAAGCAAATGACAAGTACTCAGTAATGAATGATTAATTCTTGTTAGATAGTAATTAGAGAGTAGTAATTCGTCGACTTGCCTTGATAATATATTTTGTGATTTTGATGCCGACAATAAATTGGTGTTAAGTGATTTATCATCAGATCACTGTGGATTAATGGCTAGCTTCCCTATGCCATTAAGTAAAAAGCCGCGCAAAGTAGAATGCAGGCCTTATACTGTTAGTCGTTGCAGTAAGTTTAAAAATAATATAGCTCTTAAAGTTATACCGTCAATAATAGAGTACGAGAACCCAAATGAAATGTACGAGGCCCTTTTTGATGTTGTGCAAAATGAGTATAAATCCGTTTTTAAAACTAAAACTATCAACATTACTGGGACTTCCGCTGGTTTCAACCAATGGGCTACACCAGGCATTTATAAAAGCCGAGCGAGATTGTATGAGTTGTATGGTCTGAGACAGTACAAGTTTGATAACAATTTTTTAGAATATGTTAAAAATTATTCAAAATTATTTAAAAAGATTTGTCGTGTTGCAAAATCAAAATTTCTAAGTGAGACTATTAAAAATTCTAATAACAAAGTAAAAGCCACTTGGAAAATCATAAACAACGAAACGGGTAAATCGGTTAAAAAAGAAAATCAACTCGAGATCATGGTTGATAACAAATTAGTTAATAAACCAGCTGACGTAGCTGAGGCGTTTAATGAGTTTTTTACGAGCATACCTGCAACGACGACTTGCTCCTTAAGTTCGTCGCCGTCTAAGGCTGAAAACCTATTGCATAGTAGCGTCCCTAAATGTAGTTATGTATTGAGATTCGAGCATGTAGCGCCTCGTGATGTAGTTAATGTTTTTAATTCTCTTAAATCTAAAAACACGGGTGATTACTGGGGCATATCTACCAAACTTTTGGGCAATATAATAGACATTGTGGCCCCCTATCTTGCTGTTACGTTTAACAAATGCATTGATTTGGGTACTTTTCCTGATCTCATGAAGTGCAGTAAAGTCATCCCTCTATTTAAATCCGGTAGCAAAAATGATATTGGTAATTTCAGACCAATCTCTATTTTGCCTGCATTCAGCAAAATATTTGAAAAGTTAATTCTTAAGCAGTTACTCAGACATTTTAACTTACATAGCCTCCTTCACAATGACCAATATGGGTTTACGAAGGGTCGCTCGACTACAGATGCGGGTGTTGCTTTGTTGAAGCACATATTTGACGCATGGGAGAAGTCGCGAAATGCAATTGGTGTTTTCTGCGATCTTTCTAAAGCCTTCGATTGCGTTCACCATGATACGCTTTTGCGTAAACTACGCCATTACGGTGTTCAAAACGAAGCCCTAAATGTAATTGAGTCATATTTACTTAATAGATACCAGTGCGTAGACGTTAATGGCGCTAAATCTTCCAGGTTACCTGTTGAGCTGGGTGTACCTCAAGGCTCAATACTGGGTCCGTTTTTATTCCTGGTTTATATTAACGATCTGCCATTCTATTTAAAGGATATTTGCGACGTTGTACTGTTTGCAGATGATACTTCTCTGATCTTTAAAGTAGATAGGAATAGACAAGTTTTTGATGACGTGAATAACGCACTATCAATGGTCACAGATTGGTTCACAACAAATAATCTTGTTCTTAATGCCAAGAAGACTAAATGCATAAAGTTCGCTTTGCCCAATGTTAGAAATCTGGGTCCCAACATTGTGCTCGGCAATGAGAAGCTAGAAACTGTTGATTCAGCTGTGTTTCTGGGTATAACAGTAGACTCAAAAATTCAATGGGGGCCACATATATCAAGCCTAGCGGGTAGGCTTAGCTCGGCCGCCTACGCCGTTAGAAAGGTTAGACAATACACTGACGTTGATACAGCAAGGTTGGTCTACTTTAGTTATTTTCACAGTATCATGTCCTACGGTATTCTACTGTGGGGCAGAGCCGCTGATATTCAAAATATATTTGTGCTTCAAAAACGAGCTGTTCGTGCCATTTACCAATTAGGTGCGAGTTAAGGAACCCCAACCTACCAATATTAGCTTTGTCAGACAATAAGTATTTACTAGATTATTATTTCTCAATTTCCCCACTGCGCGATCAGCATTTATAATTATCTAGAACATGCGTCAATCTGATCACGCTGTGGATGTACTACGTTAGCAATTAAGTTAGTATATAAGATCAATATCTTGTTAGATGAATTAATTACCGTCTTGCTGTAACTGGGATAAAATAAAGTTTATTTTTAAACTCTTCCGTTGTCGCTTACTTAATTGGCGCAGCCGGTAGGATCTCTGTAGTCAGTCTGTCACGTATCCACATCTACGGGAAGCAGCCGACGTCCGTTTCAACGGTTCAGCAGAGATCACCGAACAAACAAATACATTAAGAAGCCACATCAAGCCAGGAGAGGACCAGGAGCCAAGCAGTAATTCAGGGAGCATGGAGCTAGCTGCGGAATTGTGAGTAAATCTTTTTCACCTTCCTCTCAGCTCTTCCATCTATATCCCAACCTTGTAATAGTCTATGTGTTTGTGTATTATTAGGGATTGGACAACGCCGTAATAATATTTGCATAGATTTTAAACGTACTAATATTTTAGAATAGTGATAGTTTAGTAGCACATTAGTGTGATTTTTTTTTCTCTCCGCGTTTGCTCCTTTCATAACATTTCACAATGGAAAACGTAACCCGTGTCCCACAGGAATTGGTTAACATCATACCAATATTCAGCGGCGACACTAGAATGCTGCCTTTATTTATAAAAAAATGTGAATACATTTTGTCTACGTTCTTAGGAACCGCAGCCCAAAATGAATATTTATTTCATGTAGTAAC
Organism: Orthosia incerta; assembly: GCA_948252205.1. Classification (NCBI taxonomy): domain Eukaryota; kingdom Metazoa; phylum Arthropoda; class Insecta; order Lepidoptera; family Noctuidae; genus Orthosia; species Orthosia incerta. Next base: position 15,194,384 of record OX411769.1, on the reverse strand, counting down.
TAGTAGGTTATCAGGCGAAGCAGCCAGTTTGGTAGGCGAAAGAGAAGCTATAGGTACGTGGGACGAGCTGAAGAAGTTGTTAAACCAACACTTCGGTGATCCACGCACAGAGGATTGTTTAGCAATGGAATTAGAATCGTGTAGAATAAATAAGGGTGAAAGTTATTTAGAATTTTGCCATAGAATACAGCGGATGAGAAGTGTTTTATTTGCTAAAATATCAGAAACTATCATTGATGAATCTCTACGTAAGGCAAAGCAAATCATTTATAGTAACAGAGCGATGAATGCTTTCTTGTTTAATTTACCGCCATTTTTAGTTAGATTAGTTCGTTTGCGCGACGTCACAACGTTAGAGGATGCATTAAAAATAGTTTTAGAAGAACAAAACTTCCAGGCAGTCTATGAGTCGAAAACAAACGACAGACGTAATTTTAGCAGAAATAACAGACCCAATTTGCCTAATAACCAAAATGCAATTGAATCTAATAATCAAAAGAAAGATTCACATAGCATATCAAGTACACATGTACCGAATAGTGCTACAAACAGCACATCTACACCGAACAATCCGCATCAGCCCAGACATTATAAACAACATAATAATATTCAAAGAAATCAAGACAATTTTAATCGTACAAACAACAATAATGCGTCACCGCAGTCAAGTAGGTCATTTGTTCCGATTGCACAACCGAACCAACAGTTCGCGGCACATGCACCGAGCACGCCGTCTTTTGCAGCGCAAGCATCTACGTCGGGTGCGAATACTGATGTCACCATGCGTACTGCAAGGTCGCGACGTGTTAATTACATAAATAATTCTAATAATAATGAACAGAGTTCAAGTTATTCGTACAATGAGTGCCAAGAATTTTCTCCTGAAGAACCCGGGGCGGGAAATTTTTGCATAACGGCCTCTACCCTAGAGAACGAATAAAAATAAATTGTAATAAACGCTTAAATTTACCACATATAGTTATACCAGAATTAAAGGCAGTTTTTATGATAGATACGGGGAGTGTTAGATCGTTTATAAGCCCGTATATAGCGAATAAATATTTTAAAAATTATCTACAGTATGAACCCTTCGAAGTTGTTAGCACTCACGCATCGAGTGTTCATAGTGAAACGGCTATTATTCCATTACCGGTTACCTTTGGAAGTCAAGAGTTCCATAAGTTTTATGTCTATAGTGTCGACGATAGGTATGATGGGTTAATAGGTAGCAATTTGCTGAAGCAATTACAGGCAAAGATTAATATGGAAAATCAGATATTACATTTAAAAAATACTGATATTCCTATCATATATTCACCGCCTATGAGAGAGGTATATAATCTACCATCTCGTAGTGAACTTAGAGTAAGACTCCCAGTCAACTTACTGAACGGGGAAGCTGTGTTAGATTTTAAGCAATTTACGGAAGGGATTCGAATGCCCGCCGCATTAGTTACGTGTATTAAAGGTTACGCATCAACCGTTATTCAGAATTATACGGATGAAACCAGAACCTTAGTGGTAACAGGACCTTTTACGGTCGAACCTTACAGGCAGAACCCATCTGTTCACATTAATTTTACAGAAAATAACATAGAAATAGATAGGATGCTAACAGATAATTTAAAAAAATTACAGTTAGACCACATGAATTCTGAGGAACGTAAAACCATCGAAGGGCTATGTAATGATTATAAGGACATATTTTATTGTGAGAATATTCCATTAACGTTTACAAATCAAGTAAAACATAGAATTAGAACAAGGAATGAAGATCCTATAAATATTAAAGCACATAGGTTACCTCCCATTCAATCGAAAGAAATTAGGAATCAGGTAGATAAAATGTTAAGGGACAATATCATCCAGGAATCACACTCCCCCTGGAGTGCTCCCGTACATTTAGTGCCAAAAAAATTAGATTCATCAGGACAGCAAAAATGGAGGATGGTAGTTGATTATAGACGTCTCAATGAAATTACTACCGATGACAAATACCCCTTGCCCAACATAAATGATTTATTTGATATGCTAGGCAATAGTACCTATTTTACTACCTTAGATTTAGCTAGTGGGTACCATCAAATCGAGGTCCAGGAAGAAGATAGGGCGAAAACAGCTTTCAGTACACCTTCAGGACATTATGAATTTAACAGGATGCCGTTCGGGTTAAAAACAGCACCTGCAACATTCCAGAGGGCTATGGATAACGTTCTAAGAGGTCTCCAGGGCTTACATTGCCTGGTATACCTTGATGACGTCATAATTTTTTCTAAATCGCTGACTCAGCATGTAGAAAAACTTAGAGCAGTTTTTGATCGGTTTCGGGCGACAAATTTAAAAATACAACTCGACAAATCACATTTTCTTAGAAAGGAAGTTCTTTACTTAGGGCACACTATTACAAGTGAAGGATTGAAGCCAAATAATGATAAAATTGATGCAATCTTAAGATATCCCATTCCAGAAACAGTTACACAAATAAAAAGCTTTTTAGGACTTATTGGTTATTATAGGAAATTCATCAAAGATTTTGCAAAAATAACTAGACCTTTAACAGCTTGTTTAAAGAAAGGTCGTAAAATAATTATTAATGATGAGTATAGGGAATGTTTTGAAACATGTAAAAAACTTTTAACAAACGCACCTTTATTACAGTATCCCGATTTTAGTAAAAGTTTTATTTTAACTACCGACGCATCGAATTTTGCAATTGGGGCTGTATTGTCACAAGGATCAATAGGCTCAGACAAGCCAGTAGCATATGCTAGCAGGACTCTGAGTGACACAGAAGTAAAATATAGCACTATCGAGAAGGAACTTTTAGCCATAATATGGGCAGTTAAGCACTTTCGACCGTATTTGTATGGTAATAAGTTTACCATATTTACAGACCATAGACCATTAGCTTGGCTGTATTCATTGAAAGAGCCCAATAGTAAACTCACGCGATGGCGGTTAAGGTTAGAAGAGTACGATTTCGAAATAAAATATAAGAAAGGCCCTCAAAACACGAATGCAGATGCTTTATCTAGGATTAAGATTAATGCAATTGACGACGATTTAGATTCAATATTCGTAAATATAGGAGATAGGCAGGAACGTATACAAAAAATTATAGAAAGCGAATTACAAGACCCCGAAACTCCAATAGAAACGATAGAACTTTCGGATTCTGATGATGGGGTCACTGCCAACTCAGTTTCAAATAGAGAACACGAAGGCATTCCTAGTTTAAACGAAGCTGTCGATACTAAACCAAAACAGATTTTAATTCATTCATGGTTTAAAAATAAATTAGACGTAAAAGATATTTCAAATAATAAACAAAAAATTCTCGAAGTTCACTTACCGACAAATAACGATATATTAGTTAAAGACTTTTTGAAAGAGTATATTGATCCAAAACATAAGTACTTTATATACTTCGAACACCCATCTTTTAGAAAAACTTTTTCAAACATGGTAATTAAGTTATTTAAAAAGGATTCAGTTAAGTTAACCGAGTGTACAGAAAGAGTTATAAATTTGACAGGATCTGAAGAAGATCAAAAAGAAGTTATTTTAAAATACCACGACGGGAAAACATGTCATAGAGGTATTAAAGAAACTTTAACCAAACTTAAAAGACATTATTGGTGGGCAAACATGAAAGAGACAGTCACGGCAATCATAAATGCTTGCGAAACATGTAAACGCATGAAATATGATAGAAAGCCGATTAAACCCCACATTCAGTTAACACAAACCCAGGATGCCCCTTTTCAGGAAGCTTTTATGGATTTATTATATATTGAAGGGAAATATTATTTAACTATAGTGGATGCATTTAGTAAGATAGCACAAGCCATAGAGGTACCGAATAGGAGTACACCAGAGATAGTTAGAGCATTGATTAAATATTTCAGCAGGTATGGTCTGCCTAGAAAAATTAGTTGCGATTCCGGTACAGAATTCAACAATACTTTGATTAAAGAAATGTTAAGCTTTTACAAAATTGAACTTCATATTGGGACGCCAAATAATCCCAGTTCAATGGCAATAGTAGAAAGGTTTCATTCTACCATTATTGAGATTTATCGTATAGCAAAATACGATAAAAGCGATTTAGATGCAGCATCAGTTATGACTTATGCCATCATGGCTTATAACAACACCATACATTCAGCAACAGATTTTACGCCTTTTGAACTAGTATTTGGTCACACTTATTCCGAAAATGTATTTAACGTGGATAGAGAGAAGAACTTAACTCAGAAATTATTGTTAGATCATAGAAAACGCCTTAAAATACTCTATGAATTCATAACAGAAAAATTAGAATCCGATAAAATTAAAATAATTAATAAAAAAGGTGGCGAAACGACACCGATACTCGAACCAGACGATAATATTTACATGAAAGACACTAGGATTAGAAAAGCCAAAGAAAAACCTCGATATGAAAAAGCGAAAGTAATAGGTGAAGTTGAAAGAAATATAGTCCCAGTAGAAGTAAAGAAAAGGAAAACTAGAGTAGCCTTAAAAAATGTAAAACGTCCTCCACAGATCGTGCCTGGTACTTCTGGTACTAGTGGTGCCAACACTTACGCTGGACCTCCAAAACCTCGGTCAGAATCCGGGGATAGCAGCGATAAAGCGGGGAGTAGCAGTGAAGAGGAATAGTTATTGGACAATATACAAAATTGTAGATTTAGAATCATTACACTTACAAATAGATAATAATATTCGGGATTTTATTAACTTGAAAATTAAAATTAAGGAAAATAGTCTTAGTAACGAAACTATAGGAATAGAAAGCCAAATAGAATATCTTATTAAACTAACTAAGGATAGATTTTTTCAAATCTTACCTTTCCATTATAGAAACAAAAGAGCTTTGTTTAATCCATTAGGCTCACTTGTAAAAGCTATCACAGGAAATTTGGATGAAGACGATGCAATTAAATATGATAGAGAAATCCAAATGATACAGAACAAAGAGCATGTGGTCGAACGTAAAGTATCATCAATGCAAAAAGCTTTTGATAAATTAGTAAATGACTCTGAAATAATAAATTCAAATATTAAAAACTTGGGTTTACATACCAATGAAATGGAAAAATTAGTTGAACATGAGTTCAGGTTTAACAAACTTTTCCAAATATTAAATACTATGTATCAAATTTTAAATAACTTTCGAACCTGTTACGAAAACATACAAGAGATTGAAACGGCAATAGCCTTTAGCAAACTGAATACATTGCACCAATCCATTATAAATAGTACAGAATTATATAATACGTTAGAAGTCATTGCTAAACATGCTAGAACAATATACCCAGTAAACAAACATAATTTAATAAAATTAGAACGTAATATCATACTTAAATCATATATAAATAACAACAAGTTAGTTTTTGTTTTAGAAGTTCCCCTAATAAATAACGAAACATATAATTATTACAAGGTTATACCCATCCCTATATTCCATTCTCCAAATACCTTTACAATAATACCCAAATATCCTTACCTGATGGTGAATAGATTGAAATACATGCCCGTGGTAAGCCCATGTACTGAGATTGAAAATGGAAAATTCCTTTGCGCTGAAACTAATTTAGCCCAGTTTCCAACCGAGACCTGCATTGAACAAATAATGCTGATGAAGAACAACTACAAAAACTGCATACAGAACCATATTGAAATAGAAAAAACTAAGACACAGAAAATAACCGACAACCAATGGTTGGTTTACTCAGAGGAAAATCTCATCATCACCGAGAATTGCAATACAGAAATCCTGAAGTACACTATCCTTGGGACCTACATCGTGACACCTGGCCAACAATGCGAGACACAAATAGGCGAAGTCATCATTGCCGCCACCACAAACACTACAGTTTCCAGTCTCCAGCTGCCATTGATCCAGATGCCAGACCTACAACAGGACATCCAGAGAAGATCAAAGAAAGTGGATCTAAGAAATGTGGACTTCAGTGATGTGAAAGAAGTGTTACAAAGTGCAAAATTTGGTGAAATAGACGATACGACACAAACAGTGACAATAGAAATTAGTATATGGACCATCTTAGAGTATGTGGTTATTGTAATAGCAATAGTTATCTTTATAATGTATAAATTTCAGTTCATAAACTTTTGTCGAAATTCTCCGAAACCGTCTGCGACACCTTCGGATAATTTCTCTCTTAGGGAGGGAGGAGTTAAGGAACCCCAACCTACCAATATTAGCTTTGTCAGACAATAAGTATTTACTAGATTATTATTTCTCAATTTCCCCACTGCGCGATCAGCATTTATAATTATCTAGAACATGCGTCAATCTGATCACGCTGTGGATGTACTACGTTAGCAATTAAGTTAGTATATAAGATCAATATCTTGTTAGATGAATTAATTACCGTCTTGCTGTAACTGGGATAAAATAAAGTTTATTTTTAAACTCTTCCGTTGTCGCTTACTTAGTCGTGTTTCTCTAAGAGATTTTTTTAAAGAGATTGGTATTCTCACAGCGGCTTCACAGTACATATTCGCCAACATTTTATATATTAGGCAGAACATTCATTTGTACAGTAACAATAGTGATATTCACAACTTTAACACCAGAAACAAGGACAAATTACGAGCTCCCTTTCATCGACTTCATAAGGTGCATAGTTCATTCGTTGGGGTTGGTATAACTTTTTACAACAAGTTACCGTCTTCTTTTCTAGATTTGCCATTTAACGCATTTAAAGCAAAGGTAAAAGCTAATCTCTGTTCTAAGGCATACTATTCTATTAATGATTATTTAGATGATAAGCATAGTTGGTCGCTGTGTTGAACTCAAGACAATGTTCGTGTTCTTTTTGCCAAAATTAGCTTGCTGTCAGGTTAAATATTATTATTTTTAATTTCGTTTTTATGTGTATTTTTTAAATTTTATTTTTTGGTAAGACTGTCGTAGGTATCGTTTACTGTTATTGTCGGAGCTGATGAAGATAGCTACTATCTTTGCATTATATAGAGTTAATCTTTCTAGTATTATATAGCAGCATAGCCAGCATTGTGTGAGTACCATGTACTTCAGAGCTATCATTGTCTAGATACCTACGTCTTCTATTGACTTGAATGACTCCGGTGGTTGAGAGTATGTCATGCCCACTCAAATGTCTCGCCGATGGTGGCGCGTGTGTCGGATCATTTAGCTCCCTTCAAAATGGTTGAGCTGAATGGTGCTGATACATGTGTCATGTTCGTGAACGGGCGCTGTCGGTTGGGACTGGTCATCTCTTAGCTGCCATGGTTTATTTTAATTGATTCTAATTTTATTTCTGAATTGTCTTTTTATATTTACTATGGACACTTTTAACTTTCTACATCGTTCTCACATAATGTGTAATCTCAACATGAATGATGTAACAAATGATTTGTAATAATTACCTAATTGAAAAAGAGTGTCCATGGAGTTTCTTGCCCGTTCTTCTCCATAGAGATCTACGCCTTGGAATGGGCATCTACGGTACTTTCACAGTTATTATGTCTTGTGACTGGGACTGTAGCACCATAATTTTGTAATATTTTATTTTGTCTTTCGACAATTCAAAAGTGCCTGTAACTGGCCTACTTGAAATAAAGTGCTTTGACTTTGACTTTGACTTTGACTTTGTAATTGTTTTGTTTTATGTCTAATTAGCATGTGCAAGAGCACGTACTCCTAATCTGAACGTTAAAAGTTGTAAAACATAGTTTTTCGACGAAGTGATAAGAGATATCAAACACGCGGATAATTACGCGAGGAATTTGAAAACATGATTTTTTGTTTATGAAGATATTTGTGTAAGGTGGGTGTCAAAGGTCTTGCTCTAAAACTTATTAATCTGCTTGTTTCATGAGAATCGGTCCACGCGTTTTCAAGATATTCGCATTTCTTTGAAATCAAAATGTAAACAAACCAAATATTTTTATGTTTTTGTTCTAGAAACTTTAAATAAAAATAAATATTTTATTCTTCATAATTAATACCCGCTATTCAGATTTTAAATAAAAAATATTATTACTTTTCGCAGGTGTTTCATTTTTATTTTAAATAGGCTTACACTTCACCACTATTGCACATGATGGAAATAATTAATTAATCTACAAAATATACGACACAGAAGTTTGGCTTCTTGAGAAGATACGTTATTGTTGTTAATTGTACTAATTTGAATGTACGTTGGTTAGCACTACTGGCAAAAATAAATAAAGTAAAAGGTTACTTTAAGGGTACACTAGTTGGCGGCACGAACTATTTTGTGCGCGGGGTTAAAATGCATTTTATATCAACCGACAACACGTGCGGAAGAGATAGATGCTGTGATGAGCAGTAGGAAGTTAGTTCGCGTACGAATACACACTTTTGCAAATTTGTAGCGAAATGGATAATGATTTAGGACGAAACCGAGCACGCGAAATTTTATAAACAGACCTTTGGCAGTCTAGATATCATGAAAAAACGACTAAATTTATCTGTTCAAAATAAAATTATTTGCATTGTTGAACTACTAATCTATCCCTGTATGGAGGCCGTTTTGCAATTTTCCGTCTTCTTATGGTATTTATTCGCACCCAAAAATGCGTTAAAATTTGTGTCGGAATGTGGCACTTTCGACGCTCATAACTTTCATATATTTTCTTTTTTTTTACTTTTTTGCTTCCATACAGGGCTAGATAATGATGAGAAAAATTGATATGACTTTTTATTTTGAACGTACATTGTCAAACAGTGGAATAATCCCTAGACTATACTACTCGTTTGTATGGAAGAATTTTCGACTAGTGTAACCTTAACGTTCAATTGTATCTAGGTTTTTGTGCTTAAAAGTGTTTTGGCCACAAATATGTTTTCAGAAATACTATCAAGATTAACATATCTGTATTGCACTGCCATCTTCAATAGATTTGGCAAAAAATGTTTAAAAGAGAGCCTGTTTTGGGTATTCTGCTCCTTAATGACAATTGTTCTAACCCTACCGCAGTATCTCTATGTTGACGTCGTGGTGGGGCTTGCGCGCTTCTATGATCCCTAGGTCTGTGCCGGTAGATATTAGTTTGCCGCAACATGCCTAAGGTGAGGGGACAGATTATGAGAGATCAACAGTGGAGACAATTCGCAGGGCAGCTATGTGGCAAGCTGGTGGGCAGTGGCGATCCCACGGACCTGATTTCCAGGGAGAAATCTTGTCCCTCATCTCCGGGTTGCCTTTATTAGGCGGTCGGAGGGAACACTGACGGGGAAGAGAGCTCCCACCTCTCTTTTGCCTGTATTGGTTGGCTTGAGTTGAGATTTGCAAGTGCAAACGTGCTCGGAGGAAGAAAGTTAACCCAGTAGGTAAGATGCTGGTAGGGATCTTGACCGTACTGCCGGGATTGTTCTGATAGCCGTGGTATACATCTCCACTCATCAAGCACCTCCGGATATGTTTCTCACTTGGCGCTTCATCACGCCGTGTCGTTCAACAGTGGTCAGGCAGAGGCCAGTAGTCCTCCTATAGTTTGAGGCAATCGATCTACTAAACCTACCAAACCCATAGCCCAATGCATTTTTCTCCATAATATTTTGCAATAGTCCAAAACCAACCGGGGATTCTCATTTTTTTTATTTTTTTGGTGTTACTTAAATCTAAACCCGCCAAACTTTTACGTTTGATGGCGAGAGGCGCTCTTTTACATAACAATGCACCACCATACTTACAAATCTACTACTAATATAATATTATACTGTTACCGTCTTATTAATAAACGTGGACTCAGGTAAGATTAACTTTATTCCAAGCATTAGGTTGGTACTAACAAATTTCCGTATTAATAAAAACGGAATAAGGAGAGATTATACTAATCTGACTCTAGTCTTGGACTAAAAGTTATTCCATGGTGCTAGCTAGTTTAAGGTTGGAGTAAGGTTGGATCGTTTGATTTGATGATGAAATTTTTTAGTTTAATATAAATATATTGTACTAGACACTAGACAGGAAACACTATTTCAGAAATTGGCATGAAGATGTGTTTAATACTTAGGTATTTTACTAACATTAGTATGAGAGATACACTCGTCATCAGATGTATCAAACCACTACGAATATTAAATACTAGCTGTTGCCCGTGACTTCGTCTGCGTAGCATTAGTACTCCTAATCGCCTATTTTTAATGTCGCACTAATTATATTGTGAAGGCCGCCTTACTTGAGAAATTATTAGTTAAAAAATAAAAAAAAGTTCACCATACAAATTTCTACCTTCCTTGCCACCATTACATTGGATAAAAACTATCGTATGTCCTTCCCAGGGTCCGAAAATACTCCATAGAGGTAATTATGTAATACATAATATCTCAATGACTAACTCCATCCAAAAACAGTTCAGCGGTTTAACCGTGAAATGGTAATAGACAGACAGACAGAGATCCTTTAGCATTTATTATATTTTATTACATTCGATTTAAGTATGACAAATGTCACTTTGTCAGCTATTTTTCTTTAATTTTCTACTTTATGTCATCAAATTTCTTGGTTTCATTCACTGGTTCACTCTTTTTACTTTTAAATTGAACTGGGTTGCCATAGCTTACGCGTAAATCCAAGAGTAACACATGAATAGTTAGTCCGAGGTTATTCCATGTTTATTAATAACATTGCTAAGCCTATGTTAATCATTACTTACTCCGGGATTAGCTAGTCCAAGAGTAACTTCGGAGTAAGCTGGTAATACGTCATTTTTATTAATAAGACTGTTATGGTTTAATGTTACGTGCATTTAGTTCTGTTTGCTATCCTGTATAATGTTTTTTTAATTTTGTCTTAATTGCTACTTTACTAATGTTTACATTTTCTCTTAATAAATCTATTTTGTTAAACACTTTAGGTACCAAATACTTAGATGTTCTCTTACCATAATAATTTGTTATCTGTGGTTGAACCAGTTTGTTCTCTCAGCCCTACGTGTGTTGTACTTGTTTTTAACATTAACTTTATAATCATCATTATAATAATATTCCAGACCTATCAAATATTCTACTTTTTTATCTATGGGTATAATTTTACAGATGGGAAATAACCTATCATACTCTTTGTTGCACTTATCTTTAGCAGTCTTATTTGTATGTCTTTAATATCTCTTAAATATGTAATAAAGGTTCGCGCAGTGGATACAAGGATAATCGCCGGTTGGTGTCAGATTTCCTGATACATGTTGGCTTCGGCCCTTCGCACGCCTTTCAAAGGATTGGGACCCCAGGGTCCCGAGATTGTCAAAGTGTACTAACATAGGTATATGTTTTCTTGTTTACTAATACATGGATGTTGCTTGTCCAAAACAAAGCTTTTTTATTTTCTTTACATCTCTCATGTTCGGTAAGTAGGTTCTTATTACCTCCAAATGTGGCTTGTAGGTGACTAATTAGCGCTCTAGGGTAATAATGTTGCTAGAAAAGCCCTAGGGCGGTAAGTAATTGAAAAAAATACTTTTTCTTTCAAAAAGTTCGCGTACATCTAACCATCATACTGGCAATAGACATCACGCATTCAGCCCAATGACCAAAGAGGTCGCTTTGCTATTCAGCCTTGTCTTCGTGTGAAGACAAGGCTGAATAGCAGAAGTATTTTTTTTTTATTACTTACCGCCCTAGGGCTGTAAGTCATTAAAAAAAAATACTTTTTTCTTTCAAAAAGTTCGCGTACATCTAACCATCATACTGGCAATAGACATCACGCATTCAGCCCAATGACCAAAGAGGTCGCTTTGCTATTCAGCCTTGTCTTCGTGTGAGTATAATAGTCATCAATTTTATTCTTGTAATGCCGGTTTTTTTCTACTTACCTCACAATCGAGATGTAAAGCAGAATAGTTAGCTCGGGTGTAAGTACCAATTGCACCCTCGAACTATAGGCGGGCGCCTAAATATCTCGGGCTGCAATTGATGCCTTACAGCCCTTGCTACTAATCTACTATTATAGCCCGTTGTTCATAACAGAGACATTACACCATTAACCCTCTTAGCAAGGCTGTCTGGATGAAACAGATCTCCAAGGCGTCACCGGACGAATGAGGTTAAGCCTAGGAAAATTTGAAATGATAATTTCTCAGAAAATAATAAATGAAAAAAAAAGAAACGTTGTTAAACTGCACAGTACCTATTGTATTTACTCGACTCCAGTCAACATTCATACTTTGATGTTATTTTGCGTTGCTTTTAACCAAAATTTACAATACAGGTCAACCAGACGTACCCTATAGGTTTTGGGTCGAAAACCTATAGACCTAGAATCACGAAATTTGGCAAAAAGTAAGGTCTTACAGCAAAAATAAAGGAAAATGCCAAAAAATAAAAAATTAAAGTAAATTTTGGTACTTACAAGTTTTCGCGAAAATCTAAAATTGCCCATATCTTTAAAACTTAGCCACCAATAAAAATGGTATCAATTTTATTATGGTGGTATAATGGGTAGGTACGGAACCCTTGGCGAACGAGTTCGACTCGCACTTGACCGGTTTTTTCATTCGGCAACGTTTTTTTACGATTTTTAAGGAGGAATTATAATGTGAAAGTCATTATTAACCCCCGACAGAAAAAGAAGAGAGTTTGATATGTGTACCTGTGTGTTTATGTATTTCTGTGTAATGTGGCATCATAGCTCCTAAATAGATGAAACGATTTTGATTTCGTTTTTGTTTGAAAGGCGATTTTAACGCGAGTGTTTGCGAAATGTTTGATGAAAATCGGTTAAGCCCTTCAAAAGTTATTGGCATTTTGCTGTTTAAATCGGGCTGAGTCAGAAGCTGAAAAGTCTGACAACCTTTGACCTTACTTTGCTAAGTTAGCGTCGCAGACGAATTCAAGCATGATTGAAAAGAGTTATGGTACATATTCGTTCAAAGCGCTTGCTTACATTCGCTTCTACGAACATGAGCAATGTACGCACTAGAATAAGGTTCTTATCTCTATACAAATACTAAACATGAAAATAAAATTCAAAAACTTGCCTATGTATCTGTTTTCGGGCTATAATTATAATTGTTTGTGCTACGGCAATTACCCGCCGTGACGCAGCGCTTAATATATCAACTGAATGGTCAAAAGTTATCTGAATAATGAAATAACCTATTATCGCGAACTCTTATCGTGTCTCTTATGAAAAATACTTTTAAGGTTCCGTTCCTGAATAGGAAAAAAGGAAACCTTACAGGATCACTTCGTTGTCCGTCTGTCAAGGTCTTTTCCTCATGAATGCGTGGAGGTATCAAGTTGAAATTAATATCATTACTCACATCTGCAATCGAATACGACCTCCTCGAAAGCCAGCGCAACTGACGAGATATGTGAATTATGGAAACATATACACCCTACTCCTCCACACTTCATCACTCCGGCATAGAATCTGCCCCCTGGAAGCGAACAGCAGTGGCCAATCTGGAAATTCCTAAACCGATTGCGGACCCAGGTTTGCCGCTGTAAAAGCAACCTGGCCAAATGGAATATCATAGACCCATCCAAAACACAGTGCCAGTGTGGGGCCCCTTCGCAAGATATGGCCCACCTCCTTGTCTGCCCTTCGTGCCCGACCACCTGCACCTTACGGGATTTGAACGTGGCAAATGATAGAGCTGTCCGAGTGGCTGCATACTGGTCGGACAAAATCTGAATGGTTGTATAGTTTGAGTTGATCTACACGAAAGAAGAAGGATATCTGCAATCCCTTGGAGTTGTAAAAATATCAAATTTCTAAATCAACGCAGTCATAAGTTATGGCCGTATAAGCCGCATATACGCACACACGCACCATCACACACACTCACCACCACATACTCTCATACAAAACATACACACATACTAACAAAAACTTGTCAATAGCTATTATGTTCGTGTTCACCTACCTAAAAATAATGCATCGAGATAAAGATTAAGTTAAGGGTGGAGTCCTGGTGTCCTGAAATACAGGCTTGCAGCCTAGTTTAGGCACCAGTCCCCCACAATAGTAATAAGCTTGTTAAAACACTCTAAATGATGTATTGTGTAATATTGTGGTGAGAAATAAAGAAATTTTATTATTATTATTTCGTTTATTCAATTATGTACACATTTTAAATTTACATTTTTAAATATTTCTTTATAAAAACAAATCATAAAAAAAAACATTTAAAAATATAAAAATAATGGTTGTCCGCCGGTATCGGGAACAGGGTCCAAGCTACCGGTGGTTAGGGCTCCAGAGACAGGAACCTCCTCACAATGCGAGCCGTATCGAGAAGTACTGCCTTCTGTATCAGACCTTTGATCCAACCGCCCAATGACAGCCTCGACAGATGGTCGTCGAGGCTCTTGGCCATCAGGCCGTTGGCCGTAACGACAATCGGCACAATGATCGCCGAGTCCACATTCCACATGTCGACAACCTCGTGTGCTAAGTCAAGATACTTGATTTGTTTCTCTTTCTCAGCTTTCACGAGGTTCTCGTCATGCGGGATGGTGACATCGATTATCATTGTGCGGCGCGCTAATCGCTTATTATTATTATTATATTCGACCCACGCAAGGAAATAAACCGTATAGTGTAATAATTCCCGTTCTCCTAGAATGTAATGTGACCTACATATTTGTATGGGGATAAGAGTTTTCCAACGGCAAAGTTAATTTTGTCCCTCAATCCAGTTTATCGTTTCGTTATAGCGATGTTCGGTGCTTTCATTGATTATTATATGAACTTCAGTAATGATTCCTTGTTATTTTGGCGAGTGCAGCTATTTGTACGGAACACTCGGTGCACGATTCTGACTCGCACTTGACCGGTTTTTTTTAGGTATGTTGAAATAACTACTTTGTGTTTAACTTACTATTTAAAGAGTGTCCATCAGTGGTGGACCAGTACTGTTACACATTCTGTCGTGGAAGCATCTTCTTTCGTCGAAACAACTGTATAGTTCTGAAGAAAAATGTGTAAAGCGCAGTGTGTACTGTTGCTAGCTTTGTTGGTCAGGCTGACGCACTCATGGGGTGAGTATAGGCAAAACTTGTATTTTATTTATTTATTTCATTCAAACATCGTGCCTGAGAAGAGGCCTATGCTCTGCAGTTAGACAGTAACAGGCTGGTACCTATATCATTCTTCTTCTTAGCATGTCAATGACAAATAGACTATTTTTAGTTAAATGCCTTGTCTGGCCCAGTATTCAGCCATGGCAACGCCCTTCGCTGACGCAGCCATAAGGTTCTCTCGTAAACAGAAACCATCACATGAGTCTTTACTGCTGCCGACCTGATTGCAGAGTCAGCTCAGAGTTTTCCAGGTCGGCCAAGGCAATGCGTTCTCAGGCGGAAGGGTTTCAAATGGCTCTAGGAAATGATCAGAAGGTTTAAAAGTCTCTTGCCAAAGATCGCATCTCTCAGTGCTGATGTTTCCGGTAGATGGGCTCACGCAACCAAGAAAACTTTTTCGGCTTCTAAGCCTCTGGGTCACCGAGGTGTAGTTGAGCATTGAGTGACGCGAGTCACTTTCTTGCTTTACACTTTCTATACGGCTTCCCATAGTCCTACGCACATGCGGGGGCACCGCATGTCTAGTATGGAGCCGCTCCACCCACTACACTCCGGACACAGCTGGACATCCATTGTTTCATAGTCGATTTGCAAAGCATACGGCGTAGGACTATGGGAATGTAGGACTATGTGTCCGGTGAGTAGTGGGTGGAGTGGCTCCACACTGGACAGGCCTATTCACCAGTTGGGAAACAGAGCACCATTCTAGTTGTTCGCAAGACTTGGGGAAATGCCTCCAACTAGTGGATGTAAGGCGGCGGCTATTCCTGGCATGCACCTTTTGCTTAATTATCTCACACATTTTCCTGAAGTTGAGGGACCTATTCATAGTGATGCCGATGTACCTACTTTTATCATCGAAAAGGTTCACTTGATATCGTTGGTTATTGAGGAGCTCTCTCATAATTCTCGAGCAAACTTTGGATCCTCTGTTAGGTTGGTAACCTTCCATAACAAGCGCCTAATGTTAACGGTGTCGTAGGCTGCCGACAAATCCACAATTACTGCTCCCGTCACTTTCTTGGATTCGAACCCATCCTCAATATGTTGCGTGAGGTTAAGGATCTGCCCGCAGAAACACTTCTCAGGTCTAAATTCTTAATTCTCTGGTACAAGTTTACAAGATTTGAGAGACGGGCTAACAGTAGTCATTCGAAAAGTTTGTAAGTGTGGAAGAGGAGCGATAAACGGCGAAAGTTTTTAGGATCATCGTGTGCTTTTACATGTTTGAAGATAGGTCAACATCTAAAGTCCAAGACAGTGGTTGAAGAGTTTTTTTTTTATACTGGACCAAGGTGCTTGATTTGCTGAACTGAAATGTCATCCACACCGGAGTCCTTACCAGAGCTCAGTCTTTGAATGGCTAGGACGATATCTGCTAGTTGGAATAGGTCACACACTGATTCACTGGAGGATGCCCTGTTGTTTATTTTAGGAATTCTGCTAACAGGGGCGTTGGCTAGGCGTTATGGTGGTTTACCGTTAAGCAGAAGTTGATTGTCAACTTGGTTATGACGAGATAGTGACTCGCTGGTGAGTTTGCGGATAGTGGTCTATGCTTTTTTTCACTATTGTGTGTCAAGTCAATGTTAGTTACCGTGTCCATCCATTGTTTCTGGCGTTATTCGCTTATAAGTCACAGCTGAGAAGGGGTCACCATCGTAAAGTTGTTCGTACGTCTTTAGCAGTTCGCCATATTGCTGAGATATGCCAAGGATGTACGATAAGGGACACCCTCGCGGAATATAATTTCAAGATGTTTCTGCGACTACGCTTACGACATTGTCGTAATTTTGCGGGGTAGGCGGAATGTTTTGAGAAAATTTGTCATCTACGGTCATCGAATATTATACCAAATCAGCTTTTAAATAATTAAAGCGGCGTTTGAAAAGCATAGTATTGGTTGGACAGCGGACTGGATATTGCACATTATCGATCTTAGTTGTTATTACTACTAACATTATAAACGTACATTAGATGTTGACACTGTTTAGCTATTGTTTAACACATTCTGTATTAAAATTTTCTGCGTATCACTAACACGCGATAAACAGCTCAAAGATTTTATAATTAAGGCCCTTTATGCCTTTGAAATTTTCTACTAGTCAGCTTTCGGGTGATTCAGAGACAAATAGTGGTAAGTGGAATAATGAGAATAAAACGCGATTAGGTAATATTAAGGTATGTATAGACTAGAGCATTTACTTGTAACAGAATATCTAACATCCGCTTTTAGCTCAAAGTGCGGTTACAACTTCTTTAGCCACTTAGTGATTTGGTTATGGAACCAACTCCTGGTTAAGACATTTTGTACGCAGGCTTTTTTAACACGCTTACGTAAAATACAATTAATAAAATGTCTTAAACGTGTGAGAAATGGCTCGTGGATTTGTTTTTCATGTGCTGTGTTCGATTCGTGTGGCGTCAGAGCGTTTTAGGTAATTTTAGTTCCTCTACGGTTGCCACATACTTCGGATTCACAAGATATGGCCAACGTTGGCCAATGTTGGCTGAAAAAGATATCCATTTTTAGAGGCTTGAGTAGTACAAGAACATTTTAATGGGCAATCTCAACG
Source organism: Orthosia incerta (assembly GCA_948252205.1). Lineage (NCBI taxonomy): Eukaryota > Metazoa > Arthropoda > Insecta > Lepidoptera > Noctuidae > Orthosia > Orthosia incerta. The sequence continues at coordinate 15,176,759 of OX411769.1, read as the reverse complement.
GCATGACAGTGCGTCTCGATTTGCTTAAATTATTCTGTTATTACAGACATTGTCGTAACAGTAGGAGATCGACTAGAATTTTATACGATTGACGGATACAAAGAATCCACCGTACATCTGAACTCACGGAATATGAAAGCGATAACCTATGATGAAGTTCACAACCTGCTGCTGTTCGTCGACAAACAGAGCGACAACGACGCCATATGTGCTTACAACATAACTTCTTCCATGGAACATAAATGCTACATAGAGAGGAGCGGTAGAAACATCCAGGGTCTGGCCTTCGACCCCATCACAGAAGCAATGTACTTCACTGATACTAAGGAAAGGAGCATTAATTGGTTTTCATTGAAACCTGGATCCAAGAACGATGTTAACGGCAATCTTCTCATCAAGATTGATGACGGGACCCCCACTGAAATCGTCGTAGACAGCTGTAGAGGGTACGTTACCAATCATAGTCTGATAATAATTTATAAAATTGAAAACACTCCTCCGCTTCGTCATATTGATAAGGTTTTCTATTTGCAGATACATATATTGGATTAACACGAACCGTAAACCTACTTATGTAGAGAGAGCCCGGCTGAATGGCTTAGAAAGAAAAGTCGTTGTACGGACACAACCACCGGAATGGGTATTACACAGTTTGACTATTGACCATCAGGCGCGCAAACTGCACTTCAAATCATTTGTTACTACAAGTACAAAAAGCTATATTCATAGTTTCGGTTTAGTCAATCAAAACGTGAAAAAAGATCTTGAAACGGTGAATTACAAAAGTGCAATTGCGTTTGTTCACCCAAATGCATTAACAGTTTCAAAACAATTTCTCTTCTCAGTGAGCACGACTACCACTAAGAGAAATATTGTCAGATTATCGAAGCCATTCCAAACTCAAAACATCAAACTAATTAAGATTGATACTATAAGCTCTGTCGGAATAGCCAACAACGACAAAATAAAAGACCAATTTATGGGAATTTCGGAATGCAGTCAGGTACTTCATGACTATGAGATGAAGTTTTGTGCGCATGGTATGAAATGGTCATTAAATGGACAATCCCTTTGCAAATGCACACCTGGGTACACCGGTGATCGCTGCGAGGTGTCAGTCTGTGAGAGCAGTTATTGTTTCCAAGGTAACTGTAGTATAACTGAAGAGGGGCTTCCTATATGCAGGTAAAACATATTCTTCTCCTTCTTTTGGTAATTTTGTTTAATTGAATTTGAGTATACCCTGATTCTCATTTATTTTATTGCAGATGTAATACTGGCTATTCCGGAGACAGATGTGAAGTGAACGTGTGTCATGGGTATTGTAAGCAAGGCAACTGTAGTTTCAATGAAGAGGGACTTCCTAAATGCAGGTAACACGATACTCTACTTCTTTTATTGTCAATTTTATTTCATTTAATTTGTTAGATACCTTGTCTCACATTGATTTTATTGCAGATGTAATACTGGCTATTCCGGAGACAGATGTGAAGTGAACGTGTGTCATGGGTATTGTAAGCAAGGCAACTGTAGTTTCAATGAAGAGGGACTTCCTGAATGCAGGTAACACATACCCTACTTCTTTTATTGTCAATTTTGTTTCATTTAATTTGTTAGATACCTTGTCTCACATTGATTTTATTGCAGATGTAATACTGGCTATTCCGGAGACAGATGTGAAGTGAATGTGTGTCATGGGTATTGTAAGCAAGGCAACTGTAGTTTCAATGAAGAGGGACTTCCTGAATGCAGGTAACACATACTCTACTTCTTCTTTTGTTAATTTTTTTTCATTTAATTTTTCAGATACCTTGTCTCACATTCAATTTATTGCAGATGTAATGCTGGCTATGCCGGCGATAGATGTGAAGTCAGCATGTGTAATGGGTATTGTTCAAATAATGGTACCTTTTCATTAAATGAAAAGAGTGAACCAATCTGTCAATGTAAAGGAGATTTTGTGGGTCCTAGATGCGAGGTATCAGACTGTGTAAACTACTGTATGCATGGCAACTGTAGTTTCAATGATGAGGGACTTCCTGAATGCAGGTAAAACATACTCTACTTCTTTTATTGTCAATTTTGTTTTATTTAATTTGTTAGATACCTTGTCTCACATTGATTTTATTGCAGATGTAATACTGGCTATTCCGGAGACAGATGTGAAGTGAACGTGTGTCATGGGTATTGTAAGCAAGGCAACTGTAGTTTCAATGAAGAGGGACTTCCCGAATGCAGGTAACACATACTCTACTTCTTCTTTTGTCAATTTTGTTTCATTTAATGTTTCAGATACCTTGTCTCACATTCAATTTATTGCAGATGTAATGCTGGCTATTCCGGAGACAGATGTGAAGTGAACGTCTGTCATGGGTATTGTAGGCAAGGCAACTGTAGTTTCAATGAAGAGGGACTTCCCGAATGCAGGTAACACATATTCAACTAGATATATTGGCTAGCTTGTTTGTTCAAGTTGTCCTATTTAACATTTTCATTATTTCAGATGTGTAGCCGGTTATTACGGAGAACGATGCGAAGTTAACCTGTGTCATAATTATTGCTTGAACAACGGCATCTGTTCTTTGACTGACAAGGATGAGCCAGACTGTTCATGCGTAGTAGATTACGTAGGTGATAGGTGCGAGGTTCCAGTCGACCTTAACAACGGTGGCTGGACATGTATTTCGTGGTCACGACGGTTCTAGACGTAAATCTGATAAAAATAAGACTTCTCCGCTACCTCTCCGTTGTACTTTGAAGAGACAGCAAGAAACCTAACCCTTGCTGATTTATTAGAGAATTGGCGCAAACATGCGCAACAGTTTCCGTAGAGCTTAGCAAAGCTTGAAACTGGTATTATCTAAGTTGAGGCACAGACACAAAATAAATAACTAGTTTATAGAAAATTTGAAAAACTCTTTTCTAAATTAAAGTCATTGATAGCTTCATCGTTGCTGAGGTTTGCTATTTGCAACAATCAACTTGTAAGCTTCCAAAAAATTTTTGTAAATGCAATGGTATAAGGCACAGGTCTATGCGTTTTATAAAATACCATTATCATTGATTGAAACAGTCGATTCCGTGCTATCGGACAATGTTGTGAAACAAAGAGTGTACCTATGTTTGCGCATACACTTGACTCCGTATCAAAAAGTCCTATTCACAAAACGGCATATGAGCAGATCGTCTTAATCTATTTATTGTGTACCATAATATTCTTGTTTTGGTAATTCTTAGAAATCATTATTATGAGAAAAAACATGGTCTTAAGTAGATACGATAGTCATATGGTGACCTGTATCACAGGTTTTCATTATTAAATTGTAGTCTGAGAAGAATACCTCCAGAGATAAAATTAGTTTCTTTACCTTTATATATTATTGTGCTATTATATTAAGCAGGCACTGTTTTTATCGTCGCTTATAATTGTATCATAAAAGTACGTTGCCACTGAGGTGCCAGTCTTACGAGGATATGTTTTAATTTTGTGAAAAATGCATGTAATAAAATATACTTTAATGTATGCTATGGTATTTTTATTGAAATAAAACGGCTGAAGCCACATTATGACAACACTTTACAAACATAATATAATAAAACAAGAAAATCAAAAAGAAATATAACAAAAGAAATAAATAATAAAAACACGATAAAAAAGAAACACAAAAACAAAAAATAAATAAAAGACACACTTTTTTAGGACACACACATTCATCTCAAAAAAACTTTATAAAATAATATGGGTATTCGCGCTGTAGGTGAGCGTCATAAACTCATAACGCTTTGCCACTTTAGGCGCGAGTTTAGGAGTTAGGGACAGCCCCGTCGGCTGGGTGGCCGGCTTGACTGCAAAGCACGCAGCTTGGACGCTCCGTGCACAGAGAGCGGTCTTTAGGACGGAGGCAGCCCATGGGTGGCGAATTAGTTGACCTGGGAGTGGCCATAAAGTTAGCAGCGGTGACTAACGTGGGTGAGACGATAGGGCTTGTCTGTAGAGATGCCTGTCAGGAAGTGTACCGACTTTATACCGAATATAGGGTTGTGCCCTTCGGTAAGGCTGCATATGACATGAACCATTATGTCGTATTCTAGCCCGCCTCTCTCTTTGTGTGAGCAATAGCCGGCGGTGACGGGGGCATTTTGGGCTAGGAGGTCATCTCGTATATCCTTACTGGAAATCTCTTTAGGGACAGGCCAGATGACCACTCGGGTGGCATGTCCTTAGAAACAGAATTAGTGTTGTTTTTTTTTCTATGTGGCGTCTCGTAGTTCGGTCAAAGTGACTGACAACTACTTAACCGGGCTTCCCTGTGGAGACTAAGCTATATAGCCTCCAGCCAGGCACAAATTTCTAATCCTAAGCGACAACGCTGAGGGCTACCCCCTGTGGGGTCGAACCTCGGCTCAGGGCGTCGCTGGGGGGACAACTATGGGTGGATCTTAATAAAGTGATTCTACCATCCGTTCGGAATAAGCCTACGTGGAGAAGAACGGACAAGAAACTCCAATTAACTAACTAGAATTTAACTACGGCACAGCATTGCGCGGGCTGACTTGTATATCTTGGCGGGGACGTCGCGACGGGCCTCGGCGGCGAGGACGGATCGAAGGCGGTCTGTGTATGCGAATTGTGCTAGTCTCTTTCTTGCTCTCTTGGAGCAGGGTAGTGGCGTCATCGGGGATGGAGAGGGCGAGCCTTGGTCGGCGAATCTTGGAGATTTGGGAAATATCATAGCGGGAGGCCGCTTGAATTAGGGGGTTGTTGTGGTTGACAGCTTTGTCGAAGTAGCGCTTGGAAATGCGCTTCATGAACTGTTGGATTGTGGGGATTCTAAGATCGACGTGGAGATCCTGGCCACGGACGTACCAGGGGGCTTCCGTGATTTTACGGAGGAATCGGTTTTGTATAACCTGAAGCTTGTGAATGTGGTGGGGCCTTGCGTGCGCGAAAATTGCGCTGGCGTAGGTCATGATGGGACGGATAACCGCAGTGAAAGTGCGCAGCTTGCACCTAAGTGACAAGCCGCTGCTTGCGTTTACCATCCCATGAAGTCTGCCTATAGCGAAGGCGGCTCGCGAGCGCGCCGCCTTAATGTGCTTGGTGAAAGTGAGGTGAATGTCTAGGGTGACTCCTAGGTACTTGGCTTGCTCTTTCCAAGGGATTGGCTTGCCGTACATAGTGAAGGGTTTGGTGGGTCGGGAGTTTGTGGAGCGAGTGTAAGGCTGAGAGAAGAGGACAGCCTGGCTCTTGTCAGGATTGACTTCTATTCTCCAGAGGCGGAACCACTTGGCCAGGGCGTTAGCGGCTTTCTGAGGTTTTTGGGCGATGGCATTGGGTACTCGGCCAGAGGTATAGAGGGCCGTGTCGTCAGCGAATAGTGCCAACTGGCCCTCTTTAGCTTTGGGGATATCGCTGGTGTACAGCGTGAATGATAGAGGGGATAGTACGCAGCCTTGGGGGACTCCGGCTCGTATGGGGTGAGGGGAGGAGAGTTCTCCCTCGACACGATAGCGGAAAGTACGGTCCGACAACCAGTCTCGTATGATGAGCACGAGACGATCTGGCACGCCGAGTTTGTAAAGCTTATAAATTAAGCCAATGTGCCAGACTTTGGCGGACGGACGGGGTCGCTAGAACTCTGTATACGGGGGGTTGTAAGTCTCAAGTAGTGATGGGTGATTGTTGCAAAAAAAACAATCGACTGAATCGAAAATTGTGTTATTGCTCATTCGATTGTCGATTTAGTAGTTCCTTACAATTATTATTCGAATAACAATCGACATGCTACTAACTACTAACGTGCGTTGAACTGCATAAGGCTGCGCGAGGCGGCGGTGCATGCGGGACGGTATTGCGTCAATTGCGTTTATAAGTATTAGCCGTATTAGTACTTCAATTAGTTTACTTTAGTTGGTCTTGTGAAAAAACAATTTTAATAAAAATAACAATTTTAACTTAATTCTTATTTTAGTCTACTCATCTATTCGTAATAAATGTTCCCTCAAGTGATGGAGATTGAAGATTAAATAATCTATTAGCTATAATCGCATAATAGCTGCAGTCGTACGTAAGTAGTGGCGCACAGACTTTTAACTATTGATTTGTGGTCCAGCGCACGCCCGCCGCACCATCTTTTGTAATCACTTATTTAGTAGTACGCACTACGCACGTGTATAGTGATGTGTGCGCTGCGCAAGAAATGAATAGTTAAAGTTGAAGCGGTAACCGTATCAGTAATTGTCGCTCGCCGCACGCCGTTAGTCGGTAACAATCGACTGACATCAATTGTTATCGACTAAGCTGAACAATCGACTGATTCGATTAGTTTTAGTAGTAACCGCCCATCACTAGTTTCAAGCCCAGCGCGTTGACGCCCTGTACCTATAATGTGTGCAGATTGATGGCTGCTATATGTTGAGGCGTGAAAGCTTCTTACGTAGGAAATAAAAGACTTGATTCTATACAACATTAGATCTTGGGTGCACGGTTGGCGCAGTGGTTGAGCGATTGACTGCTGCGCTGCGTGTCGCGGGTTCGATTCCCGCACGGAACAAATATTTGTATGACCTACAGATAGTAGTTCCGGCTCTGGGTGTTGTGTATGTGAGTTTATATGTTTGTAAACGCACCCACGATACAGGAAGAAATTCCTAGTGTGGGGCAACGATTTTTTTAAAAAGAAAGAAAGAAAAAGAAAGTTACATTTACATAACTAGTTTTAAAAAATAACTTTTTTGCAAAAAATACTACCGACTTCCAAATAAAAAACTACAAAGTGAAAAATAACTTTATTTTTGGAAGTCGGTGTCTTTCGTAGGTACCAGTTTTTTTTTGCGATATTGACACCGACTTCCAAAAATAAAGTTATTTTTCACTTTGTAGTTTTTTATTTGGAAGTCGGTAGTATTTTTTTGCAAAAAAGTTTTTTTATTTTAGTCTTTTTAGTTGTACCTATAGGCAAGTTGTTTAGTAAGTACCTATAACGCCAGAATAGATTACCCGAATAACATGCAACTCAAAACATAATCAGTAAAATGAGAGATCTGCATATCACCTTTGAGCGTACTGGCGTGATGTTATGTTATGAAATGGTATAAACGATAAACAGACATGCGATTGCAGCAGTCCCGAGAGATTTTCCGTTATTTATTGAAGAGTTCTGTTGTATATCTCCGAAGTTCTTCATCAGATCTTCACCAAATTAAAATGGGACCAATTTCGGAACATACTGTTTCAAACAAAAAAATAATTTTCAAAATCGGTCCACAATTCACGGAGATATCGGTGAGCATACACAAAAAACACATAAAGTCGAACATAGAACCTCCTCCTTTTTGGTAAGTCGGTTTAAAATATGATCGACATGTAAAAGTGTTTGTACAAACCAACTTACAGAAATAAAATCATTTGTCATTTATCATCCTTCAGACGCAGTTCAGACGCGTCACTAATTTACAACATTAAAAGTTCATTTGTACTTAAGCTATCTGTGGGACTTCCACCACCAAAGACGACCCGGTAGCTATTCCAACAGGCCATCTTGGGTAGCACTTTGGTATGTGCAACTTTAACAATCGAACGAGTACCCAATGTTGTAGTGCAAAAAAAACTCGTAACCCCTCTATACTACGTTCACGTAGCAGGCGTAGCGCAATGCTACGGCGTTGCAGACGTAGGGCATGCTACGGCGTAGCAGTCGTAGGGAATGCTACGGCGTAGCAGGCGTTATGCAATACTACGGCGTAGCAGTCGCGTAGCACATTTAGTTTGGTAAAGGCTAGTCAGACATTTATTTTTTATTAACTGCTATTTATTTTGATGACTGACTTTTTAGATTTAAACGCCCGAGTTCAAAAGGTCTCAGTCGCACGCTAGTGTTAACTTTTATCACAGTGAAATAAATTCCGTATTCTTTAATTTTGTGCATTATAGGTAGCTTACAAAAGAATTTGTTCATTATGTGCCACAGCTCACAAATAAAAGGAAAAAAATTAAAACACTTTAAAAAAATCACAAGTGACTTCCAAAAAACTACAAAGTGAAATATAATTTCAAAGTCGGTGTCAAAAATCGAAGAAACAAAAACAGGAACACCGACTTCCGAAATTGAAGATATATTTCACTTCGCAGTGTTGTTTTTAGGGTTCCGTACCCAAAGGGTAAAAACGGGACCCTATTACTAAGACTCCGCGATCCGTCTGTCTGTCTGTCCGTCTGTCACCAGGCTGTATCTCATGAACCGTGATAGCTAGACAGCTGAAATTTTCTCAGATTATGTATTTCTGTTGCCGCTATAATACAAAATAAAACTGAATAAAATAAATATTTAAGTGGGGCTCCCATACAACAAACGTGATTTTTTGCCGATTTTTGCGATAATGGTACGGAACCCTTCGTGTGCGAGTCCGACTCGCACTTGGCCGGGTTTTTTTGGAAGTCAGTTGTCAGTTATTTGTAAAAAAAAAATTGTTGACTTAAGAACATATTTGCACTTAACAGCATTTTTATCATATTTCAATGTTGATCCTATATTAAAAGTTATTCATGTTCTTGAGTACCTACTTAAACCCTTAGAAATATTGCATTATTTATTCTGTGACATTGCCAGTGAAAGGATCAACTTGTATCAATGTATATTTTGTATTGAGCTCGTAAAAGAGCTGCGTTCATTAATGTATTTTAGTTCTATTGAAACTGTAGCGACGTTCATACCAGCACATGCAAACTACAGAAATCTACCTGACGTCAAATAAAGACCAAAAATTCATCTAGTCGGAGGATCCTCCCTTTTGTGACGGTATAGTTTCCGTTACAAACATGACGAGTAAAACACCTGAGTCACACAAATACTACATCGTGCAATCAGCAAAGTTCTTCGCGTGGTTGGAACATATACAATAACTCGACAACAATTATCGGGCAGTAGCCAGCCAGACACAACAACAGTCTGGTCCGAGAATTTTCCCTATTAAGGGTACACTAGTCGACGGCACGAACTATTTTGTGCGCGGGGTTAAAATGCATTTTATATCAACCGACAACACGTGCGGAAGAGATAGATGCTGTGATGAGCAATAGGAAGCTAGTTCGCGTACGAATACACACGTTTGCAAATTTGTAGCGAAATGGATAATGATTTAGGACGAAACCGAGCGCGCGAAATTTGATAAACAGACCTTTGGCAGTATAGATATCATGGAAAAAACGACTAAAGGAATCTGTTCAAAATTAAATTATTTGCATTGTTGAACTACTAATCTATCCCTGTATGGAGGCCGTTTTGCCATTTTCCGTCTTCTTGTGGTATTTATTTGCGCCCAAAAATGCGTGAAAATTAGTGTCGAAATGTGGAACTTTCGACGCTTATAACTTTCAAATATTTTCTTTTTTTACTTTTTCGCTTCCACACAGGGCTAGATAATGATGAGACAGATTGATATCACTTTTGATTTTGAACGTATATCGTCAAACAGTGGAAAAATCCCTAGACTACGTTTGTATGGAAGAATTTTTGACTAGTGTAACCTTAAATGAAAGTTGCGGAACGACACACGTGGTTCCGCATACCTCTATAGTTTTACCAGGAGGTCGTAGAGTTCTTTGTGCAGAGCTCGTCCGGGGAAGTACTACCACCATACCCATTTCATCCGCCAAGCAGTTACTGCGGTCCAGTTCGAAAAGTATGGGTACCGGTGTGATTACAGGCACATGAGACATTACACCTTTGTCTCCAGATGGCACGACATCTGCGATGCCTCTGGTGTTGCAGATGTCCACGGCGGCGGTGATCACTTACACAGTGGCTATCTTCTTGTTTGCCATTCAATGAGACATTACATCTTTGTCTCTGGAGGCTGCACCTGCGATGCTTCTTGGGAGAGGGATTGCAGGTGCCTCTGGCCTCGTCTGCAGTGACCACTTACTGTCAGGTGGACTGATTTGCCATTCAATAGTGTGCCATTTAGGATTATTAGAAAAAAAACTTTTTACAAAAACAGTACTACCGACTTCCAAATAAGAAAACTACAAAGTGAAAAATAACTTTACTTTTGGAAGTCGGTGTCTTTCGTAGATACCATTTTTTTGCGTTATGGACACCGACTTCCAAAAGTAAAGTTATTTTTCACTTTGTAGTTTTCTTATTTGGAAGTCGGTAGTATATTTTTGTAAAAAAGTTTTTTTTTATTTTTCACTTTTTAGTTGTACTTACCTAACCTAATAGGCGAATTGTTTAGTTAGTTTCTTATAACGCCAGAATAGATTACCCGAATATCATGAAACTTGAACAAAACCGATCAAATGTGAGATCTGCTTACCCCTTAACAGCGTACTGGCATGATGTTATGTTATGAAATGGTATAAACAACGAACAGACATGCAATTGCAGCAGTCCCTAAAGATTTGCCGTTATTAATTGAAGAGTTCTGTTGTATATCTTTGAAGTTCTTCATCAGATCTTCACCAAAATAAAATGGGACCAATTTCGGCACATACTCTTTCAAACAAAAAAAGAATTTTCAAAATCGGTCCACAATTGAGGGAGATATCGGTGACCATACACAAAAAAAAAAAAACACGAAGTCGAACATAGAACCTCCTCCTTTTTCGAAAGTCGGTTAAAAAAATAAATATCCTAAATGGCACACTATTGAATGGCACAAACAGATTTCATGTATTGCTCTAGATATAATTAATTATAAGAAAAGGATAAGTATTGTGTTGTTTTATTTCGGAAACTTTTACCCTGATGAACATGAGCACACATAACCTGGATAACTGGGATTTGAGATTATTACTTAAATAAGTTTTTCATTTAGAGGTGCTCATGCCTACTTACTACACACACACGCTGACATGCAAGCGAAACTGAATGACCTGCGCCAGGAGGCGGCGAAAACGTGGCTCAAAATTAAAATCCGGAAGACCCAGGAGATGCGTACAGGTGTGAGGAATTCTTCGCCGATATTAATCGGCATTAAGGTAGTGGATCGTGTCCACAAATTTACGTATCTCGGGAGCGTCGTTTCAGAGACTGGAAGAACTGATGAAGAAATCACTTCACGGATCGCCAAAGCGCGAGCTACCTTCGCACAGCTGAGACCTGTGTGGCATCTTCGGGTCCAATGTCAAATCCGTGCTGCTCTACGGGTGCGAAACGTGGAAGGTAACAAAGGACATGTCACGCCAAATCCAGGTCTTCGTCAACCGATGTCTTCGTCGCATCCTCGGAATTTACTGGCCCGAGATCATCTCTAATGTAGAGCTGTTGGAGAGATGCCACGAGACCCCGATCGACCGCCAGATCAAGCGGCATAAATGGTGTTGGATTGGTCACACGCTCCGGAGGGATTCCAATCACATTCCTAAACATGCCTTGGATTGGAATCCTCAAGGAAAAAGGAAGCGAGGCCGTCCCCGTCAAACATGGCGACGCACCGTTTTGGCTGAAGCGACGAGTATCGGAATGACGTGGAGCGAGGTGAAGCGCGAAGCTCAAGACCGGTCTCGATGGAAGACTACTGTGGAAGCCCTCTGCCCCAGCTAGGGGCCATAGGATCTTAAGTCAAGTGCCTACTTACTGATATCAGCCGCACAGGTTGACCTTCAATATAAAGCAACGCTTGCCGAGTCGACTCGTAGAACAATTAAATATGAAGAAACCTCATGCCTCATTAAGCCTTTGAATCCCGCTATCATTTGAAGATCTTTGAAATCGTTAAGGTAGTCATAAGCCATAAAAACTGACACTAATCTTGCCAGAACCTATTGTGTTACACAAGTTTGAAGTGTGTGGGTTGCGGGCAGACGATAAAAACACGTCAGTACGCCACAAGTTGTTTATTACGACTAAACTTAATACTAATACCTTTCGATTTTTTTTAATTCAATTGTCAGATCGCGAAGCTCGTATCTCAATCGATCGATTGAAACCAGCTTTCACGATTAACGAACAAAATTCTCCTGTCTATGACATATACGAAGTTAAAAAAAAAATGAAGTTAAGGATGACAATATTCCCACAACGCAATTGCCCAATACTCAGAAAAGTACGCAACATGAGCCGCAAGTTTTGCGGAGCGGTAGGTTAATACGACGACCTGTAAGGTTTGCGGATGAGGTATTCGCACATCGTAAAGTGTAAAATAAGTTAGGTAGATTTATGTCGTAGTTTACGAATTGAATATCGTGGGATGGTATGAACAATATGCAATTGTTATAGTTAAGAAAGTACTAGAAAAGAGAGTAGATTAGAATCAGGGTTTGGAATTGGATATTTGGTTTTGGCATCCGTTTGAGTTGATTAGGGTTTAGTATTTGGTTTTGTTGAGTTGGTTATTTGGTGTTGATTTTGGTTCGTATTTTTGGTAGATTTGAATTATAAACCCTACTATATACGCAATAAGAGTTGATATTGTATAACGCGGGTTGAATATACAACTCATGACATGCTGTAATGTAGGTGCGTTTGGAATACTATATCTACAAAGAAAATATAATATGAGTTTACTATTAAATCGTATAAGTTTATTTATAAGTTAGAATGATTGAATATATGAATGAGTTAGTTTATAACAAATTATTACACATAGATACATATAGTTTCAGTTTTTTTTATTAATTGTTGTTGATTTCATTTTTAATTAGGGGGAGGATGGTGAAGGGACATACATACATGCATACTATGTAAGTGCACGTGCATAGCTATGTATGTGTAAAGTGTCATTTTCTCAATTCTCATCCATTTTATTAATTTTATAAAGTGGTCCAGTTTAACATATTGAACCGTAAACACGCCTAAATTTGTATATCAAAAGTATATAGTAATTGTGAAATATTGTAGCCCTGAAATGCAGCAGTACGAATAGCTTTTATAATAAGCGTCGTATAAAGTGCATAAGTAGAACAGTTTATAAACAGTGAAGGTGAATATAAATTAAGTGTTCTAAATATTACGTGCTGAGTGCTCTATAAATATTACGTGCTGAGTGCTCTATAAATATTACGTGCTGAGTGCTCTATAAATAATCAATTGTTTGTTATAGAAAAAATGCAGTCTAACTTATTGAAAAATAGAGTTTTAATATTGTGTGATGTCGTCATTGTTTAAACAAATAATTCTAAAGTGTTTAAAATATTTTTGACTTACTTAGAAGTATAACTTGAGCGTGAGAGTACAACGCGCTAACCATGATGAAGTATCGAGATAAGAGAATGTTTATGTTAACCATGAGTGCCGCGTTAGCTTTTAAATGAACAACAGAGATGCTTGGAAAATGTTATTGTTAATTCGAGTACGGCAACTTTTGTTTATATTTGTATTGTTTTAACTTATATTTATTTGACAACTTACGTAAGAAATTAAAGATGGTAAGTCCCGGGGATGTGAATCGTAGTTTAAGATTACTCTTCTATTTTTGGTTTATATCGAAGTTTACTTGTATTCATTTATTTTTTTGAGGAGGAATGATGTAGCGCCCCTGCTTACTTGATAAGTTTATTTATTTACAATAGGCAGGCGCTACATACGACAGGCCGACGGCACAGGACGCCTGTCGTTTGCCCACATTCATACAGTTCGGTTAGGTTAGGTTCTTTAATAGTTTAGAGTAAATTTAATTATGTATTTGTTGTAAGTGTTAAGAGATAATAATACATACGGTTTTATTTTATCGTGCATTATTATTTCATTTAACCACCAGACCACACGCAATTAGAGTATCCTAAACCAAGTTTTAAGTATATGCTTCATCATAGTCGGTTAACTATTGGAGATATCTTACACACGTCACCAGTAGCCATCTGTGGTTTTCTTCATCAGTTCCACTTCACAAAATAATACATTCTGAGTTCAAATGATTGCATTATTGATGAAAATACTAAAATCACAATATGTAGGCCTATAATATTTGAGGAGTTCCCTCAATTTCCATGGGATCCTATCATCAGATTCTGAATGGTGATAATGGGTTCACCTTGGGAGTATATTTTTTCAAATACAAAATTAGTTACTGACTGAGAAATCGATGAAAATACAAAAAATATATTTGAAATATACATACAGTCGAACATAATTAGAACCTCCTACTTTTTGGTCGGTTAAAAAGGTTTCATCATCTCATGTGCCTGCAAGTTATTACAGCAGCATTCTATATAATTACTTCAAACATAGCTACGCTGCTGTACGGGAAGTGCAGACCGCCATCCATACCGTATCTGCCGCCAAGAAGCTATCTGCATTCATAAAAGTCCTGCTGGATAGAACAAAATTCAAATTCATTTATTTACCAGAATGTAGTTTTTCAAAGTATGATCTATGACGGCCCCTTTACATTCTACCATTAAATAAAGCGCGCAAATTTTCAAAATCGGTTCACAATTGGTGGAGTAATCAAGTAACAAACATCCAAAAAACAACATACAGTCGAATTGAGAACCTTTTTGAAGTCGTTGAAAATAAAATAATAAAACATAGTTTTGAATGAAAAAATATAATAATTATTATTATTGCCATAAAACAGATTACACATAAACAATGGTCGTGAAACGCTGGTACCTGTATGTGTTCTTACAGGACATCAAAATTACGACTATCGTATCTACTTTTGACCATTAGGTATGTTTTTCTAATAATTATTATTTCGAAGATTGACTAAGAAAACAAGACGTATTATAGTACACAAGTGTATGCACAAACAGTACACTCTCTGTTTCACTACATAGCCCGATGGGAATCAAATCAAATTATTTATTTGCATGAAATACATTGTTCAGAAGGGAAGATCTTAAAGCCTAAAACTAATTGTATTTTGCCTGCAAGCAAGCGTGCAAATTATTTATAATATAGTTCGTAAGACATTCAATTAACATAAAAAAAACATAACCAAACTGATGCATTTCAAAAAAATAATTAAATTACAACTGTCCATAAATCAAAATTAAAATTTTATTCTCTCAAAAGATGTACTTAAAAAAGCCAAAATATAAAAAATTACAAAAATTTAAAATGTCAACAAAATAAAAAAAACCGACCAATTGCGAGTCGGACTCGCGCACGAAGGGTCCCGTACCTAACATACACGTTTGTTGTATGGGAGCCCCTCTTATATATTTACTGTATTCTGTTTTTAGTATTTGTTGTTATAGCGGCAACAGAAATACATCATCTGTGAAAATTTCAACTGTCTAGCTATCACGGTTCATGAGATACAGCCTGGTGACAGACGGACAGACAGACAGACAGACGGATCGCGGAGTCTTAGTAATAGGGTCCCGTTTTTACCCTTTGGGTACGGAACCCTAAAAATGCAAATGACGAAGGAACCGACTATTTAAATCAATATTATAAACCGCGTTTATTCTAAGCCAGTTTCTTTCTCTCTCTTCTAAGCAGTACGTAGAGGAAGTGGAGGCAGTCTTCTTTTTGTCAGTAGCACGTCTAGAATCCTCGCACGTTTCACCTTCGTACGGTATGACCGATAAGTTGTGGCCCGTCTGAACATAGGCCTTGGGAACTTTTGCGCTTGTACACTCGTAAAGAAAACAGCCATTTGGTTCGTAAAGTATGTTCTGCGCAACCACTTGGCGCTAAATTCAGACGGGGGACGACTTATCGGTCGTACTGTACTCTCCTACGCTTTCACAGCCTGGCTCATTCACTTTCACTTCAGTCAAAAATCTGATGCCGTTGTTCAAGCAATAACTATGACACAAGATCACTTCGCACTCACACACTTCGTTCTCCGGAATAACTGGCTTCACATCTGAAAGAATGAAAATGTTTATTAGTGTAACTTAAATAGACTAACTAGCCGGTAGAACAAAGTGAATATGTTTTACGTATCGTCGGTCCTGGGTTCGATCCGGTCTAGCAAATTGTTATTTTTATGTCTTCTTATTTTTTCATCTGGAATTTGTTAGTAGCAGTCTGGAGTCTGAATTTGCGGCCGGTTAGTGATAATACCACCACTGTTTGTCTCTGCATCACCCAAAGGTCGACTGGTAGTAAATGCTTTAGGCATTAAGTCCCTTTGTTCCTCCTGTAATGGGTCAGGTCAGTTACCCCGCCACCTACAACGTTTCGGCCGAAGGGGATATGGAGAGCGGCCAATGCTATACCGACATTCCTCTCCTCCCCTGCGGCACCACCACTTCCGCCATCAGACAGGCCCGTTTAGGATGCGGAAGGCAGTGAGAGCGGCGTACCGCAATACCGGCACTCCTCACCCGCCGCGGCCTCCAACCCTCAGCTGCGATGCCTCCAATACACGACATCGCGGCACGCCTCAGTTGCGATGTCGCCTAAGCGGCCCTCCTCGGGTTTCTCTTCCCTTCACCGTGGGTGTCCAAGCCACGGCTACTCAACGGGGTGGGGTGGGAAGGGGGGTGGAACTCTGCCTAACCCTTCGTGGAGTTTAGGCGCGATGTTATGTTGCGAAATGTTCAATTCAATTTAATTTATTCAGTAACAATTCACATCGCATTCGAATGTAATTAAAAAAAGCATGAAACACTAACATTATCAGCATCATAATTTGTAGGTTTACAATAATAAGAAGTTTTTAATAATGACTGATTAGTAGAATTTGGCTAGGTTAGGTACTACGACTGAGCTGTTTACAAGATGATAACAATATTATCATGAACCCAGTTGTCCATCGGAAATATCGAAAGCAATATTTTTATAACCACGTCAGAGTGAGATTATTTCAATGTTGTTCTTTTTTAAAGTTTATTTAAACGATAAAAGACCAATAATATTAATAAACATCGAAAATAGCTTCTGCCTGTGGCTTCGCCCGCGTGAAACGTGTTTTATTACCCCGAGGGAACAATATACTGGGAGAAAAAAGCCTATGTGCTATTCCAGACTATAATCTATCTTTGTGCTAAATTTCATTCAGATCCGTTCAGCCGTTCTGGCGTTATTGAGTAACAAACATCCATCCAAACTTTCGCATTAATATGATTATTATACTAGCTGTTCCCGCGGTTTTTATTTTTATTTATCTGTCGAAAATATAAAAAGTAAATAACAATTTGTCATTAAGAAACAGTGGACTCCTTTGATAAGTTATAATTTACTAGCGACCCGCCCCGGCTTCGCACGGGTGTAATGCTGAAACTAAATATACTACAGAATGTCTTTATATACAACGTTCACAGATTGTTTGTCATTAGTCCATAAAAATGACTTAGGTGACTACAATGCGCATCAATCTTTGAAAGTCTCAAGTTATTTGCCTTATCTACTTGTTCGTTAGTTGCTGATAGAATCGCTCTTTCTTTATTCAAATTCAAATTCAAAAACTTTATTTCGAGCGAAGAATCATATAGGGTTAGTAACAATATGCATTAAAACTAAGAATTAGTAAACAACATGATACGGTGACACATGTAACTGACAGCAGTCAATATACGGACAGTCCACTCCATAGATTTAGAATTTTTTTTGCTAGTCCACTCTGTCAGCAATCATTTTCAGAACCCTGTTAGGGCTGCCCATAACTCGGGCTACCATTAAACCAAGATATAATCTTACAACTTATGTTATCAATGTCGGGATAGACATTGTTGACCAACTCTTGGATGTTATCTGTCGAGGTGGGCTGTATATTTGTTGAGTAAAACTTCAGGCTTCTTGTTTCTTAATTTATTTCTTATTCCCAGGGGTGGCTTGCTGCTGATGGTTGAGTGGCGAAATGTTGAATGACAAATGTGCACTCTCGTAAGTTGATCGCCACGTCCCCTGACGGGCGGGGCGGATCTTAGGCTATGCCTTTACTCCGCGGTATCATTGCGTGCCCGTTACAACGGACACGAATCAATTATGTTTGCCTTCTTGGCATATAGGCAGTGACAGGTGTGATTACACTGCCTGTCAATAGTGTAGATGCGTTGTGTCAGTAGGAGCGCCGCGACGCTGTCTCACAGCGTCGTTTTTGACACATTCCCGCGCGGTGAGACTGTAGGCGAACCATACAGAGGCCGCATGAAAAATAGTCAGCGAATAGGTACCGGCTTTATTGGCGCGCCCATCTGATGATGTAAGATCCCCGCCTGACACGCTTCCAGAGCTAGCCGGTTAGGTAGCATGGGCGGGGCCTATGTATCACACAGGTCACGCGGCAGGCGGCGCGCGTCTGGCGGGCGCGCGTGCCATGGTGCTATCTGTTTAATGTGCGGGTGGGCAGAGGCGTCGGCTTGCGCGAACATATTAGTAGAGAGGCGGGCGCAGAAGCTGTCCAGGCTCTCAATCTCAAGATCGCGCGTGATTACGTCGTTACGAACGTAGCGAGGTGCATCCGTTATCCATCGCAACGTCTGGTTTTGTTGCGAACGGATACGTTTCTTATTAGCCTCGCTAGTAAGGGCATACCATGCTGGGGCGGCGTAAGTAATTATTGAGCGTTTAAAAGTCTTATATATGCCCAATTTAGTTCTTAAAGGGAGTCGAGATGAGAGCACTGGTTTGAGCATTGCGCGTGCTGCTCTTGCCTTCGCGACGACCTGTTTTACATGGCCACCCATATTGAGTCGCCGATCTATTAATACCCCTAGGTATTTAGTCTGGGGGGTCCATTCTATATCTACCCCCTGTAGTCTGAGGGGTGGTGGGAGGGGGGCGCATCCGGCCACTAGGGCCTGTGTCTTACCCACGTTCACCGATAACCGCCATTTGGACAGCCAGTCGGGAAGCAGCTCCAACACGCACTGCATTTTGACGGCCGCGTGTCGCGCATTCAGTGACGTACATAATATTTACGCAGCGTCGTCAGCGTACAGCGCGAGTGTGGTTTCCTGTGTCGTGGGAATGTCATCGGTGTTGCATGAGTAGCACAGTGGCGATACACATCCGCCTTGTGGTACTCCTGCCGCTATGGGTCGGGCGCTAGATAGCGTACCGTCGACCACCACCCTGTATGTCCTGTTGGTCAGGAAGGATTGGACCACTTTCATTACGCGACGGGGCGCGCTTGTCTTCGACATTTTGTAGATAAGGCCTTCGTGCCAGACTTGGTCGAAAGCTTTTTCCATATCTAGAAATACAGCAACTGCGTGCTCCTTTTTATTTAGCGTCGCTGTTAGTAAGTGCAGTACTGTAGATAACATGTAGTGTCGTGGAGTGTTCCGAGCGGAACCCAAACTGTTCCGGCCTAGGTGTTAAGTGCGGGGTGAGATGTCGGAGCAGGAGTGCTTCGAACACCTTGGAGATTGTTGGAAGTAGCGTGATGGGCCGATAGCTTTCGGGCCTCAGTACGTTCTTTTGAGCCTTTGGCAGCATAATAACGCGTCCCTCCTTCCAGCATAAAGGAAAGGTCTCTGTGCGCAGTATCCCCGTAAACAGGCGCGCCAACGCCGCTACCATTCGGTAGGGCAGGTGGCGCAACGCTGTGTTGGTGATACCGTCCGCACCAGGCGCCTTTCTCAGCTTGGTTCGGAGGATGGCGCGTCTCACTGCGTTAGGCGAGAAGAAGATGGGCTCTTCGTCGAGAGCTATCGGTGTCGCAAAGTACTCGACAAGGTGCTGCTCAACTGCTGCTACATGATCGAGGTCATCAGTCGGGTTGGGCTGGAACTGACACTCCAAGTGGTCAGCTTTCATAACTGGGCAGCGGGTAACTTGCCAACGCTTTCGAAGGCGCCTAGTTTGAGCGACTACCTGTTTTAAGTAGCTAGGCAGGGGTTTAATAAATGACCCCTGCGTCTGCGTACTTTCAGTTGTCGCTTCGGTGAAGGCGTTCTTTCAAAGACAAAGACAAAGATATTTTATTTCAAGTAGGCCACCAAGCGGCACGTTTGAACGTTACATTTTACAAATAATAATAGTTGATTCTACTTTATGCAAGTTGTGATCTCCGCTGCCAGTTTGTCCACATCAGTAACGTTGGTTACGGGCCAAGTTGGAGTGGTGGTCCCAATCACATCCTGAAATTTAGCCCAATCCGTTTTTCGACGTGGCGCTGGAGGTAGAAGTCGGGTCGGCATCTCGGTCAGGACGACGAGTACTGGCTGATGCTCTGACAGTAACTCGTCGTCAATGACTTGCTGCGCGATCTGACAGGTTAGGCCGCTATGAATAATGATGTCTAGCACATCAGGCGACTGCCTAACGTTTTCCGGGGCAGACACCACATATCCATGCGCCTCGGCGTCAGCGAAGAGTCGGTTCCCTCCTGGGTTGCGTGTCAGTGAATTCCACGCGGGGTGCTTACAATTCATGTCGCGAGCCAGAAGTACTGGGTGCGACGAGTTCTTAATAAGCGCCCTCAACTCACTCATATTATAGTGGTTTTGAGGCGTGCTGTAGGCCGCATAAATGTCAAGGTCCTTGCCGGCGACATGAACCTGCACGCCCAGCGCGTAAAAGGTACTGACTGGTGGCAACGGGAGAGGTTGGTGCACGACTCTCTGTTTGACTAGCACCGCCAGACCGCGGTATGTAATCCCGGTAGCCGACTTCTCGTCTCTCCTGTAAATGTGATATCCCGGAAACCTAATAACCTCTGTAGGTCCCAGGAGTGTCTCACTTATGAGTGCCACGTCGACTAGCTGCTCCTTAAGGAGGAGGCGGAGGGGGGCGACTTTTGATCGTAAGCCGCGGGCTTTCCAATGAATAATTCTCAGCGTTAGCCATGGTACATAGATAGTAACTCGGCCAACCCGTCGAGAATCACCATTTCCACATCCTGTCCCGACCTGATGGCCTTAATAAGGTCCATCAGGAGTTTAATGGCACAGGCGGTGAACTCTTGTCTCGGCTTGGTGTAAGTGTACGTATGTTCTGCCTCAGAGTTACACGCCTGCCGCAGCTGACTAGGCACCGACAGTTCTTGCAACTTCCCGTTGCTTTTTTGGCGCTACGCTTAGGGCCTCTATAACCTTTGTTGGTTTAGTAGGCCTCTTCTGGCCTCTCAGCACCTTAGTCTTGGAATCAGCAGCGGCAGGGGTGGTCTGTGCCGCCACCTGCGCTTTTTGTGGGATGGTGCGTGTCGCCCCATCTTGTTTTTCAACAATAACGGTGGGGGGTTGGGATTGTTTACCCTTGCTTCCCCCACGTTTGGTCTTCCTCCGTCTCCCGGGGGAGACTTCTTGTCGGTTAGTGGGCCCGTTCGCTGCCGCCATCAGAGACTCGCTGGGATTCTCCATTTCTTCGGCATTGACAGGTACAGACACAGCTGTAGCTTCTGTTTTGCCGGCGCTGCTGTTGTTGCCTAGTGATGGCGACAGTGCCCGCACGCCTGTTCTTGGCTTCCCGTATATATTCGGGACAGCGCGGGTTGCTAGCTGGGTGGTCTCCTGCGCAATTTGCGCAGGTAGCCGGCTCCGTTCTTGGGCGCGGGCAGTCCCTAGCTGCGTGGTTCTCACCGCATCGTACGCAGGCGAGCGGGCGATGACACAGATGGGAACTATGCCTAAATTTTTGGCATCTGTGGCATTGAGCGGGTCCCTGCTTACCCCTCCACGCCTCTATTTTGACACCACGCATGTATAAAAACGTGGTGGTGTCGTAGATTTTGCGAAAATCAGGCGTCCTTTTTATAACTGCGTGGAATATGCAGCCGGGTCGTTCACCTCTCGCCTTGATATGGCCGACTTACTCCGGCTCATAACCATGCAGACTCAGCTCTTCCTCAATTTCTTGGACATCAGTGTCCGCAGGTAGCCCTCTTATGGCTAGCTTGACGCTCCTCTCAGCAGGCAGAGAGTAGGCGAACCAGCTGAGCCCGGTTTCTTTCTCGAGTTCAGTGAGGTACCTTTGTACAACTCGGTACTCCTCCGCGCTCTCCGGTAAAAACCTAATTCCGTTTTGGTACGGACGCGTGTTTGGAGGATGGCCTAGCCTATCCCTCACTGCTCTGAAATGGGTTGCCCAGTTGGGTAGCCTCTCTACTATGAGAGGAGGGTACCTGGGGCTCTTCACCTTCTTTTGTTGTTGGCCCGCAGCGCTGCCCGCTTGCGTCGCACCCGCGCTCGACCGTTTGTTTACATCGGTCCTTTGCGGAGCGGAAACTAGGTCAGTGGCGTCAACAAAGTTTTTAGGGGTGGGTGCAGAATTCCTGCGAGTGACAGTGGCGTCTTGGGGGGGCCGACTCGAACCGCCCGCCCTTTGTTCAATACGTTGGGTGAGTGGCGGGTCTACGCAATAGCGCTTCGCCATTTCATCTTCTTCTTCATCGTCGGGGCTTCTAGGTCTACGTTGTGGGCGGGTTACAACATCGAGTTCGAACTCGTAGTGGAAACCCATAGTGTCCGTAGCTAGGTACGTTTGATACTCGCCCTGGGCGCCGACTCGAACGGGCATGTCTGGTGACATGTCACGGCGATCGGTGCGGGAGCCCCCGGAGGAGGCCGACATGTCCGACCCTTGACGGGATGAGCATGCCGACATCGTCGCCGGGGAGTCCTGGGCGGACCCTCTTGGTGGTAAGGGAGAGAAAAGCGTCTTGACGACATTAATTTTTTCAACCCTTTTGTTAACTTGGTCGTCGACCAATCGGTGGCGAGACAGTGGCGCCGTAGCGCGGCGCAAGTCGGAACTCTTTTAAAAAAAGTACTTTTCGAAAAAGGCCAACAATAGGGCTGTTGGCCTTTTTCGCCTCAGCGTGAATCGCAGCTATTGCTGGAGTTGCAACACGCCTTTGGGTACTTTGGGTGTTATTTTAGTGGGCGCACTGGTCGGGGGCGCGACTGGAGTCGCGGCCCGAGCATAAGACTCATGCGTCGATGCGATAGGCGCAGTCGATCGCATTTTTGGCGGTGGTGATCTCTGAAACTATTGTATGTACGCCTGTAGAATAAACATACACGAGTAGCTCTTGATTTGTGCGTATTTGTGCCGGAATTAGATTTAAGAAAATATTTATAGTTTTCAAGAAATCGCACTTTTTTGAAAACCCGAAAAAAAATCACAGCGCCTAAATGAGAAAACTTATAAGTTCGCTGAAAACTGTATCAGTCCATCTTGACGCTTGTATTAACCATAAAAAGTTTCAAAAGTATACATGCTTGCGTTATCGAATAATATTGCTAAAAGTCAAAACGACGGTGTCATAACTTAGACGGCAAAATACGAGAAACCGGCTCAACCCAAGATGGTAGGTGTAAGGCACAAATAAGAGAGTTTAGTCAAAAATATATAGTGAAAATATTCAGCTTGGAATGTTTCGCATTAAGTAGATTTAAACACAAAACTAAACATGTAAACAACGGCTGGTTATCCGACCAAATTCGAAAGACTACAAAAAAGCGACGGATTCATACATAACGATGACCTTCTTAATTGGACGTATTAAACCTAAGCTGTTGTCCGTACAGTCGCGTTCAAACGTTTGGTGATTTGACCTAATTTTGGGGGCTAATTAAAAAAAACATTAAATGCACCTTGTGACCATAACAAATGAAAGAGCTTGTTGATGTAGAAATTATTATTTTTCTTCTCTTAATTATGTTTCTTAAAGTAATAATGGCATCAAATTACAGATCAAATTACAAACCTATTAAACTCAAATTATTATCTCAAACAGGATTCCGTATTTCCGATTTCCTTTAGGGTTCCGTACTCAAAGGGTAAAAACGGGACCCTATTACTAAGACTCCGCGATCCGTCTGTCTGTCTGTCACCAGGCTGTATCTCATGAACCGTGATAGTTAGACAGTTGAAATTTTCACAGATGATGTATTTCTGTTGCCACACTATAACAACAAATACTAAAAACAGAATAAAAATAGTATATTATGCAACTAGTGAATAAAGGACGGTTTTAAAGCGAGGGCCATAGATGAATCACGAACAAGTAAAGGATTCTATCAACTAAATCACTCCCTGCGGTCGTGATTCAGTCTTAGAATCCTGAGCGACGCGAGTGACTCATGGCCCTCGATATAAATCCGTGTTATTCAAGAGTTGCATAATTTTATACCATGACTACGAGAAAAAGAAAGATTTTAGCGAAAATCACAATGAGTAATAATAAATAAATGTTTTATTACCTTCAAAATTTACAAAAAAATTGAAAGCTCAGGGTTTCACATTTTTTGTAAATTGAAGCTGAGCTAGGTAACAGCATCTGTTTTTCAGGGGCTAGTGACTACCTCCGTTACGTTACATAATTATAATTATTTAAACACCAATACAATTAATATTAGAATTACAATCCAAATAAGTATTCACTAAACATCCCAGACTAAAATCATGAAAATCATTATTGAATTCCTAAATATTAACAAACTGAAAATTAAATCTATGAAGAAGTATGAAAGTCGAATATTCTTTGCACAAGGAGTTTGTATCGATTTGTTGTTGTTTTTGCATTGAGATGGACGTCGAATATATAATAGTGTGTTCTAAATTCAAACACTAAAACAGTGAGTAAAAGTGCTTTTATTCACTGTTTTCAGTGTATAAAATAAGCTTTTTAGAGGTGGAATGGTATAATAGTACATTATGGTACAAGTGTGCAATGTTGGTGATTACCGCTGAGGCGCCATTGAGACCCGAGCCGTAGGTGAGGGTCTTAAGAGAGCCGAGGACGGTAATCATCAATACACACGTGTATCATACGACGTTTTTCAACACACTTGTGAAGAAAATAATACTAAAAATCATTTTCAACAGTAAAAACGAGTTGTGAAATTTTTTTCACAATGGCGGGCAAAATTAATCAGTTTTCCTATTCGCGCGCATTAACAATGGCGATCGGCCATAGACTAAAAGAATGAGGTTTCTTTTTTTTTGGCTTTTCGTGGATAGTGTTTTAGCCACGTACAAAATAGGGAATTTCACTTTTCTTAATTACAGAGCAAATAAAATTTATATTTGAGTGAAAGTATTAATATATTAAGCACGTACAAGTTGAAATTATCTATTTAAATACGAAGTTGCTTGAAATGAGTAAGCAATAAGTACATTAATTTATTTGTACACGATCTTTTTTGTATCGAAACTTTTTTAAGAACAAAGCAACTCAACCAATAAATTAAAAAAAACTCTATAACTCACTTGTGAATAATAGCATTGAAAAAGTCACAGTTTGATAACAGGTATCATTATGTGCGGTGAAATTAGAGCCACTTTATGAGCAAGTGTGTTGAAAAAATATTTAAGTGGTGCTCCCATACAGCAAACGTGATTTTTTTGTCGTTTTTTGCGATAATGGTACGGAACCCTTCGTGCGCGAGTGCGACTCGCCTTTGGTTTTTATTAAAAACAACCACCATCAAATTTTTGGTCTTTAAATTACTTTTTTTTACTAATATTATATAGGCAAATTAAAATGTCTGGATGTGTCCACAAAATTCTGAATGTATTTTAATGAAAGTTGGAATAAAGAAGATAGCTTATACCTTGGCACTACTTTCCTAATGTTCTTACGTAATCAAGTGCTTAGCACTTGATTACGGAAACAGCTAGTAGAATGTAATCCAATAATAAGTTAATTATTTCAATACTTTTCTACCTTCTCAGGCACAACACGTTTCAACCGATTCGTGAGTAAAGTTAAGAAGGTCATCGTTATGTAGGTATGAATCCGTCGCTTTTTTGTAGTCATTCGAATTTGGTCGGATAACCAGCCGTTGTTTACATACCTATTTAGTTTTCTGTTTAAATCTACTTAATGCGAAACATTCCAAGCTGAATATTTTCACTATATATTTTTGACTAAACTCTCTTATTTGTGCTT
This sequence comes from Orthosia incerta, assembly GCA_948252205.1. Taxonomy (NCBI): domain Eukaryota; kingdom Metazoa; phylum Arthropoda; class Insecta; order Lepidoptera; family Noctuidae; genus Orthosia; species Orthosia incerta. The sequence continues at coordinate 15,151,076 of OX411769.1, read as the reverse complement.
TACACCTACCATCTTGGGTTGAGCCGGTTTCTCGTATTTTGCCGTCAAAGTTATGACACCGTCGTTTTGACTTTTAGCAATATTATTCGATAACGCAAGCATGTATACTTTTGAAACTTTTAATGGTTAATACAAGCGTCAAGATGGACTGATTACAGTTTTCAGCGAGCTTATAAGTTTTCTCAATTAGGCGCTGTGATTTTTTTTCGGGTTTTCAAAAAAGTGCGATTTCTTGAAAACTATAAATATTTTCTTAAATCTAATTCCGGCACAAATACGCACAAATCAAGAGCTACTCGTGTATGTTTATTCTACAGGCGCACATACAATAGTTTCAGAGATACACGATTCTGCAAAACGTTACCCCAGCAGGAAATGCAATATCTCGAAAACCTGATTACGCACTTATTATATTTTCAGCGCACATTCTTGCACAACTATAAGCTCTCTGCCCATGCACAATATTTCTCACTCCGATCATTCGTTTAGAATTTTCCTGCTGGAACAACGTTACCCTAGCAGGAATCGATTTTTCCGTTTTTTTCAAAAACGACGACACGCACGTTTTTTATGTAGCGCACATTCACAGCAGATTACGCTCTAATTATACGATCCACTCATATCACTCCAGGAGCCACTTTCCTGTTGGGGTAACGTACACAATAACTAGGGCACCTAGCGAAGATGTTTTCTCCCAGATTTAGTCGCTAATTAGTCGCCAAATATCAGAATTAGTCGATCACTGGTTCAAAAATAAGAAGAGTTTGTCGGTGGCCGATCTAGAGAGACACTCTCCCCAGCATGACCAAAATTATATCTCAAAAACTAGGGCACCTAGCGAAGATCTGTTTTCTCCCAGATTTAGTCGCTAATTAGTCGCCAAATATCAGAATTAGTCGATCACTGGTTCAAAAGTAAGAAGGGTTTATCGGTGGCCGATCTGGAGAGACTCTCCCCAGCATGACCAAATTTATATCTCAAAAACTAGGGCACCCAGCGAAGATCTGTTTTCTCACGGAGCACAAAACCAGTGGAGAGAGCGTGCCGGGACTACCGCGGGCGCCAAGCGTATGCAATATCAATCATATGCGGTGTGGCTGACTCTGGCTTGGCCACCATCAGGGATTTTAATGTTGATCACACAAATATTTAGTCGCTAATTAGTCGAAATTAGTCGCCAAATATCAGATTTAGTCGGTCACTGGTTCAAAAGTTAGAAGGGTTGTTAGGTGGCCGATCTGGAGAGACTCTCCCCAGCTTGGCCAAATTTATATCTCAAAAACTAGGGCACCTAGCGAAGATCTGTTTTCTCCCAGATTTAGTCGCTAATTAGTCGAAATTAGTCACCAAATATCAGAATTAGTCGATCACTGGTTCATAAGTTAGAAGGGTTTATCGGTGGCCGATCTGGGGAGACTCTCCCCGGCTTGGCCACCTTTATACCTCAAAAACTAGGGCACCTTACGAAGATCTGTTTTCTCCCAGATTTAGTCGCTAATTAGTCGAAATTAGTCGCCAAGACAAAGATTTAGTCGGGTCTTAGTTTAGAAGATAAAATAAGTTCAACTTTTAAGGTATAGTCCAAGAGCTAGAACGAAAAGTTTACGAAAAATAGCCAAGAAAAAAATATTTCTATTAATATGTGTAATATACTTCAGGTTTTATCGGTCTAAAATCCATAGAAATGTCATAGAGATATAAATTCTCAATTAAATGTATATTTTTATGTTTTATATTACTAGGTTAGAGTAGCTTAATTTTCTTTGAAAACTTTAAACCTTGCTCTTGGTCTATTAGGTGTCAAGATGTACAGTCGCGTACAACTGTTTTACCAAATTATAATGTTAGGGTCTAAATTACGTTAAAATAATGAAACGTCTGTTGCCAATTATGAATATATGATGTATCTACCAAATACTATCCTAGCACGGGGACCCAGCGCTAAGAAAGAAAATTTGGTTCAAATAAATATTACTAGGTGGCTATATGTACCGATTTGTTTTTAAGTTTCGGTATTGTGTTTATAAAGTATGTCAATGTAAACTCGTCTTGAAGTTTATAATTCGAATATTACGATATGAGAGTAGATAAAATATATAAAACGCACACAATTTTTTACAAAACAGGTATTACTCGAATTCTTAACTATTCTTAACAAATTCCACTGTAAATTGGCTGACTTTAATTTACGTCACGGGCTATTCGCTCTCAGAACTACAGACGAACTACTCGTCTGTAGTTCTGTACACGCGCATCTCTCTTTCTTACTTACCATACATAAATGAAAAGGAGCGCACAGGAGCGCAGTGATCTATCTGCCAGCGATTGCCACATTATGTTCGATAAATAAATATATTATATTTATTGTAGATCTGTTTCTAGGTAATGCATACTGCTTTCCTTTTTGGTATATAATAACTTTAAATTTAGGTTTATATTTCGAAACAAACATTCCACCTTAAGAAATCATAGGTATTGTCTAGAAACTACTTAAAGTATTTTGTACTTGCTTGTACCAATGTATGGAGAAATTTATTACTATAAAATCTTTTTAATTACACACCGACTAAATCTGTGACTTGGCGACTAATTTCGACTTATTAGCGACTGAATCTGGGCGAAAGCAGATCTTCGTTAGGTGCCCTAGTTTTTGAGATATAAATGTGGCCAAGCCGGGGAGAGTCTCTCCAGGTCGGCCACCGATAAACCCTTCTAACTTATGAACCAGTAAACGACTAATCCTGATATTTGGCGACTAATTTCGACTAATTAGCGACTAAATCTGGGAGCAAACAGATCTTCGCTAGGTGCCCTAGTTTTTGAGATATAAATTTGGCCAAGCTGGGGAGAGTCTCTCCAGATCGGCCACCTAACAACCCTTCTAACTTTTGAACCAGTGACCGACTAAATCTGATATTTGGCGACTAATTTCGACTAATTAGCGACTAAATATTTGTGTTATCAAAATTAAAATCCCTGATGGTGGCCAAGCCAGAGTCAGCCACACTCTTAAGCGGCGAAATTTTAGTCAGTCGCAGCATTCGTAGGTAGGACGTACGAACGTCACGCGCTTCCGTCTTTAAAACAAATAAACTGAAAGTAATGCCTAGTTGTGCAATTAAATGGTGTGGAAAGTGTTCTAATACTTCAAGTTACACAAAAGATGGGTTAACATTTCACAGGTAAGTGTTTTTCTACTCCATTTAATCAATTTCATTAAGTAAAATCAAATATTTTTATTTCTGGATGGTTCCGCTGCTGTCTCTTTCTGGTACACTGATTCGCGCATTAGTCGTTGTCTCTTTTCTTCTCGATAGTGCTGCATCGCAGCATCACGACGATTATATCGATATGTTAGGCTCCAAGACGGAAAACGCTCGTCGAGTGAAAAAAATACTCAGAATGCATTGTTTATTATTAAGCATTACACAATACTTTGTTGCCGAAATTAATAAGAACTGCAGCTGTGTACGTTCTTTTGTTTTTTATTGGCGTGCCCGTATTTACCATAAAAAATAAAAAATCCTCAAAAATCATAAATCTAACCTTTAATCGAGCAATTCATGTATATATGTATCTTTACATATATAATTCTACTGTACGTGTTTTGTCACTGAACTCCTCCTAAACGACTGGAACGATTTTAATGAAATTTTTTGTATGCGTTTGGGTGGCGCCCCAGATGGTTTAGATTCACAATAGGGTAGGGTAAGTAGGGTAGGTAGGGTATTTGATGTTTTTATAACAAAACAAAGTTTGTCGGGTCAGCTAGTATATATATAATCTGAATCTCGGAAACGGCTCCAACGATTTTCATGAAATTTAGTAGGCAGTGGGTTTCGGGGGCGATAATACGATCTAGCTAGGTTTAATTTTTTGAAAACGTCGTTTTAGAGCTCGGTCGCCCGGGTACTGGTTATTATGCGTACCGAAGATCCTAAGAAATTCATTCTTTTGTTTGTTGTGATTACCAGTGTAAATTCATAAAAAATACGATTACATTGCTGGTGCAGCAAAAAACGACAGACGAGAACAGACTATACGCAATAAGCTTTGTTATTTGTATCAATATTAATTTTGGCAGTTTGTAAATTTATTTATTTATTTTATACTTTATTGTACACCACTTAAATAATTACAAGACAAAAAAAAACATTTATTTTTTTATTTTTGAAATTTCTTCAATAAATAATATTACCTAAATTGTAATTTGTAAAATTGCAGTGGTGGCCCATTGGTAACGGCCGCGACTTACAAGTTGTGTAAATACTTATTTTTCTTCTCTGCATTTAACGATAACTCTTAAATCTCTTTAAAACGTGATTAGCATGTTTTAAAGAGATTTGTGAGTTATCGTTCTTGGAATTTGCAGATTTCCCAACGATGACATCGAAAAGAAAGAAATTTGGATCAAAGCTACACATGGAGACAATTTTTTTCCAACAAAGTTTAGTGTCGCGTGTTCTAGACATTTCACGCCCGATTTATTTGAAAGTTTAAAAAATTATAGACGCCGATTATATAGGTAATAAACCTGTTTTATTTCAAAATCGAACCCGTAATCTCTGTATCCTAAAGAAATCCTTACACTATTAATAAGTTTAACAACTATCGATATCGATATTTTTTTAATTACTTGTTTGGAATCCCTTAAGAATCAGCTGTCATTTGGTTGTCAATCTGTCACCCAATCACAGCGGAGGAAGCTTACCTCTGCCCCCGCCGTTATTTGGTGACTTTGATTTAGAACAAAAACGTGCCGATGCTCTCTCCACTGGTTTTATGCTCCGTGGTTTTCTCCCAGATTTAGTCGCAAAGTCACAGATTTAGTCGCGGTGGAACAAGTGCCTTGGTGACGACTATATTTAATTCAGGAAAAGCTACAAATACATTTTCATTAAAACAAAACCTGTATCTATCACTTTATTCATTACTAGCGTCATACATACAACAAATAAATAACAACAGGCGTCTCGATATGTACATACAAGAAAAAAAATAAACGAAAAAGAATAAAATAAAAATATGTTTTATTTTCAAAAAAATAATTTAATTAACATGATTCACTTATATAATATACTGTAACTTGGTAATAATCACAATGTACTACATATACTGTGTGGCGATTGGAAAGTGTCTAACGTCGCGCGCGGCCATAATAGGACTCGATATCAAACCCATATATGGCCTTAGTTAGACCATAATATCATGTCACAATATCATTTAAAATTATTCATACATAGTAAAAGTTCTAGGATTGCTGGCAACACCATTATTTTGTACTCTCAATTTTTTGTTCCCATTTCATTAACGGCCATACTGATGGTAAGTGGCCAACATTGACAGACCAGACTTCAAAGCGTTTTCAAACTGAAAAGTCTTATCTGTATATAATTCCTACCATCGCATAATCCAACAGCATTTATCTATCTGCCTACCCCTTAGGTAAAAACAGTTGTATCCTACCCTCAACTTGGTATCCCCAGCAATCCTAACCTAAGTAAAACGCGCGACGCATAATAATCTACCTATTAATGTACTAAGTTCACTTGGTCTTCGCTTCTTCAGCTTCGAGCCGCTTGCGCATGGACTCTGGCATCTCCGCGGGGGGTGGGCGGGGCATGCGCAGCCACACCTAAGGGATAGATGCAAGATTGTGAGTTCAGGTAGGTAGAAACTTGTTAGAAGGAGGATAGATATGTTTTCTCATTGTGGGTTTGTCTACATAGTTCTGTCAGTAGGAACAATTGGTAATATATTTTATAATCATTGAGGTTTTTGAGATTAGACTTGACTATCCCTAAACAACTTGTACTGTCCCAAAATGCTAGGAAAAGATGTTCTACGATGCTTGTTGTGTTGCAATCAGAAAATTGTTTCCTTCAATAATTATTATTCATAGCTGAGTATCGAACACAGTTGCGAACAATTCTAGGTGCCAATTTCCACCAGTAGACTTCAGAATATGTGTTGGCAAAATTTTAGAGTCACCTCTGTGTACCCCTTCGTCATTACCATCGTAATTACAAATGACGTACTTTGCATTCACAATCTCACAATCTAGTTATGTGTACATACAAGCCAACAGCAATATACCTTTAACACTTAGTGTCAATTTATACTAGCGCAGAGTCGAAGCGCATCGAAGCGTCAAATTCTTTAAAGAACTAAATTTTATGTTAGTATAAAGTTGTGTTTACCTTGACGGCATCATAGATGAACCATTGCAGGGCGGTGAGGGTACCGATCATGATGATCCTGGGGCCGAGACCCTTCCATACTCCAGCCATACCCAGCTTGCCGATGATGCTGCCTACTGTGGCGGTCTTGTCCTGAAAAATTATGAAGATGATGTTAATAATCAATCCACATAGACATTTTTCATAAAATCGGTTCAGTAGATCAAGAGATTACCCCCTACTATGTCACAAACTTTACCTCTAATATTAGTATAGATGGAGCAACTGGCTATCTGACCACCACAACCCAGTAACTGGGTAACATGGTACCCCTTGGCATAGATAATATAATACTAGCATACAGATGCCTCATCTCATACAAAAAAACCGTGCCGACGTAACTAGCGTTTTTCGTTCGATTATTTTTAGTACATCGAGCGTTCGGTTCCGTTCAACGACGATAGATAGATGGTGTTAGCAGCGACTTGCAAGTAAAAGTTTACTCTGTTCATAAATATTTTTTTCTTTAAACACAGTGACGATTTTTTATAAAGCATTTTTTGCACGTTTTTACAGTTTAATTGCACCAAAATGTGTTACCATACAAATTTGAACAATCGAGTGGAACCGTGTATTGGCATCAATTTTAAATGATCTGTTCAAATAATCTTTGAAATGTGAATTAAGAGCGTAATATTTCATAATTTTTAGGAGAGTTGATTAAACTATAGTCTGACCCTGAATGTAGAAAAAACAAACCTTATCACTTTCTCTTTGAAATCTACCTCGCAACCCGACAACTCATTTACAGTTAAAGCTCACATTTGCAATGCACACCCGAACCGATGTGCTTGTCTTCCCCTGACAAGAACAACCAGTGTAAGATACCTGGGTATGGTTATAGACAGTCTGGTCTCGTGGGGCGCCCAGATTAGGGTTTTGTCTGGCAGAGTTAGAAAACTAATTACGGTGTTTAAAAGCCTGCGGTATAGTGCTGATGCGGATACTTTACGTATGGTTTATTTTTCTCTTTGCCAGTCAATATTAACTTTTGGCGTTACGGTCTGGGGTGGAGCTCCGAAGACAACCATGTTACAACTGGAAAGGGCACAGAGGGCTGTCCTCAAGGTCATGACTTTCAAACACTACCGGCATAGTACCGCACTACTGTACAAAGAATGTAACGTCCTGACCGTGAGACAGCTCTTTGTGCTGAACTGTACGTTGCGTAAACATACCGACCTGAGGTTTGACGCTAATCGTCCTGCAATGCGTAGGACTGCTAACGTTTGTCCCTCCGTAAGACATAGAACCACGCTTGCGCAGCGACATTATATGGTACTAGGTGGTCGTATATACAACTTCATTAACAAACAGTGCAGCATTTACAAGTGCAATAAATTTGACTGCAAGGCTCAAGTCAGTAAATGGATCATCACTCTTTGCTATGATGAAGTCGAAAGAATTCTCGATGCGTGACCGTATTCTGCTCCCCCTTATCCAAACTTTCCTCCATCCCACACATCCTCAAACACACATAAACACTTACAACACAAAACATAAACACAATACATACACACGGTTTGCCTCTCAATTAATTATTTAATTATTTGAATTGTCACAGTCTTTGTTTCTTGTTTGACGTGTACTTTACTCCGAACTGTATGCATTGTATTGCCCTTGTGAACGAGAGCCCTGACACCCATAACACAAGTTTAATCTTAGCTTGGGTGTCAGAGGTGTATAACTCTGTGTTATGTAGAATTCTAATTTAAATTTAAATCTTAGTTTTGTTAAACCATATAGTGACATGGAATTGGAACTGTATTCTGGCAATAAATGTTTTATTATTATTATTTTTTATTATATTATTATTATTATAAACAAGAACATACAATATTTATGTTCAAAGTCAGAAAATGTTAATTTTACACACAATTCAATAACAAATCGGTGCATATTGTGTCATCAAGTGATATTTATTTGAACCATATTTTCTTTCGTCGCGCTGGGAACCCATGCCTTTGGGAAGATTGGTGTCTAAATTCCAAAAATCTGTGATGAAGATCGACCCTTGTGGCTGTGATTACTTGAACACAAGCAACTTTTATTTGAACACCTTCAACTTGTAGCGGCATCTATGTCGCCAAGTACGAACTAATGTCCTGAGGTCACACCAAATCCTGCATCGCGTAAGCAGAGCTTTCGGCTCGATTTGAACACATACAACAGTCTGACAGCTACCGTTTGCCAGTTGCCTGGACCAGACACAACACCCGTCTGGACAGAGGATCCTCCATTTTCAACGAATGTTGTAGGACTTTACATCCTGTTGCGTATACCTCCAAAACTTTACCTAAGTTTTTAACATGGGATGTTCACAGAATGTACTTGCTGGTATTTGAAGTCCTTCAACAACTCACTGCATGGCACATAGTGTACATACCTGGTTGAGCTTGGACACCACGGTGTCAGCGGGATGTGAGACGATAGCGCAGAACACGCCGGCGATGTAACCCGCGGCGAACGTGACGATCAGCTGCTCGCCCTTCGTGCACGCTTCACGGGGCTTGGGTACTACGAACTGTGGGGAGAAAACTTATTTTTAAGTAACTTCAAAATATAACATAACATAGGTAGTATAATTTCTGCACTTTTCGCGTATATTTCTGGTGTTTGACAGGCTTATAATTTCATAAAAATAAAAAACCACTACCTTATCTATTATGTAACACATTGCCCAAGAATTATAAAAAAGATAATAAAAAAAAAAATAAAAAAAAAACTAAATTACATAATAACAGTTACGAAATGACTTTTGTATGGAGTTTTGATATCATTATGTAACTGGCAGAATGATACTGAACCTGTTACCTTTCGAAAAAGCACGTTGATTGTGTGTATGTAGTCTGAACGTTTCTAATAAATTGTTGTTGAAACTTATTTGCATTTCATTAAGTAAGCTCATCAGGTAGTGGAAAAAGAATCTTTATTTTAACACGAGCGATGTAGCTACATCGCTCGTGTTAAAATCTCGACTTTTTATGCTCGACACGAAATGTACTAGTGCGCATCTAACGACACTTGCCAAGTTATGTGCAACTGCACTGGCCTGTATACCTGCCTAAACAAGAAAAAAGTAGTCTTAAACTCACCTTGTACAACAATTCAACGGTCTTCTCGAAGCAGGCGAACTTCATCATGGTGTAGGGGATCTGCCTGCCCCATAGGGGTGCAAGTCCCTTGTACAGGGTGCCGTAACCTTCGTTCTGGACCATCTTGGGCCAGGCCTCACGGAGGGTGCTGGCGAAACCAGGCATAGTCTGGATTCTGACCTGGGAAGTGAAAGTATGGGGAATTAGTGTCGGTTCTTTTGATGTTGGGATAAATAGTTTGAGAATAGAATATTTTTTAGTACCTACTCTTTTTTATACCTGTTAAAGACCCTTTTTGTCTTTGAAAGGCCCACTAGAAAGAAAAACTTAAATCAGAGTTAGTATTTAACCTCGAGTTAGAAACTAACTCTCGAGTTAAGTTTTTCGTACAGGTTGGCGAGTCTTTTAGCACAACAGATCGAAATTTTAATTGTACCGCTAGGTACTGTTTACTCTACTACAAACAAAGGCTCAATTTTTTTATGATAACTTTAATCAGAAAATGTTAATTATGATTTGAAACCTTCATACTAGTAATTTTTATATTGCCATAAGTTACATTAGTAGGAGAAAACACTGACTCAGTACCATCGGTTTTCGTTTAGCTCAGAAGTCAGGACTTCCAATTATCTTTGTCATAAACCAAATATATAGTTTGTATTTAATACAGATAAAAGTTTAATAAAAATACAACTGATTGCCTGATGGTCAGCAATGTTGCAGTCTACAGTGAAGCACGCTTACCTAACCTAAGTAACCTATTCACTCTGGACTTAGGACCCCTAGGTGATATATTTCTTAAGTTTCATCAATGTATATTGCCAAGCCCTCAGATCTCATAATCTCATGGTCACCGGGCAACTCCGCCACGCACCGTCCACGCAGCGTTAACGCTGGGTGACAACTGATGACGTCACCGACACGGCACGCGGTGGCATCCCTCGAGCGCAGTTTTTTCGTCATCGGGCAGCTTTTATTGTTAAAGTAATAATGTGAAATATGGCCCAATTAAATTAGACCCTGTAAATTCTAAAATTCTTACCTTAGCGGCTTCTAGGGGTGACAGCGCGATATCAGCGAAGAACTCAGCGGTAGCAGACGCAGCCAGGTACACTCCAGTACGGTAGGTGTATGCGGTCTCTTCGTCCAGTAGACCGTTGTAGGTCACTTTGAACACTTCATATAGACCGAACTTGCAGAGACCCTGAGAGAGATGAAGATAGCATTAGAAATGTGTAGGAGAGAGAGCGAATATGTGTATTTGGGGTTTAATCTCATAGGTTTTGTATCTTCAGTTGTATTCAGAAGGAACAATTGGTATTTTATTTTAATCATTGGTGTTGTAATTGGCAAAATGGCGTACTTCTACTTCCCTCTTCAGAAGACTGGCAGAATTATATATATTATCGTTAATATGAATATGGATTTACTAATGATTATAAATGTTAGTGTGTTTGTCTGTCTGTTACGTTTAAACATCTCAAACACTGAATTGATTTAGCGAGTTTTCCAGATGGAAAACACTGTAAGACCTGGGAATCTAACCCAGAACCTCATACTCGGTAGAAACACTTGTGACCGCTAGACACAGTATATTTTGTGTTGATGCCAGAGTTCTTGTTTTCTACAAGGGTTTTCTGAAGTGTCGTTAAAATGTCTAAAGCGCGCATTTGGCATACGGGTGGAATAATTTTTTATTCAATCCACCTCAGCTCCTCGAAAAAGGCCAGTAGCACCTTGGCGTTGTTGACTCTCTCTTGTAGGGTATCTGGGTCACCGAATTGTTTGTGGAAACCATACCTGTAGCGAGTATCCAATGAAGGTGGGTGCCCATCCCTTGGCAAGTCCCCTCATGCCTTCCTCGGCAACCGAGACCCTGAAGCCGTTCACGACATTCTTGTACTTATCGGGGTCGACCTGGAGACGGCACTTGACCAGATCCAGGGGTACTACGGCTGTGTGGGTGATACCTGGGGAAGAACAGTTGAAATCAGTCTTGGATTAGGGTCGAAATTAAACTAGGGTAAGCAGGAGACAGCCCATTTTGCAGCCACCCACGTATTCCGGAATACGAGGCTGTGGGCTTCTGAGAGGAAGTGGGTTTTCCTAATTTCTGCAGCATACAAGAAAGCTGTAATTTGGCATGGATATACATATTAATCACGCTCACAAAGTAGTCAAATAAATCGACGATAAATGATTTTAAGTGTACCTTCTGTACACGAAAGTGGGGCTTTTTTTTTCGTCTATACCATGGTGTGGGGTATCGTTGGATAGGCCATTCAAAAATATTACGGGCCTGTGAAAACAATTTTTCGTTTCAGGGATCTGTTTGCGTAAAATTAAGCTTTAAATTGCTAATTTTTGTTAGAGTCAAGTGTCCCTTCGCCTGTCAGCTAAATGGTTGCTTTTGGATACGTGAAAAAAATCACGGCAGTGGTATATATAACGAAATTAAAAGGAAAACTATCACAGCTAAGTAGGCTTTACAAGATTACGAGTAATAGTCGACCAACTTATAAAATCTACTTAGAAAAGTATTTTTTTTGTATAATTGATGTGTGGGGACAACAGTTTTCGAACGGCAAAGATAATTTTGTCCCTTCGCTAGAGCAATGTTCAGTGCTTTCATTGTTTATGAACGTTAGTAATGTTACCTAATTATTTTGGTGAATGCAGCTGTTTATACTTCCGTATAAACAGCTGCATTCGTGGTGTGGTACACACAGAAAAGACGTAAGACGAGGTCGCGTCGCAGACAACTGTGCCCTGTCTCGTCGTCGGGGCGCAGTTAATGTTTATGAAAGAGACAGGGCGTGGACGGGACGCGAAGACAAGTGAGACGACAATGCATTTCTCATATTTAGCTTTGCATTCAAGCGTCTGCTTTTGAGACGAAAACATGTCTTCTTCAGAAGACGAGGATGTTCTGGCTTTGGTTCAACTTGCTAGCAAAGGGTTTAAATTAACCCCCCGCGCACCCCTTTCTGGCGTGTCTTGGCTACGCCTCGCCTCTTCTATATGTTTTCGAATAAGGCGCAATCGTCGAAGCGTCATAGTCTCAGCGTCACGTCCGCGCCATGTCTTTCTGTTTATTTTTTGTCGCGACGCTTTTATAAATTTTGTATGAATTTTTTTCGCAGAGGCGCTGCGTCTGTGACGCGTCCTAGTCTTACGTCTTTTCTGTTTGTCCCGCCCCTATGTACGCGAGTCAGACTCGCACTTGGCCTGTTTTATTTTAATCTGTTCACTTATCATCAAATGTTCACGTGATTGCAATCACTCATTTTGATATCATGAAGATTATGCAGTTACGTAACACTGACATTAAAAAATATGTCAGTGTAAGTACATTACAAAATCATATTTTATCAAGTTTTATCTTAGCTGTTCGGTAATTACGGCTAGTAAGTAGGTAATTAATAATGAAAATAACTTTGCTGACTGACAACTCACAGACTTAACTAATACGTCTAGAAGCATTAAATTTACCACAATTGTGAACTTTTTTTTTATTGGGCAATCCCACCGCAATATTCCTAAACCACTGCAACTCCTGAAAGCCAGAATCGACAGTGGCGACCACCAGAAAAGCGCCGCGGCAATGAAGCTCGACGAAGTCCCGGAGAACGAATTTAACTATCTTGGATCCCGCAACAAAACTAATCTAAAAAGAATAACGGAAGAGTAGGAAAAAATACAAATTTCCACTTCCCTCCATATCAAGCAGGAGACAGAAAAAACAAGGCCAATAGGCATAAAGGTTCGTTTACAACTGGGATAAGCCCAGTTGCCTAGCACCACGGATAAAAACAAAGGGGATGAAAGTAATTTTCGGCGATGTTGTAAGTGACATAAAACTGATGATACATCAGCCTCCAACCAGCTTTGTAACCCGTATTTTTTTTTAAATTAAATTAATTCATATGTTTGTGAGTAAATTTAATCTTTTCCAATTGTCCCTTCTACCAAACATGAATAAATCACAATCTTGTGAAGCCACGCTGTAAATCGCTGCTTCATAATGTAGATTGCTACCAATATTCGGCCAACATTGGCCCAAGTCTCGTGATCAATGCATGCACGAGAATTACATTGGCATTGGCCCAAGACTGTAGACGCATTTCGTAGTCGGAACCAACTTTTGGCGGTCAAAATTCTAGTCTAATCTCGATTCAACGTACTAGCATTTGTGTATTCAATTGAAACCAATTTATTGTAGACTTCCATCCTCGATTCTAGTAACGTTTCATCATTATTTGTCTAGTTTTTTCCAACTATTGAGGGATACCAGTTTTTTTACATGGAGCTAATTCTCCGACCGCCATAATCCACTAACTGGCAAACATGATACCTCTGTAATGGACCTTTTGGGCTGCTGACGGCCCGCAGCGACTATCAAAGGTGGTCTACGAATAACAGCCTAGACTGGTGAACCGTTCGGCTGTTACAAGCCATAAGCCCCTTATGAGGAAGGCTATAAAATTTATAATAAAGTGTGTATGTAGGATGATAAGACGGAGCTCAGACTGCGTCCCCACGTGTGAGTTATGACCTTTGACCGTACTGATAATTGCACGAGAATACGTATCAGTCTAGTAGTGATTTATAAATCATTCTAAGCATTATTAAATTTTATGGAAGAGCTCGTGGTCAGCTGCACGGGTCGATAAACAAAGAAGCTTGCAGTGGTCGATTCGTAGATGTCTACAGTTCTTGCCAAACTTCTTGGCCGCCCTGAAATTGGCAACAATTGCTGCGCAGTAGTAAATCTCATACAGAAACAGTACCTACCCGTGACTTGAGTATGGGAAAGCAAACTTCAGGGCGGCCCAAAAGTTTGGCGAGTACTATATCCTTAAAGCACATTCAACATTGATGTTATTTGTAAATCTTCAATCTTACAGTAGTTAGAAGTATTGTATTACCCAGATATAGTTCTCACCAAACTTCTGGGCCGCCTTGAAGTTGGCTTTTCGATACTCAAGGCACGAGTAGGTACTGTTTTTGTAAGTTTAAATCGCATACTTTTATTTTTATTTTGTACTCTATGGGAAATGTGTTTGGTCGCACATTTGGTGGCATTATTTTGTTATATTTTTTTACCCTCAAATAAATAATATATTATACATACAGGGGGGTCAGATGTATATGACTTGTATACATCTGTCACTTACTCGATCTCAAATTGATACCGCTCTAAGAGCTTATGGTCACCCCCCAGGTGGTAATCTATAAGTTACAGAAACATTGACAGCTCCTCCATGTAATATCCGGGCCGTGTTTACAGAATGTATCAAGACGAGATGGGCCTAATCTTCAACCAGAAGGGATCGTCAAGGCGGCCTAGTTAACGCTGGCATGAGATGGCAGTATAGGAAAGCTTTAAGAGAGACCGTTCCCCAGACGTGGGTCAACAATGCAGGTACAAGAAGCTATTATTTTGGGCCCAGTCAATTCATTGTCTCAGAAAAAAACAAGCTTCACTACTTTATTTTTGGACTTCTCTATCCGTCTCGAATAACTTAAGATAATTATATAATCTTACATAAACTGGCAAATTATCTAAAGCCAGCCTTAACCGTGATTGAAGACATTTTGGCGCGAATCGCGGATAACGTCAAGATACACAGATTATAAATAATCAGCTATTATCGCTGCTCTACTTTATCTATGGGTTGGGCAAGGAGGATATAAATAATGTAGGTGAATGTTAGCAGATAGGGCTGTACTTTTATCTTTTTCTTTGCAATATTTTTTTCAGTCAATTTTGTTTCAACATCTGTAATACCAGATGCATCGCAGATGAGTTTAATTCTCAAAGGCAGAATTTCTCATGTGCCTTTTGACACAGCCATCCAGATGTCTTGCTAACGGAATACAGTAATGCTGCTTTGCGGAATTGCTGCAGAAGTATTCAAGGACAAGCTCCTTTACAAAGCGACTAATAAAATTCTAGAATTACATATTTAGGTTCGGTCGAAGTGGCGATGCTTGGGACAAACATATGTTCAGTAGTGAACACCCTTTGGTTGAAATTGCTCTGATGAGTATTTAGTTTAGCCCTAGTTTTACTACGCTTAAGTACCTATAGTTCAATGTACACACTACATTTGTGTAGTTTTGACCCTTGGCTCCCTGCCACTAGCTCGGTCAAGATAACTGAGCACCCGAAATGTCAATGTCACTGTGACGTTTGTGACTTGCTATTGGCTGGAGGCTGGAGTGGAATCGTTTGACATTTCGGGTGCTCAGTTATATTGACCGAGCCACAGATAATATAATACTAGCATAAAGATGCCTCATCCCATACAAAGAAACCGTGCCGACGTAACTAGCGTTTTTCGTCTGATTAATCTGATATTTTTTTGTACATCGAACGCGTTCGGTTCTGTTTCACGGTGATAGATAGATGGTGTTAGCAGCGACTTGCAAGTAAAAGGGTTTGCTAGGTTCGTGAATATTTTTTTCTTTAGATACAGTGAAGGTTCGTTTTATAGTATTTTTGTGCAATGCAAATTTTAACAATCGAGTGGAATGCCTCAGAAATTAAAAAATGAGTCATCTATTGGCATCAATTTTAAATGATCCGTTCAAATAATCTTTGAAATGTGAATTAAGAGCCCAATATTCCATAATTGTGTACTTAGGTGAGTTGATTAAACAAGAACATACAATTTTTATGTTCAATTCCAGAAAATGTTAATTTTACACACATTCAATAACAGATAGGTGCTTAACGCGCCATCTAGTGAGATTTATTTGAACCAAATTTTCTTTCTTAGCAATGAGACCCCGTGACAGGAGTGACAGATGTTCTCTATTTAAAAATACAAACAAAAAATTAAATAATAATTGGAATTTCGAGTTTTAAATAGAACCAATGACAATTACGGCGACCTACTGACACAAGTGTGTCAAGGCAGCGCCATCTATACTAATATTATAAAGAGGAAAGATTTGTATTTTTGTATGTAACGAAAAAACTTAAAAACTACTGGACCGATTTAAACAATTCTTTCACCGTTGGGAAGCTACACTATCCCCGGGTGACATAATCTACTTTTTATCCCTGTATTCCCACGGGAACGAGAAATACGGGGGTGAAATCGCGACGCGTCCGCTAGTTGACTGTCTATAAGGAGCTGTCAAAAATCTGTCAAATCTATACTTAATAATATTATAAAGAGGAAAATTTATTTTTGTTTGTTTGTTTGTACCGAATAGGCGCCGAAACTACTGGACCGATTTGAAAAATTCTTTCACCAATAGAAAGCTACATTATTCATGAGTGACATAGGCTATTTTTTATCACGAAATTGGGTCCTGTGGGGTGGTCCACGGGAGCGAAGCCCCGGGCAACAGCTAGTTTAGTATATTTTTATTTTAGTTCCATATTTCGCTACAAAGTACATTGACAAATATTGTGTATGTATAGTATATCTATAGTAATGTCAGTTAATTATAGTGTAGCTAATAACACCGTGACACATTTCAAGGTAAGGGCTTACGTGACATTGAATCGATTGTACCTGAAGAAAATGTAGGGCGTGGCCGTGCGAAAGAATTAGGTAACAGTTATACTCTTAAATGCACTGTGTAAGCTCCAGCCAGCACTGGATCGACGTGGTGGTTTACGGCACATACGAGAGGAGGTTTGTGTCCCAGCACTGGGAAAATGTTATACACTGATTATGCTTTCCCTAGAAATGTAACCGCGAAGATTAACTTTAAAACGAGTCGGAGTCGCGCACGAAGGTTTCCGTACCATTATAGCAAAAAACAGCAGAAAAATCGCGTTTATTGTATGGGAGCCACACTTAAATATTTATTTTATTCTATTTTTAGTATTTGTTGTTGTAGCAGCAACAGAAATACATCATCTGTGAAAATTTCACCTGTCTAGCTATCACGGTTCATGAGATACTGACAGCCTGGTGACAGACAGACGGACCGCGAAGTCTAAGTAATATGGTCCCGTTTTTACCCTTTGGGTACGGAACCCTAAAAAATATTGATTTATTTATTTAAGTATACATGTATAACTTTACAGGTCATACCTAAGGCGTTTATGCGAATATGCGTAATCTTTCGAATTGTGTGGCGAAGTAAAGCATTTATAGCATCACTAACTTCTGCCAGCGGCTCCGCCCGCGCCAAAGGAAATCATCCCACAGGAACTGTACATTTTGCCGAGATAAAAAGTACCTGTACCAGTAGCCTGTGTGCTATTCCAGACTATAAGCTATCTCTGTGTCAAATTTCATCTAGATCTATGCAGCCGTTCTGGCGTGATTGAGTAACAAACATACATCCATCACCCAAACTTTCGCATTGATTTAATTGATTTTTTTTATTTATTGATTTTTTTTTTTTTTTTTTAGATTACCAAATATGCAGGGAGGGTAAGCATGCATCAAAGTATGCAAGGTATGCATATTTCGTTCGTTGCTATGCGAGGTGGCATTCTCTAACGAGCGGATTTACGTAATTAGTCTGTGGATGGAGCACTAATGACTTAATCTTTAACCCTGGATCCAAATACATAATAGGATTGACCTTGTCCCTTTATGTGGTTATTACTGTCTAGCCAACTTAAGGTTACACTAGTCGATCATTCTTCCATACAAACGTAGTCAGGCGATTACTCCACTGTTTGACGATATACGTTCAAAAAAAAAAAAAAAAACAATTTGTCTCATCATTATCTAGCCCTGTATGGAAACAAAAGTTACACATTTCGACACTAATTTTAACGCATTTTTGGGCGCAAATAAATACCATAAGACGGAAAATTGCAAAACGGCCTCCATACATAGATTAGTAGTTCAACAATGCAAATAATTTTATTTTGAACAGATACGTTTAGTCGTTTTTTAATGATATCTCGACTGCCAAAGGTCTGTTTATAAAATTTCGCGCGCTCGGTTTCGTCCTAAATCATTATCCATTTCGCTACAAATTTGCAAAAGTGTGTATTCGTACGCGAACTAGCTTCCTACTGCTCATCACAGCATCTATCTCTTCCGCACGTGTTGTCGGTTGATATAAAATGCATTTTAACCCCGCGCACAAAATAGTTCGTGCCGTCGACTAGTGTAACCTTTAGCTATATACAGACAGACAGACATTTGACATATTTACACTAACTCGCGAGTTGCGATCGAGCCTGGGGATGGCTCTTGCTCAGACAGACAGTACGGTAGTCAGACACCTTCAAATGTGACATCAGACTTGTCAAGGAATATCGTGTTACTGTGTCGTGGACCGTGGTGTTCAGATCCATGTAAAATACTGGTCAGCAGCATCCAGGTAGACTGGAAGCCGACCCAACATAGTTGGGTTAAGGCTACTACAGTAGTCACAGCGGATCTTTGTGTCTCTGAAGTTGGCTATACAATCCATTGCGCAAGAAACAGTTTGTCATCGAGTATACTGCATAGAGTAAGCGAGATAGAACGATGCGACAAACGTAAGCGTGTGAAAGAGGCAGTTATACAGTGCTATCTTCACCTTCAACATTGACACAATAAATTGTAGTTCTAAAAACTAAAAAACACGCTTTAATGGTAAATTGAACTAAAATGTCGCTAATCCTGAAGATCTTGGTATGGCTAATGGGACAAACACAGAACAAAAAAAACGCCTTCTCTGTTCTGTGGGGACAAACAATTTAAACGCGCACGGTAGAATCAACTTTTATTACTGGTAAATTTTAATTTTTGATTGACTTTCAAAAGTACTTTGACTAAATTATTGCATTGTCATCGGTCCTTGATAGGTGTGCAAAGTTTCAAATCAATCTGACGTTTTGAAGGGGGTGAAAATCAAGTTCAAAGATTCCGTTACATTGATACATATATACATAGATACATACCAAGCTAATAAAAGCGTGTTAAAAATAGCTATTGCGCAGGTTCTTGCAGCCAACTTCAGAGACACGAGGATCTGCTGTGAGTATTATATTTTGGTGTACAATAAAGTATTTTCTATTCTAAAGGATAAGCAGTCTGTCTCACAGAAGAGGAGTCAGGAAATCGCAGGCTGAATTTTGGGCATAAGAGTACTTACCGCAAGACAGGACACCACCAAGACCGCACAGAGCGAAGTACTTGGAGGAGGCGAACTCGCAGGAGTCGCCTTGAACCACAGCCGCGGCCGCCATACCACTCTGTAGGGAGACAGATACATAACATCTGTTACTAAAATTAAATACTATAACACAACCTTGGGGCAGTCGGGTAAAAATAAGGCAGTATCTAATTGCCTACGAAAATCGGTTTGTTAAGCTCTCGGGTTGATGTTCTGGAAAAGTTTTCCTTGGGCTTCGTCATCGGGATTCGTCGGGTCTCGTAAGGTTATCAATTATCATCCTTAATAAATTAGTTTAAAATGGTCCGGGCGATTTTCTGTAGGCATTACGGACACTAACGTATTCTTTCCGTGCAAGATCGATCTCACAACCTGCTGCGGCGCACATGTTGCGCAGAAGTCAACCGTGTTTTCAAAGTTCATCGGTCTTGCAGCCAACTGCTGTACTTGCTTGGCTGTTGTTGACGTTTCAAACAACCAATCGCGGTAGTCAACTCTCGCTTGAGAATGTTACATAATTTTGTCTATAATTTACGTTTCAAAAACTGAGCATACAACAGTTGCACGACAGAATCAATGGAAAGGTCTGCCTACTTTTAAGAGGTTTATCCCAAAGCAACATAGACATTGCATAGATTTTTTTAATACTTTTCTTCGGTTGTTTTCGTAAGGATGACGTAACCACAATCGATCATGAATTCGTGATAAGAAACCATAGCTAATATGTAAGTCTGGGAACTACATAAAACTTACAACAGTTACAACTAATCATTTCATAAGGTACAAAATGTACAAAAGATATATTAACAAGAACGAGTTTTCTATTTTGACCAGGTGCGGTCCTAAGAGGAGTCACGAGGGTGTCCGTGATGACCCCCAAACCTCAAATCATAGCAACTGGGGTCAGCAGGTCAGTAAATGTGTTTTCTTTCTTTTCTTTCTAATATGATTACTGATTTGACTGGTAATTTTTGGACCTTGACCGCCCTTATTTTGTGCGGAGAAATTCGCTCTCTTAGTCTACCTTTTAACTGCGTAGGGACACCATTGACGTTGCTATTAACGTGGCTACCTCCTTGACTAATTATCGAAAAGTTAACCATAGTTCCGAAAAGAAGATGTACCTACCACGTATAACATGTTTGGAGCCTCCCTGGAGAATTTACCGGCCTACTCTACTATCACCAACCGTCAGCGAAGCGTGGTCATAATGGCAATAAACTCCCCAAGGTCGCCGTCAAATAAATTTTAATTGAAGGCTAAATCTTTTTTTTTTCTTCTTTTATAATACGACACGCGGTATAAGTTATAGATAGCGGACTGATCCTTATTCCAAATTAGCTATGGTTATAGACGCACGCTAAGAAATTCGAACCAACATTTTTAAAACTGAAGTCAAACTGTGTTCAGCACTGGCTGGAAATGATATACGTTCTTTTTGGTTAAGCCCTCAGCTCTCATAATCTATGGTCACAGGGCAACTGCAGCCGCATCGCGCACGCCGGTCACGTTGTCAGTGTTGCCACGACAAGACGACGCTACGGCACCGTCGACACGACGCGTACGACACGACTACTCCCCTCCGGCATGAGTTCTCATCATTGGGCAGGAGTTTTGTCAACTAACTTCTTTATTGGTCTATATTAACAGAGTAAATCTGTCTTTTTGTAAGCACAGGCCCTTTTTCCTATCAGGATAACAGATTAAAGTATGATTTACATTTTACTGTTTATTTTAGGACAATCAATATGACACATAATTATCAACAATCGGCCTCTTTTATCTTTAAATGTTTGACATTGCTGGCCTTTCTCGAGGAGCTGGGGTGGATCGAATGATGCGACTGTATCTCACCCGTACGCAAAATACGCGCTTGGTCGTGGAGTTGCGGAGACAGCCCGTCTAAACTAAACTAAACTAAACTAATGTTTGACATTATGATGTTCAAACCATGTTTAGCTAAAGCACTTAGTAATTTGTAGTGCAACCTTGAAATCTTTCCATTTTTATACACACCAGATTAATAATTATACTTCATAAAAGATCAGCTTGATCTCTGCGACAGCTGTCAGTATGAAAACAGTAACAATAGCGCTTGACAGGCTAACAATAACGTATACGTCAGTTTCACTTATGTCGCAGAGATCAAGTTATCTTAAAAGAAGTATAGTTGTTTTGAGGCTGCAGATATCAATCTAAGACAATTAAAGCCTTTAGCATTACATGTGTCATCTTGATCATTTCAAAATGAACAGACTATAATGAGTAGCACCATAGCAGTGTTGCCATACCTGTTCGATGGCAGGTGTGAGTTCAGTAGCCTGAGCCTGGCACTGGGCCGGTGTCAGGGGGCTGCGGAATGGCGAGTTCCGCGCCAGATCTGCTAAGGACGAGAACATTATTCTGAAACAAAACACATATTGTTATTGCAGGCACTGGTATTAGTAGTAGCATAGGGATAAGTTTATAGCATAGGGATTAATTCAGTCCATTTGTGGGTCCTTGCGTAGCACAGCCAGCCTGGCTCCACCCAAAATCTCAGAAGCTTCCTAGGCCTCAGTCTCAACAAATGTTATAGATTCATTATTATTGAAGACAACTTGTATCTATCCAGCTCCTTCATCTGGTGTGTCTAATGAAAGGTTTCTAAAGCAGTATCCTTTTTTATAAGGAAAGGGTTATGTTTTTCGCGTATATCTTGTATGTATGTATGTAATATTCTTTATTACCTCATATATTTCAAACCACTAGACGGATTTATATGACATCGTTAGATACGTCTTGACCGCCCAAGTGTTCTTAGGGGCAGGACAAACAGAAAAGACGTAAGACGATGACGCGACGCAGACGCGGCGCCCCTTCAATAAATTTTCAGACAAGACAGGGCGCGGACGAGTGCCCTGTCTTTTCTGTTTATTTTGACAGCTTTTAAGTTCGCTTCTTAAGCAGCTGGGTATTTTGATTTTTAAATTTACTTTTTCTGCACATGGATACTGCCAGATTGCCAAACTCGAACCAGTTTTTTTATTCTGAAATCTGCTGTTAGTGTCTACAGCTCCTCCTCTTTTAATTGCTAATTAAACATACTTGCTATTCCGATTTATTTACGAAATTGGCAGAATAGTCAGCATTGACTTTGCTTGCCATATAATACTATAGAATAGAATAGAGATCTATTGTTTTCACATTGAAGTTATGTAATTAGTTTAGTTGTGCAAAGAATAATATCCATATAATTATTTAGTATGACATCTTCAGTCTGTTTATGATGGCATATTTATGTCTTATGTGAGCTATATGTCAAGTAAGATCCTATGCTGTTTTTCTGTTTAATCTTTGAAAAGTTTGTCCGTCAGATCATTTCAAATCAAATTTTTTTTTTTTTTTTTATGTTTTTCTATTTTTGTTGTTATTTATTGTTTGCTTGCTTGGATCAACTAGGAATTTAACGAGCAATCAGTGATTTTGTCCAGAAAATTTGATGTTAGCAGTTGTGTCCTAAAAATATATGTAAGTATTGAAACAAATACTTATACTCCATGAAACAAAGTTTAATTAACTCGGTCCAGCATTTGTGTAGAAAAACTTAAAATCTAGTTACATCATAAACAATAGCTGGCTGTTTGCAAACTGGGTCAATCAATAACTCCCATAGAGTAAAGAGTATTGACCTCACGTCAATAATTTTTGCTGACCAACTACAAAAATAAAAAAGTATATAATAACTTTATAGGAAGAAAATCTTGAGTATGAGCAGTGATTTATAACTGGTTTTTGACATTAGTATAAGGAAAAATTAATAAAAAATAAATAATAGTTATGATTATTTTAACAATATAGTCAAGTTTCAATTAAAAGTAATTAAAATCGTTGAAATAATTATCAAAAAGTGTAGGTAGAAAATCTAGGCTAAGAATCATAAATGTATTGACAGCAATATAAATTATTATAACTTAGATGTTAATTGTTTCATGAAAAATTTTAAAATAAGTAAGAATTTTATCAATTGCTAAAGACTGTACACACATGGTGATCACTGGAGAAGTCCACAGGAGAAGTCCCTTTGAAATGAATACTGAATTTCAAAAGGAATTCTAAATAAAAGGTAATTTCGGTAAGACACATTTTAAGAATTACGAAACAGCCGAATATCAATGCCAGTGTCATGTACGACAGCGTACAGATGAAGGTTAGGTAACGAAAAATTTAGATTTTCTTATGTTTCACAATAAAATCTCCAGAAAAGATTGCAAAAATGGAAACGATTTTCGCTGAAAAATCGTAGAATGTATAATTATTATTCCGTAAGCATAGACCGCCTATATTTTTTTTCAAATCAATACCGCATAAAACCGGGCTAATGTCAGTTCCAGCCAACGAGATTCAATTAATTGACTCATCTAAATAGCTGCACGATGTCAATGTAGGTAATTTTTCCACAATTTGGTAATGAAATTTAGAATATCAAAATAAGATATGGAGCAAGGTCACGTGCAAACATAATTTCATTATCGTTACGTAAGGGAAACACCACAGAATTTTTTCCAGTATGCACCCTAAAAGGCTAATTCAAAAGAAATTCTGAAATAGAATGCCTTGATAGACGATAAGTGAATAATAATATATTAGTTTCCTTTACTTACATGTTTTAAATCCGATCGAAACTACTCAACACACCGTGAACACACCGCACCGCGCCTGACGCACAGTGTTAAAGGAAACAGTTGTGACAATGCCAGCGCCATAACGGATGTTACATAATCACGTGTACATTTTTACAGCGGCAATACTCATTTACTAATGTCAAAATAATGACAAAAGTGTTGTAAGGGGGACCTAAGATGATCAATCTATAAAGGTGGAAACATTATATTAAAAACTGACGCGACATGACGGTTCGACACCTGATGCGAGTCTTGCACATATACAACGCCACGTGATGCTACTCACGCTTCGCTAATATCATAGCTTCGTTGCTACTATTATTTCTAATAATATGATCATGGTATTGGCCTGAACTCATAGCATAAAATACTGAGTACCTTTTCACTAATTCTATTAATTGTTCATCCGACATTTTAAATAAAACCTAACAAAAATGTCTTGTACCTGGAATGTTCTCGACTGACTGACGCGTGGCGTCGGGTGTTATATAGAAACACTGCGTGTGACAACACTCTTATCCAGACCGATTGGATGTTACCGCGTGTTGCATGTGGTCACATGGTGTGTTGCCAATGTGTTTCTGACTATATTAAATATATGGGATTGATTAGTACTGTAATGCGTCGAGTAGCGTTGCGTGAAGTCGTCGGGTCACGTCGGGTTTTAACAGTATGTTTCCACCTTAACTAGTTTCGAATGATGTCGGATTCAGGAGCGAATCCAGGATACATTACTGGGACGCGTCGGACACGTTAACTTTTTTTGACTATTCATACAGAAAATGATAGTTATAATTGCGAAAGTAACTCTGTCTATTACCTTTTCACAGTTAAACCGCTGAACCGATTTAGATGAAAGAACAATGGCGAAATCTTAGCTGATTTAATTTTGAGCGTCTGAAAGTGAGTTAGATACGAAAGAAAAATTCCATTAATTGTCTAAGTTTTTTTAAAATTATAACTTTAAGAAAAATTCCATTAATTGTCTAAGTTTTTTTTAAATTATAACATTATCAGGTTCATTATGGATAAAAAAAAATATTATAAAAGAAAGTTATTTGATATTTTCGTTAACTTTTATTAGCTCAGTGTTGCCTTTTTACACTTATTCTGCCAAGTGACAAGTATTGACTGTAGTAAGTAAGGCTAACAATAACGTAATAATAACTTATACGTCAGTTTGAAATATGTCGCAGAGATCAAGCTATCTTTTATGAAGTATTTACTTACTTTCAATTAATGATAGGCAAAAATACTAGTATTCAAGTCTAAAACAATATAGCATGGTTGTTGACGGCGACCTTTTGATACACGTCAAAGTCCCTTATTATAAATAATTGAGCTTAATCTCGTACTGCATAACTTCATGGGGGGGAGCTCCAGCTTCTAATATTAAATGTGTAGAAATTGCACAACGAGCTATTCTCAAAGTGAGCACTTTTAGACCATTTCTGTTCCCCACGAAATCTTTATACCATGAATGTGAAGTCCTTACAGTTAGACAGCTGTTTATATTGGGCACAATTCTTAAACAGCATACCGACATCTTCTATGACCCTCTTAAAAATGTATCTCGTCGAAAAGGTAGGATATGTGAGTCTACAAAAAGGTGCCATTCATCATTTATCCAAAGGTTTTACTGTTTCCTGGGTCCATTTATTTATAACAAAGTTAACCACATAATGTCCATTTACAGGCTCAACTCAAATCAGTGCAAAAAGATAGCTATGGCCTGGTTACTAACCCTAGGACATGATGAAACCGAAAAACTTCTTGTTGTTCCATTTTAGTTATATTTTCACCTCAACACCACATCATTACGATTCCCACACCACAAAATAACGACCTCCACACCACCATTACTTCACAACTCATAACAATTTAGTTTAATTATTGTATGAATTTAGACATTTTGTAATAATTTCATAATAATGAATAATAATCGAATAATAATTTAATGTAAAAAAATTCAATAAGTTAGAAATAATTAATAATTAATAATAATAATAATCTGTGGCTCGGCTGTCAACGCGGATGTCAAATTTTTTCTCTCCGAATTTTCCTTTTAAATATTTACAAGTAATAGTACAATTATCTGAAGAAAAAGACACAAAATGCATAGAATCAATCAAATAAAACCTGCAATAGCATCGGATATTTAAACATGACCAAAATCAACAACACCAAGAGAAAAAAAATGTAAATCGACATGTTGACAAGAGCTGCAGCACGAAAAGCACGCCCACCACCTCCGGCCTCGTCGCCCAGCTCCGCCTCGCCGTCGCCGGAACCCAGCCCCACCCCCACCGTGAGTGCTGTGTCACCGGCCGTGGCAGTTGCGTCGAGCTCGAGCGACGAGTACTTCTCGCCGCCGACGACACCACCACCTGCGCGTCGACGGGGAGGACGCCGGCCGCCGGACCGCTTAGGACCTCGAGGCTTACCGGTCTCTGATAGGGTCCCAGCACCCGGCGGAAGTGTGCAGCGCATGAGATGGACACAATCCATTAACGAAAATGTCATGCGCGCATACTATGGGGCTACAGAGGGAGGAAACAATCTGACCGCGTACCGTGTCCGGATGCTCTCTTTGTTTCAGGTGCTTGAGCCGGCAGTCAACGTTTCGGCCCAACGACTTTCGGATCAGGTACGGGTCATCCAGCGTAATCGTATGTTGGATGATACTGTGCTTGATCGCCTCCGAACGGAAATGTGTAACCGTGTCACTGCCCCATCGTCGCAGGCCGTGGTGCAATCACAGTCCAACCACGCTGACAAGGATAGTAGTGACAGGGTTACAAACGTAAGTAACCAGTGCAATGAGGAATTGAGGATTGCTTTGGAGTGTGCTATTCGGGATTATCGCTACATGCCGCTCGAACTTAGGCCACGATTACCTCGTTTGCCCATGCATAACAAAAATAGGGCACTGGTGGCTGTTCTGGATTCGCAGTTGTCAAATTATTTTGATAACTGCGAAGACCTCACTGATACACATTCGATCATGTACTGCGCGGCTGTAGCGGCATGTCGTGTAGCCCACGTCAAATTTGTAGATGACAGAGCTACACGACCGAAACCAGCCGTACCAGCTTGGCAGTGCAGGATCGAACGTCGTATTGGTGGGGCCAGAGCACTCATCGGCAAACTAATTTGTTTCAGGGAGGGCAATAATCGGCCAAGAGTGATGCGCTTTGTGAGACGGGCGTTTTCGGGGACTGATGTCAGCCCCCAAGACTATATATCCCGTGTCACAGAGCGCATCGACTTCCTGAAGCAAAAAGTGTTTGCATGGGCAAACCGTATTCGTAGGTATAGGCGGAGAGTGGAGCGATACACCCAGAATCGTACATTCCAAAGTAATGAAAGGTGGGTTTATCGGGCTTGGGAGCGACCCGACCAAGGTGTGACTGATACGCGCCTGCCGGATGATGACGCTATGTGTTCATTCTGGCGTAGCATCTGGTCGGTGCCTGTCAGTCACACCGAAGGTGAATGGACTCGGGAGGTCGAACGAGCATGCGATCCAATACAAGAAATGGGGGCTATCACGATCAGCCCCCAAGATATAGCCCGTGCAGTCCGCCCGTTGCCGAACTGGAAATCTCCAGGGCCGGACGGGCTGCACAACTTCTGGATAAAGTGGCTACAAAGGTCGCACGCTCGTTTGGCATCTCAGTACCAGGTAGCCTTGGAGTCTGGTTCGCTACCCAGGTTCCTTACAACAGGAATAACCCACCTGCTCCACAAATCTGGTAGCACCGCGGAACCCAAAAATTATAGACCTATTACATGTTTACCAACGGTCTATAAGGTTCTTACATCCATTTTGAGAGTTAAAATTAATAAACACGTCGACGATAATTCGATCATGTCGGTCTCTCAAAATGGATGTAGGAACGGGTCCCGCGGTACTAAGGAGCTACTCCTTATTGATATGGCCATTAGCCAACAGGTTCGGCGTTACCGAAAGGATCTGTCGACATGTTGGATAGATTATAAGAAGGCCTATGACTCGGTGCCTCATACATGGCTCATGAGGGTGCTAGAATTGTATAAAATAGATACAACTCTACGCACCTTCCTGATGTCGTGTATGGGGCAATGGAGCACAGTCCTTCGCTATCCAGGATGTCGAAATATCCAGAGGAATAGCGAACCTGTAAGGATCGAGCGAGGTATATTCCAGGGCGATAGTTTGAGTCCACTTTGGTTTTGCCTAGCCCTGAATCCTCTAAGCATGCTGCTGGAGAATTCAGGGCTAGGCTATCGGTTGAAGAGAGGTGGTCAGGTTATATCTCACCTTCTTTACATGGATGATCTGAAGCTCTTTGCCCCCAGCAATCTTCAGCTGATGGAGCTACTGAAAGTAACTGAAACTTTTAGTAGCGCCATCAGGATGGAGTTTGGTGTGGACAAATGTGCGGTCATGCATGTAAAGCGAGGGGAGATTGTGGAATCCGTAGGAATTCAACTCGCGGATTCCATAAACCTGAGATCCCTCTCTCCAAACGAAACCTATAAGTATTTGGGTATGTCGGAAGCGTTAGGTATCAGCACTACTGACATGAAGCAATCGTTGAGGGAACGCTTCTTTGGCCGCCTGAAAAAGGTATTCAATAGCCTTCTTTCAGGCGGAAACAAGGTGCGCGCCTTCAACGGTTGGGTCATGCCGGTATTGATGTACTCTTTCGGCGTACTCAAATGGACTCAAACGGAACTCGACGCGCTGGATAGGCGGGTCCGTACACTGCTGACTGCAAATCGAATGCATCACCCACGATCGTCAGTCATGAGATTGTATATCCCGCGGAAGTGTGGAGGCCGAGGCTTTTTAAATGCCAAAAACCTCCACAACCGCGAGATATGCAATCTCAGGGAATATTTTCTAAACACCGACGTAGGTATGCATCGAGATGTAGTAGCAGTGGACAAGGGACTCACCCCGCTCTCCATGGCGAATGAGAACTGGCGCAAGCCTGTAGTGCTTGAAACTAACGACCGTAGGGAAGTATGGCAGAGTAAGGAGCTTCACGGACGCTTTTTCCGGGCCCTACATGGGTCTGATGTAGACCAAGCAGCGTCCGTAGCCTGGCTGCGTTTCGGTGACCTCTTTGGGGAAACCGAAGGTTTTGTCTGTGCAATTATGGACGAAGTTATCATGACGAATAACTACCGGAGATTTATTGTGAAGGATGGCACGGTTGACATCTGTCGGGCATGTCACCGCCCGGGTGAATCGATCCGCCACATTATCTCTGGATGTTCTCGTCTAGCTAACGAAGAGTATTTGCATAGGCACAATCTTGTAGCCAGGATCATCCACCAGCAACTTGCTCTGAAATACACTCTTGTGGCATCGGAGGTACCGTACTACAGGTATGTGCCCGACCCAGTTCTCGAAAATGGCAATATCACATTGTACTGGGATCGGTCCATCATCACTGACAGGACTATTATCGCTAACAAGCCTGATATAGTGGTGGTGGACCGAATCGAGAGGCGTGCAATGATTGTTGACATAACTGTCCCGCATGACGGGAACCTCGTGAAAGCCGAGAAAGATAAACAAATCAAGTATCTTGACTTGGCTCGCGAGGTTGTCGACATGTGGGATGTGGACACAGCGATCATTGTACCGATAGTCGTGTCAGCCAATGGCTTAATAGCCACGAGCCTCGACCAACATCTTAGAAGGCTCTCGTTAGGCAGCTGGGTCAAGGGCCTGATCCAGAAAGCAGTACTGCTGGACACGGCTCGTATAGTTAGGAGGTTCCTCTCTCTGGAGCCCTGACCGCCGGTAGCTTGGACCCTGTTCCCGATACCGGTGGGCCTCTATTTTTTATATTTTTAAATGTTTTTGTTTTTTAATTTATTTTATAAAAATATTTAAAAATGTTAATAATATGAAAACTGTTAAATAAAGGAAATAATAATCTAATCTAAGTATGTATATTTGAATTTAATTTAATAATACTATAATATAAAAATTGTAATAATAATCTAAGAATATATGAATTTAATCATTCTTTAATATAAATATTGTAATAATAATTTAAAAATGATATGTATGCTATTGTTTTCCGTGTACTTTACCAAAGGTTATACCAAAGGCCATAATTGTAATCAAATCGACTAATAATCATAGTTCTGTTGGGGGGCCTGGTAATCTGTGTTACAGGATTTCCTAGTGCGGATGCCAGTCTCCCACAAATGATTTACCAAATAATATTGCACCATTATGTAATAGTTTAAGAAACCTTTGTGGAAGAGAATTAAATATTTTATTTTTTTTATTATTTATTTTAATTATCACTGACTTATAAACTTATGGACTTGCCATACCTACGAAATTATCGTGCATATCTATAAAAATCGAGCACTTAAGATGGCTGCCCATTTTTGTTTTTTCTCGCACCACACTGTTTTATACAACACGAGGACATGATTTTCCTATTAATTTCCAAAGTTAGATCACCAAAATACCGGTTTCTAGACGTATTTCTCTTTTAAAACAACAAAAATATTTTGAGCAATCAACTGTTTGACAGAACAACTACACAGATAAACGTATACATACGGCAAACAACTACCACAAAACCGCAGAGTACTTTCGGCAATCAATATGGCGGACGCATAGACATGATTTAGACGTTACTCAAAAGTGTTACCAAGTTTAGTCCTTGACAAACATTTAGATGTCTCTCTTTTCATATGCAGCTCTTGGTTAGTTAAAAAGAGATAAAACGCTTTTTGGCATGCGTGTGTCGATATTATAGATATTTGTATAACTATTCTTAATGTATGTCGGATTTAGTCAATAGTACGGACGTCAAAACAAATCACAAGCACGCCCCTAGCGGCAATAAAGAGCAAATACGCATTGGCGCGCTTTTATAAGCACTTGCGTGGAGGAAATAGAGCAGTTGAGTACTGGCAGCCGTAGTGCTAAGACGTCGTAGAATCAGTGTCGATCCGTAATATTAGTAAGCAGGAGTGTAACTTGTGTCTATTTGAATATACTCAGTGTATCGAATAATTTGTGTGATTTCATTTTCACGATTCACCCACCGACCTGCCCACACACGATGTCTTAACCTAAGGGAATATTTCCCGACTTCCCGATGGTTTGAATCTATCGGCCAGCCTTGATGCGACATCAGAATTGGGATTCGATCGTGCTAATGATATCACACGTAAAAACAAAGCTAGTGAAAATGTCGGTTACATTCTTGCAAAAAAAATCGTGGTGTCAGTTGCGACTACCCTCGGTATTGAATAATGAAAACCAGTTTGGAGCGGAGCAGCAAGGAGGTTAGCAACAACCAAGGAGCTGGACAGGTCAAGGCAGAGCTTGTGGACGTGTGGAAAGATCCGTTTATGCCAATCTGGTGAGTCGTTTTCATTTTGTTATGACTATGGCCAAGAGTGTTGACTATTAAAAATTCTGGTCTTGTGTACGGTATGGCGGTCAGTAGATCGATGGGGTGGCCCCTGTCGGTTTATAATTTCACTTTAGTTACAATCGATGGACAAGTTTTGGTGTTGTTGAAGAGTTATTATTCTACTAACACTGGCAATAAATGGCCCTTGACTGGCCTTGGCTGACTGTTATTGGAAGTTAGAACGATGACAGTGACGTACCTACCTTATACTTCAGTCTGAAAAATGTCATAATTCCAAATGAATTATTTTGATTAGTTTTGTAGTGTGATAGTTTTATGTAGCGAGAATTAACTAAGTTTGAGGAGAAGCATAGTATTCTTCTTTTGTGGTCGGAGGGCCAAACCATCTAAAAGGTGATAAACCCTACCAGGCCTCGTTAATTGCGACTTAAAATTCCACTGACGCTATAGCATTCATTGGATTCTCTAAAGCCCATATACCTACCTGGACACTTGGGTTCTGTACAGTGTGGTCTGTGTGGTTCATGTCCGCAACAACCCATTTTGCTGTGCCGGTTTAGTTTATAAAACCGCTGCAACGGTTAATTTCCATCAAAGCTGTGTATAGTTAAGATAACTGTGTGAACATTTACTCTCGTAGTGTTTTTCATGTTTCAGATACCATATTGCGTCGCAATGGAGCCTCTGCTGCAGGCTAGCGGTTCCAATGCTGAATGCGAAGGTTGACGTGTCAACATCTGAGAGGTTGAGACGACGGCAGGCTAGCAGTTCGCAGTTGGTAGCCGAACGTTACGAACACGCGCAAGTTTGGAATGGAATACTCGGTGAGTCGCTTCCATTTTATTTCGATAGTGAGGTCGAATGTTCTCTAGTGAAGAGATGCTATTTCAAAATTGAAGAGTGTTCATGTTTGACCACTGAGTTGGTCGTGGTTACATCTGGCACTATCACTAGGTAATTAAGACACACTTGTAAGCAAGTAGTTAATGAGTTTGCTATTGGCGGCAGTTTCATCATTTGGTTCAGTACGAACTTTAGGATTTAATATGCCATAAGAAGATGAGCTCGTGGCTAAATAATAACAACCGCACGGGTCGATCATCAAGGTTAAGCAGCGCTTGACGAGGTCGGTCCGTGGATGGGTGACCAATTCAACATACTGAGTTTCCTCCGTGCCTCGGAAAGCACGTTAAGCCGTTGGTCCCGGCTGTCATTTGAAGATCTTTGACAGTCGTTACGGGTGGTCAGAAGCTTGGGATCTGACACCAGTCTTGCCAAGGGGTACCGTGTTACCCAGTTGCTGGGTTGTGGAGGTCAGATAGGCAGTCGCTCCATGTAAAACACTGGCACTGAGCGGAATCCGGTAAGACTGGAAGCCGACCCCAATATAGTTGGGAAAAGGCTAGGCAGATGATGAAGAAGATGATCTATCCAAAGTGACTGAAGATGACTAGTTGAGTCATCTTCAGTGACAAAGCGAGTTAGTAAAGTCGTTGGGCGAAGGCAACTGTATCGAGTTAGTAACGGTACTGGTCATTTGCGTGTATTCGGAACAGATCTTATGTTGCGTAACGATTTACAACCACCGTCTTTAGATCTGAATTCACTTGCTTACTTTGAAAGTAATATTATGATAGCAGAGTAGATCTCGCGATCGTTTTCCTTATCATGTAAGACTGAGTTAGTGAGCGAATCTAGTAAGAAGGATCCTCGATCACCAAGTTCCTTGAGAATTAGACGTCATAGTTGATGACAGTGGTAATGAAACATGGCTTGTACACTCATACTCGAAACTTTAGACCGCACCTCATGAGTAACATGTGGCGATGGGTCTACCAGGAATCGTTGGTACGATTTCTGTCTGTGTTGGTGCACAGAGCGATTCATGTGTTGTAGCACATATTCGCTAGATTTCTGAGAATCGTTGGTGCGATTCCTGTCTGTGTTGGTGCACAGAGCGCTCATGTGTTGTAGCACATTTGCGCTAGATTTTTGAGAATCGTTTATACGATTTCTGTCTGTGTTGGTGCACAGAGCGCTTCATGTGTTGTAGCACATATTGCGCTAGATTTTTGAGAATCGTTGGTGCGATTCTTGTCTGTGTTGGTGCACAGAGCCCCTCATGTGTTGTAGCATATGTGGTGGCAGATATGTAAAGAATCGTTGGTAGATACGATTCTGGTTTGTGTCGGTGCACAAATCACAATGAAAGTTTCATGAGTTGAGTATGCATTGCCTATGAATTATAACAAACCGTAACAGCATTGTTACAATTACTTTGTTTATTTGTTGAACTTGTTGATCGTCGGACCTTTTTCTAATGAATAGTGTTGTGTGGGACACTCTAATACGAAAACTAAATAGGCCCTGTATTAAGTCCGCGATAGGTGATTACGACAGGATGGTGATCGTTATACACCGAAAGCTTTAAATAGGTACGTTTGGAACCTACAAGTATGCACACTGTAGGTAAGGGCAGATGCCAGCGGGTCATGTACCAGTCGATGTTGATGTCAAAAGGATTTTGATGATAATGAGCAAGCTTAAGGTGTCGAGTAATTCAGTCTATCGAACGCATTACGTTTTACCGTACCAGTGGATTCTGGCGGAGGTCGGGGTCTAGAGAGAGACCGAGAGACCGTTGTGAGAGCAATATAATTGCTGGTCGGCTAGAGAGCCGTGGCGTTGGAGGTTTTACTCGAGGGTTTCTGTAAGCTTGGCAGTTGTTGCTGCAGTAGAGTTTTAAAGTTTGTTTGAAGCGACTAGTGGTACATGGCCCAGGAGTAGAGTTCTCAAATTTCCCTATTTTCACGAAACCAATAATCTAGTTTGGTCAGGAGTAGCCGAGCGTTGTGTGGCAACTGAGAGCCTGAGTGGAAACTATGAGCCTGTGTGGCAACTGTTGGCCTGTGTGGCAACTGTTGGCCTGTGTGGCAACTGTTGGCCTGTGTGGCAACTGTTGGCCTGTGTGGCAACTGTTGGCCTGTGTGGCAACGGTAGGCCTATATGGCACCTATAAGTTTGTGTGACACTGTCTGGTGTGAAAAGTCATGTTTGTTTTAGGAACCTTACAGAAAGTTCCTATTGAGTTATGAGGTTAAAGGAAAGTAAACTCGCAGTCACGCGTGTGGAGAGATCATGTTAATGTTGATGACGTTCGAATCGTCAAGCCCTAATTACGAAAATTAAAATAATTTTGGTTTTCTAATTTTGATTACTATGCGTAGATCGTGTTAGTAAGACACATAAATTTCAAGTACCAATTGAAATAGTTGATGAATTAGATAATGAATTGACGTAACATAGGATCTCTGTGAACAGGTTCTGAGTTCAAAGAGTTGAGTTGACTCGACATCGTGGAGATGTGCGAGTAGAGCAATTAAGATAGCTAAGAGAGCTATGAGATAGCTAGTAGAGCTATGTGATGGCTAAAGATCGTGAATAAGAAACCTGGTGTATTGTTTCTTTTGTTTGATTTAATGTGAGAGTAATGACTATCAGTGGTACTTGGACTTTGTAATCACGAAGATTGGGTGCTTTTAGGTACCAAATCGATGAGGTTGCTATTTTCTTTAAATTGGAAATAGAATTACTCGTTCC
Organism: Orthosia incerta; assembly: GCA_948252205.1. Taxonomy (NCBI): domain Eukaryota; kingdom Metazoa; phylum Arthropoda; class Insecta; order Lepidoptera; family Noctuidae; genus Orthosia; species Orthosia incerta. The sequence goes on along the minus strand of OX411769.1, from coordinate 15,115,980 downwards.
TTGCAATAGTGAACAGAGCGATTTGAATGATCTTGTTTGATTGTCTCAAAATGTTTCCTCACTCTAGAATATGAGTCAGGATTGGACGAGCAAATACTGTTTGAAAATTTTGTATTTTTCAAAAAAACAGGATGAAGTGGACTAAGACGACGTGTGGTGTAACACGAGGTGACCATGAGATGGCATGGAGCAAGGACAAGAAGATGATGCCTGCGGGTGATAGATTTGGGGATCTGTCACCTGAGAGAGGCCCGAGAAGGCGACGTGTGTGTTCCACGTTCGCCACTCAAGAGGAATTACGGCCTAGAGAATACCATGTAGTTTTAGTCAGTGGGAGTCTGACAGACCCCTCAGCTTTCCCCAAGGGCTGAGGACATCCATTGAGGATTTCCACATGATTCGATACACTGTTAAAAACCTGACAATTAGGAACAGACGAGGACGCCTGTCTCGCAGGATGGCCGTGTCGGATTTAGTCAATAGTACGGACGTCAAAACAAATCACAAGCACGCCCCTAGCGGCAATAAAGAGCAAATACGCATTGGCGCGCTTTTATAAGCACTTGCGTGGAGGAAATAGAGCAGTTGAGTACTGGCAGCCGTAGTGCTAAGACGTCGTAGAATCAGTGTCGATCCGTAATATTAGTAAGCAGGAGTGTAACTTGTGTCTATTTGAATATACTCAGTGTATCGAATAATTTGTGTGATTTCATTTTCACGATTCACCCACCGACCTGCCCACACACGATGTCTTAACCTAAGGGAATATTTCCCGACTTCCCGATGGTTTGAATCTATCGGCCAGCCTTGATGCGACATATATTAGAATATGCCGTCTCCATAGTTTTCCTACCTCATTGATAATTATACACTTTTCAAGGAGTATATTTTACATTTTATGCTGAAATAACTAGTTATGGGAACTAATGCGATATTGCCCTTTTACTGCCACGAAATTGAATGAGCCCCCAGAGCTCTGAACTCAAAAAGACGATTGCAAAAAAAAAAATAACTGAAAAGACAAAAACATGTGCCATTAAAATAGACTAAAATAATACAAGGTGCTGCCAGCGATGACAAACGAAGTTTTTTAGGTGTCTCTATAATTGTTTTTGTCCCCTGCCTGCAGCACCTCATAATATTTAATGTCTATTTTAATAGACATTATTTTTCTCTTTCAGTTAATTATTTTTTAACAGTCGGGTTATTTGTTTTATTTCAGACTTTTTAATTTTATTAATGAAAAAGGTCTCCAAATTAGTTATGTGGTAAAAGATTATGAATACTTAATAATTTGTGAATAAAAAATGTATACTTATGTTATGTATGTGTATGTATCATCCCCTTTTAGGGGAAGGGAAGCGTCATATTTGAAAATTATATAGCCTATGTCAATCCTACAATTGGGATGAATCCAACCTCATATGTCATCGTCCGACTAGCCATTTGGGCTGTAGAGCATGCTATAGAAATGAACATACATATATACATACATACGCTCGAAAAACATTACACTCTCGTAGTCGGGTAAAAAGGAACAAATCAGGCTCGTTACTTTGTCTAAATTATTTCATCATCACTGCTCTACAAACGGTGAAGGAAAACCTCGTGAGGAAACCGGCATGTCCTAGAACCAAAAATTCGAAGAAATGTGACATCCACCAATCCGCACTGGGCTCGCATGATGGATTAAGGCCCATTCCTTCTCACACAGAGGGGAGACCTGTGTCCCAGTAGTGGCAAAATTAAATAAAAGACTGATGATGTTAGTCACTGATGCGTTTGGTTTGCATGGAATATTTTGAAAATGCCGGCCCTTCATATAAGGGCTTCATATTTTGATTTTTCTCGATCAGATAGACCGGAATACTGGATTGAACTGGTGTCATATTGATCGTCTAAGATTCGCTTAGTGTAACAAAACTTGCTCCCTTACGCACTGAACAGCCACGACTGGCTTCGACCATCTTTTTATGTAATATTATTAAGCTGTGACAAAAGCACGGTCATGGTCGCAAAGTGTGCGCGTCCTTTTATATGATACATAAGCTGTTTCTATTTAGATTAGTTATTCAACCTTCATTAAATACATTTGTAATTGATATACAACATATGATATTGTTTTATATCATTTAACAGGAAGGCCCTCTGGCCTAATTCACGCAGTGTTAAATAAGGTTTTTAATAGCAATTAAAATACAAGTTAGATTTTAAGTTGTGACTTCTTGTAATTCAAATCTTACACCAAAAAAATAATATATTTTTTCACAAGAAAAAGAATGACACTGACACTATGAAAATTATTTTGTTCTTCACAATAAAAACAAATACCAAAGAGTATATAAGTTCACAAACTCTACAAAAAGATTCATTCCAACTTGCATACTCTTTTATTTTCAACACTCCTCCTTAATTTCATTAGTTCAGTCCCATGCCTTTTATACACCAGTCAAACTTCCCTCTCAGCAAAGGTTTCGTCAATGCATCAGCCACCATCCGTTCTGTCTCTACATACTTCAGCTTGACATCCCCACGTTCAACCGCTTCTCTCACAAAGTGGTGACGGACATCGATATGCTTTGTACGTTGGTGATGTACAGGATTCTGTGCAATAGCCACAGCAGACTGGCTGTCACTGCATAATTCTATTGGAACCTCTGGCTTGCATGTGATCTCAGCAATCAGTCTTTTGAGAAAGATAGCCTCTCTGGTAGCTTCTGACATGGCCACATACTCTGATTCTGCCGTCGAGAGTGCTACCGTCTGCTGCTTTCTGCTCTCCCAGCTGACGGCTCCTCCTTTCCACAGGAAGACATTGCCTGAGTATGATCTTCTATCATAACAGGTGGCATGACTAGCGTCTGCATATGCCTGAAGATTCTCCATTCCATGACCCTTTCTGTACTTCAGACCTAGAGTCTTGGTGCCCTTCAGGTACCTGAGCACTCGCTTTGCAGCTATGAAATGTCCCTCAGCATAGCAGCTGTTGAATTGACTCAAGTAATGCACAGCATGTGCGATATCTGGCCTCGTACCGACAAATACATGAGTGAACCTATCAAGTTTTGGTATGGTATTCGCTCATCACACCTGTGATTGTCACCTGGTTTCTCTAGTTTCTGGCCAGGTACTAGAGGCGTTGACGCTATCTTGCACTCTGACATTCCAAAATTTGAAAGTACTTTGTCGATGTACCTCTCTTGATCTATCTTTATACAGTCATTCGACTGAGTGATTTGGATCCCAAGCATTAGTTCTGCTTGACCCAGATCCTTCATTTCAAACTTGGAGGTGAGGTCCATTTTTAGTTTTTCAAACTTCTTTGGATCCTTCCAAAATAATAACATGTCATCTACGTAGACCGCTAGAATGATATCTGGCCTAATATAAATGCATGGCTCGAGTTGAGAACGCTTGAAACCTAGGTTCAAAAGCTCTGCGTTGAGTTTGTTGTTCCATTCTCTTGGCGCTTGCTTTAACCCATATAATGAGCGTTTCAGAAGACACACATAGTCCTCTTTGCCCTTCTCTTCGAAGCCCTCAGGTTGCTTCATATAGACAGTTTCAAATAATTCTCCATTTAAAAATGCTGTCTTTACATCCATTTGGTCAATGTTCCAGCCATCTCTTGCTGCCATTGCCAACAAAATTCGAAGAGAGCTGTGCCTAACAACAGGTGAAAATGGCTCATCGTAGTCAACTCCATAACGTTGACTAAAACCTCTTGCGACAAGACGTGCCTTATATCGTCTCTTATTTCCCGCCTCTTCTTTTATTCGAAATAGCCATTTCGAATCAACGACGTTGCATTTCGCCGGAGGTTTCACAAGAACCCAAGTTCCATTTTTGTATAAGGCATCCAACTCCTCCTGAATCGCTCTTTTCCACTGCATGCTATCAGATCTTGATAGGGCGTCTTTAACGGATGTTGGATCCTCATTTAACTCTGCTTTATACGAGACAAAATCTGGAAACTGCTTGAGCGTTCTATTTCGCAATGGGTATCTCCGTACACTCTCTACCGGAGTATCCTCAACAAGACTCTCTGTGTCCTCACTACTTGGCTCAACACTTCCTTCTGGAGTAGATTCCTCAACGTCTTCTCTTTCAACATTTCGTAGGTCAGGTTCTTCCTGCGAAATATCTTCATAAGCAGTCACTGGTTCCTCACACTCTTGAAAAACATCTATATCCTGATTGTCCTCAACTATATACTCAGCCTCGTCTTTATCTATCAGAAGCTGTATCAAATCAGAATTTTCATTTGCGTCCCCAGTCTGTCCCTTGTATTTCTGATTTTCATGAAATACCACATCTCGGGCCTTGAAAAGTTTACCAGTATCAGGTTCGATCAGGCGATACGCTTTTGCATCGTTGCAAGAACCTGCATAGATCAGCTCTCTACTCTTCGCATCCCATTTGGTTCGCTTTTGGTCGGGAACATGCATAAAAGCTTTGCATCCAAATATTCTGACTTGACTTAGGTCACACTTACGACCAGACCATTTCTCCTCTGGTGTCATATTCCGCACAGCAACAGTGGGAGATCTGTTCTTTAGGAACACAGCATGGCGGACTGCCTCGGCCCAAAAACGCTTAGGTAAGTTCGCCTCTGCGAGCATACACCTCGCTTTCTCACATATAGTGCGATTTGCCCTCTCCGCTACGCCGTTCTGCTGGGGCGTGTATTCAACTGCTAGCTGGCGCTGAATACCATATTTCTTCAGGAACTCATCCATTCGCTTATTGACGAACTCCTTTCCATTATCAGTTCGAAGAGCTTTAATTGTCTTGCCCGTTTGGTTTTCCACAAGTGTTTTAAACTCAATGAACTTCTCGAACACTTCACTCTTCTGCTTGAGGAAGTACACAAAAGTTTTACGAGTAAAATCATCTATAAAAGTCAAAAAATATCGGCACCCACTAATAGATGGCACCTCCATAGGCCCGCACACATCCGAGTGCACTAACCCTAGCATCTCATCTGCTCTAGTTGTACCGCTCCTTTGGAATGGTTGTTTGGTCTGTTTTCCTGCCAGACACGGTCGACACTCCAGTCTACTAAGTGAGTTAGGAAAACTTACCCCTTTGGCCATCTTATTTCTGAGTAATTTGAGGTTTCCCATACCAAGGTGTCCCATCCTCCGATGCCACAGCATTAGCATGTCGGTATCTCTCTCTGTTGTGGCCAGCGCAGAACCCTGTAAGCAGCACTTAATTAAACCACTTATTACTCTGTGCACGATTCTGTCACACTATTGACACATATCACATCTCAAACCATTTCAACAAAATATTCAAAACAAACTACATTATAAGAAGATCGAAAGCTCTCACGTAAATAAGAACACCCAAAATGTTTGAACAATATAGAAAGTGTACAAAATAAATAAAGAACGAAAGTGAAAATGTTATTAATGGTGTAATTTTCCAATACTATCCATTTAACTCACATGTCCCGCAAGAAACAACAACAATTATCGACAAAATGCACACCTGCATCGAGGTGGATTTTAGAGAGCCTCACTCTCAAAGATTTGGCCCAAGCCGCAGCAGAATGTGTGCCATGGTCACAGACATCTTGTTCAATCCCAATATCTGGCCAGTACGCAAACGACCAAGATGATTGCATTCCAGGTGAATCTTGCATTAAATGCACATTAAATGCACATTATCATCAAGAAAGTAATGGAACGCGTCCACAAACACCACGCCTGAACAACTGTGTACCAACATGCCACGAAGTATCAGGTATGTTTGACGACTTCAAACAATGCCGCCACACTATAGAGGCACTTGCTGAAGAAGCACAAAAACTAGTCACTGCTGCATCAGGGTTGCTAGAAGGTTGCGTATGTGATGAACCAATTCAAGCCGAGCAGGAACATAAAAGAAGTTGTGATGAAATAAGAAAAACTGGCAGTAGATACAGCTGCGGTCGACAAACGTGCAGGGTTAAAAGTAGTGAAAACCGCCGCCCTTGTGTAGCTTGTGAGGATACTTCAGAGAAACGGGGCATTAAAGAATACGAGGCAATTATAGCAGCGAGTAAAAAATCTAATCAGAAAATATATGCGAAAAGAAGTAGCCACAAAGACATTGTATGTAAAAAGAGCTGTCAGCAATTATGTAGGGCAAAAAATAGAGAAGACGTCAAATCTCGTCATCCTTCTCAAGCAAAAATGCAACAGCAAATTAAAGTAAATCGTGAAACGGAAAAAATGGGAAATACAGCTGAGAGTAAAATTGTTGTTGACGAAAAAAAAAGGAAATCTTTTCTCTGTAAAGTGTGTTTGTGTGTACATAAATAAATAAATAATAATAATAATAATAATAATAAAAGGACCAGTTTGAAAAAAAAATGTGGCACAGACGTCTCATGTGAATATGTTGCACCAAAGGATGTTGACAAAGACATGAAAAATAAGAATAGAAACATAAATCGCAAAAACAAGTGTACCTGTTGTGATTGTAAAGCACAAAGAGATGTAAAAAAAACAAACAATAAAAACAGCCGTCAAGAAAAAACCAGCCAAAAAACTAGGGAAGAAAATACTTTAAAGACAGACAGCCAAAAGGGCCATCAGAAAATAAGTGGCAAAAAGCGAAAAAAAAAATTAAGCAGTATTCATAAAATCTGGAAAAAAGTTTGTGACAAAAAAATCTATTGTGGTTGTTCACCAAAAGTTGACGATTGTGACTGTTATGACGACATGGGACACCAAAAGAGAGCAAAGAGGAATAAAAGTTCTGATAAAAAAAATGGGATTAAAGTCAGTTGTGATTGTGCACCAAATGTTGACGATTGTGGCATTGATGAAGACATGAAAATGCAAAAGGCAAAGAGCGACAAAGGCAAATGTTGTGATTGTAAACCAAATGTTGACGATTGCGGCATTGATGAAGACATGAAAAAGCAAAAAGGCAAAGAACAACAAAGGTAATTATAAACCAAATGTTGAAAATTGCGACTGTGATGAAGACATGAAAAAGCAAAAGGTAAAGAGTAACAAAGACACATGCTGTGATTATGAACAAAATGATAAAGATTGCGGGTGTGATGAAGATATGAAAAATCTAAAGACAAAGAGCGACAAACGCAAATGTTGTGATTGTAAACCAAATGTTGACGACTGCGGCATTGATGATGACATGAAAAAGCAAAAGGTAAAGAGTGACAAAGACACATGCTTTGATTATGAACAAAATGTTGAAGATTGCGGGTGTGATGAAGACATGAAAAATCTAAAGGCAAAGAGCGACAAAGGCAAATGTTGTTATTGTAAACCAAATGTTGACGACTGCGGCATTGATGAAGACATGAAAAAGCAAAAGGTAAAGAGTGACAAAGACACATGCTTTGATTATGAACAAAATGTTGAAGATTGCGGTTGTGATGAAGACATGAAAAATCTAAAGGCAAAGAGCGACAAAGGCAAATGTTGTGATTTTAAACCAAATGTTGACGATTGCGGATTTGACGAAGAAGCGAAAGGCAAAGAACAAAAAAGACAAATGTTGTGATTGTTAACCAAATTTTGAAGATTGCTAATGTAATGAAGACATAAATAAGCAAAAGGCAATGAGCGACAAAGACGACAGTTGTTATTATTGTGTTGCAGACAGTAAAATGGATAGGAAACATTGGGGCAAACAACAAGTGAGAAGAACATTCAAGAACACCAGTAGTGTTAATGTTGCACCCAGGGTACTTACCAATTTCGCAAAATGTTGCTTCCCTGCTGCGTATAGCCAATATTTTGAGTGCACAGGCCAAATAGGTGGCAACTACCATTGTGATAAAAATTACCAATTTTAATTATGTTGTGTAAATAAATGGTACCAAGGCATTCAATATTTTACACTTTTTATTTAAATTGAAAAATTAAATACAATGTATATAATATTAACAACTGTGTTTAATTCGAATAATTACAACTAATTACACATTGCTAGTTTCGAAAGCTATATCCACATCTGAGCTCTCTTCATCAGGATCGCGTTGGGGTGACCACTTTAGGGATATAGTCTGACTATTGTAAGTCTGCACAGAAGTCTTAATTGGTATACCCAAAAAGTTTTGTATGTTGTATGCTTAGAGATCAGTCACTTTCGTGGTACTTGAACTGTAAGATCGCTTCAGCAAAAAAAAAAAAAACAAAAAATAGTAGAAACACGGTTATACCTATTAAAAGTGGACGACGACGACGGAGTTATTAAAAACAACTCATAAAAAACATGATGTTAAATAACATGATATGTAAATTCCAAGATGTAAAGGAACCGCACTTGTTTAGCCAAATGCTATAATGTTTACAAGATCCTATCTGACTATTCTATATCATAATTAATTGATAAAAATATATATATATATATATTTACGCAAAATACGCGCTTAGTCGTGGAGTTGCGGAAAACAGCCCGTTTTAACCTAAACTAAACCAATTGACAAAATAATTTTTTTTTATTGATTAATTGATTGATATTTTTTGATTTTATCTGATGATCTGATTATTTTTATATTTTGCCTTTTGATATTTAAATAATATATTATTTAACTACGATTTTTTTTTCAAATTCATATACCTGGGGGTTGACCATAAGCTTTTAGAGCGGTATCAATTTGAGATCGAATAAGGGACAGATGTATCTGACGTGTAAACATCTGTCACTTAATCGATATCAAATTGATACCGCTCTAAGAGCTTATGTTCACCCCCCAGTTCATGTTTTTTGTAAGTAGTTAGTGTCAAATTACAACATTATGAAGCTTAACAACATACTTTGTGGTTTTGCGTAAACCACACACTGTGAAAACGGTCACTCACAGTGACAAAAATGTATCAAATCTACACTGAATAATATTAAAGTGACTACTCTTTACCAGGAATAAGACAGAATATAAACAAATTAGCCTATCAACAACAAAAACAACTAACAAAATTATTTTAGCGGAAACACACTTACGAGTCGTGGCGTGGCGTGACGCGCCAGAAGCATATCGGTTTCATACATTTAGTATAGTTAGAGACACATTTGAATATTGTGACGTGACGTGGTGCGTTCTAGCGTGGCATCGTCAACTGCTCGTTACCGAAGAGCTATGTCGACAGTGTCGACACTGTGCCCTTCTCCGTTCATCAACGTCATGAGTTATAGCGCAGTCAACAGCGCACGTGGGGGCAGGCTCTTGACGCAAGTCACGCATGCGCTATGACAGTACAAAGTGCAGCGCGCGCTGCAAAACACGTGTTCCCGCATCGGGTGGATTTCTGTGCAACAAAGCATTCAGCTTCAAGTAATTATTGGTTCAACCATTTTCAAAAGTCGATCGAAATTCCTTTCAGACATTACGTATAAGTTAAAAAAAAAACATATTTATTTTCTCATAGTTCACGCATAATCACATTATTTCGATTATTAAAATTGCCTCGTACCCACTCTAACATCTTTAGTTTTGTTCTCTTTTTTCTGGTATTTCTTATGAGGAAGTAAGCCGCACATTTATAGTATACCACCAAATAAAATGTTCTCGTCGCACATGTTCTAACAAGCTGACAGAAACTCAACTAATGACTAAGTTGGACATCGTGTCGTTTCACGACAAACAAAAGTTGAATGGAATGATGAAGACAAAAGATGAAGATGAAAGGGCACCGAGTGGACATAGCTATTGCACCAGAGCGGTGGTGGGGATTATGGCGTGACACGGCACGACAGGCAAATGTATTTCTATTCCGCGTGGCTCGTGGCGTGGCGCTCGCGCATCATTCAACGATGCGAGCTCCTAGCGGACGCTTGTGTGCTGCCTGTTGAAAATGACTTAAAAGCTCAAGACGTATCTAACGATATCTTAATTATGTAGATCCGTCTAGTGGTTTGCAAGATATGAGGTAATAAAGAATAATACAAACATACAAGATACGCGCGAAAAACATTACCCTTTCCTTGCAGTCGGGTAAAAACTCTCCAACACCAGAGATCTAATAGGGAACTATCCGCAAAGCTGAGCTCAGATGGCGCCACATGAATCAGAGTAAACAAACCAAACTGTCAAAGTCGAGCGACAAAATTTCGCATTATATGCACACAAAATATAAAACTAATAATGAAAGAAAAATTTAGCTAACTAAGAATTGAGTCTAGTGTAACTTACAGATATTATGTTAATCAACGAAATGCTTCTTTTTTAAATCTTCTGCTTTAAAACGGTCAGGACACAGCCTTGATTTTTTTGTAAAATTCCGGCGACGAACAGTTGTTTCTCATTGCTTGCGAATGTTGGCATTTTTTAGGATCATATGGCCGGTTTTATTTCTGCATCCAAAAACCCAACCCTAATGCATTGTTGACCAACAGCTAGCAATATTATTATTTGGTTTTTGAACGCTAATTCTTAAAAACAGTAAATAAAGTTCGGTAACCATAAACAGTAATAGTCGCAAAGTTGTTATGTTTACTCCACTCCGTCAAGCGCCATCTGGCGGCAGCAATTGGCAGTAATGTCACCTATTGACTTACCACTTTTTTTCTCTCCTGGTAACATCGTATAATCTGTCAAACAAGTTCGTGAAAGTGGTTATTCTAAAAGAGTAGTGCTCAGAATATTATATTATACTCTGGGGAGTGCTTTGATTCACTATCTTTTACAGACTAATTAGAAATACTACGCCAACCTTCTTTGCTAGACTGCAAGGTGAAACCGTAGCGTTTTAGTAAGATTATACAAGTGAAGTTGAACTAGGTTTTATGATGATATATTTTATTAACACAATAGAACATTAAAAAAAAGCTTCTAAACAAAGGGGAGAAGGATAACGGCTCATTGCGCATCGTCCACATCGATGTCAAGTCAATGGGAAACGAACGTGCCCAGAAAGAAGAAGAAGACTAGGTTCGGGTGTTCTAGGTTTGAACTAGGTTCATTTTGAATTCTTACAGTATATGTAGATTATTCTAATCTACACTAACTGTGATCTTCGTTTAAAACCTTGTACTTAATCTATGACATAAACGGTTTTATTTATTAAATAAAAAAATATGTTGTGAATCTCTGTGCCTATATCTGCCATGTGTCACAAACTTCACTATCACCCTATCGCCCATCTCAAATACTGACAAATAAAAGCTGGAAATATTATATAAATAAACAAACAAGTTTCAAGTAAAATGTTTCAAAATACAGTATCAAAAGTATGCAAAATTATATGAACGAGCCATATCTATCAGTAATGGTTTAGTTTTGTGACATTATCCATTTTATTCCCATGCCCTGCAAGAAAAATCAACAATCCCCGTCATCATGCACCCCATCAAAACGACGGCTCTTAGAGACCATTGCTATCAGGGATTTATCCCAAACCGGAGGCGCTTGCGCCATGAGTTCAAATCAGGGCAGCCATTCGGATGGCACTGCGCCATTGCAATGCACTTGCGATGAAGATGATTGCGCGCCGGGTACATGTTGTGCTAAGAATCGTCACTGCGAATCAAATAGTAAACCGTGTCCAAGGCCACATCTGTGTAAGGCACAAACTCCCACGCCAACCTTTAAACCTATTTGCAAATCACCAGAAGTAGATGCTATGATTAACGAAATGAAATGTTGCCAAGAAGCTATACGGACACTTGCCCAAGAAGCAATGGAAATGTTCCATTCGGAAAAAGAATGGCCGATGTGTAAGCAGAAAGATCAGAAAAAGCCTATAGCAATTGAGAAGGGGCATCGTTGCGAACATTGCGACTCCACCTTGTGTCTAGACTCGGAAGGCCCGTCCAAGCCTAAGTTCCTTGCAATGCCATCACCGAGATTATGTCCACATTCAAGGAGCTCGTCAGTCCCTATAGCACAACAAGCCTTTCAGATAAAAGAAGGGAGATTGCCCAAAACAGACGACATGGAAAAGAATTCAAAAAAGGGTAATGAAACTGACAACGATATCGAAAATAAATCAAAAAAGGGAAATGAAACTGAGAGTGACATCGAAAAGAGTTTAAAAATGAAAAATAAACCAGACAGTGACATGGAAGTGAGTTCAAAACAGCCAAACAAAGAGGACAGCAAGAGTGTCATTCAAAAAATGTTTGGGAAGAAAACAAGTGCAAATAGTAGCAATGAAAGGCAAATCGCAGAGAGGAAGAAAAGCGATTGCGCCTGTCATGAGTTGAAGCCCAAGTGTGACAAGTGTCAGTGCCATTTCCCCCCTTCGTATAGTCAGTACTTTACTTGTATTGGGCAAGTTAGTGGCAACTGCAATTGTGACAAAAATGCCTAGTTCATAAAATCCAAAGACGTATTACAATGTACATAATAATATTGTTTTATTGAAGATAAACTTTACCTTTAAACATGTTACGTTTAGGCTTAAAAACTACAGCATCTGCCTTTTCTTCTTACAACTTCTTGTTAACGGAAGCATTTACACTGCGAGCAACTGTCGAGCGAGACAACCGGACGTCGCACTCAAAAATGGCTCAGGATTTTGATACAGAAAGATTAACGTTTTCATAATAAAACAAATAAAAAAACTGGACAAGTGCGAGTCGGACTCACGCCAGAAGGGTTCCGGTCACTATCGCAAAAAACGGGAAAAGAATCACGTTTGTTGTATGTTTTATTCCGTTTTTAGTATTTGTTGTTATAGCGGCGGAAATACCTCATCTGTTTTTTCTCAGCAATTTCAACTGTCTAGCTATCACGGTTCATGAGATACAGCTGGATATGGGGGCTGAGTCACCCACGTCCGTAGGAGAGTTACCCCTATTGTTGTTACTCTACACGTGGTCACCGGGTGGTGCTAATCAGGTGACACTACCTGGTGGTAGGCTTCGGCCGAAGGCTTGTGACCACCCACCGGGCAAAGACGTACCGCCAAGCGGCCTAGCCGTGTTCCGGTACGATGATCGGTGTAGCCACTAGAGGAGTTGGGGCGAGATAGTTGTTCCACTGCATGCTGACCAGTCTGACTCACGCTGTTTTGGGCGTATCAGGAGACTAGTTGCGGAGGGTAGCGGGATCCGAGGCACGGTGCGCCGCTGGCCGACCGCAGGTAGTTGGGGGCCCAAGTAGTGTGCCAGCCACACACGAAAGGCTGCCCCGCCAACTGTCGAAAAATCCCGGAATGCGCCATCGTGCTGCTTGGCGACCAGATAGGAGGGCCCGATGGACATCTCCGGGGGGGCTCGGGCGTCCCCGCAGTCTCCGGACTAGTGCCCCAATGATGGCGTCCTTTCAGTGCGTGTCTGTAGGTTAGTAGCGTGGAACTTCATCTCACTTCCTTCTCCTCTCCTTTCACTCTTTCACTCTGAATGGCAGGTAATAAAAAGAAAACTGGAGTAAAACAGCGGCTGCACCCCCTCCCCCACAAAGTGCACCTCACTAATATTAGAGGTCTGCACTCCAATCTCACCTCAGTCCACCATCACCTGGAGACTGAAAAGCCAGCACTGTTTTTCCTTACGGAGACGCAGATAGGAAGTCCGTCTGACGTGTCGTACTTATCTTACCCAGGGTTTACCCTGGAGCAAAATTTCAAACCACGCGCGGGTGTATGCATGTATGCCCGAGACGACACTTGCTATCGGCGTCTCCGTAATCTTGAAGACTCGTTGGACTCGTCGCTCTGGTGGACACAGGGCTGGATAACATTATCTACGCCTGTGTCTACCGCTCGCACAGCGGAGATCAGGAGACAACCAGGCTCACAGAGTACCTCAGTGAGGCGGCTGATGCGGCTCAGCAACGGTACCCTTCCGCCCAATTAGTGCTTCTGGGGGACTTTAATGCCCACCACCAGGAGTGGCTCTTCCCATACCAGTGCACTGATCATGCTGGACGAGAGACGCGCAAACTTACGCTAGCGTTAAATCTCACCCAGCTGGTCCAGGGGGCAACGAGGGTGCCAGATGTTGATTCGCACACAGCCAATTGCTTGGACCTTCTGCTGACAACAGATCCAGACCGATACTCAGTGTCGATATCTTCACCGTTGGGTAGTTCCGACCACTGTCTGGTGAAGTCTGTGTCCGTCTACTCCCCGCCCGATCCCAGCCTAAGAGGCACCCGGCGGGTATGGCGGTACAGGTCAGCAGATTGGGATGGGATGCGATCTTTTTTCGCATGCTATCCTTGGCAGCCCACTTGCTTCTCTTCGGACGATCCATCGTCATGCGCTGACGCTGTGACTGATGTGTTGCGTCGGGGGATGGAGTACTATATTCCATTCCATTTAAAATCTAACGTCAACCGACCATGGTTTGGAGCCGAGTGTCACCACGCCAACGCGGTTAAACACAAGGCCTACCAGGCATGGGTCGTCGCTCGAACGCGCAAGGCAAATGACGTGAGTCAGAAGAAGAGAACCTTCAACACGGCTGCCAAGTCCTGCAAAAAGGTGATGCGAAGAGCATGGTTTGACCACATTAGCAGAATCGGGAACAAACTTGCATCATATCCAGCGGGTTGTCGCGAACTTACAGAAGATGTAAGCCGCGAATGTAAATATAACAATAATCAGACATAGCAACATTACAACAATAATTTTATGCAACGGCAACATCGATGAGACATCGCTGCGCGTACCTGTCAAATCAGTATTGGCGCGGTAAGAACCAGTATTTGTATTGTTGTGTTTAGCTTAAGTTTAGTAAAAGGCCGTGTTTATCAAGGAGAGTTCGTATCGGGGTTGGAGCCGTCGGCATCCCTGGATTGAAAGCTGAGTGTTTTATGATTTAAGATTATTATTATTTGTATACACTTATATATGCTATCCACTGAACCGAACTGTCTTTCTTGAGAATACAGAAATACTGATGAATAGTGTTTACATATAAACCAACGATGTTGGCAAACGTTGTAGTTGTATATTTTAATGAAGCTTTTTGAGATCTCAATTAGTGCTATCAATTAGACTGAGGCGGCCGATAATACTCCGCCGGCCTCAGTAGATGAGGGGCGATAATACTCCGCCAGCCTCATGAGTGTTCTGGGAAGTGAGCTTCCTAGGACGGAAACCATACCGGTTTCCAGCTGTTGAGCAATGTAATACAAAACTGAGGCGGCCGATAATACTCCGCCGGCCTCAGTAGATGAGGGGCGATAATACTCCGCCAGCCTCATGAGTGTTCTGGGAAGTGAGCTTCCTAGGACGGAAACCATACCGGTTTCCAGCTGTTGAGCTATGTAATACAAAACTGAGGCGGTGATAATACTCCGCCGGCCTCAGTAGATGAGGTGGTGATAATACTCCGCCAGCCTCATGAGTGTTCTGGGAAGTGAGCTTCCTAGGACGGAAACCATACCGGTTTCCAGCTGTTGGACAATATAATACAAGATCTAATATTTGGCATTTGGTTTCAGTGTATACCAATAATATAAGATGTCCATAATATCAAAGTCTCAGTATCATCGATGGTATCTATAAAAGAATTAAAGTGTCAGTATCATCGATGGTATCTATCTACAGATGGTGGAAGTGGTCCTCTATGTTCAAGTTCTGTTGCTCTGCGTTCCTTGCTCCGTCTCCATGAAGAATTAATAAGCGAAGCAGATAAAGTAAACCCAGGTACAAATTGGAAATAATAATTTTTTTCTTATTCGCTACGTCTGCCTAAGGTTACTTCCCTCAGAAGAGATCAACCTAATACTCAGGTATCATACGATTCCTTTGAATAATAGAATCCCTAAATATTATGCAGACGTCGCGACATGGTGGAGATGCTGGGATTTGAATCGGTTTTAAAAATGTTATGTGTGTCAAGAGACCCTAATGCATGGCATGGCAGCAGCATCATGACTAAGAGAGAAGTGAATGGACACAACTAGTATCCCTAACAATGGAGAAGAGCAATTAGATACTTCAAGTTATATAAACCACTCCACAAGTTGTGAATAAAGATTTAGTTGCAGTATGCACTAATGTAAACAGAGCACAGGATTGAACGGAGGCCACCGACACCACGACGAACCATAATTTTCTATTAAGCTATAATTATCTAATAACCAATAATATATTGTAGTTTTTTATGATTACTTGTTTGTAACCAAAGTTTTACGAATGAATCACTAGATGGCGCCAGTTGCATCAAGGTGTACATAATTAACGTGAACTATCGTTTAAAGAAAACCATTAATTAAAAAATGTATATTATTTCTTCATTTATATATATATATATATTGAATCGTAACGGATGTTCCTACATCCAGTTCGTTCCTACGCGCCAATTCTCGAATGGAAAATCCATTCAATTTAAGAAATTATCTCGATTAAATACCGCATTATAGGATTAAATAATTCTTTATTAACTTCTTTGTTGTTTAGACAAAGTGTCCTCTTTGTGAATAATAAGTTAAACATGTTAGAAAATTAAGAGTACTTCAACTGACGTACTAGTCCGTAGAGATGTGCGACATTGAACCGAATTTGCCCTCGCAGAAATCGATTGAGGTTCTGTTTAATTTATGTTTTATCTTTAACGCTCGATTATCGTGAACTTGATGTCTTGTTATATGATTAATTTGATATTTGACATAAAGTTAGGAGCGAGATACCGTTTAGTTTGGAATATTAATCTAATCGATTAATTAGAAATCGATCATAGACAAAAACCGATTGTTTTTACGATTTATGCAGTTGACCACCCCCGCAATGTTTTCCCGGCAAAGTTCCCGCGAAGTTGTGACGCTTGGAACGACGAAAAAAGTTTGAATACTTTTCTTACTGAAATATTGTCATTAAATTTAGAAGTGAGAATCTATTGAAAGCAAATCGACCAACTTGGGCTAGTGTTTGTGACTCCACTACCTATCGGAAAGGACAGCTCCGAGAACGACCCCTTGTGTAGTTGGAAATACGGATACCTACACAACCAAGAGGTAAATAGACATTTACTAAGATTTGTTGATGAAATTATATCTGTCACGTTTTATATGCCACGAGTGTACATACAAATTTCAAATTCAAAGATCGGTTTCGTCGAATAAGAATACCCACTTACTCACGTGTTTATAGTAAATAATTTACACTAGTAGAATTCTGACGAATTACCGATTTGAAAGTTCACCAAGTAGGTACCCAACTATGACTGTTGACTATTCCGACAGATATGAAATAATACTACACTCCACAGAACGTGGACGGAGTAAAAATCAATACTAAAAGTGAGATTTATCACAACATACCTAACGATTTTATTTAAAGTTTTGAGTAACTATATCTGGTGAAAGTAAATAAATGTTTCTCAATTGGAAATAAAAGAGGTAGAGAGACATAGTATTTAGTGAGTACCACAATAAGAACTTAACTATTGGTCTTTTAATATTGTGTTATCTGGACACATTTAATTGTAGTTACTGAAGAATAGTTTATAGCATGGTGATGAGAATGTGAGACAATTTGTCACAAAGAGACATTAATCAATTTAAAGCAGTGGTTGGTCAGTGGGTCGTCTTAGGCATGAAGTAATTACTTCTTGAACTATAAACCTTATGTTTTCTTATTACATATGTTATTCATTATAGAAATGAACTTGTCTGTACTGAATCTGTTATCTATAACAGGATCCTAAAGATTTCTGAAACAAAACAGTAATTTAGTTATGTCAAATTTAACATTAAAATTATAGAACTTGTTAAGTTCTTACATTACTTACCTTTAAAACACATGTCAACTATACTTTCATAGTTCAACGGAAATTAAATCTAAACATTTCAATACATAACAAGGCGTGGTCTATACATTTGTGAATACATTTAAGATATTTAAGTTGTTGTAAACTTGTAAACTTAATACATTTGAAAATAAAGGGAAATGATTGCCACAACGGGGTAATAATTCTGATAAAGGAGAATGACAAAAGGCAGTATCAAGAAGTCTCATGGTTCAAGATAAAAATATTTTAGTAATTATTTTCATATTTTGATGGGATTTTTATATATATATGAAATTTAATTTGAAGTATAGAAGTATGAGTATTTCACTCCCTGTATATGAAAATATTTTTTTTATTTTCTTACAATTTTTCCTTTTGTATTAAATGAGTATAACATATCCTTCAAAATTATATGTATTACCTCTTGTTGAATAACAGTAACATTAAGTACATACTGGATGTACATGAGAATCAGTTGTCGGGACTGGGAATCTTTTAGCCACCATGGTTTATATTAATAACATTAGTTTTTAAATTGTTGATTAAATCTTCTACTCTGGACTCCTTTGATGTGGACATCTTTGCACATGGTTCTCACATATATATATATAATCTCAACATGAATGATGTAACCAAGGATTTATAACAATAATGTTGATTTAAAAGAGTGGCCATGGATGTTCTTGCCTGTTTCCTCTCCATTGTGATCTACGCTAGGGAATGGGAAACTATAGTAGTTTCTCAAGTTATTATACCTTGTGACTGGGACAACAACTTCTTTTCTTGACATTCAAAAGTGCCGTATTGGTCTGATAGAAATGAATGATTTGAGTTTGAGTACTACCATCATTCTTGTAATACATTGATTTAAGATTGAATATACTTTTCACAATGTCTGACTTAATTTGTTACATAAACTCATACACTTCTGGAGTAATTCTATGATAAAGGTGGAATTATTTTATTATTGTTTGCCATAATAAAACAATAATTACTAAGTCGATAACGCTATACATTTTAATAAACATTACACATTTCGGTTACAATTTTCGGTTACAGGACTTGTACGAACATGGAAGAATTATTGTTGCACCGCTTGCAATTATTAGCAAATCAAATCGAACATCAGTCTAGCTTATCCTCCCACCTCTCTATACATAACGATGAGACAAGATATGACGCAGAAATTATAAAAGTTAAACTCGAATCTTCATTAAAGAGATTTAACGAAGACCTCACTAACTACTTTCGTATGATAAATAATCCTTCCGCTGACGACATAGGAAAAATGAGTGAAGTTCAACTTGAAGCTGAACAGAACCTCGCTGAACTGAATGTAAAAATTAAAATGTTTTCTACACGCGACGACACGGTTAAACAGGGGGCCAACCAAGTCTGCAGTACTTCTGGCCGCTTGCCAAAACTAAGTTTACCTGAGTTCGACGGGGACGTATTGAACTGGCATCAATTTTGGGACCAATTCAGTTCTAACATCGATGCCAGAAACATCACTGAGGTTGATAAGTTACTGTATTTAAAAGCATCTTTAAAAGGGGAAGCCAAGCAGGTTATTGACGGTTTCGACACTACTAACGCCAACTATCAGATTGCGTTGAGAACATTGATAGAAAGATATGGGAAGACTTGCCATTTAGTTGACGCTCATTACTCTGCGTTGTCTAAAGTAAAAACTGCCGATAAAACAACAAACGAGTGCAGGAAAGTACTAAACAATGTAGAACGGCATTTAAGAGTCCTAGAGTCTCTTGGTGAAGATATAAACCATAATCATTTGAGGCATTTAATTTTCGAGAAATTTCCCGAAGACCTAATTTACGAACTTAAATTAAAATCGTCTGATAACTCGATTCAAGAGCTGAGGAAACTCTTGGAAATAGTCATTACCGCGCGTGAAGATGCGAGTCGAATAACGCAGGAACGGACCCCTAATTCAATAGAAAATTTCACCGTGGAAACGCTACATGTTACACAGTTAAACGAAAATCATCCCATTGAGGCGAAGGAAAATATGAAGCGAAGGGAAATAGGAGAACCCCGAAGGAAGAAGAGGAAGTTGACCTGTATGTTCTGCAATGGTAACCATTTCAACGACCAATGCGAGAAATACAAAACCACTACAGATAGAAAGACTGTGATAAAAGACAGGTGTTATCAATGTCTTCGTCCTGGCCATGACATCCGAAGTTGCACATCACAGAGGTCATGCGTTCATTGTAATGAAAGTGGAAAACACAATAGAGCATTATGTCCCAAACGATTTCCTTCTCAAGTAAAGTCATCTACACCTCAGACTAATAATACTAGTCTGAGATCCACACTGTCAGCCATAAACAATAAAAGAGACACTGTGTTGCAAACGGCGGTTGCTATGGCCTCAAAGGAAAGAGATATCTCCCATCAGGTTAAGTGTCGAATCTTGTTGGATTCTGGGTCACAAAGATCCTACGTCACTCAAAAAATTGCACGTAAATTAGATCTCCCAATTGAAGAAGAAGAAAACTTATCTGTTTTTACCTTCGGTACAGAAGCTCCCCGAGAGCTCAAAAGTGCATTAGTTAGACTAAATTTAAAAACCCGAGACATGTCTAAACGATTAATTTATGCAAATGTAATACCAATTATATGTAAAGGAATACCAGTCGCACCACGTGAGTTAAGTAACTGGAAACAAAAGGAATTACTAGCTGACGATGGTTCATCTGACCAAGTTGATATTCTTATAGGTAACGATTACTACTACACTTTTATGAAAACTGACAAGATTCAAATCAGAGAAAACCTGTATCTAGTTGACTCCAAGTTCGGTTGGATATTATCCGGAATAATGAACCCGGAAAGTAAAGAAGCTTTAACGGTAACTACATATTTCCAAACAGAGCTAGATGTGAAGTTAACTAAGCCGGACCTACCAATGGATCAAGTAAACATATCCTCTCTGTGGGACCTTGAATCCATCGGGATAATCGATTCACCGAAGATAACAAAGGAAGAAGAAGCTATTCGAAGCTTCAATGAGACCACCAATCTTATTGAAGGAAGGTATTACGTGCACTGGCCTTGGAAAGAATTTCCACCTAATCTGACCACTAACTTCGGAATGGCATTCGGCCGCCTCAAGGGCCTAATCAAACGAATGAATTCCGAATCAATACAGTCATATGATGAAACTCTACAAGACCAGCGACAGAAAGGAATAATTGAAGAAGTTTCCAAATTTAGTGAAACTACGAATAAAGATAGACCTATACACTACTTACCACATCACGGTGTTCAACAACCAGGAAAGCCGACTAGAATCGTATACGATGCCTCAGCTAAAGTTAATGGATACAAGAGCTTAAACGAATGCTTGTATTGCGGGCCGATGTTGCTCGAAGACCTAACCAAACTGATAATCAGATTCAGATCTCATCAAATAGGATTATCAGCCGACGTAGAAAAGGCATTCCTTCAAATAGGATTACACGAGGAAGACAGGGACGTTACACGATTCTTATGGCTTAAGGATACTTCTAAACCGGTCACAGAGGATAATCTGTTATGTTTGAGATTTTCTCGAGTTCCATTTGGAGTGATATCGAGTCCATTTTTGCTTAACGCCACCATTAGACACCATCTCATGAAATCAGAAGATCCCGTAATTAAGAACGCGGCTAGTGACATATACGTGGACAACCTAGTAACTGGTGCACAGACAGTGCAAGAAGCCTTGATTCTTCGTAAACGCTGTAAAGATACATTTCACGCTATATCTATGAATCTAAGAGAATGGAGCTCGAACTCTGAAGAATTCATGCAGGAGATTTCTGACACATACTCAAACCAGACCATAAAGTTATTAGGTTTAGAATGGCATTTAAAAGACGATACTTTACGACTACGTTCTTATAATAACAAACCTAACGCAAGTACTAAGAGAGACATTCTAAGAGTAATAGCTTCAGTCTATGATCCTTGCGGATTTGCCACACCTACATTGTTACCAGGAAAGCTATTGTTACAAGAATTATGGAAAGAAAAGATAAAATGGGATACACCAATACCTGAAAATTTCGCATCAAAATGGAAAGAAATCAACAACGACCTTAGTGAGATCTCTGAAATCGCATTACCAAGACGTTATACCAGATTACCTAGAGAGGACTGTGACTTGCATTGCTTTACAGACTCGTCAACACAAGCATACGCTGCAGTAATTTATATAGTATCCAAAGGTGAAGTATCGTTTGTAATAGGAAAGTCTCGCCTAGTTCCAATAAAGGACCAGGAACACCTAAAAATACCTAGATTGGAATTGCTAGGAGTGCTAATTGGAAGCCGTTTAATGAGATATGTAAATGATTCTCTAAAACTAGAAATAAGACGACAAATATTGTGGACTGACAGTCAAATAGTTATCGACTGGGTTAATACAGACAAATTATTGCCACCGTTCGTTGCACGAAGAATTGAAGAAATCAAGAGAAACAAAGAAATGGCTATCAGATATGTTCCATCCGAACTTAATCCTGCAGACGTGGCTACAAGATCAGTGAGTACAAAAGAGGACAGAGATAGATGGCTAGTAGGGCCTCAATTTCTGACGCGAGGATCTGAAACTTGGCCTACAAGCGAGGTAAAGTCCATAAACCTGTTGTCCCGGGAGGGTCTCCCGAGGGAACCTCGAGTCGAAAAACACGATAATGAAGAATGTCAAGATACACCAGAAAAGAATATTAACATGCCGAGAGAACGAGAAAGAAACTTGCAAGCCCAAACGAGCGGATTGTTAAACAAGCTGGAAACGATTAAAAAGTTACAAGCCAAATATTTCCCACAAGAATACAATGATGAGGAGACTAACTTAAGTCGCAATTTGAGATTATTTAAAGACGTAGACGGCATCCTACGTTGTAAAGGTCGTTTGATGAATGCAGATTGGACCTTTGAAAAACGCTATCCTATTCTCATACCAAAGGAGAGTGAATTTACCAATAACATTATAACAAAAACACACAATGAAAATTATCATGTGGGTGTAAATCACACCTTGAGCATTATACGTCAATCCTACTGGATCCCTCAAGGAAAAAGTCAGGTTCAGAAACTTCTGAGACAATGTCCGAATTGCGTGAAACATGGTGGGGGACCCTTTAAGCTTCCACCTACACCAGCGCTACCACCAGAAAGAGTGAACTATAGTACACCGTTTACTTTCGTTGGAGTGGACTACATGGGACCACTTTTGGTGAAAGGAGAAAACGGAGAAACCAAAAGATGGATTTGCCTTTACACCTGTCTAGCAGTAAGAGCTATACACCTAGAAGTCGTTCAAGATCTAACGGCAGAAGAAGGCCTACTATCATTGAGGAGAATGATAGCTGCCAGAGGCATTCCAACACTCATAACATCAGACAATGCCACGCATTTCAAACTTATGTCTGAAATACTGTCAAAACAATACTGTATCGATAAAGAAATTCAGTGGAAATTCATACCCCAACTTGCACCGTGGTTCGGGGGTTTTTACGAGAGGCTAATCGGTATAGTTAAAAATTGTCTGAAAAGAACATTGAGAAAACACATGCTGACACACAGTCAGTTAACTACAGTTTCAAAGGAAATTGAAGCATCAGTAAATATGAGACCACTCACTAGCGTAGACACAGAGCTAGAACACGTTCTAAAACCAGCAGATTTTCTTACAATGGGAAAATGTATAACAGTAGAGAGCTCACCTGAAAACTTTGTCAACGAAGGTACCGTAACCAAAACCGATCTTATTAAGAGGGGTCTCTATTGGTCCTTTCTCCATACAAAAACATTCCGCTGTTTTCTTCGTGGATAATGCCTCCAGAGCAATGATTTTTTCCCATAAAATCAAGGTCTAATTCATACGTGCCCCTATCATTTCCTTTTTCCGAAAACATAATCACTAAAAGAAATATGACAATCCAAAAACCAGAAAAAAATGCCCGTTATTACCGCCATGTTCAGACGACTTTCAGACAAAATTGATAAGTTTTTAACAAAAAAGAAAATGATACAAGCATAGATATACTTTTCCTCTAAATTTTGATATAAGAATGTTTAAGATCAGGCCAGTTTTGAAGAAGAAAACAGCGGAATACGAAACGCCTTTTGGTCAAGGTTTTTGTAGGTAAAATCAGCCTGAGCCGCAGTTGTCCCTTTCGCACTTTACGGGCGGAGGTTGGTGGTGAGGGAGGGTAAAGGCTTACACGTACACTAATAGGGAAGTGGTAGTTGGCGATATTTTTATCGATACTCTAGTGATATACACCGATGTCGATATTTACATTAAACAATGATTTTATTTAATAAATCGTGTGATAGTGAGTATTACTTATTATTGT
This sequence comes from Orthosia incerta, assembly GCA_948252205.1. NCBI lineage: Eukaryota > Metazoa > Arthropoda > Insecta > Lepidoptera > Noctuidae > Orthosia > Orthosia incerta. Next base: position 15,091,957 of record OX411769.1, on the reverse strand, counting down.
TGAAGGCACTTGTCGAATGATTAACTTAGGCATGCATAAGATCTGGAAAGTGCAGTTGCAAATACACGATCAAAAGTTGTTAAGAAAAATAAGCCAAGATCCAGAATAATGCTCGGTACAGACCAACCGAACAAACTAACAAATGTTGTTGAAAAGAAATCGCTGATTTTTGTTATGATAGATACGCTCTTGACCACTATCTCACCTGATGGTAAGCGATGATGTGATTTACGGTGTAGAAAACTTGCCCAGAAGTAACTTCACTCTTGACTTAAAGACCCCGAGGTTGTAGCTATCGGGCAAAACAGACGCAAGGCATTCCACTCCTTGCTGTACGCAAAATTAAAGTATTTCCAAAATGTTTAGTGCCTATGGGCGGGATGTCCACCTTGTACCGATGGCGCATCGCCGTACGTCTTGTAGTCCGATGATGAAACGGACTATATGGAATTAGATCATGCAATTCCATCGCAAAATACCCGAAATGCAATCGATAAAAAACCGACAAGCGAGCGACCTCATTGCCGATGAGCGTGCTGACCCGTTTTTCGATCAAATCTAGTGCATCAAGCTGGTATTTGGCAGATCCGTCCCAGAGATGAGAACAGTGCTTCATGCAAGATCGAACTTGCGCTTGATACAACTTAAGCACCTGTTCTGGCGTGAAGTACCGTCTCAACTTCTTAGCAGCATGTTGAGGCATTCCTCAATATAATGGTAAAAAATTGAGTGTCGATATTTAACATCGACACTAAATTTTTGACCATATCGGCACGGTTACACCGCGGAAAGATGGAGCCGGATGAAATTGGCTCTTTTTAGTGAACACAAGACGCTCGCTGTATAATATAAATATAATAAATTAATTTTTTCCAAAGGTTCGCTTCTAGAAATAGTATTTGACCTTTTCCGGTGCAATAACTTGCAAATAAAATGTTACTTTAAAATAAGTTATCCATAACAGCGTGAGTCCGGCCGGCCAGCCATCAGTGGAACAGCTATCTCGACCCAACTCCTCTGATGGCTGCACCGGGCATCGTAACCGGATCACGGCTCGGCCACGGGGTCGTGGCGGTATGTCTTTGCCCGCTATGTGGTCACAAGCCCTTCGGTCGAAACCTAACACCAGTATGTTACATGATTAGCACCATGCGGGGACCACGTATAAAGATTCAAAACGCTTATTTTCCTACGGACGCGGGTGACCCGGCCCTCAAAATGATGGCTCTGATGTACTGAATCGTTCGCTCACCTTACGTCCTGTCTGCTGATTTGCATTCTTTCGGTTGGTCTTACACCCAGTATCATGCAAACTAAATTTTGATTTCCTATAAAGCAGATACTTATAAAAATGTATTATGAATTTTGGAGAAGTAGGGTTTGTGGATATTTAAATTAAAATATAGAATTTAATAAAATCATAATAAAAAAAACACGCTTTTTAATTAAAAGCACCTTTTGACAATGTAGCTTGTCGAAAAGTGAATGAAAAAATTGAACAAAAAAATTAAAAACAAGCGTAATTATTTATGTGTTGAATGGGCTCAACTGAAAACCAACCTTTTTAACGAAGTCGGGGGACCTGTAAAAACTGATCCAAGGAACCGTCCCCCGACTGCAATGCAGGCCTGTTTTAAATTATTTTTAATGATTTATTTTTGATACCATACCTCTTTTAGTAATAAAACGAAATTTTTGCAAATCAATTTATTTTATAAGTTTTCTATGGGATATTGAATAGTACCTACTGTTATATTTTTGGTATGTTATTAGGGAACGAATGATTATTTAATACTACTGTTATATATTATTATATATATACTAAGTAAGCTCTAGACTAGCTAGACGATGATAGAATTGGTAGTAATTTTTTTTTTTTTCCCATTAGGTTTTTTAAATTTATTAATAACGTTAAGCTTCTAAAGATACCACATAAATTGATACCGGTTAAGCCGTTTAGAAGTTATGGTGGAATAAAGAAACTCACAAACATAAATGAATGCCCTATAAACATAATAACACTCCTCTTTTGGGCAGTCGTGTAAAAATGTGGATTATCTATCGTAATTTCAATCCTTTCACTTGCCGGTAAATTTCGTAGTATACGACCATCAATTATTTCTGGCGGAAAGCATTTAAAAAAAACTACATTTCTCCAAAATACATCGTCTCTTGAAATTTTTTCGTAAAGTGTAAAGCGGCTCGGTACTCGCGGCGAGGGCGCGTGCACCGGAGTCGATCGGCCGCTGCGGCGCGCTCTTACACACACAAATACACTACTCGTTCACACATTGATAGCTCGCTTGGTCGGGCGCAGCGCGACGGCAATAGTTTCTTCAAATACCTATTTTTCAAATTCTTGTTGACTAGAGTCCGCTCTTAAAGGTTGGAAGAAAGGTTTAATCATTTTACAAGAATTCAAAGAAATGTTTCTAAACAGATACTTGCCAAGTCTTCGTGAGAGATACCAGCATTCACACAAAGAACCAAGAGTAACTGCGAGAATCGCACCTGTAGTGGGCCAGATCGTTCAGTTGCGAGGTGATTCTAAAAATAGAGAAACCTGGAAAATAGGAACTATAGTCTCACTTCAAAAGGGAATAGATGGACTATGTAGAGTAGCTAAAGTAAAAATAGGCAACAAAGAATTCATAAGATCTTTAGCACATCTATATCCTCTTGAAATAGAGGACAGTCAAGATGAATCTAATCAAGTATATAACGAACCTATAGGTGGAAGTGAAGGATTCTACACACAAGACATTCAATCTTTAGACGTACCTATGGAACCTATAGACATAGGAAAACCCAGTGAAACCTTAAATGATCAAAGAGACGAAACCAACTGCGTTAGAGATACATCAGTACATAGTGAGGAATCACTAGAGGTCAACGGGAGGATAGATGACGATGAGATTGATGACGATAAGATTGATAAAGATAAGAATAATGAGTATAAGAAAATCGAGAAAGAAGTACCAAAGGAAAGAAGAGGTGCGGCCACGAGGGCTCTGCAAAGGATCAGAGAGTGGACGCGAAATCTAATGACATTACTTTAATTCCCCGGCCGGGAGTGTCGCGAACTTACAGAAGATGTAAGCCGCGAATGTAAATATAACAATAATCAGACATAGCAACATTACAACAATAATTTTATGCAACGGCAACATCGATGAGACATCGCTGCGCGTACCTGTCAAATCAGTATTGGCGCGGTAAGAACCAGTATTTGTATTGTTGTGTTTAGCTTAAGTTTAGTAAAAGGCCGTGTTTATCAAGGAGAGTTCCTATCGGGGTTGGAGCCGTCGGCATCCCTGGATTGAAAGCTGAGTGTTTTATGATTTAAGATTATTATTATTTGTATACACTTATATATGCTATCCACTGAACCGAACTGTCTTTCTTGAGAATACAGAAATACTGATGAATAGTGTTTACATATAAACCAACGATGTTGGCAAACGTTGTAGTTGTATATTTTAATGAAGCTTTTTGAGATCTCAATTAGTGCTATCAATTAGACTGAGGCGGCCGATAATACTCCGCCGGCCTCAGTAGATGAGGGGCGATAATACTCCGCCAGCCTCATGAGTGTTCTGGGAAGTGAGCTTCCTAGGACGGAAACCATACCGGTTTCCAGCTGTTGAGCAATGTAATACAAAACTGAGGCGGCCGATAATACTCCGCCGGCCTCAGTAGATGAGGGGCGATAATACTCCGCCAGCCTCATGAGTGTTCTGGGAAGTGAGCTTCCTAGGACGGAAACCATACCGGTTTCCAGCTGTTGAGCTATGTAATACAAAACTGAGGCGGTGATAATACTCCGCCGGCCTCAGTAGATGAGGTGGTGATAATACTCCGCCAGCCTCATGAGTGTTCTGGGAAGTGAGCTTCCTAGGACGGAAACCATACCGGTTTCCAGCTGTTGGACAATATAATACAAGATCTAATATTTGGCATTTGGTTTCAGTGTATACCAATAATATAAGATGTCCATAATATCAAAGTCTCAGTATCATCGATGGTATCTATAAAAGAATTAAAGTGTCAGTATCATCGATGGTATCTATCTACAGATGGTGGAAGTGGTCCTCTATGTTCAAGTTCTGTTGCTCTGCGTTCCTTGCTCCGTCTCCATGAAGAATTAATAAGCGAAGCAGATAAAGTAAACCCAGGTACAAATTGGAAATAATAATTTTTTTCTTATTCGCTACGTCTGCCTAAGGTTACTTCCCTCAGAAGAGATCAACCTAATACTCAGGTATCATACGATTCCTTTGAATAATAGAATCCCTAAATATTATGCAGACGTCGCGACACGGGTAGCAAAGTGTTTTGGTCCTTGGCTAAGTCGGTCGAATCAAATTTCTGTCGCCCCTCACTACCACCACTGCTGAAACCTGACGGGTCACTGGCCCACTCCGCTGAGGAGAAGGCAAACTTGTTTGCCTCCCTTTTTGCGGAATCTTCGCATCTGAATTCTGATGGCGCGCAGCCTCTTCCCTCTCCTGATGGATGTGTGACGAGTATGTCAGACATCCGCATCCATCAAAAGGACGTCCGTAGGGTTCTGCGTAGCCTCGATGTGAACAAAGCGAGTGGCCCCGACGGGATACCAGCAATTGTACTTAAAACCTGTGCGCCTGAATTGTCTCCGATCTTGACACGCCTATATCACCTTTCGTTAGAGACTGGAAAAGTGCCGAAGGCTTGGAAGCAAGCCAACGTACAGCCCGTGCCCAAGAAGGGCAGTCGAGCTGACCCAGCCAACTACAGACCCATATCTGTAACGTCCATCCTCTGTAAGAGTATGGAACGTGTACTCAACGGTAAGCTCCTGGCATACCTAGAAGCGAACGACATCCTCAGTGACCGCCAATACCGCTTCCGCCGAAATCGGTCCACTGGGGATCTTCTAGCGTATGCCATTCACATCTGGAGTGAGGCCATCGAGAGACCCGGGGAAGCGCTAGCCGTCTCCCTCGACATCTCGAAGGCTTTCGACAGGGTCTGGCACGAAAGCCTCATTGGTAAGCTTCCTTCCTTCGGTCTGCCTAGTGGTCTGTGTGATTGGATAGGGGACTTCCTGAGGGATCGCTCCATCCGAGTGGTTATCGACGGCTGCTCGTCCGGTCAGTTAGATATCAACGCCGGAGTCCCTCAGGGGTCAGCGCTCTCGGCAACATTATTCTTGCTACACATTAATGATTTGCTAAAACCCGGCACCTTTGGGTACGCAGACGACAGCACTGTTGCTGAGAGAAACGTGTCCAGCGCACGGGCTACTGGGCCTCAGATTCGGTCTCTCCGGGAGGCCATGGTTGAACGCTTGAGCCTGTCCTTGAAGGCGGTCTCCGAATGGGGTGATGCCAATTTGGTCAGTTTCAATGCTGCGAAGACCCAGGCGTGTCTTTTTTCCGCTAAAAAGAGCCAATTCCACCCGGCTCCTTCTTTCCGCGGTGTAACCGTGCCGATAACGGACCATCTCGAACTTCTCGGTGTTACGTTGACATCAACCCTCAACTTCGGTCCATTCATTGAGGCGAAAGCTCAGTTAGCTGCAAAAAAGTTGGGGATTCTTGCAAAGGTGAGACGGTACTTCACGCCTGAACAGCTGCTCAACTTGTATAAAGCGCAAGTTCGGTCATGCATGGAGTACTGCTCTCACCTCTGGGATGGATCTGCCAAATACCAGCTTGATGCACTTGAGTCGATCGACAGACGGGCCAAAAGGCTTATTGACAACGATGCACTGGTCGCATCAAAGCTCCAGAGCCTCGAACATCGACGCCGAGTTGCGAGCCTGTCGGTTTTTTATCGGTTACATTTCGGGGAGTGTGCGACGGAACTGCACAATTTGATTCCGCCTAGCCCTTTCCATCATCGGACGACAAGACGTACGGCCATGCGCCATCGGTACATGGTGGACATCCCTCCCATACGCACAAAGCGTTTTGCTAATACTTTCATTGTGCGTACAGCTAAGGAGTGGAATTCCCTACCGGGGTCTTTGTTCCCTGATAGCTACAACCTTGGGGTCTTTAAGTCAAGAGTGAATAGGTTTCTTCTAGGCAAGCGTGCTTCACCGTAGACCACGTCATCGCTTAACATCAGGCGAGATAGTGGTCAAACGCGAGCCTATACATTATAAAAAAAAAGAAAAAAAAAGCCTGGTGACAGACGGACAGACAGACAGTCAGATGGACCGCGGAGTCTTAGTAATAGAGTCCCGTTTTTACCCTTTGGGTACGGAAACCTAAAAAGAAGTATTGGAAATACAATTCCAAATAGCTATTTGGGATTTATCCAGTGACAATATTCACATACATTCATTATATTCGGGATTTGAAGAAAAACAGTGTGAAGAAATAGTGGCGATATTTGGAGGACGTGAAGGATTACCAGACGAAAAAAAAAAGATGTACTTACTCAATAATCTCTCTTGCATTTCTTTTCTTTTTTTCTCTTTTTAAATTAGTAACGCTACTAATGCAGCTTCTTCGACATCCATTCTGTACGAATGTACAAGACACACTACTTATAATATTAGTCTATGAACACTACGCTCGGCTTGGTCTCCTGGCCCTAGTTGCCAGCTATGTTTTGGTCGACAGTGCGTAATGGCACTACTTGTCGTTTCGAGTTTTCGACTAAAATTCGTGGAAGGTGCGGGTAGTTGTGCATGGTAGGATAAGAGGCTACGCATATCTTGTGAAGACTGGCGCCGTGTTTCTCAAAATTACTAGGATAATAATAATAATTAAACTAACTTAGGCTACGTATCAGAAAAATATTTTGACATGCAATAGTTATATATGCTACAAGTGCGGAAGGTAGGTGATTTCCGATGAGTGGATACATCGACACGAGTCGGAAATCATCTTACGCACGTGTATCATACATCATTTTACTATGCATTATGCGAGGAAATAAAAAAAAACTATCTGAACCAAGCAAGAAATTAATAAAATGGCGGGCTTATTCAAGGGCGCTCAGCATATCCACAGATTAACTAATAGTTCATCCTCGGGCATATCTACGGCGCATGTGCAAATAGCCACTGACTTATAAACCTTTTCCTTCCTCATTGGCAAATAGCTGTCACGTCGTAACGCAAAAAGGCACGAGCAAAATCTAAATCTAGAGTAATTATAAAAACGCCTTAAATGAAGTATTAGTTTTGCTTTATCTTTTATATTAATGATAATCTGTACTTAACTAATTTTTAAAACTTTTCTCAAATAATAAAATCTCTATGCGGCGGGCTGATGCGGTTGGAGTTAAAAATTAAAAAAGTACAGGAAAGTAAAAAGCACTAGTAAAAAACGTGACACTTTCCGCACAGTTTGGCTGCTTGGAAAACGCTCTTTTCGAGGACATGCATTGTAAATTAGCTTTTCCCCGCACCTTCACTCCGCGCTTTTGGGTATAGTACAATCAGCAACAAGCTTACCATCAGAGAAAGATTTTTTGAAATCGGATGAGCTATTTTAGAAACTAGCTACTCTAGCTAGCTAGAGGCGGGCAAAAATGTTAAGCTACTTTTTCAGTTCTTGTCACCTTTTAAGGCGTTAGTGCTCGTACTTTTCGTCTTTTTATGTATTTTGCAAAATTTGTGGTAATTAGTGTCTTCTGCTAAATAGAAATGATACTACTAAGAAGCCATGATACGTTTATTTAATTGTTTACTTGATTTCATAATCTTATAATCCAGTTTTACGTTGCAGACAAGCTCGGTCGATCATCACTTTCCCTTGCCCCTGTTTCTTCTTGGTGACAATAATGGAACCTGCTTCGGTCTAGCAGTTACAGGAGACGGACTTCTATCACTTTGTATTCTCACCTTACGGACTATAGCACGAGTCGGGCGTGTTCCAGGATTACTAAGAGCTGCAATTTTTTTTATTTTTTAATCTTTGAAAACTTGAAATGACGTGAAGTGAACTGTCAATCAGCTCGGATTGACAGAGGCCATAGTGCGAGTTTTTACTCACGCTCTATCGCGTTAACATAAACGTCAATTTGTATTGAAATTGATTAGCCTTGCGAGTGTCACCGGCTACATTGAAATTTTAAAATAGAAAAATGGCGGATTTTGGGTGCCATATTGTGGGGGCTCAATTTTTTATTTTCTTCCAAACCCATCATTTGGTGTATCAAAATAAAGGGTTTTAAGAGTTGATTTCATAAATATATAACACTTATATGTTTAAATGTACCTAATTCGAAAAAAAGATAACTTAAAAGTTATAAATAAAAAAAGTTAATAAAAAAATAAAAAAAACCCGACTGCTTAAAAAGCTAACTAAAAAGAAGTAAACTAGTAGAAAATCATGCTGTGCAGTCGTGTTTTATTTTATTTTTTTATTAACTTTTTCTGTAAACATTTTGCTTATGCAGAGTTTTTTAACGTACTCACTCGTGATAACGTAAACGATCTCTTTTGTCAAAATGTATTCAAAAAAACGAGCTTTCTCCGTCACCAGACCGCGCTTATCCAGTTTCAATACAAATTGACATTTATGCTAACGCGATTGAGCGTGAGTAAAAACTCGCACTATGGCCTGTGGTCACTTTGCATATTAAAGGCGGAAACATCCTTACGTGTCGTGGCTTGGCGCGTGATCCACCAATCAAACGATTCTGTTCCAGCCTACGTTATAACACCACGAGTTTTGTAGTCAACAAACTGCGTCAGTCAGAAGGCGCCACGACACATATATATATATACTAGCTGTTGCCCGCGACTTCGTCCGCTTGGTTATGAAGATATAAAGTTTAATGATGTTTAAAGCAAAAAAAAATATATTTAAGTCAACAGAAAATGCCTATCACACTAAGCAACATTTTTTAAGGCACCAATTATAAAAAATATACAGTATCATAAAATTCTTTCTTAGCTTATGTCTCCTACTCATAAACTCTAGACTTGCAAAATTTCAGGACGGTGGTACAGAAAAAAAACCGGTCTTTCATAAAAACTTGCGAGAGCCCGTAGACCCCCTAAATCCGGCTCTGTTTCAAAATCCCTTTTGAACGGACGTCTACTAACTATAAACTACCTCTTTGCCAAATCTCAAGTTTGTAGCAGTAAAAATAATAAAAACAACCTTTATCATTCATTTAGGTTAGTATTTGTGGCAAGTTTCAAGTTTTTTGACCCAAGAAATCAGTATTACCATACAAACTTCAATATCCCTAAATCATCATTTGGGGGTTTCGAAAATCTAATAATGTCAATCTATATCATTTATGTCAATTTTCAAATGTATTAACCCAAGAAATGAGTTTCTTCAAGAACACTTTAATCCCCTTAAATCGTCTTTTGGGGGTAGTTGCAAAAAACTAATAATGACAACCTTTATTGTTTATTGAGGTTGGTGTTTATGTCAAGTTTCATGTTTATTAACCTAAGATATAAGATTCTTCAAATAAATTTACATCCCCTAAATCATCTTTTGGGGGGTAGTTTCGAAAAACTAACAATGAAAGCCTTTATTGTTTATTTAGATTGGTATTTATGTCAAGTTTCAAGTTTATTAACTGAAGTAATAAGATTCGTCAAAAAACTTTAACACCCCTAAATCGTCTTTTGGGGGTAGTTTCAGAAAATAATAAAAGCAAACTTTATCATTCATTTAGGTTAGTATTTGTGGCAAGTTTCAAGTTTATTGACCCAAGAAATCAGATTTACCATACAAACTTCAATACCCTTTAAATCATCATTTGGGGGTAGTTTCGAAAAAATTATAGTGTCAATCTTTATCATTTACTCAGAATACTAATTGTATTAAGTTTCAAGAATTTTGGCCGAAGGAATTAGATTTTTCATACAAACTTTCAACCCCCTTTTTACCCCCTTAGGGGTGGAATTTCCAAAAATCCTTTCTTAGTGCACACTTACGTCACATGAGGAACCTTTCTGCAAAATTTCATGCTTCTAGGGTTACCAGTTTTGGCTGTGCGTTGATTGATCAGTCAGTCGGTCAGTCACCTTTCGCTTTTATAGATATATATAATATAATATAGATGTAGATGTGTTTCCACCAATAATCTTCGACAAATAATCGCTATCAAGGTTCGACAAAACCCAGTACCTAGACCAATAATATGTTCATACAAACCTGATTTCGGAGTAGCAGATTGCCTACGTTCTGCAGGACCACTTAAAAGATCAGGATTGACAACCACGCGGGGAGGGATATGTAAAGAGCGATGTGGTTTTTCTGGAAGATTATAATATAGATTTTTTATCATTGAACCTACATTGTTTTGTATGAAAAATGAAGATCAAGTTCACGGTTTAATATCTGATATTACCATAACTAATATTTATTAATATACTAGCTGACCCGGCAAACTTTGTTTTGCCATTAAAACACCAAACATTCAACTACCCTACCCTACTTATGTAGGTAAGGTCCCATTTTTGTTCTTTCTTATTATTTTTTTACATAAGAACCTTCTCCTAATAATAACAAACACAACAAAACAAGAATATGCTAAATCGGTCCAACCGTTCACGCGTGTTGCCGTGACCAAGGGAAATAGGGATTTATTTATACATATATATATAGTTTTTTTTTTTATTCACCAACCCGCACTGGGCCCGCGTGGTGGATTACGGCCCATTCCCTCTCACAGAGAGGAGGCCTGTGTCCCAGCAGTGGGAACAATAATAGGCTGATGATGATGATGATGATATAGATTTTAGAACATAGAGGACTTACAGCTAGAAAAATATAGACAAAAAAGGAAACCATAGTCAACAATAATGTTGAATGTTTATAGTTTCACTATACGTACCTAAGGATCTCCTAACTTTGGAAACGCGTTTAAATGCTCTTCTTGGGTTAGGATAATGACCCTAAAAGTTTTCCGAGTTCCGACTCACATCTCCTATGCCTCACACTCAAAATTTTAAAAAGCTTAGATTTTACCACCTTACGCATATTATCGACCCAAATCATAACGCTGTAGATGCTTGCCCGACAGCATAAACGCAAAATAACTCCTCTTTTTGTTGGGACATACCATTTCGTGAAAAATTATGATTTGACTATAGATAAATAAATCAAGTAGATGAATTGATCCTAAACATCTTCTACAAGAGTATACTATCAACAAAAACAATAGAATAATTATAATTAATAACCTGATAGCAGAGTACAAGATGGTTTCAGTTTTGGAAGGCTGCCAACCTCGGGAACATTTAATCGTGAAGTAGAAGGCAAACGACCATGTTGTTGAGGTTTTACTAAAATATTAAAAAGATGATGGAGCAATTGTTTTATTTTATTTTAATACTACCGACTGCCTATTTTTCTGTTTTTTTTTTTGGGTGGGAAATCATCCAATGACTTCTCCCACTCTGGGTGAAGCAGGAGGGTGTGTCAGACTTTTACTGACTAAAAGCCACCATCTTTCCTTCAGTTGCTTGTGCCAGGGCCGCGGTAACTCTATTTCAAATTTATCCGCGACCTAGACAGGCATCGGCCCTAGCGGGCTCCGTCTCTATTGCTGACATCTCTTTGAGGCGCGCGTTGAACACTATGCGCCGAAAACTCGGGCCTGGTCCTTATCGGACAGCGAGATACCCATTATTTGCCGTCCGAAATCCCGCGCCTGCATTGGCCGGGAATCGGCTTGCGACTACCAACGCCCGAGGCGTCTCCTGGCTATCTACATGTGCCATATGTTTATTTGTTACGCCATGACGTATTTTGTAAGTAAGCTAATCGGACGACATAAGAAGTTTTATAATCACCCCAAAATCCCCCAATACGTATAAAAAGTAGCCTATAGCCGATTCCAGGGTCCCATCTATCACTGCAACAAAAACGGTTCAGCGATTTTGCCGTCAAGTATCTATAGTAGTTTTTGCGTGATAGAATAACAAACATCCATCTGCCATCCATGCATCCTCGCAAACTTACACGCGTTTCGTGTATATTTTGGAACAATTTAAACTCACCACGAATCTTTTCCAATTGCTCTTTCAGTGGTTTTATGACAAGATTCACAGGATTTATTTTGCTATCAGCTATGAATCCATACTTGGTCATATCTATGGACGCGGTTTGTCTGTAGCAAAACTTTTGAATAAATTCTTTTGTGTCTGTAGACATAGCGCAGTTTTTAGCTATATGGCGATCTTTAAATTTGGTGCGACTGCGTAAGGCCTCACCACCTTCAGAAAACATTTTTTTTATATTATATTCTTATTATTTATCATTTTTGGAGACTCGCCATAACCTCCAGAAGCTAGACCGATGGCCTCGGTAATCCGCTGGACGTGAAGCACAGGGTTGGTCGATGTAACAACGCTTTCGGGGCCTTTTACCCCACCTTGTACGACTTACGTGTTGTGGTTCCTGACCCGACCACGACATGGAACGGAGATTTTACTATGGCACAAAATGGTTATTTTAATTGTGTTTTATTGTGCCACTTATCTCAGGAATTTGTGCCTTGTACTTTTTGAGTAATAAGAGTATGATTGTGGTCGGGCTGGGGATCACGGTTCCTGACCCGACCACAACCAGATCTAATAAAATATCTATAGTGGGCAGTTACTGATTACGCCAAAAATATGTGTCAAATTGTGCCAATGGCACACACAAAGCATTAAGTCAAGTAGTCACACACTATGTATAATTTAGTCTGCAATTAAAAATTTTAATTCTGTTAGTTATGATTTAACTGAATTGTTGTCGTATCAAAACTGATCATATAGGGTTACAGAGTAAGAAATAAAAACTGGCCAAGTGCGAGTCGGACTCGCGCATGAAGGGTTCCGTACCATTATCGCAAAAAACGGCAAAAAAAACACGTTTGTTGTACGGGAGCCCCCCTAAAATATTAATTTTATTCTGTTTTTAGTATTTTTTGTTATAGCGGCAATAGAAATACATCATCTGTGAAAATTTCAACTGTCTAGCTATTACGGTTCATGAGATACAGCCTGGTGACAGACGGACAGACAGACAGACAGACGGATCGTGAAGTCTTAGTAATAGGGTCCCGTTTTTACCCTTTGGGTACGGAACCCTAAAAATGGAGTTTATTTTGTCAGCAGTTATTATTATATATGTAGGAGGAAGGTATATTAATAATAATCTAGAACAAAGAAGTATGACGCATTTAAACTTATTAATTCAGTTTTGTTTAATTGGCAACATTTAGCCTACGATTCAATCTCAGTTCGATTTTATTCGATTGACAACACTTTATTTCGCTTATGTCAAAATACTCGATTTTGATTGGATGTTAAAAGCTGTGAACTTTGCCCGAGGTGTTCTTAAACCAATGAAAGCAGGGTAGCCAAGGATAATGGCGACCTGAGCGAAGTCGCCCACCATATTTGGTCGGAAAAAGTTAGAAAAAGGAACGCGCGGTACGCGTTTGCAAAAAGTTGTGAGGGAAATAATTGAGAAGTAGCCTAAAGTGTGGCGTTATAAACTTGAAAGTGTGTTTTGTTGAGAGAAAGCGAAACGAATAGGTGGCCGAATTCGCTGCTTTGATAAGATTGGAACAAGGACTATCTCCAAATCGGCATAAGTTACCTGCTTTGTAGCATGCATATACCCACGAAAGCCCACAAGATCGAGTGTTTATCCAAGATAGCCCTCCTATTTGCGACATATATATTGAATTTTTACATAAAACAAAATAAAAAATACTTATTTTGTAAAAATAAGCACAACAATCAACGATTTTTATTAACATAAGCACAATAATCACGATTTTGATTAAAATAAACACAACAATCATGATTTTGATTAACATAACTTTAAATTATTTGAAAAACCAGAGCAATAAATAACATGGTTACTATTATTGTAAAGGACATTCAATGAAATTTTTAATATGGATTCACATAGATTAATATGTATGCAGTAATTTGTTCATCTACACATGATTTTTGAATTGATTTGATTGGAGGTGTGGGGGCACAGACTGGAGATTGTTGGCCTGAAATTGAGCAGAAACAAAACTGAATACTTGTTTATAATTTAAGATTTTTATTGTTTTAAACCCTAGCTTGTATAAAAGACCGGTCAAATGTGAGTCACATTTGACCGGTCTTTTATACAAGCTTAACACTCTAATATAATGCTACAAAACATTGTGGTTGTAATTTTTTTTATAAATACATATAAACGCGTACGAAGTCGTGAACACATCCAGCAAAATAAAATAATGAAGTGCATAATTTCACAAAATAAAACTGCTTGCAAAGTCGTAGTTACATTGCATAGCGTGTGATTGACACACTTTTTTTCTTGATTATTTTTTTCTATCCGAATCAAGATATATTCTGTGATATGAATAGTGAAAAAATTTCGTGTGCCATAGGCACAATTTGACACATATTTTTGGCATAATCAGTAACTGCCCACTATTGACGTTTTATTAGATCTGGTTGTGGTCGAATCATGGTTCAGTTAAATCATAACTAACAGAATTCAATTTTTTTATTGCAGACTAAATAAAACATAGTGTGTGACTACTTGACTTAATGCGTTGTGTGTGCCATTGCCACAATTTGACACATATTTTTGGCGTAATCAGTAACTGCCCACTATTGACGTTTTATTAGATCTGGTTGTGGTCGAATCATGGTTCAGTTAAATCATAACTAACAGAATAAAAATTTTTAATTGCAGACTAAATTATACATAGTGTGTGACTACTTGACTTAATGCGTTGTGTGTGCCATTGCCACAATTTGACACATATTTTTAGCGTAATCAGTAACTGCCCACTATTGACGTTTTATTAGATCTGGTTGTGGTCGAATCATGGTTCAGTTAAATCATAACTAATAGAATTAAAATTTTTAATTGCAGACTAAATTATACATAGTGTGTGACTACTTGACTTAATGCGTTGTGTGTGCAATTGGCACAATTTGACACATATTTTTGGCGTAATCAGTAACTGCCCACTATTGACGTTTTATTAGATCTGGTTGTGGTCGAATCATGGTTCAGTTAAATCATAACTAACAGAATTAAAATTTTTAATTGCAGACTAAATTATACATAGTGTGTGACTACTTGACTTAATGCGTTGTGTGTGCAATTGGCACAATTTGACACATATTTTTGGCGTAATCAGTAACTGCCCACTATTGACGTTTTATTAGATCTGGTTGTGGTCGAATCATGGTTCAGTTAAATCATAACTAACAGAATTAAAAATTTTAATTGCAGACTAAATTATACATAGTGTGTGACTACTTGACTTAATGCGTTGTGTGTGCCATTGGCACAATTTGACACATATTTTTGGCGTAATCAGTAACTGCCCACTATTGATATTTTATTAGATCTGGTTGTGGTCGGGTCAGGAACCGTGATCCCCAGCCCGACCACAATCATACTCTTATTACTCAAAAAGTACAAGGCACAAATTCCTGGGATAAGTGGCACAATAAAACACAATTAAAATAACCATTTTGTGCCATAGTAAAATCGCCGTTCCATGTCGTGGTCGGGTCAGGAACCACAACACCGACTTACAGCTGAAATTTAATTATTATGGTGATCTAATACATGGTATAATCCATAGTACATTCCAACATGGCATTTTGTGTCATATTTAAGAACGAGAATTAGAAAGCTATCAAATTATAGCATAGATTTGACGGATTAAAAGAATTGATCCTTGTTGTAGGCATGCATAAAAATACATAAAAATTATCAAATCTTTCAATTCTCAGGTTATTATAAAATCGAATGCTTATGCATTATGAAATAAGTATTTCTTTTGCATTTCATAGGTATATTAGTAATATTATTGATTGGTCATAAAAGCCTCAAGTCTTATTCAAATCTGTCGTGTTCAAAAAATAAAACAAGCAACTCTAGCAACACTGTCACATGACTGTCACTGTCAGATGCTGAGATGCATGAAAAATTTAATTTGACATTGACATTTATCGTCTCTTCTGCAGGGAACAATTTCAGCGATCTAATTTAAAATTCTAACGCTAAAAAAGTTTTAAAATAATTATGTCTACTTTACACGAAGCTTTGATGCCTATTTCATGGCTAGCAGGACGCTGGTCTACTGAGGAAGGTCGAGGCACGTACCCTAACATCCCCGATTTCCAATATCACGAAGAATTGGAATTTTCTTGCATCGGTGCGTAAGTGGAATCGAATTTAATTATCTACCTCCGTTTTCATTTCAACCGAAAAATTTAATCGAGACGCATTATTGTCAGTATTTTATATAATCATTTTTATAAAAGCTTTTAGTGGGTAAAACAGTTATGTAAACTTAGCAATTTTTATTTGCACAAATACCGCACATTTATGAGTAATTAAATACTGCATTTTATGAATATAAATTAGAGAAGAAACCCACCTACTTGTTTAATAAAACTTACATTACTCTCAAACAAGTAAAACTGCAAAAAAATATATCGCGTATACAACTAACTACCCCATGTATATTACCCATCATCTTTACAATAAAATTTTATTTTAGTGAATACTGACCGACTGCTGGTTACTATTAATTCCTTCCTGGAACTGTTGAAAATAAAAGAGTATGCAAGTTGGAATGAATCTTTTTGTAGAGTTTGTGAACTTATATACTCTTTGGTATTTGTTTTTATTGTGAAGAACAAAATAATTTTCATTGTGTCAGTGTCATTCTTTTTCTTGTGAAAAAAATATGTTATTTTTTTTTTGTGGTATAAGATTTGAATTACAAGAAGTCACAACTTAAAATCTAACTAGTATTTTAATTGCTATTAAAAACCTTATTTAACACTGCGTGAATTAGGCCAGAGGGCCTTCCTGTTAAATGATATAAAACAATATCATATGTTGTATATCAGGTTATGGGCCCAGCACGCTTCCACTGCAAAATGAATTAGGAACAGTTAAAATATATACTTATACTTCGATTTAGGAACACTTCCCCCATCCCATGATTACTCTAACCAGCTGTCATGGTGGCTCGCCACCGCTTTCTGGGCAGACCTCAGTGGCATGCACTGTGACGTGACCTGCCCAATCACATTTGACTCTGCATCTTTAAAATATTACTTTTAATTTCATCAAATATAATTTTTTTATTTCACATAGGCCTACATGAGCACTTATAAAACATCGACAAAAGGTGCACGGTTTGGGTTGGTTGTTTCCTATGGAGAAGAACCGGCAAGAAATGCCACAATTTTTAAAAAAAAAATGGTTTGGCTTTACAATATTTCCATGTTACAGCATTAGTGCTTAGATATGGGGGTTAACGTAGGCCCGACAATAAGTCGTAAATCTATTATCGCATCACCAAACTATCTTTTAATTTACATTAGCTCTTTCCTCTACTATGTCATTTATTTCTAATTCCAGGTCAACCAATGTTCAACTTCGTATCAATATCAAGACATCCTGAGAAGCAGACACCGATGCACCAAGAACGCGGCTTTCTACGTATTAACCCAGGAACCGACAAACTGGCATTCACGGTCAGCCACAACTTTGGCCTCACTTCTCTTGAAGAAGGCACATTCGACCTTGAAAACAAACAACTAACGCTAGAAACTGTCAGCTTAGCTCGGATATCGTTTGCTAAGCCTCCATTTGTGCAGAAAATTAAACGAAACATTAAGTTGTTAGCGCCCGATACGTTAGAAGTTGTGCTATTTATGGAAACTACTAATACTCCGTTGACTGAGCATTTGAAAGCGGTCTATAAGAAAGTTGATGGCTAATTAAATACAATATAAAAAGTGGTTGATCCACACTTTGCTCAGAGTTCCATTTTTTTTGTCTTTTGGTATTATATATGTCTATCCACTTTCAACTGCCTAGCCTTGCACCAACTATGTTAGGGTAGTCTGCCAGTATAACCTGGTACACCTCAAAACCAGTCATTTAGACGCTGGCCACATAGAAATGGCACGGGCGGCTTCCTATTCCATTCAAATTTCAAACAAAATGCATGGAAATAAAGCGCAATTTAGGACACACGGTATGTCGTCATAACCACGTCCGAGCAACGATGGAGCCTATCTGACCTTCATAACCCAGTTAGTTTCTAGGTAAAGATAAAATGGCAACTTATATATAGCCCTAGCATAAGATCATCGAATACTAAGTTTTATTGTGTGCTTGAAACATAGTGAGATTATTTTAATACTGATTTCTTAGTTTATATTTTGTTGTTTAATTCCTATTTGTTATGTATGAGCCTAAAAGACATGTACAATCAGCATCAGATATTAAGGAGCATCCCATGTTTACAAATAGTTCCACACTCCTAAGAAATTTCAATAACATCTGCATAACAAAACATTCAACATGGCATGTATCAAGTATCACATTTTATCATAAACATTCATTATGTATCAAATACTAGCTGTTGTATGCGATGCATTAGTACTTGGAATAGCCAATATTTTTATAATCTTATAGGTGCGTACACAGCCTTGAGAAATTATTGGTTCACCATACAAACTTCACCATGATAGCCCGGATAAAAACTATCCTATGTCTGCTCCAGGGTCTGAAACTATCTCTATACCAAATTTCATCTTAATTGGTACAGCCGTTTAGTACCTAGTGAAAAGATAACAAGCAAACAGAATTAATTTCGCATTTATATTATTAGTAAGTATGGATGTATTTGAATAAGCTTGTGCTCAGTTATTTAAAATTCTGTGTGCTCACAACAGTCAGAAAACTATAGTAAAGGTGGATACAGACTGCGAGGCATGCGCCACGAACGGCGCACAACGCACGCCTTTTGCTCGCAACGCACGCATTTTGCTTTGATTTGAGTTGTCGTAACTCGTAGCACATGCCTCACCTAGAATTACTTTGATGCTGATTGTACCGAAATTATATTTGTATACTATAAAATAAAGACTGAAAATAAATTAAAACTTTTAAGCTAGTTTGTTTGGCATATTCTGGACACGTTACTATACCCGACTGCAAAAATATTAATGATGTTTTACCATTAGCATTTCGTTACAGCTTTACTACTTACATATTTTGTACGCATTTGCAAATTTTATAAAACTTTTTCTCTGTAATACATTATTTTTTCTGGAATTTCGCCGTTTTATTTGTCTTTTGCCATTTTCTTTGAAAAACCTTTTACATTTCATGCTCGTCTGGGGGACATAGGTTCGGTTCCTTGTCATAATAATCAGCCTATGTTTCCTCTGTTACGGAACGGGCCTCCTCACTGTGAGAAGAAGTGGGTTGTAATCCACCACGCGAGCACAGTTCGGTGGATGTGGCATGTCTTCCAATTTTTTACCGACTTACCAAAAAGGAGGCGGTTCTATGTTCGACATTATGTATGTTGTTTTTTTTGTGTGTGTTCACCGATATCTCCGTCAATTGTGGACCGATTTTGAAAATTCTTTTTTCGTTTGAGAGAGTATGTTCCAAAATTAGTCCCATTTTAATTTGGTGAAGATTTGATGAAGAACTTCGGAGATATACAACAGAACTCTTCAATAAATAACGGCAAATCTCTCGTGATTGCTGCAATCGCATGTCTGTTCATTGTTTACACCATTTCATAACATAACATCACGCCAGTACGCTCATAAGGGGTACGCAGATCTCTTATTTCACCGATCATGTTCAATTTTCATGATATTCGGTTAAACTATTCTGGCGTTAAAGGTTACTAAACAACTTGCCTATTAGGTAGGTACGACTAAAAAGAGAAAAATAAAAAAAATTGCAAAAAAATACTACCGACTTCCAAATAAAAAACTAAAAAGTGAAAAATAACTTTATATAATAAGTCGGTGTCCATAACGAAAAAAAATTGTACCTTCGAAAGATACCGACTTCCAAAAATAAAGTTATTTTTCACTTTGAGATTGGTTTTTTATTTGGAAGTCGGTAGTATTTTTTTGCAAAAAAGTTTTTATTTGGCCATAGGATTTATGGCGAGCCCGATTTCCTCACTTTGTTTCATCAAAGGGTCAGTGGGTCGTCTTAGGGGCGGAGTTTTAGGAGTTTGAGAACACGCTTAGGGGCACTATGAGCAGCAAAGAAAAAATAAAAAATTTGGTTGTTTTTTTTTTTTTTTAAAAAAACGTTGCCCCACACTAGGAATTTCTCCTGTATCGTGGGTGCGTTTACAAACATATAAACTCACATACACAAACACCTAGAGCCGGAACAACTATTTGTAGATCATACAAATATTTGTTCCGTGCGGGAATCGAACCCGCGACACGCAGCGCAGCAGTCAATCGCTCAACCACTGCGCCAACCGTGCGCGTTTCATCCTTTGGTCAGTGGGTCGTCTTAGGGGCGGCGTTGTCATACAAACTCTGAGTACTAACTAAAAAAGGGGTCAGCAGAAAGGTTGCACACAGCAAGTTTGGCGATCCATGCCAAAAAAGAAATGTCCGAAGGCTGTCTGAACCCAAGACGGCACGCTCAGAAGACGCGTTTAGCACGGGCAGACTGCTTGCCCTCAACTACCCACTCACTTGAGAATGATTTTTGAACGTTCACAAAATCCTAAGTACCTACACTATCAAAGACTTCACAAAGAAGTCCTCGGCTCAACCTTCAAACACACGTCGTCGCTAAGCGAAGAAATAACAGGTAAGTACTACTATTATGATAAAAATTGTTTTTGATGGTTGATTTGGGGCCACCGTATTGAAAAAGTTATGCAATTAAGGTGAAGATGCACCTAAACTTTTTTCAATATCTCAAAGAACGCGCGCACGCTTTTAATTTGACAACTCAACAGTACCTATTCATTGCGTTGCGTTGCAATAGAGGTGTGTTCGGGTCAAATCATGCAACTTAATTTTAAAGCAGTTAAATCCTCCACCGAAAATGAAATTTTGGATACACGTTTAGTTTGGATCACAGATAATATGGATGGATGGATGGTTATCTAAGTGACGTCATTCTAAATCCAAGATGGCTAACTAGTTATTTTTTGTGCACTGCCATGTTAAGGGTATCAAATGAAATGGTTTGCTGAGAAGAATAAGAAAAAATCTTGTGATTCAAAACAAAAAAAAACGCTTAATGAGCAAAAAAACGCGTGCGCGTGTTCTTTTCGTAGAATAGAATAGAATACTCTTTTTTGCGTAATGAATTCGGCAAGGCTGGTCTTGCGTAGATTGAGTTTAAGGGCCTACATCCGCTTTAGTGCCGTAAAACGGTAGCTTTCTAAAACATACCTACAGTAACGTAAAAAATATATATATTTATTGTTTCTTGTATATTATTTTTAACACATGTTTTTTTCCTTTAACAAATAGTTTAGTTTAAAAAAAAAAATAACAACACGCAATTTTTCGCTACTTTCATCTATCACTTGCACCGCAAGTGTTGTCGGTTGATATAAAATGCATTTTAACCCCGCGCACAAAATAGTTCGTGCCGTCGACTAGTGTACCCTTCGAAATTGCACCCAAGCGTACAGAACTGCGCGTTTTAAAACTATTAAATTCTGGACTATTATATAGGAACTAGCTTAAGGAAGGCAGTTGAACTCATGTATCATTTAATATCTGCCCAGCCTCTTTCAATCTACTTATTTTTGTTTGGGCAAGTTTGCAGCTAAACATCGGCCGATGTTTAACTGCTGTTTAACCGCGTCAAGTAAGAAATAATACAAAAAACTGTGTTAAATTATTATTTATTTGAAATAAGGAATAATTGATTTTCCTATAACTTCATAACGAAGAGATGGGCACTATTGTGTTGACCACAAATACAAAACAACAAAATTAAATAAAAAATTGTTTATATTTTAATACAGAGCTTCAAGGACCTTCTGGCGCTTAAATTATTTTCTGAGGTTGATAAACATTTGTGAAATTGTCTATGGAATTGTAAAAAGAAACAAGATGGCGGCATTCGTTTCGTTTGGCGCCAAAACTCCTTGGAAAAATCTGAAACTTTAGCGATATTTGAAAATAGTATATTGTGATACACGGGTGTGTATCACACGACGTTTTTCAATACAGTTGTGAGAAACAGTAAAAACAAATCAAAGAATTAGATTTGTTTATTCACAAAAAATAAAATTTTCAATATGGCGCGTTTTTGCCACTGGACATATTTTTTTACAAAGAAAACAGCCTATACAGCCTATTCGATTATTTCAAACGTTGATGTGAAAATAAGTAACTTAAAACTGGTAATTAAATATATTAAACAACCATTTAAAAGACTTTTGAGAATTCAATGCTAAAACGTACGGAATCATTCATTTTTACTCGTAGAAAATCTATCCCATTTTATTCTATGTTTGAAAACTCCTTGCTACTAAACTTTTTTAAATTGACTTATAAATTTAAAACTAAACTGCAAACATAATGATCGAGCTCGTAAACAAAAGTCACGACCGCGTAACAGAAAGATGCCTAGATTTAACTTTCGAATCATAATTAGAGCCTCTGAAAGTACGCCATGTTTAACAACTGTATTGAAAAGTAAATTTTAATAGTCATACTAACTACAGTGAATTAAACTAAATCAGTTTTTTTCTTTTTACAATTAGTCAAAAACTAAGCTAGATGACAAAACAACTCTAAGAAGTAAATAAAGTTCTTGTACCTAAATTACTTTTTGTTTATTCTTAATTAGCGTGATAGAATATGTATCGGATTTTCTCACGTCAAGTTTCGGGATTGACCGATTAGATTCGGGGTAAAACGGAAAGCGGCACTCTTTGAATTGTCAAAATGAAAGCGTGCGTGCTTATCTTTTATTAAAGTTGCGCTAGGGTGCTGTTCAACTTCCAAACTCGTCATCAAATTATGAATTTTTAGTAAGTTCCGTTCCAATCTGAATTTTTCGAGATTGTGAGCAAATCATACAACGTAAGTTTTTGACGATTTTCTTATTAATTTAACATACATTGGGAGCCGATTCTTTTATTCATTAAATTAACTAAACTAAGAAGTGTTAGATAAATAATGTCCAAATTATTTTGAGACAGAACAGAATCAGCTTTACAAAACTTACCACTTATTAAATAATTATTTAATTTCTACAGAAAATTGGTGTCTATGAAATATTAGCTATTCAAAGAGAAGATGAATTCTAATGCCCTATAAATTTACAATAGCTTTCTGCTAACATATATGGAAGACCGGTCATTCATTCTATCAAGCAAAATCAATACCAGTGCTTTGTTAATCTTCTATTTGACACACACATGGAAGTAGTAACCTGTACAACTATACTTCCTAAAAGATAGCTTGATCTCTGTGACATATGTCAAACTGACGTATACGTTAGCCTGTCAAGCGCTATTGTTACTGTATTGATACCGACAGCTGTCGCAGAGATCAAACTATCTTAGAAGTATAGGACATTATTTGGCAATGCCGTACCTATTTTTTTATTTATTAGTGATAGGCCCACGATTGACCACTATCTCACCTTATGGTAAACGATGATGTGGTCGACGATGAGCGACGACCAAACAAAAATGAACTCAATTCATTACTATAAAAGCCAGAATGCTTCAGTAAAAAAAAAAGTGCAAACTAAGACCTTCGTGTGTCGCTTCACATAATCGAAATATGATTTGTTATTTGGGTTTGGTTAGGCTTCAACTTATCAGCCGTTACTAAGCAAGGGACGCGTGCAGTTTTAGAGCCTCTCTTTCGGCTCGCGTTTTGGTATAGTTCTCGACAAACTTCTGGGCCGCCCTGTAGTTGGCTTTCCGATGCGCAAGGCACGAAATGGTGCTGTTTTTGTATGAGATTTACTGTTGCACCAGCCATTGTAGCCAACTTCAGGCCGGCCAAGAAGTTTGGCGAGAACTATAACAGTGAATCTTCCAGTTGTATTGTACCTACAGCTTACTACCTCCATGGTTACGAATTTCCATTAGAACATTCACATAATTATTTATCTAAACGACCAAGTAAATCAGACAACTAACGTTCAGTAGTCGAAATATAGGTAACAACAAATCTTGTTCTTCATAGGCTTTTCCTATTAGTTGGGTCGGCTCTCCTTATTCCGCAAGCAATTATTTTAAGCATTGCTTATCAAAGATGATTTAAGCAAAAACTATCTGTTACCCGCGACTTCGTTCGTGTAGAAATAAAAAATAAGAGTAGCCTTCCATTCCGGACTATAATCTAACTCTGTGCAAAATTTTATCCAGATCCATAGGCTTATTACGAATCTTTTAAAAGATCAAAACGATATCGATCGAACGCTTTGTCATAAAAGTTGGCATTACCTGCAGTGTTGGTATGGTAGATCCTACACAATCGTTTGCTAATCGGTCGCTGTTTGTCAAATGCACTTATTTAAAAAAACCGCCAACAACTCTAAAACTTTTGTATTGAAGAGCAATTATTTCGCAAAAATCGCTATCGTTTTGCTCTTGCAAGAGATACGTAATAAGCCTGCCGTTGAGCCGTTCTGGCGTGATTGTTTTACACACATCCATCATCTATCCAAAATTGCATATTTTTAATATTAGTAGGAAGTTGTACGAACTGTAAACATTTTTTGTTCCTCTTTGGCAAATGAGCCGGTACCTACTGCTAGGCGTCTTGACTGAGCTAAAGTCGAACGAACGAGGCGCTTGAAACAGCTAGTCTATGCTGTTGCTGTGTTGCTTACTAGGTGGAATGAACTTGAAGTAAACTGTCATTCCATCTTGAATCTCGATTAGAAGGATTGACACCACTCTTGTTCACTTCAATTGTAAATTTTCTAGTGAGATTTTGTCAGAATATCAGTACAGTAAGGTCGCTTGTACACGCTATGAAAAATCACCGGGCCTACGCAAGAAAAAAGTCACCGGGCCTTCGTCGTTTAAACACCAACACGGTGTACAATTTTACGGTGCTGAACAAGAACGAATTGAGTCTGCACTAAACAAGATTCGTGCAAAATTGGTCGTGTACAACACCAATTTTTGCGTAAGGCCGGCCTAAGCCTAAGCATCAAAGCCATAATTATCCAGTTGTCTAATTTACCTTGGTCAAGTTAAAAAAATAAATTAAAGACGAAAATAGACTTTTAAGACTCGACGTCACAAGTACGCTATAGGCCGACAGCATAACTGAGACCGATCCTAAGGTATAGTTTTCGCCAAACTTCTTGGCCGCCATGAAGTTGGCTTACCGATGCGCAAAGCACGGATGGGCGCTGTTTTTGTATGAGATTTATTACTGAAGAAAGTTTGGCGAGAACTATTTCAAGAGAGATGTTCATGTTGACACCCATCAGCGAACTGCTGACTGATGACCGACCGCCCATGTACTTTTATGTTTCGTACCGCTATTTCAGAATGGTTACAGTTAAGCGGTCGGTCCATAACTAAGTTTACAGTAAAAATACGGTAATTATAAAAATACAAGTATCTTAGATAAATAATGCTATACTTCTTAGAAGATAGCTTGATCTCTGCGACAGCTGTCAATACAGTAACTATAGCGCTTGCTAACAATTTAACGTAACAATAACGTATACGTCAGTTTCACATATGTCGCAGATATCAAGCTATCTTTTATGAAGTATAATAAAGCTGGTTTAGATTATATTTGAATTTACAACTAATACCGTAGTATGTATATTTATTTACTCGAATCACTACTACTGATTCTCGGCACTTTTGTCTATGAAGGAAATATGTTACACTACTGATTCTCGACACTGTTTGTCTATGAAGGCAATATGTTATTATTATTATTGTTCATTATCTGTATATAAGTTATACAGGGCCCTTACTCTGACGCGTCAAAACTATCATGGTTCGACTGTGAGAGAGTGACAGAGCTATACAGAACGAATATCACTACCCCTTGTTCACAACGGATTCTTGATGGCGTTGATACTTTATAATACGACCGCAGGTTTATATAAATTACGTGACGTTTCACGATATTTCAACGCATTATATCGTCGTCACTAAGTTTACGTGGAAAAGAAAAAAAAAAGCTTTATTTCCATGCATTTTGTATGAAATTTGAATGGAATAGGAAGCCGCCCGTGCTATTTTTTTTTTTGTTGTCTATAGGCTTGCGCTTGACCACTATCTCACCTGATGGTAAGCGATGATGTGGTCGACGGTGAAGCACGCTTGCCTAGAAGAAACTCATTCACTCTTGGCTTAAAGACACCTAGATTGTAGATATCGGGCAACACAGATTCCGGCAGGGAATTCCACTCTTTAGCTGTACGCATAATAAAAGTGTCCCCAAAACGTTTTGTACGTATGGGTGGGATGTCCACCATGTACCGATGACGCATCGCCGTACGTCTGGTAGTCCGATCATGGAACGAAATGTCCGCCCCCGACGCCATTTAAGTTAGAGATGTGCAACTCGAGTTGTGCCTGACTCGAGTTATCTTCCGAACTCGAGTTACTATCAAAAATACTAAAATTAAAAAAAAACATGAGAAAACGTTTTTTTTTTTAAATAAATAACTCGATCGAAAGCTACAAATGTAAAAGTCAGTATTAGCTGCAACCAAAATGATTTGTTGTGATTGTGATAATTTGTGAAAGCTGCTGTATGTGTATAACTAGTTTTGTTGTTGATTATATTATATAATTATAATTGTTTAAAATAAGTCAGACTAAAATCAAAAATACAGATATGTGATTTATACTAAAAATAACCTCAATTATTTTAATCCTACCTACTTAATCTTATTTTATTTTCTTAGCCTGTAATAACCCACTCCTGGGCAAAGGCTTCCCCCATTCCTTTCATTTCCTTCGATGTTTTGCCTTATTTCGCCAATTCTCAAGGAAGTCATCCAATTATCTGTCAAATATGTAAAAAAGTGATTTGTAACTAATAAATAATTAATTCTAACTTAACCTCCTTCGTTCTGCTAACTCGAGTTGCGTAACTCGAGTTATGTGAATTTCAACTCGAGTTAACTGGAGTCGTACCTAACCCGAGTTGGCCCATCACTAATTTAAGTGTGGCCTGCGCCTTATAGTACAAGCAACGCGGTTCAGGGACCATTGCTTAGAGAATTCAACCAATGGCAGTAATGGGATACAGGGAATCGGACTGTCAAATTTTTCATCAGTTTTTGAAACAGTTAGTAAAAAGATAGACCAAAATGTAATGAAAAAAAATGTAATAACTTATATAATGTTTCCTAGGTAGAAAAATGATTTTTTTTCCGTCAATGAGATTATCAAATAATATTTGACACGTATTTTTTGCTTTAGCAAAAAAATAAAAACTGACATCAAAGTTCAGGGGGGCTTGTGACTTTGTGACGTCACTTTGTCAGTAAAAGTGCAGCACGGCGTGACGCCACACGATAATTCAACGAATTGTATTGCCGTCATTTTGTTTACGTGACAAAAGATAAATACGTGTCCAATATTTGTAGGTAATCTATATTTTTTCATCATACCCTTTGTAGTACGACCGATGAGTCGTGGCCCGTCTGAAGTTAGCGCCAAGTGGTTGCGCAGAACATACTTTACGAACCAAATGGCTGCTTTCTCCACGAGTGTACATGCGAAGTTCGCAAAGCCTATGTTCAGACGGGCCACGACTCATCGGTCGTACTGTACTTGTCTATCACCGGAGGCCATAGACGAGACATTCTATCATCGGTGGTGATAACGATTGGAATAATGTCAAAAATTTATATTTTGGCATTTTACCATCGACATCGCTGACATCGAGCCACTTTTCTAGATTAACTGTTGATATATCTACTTGCCAGACCGAGACAGCGCTACAAACAAGTGACGTCATCTTTTATGTACTGTCACAGATAATATAATACTAGCATACAGATGCCTCATCCTATACAAAGAAACCTTGCCGACGTAACTAGTGTTTTTCATTTAATTATATCGATTATACTAATATTATAAAGAGGAAATATTTTCTTGTTTGTTTGTACCGAATAGGCTCCGAAACTACTGGACCGATTAAAAAAATTCTTTCACCAATAGAAAGCTACATTTTGATCCCGAAAACGGGTCCTGTGGGGTGATCCACGGGAGCGAAGCCGCGAGCAACAGCTAGTTTTTTGTAAATCGATCGCGTTCGGTTACGTTCCACGGCGATAGATAGATCACCATAGATGGTGATTGTTGGTGGTGTTGAAGGTGGATATAGATATCCGTGGAACGGAACCGAACGCGATCGATGTACAAAAAATAATCAGTGTAGTACGTCGGCACGGTTTCTTTGTAAGGGATGAGACACCACTGGTACTGTTCACAATGACCGTTTCGCGCAGCAAGATAGAAAATACAGACTAAAAAAAAATTAAAGCGCGTAACTGTCATCGCATTATTACAGACACCGTAAGTTCATAATTAATTCTCGATATATTGTAAACAGATCATTTCAAATACAGTCCCTCCCCAATCTTCTAGGCCGGGCTGAACATAGGCTTTTCCGATGCGCAAGGCACAAAGCGCTGCAGTTTTGTATGATATTTACTACTGCGCAGCCATTGTAGCTAACTTCAGAGCAGCTAAGAAGGTTGTAGTGAACTGTACATACAATAAATCCCATCCAAATTCAATAATTTAATAACTTTTTCCTTATAAGAAATCTTTTTTTAAACAAGCTTACCGTGCAACCAAAACAAACGTTTAGACAAAATTTCATCTTAATCGGTTGAGGATAACTGCTTTAAAATTCAATCGCAAATTTTGAACCGAACATATAATACTCACAGCGGATATTTGTGTCTCTGAAGTTGGCTCTGTCAACCATTCCTGCATAGAGAAAGCGAGATAGGACGATGCGACAAACGTAAGCGAGTGAAGAGACAGTTATACAATACTATCTTCACTTTCAACATTGACACAAAAATAGCTACTGCGCAGGGTCTTGCAGCCAATTCAGAGGCACAAAGATCCGTTGTGAGTATTATACATACATTCATTGCAAGTTAATAAAAAGCTTGTAAAATATATTAGTCTTACTGAGAAGAAAAGAGTTTACAATATCACGCGATTTATTATAAAATTACTGTGTTAGCAATAAACCGGTGAAATAGCTAGTCCATATTTTTATAGACTTGTTTTTTTTTCATACACTTCAAAATCATAGTCTGGTTCCCTATTAAGACGCCTTCCTCATTAGGTCGGTGCGTTTTCGTTTCTGTACCGACTCTGTGTACAGAGGACTTAGTGCGTGTTTTTATTTACGGTCAATCACGTTAACGTAAACTTCAATTTGTATTGAAACTGGGTAACCACTGTCTGGCGACGGTAAGAAGAACCCTCTTTTTTCCACTACTTTGTTTGCCTAAGAAATTCGTTTCGAAATATGAACATTTAGACAAAAGATTATAAAATAATAAAAAAAAAAACAAAATTACATAAAAACAGTAACGAAATGACTTTTGTATGGAGTTTTGATATCATTATGTAACTGACAGAATGATACTGAACCTGTTACCTCTCGAAAAAGCGCGCGTTGCTTGTGTGTATATAGTCTGTGGTTTTTTAGTCTCACCGTTTCTAATAAATTGTTGTTGGAACTTATTTGCATTTAATTAAGTAAGCTCATCTGGCGAAGAATCGAGAAAAATTTACTATTTTGTATACATTTTGACATAAAAGATCGTTTACGTTATCACGAGTGAGTACGTTATAAAACTCGGCATAAGCATACAGATGTTTGCGCTAGATAAAGCATCTTAGGCCTTAGTGCGAGTTTTTACTCACGCTCAATGGCGTTAACGTAAACGTCAATTTATATTGAAATTAGATAAGCGCCGTCTGGTGACGGTAAGGAGAAACCTCTGTTTTTGTATACATTTTGACATACACAACATACATTGACAACAAACTCCTTATATATAAAACCGTTCTGAAACCTGTGTGGATGTACGGCATCCAGCTATGGGGGAGTTGTAGCAATTCCAATATATCCATCATCCAGCGCATGCAAAATGTGATTCTGAGATCCATATACAATGGGCCTTGGTTTGTTTCAAATGGTGAAATACATAACCAATTTCAAATGAACTCGGTGAAAGAGGAAATCTTGGCCATAAGTAAAACATACTTGGAAAGGCTGGAGAGGCATCCAAATAAACTGGCTACTGGTTTGACAACACGCACGTACCAGAAACGTCTTAAAAGAAAAGACATTATGTCTGTACCCTCTTGAGTAGCATTTAATACATGCTAACCCTATGAGTAGTTGCTCTCGCTGGAAAGCACACTCGAAATGCCAATTTTCACTTACCACATCTGCTTAAAGTACTCAAGACTGATTGCAGATACAAGAGAACAAGAGAAAAAAAAAAAAAAATTGACATAAGAGATCGTTTACGTTATCACGAGTGAGTACGTTAAAAAACTCGCACTAAGGCCTCTGTACGTAAACGTAAACTATACTGATTCGGTACAGAAAAGTAAACGCACCGACCTGGTAAGTAAGACGCCTAAAATTACAAAAAAAAAACAACATGTAATTGTCCCCGATTGTTTCATGAACATCCCAAGTAGTGGCAAAAAGTATCAAAAACGTCACAACAGTATTTTAAATGTGTCTTATGTGTTACAAAATGCTACAAACATTTCTATTAAATTTTTGCTATTGCTTACATTTTATAAAGCTTAGGTCCACAGAGACCATAGAGCTGGGAAACTCTGCGGCGGCAAGAATTAGAAACGCCATTGTTAATATAATAATCAAACACAAGTTTCGGCTATCATAGCCCGTCACAATAGGGATGACGGCAAATTTTTTTTTTTTCTGTCCATCGTATTTAATAAAAA
Source organism: Orthosia incerta (assembly GCA_948252205.1). Lineage (NCBI taxonomy): Eukaryota > Metazoa > Arthropoda > Insecta > Lepidoptera > Noctuidae > Orthosia > Orthosia incerta. Next base: position 15,061,225 of record OX411769.1, on the reverse strand, counting down.
ACATTGGAACGTATTTTTTCATTAATCACGTAAGCAAAAAATAACCTACTGAAAAGAATCTACTGTCAGAATTCTTAGCCGAGCCCACTGAAGTTACAAAATTAAGCAAACTTGTAGGGACCGTTCTAAAATATAACAATAGCCAGCTAGAATTTGTAAAAACATCCACTAAAGACTTCAATTCACAATTGAATCAAGTGGATGTTTCTCGATCGATTGTCAATGAAGCTTTAGATTTGGATGCAAGAGAAATATTATCAAAGGGTCTGAAAGTCCCGGCTGCGTTTGGTAACAAATACCTGATGTTAAGTGGCAATGATGCAAAAAAAAAGCACAAATAATAAAATATTTAACTTCAAAAGTCATCGACTTGACGATACAGAGACAATAACGACGAGGCCATGGTAGAATATGGTCTAAAAAACTTGAGAGATATGAGAGTTTCATGTGACGTCACGCACGCCTTGCATAATTTTACTTAGAAGTGACGTCACAAGCCTACTGAGCGCTTGCGTTTTATTTTGTCAATTTGTATTGATTTGATAAAGGAAAAATACGTTTCCAATATTTTTTTATAATCTTACTGACGAACTTAATAGAATTATATTTTATTTACCCATGAATCATTTCTATTAGTATGGTCTATCAATTTCTTTGAAGAGTGATACTCAGTGACATGCTTGTATGGAAAGTTTTGACAATGGCGTTTCTAGCAGTGGCCGCAAAGGCATTTCTTTGCTCTGTGACTGATACAATTTCCCTTGCATAAACGATTTAAATATTGAATATTAAAATTTAGATACAAATACTTATTGCTATAGTTATTCTCGCTAAATTTCTAGTTTTTTGTGGACTAAGGTTAGCATATATTTAGTCAATGACATTTATTCCTGTGTTACTAATGTTTAACAGTTAAAACTATTTCATAGCAAAATCATCATACTATTGTATAGAAGATCATAGAGCCTAATGCATTGTTTTGTGTTTTCAAACAAATTGCATGCACAACAATGTCAGACCTAAAGAATGTTGCTGAATTGTACAACTATGCATATTGATCATGGGGTATTGTAATTACCTCACTGGAGCCTTACCATGACAGAGAGACGGAGCTATACAAGACAAATAGCTCTGCCTCGCTCTCACATTGAAACCATGAGTTTTAACACGTCATGGTAAAGCCCCTGGTCAGCACACAACCTTAGGCGTCTATATAATCACGCCTAACGGATGAGGCATTACTTGAACAGTTTCTACAGATCTAGGATTCAATACACTGTGTGGAATACAAAATTTTGCCAGTAATAAGCCGCCATATATTTCCTTTTGCTTAAGCGTTATAAAGAAAGCATACAGCGTAATATATGCTAACCTTAACCTACTAAGAATTACCCTACTGCTGTTGAAGAAGACTCCACGTCGATCATAAGCAGACAAGAATAGACGTACCCTCAAAGCAGTCACTTTAAAAACAATTTCTTCTTTCTCCTTTTGAAACGATATTAAACAAAGTAGTGAGGCTTTCTTGCAACAATTCCATACTCCTGTAATGCTGGAGCTAAGTCCTCCATTGTCATTACATACTTCTTTTCTTTCGGTCCCTTTTGGTTTTTGGAGCTCTGCGTTATTTGACTCGAAGTCCGCATCTTACAGTGCTGGAGTGCATCGTTTGCAATGTCCGAGAGGAATTTTTGAGATGCCAGTGCGATGAGACGGATCAACCTGGAATGTTACGAGTGACATGTGAGTTTCTGACAACTGGATTCAAGCTTATTATCTGTAGCCTTGTTCTGATATTGGTATCCTAATATCAGAACACATGCCTCTCCAATCTCCACAACCCAGTAACTGGGCAACACAATTACCCTTGGCAAGATTGGTTTCAAATGTTCTGGGCTCTCACTGTCCTATATTAGAGTTACAGGCTCATGATAATAATTGGTAGAATAAGAAAATAATCTGAAAAGTCATAGAAGTCTAGTCTATGTATGACACTGTCATTGTTACTCAGAGTTACTGAAGCCTAACAACAGTTTTTTTTTATGGTTAAGTAGGTTAAGTATTGTTCAAAAAAGTAGCTCAATTGACATGCTTAATTATTTTAAGCCTGCTATCTGAAATGACCTTCATGAAATAATTTAGTTTTCTAATTGTTTTTTACAGTTTTTCCTTCATGTTTTTGTGACCTAAAATATTGGACTTAGGATAGGACAGATGGACCACCTTTTCCGCACTTGGACTACCATTTGGTCCGTTGTGCATGTAGGCCTCCTCTCTGTGAGAGGGAATGGATAATACACCACGCGGGTTGGTGGATGTCACACGTCTTAAAATTTTTAGTTCTTAGATGGTTTCCTCAGGAAGTTGTCATTCATAATATTGAGAGCAGTGGTGATAAAATAATTTACACAAAGTAAAGTGTCTGCCTGGGTCCAAACCCTCAACCTATAACTTGTAAGTAGCGGCTGTTACCACTGCTCAGTGCAGGTATATGATTTGAATAAGGGTTTGGGGTCCCAAGGCGATGTAGGAATATTGTAGTATCAATAATAACAGCCTGTGACTGTCCCACTGCAGGGTAAAGGCCTCTACTCATACAGAGACTGCATGAGCATTGATTGATTGATCAAAAATAACATTAAAAATATATGACACATGGTGAAAATTTATTTACTCATTACATGGTCATTGCCACAATTATTTAGTTAACAACATGGTAATTAATAAACAATTTATGTTGTTAGACTATCAACACTGAATAATTAGTTTACCAAATTAATAAATTTCTTTTCCTGCTGCTAAACAAAGTCAAGGATGTATTTCTTTTCATGCAAGCCTGCATTGACTTTGGAAAAATTGTGGACGATTTACAAAGAAAATGTAACTTTGCAGATACAAATATGGGTTTGAAAATGACATGTGGCCTTTTTGATGGTTTGGGAATGAATATAAAAAGTTACCTGGGATCCTGGGACTCGAAACCAGACATGTTCAGGTAGTGTGCAACCACCGAATCTGGTATTGACGGGTTGTAGTTCTCAAGTTGGAGGAGAAAGTCGCTCAGTGCGTGACCAGCGCCTGTATCGTCGTCCATACTGACCGACGGAGAGCCCATGCGACTCATCTGCATGGCGCTGTCAACAAATACATCCAAAAATTAATAAATAAACAAAACCTAAACTTCAGGAACACACATTTTTACTTACTCAGCACAGATAATGTAGAAATTTTTCAACAGTGAACAGTTCAATGTCATAGAAAATGAGGTTGGTAAGCCTGATAACGTTTAGTTTTTGTGTTAAAACCTCAATTTCAATTTAACAAGTTATTATGGTTTGTAAATTAAAGATGGGTAATGGTGATCTACACACTTATCAAAAATATTGAAATCAATTGACGAAATAACTAACACACGCTAGAATTGCCTTAAAATGTGTGAAATGAAACGTCCGCTATTTGATACGCAGCAAAAATTAAACGCAAAATGTGCACGTCATTCAAGTGTTTCCACTCTTTTACAGTTTACCTTAATTTTTGTCAATATAAAATAATTGAGGGTAAGAAATTTAACCAAACATTTTTTGGAAATACCTTCACAAGACGATGACAACATCTTGTTCATCTAAACATCTTATTCAAGTACTGTTTTTCATCATTTCATATTTTTATACAGTCCCAGTATGGAAAAAATCACAAATCCCACCACTTTAAGTTATTTTTAACAATGCATTGTCTTTAAAAAAACAGAAAAAGATTTTTAGAATGTTATCCCTACAGTAATTGCGAGTAAAATGAAAGCTAACTACTGATTTATTTTTAGAAACCAGTGGTAATTATTAAAATTGCTCTGGGCACCCTGACCTCGTGGTGCTTTTCTGTGCGGTTGGCAACATCTGCCCCTTCCTTCCTTCTTTTACGCCGCTCCTCTGGGCAGAACTGCGAGAACGTGATCGATCGAATTTCAAAAAAGGCAGACACCTACCCCCTGTGCTCCCGAGATCACGAAATTACTCTAAATCTCCTGATTTTAAATTCAGGGGTTCGTGTTTCGTGATTTATTCCATTCCGTGTGTGTAGATTCCACCTCAACCCGCGAGGTAATTACCAAGTGAGCACCCACCCAAATCAAACAAAATGTCGAACCTTGCTGATCCGGTCGCGTTCGCGAAAGATTTCATCGCTGGCGGTGTCTCCGCTGCAGTCTCCAAGACCGCCGTCGCGCCCATCGAGCGCGTCAAGCTGCTGCTGCAGGTCCAGCATGTCAGCAAGCAAATTACGGCTGACCAGCGCTACAAGGGTATCGTCGATGCCTTCGTCCGCATTCCCAAGGAGCAGGGCCCCCTGTCCTTCTGGCGTGGTAACATGGCCAACGTGATCAGGTACTTCCCCACCCAGGCGCTGAACTTCGCCTTCAAGGACAAGTACAAGCAGGTGTTCCTCGGAGGCGTAGACAAGAACACGCAGTTCTGGCGCTACTTCGCGGGTAACCTGGCGTCCGGTGGTGCCGCCGGCGCAACCTCCCTGTGCTTCGTGTACCCCCTCGACTTCGCCCGTACCCGCCTCGCCGCCGACGTCGGCAAGGCTGACGCCCGTGAATACAAGGGCCTGTTCGACTGCATCGGAAAGATCTTCAAGTCTGACGGTCTCGGCGGTCTCTACAGAGGATTCGGTGTGTCCGTGCAAGGTATCATCATCTACCGTGCCGCGTACTTCGGCTTCTACGACACCGCCCGTGGCATGCTGCCCGACCCCAAGAACACACCACTTGTCATCAGCTGGGCCATCGCGCAAGCTGTCACCACCGTCGCGGGTATCATCTCGTATCCCTTCGACACGGTCCGTAGGCGCATGATGATGCAGTCTGGCCGTGCCAAGGCCGACATCCTGTACAAGAGCACCGTGCACTGCTGGGCCACCATCGCCAAGACAGAGGGCAGCGGCGCCTTCTTCAAGGGAGCCTTCTCCAACGTCCTCAGAGGAACTGGTGGCGCCTTCGTGCTTGTGTTATACGATGAGATCAAGAAACTTCTCTAAATCTAATGTAAGAATTGTTACCATAATTACAATTAATTGTGATTCCAAATCACCTCTGAAAGCCACTCCCATAAATCATGTATTATTAGACGCGGAATTAACCTAGTAACTTATTTTAGTTAAATAAAAGCGTTATACACCAATTCCAACATGTATTTTTGTTTTATTAAATTATTAGGCATTATGTAATGCTTGGCTTGCCTGCACCTCGCTGAAAAAGTTACTTATGACATTCATTTAGATCTTGTTTTGTTCTGAAGTTTCTTCTAAATATATTTTGCCTGTGAGCATCACTCATTCAGCCAGTGTGTGTTATGTAAGAACCTCATTTTGTTCAATGTTTGAGGCCAAGGTGAAGTGTACCTCTAGTAATGATAATATGTCTAACTAAATTAACTTAACTGTTGGGATAGACTTCATTTAGTGAATATATTGTGGAAATATTAGATTTTCACTCTTGTTATTGTGGTTATCTAATCACTACTTAACCTATGTGGCATTGGGAGTGAGACCATGTACTGTAAAGAAGTGATCTATGCAAAACGCTGTGAAAAATCATGTTTAAACGCTGTGGAATCCAAATCATGTGATTTAGAGCTGTTATGTAACGAAGCAGTATGTATATGTGCTATGAGTGTGCATGGTGACCTAGTAGGAATTTAATTTTAGTTCACTTTTAAAAAGTGTAGTTCAATCCGCATGTAACATCATTATGTAACATTGTGTTACTAAGAGCAGGGCCACGGAAACATCGGACCTGTCAAACATCTTTCTTGCTCCGTGTGAGTTTTTTGGTGTGAAAAACTCACACTTGAGTCAATATTCTAGAAAATAAATGTTAAATAAATATTTTTTGCCTTTTATTCCTACTCTACCTGCTAGCCATTTGAAAATCTTTAGATTTAGCCTTGAGAGATTAACAATAAAGCATCTTCAATCACAGTACTACATTAATTCCTAATTATATTGATCATTTCTAAATTACTTAGTACATATCCTGAATGGAAAGTCTCCTCCCATTGATAGGAGTATTGAAGCCACCAATAAAAATTCCAAAATTAAATTATTTGGGATTTTTCCTAATTCAAGGGGAAACATAATTAATTTATATCTGTCAAAATTCTGCATAGGTACACATTTTTAACGAGTTGAGGACAAAAATTGTCTATAATAAAATTCTGTGAGGAAATAGTGTTCTCTCATTCAGAAATCAGAATAAGGAGTCACACACGATACGATAACATTGAAAATCTGCTACAATGTGTATGCCAAGTCCACACATTTGATGATGACGTAGTTAAACACCACGTCAAATTAATGACGTCATACGTTGTTACGTAAAGTCTCGATCACGAGCTAAAGTGGTGACTGATGTTAGTTAAACATCCATTGATGTACCTAGTAGGTACATTCAAAATTGCTCTCTGATTGACCACCGTAGCACGTGAATGGATCATTGGACAACTAGACAACGCTACTACCGTTCGAAGTAAAGTAGGTAAGTACCTAATCAAGAAATAGAACATTCTAAGCAAGTCTACGCTTTGTTGGTTAGGTTACGTAATTTTCTACTTACAATTCCGAGTAAGTACTAAGTTCAAGGATATTATCTGTCTGTTATTATTTTTTGGGTGCTAATAATGATAAGCCGGAAATGATAGTTCCTTTGAGCTTTTACTAGTTTTACTACTCATCACTTTTTTATTGAAGTGTTGCTAGTTACTGTTCTAAATTAATTAACCGATTCGTTGCGGATGGCACGCCTGGCGTGCCATCGTTTTTTGTCTGTGTGGCGTATGCACACGAGTCGTGCCATTTTTTAAATCGTTATAATTCGCTGAAAATGCGTTTTTGGAAGATTTATCCTGAGCAATATATGTTATAAAGCAAGTAGTTCATGCCTACAGCAGCTTCGTTTCTGGATATTTTGTGAGTTTAATTTTTTTAGGGGTTGCCAACCTTTTTAACTTGTGTCACCCACAAGATAAAAGCACTCTGTTTTACTGTGAGAGTTTTAAATCATGGTTTGAAAAATACTCTCTAATGGGTAACAAATAATAGCACTCATCACGATCACTCGAGAACTCAAGCTGTAAACAAGTTTCTGGAACTCCTGTTAAAAAAATATAATGCGTTTGTCTTATGATTGAATGATGCTTAAAATAGTTGAAATGCATTATTATCATTTGGCCGAATGGACCTACGAAATACCATGTGGAATGGTTTTAAGTTTATTTTTGCTTAAAACAGTTCGACGGCATTACATGAATAAAAAAGTATGTTAGTTTGATATGTACAAACGTTTTGGTGAATATTCAATATTTCAGGGTGATGTAGCTGTACCTACCTACCTTTTTATTTAAATAAAATGAAAATACTACTAAAGGTTTCTAACATCTGCTTAATAAAGTCACTGACCCTCCATTACAAGGAAAGCAAGTGAAATACACGAAGTTAGCCTCTTAAATAACGTATCCATCTGTTTACAACTTATGTTTGATTTCAATTAAACTTAATCTAGTCTAAACAAGTGAAAAAACATGATGGATGTCACAATAGGCCTGTCATCAACTTCTGTGGCGTTAGGCACGACAGGCGTGCCACGAAATATTTGTTCGACGCCACAGCTAAAACTTTTCGAAAACGGGAGTCGCAACGAATCGTTTAATTAGATTAAGTGATAAAATTAAAATACATAATTATTATACTAAACAAGTCGTGTCGAGCTGACGAGATGGCACAGTTGGCATCCGCAATTACGTAGTTATATTTTTAGGTTAGGAAAGGTTTAGATTGATCTGAAACGAGCCATGCAGTTAACGAAGCTTCATATCGTTTTTGTAACAAGGGCAAATAAAACTCGTCATGGGCATAATCACATTTTTATTGACGCACCTATTGTTAGAGAGAATGAATTTTATTAGGAAAAAGCGCCTACATATTAACACAGATTACTGAATAGTTTGTGTCGATATTTCCTTATATTTTGGTTCAGTACTAGCACTTGAAGTAGTTGGAAGAGATGGCAGCAGTTTTGTAGGCAAAGCGTCAGGTCGTAACTGTGGTATATGAATAATCACCGACTTTTCAAAATGAAGACAACACACATAATGACTTTTTGGCTTGGTGTCTGGCCTTGCTAAATCGGGCCTGCCAATCAATTCAGCCCATGTTTTACGCCTGAAAAAAATAAGAATAATAAAATAGGATAGGTCTAAAAAAGGAGATCGGTACCTAGATCAACCTCAAAAATGTATTAACTATAACATGGATGGGTGCTTAGCTAACAACAGAAATGTCGACTTTTAAATTTTTACTCTTCCTAATGATCCCAAAAGGTACCTTCATAATTATAACGTTTTCAACATAAAGTGGCTCTTATTTTTACTATTATTTTACACTGCAGTTTTCGAAAGTTTTCACGCGAAAAGTCGATGGCCTTCAAAATAAAAAAATATATCTAGTTCCTAGTTGTACATAGTTATCTAGGTGTAGGTATTGTATTACTACCAATTAGAACGAATCAAAATTAAGATTAATAAATTTGATTCGTTTTCTCGCAACAAGTAACCTTAAAACAGACGCGGCTTGTTCAAAGGTTTTCATCGGGCGTAAGAAAAAGAACTCTCGCTACACAGACTTAAAGCGCATTTTGATTCGTTACGAGCGCGTCAAGGACTTGTAGGCACATTTTTTGAAGGTCACGTCCGTGCTTTGCAATGTTTTATGAACATTATTGCAGTTGTCAGTTTAGCAGTTTATATCGAATGTTTTCTTTCGAAGAGTGCATCTTCTGTACCTTGTACTATTAATTATTCTGTGGTATACTTAACGTTTCTATGTAACAAAATTATGTAAATCTGTGTCTGAAAGGCAAGCTAATGCTTAGTATATACCTATTAAACTGTCAAATTCTAAGTGGATACTGGATACCGGTGTCCGCACACCTACTGTCTAGTAATAATTTATCACTTACTTACCTTTCTTCATTGACAGGTAAATGGAAAAATGTTAGGTGTTTATCCCTTCTTTTGCTTGATTTACACCCATCTACAGCACATAAGGCACCACACGGCATCGTAATACGCGTACGAACGAACAGCACTATTAAAATTGAACGGCGTGCGCGCGCTTCGCTTGCGAAAACCGCACTCAATTTGATCCGCCGGCGGACCGATACCGCTCGGCTGGGCGGTAGGCACTTATAGCGCGCAAGTACATGGAGTGACGGAGGCCTGATATTAAGTACCTTTACGCGGGGCTCTGTAAAATGGCAGTAAAATATTTCCTTAGCCAAAGAATGCAAGTACCATAGCATGTATGTACTTCATTTCATGTTCTAAATATAACAGCTGAAAGGAAAGAGACTTTCAAAAGAGAATTCATATTCATGAAAATCAATAGCAGAGTAAAATTACAGGCACGTGTGAAATCCAAACTAAAATCGGCCTAATCTGCTGCAATGTCAAGTTCAAAATTCAATGGCTAGTTACGACCGGCAGAAACAATGAGGTAGGATAACTATGGAGACGGCATATTCTACTATATGAAGAATAGTTATACAAATACAGTGGCGTAGCGTGCCTTGGCGGGGCCCCGTATACAAATTTGTTTGGGGGCCCTTATGGAGGGTCAAGAGTTCTCACCAAAGAAAAAAAATGTTTGCATAGTATTAAAAGAAATATTTATTCACCATAATTATCTATCTGTTAATTTTTCCAAATTTTTTACAAACAATTCAAAATAAATATACACTCTCCTTGCCTTTTTTTCGGCAAACTGATTTATTAAATCATTTATAGCTGATGATGACTTCAGTTTTTCTAAATTTTCTGCTTCTATGGACAATAGTGACAGGTCTGACAGGCGTTCATCGAAGTTCATAGGTAATTTTTTATTAGTTTTAATTTTTGCATACGCACGTCGGGGGCCCTCGTGGCCCGGGGGCCCCGTATAATTGATACGGCAGATACGGCGGTAGCTACGCCCCTGTACAAATATCTATAGTATCGACACACGCATGTCAAAAAGCGTTTTGTCTCTTTTTAACTAACCAAGAGCTGCATATGAAAAGAGAGACATGTTTGTCAAGGACTAAACTTGGTAACACTTTTGAGTGACGTCAAAATCATGTCTATGCGTGACCGGTCGCCATGTTAATTGCCGAGTAAAATTGGTAGTTGTGTGCCGTATATGTACGTTTATCTGTGTAGTTGTGCTGTCAAACAGTTGCAAATGGCCTACCTCATTGGCAAATGGGCAGCCATCTTAATTGCCCGATTTATGTAGGTAAGCACGCTAATTTCGTAGGTATGGCAAGTCCATAGGTTTATATTATAAGTCAGTGGGCAGAAATGAGAACGTTAGCTAACTAAACGTCATGTGTAGAACTATTTACTGATTCATCGCATTCAACACATAACGCATGTAATGAATATAATGAGTAACACGTGTCTGGTTATGTATAAATTCTTCAATAGGTAGCTCTAACCCAAGACGGTGGGCCATATTTTTTGGCTCCATTTTGGCGTTTGTTTGCCATCTGAGTCTGAGGCCATCCGAGATTTTGACAAAATGGCGCCAAGAATTCGGGGCTAGGGCAAGGTTTTTACGGAGTGCTTCTGAAATAACAATAACATCCCATAATAACTTTTGTATAATAAAATGAAACCATTTCTACGTTTCTCGATGGCTACATTCTTGGATATAGATACTTTCAGCTAAAATAATTCGGATTTGGACATTGATGTAAACTTCTTGGACGCCCAAGTTGGTTTTTCGATGCGCAAGACGCGGTGCAGCCGTGCTGTTTTTGTATGAGATTTACGATACTGCGCACGCCATTGTAGCCAACTTCAGGGCGGCCAAGAGGTATACGAAGTAAACATTTTTATTGCCAAAGGAAGACAGTTTTGCTATATTTAACTTGGCAGGCACTGGGTCCAATTATTGATTATGTATTTCTTTTTAGGTCAAATCGTTGCCGTTTATAGCCACTGTAGATAATTATGTAGAGTAGAACTCGGGTAGGTACGAATCTATGTAGGTATTAGGGACTTTATTAAATGGTTAAAAGCTGTAGCATTGTTGCTAGGCAGTTTATAATCCTGTCTGTGCCTCGCAATGTCATACAACGTGTTGAAGTTCATGGCCATCGACATTTTAATCTTTGATAGCCGTAAGTTTAATATAGAATATTATTTAGTCTAGAGAGGTTTATTAGACCATTTTAAACATAAATACAATGTCTTAGTGATTCTCATCTTCTTGACATAAGTACAGTCAACAGCAACACTTGCACTACGAAGATCACCCTTAGCGCTTCGACATGCTGTCAATGTTTGACTCTTAACTTCATACATGTTTGACTGTAAAAAAAAAAGAAATTACCGGAGACATTTATCTGTCTACGGAGTACGGACTGTACCAACTGTAATTCAATGTTTTTTTTCTAAATATTCAGCATGGCTGACTAAGTTCACAGAGGGCATTCACCTAAGATTTAACGCTTAACGATTATAACCTTGTTGAAGTATTATTCTTATTCTTTAACTTTCATGGCTTGCTAATAGGATGTGGAGTGCATTTAATCTTAGCAAATCGTGACAAAAAACGAATAAAATAAACGGTTACCTACCTGCTTCGGTTACCTGCGTAATAATAGAGGACTAGGCCCAACTCTTTGCAGAGTCGCTAGTTAAGGTTACACTATTCGAAAATTCTTCCATACAAACGTAGTCTACGGATTATTCCAATGTTTAACGATGTATGTTCAAAATATCAATTTGTCTCATCATTATCTAGCCCTATAAGGAAGCAAAAAAGTGAAAAAAGAAAATATTTGAAAGTTATGAGCGTCGAAAGTTCCACATTTCGACACTAATTTTAACGCATTTTTGCGCGCAAATAAATACCATAAGGAGACGGAAAATTACAAAAAGGCCTCCATACAGGGATAGATTAGAAGTTCAACAATTTAGTCGTTTTTTCATAATAATTATCTAGACTGCCAAAGGTCTGTTTATAAAATTTCACATTTTCGTCCTAAATCATTATCCATTTCGCTACAAATTTACAAAAGTGTGTATTCGTACGCGAACTAGCTTCATATTGCTCATCACATCATGTATCTCTTCCGCACGTGTTGTCGGTTGATATAAAATGCATTTTAACCCCGCGCACAAAATAGTTCGTGCCGTCGACTAGTGTACCCTTAAAAGTGTCAAAGTACACTCTAATTTAGTTCCTCATTCCGTCTGCCGAGTTTAACGATGCAATAAATTATTCAGCCAAATCCAGTAACGGTTAGATAACTCTTGACCACGCGACAAGGCTTGCAACATTCATAATTAGGTACTCGAGTCAGCAGCACGGTGATTTTGACAACGACTTTATTTCGTAGCAGGAGAGTTGGTTTTCGTTGTTCTCTGCATAAACTCGCGCGATCCGGCTCCAACCGATTTGACCCAGGTGTCCATTTTGCTGGGAACATTCCAGTCAAGAGGATGTGCGAATACGAAACTTAATACTGGAGTATTAAGGCGTATAATTCATTAAAAAGATCTATTGAGGTGTACTTACCTGCTGTACGAAAGGTTCAGATTAGGACCAACCAAAACGGTTCAATGTTTTTATATGTGTTTAAATCCGTTGATTTTAATAGTGATAATGTAGGCATGTCTGAAACCGTTATTAAAAGGGGCAGCTGCTAATATTTTAAACTTTTGTAGTTCAAGTCCAGCCTTGTCTGTTGGTACTTTTTTAGGGTTCCGTACCCAAAGGGTAAAAACGGGACCCTATTACTAAGACTTCACGATCCGTCTGTCTGTCCGTCTGTCACCAGGCTGTATCTCATGAACCGTCATAGCTAGACAGTTGAAATTTTCACAGATGATGTATTTCTATTGCCGCTATAACAACAAATACTAAAAACAGAATAAAATTAATATTTAAGGGGGCTCTCATACAACAAACGTGATTTTTTTGCCGTTTTTGCTCGATATTAATAACGGCAACAGGTAGACGCTTGAAATATTCACAGAATATTTAGTTGTATATTCACTTCAAAAAATAATTATTATTAAATTAAAATAAATTAAGGGGGGCTCCCATACAACAAACGTGATATTTTTGCCGTTTTTTGCGATAATGGTGCGGAACCCTTCGAGCGCGAGTCCGACTCGCACTTGGCCAGTTTTTTTATTTTTTTAGCTATATAGACTCCCTGAAATCTTAGGCCATTTTTCCATTCATTATTTTTGACTCGTAAAATTGTCCTTTCCGATATAATTATATCAAATTTAAGGCTACAACCGTGCCTGGGTTTACTAGTAGGTAGATATTTTACCAATCCTTTGTTGCACTGTGGGTTGATTGTGTCAGTTACTTGTGAGCTTGTGAGTGTGACGTCACGTGCGAGTCGTGCGACACAGCTGTTAGAGACACGAAGGACGACAGCTGGGGTGCGAACACATTCTTTGGTCTATTACATCCATGATTCGTTGTAAAAGCAGAGAGATCTGACCTTTTTTTTCTGTAGCTAAAGCACGGTGCTATGAGCCGAGGGTGAACCTATATGAAAAAACCGGCCAAGTGCGAGTCCGTGGGTTCCGTACCATTAACGCAAAAAACGGCAAACAAATCACATTTGTTGTATGGATATACATATATTAAAAACAGATTCGTGGTTGTAGCAACTAGGACGGTGACGAGGTATTTCCCCGAAGGTGATGAGTCAGAATTGTAGGATAATATAAGCTTTATCAAAGTCCCTTTTGTTCGTAGGAATGGCAAGAGGAAGTCCCAGCCGTTTATCTCGAAATTCGAATACAAATTACAAAACGTCCCAAGGTCCGCGTTTAGCATTGTTTTATGATAATGTTGGTACAACTCAGTACTGATGTTCTAAATTTAAAGACGACTTTGCGCCAAACGCAGTTGGGGCATAGACTTCCTCATGCTTTTTTATCGCGACACGTGCAATGTCAGTGCTGCCGATGATTGAAAAGGCTGTGAAAAGGTGAAAGACAGAATTTATTTTTGAAATATGTAAATACTTCCTTATGAAAAGTTTGTTCTACAAGCCGTTTATTACTCTCGGAATTTTACCTGTTAAGCTGCAAAGGTCTAACAAAAGATACTGCTTTAGCAGGTAAAGATCAGTTTATTCTTGAGGCCGTTCACTTGATTTTCCTTGTTACTTGCATTTGTCATAGGACAAAATCTGAGCCATTAGGGAAAATATTATGTTAAAATTATTACAATAATTAATATTTTAAGAGCGTTGACTTTGTTTATCGAATGAGAGCTAAGACCATAATTAATGTTCTAAAGTTCAGTTCACACTTCGAGGCTGCGCGCATTTTTCAAGAAATACATATTATAGTTTTTCGAATTATGTAGGTACATTTAAACATATAAGTTACATATTTTTGAAATCACCTCTTGAAAACCGTTATTATGATACCCCACACGATGGGTTTGGAAGAAAAAAGAAAATTTCCCCGCCACAATAAGGCTTTCATCCAGATCCGTCCAGCGGTTTTTTTTCCACGTTGTCCTACACTAGGATTTTCTACTGAATCGTGATTCGTGGGTGCGTTTACAAACATCTCACTACAAACACCCAGAACCGCAACAAATATTTGTAGGTCACACAAATATTTGAATATTGAAAGAGCATCATTTTCCTGCCCTTCTTCCATACCGTCCTATCCCCGTCACGCTATCACTGACTCCCTTTTCTTTCATATCACTCCTCACACAGTCCATCCATCTTTTCTATGGCCGTCCCCCTACCACTGCATCCATCCACATTTATATTCATAACTCTTTTAGTACCTTGAAAGATATGAGGTAATAATTAGGTGGTATGGAGGTAGGTACATACGTAAATACAAACTTATATAGACTGCCAAAATCATAACCCTTCCTTTTGGCTTCGCCGTAGTCGTGTAAAAAATCTTTATCTGAGAGAAATATACTCGTACACTTGTCTTTCTGTGCCATTTCTTTCATAAAATAAATGCAATGAAAACCCAACTCATATTTAGAATTGGAACGCCGCCGCCGCCGCACCGCGTCCGTCCCCGACTATCGACATCACTCAGTTACGTAACGTTAACGTGTTACGTAAAGTTACTGCGGATTTGCGGAAGTACGGACTTTGCCCTTTTGCCGTAGTACTTATTCGAAGCATTAGGTACCTAATATTTTTTTATATCGACTACCCCGGTCTGTCGTAAACGCTCGTAACAATAAAGTTTTTGCCAAAAACCACTGAATGTGCCGTTACGCTTTCATAGTTATGGCAAATATTTTTTCACTTCTCATGCTCTGAAATTGCTTATTTGTGCTGGATTTAAGCTGCACAAAATCGATTTTTGTGTACATTATAAATGTATCTATATTAAGGCAAAGAAAATGAGCCATACAACCAAACACAATAAAAAGTTCACAGATAGAATTTGTTATTTTATAATATTTACTTTAATTTATTTGCCTTTTATGTGTTTTTAAAGACATAAAAGATATTTAAATTAAAATACGGTAGGTTATTTAATTAATTTAAAAAATATATAGTTACAATACAAAATTAATTTAATAGTAGGCTGTATAGGTCTGCAGCCCAAGCCTAATATCAATGTCGTAAGATTAAAAAAAAGCGGCGAGAAACAGGTCTTGTTTTTTCGTGCGTTTATTAATTTCTTCATAATACTGTTTTATTTCCTCGCATTCGAAATGAAAAGCAGAGTTTACAACTCGTTCACAAAACCATTTTATCCTCGACGTTACTATCATATCATCAATAGTCTCGGGTAAAAATGGTTCGTTTTGTGCACTCATTGTAAAATCTACTATTGTTGCGTAACAATCATTCTTTTTTTTAGGGTTCCGTACCTCAACAGGAAAAAACCGAACCCTAGGATAATTTTGTTGTCCGTCTGTCTGTCACGACCCTTTATCTCTAGAACGCGTGAAGGTATCAATTTGAAATTAATATCGTATACTCAAATTTGCAACCCCTTGCAGCTGTGAAAAAAATAAACTTCTAGATCAACGCATTCAAGAGATATAATACTCACAACGGATCTTTGTGCCTCTGAATTGGCTGCAAGACCCTGCGCAGTAGCTATTTTTGTGTGTATGTTGAAGGTGAAGATAGCATTGTATAACTGTCTCTTTCACTCGCTTACGTTTCTCGCATCGTCCTATCTCGCTTACTCTATGCAGTATACTCGATGACAAATTGTTTCTTGCGCAATGGTTCGCAGAGCCAACTTCAGAGACACAAATATCCGCTGTGACTACTATACAGTGTCGCAACGGAATCAAAACCTACAGGGTTCTTCCCGTTGACCTAGCATCATGAAATTTGGCAAGAAGCAATGTCTTATAATAGCACTAGTAAAGGGGAAAATCCGAAAACCGTAAAGGAGAACGGCAGATTTTGTACCGCATACTTTTTTTGTTGTTCGGTAAAAGAATTTGTACCACTTATTATGGCAACTAAGCCGTTTATTTTCATGTAAGTTTACTATTTTTATAACTTCGGATTGATTAATAATATCAATATAAAGATTTGAATGAATAAACGTCATAAAATCGTACACTAAACGCAGTTATGTTTTTAGAAATTGCCTTATGTAGAATAACACAAATATTGAAATGATAATTAATTAATTAGAAATAGAAATAACATTAAATATAATCAAACTCATCATTATCAAACTGTTGCAGTCCGCTGATGGATATTAGGTATCTCCTAATGCCCTGAGTAGGTACGATCCTCATCTCAATCTACCTACCTAAGGTAAGTAAAACACTACAAAGATACCACATTACTTTACATTATGTAACAATATGCAACTTTTACGTATAATATGCAACAATCTACATTGATACATACATAACCTTAAAAAATAAAACTGGTTATAACTTTGACGTCCCTAGTTCTAAAAATATAAGAATTTAAAAAGGGATTATCTGTCATATTAACTACCAATTAAACCAAAAAATATCCCAAAACACGAAATTTTATTAGCTGTACGATACTCCCATACAAGCCTGCCGTTCCCCTTTGTATCTATATAAAAAAAAAAGATTACTAATTTGTAGTTCGTAAACTGACCGTGACTTATGTCGATGTATGGGGACTACAGTTTTCCAACGGCTCTTGACCAGTTATTATGTTAAAATTTTACGTTAACCGAATGCCGAAGGAGGATTATTACAAGCTTTATATTACCTTACTTTTGTTTCGTATGTGTGTCCAGCAACTAGTCCTTACTTTCGATTCGTATGTGTGTCGAGCAACTAGTCCTTACTTTCGATTCGTATGTGTGTCCCACAACTACTAATTTATTTCGTTTCGTATGTGTGTCCAGCAACTAGTCCTTACTTTCGTTTCGTATGTGTGTCCAGCAACTAGACCTTACTTTCGTTTCGTATGTGTGTCCAGCAACTAGTCTTTACTTTCGTTTCGTATGTGTGTCCAGCAACAAGTCCTTACTTTCGTTTCGTATGTGTGCCCAGCAACTAGTCCTTACTTTCGTTTGTATGTGTGTCCAGCAACTACTAATTAATTTCGCTTTCTTATGTGTGTCCAGCAACTAGTCATTAATTTTTCAAACACTTCCTGGCATCCGATTAAGCTGAAACTTGGCGTAGGTACATAAGCAACCTTGGAAACATTAAAATACTATGGAGCTGGGTCTCATGATGGAGCCGGAAGGTGGTATAGGAACTCCTCAACCAGACAAATAGCAACATCTTGTTTGGGCTCATTGGACGTGTGATTTCATCATCATCATCATCATCATATCAGCCGATAGACGTCCACTGCTGGACATAGGCCTCCCTCAAGCGTGGCCACATTGACCGGTCCCGTGCGTCTCGTAACCAGCGGATCCCCGCAACCTTCACCAGGTCATCGGTCCACCTAGTGGAGCCTTCCAACGCAACGTCTACCGGTTCGCGGTCGCCACTCCAGAACCTTTCGGCCCCATGGGCCATCCGTTCTGCGAGCAATGTGCCCTGCCCACTGCCACTTAAGTTTGGCAATCCTTCGGGCTACGTCGGTAACCCGTGTGCGTCGTTGTGTGATTTATATTTAGTGATATTACATGAATACATAGTAACGTTTGGTGAGTTAAGAGCGACGGCGCGGGCGCCAGTATCTTTGCAGCTTATCTCTAACATTGAGCCTCGGAATTTGTACAACGATTTGATAATTATAAAGACAGAAGTGATAAGATGGAACGTGACTGTAAATGTGTAATAAGTTTTTAGGTATATAGGGTAAGAATGACGGCGTGGGCGGTCTTACCAACACTGTGAGTGTTGTGACTTATTTTTTTTATTAGGGGCCTTATCAGAAAGCTTACAGTGACCCAAAGGGCAATGAAGAGGGCTATGCTCGGAGTTTGTGTTTGTTGTGTAGTGTATAAACCTTAGAGGTACTTTTGAATTGTCAAACAAAAAAAAATAAGATTACTTTAGTTGCAAATTCGCATGCGTCTGTAGGTCTCAATGGAGAAGAATTTGCAAGAAACTCCACGGACACTCTTTTCTATCAGTTTTAATTAAAATTTTTTGGTTACATCATTCTTGAGTAACAAACAATTTAAAAAAAATACACTAACAGGCCGATGCAGCAAAGTTATGACCAATCCCAACTGATAGCGCCCGTTCACGAACATGACGCATGGATCGGCACCACTCAGCTCAACCATCATGAAGGGAACCGAATCATCCAACACATGTGCCACCATCAGAGAGAAATTAGAGATGATCCATATCTGGGTGACCGCCTTACCCGCGTGTCTTTGCAGCCAACTTTAACTCCTGCCATTCAGTCAGAAACGCGTACAAATCGTCATACCACTATTTTTAAGTCTGCCTCAGTTAAGACGTACGCTTTCAAGTACCCACAGCGTGGCGACTATGGCCCATCGGTCCACAAATCCTGTGACTTACTGAAGCCTCCCCAAATCAATGAAATAATATTTCACAGTTATTAGTCTGTTCCTTGGTAACCGTAACCCGTCCTGACTCTCAAGATACAGAGTTCAGTCTAGTTTGGGGCTCACTAGCAATAGTACACACATGGGTAGCAACATCTAGCAAGAAATACACGTCGATAACTCTACTTAAACTTTTGATTTGGACACTTGTGTTTCGTATTTGTTTATTTACTCATTTATTTGATTTTATTTATAAATGGAACATGTTCGCTCTGTTACTTGCCCTTAAGGTTTCATTGGTTCGGCGTCAACCAGACGACACCGGCTATCGCTGAAAACCAGCGCTGTGCAACTACCTCCTACCTTCTAATCTTAATATTAGAAAATTACTGCACTATTATTTAATTTAAATTCCACACATTTTAGGTAATTAAGGAAAATGATGACCCGCAGCGCTGCAATCAAAGAGCTGGAAGTAAAATTGAGAGCTTCCCTGAAGGAGCTACAAGACTCCAAAGCGTTAAATATAAAACTGCTCCAAGAAATTGCAGACAGTGAGGTGGAAGTCGAAAATATGGTCCATAAGAACACATTCCTAAAAAATGAACTGGCTGAGCTACATACTCAGCACCAGGACTTAGCCGAACAACACCAGGTACTTCAGTATCAAGTGGCCAATTATCAAAAGTGCAGTGACACGTATGAACTAACTTTAAACCGTGTTTCAGAACTTGAACATGATTTGTGTAATGCCCATA
Organism: Orthosia incerta; assembly: GCA_948252205.1. Classification (NCBI taxonomy): domain Eukaryota; kingdom Metazoa; phylum Arthropoda; class Insecta; order Lepidoptera; family Noctuidae; genus Orthosia; species Orthosia incerta. Next base: position 15,041,469 of record OX411769.1, on the reverse strand, counting down.
AGACCCTATCTATTGCTGAGTCTGCTAAGATCAGCGAGCAGTGTAAAAAAACTAATAGTTTATATAATGAGTTAGTTGACAGTTTTCAGTCAGAACCGGTGTGTGAGTCTGATTTTATAATAGATTTGACTGGTGAAGACACTATACCATTATGTCCTATTGTCATGAGTCACAATAAATTAAAAAAATATATTAAAATAAAAAAAAATATAAAACGGTCACGGAGAGCGATGAAAAAACAAAATCTCTTAAAATTAAATATTTCTTTAAGAAAGGATCGTGTTAACATAACTAGTAAATTAAATATCTGTATTGGGGAACTAGATAAATGTAGGAAAATGTATGATGTAGATACTCAGTGCCTCCAAAATGATTTACTATATAAGGAGTGTTTACTGAAGGAAATTTTTGAGAAATATGAGAGTTCACAACAGCAATTGAGTGAGCGCTTGTTTGAGGCCGGGGAATTGTTGGACTTGGTGAAGTACAATGCAGAGAGGTATGAGTCTCTGACTAGTGCCTCATGTAGCTGTGCCAACCATACACCACCCATCCCGCTGCAAGGTGACTTGTCTCCACCAATGTTGGTGCTTCCAGAAAAAATCTGTATACCCAATTCACAGGAATATAAAACAATAATGTTTAGTGACGAAATAGGTTCTGGCTTAGGAAAAATTTTAAATAATTACCTTAGCTACAGTTCTACAAATCATTGCTACCATAATATTAGTTTCAAGCAAATGATTAAAAAAATTATAAATTCAAATATGGATAATTATTCTACAATGGTTTTGCTATTAGGTAATAGTACTGGCATTACCAAAAAGGACATAGTGGGCGGTATTGACACCTTGTTAGGATTAAATTTAAGAAATCTGATGGTATGTGCTTTTCCATACTCTGATAAGTTCTCAGAACAGGAGAACAATCGTATTTTTAAATTAAATAACATTTTGCAAATGTTGACTTGTCATAATGACAAATTATTGTTTTTTGACACTAATAAATTTATTAGTGGACTCCATGTAACCCAGAGAGCTTTCTCTCTGTCACCTAGGTGTAGGCGTACGATTGCTATGTTAATAGCATATTCTTTAAATGAATTGTATTTATCTTTTACTATAAACTCAGACATAAATAGTATGTCGAAGGTATGTACTGTAGTTGATGTTAGTAGTAATACTAATTTACAGGTGGTCAATAAGTTTAATAACGTTAGCACTTCTGCTATTAATATTTATAGTTTAAACTAGTTTGTAGGACAAGGGAGGGTACCAACAACGAAATAGGTACGAGAACATCCACCATCAAGAAGGTACCTTCTTGCTCTCACTTAGTTAATTTAAAAAAAGGGGCTAAGCAGAATTCCTTGAAACTATTCCATCAAAATACTCAAGGTTTTTCTGCGAAGCAATTGGAAATAGAACTGTTTTTGGAAAAAACAATGTTTGAAATTGTTTGTTTTACTGAGCATTGGCTTAAAGATCATGCAATGCTAATTAATTATGAAAATTATACCGTGGGCAGTTGTTTTAATAGAAATATTATGTTGCGTGGAGGTTCACTTATATTAATAAAAAATGGTATTAAATCAAAACCTCGTAAAGATATTGTAGATCTATCAGTTGAACATAGTGTTGAACTGTCCTGCGTTGAGCTGGATAAGCATGTTATAGTGTGCGTTTACAGACCCCCCAATTATGGAAACTACTCTATATTTGAGTCAGTGATGGAGGATGTTTTGGCAAAACTTGCAAATGGTAATAAACTAGTCATAATCTGTGGTGACTTTAATATAAATATTTTAGAAAATAATTCAGATAGCAGTAGATTATTAAATCTCTTCAAATCATTTAATTTGTCACATGTGTTTATGGAACCAACACGAACAACTGTGACTACTGCTACATGTATTGATAATGTTTTTTGTTGCTGCGACTACTTAGACAAAGCCATTATGAATTGTCTGCCTTCGGATCATAGTGGGCTAATGGTAACATTTGAGTCCAACATACCAACAAAACAAGTGCAAATTCAATCCAGACCAATAACATCTGGTAAATTAAATAAATTTAACAGCACTTTAATCAGTAAGTTAAGTTATCAGGACCTCACAGTGAATGATGGTAATATTTTGTATGATGAAGTTTTCTCAGTGGTTCAAAAAGAGTTCAATAACACTTTTAAGAAGAAAACTAAAACTATATGCCCTAAGTTTTTATTCAGTGACTGGGCGACTACAGGACTTAGAAAAAGTAGGGAAAGACTTTACGAGCTATATGGCCTTAAGCCTTGTATTAACACTGAAACGTTTAATAAGTATGTTGCTACTTACTCAAGAATTTTTAAAAATACGTGCAAGGCAGCTAAGGCCTTGTACATTAGCAATAAGGTTAAATTTGCAGAAAATAAAATCAAGACTGTTTGGAAAATTATAAACAGTGAAACGAATAGGAATAAAAAAAAAATACTGATTACACGCTTGAGACCACACACGGACTTATTAGAGATAACAAAAAAGTTGCGCAAGAATTTGTAAATTTCTTTACCAACATCCCAATTAAAACTACTGAAACCTTAAATTCTTCGCCCTCGCTTGCTTTCGGATTATTAAACGCGAACGTTTCAGCCTGCCCGAATGTATTTAACTTTTCACATATAAACCCCACAACAGTAATAAAAGCTTTTAAGCAAATCAAGATCAAGCCGACTGAAGATCTGTGGGGAATGTCCATCAAAGCTTGTACCTCCATTATTCAGACTATAGCGCCGTACTTGGCTTTGATTTTCAATTTGTGTGTGGATCAAGGAGTCTTTCCGGATCTAATGAAATATAGTAAGGTTATACCACTTTTTAAATCCGGGGACAGTAAAGACACAAATAATTATAGACCAGTATCCGTGTTGCCAGTATTCAGCAAGGTTTTTGAGAAGATAATGTTAAATCAAATGCTCATTCATTTTAATACGAATAACATCTTGCATGATAAACAGTATGGCTTCACCAGAGGACGTTGTACAACTGACGCTGGTGTCACCCTATTAAAACACATCTTTAATGCGTGGGAAGAGTCGCAGGATGCTATAGGTATCTTCTGCGACCTGTCGAAGGCGTTTGATTGCGTTAATCATGAAACGTTACTTCTGAAACTTGAGCATTACGGGCTAGGTCAGTCAGCGTTAAGTTTGGTTAAATCTTATTTGAATGATAGACAGCAATTAGTTCAAATAAACGGTGTGAATTCGTCCGGGTTAAACGTGAAAATGGGGGTACCCCAGGGCTCAATTTTAGGTCCTTTCTTGTTCTTAGTTTACATAAACGATTTACCCCGTTTATTGGAAAACAAACTAAACATGGTGTTATTTGCTGACGACACATCTTTAATTTTTAAAATAAATAGACGTACTTGTCAGGTTGACGACGTAAATAACGCGCTACGGCAGGTTCAGGATTGGTTCACAGCCAATAATTTAGTTTTAAATGGTAAAAAAACCAAGTGCGTAAAATTTTCATTGCCGAATGTCAAAAGTACTGATTGTGACATTATGTTAAACAAGGAGAAGCTAGAATTCGTCGATAAAACGGTTTTCTTGGGGATCACGCTGGACTCAAGGTTGCAATGGGGTCCTCATTTGGTATCCCTTGCGGGGCGGCTGAGTTCGGCGGCTTATGCTGTTGGAAAGATTCGTCGGTTGACGGATGTGGATACCGCGAGACTGGTATATTTTAGTTATGTTCATAGTATAATGTCTTACGGTATCTTACTATGGGGAAGGGCTGCAGACATTGAGTCAATTTTTATTCTGCAAAAACGAGCCATCAGAGCAATATATAATCTTCGCCGGCGCGATTCTCTAAGGGAACTGTTTAAGGACATTAACATCATGACGGTTCCTTGTCAATATATTTATGAAAACATCATGTACGTGAGAAAGAATTTACATCTTTTTAGTAAAAACGGCGACAGACATAATTACGTTACTAGAAATAGGGACCAATTAGTTCAACCAGGTTTCAGACTAGCAAAAGTAGCTTCATCTTTCATGGGGTACTGTACAAAATGTTACAATAAAATTCCTCCCCACATTCTTGAGCTGAACGAGACGAAATTTAAAACTTGTATAAAACGCACACTATGCAGGCTGGCATATTATAAGTTGGGGGATTACATCACTGATAAAAATGCTTGGCTAAATGCTATTCCTGCTCAACATCCACTAGGGCGCAAAAACAAGTGATATGCAGAACATTATTGTTTTGAAGTATTGTTGGAACTGCTGTAGACTGAATGAATATATTGATGTTGTATAAACTCAATTTCCTTAGTATTGTATAACTGCACGGCACGTGTGTGAGTACTATGTACCCAACTGTAAATCTAACATTTACTGTACCTGTGTGTCGTTCGTTGACTTGTGTGTGCCCTGGCAGTTGAGTGTGTCATGCTCTCTCTAATGTCTCTCTGATGGTGGCGCGTGTGTTGGATCATCCGGTTCCCTTCATGATGGTTGAGCTGGGTGGTGCCATTCATGCGTCATGTTCGTGAACGGACGCCGTCAGTTGGGATTGGTCATAACTTAACTGCTTCGGATGTTAATGCTTTTCTAGCATCTATTATATAACTGCACAGTACATGTGTGAGTACTTTAATTACTTTATGCCTGTACGTAGTTTGTGTGTAGTGCTATTCTGGGTGCATTGTCCTCACATATATGAATTTATTAATGTATGTACTTATGTAACTAAATATTGTAAAAAAACATTTTCTTTAAAAGAGTAAGTATGGAGTTTCTTGTGCATTCTTCTCCATAACAAGCTACTTTCCGAATGCACGGTAGAATCAACTGTTATAACTTGTAAATTTTAATGTACCTAACGTTCAAAAGTGCCGCTTGGTGGCCTACTTGAAATAAAATATCTTTGTCTTTGTCTTTGTGGCTCTGTCTTGCACGCGAGTTCCAGCATTATGCTAAGCGATGACCGTATTGCGTGGTTGTGAATCATACTCTGTATTTGTATTTAAGTTTTCTTTTAACCAAATTTTGTTTCTTAGCGTCGGGACCCCGTAACGCTACTGACGGCTTATTCAGCGGTTTGGACTTCCCACTTGAACCAAAGACAGATTCATGATAGACAAGCGGGCACATGGCAATTCATTTGGAATCTCGATCTTAGCTTCTTATCTCTCTTCCCAGGACCAACCACCACAACGACAGTAGAATGCTCAGCGGAGCACCGCTGCCCCCCTCCATGTCGCTGCACCCCCGAGGGTACGGTGGACTGCCGGGAGAAGCTTCTGTCAGAACTGCCTGCACCACCATCCCGCATAAAGCTACCGTAGATGTAAGTACTGAAGGACTTAATCCTTCAATCAAGGACCTTTTTAATTAGAAACTAGCGTCGCTCAGGATTCTAACACTTGAATCACTCCCTACGGTCGTGATTCAGTTGTTAGAATCCTTTACTTGTTCGTGATTCACCTATGGCCCTCGCTTTAAATCCGTCCTTTATTCATTAGTTGCATAATATACTGTTCGCCCTTTATCTGTATGGTCCCCCTAAAAAACATCAAAAATATTATTTGTCAATTTTTATGGCTTTATGTCAACAAGATGCTTTTACTGTGAACATTTGAAGACTGTAGCTGCAACGGTTTGGCTGTGACAGACGACGTACAGACAGACACGTGAGTGACAGCAATTAGAGCTCCGTTTTGACCCTAGTCGAATACGGAACCCTGAAAATAGCGAAATAAATCACCATTATTTCCTGAACACATTTACCGGTTTATCTTTTTAGTAGTCGTGCATGGTCTGAGGCTTCTGGCAGTCAACTGAAGTTCAATACATATGACTTTAATCCTGGCTGGCATGATGGATAGCCCAGATTTCCGTATTATTCAGCCTTTATCTTACTCTTTATCTAGTTCATCAATAAGAGTTGTAGATAAACGAGGACGTCGCGTCGTTTGTCTCCGTTGACACTGACAGCCAGTTATTTTTATCTTTAGGGCCGGTTAAAACTGTAAGAACAGCTGATTGGTGTCTTGCTAAAATTGGGTTCGGGATAGATTGTCGGATGTGTGAGATTTTCGAAAACAGTAGATGATCTATGACCCAAAAAACTATATTCAACTTTTTTTTTTAAAGACATGTTTTTATTTTATTTTTGTTTCCTTCGTTTGTTCTCAAATAAAGTTGTTTGTGCCAAATAATAATTGTATTGTCTTTCTTTTTTAGCTGTCTGCTTGACAGCAAAGACAGGGTTATGACGCCGGCGCCAGAGAGTAAGTACCAACCTATCTACGAAATAAGATTTTTCGCTAATTGACTGACCAAAACATACCTACAGAGCCTTTGTTACAATTTAACTACGTATCATTTGTACACCTTAAATATGACAATAAGCAGATTGACTCTTTGTATGAAATTAATTTTTCATTTTAATTATATTCTTTTTGATGTTTTTTTATTTTTTATATTGCCATCTTCAGAGATACTAGCAAAGTTCCAATGCCTATAAAGTCCAAGACATGTAGGTAAATTTGATGCTTGATCAGTCCATTCCATGGCCCACTTGCATCCGCCAACTCACAAAAGAGTCGTTGACCAAAGAGTATAAAATCAGTAAAATCCTCTTCAATCGGTAGGTTAAATAGCGATTTACTTCGCAGAGAAAACAGCAAAGAGACCGTATACCTACCCACTACGTAAGTGTTTATTATCTGTGATGTAGTTCCCTGACAGGCCACGACCCTGGTATCGGATCGATTCACCTCGGCGACCTAATTCTATACTACAATACTATTACGTTCTATCTTGATCTTTTCGTTTCCATTTATGAATTAGTTTAAAACTATAATGTTTCTCGAACACGTGCTACCTGGGTAGGCTGGCAGAGGTGAATGGACGAGCTACTTTTCATCAGCCCCCCGTGAAATTATGGGACTCAAGTACAATTGTATAGTTTTTGACATGGGTCGACGCTAAGTTGAAATAGCGACTTGTAATTGAACGTTTTTTAAGTACGGCAATAATTTAATTGGTCTTTAGAAGATCGTCCTTTGTTTTTTCCTAATATGGTGTTAGATAAATTCTTAATGACCAATTTAACCCACTATAATTATTTGCTTGCTTACTTCTAGGCTTCTGGTAAACGGTTTACAAAGAAATGTTCGATTTTCAATTTGAGGCGTTCAACAGCTGAGATTTTCACTTCCAGCCGTTTTTACGGACGTTTACGTAACTTTTCACGACCAAAATGTATGGACACAGCGCCAAGGTCGACTGATAAATATAACTGAAGACTGATAACAAGTTAGTAATCATGTAATAGCCGACTGAAGATACGACCTAGATATCGTTCCGCATTGCGCCAGAATTTGGCAGACGTTGCTATAACAGGAACTATTGTTATATATAACGTATAAGTACACATACATACAGTCGCACGGGTCGATCTTCAAGGTTTAAGCAACATTTGCCGAGGTTGTTCCGTGTACGGGTGACCATTCTTCACAGGCCGTGATACAGCGACTCCTACGTGCTTCGCAGGCATGTCCCAGTCCTCAAAAAAGCTTGTGGTCACAACCACCTGAAAATTGGTGAGGTGCGAGTCGAAGTATGAACTCGCTTATGATCGATATAGTGCATTCCTTCGCTTGGTGTCTGCTATCATTTTGTATACCAAGTTTGACAATCGTTACGGGTAGTTAGAAGCCAGATAATCTTTTATCAGTCTGCCAAGATATATTGTCTTATCCGTTACTGGGTTGCTGAGGATTTGGTAAGACAGGAATCCGACTACTTCAACATAGTTGGGCCCGTAGCAAAAAAAAAACTAAATCTATGGTTGGGCCAGCCTAATTGAATACGAACTATTTTTTATTACAACATACATGACGTTTTAAAATAAAACATGGCGGCGGGAAATGCGAGGTCGTTACCATGTGCGTCATGACGTTCGAAGTTTGAATTTCTCAACTATCTTTTCTAACACGAAGTTGACAAGTGAGAGAGCTACTTTCTTAGGGAAAATCATTCTCATCAATCATTCAATTGCCTTCACGAGTAGCGATTATATTCGTTTCTAGGCCTTGCTAGAGTGCGCGCAAGATAAGTCTGCGCGCGGCCAAAATCGGAACTAATCATTTGTCATTTTTGTCAGGTGTCAAGAGAGTGTGTTGTATTCCGTGTTTTTATTCGTTTTCGAAGTAAATAATCGCTATAATTATGCCAAAAGTAATTTAAAGTGCGGGCAGAGATATTTTCTTGAAATGAACAAAATAATAACAGGCCTACGGTACCGTTTTACAAAGATAGAGCTCGCGTTGCCTATTTGACAGTAACTTTTAGGGATACCATTATACTAAAATTGCCCTAAATTTTCGTACTACCGGTGCCGCTTCTTCAAAAATTATTGAAGAAGAAATAAAAAAAGAATTGTATTTGAAATGGACGGTATTAGCCACTGCAGGGCCATTGTTAGACCAAATTTAACAGTAGGTACTACTAAGTATTCAATAAAAGATTTACAATAATTTCAAGCTTTTTTCATCATATTTCATGCACTAGAAAAAGCTAGCAATTAATTATGCGTAACTTAAATTACTTTAAGTTTCGAGTAATGAAAAATTACTATTGTTTAAATGAAGGAAAAAAGATGAGTTATGCTGGAAACATTAAGCACGCCACCCGTCGCGCGCAGACTTATCTTGCGCGCACTCTAGGCCCAACCTCAAAATCTTCTTTCAAATTTTTGGCAGACTTCGGTCATTAAGTGACCTAGAAGCAATATAGGGACGCCCTTCCTATTTTCTTCATAAAGGCCAGGAGCCGTGCGTTGATGACTATGTTTGAACTTAGAAGAAGCTAAAAAAGTGTGTAAGGATCGTAGCAGATGACGTTCTGTAGTTTCTGCCTACCCCCATGGGAAAAAGGCGTGATTTTACGTATCTGTATGTTGAAACAATGTTGATAATGACACAATTAGCCAAGGTGATGATTATTCTGTTGACTTACAAACGGCCTTGACTACCGTGTTACGTTAATAATTTTCCAGAAATTATGACGTAGAGCACCTAGGCACACGTATGCTAATGACACTGTGTGACCGCTATTTTTATCAAGATAGGTATTCCCCAGTAACCGAGTTGGGTAAATCCTTAGGTAATTGGTCCGTGCGTAATACTTTTACTATTATCTCGTCTGTCCCTTGTTGTCAATTAAATAAAATACACTTCATTCTATGATGAGAAACATGCGCAATTTGAACCTATATTTATTTAGCCTTAGTAAAACCACCGATAAAATAATACTAGCATATAGATGGCTCATCCCATACAAAAAAAACCGTGCCGACGTAACTAGCATTGTTTCGTATGATTATTAAACCAATTATTTTTAGGGTTCCGTACAAAAAGGGTGAAAACGGGACCCTATTACTAAGACTCCGCGGTCCGTCTGTCTGTCTGTCCATCTGGCTGTATTTCATGAACCGTGATAGCTAGACAATTGAAATTTTCACAGATGATGTATTTCTGTTGCCGTTATAATAACAAATACTAAAAACAGAATAAAATAAATATTTAAGTGGCGGTCACATACAACAAACGCGATTTTTTTCCCTTTTTTTGCGATAATGGTACGGAACCCTTCGTGCGCGAGTCCGACTCGCACTTGGCCAGTTTTTCTATATTGTTCCTACCTACCATTCATAAGAACATTACATTACATTGTAATGCTCGAGAAAATGCTCTTCAGGTCTTCAAGTCAAGAGTGAATAAGTTACTTCTAGGTTACACACCGTCGACCACATCATCGCTTACCATCATCTATACTAATATTATAAAGCTGAAGAGTTTGTTTGAACGCGCTAATCTCAGGAACTACTGGTTCGAATTGAAAAAATCTTTTTGTCTTGGATAGTCCATTTATCGAGGAAGGTTATAGGCTATATAACATCACGCTACGACCAAAAGGAGCGGAGCATATATGAAAAATGTTGCAAAAACGGGCAAAATTATTCCTTTTTGAAAGCTTCCTTGCGTGCGCTGCGTAAGCGGTTGAAGTTACGCAACATTCATGTATGTAGGGTAGGGTAGGTAGGTAGCCCGATGACGGGAGCGAAGCCGCGTGGGACAGCTAGTGTGACTAGTGTGAGTTAATGGCCAAACGCGAGCCTATCGCACTATTATTTATTCTGTGCCTATCGTTATCAATAAAAGAGCGTATCCTACGTGTACAATCTCAAAGCATTTATTTCAGTTTTAAGCACTGTTTTCAGCACAACACTTCAATGTCTAGGAGACATGGCCATTGATATAAAAAGATGCAGCTAGCAACATTGTAACATTGAATAAGGAGAAATATTTCTACATTATGTTTCTATACATAGTGCCTTCGTATTTCTCGCAAGGTGACAGCAACCAAGGCGAACGTAATCGTAAATGATAAAGAATATTGTAGTAGGTATATCACCAACATTATATAATCAATCGTTTGTATTGATGGCCAGTAAACTTATTCATTATAGGATTGGAAATGTAACTGCGATTTTATAAATAAACCTTCCGACCCGATGGAAAACTCTTTAGATATTTTGGGCAGGCAGCCACGCCGATATACCTTATTTTGCCAAATTATCTTTGCAGCGGCTTACCTAAAAGCTGAACTGCTATAATGGCCTGTAAATGCCAGAAAGATGATTTAATTCTTTCAGTAGTAGATACAGTACCTACCTAGTATAAAACAAAGTCGCTGTCGACCCTGTCTGTTTCTCCGCATAACTACCAAAGAGTATGTAACACTACGTATAACTACTTCTTTTAAAACCACGCAACAGATTTTAAAACAAGAGCCATAAACAAGGAAGGTTTCTGTACTTAGAGATATAATTTGTCCCGTTAAAGCCGGAGCGAGACGCTAGTTTCACTACCAACATTACAAAGTTCATTTTCCAGGTTCGACTTTTAAACCAAGCATTAGAGCTCATTGAACCCAAAACGAATGACACGTCTTTACCAGCGCGCTCCGCACCGGCACAGACCGGCTACGTTCTGCCTGTTACGTCACATAGCTATGACTATGACGCAATTTTATTGATTTTCTTACTTACGTCACCCGTAAGTAGGTTACAGTTCAGCAGCCAGGAATAACAGCTGTTGTAGAACCTATAGGAACTCTTTGATCTAAATTACATATTTTTATTGTAAAGAGATTAAATTTTTTGCTTGTTTGTAAAAGAATGCTACAATATCATAGGATTTTATACCGATAAAGAGCACTGCTCTTGTGGGCAGGCCACGGTATCGAAGCCGAGGGTAAAATTGTAATAAACCGGTATCTACTCAATACTGAGCGCCTCTATTGCACGCCATTCTTTCCGATTATGTGCCGTATACATCCGGTTCTTTCAGCCACTTTGGCCAGGGTTATTAGTCCACCTCGCATGCAAAATATGCAACCTGCCTATTATGCAATCATAGATCAAAAAAAACAAATAAAGCATATAGTAAATGCGCAATTTTTTTTTAGCTTTTCTCCTGTTTGATCCATGTCAGCTGTTCATTTTCCTACGCCCATGCAAATTTTACATAATACCTGCATGGCATTAGATTATGTTGGGTGGTTAACAAATTCATTGCCTAGTTAATTAACTAATAAGCGACATAATATTGTTCATTGACAAATTAGTGCCTTTAGGTATCTCCACACTAACTAAGTAGGTACTTAGATACAATATGGCGATCGCTGCTTGCAGTCATTATTTCTTATTTTCCTTCTATACATTTACTAAACGAAGATCGTAGCTTAAAATTTAACTAAAACAGATATAAGTCAATGTAATTATGAATAACAGCTTTACTATTGTTCAGGCAAGGTGGCCCGGTGGAACGAAAACGAAAATCGTAAAAAAATTACAAGAGGGCTCTTCGCACAGAGGCCAACGCGCAGATCGATCGGTAGTCACGAACGATGTTATGTAAGGCCGGCTGTACCTACGTGAAATTTTCCTTGAGACAAAGTTTTTTTTCGAAGATTCTTTCTTCGACGAAATAAGGATTGCCAACCAAACAAAATGGAAGTCAAGGAGTGATTCTCAAAACATTAATTCGAAATTCGAACGGTGTCTCTCTGTGTTTGTGAATCCGCGATGATTTAATTTTTTTTAAACAAATGAGTTCGCTTCGCATTTCAATTGTCTGCGGTCACTTCAGTGAGGTTCGAAGTGGAATTTATTACTTAGCCATTGATAGCCGTATAAATAGTTTTATTTCAATCTAGCGACGCGGCTTGTGGTACTCTTGATGTTTTCATTCATACATCAATGTTATGGTAAATGAGTGCTTTACCTTAAAAATACTCTATGACCTTAGAGAAAAAATACTTCTTATCTATTATGCCCAGCTAACAGTCTCACCACAGGGCAAAGGCCTCGCCCTCTTCCAATACAGAAAGCACTAGCATTAATGCGTGCTCAAGTCAGTTTTGCCATTCAAGGCGCCGATTCCCTTGCGTAGCTGATTTTAAAATGAGAATCACGTCTAAATGGCTAGTCGTAATTCTTCGAAAAAAATATATGTTATATTAGACTATTTTCTTAATAATTTCATCCGAGTAAATTTCGAGTTTTATTTGTATAACATAGTGTAATTAATTTGTAAAGTTATGTCTAAAACGGACAAAAACACGACAATCACACCAAAACCGCTGGGCGTATTTTAATGAAATCAACACCATCTCAAAGATAATTTAATTACCTACATTTTGATCTGAAGTTTTTTTTTTTTAAATTTATATAATAATAAGGAAAGTACAAAAAACTACAAATTTTTGGGTCGCGCGGGTGTGAAACGAGTGCGCGTTTTGTTCCCTCAAGCAATATCATCATCAATATCAATATCAATACATATAATAAATCTGTAGAAAAGAAATTTTTGTATATCGAAAATATTTAAAAAAAAAATAGCCAGAGTGATAAAAGATAACCAACAGAACTTATTTCCGGCATTTATGGAATTTTTGTCTGTTTATCTGCTTGTCGTTTATTTGTGCACGCATCACGTGAAATGTACAAGACCAATCACTAACAATGCCCTAATTGGATCCAACGCCAACTCCATGCCTTTCCTAAAGTCAAGAAAACCGGCCAAGTGCGAGTCGGACTCGCGCACGAAGGGTTCCGTACCATTATCGCAATAAACGGCAAAAAAAACACGTTTCTTGTATGGCTGCCCCTCTTAAATATTTATTTTATTCTATTTTTAGTATTTGTTGTTATAGCGACAACAGAAATACATCATCTGAGAAAATTTCAACTGTCTAGCTATCACGGTTCATGAGATACAGCCTGGTGAAAGACAGACAGACGGACAGCGGAGTCTTATTAAATAGGGTCCCGTTTTTACCCTTTGGGTACGGAACCCTAAAAACTAACTCATTAATCAGCCAGACAATTCTTCGTCATCCAAATGTGTCATTCGAAGTCGTTTAAAAATGATACTTGTCACTCACTCGATCTCAGTTACCAGGCTGGTATGGCCTTCGCAACTCCTCTCTCAATACCGACCAAGTATTTTCTCGTCACATAACTCAATCAGCTGGTACAAGTTGGCTGTGGATGTTGGCTATTGGCTGCAGTTACTAATTCAGCCAATGTTGGCCACACTTCAACGATGCTAATTGTAACTGGGAAGTATGTATTTGATGAATTATTTTCCAAACACACATGTTAAGGTTAGATATACGTTTCTACGGCTGGGGCCAGAAGAGCCATGCTTTGCGGAAATACCTTCTGCCAAATTTTGAAGATGTATCTCTGAAAGTTGACGTAATAAATCATTTAAATTTCAAAGCTATTAGACCTTATAACCAGTCGAAATGGTAAACTAAATGTTTGGGAATTCCGCGGAATCCGTGGAAATATTTACAGTCTCCAGTGCGTCAGCCGTGCCAAGACAAAACAACCGATTTCGGTTTTATAGGTAAACCAATCGGATAAACTGTAGGCGGTGGGCATTGCCATTAGTGGGCACATAGATTTAAGAAAGAAGGAACCAGGGTATGCACTTAGCATAGACTGACAATATTTAACATTTATGTATTCCTTCCCCTTAGAAGGAGAATATGGCCGTAGGCATAAACTAGTGACGGCGAGGAACGGTGGGCGAGTGAATTATATGACTGTCTGACCCATAAACGGCGAGTGCATGAGTTGTTCCTTCGTCACCGCCCAGCTGCACTGGTTACTTGCTTCAGAACAAGAGAACCACAAAAACAAACTTTTTTTTTGGTGTGTGCCTTCATCCATGACTTCTCCCGCTCTGGGTGAAGCGGGAGGGCGTGTCAGACTTTTACTGACTAAAACCCACATGTGTTCCTTTATTTGCTTAAGTCAGGGCCGCGGTAACTGTCTTTCAAATTTACCCATTCATGCACCGGCCCTAGCGGACCCCGTTCGTTTTTGCTGACATCTCTTTGAGGCGCGCGAACACTACGCGCCGTCGACTCGGGCCTGGTCCTTATTGGACGGTGAGCTACCCATTACTCGCCGTCCGCAAGCCCAAGTCTACCGTGAATACCGGTATAATCGGCCTGTGACCACAAAAACAAACTGAAGTGGTATTAGACCGGCCAGCAATGTTATTCGTAAAATACTGTCCAATAAGGTAAACATGCTTAGAACAGCCCCAGGAGACTCAGTACGGTAGAGCGATGACCTTCGCAAGGCAGCCGCTAGTTAAGAGTAGCCGACAACGGCATTTATTGACGTCCATTTGAAGAGGACGACGGCACCAGACTGCTCAAGTCTGACGAGGCGTATATATCCGTTCTTGTGTGGAAACAAATCGAAGAAAATAGAGGATGCCCTAATGCTAGATAAAGCGACAATCTTCGCGGGCAGAAACTGAACGAGAGCATCCCATGATTGTGTTAATTGCGGTGCGTTTAGAATTTTGGAGAGGCCTACATTCAGTAGAAGGCAAAGACTAATAATGATGAAGTAGTCGGAGCATTTTTGAGTGAAGACAAATCGGCGAACGTTGAAGATCACAGAACAAAAAAAACGCCTACTACAATAGAAGTCGCATGTGGGCGGGGCCCGCATACCCCGAGCTTTGCACAGTTCTGCATATGTTTCCTTCCGCGCACACACTACGCACATCAGTCTTGGTTCAACTGTCACGGTGACAAAAGCTTGAAAAAAAAATACAAAAATGCCTTATTGTGCTGTTTTAGAATGTAAACACGATAGTAGAACCAAAAATGTATCAAATGTAGGTATATCTTACCATCGGCAAGTCTTAATTTATTTTATTTCGATAAAAATGTAAAAACAAAATTTTATTAAACAAGACAAGTAAAAGTTGATTTTATGATGTTAAATTTAAGGTCTACTTTCTTTAAAACTCAAACATTGTTCTCGAAGATTCCAACTATGCACATGTCACATTCAGCTACTCAATTAGAGATTACCAATATCGATAATGAGTTATCGATACTTTAAACTTACAATATTCGAAAAAATCTTCTTACGCGCTGAAAAACATAACCCTTTCCTTGCAGCCGTGTAAAAATAAAGATTATGACGAATTGAGAACCTCCTCCTTTTTTTGAAGTCGGTTAAAAAGACAACAGCCTTCAAAATCAACAAACTGTAATAATAATAACACATGAACATAGAACCTTCTTCTTTTTTTAAGTCAGTTAAAAAGTGGCTTATGTGTTAGTCTGAAATTTAAGATCTACTGGTGTATAGACCTAAATTTCATCAGTTCATTAAGGTAGTTAGTCAAGCTAATCATAATAAGAGTGTAGCCGCAGGCGAAAGCGTAAGCTTCCCATATCAGTAGGACGTATTGCATTTGTAGTATAGTCTATCGCATCATCATCATCAATCATCAATAAATTTGTAGAAAAGTATTTTTTGTACATCGAAAATATTTCCAAAAAAAATAGCCAGTGTGTTAAAGTTAAAGGATAACCAACAGAACCTATTTCCGGCATTTTCGGAATTTTTGTCTGTTTGTCTGTTTATTTGTGCACGCATCACGTGACATGCACGAAATCAATGTAAATAACTTTTATACATAAACATTGTGCGTAACTTGAAGAATTACTTAGGTTTTGTGTCATCGCAATCGGTTCACTCTATCAAAAGTTAGATGAATTTAAAGTGTTCAAGAAGTAAAATTATCAAAACACACGCAATTCAGATACTCGGAGAGTTGAACTCGATATTCGATAGATGGCGTTGTGAAATTGAAGTCATTTTCTGAATCACGGTGTTAAGATTCTCCGCGAAAGATTGATGACTATAGAAACAAATATGGTCGGTAGGTAAGTAGGGTAGGCAGGAAGGTAAGTAGGGTAGGGTTGGCAAACAGATGACGGGAGCGAAACCGCGGTCACAGCTTGTAATTAATAATAGTACACCAAAGACTACGTACAGTACTGTCTTTCCTTTCATTTTTTAAATCCATGGAAAGGTTGTCTTGAAAAGATCGCTTTTAGCGATAAGGCCGCCCATTGTGCCACCCAGTGTAATGTTTTCTTCGTCTATACTTTTTTTTGGGACAATCCCACCGCACTATTCCCAAACCACTGCAACTCCTGAAAGCCAGAATCAACAGTGGCGACCACCAGAAAAGCGCCGAGGCAATGAAGCTCGACGAAGTCCCGGAGAATGAATTTAACTGTCTTGGATTCCGCAACGAAATTAATCAGAAAATAATAACGGAGGAGTAGGAAAAAGTCGTCGTCGTAAGTCGTCTATACTTTCTGTAACTTATATGGTGTACACAATAAAGAGTATAGTATTCTATAATTCTATTGATAGAACAAAAACACCACATACAAAGATACGCCCATCTTTGTATCAATAGAATCATTTTTAAAATCGGATCAGTAGTTTACCATAAAATATCTTAATAATACTTTCTATAAATCGTAAGTATTGGAATAAATTTATATAAAAACTTGATTACAAACATAATAATATTTATCGACTCTAGTTATTGGGCGCACGGTTGGCGCAGTGGTTGAGCGATTGACTGCTGCGCTGAGTGTCGCGGGTTCGATTCCCGCACGAAACAAATATTTGTATGATCTACAAATAGTTGTTCCGGCTCTGGGTGTTTGTATTTGTGAAATTATATGTTTGTAAACGCACCCACGATACAGGAGAAATTCCTAGTGTGGGGCAACGTTTTTTTTTTAAACCAAATTGTATTTTGTTTGAAAATAAAACGGAATGTCGATAAATAAGTCAACGACCGTGGTACATCACTACAGGAGGACGAGTATTAATGACCTCATTACGCAAATATAAATCTTATCGGTAACGAAATACGGCTTTAAATTAAATGAATTTATTATAGTGACATCTAGCGGCGGGTAGCGTAACTTGCTCATTAAACTATTCCGTGTGCGCTTTAAACGAAAAAAGTAATAAATACTCAAAAAGAGTAGACAATAAACCAACTCTATTGCCATAAAGCTGTGGTTTATTTTCAAATAAGCGACGACTGACATATTTTCTACTTTCATCTAAAAATTAAACTACCAATCACACCAAAGATTTCTTAGTGTTATGAAATACAAATAAACTGTATATGTGTGAGTTTGGGTACGCTGGTTCCGATACTAATAAAGCTATATGCGATTTCTACTGTCTTCTCTGTTCTGTGTTGAAGATCATCAAGCAACGATCTTCGCAAGGTAGCAGCTGGGCTAGTAGCCAATTTATTTAGGTATGATCAATGATTGAGTTCACTGTCGTGCTATAACTGAGAGACCAAGTAGTGGACTGCTAAACGCTGAAGACGATCTTCAATCATGCTTTCCCCACGCACTTACATAACCAAACTCCTTTAATTTTAAAATAATTTCTGGTTTGACCCACCACACGACCTTGAGCTACTTATGAATCCAAGCTACGCATAGAATAGTTGGCGGGAGTCCAAGTCAACGCACGCGCAGATTCGACTTGCCCTTTCTTATGTAACTGTCGACTCTGATTTGTTCTTGACATCTTGAATAGTTTCAAGTGCGCAGTGGCTTGCCAGCAGGCGGTGTTCCGTTTGGGAGTCCTTGAAGGAGCGTTCTTGCTAAGATTACGATGGCAACTACAAATGTTTTAAAATAACTTCAAATGTGTTGAGCCCAAAATTAGTACCTAGCCACGCGAAATCCGATCGTTGATGCAGTTATAATTTAAGTTACTTAAATGTGCAGGTGGTAGCGTGACGGTGGATAGGTCAGGATGAAAAAAAAAACTTGCTGTGCGCCGACCCCAAGCAATATTATTATGACAAGGGCAGGAAGATGATGATGAAGTGTGCAGGTGACAAGGCGACGCAACGCGCAAGACTTATGATCGGACATCGCAGACGGAAATTGAAAAAAATAACTAGAATCTTAATCTATCTAGGCCCACTTACATTAATAACTTAGCTGATAGTTAATTAATAACACGAGGTTAAATTGACAATATTTTATGATAAACTGTCAATTTAACTTCGTATTAGCAACCAACCCAGAGTTAAGTTTTTCGTGAAACTCTTTGTTAAAACAGTAAGTATTTTATTTTTATTTTTAATAAAACGTTCTTTAGCAACTTGGAGGGATATCTATGGTTTTTTTTTATCATTGCTTTTATGCTGGGAGTTCAGCAGGCAGATTCACCTCTTTGTGCATATTGGCCTAGCTCTGTTCTTTTAGCAGCGAGTTCCAGCTGACAATATTCGCATGCATGCCGTAATACGCTTGTATTGATGATGTTTTATTACTGCTAGCCTGTTCTGTCTCAATGCTGGGCCTCCCTCCATTCTTTTTACTGTTCCCTGTTGGGTCATTTCTTTCCATTACTTAGGGAAAACATCTAAGTCATCCTGGCTATCTTCGTGGTGGTCTGACGCGGCCCAGTCTTGGGTTGCTTTTTCGGAATGCGGTAGATATGTCTAGCCCAAGCCCATTTAATCAGGGGAGCGTGCTCTAGTAGTTTGTCCTCTGTGGTGAGTTTGTGGATGTAAGTGGGCATGGAATTAGTATGTACTGGCTGAGCTTATAGACAACGAGTGATGGAACTTTGGTAGCTTATCTACTGTTGCATAACTAAAGACCAAAGTACCTAAGTTATTATTACCGCATGCTAAAACTAGCCTACCTCTAAAATCCGTATCGTAATTATCGTCACTCACGTGTATAGATGTGATAATAAAAATATAATGTTCACGTGATCGTGATGTGTGAATTTTCATTGTACTACAAATATATGTAGTAGATACCACAATATGATAGTGAATACGAGTCAAAGATTACCTTTATGATGGAGGAAGGGACTTGAATCCTACTTAAGGGTACACTAGTCGACGGCACGAACTATTTTGTGCGCGGGGTTAAAATGCATTTTATATCAACAGACAACACGTGCGGAAGAGATAGATGCTGTGATGAGCAGTAGAAAGCTTGTTCGCGTACGAACACACTTTTGCAAATTTGTAGCGAAATGGATAATGATTTAGGACGAAACCGAGCGCGCGAAATTTTATAAACAGACCTTTGGCAGTCTAGATATCATGAAAAAACGACTAAAAATATCTGTTCAAAATAAAATTATTTGCATTGTTGAACTACTAATCTATCCCTGTATGGAGGCCGTTTTGCAATTTTCCGTCTTCTTATGGTATTTATTTGCACCCAAAAATGCGTTAAAATTAGTGTCGAAATGTGGAACTTTCGACGCTCAAAACTTTCAAATGTTTTCTTTTTTTACTTTTTTGCTTCCATATAGGGCTAGATAATGATGAGACAAATTGATATCACTTTTTATTTTGAACGTACATCGTCAAACAGTGGAATAATCCCTAGACTACGTTTATATAACTAAATAACTTAACTTAATATGCCAATGCATTCCACTACATTCCTAGACAAATTTTTTACTGTCCAGGCCACTCGTCTATGGAATGCATTGCCTGTGACTATAAGGCGCGCGCAATCACTGCCTGTTTTTAAGCGACTTGTGAAGGAGCACTACTGGTCACTGTTATCATAATGTTATACAACATGAATGAACAACACAGCTGAATTGTTTTCTTTTCTGTATATTAGTTATATGTATGTATTTATGTATCTATTTTTATTTTATTTTTGTATTTAGTACCTACTTTCATATTGAAATAATTATTTGTTGATAATTTGCACCAAGTGCAAACCCATATTGTGTCCAGGCTGTCTCTTTCCATTCTTGGTTGCCTGGAAGAGATCGCGGATCGCGATAAGGCCGCCTGTTGTATGTTTGTTTTTGTTATAAGATGTCTTTTTGAACTATTTTTATCTTGGTGTACAATAAAGTATATATAAATAAATATAAATAAATAAATATGGAAGAATTTTCGACTAATGTAACCTTAACCTTTATTTATGCCTGGTTGTATTGGAGATATGGATGCTAACGTGGGATTTACACAAACATTACAAAATGAAGGGCAAAAGTTTAAAAGTATGTATTTTTTTCTAAAACTTTACCGGTATTTCATGGTGCACATGATACATGAGACATGCCCAGTTTTTTTCGTTTCGGCCATAAACAAAAACTTCTTTTTGGCGCCTTAAGTGATTGAGAACATATACTAGAAAAAACTACCATAGATAAAAAATTTCTTTTCAATAAAAAATTTAAAAATTGTGCTGTTCTTTGCTTGTAAGTATATATAAGTTTCTCTGTGGCCTGTACCCTTCAAATGTGGATGTACCTTATCATTTGCTACCCTATTCCCAACTAGCCTGCCAGCTATACCCGCCAGCTTTTCATAATGTACTTGGTGTTGTTTTAAACCACTTTTAAACACACAATGCTTTCCTATCACGCCGAAAATACAAATAATGAGAGACGAAATGACATTGTTTGCGATTCTAATGCATCCTCAAAATATGTCTTTGTGAAAAGATTCTTATGTCAATTTCTGTCATCATCATCATCATTTCAGCCGAAAGACGTCCACTGCTGGACATAGGCCTCCCTCGATCCCGTGCGTCTCGCATCCAGCGCCTTCCCGCAACCTTAACCAGGTCATCGGTCCACCTAGTGGGAGGCCTTCCAACGTATCGTCTTCCGGTTCGCGGTCGCCAATCCAGAACTTTTCGGCCCCATCGGCCATCCGTTCTGCGAGCAATGTGCCCTGCCCACTGCTACTTAAATTTGGCAATTCTTCGGGCTACGTCAGTAACCCTGGTTCTCTTGCGGATCTCCACATTTCTGATTCGATCACGCAAGGAAACTCCGAGCATAGCCCTCTCCATTGCCCTTTGAGTGACTGTAAGCTTAAATTCCTGATAAGGCCCATTGTAAGCGACCACGTCTCAGAGCCATATGTCATCACTGGCAACACACACTGGTTATAGACTTTCGTCTTGAGACTCTGTGGTAAGTTGGACGAGAAGATACCGCGCAACTTCCCGAACGCTGCCCAGCCGAGTCGGATTCGACGGTTGACCTCTTTCTCGATGTTGACCATATCCAATTGGATCAATTTACAATTTCTGTACAATAGATGAAATAGAAAATTATGTATTTAAGTATAAATTAAATTATTTTAACTTTAAAAAGATTATTCAAAAACGTCTACAACTCTTACGGAGAGACAGCTGTCCCTGCGAAGATCTCCTGGCTGTAACAAAAATAATCATTTCGCTGTGTCTTTAGTTTAATTTAAGTATTCTTAAACAAGTTATAGGTACCCACATCACATCATATGTTCCCACTGCTGGGACACAGGCCTCCTCTCTGTGAGAGGGAATGGGCCGTAATCCACCACGCGGGCCCAGTGCGGGTTGGTGGATGTCACATGTCTTCGAATTTTTGGTTCTAGGACATGCCGGTTTCCTCACGATGTTTTCCTTCACCGTTTTGAGAGCAGTGGTGATGAAATAATTTACACAAGTAAAGTGCCTGCCTGGGCTCGAACCCACGACCTAAAACTTGTAAGTCGCGGCCGATACCACTGGGCCACCACTGCTCACTGCTATAAGTACCATTGTTAATTTATTATTATTATAGGTTTTAAGCACTTTCTAGCCTGAAACACAGGTTCAACCTAGAGGCAAATATGCAACTGTGTTATTAAATAATACAAATATTTTATTGTAAAATGTGCCTTATGTTATAAATAAACAATATTATTAATATTATAACTGTGCTAGGATCGGCTTCTGGTCTAACTGGGGATAGCTCAATGCCAGGATGGTTCGTTTTTTAAGAGGTTGCTTATCGGGGAACTAAGTTACTCGTGTCAAGCATTTTTTTATCTTGGTGAAATCCTCATGCATACTGCGCTACCACGGTGATATAGCGCAGTTATGTGGGACTCCAACCCATTAAAACTCCTCGGTGACCTCCTGTGCCGCTTATGGCGGGAACATGGGCACGCATAAGCACTCATCCGCGAACCCTCCGCGGCTGTCCGTCACCGGACCCTCCTCTAGGGAGTACCCCCCATCACCGGCGCACCGTGACTTATGTCAAGCCTACCCTTACCTTCTTCTTCGTCCTTTCTAGTCTATGGAACTCTTTAAATACTTACTTTGGATCCAGAAAGTGGCCTCGCCAATCGCAGCGTCATCGTCAGTGGCGTTCATAATACAACCCTTACCTAAACTGCTTACTCATTTAGAGGAATCTGGCGTTGTGTTGCGTGTTTCTGAAACGATTGCAGCAGAATTTGAGCCTTCAATGACAGCCATAATAATGAATGGGCGCGGTCAGTTACAATCACTGTTCTTAGTCACTGAAATCCGATCATCGGTATGCGATGATAATATCACGAACGGTGAGTAGATAACATTACCGTGGCACAGTATAAATATGGAGAATCAGTAAGGAAACTACCTACAAAAGCTCGAAACGGCTCACACAAACATGCACATCTACCTACGAGACCTCTAAGCAGTTTCGCCATGCTGTCAGTAGTGCGGGCCGCTTAGGGGTCTCGCCGGTGCGTATGTTTGTGTGAGTGTGCCGTTTAGTTTCCGTACTGTTCGTCCATATTTATACTGTGACCGTGGTCAGGGTGATGTTATGATAGCCTCCATATATACCTACTCTATTGACCAGAAGTTGAGAACCCAGTATTAAGTACCAATAGTCTTCTATCTATATAAATAACTAGCTGTCCCACGCGGCTTCGCTCCCCTCAACTGGCTACGTACCTACCCTACTCTACACCTACCCTACATACGTTTACGCAGCGCACGCAACGGAAGCCCTCAAAAAGTAATATTCTTTCCCGTTTTTGCAACATTTTTCATTTATGCTCCGCTCTTATTGCTCGTAGCGTGATGTTTTAAAGCCTATAACCTTCCTCGATAAATGGACTATCTAACACAAAAAGAATTTTCAATTCCAACCAGTAGTTCCTGAGATTACCCCCTGCATACAAACTTACTTACAAATTTTACCTCTTTATAATATTAGTATAGAAAAGAAAAGTTTGCACTGAGGTTCCCTTTATAATGTAGACAAGGAATAAGGAAGGATTTTTCGAAAGTCAATCCCTAAGGGAGTTAATTCAATAGGGAATGAAAGTTTTTATGAAACTCTGTCATTTTTAATTTGAATTGAATGAAATACAGCATTTAGCCTCTAAATAAAAAATAAAAAAATACGTCTATAAGCATTTTTTGGTTTTTATCCCTTAAAGGGGTAAAAAGGGGTGTTATAGATTGTAAGAAAAGTTAATTGTTTATAATATCATCAAAATTACTTGAAACTTAGTATTTCTGCTCTTCAATACAATAAAAAAACACGTGTGTGGTTTTCTTAAATTTCATCCCTTATAATAGTTTACGCGAACAAAGACGCGGGCGGAAAGCTATGTTTGGACATTTTTTTTTTTTTTAAACGAAACAGCCAAAATCGTTTTGTCCACGCAGGTGAAGCTGCGGGCTGGTTACAAAAGCTAGTTTACGATACTTAGAAATCGACATCATCGTCATCGCAGCAAAGGCCTCGTGGAGCGACTGCAGTTCCTATCCAGAATTACTTATATTGTAGGTATATTTTTGAAGGTAGAATATAATATACCCTTTTTGTAGGTTGACAGCTCAATGGATCAACATGCCACCCACTGATTCGGCTCAAGTTAAAGGGGACCGTGATTAGACCTGTCGTACTGTAATGGATCAGAACTGAATGCTCGCCTGTGAAAAATATGGGTGAAAAGAGATTGCCTGTAGCAGAGATGAATATGTTGAGATGGATGTGCGGAGTGACGAGAATGGATAAAGTGAGAAATGAGTATATTAGAAGAAGTTTGAAAGTGGGCCAGTGGCAGAAAAGTTGAAAGAAAACCGTTTGTCCTGGTTTGTGTTGAGGAGGGATGAAATGCATGTCACTAAAAGAGTTATGAATATAAATGTGGATGGATGGAGAGGGAGGGGACGGCCAAAGAAAAGATGGATGGACTGTGTGAGCAGTGTCAAGAAAAGAGATGGGCGTCAGTGATGGCGTGACGAGGGACTGGGACAGGACGGCATGGAAGAAAAAAACATTTTGCGCAGACCCCAAGTAACATGGTAAAAAGACAGGCAGATGATGATGAGAATGAGACCCTTTTTTAATGTAAATTTATAATCACCAATACGCGCAAAACATGGTAGGTGTTAAAAAAATCGCCATAATGTAGTGTGGTAAAAATCTGAATCTGAAGGGGGCGTCCTCTCCCCTGGCACCACTCCCATGAAAAGGTAAGGCACCGGTCTTGAGAAAAACAAACTATTGTAACCTACCACAAATCACTTGAAAGTTGCTTCTGCATCTGCGTCTCCGGCGCTGCGGAAAGTGCAACCCCCGCCCACTGTAACAAAGCATCTAAGCACCGTACGACCCGAGCGACCAGCAAGCCGAAGCTGCGGAGGTGAGGTGAGATGACGGGTTTCAACACAAATCAATGCATTCATAATGATATAACCACTTCTCGTTCCACCTTCCCTAGTTTGTGTCGACCTCTATGTTTCGACTCGTGTTCCACTTTGGATTTCAGAGGCAGTAAACGCTTTTGAGTTTTATAGCTCGGTCAAGTTATCTGAGCACCTGAAATGTCAAACGACCCCACTCCGGCCTGCCCGCGCAACGCCCTGCGAGCCATTAGCCTCGTGAGCCATTAACGAGAGTCGAATGTCAGAGTGACATTGACATTTCTGGTGGTCAGTTATCTTGACCGAGCTTTATTTATCAGGTGTACCACGTCTACTAAGTGTACCTAATTAACCCAGTGAGTCAGTGAAGTCGACGTGGGACCTAGATTTACGATCTTCTCTGAAATGTCAGGAGTCTTTGAACTTCGCGTTGCGTGTGCATCTGTTATTTGTTATCAAAACAATGTTCACTTTAGCGGTCAAGTTAGAGAATTCATTGCGTTATTTACGATAGAAAATAGACTCCATGGCTTCTTATTTTTAAACATCAGCCATAGATTTCGAATTTCCTTTAAAAAAAAATGAATTTTTATAGGCAGTGCGGTTACGCATTTAGGGTGCTAAGCTTATTTCCTTCAAAGGAGCAGAAGCGTAGGATATCTACATAAATGAGTACCTATCAATGAACGTCCTATAGATGGAAGCAGTAAGTTTAGGTCTCTACCTATAAAGTTTACCGCAATGAATTAGCATAGCTACGAGCTCCCGCTTGAATATATCACAAAAGTATTAAAATGCTCACACTGTGTAAACCCACAACTTACGTAAAATGGTGTAGTTACGTTGGCAGACATCTATTTTTACAACGCACGTGATTTTAAATAATCGGTTTGCCTTCAACAGTTGCCCAGTTGCCATAAGACGTTGAGATGATTTAAAAAAATCGGAATGACAAATATATCTTGACAGTTCTTAACGGCGCTGCTCGTTAACAAACTGTCAAGATTATGTCAATATAAGTAAATTTTTCTTTTAGTTCCAATTTCCGCCGCATCTCAAGTTATTCTGGGTTCGGTCCTAAGTTTTTTTTTTGTTACTAAATTAGATTGGAATGTGTACAGTGAACATTCCATAAACGTGCTATGGGCGGTCAAGGACGGGTTGCCCGAAATACTTCATCCAGAGAGTATTTTTGGAATATGGGTTTTTGGTTCAAATTGACTCTCCCTGACGGAAAAATATGGGTGTTATTATACTTATAAGTTTGACGTGTGTATCTGTCTGTGGCATCATAGCTCCTAAACGGATGAACAGATTATGAAAAAGGTTTTATTATGTTTGAAAGATGTATTTATCGAGTGTTCTTAGCTATGTTTGATGTTTAATGTAAATTGGTTCAGCCGTTCAAAAGATATGCGCATTGTACTCTTCGAATCGGGTTATAATTAAGTAGGTACTCATTTCGATGGATTGTCGTTTGAAGGTAGGTACTAGATACATAATGCAGTTTAAAAAACATGGGTTAATAAACGTCGGCGGTTTTTATTAATTTAATTTATCTTATTTAAATAAGATTATGATTTTTAATTATGTACATAATTTTATTTAAGAAAGCTGCTAATTAGGTCCAAAATTGATTGTATTGAACAGGCAGCTAAATTACTTTAGGTCAACGTGCTATTTGGATACTTTTCTTGAATTTATATGTATACTAGCTGTCCCATGCGGCCTACCGTTTACGGAAGCTCTCAAAAAGGAATAATTTTGCCCGTTTTTGCAACATTTTTCATTTATGTTCCGCTCATATTGGTCGTAGCGTGATATTATATAGCCTATAACCTTCCTTGATAAATGGACTATCCAACACTTAAATAATTTTTCAATTCCAACCAGTAGTTCCTGAGATTAGCGCGTTCAAACCAACAAACTCTTCAGCTTTATAATATTAGTAAGATAAGTAAATAAAATAAAATAAAGTTTATTGATTCAATAAAATAATGTTACAGTATAAGGATGTTACACTGGATCCTGCACTAGGATACCCTGTGTCGCAGAATCCAGTCTCTCTCGACAATATGGTTTTTCGATAAGAAGTATCAAATGCAACGGTTCCAATCATTAAAAAAAAGAAAAAACTGAAAGGTAACTAAAAGTGTAAGCGTAAATGTGTTGGTATGTAAGAATGCTTTGTTGCCAAATTTAAGCCTGAGCCAAAGTATAGATATCGAACCAAGCTCCAAGCTGAATAAGTAATTGACTGATGATGGAACTGACTTGCGCGAAATAACCTTGCTCTAAGAGCTTATGGTAGGGCCCCAGTTATGACTTGTGAGTGTTCTTCTCCATGAAGATCTGTGCTGTTATGCTCTCAGACCATATAAACCCCTGGTTATGCTAGTATTAATATTATTTGTGACCAGATTTGTGACTATCTTTTAAAACGTTACATTGTAGGTATTAGAAGCTGCAAGCCGACTTTCATCAAAAGGCACAATAGATACTGGAAGCAAAGAACTGGAAGATGTGTAAATTTTGGTTAGGGAGGGGACAGGACATAGGCGTAATTTAGTTAAAAATGGTCTGACCTCAAGTTTGGCGTAGAACATTGCTTCTCAGAATTTATATCCTATATAGCGACACTTGGGGGAGAGGCTTATGTCCAGCAGTGGACGCCTTTTTTCCAAAATCAACAGGTGGGATTCCTGACTACGTGATTGATTTTTCAAAAAAATTATGATATATTTTCTTCAAAATCGGCCCTGAACTCCTTTGAGTGTTTTTCGCTATTCCTCAAAATTTCTGATTTGGCCATCTGTGCCCACTTGAAAAACTCACCCAGTATAGCTCGCATACTAATAATACACCTATTTTTCATAAGTATCTCGCCCCGGTTCTACATAATGGTGGAGACGCCAACCCTGAGTGTAGTACAAACAGCTTTAGGCCGCTCTTACACGCTAAGAAAAGTCACTGGGCCTTCGCTAGAATTCGTGTCGTTTCCACACACGAACCGTGTACAGTGTACACTATCACGGTGCAAAAGAATAAATAATATAATCTTACATGATGAATTGGTCTTGTCTGCAGCAGACACTGTTAATTTTCTTAGCGTGTACTAGCGGCTTAAGGGTCCAACTTTCCTACTAGTGCACGACTCAATGACAATGTCGATGTGAACGCAAAGCTCAGCACAGATGTCGCTGGCGGCGCAATGGCTGCTGTCAAATCGTTTTTGCTTTGTTTACATCACGTTTTTTTTTGTGTTTAGACCGGTCTACCATCGTTATTAACAGAATGTATTGTCCCTGGAAGCATAAGAAATTGAAAGACGAACTACAAAAATGAGGAGCAAGGATAATTGGAAAGAAAACAGATCTTATTGAGAGGCAGACTTTTATATATTAAAACATTTTTCTTCGGTGATATGCTCTAGATTTGTATATTTTTTTAGTTGGAACATGTTAATTCTTACGTGACTCATGTTAGCAAAACATTACTTTAATGTATTGGTATTCTTTACGTTTTAGGTTAGAAGTTATATTTTAATTTCGGCAATCAAAGCCTGAAAGCTTCTGAAGACAAAGCAAACGACATTCGTGCTATAGAACTTTACAAATACGTTAATAGCTCCACTATATCGCCGAAGATTATCTAGCAACATAATCATGGACATTTGACAGGTACTTAACATAACCTATGAATATGTATGGCCTTTGCCCAATTTTTTTTAGCGTTGCATCTTTGGGAAATTAATGAACACCGGGGTTGGTAGAGTAGTAGTGGAGCTCGTGGCTAAATAATAACAGCCGCATGGGTCGATCATCAAGGTTAAGCAACGCTTGACGAGGTCGGTCCATGGATGGGTGACCATTTCAACATACCGAGTTTCCTCCGTGCCTCGGCAAGCACGTTAAGCCGTTGGTCCCGGCTGTCATTTGAAGATCTTTGACAGTCGTTACGGGTAGTCAGAAGCTTGAGATCTGACACCAGTCTTGCCAAGGGGTACCGTGTTACCCAGTTACTGGGTTGTGGAGGTCAGATAGGCAGTCGCTCCATGTAAAACACTGGTACTTAGCTGAATCCGGTAAGACTGGAAGCCGACCCCAATATAGTTGGGAAAAGGCTAGGCAGATGATGATGGGGTTGGTACATTTACAGCTCACAGAGGCATATTTCGAGTAAATTTAAATTTACTGAATGTTAGGTTTTAAAATGTATGGAATTGCAAAGTTCCAATAGCCATAGCGACGATGCGCCACCTATCTGAAAAAATGGCAGTTCACATCCCCATTAAAATATGTCTGTAAATTGTAAAGTTGAAAATGTTGAAATCAATGCTTAGAGTTGAGAGGCTAAATAAAAGAAACGAATTAAATAAACTGAAATAAATTTATTTATCTACAATAAAATTAGAGGATTTTATACACACATAACTATTACAGAATTACTAGACTCAGTATTCATTGGAATGATAGCAAAATCAGTTGACAGTCCCATAGGTCATAGACAAGCTTAGAACTTTTGTTTTACAAAAGAGTTTTTAATACTGGCAATAAAGATGGATTCTTTTGACCAAAAACTTTTTCATTTCTTTTCGTGATAAAATTGATAAAGATTTACTTAAATAGTTTAAAGTTTAGTTAAATACATGTTTTAGATTATAATTCGACTCAAACTTTCAACACTTAGGCTAGGGGATTGTAGATGCTGGCTGCAGACTTATGCGCCCATTTTGTTGCCCTGTAACAAAACATTATTTGTATTTAAAATTGGAGTGTACCGTTGGTCGTATCTAAAAGTGGCTCCTGGATACATCGGGTCGAGAAAGGTGTTATTTTGCTTTATCAAATCAATAAAAATTAAAAAGAAAAAGCGCATCAAAGTTCAGGAACTTGATGCGCTTTTTCTTTTTAATTTTTAGTGGCGTCACTTAAGGCCGTACCCTGACCAAAAAATCAGCATGAGATTTTGCTCGGGGAGGCGCCTAAAGGTTACACTAGTTGAAAATTCTTCCATACAAACGTAGTCTAGGGATTATTCACCTGTTTGACAATGTACGTTCAAAATAAAAAGTGATATCAATTTGTCTCATCATTATCTAGCCCTGTATGGAAACAAAAAAGTGAAAAATGTAAATATTTGAAAGTTATTAGCGTCGAAAGTTCCACATTTCGACACTAATTTTAACGCATTTTTGGGCGAGAATAAAGACCATAAGAAGACGGAAAAATGCAAAACGCCTCCATACAGGGATAGATTAGTAGTTCAACAATGCAAATAATTTTATTTTGAACAGATACGTTTAGTCGTTTTTTCATGATATCCAGACTCCCAAAGGTCTGTTTATAAAATTTCGCGCGCTCGGTTTCTTCCTAAATCATTATCCATTTCGCTACAAATTTGCAAAAGTGTGTATTCGTACGGGAACTAGCTTCCTACTGCTCATTACAGCATCAATCTCTTCCGCACGTGTTGTCGGTTGATATAAAATGCATTTTAACCCCGCGCATTAAATAGTTCGTGCCGTTGACTAGTGTAACCTTAAGCAAAACTATACTAAAACCTAGTTCGCCTTTACTACACTATTGAATAATACATCTGAAATCTTCACTTCTAAATTCGTCACATTAGCAAGTAAGATGTAAACATATCGGCAAATACACGACACACTAACCATTTACATTAACCAACATATCTTTATCTGCAAGTGTGGCGCTAGTGACAACGTGAAACGTCAAATTCAGTACATTTTTGAGTTTAGTTCTACATTTCGACACAGTCAAGTTATACTGGGAGGTACACCACGTGTGTGACGACATTTGTGAGACTTAAACGTGATGTGTGACCTTGGCCTTAGAGATAGGCGGCGATAGCGAGAAATAGGTGACGGCTTGCTAAAATGGAACAGCGTGTGATTCGTAAAATGGCGTTCTATTTATGAAATATTACATAAACGTGATTACTCGCGTAAAAAAAAACTTCCTAGCGATGTCTCGCCATTTAGTGCAGCTTCGTACCAATATTTTACATGTAAGTACCTCCAGAACTCAATAACTGAAAAACACTAAATCTCGTGGAATGGTTCTAACGACGTACAAAGATCTACAAATCCGTAACCAATGGCATAACATGTTTTCAAGGGCAGGCAGGGAACTCGGACCATCATGTAATGGATGGTTTGGCTATGCCTTTTCACACGTAAGGGGGCGGATCTCCGCACAGTCAGTACTCACTGTCATCTGACATCTGTAATACCAGAGACAAATTTGAAATCTCTTTTGTGCCAGTAACACCGGTATGCAGGTATGGCGATAGTAAGTACTGCCCTTCTTGGACGAGCTTCTTCACAAAGAACTTACGACTTAACATTAATAATTCAAGAGAAATCAGAGAGACTATAATAATCAATGACTACTCGTGTGATTTTATTATGCCTCTAGATATGACTGTAAGTTTACCTTTCATCTCGGTCTCGGCATAAAGCTGAAAGGGAGAGCAGAGGAGGGGCAGGAGTAACCGCCAAACTTCTGGGCCGCCCTGAAGTTGGCTTTCCAGATGCGCGAAGCACGAAAAGGTGCTCTTTTTGAATGAGATTTACTACTGTGAGCCATTGTAGCCAACTTCAGGGCGGCCAAGAAGATTGGCGAGAAGTATAAGAGTTGTAGGATCTTGGTTTCGTCGGTTAAGCGAACACTACTTAGTGTAATTTATGAACATAATGAGGAAACCAAGAGATTAGAACAACGATTAGAAGAAGTAAAATTATCACAACGCAATTCAGATATTCGGACAGTTGAACTCGATATTCGATAGATGGCGTTGTGCATGGTGGCGGTATGTCGTGGTGGCCCAGTGGCTAAGACCTCGCCTCTCGTGCTTGAGGTCGTGGGTTTAAATCCGGGCAAGTACCAATGTGACTTTTTCAAATTCATATGTACTTTCTAAGTTTATCTTAGACATCACAGGCAACGGTGAATGAAAACATCGTGAGGAAACCTGGACTTACGTAGTTAATGTAAGTCTGAAATAGCCAAGTCAGAGGCCTGTGGAGTTCCCAGAGGCGGCTAATTAACTCTGACACCAGAGGTGGCTACACCTCACACGAAAGAAGAAGAAGATGAGGAAACGTGTCCATTCCATGACACAAAAATTTGGGGACTTTTAACGTTCGTCAGTCCGCAATGGGCTTGTGTGGTGGTTTACACCGATTTCCTTTTACAGAGAGGAGAAAAAATGGGACCATTATAGGCAGATTACCAATCATACCCGTGGGCAGTATTTTCACCCCATGAGTGCCCGATACGTGGATCCACGCGATACACAATGGCTTTTTAATTGTATAGTTAGGTAATTATGGCATTCAATCGGTTAACTTGCTTTTTACCCGACTGCCGAAGGAGGGTAATTACAAGCCCAAGCTGCTAAGCTTTGTCAAGCTTTTATTTAACTTGCAATGTATTTTTCTTGCAACTGAATTTACTGAATAAGACAACGTTGTGGTTTAAAAGAAGATGTAGTGACTAAAATTGAAAAGAGTATGTTAAGATGGTTTGGCCATGTTGAGAGGATGAATGATAGGCGACTAATGAAAGGTATTTACAAGGCAGACGTGAATGGAAACGCCGGGAGGGGACGCCCTAGGAAGACATACATAGACCTTATAGGTGATGTTCTTCAGAAAGGCAAGGTGCGCAGTACTCATAACCGGCGTGTGTGTATGACAAGATGTATGAATGTGAGTGAAGCAAAAGAAGTATGTAAGGATCGTAGCAGGTGGCGTTCTGTAGTTTCTGCCTACCCCCATGGGAAAAAGGCGTGAGTTTATGTATGTATGTATGTATGAATTTTAAAGCAGTTATCCTACACCGATTCAGATGAAACTTTGAATACACTTACTTAGCTAAGTGACGTCATTCTAAATCCAATATGGTGGACGGCCCAAGATGGCGGACTAGTTATTTTTGGTGCACTGCCATGATATGGGTATAATTTTATTCTATATCATAAAAACTCTTTTACTTTCATGTAAATAAAAATGCCCGTGTACTGTCAGACTAGTCCGGTCCGTCCAGGTTGGAAGTAAATCGCATATCGCGGCATTTATGCTCATTTTTATAACCATATAACAGTAATTTACCGGTCCGATATGAATGATGACCGAGAAAATAAATGGTTACCATGTTAATAGGTTATTACGATAAACGATAATGTGCGTGCTCTTAGCTTATCTAAAAGTTGACGCAATTTACTCGACTTTTAATTGTGTAATGCAGGTAAATGATATTGATAAGAGATTACAAAAGAGCAAGTAAAGAATCAAAACCGGCCAAGTGCGAGTCGGACTCGCGCACGAAGGGTTCCGAAACATCACGTTTCTTGTATGGGAGCCAGACTTAAATATTTTTTAAATGTTTTAGTATGTGTTGTTATAGCGGCAACAGAAATACATCATCTGTGAAAATTTCAACTGACTAGCTATCACGGTTTATGAGATACAGCCTGGTGACAGACAGACAGACGGATCGTGGACTCTTAGTAATAGGGTCCCGTTTTTACCTTTTGGGTACGGAACCCTAAAAAAACGGAGTAAAGTTACGATCAATGATCGTAATCTGAGCTTTTCATTTAGCATTATCGCCACCGGACATCCACCGAAATCTAGAGAAATGCCTTTTTATGCTATATTGAGCTGTAAGGAATGTATAGAAAAAGTTGGCCGAGGCATTGGAAATGTTTTCTTTCATTGGTAAGTAAATTTGTTTTTAAATGTGTGTGATAAAGTGGCGCGCTTGGTTTTCATACAGATGTAGGGACTTGCGTAATCTAGTTAGATTTATGTCTGTGGCCAAAGAGCTCATCTCAATCATAGATCAGACTATGTACCATATGATATCAAGAGTTGGTACAGCCATATCATCGGATGTACCTACTTGTTGACACAATAAATCGTATTGCGTTGCCAATATTCTAGTACAGTAAATATTATCGGTGGGTGTTAGCAGTTATGACATTGGCAATATCACAGATTATTTAGCACAGCCTATTGCAGTCCGTTGCTGGATATATTCAAGATAAGAATGCTTGGAAACATGCTGGTCCTGCTCCATAGGACAATCTTTAGTGTAGACAAAATCAAACTGGTTAATTTGTATTATATTCATAATTATAGTAAAGCTTTATTTTATTTGTTTTTCCAATGTTGTTGAATTAGATAATTTACCTATGTTTGCAATATTTGTAAGTATGTGAGAACCATGTTCCTATTTATCAAGTGAAGGAATTTACCTGTTAGTGCTTGTAATACACATATGCGTAGTATAGTAGGGCTGGGAACATCGTCCTCATGTATATGAATTTATGTAAATGTTCTAAAACACTTTTTTTTAAAAGAGTAAGTATGGAGTTTCTTGTCCGTTCTTCTCCATAACAAGCTACATTGCTGAATGGACGGTAGAATCAATTATTATTAACTTAAAATTTGTATTTTTGACGTTCAAAAGTAGTGCTTAATGGCCTAGTTGAAATAAATATTTTTTGTTTATTCGTCATAATATCAGCCGAAAGACGTAAACTGCTGGACATTGGCCTCCCCATCGTTGTGCGTCTCACATACATCCGATTGCCGCAGCCTTAACAAGCAGCGTTATTGCGTAAGTAAATTCGGCAAGGCGAAGGATTTGACTCCATCAACCAACCAATCACATAGACGAATATCCACAACGCGTCTTTCATCTCGCACGTGTCTGTTCAGGATAAGGCGGGAGGAAACGCCCGGGTGTCACCATTGTGGGGACCGCCCGGAGGACACGGTGGAGGTCTGCCCCGCTTGGCCGGAATACCGCCGTGTCCTCGTGGAGGCGATCGGCGGTGGCGACCTCTCGCGTTCAGGCCATGGTACGGGGTGAGGGGGCATGGCAAGCTGTCTCCTCTTTCTGCGAAGCATTAATGCTCGCAAAGGAGGAGGCCGAACGCGTGTGGGAGACGCCGTCACGCCCCTAGCCACCGCAGGAGATGCCCCGGGCGTCGGGAGTCGCAAGCCAATTGCGGACGCCAAGTAATGGGTAGCTCGCCGTCTGATAAGGAACAGACCAAGTCGACGGCGCGTTGTATGCCATGCGTGCCTCTAATAGATGTCAGCAAAACTGACGGGGTCCGCTAGGGCCGATGCCCGTATGGATTGCGGATAAATTTGAAAGAGAGTTACCGCGACCCTGGCACAAATAACTGAAGGAACACGGGCAGTGTAGGGCGTA
Source organism: Orthosia incerta (assembly GCA_948252205.1). Lineage (NCBI taxonomy): Eukaryota > Metazoa > Arthropoda > Insecta > Lepidoptera > Noctuidae > Orthosia > Orthosia incerta. Next base: position 15,006,298 of record OX411769.1, on the reverse strand, counting down.
GTTAACTACAATTTTGTAATCCGATTACTAACTACGATTAAAAGTAGTTAACTACATGTAGTTATGATTACATGTAACTTAACTACAGTAATCAAACTACATTAAGTAGTTAGTAATTTGATTGCTGCAATCTAGTAGTTATAACTACTGATTATTTAAGTTTTATGAACTTATATTTTGCAATTAAATAAACATGTAATGTGTAGTAATATATGTTTTGGATTATGGCTGCATAAAAAAAAACAGTTTAATGCTTATACCTATGTTTATTTTCATGAATAATCAAATGCAAGGATTAAAGTCGTAGATATTATGTACCTATACTTATCAGATCTTTACTTTTTAGTGGCATGTAATCAAAAAAAATTAAAATAAAGTACATATGTAAATAAATACCAAACTTCAAAAAAAAATTACTCAGCAAATATTAACTTAATTCAAATTATTTGCGAATCAAATAAATCAACAAAAAAGGTTGATTGGGTTAATCATTTAAATTAGCTTTTAGTACTACACGTTTTTCGAACATTTCATCCGATAGCCTGTGGAATTTGGGATGGTTTATCATAGTTGCGTAAGAAAACAGTCTTTCCACTGGAGCCGAAGAAGGATAATGGAGTAATGTATTTAATGAATACTTTTTTCACTTCTGGATATTTATGAAGACAATTTAGTTCTCGATCCATATCTGATATATAACAAGAAACAATCAGATCTGCTTTTGACCTCTGGACTCGGCATACATCTTCCTCATTATCTGAAGAAGAGCTATCAAATTGAAAAAAGTCATCATTGTTAAAAGCGAGCGAGAGCGTGCTATAGTGCGCTCTTGCTCTAACACACGCGACTACAACGCGATGCTCTACCTACCTACCTACCAAACGACAAGTCGAAACACGCGCGACAGTCGCTCATGCATAGTTCTCGCCAAACCTCTTGGCCGCCCCGAAGTTGGTTACAATGGCTGCGCAGTCGTAAATCTCATACAAAAACAGCACCGTTTCGTGCCTCGCGCATCTGGTAAACCAACCTCAGGGCGGCTAAGAAGCCCGGCGAGGACCACACTTACATGAACGACTATCGCACGTGTTTGCTTTTTTAATGACGCAACATCATTTCAAATCTGTAGTTATAAAAAGTAATCAAGTAATCGTGATTGCAACTACAATTAGTAGTTAGTAGTCAAAATTTTTAACTACATTTTCGATTTTTTTATGTAGTTTGTAGTTATGATTACTAACTACTTTATGTAGTCGTAGTTAGTAATCAGTAGTTAGATTACATTTTGCCCAATACTGAACACGGGTGGGGTTTAGTCAGTAAAAGTCTGACACGCCTTCCCGCTTCACCCAGAGCGGGCGAAGTCAGTGGATGATTTCCCAGGCAAAAAAAGGAAAGGACATGCCGGTTTCCTCACGATGTTTCATTCACCTTTTTTGAGTACATAAGTGACTAAAATAATTTACACAAAGTAAAACGCCTTTAGATATGACTAGATTTTTCTCCACAGGTCCGCTCCTGTGCTGTTACTTACAGGAACCGTACATTTTCCTTTCTATCAGTAAAAGAATTATCGTATTCGGATAATTATTTCAAGGAATTACCTTTCACAAACATTCACAAATAATAATAGGGTGCACAGCGCCATCTAATGGTTAGAGTCGTAAGTTTTTGAGCCATGTCGTTGGTTTAATTTTGATTTGTATGTGATAAGTAAATATCCACCACAGACTCAATTAATGACATACGAAATCGGGACGAGTAAGACAAAACCCGTCTGCTTGGAGGAACCTCCCTTTTCAATGGAGTTTCCAGGACTTTCCAGCTTTTTCTGCATATCTCCGTTAACGCTCTACTCTAAGACCTCTGACCACTAACCATAGACTGGTCGCTCTAGACATGATAGTGTTGTCAGTTTACAAAAAGTGGGAACCAAAGACAATAGTAATATTTGGTTCGCCACTATATCCTAACAATTTCGAATTTATAGGAGAAAGCCATCCAAAACATTATCATCTGTATCTTCACATTGACCGTGGATCAAGTATCTGGCAATTAATGGGATGGCCTTCAACCAGCAGTGACGATGCAGGCTGACAGTAACCTGTCGCGATCGAATCTGCGCCAGATCATGTCGCGTAACTATGACAGGTGAGGCTCGTAGCTCATTGATCGGATGGGGCCCTCCCTTTCCACAAAGATGCTTTCTATAACCGAGTGTAATTCGTGTATGTGAATGAGTTAATACCTAACTTAAATTAATGAAATATAATATTAATATTATTTCTTTTTTCTCAATTATTTTGTAATACATTTTAGGGTCCTCCTGTTCTCACAGGCTATCGGGCCCGGGGCACCATCAAACCGGTGGCCCGGGGCACTTGGCATTTTGCCCTCTCTGCCACCTTATTGCCTGACCAGTCAAGATATAGCTATCCCACAAATTGTTTAGTGGCTCTCCGAAGGATGGAATTCGGAATGAGTTGATCTGACAGGGAATCAGCTCACATACCAAGCAAGCTGAAATGGCATATATAAGCCATAGACCCAATGATCATAAAATGCCTCTTGCGTCTTGTGTAGACCGTAAATCGGCATTCATCGGGTAGATTAGAGAATCGTGTACAGAATTTTTGCAGGGTAGGTGATAGCAGCCAGACGAGCGAGACCGAAGAAAGACTAAAATGGCGCGCCTGTCCTACGGCCAGTAATTGCACATTATCCTTTAATTTGTTATTTACAAGAGAGTCCAACAAAAAAAATATACAATAATAAATAACGTCCATACAAATTATATACAAGCGCATATAAAAAGGTAAGTGGGGAAGGGGCTCATTAAGCATCAAAAAATTCGTCCACATCAATGTCAATGGGAAATGTGCCCAGAACGCTGACAGTATTGCCACATTGAAAACCCCAGCCCGCTGGTCACACAAAGAGTCGACTAACTGTTTACTGATGCCCAAATACTCTTTTCTCACTCGTACCCCATGGACCTAATGTTTCAATTTATCTCTTTTTTTATCAAAGTGTGCCACACAGATAAGTTAGTGAATACCTATGGGAATTAGTGGTCTGGAGAACATTTTTTTTTTAAACTTTGCTCCACTCCTCTCGTTTCGTGGGTGCATTTACATACATACAAACTCACATACACAAACAACCAGACGGGAACAACTATCTGAAGGCCATGCAAATATTTGTTCCGTGCGGGAATCGAACTGGATTCCTTAGCAAAGAAGCATTACAGAAAAGGAAAAAACAAAGAGAAGAAAGGTTTTTACTACACGGAAATTCAACAGTTCAAAATACAGTTGACTATAAAAGACCACAAACACAGTACTATGACGACATAAACATAACAAGACCTTCCAAAAATTACCTGACTCAACACAACATAAATGACATTAGCGACGATCGTACTTTTCGAAACTCCAGGCCAACAATTTAAAATTATATTCCAAAATATTCAAAGCATATTTAATAAAAAAGATCTTCTGGAGGCTTTCATCAACGATAAACCCATTTACAAAGCTATATGCATGTGCGAGACATGGCTAACACAAGACAAACTAGAAGCTCTGCAATTTACTGGATATAAAACTGCAGCATCGTTTTGTCGTCGCTCTCGAAGTGGCGGCGGCGTTTGTATTATGTTAGAAGATCATTTAGAGTGTATAGAATGTTATGATATTAAGAATTTTACTATAGAATATTGTATAGAAGTATGTGCATGTAAGCTACCAAGGCAAAACCTAATAATAATTGTTATGTACTGGAATAGAAGAGAGGAAGAAACTTATTTCATTCAATTAAAACAAATAATGCATTGTATAATTAACAAATATAAAAAATTTAACGTCGTAATAGGAGGAGATTTTAACATAAATATTTTAGAAAATAGCTTTAAAACTAACCAATTGATTAATCTGATGTTAGAGTATAAATTTATACAACAAATAAAAGAACCTACGCGTATCTCACAAACCACGTCAACTTGTTTAGATCTAATATTCACGAACTTTAGCGACAATAATATGTATACGACCGTAGAAGAACTAGGGTTTTCAGATCATAGCGGAACAATCATACATATGATACAAAAACAACAAACAAAACATTATTTTTGGTATGCCAACAAAAGAATATTTAACAAAAGTAACATACAAAAATTCAAATCCAAACTAGACATACAAAACTGGAACAATATCATCCTGCCGAACAAAAATGTAGACGATAACTATCAGTCTTTCCATAACACACTGACAGATATCTTAGATGAATGTAGACTCTAAATGTAGACTTAAAATTAAAACTAAACATAATAACTATTGGCTAACCGTTGGTATAAAACAATCCTGTAAAAATAGAAGACTATTAAAAATCCTAACATCAAAAATAAATAATCCAGTACTTATAAAATATTATAAAAAATATGAAAAGATCTTAAAAAAAACTGTAACAACGGCAAAAAAACTATACTACATAAATAAAATGAGTAACTCAACAAATAAAATGAAAACCATGTGGGATATTGTAAAAGAACGAACACATAAAAAGACCAAAAGCTATAAACAAAATATAACATTACAAATGCCAAACCAAGTAAGTGAACCTAAACAAGTAGCTAACAGATTCAATAACTTCTTCGCATCCATTGGAGAAAATACCTCCCATACACCCGGCTGTGAACTGAGGAAAACATCTGTGATTAACCCCACTGAAAATACCATGTTTCTTAGCCCGGTTGATGGATGTGAAGTAAACCAGATCTTAAAAAACCTAAAAAATAAAAATAGTCACGGCATTGACGAACTCCCGCCTACCCTTTTCAGACAGTGCGCTGGCGAACTTACCTTACCATTTTATAAATTGATTAATCAATCGTTCGAAGAAGGCATGTTCCCTAATCAACTAAAAAAAGCTATAATAAAACCGATTCATAAAAAAGATGCCAAAACCGACCCAAATAATTATAGACCAATTGCCCTCCTGCCCACAGCATCTAAAGTCTTTGAAAAAGCAATGTGCGATCGTGTGTACTCTTTTTGTGAAAAGTATAAAATATTCGACGATAGCCAAAACGGTTTTCGCAAAAATAGATCTACAACGCTAGCTGTTTATAAGTACATCCAAGAGGCTTTAAATATTTTAAATAATAAACAATACGCAGTAGGAATACTACTCGATATGACTAAGGCCTACGACAAGGTGCAATTTGAAATACTTCTAGCTAAGCTATATGGAATAGGAATACGTGGGAAAGCCCATGACTGGTTTGCATCATATTTAAAAGGCAGAGAGCAATTTGTTGAGATTGAATATTATGATGAAAAAACAAACGAAACACAGCTTATAAGATCAGATGGTAGACCAATACACGCTTCCATTCCCCAGGGAAGTGTAGTGGGCTGCCTCTTATTCCTCATCTACATTAACGACCTCCCCAAAACCATAGACGGGCCATGTGTTCTGTTTGCGGATGACATTTCTATCATCACCTCATGCCAAACAAACGCTAATATAAACGAAAGACTGACCAATATTCTTGATATAATAATAAACTGGATGAGCGAGCATAATCTCGAAATCAACTTCACCAAAACCAAACTAATTACCTTCCACCCCCGGCAAAAAAACCGAATCAATTTAAATTTTACGTACAATCAACAAAAAATAGAAGTAGTTAATGATTTCACTCTCCTAGGTTTAACAATAGACACACATATAAACTGGAAAACCCACATACAGAAAGTTATATCTAAAATTTCAAAGTTTTCATATGCCCTCCGCGAAATTAAAAAGAACACCAGCCTGCAAACCGCATTAGTAACATACTACGCGTATGCCCACGCTTGGTTAAGCTATGGCGTAATCTTATGGGGAAATAGCACGGACGCCCCCACTCTATTCATCCTGCAAAAAAAGCTGATTCGTATAATTACTAACATAGATCAGACAGATAGTTGCAAGCCTTACTTCCAGAAATACAAAATCCTTACTTTAGTTAATATTTATATTTTAGAATTATGTAAACTGGTTCGGAAACACCCAGAGTCATACAACACAAGAGAAGACATGCAAACAAATTATTCGTTGCGCCACAAAAACAGACTAGATCTACCCTCCTCCCGTCTTAAATTGCACTCTTCTAGTCCGTATGCTATGTCGATAAAGATATATAATAAATTACCGGAAAGCATAAAACAAGTAAATAAAACCAATATATTTATAGATAAATTAAAACAATTCTTAATTAATAAAAGCTATTACACTATTGACGAATATCTGACGGATAAATTCAATAATGAATAAAAATAACTGATAACTCGATAAGTAAATGACATTAATTGACTCAAAATATAATATGGACATGTTAATTATTAGTTTTAGTAAAAATAAAAAGAATTATTAGTTAGATTAGTAAAATAACATAAAGAATTAATTGACTCAAAATATAATATGGACATCGTTATCAGATACTAAGTATTAATTTTATTAAAATGAATATAATTTTTAATTCGATAATTTTATTAAATATAAACAAACTAATTGGAATCCAAAAATTTATATCAAATAAACTAACTGTGATACAAAAAATTAAGCAAATAAATTAATAAGCAATAATAATTCATAAATTAACATGAACATAAAAAGGCACACACATATTAGTATGTTAAACCAAATAAAAGCAGCTAGATAAGAAATGGATAACTGAAATTTTAATTACAAACTAAAATATTAAGAGCTATTCCTCTCTCCTAGACACTAAATGTATCTAGAATGTTGCTGTGCCCGACAGGGTCCATAATTGTTTCTGTAACTTATATTTACCACCTGTATGTACATTATGGTTGCAATAAATTTAATATGAATATGAATATGAATATACATACATACGCTCGAAAAATTACGCTCGAACCTGCGACAAGCAGCGCAGCAGGCAACACGTTCGTCGTCAAATATCAGAATAATAAATCAGGACAACAATGCAATTCTACAATTTGACCCTGAATGCAAGGTCAAGGTAAAGCATACAACTTCCACAAGGAAAAATTCTTTGTGATATCTCTGAGTAGCATAAAACTGTCTGTATCTCTACTTACTACCTTCTAAACAACGCAAATGTATGGTTTTGATACAGTTTATACCTATGGAAAGAGCAATAAATGAGGTAAATTTGTGAATCAAAAAAAAGCTCTGAGATCACAATTGCTACCTTCGCAGATGACACTGCTTTACTTGCTTCGCACAAATGTCCAACACAAGCATCTCGCATCTTGCAAACCAGTCTATTTGAGACTGAGGAATGGCTAGCCAAATGGAGAATTGCCGCCAGCGTATCCAAATCAGTGCATATCACGTTTACACTATGCAAACATGATTGTGACCCGATCACCCTAAACGGTACCCAACTCCCACACCACGAGTCTGTGAAATATCTGGGCATGCATCTTGACGGAAGGCTCACATGGAGGAAACATGTCGAAAAAAAAAGAGAAGAAATGAATCTGAAATACAGAAGTCTTTTCTGGCTACTTGGAAGAAACTCAAAACTGGCTATAGATAACAAACTTCTAATATACAAGACCATTCTGAAGCCAATCTGGACATATGGCATCCAACTTTGGGGATCAGCCAGCGCCTACAACATAATGAAAGTGCAACGGGCACAAAATTATATACTAAAACAAATATCCAACGCACCATGGTTTATAAAGACAACAGAAATTCATGCAATCCTCAATACTCCTATGGTCAATGAGGAGATAAATGCACATGGCGACCATTACAAATCCCGACTGCTAAAGCATCCGAACAAGCTCGCAGGACAGCTTACAATCCCAGAAAGCATCCGCCGACTAAAAAAGCGGCGGGATATCTTCGACCAGGACAGTCAGCCAGAAGAATGACTTTGTAAAGATGGGCCAGGCTCCATTGGGAGTAACGCCTAACATGCCATCCGAATCAACTCATCTGCTCATAGTCTGAAAGACTGATCGCAAGATTAAACAGAAAAAAAAAAAAAAAATAAATTGTGAATAACATGTCACCGCAACAGTATTGCTCAATAGTCAAAGTCAAATCATTTATTTCAATTAGGCCTTTAAGCGGTACTTTGAATGTCAAAGATAAAATTTTACAAATAATAATAATTGATTCTAATATAGAGCAAAATGGAAAGAAGGGTGGTAGGCCTGTGCCCAGTAGTGGTGCTCATAAATCAATGCTCACATTTATACCAAATATTACAAATAGATAACGTTGTTTGGTTAATGAAGATAATAGTCTGGACGTATAAACCTGGATAGGATAGATGGAACCCCCGTTTTCTGCACTTAAACTTCTATTTGGTCCGTTGTGCATGCAGGCCTCTCTCTGTGAGAGGGAATGAGCCGTAATCCACCAGTGAGAGTCCAGTGCAGTCTCATCTCTTTGAACTTTTGGTTCTTAGACATGCAGGTTTCCTCACGATGTTTTCCATCACTGATAAACATTGATGATGAAATATATTACACAAAGTAAAGCGCCTGCCTGGGTTCAAACCCACAACCTACAACTTATAAGTTGTGGCCGTTACCACTGATCTCTATGGCTGCGTGCTCACCACTGATTTGTTAGTCTAAAATAAATGACTTTATAATATATTTTTTTTGTTGAAAATTACACTTTTATTCGCCAATCTTTGTCAGTTAAAATTAGGTGACGCCAGAGTTTCCTGGCTGACTATTCAAGAAAAAAAAACAAAATAAAAACTTATATGTTTAAACAATACTTACCCAAGTACGAGACATCCAGATGAGGGTTTCGTTGTCAAGTCTAGGTCCAATGAGGGGATTCATCTGTGCCATGTACGCGCACAGCCAGCTGGAATATACAAGCAGGAAACGGTTACATTTTTCTAACAGAGTTATATAGTGTAGTTGTATAGTGAGTGATCTAAGATTATTCTGTTGGAGAACAAGAAATTAACAATTTTTGTGGGCCTAAGATAATGAAAGCTTATGAAAAGTTGATACTAGGCCATTTGTTTGTTATTCAATTTAATAATCTTTGTTCCTGTCTTTCCCAAAGTTCCTATTAGTAGAAATTACTTATTGGAGAAAGATAACACCCACATGACCTATTTCTTCTTGTACATTGCTTTTAAGAATAACTTGAACAGAAATTGATCTAAGCTATGATCGCAAATGATTTTTCTGGCTACCCAAGTCACGAGGGCAGCAGCTGAAGGCTATCAAGTACCTACAACTAGGTCCCAACTTCAATGACTCATTTTAGTCTATAAAAGCTACAAAAATAATATATACTTACAATAACCAGCATGTGGCAGCAGTCAGCATCAAAACCACCTGGATAATCCTGGAATAGACCGACGAAATACAGGTTTTACTCAATGAATTACCAAAAAGTTTTAGAAGTAGGAAGGTGCTACAACTTACCCTCTGTTTGGTCCTTTAGGGGCGAAGAAGGGGCAAACAATGCCCACAATACCCCACAGGACGGTGAATACGGTGATGGGAACGAAAGAGGCGCCCATTTTGAGATATTATTTAGATAGAATTCTAAATTATAAAATCTCAAACAAACATCAGCTGCGTAAAAATGGTGGACACGCTGGTTATGTTGGTAGCACTGACGTCGATAGTCATATGACATTACGAAGTTTCATTTTACGGAATGTTGAGATATTTTCTTGTAAAAAGCGTCATTTAAAAAATGGTGTAATAGTTAGAAAAATAAAAAAAAACTCAAAATTAACTACGTAAAGAGTCATACAAATGTTTAATTATTATTAAGAATTAAATGTATAAAATATTTTATTACAAAGAGAAGACGGTGGCATGTTATTAGGGCGTATGCATACTTAAACTTTGCAGGGTAGCCAAAGCATTGATATATTCCGAACCGAATTAGTAGCATAAACTTATTAATTCCATGCTACCCCCATATTCCAATCCTATGCCCAAGCACGACGTCATCTGATTAATAATCGGCAGATCGGCACTCGGCGCTATGGATATGGCACGGGTCAAAGATTACTATAACTCGGGTTTCGACAACCCATTGTTGTAAAGTAATTTTTAATGACTATGACCCTTTTTATACTTTTTGTCGAGACTGATCGCGCCCGTGCCGTCCACAACCACTACTTCTGCCAGAAAAACGGTTAATATTAGATCATTACTGAAATTGGCGTTTTGTAAGGGAGGAACATAGTCGTTTTTTTTTAATATAATATATTTATTTAATCAAAGTATGTACCATTGCTATCTATGCACTTTTGCCATCGGATAGGTAGTTCATTGATCCCTTTACTAAAAAAACCATTCGGACAGGAAACAATAAAATCTTTGAAGGCGTTTTGGACTGCCCCATCGGAGTTGAATTTTTTTCCCTTGCAAGAAGTTATGCAAATTTCGAAAAAAATGGTAATCTGTTGGAGCAAGGTCCGGGGAGTACGGTGGATGTCTTAGACATTCCAATTAAAGCTTCTCTAATTTGGTAGCCGTCTGTTGTGCAGTGTGTGGTCTAGCGTTGTCCTGAAGCAGCAGTAGCCTAGAGCGATTGACCAGCCTCGGCTGTTTAGCAGATAAATTTTCCATCATGGTTTGCAGTTGCTGACAATAGACATCCACCATAATCATCTGGCCAGATTTAAGAAAACTGTAGTGAACGACACCGGCACTAGTCCCCCAAACGCTCAAAAGTAATTTTTTTTTAGTCAATTTACGCTTGGGGCAGGATTTGGCTGGTTTGCCAGGGTTCAACCATTGCGATGAACGTTTCATTCGATTTAAAATCCCTTCATTATTGTTCCGGTTGAGTAATTTAACGCAGCAATCGACGCGCGTTTGTCGGTTTGCTGCACTCAATTCATGAGGTACCCAGCTTTCAAGATTTTTCACCTTCCTAATTTGCTTCAAGTGGATTAAAACAGTTTTATCACTAAAACCGCAGCCTGCAGCTAACTCGGACGTGGTTTGCGATGGATCCGCTTCCAAAGCTTTTGTTTAAGATTAAGTTAAGAATTGTATAAACTGTATTTTAATTGAAATAAACGGCTTTTTTTTTTTTTTTTTAGAACAGCATTAAATTTTTCATTATCAACTTTGGTCTCCGGCCGTCCACGGGGCTTGTTCTGCAGGTCGAAATTTCCAGAACGAAAACGTTGTAACCAAAAACGCACTGTGTTTTCTTTTGCGCACACCGTCGCAATACACAGCATTAATCCTTCGAGCCGTTTCTGCAGCACCGGTGCCACGGTGGAACTCGTACTCGTAAATAACGCGATATTTCAAGTTTTCCATTTTGTAAATTGACTGGCGCAAAGAAAAACCAAAAGAGGAAAAAATAAATGAATTACGGTTTTCCAAACACAAAAGCATATTTAAATAGCTGTATAAATTTAAAATTGGAATGCCTACGCCAAATTAGAACTTAGGACAGAGCCAACCGAAAGTTGAAGATGGCTGAGTTATATTAGTTACAATAGCTGATGTGCAAAGACTGCATAAGGTATTACAAAATTTTGTACTAGAGTGCGCGCAAGATAAGTCTGCGCGCGACGGGTGACGTGCTTAATGTTGCCAGCATAAGTGATCTTTTTTCCTTCATTTAATCAATAGTTATTTTTCATTACTTGAAACTTAAAGTAATTTAAATTAAGCATAATTAATTACTAGCTTCTTCTACTTGCATAGAATATGATGGAAAATCTGCATGAAATTATTGTAAATCTTTTATTGAATAAAAACTTTTAAGAAACTACTAAGTAGTTTCTTAAATTTGGTCTAACAATGGTCCTGCAGTGGCTAATACCGTCCATTTCAATTCTTTTTTAATTTCTTCTTCAACTATTTTTGAAGAAGCTGTAGCCACATAACCCTCTTGAGTTATTTGCGTGACGTGCGTTCAGAAACGCCTAAAACAAAATACCAATGATGCATTATATTACATGATGCCGGTCCTGTCCCGCTGATATATTTATGTACCACCCAAAAACCAATACTGTCAGGCACCGGTAGTACGAAAATTTAGGGAAATTTTAGTATAATGGTATCCCCAAAAGTTACCTGTCAAATAAGCAAAACGGGCTCTCTATCTTTGTAAAACGGTACCTCTCTCTCTTCTGGTCTCTGGTCTTGCTCACTTCAAGAAAACATCCCTGCCAGCACTTTAAATTAGTTTTGGCATAATGATGGCGATTATTTACTTCGGAAACGAATAAAAACACGGAATACAACACACTCTTGACACCTGACATAAATGACAAACGATTAGTTCCGATTTTGGCCGCGCGCAGGCTTATCTTGCGCGCACTCTAAAGCAGTTTCATACAAAAGAGATTCTTGTTATTCACAGAAATAATCTTTTCCATACGTCACTTTTAGACGTCACTCTTCTACAAATCTAAATTTTACTATTGAACATATTTTAGACACACAAAATGAGATCTTCAAAACGACCAAAAACCCACAAAAGGAAATCTAGACACGAAATACATAAGAAAAGTTCTAAGAATAAATCTAATAGAAGTTGGGGCTGGAATGACGACTTGTCCGGATTATTTATCGATGATATTAACGAAGCTATTCGTGCAAGAGTAAGCATTAAAATTACGCCATTAGCCATAATATAAAGTTATTATGCAATGTAAGCGCCTGGTTAGCACCCGAAATTCAAATATTCCTACGTTTTTAGGGTTCCGTACCCAAAGGGGACCCGGGACCCTATGACTAAGACTCCGCGGTCCGTCTGTCTGTCTGTCTGTCTGTTTGTCACCAGGCTGTATCTCATGAACCGTGATAGCTAGACAGTTGAAATTTTCACAGATGATGTATTTCTATTGCCGCTATAACAAAAAATACTAAAAACAGAATAAAAAAAATATTTAAGTGGAGCTCCCATACAACAAACGTGTTTTTTTTTACCGTTTTTTGAGATAATGGTATGAAACCCTTTGTGCGCTCCGACTCGCAATTGGCCGTTTTTTTTTGCAATGTGCAGCTTAGTATTAGGTTTTGTATTATGAAAATAGTTTTTCACCTCCGGAACAATTGTGTATTTAATTAATTTTATTCAATAAAATCATAAAACGCGGGCTAAACTGACGCCTCCTCTTAATCTTTATTTATTTGGGACCTCTAACGAACGGTATAAGTAAAAACTAAGTAACGGCCAGTACTTATGAGTACGATATATTTGGGAGGGCCACATCGTACTGTAGAAGTACCCCGGCATTTTGTTGAATGCGATGCCGTGCGCTTAACAAAATGCGCTAGCGTATAGGTAATGGTCAGCGCAGACAGGAGCAGCACTTTCCACCCTTCACTTTCTACTATCTACTGCTATAACTTTTCATACATTACTTTTAAAATATTTTATTCTCGCACTGGAATGCCTTACAGAAATTACTCCAATGGAGCACAAACTTTCACTAACTCTACTCTCACCCCCCCCCTCTCTCTTCTATTCTACTCTCACTTATATCTTTTTCTTCCATTCTGAAGAAATCTCGGCGGACAGATGGAAAAAGATGTTGGAAGCTCGTGCCAAAAGACTCTTGCGAGGTTTACAAGGATCGCAAGAAACGATCAGCGACTCGTAAAAGATCGGATGTAAGTTCTGAAGAAGAGTCGAATGACACTGAGAGCCCCATGGAGGAAGACAAAAATGAGAATAAAAAAAAGCTCCGTAAGAAATACACGAAGAAAATGATTCAGAACAAAAAATCCCAGTCGAAAAATAAGCGCAAAAAAAGGTAAGATAGGAAGGGGTATTATTTAAAACAATTTGTCCGTAATATAGCCCAGCAGCCGAATTGCGTAACCCGAATTGCGTAACCGAATTGCGTAACCGACTTTACGTATTGCATATTGATACGTAAAGTCGTTTTTGGGAAAGAATCGATTCTTTTGCTTTGGATAATATACTTACGCAATTCGGCTGCAGATTTTCATTTATTATATTGGCGGACTTAGAACATCATTTCAGCTTCCTCATCGAAGTCTTTCAAGGCATCTCCAAGTAGGCAGTTCTTTATCTCGAATGAGTTTACAGTTTTTAACCCAATTAAGAAGTGGTCTTTACATTTGCAGGTCTAAATCGTATTCCGTGTCAGCGTGCTCCACTCGATAGACTTCCTATCCCAATAAATCACTTTTGGATAATTAGGTACTATTAATAAAAGAAACAAAAAAATATATTTGTATGGTTTTATTTTTCAACCATTCTAACGTATACCTTATTACAATCACATTAGAGTCACCTGCCGCGTGCTATTAACCATAGCAACAATACATAAGACAGTTGATACAGCCTTCTTATCTTGCTAGGAACAAACCATCATCGTCTCGTTTTTTGTGTTTTAGGAATCTGAACACTCTCCTGTGGACAAGAAGAAAAGTGTTGAAAACAACATTGAAAATCTGTTAAGTCCCTTTGCAGCTACGATACTGTACGCCTGTACGTTATACTGACGACCGAAATAGTACATTTCGTATCGAGCATAAAAAGTCGAGATTTTAACACGACCGATGTAGCCAATTTCGAAGTACGAGTCTCGAAGTGCTACATGCGAGAGTTAAAATAAAGCCTTTTAATTTTAACACTTGCATGCGAGACACGAACGATTCTTTTTCCACTACCTTATGAGCTTACTTAATTAAATGCAAATAAGTTCCAACAACAATTTATTAGAAAGGTTCAGACTAAAAACCACAAACTATATACACACAATCAACGCGCGCTTTTTCAAGAGGTAACAGGTTCAGTATCATTCTGCCAATTACATAATGATATCAAAACGCCATACAAAAGTCATTACATATAACAGTTATTATGTAATTTTGTTTGTTTAGTGTAAATGTTCATATCTCGAAACGAATTTCTTAGGCAATGTGTTACATAATAGACAATGTGTTCTGTGTTCTCGGATATTTGGGTAATTAATTTCAAAACAACATAACTCACCAGATGGTACTAGGCGCATGGGCCCAGTCGTTAGGAGTGTGCGCGAGCGCACGTCGCACGTCGTCGTCGGGCACAGCCACGTCGGACACGACGGGAAGCACGCGCACGTCACAAGCGCGCGGCCACGGCACCGCCTGCGCGTCGTTCAAAACCAGCTCGATGCGCATCGTCACCTCCCAGATAGAGCGGAGGGGGATGTTGGCCACCTGAGGACATCATCAATCATCATCATCAATCAATCATCATCAATACATATAATAAATCATCATATATATTATATACATATAAAAAATCTGTTGAAAAGTCGTTTTTGTACATAGAAAATATTTCCAATAAAAATAGCCAGGGTGTTAAAGGTACTATTTGTGAGGCAATTTTTGGATCACTATGGGCAGCTAGTATGGCGGTATCGTCAGCAAAGGTTCCAGTAGGTCACACACATGTCGGCAAGTCTGCAGTGAACAGTAAGTAGAGTATGGGATCCAGTACGCTACCCTGTGGCACTCCTGCCTGTGTGGGACAAAGATCAGACAGTGCTTCCCCACTTTGTACTATGAAGTGGCGCTGTTGTAGAAATGATTTTAGTATTCCGTACAGGTGACCTGGTAGGGCGTTTTTTAATTTAAAAAGCAGACCTGCATGCCAAACGCGGTCAAACGCTTGAGATATGTCCAAAAATGCACTGGTACAGTAAGACTTTGCCTCCAGTGATTCCATGATCTTATTTGCTTGTCCGTGCACTTGGTCGACAGTAGCTGCGGAACCCAAACTGATGGTCAGGAATTAGTCCTTTTCCTTTGAGTATAGGTAGAATTCGTTGCAGCAGTAGAGATTCAAATATTTTGGATGGGATAGGTAGCGGCTTATGGGTCTATGTGATTTTGCTTCTTCTGGTTGTTTGTCTGGTTTCAGTAGCATTATAATTTGCGCAACCTTCCACTCCAGGGGAAAGAACTGCAGTCTTGTCATGGCGTTAAATATGACGTCAGAAAAGTTATGCCAGATTCTGGTAGTTCTTGTAGTATGCAGTTTGTAATATGGTCGTATCCTGGTGACTTTTTGGGTCCGATTTTTTTATGATTCGGGCAACTTCTGTCTTTGTAAATTTTAAGGGTATTTCCTCCGTATCTTTAGGAGTATTCAAATAGTCAGTAATTTACAGCATCTACTGGAGAGCCTTCATATGGATGAGGAATAAAGACTTTTGAGAGATGTTCTGAGAAGGTTTCGGCTTTCTCTTGGTCCGTCCGTGCCCAGGAACCGTCAGATTTTCTTATAGGAGGAGAATCACTAATAGGCCGTTACAGTCTTCTGGTGGCTTTCCATAATGAATAATCTGAGGAAGCAGTAGCATCCAGGCCAGTGAGATAATTATGAAATCCGTCATTACGATCCTTGCCTAACATGTGTTTACTGGTAACTGCTCCCTAATGATGTCATAATATTTACCTACCTTCAACGAAATATTCCCATCACTATCCATTGTATAGGCCAGACGCAGCTTCGCGTCAGCAATCGCGCGTGCCCAGCGCAACGCGACCCGCACCACAGCGGCGCAACGTTGCAACAACGGCGGGATGTCGTTCGCGTAACATTTTCTGCGTAACGTGCTCAAGACCATGTATTGCATGGTCTGCAATGCGAAGCGGACGCACATCGTATCCACAAGATCCTCCCTGTCTGTATATAAAAAGGATAATTATCATTTATATGAATAAATTTACAGTCTTGGTTAAAATTGAGACTTGAACAGACCAGAGAAGCACGGAAAATAGGGCAGGAGGCCTATTATACTCGGCAGGGGGTGGAACAACAACTGCTAAACATGATGATATGAAAATAGGGTCATAAGTACACAATACACATAAATAGGCAGTCGCTTCATGTAAAATAATGGCGTTCTGATGCGTCCGGTTAGTTTGGCAGAAGACCTCAAAATAGTTGGCAAAAGATTACACGGTTGGCGTTTGATTGGGTCCAACCATAATCTTTTGCTCGGCAAGTTAAAGTGACAGAATAGTTGCACCCCAAAATGTACAAAACAGCTTCGTCATCTCCCAGTCCCTGTTTGGCGGTTGCTATTATGTATTCAGTCTCAAGCTAGCACATACAAGAAGTAGATACCATGCTGCAAGGCCTCTACAGTGATATTCAACACGGGAGTGTCACCCCGTACTCTTGTCCGCGTCGCGTTGTCCAGCCGGTGGGCGAGTCGCACCGTCAGCTTCAGCTGCCCGTGCAGAAGTTGGAACGACCACGTATCGGCGGATGAGGAACCCCATTCGCATTCGTGGCTCCTGTAATTTTAATAAAACCAAGTCGCTTAGCAAGCACACTCGTTGGCAATCAAACAATAAGAGAAAACTTCGCTTACCCCATAAAAGGCAGCATGTCAATCTTTGCGACCACATTGACGCCTGAATCGTATTGACTTGGCTTGGTTGCACAGATCAGTTCGGGATTCAATTCCTCTTTGGGATGCATAACCTGCATTGTGCACTGAGGGGGCGATAGACGGTTCGTGTTCGAAGTACTGTAGATATCCTTCATCGGATTTAGATTGCTAAGAGTAAAAAGAACGTCAGGCTGTGAAAGTTCCGTAAAACTTTCAGTGTTGAGCTTGAGAATTGACTTTATATCATCCAGTAAGTTTTTCTCATAACCGTTCTCATAGCCGGTATCAAATTCAGTGTAATCCGTTATGATATCGTATAAGTTTGATTGTTGCAAAGTTATATTTTGGCCTGGTTTGTTTGCTTCAGTTATTGACAACCTCTTGCAGCGGGTTTTCGATGAGTAAGGATCAGCAGCGGCAGTTGAGCGGTTGGTACTCTTCTTACCATTTTTCACGGGCTCCATATTAGCATCAGACGATTCATCTGACTTTATCAGTTCCACTGGAACTTTAATTTGAAATTTAGGGTTGCTCGAACATTTCTGCATTTTTGTTATTGGTTTCGGCGTCATTTCTACGGAAGTCTGTTGTTGTCTCCGCTTGTCTGTCGACGGCCTATAGATCCTTTTCTTGTCTTTTGGTAAATTTGCGTTCGAATTTGAACTAAATCGGTCTTGTAAAGAGACTTCTGACGATTTAGTAATATTTTCTGTCTCTGCTGCCTCTTCCTCTATGTTTACGAGACGCAATCTTCTTTTTTGGTTCTCCTTTTGCATTGTACTCAATCGAGGGGCAACCGGGTGTTGCTCGATGGTCACAGTTCGTACTTCAAAGTCTCTAGAAGTATCACCTCTACTTGCTTGGTTGAAGTTACTGTCAATTGAATTATTGATCATGAAGCCGCTCTGATTCTCTGTTGTTCTCTTCTTGTTCTCTCTTAGCTTCTCGTTTGATTTCATCGGATTATACTTATGCGGTTCCGAGTTATTAATCGGGGGAAGCAGAACATTGTTTAATGAATTCAGGTAGTCAAAAACTAGCACCTCAGGTGGAGGCGGTTCGAGATGCCAGTTTCCCTGCGAAGGCATGCCCTGCATCATGCACTGATGCGATGACTGACAGTCCGTGCTCGAAGTACTGAGGATTTCCGACATCGGATTTATGTTATTACTACTCGTAAATGATATATCAGAAAGTGAAAATTCTATAGAACTTTCAGATTTAGCATTTAGATTTAAATTAACATGATCCAGTAACTTTTTTTTAGAAATACTTTTGTGTTTGGAACAGGTATCCGAGCCAGTAGAATCAACTTTTAATTTTCGAACAATTATCGTTTGTCCTGATTTTGTCGCTTTGCTGTTTGGCGACTTTTTGTCGCGAGTTTTCGATCTGTGAGCTTTTCGTTCGGTATTTTTTTTATCAGCTTTCTTGGGCGTCATACTATGTGACAATTCATCAATCAAAGTTGATGAAGAAGACGATTCATCTGACGCTAACAGTTCTAGCGGGAATTTAATTTGAACTTTAGGGCCACTCGAAACTTCCTGCATTTTTACTATCGGTTTCAGAGTCACCTCTACTGAATTCTGTTGTTGTCTGCGCTTGTCTGTCGACGGACTATACATTTGTTCCTTGCTTTTTAATATGTGTGCATTCGCATTTGAACGGAATTGTTCTTGTAAAGGGACTTCTGTCAATTTAGTAATATTGTCTGTCTCCGTTGCTTGCTCCTCTTTGTTAATTGAATGCGATCTCAAGAAACTGATTATTTGGTTCTCTTCTTGCGTTTTGCTCAACTGAGGCCCAACCCGGTGTTGGTTGATGGTCACAGTTCGCATCTCAACGTTTGCCGAAGAGTCATCTCTCTCCACTTGGTTGTAGTGTATGCCAAGAGAGTGACCGTTAGCCTCTTCAGATTTCATTGGATTATACTTATGAGCTTCCAAATAATTAATTGGGCGGAGCAGAACATTGTTTAATGGATTTAGGTGGTCGAAAACTAGCACCTCAGAGTGAGATGACTGTTCTACGGTCGCACGTGTGTACAGTAACTTCGTTTTTGACTCAGGGTCGTCAAAACCTGACACTGTTTCAGAAAAAAATATCGGCTTTCGAAGAGATCCAGATTCGGATATATTTGAAGTTACGGTGGAGGTTAAAAAATTCAAATTATCCATACAGAAATACCTTTCAGGGTTGGAACACGAATCAGATTCTAAATCGACTTGACTGGATGTGACTAAATTACCCAGTATTTGCGTGCTTTGCGTGGACGGGTTCGTTGGTATACCTTTATCGACAATTGGGTTCTCAAACGACAAACTGTCGTTGCTTATAGGGCTTACTAAATCTAGCATTAGTTCTTTAATTTCGTCAGGCACATCTTTCAAGTATTTTGGAATGACTATTCCTTTGGTTTCATGCATTTTCTTTAGCGGAGAATACTCATTGACATTCTTCTCGCTGATCGACTCGTCGTCAAGCTGCAAGAACTTTACAACATCATTGCTCGACATGCTTGATTTCTGAGATATATCCAACGACGTGTCACAAGTATCGTCTTCGGTAGAGGCGCAATTATCCAACACTAATGGGGACTTCTGTAAATCAGCAGGCGAAATTGAAATGTTATTAAATAAATCCATTTTCTTATATCCACGTTGAAGCAATGGCGAATGCTTGGAAGTTATTTGTTTAGATTCTGCTGTCTTTGCATCGTCATTGTACACCTCTTCTGATTGGGCATAATCTTTGCTGGCTTTCGTAATACTCTCGTTAGAAGTATTATCATCAGAGTCCGCCTTTGCCGAAGGAGGAGTTGAGTTGCAGTCTATGGTAGTTACAGAAAAGTTGACTTCAGTACTGAAAATTGAATCTTGTTTTTCTATAGCATCATCTTTACCGAACGATGATGCCAGTTTCATGTCACTGTCAGCTTTGAATAAATCTTTGTAATATGACCACCTCAACTTAGCTAATTCGGGTATGCTAGACTGCAGCGAGTGCGTGCTATTGGTGCTGGAGTGCTGCAGCATGATAACATCTGATGTGCGATTAGCTATCTGATCTGCCTCTGTTATGTCTAGTTTGTCTGTCGATTTGTTTAATAGTTCATGTTCAATACCAAAAGTTTTATATTCGGCAGGAATTGGTTTCGTCATTATTGTGTCGCCTTGTTTTTCCCTTGTTTGTAGTCTCGGAACTTTTGGTATTCCCATGATCATAGACATATCAGGATAACATATTATGTCTTTATTAAAAATATTGGACTTTCTTTCATCTTGCAAGGCATCTGCCGGTGAATTCGGATAATCTTGTTTATACACATCATAATCAGTTACTTGGTCTTTTACTTCTTTAATCTTCATCTTCAGGTTTTTTAAGGTAGAAGGCCTCAATCAACTAGATGCTCACTGAATCGAACATGTCACACAGTTTTGCAAATCTCTCTACATTACTTTTTAGTTTTGTTTTATTTTTATAATGTTTTACTGTTTAAAATTTTGCTACCATGCCAAAACATGCCATGTCGACAATTATTGACAATTATTTTTTCTTCTTGTAGAGATAAAGCGGGCTACTCACGCCTGTCACGGGGGCCATCTAGGTTGTAAAAGTGGGAATGAACTCTAAAACCCTGTGGTGAAAATGAGCCCGAATAATGAGTAAGAAAGGGACCTTCAGGTACATTGATCATTACCCACATATTGCATTTTTTGAGTTAGGTCAGATTCTATCTATGGGTTGCGACAAGTACATGCAGTGGAGACTACATTATCCAGGCCTCGGTCATACGGATTCGCGATTATCCGGTTTGCACAAATCGCAATAAAAAATATTATAAATAAACATACGCGGGCGACATATATATTGTCTTTCTAAAATCTTAAAAAAAGTTGTAAAAATATTTTCTTCATAGGTACCCAGCCAAAAACGCGTCTTAAGCGCGAAAGCGTATTATGCCAGCCAAAAACGCGTCTTAAGAGGAAATATGGACAGAGAGCGCCGACTGAATGTCCTTAGTAAAAAGTCATAATTCGAGGTTTGGCTCTCGTCTCTTTCCTCCTCCAATATTGGACCAATTTAAAAGATATTCCATAAACTGGTAAAGTAAGATATATACTATGTCCCTATGTTTGCCTTTTTTCATTTATATTTGTCAAATTTGTAAACTAAGCCTCTGTTGACAGCAAACCACCATACAGGGATAGATTAAGTAGTTCAACAATGCAAATAATTTTATTTTGAACAGATACATTTAGTCGTTTTTTTCATGATATCCAACCTCCCAAAGGTCTGTTTATAAAATTTGGCGCGCTTGGTTTCCTCCTAAATCATTATCCATTTCGCTACAAATTAGCAAAAGTGTGTATTCGTACGCGAACTAGCTTCCTACTGCTCATCACAGCATCTATCTCTTCCGCACGTGAAATAGTTCGTGCCGTCCACTAGTGTACCCTTAAGGGTACACTAGTCGACGGCTCGAACTATTTTGTGCGCGGGGTTAAAATGCATTTTATGTCAACCGACAACACGTGCGGAAGAGATAAATGCTGTAATAAGCAGTAGGAAGCTAGTTCGCGTACGAATACACACTTGAAAATTTGTAGCGAAATGGATAATGATTTAGGACGAAATTTTATAAACAGACCTTTGGGTGTCTGGATATCATGAAAAAACTACTAAACAGTTCGAAATAAAATTATTTGCATTGTTGAACTATTAATCTATCCCTGTATGGTGGCCGTTTTGCAATTTTCCGTCTTCTTATGGTATTTATTTGCGCCCAAAAATGCGTTAAAATTAGTGTCGAAATGTGGAACTTTCGACGCTCATAACTTTCAAATATTTTGTTTTTTGTTTCCATACAGGGCTAGATAATGATGAGACAAATTGATATCACTTTTTATTTTGAACGTACATCGTCAAACAGTGGAATAATCCCTAGCCTACGTTTGTATGGAAGAATTTTCGACTAGTGTAACCTTGATTGTTATGTGTATAAGCAAGTAGGAACAATTACCTAGATTTCCCTTGCGGCAGGGCAGCAGGGACGCGAGACCATCGTTGGTCCCTAGATCGTCCCTGTGTGTATGTGATGTATCGATTTCTACCATGATAGCAAGCTTGGAATGTCAACATGGTTGTTGGTTATTTACTGTGTATCAGAGTTCCTATGTAGCTCGTGTATAAGGGAAGGGTTTTATGAAGAAAAGCACAGAAAGACAAGACTTGGTATTTATTTCAATTAGGCTTGTCTATTAATTCATATTGAAAAGGTTCCGAGAGCTTACCAACCGTTTGCTAAACTAGTTCTCGTGGAGAAGAAGGGCAAGAAACTCCACGGAAGCTCTTCTTTAGTATTTATGATATCTTTTACAACTATACACCGTGAAATTTAAGTGGTTGTTTTCCCGCGGCAGAACGACTTGCCTTAAGGAGTACTTTCGAAGCATAGAGTTAAAGTAAAAAAATAACGATGTTTTTGTTTTAAAATATAAAAAAAAAAAAACATAAACTCGAAAAAGTGAGTAACAATAGTAACTTGTAGGTACTAGGTACTACGGTGAATAATACGGTGGTGACGCGAGTAGTACCTAGTACCTACAAGTTACTATTGTTACTCACTTTTTCGAGTTGATGAATATTTTTTAAATTATTTCTCTTCATCCATTCCTAAAAAGTTTTAAGGTCATCAACTTCCAATTCTTTCATAATATTCATGTAGCTCAAATCATTTCTTTTCTGTAGCCACTTTTTCACCCAGCAATTATTTTTCCTTTTTTTGCGGTAGCAATAGAACCACAGAAAGAATAATACCGATCTTTTGATTTTCCGATAATACTAGTGCCATTCTCAACGCGTGTGTTTAGCTCAACTTATACCCGAACACTGAACGGCAGGCGACTGGCATATGTGTAGAGAGACAATTCCGATGCTGCGACGCCGCGCCGTCCGCCGCCGTGTGCCTTAGATTGCCCCTGCGGCAGGTGTGTGTCTTGTGTGAGTAGCCCGCTTTAGATGCCCGATTATTTATCTTGGCTTTGGATTTAAAATAAGTCTCATATGTTAGATTTCTTTCTGAAAATCTCTTCTTCTTAGCGTGTTGATGGGAAATATAAAGGTACTTAGCTTCTACCAGCGGCTTCGCTCGCGTTTATTATACATATAAACCTTCCTCTAGAATCACTCAATCTATTTAAAAAAACCGCATCAAAATCCGTTGCGTAGTTTTAAAGGTCTAAGCATACATAGGGACAGACAGACAGCGGGAAGCGACTTTTTTTTTATACTGTGATATACAAATATGTATAAGGATAAGGATGTTTCGCCCTGAATTCAGCTACGGTAAAATCTCTTAATAAATGTAAGACCTATATCTCTCATGACTAGACTTGACTTTGTCGCTAACAAAAAAATGGTTCAAATACATGTCACTAGATGGCACGATATGCATCGATTCGTTATTTAATTGTGTGTAAAATTAACATTTTCTAGAATTGATCATAAAATTGTATGTCCTTTTTTAATCAACTCTCCTAAGCACAAAATTATGGAATATTGGGCTATTAATTCACATTTCAAAGATTATTTGAACGGATCATTTAAGAGATGATCCAAGAGATGGCGTGGTTTTAAATTTCTGATTTACTCGATTGTAAGACATTTTGGTACAATGAAACTGTAAAAACGTAAATAAAATACTATAAAACAAATCGTCACTGTATTTAAAAGAAAAAATTAGTCACGAACCGAGAAAACCCTTTTACTTGCAAGTCACTGCTAACACGATCTACAGCCGTGAAACGGCACAGAACGCGATCGAAGCACTTATAAAAATAATCATCTTAATCAGACGAAAAACGCTAGTTCCGTCGGCTCGGTTTCTTTGTATGGGATCAGGCATCTGTATGCTAGTATTATATTATCTGGGGTATATGCTATGATTTTGCATGAGTATTCAGCCGTTTGTGTTTAAGACTACTTGTAAACGAGGCAGTTTCTTCATGTAAACAGTTTAAAATATTTGACAGTTTGGATCGTAGATATTAAGCAAGGCACCTTGAGACTTCACAATTTAAACTTAATCTATATGCTTACAGCAGATACAGCACCAGCCCCACTAGCCAAGTTACAAACGTATCGTACCGAATCTCATTCTACAATCGTTAACGCCTCCTATTTGTATGGTCTGATCACGTGACATACGGTGGAAACATACTATTAAAACCGACGCGACGCGACGCCACGCCATGCCACACGACGCATTACAGTACTAATCAATCCCATATATTTAGTATAGTCAGAAACACATTGACAACACGCCATGCGACCACACACGATCACACGCGGTAACATCCAGTCTGTCTTGATAAGCGTGTTGTCACACGCAGTGTGTTTCTAGATAGCACCCGACGCCACGCGTCAGTCAGTCGAGAACATTCCTGATATAAAGATATTTTTTGTTAGTATTTACTTAAAATGTCGGATGAATCATCATCATTATCATCATATCAGCCGAAAGACGTCCACTGCTGGACATAGGCCTCCCCCAAGCGTCGCCACATTGACCGATCTCGTGCGTCCCGCAATCAGCGGATCCCCGCAACCTTCACCAGGTCATCGGTCCACCTAGTGGGAGGCCTTCCAACGCAACGTCTTCCGGTTCGCGGTCGCCACTCCAGAACCTTTCTGCCCCATCGGCCATCCGTTCTGCGAGCAATGTGCCCTGTCCACTGCCACTTAAGTTTGGCAATTCTTCGGGCTATGTCGGTAACCCTGGTTCTCTTGCGGATCTCTAAATTTCTGATTCGATCACGCAAGGACACTCCGAGCATAGCCCTCTCCATTGCCCTTTGGGTGACTTTAAGCTTTCTGATGAGGCCCATTGTAAGCGACCACGTCTCAGAGCCATATGTCATCACTGGCAACACACACTGGTCATAGACTTTCGTCTTGAGACACTGTGGTAAGTTGGACGAGAAGATACCGCGGTCGGATGAATAATTAATAGAATTAGTAAAACGGTACTCAGTATTATATGATAGAGTTCAGGCCAGTACCGTGATCATAATATTAGAAATAACACTAGAAACGATGCTATGAAACTAGGGAATCGTGTTGTAGCATCACGTGGCGTGTTGTATATGTGCACGGTTCTTTGGGTGTCGACATGTCACGTCGCGTCGGGTTTTAATAGTATGTTTCCACCATTAATGTATGTTGGTGTCATTCTCATACATTGATTCATTTTCTACTAGCGTTATCGATTGTAGATTGTCAACTTGTACTGTTATTTATCGATTGTAGAAAACAAATCGATGTATGGGAATGACACATCTGAACGTTACGTCACGTGGTCAGACCATACAAATAGAAGGCGTTAACGATTGTAGAAAGAGATTCTATACGAAACATTTGTAACTTGGCTAGGGGGGCAGATGTCTATAGTTTCAACCCCAAAAGCCTCAAACATATAACTCCCAATAAGGTTTTTATATTTATACCGTTAGAGATTTCTTGCACCAGCAGCAGCCACCCCACCACAGGCCACAGCCCTCCTTAAAATTTTATTTCTAACTAGCTTTAGCCTGTGACTTAGTCTGCCTGCGTAGCATTAGAACTGCAAATCCAAGTAAATCGCCAATGTTTCGCAATAAAAGGTATTGTATGTAGGTGTATGGGCCGGCTTACTTGAGAAATGTGCGACAATGTGGCGACACTTTTGGGGGCAACTTCAGCAGTTAAGTTATTTATTTATTTAAAACTTCATGCAACATACAGGTACATAGGTGGACTTAATGCCTAAGGCATTCTCTACCAGTCAACCAAGGATATGGTGGAGAGATAAAATGGCAGGTGCATAAAAATGAAATAAAATTGAATAACAATTCTTAATTCTTTATTGTACACAAAAAAAAATACATATACAACATGAGTGATTATAAAGTTGATGTACAAAGGCGACCTTAACTCAAAGAAGAGTTTTCTACCAGCAAACCTTAAAGTGATAGAGAGAGTTTACAAAAGAAGAGAAGTAGTCCAGTGTACAATTTTAGAATAATATAATATAAATCATAAATATACATACATAAGCACAAAATAAATATATATATATTGTAGCTAAAATAAACATACATATACAAAAAAAACAAAACAAAACAATGATGATGATTGGTTCACTATACGAATTTCAACCCCTGTTCATCCCAGTTGTGCGTTATGTTTACCAAAAGATTTTCCTAAAGAAGTAGGTATACCGTTCAACTTTAAAAGACCTATTTTAAATCTGATGCCAAAATAAATAATCTGGCATCCTGTTTGCTAGAAGAAAAAATATTTCTCGCTATTGTCAACATGACATGTTTAGATCTTGTAGCAAAATTGTAAGTAAATTAATATAAAAAAAAATCCTAGTTATTACAGGAAGCAATGTAATATGATTGCAATGCTCTCTAAATGTCTGATTCAGTAAGTGTAGATTATGCGTTAGTTCTTGTTTGGCTAGCGATTTGTTCATTGTACACAACCCTATTGACAATCACTGCACTCAGTGTGGTTTGGATCCTGTAAGTTTTTTATTTGCTATATTATTTATAACTCTATTCTATACGTATATAAACTACTGTTAGTGAAAGTGCGCAACATTTTGTGAGTTGGTTGAAATTTGGAGGGTCACTTGCGGAACCACTGCAACCCTTAACCCGGGCCAAGCCCAGGGAGGGCCTCTTGAACATTTGCAAGTTCATACTGCAGAATGCCAAGGTGGTTGCACAGGCTGGTAAACTATTTAGCTGGTTACATTACTATTTATTTATTTATTTAAACTTCATGTACAATAGTGGTACATAGGCGGACTTAATGCCACAAGGCATTCTCTACCAGTCAACCTTTGGGTTAAAAATGACAACATTGTGAATGGGTACAAAATAATATTTAAAATAACAACTAGTATACGAAAATATATATACTTACATATATAATAATAATACTTAAATACAAATAAAATAGACTAAAAAATACCAATAATAAAAGAGAAACCTATTAATAATTATTACGACTAGACTTCTGTCTCTAGATTAGAGCATTGAGAGCTATTTACTATTAGGTAGGTGGTACAAAAAGCACGGTACATACGGCGATACAACATACGGCGGTATAATAAAAACTGACAAGTTCAAGTCGGACTCGCGCACGAAGGGTTCCGTATCATTATCGCAAAAAACGGCAAAAAAATCACGTTTGTTGTATGGGAGCCCCTCTTAATTTATTTTATTTTAATTTAATAATTATTATTTTTTGAAGTGAATATACAACTAAATATTCTGTGAACATTTCAAGCGTCTGTTGCCGTTATTAATATCGAGCAAAAAACGGCAAAAAAATCACGTTTGTTGTATGGGAGCCCCCCTTAAATATTAATGTTATTATGTTTTTAGTATTTGTTGTTATAGCGGCAATAGAAATACATCATCTGTGAAAATTTCAATTGTCTAGCTATCACGGTTCATGAGATACAGCCTGGTGACAGACGGACAGACAGACAGACAGACAGACGGATCGTGAAGTCTTAGTAATAGGGTCCCGTTTTTACCCTTTGGGTATGGAACCCTAATAAAAAGTAAAGAAAATTTTGAATGATACGCTACGGTTCGTCGTAATGTCCACTAACTAGCCTTTACAGGCCCAGTCGCACTTCTTGATTTAAAAAAAAACAGCATTAATACTGGCTTGCTAGTAGGTAATTGATTTGGTAAAAATAAGAATTTATCTTAGATTCAGGCAGTTCTTGTAGCAAGCGGTAGTAAAGTGTACATTGTTGCAAAGGTAGAAAAACTGCGCAACTTCTTTTTAACCTGCTTCAAAAAAGGAGGAGGTTCTCAATTCGTCGATTTTTTTTATGTATGTTTTATTTTCATTTTTCTTTTTACGATAGGCTCGCGTTTGAACACTATGGCGGTACTTTTGCATACGGGGAAATTGTGCATGGTGAATAGTTATAATTGTGGTAATATAATAACATATTTCTATTCTGAAGTTACACAAAAAGACTTACTTGAATGGTTTTCAAACTTTTTAGCATTGCCATATCTAACATAATCAGGTTCACCTTTTTTTTATTATGGATAGGCTTACTCTTGCTCCTAAAAAATCATGTAATGAAGTTCAGCCGATTAAGAAGCGTCGCCATATTATAACTTTAAAAGCTCGAAGTACGTGGACCGTAAACAGTTTTAGAGTTCAACAGAAAATAAAAATATAGCAACACCGCAAGACTAAAAAGCCACAGGTTCATGCTTCATAGAAGACACAAAAAAACTCGTCTCTATAGTCTAGTCTCCATAAACTATAAAAACTATAAAATGTCAAATTTGAATGAACGCAAACGCAGCCGTTGTGTTTTGAAATTGTGTTGTTTGAAAATATAAACATTATTTCTAAGATAATTAATTGAAACATTAATTTTGTTTGGTGATGAGCTAAGTGCGGTGTTTATTAGTTAACGAACTAAATGATAAAATGGATGATACGCAACAAAGCAGGATATCCGATGCTACGGCTGCGGCAACGTAAGTTCTTGGAGCATTGTCAAACAACACTTTGCTAAGAAATTATGCTATATGCTGTTATGGCGTTTGATAGGACCTCAAAATGACCGTCTTTAAAAGGGTCTCCTAACTATTCATCTTCTGAATGGTGTTAACTTTTCCAATAAAGTTCCAGTAGTGGCATATCACGTTTATCTCAGAGCCATCGTCATAATGGGTCGGGAAATCAAATTAGGTATTACTTACAAAAAAAAAAGATTACTAACTCATTTGCATTTGGTAAACTTTCCGTGACTTATGGCGATGTGTGGGGACTACGGTTTTTCGTCGTTAATTTTGTCCCTTAATTCTGTTTATCTTATCGTTAGGGCAATATTCGGTGCCCACATAGTTTATGAACTTTGTAATGTTTTGGTGAAGGTATCTGTTTGTATGGAACTCTCAGTGTGCGAGTCCCGCTCGCACCGCAGTTATTTACTGTTCAGGTACTATTTCTATAAGCATTTATGGATTTTCTCAGGACAATGTTCCTTTAGATAGGTGAACTACCTATCCTATCTATGTTACAAAATACTAAGGAGATGAATAATTTTACAAATACCTTCAAATATAGTTCTTGCCAAACTTCTGGGCCGCCCTGAAGTTGGCTTGCCGGATGCGTAAAAAAAATAACTTTTTTTTCAGCAGGCGGTGTCAATAAACAAAGAATCGAAAACAGGAACACCACCTGCCGAAATTGAAGTTATTATTTTTCAGGTTCCTCGGCACTAAAGCAGCTCCTGCATAGTGGGCTATCTGTGGTGTATTAAAGAGGTATTTGTTGAGGAGGTCCTACACAAAATGCGCTTGGTTGTGGAGTAGCGGATACCAGCCCGTTTTAACCTAATCTTGTTGAGGAGGCCCGTGATTATCCTGAGGTCATTTCTATTTAGTCAGAGAAGTGCTCTAGTAAGGCCATTTTTGACAGTCTGTGTATGTTGGCCATGTCCATTTGTTGTTTTTATCTTAGTTGATCTTTGGCGAATCCTTGCGCGAAACTGTGAGAAAGGTTTAAAGGTAGGGGAGAAGGGGGTACAGGCCTAAGAAAAAGCCCTTGATTTCATTAATATTCTTATTTATTTATTCGTTTATCGATGCACTGGATTACCTCACAGCAATTACATTAATGAAGCACAAACTTATCTGTACTAATATTATAAAGAGGTAAAGTTTGTGACGTTGTAGGGGGTAATCTCTGGATCTACTGAACCGATTTTAAAATTCTTTTACCAGTAGAAAGCTACATTATTCCTGACTGTCATAGGCTATAATATATTCACAAAAAAATTAGAGAGCCTTATGAAAATTGCAATAATATAACCCAAAGTAGCAAAATGTTGCCTATAAAATTCATTCTTTGGAGTGCGCTGAGAAAACCATTGATGATACATAAAAATTATTAGGTAGGTAGAACCCTACCCACCTAATAATAGGGTTGGTAGGTAGGGTAGGGTTTGGTAGGTTGGGTAGGGTAGGATAGGTAAGTTATGGTAGGTAGGATAGAGTAAGTAGGTAGAAAGTTGACGGGAGCGAAGCCGCGGGGGTCAGCTAGTTCTTACTATAAGTCCAGGTTTCTTCATGATTCCTTCCTTCACAGTTATTAGCGATGTCCAAGATAAACATCATCGTCATCTGCCTAGCCTTTTCCCAACTATATTGGAGTCGGCTTCCAGTCTTACCGGATTCAGCTGAGTACCAGTGTTTTACATGGAGCAACTGCCTATCAGACCTCCACAACCCAGTAACTGGGTAACACGGTGGGTACCGTGTTACCTACTTGGCAAGACTGGTGTCAGATCTCAAGCTTCTGACTACCCGTAACGACTGTCAAAGATCTTCAAATGACAGCCGGGACCAACGGCTTAACGTGCATTCCGAGGCACGGAGGAAACTCGGTATGTTGAAATGGTCACCCATCCACGGACCGACCTAGTCAAGCGTTGCTTAACCTTGATGATCGACCCGTGCGGCTGTTATTATTTAGCCACGAGCTCTCAATGTCCAAGATAAACATAGAAAGTATAAATGAATTGAAAAAGTCACATTGTTACTTGACCGGATTTGAACCCACGACGACAAGCACGACAGGCGAGGTCCTATCCGCTGGTTCACCGCAACACCCCTCAGGATGCTCATGATATCACTAACATACAATCTCATGTTATTCCAGCCGTAAGCGGAGGTCTTCAATACTCAAGAGTCAACGGCCAGCCCGCACGCCCTTCTCTGATTTAGAGTTTAATGTCGCTACCCCGACCGACACCGCTAAGAGTCGCCGAGTCAGCTTCTCACGGAGAACTGGTGTTGCGTGAGTTTATACTTTAATACTATTTTTAAATCCCAACGCAAAAAGATGGGTGTTTGTTTGACGTGTGTACCTGTGTATTTGTTTATTTGTTTATCTGTCTGTGGCATCATAGCTCCTAAACGGGTGAACCGATTTTGATTTCGTTTTCGAACTGATTTTGTTTCAAAGGTGATGTTATGGAAAGTGTTCTTAGATATGTTTGATGAAAATCGGTTCAGCCGTTGAAAAGTTATGGGCATTTTACTGTTTGGATCGGGGTGTTTTCGCAAGATATTGTGTCATAGTTACGTGTTCAATAGATTGTCGATCGAAGCGTGTCTGCTATTAGATAAATTATGTAGTATGAAATAAAAATGTGTCGGGCGTTTTTCAAATTTTACTTGTTTCTTAAATATTTTCTAAGGAATAAACGCACCCTTAGAATTAAAAGTGACTTAATTCAAAATAAAACGCGGGCGACATATATATTGTCTTTCTAAAGTCTTAAAAAAAGTCGTAAACATCTTTTCTTCATAGGGACCCAGCTAAAAACGCGTCTTAATCCCGAAAGCGTATTATGCCAGCCAAAAACGCGTCTTAAGAGTAAATATGGGCGGACTGAATTTCCTTAGTAAAAAGTCACAATTCGAGGTCTGGCTCTCGTCTCTTTCCTTCTCCAATATTGGACCAATTTAAAAGATATTCCATAAACTGGTAAAGTAAGATATATACTATGTCCCTATGTTTTCCTTTTTTCATTTATATTTGTCAAAT
This sequence comes from Orthosia incerta, assembly GCA_948252205.1. Taxonomy (NCBI): domain Eukaryota; kingdom Metazoa; phylum Arthropoda; class Insecta; order Lepidoptera; family Noctuidae; genus Orthosia; species Orthosia incerta. Next base: position 14,974,275 of record OX411769.1, on the reverse strand, counting down.
TTGTACACTAAGCCTCTGTTGACAGCGCAATTTTGAGCATTTTTTGAGGGCTCTAGTGATTCTAAAGATAATGTATCATTAAAAAGTAAAACATAGGGACATAGTATATATCTTTAATTTTCAGTTTATCAGGAATATCTTTTAAATTGGTCCAATATTGGAGGAGAAAAGAGACGAGAGCCAAACCTCGAATTATGACTTTTTACTAAGGAAATTCAGTCGGCACTCTCCCCCGTTTCCTCTTAAGGGTACACTAGTCGAAAATTCTTCCATACAAATGTAGTTTAGGGATTATTCCACTGTTTAACAATGTACGTTCAAAATAAAAAGTGATATCAATTTGTCTCATCATTATCTAGCCCTGTATGGAAGCAAAAAAGTAAAAAAAGAATATAAATGAAAGTTATGAGCGTCGAAAGTTCCACATTTCGACACTAATTTTAACGCATTTAAGGGCGCAAATAAATGCTATAAGAAACGGCAAATTGCAAAACGGCCTCCATACAGGGATAGATTAGTAGTTCAACAATGCAAATAATTTTATTTTGAACAGATAGATTTAGTAGTTTTTTCATGATATCTAGACTGCCAAAGGTCTGTTTATAAAATTTCGCGCGCTCGGTTTCATCCTAAATCATTATCCATTTCGCTATAAATTTGCAAAAGTGTGTATTCGTACCCGAACTAGCTTCCTACTGCTCATCACAGCATCAATCTCTTCCGCACGTGTTGTCGGTTGATATAAAATGCATTTTAACCCCGCGCACAAAATAGTTCGTGCCGTCGACTAGTGTAACCTTAGCGCGAAAGCGTATTATGCGGGCATCTGCCGGATAGGGAAAATAAAACGTTTGTAAATTGGAAACATTGTATTAATATAGGGCGTTTTTTTGAGGTTTGGTTTTTGAAATGAAATAAAACACGTGAAAATAAAATTAATTGCCATGGTATTGGCTTTGTTTAAAAGATATTCTAATGCCATTAGTGCTTAAACATGATTTCGGGCATATGAGCGCTACGGCTGGCTCTAATGAAGCGTTATCAGGCAAAACATATATTATTATAATTTTTATAATAATATATGTTTTACCTTTTTAATTTTTATGTCTTTAACATTTTCGGGACTCAGATCCCGGTCCTTTGAAAGGTGTGCCAGGGGCAGAAGCCAACTCGCAGAGGCCTTGTTAGACGTGTATGACGATTATCACTGTATGCACTACGTAAGTGCACCCAAGGAAAATACCCAGTTGGTGCAGGATGTTAAATATTGAGACAAATATATTGGCTATGGGTTTGGAAGGTTTTGTGGTTTGTTTGCCTAAAACTATATAATGACCCTGTCCTGCCCACGGCTATAAAACGGCTATAATTATTATTGATGTTATTGATTTATAATTATATATTTTTTATAATATAATAGATTTTTTCTCAGAGTAGGTACGTCGTTAAAAATTTCTCAATTGCTCAAAAATAAAGAACTTTAGATCTGAATAGAATATAATAAATTCAACCCTACAAAAAATACAGCAGCAGCTGTTAAAAGTAAATTGTTTTGCAACACAGTCGCAAATATCAAACAGCCTTTCATAAGATTTTTTGCACTGTCGGCAGCAGATTCCCTAATTGCCCCATTAAAAAAGTATATGTATTTGATTTTTTTAAACTGTTTTCTTACTATAATTTTCCCAAAATGTTTATTTGCCAGGGAATTCGTAACGAACGAAGCTACAACCACGTGGAAGAATTTTTACGAAGAACATAACAAGTCTCTAGAATCGTCTAGCAATGAGTCTGAAGCAAACGCTTCTCGGCAGCCAGTCGGGCACCTCGGCAAGAGACTCTTCGACCAACAGTTCGAGGAAGTAGAGGCCGTAGACTTTATGAGCGGTCTCGCCAACGGCTCACTAAATAATATCGATTTCTCACATCAACTAGCTTCCCTCGAATGCACAGGAGAGGGCAAGCTAACAGCACCCCATAACAAATTCGAACTGAGTGCTTTTACAGAACAAAGCAAACTATTAGGCAATGATTTCACTGCCCCATCAAATGGTGAACATTCCGGCAGAATCAATGTCGACTTCTCAGCTATACAACAGGTTGAGAAAGACGACTTAGATGAAATTGAAAAAGATTTGGAAAGAGGATCCAATAACATGGGCTGTCACGGCCCCTTTAGTGACAGACAGAACATGTCTGAGTATATAGAGGTGGATCTGAACATGACGCATGTTGCCAAGAATGATGAGGACATGTCCATCACGGATACCGTTCACAGCCCGGTGCGGGACGTTTCCAGAAGCGTTTCGATTGATAAGAAAGCTGTCTTAAACAACGATTGGGTTGCTGACAAAGAGAACATTGCTGTCAATCCTTACGCTGCCCCTTGTGATACTAATTTCGCTGTCAATGAAGAACCCGATCAAGTATTAGTTTTCGACGGCAAACGGTTAACTCTACAGCCAGATATACCTGAAAGAGATAAGAATTATAGACAGACTCTTCTACCTAATTCTTCAGCAGAAACTCCTCAGCGGAAAACCATAGTTTTGAATATCAATGATGACTTACCGAACTTTGCTGATGACATGCTTAACTCAAAATGCGAAAATTCTGGCTTCAGCGGCTTTCATGAAATAAAAACTAATGAAGAAGAAATATCAGATACTTTACAAATGAGCAGAGTGGATAATAAACCTAATAGACAGATGATTCATGATAATACAGGAAACATATCTATGACAAACGTTTTACCCACGAATATTATCTGTCAAGCTGCTGTCGTAAGTCAAGATAGCAATCCTGCCATGAGAAGAACTATTGTTTTTGACAAAAGTAGCAGTGACATTTCAGTTACTGAAGCAGTACCTGCAAAGGTTTTGAGCAGTACTAGTAGTGGAACATCATCGGAACGACGTCGCACCGTGGTGTATGAAGATGACTCGAACAACATATCCATGACACAGGCAATTCCTTCAAACATACTCGTAAATGAAAATGCAGACACCGTCATGAAACAGAATAAAGTTTTTGATGGTGATGAAGAAAATAAAATAGCCGCTGAAGCTTCGTCATCCAATATAAATGAGAAACCAAGTAAAAGAAAGACAATAGTCTTTGATGATGATGCTTGCGACGTGTCGTTCACCCAAGCCGTACCTTCTAATATAATGCTATCAGAAAAACTGTCTCAAGAAAGACGTCGAACTATCATATATGAAAATGATACCGGAGACGTTTCGGTCACACAAGCACTTCCTACAAACTTTATTCTACAGAGTAACAATCCGAATCCCGAAAGACGACGAACGATCGTGTACGACGACGATGCAGGCAATATATCTGTTACACAAGCGATACCGTCAAATATTATACTAGAAAAACTTCAATTAGATGACGACAAAGAAAATGATCTAGTTGAAAATATTACTACCACTCAGTCTGTGACGAATGATATTCCTACCAAAGACAATGATGCGTCTAGACGTAAAACTATCGTCTATGAAGATGAAACAGGGGATATATCTTTAACTCAAGCCATACCCGCTCAACTTATACCCGGATTTAGCGAAGATAAATCTATCAATGTTTTTAATACATCTAGAAAACCCAAGAGTAGAAGACGAACAACAATAGTATATGATAACGATGAAGGCGATATATCCATGACTGAAGCTATACCCGCTAACATTATTGAGGAAGCAACAAATGAATGCAAAACTGTTGTCTATGATGAGGACGAAGCCAATATATCTATGACTCTTGCTATATCTACAAACGTTTACTTACTCGAAAAACTTGATTCAACAGACGATTGTGTTAAAAAACCTGAAGAGATTATAGAAGTACAGGAGGCAGTAAAACCTGAAGAAATCAAAGATGTAATGGAGAAACTAACTGAGTATGATGTGTACGAGGATAATCTCAATCTACCCGCAGACGCCTTGCAAGATGAAGAAAAGTCTAATATTTTAAATCCAGACTATCACGACTGTGATATGTCTATGACTATGCCATTAGCAAAAGATCCGAGCTTACGAGAGATTGAAAAAGGTGACATGTCGATGACGAAACCGATTCCTGCCGAATTGATAACCTTTGGCACTGAACTGTCAGACAAATTAAAAGATAAATTATTAGATTTTACAGAGCCGGATCAGATAGCCAATCGTCAATCAGATGTAATTGTGCTGCAGAACTCAAGAACCGATAGCAAGCCCATGCTGCAGTCGAGCACGTCCGAACAAGATGATTTGAGAGAGATCGCGGATATGTCCAATGATGCGAGTGAAGTGAGAACGGCGTCACCAGCCCTCGTTGCTGATGATGTCGCACGATCTCCCGTAGGCGACGCTAGTTTAAGCTCCTCGCTCATACATCCTAGAGTAGAAGAGAAAACAAATCAAATAGGTTTAGTAACAGCAGACAACTTCTCTGATGGTGAAGATGATGCTGTAATGCAGACAGATCCTGAAAATACTGAAACGAGTCTGTCTATCACTACCATGGACAGCGGCACGGAAGACAAGAATATAATGGCTGGCGTAGATTCATCCGGCCGTTTGTCTCCGTCTCCTACTCCTTCCATAAAAAACACTGACAATACTTCTTCTAACGAGAGTATGTTTTATATTACGAAGGACAGCGAAGAAGAGGCACAATCACAGGGAGAGGTGGACAAAGAGGCGAACAGAGCAGAACATAAACAAATATCATTCAAACAGTTGCCAATGCTACAACTCGAAGAGGATCTAGAAACAGTCGACGAACTTCAAAAGAAAATAGCGGAATTAGAAACAGCTGAGTCACAAAACCAATCAAACAGGCTTTTCAAAAATGTCAGCCCTGATCTGATAAAGGAGGTCCAAATAGACGAAGATGTTAAGCCGAAAGCGGAGGAACGCAGTTATAAGAAAGCTGACGATACACAAGAATTGCTGGATATGTTATCCAACTTAACTGATAATAAAGGGAGCGATGAGGATATCAAAACGGTCTTCGTTAAAGCCAAAGAAGATGTCGTCGTATGTCATAAACGACTCAGTATTGCACCTAGCAGACAGTCCATAGTGTTGAGTAGAGAGGATTTAATGAACAATATTTCAATGGCGCAAGCAGCGCTACAGAAGTCCAGGCTAACGCTGGATGAGAGCGACTCTACTGATGACGACACTAGAGACACGTCCATGACATCAGACCGAGCAAACAATGATGTCGTGAAAACATTGCAATTCAACGACGAATCAATCAGCGAAGAGAGTCTCAATGAATATTCTCCGCTAAAAAAAACAGCGTTCGGCGAAACTTCGTACATGTATGAACCCAAAGGAAAAGTTATTCCAACGTACTTGAAAGATGTGTCCGACGGAATTAAAGAACTAATGCTAGATTTGGTGAAACCGATAAACAACGAGGATTTGCCGTTTGAGACCGGAGTGGTAGACAAAGGCATGCCGACGATCGCGTCGACGCAAAGCACGCAGATACAAGCTAACTTAATTCAGTCCAGTCAAATCGATTTTGAAACAGTTTTAAACAGCGAATCTGAATCTTCAAATATGTACAAATCTCGAAGTGCACGAAGTCCGGTGAAGTTTTCTGGAACTTTGTCAGAATTTGACGACACTGAGTCAAAAGAGACGTTTTTGCGGACACATGAGCCGGCTCCGTCTGGGGTTCTAATTTTCGACCACCTGAATCCATTGAACAATGTTCTGATCCCCCCAATTAATTTGTCGGAAGCGCACAAATATGATCCGTTGCAATCTAAACCTGTCACAACGTTCGATGTCTTAGAGGCTTCCAACAGGCACTCGATCGGCGCACGCCACAACCTCTCGAGCAGAGAAGAAATTTCTAGAGACTTTGATGTGCAAACGGTGTGTGATGTGACCACCAAAAAACAACGGGTGTCGATGGCGAGTCGATCCAGCATAACGGAGGAGGACCTCCCTGTGACGAACACGCAACGGAGAGCGTCGCCTCGAACGAGCACAGTGCAAGAGAATACAGAGATAAACATACGATCTTCACCTATCAGAGGCAGGAAGGACGCCTTAGAAAAATCCGTAGACGCTGTTTCAAGGAAATTAAGGGATTATGAAGTTAACACCACGATTAGTATGAAACGGAACAAAGAATTACTTGAAACAAGTTCGTCGCTAACTCTAGTCGACGACGGGTTAGAAAGTTTAACATTATTACCGGACAACGAATTTTCGAAACAAAGAATCAGGTTCTCGCACGAAGTGCAGAAAGACAGTATTACAAAATTAACAGAGGATCCTGTACAAGACCGATTCTGTTCAAATTTAAACGCAAGTATAGCAAAAGGTAAAAAACGGATCTACAGTCCTTCAGACAAGCGCAAACAACAACAGAGTCTCGTTGAAGTGACTCCAAAGCCGATAACGAAAATGCCGAAAATTTCGAGCAGTCCAAGAGTTCATATCAAATTGCCGGGGGAACTGTCTTCGACAGATGAGTCGTCTCACAGTATGGAGCCTGAGAAAGATGAGAACAAGAGTCCCGACAAAAATGCTCACAGATCGAATAGTCGTGATGGGAAGTCGCCAAGAACGGGGAAACCGGGGCAGACTTTAACTGTGAGGCAGTTAATAGCTGATTGTATCAGCTTTGATCCCGGCTTCAATCATGTCCAGGATATGTATCCAAAATCTGGCAATGTGGCGGAAGTATTGCGAACTGATGTCTCATCTTCGAGTGGTAGCGTCGTTAATGACGTCCGCAGTACGTCGAACATGAACAGTCAGTCTGCCCAGCCCGTTATTCAGGTCAAGCCAGCCCAAGTGGACCGGGTTCCCGAGCCGTGCGCCACCAGCTCGAGTCAACACGATTCTGAATCTGGTGTCAATGTGGTGTCCAAGATTGACATGTTACCTTTTATGGGGTGAGTCATGAGTTTTTTTTTTTTTGTTTTATCGTCGTAGTGTGCGGACCTGGGTTCGAATCTCAGGTCTGAGTTGAATAATGTTTTTTTTTTCGGCTATCTGAAACACTATTGGTAGTTTTCGTTAAATTGAACATTTATTACATTTGTGTCATCGATATCTGAGATTGCTAAATTATTATTGGCAATTGAATAATTGCTGTCTTGTGACAATAAAATGGAAAACCCACCTTTTTAGGGTTCCGTACCCAAATGGTAAAAACGGAACTCTATTACTAAGACTCCACGATCCGTCTGTCTGTCTGTCTGTCTGTCACCAGGCTGTATCTCATGAACCGTGATAGCTAGACAATAGGGAACTATCCCCAAAGCTGCGCTCAGATGGCGCCACAGGTTTCTGCGTAAACAAACTAGAGAAGGGCGTTTTCGGTTTTTTACGCAAACGGTTATGTATGTGTTTTCATATCGATATCGAAAACGATTTTCAGATATCGATATCAGAAGTACAGTTTGCAAAAGTTAAAATGTTATTTAGATGAGCAAACTAACAATGAACACGAAATAATACTTAGAAAGATAGGTAGCGCATAATATGGTTCCTTACGTTTTCGTTTTGTTCGTAGTTCGTACGTTTTCGCATTGTTACGGTTTTAAGTTTTGAATTATTCGTTCTCACACGCTAGTAAGGTTTTTATTAGATACAACTATTGTAAAATCGGTTATTTTGATATCGATATCGATATGATATGATATCTAACACATGTCCGATATAAGTTACGTTTAGATATATCGGACACATCCCTAAAAAAAAACCAAACTGTCAAAGTCCAGCGACAAAATTTCGCAGTTTATGTATACAAAATATAAAACAAAAAGTGAAAGAAAAATGAAGCTAACTAACTTCCCCAATATTATTATTTGGTTTTTGAACACAAGTTATCTTAAAAACAGTAAAAAAGAGTTCGGTAACCACAAACAGTAGTAGACGCCATGTTGTTATGTTTTTGTTTACTCAGAGCCGTCAAGCGCCATCTGGCGGGAGCAATTGGCAGTAATGTTCCCTATTGAAATTTTCACAGATGATGTATTTCTGTTGCCGCTATAATAACAAATACTAAAAACAGAAAAAAATAATATTTAAATGGGGCTCCCATACAACAAACGTGTTTTTAGGGTTCCGTACCCAAAGGGTAAAAACGGGACCCTATTACTAAGACTCCGCGATCCGTCTGTCTGTCTATCCGTTTGTCACCAGACTGTATCTCATGAACCGTAATAGCTAGGCAATTGAAATTTTCACAGATCATGTATTTCTGTTGCCGACTTGCCGCTATAACAAAATATTAAAAACAGAAATAGTTATTTATGCTACAAGTGCGGGAAGTAGGTGATTTCCGATGAGTGGCATTTTTATTCACGAGCGAGCGAAGCGAGTGAGTGGATAAATCGACACGAGTCGGAAATCATCTTACGCACGTGTATCATACAACATTTTACTATGCATTGTGCGAGGAAATAAAAAAATATATCTGAACCAAGCAAGAAATTAATAAAATGGCGCTTATTCAAGGGCGCTCAGCATATCCACAGATTAACTAATAGTTCATAGTTCTACTGCGCATGTGCAATAGCTGTCACGTCATAACGCAAAAAGGCACGAGCAAAATATTAATTCTGCCAAACATATTTAATGAATAATTAAAATTAATTTATTGATCAAAATCTAAATCTAGAGTAATTAAAAACGCCTTAAATGACGTATTAGTTTTGTTTTACTTTTTATATGAATGATAATCTGTACTTAACTAATTTTAAAACTTTTCTCAAATAATAAAAACTCTATGCGGCGGGCTGACGTTGGAGTTAAAAATTAAAAAGTACAGGAAAGTAAAAAGCACTAGTAAAAAAAAGTGACACTTTCCGCACAGTTTGGCTGCTTGGAAAACGCTCTTTTCGAGGACATGCATTGTAAAATAAATATTTAACTGGGGCTCCCATACAACAAACGTGATTTTTTTGCCCTTTTTTTGCGTACGGAACCCTTCGTGCGCTAGTCCGACTCGAATGTTTATCTGATCACCATAAAAAAAACCCTCTTCGAAAGCCGTAAATGCTAACACAACTTAAACCATTACAGGAGCCACGAATGCGAATGGGAAGCTTCGTCGACCACCAACATCTCGGACACGTGGACGTTCCGCCTGATGCACGGGCGGCTGCGCCTGACGGTGCGGCTGGCGCACCGCCTGGACAACGCGCCGCGCACGCGCGTGCGGGGCGACACGCCCGTGCTGGACATAGCTGTGGAGGCCGTGCATCATAGTATGTACCGCACACTCTCATAGTATACTAAGAATTTCCACAGCAACCAATCTCAACAGGATACATATTCGTAACCAGGCTGACCGCCTGATCCTCCGACTGCACAGCATGATTTTTTCTTGTTTACAGCTTTTTTGTTCGCTTTTTAAGCAGGCGGGTTTTTGATTTTTAAATTAACTTTTTTTATTTACAACTTTTTAGGTATAATTTTTTTTTCGAATGACATTTAAACATATAAGTAGTTTATATTTTTGTAATCTCCGCTAAAATCCCTTCATTTTGATACCCCACTCGATGGGTAGGGAATAAAAAAAAAATTGCAACCCCCACAATATGGCGTCCAAAATCCGCCATGTTCCTTTTTTTTTAACGGCACTTAGCTAAGAACACTTGGGCGGTCAAAACCAATCTAACGATGTCCTAATTATAAAAATCCGCCAAGTAGTTTGAAAGATATGAGGTAATAAAGAATATTACAAACATACAAGATACTCGCGAAAAACATAACCCTTACCTTGCAGCCGGGTAAAAAATAAAAGGCCCGTTTTGACAGCTATAAAAAATACTTAATAATAATTAAACTTGATGCTTGCGAGTGATACTCGTTGTTATAGTGTATCGGTTACATTGTAATTAATTAGGATTATGAATTAAAAAAAAAACGTCTATTGACTTCTTAGATTGTAACGACTTTAGCCAACGGCGCGGGAGTAACCTTGTGAAGGATGACATTTCTGTTCAATAGGGTTGGGTTACAATAACTCTGATGAACACTAACATAAGAGGCAATTTTCTGCCTTTTTATTTAACTTGCAATGTATGTATGTATGTAGGTGTGTTTGAGACAAATCTTGCAACTGAATTTTAAAACAGTTATCCTCCACCGATTATGATGAAATTTCACATACTCGTTTAGTTTGGATGACAATGCATGATTAGCTAAGTGACGTCATTCTAAATCCAAGATGGCGGACTAGTTATTTTTGTGCACTGCCATGATATGGGTATCAAATTAAAAGATTTGCTGAGAAGAATACGAAATTGTTTTAAAAAAGTAAAAAAAAAAGTCAAAATCAGTCCAGTCGTTTCAAAGATGAGCTGGAACAAACAGATTAATAAAAATAATATTTTGACATTACAAACAGATACTGCAATTTTATTTATTTTATTGCAGACGAGAAGAATCCAGTTGCCGATATGTGCGTCCGGTTCGCTTGCGAGGCAATGCGTCACCTAGTGACGTGTACGCAGGACAAAATAAAACACGCGAGCGACATCCCGCCGTTGTTGCGACGTTGTGCCGCTGTCGTGCGCGTCGGCTTGCGGTGGGGACGTGCCATGCACGACACTAAATTACATCTGGCTTATTCGATGGATGCTGAAGGGAATTTTTCGTTGAAGGTATGTCACTATTTAGGTGCTTATCTATCAAAGGTGTCCTAGCTAACAACAAAGAAATCAAAGTGGTCCCAGGGTAAGGCTACGAGAATCTGCTAGATGCGAGGCGCACGGGATTAGTCAATGTGGCGTCATTTGGCGGAGGGCTATGTTCAGCTGTGCACGTCTTGGCTGAAATGACCTTTTTAGGGTTCCGTACCCAAAGGGTAAAAAAGATTTTTATTACTAAGACTCCGCGATCCGTCTGTCTGTCTGTCTGTCCGTATCGCATGAACCGTGATAAAAACAGAATAAAGTAAATATTTAAGTGGAGCTCCCATACAACAAACATGTTTTTTGTTGCCGTTCTTTGATACGGAACCTTTCGTGCGTAGGTCCGACTCGCACTTGGCCGGTTTTTTTTCCATGGGGGTAGGTAGAAACTACAGAAAACCACCTGCTACTATCCTTACATAGTCCTTTTGCTTAATTTATTCACGTACGCCGATTATGAGTACTGCGCACCTGGCCTTTCTTCAGAACACCGCTAATAAGGTCCGCTAATGTATAGACCCGGTGTGCCACCAACCAAAATGGTTTTGGTTTTTGGATCAAGTTAATGGTGACTTGCCTACAATAGGGTTAGAATAGGTGAGGTTAAAACGGGCTGTTTTCCGCAACTCCACGACCAAGCGCGTATTTTGCGTACGGGTGGGAATTAACCTCCTGCCAACTTCCGCACTCGATCCATCCCAACTCCTCGAGGAACGCCAGCAGCGCCTTCGTGTTGCTGACTACCTCCTGTACGGTACCTGGTTCATCGAGGTATTAGAAGCAGGTGCGCTGCTGTCTCGTCCTCCTCCATGCATGCTCTGCACAGAGGGCTGTCCGTAATCCCTAAGACAAAAAGGTGTTTTTTTAAAGTCCCGTGGCCAGTCGTTACAGCAGTGACTGCTCGCAACTGCTGTTTCGTCAGACGTAGGGCCTTCTGCGTGAAACGTCCATCCACTACAATAGGGTTAGGGAAAGCACAAATACATGAGTTTGGACGTTCGAGAGTGGACCGCTGTGGAAGAGTTGATTTGTAGGAAAGAGGTTCTTGGCGAGTTCACCGTCTTCGCGAATTGCACGAGCTCATTCGACTTGAGCTCGACCCGCGTGCCGTGCTATCGACTTGTCTCCGCGACGGTTCAAGCAGAAGCAAGAAGGGTTCTTGCCGACGATACGAATAGGGAACATTACTGCTAATTGCTCCCGCCAGATGGCGCTTGACGGCTCGGAGTAAACAAAAACATAACAACATGGCGTCTACTACTGTTTGTGGTTACCGAACTATTTTTTACTGTTTTTAAGATAACTTGTGTTCAAAAACCAAATAATAATATTGGGGAAGTTAGTTAGCTTCATTTTTCTTTCACTATTTGTTTTATATTTTGTATATACTGCATAAACTGCGAAATTTTGTCGCTCGACTTTGACAGTTTGGCTTTTTTTAGGGATGTGTCCGATATATCTAAACGTAACTTATATCGGATATGTGTTAGATATCATATCGACATCGATATCAAAATAACCGATATTACAAAAGTTGTATCTAATAAAAACCTTACTAGCGTGCGAGAACGAATAAATCAAAACTTAAAACCGTAACAATGCGAAAACGTACGAACTACGAACAAAACGCAAACTTCACAAACGTTAGGAACCATACGCGCTACCTAATATCTTTCTAAGTATTATTTCGCGTTCGTTGTTAGTTTGCTCATAAAATAAATTTTTACTTTTGCAAACTGTGCTACTGATATCGATATCTGAAAACCGTTTTCGATATCGATATGAAAACACATACATAACCGTTTGCGCAAAAAACCGAAAACGCCCTTCTCTAGTTTGTTTAGTCCGATTCCTGTGGTGCCATCTGAGATGCGCAGTCGCATATAGTTGTTGGTTTGACGTCTGTCAATCTCGAATAAGTAGGCGGGGTTTGGCAGTCTCGCTCATACCCGGTATGATGGCGTTGTGTGGGAGAGGGAAGAATGCGGGTAGGAGACGAATCCAGCCCAAGAGGTGTCTCTTCCCGGCGTTTCCACTCAAGTCTCCCTAGTAAATACCTTTTGTTCGTGTTTTCATTCGTCCTCTCAACATGCTCAAACCACCTAAGCATTCTCTTTTGTGTTATTCTTCTGCTTAATTGCCGATTATCTCTAGCAATAGTCTCAACCATTCAGATTTGCTCCGACCATTATGTAGCTACTCGGAGAGCTCTTTCATTCGGCACGTTCAAATCCTGCAAAATTCGGTCATGCATGGAGTACTGCTCTCACCTCTGGGATGGATCTGCCAAATACCAGCTTGATGCACTGGAATCGATCGAAAAGCGGGCCAAGAGACTTATCGGCAACGATACGCTGGTCGACTTAAAGCTCCAGAGCCTTGAACACCGTCGACGAGTTGCCAGCCTGTCGGTTTTCTATCGGTTACATTTCGGAGAGTGTGCAATGGAACTGCACCGCCTAGCCCTTTCCATCATCGGACTACAAGACGTACGGCAATGCGCCATCAGTACATGGTGGATATCCCACCCATACGCACAAAGCGTTTTAAAAATACTTTCATTGTGCGTACAGCTAAGGAGTGGAATTCCCTGCCGGCGTCTTTGTTTCCTGATAGCTACAATCTAGGGGTCTTCAAGTCAAGAGTGAATAGGTTGCTTCTAGGCAAGCGTGCTTCACATTCGACCACATCATCACTTAACATCAGGCGAGATAGTGGTCAAACGCGAGCCTATAACAAATAAAAAAAAAAAAGTACAGTTGGTTGGGTATGAAGGGCAGACAAGGACGTGGGCCATATCCTGCGAATTCTGTGTTTCGGATGGGTCTATTATGCCCCATTTGCCCTGGCCAAATTTGTGTTATTATAATATGATATTTTACCCCAGGTGGCCAACATCCCGCTCCGCTCCGTGTGGGAGGTGACGATGCGCGTGCAGCTGGACTGTGCGCAGGAGGTGGCCTGGCCGCGCGCGTGCGACGTGCGCGTGATGCCCGTGGTGGCCGACGTGGTCGTGTCTGACGACCACGTGCGACGTGCGATCGAGCACATAGAGAAGGACTGGGGCCACGTGCCCGTGACTATCTGGTGAGATCCTACTCCTTACTAATGTCCGACGTGGTCGTGTCTAAGGACCACGTGCGATGCGCGCTAGTGCACATGCCTCAGGACTGGGGCCACGTGCCCGGGACTATCTAGTGAGGTCCTTGACATACTTGACAATGTCCTATGCCCCCTAGATGGGGCAGAGGGCGTCCACAGAAGTTCCCTATTCGCGATTGGTCTTGTGCTTCACGCCTCGCCTAGTTTCACGTCATTTCGAAGCTCGTCGCCTGTGCCAACACGGTGCGACGCCAGGGCAGACGGGGCCGGCCACGCTTTCTCGTCCCTTGGGGATGCCAACCTAACGCTTGTTTGGGAATGTGATCGGGATTCCTTGACCAATCCATCTCCAAAGCGACGCTTGATCGAGATATGTGGCATTTCTCAGTATCAGCCAGGAGGCTAGACTTATGCCCGTTGATGGCAATAGACTGGCGCCCCGTTTCATCATCATCAGCCTTTTAATGTTCCCACTGCTGGGACACAGGCCTCCTCTCTGTGAGAGGGAATGGGCCGTAATCCACCACGCGGGCCCAGTGCAGGTTGGTTGATGTCACATGTCTTCGATTTTTTGGTTCTAACATCTTGTAAGTCGCAGCCGTTACCACTGGCACAGATAATACAATATTAGCATACAGATGCCTCATCTCATACAAAGAAACCGTGCCGACGTAACTAGCGTTTTTCGTCTAATTAAGATGATTTTTTTTACAAGTACGTCGATCGCTTTCGATTCCGTTCCACGGCTATAGATGGTGTTAGCAACGACTTGCAAGTAAAAGGGTTTTCTCAGTTCGTGACTATTTTTTCTTTAAATACAGTGACGATTTGTTTTATAGTATTTTTTGCACATTATTACAGTTTCATTGAACCAAAATGTGTTTGAATGAATGAGTGAATTAAAAAAAAAAAATTGGCATGCCTCAGATATTTAAAACCGCGCCATCTATTGGAATCGAAATAAACGAAACGAAATAATAATATCTTTATTTCTCATCATCAGGATACAATACAGAGTCAAATATGCAGTACATAGAGACTGGTGTCTGTTAAACAAAACACATTAAAAATAAATTAAACTATGTGAGAACAAAAAAGAAGAAAGAAAAAAAAAAAAAAAAAAAAAAAAAATAAATAAATAAAAAAAAAAATAAAAAAAAAAAAAAAAAAAAAAAAAAAAAAATATAAAGGAGGATCAATAAACAACTACTCGTAATAAACAAACAAAGTGCTAAGTTGGTAGGTTAAATTAAACAAACAATGGGTGCGAATTTGCGAGTGCATACATGTGTATTAATGTGTGTGTCTGAGTGTGTGTGTGAGTGTGTTTGTGTGTGTGAATGTGAGTATGAGTGTGGAAGCTTCAATTGTTGGGATATTACTTCATGGGTTTTAAAAGAGATTCTGTAGTACTGTAGTCAGTTCCTTGAAGCCATGCATAGATTTTCTTCTTACATTCGTTCCTGGTGAGGGGATAGATTAGGAGTTCTTTATTAATTCTATTATATAGATATGGGCCC
Source organism: Orthosia incerta (assembly GCA_948252205.1). Lineage (NCBI taxonomy): Eukaryota > Metazoa > Arthropoda > Insecta > Lepidoptera > Noctuidae > Orthosia > Orthosia incerta. Next base: position 14,958,990 of record OX411769.1, on the reverse strand, counting down.
AGAAAAATGTAAAAATTCTGTGCTAAACTACTCCTACATCTAGAGCTAACACAGACCGCGGTGGTTCTTCTTTTAGTTGCTAATGCTTTAGAGTCATAGGACAGTTCCGAGTGTTTTTTTATTACTGTACCTAAAATAAAAAGCTGTCGAACTGTGAGTACTTTACAATGTTGGTATAGGTCAAATGTTGGATAACGTATAGGGAGAAACGAACTTACTTTCAAAATCGCTCTCTGAGCTCTCTCCAGCTTTAGTAGATGCGTTCTAGCCGCGCCACCCCAGGAATCAACTTTAAATGATCCGTTTTTTGAATAAATATGAATTAAGAGCCCAATATGCCATGATTTTGTGCTTAAGGTTATACCAGTCGAAAATTCTTCCATACAAACGTACAATGTACGTTCAAAATAAAAAGTGATATCAATTTGTCTCATCATTATCTAGCACTGTATGGATACAAAAAAGTAAAAAAAGAAAATATTTGAAAGTTATGAGCGTCGATAGTTCCACATTTCGACACAAATTTTAACGATTTTTGGGCGCAAATAAATACCATAAGAAGATGGAAAATTGCAAAACGGCCTCCATACAGGGATAGATTAGTAGTTCAACAATGCAAATAATTTTATTTTGAACTATTACGTTTATTCGTTTTTACATGATATCCAGACTCCCAAAGATCTGTTTATAAAATTTCGCGCGCTCGGTTTCGTCCTAAATCATTATACATTTCGCTACAAATTTGCAAAAGTGTGTATTCGTACGCGAACTAGCTTCCTACTGCTCATCACAGCATCTATCTCTTCCGCACGTGTTGTCGGTTGATATAAAATGCATTTTAACCCCGCGCACAAAATAGTTCGTGCTGTCGACTAGTGTAACCTTAAGAGAGTTGATTAAAAAAACATACAATTTTTATGATCAATTCTAGAAAATATTAATTATACACACAATTTCATTACAAATCAATGCATACCGCGCCATCTAGCGGCTTTTATTTGAATCAAATTTTCTTTGTTAACGCTGGGACCCCGTGCCACTGGGCCACTGCTACTACTGCTCTATGCCCCCCATTTAATGGGATTTAAATATAATATAACCTGCCTAACCATTCGGCGAATACTGGCGTGATCTTATGTTGTTGTTATAAATGTATTTATTTTTATTCGTTGTCCACAGGAAACTCTTCAAACTCCTGAAACACAAGAAGCGAGAGGACGATGTCTTCCTAATAACATGATAAGCTGTATTTGGGTCCTTTTAAAATTGTTGACAGGTCTTCTTGTTTCCAGAAGAAAATATTTTATTGTTAATGCATTTTATGTGAGTTTTCTAATTGTTTTGTATCAACCTAAAACATATTGCAATTTTGGAGTAAATATACCTTATAAGTATAATATAATAATAATAACAGCATGTTTTTTTTATTGTTTACCTACTGTACCTGCTGCCCGGGTCGTCCGCGTCAAACTCGTTGAAACAAAAGAAATATGAGTTTTAATTTACGGAACGCTAATTATTTTTCTAAAATCAAAGTCGCCTAACATCAGCTATATACCTCAAAATTGGTCCAGCCGTTTCAAGAGATTACCCGGAATAAACAGATTTTGCTATAACAAACAGACACATACAAACCGCTTCTGCCCCTCTATAAACAACCTTTTCCAAGGAAGTCAAAACAAATGGATTGGCCATACAACAAATGGATTGGCCGGCGCCCCCCCCCCCCCCACCCCCCCCCTAGATCCGGCCTTGCAGACCATTGGTTAGACTAACAATTTATAAAAGAACGCTTTTAACCGAAATTTTAAATCGTTGGTCGAATGGCATATAATAGATATTATAATTATTTATAATACTAGCATATGAGTTATTTGCTGAAAAAAAAAATGAGCCAAAGCTAGACTGTCCTATTGTACTGGGCAGTCAAAAAATAGTACATTATGGTACAAGTGTGCAATGTTGGTGATTACCGCTGAGGCGACATTGAGACCCGAGCCGTAGGTGAGGGTCTTAAGAGAGCCGAGGACGGTAATCATCAATACACACGTGTATCATACGACGTTTTTCAACACACTTGTGAAGAAAATAATACAAAAAATCATTTTCAACAGTAAAAACGAGTTGTGAATTTTTTTTCACAATGGCGTGCAAATGTTTTTCCTATGCGCGCGCATTTAACAATGGCGATCGGCCATAGACTAAAAGAATGGGGTTTCTTTTTTTTTGGCTTTTCGTGGATAGTGTTTTAGCCACGTACAAAATAGGGAATTTAATGTTTTCTTAATTACAGAGCAAATAAAATTTATATTTGAGCGAAAGTTTTATTTACTAAGCACGTACAAGTTGAAATTATCTATTTAAATACGAAGTTGCATGAAATGAGCAAGCAATAGGTACATTAATTTATTTGTACTATTGATCACGATCTTTTTTGTATCGAAACTTTTTTAAGAACAAAGCAACTCAACCAATAAATTAAAAAAAAAAAACTAACTCACTTGTGAATAATAGCAATGAAAAAGTCACAGTTTTATAACAGGTATCATTATGTTCCTAATTGCGGTGAAATTAGAGCCACTTTATGAGCAAGTGTGTTGAAAAATAAGCTTTTTAGAGGGGGAATGGTATAAACATATTATTTTCCACATAATTTATTGCCCAACCAAAATAACAATTTTACACCAACATTACTGCATGAGCATCCTCCTGAGTAAAGCAGGTGCTCTCTTGGCCAGCTCCAAGTTGGTCTTGCCGAGTACCCACCGGCCGGCCGCCTTCCGTCGCGAGGATCTGATCTCCACCACGGGCCGGGAGCTCAGCGCGTTGCCGAGGGTGTTGATTATGTTGTATGTACTGCTGGGACGAATTACCTGATAAAAGGTCACATAGACAAATGAAAGACGGAGACGTACTGTATGATCTTCGGCCGAATTACAGCCACGGTGGCAAGTAGCATTTTGTTTAGCATCTAATAACCAAGTTATTGTACTCGTACCATAGGTATTCGAAGTAATGACTTGACGTCACACAAAAGCCCACATCGCGCAAGCAGTGTTTTCGGCGCGATTTGAACACATACAACAGTTGGACAACAAGCACTGAATCACTTAAAACAATCACGGCTCAATTACGACTAAGTACGAGTGCGCGACCGAGCAATTCGACAAGTTAAGACGACGACTAACGCCAACGACCTTGAAGAAACAAAACGCCACTAGTATTCACACCCGCGCGACCCAAAATTTAGTAGTTTTTTGTACTTTCCTTATTATTCTATGACTTTAAAAAAAGGCTCAGATCAAAATGTAGATATTTTTTTTTTTTTTGAGATGGTGTCCATTTCATTCAAATACGCACAGCGGATTTGGTGTGATTGTCGTGTTTTTGTCCATTTTAGACATAACTTTACAAATTAATTACACCATGTTATACGAATAAAACTCAAAATTTTCTCAGATCAAATTATTAAGAAAATGGTGTAATGTAGCATAATTTTTTTCCTAAAAGTTACGACTAGCCGTTTAGACGTGATTCTCATTTTAAAATCAGCTACTCAAGGGAATCGGTGCCTTAATTCCTTTTTCATTTCCCCCTCTTCACTCTGCCCACTTTCGCAACACGCAGTAGAGAGCCGCGACCATGGCCGCGACTGGCGTCGCCACTCGCGCGTTGAATGTCAAATTGTTACTTGTCAACGATAATATACACGGTTTCGGTACAGAATGTCCCTTTCGAAAAATGTCCCCTAGTTGCAAAATGTCCCTTTCGCAAAATGTCGCTTTCGCAAAATGTCCTTTTCGCAAAATGTCCCCCTTTAGGAAAAAATCTCTGTAATTTGTTTGCGGAGTTGTAACGGTACAACCGTTACAACTACAGAGGCCGATGCGGAGGCGGGGGTACGATATTTTGCGGAAGTTACGGAGGCGGAGGTGCAGTTCCGTTACAACCCTAGTATTACTCACTCTGCCAAAGACAACGTTCTGCAGATCCAGTTGTGGCATCGGCTTGAATGTGATGTTGAAAATGCCGCACATCTCATCATCCATTGTCACTCGCATTGACAGCAACCCTGTGTGCAGCAACAATGTTACAAATCTTAAGATTACGAGCATTGTTCAGACTTTATAATGCATTTTATCGACATCTTTTCCCCAAATAATTTAGGATTAGGCTATGAGAATGATAGTAGGTAACTGCTGGATAAAAGCTTCTACAAAGTATTATTTTTCCTGCTTGGCTCCCATTTGACCACTGTCTCACCTGCACCACAATCGTGTAAGTTCAAAGCAGAGCGCACGGCACGCTTTCCTTGCATTCGTTATGCTTCTTAAGTTCAAAAATCTGTCTACTCGACAACGTAAAACACGCAGTAAAAGTGAAAAATAAAAAAAACTTTTTTACCAAAAAAAATACTACCGACTTCCATAAGAAAACTACAAAGTGAAAAATAACTTTATTTTTGGAAGTCGGTGTCTTTCGTAGGTACCATTTTTTTGCGTTATGGATACCGACTTCCAAAAATAAAGTTATTTTTCACTTTGAAGTTTTCTTATTTGGAAGTCGGTGGTACCCCTTAAGACCGTACTGGCATGATGTTATGTTATGAAATGGTATGAACAATGAACAGACATGCGATTGCAGTATTCCCGAGAGATTTGCCGTTATTTATTGAAGAGTTCTGTTGTATATCTTCTAAGTTCTTCATCAGATCTCCACCAAATTAAAATGGGATCAATTTCGGAACATACTCTTTCAAACAAAAAAATAATTTTCAAAATCGGTCCACAATTGACGGAGATATCGGTGAACAAACATAAAAAAAAACATACAAGAAGTCGAACATAGAACCTCTTCCTTTTTTGAAAAACGGTTAAAAATGAAAGGGTAGGATTGTGCTTCGTGGTCTCAAACCAGTTACGCAATTATGGTGCTGATGGTAAGCGATGATGTGGTCGACGGTGATACTTCTAGGCAAGCGTGCTGCTTGCCTAGAAGTATCTAACCTATTCACTTCACAACGCCCCATTGTTCGCCTTCCGTTCCAAATACATAACAGTCTGTCAGAGAGACGGCGCTGTGAGTCAAGGATTCACTAAACACTTCACTTTCCTAGCCTGACTTAACGTAGCTTCCGTGGAAATGCCTGCTCAAAAGGCGGCCGGGGCCAACTGAATGTGGAACTGCGGAAGGCTTGTTTGTGCCACAACTTTGGTGACGCCTACCATGTCAAGCAGTGGAATGCGAGTTGATGTGATGGGTCTGCCACCGCTTTTTAAAGGTACCTACTGATGTGCGGTCTCCAATCAAGGATTCGTGAGTTTCAGCAGATGTTATGTATGGTCAGTAACTTGCTCTCTCCAATCTACTTACATGATAAATTTTACGAAAGTATTAAATACCAATGGGTGGTTCATATTACCAGGCATAGAGTGCGGGTAGTGATAGTTCTCAGCACCGATTGGCATCTCTCGGCCGCTTTGCGCGTAGCATCCGAATCCGTTGTTATAAATCACGTCCCCACCACTCCAGTATAGATGAGGCACTTTCCTGGACAAATGAGGAATCACACACACAGGGCGTAGGTACCTATTACTATTCACTTTTCGGTAAATAGATCTCGTTAAACTTCTGGGCCGCCCAGAAGTTGGCTTTCCGATGCGCAAGGCACGAAACGGTACTGCTTTTGTATGACATTTACTACTGCGCAGCCATTGTAGCCAACTTCAGGGCGGCCAAGAAGTTTGGCGGGAACTATTATACCACTTGTGGCGTTGTCGCAAATTAGGCATAGACATATTAAATAGTATGGACTGGAAATACCTACAAAAAAGGTGCCTACCTAAACCTTAAGATGGCACTTAAAATGGCTGCCGATGCTATGGTTGTGTTAATCACGGAACACACACATTAATAATACAAAAAGTAAAAAACCATTTGACAAATTACGAGACGATTATAATGTTCACCCTTTTATAACCTGTGGGAAAGAGCTATAATATCGTCAACCGATGTCTTTGTCGCATCCTCGGCATTTACTGGCCCGAGATCATCTCTAATGTAGAGCTGTTGGAGAGATGCCACGAGACCCCGATCGACCGCCAGATCAAGCGACGTAAATGGTGTTGGATTGGTCACACGCTCCGAAGGGATTCCAATCACATTCCTAAACAGGCCTTGGATTGGAATCCTCAAGGAAAAAGGAAGCGAGGCTGTCCCCGTCAAACCTGGCGACGCACCGTTTTGGCTGAAGCGACGAGTATCGGAATGACGTGGAGCGAGGTGAAGCGCGAATCTCAAGACCCGTCTCGACGGAAGATTACTGTGGAAGCCCTCTGCCCCAGCTAGGGGCCATAGGATCTTAAGTCAATAGAAAAAACAAACTTTACTGACAACAAAAAATTTAATCAAAAACAGCAGTCAAAAACCAATCATAATACTCAGGTTCTCTGGCGAGAAGTAGACGGCAGTGACGGCACATTCGCGGCAGTTGCGGCGGTCTGTTCACGCCTATTCTCCGAAAACTGGTTCACAGCTAGGCAGTACTTCTCCGAGTGGTAAGTCCTCGAAATCTGCGATAATAGCGGACTCCCATGAGGGGAGTTCAGCCACAAAGACGCACTCCCCGTCTGCCCAACCATAGCTATAAAAGCAATCAGCATTCTTGTATTCAGCAGACCACGCTGAATATGCGGTTGTTTTAGCAGAGTTTGCAAGATTACACCATCTGGTAATCCATTAACAAGTTCAAAGATACTAGAACCTCTTTCTCCGATCAAGTATGAGGCGGCAGCGGGGACATTACAGCCAGTATTACGCAGTGCTCTATCAGCCTCCTCTAACGAAAAACCAAGGTCTTTCAACGCCCCAATGGATTCTGGGTTAGGTGGTTCTGCAATCTTGTTCCGCCATTCGCGGAATTTTTCCAGGAATCGTTGTAAGTGCGCCGCCCGACGGTATAACTCATTCCCCTCTTCTTTGTTCATTCCAGGAGTATCGTCTACCGCCGTGTAATCCACAACGTTGAGTCTGGCTGCGATATCTTCTGGAGTAATGACTTGGATAACTGCTGGTCTAAACCTCTGTGGCTCTTCTAAAGCTGACGTCAGTTGGGCTAGCGTCATTTCATAGTTCCTGCCTGAAGCGGCGAGACGGGCGCCTGCCTCGATCAACGATATCAAAATCTTCCTCAATTCGTACGACAGTTCATTAGTAGACAATAGAGATTGGAGGTTTGGCTGTCGTATAGTGTTTGTAGGCATGGGTAAAGACGCCGTGGCTGCAGCGATGGTGCCATGCTGAGGTGCCCTGACCGTACCGAGGTCCCACAGGGTCCCAGCTTCGGGGAGACGCCTTTCTACTAGCAAAAGCTCTTCTTGCATCATGACCTGTTCTTGAGAAAGACTCAGGAAATCATGTAATGTCGTAGTATCAAAAACTCGAACGATTTTAAACCGGCCGGCGCCTGTCTCTCCGGTCGGGTAGAAATAGTCGATCGCACGGTTTTTCACTTCTTCGATGAGGGTATCTTCGGGGAAGTAAGCTGCGAATGTGAGTCCCTCCGGGCTGACGACCTTGATGAAGATCTCATTAGACCCGGTCACGCCCGAATCCGATACCAACATCTTTGAGCACTTTCTCGTCAATGCCCTCCAGGACAGAGAGGTCAATGATCTTCAATGAAATCAGCATAAGAAATAAAATTATACTGCTAAAAAAAGTCACCAGACACAAAATGAGTTTGAGCATAGTTCAGACATTTTGTCTGCAGTTTTGATTGAATTTTGACGTCAAGCGTTCGTTTTTAAACGTAGCTTTATGGTTTGAAAAAGGTTTTATTAATTGCATAAAGGTTTTTAAGTCATGAATGGAGGAGATTAGTTTGAAATTAGTACACAAGTTGTTTTTTTGTACAAATAGCCGTCTGCCAAATAATACGGCATTCCAAAATCCCTAAATTATAAATAATAATAGGACAACTATCCACCTCAAATTCCGTACGTAGGCAGGCAGATATAAATTTTATTGACAAGTCCAAAACTGTCTCTATCTACTGCAGCAAAATAACCCGAGCATAACCAGTCATTCTAACCTGAAGAAGCAAGTGTTAACATAACCATAGCCGAGGGTGTCTCCATCCAGAAGCTCCAGGAACAAACGGCACGTGTTCGGACATATGTCAGTGAAGAGTTCCACACAGATCTCGCCCATCACGGCACCCTCTTGCACTCCCAGCTTTATGTATACCCTGTATCATATGAGGTCACGGATGTAGACTTCAAGAATGAATAGTATATATAAAAACCGGCCAAGTGCGAGTCGGACTCGCGGACGAAGGGTTCCGTACCATTATCGCAAAAAACGGCAAAAAAACACGTTTGTTGTATGGGAGCCCCACTTAAATATTTATTTTATTCTATTTTTAGTATTTGTTGGGCAACAGAAATACATCACAGTTCATGAGATACAGCCTGGTGACAGACGGACAGACAGACAGACAGACGGACCGCGGGGTCTTAGTAATAGCTGTAGTATTATATTATCTGTGGTACAGCCACATACCTCGGCCTCTTCACACCCGGCGCAGCCTTAAAAGCCTGGTCCTCCATCACTTCCTGAGGTATAGGTGGAAACAGAACGAACTCAGCGCTCGCTTGCGCCACGATCTTGCGTCTATTGCGACTCCACTCCACGTTCAGCTCAGCTGTTGTGTCTACGCGCGCATTCTGGTAAGAGGATAGATGTTCGTAAATAGCAAAAAGATGACTGAAGATGGACTGCCTCGATGGTCTAGTGCAGGGGTCACCAAATGGCGTACCGCGGACCGGCGACCTTTTTTGTAGGTATGTTTTTGTTACTGGAGTACCTACGTAATTGAATAATTTATCTCGCGGTTTGGTCTTTACTCACGTCGATTCGACAACGGACGAATCATCTCATAAAAATCTTCATTGATATTGTATCGATATTTACTAATATTTAAGTTTATTATTTAAATTTTAACAATGCAAAATAAACGTGACGATGTAAAGACCGTTGTGGCTTTAAAACTTACGGATCGTGATGGTCATATTACATAATTATGTTGAAAAATGGACTCCACAAGTAATTGGTGACCCAGGCAGCCTAATTGCGTAAATACAGAAATTTAAAAAGTATTAAAAAAATGAATTCGGCAAGGCAAAGGAAATCCACAACGGCAGCCTTATTGCGTAAGGAATCCGGCAAGTCAGAAGCTAATAAGAGTATGAAAAATCGACCAATCACATGCGAGATGAAGGACGTGCGTGGATTTCCGTCTATGTGGTTGGTCGATTTTTCACACTCTATGCTCTTTGTTTGCTTAGCCGAATTCTTTCTTTGTATGGGATGAGGCATCTGTATGCTAGTATTATTTTATCTGTGCAGACGTGATCTTATGTATGCTAAAATATGTCCTAGACTTCTACTAATTTATAAGAGAAAAAAGAGAAGATTTTTTTATTCCTTTTTTGTGCCATCAGGGGCCTTACCACGACTTTCCAAAACAGTCATGGTACCACCGCCGTGAAAAACAGACGGAGCCATACAAGACAAATAGTACTGTCCCTATTTCACAGTGGAACTACAAGTGTATGTTTGTCAACGAGACGCTAAGAAGATGAGCTTTTTTTTGGGTTGGTTGTCATCCAATGACTTCTCCCGCTCTGGGTGAAGCGGGTGGGCGTGTCAGACTTTGACTATAACCCACTCGTGCCCCTTCAGTTGCTTGAGCCAGGGCCGCGGTAACTCCTTTCCAAATTTATCCGCGATCCGAGCAGGTATCGGCCCTAGCAGACCCCGTTAGTTTGCTGACATCTCTTTGAGGCGCGCGCGTGGAACGCTACGCGCCGTCGACTCGGGCCTTGGTGGTCCTTATCGGACGGCGAGCTGCCCATTACTCGCCGTCCGCATACCCGCACCAACTGTGGCCGGGAATCGGCTTGTGACTCACGACGCCCAGGGTGCCTCCTGCGGTGGCTTGGGCGTGAGGGCGTCTCCGTTGCGTCTCCCTCACGCGTTCTGCCCCCTCTTTCGCGAGCATTACTGCTTCGCAGAAGAACGTGACAGCTTCCCATGGCGTCTCGCTCCGTACCATGGCCAGAACCAGGGCCAGACGCGAGAGGTTGCCACCGCCGATCAAGAAGATGTGTCTAGATTACACTTACCGTGTCCAGTATTCGTTTATAGAGCGCTAAGTTTTCTCGCCGCGCTCTCTTGTGGAAGTCGACTCTATGCTGGTAGTATTGCTTGAGGCGAATTGGCTTCTTGTTCCAGCGACAATCTACTCGGCCCTAGCAGTACATACAAGAGGGTATAGACATTAGGCCGGCAGGATTATTACGTATCTTTTGCAAGAGCAAAACCGATAGCGATTTTTGCGCAATAATTCTCTTCCATACAGAAGTTTTAGAGTTGTTGGCGGTTTTTTTTAATAAGTGCATTTGACAAGCAGCGAGCGATTAGGACCTACCATACCTACACAGCAGGTAATTTCGACTATTATGACATAAAGCGTTTGATCGCTATCGTTTTGCTCGTGCAAAAGATACGTAATAAGCCTGCGGGTTTCCCAAAGCTAAATCATCGCAAAATTAATGTGACAAATTGTCAAGCACGCGATATCTGCTGTGGTTGGTTAAATGAATTTTTAACAGTTTTCACAGCAGATAACGCGTGCTCATATATAGGTATCGATATACACATAGGTAGGTCATCATCTGCCTAGCCTTTTTCCCAACTATATTGGGGTCGGCTTCCAGTCTTACCGGATTCAGCTAAGTACCAGTGTTTTACATGGAGCGACTGCCTATCTGACCTCCACAACCCAGTAACTGGGTAACACGGTACCCCTTGGCAAGACTGGTGTCAGATCTCAAGCTTCTGACTACGTGTAACGACTGTCAAAGATCTTCAAATGACAGCCGGGACCAACGGCTTAACGTGCTTTCCGAGGCACGGAGGAAACTCGGTATGTTGAAATGGTCACCCATCCACGGACCGACCTCATCAAGCGTTGCTTAACCTTGATGATCGACCCGTGCGGCTGTTATTATTTAGCCACGGGCTCCTGCACACATAGGTAGGTACGGGACGAATTGTTAACTTCCTTCTTTTAAGTCGGTTAAAAAGACAACTTACCCCCATGTAAAGGGTACGTTTTATACTCATCACAAGATGTACATTCTGCATATAAAGGGTATCAATGTTGTTGTGCCATTCCTCCAACTTGTGAACTTTTCTGAGCGGGTCATACCGGGGCGGAGAAGAGTCTACTCTTGCTGGGACGTGAGCATACTGAAACGTTAGGAGGTCAAATAGCAGCCTTATTGCATAAGTGAATTCGGCAAGGCAAAGAGTATGAACAAGTTGTAAAGGAGATTACAGGAAACTATTCAAAATATGTAAAATTCTACCGATCAGTTACAAACATAAGTATCTGTTAGCAGTTAACCACCATGGTACCCAAGAGCATAACTTAAGGGTACACTAGTCGAGGGCACGAACTATTTTGTGCGCGGGGTTAAAATGCATTTTATATCAACTGACAACACGTGCGGAAGAGATTGATGCTGTGATGAGCAGTAGGAATACACTCTTTTGCAAATTTGTAGCGAAATGGATAATGATTTAGGACGAAAACGAGCGCGCGAAATTTTATAAACAGACCTTTGGGAGTCTGGATATTATTAAAAAACGACTAAACTTATCTGTTCAAAATAAAATTATTTGCATTGTTGAACTACCAATCTAACCCTGTATGGAGGCCGTTTTGCAATTTTCCGTCTTCTTATGGTATTTATTCGCGCCCAAAAATGCGTTAAAATTAGTGTCGAAATGTGGAACTTTCGACGCTCATAACTTTCAAATATTTAATTTTATTACTTTTTTGCTTTCATACAGGGCTAGATAATGATGAGACAAATTGATATAAATTTTTATTTTGAACGTACATCGTCAAACAGTGGAATAATCCCTAGACTACGTTTGTATGGAAGAATTTTCGACTAGTGTAACCTTAACTCACGTAATCAACAACCATAACACAGGTTCTATGGCTGCTGGCAGATTCAATATACACAGAGTCACTAATTACAGAACCCTAAAAAAAAGAATACCATATCTATTGAAGAGTCTGCCGGCAGTTATAAGGAGTGAAACGAATAAAACAGCTTTAAATCGTTTAAAAAGAAACTATTTGGAAGTGTATATAAGTAATAATTAGCTTCAAGTATGAAATTTAAGAATGAGTGTATAGAGACTCACGGACCCCACATTCAAACCATTACTACGGTTTTGTGGGGCTTATATATAGTTTATAAGTTACTTACCATTATGTGAATATAAATAAATGAATATTAATTATCAACCAATCACATGCGAGGTGAAAGACGCAATGTGCATTTCCGTCTATGTTGATTGGTCGATAGTTAATACTCTTTGCCTTGCCAAATTCACTTAAGCAATAAGGCTGCAGGTCAAATTGTCGATTAGGATAATATTCACAATTGCACTTAGTACCTATACGGTCAACATAACTGTGCACTTGGAGCTGTGGCCGCTGTGACGTCACTCTGATGTTCAACTCTTGCTATTGGCGCTCGAGGCAAATGCAGGGCGTTACGCGGGTTGCAGTGGTATCACCCCGATTAAGATATATATGTTGTTTGGGGTCACATTCCAGCAAGGTGCAGAGTTATTTTGACCATGTGGTGCAAGAATACATTCACGCCTCTCTTTCACATGGGTTTAGGCAGAAACTACAAAAAGACTTTCAGCTTGCTACAGCCTTTTACCATACTATTTTCACTTGTAATTTAACAGTCATACATCTGGTCAAACACGCACGCCGGTTATGAATACTACGAGTACACGTCGACCTTTCTAAAGAACATCACCGATAGTCTGTGTATGTCCTCTCGGCGTTTCCACTCACATCTCATTCCGTTCTGAGTCAGTGTATGAGAAGAGGCCTTTGCCCTGTAGAGGCAATCGTCATCATCATACCTTGCCTTCAAAAGGCACCTGGACTTTTGGGCAAAATACCAGGGATTGTGGGCTTTTTAAGCATCTTAATAAAACCACCCCGGTGATCACCATCAGCACTTAAAAGGGGCTCTTAAACGACCGTCCTGGTTAACGCGTGTTTGGGCACATCCTTGGGGAGACTAAGAAGCGACTCCCCTGAGCCTCGCTGTGATCACTGTGCTACCGTCTTTCCTGAAGTCACTTGGTGGGCGGACAGAATCCCCAATCAGACTCTCTGTGACCCCGGGGTCCCGCCTGCCCATGATGCAGTCGAGGCGACCGACGCCTTCTTCTCCGAGCGGGATCGGCCATCTTAGGATCCCGCTCGCCTCCATCTGGACCATCACGACCTCACAGAAGGAGGCCGTTTTCTCTCTCTTCCAGCATGGCTCTTACAACTGCTGGCAGAGACAGGTCTCGCCCGATCCTGGCGACCAAGACCTGCCGCTCAGAGACCCACACCCATTTAGCAACTGATGTGATCGCCTAACAGTCTAACTGGACGTTCTGAATACCAGTATTTTAGTAGTAGACAACCTCTGACAAAGTCTGACCAACATCTATAGTCTTACCTTATGTACACGCTTTATCTTCACTTCATCAACTGTTTCGACTTCAGGCGGTGGAGAAGAATATTTCCCTTCTTCGTGAGGTTTTGCTTTCAAAATAGCGTCTATAAGAGTCATTTTACTTCAGGAATTTTGTAAAAAAATATTGAAGTAAATGAGAGAATAAAACGGTTTTAGATCAAATCTATGTGGCTTCATTATTTTTGTCAGTGTGACAAAGGAGAAAAACCGACCAAGTGCGAGTCGGAGTTGGGCTCCTAGGGTTCCGTATAAACAGCTACATTCACCAAAATAATTAGGTAACATTACTGACGTTCCTGAACAATAAAAGAACCGAACATTGCTTTAAGGAAGGGACAAACTTAAGGTTACACTAGTCGAAAATTCTTCCATACAAACGTAGTCTAGGGATTATTCCACTGTTTGACGAAGTACGTTCAAAATAAAAAGTGACATCTATTTGTCTCATCATTATCTAGCCCTGTATGGAAGCAAAAAAGTAAAAAAAGAAAACATTTGAAAGTTATGAGCGTCGAAAGTTCCACATTTCGACCCTAATTTTAACGCATTTTCGGGCGCAAATAAATACCATAAGAAGACGGAAATTTGCAAAAAGGCCTCCATACAGGGATAGATTAGTAGTTCAATAATGCATATAATTTTATTTTGAACAGATAGATTTATTCGTTTTTTCATGATATCTAGACTGCCAAAGGTCTGTATATAAAATTTCGCGCGCTCGGTTTCGTCCTAAATCATTATCCATTTCACTACAAATTTGCAAAAGTGTGTATTCGTACGCAAACTAGCTTCCTACTGCTCATCAAAGCATCTATCTCTTCCGCACGTTGTGTCGGTTGATATAAAATGCAATTTAACCCCGCGCACAAAATAGTTCGTGCCCTCGACTAGTGTACCCTTAACTTAATTTTGTTCCATCGTTAGAGCAATGTTCGCCGTTCGTTAACTGTTGTCCCCATACCATGAATATAGGTCGCGGCCAGCTTACCAACAACTGCAAATAAGTATACAAAGTAAGTATACAAATTTATAATTTTCCGATTTTTTCCTTTACTTCTGCTGTAAGACGCAGGCCGTTGGCAGGTCGTTGCTCGGACGTTTTTATGACGACATACCGTGAGTACTAAATTGCGCTTTATATCCATGCATTTTGTATGAAATTTGAATGGAATAGGAAGCCGACCGTGCCATGTCCGCGCCCGACGCCATTTTGTGGCCTGCGCCTAAGACATTGTGCTTTTTGCCAACGTTGATATATATATTTTTTTTATTAAGAATTTACTATGCCTTTCTTAGAGGAAGTTGTTCATTTACACGGGCAGAAAGAGTTTTTAAATGTACACGCTGTATTATCATCATCATCACTTCATCAGCCTATTTATGTTCCCACTTCTGGGACACAGGCCTCCTCTCTAGGGCATCCAGTATTGGAAGGTTTTCAATTCCGGAGTTATTTTACGATATTGGGCTCTCAACTCCGGAATTCCGGAATTCCGGAACTGGATCCGAAATTATAAAAAAAAAAACAAAAATACCTTGAGTAACTTTTAATCATTTTTAACATTAGCCTTTAACTCAGTCTTGATACGACATTGCCAGTTTACTTTGAGTAAGCCAGTTAACAATATTATTAAAATTAGGAAAGTCTAAACTTTTTAAAAACTTAAAAATTTGAGAGCCTTAAAATATTAGTGAAAAATAACATAATTAAATTAACACAAGAAATATCACGCTTTAGAGTAGTTTGGACATTACTAGGTAGTTTAAATCAAAATATTAAAATGAGCATTTAAGTCTCTCCTCAGATTTATCATGTTTAACAACAATCTTGACATGACATAATCAGTTCACAATTCACATCACAATCAATAAAATTAAACAAGTCTAATTAAACCTTTTAAAACAAATCAACAAATTAAGGGCTCAACAGCAAATATTATAATTAAAATTATCACAAGAAACACGTAAATATATGAGAACTCACTATCAAGAAAAGCGGTCTACTCTATGTGCTACGCTGTTCTTGATAATGAGTTCTCAAGAGAATTAACGAATCTAACATTTTGTCAGAGAGTGAGCTTCGTATTCGGTTACAAAAGTAACCAGCGCTTGAAAATACCCGTTCACTCTCCACACTCGTGGGAAGTATGATATTTAAATAATTATAAGCTTGTGTCAGATATACACCTCGCTCTCCACAATTATCATACATTGCTTTTTCAAATTTGACAAAACCAGAAAGGTCAAAATGTTTAGTTGTATATTTACGGGGCTTTGTCTGGCATTTATGTAGCTCTTTATCAAGCTGTTCTTGTAGTGTTAAATCATCAACTGCAACGTCAACATCAGAAGCAGAAGACGAAGAGTCATCTTGATTTTCTGCATGCTCAGTGGTAGTTGTAGTGTAGGGCTTGTAATTAAGCTGGCGTAGCAGAGTAACAATAATCTCGCAAAGGAGATTGCCCATACACAGGCCCCTTATGAGGTATCGTGTCTGCGATTTCAATATTATCCAAAAATAGGATTTATATTTTGTGTTTTTTTTCCATCCGTGTCCTTTACTCTTTATGTACAGACAACAACAGATCAGGTTTCTTCACTTGGACATTTGTATGCACCTTATTGCATTGTAATAAGGGTTCATTTCAAGAACAGAAACATCGTTATTTCCCCACAAAATAAATAAAAAATGTTTTCTAATTATGAATATAACGTGTTTTTTCTACAATATACAACCAAAGGACATGGCTAAATGAAGTATTGACGATTGCCCTAATAATGTATAAACATTTTAACTAGTAATATGTAATGCTGAATAGCTGAATGTTAGTATTTCGTATGAAAAAAGTTACAAGAACTTTTTATATCGTCACAATCCTGAAAATAAAATCGTAGAAACGCCTACATTAATAGATATACAAACTTGTAAACAAATAAGATTTTGCTATGATACTTTAGTTAGGCGTTTAGAGGAGCTCGTGACAAAATAATAACAGCCGCATGGGTCGATCTTCAAGGTTAAGCAACGCTTGCCGAGGTCACTCCGTGGATGGGTGACCATCTGTACACAGCGAGTTTCCTTCTCGCCTCGGAAAGCTCGCTAAGCCGTTGATCGTGGCTGTCATTTGAAGATCGTTGACAGTCGTTACCAGAAGCATGAAATCTGAAACCAGCCTTGCCAAGGGATATTGTGTTACCCAGTTACTGGGTTGTGGCGGTCAGGTAGGCAGTCGCTCCTTGTGAAACATTGGTACTCAGCTGAATCTAGTTAGACTCGAAGCCGACCCCAACTTAGTTTGGAATAGGCTAGGCATATTGACGTTATTAAGGCGTTTTTTTTTACAAACTTCAACAAATAAATAAAAAAAGATTTTGATAAGATAATCACCCTTCGCATACATACTAAACGCACTGATTAAACAATGGGATATATAATATTGAAATAAAATAACAACAATGGTATTCATTCATTTATTATGTAGGGACATTCATTATTTATTAAGGAGCAAGTGATATTAGCGATTATTCAGTTAATCTCACAAGTAAATTATCCAAAAATGAAGCCGGAGCAGACAACTGGATCTGGTGTCTCGTCCACCCCAAATACCAGATCACTGTCATGACGTGACAGCAGCATCCAACAGTTCTGTTACCCACAATACAGCTGCAGTAATAGGCAAGTATGTCCTCTAAGGGATTATGTGTAGTTTCAGTTTCATATAATATATACACATAATAAACTTTTTGGCCAATATGCCTCGATTTAATTCAGCCTCTTAAGAGTTGAGGTCTCGATCCAGGCCCAGGTGCTGGTACAGGTCTAGGTGCTGGTTCAGGTTCAGGTCTTGGTTCAGGTCCAGGTAGATTTACCCGATTTCGATTTTGATTGGACTGCCGTTGATGTCTCATCCAACAGTGATGACATGCATAGTTCATAACCTAAAAGAAAAAGTCAATGTCACATTTATAGAGTCATCACAGGCCACAAAAATATTATATTATGTGATGAACTTATGTTTGTATTGGTCTGGGTGTTTACAAAAAAATATAATTATTTATACTGTTTCAACCGAAATACGTCCTCTGCTGGACATAGGATGTATTTCGGTTGAACTCAAGTGTACTGTAAACGTATAGCTGAAATGACGATGATGATTATAACTATAGTCTAGTACCATTAATACAAGCTCTGCTTAGTGTGGGACTACATGGTACTGTGTAAAATGCCCCAAAGATTTATTATTAATATATTATGAAGTATACATTGAATCTATATAAGAAAACTTAATAACATATTATTAAGTGTTTTCTTATATTGATTCAATTAGGGACAGGACTGACTATTTGCAGGCTGATGAACTGACTGTCCGAAAAGGAAGACAAATATGAAAGAACATACTGTTTAAACATCATTTTAATTACCTGATAAAAAGCTGGATGTGACCTCGGTAAACTCTGCAACATTAAATTGTTCCTTTCCACTGCATGGTGTTGTACACTTCTCACAGAACGGCCACAAGTAATGCACACCATTGTATGGCCAAATAACCGTACATCAGCAGCTATTTCCGAACTCAGTAGTACAAAACATGGATGACAAATGTTAGCATCCATTGGAACCTAGAACAAATTAAATTACATGAGAAGGATATAACAAATACCTACTCACATTTAATCATTTACGAAATCTAAGGCAATAGTTTGTTATTATAACTATTATTACAAGATGACATGAGTCTTTCTGATTCATTGCCATTGAGTTTATATTAGATTTTGAGAACTGGTATCTGCAAATTGCATTTGCACTCAGTTGCTCCTCATATTTATTTTTTGAAGAACGTTTTTAGATAAATGTAGATTACTTACCTCGATTGTTAACCATCGTGCTAAGATAGTAAGTAGAAGACCAGGCAAAGAAGAGGTAAAATGCCTCCGCAGTCTGCGTGGCTACACCACAGTTTATGCATCTCATGATGAATCGATACGCAAGGCAAGTCCGTGTAGATTAGCGAAAGGTCAGTAGATAGACGAGCACACACAATAAGTCCGATAAACAAGCGAGAGTCAAAAGTAAATATCCAAAATAATACTGAGAAAACAACAAACGAACGACAGAGCGATCAAACGACGTCTAACCACAGATAATAGTTATGTCTGATCTGACTGACGAGTGACGTTTCTATTTTTTTACAGAGATGCAATTGAACTTGGAATGTAACAGAATCGGTTAGATAATATTGAAAATACATTTATCCTTATAGGATCATTGTTCGGTCAACATTTAATAATGAATACTATTCATTTCGGCTTAAGCAAATGTCTTTAAAAGTAGGTTTACAGTCCACATTTTTTCGTAGAACGGAACGTCATAATACTATGGTCTCCTTGTCAAACAAAAACATGAAAGTATCTTTTTATTATTTGATCGATTCACGTAAGTTCCAGAAGAATAATAATACCGTAATAATTCATTACTGAATATTTGAATGTTACGAGGTAGTAAGTAATTGCCATACATACTTAGGGCAGTTGCTTAGCCATGTCCTTTATCAAGATACAACCATTTTTTCAAAGGGGCCCAACTTCCCTTACAAAATGGGCATTCCCCTTTCGTCGCTTTTTGGTTTTATAAAAGTTTCATCATCTGCTTGTCTAAAGAAGTCGTTAGAATTGTGCAGATAGTGGAAAACACCTGCAAGTAGTAGTCGCCTTTGCTTGATACGATTTCTCAAGTTTGTAGCCAGCCTAGCACTTAAAAAAATATTCTGTTCGTCGAGTTTTTTAAGCATGAATCGCAAAGTCGTGTCAGCTGTATAAAGAGTCGCATCACGTCGGCACAATGTGAGAACAGACAGTTTTATGACATAAAAGCTATGATGAATGTTGTTCAGTGTTTGAATGTCATCATCTGAAAAGGAAACCTCAGATTTCCAATCTATTAGTGCCTTCAGAACTGAGTCTTTTATTTTCAAAAATACTCCGATCATGTCCGACATACTTGACCAGCGCGTGCGACAATCTAGCTGCAGTTGTATGTCTTTACCGTGTTCCGCATTGACGTATTGTCGTAACAAATCTTCTTTTAGAGGTGACTTTCTTACAGACGTTACAAGGCGCCGAACTTTTTCTATAAGTTCCTTGTATGTTTTTGGTTCAACCCGAGCAGTGGGATTTCAATTTCTAAACGACTGTCATTCGTTGGTGGCGGTGCGGAATCTGCGTCCTCGTAGCTTTCAGATTCGCTGTCTTCATCTGAATCAATTGCCTCGTTGATGGATACCGGCTGGAGTTCTCTTTCTTCGTTCGTATCTTTATATAACGTGTCAATTACCGCGAGCTGAATACCGTGGGCGAGACATATTTGGTGGTAGCCGTTGCAGTATGTCCCCATTTTCGTCATCACGCTCGCACCGTCGGTTGTAAGGCTAACGACGTCCTCATCCAAAGACACGCCGAATTTAGCGAGATGGTCTCGCAACATATTATATGCTGCAAAAGCTGACATTGATCCAGTAATTTTGACGAGGCCAAGATTCTTGAAATTGAACCCATCGAAACCATTGCTGTGCAAATTTATGTTCATGTATCTCTTGTTTCGCAAGGATGTCCACTCGTCCAAAGTTAGTGCGAATCTGTGGCCTTCTGTTTTTAACTTCTGTATTTTATTTTGTATGTCTGCTTTGACTTCTTCAGCTTGAGTAAATATTATTTTTGCTATTGTACTCGGCGATTTAGGTAGATCGTGGCCACTTTATTTGAACATCTTTTGGAGATCTTGACTCTGAACAAAAAAAGGAAAGGACAACCGTCCAGTGCTGCAATTCGCGATACGATCACTTCCATTTTTTCATTAGACTTGGAACTGAAGAAATCTGTCATCATTTTCCTTTTCTTAGTTTCTGTAGTCAGTATCGGTTGTCTTTGGTTTGAAGTTCCTGGAGTAACATCAGTCATGCTCAATGCCGATGTAGAGTTGTCGTCTTCACTTTCCTTCAAATCTACGTTTATTGCATGTTTTGCTCTCATATGCGTGTGTAAGCCAGTAGTAGCACCACCAACTGTTTTCAAGATCTTTTTGCAAATTTTGCATTTTGCAGATTGACCGTCACTTGCACGAAGAAAATGAGTCCATAAATTGGTCGTTGTTCTTTTATTGGTGAATTCTTTGTACTGACATTCCTATTTTTTCGACGATGTTAAAGCGAAAAAAAAAAACATGTAAATCAGGCACGTTATTTCTGTGCAATTGTACAGTAGACAGATACTTGCATTAATACGAGTATCTGCAAGTATCTGTCTTGCAGATACTCGTATTAATGCAAGTATCTGTCTACTATGCTTACCTAACCTACTTATCAGTACATTGCAGGAGGTTGGCAATTGCCTTAATTTGCTACTCATTTTATGCATATATGTACTTTATGTACAGTACAGAATAGACAAACAGCCTCAATTAATTCCTTTTTGCATAATCAGTTGCACTGTGAAACAAAACTCGCGGTAACTTCGTACGAGACTAAGGAGCTCTCGAGTTTACCATGATATATTCGAAGATTTGCTGGCATAACATGAAAAATAGAGATAAACACGTCTTTTAAACCAGCTAGTCTTACAATTAGCGCGGTGTAGGTAAGTACTGTAAATAGTACGGAATGAATAAATGGTTCGCTGGCCAGCTTGATGTATCTATGTGCAATAATCGCAAGAATAAACGTTGACAGTAGTTACTATTACTACATAATATATTACACATACACACTGAAAACATAACACTTAAATTAAACGCAATTATGTTAAAAACTACTTACATTTTGTCATAAATTGCCTTTTCGTAAATTTGCTCACTGGCGCGCAGCGCTCTCTTCCCGTCAAACACTTGTGGGCAACTAATCGTGCGACTAACTGGCCGCTGGGGGGAGGGCGATGCGCGGGGGCGGTACCGGTGCGGTACCATAGGGTAGTCTAGTCACTCGTCTAGTTAGTACATGATACACGCGCAGGAACAATTGCGCGTAAAACGATGAGTTGAAAAATTAAACACATTTTTAAATTAAAAATAATGAATATAGAAATACGATAAATTGAGCCCAATTCCGTAGTTGAAATATCGGAAAAACTATCCGGAATTCCGGAGTTGCGAAATTCCGGAATGGAACTCTGTGAGAGGGAATGGGCCGTAGTCCACGATGCGGGCCCAGTGCGAGTTGCTGCTGGTCACATGTCTTCGAATTTTTGGTTCTAGGACATGCCGGTTTTCTCACGATATTTTCCTTCGCCGTTTTAGAATACTGGAAATTAAAATGAAACAAAGACATATTGGTAAAAAAGTTTATTTAATTAAAATAATACATTGCACAAACGCGTGATATCACAAAATACATATTACATAGCATACAATATTTGTGCCTTATTTGTAATACTGAAGAAATTAGCTAAAGGAAAGTAAAACTTTAAATATAAAACATCACTGGAATGCGACTAGCAAGGGTGCCTGACCCCTAAATACATTTTTATCTGCCTTTTACAACCGTATCTAAATTTAAATACATGCGCATATAATCAAGCAAAATCATTAACGAATAAAAATATGTTAAATAGACTACCTCCTCTTTTTGGAGTCGGTTAGAAAAGGACAATTTACTTTCAAAGTATGTAATATAAAAATTTTGATTAAAACTTAAAATATAATTGTAAAAAAAAATGTTACATAATTAACATAAAATGAGTTATCACAATTTTTGAGAGCCATTTATTTGAAAATAATATTTAAAATACTAAAACATTTTTTCTTGGCATTTGCGTACATTTTCTAGAAGAGATTATATTAAGTAATATTATTTGGATTAATGCTGTTATTAATACAAAAATATTGTCATCATCTGCCTAGCCTTTTCCCAACTATATTGGGGTCGGCTTCCAGTCTTACCGGATTCAGCTAAGTACCAGTGTTTTACATGGAGCGACTGCCTATCTGACCTCCACAACCCAGTAACTGGGTAACACGGTACCCCTTGGCAAGACTGGTGTCAGATCTCAAGCTTCTGACTACCTGTAACGACTGTCATAGATCTTCAAATGACAGCCGGGACCAACGGCTTAGCGTGCTTTCCGAGGCACCGAAGAAAAAAATATTTTTGTATTCTACTACAATACTCACAACGGATCTTTGTGCCTCTGAATTGGCTGCAAGACCCTGCACAGTAGCTATTTTCGTGTCAATGTTGAAAGTGAAGATAGTATTGTATAACTGTCTCTTTCACTCGCTTACGTTTGTCGCATCGTCCTATCTCGCTTACTCTATGCAGTATACTCGATGACAAACTGTTTCTTGCGCAATGGTTTGCAGAGCCAACTTCAGAGGCACAAAGATCCGCTGTGACCTAGCTTGAGATTCAAGACAAAAAGTCATTGGATGACAGCGAGTGTGATGGTAAAAACCGACATATCAGGGACTGATCACGAGGCATTTGGATACCGCTTATCATTCACCCATATAGTTTTAACTTTTTCCAATCCCGTGGGGATTGGAAAAAGTTGATAGAGACCCACTTATCTAGACTTTAGTTGATAGAGACCCACTTATCTAGACTAAGAGCCTCTGGTTCAACTCGTAACATGTATCTAAACTCCCCGTCACGAGAAACTATAAATTTTCTAAATAAAGAACTTCTACTATACTTCATAAAAGATAGTTTGATCTCTGCGACATATGTCAAACTGACGTATACGTTATTGCTAGCCTGTCAAGCGCTATAATGTTACCAATGAGGTAGGAAAACTATGGAGACGGCATATTCTACTATTTGCAGAATAGTTATACATATATCGGTAACATCGACACACGCATGTCAAAAAGCGTTTTGTCTCTTTTTGACTAACCAAGATCTGCATATGAAAAGAGAGACATCTAAATGTTTGTCAAGGACTAAACTTGGTAACACTTTTGAGTGACGTCAAAATCATGTCTATGCGTGACCGGTCGCCATGTTAATTGCCGAGTAAAATTGGTAGTTGTCTGCCGTATATGTACGTTTATCTGTGTAGTTGTGCTGTCAAACGGGTGCAAATGGCCTACCTCATTGGCAAATGGGCAGCCATCTTAATTGCCCGATTTATGTAGGTAAGCACGCTAATTTCGTAGGTATGGCAAGTCCATAGGTTTATAAGTAAGTGAATGTTACTGTATTGATACTGACAGCTATCGCAGAGATCAAGCTATCTTTTAAGAAATACTAGCTTTTGCCCGCGTTTTTGTTCGCGTGAATGTCGGTTATCGCGAAAAAAGTGATATCATTCGTATTTTTTTTTTCAATAAATTGTATCAAGGGGGGTGACCATAAGCTCTTAGAGCGGTATCAATTAGAGATCGAGTAAGTGACAGATGTATTCACGTCAGATACATCTGTCCCTTATTCGATTTCAAATTAATACCGCTCTAAGAGCTTATGGTCACCCCCCTGTTACTTTTAATACCTTCAAGAATATGTGTATAAAGTTTCATGATGATCGGTCAAAAATTCACATTTACAATATTAGTATGATAAGTAACGTAACGTGTGGTACCAGAACGCGTCTGACTCATGGAACGTTCCAGTACCACAAAACATTAGACGACAGCGCGACCAAGTGAAATTGCTCGCTAGTTTCGTATAATAGTGTTAACACACGTTCGAATTTGGTCCGGCCGTACCACGGATTTGTGGGCGGGGTTAGTCCGGCCCGGACCATATCTGAGCGAGTGTAGAGTGGTCCGCTGGACATTATTATTATTAATTGAGTCCGTCTCGCTCCACACAAGCGTGTGTAAGCGAGAAAGAATTTGTGGGCGGAGTTAGTCCCGCCGGACCAAATCCGTACGTGTGTTAACACTATTACACGTATGCTACTTTGATTTGATTGAATTTGTGATTATTTTTTGTTGATTGAATTGTCGCTACGTCACGTAGTAGAAGTTCTTTATTTACAAAATTTATAGCTTCTCGTGACGGAGACTTGAGCAGATAACGCCTGTCCGGACACTGAAACAGGCCCTTAAAATACTGGTATATAAAAAAAAAACATTCTGATAGCTGTAGTACAATGAGATCGTTAAATAGGACGCAATAATATGATTATTATTGTAACTACATATATATATTGATACTAAGGGCCGTTTCCTGAATTGAAAATGTTGAGTATGGTTTGACA
Organism: Orthosia incerta; assembly: GCA_948252205.1. Lineage (NCBI taxonomy): Eukaryota > Metazoa > Arthropoda > Insecta > Lepidoptera > Noctuidae > Orthosia > Orthosia incerta. The sequence continues at coordinate 14,934,166 of OX411769.1, read as the reverse complement.
CGTTCTTACTGTCAAACCATACTGTCTTGCCAAAGTTCGACTGGCTAAACAAGAATTCGACAAAAAAAAACAACTTTTTGTAAGTACTCACTCACGAAGTGTATTATTTTAGTAGCCAACCGCCCGCAATTTTGCCGCCTCGCCAAAAACGGATCTAAAAACGGCCCCGGAAAAAAAACGGATCCGAAATGAAAGTAATAGGTGACCCCTGGATTAGACACTATATATTTGATTACTCCTACATTTTGCTTGAGTAAGCTTGCTGAAGGTGTTCAGACGCTATATAATCGCCTACTGTCGTTGCCTCAGAGCGGTGTGCGGTCGGGGCACTGCGGACGTGTGCGGCCGAGCGAGGCGCGTGGCCGGCCGGCTGCTGCTGCTGCTGCTGCTCACGGTGCCGTACGAAAGGTAGCGGTCGGACAGGTCGGGAGGCTCCATCTGTAAGAAAAACGGTGAATGTTTTAATACAGGCAGCTGAATTTCTAAGTCCCACTTGTGCCAACCTGTTTTTTTTTTGTTTGTGGTAATGCTCATGCATACTGCGCTACCACGGGGATATAGTGCAGTTATGTGGGACTTCAATCCACTAAGTCCACGGTGCCCTCCTGTGCCGCTTATGACGGGAACACGGCTGTCCATCACCGGACCCTCCTCTGGGGAGTACCCCCCATCAACGGCGCACCAGAACACATTGCACGCCCCAGGGACCAAACCAGCACATGGGCGCCTGACACCCTGGGTTATTTACTACCCCGAGTTAGTAGCTATTTTTATTTTTTATGCATTCTGCTAATGAGTGGAATTCCTTGCCGGAGTCTGTGTTTCCCGATACCTACAATCTAAGGATCTTTAAGTCAAGAGTGAATAGGTTACTTCTAGGCAAGCGTGCTTCACCGTCGCCAACATCATCGCCGAAAACCGGTTCAGCCGTTCAAAAGTTACGGGCGTTTTACTGTTTGAATCGGGGTGTTTTCCAAGATATCGTGTCATAATTACTTTTTATTTATTTATTTATTTATAATAAGCACACCAACAGCACTGTCACTTACAATTCAAATAAAATAATATACAAAATCGGCATTTCAGTAACCATGCAAATAACAGGTATGCATGACATTGACACAATGAATATTTGAGACAAAGTAAAAATAAAAAGTGTGTCTTGTAGACCTTTATCTAGAACACTACAAAAACAAAATAAATTGAGCTATATAGACGTACATTGCTCGCACTGTTTATATAGGGAGCGTCTGTATGAAGCGAAACTCATAGAGAAAAACGTGTTCATTCATTTATTTATTCACAAACAATTAACATTGTGTCGAATATTGGGTACATAATTACAAGAATTGTTAGAACATAATTGCAGTAAAATTATGAATTCAAAATAAATTAAATTATTGTAGCAAAGCGTATATGATTAAAAAAAAAAAGTTGCAATGTCATATTAATCTAACAAATATAAGTTGCAAACCATTATAATGAATGATAAATATATCAGTAAAATAAAAAAAGGGAATGTCAATTTAATCAAATATGACACAAACAATTAGCATATCAGTTCAATACAATATATATCACATGCAAATATAATGTCAAATTAATTAATTTGTCAAAAAAACAATTACTAGATTAACGAATTCATTCAAATATCTCACAAGCAATTATAATGTCAAATCAAGATAAATGTTCAATAGATATTAAATCGAAGCGTGTCTACTTCTAGATAAAATATGTAGCATGAAATAATAATGTGTCGGGGTCTATTCAATTTTTTAAATTTTACTTGTCACCAATAAAAACAGCGATAAATGAGGAAAGTTCTTCTAGTGACAACTATCAAAGGTTGGATCAGCTTGCCGAGGTACTTTTACATAATTGGCATAAGGTTGAAATTGCAATAACACGTAAGCTCGGCATAGCCCGAAGAATAATAAGTATAATAAGTTTATTGTTCTTCTCTCACATAGAATTTTACAGACAATATAAAAAAAAACAAACAAAACATTAGCGAAAACTCTTGTGATCTATGTGAGAGACTGGTTTCTGTACTAGGAGACCTGTATGACAGATTACCAGCCTCTCCAGACTCCGGACAATAGATGACAGTTGTATACAACATCAGTAAGAAGTAATAGTTAAGAGGGATTAAGCTAGGTGAGTGAGGTTGTTGCTGTTATGGTGGTACAAAGTGGGTGAGAGGAACTAAATTGAGTGAGTGTGTAATTGAGTATGTGTGCGTGAGTATGTGTGCGCGAGTGTGAGTGCGAGTGTGTGGGAGCGTGTATGCGTCTGAGTGAGTGTGTGTGGGACAGAGTGAGTGTGTGTGTGAGTGCGTGTGTGTGGGGTGAAAGAGGTGACAGCATACGCAGTTGGTTAGGATGGTACAATAAGCAGACTTTCAGTGTCATCGTAATTGAGCGACTTAAGCCAGGCAGTAATAACCCTCTTACAATTGGCTCTTGTAAGAGGGTAAACTGTTAGCTTCTTATTTATTTTATTATAAAGATGTCCACCAAGAAATTCAAAGAATTTGCGTGAGAAGGCAGTGTTACGATTAGTGAGTGTTGGGCAAACCCTGTGTTTGACTCTCTTGTTTGCATTAAGTAGTGGATCATAGCCAATTAAAGAATGTTGTTTTAGAGCTGAGCACAGAATAAACAGTTGTCTTACTGTCAGCACATCAGAGAGCAAGTACAAATCTTTGGTAGGAAAGAAGAAAGGTAACGACAGGCTTACTTTTAGTACCGCTCTTTGAGCTCTTTCCAGTTTTATTAAGTTGGTTTTACAAGTGCCACCCCATAAAGTAATACAATAAGTGAGAATGGATTGGCACAGGGCCATGTAAACCATTTTAATTACATTTTTATCTGCAATACGACTTAAATTTTTAAAAATGAAAATTAGTTTTCGAGTTCTGGAAGATAGTAGGTCCAGGTGGAGTTTGAAGCTGAGAGAACTATCAATCATGACTCCCAGGTACTTTATACTAGATGCTATTTCTAATCGACTGCAGGAACAAGAGTGGAAAGATGAACAGTAATGGGCTTTGATGTTAAAATTTTCGTGAACTGAGGATGAGATGTTTTTAATAAAAAATAAAAAAAAAAAAATTGTTTTTATTTGGGACAACATAGGAACCATTTTTGTTAGTAAACACCTTAGATACTACGACTTATACACTAGGATTAGTAACAAATTTAATAACCTCAGAAAACTTAGTGAGTCATGTACTTACGAGGCATCTCATGCGGACAATGATTCCGAATGAGATGCCTCAGCACAGGAGCTGTCGGGTCCTCAGCCACGACTTTTAGTATGCTATTGCCACTCCACCGAGTCCTCCTCACAAGCGATGCCACCTTTTTCCTGATGATCGCATGGAAACCATCTGTACGCGATTGGGCAAACATCCCCGAGGCACTACAGAAACGAGGGAGTTTCAACATCATCCTGAAAACATTGTTATATTGGACGCGCAAGGCACTGAGCGTCCCCCGCGAACAGCTGAACCACAGACTTCCCGTGTACAGGCCTTGACAATAAGCTTTAAACAAGGTTATTTTGACCTGATCGGTACAGCGAAAAAATCTGCGCGCCAACATGTTCCCGCGGACCGCCAACGCCCTGCGCTCCCTCTCCACGTCATCATCGTCCTTAAGGTCATCGACAAGTATATGGCCCAGATATTTAAACTTCGTCACCTGTTTAATATTAGCGCCGTTCAAAGTAATTGAAGGAATGGTGTCAGGGCACTTGCCGGAGGCCTTAAAGACGATGAACTCGGTTTTCCTTACATTATATATAAGACCATGTGATGCAGCGTATTTCTCACAAACTTTCAGCATCTCCCTGATTGACCTCGCAGTCGGGCCCAGCAACACCATATCGTCCGCGTAGCTAATGTTGTTTATACAAACACCCCCCACCCGGCAACCGACCCGCATGCTGCTGAGCTCGACTAGGAGGCCATTTACATACAAGTTAAACAGCTTTGGAGATGACAACCCTCCCTGTCTCACTCCACACTCCAACCTGTATGACTCTGAGAGACAGTTTGACCACCTAACACAATTAGTCTGATTCGAGTACCAGTATTGAAATATTTTCAATAGTTCTGCCGGCATACCCCTGTCCTTCATTTTTCTCCAAAGCACTTCATACGAAACGAGATCGAAGGCCTTGGAGAGATCCAAAAAACAGGCGTATACTGGTGTCTTCCGTTCAGTGTAGTATTGGACAGTGTGCTTAAGAACCAGAATCGCGCTTTCAGTTGACAGTCCAGGTCTAAACCCGAACTGTGCGTCATGTATGTTTATATACTTATCCAGACAAGACTCAAGCACACTGTCCAACAGTTTTGCTACAGTTGTCGCGAGAGAGATCGGGCGATAGTTTGCCTTGTCCGATATGTCTCCTGTCCTGTTCTTCACTATGGGTACCACTGTAGTTTTCATCAAATCATCCGGCAAGTATGAATGACTAATGCACATATTGAAGAACATGGACAGAACCCTCGGCACGTGTGCCCCAGCATATTTTAAGTGCTCAATACTGAGCCCATCGTGAATCGAGAATGGTACAACTTTGGTCTTGCTGACATTGAGAGTGAGGCCATTGTTAATGAGCCAAGAAGTTACAGTATTGAACCCAGATCGAGCGAGGCTGTAAACCTCATCCCAACTGTCACCATGGAAGATCAACGCAGTGTCATCCGCAAATGTGACAATTTTGCCATTTTTTAGTAGCAGATCACACAGGTCATTGATGAAGGTGAGGAAAAGCGTGGGCCCAACCACACTACCCTGAGGAACGCCGTAGCAAATAGGTAAGTCATCACTAGTGAATTCTCCAATTCTAACTCTCTGTTGCCTGTCAGCAAGGTAATCCCCAAGTAGTTTGAGCTGTGTATCACGAATCCCCATACTTTGTAGCTTAGTAAGTAGGAGTGGAACAGAGACCGTGTCAAAAGCTTTAGCTAAATCCAAGAATATCGCTATCACTTTCTTTTTGTGGTCTAGTTTATCAACAACATGATCGATCAACTCGTGAACCGCATCATTGGTCGAGATTCCAGCTCTAAAACCAAACTGAGATTTTGACAACAAGGATTTCGTCTCAAGATAGTTAATTAGACGCTTGTTAATAAGTTTTTCAGCTAGTTTTGACAGAGTAGAAAGTATAGAGATGGGTCGGTAGTTGTTGACACAGTCTCTGGCACCACTCTTGTAGATTGGGATTACTTCAGCAAATTTAAATTCCTTGGGAAAAACACCACTGTGGAACATTAAGTTGAAGATGTACGTTAAGGGCGGGACTAGGATAGTGTGGTATCTTTTAAGAAAAGCTCCTGAGATATTGTCTCGTCCAACTGAATTAACTTTTTTTAGATTTAGGATACACTGACGAACCTCATCTTCATCAGTGGGAAGCAAAACGAAAGAGGAAGGACAAGACTTAGCGTGAGGCGTGTAGATAGATGGATTTCCGTCGTGAATGTTTTCAGCAAGGTTTTTGCCAATAGACACGAAAAAATTGTTTATTGCATTGACAGAGGTGGAAGGGTTTGGGGTGGATATAAGATCCATTGCTGGGTTTGATTTTTTGTTGGAGTGTGTTATTTGTTTTACAGCGTCCCAAAGTTTTTTATTGTTAGTTTTAGCTGCTTTATCTAATAGGTTTTTTTCATAGTCCGTTTTTAGTTTTTTTAGTAGCCAGTTGCAAAAGTTTCTATACCTTTTATAGGTGATCTTGCTGATTTCATCACTGGGATTTTTTTTTGATTTTATGTGGAGTTTATCTCGATTTTTCATACATCTCAACAGACCACTTGTTATCCAGGGCTTTATAATCCTGTTGCGATTAGAAATAGAGACGGTTCGTGTGTTAGCTAGGATTATAGTGTTTAGGTCATTGACTAACAATGTAGTAGCCACATTTACATCAGTTATTTCGTAGATCGAGTTGAAGCATATATTTTGCATGTCGTTGTCAAGGCCTATGTAGTTAACTTTCCTAATGGAAGATGTTATCTTTGGATGGTGGTGGTTCTTAAGCACAAGTATCACACTGTCATGGTCGGTAATAGACGTCTCCGCGACATAGCAAAAGGCAGGGAGACTACTTTTTAGCATGACGTGATCTAAACAGGTTTTACTATGTGTTGGTAACTGGTGGGCAGGTAAGAGACCCATGGAAGCTAGTAGATTTAGGTAGGATGATGAGTTAGCATCGTTGGTGTTGAGAGTTATGTCCACGTTAATATCTCCAATGAGTATGATATTAGGGAAATTTAAGCTACTTAAAAGGTTACTGAGAGATTCAAGAAATGGGTTAATGTTTTTATTACCAGGAAGTCTGTATATTGCAACGACGAGGGTATTGCTGTCTAGCTGTATTGTAATACAATTGGCATCAAGAATGGTTGGTTCCGATATTATTGGACTTAAATTATCTTTGAAGTACACGATGACTCCTTCATTTTGGGTGATGTTATTTTCAGTTTTAGCAAAGTCAAAGCCTTCTATTGCAGGAATGTTGTGGGAGTGGTGTAGCCAACACTCCGTGAGTATGATAAGATCCCACTCAGTATTTGATCTTTTAAGAAGGGTTAACAGGCTAGGATAGTTACGATTAACACTACGGATGTTCTGATGTATTATTTTCAGGCTAGAGTGTGGCCTTTTAATTAGATTAGGACACTCTTCTATTTCGCAAGTGGATGAATCAGCTATAACAAAATCATCAAGATCACAATTAATTTGGTTTATGTTATCGAATTTTGATAATTTAAGTAAGTAGGTGAATTCGAGCATGTCAATAGACTGTAATTATGTGAAAAATAAGCGTGATTTAAAAGTGCGTTAGCGTGCGAGATATGAAAAGATGTGACGATTACTAGCTAATAAGTAGATTGAAAATTATTCATGCAAATGCAATATAATGATGAATATGCATATAATGTATTGTAGTTATATGTAACAGATGGATAACAAGTAATAATTGTAAATAATGGTGTCGTAGCACTGTGGAAAAATGGAGAGGTGTGTATTATATGGATATGTTGTTGCGTTGCGTTTGTATAGTTCACCCTATGTATGTGTGAAATAAGTGTAGGAAAGTTAAAAATGTTAGATGGTTGTGTTATCATTATTAATGTGTTGAGTGTTTCATTGTGGAGTATTGTGTAATAGCTTATAGTGTAAAACTTAAAAATATAAAAGGATATAACATAAAAAGTACAAAGTAAACATAGTAATTTGACGTAGAATAGTCACTTAATTGCAATCTTTTCCAGATCTAGTTCGCAAACGCGAATTGCCAAACTTAGGTGGCAGTGGGCAGGGCACATTGCTCGCAGAACGGATGACCGATGGGGCAGAAAGGTTCTGGAGTGACGACCGCGAACCGGAAGACGTTGTGTTGGAAGGCCTCCCACCAGGTGGACCGATGACCTGGTGAAGGTTGCAGGGATCCGCTGGTTGCGAGACGCACAGGACCGGTCAATGTGGCGACGCTTGGGGAAAACCTATGTCCAGCAGTGGACGTCTTTCGGCTGATATGATGGTGAAGCTCGGCTATTCGCGTGTCGTCTCTATGCCTGTGTCCATAAGGTTCACAATGCTACGTACGTGTTTGGTGTGAGTGTGTGGCGTCACGTTGTGGTGGGGCGCACTCATGTTGTTGCCGGTGTAGGCGACGCACTTGACTTGCCACTCGCCCAGCTGCTCGTTCCAGTGGACATATTGTTCTATGAGGGCCTGTAATCAAAACAAACATGAGTTAAAAACCGAGATAAATACAAATTTTATCGTCTAAAACAGTAAAAAGTTGGAAACCAAGCTGTTTTATTCAAAGCCACAGATAATATAGTACTAGCATACAGATGCCTCATCCCATACAAAGAAACCGTGCCGACGTAACTTGCGTTTTTCGTCTGTCTAAACTAATTATTTTTTGTACATCGATCACGTTCGGTTCCGTTCCACGGCGATAGATAGATGGTGTTAACAGCGACTTGCAAGAAACAGGGTTTACTCGGTTCGTGAATATTTTTTTCCAATAATACATTGCACCAAAATGTATTGCAATACAAATTTAAACAATCAAGTGGCATGCCTCAGAAATTTAAAACTGCGCCATCTATTGGCATCAATTTTAAATGATTCGTTCAAATAATCTTCGAAATGTGAATTTAAGAGCCCAATATCCACTGCAATGTTGCTAGGTCTGAAAAAGGGTGGCGCCGGCCCCCAGTGACGCAATCGTTACGCAAATTAGGTCATTCTTTGACAATTTGCGATACAATCTAACCAACTGGCATCCATTTACTAATATTATTGCGAAATGTTACGTGTCGGCTGTGCCGGTATGTAGGTAGGTAGATAATCACATCTGTAACAATATTCCATAATTTTGTGCTTTAGGAGATTTGATTAAACAAGAACATACAATTTTTATGATCAATTCCAGAAAATGTAAATTTTACACACAATTCAATAATAAATCGGTGCATATCGAGCCATCTAGTGATATTTATTTGAACTAATTTTTCTTTCTTAGCGCTGGGACCCCGTGGTAGGGCAAAAGCCTAAGGTTGGCGGTTCAGAAAAGTCATGCTTTACGACGTTCACAACTGTGAAAAATTCATAGGAATTTGAATAGTATGCTGTCCAGGATGCTCTCCATCTCCCTCTGCTGTTCCCGGGTGAGGTGACTAGCTAAACGTCTCACCTGGTACTCCTTGGGTATGTACGAGTCTAGCACGAGGTCAGCCAGCTGGATCTCCCTCTTCAGCGCTCGCACGCTGTCCAGAATGCCCTCCATCTCCCTCTGCTGTTCCCTCTGCTGGTCCGCCAGCTCTGCCTTCGCCGAGTTCAGGAGCTGTACTGCGCGCTTCAGCTTGCGAGTCTTCGCTGCGTTCTCTTCTTGGAGACTGGAGTAACGTTCTTCTAGGTCGAGACGTTCGGCCTGTGAAAGGATGGGTTGTCAAAAAGTCACGTGTCACGGTGGAAATATGAAAGAACGTTTGAAAAAAAAATGTGAGTCACGAACGATTGTTTTTCCACTACCTGATGAGCTTACTTAATTAAATGCAAATAAGTTCCAACAACAATTTATTAGAAACGTTCAGACTAAAAACCACAGACTATATACACACAGTCAATGCACGCTTTTTCGAGAGGTAACAGGTTCAGTATCATTCTGCCAGTTGTTATTATGTAATTTTGTTTTTTATTTTATTTTATAATCTTGTCTCTAAATGTCCATATTTCGAAATGAATTTCTTAGGCAGTGAAATTCTTACATATAGTCCAATCGCCAGAAGAATATGCCCTTCGATAATTCAAAAGTTTTTTATTTTTGCCGGGTGGATACCTTATGTGAATTCATTGCTTTGTACAAAAATGCTAACAGTTTAGAGTTATGCATTAGGTATGAAGTAGGTATTTCCTATTATTTCGTGTTATAGCAATAACATAAAATTGAAATTTAAATAATTTGCTGTGTCTGTATTAACTCTATCTAAACTTTACATTAATGAACATGCTAACAGATAGGTACTGTGGAATATTGGAAAACTGAAAATGGTTCGTAACTCTTTCAATAAAAGATTTAAGTTTTTCAAATTATTTCCTATATGCTTATAGAGATTAGTTATACCTTACAACAAAAGTTCTAACAATTAAGTATTATGCTGCACAGGTAATTGTATTTTTACTTTGTGATATTCGAAATATTAAATTCAAGTTTATAATTTTGTGCCCATATATTTGAAGTAATAAACTCTGGCACCATACAAAAGTTTAAACACTTACGTGCTATGCCTTTAGTTTAATAAATAAAATACAATTTGGGTATTGCGGGGCGCGGTGTAGGTATAAACCATCAGTATTAAATTCTTTGAGTTATAGAATTAACGGGGATTGTTGATTTTTAGAAAAACATTACCGCTCAAATTCTAATTTCAATTTGGCGTCTAGAATCTGACAAACCGTTCACTGTTATTTTGCCTATAATTCATAATTCATTTAATCATTTGTTAACATAGGTACAAAAAAAATGGATGGTATAAAAATTACAAGCGCGCTATGTTATGCCAGAAGGCGTACAAATATTCATAGCTTACATTGATATTAAAATTGATATAATTATTATTGGATTACAATAAATTCTTGAAAAAACACAAACAAATAAAAATATATTACAAAATGTTAAAAGGAGAAATATAAAATAATGTCAAAAAAAAAAAAATATATATATGTCGCAAATAGGAGGGCTATCTTGGATAAACACTCGATCTTGTGGGCTTTCGTAGGTATGCATGCACAAAGCAGGTACTTATGCCTTTTTGGAGATAGTCCTTGTTCCAATCTTATCAAAGCAGCGAATTCGGCCACCTATCGTCTCGCTTCTCTCAACAAAACACACTTTCCAGTTTATACACGCCACTTTAGGCCACCTCTCCACTATTTTCCTCACAATTCTTATTCAAACTTTCAATTTCGCAAACGCGCGCCCGCGCGTTCCTTTCTTCTCTAACTTCACGACAAAACATGGCGGGCGACTTCGCTCAGGTCGCCATTGTTCTTGGCTACCCTGCTTTCATTGGTTTAAGAACACCTCGGGCAAAGTTCACAGCTTTTAACATCCAATCAAAATCGAGTATTTTGACATAAGCCAAATAAAGTGTTGTCAATCGAATAAAATCGAACTGAGATTGAATCGTAGGCTAAATGTTGCCTATTAAACAAAACTGAATTAATAAGTTTAAATGCGTCATACTTCTTTGTTCTAGATTATTAGAAATACCTTCCTCCTACACGGCCAACCTGACAGACAAACGGCCCCACGTTTGAGCGACGAGAGAAATCGTTACTCAATTTTAATAAAAAAAAAACAGACAGAGAGACAGAACAACAATAAAAAAAATAAGTAATAGGTTAAGTTCGGCCGCTCCTGACCAAATAAAAAAAATAACGTGGTCGTGACATCTTCCTTCTACGTGAAACCTTCAATCAACACCCTATATTACCAGCCTATAACAAAAATCAAGTACTTCTTTACTCATGAAAACGGAATTCTCATAGCTTTCACACTGTTCATTTGTTTTCTCCATGTAAATCTAGGTCTCCACACCGTTCACCGTACACAACCATCTTCGTACTATCGAAACAGCCACCTCACCGTTTAGACAACCATATTACCACATTCTAAACGGTTACCGAAGCACCAGAGGTACCAGGTTCCCAACAGGCGTCCATTCGGTCTCGAAGCACTAGGTGTGCCAGAAACCATCCAAACGCCCAACACAACATACCATGCCACATACACCAAACAACAGGTCACCGAGGCCCCAGAGGGACCAGGCTCCCTCAGACACACAACAGGTCACCGAAGCCCCAGAGGGACTAGGCTCCCCCCAGACAACAGGTCACCGAAGCCCCAGAGGGACTAGGCTCCCCCAGACAACCGGTCCTCTCAAAGCAACAAGACTGCCAGATACCCATACCACATACACTAAACAACAGGTCACCGAAGCCCCAGAGGGACCAGGCTTCCCCAGACATACAACAGGTCACCGAAGCCCCAGAGGGACCAGGCTCCCCCCCTCACATATCCAGCAATGTTTCTTGGTCCCACAGCAATCGCTGTGGCTCCCGATGGTCAACCCTGTGACCATCCTGCAACCATAGTCATCCTGACCAGGCCTCGTAACCCACCTTGGTTACAGCAGTCATCTTTGACCACTCACCACGTAACCCATCTCGGTTACAGCAGTCATCTTTGACCACTCACCTCGTCACCCTCCTCGGTTACAGCAGTCATCTTTGACCACTCACACCTCGTAACCCTCCTTGGTTACAGCAGTCACCGCAGTGACTACTCATCACCGTACAGTCAGTCCTTTGACCGTACACACCTCACCGTACAGTCAGTCCTTTGACCGTACACACCGACCTCACCATTGCTAGATTGATTTGAATCAGTCTTCAACATAGTACATTCAGTTACGTCAATGGGTACTTGATCTTTCACCTTTCCTCTAACTCATCATGAACCAAACAAAGCCTTTAATTCAACACATAGTTGCCACCATTCAGAACTCTAATAACCATAAACAGCACCTATAAACCATAACAAAATTTGTTATTTCAACCTTTATTCTCAGTACTAAATACAACGGCAACCTCACATTCAGGATTTCTTACCCAGCCAAAAGCATATTCAAGAACTCTATTATCTGTTCATGATTTCATACCAAACCCTCAGTGCGATAGGTATAATAACTACCAACATCAAACATTACCAATTTTGCAAAATAAATGAAAATGAAATCATGTACCGCATGTCACCGACTTTACATCTGTGTTAACATTATCTAATCCAGCTTGGTCAGATAGCAAATAACACAAAATTACGTTAGGTATGTTCACAATAACCAGCACAGAACATTCAAAAAGTTAGAACACCACAACCATTACTGACACTTTAAATTCCACATTTATTATTCAAGTTAGGTAGGTACTAGACTTCCTACATGACACCACACAATCACAAAATTCACAAATTCACACCTTTATTTTAAAGAGATGTTACAATAATTAAAACTTTTGAACAATGTTCATGATTACCAAGGCCAAGCATCGTTGAACAACGCAGAACAAGAAAACCATTCCAAGTTTCCTCCAAAAAAATGACTCCTGTACCAAGTAAATAAAATAAAACCCAAGTGTCCACAATCCACAATAACTTAGAATTAACTCACTACACAGAATGCACTTTCAACTTAATTGCCGAATCAACTCTTGACACCGTCAGCTCTCTGACCCATGAAACTAAGAAACTGTTCTATGTAAATTAAAATGTTGCCAATTGAACATTTATCTCATCTTCAGCCACAACTTCAACAGTTATTGGCCCTCGGGCATCTCATAATACCTAAATACGTCTGCTAGACACCATCTAAATGTCTAGTTGCACTTTCATTCGCCGTAGTCAATTTAAATCATTATTTTTTGTAGGTATCGTTAGAATGACATGTTAATATTTGGTTAGTTCTCTACAATGCGGTATATAACAACTACAGACATTAACTTTACCTTTATTCAACCGTTGGTAGCAACAAAACTAAACGCCAACTCTCTAGGCTATAGTCACGTTAATCCTCGTGATATTTTCGGGTTCTAAGATTGCAAATCGAGTCTAACAACAAACTATTTCACTAAACTTAAACACCGGTTTGAAAATAATTTTGATCACAATATAACTATTAACTGAAAGTTATCGCAAGTCTTTGGAACAAAACAAAAGTTTAATCCTCACATTGACTCACAACTTGTATCGATTTATTAATAATCTAGTCTATAACTAGAGTAACTTATAAGTTAAAAATCATCTAACAAGTTATTTGTTTTGTTTCGTCAAACTTTTTTCAATGTTGACAGTTAATGTCACTCTCTGATAGAGATGGGCAAGGGATGGCGATCTGTTATCGATTAATCGACGAATCGATTTAAACGACAAAAAAAAATATAAACAATTTTCCAATCGATATTTAGTACTGAATCGATCCAGCGAATCGACATTTCACCCTAGAAAATCGAGATTAGATTTTGCTGTTATGATATGAACCAAAATATTATTTAAGAATAATTTAATGTATTACACAAACTTGAGTGAATTCAACGTAAACAAATATCTTTCCCTTATACCTGATACTTTAATTTAGTTGTGAAAACAACCCTGATCCGCCAAAGATGTTTAAAGATCGGCTATTATTACGATTTTTCTTTTTGCGTTCCGTAACTGTATTCACACTTGCATTAAAAAAAATACCAACGCGAATAGTTAGAAAGTAAGTTAATTTCAAAGAAAAGCATATTCACAAATTCCCTTGGTGATCAAATCAACAACAACCTCAGTGGTAGTAATATTTACGGGAAATCTGAAGGGACACCTATTGATAACAAAAAAATGCATGGCTGAAATTCCTAGTGTTCAAACATGTAAAAAAAAACGGATTGCTAATATCTTCACTTCTCGATTTTCAGCTAACTAACCTATTTAATAATCTGTATGTACGCTTGTGACAGCACTAGTGGTCACAAAACCGTATATTGTTCTAACATCATGCAACATAACATAATGAAATTTGATTTCTTTGCGTTTTGTACTCACGTTTCAACGCTCCGGGTACATTATAAAGATAATATTGCGAAAATCGTTTCGTTGTTTGTTTTGTTGGTGAACATAACGATTAAAATACTTGTAGCAAAATATTTCAAAGCTCGAACACAACATAGATTGAAATAGATGGCGTGACATGCACCAACTTCTCATTCTGTTTATGTAAAAATAATATGTTCGTTTTTTAAATTGATCATATAAAAATTCATGCACCTATTCAATAAGTTCCTCCAAGCAGCATATTATGGCAAAATGGGGTCCCGAAGCTAATTTCGATGATTATTGAAAGAAACACAGTATCAATACCATTACATAGATGGCGCTGTTTGAATTTTCTACTCTTTTCATGTAACTTACCTTACACATTTCCATGAAATAAAATAATGCAATAGTTATAAATTGCAATGAAAACAACAATTAATTATAAAACTTAGGTACTTCCAAACCCAATACATACTTCAGCTGCCACAAATGTATGCCGATGCACAGATAGTTGAATGCAGATCAAAGTCACATACCTTTAAGCCTGTACTCACGGGAAGGTCAGGCAGCAGCGCTTAGTACACCAGGCACAAAAGCAAAATTTTGTCACTGACCATGCACTTGTCCAGACTCCTAGCTGCTTTCAGAAAATATCAAATTGATTGATCACCGCAGCGGCATGTATAACACCGCAAAATTTCCTTATTCATAGCGCTGTGGGTTGCAGTTTGTGTGTTGCCTCTTGAATTGGAACCCGAGCTCCGCACTTGTTTCACCACACGCAGCTGGTCACAACAGGTCTTGTGGTATCCACAGCCATGTTTAAGGGCTCAGACGTCCCTGTTATCTGTTGCATGTTGTGCATGGCTGAAAAATTCATGTCTGAATAAGTGTTCCACAAGCATAATCATAATGATGTTTTGCTAAATCAAGCTGTAGCTTAGGATGTTTGCTATCTTGCATTGTATTTGCACAAGTCGTCTTAATCTCTTGCGAACTCCGCTGACGGTATGAAACTGACTGAGTTTCATTTAGCATCATAACGAAAATAGAATTTTATTTTAAATTTTAGCCACTTTAACCAAGAAAAACTAACAATATTGCGGCTAAACTTCACAAGACATTAGGTAGGTACTTATTATTATCAGAATACTTAAGTTTATACTTCCCTGAACATCACCACCACAGTTGCGTTTCCTCAGTATCTAGTCAGGATTGGGCATCGATGTCATCATCAACATTATCTGCAGCCCGACTTCGCACATTGTATAGTATAGGCCCCACTATACGGTTGAATTCGGGCAACATGAATTCCTGTCGCCAGTAGCCGACGAGTTGCGAAACGTCTCTATAAGTAGGTAGCTCTAGCTACTTCCATGCCATTTTCTTGCGCACCAAAGAGAGCGCGCCAGCCATTACTCGTCTCATTTGGTCCATTCTCCATTATCGCTTTGTGCTTGCACTGATCCCGGACTTCTGATGTCGCAAATAGGAGGGCTATCTTGGATAAACACTCGATCTTGTGGGCTTTCGTAGGTATGCATGCACAAAGCAGGTACTTATGCCTTTTTGGAGATAGTCCTTGTTCCAATCTTATCAAAGCAGCGAATTCGGCCACCTATCGTCTCGCTTCTCTCAACAAAACACACTTTCCAGTTTATACACGCCACTTTAGGCCACCTCTCCACTATTTTCCTCACAATTCTTATTCAAACTTTCAATTTCGCAAACGCGCGCCCGCGCGTTCCTTTCTTCTCTAACTTCACGACAAAACATGGCGGGCGACTTCGCTCAGGTCGCCATTGTTCTTGGCTACCCTGCTTTCATTGGTTTAAGAACACCTCGGGCAAAGTTCACAGCTTTTAACATCCAATCAAAATCGAGTATTTTGACATAAGCCAAATAAAGTGTTGTCAATCGAATAAAATCGAACTGAGATTGAATCGTAGGCTAAATGTTGCCTATTAAACAAAACTGAATTAATAAGTTTAAATGCGTCATACTTCTTTGTTCTAGATTATTAGAAATACCTTCCTCCTACATATATATATATATATATCAATTACGAAAAAAATTATAATAATACAAAAATGTCACGTGCAATGATAAAGAAAAAAAAAATAACCAGGTCAATGCTTACAAACTATTGGCAACAACACATTCATCACATTTTGTCTGTCAAAAATTCCGTAATGCTGTAATATGCTTTATACAACAGAAAAGATTTAAGCCTTTTTTTAAATAAGTTTATGTTTAACTCTTTAATTGCAATGGGTATGTGGTTGTATAAGATTGGTGCCATGCAAAAAACACTTTTTTGCATCAAAGCTGTGTTGGACCTTTCAACGCACAAGTTATTGTTCTGTGGTCGAGTTCGTTTATTATAAAATGATATTCTGGTAAACAGGTCTGGATTGGTCTTAACAAATACAGCTACCTCAAAAATATATAAGCAAGGCAATGTCAATAATTTGTATTTGATAAACAATGGCTTACAAGAGTCTAATCTGTGGAGTCTGAACATTGACCTAATGCACCTTTTTTGTGCTATAAAGACCATTTCCCTTTGGTTGAGTTACCCCAGAAAATGACACCATATCTCAATACTGACCCCACCAAACCATGATATGCTGTGACTAAAGCATCGACATTAATCACTGGTGTCAGTTTAAACAGGGCATAGGCTGATTTGCTAATTCGTTTAGTTAGCTCCTCCGTGTGTGCTTTCCAGTCCATTTTTTTATCAATCGTTAATCCTAGGAATTTGGATGTATCTACTTGTGTTATAAGTTTATTATTATAGCATACTGTCATATTGGTATTCACACGCTGGCTAAACATCATTAATTTCGTCTTATCAAAATTTATTTTTAGATTATTATTATCTAACCATTTCACTATGGAGGTTATTGTCTGACAGATAGCTTCATTGTGGTTTTGATCATCAGTATTCTTAATGGTCACAGTGCTGTCATCAGCAAACAGTGACATAGGGTGACTTGTTACTTTAGGCAGATCGTTTATGTATAGTATGAACAGCGGGGGCCCTAAGACGCTGCCCTGGGGTACACCATAAGCAACTGTGCGATAATTAGATTTATAGGTTCGTTGGAATTTAGTTTTGGGATCTATATCGGTAACTTCAACGTACTGTTTCCTGTTCCGCAAAAATGAATTTATTAAACTGAGGATATTCCCTCTAATACCGTACGCATCCAGCTTATTGAGCAAGATATTGTGATCGACATAGTCAAACGCTTGAGTCATGTCACAATAAACTGAACAAACAGGTATTCTTTTGTCAACATTCTTAATGACATGGTTCAAAAAGTCATATATTGCCATATTGATGGTTTTATTTTTACGGAAACCTTTCTGTTCGTCGGTTAATATGTTAATTTTATCTAGATATTTAAAGATTTGATTATATATATATTTTTCAAATATCTTCGATATTACTGGCACAAGCGCAATGGGTCTATAAGACTCCATGCATTGCTTGTCATTTTTTTTAAATAATGGTTTAATTACAGCTGTTTTTAGATTGTTAGGATAAGTACCATGCGATATGCACAGATTGAGAATATGGCTCAAATGTTCACTAATGCAGTTTAATACATGTTTAATTACTTTGGTAGAGATGCCATCATTACCCACACTGCCGGTATGAATGCAACCTTATTGCTACGAAAATAAAGATCACTAAAATAGGTAATCTGGCATGTGTTAAACAAGCCTTCGTGCGAATTGAATTAATATTATTTTGGGTACTATACGACCATATAAGAACGACGCAGTAGGTGACATTTTTTTATAATGGTTTTATACATTGAAAATCCAATTTTTTTATGAATTTTTCTATGCTGTGATGGACTGTGTAATTTTAATCTGAGAATTTAATATTTGAATAGAGATTTGGTGCTTAAGTAATGAATTATATCATTATTTACAATAGGAAAGTTCCTTGAAATTGTAAAAACACCTTAAATAAGCCAATATAAATACTTAATAGGTATTGAATTGTCTTGTTTAATTAATTAATTAATTGTCTAGGTTATCCTCTGAACACCACCCCTCTCACTCACACTACAGGCATGTAAAAAATTTCTAATAATCAATAGATTTATGACACTATTAATATCATTTGTGTTAATACGTACAGTTCATCTCTAAGCCTTGTTTAGTACTCGCAGTTTTTTTTTTTGTTTGTTTACCATAGGCTTATTCAAATAATTTTATAGCGCTATCCTGGAATATATAATATATGTTTACGTCATTTACTAGGTTTTGATGTACAGCAGCCGTGTGGTAAGGTCACGTGGTGCCTATTTTTCTGTTTAATAGAGTTTAAAAACAAAAAGATAGGGATCAAAAAACACGATAATGTTAAATTTATATACCTTTAAAATAAAATACTAATTGTTGGTAAGCGTATCACAAGGGAACGTGTGAATCGATTTGTTGTTTTTTACACGACTGTAAGGGTTAAGTTTTTCGCACATATCTGTATTACATACATACAGTTTACAGACGGACCACTCCCGCCATCCTCAAAAATTGACACCTAAACTTGCCGGACTCTCTAGCTACTGTAAGAATAAGAATAAATTTATTTGATAAGGTTACATTCAAGTAGATTGAATTCCTAGACCTCACACTAGGATGCCCTGTGTCGTGAGATTCAGGCTGAATTGGTGCTGAATTAAAAAAAACGAGTAGGTAGGTAGTATTTTACAAAAATAAATACATCGATTCGTCTAAACATACATCGTATCGCGCTTACAGTGTTATCCACTAAAGCTTAGTGTCATGTGACAGTTGCACTGGTTAGATGTGTATATTTCTTCAGTCACATTGTTTGGAAAAGGCTGGATTTGACTGTTTTCAGTCGAATCAGATGCATCCGAATACCAGTGTTTTATATGAAGTGACTGCATACCCTGCCAACCCAGATTATACGGTAATCCTACTGGATAATACGGTAACCCCGACTCGTAATGACTGTCAAAGATTCACGATACGGAAAATTTTATTATTTTTGTCACCTCGAGAAACTGTCAGCACGGCAGGTACGACCATTCTTTGTTCTGTGAATATTTCCTTGATATTCTTTTTATAGGAACGAAGAAGGTAGAAATCGTATTCGACCTCAACATAAATAAAAAACAAATTGACATAAAATTAGATTTTATCAACGTGGTTTAAATACAACAGGAAAAGATTAGTGATTTGTGAGATATGACAATAATTAAATGGTTTCGCGCCTTATTCAATACGTTAAAAGTGGAGTGTCATTGCGCCGCGCCGCGCCGCTCGATTGATCGTACCTACACCGCACCTCGCAAGAACCAAACTAAAGGCATAGCACGTAAGTGTTTAAACTTTTGTATGGTGGCAGAGTTTATTATTACGAATATGTAGACGCAAAATTATAAACTTTAATTCAATATTTCGCGTATCGCAAAGAAAAATAATAATTACCTGTGCTGCATGATACTTAGTTGTTAGTAAACTTTAATTCAATATTTCGCGTATCGCAAAGATAAATAATAATTACCTGTGCTGCATGATACTTAGTTGTTAGAACTTTTGTTGAATGGTAAAACTACTCCCTCAATGCATATAGGAAATTATTTGAAAAACTTAAATCATTTATTGAATGCGTTACGAGCTATTTTCAGTTTTCCATTGTTCCACTGTACCCATCTGTTAGCTTTTTCACTGATTTAAAGTTTAGATAGTACTAATAAAGAAACAGTAAATTATTTAAATTTAAATATTTTATTATTGTTATAAAACAAAATAAAAGGAAATACCTACTTCATACCTATTGCATAACTCTAAACTGTTAGCATTTTAGTACATAGCAATGAATTCACATACGTTATCCACCCAGCGAAAATAAAAAGCTTTAGAATTATCAAAGGTTACGTGAAAAGTAATTATATCCCTACTGGACTAATAATAGACAAGGTAGTGGAACTGTTATACTGAACATCGAAGTTTAAAACATCGATGTACTGTACTTGTATAGATTTACGTGAGTTAAAAAGTACGCTATGACGAATTATTTAATTGAGAATATTCATAATCGCGATGTACGGAACTTCGAAAGAATGCTATGACGATTTACTGAATTTCGAACGTTTATAGTAAGATAAATGTCCCTTTGCTATTCTGCTGCCTGCTCGAGTATGATACGAAGAGTTGATCTGGTGCATGGGCAGCTCGAACGGACACACGACTTTTCCTTGCGCAGAAGAGGTTCCACGACATTCGACAGTCTTTCTAGGATTATTACAGAATACTTGAGGTAAACAACGTGAGACAACGTTATGGTTTAAAAGAAGATGTAGTAACTAAAATTGAAAAGATTATGTTAAGATGGTTTGGCCATGTTGAGAGGATGAATGAAAGGCGACTTACGAAAGATATTTACAAGGCAGACGTGAATGGAAACGCCGGGAGGGGACGTCCTACATACACATCACATCATCAGCCTATTAATGTTCCCACTGCTGGGACACAGGCCTTCTCTCTGGGAGAGGGAATAATAATAATAATTGCTAATAATTTCTACTGCTGGACACGGCTCGTATAGTTAGGAGGTTCCTCTCTCTGGAGCCCTGACCGCCGCGCCGGTAGCTTGGACCCTGTTCCCGATACCGGTGGGCCTCTATTTTTTATATTTTTAAATGTTTTTGTTTTTTAATTTATTTTATAAAAATATTTAAAAATGTAAATAATAAGAAAACTGTTAAATAAAGGAAATAATAATTGATTCAACAAGTAGTTTTTACATGGCATACAGAGTTGTCTCAAATACTTAAATGTTATAAACAAAAATCAGTACAACAAATCTATAATAGGTCTTAGGACTCCCCTTCCTAAACTAGGCAGGAAACCTGTCTGTATCTTAGGAAAGAGTATCCATACAAAATGAGTCTTATTGCGGTTACAAAATATTGGTACGTGCAGTGGATAAGCAAAGGTAAGAATAAAAAAATAAATAAAAATGTGTGTAAGTGTGTGATGGTGCATGCGTGTGTATAGAATGTGTGTTCGTATGAGAGTGAGTATGTGTTTCTGTTTGTATTTTTTTTTTTTTTGAAGCCTGTTGTATGTGTAAACCTATCTCATTTTAATGTACAGTGGTTAGAAGCTTCTCGGTATCACCATATGTCAATGTCAGTAGCCAGGAATTAATCTTGTGTTTTACCTCACGCTTAGTCAAGGCGTAGATATTAAATTGTTTGTGGGCTTTATTGTAGAGCCTAGCACTTAGGCTATTAAACTGTCGACTTGCGAAGGCAGTCCTACAGGAGACAGTTGGACATAAAGGAAAGCCACGCTGACTGACAAGCAGCGTACTGAACGGAATCATAGAGTGCTTGTAGAGGATGGATCTTAAGATATACAGTTTCCTAACAGTTAGGACATTGCATTCTGAATACAACTTTGATGTGGAGTAGTCGCGTGGTTTAAAGTGAATTACTTTCAGCACAGCCCTTTGAGCTCTTTCAAGCTTTATTAGCTCAGTTTTATGAGTCCCCCCCACACTGGGATACAGTATGTCAGGATTGCCTGACACAGAGCCAGGTAAACCATTCGAAGAGTGTCTTTATCCGCTGAAAACCTAAGATTTTTGAATATGTATATTAGTCTTCTGGTGCGAGAAGTTAAAGACTCCAATTGTGTGGTCCAGTCTAGTTTATCGTCGACGAACACTCCGAGATATTTTATAGATTCTACTCTTGTCAGCGACAGACAACTACAAGTTTCAGTGTTTTGCGAACAGTTAGAAATTTGGTCTTTTTAACATTTAAGGTTAATAGATTACATGCTAACCAATGCATTACTCTCTGTAATGCGTTTTCCGAATGCAATATAGCGTCATCCCAGCACTTGCCATATGCCACTAGTGCAGTGTCATCTGCGTAAGTAAAAATATCACAGTTGACGAGAGGCAGATTACAAAGGTCGTTGATATAAATTTGGAAGAGGGTTGGACCCAAGATACTTCCCTGGGGAACTCCGAAGGTTATTTGTTCCTCTGTGCTAATTATACTGTCTATCTTGACATATTGTCTACGGTCAGAAAGAAAGTCTTTAAAGATGTCAAGAGCTAGACCACGTATACCCACATTTTGCATTTTCTCAATCAATTTAGAAATACAGACAGTGTCGAATGCTTTACTGAGATCTAGGAAAATGCCATAGCATTTCAGTTTATTGTCTAGTTTGTCAGAAACTGACTGTACAAGGTCGATCACGGCATCTTCCGTAGATATGCCATGTCGGAAACCATATTGGTTATTGGCGAGGATGTTGAATTTGGTTAAATAATTAGTTAGGCAGTTGTTTAGAACTCGTTCCATAACTTTAGACAAAGCGCTTAAGACGGAGATGGGACGATAATTAGAGATCTGATCTTTATCTCCAGTTTTGTATACAGGGGTGACTAACGCCATTTTAAAGGCCCTCGGGAATACTCCTTGTGACATGGCAAGGTTGCAGATATGAGTGATGGGAGGCACAAGAACGTTTCGAGCCATTTTGATTAATTTGGCTGGTATGTGGTCCCATCCTGTGGCACAGTCGTCCCGAAGGGTTTTTATAACTATCTCGACATCGCTTGCACTAACCGGGAGAAGTGCGATCGAGTTAAGGGTACTGTGTTTGGGTGTCATATCTCTGTCAGCAGGGGGGGCAGTTATTGTAGATGCCAACGTCATACCTACATTAGCAAAATAATTGTTGACGTTAACAGAGGATAAAGGGTCCGTGGATAATGTTAAGAGATTTGTAGCTGGTTGATTACTTGTTTCTGTATGAGTGAGTTTTTTGACGACCTTCCAAGTTGCTTTGCTATTATTTTGGGATCTAGTAAATTGAGATTTTTCATAAGAACGTTTAAGTTTATTAATAAGCCGATTACAAAAATTACGATATCTGGCGTAGGTTATTTTGAGAACAGCGTTTTGCGGATCTGAATTTAGCTTTGAATGCATGGTGTCTCGGTTTTTAATGCACCGGATAAGACCGGGTGTCATCCAAGGCTTGATTATCCTAGTCTTTCTTGAGATTTTGATGTGTGAGGTATGTGTTAGAACAATGCCTTTGAGAATAGTGATTAAATTATCTGCAGCAATGTTAGCATCGGTAGCATCCATCACCGGGGCTAAGTCAGCGCTTCCCACATCTTTTACTGCATTCGTATAGTTTATATATGTGATTGTCTGTGGAACAAATTTGCGGTTCACTTTGGTTCTATCTATACATAAAGCCGTTGCATGATGATCCGTGATACTCATTTCTAATATAAAGGAGTTTGATGGGGATTTAGTTTTTAGCAGGATATGGTCTGACAAGTGTATGAACTTGGTCTAGTGGGATGTAGAAAAGATGGCAAGAGACCCAGTGTCGCTGTGTGTAGAAGATGTTTTTGTGAGTTTAGGTCCCCGCTATAAGGTTTTATATTAACGTTCAAATCACCCATTACTATAACAGATGTGCTGTTTTTCAAGGCAGTGATAGCAGTTTCCAGACTATTATAGAAATTAGTTAAGTTAATATATGAAGGTGAACGATATATGCCAATGATTGCAGTGTCTTGAGTACGACAGATTAAGCAATTTGCGTCCACAAAGAAAGACGGTTCTGTAACAGTACATTGTAGGTTATTTTTAACATAGATTACTACTCCATCATTTTGAATTGGGTTTTTTGTAGTGGAGTAAGCCGTATAACCGTCTATTGTTGGTGTCGGACCAGCATTTTTCAGTCGGCATTCTGTCAGTATAATAAGATCGAATTGTATAGGCATCTGTTCAAGAACAACCAAAAAACTCTTAAGGTTTTTGTGAACACTACGAATATTAATTTGAATCATTTTAATCTAATTTTGTAAAGAAGTTTTGTAAAGAAGCGAATTGTGCTACATTTTGTAAAGAAGTGTATGCGGGAGGGGCACATATTTGAAAGTTAGCTACACCGTGTTGATCAATTTCATCAAGAATATTGTTTATAGAAGCCATTTATAATTGATATTAATAAATTTTAAAGATAGGTGTAAAGGAAAGTCTATTTGAAGTGTTTTTTGTGTTGAGATAGTTGGAATGACTGTTTTGGACTTAGTGTAGTGTGGCAGTGAATGCGTCAGTTTATGTAAATAAGAAGTACGAGTATTAATAAAGGTGAAATTGGGCTTTATGTAGGATGCGCCGTACGTGTAAGCTGTGCAGTGTATGATAAGGGTGTTATATTTGCGAAGATTGCGTCTTATGTTAAAAATATTCACAATAGTAATTTTAAGACATTTACATAGTATTTTTAAGTAGTAGATAGCTAAGAAGAGAGCCGGGGTAATTATGTAACACAGGTTGAGTAGTCATATTTTTTTCAGAATGTTCGCCAGGCAGTCTTCCGTCTTAACAGTGTAAGTTTCTTTGCACTCCGGGCCTTTGCGTAGCAGAATCTTGCCATTAGAAATCCAGCAGAATCTGAAACCGTTCTTTTTGGCAAAGTCTCGAGACTGCATGAATAATTTCTTCATCGAACCGGGAAGAATGGGCCGTTATCCACCACGCGGGCCCAGTGCGGGTTGGTGGATGTCACATGTCTTAGAATTATTGGTTCTAAGACATACCGGTTTCCTCACGATGTTTTCCGTCACCGTTTTGAGAGCAGTGGTGATGAAATAATTTACACAAAGTAAAGGGCCTGCCTGGGCTCGAACCCACGACCTACAACTTGTAAGTCGCGGCCGATACCACTGGGCCACCACTGCTCTAAGTACATACATAAGACCTTATAGGTGATGTTCTTCAGAAAGGCCAGGTGCGCAGTACTCATAACCGGCGTGTGTGTATGACTAGATGTATGAATGTGAGTGAAGCAAAAGAAGTATGTAAGGATCGTAGCAGGTGGTGTTCTGTAGTTTCTGCCTACCCCCATGGGAAAAAGGCCTTGAGTTTATGTATGTATGTATGTATGTACTTGAGGGAATCGACTGCAATGTAATGCCTCACCATCTATCGCAGCAACTGAGATCACCTTTCTTAGGCACAGTTGTTAGAAACCAGTGGTACATTCTTACCTCTTTCTTCTGCAGATCTTCTTGCAGCCGCAGCTCGTTGAGTCGTCTCAGCTCCAACTCCCTGGCGGCCTGCTCCAGCAACTGTCTCTGGGCATCAGCCTTGTCCAGCAGGTTCTCTCCGCCGACCAGGACCTTGGACTCCAAGCGTTGGAGCTTGTCTTTTAGTTCTTCTTGTTGTTTCCTAGGAAAATAGTCTCTAATTAGTTACATTCATTTTATTTTTGTCGCATATTAATACTTTAAGGAATCGAATTCACTATACCCCATTTGAAATAACATTAGACATGTTTCCAAATCTTTTTACAGACCGTTCAACCGATTTTGAGTTCTATTCCGTAAACATAAGGGTGACATAAAAAGCATAAACCTGTTACCAAAACCAACTGTTTACTACAGCTATCATTTGTCGTATCACCAACGCAATAGAAGTCAGAATCGGTTGAACGGGCTGTGAAATGGGCTAATTTAAACGTCTAATATTATCGCAAATGGAGTTTACAGAGACAGACAGACTGGCCTTCGGGCTGGGTTGGGCAGTATTTGAATAACTTGTAATTAAAATACGTAATTGAAATACAACTACGTATTTGGTATTTGTAATTGAATTACTTTCTAAAAGAGTAATTTTGTAGTTGGTATTTCAAATACTTATGGCTTCAAAATACATTTGCACATAAATACATTTAGCGATCTTATTAATGGGTGCAACGGATATAAATTTAACTACGATTGTATGTACTGCGCATGTCAAAAACCGGCCAAGTGCGAGTCGGACACGCGCACGAAGGGTTCCGTACCACTATCGCAAAAAACGACGAAAAAATCACGTTTGTTGTATGGGAGCCCCACTTAAATACTTATTTTATTGTTTTTAGTATTTTTTGTTATAGCGGCAATATAAATACATCATCTGTGAAAAAATCAACTGTCTAGCTACCACGGTTCATGAGATACAGCCTGGTGACATACGGACAGACAGACAGACGGACCGCGGAGTCTTAGTAATATGGCCCCGTTTTTACCCTTTGGATACGGAACCCTAAAAAACGGAGTAAAATTACGATCAATGATCGTAATTTGAGCTTTTCATTTAGCATTATCGGCACCGGAAATCCACCGAAATCGAGAAAAGTGCATTTTTATGCCATATCGAGCTTATATTATACTTTTCAACACACTTGCTCATAAAGTGGCTCTAATTTCACCGCAGTTAGGCACATAATGATACCTGTTATCAAACTGTGACTTTTTAATTGCTATTATTCACAAGTGAGTTATAGTTTTTTTTATTTTATTTATTGGTTGAGTTGCTCTGTTCTTAAAAAAGTCTCAATACAAAAAAGATCGTGGTCAATAGTAAAAATAAATTAATGTACCTATTGCTTGCTCATTTCATGCAACTTCGTATTTAAATAGATAATTTCAACTTGTACGTGCTTAATAAATAAAACTTTCACTCAAATATAAATTTTATTTGCTCTGTAATTAAGAAAAATAGAAATGCCCTATTTTGTACGTGGCTAAAACACTATCCACGAAAAGCCAAAAAAAAAGAAACCTCATTCTTTTAGTCTATGGCCGATCGCCATTGTTAAATGCGCGCGCATAGGAAAACTGTATAATTTAGACCGCCATTGCGAAAACATTTTCACAACTCGTTTTTACTGTTGAAAATGATTTTTTACTATTATTTTCTTCACAAGTGTGTTGGAAAACGTCGTATGATGCACGTGTGTATTGATGATTACCGTCCTCAGCTCTCTTAAGACCCTCACCTACGGCTCGGGTCTCAATGGCGCCTCAGCGGTAATCACCAACATTGCACACTTGTACCATAATGTACTATTATGTGATACTTTGGAATAGCACATAAATATGCTACTTTTAATCCCGTGGGATAATAAAAATAAAACACATATCACGCGGGCGATGCCGCGGGCGGCAGTTAGTTATAAAACAGATTGTTAACTCACTTGGTTCTCTGCAGCTCCGCCTTCTTCTCCTCGAGGACCTTGCGCGCCAGATGAGCCTTCTCTCGATTCAGCTTCTCCTGAACCAACACGGAAACACTATAGATTTTGTTACATGCAGAATATTTTATAGCATTACTGGGTCATGATTAGTCATGATCGTACTTTGACATGGGCACAGATAATATAATGCTAGCATACAGATGCCTCATCCCATACAAAGAAACCGTGCCGACGTAACTAGCGCTTTTCGTCTGATTATACTGACTATTTTTATAAGTACATCGATCGCGTTCGGTTCCGTTCCACGGCTATAGATGGTGTTAGCAGCGACTTGCAAGTAAAAGGGTTTACTCGGTTCTGACAATTTTTTTCTATAAATAAGTGACGATTTGTTATAAAGTATTTTTTGCACGTTTTTACCGTTTCATTGTACCAAAAAGTACTACAATTCAAATTAAAAAAAAATTGTGGCATGCCTCAGAATTTTAAAACCGCGCCATCTATTGGAATCAATTTTAAATGATCCGTTCAAATAATCTTTGAAATGTGAATTAATAGCCTAATATTTCATAATTTTATGCTTAGGAGAGCTGATTAAACAAGAGCATACAATTATTATGAGCAATTCTAGAAAATGATACTGTACCATCCCAAACTTGTACCTACATTGCTGGCATATAAATAATTCTGATAATTTTACACACAATTCAATACCAAATCGATGCATATTGCGCCATCTAGTGACATTTATTTGAACCAAATTTTCTTAGCGCTGGTATTCCATTGCTAAACTATAATCTTCTATATATAAAAGAGAAAGTATGTATGTATTATCCTAGAATCCGAAACGGCTGGACCGATTTTAATGAAATTTTCAGACAATCTTAAGATTGACCCAGCGGGTAATCCTGTAAAGTTTGGTGGCATTTTTTTTTAACTTTGATCGCGGGCGAAACCGCGGACAGAAGCTAGTTTATATTAAAGTGGAAGTCGAGGCAATAACTCAGCATACGTAAGATATTAACTTCTGTTACCTTCTCCTCTCTTCTAAGCTTCCTTCTCATCTTCTTCTCCGTTGGGTCGAGCACGTCCGACTCGGGTTCTGTCAGAGTGTCGTCTGATAATTCTTCTTCTGAAAGTTCTTCTTCTTCGCCTTCTTCTTCTACCTCTTCTGTTGATCGAAATATATGAATATGTGTTAAATTGTTTCTTAGAAGATCAAAGACGTGATAATCGGCATTATTAGCAAAATATGAATGAAAAGAGACTGCATGAAGCAGAGATGAAAATGTTGAGATGGATGTGTGGAGTGACGAGAATGGATAAAGTGAGAAATTTGTATATTAGATGAAGTATGAAAGTGGCGCCAGTGTCAGAAAAGTTGAAAGGTTTTATTAATATAAATGTGGATGGATGGAGAGGGAGGTGACGGACAAAGAAAAGATGGATGGATTGTGAGGAGAGAATATGAAAGAAAAGGAAGTCAGTGGTGGCGTGGCAGGGGACAGGACGGTATGGGAGAAGAAAACGTGTTGCGCCGACCCCAAGTAACATGGGACAAGGGCAGGAAGCTGATAATGATGGAAAATATTTAGTTATTATTTCTTAAACAGTAACTATTTATATATTTCTTACCGTTAGTGCATTCATCCAATTGTTTCTTGAGCTGATCAATCTCTTGTTGGAATCTGTAAATATGAAAAAAAAAAGTATTGTACAGTACAACAATTTTCTTTATGTCCCCCGGCAATCATCGCATTTCGGAATACAAATTAATGCTAATTTCCATGTCCTTATAGATGTATCGTGTATAATAATTTGAATTCAGAACTAAGTACTTTATTGTTATTTTGTTTTGATTTCCGTGTGAACTATATAGAGCTGTAAAACTACTTTCCATTTTAACTTCAGCAGCTTTCTTCATTTTTAAAATCAATTGCATTATTTTAAAAGACTATAAACAATTCTAATACTTCCAAATTGATTGAGAGCGTCCGGTCTGCACCAAGTGCAAAGGGCGACTGATAGAAATCCGACGACTGACGAAACACGAAGTTTGCCGAGGGACATTTACAAAATAGTTGTACTGTAGGTAATTGGTTATTTTTTTGATTGTATTGTCACGAACTAACGAAGGTTTTCAATTAATATTATTTTAGGCAACGTCACTTGTTTCACCGTCGACCACATCATCGCTTACCATCAAGTGAGATAGTGGCCAAGCGCGAGCCTATTGATTGTAAAAAAAAGTTTTTCTGATAACACTTTCTATTATTTAAATAGCCTCATATAATGCATTCTGCAACCCCAACATAACCGGAATAAAAAATCAAACCGTTTAACGCATAATTACACTTGTCTTATGCGGTGCAAATTTCAATTTATTACCACAGATAATATAATACTAGCATAGAGATGCCTCATCCCATACAAAGAAACCGTGCTGATGTAATTAGGGTTTTTCATCTGATTAATCTTGTTATTTTTGTAAGTACATCAATCGCGTTCGATCCCATTTCACGGCAATAGATGGTGTTAGCAGCGACTTGCAAGTAAAAGGGTTTACTAGGTTCGTGAATGGTTTTTTCTTTAAATACAGTGAAGGTTCGTTTTACAGTATTTTTTTGCACGTTTTTACAGTTCAAATAATCTTTGAAATGTAAATTAAGAGCCCAACATTCCATAATTTTGTAATTAGGAGAGTTGATTAAACAATAACATACAATTTTTATGTTCAATTCCAGAAAATGTTAATTTTACACACAATTATTATATTCTATTGAATTGTGTGTACATGTCGCGCCATCTAGTGAGATTTATCGGAACCAAATTTTCTTTATTAGCAATGAGACCCCGTGTTATTACTATCACCCCATGTAAACATGGGTGAGGGCATCATTCGCCTTCCGCTCGATCACGATCGCTGAGTCGCCATCAAATATCAACACCACGTCGTCAGCGATGGCTTGGCAGTAGTCTCCCCGTTCCGCCAGCCCCTTTAGAAGGGGATCCAAGAGGACGTACCAGAGGATCGGTCCGGGTACTGCTTATAGTGTTAAATAGTGTATGCCCTAAAGCCTAGTTTGGACTATGTTAGTAATTTAGTAAAGTAGCGAGTAATTTAGTTGCTTCTACTCGCTACTGCACACAGAAATCGTTCGCACTCGGTTTGTATACAGTACACAAGTGAGTGGTGTTTTGCAAGATGAACAGCCTGCAACGCAGTTGAGTTAATAAACTGGTTAAGCTAATCGCAATGGCCATTTTAGAAGAGGTGGAAGAGGAAATTTGTGTAATTAAGAGAAAGAAGTTATAGGTACGAAAATGGATGGATAGAAGAGATAAATTAGGAGCTACTAATTGTCTTCTGAAGGAAGTTCAAATTAGCATTGGAAGATCCCAAAGAATACTTCGATAGTTTGAGAATGTCCGAAAGTTGTGTGAATTTTCTGTTAACGAAAATACAGTCTAAAATTCAGCGTAAAGATACTGTTTTGAGAAGTGCGATTCCTGCAATTACAAGCAGTTTTATACTTTCTTGCTACTGGATGTAGTTTAAGGACACTCACACATATGTTTAGACTGGGAAAATCAACTATTTCCGAATTCATCATCGAAGTTTGTGATGCATCATTAAGGGTACACTAGTAAACGGCACGAACTATTTTGTGCGCGGGGTTAAAATGCATTTTATATCAACCGACAACACGTGCGGAAGAGATAGATGCTGTGATGAGCAGTAGGAGGCTAGTTCGTGTACGAATACTTGTAGCGAAATGGATAATGATTTAGGACGAAACCGAGAGCGCGAAATTTTATAAACAGACCTTTGGCAGTCTAGATATCATGAAAAACCACCAAATCCATCTGTTCAAAATTATTTGCATTGTTGAACTACTAATCTATCCCTGTATGGAGGCCGTTTTGCAATTTTTCGTCTTCTTATGGTATTTATTCGCGCCCAAAAATGCGTTAAAATTAGTGTCGAAATGTGGAACTTTCGACCCTCATAACTTCCAAATATTTTCTTTTTTTACTTTTTTGCTTCCATACAGGGCTAGATAATGATGAGACAAATTGATATCACTTTTTATTTTGAACGTATATTGTCAAACAGTGGAATAATCCCTAGACTACGTTTGTATGGAAGAATTTTCGACTAGTATATCCTTAATGGAATTTGTTAAGGTATGATTAAATAACTGTAAACATGGGAATGAGAACACCTACCTATTTTTAAACCGGTTGTAAGCCTTGGTTAGAGGTATCTGAGGAACCAATTTTTTTCTAGCTACTAGTAATGTTGTTGTTTAGTTAGTAAATGTTTGACTGCGTTTGTATGTTTTATTTATAAGTTTACCTTGTAAGTAACGCGTCTCCGGGCTCACTGTTGACGTGAGTCTTGTTCTCGATGTTCTTGGCGCGGTTGGCGTAGCGCAGAGTGCTGATCGTTTCCACGTAGTTCGTGTCTGCTGGGCCGATTGTTGCTATCTGTGTAGCAGATAAGATTTTTACATTCCCGTGTCAATATAGATGAACCAGATTATTTTCTAAGTATTCATTAGGTCATATCATCATTTTAGCCAAAATAGGCCTCATCCAAGCGTCGCCGCATTGACCAGATCAGTCGCCATCCAACGGGTTTCCGCAACCTTAACCAGGTCATTGGTCCACCTAGCGGGAGGCCTACCAACGCAACGTCCACCTCTTTACCCCCCTTTACTAAAGTTACTGTGTTACTTCCCACCATGAAAGTCTTGGAGTTGCTTCCGAGCGAGTCCTGCAGCAGCCTGGTGAGCTTGGAGTTCCTGTACGGGATGTGAGTGGACTTGCCGTTTACCAGCGCTGAGATAACGATGCCCAGCACAAAGAGAGACTGTTATCGTGTTACTTCTCACCATAACAGTCTTGGAGTTGCCTCCGAGCGAGTCCTGCAGCAGCCTGGTGAGCTTGGAGTTCCTGTACGGGATGTGAGTGGACTTGCCGTCGACCAGCGCTGAGATAACGTTGCCCAGCACTGAGAGGGATTGGTTGATCTTCGTGGCTTCCTTCAGACGGGTGCCCGTCGCTTGTGTCTTGCTTTGGCGTTCTGAACCCTGCGGGGAAGAGATAGAGATGAATTTAATTGACCATTGAGTTTTCCTTAGGAAGCGAGCATTACAAGCTGTCTCGCTAATATTATAGATACGAATGTTTGGATAGATGGACGTACAGTACAACTATTTTGTAAATGTCCCTCGGCAAACTTCGTGTTTCGTCAGTCGTCGGATTTCTATCAGTTGTCCTTTGCAATTTGTGCAGACCGTGCACTCTCAATCAACTTGGCAATATATAGTTGTTGATATTTTTTTTTACTTTTTAGGGTTCCGTACCCAAAGGGTAAAAACGGGACCCTATTACTGAGACTCCGAGATCCATCTGTCTGTCTGTCTGTCTGTCTGTCAACAGGCTGTATCTCATGAACCGTGATAGCTGGACAGCTGAAATTTTCACAGATTATGTATTTCAGGAAGTGGACTTGGCAGAGCCTCACAGATTATGTATTTCTGTTGCCGCTATAACAACAAATACTAAAAACAGAATAAACCAAATATTTAAGAAGGGCTCCCATACAACAAACGTGATTTTTTGCCGTTTTTGCGATAATGGTACGGAATTCTTCGTGCGCGAGTCCGACTCGCACTGGACCGGTTTTTCAATTGCCTATCGTCACTGTTCAAAGGGTACGAGTGCCACTCAAAAATGAACCTTACCACACAAGCCTTGCCTTGTGCCTGATTCACAAGGTGCAGTTTCCCCATCGTGATGTGCATCATATTATCTCTCATTCGTTTGCTGGAATAAATCGTGATCGAGAAGATGGCGTGGGAACAACTCTTGGTGTACATCGTTGGTGCTAGTCAAAATAGAAACCTTCTGACAAATATTTGCCACTCAAAAAATAATCTTACCGCAAGACCCACAAGGTGCAATTCCCCCATCTTGACGTGCATTTTGTTATCGCTATCTTTCTTGCTGCTCTCGACCGTGATGGAGAAGATCGCATGAGATCGGGAACTCTCGGTGTTTATCGCTGTTCATAGTCAAAATAAGACCTTTGTGCCAAATAATTGCCACTCAAAAAGGAACCTTACCGCCAGATCCACAAGGTGCAGTTTCCCCATCTTGGCATGCATCTTGTTGTCGCTACCTTTCTTGCTGCTCTCTACTGTGATGGAGAAGATCGCGTGTGATCGGGAACTCTCGGTGTTCATCGCTGTTTCTAGTCAAAATAAGACCTTTGTGCCAAATAATTGCCACTCAAAAAGGAACCTTACCGCCAGATCCACAAGGTGCAGTTTCCCCATCTTGACATGCATCTTGTTGTCGCTACCTTTCTTGCTGCTCTCGACCGTGATGGAGAAGATGGCGTGAGATCGGGAACTCTCGGTGTTCATCGCTGTTGCTCCGATGTGTCGGTTCTTGTTGCCGACCGCCATTATCTTTTCTAGTTCATCTGCGTTGTGGACGACGTAGCCTGCGAATAAGGAGAGAGTTTATTGGTTTAAGAAATGAAAAACAGAATGCAGCCAAAGTGTCTGATCGTGGGCATATACATACATATAATAAAATAAATAAAATATTCAAGTAACTGTATCATTTATTTACTCATTTATTAATACTACATGCACTCTGACTCCAGTCTTCCCAAGGGCCACCATATTACCCAGAAACTAGGTCTTCAGGATCAGACTTCGAAACCAATCCTTCTCCAGCGTGGCGTGAGACAGAGAGACGTCATTTCTTCGAAACTGTTCACAGCTGCGCTGGAGGATGTACGAGTATTCAAGGTTCTGGACTGGAGGGGCCTAGGAATCAACGTTAATGGCGAGTACATCACTCACCTTCGGTTCGCCGAAGACATAGTGGTCATGGCTCAGACCATGGAGAGCCTCAGTACAATGGTCGATGACCTCAGTAGAGCTTCCGAAAGAGTGGGTCTTAAAATTAACATGGACGAAACGAAGATCATGGTAAATGACCATGTAACACCCACTCCTATCAAGATCGGAGACTCTACACTCGAAGTTGTGGATGACTATGTCTACTTGGGACAAACGATCCAGTTGGGTAGGGCCAATTTCGAGAAAAAGGTCAACCGTCGAATCCGACTCGGCTGGGCAGCGTTCGGGAAGTTGCGCGGTATCTTCCCGTCTAACTTACCACAGTGTCTCAAGACGAAAGTCTATGACCAGTGTGTGTTGCCGGTGATGACATATGGCTCTGAGACGTGGTCGCTTACAATGGGCCTCATCAGAAAGCTTACAGTCACTCAAAGGGCAATGGAGAGGGCTATGCTCGGCGTTTCCTTGCGTGATTGAATCAGAAATGTAGAGATCCGTGAGAGAACCAGGGTAACCGACGTAGCCCGAAGAATTGCCAAACTTAAGTGGCAGTGGGCAGGGCACATTGCTCGCAGAACGAATGGCCGAAGGGGCAGAAAGGTTCTGGAGTGGCGACCGCGAACCGGAAGACGTTGCGTTGGAAGGCCTTCCACCAGGTGGACCGATGACCTGCTGAAGGTTGCGGGTATCCGCTGGTTGCGAGACGCACGGGACCGGTCAAAGTGGCTGACGCTTGAGGGAGGTCTATGTCCAGCAGTGGACGTCTTTCGGCTGATATGATGATGATGATGAGGTTGCGAAGGTCAGATAGGCGATAGGTTCAATTTAATAGTAGATTGTTTATCTAGGGAGCAAACATATATTTTAAAGGCGAGACTGTTTTTTTGAATCCAGAGCGGAGCGGATTCTCTCGAGAATCCCGAGGGGTTCTAAAGTAGAATCCTGAGCGCAGCGAGGGATTCAAAGTACGTCACTCGAGCATAAAATAGTGTTGCTCCCAAGGTGGACACTACTTTTTATCACCCACTATGAGAAAATAAGTGCAACTTATGAACAAGAACATCATCTGCCTAGCCTTTTTCCCAACTATATTGGGGTCGGCTTCCAGTCTTACCGGATTCAGCTAAGTACCAGTGTTTTACATGGAGCGACTGCCTATCTCACCTCCACAACCCAGTAACTGGGTAACACGGTGCCCCTTGGCAAGACTGGCGTCAGATCTCAAGCTTCTGACTACCTGTAATGACTGTCAAAGATCTTCAAATGACAGCCGGGACCAACGGCTTAACGTGCTTTCCGAAGCACGGAGGAAACTCGGTATGTTGAAATGGTCACCCATCCACTGACCGACCTCGTCAAGCGTTGCTTAACCTTGATAATCGACCCGTGCGGCTGTTATTATTTAGCCACGAGCGTATTTAGCCAAGAACGTTACGTTTATTTATTTACATACAATTAGGAACCATAAGACATAACATAGACATAATTAGGGGCT
Organism: Orthosia incerta; assembly: GCA_948252205.1. Classification (NCBI taxonomy): domain Eukaryota; kingdom Metazoa; phylum Arthropoda; class Insecta; order Lepidoptera; family Noctuidae; genus Orthosia; species Orthosia incerta. The sequence continues at coordinate 14,898,544 of OX411769.1, read as the reverse complement.
AATGTTTATATTTGAACAATTATGGAAGTGCATCGTAACAATTTTATTAGTACCATCCGTTACAGTTGTAGATTTATTTTTTTATTTGGCTCGCGAGCGTTTTGCCAGCCAATCACCTCATACATTCGTCGCGTAATTGTAATTCATCTCTTTGCTGATTGGAACATTTACTAACAATATCCACATTCCAAATTGAAATCACTTTTAGTCCCTAGGGGATTAATGAGCGATTTTGCTCCCTGTTTACAAGGAATAAACTACCTTTTTTTGAAGGGCCGGATTTAAATTTGTGCCGCCCTGGGGCACTGAAGAAAATGCCGCCCTATGACTTAAATTTTATTTTAAAATGCCGCCCTATGACTTAAATTTTATTTTAATCAGAAACCTAGTTACATTTGTATACTGACTGTAGGTGGCAGCATGTGTAGTCGACAGTTGATTTGATTCAAAAATATAAAATCGTTCTTTTTAATTAAAATTAATTAGTGTTATTGGATAATTATCAAATTTTAGAAAAATTCATTAATCAATAAAAGTTTCTGTTATCAAAAAGACATACATAATTTGAAAATATTTTTAATTCTTCAAAAAAACTACATAAATTTATCAATTCCAGAAAATAAAAATATCAACTTTAATTTTTTTCAAACCTTTATGGAAATAAATAAATTATACTATTTGAATAGTTTTTACTTAAATTTCCTATATTATAATATACAAAATTTTAATGTGATACATAATACTTGAATTATATTTCTTGAAAGATAAAATGTTTATTTAAAAGAATTAGTTAATTATATATTGTATAGAAAATTTTATCTCACTTTCCAAATTTTGCCGCCCTAGAAAATTTGCCGCCCTGGGCACTAGCCCCGACTGCCCTGATTATGATGAAAGAATCAAACCTGTCAAGTCCTTAACGAACACGCCGATATCAGGGCGTTCCTTGACTTCGAGGCTCTGATGAGGGTTGTTGCCGAGGAGGTCACGGACTTCCTCGTTGTAGATCTCAAGGTATGTCACGCATACCAAGAACCTGGACGAAAACGAAGATATTGTTAGTTATATGACCAAATTAAAACATAACAGCGAAACGTGGCAGGGTTGTGCAGTATTTGAATTACTTGTAGGTAATTAAAATACAAATTCGTATTTGGTATCTGTAATTCAATTACTACTTAAAAATTTAATTTGTGATAGGTATTTCAAATACCTGACGTTGAGGTATTTTGTTGTTAGTATTTCAAATACTTATGGCTTCAAAATACATTTGAATATAAATACATTTAGCGATCTTATTAATGGGTGCGTTCTGCAGAAAATAGCGCTCGAAAGCTTTCGTAAGCAAAATGGTGATCACTAAATATGTCAATTTTTAAAGTTGGCAAAAGCACCTGTTCTGTACGTCAAATTGTCAAGTATCTCAAATACAAATATAGTCAGGTGGACTGTATATGTATTTTATATAGAAATAGTTAAACTAATACTGTATTTTGTATTTCAAATACACGACTTTAAATATGTTGTATATGATATTTTAAATACATGCATAAGGCAAAGCGTGTATTTAGCACAGCTCTGGCTAAAGGAGTACCTCTGCCCAACTAATTAGAAGCGTGTTTTTATTACCCGGCTGCAAGGAAAGGGTTATGTTTTTCGCGCGTATCTTGTATGTTTGTATGTATGTAATATTCTTTATTACCTCGTATCTGTCAAACCACTTGACGGATTTTTATAATTATGACATCGTTAGATAGGTCTTGGCCGTCCAAGTATTTTTAGAAAAGAGCCGTTGAAAAAAAAAAACATGGCGAATTTTGGGCGTCAAATTCTAGCGGTAGCAATTTTTTTTCTTCGAAACGAGTGGGGTATCAAAATGAAGAGTTTTTAGAGGTGATTACGAAAATATACACCACTTATAAAAAAAAAAGTATAACTAAAAAGTTGTAAATAAAAAAAATACATATTCGCGAACTGGCCTCCGAACCTCGGACCTGATCCTCCGACTGCACAGCATGCTTTTATTCTTGTTTACATCTTTTTAGTTCACTTTTGAAGCAGTCGGGTTTTTTGATTTTATTCACTTTTTTTATTTATTAAATATCTGCAGCCGAATTGCGTAAGTATATTATCCAAAGCAAAAGAATCGATTCTTTCCCAAAACCGACTTTACGTAGTGCATATTGATACGAAAAGTCGTTTTTGGGAAGGAATCGATTCTTTTGCTTTGGATAATATACTTTCGCAATTCGGCTGCTGTTTACACTATTACATTCATAAATTCTTCCAAATTGTAAAACAGTTTGTCGTCAGTTTCTCTCTTTTCATAATATATTTACAAATTATGTTAAAACGATGTGATGTTGCGTAAGTAGGAGGCTGGATCAAGTGCAGAAAGTATTTTGGTTGATTCAGCAGTTCCTGTCACTACTACTGTAGCCCCGGTCCTGTTTCCGATACAGGAAATCAAATTGTTGGTGCATCGTTAGTTTTGGAACGGAATTTCTTATCGCACGTTATAGTTCTGATTTGTTTTGCGGGCTGAGGGGTTAGACCGAAAAAAGTACAACAATAAAAAAAACAACACCTTTTTGCAGTGATTTTTGAGGCACTTCCCGATCACCTAGGAAACTAAGACTTTTTTCAATCGAATCAGCTTGCCGTCAATTTTAATTTTAACGTTTATTAATAATATAAATAATTCTAAATCATTTTTTTTTTGGTGGTATATAGTACGAGACTCAGCGTGCTGCATGCAGGTTAGTACAAGCGAAGATCCGCACAAAAGGGAGACACTGATGAGAGAGGAGGCGCACGAAGAAAACCGAAGATGTACGAGCGCGCGCTGACTAGAAACATACAGTACCTACGCTAGCTGCCGCTTTTGTATGTTTACACTGAGCATCAGTTGTGTTGTTGTTATTTCGTAAAATATGACGAAACTGAAAGCCTGTAAACTTAATGAATCGAACTCCGGGTGTCCATAAGACACCTCTCTCTCTTTTTTTGTCAGAAAAATCAGCTGTTCCGTACATTTTCACGACGTACATGAAAATTATTTATCATCATCATCATCAGCCTATTAATGTTCCCACTGCTGGGACACGGGCATCCTCTCTGTGAGAGGGAATGGGCCGTAATCCACCACGTGGGCCCAATGCGGGTTGGCGGATGTCACATATCTTCGAATTTTCGGTTCTAGGACATGCCGGTTTCCTCACGATGTTTTCCTTCACCGTTTTGAGAGCAGTGGTGATGAAATAATTTACACAAAGTAAAGCGCCTGCCTGGGCTCGAACCCACGACCTACAACTTGTAAGTCGCGGCCGATACCACTAGGCCACCACTGCCTAAATTATTTATAGCCAGAGTAAATTAAATTATTTCTTTTGTTATTTTTTTTTTATGTTTAACTTTATTCCAAATCCTAAACATCGTCAACTCCACCACGATTCAAGCTACATGCGAGTATAGTTGCAGGGCACAATATCTCCGTATCTAGGTCACCGCCAGGGCCAAGCCACTTCGACGACAAGACGACTGCGATGGCCCATCGATCCGCGGAATAAGGGACGAGGGGAGAGGGCTGTACTTTGTGCTATTTAGAGAAAACACTTTTGTGCTTTACACGAGAGGCGCTCATGGCTAAAATAATCCCGAATCTACAAAAACATTACATGTAAAAAAGTCTCGCGGCGCAGTTTTTCTACCGCAAAAAGTAGTGAGATCGAATGTAAAACCAAAGTGCTTATATCGAGTTTTTAACCGACTTTCGAAAAAGGAGGAGGTTCTATGTTCGACTTCATGTTTTTTTTTTGTGTATGTTCACCGATATCTCCGTCAATTGTGAAGCGATTTTAAAAATATTATTTTTGTTTTGAATGAGTACCTATGTTTTGAAATTGGTCCCATTTTAATTTGGTGAAGATCTGATGAAGAACTTCGAAGATATACAACAATAATCTTAAATCTCTAACTCTTCAATAAATAACGGCAAATCTCTCGGGACTGCTGGAATCGCATGTCGGTTTATTGTTTATACCATTTCATAACATAACATCACGCCAGTACGCTCTTAAGGGGTAAGCAGATCTCTCACTTGATCGGTTTTATTCAAGTTTCATGATATTCGGGTTATCTATTCTGGCGTTATAGGAAACTTACTAAACAACTTGCTTATTAGGTAGGTACAACTGAAAAGTGAAAAATTCAAAATCTTTTTACAAAAAAATACTACCGATTCCAAATAAGAAAACTACAAAGTGGCAAATAACTTTATTTTTGGAAGTCGGTGTCCATAACGCAAAAAAATGGTACCTACGAAACACACCGACTTCCAAAAATAAAGTTATTTTTCACTTTGTAGTTTTCTTATTTGGAAGTCGGTAGTATTTTTATTTTTGAATGTGCTCACTCGTGATAACTTTAACGATCTCTTATGTCAAAAGGTATAGGAAAACAAAACTAAAAAACACGCTTTATAAGAAAACCAAACTAAAAAGTAGAACATAATATTCAATAAATTTAAATTAAGAATAGTGTGATATTTGTGCGGTGCGGATTATTTTGAGTAGGTTCTGTGGCAAAACACAGATTTCTTGCGGTAATATTTCCGCGCGATTTTTTACCGCAATGCGTGCTGCTTCATACAATTGTACGTGTCGCAGAATGTGCGGAAAAAAATCGCGCGAATAATAACCACAGTGCGTGTAAAGCCTTAGTGAAAAAGCCATTAAGTTGGTTACACTGAATTTGGCGTAGCCACGACTCGAATAGAAGAAGCAATCAATCGCACCGCACTATTCCCAAACCACTGCAACTCCTGAAAGCCAGAATCAACAGTGGCGACCAACAGAAAAGCGCCGAGGGACGCTCGACGAAGTCCCGGAGAATGAATTTAACTGTCTTGAATCCCGCAAATACATTAATCAGAAAAGAATAACGGAGGAGAAGGAAAAAATACAAGTTTCCACTTCCCTAAATATCAAACAGGAGACAACAAACACGGCCAATAGACAAAAAAGCTCGTTTACAACTGGGATAAGTCTAGTTGCCTAGCACCACGGATAAAAATTTGGATTAATATTAATGGGTCTTATCATTGTGAGCTGTTATATGATATTTGATTCCAATAATAGGTATGGCAAAAACGCTTGAACGCACGGAAATTTCTTCTAGTTTGTTGTTAGTTTGTAATAGAAGAATCAGTTCCTTTCGACAGTTACTTACTTCTCATCCTCCTTGGCCTTAGCGATATGGCTGAAGATATGGGCGAAGGAGTTCGGTATGATGCCCCGTAGCTCAGGAGCCGTATTACTCCCGGCCATTGTGTAAGTCTTGCCCGTACCAGTCTGGCCGTACGCGAAGATCGTGCCGTTGTAGCCTTTCAGGACCTCCTCTACGATCGGTGATGCTGTCTGCACGTAGATGTCCATCTGGAGAAGAGAAAAGGGATTTTCTTGTACTCTAGTTCCAATTGCTGTGCGAAAGGGGGCGGGCTGTAAATCGGCGATGACCAGCGTAGTAGCCATGCTGCACACTGCTCAACATATGCTGAACCCGCTCCTTTTGCCATACTGAAGAAAATATTGTGCTACAGATCTAATTTGTGTTTTTACCCCCGACGGAAAAATAGGGGTGTAAGTTTGGCGTGTGTACCTGTATGTTTGAGTATCTGCCTGTGGCATCATAGCTCATAAACGGATGAACCGATATTGATTACGTTTTTTGTTGTTTGAAAGCCGAAAGGACTGTTACTTTATCGGGAGTGTTCTAAGCTATGTTTGATGAAAATCGGTTCAGCTGTTCTAAAGTTAAGGGCGTTTTACTGTTTGAATCGGTGTGTTTTCGCAAGATATCATGTTATAATTAGTTGTTTCGATGGATTGTCGATCGAAGAGTGTTTACTACTAGAAAAATTATGTAGTTCATATAAAGAGGTATTTGTGTGAGGTGTGACCCCCGACACAAAACTTTTGTTTACTTAATAAAACAAAGTTAATAAAATAAAAAAACCCAACTGCTTAAAAAGCGAACTAAAAAGATGTAAACAAGAAGAAAATCTTGCTGTGCAGTCGGAGGATACATTTGGTTTTGGTCAGCCAGCTCGCGAATATGTATCGTCCGACTGCACAGCGAGATTTTCTTCTTGTTTACATCTTTTTAGTTCGCTTTTTAAGCAGTCGGGTTTTTTGATTTCATTAACTTTTCACATTTACTACTTTTTGTTATGCTTTTTTTTTCAAGTGACTTTAAACATATAAGTGGTATATAATTTCGTAATCACCTCTAAAAACCCTTCATTTTGATACACCACTCGATGCAACACTGCGATGAAAAAAATTGCTACTCCTACAATATGGCGCCCAAAATCCGCCATGTTTCTTTTTTTTCAACGGCACTTATTTCAGATCACTTGGGCGTCCAAGACCTATCTAACGATGTCTGAATTATAAAAGGTGTCAGGTGCTGAAAGATACGAGGTAATAAAGAATATTACATACATACAAACATACAAGATACGCGCGAAAAACATAACCCTTGCAGCCGGGTAGTAACAGTTGGCCATAAAAGTTATATTTTTGATGGATGGATGAACTGTGTGAGGAGTGATATTAAAGAAAAGGGAGTCAGTGATGACGTGACTGGGGACAGGACGGTATGGAAGAAGAAAACGTGTTGCGCCGACCCCAAAAAACACGGACAAGGGCAGGAAGATGATGATTATCGTCCGCCCAAACCATTTACGTAACTACATTGGGGTCAGATTCCAGTCTAATCTAAAGTCTACAGCTGAGTAGTAGTATTTTACATTGAACGGCTGTCGATATGCTCATTGCTTTACAGTTTTGACAGCTCGAAACACGCACGCTCTCTTTCATTTTGGCAACTAAACAGTATTCATTTAATGCGTGTAGCTGTCGAGAAGAAGGCTTTAAAAAAAAAAACCGGCCAAGTGCGAGTCGGACTCGCGCACGAAGGGTTCCGCACCATTATCGCAAAAAACGGCAAAAAAATCACGTTCGTTGTATGGGAGCCCCACTAAAATATTTATTTTATTCTGTTTTTAGAATTTGTTGTTATAGCGGCAACAGAAATACATCATAATGTGAAAATTTCAACTGTCTAGCTATCACGGTTCATGAGATACAGCCTGTTGACAGACAGACAGACAGACGGATCGCGGAGTCTTAGTAATAGGGTCACGTTTTTACCCTTTGGGTACGGAACCCTAAAAAAGCTAAAGCACGCGTGTGCGCCGGCGTGCCATTTTGAAGTTTTGCAAATAGAGTGCTGGTCTCCAAAACCCAGATAATGGGTACCACGATACTCCTTGGCATAACTGCCAAAGCGAAATGTCATGCCTATTAGCGTTTTATTAAGCTGGTACAGTATTACCGACACTGGCATCCTCTCTAAGAGAAGTGGGCAGTATGAGTGGGCCAGTATGTAGGTGGTTGTCACATATCTTCGAATTTCTAGGACACGATATGACATGACCTTCGTAAGCTAGAATGCAGTTTCCAACCCAAATAATGCTAAACTTTTGAAGATTATATGAAATACCGTGAATTATTTTACCAAAGCGATTTTGCTCATGGATCGACGCGACTGGATTTATGTCACACTAGCGACTCGCCCCGGCTTTGCCCGTGACAAATTATACACATAAAAAAACTTAAAAAAAAAATACCACCGACTTCCAAATAAGAAAACTACAAAGTGAAAAATAACTTTATTTTTGGAAGTCGGTGTCTTTCGTAGGTACAATTTTTTTGCGTTATGGACACCGACTTCCAAAAATAAAGTTATTTTTCACTTTGTAGTTTTCTTATTTGGAAGTCGGTGGTTTTTTTTTTAAAAAGATTTTTTTTTTCACTTTTTAGTTGTACGTACCTAATAGGCAAGCTGTTTAGTAAGTTTCCTATAACGCCAGAATAGATTACCCGAATGTCATGAAACTTGAACAAAACCGATCAAATAAGAGACCTGCTTACCCCTTAAGACCGTACTGGCGTGATGCTATGTCATGAAATGGTATAAACAATAAACAGACATGCGATTGCAGCAGTCCCGAGAGATTTTCCGTTATTTATTTAAGAGTTCTATTGTATATCTTCGAAGTTCAAATTAAAATGCGACCAATTTCGGCACATACCCTTTCAAACAAAAAAATAATTTTCAAAATCGGTCCACAATTGACGGCGATATCGGTGAACATAAATAAAAAAAAAACATACAAGATGTCGAACATACCTCCTCCTTTTTCGAAAGTCGAAAACCTTCCTCATATCAAACCTTCTTCATCACTCTTTCTATTGGTGAAAACCGCATGAAAATCCGTTCAGTAGTTTTTGAGTTTATCGCGTACAAACGCGGCGGGGGACTTTAATTTATACGCACAAAATGCAAAAAATACCTACAAGATAGCGGTTGGGCCGGCAATGATGCTTGTCCGTGAAAGACAGCCACGTCCAAAAACTACACACCGCAGAAATGAAAATGCTGTGGTGGTCTGGAGGAGTAACTAGAATGGATAGGGTCCGCAACGAATACATCCGAGGACGCCGAGGTACTTTAAAGGTGGCGCCAATACAGGACAAGTTGACGGAGAGTAGACTGATGGTACGGGCATGTCATGAGAACGAAAGAAGAACACGTCGTGAGAACGGCTCTGAGCCTACCTGAAGGCAAAAGAAGCCGAGGGCTACCTCCTTTGACACGGTGGACCAGTATGGCAAAGCTTCTCAAGAAAGTGATATTGCCTGAACTGATAACCCTCGACAGAACGACTTGGCGCCGTGAAATAAGAAAAGGCGACCCCACCTAAAGTGGGAAATGGCTAGGAAGAAGGAACTATAAACGATTTGATTTCCACTTTGAATCTATCTCTATGCCAAATTTCATCCAGATCCGTTCAGCCGTTCTGGCGTCATTGAGTAACAAACAAACATCCATCCAAACTTTCGCATGTACAATATTAGTAGGATATTGGGATTCTATAGCAACATAACTACATTTACGCCTCTGCCTACATTCTCAGGGAATAAAAGCGTAATATTACGAAATTTTAATGAGCAGAGCGACTGGAATAGATTGTGTTTCTATTGACAACACCCACGCCGGTCGTTATAACATCAAAACCGGGTTACTGGGTCACCGTTGAAGGGGGACCAACGCCCTTCTCTCCTATGTACTACGTTACTATTCGACAGCACGGTTTTTTTTATATATTACAACTTGGAGGTCGCTATTGTGAAACAAGTGAAACGATTTTAAGGGCTTTATTCGGTTGAATTGAAAGTTATTTTACAAGAAGTGTGTGCGAATCAAATCTGTCATTTTAAAGCAGGTATCCTCAACCTATTAAGGGTACACTAGTCGAAAATTCTTCCATACAAACGTAGTCTAGGGATTATTCCACTGTTTGACGATGTACGTTCAAAATAAATAGTGATATCAATTTGTCTCATCATTATCTAGCCCTGTATGGAAGCAAAAAAGTAAAAAAATAAAGTTTTGAAAGATATGAGTGTCGAAAGTTCCACATTTCGACACTAATTTTACGGCAAATTGCAAAACGGCCACCATACAGGGATAGATTAGTAGTTCAACAATGCAAATAATTTTATTTTGAACAGATACGTTTAATCGTTTTTTCATGATATCCAGACTCCCAAAGGTTAGGTTATTAAATTTCGCGCGCTCGGTTTCGTCCTAAATCATTATCCATTTCTCTTTTGGCAAAGGCTAAGTTAAGTCTTATAGTTAGGGCGGTTACGCACTAAATCCGAGCCGAGTCCGTGATTTGAGTTCCGAGTTCAAAATGGCCTGAATTATGACGGATAGAGTTCGGATGTAGTGCGTAAGCTTCGCTACAAGAAGTACTACGGCTACTTCGGAACCGATTTTTTTTCGGATTCGGATCGGATGTAGTGCGTAGGCTTCATTTTTCATGGTTGCTGGGGTTCTGTTAGCTGTATCTGGTTAGACGAAACTGAATATCACCCATTTAATTAAATACAATTTCTTTATTAATCTGGCTGACATTTCCTATCTGGAGACTATTTTTTAAACGGTTTTATTTAGCTTGCCCTGTTTTTTACTTTTTATCAAACCATCCAAATTTTGTCTGGCAAATATCACTGTCAGCGATAAGATCGCCATTGTACCCTTACTAACTAGTAGTAGTTTTTTATTATTTTGTTGTACAATAATAGTAAGCAACGGTGATATATTAGGGGTTATTAAAACACGAGTTCGCCTCGTGTGATAATAGTATCACAAGAGTGTTTTAATACCTAATTATATGCCGTTGAATACACTATTTTATCTTCACTCATACAGTTGAAATAAAACAAAAGTGGAAACGGAAAAATATGTGATATGGCGGGCAATTTAGATTCTCATTACGCATGACTGCGCAGCGCGTGCATTCGTAGACAATGACACTATTTGTCTACATTAAGTCAATATAATACGCGCCAATATATTAAAAAGTAAAATGTGATATAAAAATTATTAATGATGCAGTTGTTTGAAAATCGAAGGAAAATGTTGCACTGTAATAGTTTTTTTTTTAATTTTACCTACCCACGAAAAAATATGTACGTGTTTATACAATATTTTTTTAATTTATTTTTGGAACATTACGTTGTGAGTAAAAAAAGTAAATTCGACGCCTAAGGCCATGTTAACATACCGAGAGTCTCCGTGCCTCGTAACCCACGTTAAGCCGTTGGTCCCGGCTGTCATTTGTATAGTGCTCGCCAAACTTCTGGGCCGCCCTGAAGTTGGCTTTCCGATGCGTAATGCACGAAACGGTGCTATTTTTACGCAGCCATTATAGCCAACTTTAGGGCGGCTAAGAAGTTTGGGGAAAATTATACATCTTTGACAGTAATTACAGATACCTAGGTAATATATCATCAGCCTTGCCAAAGGGGTATCGTGTTACCCAGTTACTGGGTTGTGGAGGTCAGATAGGCAGTCGCTCCATGTAAAATACTGGTACCACGGACTGGTACCCACCCAGCTACGTCCAGTTAGAATGGCAGCTGACCCCAAAATTATTGAGAAATAGGAGTGTATATCCTTAAGGTTACACTAGTTGAAAATTCTTCCATACAAACGTAGTCTAGGGATTATTTCGCTGTTTGACGATGTGCGTTCAAAATAAAAAGTGATATCAATTTGTCTCATCATTATCTAGCCCTGTATGGAAGCAAAAAGTAAAAAAAGAAAAGTTTTGAAAGTTATGAGCGCCGAAAGTTCCACATTTCGACACAAATTTTAACGCATTTTTGGGCGCAAATAAATACCATAAGAAGACGGAAAACTGCAAAACGGCCTCCATACAGGGATAGATTAGTAGTTCAACAATGCAAATAATTTTGTTTTGAATAGATAGATTTAGTAGTTTTTTCATGATATCTAGACTGCCAAAGGTCTGTTTATAAAATTTCGCGCGCTCAGTTTCGTCCTAAATCATTATCCATTTCGCTACAAATTTGCAAAAGTGTGTATTCGTACGCGAACTAGCTTCCTACTGCTCATCACAGCATCTATCTCTTCCGCACGTGTTGTCGGTTGATATAAAATGCATTTTAACCCCGCGCACAAAATAGTTCGTGCCGTCGACTAGTGTACCCTTAAGAGGAAATGCGGGAAGAGAGCTCTGATTGAATTTCCTTAGTAAAAAGTCATTAGAGGTTTGGCTCTCGCCTATTTTCTCCTGCAGTCATCGTCATCATCTGCCTGCCCTTGTGGTCGGCGCAACACGTTTTCTTCTTCCATACCGTCCTGCCCTCCGTCACGCTATCACTGACTCCCTTTTCTTTCATATCACTCCTCACACAGTCCATCCATATTTTCTTTGGCCGTCCCCTCCCTCTCCATCCATCCACATTTGTATTCATAACTCTTTCAGTAACATGCGTTTCATTCCTCCTCATCACATGACCTACAAATGGTTACCTATAAATGGTTCCCTTTGAACTTTTCTGTCACAAACGTTGTGACAGAAAAGTTCTCGTACGTTCGTTCAACAGTGTTTCAAACTTCCTCTAATATACTAATTTCTCACTTTATCCATTCTCGTCACTCCACACGTCCATCTCAACCTTCTCATCTCTGCTACATGCAATCTCTTTTCATCCTTCTTTTTCACAGCCATCATTCTGATCCATACAGTACAACAGGTCTAATCACGGACTTGTAATTTTTTTATTTTAACTTGAGGGGCATCCATTGGTTCCATGTTGTTCTAGTGACCGGTCGCCATTTCATCCATGAATTGATGAAGATACAGTTAATGCTATCTTCACCTTCAACATTGACACAAAAATAGCTACTGCGCAGGGTCTTGCAGCCAATTCAGAGTAGGGACACGAAAAAAGTACCGATACTTTATGGTATCGAGTACATTTCCATTCGATACCGATTATTTTGTACTCGATCATTTGCATTTGATACTTTTACTCAATGAGTACTTCTTGGCAGGTATCGTATCGAATAAGAAATTAAGTTTGCGACTTTACGGCTTATGTTTAAGGCAACGCCATCTAGTTCACTCGTTCTGAACCTTCTGGGAACTTTAATGTATATGCCTAAAGTACCACCTAAATAATTTAATTTATATATTTTTAAATTTTTGATGTTACAGTTGTCTTTTTCTATTATTTTATTAAATTTGTGTACCAATACCATTTGTTTTTTCATGTCCTGCCCTACTGAAGTTAATTAAACTGACCTTATTTACTGACTCATATTGACCTATGCTCTATGCGCATTAGGGGCCCTAAGAAAAGTACTCGATAACTTGAAGTATCGATACTTTTGTTTCGATACTTTTATGAGTACGATTTTTTTTTCTATACTACTCATGAGTACGATATTTTTTTCGATACTACTCATGAGTACAGTACCTACTGATACTTTTTAGGGTTCCGTAGCCAAATGGCAAAAAACGGAACCCTCATAGATTCGTCATGTCTGTCCGTCCGTATGTCACAGGCACTTTTTTTCCGAAACTATAAGAATAATGCTGTTGAAACTTGGTCAGTAGATGTATTCTGTGAACCGCATTAAGATTTTTACACAAAAAAGAAAAAAAACAATAAATTTTGGGGTTCTCCATACTTAGAACTGAAACCCAATTTTTTTTTTCATCATACCCTTACGTGTGGATATGGATAGGTCTTCAAAAATGATATTGAGGTTTCTAATATATTTTTTTTCTAAACTGAATAGTTTGCGCGAGAGACACTTCCAAAGTGGTAAAATGTGTGTCCCTCCCCCTGTAACTTCTAAAACAAGAGAATGATAAAATTTTAAAAAATATATGATGTACATTACCATGTAAACTGCCACCGAAAATTGGTTTGAACGAGATCTAATAAGTAGTTTTTTTTTAATACGTCATAAATCGTAAACCGCAATTTACCAAGTACGGAACCCTTCGTGCGCGAGTTTGACTCGCACTTGGCCGGTTTTTATCGATACCGTGTCCCTAATTCAAAGACACAAAGATCTTTCCCTATAAGGAATATCTTTTAAATTGGTCCAATATTGGAGCAGGGAATAGGTGTGATCTATATCTCGAATTATGACTTTTTAACCGACATAAAAAAAGGAGTTTTTCAATTCTATATACATGGTACTGACGAAAATGGTAACATCGCACTGATCTGATGATGAAGCCGGAAGGTAGGCACTGGAACACCGAAATAAAACAATGGATCCTAGTCGTGTTTGGGCTTATTAGAATCGTCATGAGATTTAAAACAGTGAAGGAAAACATCGTGAGGAAACCGGCATGTCCTAGAACCAAAATTCGAAGACATGTGACATCCACCAATCCGCACTAGGCCCGCGTGGTGGATTACGGCCCATTCCCTCTCACAGATAGGAGGCCTGTGTCCCAGCAGTGGGAACATTATTAGGCTGATGATGTGTGTGTGTGTGATGTGATAAATGATGTGCATTGTGCATATTTGGAGGTACCTACCAAAACAAAATACTGCAAAGCGAAAAATAACTTTATTTACTGAAGTCAGTGTCGAAAAACGGGAAAAAATAGGTACCAAAGACACCGACTTCGGCAGAGAAAGTTATTTTTCGCTTTGTAGTGTTTTGTTGTGGAAGTCGGTTTGTTTTTTTTTTGTTACGTAGGATATTCAGTCGGATGTCTGCGAGCGCATTTTCTCATAACATAGAGAATATCTTCCTCAGCCAATCCGAATACAGTGCAGCATTCATTATTATGTAGGTAGATTATCTAAACAAATATACATATATGTATGCAGTATGTACTCTAGTCATTGCCACACGATGTACAAAGATATACATGTACTCGAAAACGCGGAAATAGCAAACTGATAAATTACTTATTCATTTACACACTTCCTGACACCAGCTAAAATGCTATACGTTTTAACAGTTAGATAACATAGCATCACGCTTTTTTTATCCAAAGGGGATAGGTAGAATTGTATAAGTGCACCCTCATTTTGTCCCTAATCATCTGCCATCATCTGCCTAGCCTTTTTCCCAACTTTATTGGGGTCGGCTTCCAGTCTTACCGGATTCAGCTAAGCAACAGTGTTTTATATGGAGCGACTGCCTATCTGACCTCCACAACCCAGTAACTGGGTAACACGGTACCCCTTGGCAAGACTGGTGTCAGATCTCATGCTTCTGACTACCCGTAACGACTGTCAAAGATCTTCAAATAACAGCCGGGACCAACGGCTTAACGTGCTTTCCGAGGCACGGAGGAAACTCGGTATGTTGAAATGGTCACCCATCCACGGACCGACCTCGTCAAGCGTTGCTTAACCTTGATGATCGACCCGAGCGGCTGTTATTATTTAGCCACGAGCATTTTGTCCCTAAGAAATCCTCAAATCTATACTAATATTATAAAGAGGTAAAGTATGTGAGTTTGTGACGTTGTAGGGGGTAATCTCTGGACCTACTGAACCGAGTGTGAAAATTCTTTCACCAGTAGAAAGCTACATTATTCCTGAGTGTCATAGGCTATAATATATTTTCAAAAAAATTAGAGATCTTTATGAAAAATGCAATAATGTAAGCCTATAATGTTGTCTATTAAATTCATTCTTTGGCGTGCGCTGAGAAAACTATTGATGATAGATAAAAATGATTAGGTAGGTAGGCAGGATAGGCAGAGTAGGCAGGGTAGGCAAGGTAGCCAATTGACGGGAGCGAAGCCCCGCGGGTCAGCTAGTGGAGAAATAATTCAGCAAGAGTGCTCGACATGGGAATCGAACCCAAGTCGTCCAGTAACTTGTACTTGCGGCTACTAGACCAACGAGACAGTCACAAAATATTAAGTAAGAATATAGAAAGTTAGGTAAAATCATCTAAATCATTAGAAACAATCTCGATATAAAAATTCATGATGTTTTTTTTTTGCGTAGTGGCCTGAAGTCGTTGGTCAGACCAAATCCGAACTTCGTTGAAGATCAAAGCCTCAGAGAGCCGTGAGTGTTGCAGAGAATATGCGCAAGTGGAAAAACATCACCAAAGATAATGTTTTGGAACCATGATGTGGTCACGGGAACCAGCATTGGGGAATCGACGCAAGAAGGACGATGATTTTTTATTGAACCGCCTGCAATACCCGTCATTGAGAACGATTATGAGTTATGACAGATAGTGGTATTATAGCTGCAGATTGGAATAAGTATTTGAATTTCGAATCCGAGATAATTATCAAATTTTGCAACAAAGAACTCTATGTCACAAGTAACAAAGTTCAAACTCCATTGCAGCTTACAAAGACAGCTTGTACTCACTAAACAAACATTAAAATTATTTCTATCATAGCACACTACCGTCCTTGATAGTAGCATTGCCCATTGGCAACAGTTTCTGAGTTCTGACGAAACGATGACAACACGCGACGTTGCCGCTCCGCAGCATTACGTTGTGGCTAACGTAAGGTGCGGGACGGCAACATCGCTCGGTGGAGCTATTTTTCCTTCATTTTTTCAGTAGAGGATTTCGTTCGACGACGATTTGTAAAAATTCAATTTTAGATGCAGTTTTGGCTTTTGTTAAAAGATTTTAGTATCACATAGGTAGAGGAAATTATTTTGAGTATGAATATGGACCAACTGGTCAAATTAGTGACCAGGGGGGTGACCATAAGCTCTTAGAGCGGTATCAATTTGAGATCGAGTAAGTGACAGATGTATACACGTCAGACACATCTGTCCCTTATTCGATCTCAAATTGATACCGCTCTAAGAGCTTATGGTCACCCCCCAGTTCTTTTTGCAATAGTTTGATCTAATAAAAGTGTCCATGGAGTTTCGTTCATGTTAAAGATGAGAAATACCAAGAACTTTTTTTTTATAGTCGTGTGGAGTTTCGTGTCCTTTCTTCTCCATAACAATTTGCGAATGGACAGTAGCATCAATTATTATTATATTTTACACTTTAAATTTGTGACATTCAAAATGCCCACTTCATGGCCTAATTCAAATAAACGAAATGGATCATAGAGAATGAAGAGGACGACGTATTGCGCCAACCTCAAATACATAGATTGAGATAATAGCAGGAAAATGATATTTGAAAGAGCATGAAAGTCGCTAAAAGAGTAGAGGAGGATCAAAGACACTATGGATAGACGTCATCATCATCTTCCTGCCCTTGTCCCATGTTACTTGGGGTCAGCGCAACACGTTTTCTTCTTCCATACCGTCCTGTCCCCCGTCACGCTATCACTGACTCCCTTTCCTTTCATATCACTCCTCACACAGTCCATCCATCTTTTCTTTGTCTGTCCCCTCCCTCTCCATCCATCCACATTTATATTCATGACTCTTTTAGTAACATGCGTTTCATCCCTCCTCATCAGATGACCATACCAGGACAAACGGTTTCCTTTCAACTTTTCTGTCACTGGCGCCACTTTCAAACTTCCTCTAAACGATGGATAGACGTCAAAGATGAAATTTCTAATAATGGAAGAAAAGACATAGTAGTCACAGCGGATATCTGTGTCTCTGAAGTTGGCTCTGCCACCAACCATTGCGCGAGAAACAGTTTGTCATCGAGTATACTGCATAGAGTAAGCGAGATAGGACGATGCGACAAACGTAAGCGAGTGAAAGAGACAGTTATACAATGCTATGTTCACCTTCAACATTGACAAAAAAATCGCTACTGCACAGGGTCTTGTAGCCAATTGACTTGTTCGTTCTTCTTCACGTAGGTATTTGCCGAACGGATGGTGATTATGATCCAGCCCTAGTTGTCCCCCCAGCGACGTCCTGAGCCGAAGTTCAACCCCATAGGGGGTAGCCGTCAGCGTGGTCGCTTAGGTTAAGCTATTTGTGCCTGGCTGGAGGCTCTATTTAAGTCTCCACAGGATTGCCCGGTAACAACATTTGAAAATTTAAATACGCAGTAGCCAATCACTCTGAATCAAATTCAATTTATTGCATCCATAATGTACATACAGGTGGTAAATATAAGTTACAGAAACAATTATGGACCTTGTCGGGCACAGCAACATTCTAGATACATTCTAGTCTAGGAGAGAGAAATCGCGAGATTTAACCGCGCGAAGTCAAAAACAAAAAAAATATGGAGTAATTGCATACACAATGATGTTTGATAGAGTCGACCATCAGCAGGTTGGAGGCCATAGCACTGACTGAAGAGTGCTGGCCTAATTACGTTTTTTATCCTATGTTACCCGGGCCATAATAACGAATCGATTGACAACTCATTCATCAAAATCGGATAAAGAGTCCGGAGGAACATACCTACGTAAATCAATCTGCCCAGCCTTTTTTCCCAACTATATTGGGGTCGGCTTCCAGTCTTACCGGATTCAGCTGAGTACCAGTGTTTTACATGGAGCGACTGCCTATCTGACCTGCACAACCCAGTAACTGGGTAGTACAGTACCCCTTGGCAAGACTGGTGTCAAACTCAAGCTTCTGACTACCCGTAACGACTGTCAAAGATCTTCAAATGACAGCCGGGACCAACGACTTAACGTGCTTTCCGAGGCACGGAGGAAACTCGGTATGTTAAAATGGTCACCCATCCACGGAGTGACCTAGTCAAGCTTTGCTTAACCTTGATGATCGACCAGTGCTGCTGTTATTATTTAGCCACGAGCTCCTCAGGAACATACGTAAATACAAAAAAAAACTTTATTACAAAAAAATACTACCGACTTCCAAATAAGAAAACTACAAAGTGAAAAATAACTTTATTTTTGGAAGTCGGTGTCTTTCGTAGGTACCATTTTTTTGCGTTATGGACACCGACTTCCAAAAATAAAGTTATTTTTCACTTTGTAGTTTTCTTATTTGGAAGTCGGTAGTATTTTTTTTTTTAAAGTTTTTTTATTTTTCACTTCTTAGTTGTACCTACCTAATAGGCAAGTTGTTTAGTAAGTTTCCTATAACGCCAGAATAGATTTACCGAATATCATGAAACTTGAACATGACCGGTGAAATAAGAGATCTGCGTACCCCTTAAAAGCGTACTGGCGTGATGTTATGTTATGAAATGGTATAAACAATAAACAGACATGCGATTGCAGCGGTCCCGAGAGATTTGCCGTTATTTATTGAAGAGTTCTGTTGTATATCTTCGAAGTTCTTCATTCGATCTTCACCAAATTAAAGTGGGGCCAATTTCGGAACATACTTTTTCAAACAAAAAAAGAATTTTCATAATCGGTCCATAATTGACGGAAAACATACAAGAAGTCGAACATAGAACCTCCTCCTTTTTCGAAAGTCGGTTAAAAATGAATACGTAGACTGCTAAAAGATTAACCTTTTCTTTTAGCTTCGCCGTAGTCGGGTAAAACAGTTTTCCCAGTGAGATGTTTACTAGAATACCACCGCAGATTAACATTGTTATAACTCTGTTATCAGAAGTGCAAAATGTGGTTAATATTATCAGCAAATCTATACTAATATTATAAAGCTGAAGAGTTTGTTTGTTTGTTTGTTTGTTTGTTTGAACGCGCTAATCTCAGGAACTACTGGTTGGAATTGAAAAATTATTTTTGTGTTGGATAGTCCATTTATCGAGGAAGGCTATAGGCTATATAACATCACGCTACAACCAATAGGAGCCGAGCATAAATGAAAAATGTTGCAAAATCGGGCAAAAATATTCCTTTTTGAGAGCTTTTGTTGCGTGCGCTGCGTAAGCGGTTTAAGTTACGCAAATATAATGTATAATGGAATTGTTCTTCTTTAAAAGTTCTAAAAAAAAGTCTGCGACAGCATATGTCTATCTTTTAATATTGACTCACAATAGCAGCTTTTATGTTCTAAATTTTAATTAGATCGCCGCCGCCGGTACATTCGTATAGTAGTAAGGGTAGGTAGGGTAGGGTAGGGTAGGGTAGGTGTAGGGTAGGTGTAGGGTAGGTGTAGGGTAGGTGTAGGGTAGGTGTAGGGTAGGTGTAGGGTAGGTGTAGGGTAGGTGTAGGGTAGGTGTAGGGTAGGTGTAGGGTAGGTGTAGGGTAGGTGTAGGGTAGGTGTAGGGTAGGTGTAGGGTAGGTGTCGGGTAGGTGTAGGGTAGGTGTAGGGTAGGTGTAGGGTAGGTGTAGGGTAGGTGTAGGGTAGGTGTAGGGTAGGTGTAGGGTAGGTGTAGGGTAGGTGTAGGGTAGGTGTAGGGTAGGTGTAGGGTAGGTGTAGGGTAGGTGTAGGGTAGGTGTAGGGTAGGTGTCGGGTAGGTGTAGGGTAGGTGTAGGGTAGGTGTAGGGTAGGTGTAGGGTAGGTGTAGGGTAGGTGTAGGGTAGGTGTAGGGTAGGTGTAGGGTAGGTGTAGGGTAGGTGTAGGGTAGGTGTAGGGTAGGTGTAGGGTAGGTGTAGGGTAGGTGTAGAATAGGGTAGGTAGGATAGGGTAGATACGTAGCCAGTTGACGGGAGCGAAGCCGCGTGGGACAGCTAGTTGTGGATATGACTAAAATAACTTCCCATTGTTAACGCTGTACTTCCGCATCAATTTTGTCATTTATTTTACTCGTCTATCATTGAGGACAATCGAAAAGGGAAAATGAGTATTAACAGCGCCCTTGGCCCAATAATAAGGGCCAAGCTGTGTGCCCAATGGTGCAATTTAGTCGTTTAAAACCTTCGACCTACAAATTATTTGTTTCACAAGCAAGCATAGGTACTGAGCACAGCCACTGGAAAAAAATACTATTCATTCTCTTGAAAATAAAGGTCAAAGTTGCTTGTAGCCCTTTCATTTGACATCGTCATCATCAATCTGTACTTATATATTATTTTAATATTATAAAGCTGAAGAGTTTGTTTTTTTGTTTGTTTGAACGCGCTAATCTCAGAAAGTACTGGTTGGAATTGAAAAAATATTTTTGTGTTGGATAGTCCATTTATCGAGGAAGGTTATAGGCTATGTAACATCACGCTACGACCAATAGGAGCGGAGCATAATTGAAAAATTTTGCGAAAACGGGCAAAATTATTCCATTTTGAGAGCTTTCGTTGCGTGCGCTGCGTAAACGGTTTAAGTTACGCAACAATCATGTATGTAGGGTAGGGTAGGTAAGGTAGGGTAGGGTAGGGTAGGGTAGGGTAGGTAGCGTAGGGAAGGGTTGGGGGTAGGGAAGGTAGGTAGCCAGTTGACGGGAGCGAAGCCGCGTGTTACAGCTAGTATATAATATTATATAAAGCTGAAGAGTTTTTTTTGTTTGAATGCGCTCATCTCAGAAAGTACTGGTTGGAATTAAAAAAATGCTATGTGACATACAGCTACGACCAATAGGAGCGAAGCATAAATGAAAATTTTTGCGAAAACGGGCAAAATTATTCCTTTTTGAGAGCATCCGGTTAAAGTTACGCAACATTCATGTATGTAGGGTAGGTAGGGTGGGGAGGTAGGGTAGGTAGGTAGCAAATTGACGGGAGCGAAGCCGCGTGGGACAGCTAGTACATTTAATAAATCCGTAGAAATGTTGTTTTTGTACATCGAAAATATTTACAAAAGAAAATAGGCAGGGTGTTAAAGGATAACCAATTGAACCCATTGGCAGCATTTCTGGATTTTTTGTCTGTTTATTTGTGCACGCATCACGTAAAATGTAAGAAACCAATGAAGATAACTTTTATATTTTATACATAAAAATTGTGCGTAACTTGAAGTATTACTTAGTTTTTGTTTCATCGCAATCGGTTCACTCTATCAAAAGTTAGATGAATTTTAAGTGCCTAAGAAGTAAAATATCACAACACTCGCAATTCAGATACTCGGATAGTTGAACTCGATATTCGATAGATGGCGTTGTGCATTTGAAGTCATTTTCTGAATGGCGTTGTTAAGATTCTCCTTCTTTCTTTTTTTCTAAAAAATGGTAGGTAGGTAGGGTAGGCAGGAAGGTAAGTAAGATAGGGTAGGCAGTCAGTTGACGGGAGCGAAGCCGCGGGCACAGCTAGTCAAAACTAAATCCTTTTTTATGCAATTAGCCTGAAAATACTTGGTGCATCTGTGTACCTTGGAAAAACGTTCCTATCTTCTTGTTCTTCGTCGTTTCGATGATAATAATTAATTAATTATAATTTATACACTGTCACTTGTTAGTAAGTATGAGGATTCTCGCAAGTTTATTTTGGACAACTTCCACTTGGCTTATCAAGTCGAAACCTTGAGCTGTAGAAATTAGACCAGGGTCTTAACATCTAATTACACATTAGCAGGAGGCAAATCCGCTACCTGCTTAGGGCCTTTACTGCCCACTTTGGAACCAGCGACATGCTCATGAAGATGGGTGTAACTGCGGCACCCATGTGCAGGTTGTTTGGGGAACATACGGAACGCATGGAGCACCTTCTGTGCACATGCGATGCACTGGCTGGTAAGCGAGTCTCCTAGATGTTGGATATCCAAAACCAGAAGATTATAGGCTCATATCCCCTAGTCTCGTTGTAAAACTCATGAAAAGAGTTTTCAACGAGATTGGGGAGGAGTAAGTTATCTAGGGGACCACAATAGATCCCATTGGGTCGAAGTGTCCGAGTTATTTCTCGGCCCCTCCACAAGATAAGATAAGATAACATCTAATTTTTAAGTTGCATGGCTGGCCTGGCCATAATATCTGTAGAACCGATGACCGTTGGGGACTGGGGTAGACGTGTTGTTCTTGAGTTGAGATCACGAATGGGTAAACGTTGCGTGGGGTGCCCTCAGGCTAGATGATCTTCGCAGGGTGGCTGGTGGTAGCTGGATGAGAAATGCCGATGTCCAGATGGTATTAATTAAGTTTCACATGTTAGCAATGAGGATTTTTGCCATGCCAAGTCGAAGTTATGTATGGAAACTAGTCCAGGGTCTCGAGATCTAATTGGTAAGTCGCAAGCCTTCATACGGGTCATCAATTCTTATGAAAATGAATTATGGTAATGGTTTATTTCCCTAACGTTGTTGGCATGCATTTATGTTAAGGGTACACTAGTCAACGGCACGAACTATTTTGTGCGCGGGGGTAAAATGCATTTTATATCAACCGACAACACGTTCGGAAGAGATAGATGCTGTGATGACAAGTAAGAAGCCAGTTTGCGTACGAATACACACTTTTGCAAATTTGTAGCGAAATGGATAATGATTTAGGACGAAACCGAGCGCGCGAAATTTTATAAACAGACCTTTGGCAGTCTAGATATCATGAATAAACGACTAAATCTATCTAATCAAAATAAAATTATTTGCATTGTTGAACTACTAATCTATCCCTGTATGGAGGCCGTTTTGCAATTTTCCGTCTTCTTATGGTATTTATTTGCGCCCAAAAATGCGTTAAAATTAGTGTCGAAATGTGGAACTTTCGACCCTCATAACTTTCACATATTTTTTTTTTTGTTTCCATACAGGGCTTGATAATGATGAGACAAATTGATATTATATGTCTACAGAGGATGCAGTGGTAACACTTGTTGACCACGTCACTGAAATGGTAGATTCTGGTCATAAATGCGTTGGTGTGTTCATAGATATGGCTCAGGCATTCGACACAGTTTCGCGGCCGATACTCTTGCAGAAGCTGTCGTTAATGGGTGTACGGGGTCTAGCACAGAACTGGTTTCACTCCTACTTATCAAACCGACAGCAGAGAATAAAAGCTAAAGATGAAGCAATAAGCGAGTATTTTGATATCCATTTTGGCGTCCCTCAGGGTAGTGTTCTCGGGCCAACTCTATTCTTAGCCTACATCAATGATCTCTGCAGTCTTCGAATAGAAAATGCGAGATTCCTAACTTTTGCAGATGACACGGCTATTGTATTCCATGGTTGTAGTTGGGCTGAGGTCGTTGATGCTACTCAAAGGGGATTAGCTATAGTGATGAAATGGCTGCAGCAAATCCTTCTTACTATAAATGCCAGTAAGACAAAATACATGGCATTTAAAATATCGAATCGTGTTGTGCCCGAAAGTCCACTTCGGAGTGGACTTTAATTCGGATTAAACTCCATTCCTGCAAACACCTTGGCAGTGACTCTTGTCAATGTGTCGAGATCGAACAAGTTGACCATATCAAGTACCTTGGCGTCTTGATCGACAACCAATTATCTTGGGTTAAACAAATAGATGCTGTTACTGCTAAGGTCCGTAAACTTATGTTTATATTAAAAAAACTCAGGAACATAGCAGACCACAGCACTCTCAGGTGTGTTTACTTCGCTCTGTGCCAATCCATCTTAAACTATTGTATATCGGCATGGGGTGCAGCAGCGAAGAGTCACTTGATAAAACTGGAACGAGCTCAAAGAAGCATCTTAAAGGTTGCTTATGGAAGGCCCTATCGGTATCCAACTGACAGTCTGTATCAAGAATGTAAAGTTCTTAGGGTAAGACAACTTTTTATGATGTCTATCTTACTACGCTTTCACCGACAAGCTCTCATTACCCAAAACAAATCTACCAGGTCATGTAGACAGATAACATGGAAAACTCCCACTACTCGTACTAAATTCGCTAATAGATCACCTAGATACACGGGTCCATTCATTTATCAAAAAATTAACAGGATTTTGAACATAGTAGGATGCTCAAAGCATACTTGTAAGGTAAAAGTAATCAAATGGCCATCTGCTCAAGATTATGCGCAGACTGAAGCTCTTCTTATTCCCTTACAATAAATCCATTGTAATGACTCACCTAGGCGTATCACATCCCTCTCAGATATAGGTACATATAAACTACACTAGACACACACTACACACACAAACAGACACACACTACACATACAAAGACACACACATACCTAACACTCTTCACAAACCTTAATAAAAATACCTATTATAATTTTGTATGTTACCATTAGTTAAGTAATTTAAGTTTAATTATTGTTTGGTGTGGTAGCCGGCTATTTGCTACCTCCATGTGCATTTAAAATAATGTGTCATTAACGACGGAAAAACTAGATCCCACGACACAGGGTATCCTAGTGTGGGGTCTAGGGTTTCTTTAAGGCACTAAATATTTGTATTTTCTTGTGTACCTGTGCTATAATTTTTACTATTTTATTTTGTTGTTGTGCTTAATGTATCTAAAGAAAGGTGTCCTAATAAAATTTATCTTATCTTAAATTTATCTTATCTTATATCACTTTTTAACCGACTTTCGAAAAAGGAGGAGGTTCTATGTTCGACTTCTTGTATGTTTTATTTTTTGTTATGGACAACGCAAAAAAATGGTACCTACCACCTACCTACCTAATGGCACCGACTTCCAAAAATGAAGTTATTTTTCACTTTGTAGTTTTCTTATTTGGAAGTCGGTAGAATTTTTGTGTAAAAAAAGTTTTTTTATTTTGAACGTACATCGTCAATCAGTGGAATAATCCCTAGACTACTTTTGTATGGAGGAATTATCGACTAGTGTAACCTTAAGTTCTATTTGGGTTTCTAACAAGCTTTATTTTACTTGCCTTGTTAAGTTAATGACAGATTTTCTGGGTTCTGAGTTCTAACTACCCGTAACGACTGCCAACAACAGCCGGGACTTATGCTTTACTGCTGAGATAGGAGCCTTTTTGAGTTCTCTCACGGTAAACGCCTACATATCCTGCAAAATACCTACAACTTTCCAGTGACCCATAAAACAGGAAAAATCTAGCAGTGCATAAATCAGTTTGGAAACAAAGAAAGATGTAATCCGACCGAATGAATCAACGACCTAAATAGTTATCTGGGGCAGCCTGCTAGGGGAGAGGGAGGGGGGGATCGGATCACATGTACTGGCGACGCTCGGGAAGCCTTTGTCTGAGCGTGTACTGTGATTGGCTGATTTGGTGGTTGAAGAATCATAATATGCGTTTTACATATATCGCTGTGCTAGTAATACTAAGTTTGTGAGGATCGGCGACTTCACGCAAATACTACTCAACGGATTTGGATAAAATTTTGCTTTTTTATCCGACTGCCGAAGGAGGGTAATGTGTTTATCAGTGTATGTATGTATGTTTGTTCCTATGTGGCGTTCTAGAGACCAAAAGCGTTGGCCGATTTTGATGATTCTTACGTCAATCGATTCATCATAACCAAGCGAGTGTCTGGCTACATTAAAATAAAAAAATAGAAATATGGCGGGTTTTGGGTGCCATATTATGGGGGCCCAAAGAAAATCATGCTGTGCAGTCGGAGGATACATCTGGTTTTGGTCAGACAGCTCGCGAATGTGTATCCTCCGACTGCACAGCATAATTTTCTTCTTGTTTACATCTTTTTAGTTCCAAATCCAGATGTTCAGGTACTTTTAAGTTCGCTTTTTAAGCAGTCGGATGTTTTGATTTTTTTAATTAACTTTTTTTATTTATAACTAGCTGTTGCCCGCGGCTTCGCTCCCGTGGACCACTCCACAGGACCCATTTTCGAGATTAAAAGCCTATGTCACTCAGGTATAATGTAGCTTTCTATTGGTGAAAGAATTTTTCAAATCGGTCCAGTAGTTTCGGAGCCTATTCGGTACAAACAAACAAACAAAAAAATCATTCCTCTTTATAATATTATAAGTATAGATTATATATTTTTGAAATCACCCTTTATTTTTATAGCCCACACTATAGGATTGAAAGAAAGGGAAAAAATGGGACCCCACAATAATATATGGCACCCAGAAGCCGCCATTTTCTATTTTTAAATTTTAATGTAGCCAGTGACACTCGCAAGGTTAAGACGAATCGATTGACGTACGTACGAATCATCAAAATCAGCCAACGCGTTTGGTCAATGGAACGCCACATAGGAACAAACATACATACATAGATATAGGACCAGTTATCTACAATAAAATACCCAATGACATAAAAATTATACATCTGATTTTTCAAAAAGAAATTAACGAAGCTAGTACTCCTAGTTGAAAAATGCTATTACACTGTCAGCGAGTTTTTAAATGATAACACCCTATGAAATTGCTCAGTAATATTTAAATTTATTATGTTATATTCTAATTTGATATATATACTAAGACTATTATTTTCCAGTGAATTTTACTTTTAAGAATGTGACATTTATTTTTTATTGTATTTATTATAGTAAATATATATGTATGTTTATTTTAGCTACAATATATATATTGTTATTCAATTTTATTTCAATAATTATTTCATTTTTATGCACCTGCCATGTTATCTCTCCACCACCCTTGGTTGACTGGTAGAGAATGCCTCAGGCATTAAGTCCACCTATGTACTTGTATGTTGCATGAAGTTTTAAATAAATAAATAAATTATGAACTGATTACCTGACAAATTTTGATTATTTGAATTTGACTTTTAAGGTTACACTAGTCGAAAATTCTTCCATACAAACGTAGTCTAGGGATTATTCAACTGTTTGACGATGTACGTTCAAAATAAAAAGTGATATCAATTTGTCTCATCATTATCTAGCCCTGTATGGAAGCAAAAAAGTAAAAAAAGAAAATATTTGAAAGTTATGAGCGTCGAAAGTTCCACATTTTTAACGCATTTTTGGCCGCGAATAAATACCATAAAAGACGGAAAATTGCTAATCGGCCACCATACAGGGATAGATTAGTAGTTCAACAATGCAAATAATTTTATTTTGAACAGATACGTTTAGTAGTTTTTTCATGCCAGACTCCCAAAGGTCTGTTTATAAAATTTCGCGCGCTCGGTTTCGTCCTAAATCATTATCCATTTCGTTACAAATTTGCAAAAGTGTGTATTCGTACGCGAACTAGCTTCCTACTGCTCATCACAGCATCTATCTCTTCCGCACGTGTTGTCGGTTGATATAAAATGCATTTTAACCCCGCGCACAAAATAGTTCGTGCTGTCGACTAGTGTACCCTTTAGAATATGACATTAGAGACTGATTACATGACAATTTTTGATTAATATAGATTTGCAATGCTTTTTAACCGACTTTCGAAAAAGGAGGAGGTTCTATGTTCGACTTCTTGTATGTTTTTTTTCTATTTTCACCGATATCTCAAATCAAATCTTTAGGGACTGCTGCATTGCATGTCTGTTTGTTGTTTATACCATTTCATAACATAACATCACGCCAGTAAGCTCTTAAGGGGTAAGCAGATCTCTCATTTGATCGGTTTTGTTCAAATTTCATGATATTCGGGTAATCTATTCTGGCGTGATAAGAAACTTACTAAACTACTAGCCTATTAGGTTAGGTAGGAACAACTAAATAGTGAAAAATAAAAAATCTTTTTTACAAAATAATACTACCGACTTCCAACTAAGAAAACTACAAAGTGAAAAATAACTTTATTTTTGGAAGTCGGTGTCCATAACGCAAAAAAATGGTACCTACGAAAGACACCGACTTCCAAAAATAAAGTTATTTTTCACTTTGTAGTTTTCTTATTTGGAAGTCGGTAGTATTTTTTTGTAAAAAAGATTTTTATGATTATTATAGTGCTTAATATTGCATGCCATACGGTAGAATGTACTGGATCCAATTGTTTTTTTTTTCACTCCGTCAAAACTATGTTTTTGTTACCTACATTCTTTGCAAATAAATGAATTCTGATTTTGTTTAATTTTAAGCTGATTTCTCGTGTCTCCTGTGCGGGTCACAAATAAATACTTTTTCTTTCTTTGATAGACTGATAAACACACTACCCTCCTTCGGCAGTCGGATAAAAATGAGCCACCATGACGACACAGGAAGGTAAGTCAACAAAACAAAAAACTCTTGCAAACCATTACTAAAGTAATCACCTATCTACCGTTAATATATCAATGATATACGGCCACAAACTATGTCATATCAGGTCGAGGCCTTCCACCCACACCCCCTACAAACCCTTGGGGGAGTAGTGCGGCGTGCGGGGCTGCAGTGAATCCACTTGGGCTTTCAGGTTATTGGGTCATTCTGTTGTTGGCGCATTTTCGTTATAGCCCTACGATCGTGGAAAGTAGTGTAATATTATTTGTAATGGTGATTTAATCTGCTGGCACTTTTTTATTGTCTTTAAGAAAAATTAGAGCCTCAGGACTAGAAACCATTGACATCATTGACTTTGTTGTATGTTTGTTACAGTGACTCAATCACGCCAGAACGGCTGAACGGATCGGGATGATATTTGGCACAGAGATAGATTGTGGTCTGGATTAGCAAATAGGCTACTTTTTACCCCGGTATAATGTTCCTTTGGGATGATAAAACACTTTTCACGCGAGCGAAGTCGCTGGCAGAAACTAGTAGTATTATAAATGCGAAAGTTTGGATGGATGGATAGTATGTTTGTTACTTAATCACGCCAGAACGGCTGAACGGATCTAGATGAAATTTGGCACAGATATAGATAATAGGCTTTTTTTATTCCGGTATAATGTACTTAAAAAAAAACTATATTAAAAAATTTCCTTTAGGCGCGATTGGTCCAATTCGCGATTGGTCCAATTCACCTTATTCGCGATTGGTCCAATTTGCGGTTGGTCCAAGTCGCGTTTAGTCCAATTCGCGGTTGGTCCAATTCGAAGTTGGTCCAATTCGCGGTTGGTCCAATTCGCGTTTGGTCCAATTCGCGTTTAGTCCAATTCGCGGTTGGTCCAATATTAAAGTATTTCCAAAATAAAACAAAATAACACAGTTTTATGCTATATTTATTCATAACTAATCATATTACTAATCATATCATGTGTTACAAGCTCCTACCAATAATTTGGTAGTAATACTAACCAAAATAAAGTACTTCTAAAAACAAAAAAACTACTCCTTAAACAACATGCTTTTTCCCCGACTGCGGGAGCGTTGTTTTTCGAGCGTATGTATGTATGTCCATTTCTATAGCACGCTCTACAGCCCAAACGGCTTGACGGATTATGACATATCGAGGTGTCGTTGGATTCGTCTCAATTGTGGGAGTGACATAGGATATATATCTTTTTTAAATAGCGCCCCCCCTAAAAAAAGGGGATAACAATTTTTTAACCGACTTAAGAAAAAGGAGGAGGTTCTATGTTCGACTTCTTGTGTTTTTTTGTTTTACAAAAAGCGATGCTTTAGTTTTCTCAAAAAGACAACTTTGCGACTTAGATCAAATTCCTATGAGTTTTATTTTGGCACCCGATAATCTTATACTATGTTAATTATTTGAGATTACATTCAAATATTACATTCAATTTTATGATGAATATTGATTTATTGTACTAATATAAACCTATCTATATATATATATTATATAAAAGTGAAAGGTTACTCATTCACTCATCACGAAATATCGAAAACCGCTTGACGTATAAAGTTGAAATTTGGCCGAGAGGTTCCTCGTGTAACGTAACTGCGCACTAAGGAAGGATTTTTGTAAATTCCACCCTAAGAGGGTAAAAGGGGGTTCACATTTTGTAAGAAATTTGTAAGTTGGACACGTGAAATTTTAGATTTACGCTCTTGGTTGATAAAAAGAATTCGTGTATTTATTGGTTTTTGGAAATTTTACCCCAAAGAAGGTGAAAGGTGGATATTTGTTGGGCTTATATATTTGAAACTTGGCATAAATACTAACCTAAGTAAATAGTATAAGTTTTCATTATTAGTTTTACAAAACTACTCCTAAAAGTCGATTTAGGGGGTGTTACAGATATTTGAAGAATTTTACTGTAAAGGGCTTCTTTTTATGTTGTAGACTACTAAGAAGGGATTTTTGGAAATTCAGCCTTTAAGGGGATGAAACTAAAAAGACATATGTAGAGTCTGGAAACCGAAGAGGATACATATGCGCGAGCTTGCTGGCCAAAACTGCACAGCATGATTTTCTTGTTGTTTATGTCTTTTCAGTTTGCTTTTTTTAAATTTGACGTGCTTTTTCAGTCTCTACTTTCGTTTGCCAGACTCTAGGATAAAATACGGATCATGCCAACGAAGTCGCAGGCGAAGTGCTAGTTTATTATAATATTATTATTGATAGAATCTTATAACACGTACATACATACTTATATATTGCACACGTTACATTTACTTATGTATATATGTAGGAACGGAACGTTATTAGATGAGTGGAATGAAACGTAAAGACGAATGACAGGTGTGAAGCATGAGGGAGTGAAAGAGATGACAGTATGAAGTAGACTAGGTGTGAAAGGGATAGTGGTAAAATGTTAAGGATGTAGGAGGAGACGGGATACAGGACGTAGAAGGATAAGATACGATTAAGACGTTGTGAAAAAGTAATTAATATATTTCAAAGATTATTCATACAATCCGTTGTTTTTATTGGCCCTGCTTTGAGTATATCCCACATATTTTTGGGGGCTCGTCCGGGATACTCAAAGTTTCCAGTTCGGGGCTAAAAGACGAGAGCGGAGAAAACCGGCGCCAAAGACGTGGAGTGACCGGGGACTTGGCTCTAAGAAAACTAAAGAAAGCGGATCAAAGACGGTTACAGAAAAGACGTTAGCATAGAAGACGATAACAGAAGACGAAAATATGGTAGACATGAGCCTTAACATGGCCCCACAAGAAATAGTCCAAAGGCGTTAGATCACACGATCTAGGCGGCCAATTGACGGGCCCAAAACGTGAGATAAACTGTTCACCGAAGGCGGCTCTCAATTGGGCCATTGTTTCGCGTGCCGTGTGGCATGTGGCACCGTCTTGTTGAAACCACATGTCAGGCATGTCCAATTCTTCCATTTTGGGCAAAAAAAAATCGCCAATCATCACCGAATAGCTGCCTCAGTAGGCCGACCAAACTGCCCATAAATTGGAAGAAGTGCGCGATGCACTCTCTTAACCGAGCATGCATTTTGATAGTAAAATTCAATAATTTGCAAGCGTTGTTCGTTCGTAAGTCGATTCATGGTTAAATTATAGACCAAACTGAACAAGTTTGACAATGACACAAGACACGATTCACGCGTGATCTGTCAAAAACAGTGTTGCCAAAAAGATACCAGCAAAAAAATCACCCGTTGGTATCCTACCTAATAAACGTCACAGCACTAGTGGTTACGTCTACGCAGTATTAAGTTGTCATACACAGCGGTGACTGGACGCTCCCATTCAGTGCTGTGTGCTTACTGATAATCTGGTTGTTTTATTATAAATCCCAACCCCTAACTAATGTAATTAGTGAACACCACATACATATTGTATAAGCAGAACTTATTGTTGGTACCTACCGATTAATATAAAAGCGTGCGCTCGAGCGAGTATCAGCCCTTCTGCTCCGGAGTCGTCGCACGGTAAGCTTGTCGGTACCTTCGCTACATTGCAGTAAGTCGTACCATATTGTGCTATTTGGGTTTTTGTGGTATTAGTTCTCGCTTTGAATATTAAAGGTTGTTTGTGAATGCTCGAATTTTAATGATAAGTTGAACAATTGTTAAAATTCAGTCTATTCTGAAATAAATTCGTTTTAGTTTGTTCGAATTGTTTTTTTTTATTTGTTTTTCCATCCTGGTCGCTAAAAATTGTATAATTTCGGCAGCATTATCCATTTTGGACCAACCACGAATTGGACCAAACGCGAATTGGATCAACCGCGAATTGGACCAACCGCGAATCAGACTAACTGCGAATTGGACCAACTGCGAATTGGACTAATTGCGAATTGGACCAACTGCGAATTGGACCAACCGCGAAATGGACATATTTTTGAACATTGGACCAATCGCGAATTGGACCAATCGCGCCTAAAGGAAAAATTTGCTAGAAGCTCCTTTGCGAGAGACTGGAGTCCGTACTAGGGAAGCCCAGTATTATGGATAAAATAATGTTCCCTTGGGATGATAAAAACACTTATCACGCTGGCAGGAGCTGGTTATACATATGAGTTTCAAATACAAACATACTAACTTAACAAGGCAAGTAAAATAAAGCTTGTTAGAAACCCATTAGCCCTTAATCCGATCCCCCCTCCCTCTCAGGCTGCCCCAGATATCTATTTAGGTCGTTGTTTCATCCGGTCGGATTACATCTTTCTTTGTTTCCAAACTGATTTATGCACTGCTAGATTTTTCCTGTTTCATGGGTCAGTGGAAAGTTGTAGGTATTTTGCAGGATATGTAGACGTTTACCGTGACAGAACTCAAAAAGGCTCCTATCTCAGCAGAAAAGCACAAGTCCCGGCTGTTGTTGGCAGTCGTTAAGGGTAGTTAGAACTCAGAACCCAGAAAATCTGTCATTAACTTAACAAGGCAAGTAAAATAAAGCTTGTTAGAAACCCATTAAGGGCTAGTAAATAGAACTTAACATAAATGCATGCCAACAACGTCAGGGAAATAAACCATTACCATAATTCATTTTCAGAAGAAATGATGACCCGTATGAAGGCTTGCGACTTACCAATTAGATCTCGAGACCCTGGACTAGTTTCCATATCTTCGACTTGGCATGGCAAGAATCCTCATTGCTAACATGTGAAACTTAATTAATACCATCTGGACATCGGCATTTCTCATCCAGCTACCATCAGCCACCCTGCGAAGATCATCTAGCCTGAGGGCACCCCACGCAACGTTTACCCATTCGTGATCTCCACTCAAGAACAACACGTCTACCCCAGCCCCCATCGGTCATCGGTTCTACAGATATTATGGCCAGGCCAGCCATGCAACTTACAAATTAGATGTTATCTTATCTTATCTTGTGGAGGGGCCGAGAAATAACTCGGACACTGACCCATTGGGATCTATTGTGGTCCCCTAGATAACTTACTCCTCCCCAATCTCGTTGAAAACTCTTTTCATTTGTTTTACAACAAGACTAGGGGATATGAGCCTATAATCTTCTGGTTTTGGATATCATACCTGTAGGAGACTCGCTTACCAGCCAGTGCATCGCATGTGCACAGAAGGTGCTCCATGCGTTCCGTATGTTCCCCAAACATTGCACATGGGTGTCGCAGTTACGCCCATCATCATGAGCATGTCGTTGGTTCCAAAGTGCCCAGTAAAGGCCCCAAGCAGGTAGCGGATTTGCCCCCTGCTCATGTGTAATTAGATGTTAAGACCCTGGTCTAATTTCCACAGCTCAAGGCTTCGACTTGATAAGCCAAGTGGAAGTTGTCCAAAATAAACTTGCGAGAATCCTCATACTAACTAACAAGTGTAACGTAGAGTAATAAACATCTCACTTACCAATCCAACAATATAGGACAAACCCTAACAGATCTTGCAATTTGTAATGACCTAGCCTTCATCATCAGCCTATAGCAGTCTACTGCTGCGATTAGGTCTCTCTAATCGCACGCCTTTTGTCTCGATTTTCGGCAAATCTCATCCCGTTGCTACCAGCCACTCTGCAAAGAGGGCCTCCTTACGTTTACCCATTCGTGGCCTACTCTCAAGAACACGTTTGACCCAAATGTCATCGGTTCTACGGTTAAAATATGGCCGTCCCAGCCTTGCAAATTAAAAATTAGGTCGCGAGACCCTGGACTAGTTTCCTGAGCTATGGAAACTAGCGAGACCCTGGAGGTCTCGCGATCTTTATATATGGTTGATGCGAATTTTTTGATAGGCCATGTGGAAGTTGACCAATATCCGCTTACAAGAAAACATGTAATAACATCTTAAACCCTAATAGGCTTGTAATTTTTCATGCAAAATGATGACCCAGCCAAACAAATGGAAACTTAAGACCCTGGACTAGTTGGTTGCCACAGCTCAAGGAAGTCTCAGGGTTGTATCCATAGAAATGTAGGCGCAGACACATGTCATTTTCATACCAAATGATAACCCAGCCTTGCTAACAGACTAACAAATTAGATCTTAAGGTCCTGGTCTAGTTTCCACAACTCAAGGGAGTCTCAGGGTCGTTTACTTCAGAATAGTACATCAGGCAATGAAACTTGTAGGCCTCCCCCAGGCGTCACCATATTGTCCGATACCGGGCGTCTCACATCCAGCGCCTTCCCGCAACGTTAACCAGGTCATCGGTCCACCTAGTGGGAGGCCTTCCAACGCATCGTTTTCCGGTTCGCGGTCGCCAAACCAGAACTATTCGGCCCAAAGGCAATCCGTTCAGCAATGTGCAATGTGCACTGCCCACTGCATTTTCATGCCCAATGATGAACGAGCCTTTCTAACAGACTTCCAACTTAGATCTTAAGACCCTGGTCTAGTTTCCTTCGCTTGAAGAAGTCTCAGGGTTGTTTCACAGAAACTCTTTTCATACCAAATGATGACCCAGCCTTGTTAACAGACTAAGAGATTATATCATAAGACCCTGAACCAGTTTTCACAGCTCATGTGGTTCTCAGGGTCGTTTACTTCAAAACAGTTCTTCAGGCACATAAACTTGTTCTGTTCATGTGAAGTGACGACCCAGCCTTGCTAACAGACTAACAAATTAGATTTTAAGATCCTGGTCTAGTTTCCACAATTCAAGGGCGTCTCAGGGTTGTTTACTTCAGACAGTATAAGAGGCACATGGCAACTGAAAATCAATAAGACCGACCTAATAACCTACTTGTCTTCAGTAACAATTTGTTCACAATTAAATTGTTTTCGTGGATGACAATGAGGGACCTTACTGATGCCGAGAGAGATAAAGAACATTTCAAGTGCAAATCGATCGAATAACATCGCATTGCAATTTCGCATAGTAAAAATCATGTGATAAATGGTTTTATTTCTGTAA
The DNA here is from genome assembly GCA_948252205.1 of Orthosia incerta. NCBI lineage: Eukaryota > Metazoa > Arthropoda > Insecta > Lepidoptera > Noctuidae > Orthosia > Orthosia incerta. Next base: position 14,863,436 of record OX411769.1, on the reverse strand, counting down.
GTTGATTTGTACAAACTCTTTTACACGTCAAACATGTTTTTTTAAACTAGATGAGGTCTGTCAGGATATAAAATTAATCGATTCGAAACATCAGCACCTGTAGCCAAGTTGAAAATCTACAATCGATAACGCTAGTAGAAAACGGATCTATGTATGGGAATGACACATCTGAATGTTAAGTCACGTGGTCAGACCATACAAATAGAAGGCGTTAACGATTGTAATAAGAGATTAAGCAAGGAAATTCGCTAAAAATAGTACTTATCTGGTGAAAGTGTTAAGGAAAGCAAATACAATTCGGGCGTCTTTGGAATATTGTATTATACCAATTCCATTGACAGCAAATCCCCTTGTGACTAATAAAATCGATACGTTATCCGCAGCTCGTCAATTATTCAAAGACGACTGCAGCGCCCGCATGGTTTCCTTTGTTCAAGACACCACGAGGCATCAAAGGTAGGTATAAGTGCGTGTGGCTGAGTTACTGAGATGCTATTAGGGCTAGGATTCATTTAGTTGTTGCGGTGGTTTAGGCCTTGTGGACTCAGTGTGTTGTTTTTTTAAGAACGGTGACCGCACCGCCTTAGGCGCAGGCCACACAGAAATGGCGTCGGGCGTGGACATAGCACGAGCGCGGACATAGCACGGGCGGCTTCCTATTCCATTCAAATTTAAAACAAAATGCATAGAAATAAAGTGCAATTTAGAACACACTATATGTTGTTGATCGGACGTGTTTATGACGACATACCGTGTGTAAAATAAATTGCACTATATTATAGGTAGTGGGTTCGCCACTTCGAACTTTACTTTGTGTAAATTATTTCATCACCACTGCGCTAAAAACGGTGAAGAAAACATCGTGAGGAAACCGTCATGTCTTACAACCAAAAATTCAAAGACGTGACATCCACCAACACGCACAAGGCCCGCGTGGTGGATTAAGGTCTGAAGAGGAAGCCTGTCCCAGAAGTGGGAATGACATGAGGTTGATTATGCTACTCGCATTATATACTAAAGGATTTTACATCGAAATATGATAGTGCGATCACCAATATCAGTGTTTAGTATGTGTACTATTTCCTTTCAGAAATAATAACGGGTCTGAAACTACTAGAGCATTTAAGACACGCAAAACGTGAGCCCTCGGCTTCCCCTAGACCGGCAGTTATCCCAATTTACCCTCTCTCTCATCGCAGCATATTCTTTATACATCGCAATATTAACAGCCTTTGTCACAATTCTTCTAAAAACACTACAGTAAAACTAGTTCTTTTGCAAATCTTGTCACAAACTCACAATGGTACATACAAACGATTCGTTAGCTCGCGTCACTGACTCCGCCTGCAGACACCCTTATTGTCCAAAACTAGATTACTCTTACAAAGGAGAACTGTGTCTATAGAGGTCTATACTATAGATTATTTACAACTCTATAGAGCTGTGAATAAAAGAAACAATGTCTGAGACCATCAGCTGCTTTGATCCGTCGAGACAGAGGGTCTGCACAAAGGGTGGTCTAGAACCGACCAGTTTGATTTTGGCGAATCATAATTGGGCTACGATTGAGCGGAATTCTTTACTGTTGAATTTATTGTGCTGTTGCTAAGATCATTTCTTACATTGCCATGCATTCATGGTTTTGTTGCTAACGGCATGCCTTCGGTTTGGACTTAATGCGGGATAGCAGGCTCCTAACACTAGAATGAAAATGTCAGCTGTTTTTGTTGACTATCCCACCGTACTATTCCCAAACCACTGCAACGCCTGAAAGCCAGAATCAACTGCGGCGACCACCATTTTTAGAAGTCGGTGTCTTTCGTAGGTACCAATTTTTTGCGTTATGGACACCAACTTCCAAAAATAAAATAATTTTTCACTTTGTAGTTTTTTATTTGGAAGTCGGTAGTATTTTTTTGCAAAAAAGTTTTTTTATTTTTCACTTTATAGTTGTACCTACCTAATAGGCAAGTTGTTTAGTAACCTATAACGCCAGAATTGATTACCCAAATACCATGAAACTTGAACATAACCGGTGAAACGAGAGATCTGCGTACCCCTTAAGAGCGTACTGGCGTGATGTTATTTTATGAAATGGTATAAACAATGAACAGACATGCGATTGCAGCAATCCCGAAAGATTTGCCGACATTTATTGAAGAGTTCTGTTGTATATCGCCGAAGTTCATCATCAGATCTTCACCAAATTAAAATGGGACCAATTTCGAAACATCCTCTTTCAAACTAACAAATAATTTTCAAAATCGGCCCACTATTGACGGAGATATCGGTGAATACATACAAAAAACAAAACTATGTCGAACATGGTCCTTTTTGGTAAGTCGTTTAAAAAGGAAAACATACGGGCATTGTATATATCTTTCTATATCAGTTCATGGAATATCTTTTAAATTGGTCCAATATTGGAGGAGAAAGTTAGACGAGAGCCAAACCTCGAATTATGACGATTCAGTCAGAGCTCTGCACTGCCTCTTAAATACCACATGATTGATTGTCCTTTGTCTTAAGCCTCAGACTGCAAATTATTTCTCTGGCTAAAGCTATCTTCTGGCTGGCCTTCCTCTTCGATGGCGATTTGAGCGCACGGTTGGCGCAGTGGTTGAGCGATTGACTGCTGCGCTGCGTGTCGCGGGTTCGATTCCCGCACGGAACTAATATTTGTATGACCTGCAGATAGTTGTTCCGGCTCTGGGTGTTGTGTATGTGAGTTTATATGTTTGTAAACGCACCCACGATACAGGAAGAAATTCCTAGTGTGGGGCAAAGTTTAAAAAACAAAAAAAAAAAAAGTTGTATACCAATATTGTCCATGGAGCGCCTGTTTATCTGACTTATTCAACCCAGTAGCTAGGTAACTCTTATTGAAATGTGTTCTGGCTGAAGATGTGATTTTAAGGATACACTAGTCGATAATTATTCCATACAAACGTAGTCCATAAACGTGTCCATAACGCATAAAAATGGTACCTACCAAAGACACCTACTTCCAAAAGTAAAGTTATTTTTTCACTTTGTAGTTTTCTTATTTGGAAGTCGGTAGCATTATTTTTGCAAAAAAGTTTTTTTTATTTGACACGCGAAGTACATACATATACGTCATAGATTTGTCTGGAGTATTGTTGCAAACTTCAATGTAAATAAATGCTTATATGTATGTTGGCGTAAATTCTCGCTTACTATCAAAACGTTTACATGCAGTTCTTTGTTTGAAGTATGAATCAGATCCTTGGCACTATAGGACGATCCTTAAAATACTCAACCGCAACTCTTTTGTTACCAGTATTTCGGGTGTATTAGACCATCTAATACTGGGGATTGATCATTGCATTTCAGTCATTGAATTAAAAGTCTATAAGGTAATGCAGTTCTTTGTTTGAAGTATGAATCAGATCCTTGGCACTATAGGACGATCCTTAAAATACTCAACTGCAACTCTTTTGTTACCAGTATTTCGGGTGTATTAGACCATCTAATACTGGGGATTGATCATTGCATTTCAGTCATTGAATTAAAAGTCTCTAAGGTAATGCAGTTCTTTGTTTGAAGTATGAATCAGATCCTTGGCACTATAGGACGATCCTTAAAATACTCATTCGCAACTCTTTTGTTACCAGTATTTCGGGTGTATTAGACCATCTAATACTGGGGATTGATCATTGCATTTCAGTCATTGAATTAAAATTCTATAAGGTAATGCAGTTCTTTGTTTGAAGTATGAATCAGATCCTTGGCACTATAGGACTATCATTAAAATACTCAACCGCAACTCTTTTGTTACCAGTATTTCGGGAGTATTAGACCATCTAATACTGGGGATTGATCAGTGTATTTCAGTCATAGAGATTTAGCATTGTCTCGACTTACACTACAAATCCGTTCAAGAAACTGTTACCTAGTACACGTTTCATTCAGCAATTCAGTGTTTTGTCCCTACATTTTATAATTATGCATTTTCTAATTTTATTTTGGGCTGACAACGGCGAAGGAAAACAACGTGAGGAAACCTGGTCTTATAAGTTTGTCCTCCATTGGAGTAATTGCTGCAAGGCATTCCAGTGCGAGGTTAAACGAATTTCACAAAGATTGTTCCCTAAAAATTAATACTACCGAGCCCTCTCCACAGTAAAACCATGAACAACCTAAAAAAAGCCAACTAAAACATACCAATAAACTAATTGAGTATATTCGAAGCCATTCTAGGCGTGGCAAGGGCGGCTAAATGGGGCAGTGGGGCCGCGCGCCTGCGTAGTACAAGCTGCGCTATTGATCCGTTGCACGGCAGGCCACCGCGCCACGCCGTAACGTGACTATACCCAACTGTATGTTTGTCTTGGGGGGCGGATTATACGTACTCTGCCGTCCTGTAGGTAAAGTGCCACTATCTCATTTTTTTTGTTTATAAGCTCTGTTCAATCTGTGAAAACTTAATTGACCTTATTTTTGACTCTCATTTGTGTTAAATTGTGTGGCTGTAAGTTTTCCTAAAAATAAAAATTTAATAAAATATGACATTTGGCCGATTTTGGAGTATTTCATCATGACCCGGAACCAGACTTTTTTTTATCTTCTATAGGCTTGCGCTTGACCACTATCTCACCTGATGGTAAGCGATGATGTACTTCGCCCACTGTTGAGCTTATGCCTCTCTTTTCTTGAGTCAATCCCCACGTTCCTGTGCCAGCCTCTTGCAGGTTCTACCCGCGATGACAACAATGTCATCTGCAAATGTATTTAATACCTCCGTAATCAGCAAAAGATTATCTATGGATCTGTCGAAGTAGTTTTTTTCTACCATCAATAGATTTCGAGTAAAATATAAAAAACGCCACAAATCACTATGTTTAAACCTACTTTTGGTAAGATTAAGTGATTGATTTAAACTAAAAAAGTGCCTGTGCCCACATTTACGTCTATTTTTTTGACACCGGAAACTCGCATTTGATTTATAGTATCGATTTTTTTCGTCTGTAACTCACAATAATGTTTTTGTCAGATAGTGAAACTTCCGCTACAGGACGGCAGTACTACCGTCTGGACATGGCTGTGTTTTCGTTCTATTTTCTGCGTTTTCTGAGGGTGCGTACGGACGGTCACGTTTTAGGGAATGCATGAATTTCGTCAGTTAGGAGGAAATGCGGTCGCATATCTTTTAAATAGGTTCAATACTGGAGGAGGAAATAGGCCAGAGCCAAACCTCGAATTATGACTTTTTACACTAAGGAAATTCAGTCGGACATATCTGCCCGCATTTCCTCTTTTAGCACTGCTAACCAACTTTTAATTGAAATGTGTTTATTAGTCTATGTCTATGTATGTTTGTTCCTATGTGGCGTTCCAGAGACCAAACGCGTCAAATGATTTTTACGTTAATAAATTCGTCTTAACCTTGCGAGTGTCACTGGCTACATTAAAATTTGAAAATAGAAAAATGGCGGATTTTGGCCGCCATATTGTGGGGTTCCAAATTATTATTTTCCTCCAAACCAATCGTGTGGGGTATCAAAATAAAGGGTTTTAAGAGGTGATTTCAAAAATATAGAACACTTATATGTTTAAATGTACCTAATTGAAAAAGTGTTATCTAACTAAAAAGTTATAAATAATAAAAGTAAATACAAAAACTCAAAAAAAAAACCAGACTGCTTAAAAAGCGAATTAAGAGGACACATCTGGTTTTGGTCAGCCAGCTCGCGAATATGTATCCCTATCATCCGAATGCACAGCATGATTTTCTTCTTGTTTACGTCTTTTTAGTTCGCTTTTTAAGCAGTCGGATTTTTTGATTTTTTGCATTAACGTTTTTTACTGCTTCTATTTCTGATATGAATACGTTATTTTTATCCCTCGACGGAAAAAGAGGGTGTTAAGTTTGATGTGTGAACCTGTGTGTTTGTGTATCTGTCTGTGGCATGCACACTTTCTTTTAAGGTTACACTAGTCGAAAATTCTTACATACAAACGTAGTCTAGGGATTATTCCACTGTTTGGCAATGTTCGTTCAAAATAAAAAGTGATATCAATCTGTCTCATCATTATCTAGCCCTGTATGGAAGCAAAAAAGTTAATGAAAGAAAATTTTTGAAAGTTATGAGCATCGAAAGTTCCACATTTCGACACTAATTATAACGCATTAATGGGCGCGAATAAATACCATAAGAAGACGGAAAATTGCAAAACGGCCTCCATACAGGGATAGATTAGTAGTTCAACAATGCAAATAATTTTATTTTGAACAGATAGATTTAGTCGTTTTTTCATATATCTAGACTGCCAAAGGTCTGTTCATAAAATTTCGCGCGCTTGGTTTCGTCCTAAATCATTATCCATTTCGCTACAAATTTGCAAAAGTGTGTATTCGTACGCGAACTTGCTTCCTTCTGCTCATCACAGCATCTATCTCTTCCGCACGTGTTGTCGGTTGATATAAAATGCATTTTAGTTGACTACCTTAAGGTGGTTCTGCTTAAAATTGAAGCACGTCTTTTAAATTCAGATTTTTCTTTCCCGTCCTACCGTTTAAGCTTGCTTTACTGAACAACAGAATTATCATCGGAATCTCTTCTACGATGATGCCACGTTCAAAGGTTGTCATTTCGGAGTATCAAATATGATACAATGTTTTATTATTACGACTCAAGATGCCAAGAGTGCTCTTTGACGCCGGTCTATTGTTTTCCTAATTATAACAGACTAGCTGTCCCACGCGGCTTCGTTCCCGTCAACTGGCTACGTACCTTCCCTACACCTACCATACACCTACCCTACACTTACCCTAACAGTAATATTCTTTCCCGTTTTTGCAACATTTTTCATTTATGCTCCGCTCCTATTGGTCGTAGCGTGATGTTATATAGCCTATAACCTTCCTCGATAAATGCACTATCTAACACAAAAAGAATTTTTCAATTCCAACCAGAAGTTCCAGAGATTACCCCCTACATACAAACTTACAAATTTTACCTCTTTATAATATTAGTATAGATGAAGGGCTATATACAAATGGTTACTGGCTTTAGACTTGTAGGAAAACCAACAGCCTTATTGCGTAATGAATTCGGCAAGGCAAAGATCATAGAGTATGTACAATCGACCAATGACATGGCGAGATGAAAGACGCGATGAGGATTTCCGTCTATGTGTTTGGTCGTTTGTTCATACTCTTTGCCTTGCCGAATTCATAATGCAGCCTTATGCAGGCTGTTGAGTAAGATCATTGTATGTGTGAAAGAATGAAGCAAGTACGTATGTATGCATGTGTGTGTCGCCCTAATATCCACAAGAAAATATCATTTAAACAGTCGCAAATAAATCAGCATATAGCAAACACGTCTTTTAGTTACTCAGTATTCCCACAAGCAAAAGTGAACCTTAAACCTATAACATTTTGGTCGACATCGAGCCGGATATCTGATCGACTTACGACGTTTCATGCACTGAGCGCAATACAAAAGGACGGGTCGAGCGTCGAGCGACGAACAAAAGAAGGAATTTGCACAAAAAATATGAGTACATTTTAAAACATCATTAGTGAATATAGTGAATGTAAACAAACTAAACTAAGTTAACTACGAAGATACGAAGAAACATTTTGTTTTATAACTAATTGAAGGCTTATTACAACGATATGGCAAATACAGTGGAACAATTATTAAATGTGTTAGAAGATACAGCTATGTTGTTAGGAAAAACTCAATCGAACCTTAAGAAATGTCCGAAACAACGCTTAACGAAAGGATATATAGAAACACGCATTAAAAACATTGAAGAATATTGGTCTACATATAAAGGTGCACATATAGAACTAGTGAAATGTGTTCCGAAGGCGAATCGACAAGACATTCCATATTTCGTTAATGAAGATTACTTGGTTCAAGAAGATTTGTATATCTGTTTACTAGCCGATCTTAATGATTTAATAAGCTCATACAACAAGTCGTCGTCGGTTCCTATGCAAGCTGACCATAATATGAGTGGTTCTATGGAAGTACAAGTGAAGTTACCAAGGATTCAACTTCCCACCTTCTCAGGTATTTACGATGAATGGCCCGCTTATCAAGATTTGTATATGTCATTAGTGCACAACAATACAACATTGAGTAAGGTACAAAAGTTGCACTATTTAAAAACCAGTCTTACGGGGGAAGCCCTGTCGCTGGTGAAGCACGTGCAAGTTACCGAGGCTAACTATGACGGCGCGTTTAGTATGCTTAAGGCGCGTTTCGGTAATAAACGCATTATTGTCAACTCCATATTGAAAAGATTGTTTACACAAAAGAAGATACCTGCACAAACTGCAAATAACATCAAATCGATATTGGATACGACTACTGAATGTCTGAACGCACTGACAAACCTGAAACTGTCAACCAGCTCATGGGATACGCTTACCCACTCACTCGTTGTATTTTTAGTAGTTCAAAAATTGGACCCAGAGACGCATCGTGAATGGGAAGAAGTTGCTTACGATGACAATGACGTCGAGTTACCTAAATGGGATGCACTGAACAAGTTCCTACAATCAAAGTTTCGCACGCTCGAGCTTATCACGCCTTCCACCAGAGACAGACCTACACCTAAGGGAAAAGAATACGCTGTTCACGTGTCCACATCAAATACCACCTCTTCAAAACCAAGATGCTGCGCTTTGTGCGAAAAGGACCACACATTATGTCATTGTGTGGAATTCATAAAACTTAACCCAGCCGAGAGGTGCCAGTACCTGAAACAACACAATCTATGCTATAATTGTCTGGCCCCAGGACACTCCGCTTATAGATGTCGCCTGAAGATGTCCTGCCGAATATGTCACAAACGTCATCACACGCTCACGCATCAATCCACGCCAATGACGTCACCAGATCAACCAGACAACAAGAAACAACAAGACAAAGTTGAAACTTATCAAGATTCTGCAAAATCAGCCGAAACCAACGTTACACTTTCATCGCATGTCGCTGCTAATTTGTCCACTGCATTACTGGCCACTGCCCTTGTACCAGTAAGGAAACATGAATCGGGACAAGTGACAGTGCTCCGTGCCTTGATTGACCACGGCTCTCAAGCAACGTTCATAAGTGAAAGAGCGGCCCAGATGTTACGATTGAAGAGGGCGCCTGTCAATGGCACCATCACTGGAGTCGGCTCAACCAAAACAAACGTTAAACATGCTGCAGAAATCGAACTACTATCCAGACACGACGATTGTTTCAACCTTAAGGTCAAAACGTACATCATGTCTACGCGACTCACTACCGCATTACCGTCACAAACCATCTCCACCAACACCTGGCCGCATCTGCAAGGACTCGCTCTGGCGGATCCAAGCTTCAATAAATCAGGACGAGTAGATTTATTACTGGGTGTTGACGTATGTGCCCAAATCATGAAAGGTGAAGTAATCAAGGGTCCCCCAGGAACACCATGCGCGCAAAACACCACCCTGGGATGGATTCTATTTGGGAACGTGGAACACAAACTACCTGGAGATGAAATTATAGTCATGCACCTCAATCTTGATCTAAATGATATGCTGAAACGAATGTGGGAACAAGACCCATATGACAAACGACAACCTACAGCTGAGGAACGAAAGTGCGAGGAAATCTATGAGACCACAACCACAAGAAAGAAGGACGGACGGTATATCGTAACCTTACCAAAGAAATCTAACATGCTATTATCAACCCAAGGAGATACGAGAATAATAGCTTTAAAGAGACTATATCAATTAGAACAAAGATTCAAGAATAACCCAAAGCTTAAAAGCGACTATGCTACAGTCATGAAAGATTACGAATTAAATTATATGGAAGAAGTACCGAAACAAGAAATTACCAATCCTTCTGTATACTTACCACACCATGCGGTAATTAAGGAAGATAAGGAGACAACCAAATTAAGAACTGTTTTTAACGCATCGCAAAGGGGAAGTAACAATGTATCCCTCAACGATGAACTGATAGTAGGTCCACAGTTACAAGACGACATGAGAAGTCTAATCATGCGATGGCGGATGAAGAAGGTCTGCTTCGTGGCTGATATCCAGAAAATGTACCTACAAATTAGCGTTAAACAGGAAGACCGAGATCTACAACGAATTCTGTGGAGAACTGATGATCAAGAACCTGTCAAAGATTACCGTCTTACCAGAGTCACGTTCGGAACTGCTTCTGCTCCTTACTTGGCAGTAAGGACCTTGCATCAAGTAGCCCAAGATGAAGGACGAAACTATCCTGAAGCAGCGGAAATAATAAGACGCGATTACTTCATGGATGACATGATGTCGGGTAAAGACAATGTAACAGACGCATTAAAGGTGGCCAAAGAAATAGACGCCATACTCCAGAAGGGCGGGTTCAAACTGAAAAAGTGGTGTTCTAACGATGCTGACTTTCTCAAGGAATTTGAAGAATCTGAAAGAAGCTCTCACGTAAAACTAGACATAACATTAGACGGAATTACGAGAGCCTTGGGATTACACTGGAACATGGGCAATGATCGATTCCAATACAGCCCAAACTTACCTGCTACGTCAAGGCTCACTACAAAGAGAACAATTCTGGCCGATCTACAGAGATTATTCGATCCACTAGGCTGGCTGGCACCTTCTATTTTGCCGGCCAAACTTCTTATTCAACGACTATGGCTGCAAGGAGTAACATGGGACGAAGAAGTAGATGAAACCATTGCCGCAGAATGGAATAACTTACGAGAATCAGTTAATCTATACTTACCTGATATCGAGATAGATAGATGGCTTCATACTACTGAAAATACCATGAGTAACACCAGTATCCACGGCTTCTGTGACGCATCATCAAGAGCTTACGCTGCAGTAGCCTATCTAAGAGTACGAACATCCATGGGTAACGTTAAGACCACAATCATTGCTGCTAAAACCAAGGTAGCCCCTACTAAACCCCAATCCTTACCTCGTCTAGAACTCAGTGGAGCTGTACTGCTTGCTGGACTCTTGAAGCAGATAAAGGAAGCAATGAATATACCAACTTCTCAGATATTCGCATGGACCGATTCCACAATTGTACTTTCTTGGCTATTCGGTGACCCGGCAAGATGGAACACGTACGTTAGAAATAGAGTAGTTGAAATACTGGACAACATTGGCAATCATAATTGGTATCATGTCAAATCACCAGAAAATCCAGCTGACACTGCCTCGCGAGGAAAATCCTTGCTAGACCTAAAGAACGATGCACTGTGGTGGAGAGGTCCAGAGTGGCTGACAGAAGGAGAAATCCAATACAGCAGACCAAACGCTATGATGACAGACCTGGAAAGAAAAGAAACAATACAAGTTAGCCTAACAATTGACAATGAGAAAGGTATAACTACAAAATTTGAAAATTGTGATACACTACAAGAACTGCTTAAAGTAATAGTGTACTGCAAAAGATTTTTAAAGGGAAGAAAAATAGAAAACAAAGACTTACCTGTGAACACGGAGGAATTAGATGATGCGTTGAAAACTTGCCTGAGAATAGCCCAAAGGGACAGCTTCGAAGAAGAAATTCAGCACCTGAAATCAAACATACAAATTAAAAGAAAGAGTAAACTTAACAATTTAAAACCGTACCTTGACGATAATGGCCTCCTCAGGGTGGGCGGAAGACTGCGTCACTCTGATCTAAATGAAGATGGCAAACACCCGATTATTCTTGATCGTGACAACAACTTTACCACTCTCCTAGTCGCCGATGCGCACCGGCAAACGCTGCATGGCGGAGTTCAAGTTATGCTCTCTTTCCTACGAACTAGATATTGGATCCTGAAAGCAAGGACATTAGTTAAATCGAGGATCAGAAAATGTCTCATTTGTGCTAAACTAAATGCTACGGCCAGGCCACAGCAAATGGGAGACTTACCTCGAGTTCGAGTAACCCCTGCAAAACCTTTCTGGAACACAGGCATTGACTTCGCAGGCCCGTATCAGGTCCTGATGTCTAGAGGCCGGGGAGTAAAAACGGATAAGGCATATATAGCTGTCTTTGTGTGCATGTCAACAAAGGCGATTCACCTAGAATTGGTGGGCGATCTCACGTCAGATGCTTTCATCGCAGCCTTCCGAAGATTTGTAGCAAGACGAGGAAGGTGCGCTCAGATATGGAGCGACCAAGGACGCAACTTTGTCGGGGCAAACAGGCAACTGGTAGCAGATTGGACTGAAGCTAAATTACAATTCGAGGGTCCAATCACCGAGAAGCTAGCAATCGAAGGAACAAACTGGCATTTTATCCCAGCCTACAGCCCACACATGGGTGGACTCTGGGAAGCTGGGGTGAAGGCGATGAAATATCACCTAAAACGGATCATGACTAGACATATGACCTACGAAGAAATGAGCACCTTGTTATGTCAAGTTGAGGCTTGCCTCAACTCACGGCCTCTTACCATATTAGATGATACGGACAACGACCACCTGCAACCACTAACCCCCGGTCATTTCCTTATCGGTGAGACACCCATTACTGTGCCGACACCAGATCTACGAGATATCCCAATGAGCCATTTATCGAGATGGCAGCACCAGCAAAAGTTATTGACTGACTTCTGGCATAGATGGCAGCAAGAATATCTGTCAAGAATGCAACAACGTTCCAAATGGCACCACAAAGTCAAGGAGTTTGACCTAGGACACATTGTCCTAATCAAATCTGATAATTTCCCTCCGGGTAAATGGATGATGGGACGCATTGTTGATAAGCACCCGGGCGCTGACGGTGTGACGCGTGTATATTCTGTGAAAAGTGGTAATAGTGTAGTGCAAAGGTCATTTAATAAGTTGTGTTATTTACCCATAGACATTGACACTTGATTTTGTATGCAAACTAAGAATGTAATGTTACTATTAATTTTAGTTACCTATCTATGTACAAGCTCTAATTAACTTTATTAGAAATTGTGAAAGGGCTATAGACCCTTTGGTGGGCGGTATGTTGAGTAAGATCATTGTATGTGTGAAAGAATGAAGCAAGTACGTATGTATGCATGTGTGTGTCGCCCTAATATCCACAAGAAAATATCATTTAAACAGTCGCAAATAAATCAGCATATAGCAAACACGTCTTTTAGTTACTCAGTATTCCCACAAGCAAAAGTGAACCTTAAACCTATAACACAGGCGTTATTTTCTTCTTATGAAAATAATCTTTGATTCTATGACAGATTGTTGTGGTCTCTGTGCACCTATCCTTCCTCACCTTCGAAGATAACTGCTAAAATCTTTTAATAACCCTTTTGATCCCCGTAGTCGAGTAAATAAAAAACCGGCCAAGTGCGAGTCGGACTCACGCACGAAGGGTTCCGTACCATTATCGCAAAAAACGGCAAATAAATCACGTTTGTTGTATGGGAGCCACACTAAAATATTTATTTTGTTCTGTTTTTAGTATTTGTTGTTATAGCGGCAACAGAAATACATCATCTGTGAAAATTTCAATTGCCTAGCTATCACCGTTCATGAGATACAGACGGACAGACAGACGGATCGCGGCGTCTTAGTAATAGGGTCCCGTTTGTACCCTTTGGGTACGAAACCCTAAAGATACATACAGTCGAACATAGAACCTCCTCCTATTTGGAAAGTTTGTTAAAAAAAGGTTAAATAACACCTTCCAACCAAATAACATCCGTTACAACTCAATAGAGCGAACGAACAAATTATAATAAGTGTAATATTTCAAACACATCGGAACGGGAACGTGTAATAACTAAACGCAGCGACAGCAGTGTCCGTGGTGTCGCGTTTCGTTCAACCTCGAGTTTCGCTCGATACGCAACGTGTGCGTGTAATGTTCTGTATGAATGTGTACCTACTGACAGAATTAAAATGTGGAAAATAACTTTGATATTTTACTGATTCACGATACCTAACACAATGGGCAATAATAATAAAAATCTCGAGAGCGTTTAGCAATTGACAAGATTCTAAATTCAAATTATCTACAGAAAATTTTAAATATAGAATAGGCTGAGCGCTCTCAAAACGGTGAAGGAAAACATCGTGAGGAAACCGGCATGTCCTAGAACCAAAAATTCGAAGACATGTGACATCCACCAACCCGCACTGGGCCCGCATGGTGGATAACGGCCCATTCCCTCTCATAGAGAGGAAGCCTGTGTCCCAGCAGTGGGAACATTAATAGGCTGATGATGTGATGTGAGCAATCTCTGAACAGCGTCAGGCTTTTAATAAATAATGCCCTTTATGTATAACGTAGTAACACAATGGGCATTATTAATAAAACTTTCGATAGCGTTTAGCATACTAAGGGGTACAGGCAAAAAACAGGGAATGTCCTAATTAATAGATTTTGAGTAAAACGCAGTTAGAAATTTAGAAGTATGTAATTTTTCTCCTTATTCTTTACCGGTATGTACCTACCGTCATGGACATTCCCGGTTCGTTTCTTTTCGGCCATAAACAAAAACGTATTTTTAACCGACTTTCGAAAAAGGAGGAGGTTCTATGTTCGACTTCTTGTATGTTTTTTTTTATGTATGTTCACCGATATCTCCGTCAATTGTGGACCGATTTTGAAAATTCTTTTGTTTGAAAGAGTATGTGCCGAAATTGGTCCCATTTTAATTTGGTGAAGATCTGATGAAGAACTTCGAAGATATACAACAGAACTCTTCAATAAATAACGGAAAATCTCTCGGGACTGCTGCAATCGCATGTCTGTTTATTGTTTATACCATTTCATAACATAACATCACGCCAGTACGCTCTTAAGGGGTAAGCAGATCTCTCATTTGACCGGTTTTGTTCAAGTTTTATGATATTCGAGTAATCTATTCTGGCGTTATAGGAAACTTACTAAACAAATTGCCTATTAGTTGGGTACAACTAAAAAGTGAAAAATAAAAAACTTTTTTACAAAAAAAACCTTTTTTACAAAAAAATACTACCGACTTCCAAATAAGAAAACTACAAAGCGAAAAATAACTTTATTTTTGGAAGTCGGTGTCTTTCGAAGGTACCATTTCTTTGCGTTACGGACACCGACTTCCAAAAATAAAGTTATTTTTCGCTTTGTAGTTTTCTTATTTGGAAGTCGGTAGTATTTTTTTGTAAAAAAGGTTTTTATTTTTCACTTTTTAGTTGTACCTACCTAATAGGCAAGATGTTTAGTAAGTTTCCTATAACGCCAGAATAGATTACCCGAATAACATGAAACTTGAACAAAACCGATCAAATGAGAGATCTGCTTACCCCTTAAGAGCGTACTGACGTGATGTTATGTTATGAAATGGTATAAACAATAAACAGACATGCGATTGCAGCAGTCCCGAGAGATTTTCCGTTATTTATTGAAGAGTTCTGTTGTATATCTTCGAAGTTCTTCATCAGATCTTCACCAAATTAAAATGGGACCAATTTCGGAACCTACTCTTTCAAACAAAAAAAGAATTTTCAAAATCGGTCCACAATTGACGGAGATATCGGTGAACATACATAAAAAAAAAAAAAAAAAAAAAAAAAAAACATACAAGAAGTCGAACATAGAACCTCCTCCTTTTTCGAAAGTCGGTTAAAAAATGCTACCGACTTCCAAATAAGAAAACTACAAAGTGAAAAATAACTTTATTTTTGGAAGTCGGTGTCCGTAACGCATAAAAATGGTTTCTACGAAAGACACCGACTTCCAAAAATAAAGTTATTTTTCACTTTGTAGTTTTCTTATTTGGAAGTCGGTAGCATTTTTTTGTAAAAAAGTTTTTTTTGGCACCTTACGTTTACTTAAAAAAAAGTTAGTGATTGAGAATAAAACTACCATAGATAAAGATTTGCTTGCCAATAAAAAATCGAAAAATTAAAACTTGTGTCATTCCCTGTTCTTTGCCTGAACCCTTCAATTGAAAGATTCTAAATTCAAATTCTCTACAGAAAATGTTAAATATAGAATGGGCTGAGCAATCTCAAGAACAGTGTCAGTATTTTTTTAAATAATGCCTTTTATGTATGACGTGGTATCAAGGAGATTTTTAAGTCGAATAGGATATATTTTATTGTACATCAAAAATGTTACACATTAGCAGCAGAGATATAATTTCAATAGCTATCTGAATTTTTTGTCTAGCGTATTATATGGTACTAGCTGTTGCCCGCGGCTTCGCTCCCTTGGACCACCCCACAGGACCAGTTTTCGGGTTTAAAAAATAGCCTATGTCACTCAGGAATAATGTAGCTTTCTATTGGTGAAAATTTTTTTCTAATCGGTCCAGTAGTTTCGGAGCCTATTCGGTACAAACAAACAAACAAAAAAATCTTGCCTCTTTATAATATTATAGTATAGACGTAATATATTTTAAAATATTTTAGTTGATTGATAATAATTATTTGTGGCACTTAGGACCAAAAAATAATGCCGGAGGATAGAATAAGATCGTTATACAACTTCTATTGAGACTGAATAAAAGGAAAGGATGTAATAAAATAAAAAAAAAATTATAAAAAATACTACCGACTTCCAAATAAAACTACAAAGTGAAAAATAACTTTATTTTTGGAAGTCGGTGTCTTTCTTAGGTACCAATTTATTGCGTTATAGACACCGACTTCCAAAAATAAAGTTATTTTTCACTTTGTAGTTTTATTTGGAAGTCGGTAGTATTTTTTTATAAAAAGTTTTTTTAGTTGTACCTACCTTATAGGCAAGTTGTTTAGTAAGTTACCTACTCGTATAACGCCAGAATATATTACCCAAATATCATAAAACTTGAACATAACCGGTGAAATGAGAGATCTGCATACCCCTTAAGAGCGTACTGGCGTGATGTTATGTTATGAAATGATATAAACAACAAACAAACATGCGATTGCAGCAATCCCGAGAGATTTGCCGTTATTTATTGAAGAGTTCTGTTGTATATCTTCGAATTTCTTGGTCAGTCCTTCACCAAATTAAAATGGGACCAATTTCGGAACATACTCTTTCAAACAAAAAAAGAATTTTTGAAATCGGTCCACAATTGACGGAGATATCGGTGAACATACACAAAAAAAATAAAGAAACATACATAATGTCGAACATAGAACCGCCTCCTTTTTGGGAAGTCGGTTAATAATAAAGACATCTTAATACTTTAAGATCATTTGGGGAGCTTTTCACAATGAAGCTAGCTGTTCGAGGTTTTGTTATTAAAATTACTTAACCCTTTTCTGAATAGTTTCACCTAGGGTTGCCAGATGGTCGGGAATCGTCTGGATTCGCCCGACATTTTAAAGGATTTCCCGGACTCCCGACAAAACTCAAAATCTCCAGACAAACAAGTTCTTGGAAAGTGCTTTCTTTTAGACCGTTTGTGTTATCAATTCCTGTAAGCATTACTGTAAAAAGATGTTAAGTTTGCTCAATAATATAAATACCAAAGCTGAGTTACTAAATAGACTGAACTTTGAAGTAAATTATTTGAATTTAAAATCTTTTCCTAAATTACTTAACTCAGTAAAGATTAATGCCAAATACATTTGGCAACCTAAAAATTAAGTGTAGTTAAAATAGTTGTTTCATCAATATTAAGCATATTTTTTTATTTTACTTTTTTTTCTCCCGACAAACTCTAAATCCCGACATTTTCAAAATTTCTCCAGTTATTTGCGTCTTCCGATCTGGCAACCCTAGTTTCACTCACCCCTGTGAATAATTAAGATAATTTTTATGTATTCACCTTGTATTATTGTACAAAATTCATTTGCATCTGGTCAATTCTGGCCAAACTGGAAGCTGACACGAATATTTGAGAAAGTGACAGTTAGGGCCCGTTACAGAGTAACGGAAATGGTTGCCTAATACTCGTTAACAGCTGTGATTGGTCGAATAGTGGCCTACATGGTATGACCTACATTCATAGTACGGGAGGTACCATGGAATTCTTTCTATGAATGTTATACCGAACTAGCTGTTGCCCGCGGCTTCGCTCCCGTAGACCACCCCACAATACTTTATTTAAAAAGAAATATCAATTAATAAAAATACATTAAATTTCTACATAATGTTGATTCTAAAATGGTAGTACACTTGTTTTTTTAAAGAGGTATATGTTTCACTAATCTCCTTTCAACAAAACCATAAAAATGTGAAATAATTGTTGATAGCATGCATCTCCTCGTAAAGTGTTCATTAATTATTGTTTATACTAACACTAATGTATAGACAATTTGATAACGAACATTTTGTAAGTTTTATTTTTTTCAAAAGACCAATATTCAATTTTATAAAGATTTTATTCTAAAATCTGGGCGTATTCACTACCGTAATTCATGCGCCACCAGTGCCGCTAGGCCAATAGGAATGCTCATATCTCATGCAAATTTTTTGTACGGCCTTAAAAAATAGCCTATGACACTCAGGGATAATGTAGCTTTTTATTGGTGAAAGACTTTTTTAAATCGGTCCAGTAGTTTAGGAGCCTATTTGGTACAAACAAACAAAAAAAATCTTTCCTCTTTATAATATTAGTATAGATAAATTTCAACTGGCGAAATGTAGGTGACTGGTGCCTTCGTCGGGGAATACGGTGATGTTACGTTTGATAAATATGTATCATACTTTGCTATCAATAAAGTCTAAAATCGTCAATCCACCTTGAGCATGCGTGGTGATAAATGTTCGTGCCCTTCTCTGTATGAGAAGAGGCATTTACTCTGCAGTGGGAGACTTACAGGCTGGTGATATTATTATTAGTAGTACCTGGGCGACCGAGCTGTGCTCGTGTGAAAATAGAGAAAACGACGTTTTCTAAAAATGAAACCTAGCTAGATCGATTTATCGCCCCCGAAACTCCCGCATACTAAATTACATGAAAATTGTCGGAGCCGTTGCCGAGATTTAGATTATATTTATACATACATACAAGAATTGTTCGTTTTTTATCTAAAGTTAAATATCATTATTAGTTAGTTCACAGTAAAAGTATTTTATAAACTTGACAACAATCTTAAGTGATTTCAATCCCAACTAAAATTCATGTGATGATTCTTCAGACATTTGAACTAAAATAGCCAGCTCCGTTAAAGACGGTTAAGGAAAGAAAACGCTGCATTATGAAAATAAGAATGATCTAGACTACTGACAAAAAAATTGTGCAACATATTGATTTGGTAAAGAATCAGTACATCTCTCTTTAACAGTTTGTATTTATTTTATTTATAAATAGTACACCAAAGACTACCTACAGTATTGTCTTTCCTTCCATTTTTGGGTTCCGTACCCAAAGGGTAAAAACGGGACCCTATTACTAAGACTTCACGATCCATCTGTCTGTCTGTCCGTCTGTCACCAGGCTGTATCTCATCAACCGTGATAGCTAGACAGTTGAATTTCACAGATGATGTATTTCTGTTGCCGCTATAACAACAAGTACTAAAAACAGAATAAAATAAATATTTAAGTGGGGCGGCTCCCATACAACGTGATTTTTTTGATTTTTTTTGCGATAATGGTACGGAACCCTTCGTGCGCGAGTCCGACTCGCACTTGGCCGGTTTTTTAAATCCATCCAAAGGTTGTCTTGAAAAGATCGCTTTTAGCTATAAGGCCCATTGTGTCACCCAGTGTAATGTTTTCTTCGTCTATAATTTCTGTAACTTATATGGTGTACATAATAAAGAGTATTCTATTCTATTTACTAAAATTGCTATTCATTTAAAGCTACAGGCGTGCGCTGACGATAACGCCCCGGCTTCAATGCAGCTGACCATTTTTGTTTAAATTCAGTATTATCTGAAGAATGATCTTTTTTCTTCAACTTTAACCTGGTGTAAAGCCCACACCGCTACTGGAGCGGCTGACGTTTAGAGCTCTGAAGTATTTGGGGAAAACTACAAATTTTATAATTTTCAGTCGGCATGAAATTATTTTATAACCGACTGCCCAAAAAGGAATAGGTTCTGTGTTCGAATGTTGAAAAACACAGACACGACTTCCGAAAAGAAAATTATTTTTCACATAGTGTTTTGCTTTAGAATGGAAGTCGGCAATTTTTTTATTTTATTTTACCTCCCGTACTATCATGGAGTATTAAAAAAATCGTATAAAAATGACAAATATTATTACTGTCGTTTCGTTGTCATTTTCAAATCTAACTCAATAAAGCCCAATGATTTTTAACAACAAATTGCATTACTTGATTTGAGTTTCATTTATGTTGCGTCGATATTTTTTTGCTGTTCTTTTTATAATGACAAAATATTTATATTTGGACAACAGAAGCAGTTAGATTCGTGCGTCATGCGCAAAAAAAATGAAACCTATCTAGTCTACATACTAATTTAAAATGCAACCTAGTACACCAGAGACATGGACCCAAAAAAAATCTTCCTTTGTACAAACAAAATGGCGCTCATTGCGTAAAAGGTAGAAATAGAAACATATGCAAAATATTTTCATAGATTTTAAAAATAAGCTGTTTAAATCCGGGGCAGATTACTCGCGATGTTTTTAATAAAATTATCAAAAAAAAAAAAAAAAATGATTATCGCCGTGCAACCTATCACCAGTCAAGTATCATTTTTCGTAACTATCCTATCTACCTATTTATACCTAATACCAAAAATAACAGCGCCGTTCACCTCTGAATAAAAATAAAAAAAAGTCAGCTGCAACTCCATCTACAAAATAAAAGAGCATTCCTCTCGTTCTGTTGAGCATCCGAAAAGCATTCATAATGGCATAACACAGGAACTTAGCTAAAAACACAAAACCCTCCTGTGCCCTCGACGCAGTCGGGCAAAAATAGAACGACATACAAAGGAAACGTGACCTAATTACATTCATAAAAAAAACTTTGTTTACAATGGTAGGTTGTAAATTACTGCGTAAATGTGCACAAGCGACTTCTTTATATCTATCATAATCCAAACAGTTTACATTATTAACAAAGACAAAGAAAATTCTACACACAAAAATCATATGACACAATTCTTCAGGTCTTCATCCCGCCGATGCCATCAACTCATCGATGCACTACATTATATTTCTTATCGTCTTCTAATACAACCAGCGCGGTATAAACAGACATAAGTCTACGCGCTGCGTACTACAAGATGCGTTAAGAATGTTACGTCACTGACACAGCTCTGATATATTCCAGAACTGTAAGAAACGTTGCAACATCATTCGGGCCACGTTTTCATCAATCTATTTTAGTTGCTATGTTGACAGAGTTAAATGAAAATAGGCGTACAGGAAAAACGGTGAAGATGTTGAAAACGTAACCCGAACTTTGTTTTTCTTTTTTGTTTAAGAGTCTTCTAAATCTTCTGGCCAAAGTTCGGAGTAAAACCTAATAATATTAATTGTCATTCGTGAAAGCACTTCATAGTCGTCGGTCGCTTGGTGGTAGAATATTGAAAATCAATGATTGGTAAGTAGGTCAAACTCATAAAAAAAACTAGGACACGACACGGTGCGCACATATTTCACAAGGGGCGACTATATAAAAGATTCTTTCAAGAATGACCTAAATACACGTTTGAATACACTTCTCGCTACACGAAATATAAATTCATGCAAAATATTAAAATACACACACATACTGCGGGGAACATTTTACGCGTTTTTTTTTCATCAAAAACTGCTTAAAAAATTCAAATAACGCGATATATTCCCACAGAAAAACACAAATATTACAACAAGGGTTCCGTTTTTGTCATTTGGCTACGGAACCCTAAAAAAAAGGCCTTCTCAATCTTCTGACCGCCGAATCTTCTTGCATGATGATTTAACACAGATCTAACCCACCATTCGACAAGACTGAAGCGATAAACAGCGCCAGTCGAGACGAAAGATGGACTAGATCCACGAAATTGTAATAAAATCTTCTTTTCTTGCTGTTAAATACACTGTTGAAAACACTGAAATATTATAGCTAAGTCTAACACAAGAATATTTTACGGTGTTATTCTGAAATTTCGTGGTCGGTGCGCTCCCGACGAGCTCGCGGTCCGACTTTGGTTACGAACGCAATAGAACTGGTAACAGGTTGCAAGTTGATCGGCGGCACTCGGATTTTTATGTGGCGTTCGGCTCGGGTCGGGTCGTGGCCTAGTTTCGCGCACCCGCCCCGGTGCTTCCCCACCCCGTTGCATGGGATATTTATTCACGTTATAGAATACTACGTTGTTGTGTACGGTGACTACGGTGGCAATTGCAATTGGGGGCTTAGCAACCGATTTTTGTCCGGAGAAAATTGAAGTTCGGACCGTTTTTGTAATGGAAAACTATTTCGGCAATCCAGCTGAAAATTCAGTCCGTCACAATTTATTATGTGGGTTAAAATGGATCGATTTATCGTTTCACGTAATTTTTACAGACTTTCTAAGACCGGACAGACAAGGAGAAACTGACGTTTTCAGTCTAAATAAAATCGAATCAAACCTCAAAGTACATTCTTAGTCAGTTTCCAGAAAATCTTTTTTCGTATTCTTCTCATCAAACCGTTTCATTTGATACCCATATCATGGCAGTGCACAAAAAATAACTAGTCCGCCATCTTGGGCCGTCCGCCATATTGGATTTAGATGCAAAATCAACCCCTTAATACGTAATCTTAGTAAATTAAAATTGGTGATATTTATAGCTAAAGCATTTTTTTTTTAAATCTAATAATAGACGGAGGAAGAATAATGGTTTTGAATGGTTCAATTTCACTGTGTCTAAGAAAATCTTTAGTGGAAAAACGTTCCAAGAACAGCTGTTTAACACAATACTAAAGTGTACTACTAATTGTAGCATAAATCAACTAGCCTTGAGAATTAATTATTACGCAAATGACATAGTTGGCTTGTTTTCACGGGAGTAAATTGCCAACTGGCAGATTTTGTTTCTTTCCTGAATTTATCTGAACTATTATTATAAACAGAGTAGATATAGAAAGATAATAGAGGTGATCTCGTGAAAGTTCTCAAGCGATTAGGAAAATTATTTCACCGATGTTAAGCTACATTTTCGCTCAATCTATGAAACTACATTTTATTTCGGCAAACTGCTCGGTTCCTGTTCGGGATAGAAGCCGTAGGAGACAGCTAGTTTAGTATACAGGTAGCGCTTTTCCAAACACTTAAATGAGTCCATATATACCTAGCAGAATGCTGTTAGAACGATCTCTCGCTTGGACATATTTTCGTAAACGGGAGACTAGAACAGGACAAATTTTCGTAAACGGGAGACTAGAACAGGACAAAGTTTTTTCGTAAACCGGGAGACTAAAACAGGACAAATTTTCGTAAACGGGAGACTAGAACAGGACAAAGTTTTTTCGTAAACGGGAGACTAAAACAGGACAAATTTTCGTAAACGGGAGACTAAAACTGGACGAATGTTCGTAAACGGGCGACTCAAACAGGGCAAAAATGTTCCTATACTTACAAATATAATTGTGGAAGTTTCCGATGGCTTTCCTCGGATGGCAACAAAGGAAAGTACTTACTACCACTTAGTTACTCATCGTCGGTAATAGGGATGACGTCAATAATATAAAAGGCGACAAAGACTGTTCATAGAAACTGTTTTAAACCAGATGCGCGAGTTCTCACTCTTGCGTGTATGATCGTAAACGTAACAATGATATAAAGAAAAAAAAACATTTAGAATTAGTCGGAAAAATTCGATGAAAATCGAACAGTTGAATGGAAAAAAGAGACTAAGAAAACTATTCATTAAAAAAACTTTTTTTATCGTGTTCTTCTCATCAAACCGTTTCATTTGATTCCCATATCATGGCAGTGCACAAAAAATAACTAGTCCGCCATCTTGGGCCGTCCACCATATTGGATTTAGTATGACATCACTTAGCTAACCATGCATTGTTATCCAAACTAAACGTGTATGCAACTAACTTTTAAAAATGATTATAGATACTAATAGGAACCATAGTTTTTTTTTAAAACACCTAATTCAATACTAATCGATACTTTTAAAAACATCGATAATATTTGACACTATCGACAAGTCCCTACGTTCGGTAGTATCGTACGTCTAAGTGAAAGCACGCGGGGGAAGAGGGGAAACAAATCGATCAATCACCTGACCTCGTCTCCAATATTAAAATTGGTCATACTGCAGTCTGTACCGACAACTATTATGAAATAATAATGCGCTAGCCAGCCTTACAATTAATAGTAGATTATTGCATCAAGCACAAAGTAATTTATTATTGCACCGAGTGCCTGATTTAGAGCCCGAGCGCTAGCGACGGCTCTAATCTAACAGGCACGAGGGCAATATAAATTACTTAAGGCGAGGTGCATAATCTGCTTTTCTTTCAACTATTACCCCTATAGGAATAGTAGATAAATCACTTTTTTAAATTTTTTTCATTTTGAAATCAGAGTTAGCAGCAATAATTTTTTAAATTTGGAACAAGTAGGATAGAAATGAATAATACGCAAGTAAAAAAAAGTATTGATATCGGCTGGCTGAATAGAGCTAATCCATTGAGATTGGCAACTTTTGGTGCGATTAAAAAAAAACAGTGCAATAATGAAATTTCATACATTTTTATTGCTCTAGAGCATTAAAGACTCGCTTTGTACTGAGTTTTTAGTGTGATTGTGATGCAATTAAAGCATAGTTGGAAGAAAACTAACTTTATTGATCGGCCCTTCGTTGCGCAATGACGGTAAATAAGAATTTATGGCAGAGTTGTGTAACTTTTTTGACGTACACTGTATCTATACTAATATTATAAAGAGGTAAAGTTTGTGAGTTTGTGTCGTTGTAGGGGGTAATCTCTGGGACCTACTGAAGCGATTTTGAAAATTCTTTCACCAGTAGAAAGCTACATTATTCCTCAGTGTCATAGCCTAAAAATACATAAAAATTATGTACTTCATGATTAGGTAGGGTTGGGTAGGTAGAGTAGGGTAGGTAGGGTACGGTAGGTAGAGTAGGGTAGGTAAGGTAGAGTAAGTAGGGTAGGGTAGGTGGGTAGAGTAGGTATTGTAGGTAGGTAGCCAATTGACGGGAGCGAAGCCCCGGGGGTCAGTTAGTAATTAATAAGGTGATTGGAAAGAAACCAAAAATACCTTAAGCTACTTTAGTTTAGACCGTAGATAATTAAACAAAATTAATTTTCATTTCAGAAAAGATCAATTAACGCAATGAATGTTAATTGCTAAAAAAAGGAAATTGGCGTTGACCTATCTGTCTACATTTTAAGCATCTAACACCAATGAGTGTGAATTAAAATACTAATTTTTAGCCAAAACTTTGGCGTAAAAACCTTTTTGGGTAAACCTAGAAATCCTAAATCTTACGATACATGAAAAACCTGGCCAAGTATCACGATCGCAAAAAAATCACGTTTGTTGTTGTTCCCATACAAGCCAATTTTTTGCCGTTTTTAAATATTAATTTTACTCTGTTTTCAGTATTTGTTGTTATAGCGGCAACAGAAATACATAATCTGTGAAAATTTAAACTGTCTAGCTATCACGGTTTATGAGATACAGCCTGGTGACAGACGGACAGACAGACAGAGACGGATCGTGGAGTCTTAGAAATAGGGTCCCGATTTTACCTTTTGGGTACGGAACCCTAAATAAGAAAATACAGTTTTAGGCAGATCTAGAAATTATCAAAATGGTACCAGAGGATCAAACTGCACACTCCAGCTTACGAAAGTTATCTATCAACATGACAACAATCTCAAGAGCGGTTTACTTACTGCGTCTTCTGCAGTGACGAAACAACGACTGCATCTCAAAATCACAACACCCAGCTTAAATCAAGGAAGGTGATAAGCAGAGATGTGGCTGTTACGCTAGATTTACATAGTTAAGATAAGGTTCGCTTATACTTGAAGAAACAAGGTATTTTGAACGTCTCGCGCACACGATTGCTCCCGAAGATAGCCGACCACGCGGCGAGTTCTTCGGTCTAGTATAGTACGACATAAAAGAGTAGAAATTAAATATTTGGGAACTAATAGTTTTCATTTTCTGGCAACATCTAAAATGAGTACTTGAGCTGTCAATTTTTATCGATCGGTTTCGATTTTCGTAAGAATTTTGGTTTTTGTGTGATATTTCTGAGTGTGGACAGAAAAACAGTGGCAAATCATGAATAAGGTAATTCGTGGAGGTGCCCGTGATATAGTTTACAAAGTTTATATGTGGTGTACAGCCGAATTCCAAGCTGGGAAGCTTCTATGCAACTTAGAAGATGTTTACCATCGTACAGCAGATTTTACTGGTAAGTAACTATTGAAAGTTACGCTAAACATTAATTACAAACGATTAATACATTCAGGGAGCCAAATTTTCGAACCACATATCATTTACAAATTATTTGTCTACCATTTTTGAGGTTATACCAAGGTAAACAAATACCGTTGTAGTTATAGCGCGACTTAACAACGTTGATAGTAAGGCAAAAACAATTAATGTTATTTATTACGGATACGAAAATTTTTGTTTGCAATGCCATATTTGTTGATGCAATCGACTAAATGGAAAGAAACAATTTTAAAATATATTCACGTTTATTTACCGCGGAACTTCTTTCGTCGGACTGACAGTGATTCTTTTATTTGCTTGTTTTAGGTTTTTCTGTTAGCACAGTGCGCAGAATCCTGCAACACGGCATTGAAAACGGTGGGAAATTCTCAACACCAGCTAAACACATGAAGGGTCGTCCCATGGTGCAGACAGCAGTGACGATGAGAGTGGTTCAGAAATCAGCGACGAATCAATACCAGAGCTTAAAATAGACTACACGAACTTAAGTTATCCCATGGAAGGTGTAGAGTATTTCGATTTTGATTTATTGGATTAGTTTATTTTGTTAATTTTCGTTTATATCGCAGTTTATATGGAAAGCAATTGATTATTAAAAATACTTATTTTTTGTGAAATTGTTGTTTTATTACTACTACCTATTAAAAATTTATTAAATATACTTATTTAATATATTTACTCGTTTTTTATACCCAATAAATAAATAATACTATTCAAGTATCAAGATCAGCTGGGTGTACTAACTGGGTTGCTATCTGAGCGATTGTGGCGCCCTCATTTAATTTCTACTCTTTTATGTTGCACTGTAAGATAACAATTTATGTCAATAGTAACGCTACTGCATCGCTTCCAAAAGTCACGTATACAACCGCCTTAAAAGGGTCATTTCACTTGGCCGTATCTAGTCTTCTAAATAGCTGGTGTTCGAAGTGAAAACGCATTCCGTAAATTGGCAATCTAAAAAACAAGCTAACTAGAACGAATACAATCACACTAAATTCCGTTAAGTGGAATACTGACGTCCAAAGAAAAACGGGCGCAACTCTCTTTTGAGGCAAAACTGAGTTCTTTTTAACCGACTTTCGAAAAAGGAGGAGGTTCTATGTTTAAATTCTTGTATGTTTTTTTTTTATGTATTTTCACCGATATATCCGTCAATTGTGGACCGATTTAAAAAAATCATTTTTTGTTTGAAAGAGTATGTTTCGAAATTGGTCCCATTTTAATTTGGTGAAGATCTGATGAAGAACTTCGAAGATATATAACAGAACTATTCAATAAATAACGGCAAATCTCTCGGGACTGCTGCAATCGCATGTCTGTTTATTGTTTATACCATTTCATAACATAACATCACGCCAGTACGCTCTTAAGGGGTAAGCATATCTCTCATTTGATCGGTTTTGTTCAAGTTTCATGATATTCGGGTAATCTATTCTGGCGTTATAGGAAACTTACTAAACAACTTGTCTATTAGGTAGGTACAACTAAAAAATAACTTTATTTTTGGAAGTCGGTGTCCATAACGCAAAAAAGTGGTACCTACGAAAGACACCGACTTCCAAAAATAAAGTTATTTATCACTTTGTAGTTTTCTGGAAGTCGGTAGTATTTTTTTGTAAAAAAGTTTTTTTTATTATTATATTATTTATTATAGAGTTCCTATCTATGCTCGAATTTTTATGAAAAGTCTTGATTCTCAACTTCACCAGACAACTGTTTAACATAACAGTTTTCATTCTCAGTTTTGTTTATTAGTTAGATGCGCCCTTTTTTCTTACGGTGGAATAGCTCTCTTACCTCGTTTGCAGACCAAGAGCTTTGTTAAGGGCCTTCCACCGCTTTAGTGCGGTAAACGGTTACATTCTAAAGCATTTAAGGGCCTTCCACCGCTTTAGTGCCGTAAAACGGTTACTTTCTAAAGCATACTTCTTAGTAACGGCTAGGTTTTTAACCTAGCCGTTACTAAGAATTATTCATTTAGATTTGAAAAAAAAAATATTCATTTATATTGTTTGTCTTTTCGTGTAACTGTATTGCTTAAAAAAATATAACAACACGTAGTTTTTTCGTTACTTTTGGATACTCCTCCAAAACGACTTGGATGTTTAAAAATATATTTACACTGAAAGTTTATGGCTAGAATTTCTTCATAACTGAAATCATATGTAAATCAAAGAATATTCTGCAAACAAAACTGTGGTGGCTGGCTCCGAGCGGGCGCATGGCTAGGTACTGCGCGATCATTGGGGAATATAATATACTCGTTAAGGTAGTAGCTTAGTTCATATAGCTCATGTATTTTTCATACTTGTCACATAGTTTGCAGTCTGCACACAAGTTTGAGAAACTAGATCAACAATACGAGCTATGAAATAACTAAGCTCTTGATCAGATCCTGCAACCAGCTTTATGCTGGCTGACGTCATGACTTAGTGACCTCCCTGAAGGTACGACGCGATTCGATACGGGCTATCAAGAAGGTCTGCTGCTCCTCAAACACATACCTGGCTAGTATTGCTGTCGAACACCGCATCGTAGGCATACACGCGGGGCGGCTCGGCTGCGGTAACGTTGTTCTTCGTCACAGCTACAGTGTTGTTCTTCCCGTCGATGGATACGCAGCTATACGACCCGTCCAACTTTTCCCTCTGGTCCATGGGACGGACTCGGACCACCACGCGGACATTTTCGACGGTAGGAGCCGTTAGCTCTGCGTCCTGGGGGACAAGAAAATTGGACATCTCAATCTCTGAATTCGAAACGGATTTTCATAAGATTTTCACTATTGCAAGGAGCGATTAATGAAGAAACCATGTTTAAATAATTTGTCCCGTGCGAAGATGGGACGCGTAGCTAGTATAATTATAGAAAATAATATAAATGGTTCGTAGGTGAGGTGTGCGACCTATGTATACTATTATGTCGCAGCCATCTGGTTAAATTAGCCAGCTAATTAAACGCCAAGGCCGTTCATTAAACGCCAATTGGATGCCTAGGACGATAGTTAATTGAACTAGAATCATTCACCGTTTATCAACTTGACGTAGGTAGGCGGAGGACATCCAATGAAGATTTTCCAGCCCAGAACACAAAAAAACTAAGTCAGTCCTTTGAAGATGATTCACCAAGACTCAGCAAAGTGATTCAAATTTAGTTCAGTTTTCTTCCACTGCGGCGCTAGTAATCACCAAAACAATTGTGGCGTCAACAGCGCAAACCGTGAATATTATTTTTAGTTATTGTGTGCAATTTTAAGTGAAATTAAAGTGTGATATTGTCAAAATAGTATGAAAACAGAGGTGAGTTTTCACGAAATGTCACCCTTACCAAACATTACAAATTTCTTCAATAATTATCCAATTTAACTAAATGACTACACGACATTCAGCCATCTGGTTAAACGTTGCGCTCTATGACATAGCTAGTTGTCCTTCAGCCATTTAATTGGATGCCGGCATTTAATGAACGGCCTAGGCATCCAATTAGCTGGCTAATTTAACCAGATGGCTGCGACATATATATATATATATAGGTGCTTTGAGAATTAATATACACAACTGGCGTAGTGTGGGTGTACTACTCACGCCTTCTCTCCTTGTAGGCGTGAAACGGAGTGATACTACGTGTATTTTGTATTAATATACAGGTTGTAATATTTATGGAATTGTGCCTATGGGCGGGTTATTCCTTTGCTATTCAGGTCACATACGTAACTGGCGTAATTTGGGTGTACTACTCACGCCTACTCTCGCTGTAGGCGTGAAGCGTGCTACTACGTTTTATTAAATGTTCAACTAGAGAGCTACTAAAGATGAACGAGCATTTGACCTCGCCGTCTATGAATGGTGTGTAATATTTGACACTCTGTTCAAAATATTTATGGTGCAATACCAACATTGCAACAACAGCAAAAAAATAAAAGATAGTGGTACTTATCAGCTTTTTTTATTGATTTAAAGTCGACGAGTGTTACAAAATAAAATTATGATTTTATGATGGGCTACCAATACTTTTTTGGTCAATTTGAACACTGTATGCTACGCCGCTGAACTTATGCATAATAAAACTGCTCTTATCAGGTTTGTGACCCCTGGAAGCCTCAATGCGGATTATGCGACGTTTGGAAGGAGAGAAAAGGTAGGTCTGTGCTCAGAAGTGGGACGAAATTCTATAAAAAATCTGCCTTACACTGGGCAAATAATTTTGAGAAGTTGGCAAGGAGAAAAGGGAGGTCTTTGACCAGCAGTGGGACGCAATGTAAAAAAACCGGCCAAGTGCGAGTCGGACTCGCGCACGAAGGGTCGCAAAAAACGGCATAAAGAACACGTTTGTTGTTTGGAAGCCCCACTTAAATATTTAGTATTTGTTGTACATCATCTGGAAAAATTTCAACTGTCTAGCTATCACGGTTCATGAGATGCGAAGTCTTAGTAATAGTTTCCAGTTTTTATCCTTTGGGTACGGAACCCTAAAAACGCAGTGTGACTGCTGGACATAAGCCAGAAAATAAGTTACAGACTCAACCAAAAATTATAGTTGAAAAAAACAGTTTTTTTTTATTTTTGTAGGTATCTGATAGCAGTATTAAAAACCATCATAAAAACGCGCAGAACTGCACATTGAATGAACTTAAAATTATAATACAGCATGTTAAAATTATGCACACAAATAAATACAAAATATTCTGATATTTTCCAAGGTTGAATATTTTTTGCTTTTGAATAGTGGAAGTACTTGATATTTATCTGTTATTCACTGAAATGGTTATTGACGTAGGAAGAAGAAGCCATCCAAGGTTAAGACTTGGAGAAGATGGAGGTATCGATGAGATTAAACAAAAATAATGACAACAGAATCGGACAGATAAATGCGGACTAATATTATTACGATGTCACATAAGATTGCAAAACAAAATGGGTGAAGTTGGTAAAAAACCATAATCTAAAAAACTGGCAATGTGCAATTCGGACTTCAAACATTTAGGGTTCCATACAAAAGAAAAATCTTATTTATCAATATATTGGTATTTGTTAGTAAAATATACACAATAACAAACATTATCACCAAAATTCAAGTTCATAGGTCAAAGGAAAGTTATAAATTCTTGGAACAAAATTGTGTGACAGATGACGGAAATGTGAGTAACAGCACTAAGGCTCCGTTTGGGCCCTTCAGTTACAGAACCCTAAAAAGGAGAAATTACCTGCCAGTCTGTTTCCTCATAGCTACACCCTTGGAGTCAAGAGTGAATGGATTCCTTCTAGGCAAGCATCCTCCCTCATTGACCATATCATCGCTTACCAGCAGGTGATTTTGTGGTTAAATAAAATTGGTAAGCCTGGCAGGACTTTTATCCAAGGTTGAGGATGCCATATTGATTTATCGTACGAATTATATACTACATAATATACATGTTTGTCACAGATCTGCAAGACTATGATAAAAAAAACACTAATTAATAAAGGCTGTGAGTGTGTATGTTTGTTACTTCTTCACGCCAGAACGGCTGAAAGGATCTGGATGAAATTCGGCACAGAGATAGACTATAGTCAGGAATAGCACATAGGATACTCTTCATCCCGGTAATATGTCCCTTCTCTCTATATCTACCAGCTTCCTTTAGAAAAATATTGCAACTATTGTTCCCATTTTATTCAAGCAAACGTGACTTCAGTTGCAGCCATCATAAATTATAATGCTGAAGAATCAAAATACTATGTGTGTATGTAATTCATATTACATTTCAGTGCATTTACTGAGTCAGCCAACATCGAACAATTACTTACTCATACCATGTAGGTACAATCCAAGTTACTTTTAAATATCTCCTGACTTTGGGAAAATTGACAGAGTATAGTCCCACTGCTGGTACTCTTTTCTGGTGGGTGCGAGTCTAAATCCACAATTTTGCAGTGGTCATGAGGAGGCCCATATTTAAGAGAATACGGAATTATTGCGCTTGACATAATAGGGGATTGTCGAGGCTGTTTGGGGGAAGCCTATGTCCAGCAGTGGACATACTTCTGATACCAACATGATGCTGATAAGAAAAGCTTTTACATGCAAAGGTATTTAAGAGAATGCGGAATTATTGCGCTTGACATAATAGGGGATTGTTGAGGCTGTGTTTGGGGGAAGCCTAT
This sequence comes from Orthosia incerta, assembly GCA_948252205.1. Lineage (NCBI taxonomy): Eukaryota > Metazoa > Arthropoda > Insecta > Lepidoptera > Noctuidae > Orthosia > Orthosia incerta. Next base: position 14,831,009 of record OX411769.1, on the reverse strand, counting down.
GTCCAGCAGTGGACATACTTCTGATACCAACATGATGCTGATAAGAAAAGGTTTTACATGCACAGGTAATATACAGGAGAAGAAAAGGAAGAAGTTTGAAGACTGTAAAACTGCATAATGGCCGTTCTTTTCACTATTAAGGGCGGAATCCGACAGATACGGTCAGCTTTAGGCTAAGGAAAGAGGAAACAGAAAAAAATGCATACAAGTACTAAATGAAGCATTATTTTACCTATTTTGGTTATTTCCATTATCAACGTCGATCATAGACAATACTAATAAGTAGCTATTTTTTTTAGCAGCCGCAGGCGTCTAAAAATATCGAATCGACCAAACGGGCGGTAACCACGTTTGGGTAAGCGTTAAAAAATATATACTTACCAAAAAATGCTCGAATAGTTTTCTCTAAGGGCGTTGAAAACAGCCATAAATTGACTCATAGCAAGCAGATGGCCAAATACATTACGAAACAGCTAATGCGTAATTTCGTTCAAGACACACCACTCGAGCGAGTTGGAAGTGACCCTGACACGAATTAAAATATGACTCACCATTGTAACTAACGCGATTGAACTAAAATACGAGTCTATGTAACTAATATGGGACAAGGAACAAGAAAATTTCAGTTTAAACTGAAATAATATTCAAAATCGATAAGATCGGAGTTCTAATTGGGATTCCATATCATTCCGGAAATCACATGATAACGTGGTACTCACGGGCATTTTTCTTGAATTCAGGCGCCGCTATCAGGAATACATGGAGTTTGTTGCGGTGAATGGAACGGGAAAGTGCTGCGTCTTTTGTTTGTCGAATAAGAAAAATCAATACTGACGACCTACTTTTCCGTTTCAATTTCTTCGATGAACGAAATGGAAATGACATGACGTTCTCTTTCAATGTTGCCAGTAACATCAGTACAGTAATCTACCATTTTATGAATCAATTAAGCACTTCCGGTTTCTTTTCTCTTCAGAAATACAATATTAAATAAACTCTCCCTTTTTTATTTCAGTTAAAAAGCAATAATTTGTAGTGTAATTATTATTGCTCTAGAGCTCGACTGTTTCAATTTTTTTTTACAATTTTTCCTGGTACCTACTTTGATTGTTTACCACTCATTTTCCAGCTCGTCTCTGAACTTCTGCTTCCATTTCTTCATTCTTTCCAGAGTCTGGTATGCCATTCAGTTCAAAATTGCATTCAAATCTGTTCAGTGACTTTTGCATAATTGAAACAAACACAGACTTTATATAAAACAAATTACTACTCGGTCAAAATAAATGTGCACTTGGCCACAGATTACATAAACTTGGCGGGCTGCCGTTCGACTCTCGCAATTGGCACACGAGGCGAACGCGGGGAACCACGCGGGAGTTGTGTCGATGTGCCTATTTGTCCGTGTTTGTAATATTAATTGGATAAGAAATTGGCTGCACCCAGTGCGTTTAAACCCCTTCTACACAGTCGGGCGGTTGTTCCGACAAAGGTGCACTTGGTCGTGTACCAACGAAAATTTGGTTGGCCTACCACTGACTATATATGCGCTTGCGACCAATTTGCCACCGCCACACCGTCTATACGATCTATTTTGGTTGGTGCACCGTCTACACGATCTATTTTGGTTGGTGCACCTTGGTCGGAACAACCACCCGACTGTGTAGAACTTTTTGACCAGCCGTTTTAGATCTCCGTTCGATCCCGGCCTATATTAAAATCAGCATTCTATTAAACTTTGTCAAGAAGTTTATAAAGGTTAATCTGCCAACGACTTTAGTAGTAAAATTAATTTTCTACTAAAGACCTTTTTTGGCAATTTATTAATTCTTAGTTAGAAAAATATACCCCTTTTTTATTTTACAGAAATTTTGTAACGTACATTGTTTTTTCTATAATTTGTTACTTTTATATTCGTGAAAATATTTTGGCGCGTTGTTGTTAAGGATAATTTATAATTTGCAACATTGACACTATCTAAAAAATAAACGTGAAGAATAACTGGCCACCCACAATCAACAAGGGAACGTCAAACGCTGCTGATGTTTATTTTTAGTAAAAAAGAAACAATAATTTAGTTTCTTCATGGCTTATTTGTTCATGAATATAAAATTAAATAAATCAGATGATAAATAACAAGTGTTATAAACAAAAATGTCGACGGAATTGGAAGAAAACGCGATCCATATTGAGTCTGTTGACGTCAGTGTAAAAGTGAAAGAAAGTCTAGAAAATGGATCAATGGTTGAAAATATTTGTGATTCTGGGCTGGACACGTTAGATTCGTGTTCTGCCGCATTCCCAGCTTCTGATTCCGAAGTATCCCCGATTAAAAATATAGTTAATGATGATTTCCGCAATGGATCTTCGACCGATAGTCTTTCTAATGAAAGCAGTCTGTCCAGTCCAGGGTCTGACGACGGCATTATTGAAAATATAAGTTTCGATTTTCCGCAAAAAACTGACATCGATTTAGCCAAAGAATTGGTCATGAATTGTATAGAGGGTATGAATGTAAGTGATGCACAAGAAAAAAATCAGCAAAATGTTGAAATTCCTGATTATAAACAAGCAGATTATAATAATATCAATAGGCCACTCACAACTTCGACCGTAAGCTTGAACGAACATAAGTTAACCGAAAACAATGTTATGTGTAAATCGCCATTCAGCAAAAGTGCTGAAAACATTTCAATCATATCATACACCAAACCGAGTGAAAATGCTAGTTTAAATTCTAGTGATAAAGATATAAATGCTGATAAGATTCTTTCACAATTTTCCAGTCAGAAATCCAAAGCTAGCGCTGTGCAAAAAATACCAGAAAACATAGCACATGTTGATCCGAAATATACAAGAATACCAAAAGAATTGCTGTCTCAAGAAAACATTGGTAGCATAGTAAAAAATGTACACGGAATATTCTCTTCTGTAAGCGGAAGTCTAAAAAGTGCTTACACACACAGAACAGTTTATGCTCAAAAACCAGTAAAAAATGCCAAAAATCTGCCGAACGGTAAACTTATGAATGATATTTTTGAGGATGAGAACATTGATCAAAAAGTCAATGAAAAACCAGAAACTACTGACCATCAAACAGTAATTCCAAATTCAAATGTGGATGTAAAGTTAACGAAATTAGAATTACCAGAGACAGACATTTTAGAGGCTCCGGATGCTAAAAAGGATGTATTACGGTTTCAAATTGAGACATTGGAACGGGTACTGGCTGAACAGAGAAAAGAAAATGCTTCTTTGAGGGACAGAGTCAAACAGCAATGCGATGAGTTGCAGCAAAAAGATCTAACTTTTAAAGAGCTGGAAGTCAAATTGGATATGGTGTGTATTTCTTTTTCTATTTATTTAGCCTATGTTAAGGATTTGGTTGCCGCACTTGGTTCTTCAGCCAATGGGCCATGGCGGCCGTTTGATGGTTATTCCAACCAGCCCACATCCCTCCAGAAGTTAATCAAAGCTCTTACTTTGCTTAGAACATCTGTGTGAGATCTAGGTGACCTGAGGGTTTGTGTTCTAATCTGGGTGACGCTTGTGCGTTCAAAGAGCATGTATGCAACGGTTTCCTCAGCCTATTCCTAGTGTGGAAGTGTTTCTTTGTCCCGTGTTGTGACCTGGCGCAGGCCGTTTTTGTTCAGGCGTAATAAATGCCTGTTTAGCCTACGATCCAAGGATTGCATAGGTTCTTTAGACTGCCTGCAGCCCGGTGTCGAAATCCACCAGTTCTCTGCCTGTGTCTGGGTCTTTTGCCGCCTTTTTAACTTAATTTATTTACTGACAGTCCTATTATAGGATTTATTACATTTAGAATTAACTATATTAGGAATCAATTGATGATTGGCGATTGGGGGTGGCCTATGTCCAGCAGTGGAAGTCTTTCGTCAATGATACCACATGACATATCTTATAAAACTACTTAATTAATTATTTACTCTCCCACAATAAACTGCAAACCACTTTCCTAAAAACATCATTTACAAACTCCTGAAAAAGAACTGCTTAAGTAATTTGGCAAATGGTTTTCCAACTATGTTGTGGTTGGCTTCCAGTCTAGCCAGAAGGAGCTGGATACCAGTATTTTTAACCCTGACGGAAAAAGAGGGGTTTTATCAGTTTGACGTGTGTACCTGTCTATTTATTTATCTATCTGTGGCATCATAGCTCTTAAACGGATGAACTGATTTTGATTTTGTTAGTTAACTGTAATACAGGCAACTGCACATAAGTGGTAGCAACTTAACATTGACAGCATCCTTATGTTATAGCAATAAGGATGATTATCATAATGCCATTGATGATGTGACTGTAAATTCAGGGGACAAAAATTATTTTGTTCGTTGAATTTAATATTTTTTTCCTGTTAGACTCTTCTCTCTAGCTCTTGAGTGTGCTTAGCGGTTGTTATGTAAGAATTCTTATCACTAATGCCCATATAATATAATTTCTATTACCAGACCTTTATCCTTATTGCATGGAAATTTTAAGACTTGAACAAAACATGGTTATACTATACCAGAGGTTTAAAGCCAACTGAGCCCCCCTCCCTCGCCTTTACATTGTTACGTGTTTTACAAATGTAGTCAACGAAAGTAAAGACCAAGATTTGTTTCAAATATTAATGTGAAAAATGTAATTTCTTTGAAAAATTTCTTTTTTCTTCGTAAACAGGGACTAAAATAGCTCAATAACCCCTAGGGACTAAAAGTAATTTGAATTTGGATATTGTTAGTTGCAAAGAGAGGAATCACAAACCATGCGGTCCGAAATAGGATTACATCGCTAAAATCGATTACGACGAATGTATGAGGTGAATGGCTAATGAGCGATTGTAATTCTATTTCGGACCGCACGGGAACATTGTATTGAGTCAAGTGACTGGCTGGAAAACAGCGCGCGAGCCAATTAAAAAATAAAACTGCAACTGTAACGGGTGGTAATAATAAAATTGTAACGATGCACTTCCATAAATGTTCAAATATAAACATTAGCCTCTTATGGTTCCTAATTGTATGTAAATAAATAAACGTAACATTCTTGTTCAAAGTTGCACTTACTTATTTTCTCATAGAGATATATCACCATAAAAAGTAGAGTGTCCACCTCGGGAGCAACACTATTTTAAGCTCGAGTGACGTACTTTAAAAACCTCGCTGCGCTCAGGATTCTACTTTAGAATCCTTCGCTCCGCTCCTTTAAAATTGTTGTTTGCTCCCTAGGTAAATAATCTACTATTTTTGCCTAGACTTGCAGGCTATTGTCAATATTGTCATTAAATCTTGGAGATGTTCATTTGTAAGTTTACTCCCGGCCTTGCCCACCGGGACGACCGACGTGGACGAAGTTTTATATTACGTGGCAAAAGAAAAATACGTGTCCAATATTTTTTGTTATCTAACGGACGGACTAAATAGATATTTTTTGCCTATTAAGGATATTGTAAAAGATTCGTTTATAAGTTTGGTGTTCTATAAAGTATATTCTATCAATCCACAGATGGGTAAACACGTAGACCATGCAGAACGAGAGAAAGACGCAGCAGTGATGCGGTATGCCAGCGTTGAATGTGCAGCTATAGAGGCCAAGCGGGCGGCTGAGAACGCTGCCAAGGCGGAGAAAGCTGCTCAGGTTGAGGTGGAACTGTTGAACGGCAAGCTGAGGTCGGCGCATGGTGAGAAGCAGAGGATCTGTCAGTTGTATGATGATAAGGTGGGTTATAAATAAGCTATAGAAACTAAGTGGGCAGCTCAAAATCCTACAAAGGCGGAGAAAGTTGCTCAGGTTGAGGTGGAACTGTTGATCGGCAAGCTGAGGTCGGCGCATGCTGAGAAGCAGAGGATCTGTCAGTTGAATGATGATAGGGCTTGATATTCTCCGTTGGCCGTCAGACTCGACCAATGACGAGCTCGCGACGACCGTCAGCGCCGACGGTCAGCGTAGGAGGAAATCAAGCATTAGGTGGGTTATAAATAAGGTTTTATTGGACGTAATGGTTCACGACACGTACTTTTAGGAGGCTGTAATCTGTCAACCCAACGATAGAGCACCTATGAGCAAGTTGCACACAGGTATGAATACTTCTTGAGGAAGACTAGCAAGTATCTTAAGACACAAATCGTCCCTGCAAGAAAGAAATATTATATTTTTGGGTTCATTCCAATGGCATACATATGTAGCGGCACCAACACCGCCACTTACGAAGTAAAGACATGACGTCACACAAATCCTGCATCGCGCAAGTAAAGTTTTCGGCGCGATTAGAACACATACAACAGTCCGACAACAACCGTCGGGCAGTTGCCCGGACCAGACACAACACCCGTCTGGTCGGTGGATCCTCCCTTTTCTATGGAGGTTTGTGGGACTTTACACCCTGTTCCATTTACCGCCAAACAACTTACGCCTCAAAACTTGACTAATAGTGTTGATTTAACCATGTTCAAACAAGATTTTCGGTTTTATACAAATAATTATGTCTTCTCTTATTCTGTAAATAATAGGAGATTGACCACATACAGGCCCTTAATTTTCGTGGGTGCGATTTAAATTAATTATCTTAAAAATCGTATTTATTGTTTGTTGTTCCATCCGTGTCCTTTTATATCATCGACTATACAGCCTCTAGACGCCTAAAGCTTGATCGAATACATCAAAATAATTCTGTCAACTAGCTGAGGTATGAGGCACGGGACGACTGCGCTCTGATTGGTCCTTACCAACGTCATTTCGCCGAACTAGGGATGGGAGAGGTTTAAATAAAACCACGAAGGTATCAATATTTTTTTTAAATTGTTAGTGTACTTAATATTTTTATTTATTAATGTTAGCTACTTTTATTATTAATTATACAGTAATAACATAAAATGCAAAAACTAAAAACAAAATTCTAAAGATAACATATATTTTCGGCGGTAGTTTCATAATATTAAATATTAGTAAAAAATAATCAATAGAAAAAATACCTAAATTCTAAAATCAAAATAATTATCTATAAAATACAAAAATCAGTCTACAATATTTCCACTGCTGGAACAGAGGCATTTTCTCCGTAAGAGAAAAAAATTCTAAGAGAATTCACCTATTTTTTGTGCAATAAAAATCACCACTATACTAATCATTTTCAACCACTATACAAATCAATATTCGTTTCACAATTAATTTAACAAATAATAAACTATTTAATTTAATGTCTCTTTTTGTATAATTGTATGTAGGTTTCTAGTTTTATCCATAACAGATTTGGTCATAGAATATGGTGCATCACTAGTTTTGCGTACCAAATTATAGAGGAAAAGAGATAGATAAAAAAGTACATTAAAAAGAAAGAGACGAAAACACAAAAGACATCAACGAGCGCGACAAAATTTGTGCTGTTGCAGTTTACACCTACAATAATGACCAGTACAAAATGAACTCCGATAAATAATATCAGAAAATAAATCTGATTATGATTATGTAACTATTAACTTACCGATGAAATGTTAAGCCATTTTTCGGGAAACTCGAGTTCTGGCTGTTGTTACCACACCAACGTACGCTACAAGGGGCCATTATAATATTTATTTTACCAATTTGTAATTGCCTGACGCGGCAGTGTTTACGGCTCACGGAAGTGGTCGCTACTAATTCGAAATTGTCGAGTGGCGACCTATATTACCAGTATATGATTATTTTAGTCATATGTGTTGACAGACATCGCTCGCCTGTTGTTAGGCGTCTAGAGGCTGTATAGTCGATGTTTTATATGCACGGACAACACCAGACCAGGTTACTTCATTTTGACATTAATATGCACCTTACTGCTTTGTGATAAGGGTTAATTTCAAGAACAGAAACACACGTTATATCTCGTCACCCAAGGTGAATAAACAAAAAATGATTTCTAATTACGAATATAACGTATTTTTTTTCTACAATGTACAACCATTTTTTCAAAGGGGCCTCCTAAGTGCCGTTACAAAATGGCCATTCTCCTTTAGATTTTAATTTACTCATTATTTCTGTGTAATACAGTGTCACGAACTAATGACCAGTGAACGCGAACTGGTGAAGTTACGCGAAGAATTGCGCGAACTGGACGGACGGCTGAAATGGACCCAGAGCAAGCTGCGTGTTGAAATGGACGCTTATAAGGTAAGAGCTATCTAGGACCAGCTGGGACCGCTTCCGACCACCAGATCACGGGGATAATGAAAATTTGGTTCAAATAAATGTCACTAGATGGCGCGATATGCATCCATTTGTTATTGCACTGTGTGTAAAATTTATATTTTCTAGAATTGATCATAATAATTGTATGTTCTTTTTCAATCAACTCTCCTAAGCAAAATTATGTTATATTGGGGTATTAATTCACACTTCAAAGATTATTTGAATGAATCATTTAAAATTGATTCCTATAGATGGCGCGTTTTTAAATTTCTGAGGCAAGGCGTTTTTGATGATTCTTTTTAGGGTTATATTATTCAAAAAAAAAGAAAATAAAAATAAACAAAAAAATTATTAATGGGTGTCCCCATACATCATAGTTGACGTCACCATGGGTACGGAATCCTTCGTACGCGAGTCCGACTCGCATTTGGCCGATCTTTTTTATTTGAAAGCTAATGCTTCTCATCCTTAATAATGCGTACAGTGCAACATAAAAGAGTAGAAATTAAATGAGGGCGCCACAATCGCTCAGATAGCAACCCAGTTAGTACGACCGAGCTGATCTTGATACTTGAATAGTATTATTTATTTATTGGGTATAAAAAATGAGTAAATATATTAAATAAGTATATTTATTAAATATTTAATATGTAGTAGTAATAAAACAACAATTTCACAAAAAAAAAGTATTTTTAATAATCAATTGTTTTCCATATAAACTCAGATATAAACTAAAATTAATAAAATAAACTAATCTAATAAATCAAAATCTAAATACTCTACACCTTCCTTTTATGTTATTGCTGATGGCATACTGCTAGAGAAAACAATTATTCTTGGTTTACAATATTTATTTATTGTCATGAGCCATCTTCTACAGAATTATTACCTTGACACCTTTCATCTACTTACAATATTTTCTTCACATCACAGACAAATACAAGTAGGTTACATACCTACTTAACATGGGATCACTTAAGTTCGTGTAGTCTATTTTAAGCTCTGGTATTGATTCGTCACTGATTTCTGAACCCCTCGCATCGTCACTGCTGTCTGCACCATGGGACGACCCTTCATGTGTTTACCTGGTGTTGAGAATTTCCCACCGTTTTCAATGCCATGTTGCACGATTCTGCGCACTGTGCTTACAGAAACACCTAAAACAAGCATATAAAAGAATCACTGTCAGTCCGACGAAAGAAGTTCCGCGGTAAATAAATGTGAATATATTTTAAAATTGTTTCTTTCCATTTAGTCGATTGCATCAACAAATATGGCATAGCAAAAAAAAAATTCGTATCCGCAATAAATTACATTAATTGTTTTTGCCTTACTATCAACGTTGTTAAGTCGCGCTATAACTACAACGGTATTTGTTTACGTTAGCATAACCTCAAAAATGTTAGACAAATAATTTGTAAATGCCGTATGCAAAATACGCGCTTGGTCGTGGAGTTGCGGAGACAGCCCGTCTAAACTAATTTGTAAATGATATGTGGTTCGAAAATTTAGCTCCCTGAATGTATTAATCGTTTGTAATTAACGTTTAGCGTAACTTTCAATAGTTACTTACCAGTAAAATCTGCTGTACGATGGTAAACATCTTCTAAGTTGCATAGAAGCTTCCCAGCTTGGAATTCGGCTGTACACCACATATAAACTTTGTAAACTATATCACGGGCACCTCCACGAATTACCTTATTCATGATTTGCCACTGTTTTTCTGTCCACACTCAGAAATATCACACAAAAACCAAAATTCTTACGAAAATCGAAACCGATCGAGAAAAATTGACAGCTCAAGTACTCATTTTAGATGTTGCCAGAAAATGTAAACTTTTAGTTCCCAAATATTTAATTTCTACTCTTTTATGTCGTACTATATTTCATGGTTATTTAAGGTACCAAAACTAAAAAGAGAAAAACAAAAACTTTTTAACAATAAATTTAAACCGACTTCCAAAACAAAACACACAAAGCGAAAAATAACTTTCTTTTCGGAAGTCGCTGCCAAAAACAAAAAAAAAATGGTACCAAAGACTACCGAAAAGATAGTACTTTATTTTTCGCTTTGCAGTGTTTTGAAAGACAATATATCACGGGATAAATGCCGCGATGACTTCGATTGTTTCTTTACCTATTTCACCCAACGAAGTGGAAGTTAATATTGTAGTTTTTTGTTTTGGAAGTTAAATTTCAATTAATTTATTTTAAAATATTAATTATTAATTAATTTAATGGTCGGTGGTTCGATGGTTTAAAAATATTAATTAATTTATATATTTATTTTAGTTGTTTAATTTTTTTTTTCGTAAATCGTTTTTTTTTAATATTCTTATGTAGGTACTGTTAACAAAAGAGATAAAAAATTATACTCGCACCTACAACTCATTCGCGTGTGCTGAACAATAAAACCGAGTCTGTCCTATATTCAAGAGGATACGCGCACGCGATAATAATGAATAAACATTGCAAAATTGAACCTTAAAATTATTCAAATTAAGCTGAAAAGTAACACGTTTTGATGGCCTCACGTTATAAAACCTCACCTTCACCACTTCCTAGCGTGGATTTGAGAATTTAAGGAAATTGAATGTTATGGCCTAGTGAATTGAGTCGAAACTCGCCGTTTTTGCATTTCTTCTACCCTTGAATACTTACTACCTACTTAGTCTTTTCTGCGCAAGTCTTTCCTCCGAATGTTACCGCTTATCAGCAACGGGATGTAATCTCTTAGGCAATGAAGACTAATTCCTTTAATGAACCTGAACGTGTGAGCAGCACATCTAAAGAGCCGAGTCCGAGTTTAAGAGCTGTCATTGTTAATATTCCTAGTATTAAGATGAAACTGACAGGCGACAACTCTTTTAAGCAAAATGATTATTTCTTTACATTATTTAATACTCCGTAGGCCCGCTTTCACACGCTTTTTATTTTTCTTGTTCCGGGATGGAAATTCCTCATTGGATGTAAAAACGACCCCGGTGTTCTATCTCACACCTGCGCTGTGGGTCGCGGGAAAGTACGAACGTTCCGTCACCCCCGGCTGGTGCCGGCCCGCCTCTGTGGGTCCGTCTCTCGACCTCGGGTCGGAGGGGGGAGTGAGGTCTTTGATTCTCCCCGAGACGTCAAAAAGGGGCGCGCGTGGAACACTATGTGCCGCCACCTCGGGTACTGATATGTGGACGGGCGATGGACGTCGCTTGCACCACCCTGGGTTATCTTAGCTAATTCGGCCAATTATGTATGATACATTTGGTATTTAACTTCGTGTTAGTAACTAACTCTGAACTAAGGTTATGGCGCAAGTGGGCCTAAGCCAGCTGTATAAAAGCCGTATAAAAGTGATAAAGAAAGCATGAGACTTTTAACCCTTTATAGGACGGCTCATACAAAGTGGCCAGTAATTCAAGGGGCTTTACCTCATAGATTTTATTTGTATATTGCACCGTATAAACATTTACGAACCGCGTTAGAGGACACGTTGACATCGACCCTCATTTTCGGTCCATTCATTGAGGCGAAAGCTCAGTTGGCTGCAAAAAAGTTGGGGATTCTCGCAAAGGTGAGACGGTACTTCACGCCTGAACAGCTCAACTTGTATAAAGCGTAAGTTCGGTCGTGCATGGAGTACTGCTCTCTCCTCTGGGATGGATATGCCAAATACCAGCTTGATGCACTTGAGTCGATTGACAGACAGGCCAAGAGGCTTATTGGCAACGATGCACTGGTCGCGACAAAGCTCCAGAGCCTTGAACATCGACGCCGAGTGGCCAGCCTGTCGGTTTTTTATCGGTTACATTTCGGGGAGTGTGCGACGGAACTGCACAATTTGATTCCGCCTAGCCCTTTCCATCATCGGACTACAAGACGTACGGCCATGCGCCATCGGTTCATGGTGGATATCCTACCCATACGCACAAAGCTTCTATAGTTTTGCTAATACTTTCATTGTGCGCACAGCTAAGGAGTGGAATTTCCTTCCGCAGTATTTGTTCCCTGATAGCTTCAACCTTGGGGTCTTTAAGTCAAGAGTGAATAGGTTACTTCTAGGCAAGCGTGCTTCACCGTTGACCACATCATCGCTTACCATCAGGCGAGATAGTGGTCAAATGCGAGCCTATCGATAATAAAAATAAAATAAAAAACCGGCCAAGTGCGAGTCGGACTCGCGCGCGAAGGGTTCCGTACCATTATCGCAAAAAACGCCAAAAAAATCACGTTTGTTGTAAGGGAGTCCCCCTCAATTTATTTAATTTTAATTTAATAATTATTATTTTTTGAAGTGAATATACAACTAAATATTCCGTGATTATTTCAAGCGTCTACCTGTTGCCGTTATTAATATCGATTAAAAAACGGCAAAAAAACACGTTTGTTGTATGGGAGCCCCCCTTAAATATGTATTTTCTTCTGTTTTTAGTATTTGTTGTTATAGCGGCAACAGAAATACATCATCTCTGAAAATTTCAACTGTCTAGCTATCACAGTTCACGAGATACAGCTTGGTGACAGACGGACAGACAGACGGATCGCGGAGTCTTAGTAATAGGGTCCCGTTTTTACCCTTAGGGTACGGAACCCTAAAAACACCGCGTGTCAGTCTGTCTATCTTGCCTTGAAGTCACTGTCCAGTTTACTTAACACTTTGTATGAGCCGTCCTATAAAGAGTAGCGATGGCTTTAATTAAACATTTTTACATTTTACGCAATTCTTTGTCAGGATGCTTCAGAGCGCGCCGAGAAGTTAACGCAACAAGTAACAGAGTTAGAAGCGGCTAAGGAAGCCGCCACTGCCAACGCTACCGACTCTGCTAGAGCCAAGCAACTGGGTAAGTTGGTTGTTATTTGGCTTAGGGCTTAATTATGTACGCATAGGGTATAATGCCCCGCAAAACCTCTATTGAAAAGGGGGGATCCTCCGACCAGACGGGTGTCTTGTCTGGTCCGGGCACAGATATAAATCTTAGCTAGATGACACGATTGTACGAGTATGTACTCGCGTGCCAAAAAACGCAGTAAAGTTACGATCAATGATCGTAATCTGAGCTTTTCATTTAGAATCATCGGCACCGGAAATCCAGAAAAATGCCATTTTATGCCATATTGAGATTTAAAGAATGTATAGAAAAAGTTGGCAGAGGCATTTGAAATGTTTTCTTTCATTGGTAAGTACATTTGTTTTTAAATTGTGTGTGCAAAAGTGGCACGCTTGGTTTTCATACAGATGGAGAGACTTGCGTTATCTAGTTAGATTTGTCTGTGGGTCCGGGCAACTGTCCGGTTTGTTGTATGTGTTCAGCAGCCTAATTGCGTAAGTGAATTATCTCCAAAGCAAACAAGTCAATTTTTCCCTAAAACGCCTTTACGTATTGCATATTAGGCTTAGCACGCACTGCGATTATAATTCGCGAGAATTTTTGTCCGCGTACTGAATTTAACTAACACGCACTGCGGATAAAATTTCACGCGATTTTTGTCTCCTACCTGTTCATAGAGTTCAAAATATTCGCGCCAATTTTATCCGCGCCGCGGTGCGTTGGATTCTGTGGCAAAACACGGATTTTTTTTCCGCAGTGCGTTCAGCTTCATGCATTTGCATAGGTCACAGATGTGCGGAAAAAAATTCGCGCGAATAAAAATCGCAGTGCGTGTTAAGCCTTACACTCTGAAACGGAAAGGTTATGCTCCTTTCTATTACCAATATTTTGACGTAGAATTGATTGTAAAGAATGAACGAAAGCGGAAGAATCGAGATAAAACTTCACTATTGGTATTGTGTAATGTTCGAGTTTGATGAAACATAACGCAGTAGATGAACTTCAACTCAAAGGAGGATGTTTGTACTTTTTCCAAATTAGTTTCGCAATACCGAAAAAGTTGAAAGAAATGATTCTGATTCTTTGAAAGAATCGACTCGTTTGCTTTGGAGAATTCACTTACGCAATTAGGCTGCAGGTGCCTCACCTGGAGCGTTCTCCTATAATTATACATTTGGTTTCGATTTAGATCATTACAGCACTGCCTCCCTGACCTGACGAGCATTCGCCTGTAATGTAACATTTCAGATTCGATTTTGATTTTGAAATGATCGGTTCTCTTCCCTCACCATTTTTTTTTTTATTTTTTATTTTTTTTTATATTTATTTTGTAAAACATGAGTACAGTATGAAGGTCTTATATTAATATGAGGTGGCTACATGTTTTGCCCGTACAAAATTAACTAATTTTGTACAAGACAAAAAATACAAAAAAAAAAATACAATATCAAAATTTTAATTACAATGTCAAAATTTAGATTCAATAAAAAATCACGATGTCAAAATTTAAATTAAATTAAAATTACAATGTCAAGATTTAAATTCAATAAAAAACACTATGTCACAATTAGAATTCAATAAAAAATCACTGTCACAATTTAAAATTCCATTAAAAACACTATGTCAAAGTGTTTTATTCAATTTACGTAAGAAAGACAGAAAAAAAAACCCACATTAAGAATGTAATACTCGAATCTGTAAGATTACAGATTGCGCACTGTAATGCTCGGTTCTTCTCCCACACTGATGTAATGCTCAACTCTGTATCATTACATTACAGGCGTGTGCTCCAAGTGAGGGAGCACCTTTCAAATCGCGCCGAAAACTTTGCTTGCGCGATGCAGGATTCGATAGTTCATATGTAGTGTAATAGATGTCGCTATATGACGTCAGGTCATTAGTTCGTATGTGGTGACCTAGATGGCGCTACAGTTAACGACTGATGAAACATGGTGGATTAATAAGCTGGCTGAATGGGCTTGAGCTTAGAGACGGCAAATTGAGGCTCTGATGTCTTTCAATAATTATTTAGTCCTGATTCGATTACGAAAATTACACCTTGCACTGTCGCTGAGTATCATAGGGTAGTTTTAATCTCGAAAAATTTATTATTATTTATTTATATACACATACAATTATTTTTACAGGTAGATCCCAAGGTAAAATTTATAAAAAACCAGACACGTTTTTGTTTCATGCTACATAATTTATCTCGTAGTAGACGCGCTTCGATCGACAATCTATTGGGTATTGAACACGTCATTATGGCACAGTATCTTGCGAAAATCCGATTCAAATAGTAAAACGCCCATAACTTTTGAATGGCTGAACCGATTTTCATCAAACATAGCTAGAACACTCTCGATAAAGTCATCTTTCTTACAAAAAGAACTAAATCAAAATCAGTTCATCCATTTAGGAGCTATGATGCCACAAACAGATACACAAATACACAGGTACACACGTCAAACTTATAAACCCCCCTCTTTTTCCGTTGGGGGTGGAAAAGGTAGTGATACAATGAAAAGAGTCCTTAGGCATGGGCCACGAGTACGAAGCCGCGGGAAAAATACTAGTCATATACAGATGCAGTTAACGCTCACAGGGTGATGTTTGTCTTTACAGAAGCGGAACTAAAGGAAAGCAGGGCAACTTTAATCCTGTGTCGTCACGAACGAGACGAGTTAGAACGACGTCTGACAGCTAGCACTCAACAGTTGGACACTTGTACGCGGGAGAGAGACACCGCTAGCGCCGGTCTCGCTCGCTCTACTGCCGAGGTAAGAGAGAGAGAGAGTAGTTTGTGTAATACTGTGTCGTCACGAATGACGTCTGACAGCTAGCACTCAACAGTTGGACACTTGTACGCGAGAGAGAGACACCCCTAGCGCCGCTCTCGCTCGCTCTACTGCCGAGGTAAGAGAGAGAGAGAGAGTAGTTTGTGTAATACTGCGTCGTCACGAACGAGACGAGTTAGAACGACGTCTGACAACTAAACTCAACAGTTGGACACTTGTACGGGGGAGAGAGACACCGCTAGCGCCGGTCTCGCTCGCTCTACCGCCGAGGTAAGAGAGAGAGAGAGTGAATTGTCTTATGTGTAATATTGTGTCATAACGAAAGAGACGAGTTAGAACGGCGTCTGACAGATAGCACTCAACAGTTGGACACTTGTACGCGGGAGAGAGACACCGCTAGCGCCACTCTAGCTCGCTCTACCGACGAGGTAAGAGAGAGTGAGAATAGTTTTATGTGTACTATTTTGTCATCGAGAACGAGACGAGTTAGAACGACGTCTGAAAGCTAGCACTCAACAGTTGGACACTTGTACGCGGGAGAGAGACACCGCCAGCGCCGGTCTCGCTCGCTCTACCGCCGAGGTAAGAGAGAGAGAGAGAATTGTCTTATGTGTAATATTGTGTCATCACAAAAGAGACGAGTTAGAACGGCGTCTGACAGCTAGCACTCAACAGTTGGACACTAGTACGCGGGAGAGAGACACCGCCAGCGCCGCTCTCACTCGCTCTACCGCCGAGGTAAGAGAGAGAGAGAGTGAATTGTCATGTGTAATAATGTGTCATCACGAAAGAGACGAGTTAGAACGGCGTCTGACAGCTAGCACTCAACAGTTGGACACTTGTACGCGGGAGAGAGACACCGCTAGCGCCACTCTAGCTCGCTCTACCGACGAGGTAAGAGAGAGAGAGAATAGTTTTATTTGTACTATTTTGTCATCCCGAACGAGACGAGTTAGAACGACGTCTGAAAGCTAGCACTCAACAGTTGGACACTTGTACGCGGGAGAGAGACACCGCCAGCGCCGGTCTCGCTCGCTCTACCGCCGAGGTAAGAGAGAGAGAGAGAATTGTCTTATGTGTAATATTGTGTCATCACAAAAGAGACGAGTTAGAACGGCGTCTGACAGCTAGCACTCAACAGTTGGACACTAGTACGCGGGAGAGAGACACCGCCAGCGCCGCTCTCACTCGCTCTACCGCCGAGGTAAGAGAGAGAGAGAGTGAATTGTCATGTGTACTAATGTGTCATCACGAAAGAGACAAGTTAGAACGACGTCTGACAGCTAGCACTCAACAGTTGGACACTTGTACGCGAGAGAGAGACACCGCTAGCGCCGCTCTCGCTCGCTCTACCGCCGAGGTAAGAGAGAGAGAAAACCATTCCCCGTGGCTCTAACGCGCACTCGTATCGGCTCCTTTCACAATTCGCACCCGCGGTGGTACTCAAATAGATAATATTTGGATTTTATAACTTCTTCAGTTACCAGTTAGTTAGTCCTTCTTTAGTTTAAGTCAAGAGTGAATAG
This sequence comes from Orthosia incerta, assembly GCA_948252205.1. Classification (NCBI taxonomy): domain Eukaryota; kingdom Metazoa; phylum Arthropoda; class Insecta; order Lepidoptera; family Noctuidae; genus Orthosia; species Orthosia incerta. The sequence continues at coordinate 14,813,705 of OX411769.1, read as the reverse complement.
GTTACTTCTAGGCAAGCGTTATTCACCGTAGACCACATCATCGCTTACCATCAGGCAAGATAGTGGTCAAACGCGAGCCTATAGATTAAAAAAAACATCATCCTATGTGGGCCCGTTTTTAGATGTTGTGTGCAGCTGAAACCGTTTTAATGTTCATGTAACAACAACAAAACCCTCTTCTTAGTCCGCATTATTATGCAACTTCGGAACCCTATTACTGCGCGTGGCCCGACCCGCACTTGATCGGTTTTTAGGGTTCCGTACCCAAAGGGTATAAACGGGACCCTATTACTATGACTCCGCAATCCGTCTGTCACCAGGCTGTATCTCATGAACGGTGATAGCTAGACAGTTGACATTTTCACAGATGATATATTTCTGTTGCCGCTATAACAACAAATACTAAAAACAGAATAAAATTAATATTTAAGTAGGGCTCCCATACAACAAACGTGATTTTTTGGCCGTTTTTTGCGATAATGGTACGGAACACTTTGTGCGCGAGTCCGACTCGCTCTTGGCCGGTTTTTTTTTGTATTACAATTAGTATATTTGATATACATAGTTTATATTTAATAAAATTAATCTATCAATAAAAATGAATCGCAAAATGTGTTGGTAAGCGCATAACTCAACAACGCCTGGACCAATTCGGACAATTCTTTTTTTTAAATGTTCGTTGAAGTTCAAAGATGGTTTTTACGGCGAGAAAAAATCGAATAATTGCCGGAAAAACCCTAAAAACAACCCTTTTCTTTTTCCCATACAAACGTTTTCTAACTAAAACGAGCTTTATTGCTCTTGTTTAAAGTTCATATTGAATTACAAGCACTCAACGTCAAAGAGTCAATTTGCACTTTATTACCTCTGTACAAAGTTCAAATTGGTGTAGGGTAGGTGAATGTTTGGTGTTTTTATGGCAAAATAAAGTTTGCTGGGTCAGCTAGTACTTAATATATCCTGATTATATTTTGAGTTAATTATATTAATGTCGTTTTACTTATCGAGCTATTAATTATCTTATTTTTTATTGAATTTATCCGTCAATTGTGTAAAAGCTTTTATTAATTTAGAATGATTTTAGTCTTACAGCCTTTATAGAACCTATCTGGCCTTCAAGGCCTTTTAAACTAACGCACTGTTTAGTTATTACAAGATTTTAATTAACTTGCAATGTATGTATTTAGTGTGTTCGGGTCAAATCTTGCAACTGAATTTTAAAGCAGTTTTCCTCCACCGATTAAGATGAAATTTTGCAAACACGTTTAGTTTGGATGAGAATGCATGGTTAGATAAGTGACATTGACAATTTTTCTTTCTTTTTTTTTACATCATTCTAAATCCAATATGGCGGACGGCCCAAGATGGTGGTCTAGTCATTTTTTGTGCACTGCCATGATATGGGTACCAAATGAAAGGGTTTTCTGAGAAGAATACGAAAAGGATTGTTTAAAAAAAAAAATTTTAATTAATATTTTTTTAATCACATATGCTTTTTTATATTTATTAAATGAAAGCCCGATGGGACTTCCCCTCGGTATTATGTTCCCTATGGAACCCTAGGGTTTTTCTAAACCTTTCCTTAGTGCTTTCGTTATAATAATTATGTTCAGTAGATTCTAACTCTGTGTAACATTCAAAGTTAAAGTCAAAACGTTTATTGCGAACTAAGTGTATAATGTTGGTGTTTTTTCGTCAGGTGGAACATCTGAAGGAGAGTAATCTTCGTTTAGAAGAGGAGGCGGCGGAGTTAGCAGCTTTACGAGCCAAAGCAGCGCTTGCAGATACACTCAGTGCTCAGTTGCAGAGGTTCATAAACTAAATAATAAAATCAAAACATCTTTTATCTACACTCAAAACGTAATGCTCCAAATATGAATTTAAAAATATTGGATAAACACGTACTTTTTCTTCGTGGATAGGTAAAATTAAATCTGCATCATAAAATAACATTTTAATTTTTATAGCACACTTTTACTTTTTTTTATTTATTGGCGCTTACGGGCTCATTGACTTAATGTAGAAAAGTAGTGTCATTGTCTATGGCGGCGCACGCTGCGCAGTCATGCGCAATGAGAATATAAATTGCCCGCCATACCACATATTTTTCCGTTTCCACTTTTGTTTTATTTCAACTGTATGAGTGAAGATAAAATAATGTATACAACAAATACTCGCGTGTTATTATTATCACATTGGGCTTCGCCTCATGTCATAAACTCACGCTCGTATTTTAATAACGCCTATTATATGACCACTGAATAAACTATTAATCATCTATGTGTCTATCACTTTATATTATTATACGCTAACTTTTGTGTCAATTGCGGTCATAAAACGAAGGAGCGAAGCCTCATGAGACTCGGTACAGAGTTTAAAAAATCCCACACCGACAGTTTTCGGACGTTTTATGACCGAGATTGCCACGAGTCTTGGTGTTTGTTTGTTTAGTTTTAAATAGTCACGTAATGTACAGTACAGTCAATTTCTGCAATGCGCAAGTTATAAAAAAAAAATGGTTTATCATCAGTAATAGTACATTTCGTGTTGAGCATAAAAAGTCAAGATTTTAACACGAGCGATGTAGCCAAAGCGAAAGCTACATGCGAGTGTTAAAATAAAGGCTTTTTATGCGAGACACGAACGATTCTTTTTCCACTACCTGATGAGCTTACTTAATTAAATGCAAATAAGTTCCAAAAACAATTTATTAGAAACGTTCGGACTTAAAAACCACAGACTATATACACGCCAACAACGCGCGCTTTTTCGAGAGGTAACAGTTTCAGTATCATTCTGCCAGTTACAAAAGTAATTTCGCAACTGTTATTATGTAATTATGTTTTTTTTTATTTTATAATCTTGTGTCTAAATGTTCATATTTCGAAACGAATTTCTTAGGCAATGTGTTTCATAATAGACAAGGTAGTGGAAAAATGTACATTTTTGATGATATTTTAAAATATTCAGTAGCTGGCTTAGAGTCATTTTCTGGTAATCCTTGCAGTTTCTGGCGCATTCCAGGTTCAAATTCCAAGCTTTCATTTTACAACTTCTCCATAATTGTCTATACAGAGAAACAGAACGCGCTTCTCAAGCAGAAGAAGCTCTATCAGTGGAGCGAGCGGTCGCTGAAACGTGCGGCCGGAGGGAGGCCGCCGCTCTAGAGCACGCGGCCAAGCTGACGGCCAACCACGTCGCCGTTAGTGCGGCCGCCAGCCGGTATGAGGCTGAGGTAAGTCATCATAATCATCTTCAAAGACGTCAACTATTTTGCTGACATGTTTATTTTTTATTCCTAATGATTTTGACTATCACATCACATCATCAGCCTATTAATGTTCCCACTGCTGGGACACAGGCCTCCTCTCTGTGAGAGGGAAAGGGCCGTAATCCACCACGCGGGCCCAGTGCGGGTTGGTGGATGTCACATGTCTTCGAATTTTTGGTTCTAGGACATGCCGGTTTCCTCACGATGTTTTCCTTCACCGTTTTGAGAGCAGTGGTGATGAAATAATTTACACAAAGTAAAGCGCCTGCCTGGGCTCGAACCCATGACCTACCCTACCTACCTTGCAAGCTGCGGCCGATACCACTGGGCATTTAATTAATTAATTTTGTTGACATTATTATGTTTAATGCCGAAAGTTTTTAATTATCATTTATTTATGTATGTACACACAAAACACTTAACAGCTACTAACTTACTTACTTTGTATTAATTGCTGATTTACAAAAAAATATATATGTAACTGAACAATTTTGCATGCCGTAAGGTTAAATTTTACCGGGTCTTTTTACAAAAATTACTATCTTATTATGTATACGAGTACCTACATTATTGGCAATAAATGATTCTGAGGAAGAGGTAAACCGTCGAATTCGACTCGGCTGGGCAGCGTTCGTGCAGTTGCGCGGTATCTTCTCGTCCAACTTACCACAGTGTCTCAAGACGAAAGTCTATGACCAGTGTGTGTTGCCAGTGATGACATATGGCTCTGAGACGTGGTCGCATACAATGGACCTTATCAGAAAGCTTACAGTCACTCAAAGGGCAATGGAGAGGGCTATGCTCGGCGTTTCCTTGCGTGATCATGTCAGAAATGTAGAGATCCGCAACAGATCCAGGGTTACAGACATAGCCCGAGGAATTGCCAAACATAAGTGGCAGTGGGCAGGGCACATTGCTCTCAGAACCGATGGCCGATGGGGCCGAAATACCTTGGAAGGCCTCCCACTAGGTGGAACGATGACCTGGTTAAGATTGCGGGAAGGCGCTGGATGCGAGACGCACGGGACCGGTCAATGTGGCGACGCTTGGGGGTGACCTATGTCCAGCAGTGGACGTCTTTCGGATGAAATGATGATGATGATGATTCGAGTCGAAATAATTTGACTCGTCCCAACGCTAGTAGTAATCATCCCACCGATGACATTAGTACCTCCACATTGTAGGCGCGGGCGCTAGGCGTGGACAACGCTTCACTGCGGGAGCGGATAGCCACGCTCGAAGGGGACTGCACGCGGCTACATGCCGCCCTGGCTGAGGAGACCGACAGGAGGAATAAGGAGAACAGGGTGCTGGCTAGAAAGGTAGGATTCATAATATGGATTACGCATGTTATTTTTTTTTTTAAAACGGGACCCTATTACTAAGTCTCCGCAGTCCGTCTATTACCAGGCTGTACCTCATGAACCGTGATGATGGCTAGACAGTTGAAAGTTTCACAGATGATATGTTGCCGCTATAAAAAGAAAAACTAAAAACAGAATAAAATAAATATTTAAGTGCCCCTCCCATACAATAAAAGTGTTTTTTTTTTCGTTTTGCGATAATGGTACGGAACCAATTGGTCGGTTTTTTTTTATTTGCACGGTCTTATACGTATTAGCTCTAGTGAACAAAAAACCGAGTCGGACTCGTGCATCGAGGGTTCCGTACCATCATGTATAGGTATTTTGGGCCAGCAAGATTTTTTTTTTGTAAATGTGCAAATAGCGCTCTTTCATATGATACCCTACACGCCCTAGTAGCCCTACTTCGATTTTTCAAGACCGCCTTTCAGTCCAGTTGCAAGAAAAACAAAAAAACTTTCTTATTTGCAAAATAGTTGGGTAAAATTCATCTAAAACTATTTCAAATTTCATAAGATAAGTAATCAAGACTCCACGCTGGTTACTGCGAATCGGGTAACCAGCTACGGATCGGGGCCCAAAACAACTCATGCGCAGCGATGTATACAAAGATTTGAAATAAATAATTGTAATGTTTTTACAGGTGGCGGAACTTACAGAAGAAGTATCAGAAGCGAACAAGAAGCTGGAATGGGAGAAGGGAGAGAACGGCGTGCTCAAGAAGAAACATACCAGTGCCATAAAGGTATGTTTTCTTTATTCATACGCAATATACGCAGATTCTTTATAATTGGATATGTTTCAGCCATCTGTTTAAATTAGCCAGGTAATTCGACTCCTAGGCCGTTCATTAAACGCCGGCATTCAATTGGATGCCTAGGCCGATAGTTAATCGAACTAGAATCATTCAACGTTTAATAATTCGGTGTATTAAAGGCAGCCCTTTAAAGATTACTGACCAAGATTCAGCCAAGTGATTAAAATTTAGTTTAGATTATTTTCCATTGCGGCGCTAGTAATAAACAAAACATATATGAAATATGGCGTCAACAGTACAAACAGTCATTGTTATTTTTCGTTCCTGTGTGCAATTATAAGTGAAATTAAAGTGCCATTTTGTCAAAATAGTTGTTGAAAACATGGTTGTGCCAAATAATACTACGTCTTCTGTAAATTTTCGCGACATATTTGAGAATAAACTAATAAAACCTCACAAAAGATTACAAATTCATCGATATACGATTTAACTAAATGACTACACGAAATTCAGCCATCTGACTTGGCTAGTTGTCCTTCAGACTTCTGGCGTTTAATTAGCTGGCTAATTTAACCAGATGGCTGCGACAGTTACATCACATTGTGAGCATTTTGATGGTGCAATGTGTCGACCATCGCGATTTTTTACGCATTTAAAGCGATAGTTTCGTTTTTAGGGTTCCGTACTCAAAGGGTAAAAACGGAACCCTATTACTAAGACTCCGCGATCCGTGTATCTGTCCGTCTGTCACCAGGCTGTATCTCATGAACCGTGATAGCTAGACAGTTGACATTTTCACAGATGATGTATTTCTGTTGCCGCTATAACAACAAATACTAAAAACAGAATAATATAAATATTTAAGTGGGACTCCCATACAACAAACGTGATTTTTTTGCCGTTTTTTGCGATAATGGTACGGAACCCTTCGTGCGCGACTCCGACTCGCACTTGACCGGTTTTTTATTCAAAGTATGTGGCCAAACTTGATGACAGGTATGTTATGTCGACATGATAACTATTTATTTCCTTGCAGGAATTAAACCGCGAGCTACAACGCGCTATGAAGCGATGTGAACAGCTCGAAGCGAAGTTACCGCAACAGCTGGCGCCCGCCACGAGAACCGGTGAGTATTATAAAATCTATACTAGTATATATAGATATTATAAAAATGAATGAATGTGTTGCTAAGTGCAAATCTCGAGAACAGCTGAACCGATTTCGCTAATTCTTTTTTTATTGTGTTTGTTATTGTTAGGAGAAGGTTCCTACGGCAAAAGAAAAAAAAATGGTACCTTACCCACATAGGTTGGTGGTAGGTAAGTAGGTGGCCAGTAGGATGGAGCAGTGGTGGCCCAGTGGTACCGGCCGCGACTTACAAGTTGTAGGTCGTGGGTTCGAGCCCAGGCAGGCGCTTTACTTTTTGTAAATTATTTCATCACCACTGCTCTCAAAACAGTGAAGGAAAACATCGTGAGGAAACCGGCATGTCCTAGAACCAAAAATTCGAAGATATGTGACATCCACCAACCCACACTGGGCCCGCGTGCTGGATTACGGCCCATTCCCTCTCACAGAGAGGAGGCCTGTGTCCCAGCAGTGGGAACAATGGCTAATGATGTGATGCTGTTTTTATGTCAAAACAAAGTTTGCCGGGTTAGCTAGTAGATAATATAATACTAGCATACAGATGCCTCATCTCATACAATGAAACAAAGTTTAAGTTTTATACAATTTGTATTTTTCAAACAGGGTCAGTATCATCAATAAGTAGCGGAGAAAGTGCACCTCAAGAAGAAAGACTTCAAAACGGACACAGTGACGTTTTGCCAGACATACAGGTATGTCACCTTGTTTAAATTGTAGTAGGTAACTAAAACATTACTAACAATAAGATCACAACAATGTGTTTTACAAGAAAAGCCAGTTTTCGGCGCGTTTTGAACTATAGGGATGTTGACAAAAATATCTATTTAGTCCGTCAGAGCAATAGCCAATAGGGGTCAGGTTGCTGAGTGTGGGGTACACTCGGCAATCGCGATGTTGGATAGAGCAATAGCCAATAGGGGTCAGGTTGCTGAGTGTGGGGTACACTTGGCAATCGCGATGTTGGATAGAGCAATAGCCAATAGGGGTCAGGTTGCTGAGTGTGGGGTACACTTGGCAATCGCGATGTTGGATAGAGCAATAGCCAATAGGGGTCAGGTTGCTGAGTGTGGGGTACACTTGGCAATCGCGATGTTGGATGGAGCAATAGCCAATAGGGGTCAGGTTGCTGAGTGTGGGGTACACTTGGCAATCGCGATGTTGGATGGAGCAATTGCCAATAGGGGTCAGATTGCTGAGTGTGGGGTACACTTGGCAATCGCGATGTTGGATAGAGCAATAGCCAATAGGGGTCAGGTTGCTGAGTGTGGGGTACACTTGGCAATCGCGATGTTGGATGGAGCAATAGCCAATAGGGGTCAGGTTGCTGAGTGTGGGGTACACTTGGCAATCGCGATGTTGGATGGAGCAATAGCCAATAGGGGTCAGGTTGCTGAGTGTGGGGTACACTTGGCCATCGCGATGTTGGATGGAGCAATAGCCAATAGGGGTCAGGTTGCTGAGTGTGGGGTACACTTGGCAATCGCGATGTTGGATGGAGCAATAGCCAATAGGGGTCAGGTTGCTGAGTGTGGGGTACACTCGGCAAACGCGATGTTGGACGGAGCAATAACAAAAAGGGAGAGAATCAATGCAGTTACTGTGGTTTTTGATAGAGTATTTAATAATAGCAAATTACTAACTATTCCTACAAATTTTTCACGCATATCTCAGGAACAAACTACGACGGTAAGAATAAAAATAAAACATTCTTTATACTTTTCCTTTACAGATCAAGTTTCCAAGTATTTTTGATAGAATATTTCCTAAGGTTAGAAATGTGGTCAACTTCTTTATTTTATTAGTTTTTTTTTATGTTGTCTATAAATGTATCTACTGGTTTTTAATGTGCTGGTTTTTTGTTACTCATTTGCAGTATTTGTACAATTTTTTTAATGATATAATTATCTCAGTAAATCTCTATTAGCCATTACAAACATTTTAGTTTTCATCTTTTCCACAATCCATACATCGTTACTTTTGGCTTTTTCTCGTATAATAGCCATTCGGTCCTTCCGAATTTCGTATAATAGCCTTTATTGTTTTTATATTCATAAAAAAAACACGTTGTCCACCTGTTTCTTAACGTTGTCTAAACTAATATTGTAAAGAAGTAAAATTGTTCGTTTATATTTTTGGTAAAGAAAATCTCTGTATAGAAAGTTACAGTATCGCTGAGTCTCATAGACAATTTTATATAAATATTTTTTTTCGGGTTCATGTACTAATTAGAGACCAGGGGGGTGACCATAAGCTCTTAGAGTAAGGTTATTTTGAGTGTGAATAAGGGACAGATGAATACTGTGATGTATGTGTTGATATTTAGACTAAGTAGTTTATAATTATATACCGTGTATAAAATACTTAATTAACTAAGACTACAAATATATACATTTAAACCAAAAACTACTCACTACCTAAACCTAAAAATATACTTAACTAAAATATGGCATCAAAAAATTCCTCCACATCGTTGTCCACTGGTAATGTACCCAAAAGGCTGGCAGCATTGCCACGTTGTATGGCAATGCTTAATCTCTGACCAAGGCAAAAGCCAGCCCTTGGGTCACGCGAAGTGTCAACTAGGCGTTTGGAGAGATCTTTAAACAAAGCGTGAGCACTCGGACCCCACGGACCAAGAGTTTCAACCCCAAACGGCTCGAAAATATAACTACCGATGAGATTATTATATTTCCGCCGCTTGAGGTTCTCTGCAGCCGCAGCGGCAGCGCCAGCACAGCTCGACGAGCTAGGAAGATGAGATGGCGCTAGAGTATCGACACAAGTAGCGTCCCACACTAAAGGCCTACCCATCTTCCATGGAAACAAAGACAACCCGTCAGGTCTTTTGCCATCGTCGCGTGCCAGGCCATGTGGTTCTAATACGGCCGGTCATAAGTAGGTAGTAGGTTATAATTAGTTATTGTGAGTACCGCTGTGCCACGGCGCCAGTCTGCGAATATACGCTGTGCTATCAAGACGTTAAGGTTACACTAGTCGAATTTTTTTCCATACAAACGTAGTCTAGGGATTATTCCACTGTTTGACGATGTACGTTCAAAATAAAAAGTGATATCAATTTGTCTCATTATTATCTAGCCCTGTATGGAAGCGAAAAAGTAAAAAAAGAAAATATTTGAAAGTTATGAGCGTCGAAAGTTCCACATTTCAACACTAATTTTAACGCATTTTTAGGCGCGAATAAATACCATAAGAAGACGGAAAATTGCAAAACGGCCACCATACAGGGATAGATTTTAGTAGTTCAACAATGCAAATAATTTTATTTTGAACAGATAGATTTAGTCGTTTTTTCATGATATCTAGACTGCCAAAGGTCTGTTTATAAATTTCGCGCGCTTGGTTTCGTCCTTAATCATTATCCATTTCGCTACAAATTTGCAATAGTGTGTATTCGTGCGCGAACTAGCTTCCTACTGCTCATCACAGCATCTATCTCTTCCGCACGTGTTGTCGGTTGATATAAAATGCATTTTAACCCCGCGCACAAAATAGTACGTGCCGTCGACTAGTGTACCCTTAAGTGTTTTATTCTGCTCCTAGCTGACAAGGCACCTGCTTCTAACCTATTTCTTACCACTTACACACACTCAAAAAATCCTTACTCTAAGAGCTTATGGTCACCCCTTTATTTTTTTGGCTTGGAATTTGTCCAATGACTTCTCCCGCTCTGGGTGAACCGGGAGGGCGTGTCAGGCTTTTACTGACTAAAACAACTGAATGAACACGGGTGGGCCGTGTTCCTTCAGTTGCTTGAGCCAGGGCCGCGGTAACTCTTTATCAAATTTAACCGCGACCCATGGTCACCTTTTGCCTTCACTCAAAATCCAACATCTCGCAAGCACATTTTTCGGCGTTAGATGAACACATACAACAGTCCGACAATATCGGGCAGATGCCCGGACAAGACACAAGACTGGTCTAGCCATCTCCCTTTTCAATGCGAGACTTTAGTGGACTTTACACCCTGTTTTGTATACCTCCAAAGTGGCTTCAATGATACTGTAGTCTTTAGGCAACGAGAGTGAAGACGCGGGCAAAAGCTAGTTTTCGTTGGCATTGTAAATCTAAACTAATATTATAAAGAGGAAAGATTTTTTTGTTTGTTTGTTTGTTTGTACCGAATAGGCTCCGAAACTACTGGACCGATTTGAAAAAATCTTTCACCAATAGAAAGCTACATTATTCCTGAGTGACATAGGCTATTTTTTAATCCCGAAAATGGGTCCAGTGGGGTGGTCCACGGGAGCGAAGCCGCGGGCAACAGCTAGTTGATCATATCTTACAAATTCTAGGTCCGCGAACCCGACCGCCAAACACTAATCGAGCGCATAGTATCGCTCCAACGCGCGGCCGCTCGTCGTTCAGAACGATGCGAGTTCCTAGAGGAACACTCTAGACAGCTGACATCGGAGCTGAGGGCCAAGGCTCGCCTGCTGAGGCATCTGCTGTGCGAGATGCCTGCGGGCGCCGTCGGCTCCAGCCACAGGGATGACAACAAGGTAAGTAGTTGTTAGAGAACTGAACACTCTAGACAGCTGACAGCTGAGGGGAGAGAACAAAATACAAAATAAAAGAAAAGAAAGAAAACACATTTATTTGACACAAGCCAGACCACACAACACAAACATAAAAAAAAGAAAAACGAAAACTTAGACTAAACAACAAAAAAAAAACATTATAAAAGTAACATTGTGTGTCCCACGGCTGCGCCAAATAAGACCAGCAGCCGAATTGCGTAAGTATATTATCCAAAGCAAAAGAATCGATTCTTTCCCAAAACCGACTTTACGTAGTGCATACGAAAAGTCGTTTTTGGGAAGGAATCGATTCTTTTGCTTTGGATAATATACTGACGCAATTCGGCTGCAGTTCTTTCAACTGAACCTGTGACCGACGAAGTGACGGACGTAAATCAGTTTTATAGTAACTAAATGTATATGTGAAACAAGTACAGTACAATCTCCCTAATCCGGCACTATTAAAAACCAGAGGGTGCCGGATTATTGGAATGTTCGGTTTACTGGATTATAGAGAAAAATCATAATGAATGTATTTCTCACTTCAATAAAACAAGTAAATACGTATGCACATACACATGATAAGTTTTGTGGTTAGACTGCCAGCCAGACGACGACGCAGCAACCGGAGCGCATAGACGTAGAGGGGCGAGGGAGGCTTGGGCGGAGGGTGCCGGATTATTGGACGTGTCGGTCTATTGAAGTGCCGGATTAGTGAGATTATTCTGTACTTACTTATATAAAAGATACAAAGAGTTGTGTAGTATGTGTATAAGACTAATAAGAAAAATATGTGCACTACATAGGAATAAATAAATAAGGTGAGTGTGACAATAAATAAGGTGTGGGTAGGTAGGATAATGCGTGATATTGACGTCTTTTTTTGTCGTAAAATAGATTTATGTTTGGCCAGAAAGGTTCCACCGTCCGTCTCACTATTATCGGCATTTATAAGAACAAATGCCTAATAATCGTGAATGCAAAATCAGTAGCGCTAACCGTTTCGATAAACTGATATATGACTATTTCATGTAAACACAAAAATTCCTGATTACTTTAAAACAATAGCAAATCCCAAATATTAATAGTAATAATAATATTGTACCCTTGTCCATGCTGCCATGTAGAAACGGAAGCTAACCAAGGTAAATATCATGTGTAGTATGCCAGCTCATTTATATTCCTTATCCTTCCTCCTCCTCCTGTCGTGTTCCTCATTACTGAGGGTTGTGATTCCCCCGTCGTCATGGAAACAAACTTTTTCCAACAACCTTGTTTAAAATGTGACACATTGCCTAAGAAATTCGTTTCGAAATATGGCCACTTAGATACAAAATTACATAATAACAGTTACGTAATGACTTTTGTATGGATCATTATGTAACTGGCAGAATGATACTGAACCTGTTACCTATCGAAAAGGCGCGCGTTCACTGTGTCTGTGTGTATATAGTCTGTGTTTTTTTGTTTGAAAGTTTCTAATAAATTGTTGTTGGAACTTATTTGCATTTAATTAAGTAAGCTCATCAGGTAGTGGAAAAAGAATCGTTCGTGTCTCGCATAAAAAGCCTTTATTATAACACTCGCATGTAGCTTTCGCTTTGGCTACATCGCTCGTGTTAAAATCTCGACTTTTTATGCTCGACACGAAATGTACCATTCCTTCACCAATTTGTGCAATCTTCTTCTGTCTTTGGAGTCTGCGACTGCGACCTCTAGGACGTTTCTCTTGGATCTTGTCCAGTAGCTATCAGTTGTTCGAGGTTTGGTCCATCAAATAAACTCCAGAATCCTATAAAGTGTTCGCAGTCTGATCTTTATGTTTAGTTGTTGGAGGATAGAATCATTGGTGCCAAGGAATTTGTAATATCTTTCTCCAGCATCTCAAAAGCATCGGTTGACCTTCTTTAGAGTCCACGTTTCGAACCGTAACTGAAGACGGAGAAGACCAGGTAGTTGACCAGTTTCACCTTCGTCTGCCGTGAAATATTTCACATCTTCTTTATCCTTAGATATCTATAACAATATTATAAAGAGGAAAGATTTTTTTGTTTGTTTGTTTGTACAGAATAGGCTCCGAAACTACTGGACCGATTTTAAAAATTCTTTCACCTTTGGAAGGCTACATTATTCCCGAGTAACATGTGCCATAATTTATTTTCAAAAAAATTAGAGATCCTTATGAAATTTGCAATAATGTAACCCAAAGTAGCAAAATTTTGTCTATAAAATTCATTGTTTGGCAGTGGCAAGATTGGTGGGTAGGTAGGTGATAGATAACCAGTTAACAGGAGCAAAGCCGCGGGGATCAGCTAGTAATTTATGAGGCAAAATAAATAAACTTTTGATTATATTCACCCTTTATGAATAGATCGCTAAATAGTTGTTTTATAGCACGTTTTGGCGAGAGTTATTTTCAAAACACTGCTTCTGCGTGCTTCTACTTAAGATTCGACAAAACTTAAGTAGAAGCACGTATACAGATAATGAACGTAGCTAGAATGTGTTAACCCATCTTCTTGTTAGTCGCTGGCACGACAGGTATTACAATATTTCCGGCCCAAGACTTTGCCGCTTCAACAGCATCCTCGGTAAATCCATCAGCAGCATAAACAATCCACTGCTGGAAATAGGGTTCTCCATTCGCACGCCATTTGTCTCGATTTTCGGCAGCTCTCTTCGTGCTGTTACCAGCCAGCCTACGAACTTCGGTGCTTCACCTAGACTGAGGGCGTCCTTTCGTTTTTCCATTCGTGGTCTCCACTCAAGAACACGTCTACCCCTGCGGATATCGTTTCTACGGCTAATATGACCAGCCCATTGCCACTTCAGTTTGCTTATTGTCTAAGCTATGTTGGTTCTCTACCGGATCATCTCGTTTCGGTAAACCCATTGATAGGCAGATTGAAGTGAAGTCACCTTCAAGCTATCATTTTGATTTTATTGTAAAAACCCTGTGCTTAAACAGTTTCTTTTAGGGCTGTACATTTTATAATCTTTTGTTTTTTATTAGTTTACGTATTTTTACAAATCATTCGATCAGCACTTACATATTAGTATTACGCAGTGGTGTCTCATCACATACAAAGAAACCGTGCCGACGTTCCGTTCCACGGATATAGATGGTGACCTATCTATCGCCGTGAAACGGAACCGAACGCAATCGATTTACAATAAATAATCGGTATAATCAGTTGAAAAACGCTTGTTACGTCGGCACGGTTTCTTTGTATGGGATGAGGCATCTGTATGCTAGTATTATATTATCTGTGGTATTACGAGTATATTAAGTATCTATTTTATTTATAAACGTCCGTGTGTCATTGCGGGGTGCCAACCGAAAATGTGTGCTGGGTGTCTGACGCCAAGCAAATGTTGAATTGGTAACCCTTTTGGGTATGGTATTTGATTGTCCTTTTTTACTATTCTTCTGTTTCTTTGTGATTGTTGCTATTGTTGTCCGTGTCTAATAAATATCTTCTATTCTATTCTACAAAATGCCAAAATTAAACTTTTTCTACTACCCTGTCTAATATGTAACACATTGCCTAAGAAATTCGTTTCGAAATATGAACATATAGACACAAGATTATAAAAATAAAATTAAAAAAAAAACAAAATTACGAAATGACTTTTGTATGTACCTGGCAGAATGATACATATCTGTTACCTCTCGAAAAAGCGCGCGTTGATTGTGTTTATATAGTCTGTGGTTTTTACTCTGAACGTTTCTAATAAATTTTTGTTGGAAATTATTTGCATTTAATTAAGTACACTCGCATGTAGCTTTCGAAATTGGCTACATCGCTCGTGTTAAAATCTCGACTTTTTGTGCTCGATACGAAATGTACTATTATTTGTTACCGTATTACAGAAGGAGATAGCCCGCCTAGGCGGCGGAGCAATGGCCGCGGTATGGGGCGGCGACCCGGGCGGTCTGACGGCCGAGCTGTCTCTGGAGATGAACCGGCGCCTCCAAGCTGTGCTAGAGGACACGCTGCTGAAGAATATCACGCTCAAGGTGAGTGTAGTAAGATGGGCAGAAGTTCACATACGTGCTCATCTAAAAATCAGTTTATAAAGGCAATAGAGTGCCAGGTTCGCAGAACTCGGGCGTCGGGAGTCGCAAACCGATTCCCGGCCACCGCAGGCGCGGGCTTGCAGACGGCGAGTAATGAGTAGCTCGCCTTCCGATAAGGACCAGGCCCGAGTCGACGGCGCGTTGTGTTCCACGCGCGCCCCTAAGAGATGTCAGCAGAACTGACGGGGTCCGCTAGGGCCGATGCCTGTCTGGGTCGCAGATAATTAGAAAAAGAGTTACCGCGGCCCTGGCTCAAGCAACTGAAAGAACACGGGTGGGTTTTAGCCAGTAAAAGTCTGACACTCCCTCCCGCCTCACCCAGAGCGGGAGAAGTCATTGGATGATTTCAAACACCAAAAAAAAAACAGTTTGCGTGTATTACTAGATGTATGAGTAAGCAAAACGAGTATGTAAGGATCGTAGCGAGTGGCTTTCTGTAGCTTCTGCCGAGTCCCTAGTCACAGATAATATAATACTAGCATACAGATGTCTCATCCCATACAAAGAAACCGTGCTGACGTAACTAGCGTTTTTTATCTGATTATACCGATTATTTTTTGTAAATCGATCGCGTTCGGTTCTGTTCCACGGCGATAGACAGATCACCATCTATATCCGTGGAACGGAATCGAACGCGATCGATGTACAAAAAATAATCAGTATAATCAGTACAGTACGTCGGCACGGTTTCTTTGTATGGGATGAGACACCACTGCCCTAGTATATTTTGTATATAGGGTCAAAGCACATTCGAAGCGATGCATCGGTCTTAATATGTGCATAGCATATTGACCCTTATGGCTCGCCCCTTATAACTTGGGACTTGTAAATAACTAGTGAAATTTGAGTGTACAAGTCTGCCCAACCCTTCGGGAGTACAGGCTTGATATTATGCTATAAAATTCCTGGAAGACTCCCAAGAAATGCCTGGGCTCTACGTTCAAAGCACAGGAATGCATTTGAAATATGAGCAGGGGGCAAATACGCTACCTGCTTGGGGCCTTTACTGGGCACTTTGGAACCAACAACATGCTCATGAAGATGGGTCTAACCGCGACATCCATGTGCAGGTTGTGTGGGAAACATACGGAACGCACTGGCTGGTAAGCGAATGAGTCTCCTAGGGGTTGGATATCGGTCGCGGATAAATTTGGAAGAGTGTTACCGCGGCCCTGGCACAAGCAATTGAAGGAACACGGGTGGGTTTTATTCAGTAAAAGTCTGACACGCCCTCCCGCTTCACCCAGAGCGGGAGAAGTCATTGGATGATTTCCCAACCAAAAAAAAAAATTAATAAAAAAGTGTTTGGATATCCAAAACCAGAAGACTATAGGCTCATATCTTCTAGTCTCGTTGTCAAACTCATGAAGAGAGTTTTCAACGAGATTGGGGAGGAGTAAGTTATCTAGGGGACCACAATAGATCCCAATGGGTCGAAGTGTCCGAGTTATATCTCGGCCCCTCCACAAGGATGTCAATAAGATGTTATAAAATGATCTCGTAATTTCCAGGAAAACATGGACACACTCGGCGCAGAAATCTCGAGACTAAAAGAGCAAATGAAAGCTAACGACGCTAAATGAACTAAACTATTATAAATATTAAAATTTAAGTGAAGTCACATGATTACAATGTTATATTATATGGACTAACATTCCAGAACATGCCAATGATAAAAATTAGGGCTTTAATGTGTAACTTTTTGGTCGCCATTTGTGAAAATAGGCATTTGATTCATGCTTCTTAGATTTCTAAACATTCCATGTGGTTTTTCTGATGAGGAGCTCGTGGCAAAATAATGACGGCTGCACGGGTCGCTCTTCAAGGTTAAGCAACACTTGCCGAGGTCAGTCCACAGATGGGTGACCATCTTAATATATAGAGATTTGTCTAGTTAAAACTTCATGCACAAAGGTACAATGACCGACTTAATGCCTTAGGCATTCACTACCAATCAACTAAGGGTGGTGAAGAGACAACATGGCAGGTGCATTGTTTAAAACGTCGAAAGTAAAAATAAAAGTAATAATAAGTTGTTTAAAATACACATACATATATATTTAATATAATACATACCAATATAAATAATAATATATATTAATAAAGTAATGAATATAAGTTATCGAGTTTCCTCCATGCCTCGGTAAGCACGTCAAGCCGTTGGTCCCGGCTGTCATTTGAAGATCTTTGACAGTCATTACAGATAGTCAGACGCCAGGACATCTGTGGGTCAGCTGACAGTCTTAGGATGCAGTTGAATAAGTGGTCAAGCGCGAGCCTACCAAAAAAAAAAAAAAAAACAGTATTATACATGGACGACCTGTTCCTTATTTTGTTGGGCAGGCCCTCTTGTTTTATTTTTTATATTTTAAAATGGCGATCATAAAAGTGATTTCGAAGCTTAAAAAATCGTATTAAATGAAATAACAATTAAAATCAATTATTATGAATGTTTTAATTATTTATTGATGACTAACATTTGAATTTACTATGAAATTACATAGTACACGTTTGTATGAACGAAATTATGTAAAAATTTCAAAATTTTGTTATGTGTACCACAGAAGATCTTCCGTTAAACTAAAAAGTATTTATTTGGCATACTACCTAATATTGGTAATGTCAAGAGTTCTTGTAACAGTAAAAGTTTTATATCAAATTGGAATTTAGGAATTAAGCATGACATCAATACCCAACTTATAAAGGGTTTTAATCGTTTGCATATTCTAAATTGCATTCTGAAGATCTCTTGACACCGTTAAAAAACTTCTTAGGCGCAGGCCACATAGAAATGGCGTCGGGCGCGGACATGGCACGGGCGGTTTCCTATTCCATTCAAATGTCATACAAAATGCATATTTATAATTTGAATGGAATAGGAAGCCGCTCGTGCCATGTCCGCGCCCGACGCCATTTCTATGTGGGGACAGGCTTTTTGAGCAATCATATTCAAGGCGAAAAGTTGATACAAAATTTGGGGTTGCCCTAAATCTAATAATGAATTTGAAAATTTCGATTTGGATAGAACGATGGCGATGGTTGATATCTTATCAACCGCCATCGCCATCGTTCTATCACCTCTAATTAAAAATACCTGTGACATTTCGAGTGAAATTGTAAATATATTTTGATTAAATTCAATTGTACCTTATTTTAAATGTACTGTATTATAATTAACGTTAAATTATTTCCATGTAATTATTATTCATTTAATCTCTTTTATTTTAGTATTCGATCGACCGAAACCGTACTAGGAAAAATCATAATTATACTAAGGCAGTGTTTATTTATTGCCTCGTTGGTTGCAAGCGCTACTGCTAAGCATGTCCTAGATTTGATGTCCTGGTCGGGAAAATTATTACTGGGATTTCCTGCTGGAATTTCTCAATAGCAGGCTTCTGGATACTTCTAGACGTTTACCATCGCATACAAGTAGATTCAAACCTAATGGCGGATTATTGAATTCATCTGACATGAGGGGTGGTTACTGTGCAATCATAAACGAACTTCAGCCGCCTTTAAGTTTGAATGGACTTGTGCCATCAGGTCGGATAGTGATCAAATGCGAGTCTATTTAGAAATAAATACTCCAAGTTTAACCATTTGATGATGTCCTTGAAAAAGTTAAGCTGTGCTTTTGACGCCGACGCGAAAAGGTACTCCATAGATTCAATTAAAGATTCCCCTAGCGTTGCAATTTTTCGTAGGCGTTTTATTATATTTTTTTTATATTTTTTTGTAAAAATTTCATTATTTCCCTTTTTTCACAAACAAAAACAATGAAAAAAAAGAAAAAAACCGGCCAAGTGCGAGTTGGACTCGCGTACGAAGGGTTCCGTACCATTATTGTTTTGTTTTATGGGAGACCCACTTAAATATTTATTTTATTCGGTTTTTAGTATTTGTTGTTATAGCGGCAACAGAAATACATAATCTGTGAAAATTTCAACTGTCTAGCTATCACGGTTCATGAGATAAAGTCTGGTGACAGACGGAACGCAGGGTCTCAGTAATAGGGTCCCGTTTTTACCCTATGGGTAAATGGTATGCGTTATGACGTCAGGCGGCGCCCAAGTCCTGTGAGGTGCGGTCATAGATGTAAATAAAAATCGAAAGCACTACCTAACGCTACTACTAGCTACTACTAGCTAATTTCCTAAAGTTCACGATCGAGATCAACGCCGCCGCCGGCTTGTACCTACACGCGGCGCGCGCTTTCTTTATAATTATTATAATTAAAATTATAGTTGTGTTAGATAAGAATAACTATTCTGAATAGATTAAAAAAAAAACGTTAATAAAATCAAAAAACCCGACTGCAAAGATATAAACTAGAAGTAAATCATGCTGTGCAGTCGGAGGATACATATTCGCGAGTTGCAACCCCTACAATATGGCGCCCAAAATCCGCCATGTTTCTTTTTTAGGGTTCCGTACCCAAAGGGTAAAAACGGGACCCTATTACTAAGACTTCACGATCCGTCTGTCTGTCGGTCTGTCCGTCTGTCACCAGGATGTATCTCATGAACCGTGATAGCTAGAGAGTTGAAATTTTCACAGATGATGTATTTCTATTGCGCTATATCAACAAATACTAAAAACAGAATAAAATTAATATTTAAGGGGGGCTCCCATACAACAAACGTGTTTTTTTTTTTGCTCGATATTAATAACGGCAACAGGTAGACGCTTGAAATATTTACAGAATATTTAGTTGTATATTCAATTATCACGGCACTTATCTAAGAACACTTGGGCGGCCAAGACCTATCTAACGATGTCTTAATTATAAAAATCCGTCAAGTGGTTTAAAAGATACGAGGCAATAAAGAATATTACACACATACAAAAATACATACATATATACAAGACTAGCTGTTCCCCGCGGCTTCACTCCCGTGGACCACCACACCGGACCCGTTTTCGGTATAAAAAAATAGCCCTTGTCACTCAGGAATAATGTAGCTTTCTATTGGTGAAAGAAATTTTTAAATCGGTCCAGTATTTTCGGAGCCTATTCGGTACAAACAAACAAACAAAAAAATCTTTCCACTTTATAATATTAGTATAGGTATGCGCGAAAAACATAACCCTTTCCTTGCAGCCGGGTAAAAAAACCGGATTTAGAAAAAAAAATGATTTATATACACCGTGAAATTTAAATGGTTGTTTTCCCGCAGCGAAATGGTTTTTTCTATGTAATACAATCGTTTCGTAGTTATGTAAAATATTAGAAACAAAAACTGGCATATTTAACATTGTGAAAAACTTAACTCGAAAGCGATCACGAACCAATAGTAATACCTCCCGATATCTACGGCCGAACGACAGCGGGGCGTTGACCCGGGTGCTAAGTAGGTCAGGGTCACAGCCGCGCGCGCCGCACGGGTAAAATAAGCGCTGACGGCTTCGTATGATATTGTTGCGCGCAGGCTAGTTTATGCCTTATCACTACACGCGAGAGCTAATTTTACTTTGAACATTTCTAAATCGGTATTTTCTTTGTCGGCTTCGCGGCGATTTTTTGTATTGTTCCGTGCCAGGGGCGTAGCTACCGCCGTATCTGCCGTATCAAGTATACGGGGCCCTCGGGCCATGGGGGCCCCCGACGTGCGTAAGCAAAAATTAAAACTGATAAAAAATTACCTAAACACTTCGATGGGACACGCCTGTCAGACCTGTCACTATTGTCCACAGAGGCAGAAACTTTAGAAAAACTAAAGTCATCATCAGTTATAAATTATTTAATAAATCAGTTTGCCGAAAAAAAGGCAAGGAGAGTGTTTATTGAATTTTAATTGTTTGTAAAAATTTTGGAATAAGTGACAGCTAATTATGATGAATAAATATTTCTTTTAATTTTCTGCAAACATTTTCTTTCTTTTGTGAGAAATCTTTACTCTTCATAAGGGCCCCCAAATAATTTTTTATACGGGGCGCCGCCAAGGCACGCTACGCCACTGTTCCGTGCAAACTATTTTATGACGTATCACTACGTGCGAGAGTTTATTTTGGTTTGAACATTATCTTGTGCATCGCTTTTCTTTGCGGGTGGTGACGCGAGTAGTACCTAGTACCTACAAGTTACTATTGTTACTCACTTTTTCGAGTTGATGAAAATTTTTAAATTATTTTAAAACAAAAACATCGTTTTTTTTTTACTTTAACTCTATGCTTCGAAAGTACTCCTTAAGGCAAGTCGTTCTGCCGCGGGCAAACAACCAATTAAATTTCACGGTGTATAATATAAAAATATGATAATATGATATAAAAATATGATAATATGGATCACTGTTATCTGAATTAAATTAATTTGAATTTGAATATATGAATATGAATCTATGGTAAATCTTTTCCCGTGGGTGTCAACGACAACTTGTATAATGTATGTAACGCCTTACGTTTCGGTCGATTCCTATTTTCTATAACCGCCTATTGTACTGGTCTATTATTACGTTTAGTTTTATTTCCTTCTCTATGGTCTATGAGTACGTATAGTTCAAAATGCTGTGTCATACTGTTAATACAATGTACGACTTTCAAATGGTTTTGTAAACGTTCGAGGTGGTTTTGCGAGATCAGAGGGGTGACCATAAGCTCTTTGAGCGGTATCAATTTGAGATCGAGTAAGTGACTGATGTATACAAGTCATATACATCTGTCCCTTTTTGTATTTTTGTTTTTTTTTACGACGCGAATATCTAAAAAAATCCATAGGAAATTGACCCCTATTGTATCACGTTATGTGTACATTTTTGTCGACGTAAAAAGTTGCACACATTCGGCCTTAGAATTTTCGATACCTCTGCGTTACAGGTCCCGTCACGTAAAAAGAACGCTGAGCGACAGTGGAGGGGATGTGTCTGCGCATGGGTACAGTCGCGTTCTAAAGTACTAGGATATTTTTGTATAAGAATAATTGTTTTTTTTGTAGAATCATAATAGTTACTTATTAGCTAGAAGCTACGTAGTACTTAGGAAGAGGCTGGCTTTAAATTTGTTAATATTTACTTGAGCATTATTTATTTTATTTCGATCTTATTATTATAAATATATAAATATCTTATCATTATAAATTATCAACAGCTCCTTTCTCAACTTCTTTCTTCATAAAACAATAAATAGGTATTATAAATCATTTTTCTTTCCTTCATTTTTAAAACCTTCGTCGTGCAAAGAAACTTGTGTGTGCGACTGTATTTTGGGAGCGAAAGAAGCGTGATCTCAGCGCGGGAAGCATGTGTCAACTGACGAACCAATAGCGTGCGCGCACAGAAACACTGGCGGAGCATTCCCCCGTCGCGCCACTTTCATACCACTATTCATGGCTAGCGTTCTTTTTACGTGACGGGACCTGTACCCCTTGGTAAGATCTCACACAAGTCGTAAGGCTTTTAGCAAGTATTTTAAACGGAGCGATTGTCTATTTGATCTCCACAACTCCCAGTTAGTGCTCGTTCACACAGGGGTCCGTTTTATAGTGTACGTTTTTATTCGGCGCTGACGTATGTAGTTGTATGAGCGAGTTCACACGCACAACAGTATTAAAATACTGATCCGTTTTAACGGATCGAAGGCACGCGGGTTGTGACTTTAAAGCGACGGATCCGTTAAAACGGCACTGTAAATGCGGTGTGAACATTACCCCCAGTAGCGATGGATCCGTTAAAACGGTACTGTAAATGCAGAGTGAAAATTACCCACAGTAGCGATGGATCCGTTAATACGGTACTGTAAATGCGGTGTGAACATTACCTGCAGTAGCGACGCATCCATTAAATGGTACTGTAAATGCGGTGTGAATATTACCCCCAGCAGCGACGGACTCGTTAAAAAGGCACTGTAAATGCGGTGTGAACATCGCCTCCAGTAGCGACGAAACCGTTAAAACGATCCTGGAAATACGGATGTTTTGTGTGAACGAGCCCTCACAGGATAGCCTTTGGATACTGGTTGTCATATTTTAGATAAATACTTTTTGTAATCGAAGTAGATTTTTTGTTAGAAAATATATAAATTCTTCATGTGTTTCGCAAAGTCACTTCGAATTTATGTAAATTGATAAAATTGTTGAGACAATGTAAAATCTATATGAAATATGACATTGTTTTGTAATTATTGTTTGTGCTATATCATAGTTTAACGAATGCTTTTTTTATATTACACTGTGATTTACTATTAAACCTGATAAATTCTTCTAATCTGTCGTAGGTATATGAATACAGCTTTTTCCGTGATCAAAATACTAGCCAAATATCAAAACTGTCCAGTGTGCTCCACGTAAATTCAAGGCTTGCTTAGGCTTAAATGTCCATACAATTGCTATCGCATAACCCCCTTTTCCACTACCTTGCCTATAATATAACACATTACCTAAGAAATTCGTTTCGAAATATGAACATTTAGACACAAGATTATAAAATAAATAAATTACATAATAACAGTTGCGAAATGACTTTTGTATGGATCATTACGTAACTGGCAGAATGATACTGAACCTGTAACCTCTCGAAAATGCACGCGTTGATTGTGTGTATATAGTCTGTGGTTTTTAGTCTGAATGTTTCAAATAAATTGATGTTGGAACTTATTTGCATTTAATTAAGTAAGCTTATCAGGTAGTGGAAAAAGAATCGTGCGTGTCTCGCATAAATAGGCTTTATTTTAAAACTCGCATGTAGAAGTTGGCTACATCGCTCGTGTTAAAATCTCGACTTTTTATGCTCGACACGAAATGTACTATTTTGTTCATTCGTGGAGCCTATTTCAATGCACCCATGCTGATTATCCCGCTGCCTACCTCATTTGAGAATACTGTCGTGATATTTATAACAGTGTAATGTATTAGAAGGCTTCTGTATATTATTTTGACTAAGATACCTCATTTTGGTGTCTATAGTAACGACTAGCTCTCGATCAAATATCATGTATTTATTGTATAGTATTATTGTACGCGCTTTATATGTACCGATGTTGTTTCGTGCTGAAAAAATAAAGTTTTCTTCTTCTCTATGAGCCGTCATGTCAGTATTAAACTCCTTAACCATATCACGGGCACCCAACGCAAAAAAGAAAATTTTGTTCAAATAAATTGCACTAGATGGCGTTATAAGCTTCGATTTGTTATTGAGTTTTGTGAAATATTAAGATTTTCTAAAGACGATCATAAAGTGTATGTTCTTGTTTAATTAACTTCATTCACATTTCAACGATTATTTGAAAGGTATATTTAAAATTGATTCCATTAGATGGCGCGGTTTTAAATTTCTGAGGCATCCACTCGATTTTTTTAATTTGTTTTGTAACACATTTTGGTACAATGAAACGTGCAAAAAATACTATAAAACAAATCGTCGCTGTATTTAAAAAAGAAGTATTAACGAACCAAGTAAACCCTTTTACTTGCAAGCCGCTGCTAACACCATCTATATCCGTGGGTCTGGTTTTTTTATGCACTCTAACTTGCTTTTCCAATTTACTTTAGACATTGGCGGAGTTGTTGTCATCGGCATTGCTTGCCGTCTAAAAGTATGTATTTGACAAACATAGTTCCTACGATATTCCTACAAAAATGATTCTTCTATCGGTACGTATACAGCGCGTAGACATTGTATTGTAAAATAAGAGATTATTATTATGGTAACATTGTTGTGAAGTGGGAATTTTACGCGACTAGCGACCGTTGTGTTGTATCAAATATATTTTCAGCATTCAACATTTGTTTTATTTTAGAAATTCCAAAATCGAAATGTCCAAAATGTACATAGCAAATTGACCCCTATCTCCATCACGTAAGGCGCTTATTCCTATCAAGATAGACAAAAGACGCGTGCGTATCCTACAGAATTTGAGGCTTCGCTTCGACTCAACTTTACGTTGTGGAGATTTGGGTCAATAAAATATGTTCATTTTTGTCTGATGCATCGCATAGCTACGACTACTCAACATGCTTGAAACCTTACATAAATGGTAGTTAATCTAACCCACAATCTTACACAGACCAAGCAACAATAACATGGCCATTGTTAATTATTGTTGCGGTGGTGACTTCTCGCGTCCGGTTCTGGTCCAGGCCATGGTACGGGGCGAGAGGGCATGGGAAGCTGTCACCTTCTTCTGCGAAGCAGTAAAGCTCGCGAAGGAGGAGGTGGAACCCGTGAGGGAGACGCCCACGTCCATAGCCGCCGCAGGAGACGCCCCGGGCGTCGCAAGCCGGTTCAAGGCCATCGTAGGCGCGGGCTTGCGGACGGTAAGTAATGGGAAGCTTGGGCCCGAGTCGACGGCGAGTAGTGTTCCACGCGCGCCTCAAAGAGATGTCAGTAAAACTGACGGGATCCGACAGAGCCGATGCCTGTCTGGGTCGCGGATAAATTTGAAAGAGAGTTACCGCGGCCCTGGCACAAGCAACTGAAGGAACACGGGTGGGTTTTAGTCAGTACAAGTCTGACACGCCCTCCCGCTTCACCCAGAGCGGGAGAAGTCATTGGTCAATTTTTTTTTTTAAATGTTATATTGAGCTTTTCAGACCATAGTACAAGAAGTATGACGATGCCCCATAGGTACATGGTGGACATCCCACCCATACGCACTAAACGTTTTGGGAATACTTTCATTATGCGTACAGCTAAATAGAGGAATTCCCTGCCGGAGTTTGTGTTTCCTGATAGCTAGAACCTAGGGGTCTTTAAGCCAAGAGTGCATAGGTTATTTCTGGGCAACCGTGCTATACCGTCGTCACCGTAGAGCACATCATCGCTTACCATCAGGCGAGATAGTGGTCTAGCGCGAGCCCTTTGTTCGCATAAGGACAGATTCTCATAAAGACAGAAAAGGTACAGTTCCGCACACTATTTTTAGGCATACATAAATATTTTCAATAGTACCTAATAAAAAAACAGAAAAAGAAAAAATATAGAAATTATGTTGTTATTTATGAATGGATAAAGCGGGCTAGTACTGACAAAAACGATGTCGTTTTTATTGAAGGAAATAAAGGTAACTCTATTTCTTATTAAGGCTTCCAAAGAAAAACCTGCTTTTTAAAAAAAAAAATCCTTTTATTTCTCAAACAAAGGCATTAGTCGGCGCTTGCAGACTGATATATTCATAATTACAGGTAAAAGCAGGTTGCCGAATCAAGGGATGGTGCTTCTACACGCTGGTCATAAATATAATTTTGTTAAGACTATTATGACCGGTACAACTAATTGGCGCTGCGTTAATATTTTTTGGTACTCAGCTGGCAATAGCAACACTTATAAAATTAATGTTGTGTACGTCGATGGAACATTTAGATGTTGTCCTCTTTCGTTCTATCAGTTATTTACATCAGGAATAAATATTAGTTTAAAAACAAAAAAAACACGCTTTTTAGAATATATCTATAATAGAATTTTACTTTAACAAATTTCTAATTAAAAAAAAAATACAGTTGAGATCAGGGGGGTGACCATAAGCTCTTAGAGCGGTATCAATTTGAGATCGAATAAGGGACAGATGTATCTGACGTGTACATACATCTGTCACTTACTCGATCTCAAATTGATACCGCTCTAAGCGCTTATGGTCACCCCCCTGGCACCCCACGCTTTTTTACGATGAACTGAATTGTAATATGGAATTGTACAACTATCAAACAAGTTAATATTTGCTATGATGTGTATTTATTTTATTCTATTCTTATTTTAAACATATTGAAAATTATTACTAATATTTATTTTCTATTTTTCAGCTCGGCGAGCTACAAAATGTACACGTATTTTGTTTTTTTTTTTAAGTTATTTATGAGTCTTGCAACGTAAGAAAAAAAACAAAAAAAATTTTTTTTACCAATCTTTTTAAATTATTGGATTGTCATCGGTCCGTGATAAGTGTGCAAAGTTTCAAATTAATCCGACGTTTTGAAGGAGGTGAAAATCACGTTCAAAGATTCCGTTACATTGATACATAGATACATACATACCATGCTAATAAAAGCGTGTTAAAAAAAGAAGGAAATCTGATATTTTGGTTGACAGTAAAATTGAGAACATTGTTTTGGATTTCCCAAACGATAAAAATATCGGCCATAGAGTGCTTACAACGCCTCGCAATACTGAGACGTGCAAAATGTGAACCGTACCAAACCTACAGTGACTAAGTTTTAGTTTTTTTTTTAAAGGATTAATTATACTACATGGAGTTTGTAAAGTAAAAAGTAAATTAAATATATATATTCTCTTCAACTTAACTGTACTTTGTCTTTATGCGAAACTGTCCTTACGAGAATCTGTCCTTCTGCTAATCTGTCTTTATGAGAAGCTGTCCATATGCGAACAAAGGAAACCGGCGAAGTGAGAGTCGGACTCGCGCACGAAGGGTTCTGTACCATGATCGCAAAAAACGGCAAAAAAGTCACGTTTGTTGTATGGGAGCCCCACTTAAATATTTATTTTATTCACAGAAATAAATCTGTGAAAATTTCAACTGTCTAGCTATCACGGTTACAGATACAGCCTGGTGACAGACGGACAGACAGACGGATCGCGGAGTCTTAGTAATAGGGTCACGTTCCCCTTTGGGTACGGAACCTTAAAAAGAGTCATCAGATGGTAAGTAATGGGGATAAAAATAATGGCAATTATTTCGTAAGAAAATAAATCGTATATTTTATGTCACTTATTTCAATCACAGTCACATCTCATGTGTTTCATTACAATTATACCAACTTAACAATCAAACAATAATTATTTATTTATTCTTCAACACCATCATTGGTTTCCGTATATCAAACGCAGCAATGAGGTCCTGAAAAGAAAAAAAAAATGAATTGTAATAGAATCCGGGTAAGTTCCAATGTGACTTTAGGGCCCGATCTATTTGCCGCTCCGGGCATACCAATATTTGTCGCTCTTTACAATAACACCTTATTTAAATTAAATTTATGAAAAAAAAACTTGAGAGGTGTCAAGGGACACCCGGATGGAACGAAGTTCCTTTAGTATATATATAAATCTAAATATGTATATATACTCTCTCGACTTCGTAAACACAACAGCGTATAGGTTAGAACACGCACCGTTCGTTCCGTTTACGTTTTTATTTTTAGTTTTTATTTTCGCTTGAGTTTAGATTTCGATGTTTTTGTTGGTATATTGGCGTGTGCTAGCTGTCATTATGGCAAATATATTTTATTTTTATTTTTTGTGTTGAGTAATGTAAATTATTTGCATACTATTGTATAGAATCAAGTTTTTGTTTTTTTCTAACTGAACAGACAGCTGTGCTGCTGGGGAGTTTGTTGCGCCACTTCTTCTTCCCAGCAAAAGCATTAGGAAGTGGTGAAGGGCGGGCGTTTTTGGGGGACTGTCTTATGTAATTTTGACGTTCGGAAAGTGCTGATTCTCAGCCTAGTTTGAATAAATGACTTTTGAATTTTTGCACGAAACACGCGCACGCCGCACGGCTTACAACTATAGCAAAAAGTGTCGTTACAACTTTTCGTCTTAATTTTTCCATCTAGCCCCCTTTCGCAACGCGCGATAAGGAACTTCGATCCAAAATGTGACTTGTCATCAGTGGCGGCTGGTGGATCATAGTAGTGGTAGTGCACTTTGCCGTCTCACTGGGTAATTGTGTTAGATTTGCTAAAATTCACAGGAGCCTATGTAAATCGGCAAACCATCTCGCTAGCGACTTCTAATTCGACGCCAACGCCATCTAGTTACGTCGTTGTACAACTTTTAATGTTGGTACTCGACCCTAAGATAAATTTCGTTCGTCAAACCTCGCCCGCTCTCGGTAATCTTCGGTTTTCTGGTGCGGCGCACGAGAATGGTCATATTTCGCCGTACATTTTCTATTGAACTATCTCTGTCTCACGCGCCAGGCGTTTTCGCTTGTTTCTCATAGAATTGTATGAACTCTCGCCGTGCGCTTTAGCCTAGCGCACGGGGAGTATTTTTTACAGCAATATACGTCTTATTACTTTAGGAAAGAGCTTAAATTTGTTCGTCATAATTTCGTATATATAGAATAGATCGTTAATCAGATATTATTAAACATTTTAATTTTATTTCTAAACCTTTTTAAATCTGGCAGTTCAGTGCACGAGTGAACTTAAAGTACAGCCGCCTCTGCTTGTCATCTGTCGGATCGGATGAACAACTTCGAGGGAAAGTGGAAACAAAGTGTCCTAAGAGTTTTCTCCACATGATGAAAGTTAAAAAAGTCAAGTTCTGGAGTAGCTTGGAATCATTTTTTGGGGTAACAGCAGTCTAAGAGATAACATATTTAGAGCCCAAAAACGTTGTGTAAGAGCTATGTGTAATCTTAAACCTAGAGATGGTTGTGAGCCTGTGTTTAAATCTTTAAAACTACTTACTTTTCCATCGTTGTATATTTTGGAGATGGCAATTTTTGTAAAAATAAATAATAAATTGTTTGCTAAGGTCTCGGACACCAAGAAAGGTCCCGTGAGCAGTCAATACAAAAACCTTTTAATTACCGGTGGCTATAAAACGGCACTACTTGGAAAAAGTGTTATCTGCATGGACCCAACAATCAATACATATAATAAATGTGTATAAAAGTAATTTTTGTACATAGAAAAATATTCCAAAAAAAATAGCCAGGGTGTTAAAGAATAACCAACAGAAACCATTTCCAGCATTTTTGGAATTTTTGTCTGTTCATTTGTGCACGCATGACGTGAAATTAACGAAACCAATTTTGATAACTTTTATACATAAAAATTATGCGTAACTTGAAAAATTACTTAGTTTTTGTTTCATCGCAATCGGTTCACTCAATCAAAAGTTAGATGAATTTAAAGTGTTCAAGAAGTAAAATTATCACAACACACGCAATCCAGCTACTCGGGCAGTTGAACTCGATATTCGATAGATGGCGTTGTGCATTTGAAGTCATTTTCTGAATGGCGCTGTTAAGATTCTCCGCGAAAGAATGATGACCCTAGAAAAAAAAAATGGTAGGTAGGTAAGAAGGGTAGGCAGGAAGGTATGTAGGGTTTGCAGACAGATGAAGGGAGCGAAGCCGCGGACACAGCTAGTATATAATAAACCCTTCGACAATTTAAGAATAAACTCACGGCTTTTTTGATACAGAAATGTTATTCTCAACATTTTAATATTATTGACATTATTTAATACACTTTTGACTTGTTAGAATAATTTATTGGTATCTTAATCCACACTATTTCATAATTGTACCTATAAGCTTATTGATGATGCCATTATTGTTGAATTTTGCATGCCTAAACTCGGGCAGAATGTACCCGGCTCATTATATTTTATAACAATATTATTGTACAATACCTACATTATATGCGAATAAATGTTTTGATTTGATTTGAGTAGCGACCGAAAACCGGCACCCGTTACGTTAGAAGGCCTCCCTCTAGGTAGACCGATGACCTGGTGAAGGTTGTGGGGATCCGCTGGATGCGTGACGCACGGGACCGTTCAATGTGGCGACACTTTGTCACACAATGATGATGAAAGTTAAGTTATTTAACGGTGGTTTACAACAGTAACCAATAGCATTTGAAAATTTGAGCAAGAGAACACGGATAAGTGACGACTTCTTGCCGCCCCTCATTTATGCCGCTCTGGGCATTTGCCCGGCTCGCCCCCCCCCCCCCCTAGATCGGGCCCTGTGTGACTTTTTCAATTTCATATGTACTTCCTAAGTTTATCTTGGACATTGCTGACAACGGCGAAGGAACACCTCGTCAGGTAACGCGAACAGGTTTTTCTTGTGTTATTACAATCTTGCGGTAGAGGAGCTCGTGGCTAAATAATAACAGCAGCACGGGTCGATCATCAAGGTTAAGCAACGCTCTACGAGGTCGGTCCGTGGATGGGTGATCATTTCAACACACCGAGTTTCCTCCGTGCCTCGGAAAGCACGTTTAGCCGTTGGTACCGGCTGTCATTTGAGATCTTTGACAGTCGTTACGGGAAGTCAGAAGCTTGAGATCTGACACCAGTCTTGCCAAGAGGCACCGTGTTACCCAGTTACTGGGTTGTGGAGGTCAGATAGGCAGTCGCTCCATGTAAAACACTGGTACTTAGCTGAACCCGGTAAGACTGGAAGCCGACCCCAATATAGTTGGGAAAAAGGCTAGGCAGATGATGATATTACAATCTTGCGGTAAACAGTAACAGACAAGTAAAATTAATAAAAACCCCGACACATTTTTATTTCATGCCACATAATTTATCTAGTAGTAGACACGCTTCGATCGACAATCTATTGAACACGTAATTATGACACGATATCTTGCGAAAACACCCCGATTCAAACAGTAAAACGCCCATAACTTAAAAACGGCTTAATAATATACAGCCTGGTGACAGACAGACAGACAGTGGAGTCTTAGTAATAGGGTCCCGTTTTTTAACCGACTTTCGAAAAAAGAGGTTCTATGTTCGACTTCTTGTATGTTCACCGATATCTCCGTCAATTGTGGACCGATTTTAAAAATTCTTTTTTGTTTGAAAGAGTATATTCCGGAATTGGTCCCATTGTAATTTGGTGAAGATCTGATGAAGAACTTCGAAGCTATACAACAGAACTCTTCAATAAATAACGGCAAATCTCTCGGGACTGCTGCAATCGCATGCCTGTTTATTGTTTATATCATTTCATATTATAACATCACGACAGTACGCTCTTAAGGGGTAAGCAGATCTCTCATTTGATCGGTTTTGTTCAAGCTTCATGATATTCGGGTAATCTATTCTGGCGTTATACGCAATTTACTTAACAACTTGCCTATTAGGTAGGTACAACTAAAAAGTAAAAAATAAAAAAACTTTTTTAAAGAGACCGACTTCCAAAAATAAAGTTATTTTTCACTTTGTAGTTTTCTTATTTGGAAGTCGGTAGTATTTTTTTGTAAAAAAGTTATTTTTTACCCTTTGGGTACGATCAAAAATATCACACAATAATTTTGAACTAATAATAATTTTGTTACGGCACCCTAAAAGTTTAACTTGATGTGAACAATGATCAAAACGGTGAAAGAAAACATCGTGAGGAAACTGCCATGTCCTAGAACCAAAAATTCGAAGACATGTGACATCCACCAACCCGCACTGGGCCCACTCCCCACTTCCCACTCACAGAGAGGAGGCCTGTGTCCCAGCAGTGGGAACATTAATAGGCTGATGATGAACAATGATCCCCTCTTAAGGTTTTCAGTTATTTCAATTAAACATTGGAAAGGAAGTTACTGAGACTTTTCCGTGTCTCGGAAATAATGTAAATCCATTAGACCTAGCTGTCATTTGAAGATCTTTGACGGTCGTTACATAAGTCGGAAACAAATATAAACCTGCCACCAGTCTTGCCAGGATCGTGTTACCCAGTTACTGGGTTGTGGAGGTCACATAAGCAGTCGCTCGACGTAAATAACCAGTAATTTACGTCGAGCGACTGCTTATCAGCCGCATCCGCTTTACCAGGGGACCGACCCCAACAAAAACTTGATATAAGAGGAAGTGGAGGAGTGTCACTGTACCTGCCATCTCTGCATGTCCAAGGATACGATGAACTGCTTCTCATCTGACAGATCTACTCCTTCCTTCTGTGTCGAGGACAGTGGTGTGATGAACGGCAGGCCGTACTCGTCATCTGTAACACAGTATGTTAAATTAGGTATTTGATTCAAAGTTGCCCCATTTGAAATAACATAAGAAATTTAATCAATCCTTTTTTATTAAAGTATGGAATTTTTAATGAACTAGCCGTCGCACAGTTTACGATTTGACAAAACTAGGTGGACAAAAATCGGAAATGCAAGTAAACGATAATAAATGACTGTAACTTATTGGTGGAGAGGGTAATAATAAAATTAAAACCAAATGTGATTTTTTATAACAATATTTATTTATCGTTACTTGTACCGTTAAATTATTCGAAATGAACATAGCTAACGCTTCTTCAGCAGTATAAAGCTGTTGCTTTTTCTCAGAAAACACACTGCTTCCAATTACAGAATGAATACGTCTTCGAGCTTGCTTATACATAGTTGCACGTCTTGGTGAAGCCATTGATACTTCTTGTATTAAATCAGCAGCGTCACGTTTGCCACTCGATCTAATGCTCAATTGGGGTGTACTATGCCAAATCGAATGCCAAATAATCGAATATCAATTGATCGACCACTATACATCGAAGGCCTAAATACTCGAACGTTCATAATATCGAATGGTTAATAAATCGAATGTTCAGTCTACCGTACACTCAATACATCGAGTGTTCAAAATATCGAAGGATTGTTTGATCGAGCGTTCAACGCATCACATATTCATTCTATCGAAATATCAATACACTGAATACTTTTTATACAGAATACAAGAAGAACAAAACATTTTCTAATAAATCACATTTAATCTTTAATTATTATCTTATAAAGGTAACATAAACAATATTAAAAACAACAAACAACATTTAAAATTTTGTGTGAATTGCAATTGCACGGAGAAACTCAAATAAATCCATGTTGTTTTTATTATTTAATAATTTTTCAATCGCATTATCATCCCTTTTGCCTCTTTTTTGTGGAGTAGATCTTTCAAAACCCGCGTTTGCCTTCTCAATTTTTCTATTTGTTATAGCTTGTTCTTTAACTAAAAATTGTATGGTAGCATACAGACCCCGTTTGTGCTTATCAAGTAACGTGTTCCATCTTCTGTGCCATCCTTCAATGTTGTTTTGAGTTCTAGGAAACCCCAGCGTATTATTTTGAAACACAGACCACAGTGAAGGTGGAAACATCGGTGATGAGCTTGCTGTAAGTAATTTATTATTGCCCGCCTCACGAGAATGAATATTTCCCCAAACAT
Source organism: Orthosia incerta (assembly GCA_948252205.1). Lineage (NCBI taxonomy): Eukaryota > Metazoa > Arthropoda > Insecta > Lepidoptera > Noctuidae > Orthosia > Orthosia incerta. The sequence continues at coordinate 14,779,693 of OX411769.1, read as the reverse complement.
AATATTTTCCAAACCAGTTTGTGATTTCATTTGCCTCGATGGGTAACACTTCTTCTCTTAATTTATCGAAAGCATCTGGTATCTCTTCTTGGGGTAAATAAGCAAGTGCGATAATGTGTCTTAACTTGACAGCAAACTCAGCATCTTGGCCATATTTACTTTGCAAACCATTTTGTTGAATTTGACGCCATACATTTTGTCCTAAGTGGAATAGACAGCATTTGTGTTGCGCATCAGGAAATTCTTGCTTTACACCATTAATGACAGCCATCTCGAAATCCGTCATTATTACTCGTGGGTTCAATTCGATATCATATTCCAGAGCATATTCCTTTAGTGCTTGAAAAAAGTACAAGTAACAATTAAGCGTCTTCTTCGTTAGAAACGCGTATACTAAAGGTACGAAATAACGATCTGTACCCGTGTCCACCAAACCATGTATACTATAAATTTGTCTGAAAAGTATAGGACATGTTTCGAATGTACCATCCATCACCCAAAGTTGTGATTTATTTAATAGTATTAAATTTGATTTAGTAGCAAATAACATAACGTAGTTTTCTTCAAACTTAACCTGACGCCCTAAAAATCTTTCACCATCAACTTTCTGCAATATATCGGGGACTTTTATATCATCCAAAGTAGTCGGTTCCTTTGGCATTTCTTTTCTTCTTGCCCGACGTATAATTTGCGATGCTGCTTGTTTATTTGGAAGAGCACACGAACTGGACTTCGAAATTTTGGCTTCATTTCGCTGAATAATTTGACTTGGTCTATCAAGCGAGTGGGTAGCATCACTTTTTAGGGCATTCCTAAAACGTAGTTCATCTACCTTACCAGGATCTGGTGCGTGATTATGTTGTGTTGCATAGCTTTCCAACAAATGCTCCTCACTTCCGTGCAATTTTGTTGTTGCAGTACTATTACAATGGTATTTATATTTGTAGGAACAATGCCAGTAGAACTTGTTACTAATATTTTTGTTTATTGCCATTACATAGCCATCCAAAATTAATACCGGCTTGAGTTTTTGAGACAATTCAGGCTTATAATAAGACCCTACAGACATTTTGCACAAAATTATCTAGTAATGCACTACTTAAAGTCTGTTTTTTTATCTCTAAAACAAAATCCACACATGCAAATGTCAAATTACTTCTTTTAGGGTTTATAAGGCCTCCTGAGGTATTTATTCTACACAAAAAGTATTCAGTGTATTGATATATCGATAGAATGAATGTGTGATGCGTTGAACGCTCGATCAAACAATCATTCGATATTTTGAACACTCGATGTATTGAGTGTACGGTAGACTGAACATTCGATTTATTAACCATTCGATATTATGAACGTTCGAGTATTTAGGCCTTCGATGTATAGTGGTCGATCAATTGATATTCGATTATTTGGCATTCGATTTGGCATAGTACACCCGCTCAATTGTGTAGCATAAGACAACTGTTCTTTGCTATATTCTCGTAACAAATTTTGAACTTCACGCGTTTTTGTCCTTTTCGAACTGTCTTCAAAACTTTTTTGCGGTCTGCCACGAACGGAACTTAATTGTGAAGGCACTGTAATCATGTCTAAAACCAAATCTTCACTGAGCCAGCCCTCATAAGAATGTAAAAACAAATCCAGCTTTCTTTGTTTACGCTCCCATTTTTCACGAATTTTTCACTTTCATTTTTCATTAAAGTACGCATCAGCCTTTCTGCTTCTTGACTTAGGACCGGATCACTAAATGTCGTCTTCACGAAGTTAATAATTTGCGTTAAACGCCCCTTAGCGGGTATTGAACGCCAAAAATCAAATAAAGACTTTCGCTTGATGCGGGCCCCTACAACAAAAAAAAAAAAAAAAGTAGATTAGCGCAAAAAAACGCAGAATTTTATGATTTACCCAAGAAAATAGGATAAATAAGGAATCTGTTAAGACTATAACCATGATCTTGCCGCATATTGCAACATACTTTATGCTTAAGAATACTTTTGAATACGGGAAAAGTATGTAATTAAAACTGTGATTTTTAAAAGCCTGACATTATTATCTAAATTAAGCAATACTTGATAAAATTATAACTTAATAGAAAGATTATTACCTCCGATTGAAGATTCCATCACTAAAAAATTTTCGATACCACACAAAATACTCAGAAACATGCAAACACGATGACGTTACCGGTCGCACTGAGCGCGCACTCGACTACATGCGATCGGAAGGGTAACTTTGGCTATTGTTATCGAAAGGGTCGCCGTGTTCAGGAATGATTGCTTTGTGTTATGTGCTGCCAGTGTTATTCAAGATTAAGAAACAAGTGATAAAATGTATTTATTTAGAAATTTTACTTTTATGTTTTTGTCCACCTAGAATAATCAGATCGTAAACTGTGCGTCGCCCGCGGCTTCGCTCACGTCAACTGGCAGCCTTCCTACCTACCCTACCCACCAATTTTTTTTTGTTTCCCATGGTTTATCTTCTTACCAAATTTCATCTAAATCGGCTCAGCGGTTTAACCGCGAAAAGATAACAGACAAGACAGAGTTACTTTCGCATTTATAATATTATTATAATATTATAATATTAGTATGGATTTATTTATTTATTATATGCTTTATTACCAGCCTGCCTGCCTACTCCACATACTCAAAAATATACATACTACATACCAATTTTTTTTCTAGTGTCATTCTTTCGCGTAAAATCTTAACACCGCGATTCAGAAAATGACTTTAAATGCACAACGCCATCTATCGAATAGCGAGTTCAACTGTCCGAGTAACTGAATTGCGTGAGCTGTGATAATTTTACTTCTTGAACACTTTAAATTCACCTAACTTTTGATAGAGTGAACCGATTGCGATGAAACAAAAACTACATTGGTTTCGTACATTTCACGTGATGCGTGCACAAATAAACAGACAAACAGACAAAAATTCCAAAAATGCTAGAAATGGGTTCTGTTGGTTATCCTTTAACACCCTGGCTATATTTTTTGGATTTTTTTTCGATGTGCAAAAAATATTTTTCTACAGATTTTGTGAAGTTTTCTTCAGAAAACTTTGCCGTGTTATTTGTCGTAGACTATATAATGCAAACAGACGAGAGCAAATTAAACATACTTTATTAAGATTATTAGGAAGGATATTTTTTCTATACATCCATTGACAGTTTCAATCAATCAACAATAAACTTTGCTTGGTAACCGGCAGGACCATAGAGTTCATTAAAGGCATAGAGGACCTATGCCTTCACATCCACGATACTTTTTAGAATTTGGACAAATCTTTAAGTCCAATTCTAGAGCTCAACTCGATTAGTCTGGGTCCGAACAATGGCTTGGTAAACATATCTGCTAATTGAAGTTCTGTTGAAACTTGTTTCACAGTGAAGTCTCCATTCTGTATGCATTCTCTGATGAAGAAATGCTTTAGCTTTATGTGTTTAGTTCTCCTATGGAACTGGTAAGGAGGGTTCTCAGACAATTTAATAGTCGACTCGTTATCAACATATATCGTTGGTTTTTCATTCAACTGTGTTATGTCCGTTAATTCTCCTAGGAGCTCTTTTAGCCACAAAGCTTCTCTGGCTGTTTCTGTCAGGGCTATGAGTTCTGCCTCTGTTGAAGAAATCGCTATTGTTGGCTGTTTTTGGCTCTTCCACATTATAGGGCCGGAGAATAGGAAAACCATCCCTGACGTTGAATGGCCTGTCGTTGCGTCGCCTCCAAAATCAGCGTCACTAAAGCACATCAGCTTCTTGTCCCGGCTTTTTGTGAAGACGAGTCCTTTGTCTGTAGTACCTTTGAGATATCTAAAAATTCGCTTGACTCTCATGACATCTTGCTTAGATGGAGTCTCTAGATTCCTCGACGCAACGCTCACAGCATAACTTATATCTGGCCTTGTAGCGACCATTAGGTATGCTAAGGCTCCCACAGCTTGACGATATGGAAAAATCGGATTCCCGTCATCTTCATTTTCGTCGTTGCTGACTTTTACTGCTGGCGTTGGAGCTGCTTTGCAGTCAGCCATTCCAAATTTTTCGAGTACTTTCTTAGTGTAAGACTTTTGGCTTAATGTTATACTGCCGTCTTTTGTTTTGTTGATCTCAAGTCCAAGAAAATATGAAGCTGGTTTTGTGGTTATTTTAAATTTATTTTTCAACTCTTCAATGAATTTTCTTCCTGAATATTCATTGGTTGAAGCCACTAAACCATCATCAACATATAGCGCAATTATCACTTGCTCACGCAGGTAGAGACAAGGATCTTTTGTGCTTTGCTTGAATCCTGAGTTGATGAGATACTCTGATATGCAAGTGTTCCAGCATAATGGGGCTTGCTTAAGTCCGTAAAGGCTGCGTTTAAGTTTATACACTTTCTTGGTGCCATCATTAAATCCTTCTGGTTGCTTCATAAATATTTCTTCTTTTACAGCACCATTTAGGAACGCAGTTGATACATCGAATTGTGTAAGTACCAGGTTTTCTTCAGCAGCTATTCCTAGAACAGCTCTTATAGTACTAAGGCGTGCGACTGGACTGAATGTCTTCAAATAGTCAACGCCTGGTTTTTGTGAAAAGCCTTTTACTACTAGTCTAGCCTTATAACGTTCAATTGTACCATCTGGATTTTTCTTAATTTTATATACCCATTTGCATGGCAATGGTTTACGATTTTTAGGCGGGTCAACCATTTCCCAGGTCTTCATTTCTACCAAAGATGTAATTTCGTTGTGCATGGCATCTAACCATTTGGATTTATCTTTGCTATTCATAGCATCTTTAAATGTTTGAGGTTCTATTTCATTTTCCATATCCATGGCGGCCATTACGAAATCTTCAAATACTTTTGGTTTACCAATTCGGGATCTATCACGAAGATTATATGTCCTTCGTTCTTCTGGAACATGGACCGAAGCATCAACTTCTATGTCTGATTCATTGTTTTCATTTAACTCATTAGCTTCATTTTCATTTGGTTCATTAGTTTCGTTAATGCCTCTGTTTTCGTTGATTTCGAAGGTGTCATAAAACTCTTCGTTGCTATTTACCGTTTCGTTTCGTACGGTTGCATCGATAGAGCTTGCAATAACATTTTCTTGTACTGCTGTTGGTCTACTGACATTTTTCTTTCTGATATCTTCAAAATAAATTTCCATTTCTTCGTCTTCAGTTTCTATATCACTTGATTGTTTGTGATCATTCAACTCTTGGAACGGAACAGAGGTGCCATTTTCTCTAACTTCGTAGAACATTTTATTTAAAATACGAACATCCTTGGAAATGAGTATTTGTTTCTTCGATGGTTCGTATATTCTGAAGGCTTTCGAAACTTCTGAGTAACCGACAAACATCCCGGGTATTGCTTTTGAAGACAATTTGTGTCCACGTTTACCTTTCTTTAGGAAGAATGTCTTAGCGCCAAATACATAAAGGTGATTTACAGAGGGCTTTCTTCCTACCCACCTTTCAAATGGAGTTTGACTGCCGATGCTCTGATTAATACTTCGATTTGACAAATAGTTTGCAGTGTATACCGCTTCTGCCCATAAATACAAAGGTGCTTTTGATTCCAGCATCATGCATCTTGCTTTTTCCATAATGGTTCTATTTTTTCTTTCGGCAATTCCGTTTTGATGGGGCGTGTACGGAGCTGTTAACCTTCTTGTAATGCCATTTAGTTTTAAAAATGAATCGAACTTCAAATTTCGGTATTCAGTACCGTTGTCGCTTTGTAAGCATTTAATTTTAGTTCCTGTGAAGTTCTCCACTTCTGCTTTGTAGTCCATGAATTTTTGTAATACTTCATTTTTATTTTTAATGAAATATACTCGACAATATCTACTGTAGTCGTCGATGAAACTGACAATATATCTATTCCCATGAAGTGTGGGTTGTTTGAATGGACCACAGACATCACTATGTACGATCTCTAAGCGTTGAGCCGTACGTGAAGTATTCTTGTCGCTGGGTTTACTTGGTACTCTGCTTAGTTTGCCTTGTATGCATATTTCGCATTCTCCTAAAGAACTATTCTTGTTAAAGTTTAGTCCAATCAGGCTTTCGTTCTTAAGTGCGAGCTTCAAGTCCCTTTCGTTCATGTGTCCCAATTTACAGTGCCATTGTTTAATATCATCCGACTCAGAGTTTGTACAATCATTATCACTACATTTTGCAGCATTGGCTTTGTGTCTGTTAACATCATTATTTTTGGTTTCTAAATAGTACAGGCCATCATCTTTTCTTATTGCTTCCATTTGTACTCCTCGCTTGTGATCTTTAATTATTGCTTTCTTTTTATTGAATAGGATAGTGAGTCCTTGGTCAGTCATCTTTCCAACTGATAAAAGATTAGCACACAGGCTTGGTACATACAGTGCATTTGTTATGCCGATTTTTCCTTCCTTAATTTCTATTTCAGCAGGGCCAGTGCCTTTTATTTCAGCAGTTTTGTCCTTCGACGCAAGTTTAAGAGTTTTCGAAATTTGTTTTATCTCGGTGAAGGGCTTGTCTGAATATGTCATGTGAGACGTACATCCACTGTCCAGTATCCAGCTTTTTTCAAAATTTTTATTTGCTAAATAGCAACAGAAGAGGTTTGTATCATTTTTATCAATTTTGATAAAGTTGCTTTTAGACTTTTCTGCTTTCTTGCGAGTATTTTTGTTCTTTGACCAGCATTTTGACGTATCGTGGCCTTTCTTCTTGCAAATCTTGCAGAAAGTGTAAAAACAGTCTTCATTATTGTTTGTCGCGCTGACACTTTGTGTATCACGACGACGGGCATCACTCTCTTCAATTATTTTGATCTTTAGCTTTTCAGGATCTGGTAGGGAGTCTTGAGACTCAATTGCAGTTCTGAAGGTATCAAATTCTTTCGAAAGGCTGTAGAGCATCATTATTGACAGCAAATCATTGTTAATGTCAATATCCATGTCTTTTAGTTTATCAACGGTATCCATGAATTTCATTAAGTGTGCACGGACATCTTCGCCTTCCTCAAGTTTGGCTAAGATCAACTGCTTGAGTAGGGTAGCCTTTCTGGCAGGACCCTTACTAGCATAAGTTGCTTCTAGCGTAATCCATACGTCTCTGGCATATTTACATTTTTTTACTTGTTTTAGCTCTGAAGGTGCGATGAGCAACATCAGTTCTGATTTGGCCAGTTCATCTTCGTCGACCTCGTCTTGTGAAGCATTTTCCTTAGGGTAATTGTTCACATGTTTCCACAGTTTATTTTTAACTAGGTACGCTTTGGCGTGTATGCACCATGTGTCGTAATTATCTTTTCCTAAGGCTTGAATTTTTATGCTTGACATTTTCGTAATTTGAATTTTTGGTTTGCAAATATATAAACTTACATTTTTCGCTCTGCTACCATGTGAAGTTTTCTTCAGAAAACTTTGCCGTGTTATTTGTCGTAGACTATATAATGCAAACAGACGAGAGCAAATTAAACATACTTTATTAAGATTATTAGGAAGGATATTTTTTCTATACATCCATTGACAGTTTCAAACAATCAACAATAAACTTTGCTTGGTAACCGGCAGGACCATAGAGTTCATTAAAGGCATAGAGGACCTATGCCTTCACAGATTTATTATATGTATTGATTGTACACCTTAAAATACAATTATAAAAAGAAACTTAAAATTAATACATATACAATGGGCGGCCTTATCACATTCCGCGATCTCTTCCAGGCAACCTGGTATAGACAGTAATTGTCTGGACATGAAGTGGGGTTGTCATTGATGTGACAATAACATTGTTAATATACTATATTATAATAGATACACAGATAAATACATATGTTATGTAATCTAAACTAATATTATAAAGCTGAAGAGTTTGTTTGTTTGAACGCGCTTTTCTCAGGAACTACTGGTTGGAATTCAAAAATTCTTTGTGTTATAGGTAACATCACGCTACGACCAATAGGAGTGGAGGATAAATAAAAAAAATTGCAATAAGGGGAACAAAAATACAATCCTGTATGTAGGGTAGATCTAGATGGGTAGGTAGGTAGCCAGTTGACGGGAGCGAAACCGCGTGGGACAGCTAGTATATACATAAATACATACATACTAAATATAATGGCAATAAATATAAATGATGAATTACTCTATTGATAATGTCTGTTTGAAATCAACACGCTAAGAAGAAGACAGTGACAGGTAATGTTCCTTTACGAGTCTTTTGATCACAGGCAATGATTGAGCACGTTTGATTGGATCTGGCAATGTAAAAAACACATATGTGTGTGTATGTTTATGTGATGTATTTGCCTAGAGTGGGGAAAAAATTAAAAAAATAAAAATTATAATTGTTATTTTAATGAACTTTTTATGATTTCTAAAACTTAATATGATTTGTAACTTTGTAATTTAAAAAATAGGGATGTAGTGCATTTTTAAATAAATATTATTATTTTATTTATTCAATTTATGTACATATTTAATACATTTTTAAATATTAGCTTATAAAACTAAATAAAATAAAAATATAAAAAATAGTAGCCCACCGGTATCGGCAACAGGGTCCAAGCTACCGGTGGTCAGGGCTCCTGAGAGATGAACCTCCTAACAATACGCACCGTGTCCAGGAGTACCGCTTTCTGGATCAAGCCCTTGATCCAGCTGCACAACGAGAGCCTCCTCATATGTTCTTCGAGGCTCTTGGCTATTATACTATTGACCGTCACGACTATGGCCACAATGACTGCTGTATTCACATCCCACATGTCGACAACCTTGCGAGCCAGATCAAGATAATTACTTTACAATGCATGTCCTCGAAAAGAGCGTTTTCCAAGCAGCCAAACTGTGCGGAAAGTGTCACTTTTTTTTACTAGTGCTTTTTACTTTCCTGTACTTTTTTAATTTTTAACTCCAACGTCAGCCCGCCGCATAGAGTTTTTATTATTTGAGAAAAGTTAAAAAAATTAGTTAAGTACAGATTATCATTCATATAAAAGGTAAAACAAAACTAATACGGCGGCTTAAAAGAATTAAGGCGTTTTTATTACTCTAGATTTAGATTTTGATCAATAAATTAATTTTAAATAAGTATTCATTAAATATGTTTGGCAGAATGAATATTTTGCTCGTGCCTTTTTGCGTTACGACGTGACAGCTTTTATTAGTTAATCTGTGGATATGCTGAGCGCCTTTGAATAAGCGCCATTTTATTAATTTCTTGCTTGGTTCAGATATATTTTTTTATTTCCTCGCACAATGCATAGTAAAATGTTGTATGATACACGTGCGTAAGATGATTTCCGACTCGTCTCGAAAATACACTCATCGGAAATCACATACTTCCCGCACTTGTAGCATAAATAACTATTTCTTATCTCTCTCCACCTTAACGAGGTTCTCGTCATGGGGGATCGCTATATCAACCATCATTGCGCGACGCTATATTATTATTATTGTTAAAGCCCATTCAAATAATTGTGACTTTTATTGCGTCATGATAAATAACAGCGGTAGCGAAAAGTTGGTATTGGTAACAGGTTCCTGCTTTTTATGCTTCGAACAGAAGGCAAAATTGTACTAAGCCAGTGGTGTCTCATCCCATACAAAGAAACCGTGCCGACGTACTGCACTGATTATTCTGATTATTTTTGTACATCGATCGCATTGGGTTCCGTTCCATGGATACGGCCAAATGCGAGTCGGACTCGCGCACGAAGGGTTCCGTACCATTATCGCAAAAAACGGCAAAAAAAAAACGTTTGCTGTATGTGAGCCCCACTTAAATATTTATTTTATTCTGTTTTTAGTATTTTGTTGTTATAGCGGTAACAGAAATACATCATCTGTGAAAATTTCAACTGTCTAGCTATCATGGTTCATGAGATACAGCCTGGTGACAGACAGACAGACAGTGGAGTCGTAGTAATAGGGTCCAGTTTTTACCCAGAACCTAAAAAATTTTTGCCAGCTCTCAGTTAGCCACTATCTACGAGCTGCCAGGTGTAAACTGGGAAAACAGTATATGAACATACCCAAGGTAACAGATATCAGTCCATCCCGGACGAGGAACGAGACGTGGTAGATGTTCTCTACGCTCTTGCTGAAGCTGTCAGGGTCCAGCACCGTGTGGAAGTAGCTCAGTGGCTTGTGATGCTGCTTGTACCACTTCGCGATGAAACGGTTCACTCGGGTCACCATTTGGGAGCCTTCTTCTGTTTTTTCTATTCTGGAGAAAAAAAACAGTTATACAATATAATTTGTATACCGCCGAAGTTCTTCATCAGATCTTCACCATATTTAAAGGAAATTATGAGAAGCACTAGTTTTTAAATATAAAAGAATAATTTAAATCGGCTCATCTAGTAAAAACACATACACATACACACAAAAAATACTGTCGTATTGATAGCCTCCTTACGCCTTTTTGAAGGTGGTTAAAAAATATAAGCTCGTCGGTCCGAAGAAAGGTGACATCCACACTTTTAATTAAATATGAAGATCTTTTTTTTGTAATATGAATTTGGAGTTTTGAGAGGAGTTTTGAGGTAGAAACTGGAGCTTTCAGATGGTTCAAAAAACTAAATACCTACTTGTCAACTTTCTCGGGCTCCTTGAGCTGCGCCGCCTGCTGGCGCTCCACCTGCCTGCGCACGCGCACGGCGCGCGCCGCCACCGGGGCGAACGTGCCGAACACGTTGCCTACCGCAGGGATCTCGGACGGAAAGGCGAAGTGCCAGAACTCTGGGTTTTCCGCCTAAAATATGTAATTAAATTGTTTATTTCCAGATTTTCATCCAAATAAAATTATATGGGGTGTGAATGACACCGACACAAAAAAAAAATAACATGGGTTCAGTACATGTTTGCAGATAAATAAATGATTTTATGATTTACATTATTCTGGACTCGGCCCTAGTGTTGGAATTTTTCGTAGGCTTTTTCCTGGATCTACACGTAATTCATTATTTACTCTAAATTACTAATTACATACTCAATCTTATTAATAATCATAAACTAATATTATTTGAAGAATTTTCTTATAAGTTTAGCATTCCAAATAACACAGACTCCAGCAGGGAATTCCGCTCCTTAGCTGTACGCTTAACAAAAGTATTCTCAAAACGTTTAGTGCGTATGGTGCCACCTTATAAGTTAAGGTTGCGGGCATCAGCTGGATGGGAGACGCACACATCATCAGCCTATTAATTTTCCCACTGCTGGGACACAGGCCTCCTCTCTATGAGAGGGAATGGGCCGTAGATCAACCACGCGGGCCCGGTGCGGGTTGGTGGAAGTCACATGTCTTCGAATTTTTGGTTCTAGGACATGCCGGTTTCCTCACGATGTTTTCCTTCACCGTTTTGAGAGCAGTGGTGATGAAATAATTTACACAAATTAAAGCGCTTGCCTGGGCTCGAACCCACAACCTACAACTTAAGTTGTGGCAGATATCACTGGGCCACCGCTGCTCTGAGAAGCATGGCATGGGTCAATGTGGCGATGCTTAGGGGAGACCTAATTCTAATGAATTGTATTTTGTATGTTATCTGTAGTAGGTACACCACTTTTACTTACAATATGCCTCGCCAGCTCATGCTTGTCATAAGTGTTGACGTTACCGCTGACAGCCTCAGAACATCGCACTGTGACGTCACTGGCGGCGCGAAGCACCCGCGAGTCTAGGTAGCCTTCACCTGAAAATAGGATGTTAGCTGTGAGCTACGCCAACATGTTTGTTTTTATCGCAGTGTTAGAGGCATGGCTGTACTCTATAATCCATTCCTATGGGCAAGAATGGGGAAGAAATTTTTGCAGAACAGAACATCCATTGAAAAGGAAGGACTGTTTGGTCTGAACAACTGTGTGACGGTTAGTGTCAGACTGTTGTATAATTATGTTCAAATGTGTGACATCAGATCATTAGTTTGTTTGTGTCAGCATAGATGCCGCAACAAATTACTCAAAAAAGCTCCTCAAAGTTCTGTACACAATACTGTCTGGTCAGGTCCACTCAAATCTGTGGCGATTTCTGCAAAAGACCAACTCATTGTATGGACTTCTTAAAAAGAGTGTAGTTTATATATTATAAAATAACGATTGTGATTGAAAATGCCTATAGAGGTATGTTAACAGGGTGGAATGTCCCTCAACCTCCCTCCATTGAAAAGGGATCTTCTAAGTCCAACCAGACAGGTGTCTGGTGGCCAACTACCCAATGGCTGTTGTGGTTGTGTCAGTGTTGTGTAGGTGTGCAGGATTTGTGGTGATATTGTGTAGTTTGTATGTGGCAGTACAGATGCCACTTCATGTTTTACAAAATCAAATAAATAAATTACCCGGATGTCTAGCCCTCTCCTCATTGCTCTCCTTCCCTCCCTCGTTATGCAACTCATTAGCCTCCTTAACGACTTTTGATGTCTTCTCCATGCGCTCCAAATTGTCGGCAGTATCATCTTCTGTAAATTGCATCATAGAATTATTTATTAATAATACTTCACATACGGACAGCAAGGCTCACGTAGAATGCTCCTCATTATGGACTGCGGCTACCAATCCAGATAGTTAGGTAATATAGTTAAGTTAGTTAGTTGTGACAGTTTTTATTTTTTTTTCAAATTGTAGTTGGAATGGCAAAAAAAAAGTAAAAATTACATACCTTGATATTAAATAAGATGAAAAAATTAAAATTTATTCTACAAACATTGAAAGAGCTTGCTACACTGATCGGTTTCTGAAATTTATCTGGACAACTAATAAGTCAGTTTGAAGAGATTGTAATAAACTGAATTAATATTCGTCCAGATCAATTTCAGAGACAGAGTGGATTAAACAGATTTAATGGCTCAAGGAAATAGTCAACCTTAGATTAAAGAGACAACATTGTGATAGGCTTTATTGATTGAAGGTGTATAAAATATTAATAATTTCGTTTTCAATCAGCTTCTCAACCAAATAAAAAAGGAGCCAGAAGTTGGCTGGTCTTGCACAAGGGTAGTATCTGGGTTGTAGCGGTCAGATAGGAAGCCGCTCCGTGCAAAACAATGGTATTCAGCTGTGTCCAGTTAGGCTGGCATCCAAACCTAACATATTTGGGCAAATGCTAGGATTGACTTGCTCCTTATTGCTATACCTAATAATCTAGTCAACACAAGCGAACACAGAAATTGCAGGCCATCGTATGATTCTAAAGCTAGCCTTTAACTCCTCTGAGTGTCTTCACTCACCAACAGTGGATATCACCCCAAGCAACGTTGTCAATTGTAATTTCCTTCTATAACTTCCTGACATGCCGTTGCTGATCCGTGATGACTGCGAAAGCGTATTGTTTCTTGACATCTTTAATGCTTTCAATAATCACTATTTTTGATAATAAATATTTGTTTTCATAATTTTTTGCACAACACTCAAGCAAGTCTCAGCTTTAGCGCCAGCTACCAGTTGACATTGTTGACAAATGCGTTCGAAAATGAACAATTTGCTTTGTATTGTAACGCGCCATGGAAATAATTTAATTCAAATCAAAACGTAAAACTTCTAGGATTGTTAGTTTACTGCTTTTTACTTATGTAGAGAATAACAAAAAAAAATTGCATTTTAAATGATTTTTAAATGTTAATTCCAGCTTTGTTTTTTTTTTTAGATTTTGCTTAAAAGTCGTTTATTGGTTACTTTGAGAACGTACCCAGTGATCAAAAAGGATAGAGGGATACTCCCTCAACGTCAAACGGCCTTGGTAGTTTGTAATGTTGCTAAGTGCAAAATTTTATTTTATTGGTAGAATTCATTACTATTATATTTATGACCTAATCTACTACAGGGGCGGTTGTAACATATTGTGTACTGGAACTTTCACACACGTAGGAGTAGAAAAAGCATAATTTAAAAAAAAACGGTTTCTACCCGGGGCTGGCAAAAACCGGGCCGTGTTAAAACCGTCTCGTGGGCACGCAATGCGATTTTTATTCGCGCGAATTTTTGTCCTCGTACTGAATTTAACTAACGCACTGCGGATAAAATTCCGCACGATTTTAGCCTCCTTCAACCTATTTATAGAGTTCAAAATATTCGCGTAATCCGCACCGCGCTGTGGATTCTGTGGCAAAACACGGATTTCTTGCGGTATTATTACCGCGTGATTTTTATTCTCGCAATGCGTGCAGCTTCATACAATTCCATAGGTCGCAGAATGGGCGGAAAAAAAATCGCACGAATAAATTAAATGTCTGCACAAAAATTTAAAAAAAGTCTGAGTGACGTTTATTAATTTCACGTGCAAAAAATAAACAGACAAGGACAACAGTAGAAAATTGCTCTTCGTTATGGTATCCCTAGCTTAAAATTTTGTTGAATTGAGTGCGCGGTTTAAAGGACAAAACGTTGCATTTTAACGAATTTAGTTGTAATCAAATAAATATTTTTATAGTAAAATGTACAATAATCTATAGTTTCATAAATGTAAATAAAAAATTGGTATTTAATAGTCGAGTCGTGTCGTTACGGTACATTAGTGACAAAGTTGATGAACAGCGAGGTTATAAATTACAAACATTTTGTGAATTGAAATGGATTCAGCTCCTGCCCAGGAGGTAACTGAACTGCTGCGACAATGGGAGGACCAGCACGCGACGCCCAACTTCGACCCAATACCAACTTTAACGAGGTAGGTTCTTTGTTTTGATTTTATTGCCAAAAAAAATATAATTAGCACATTTTGCCGTATGCTTACACATGTGCTATGAAATATTAATTTATAAATAGAAGTCGTGACCATGCAGTGTCAAGTAGCTATGTGAAATAGATATTACTCAGATCTTGAGCAACTTTTATTTACTATAAAACTTATTAGGAAGTGAACCTTTTTATTCCAATTGGCTCTTTATTGACCCTATTTCTAATAAGAAACTCAATTCAACAGTTAATCTATCCTAAACATAGTATTTACAAAACGTTTTGTTTAAAAAAGTGGTATATTTGGTTAATTAAAAAAAAGTTAAGCTTTGTTTACAATTTTTTTTATGACGCCATGATTTGGCACTGATCATAAGCTAAGTGTGACAAGGCTTGACATCCTAAAGAGGTTATGCTATGCAATAGAGATTAAGAGAGGATAGAGATAGAGGATAGGATAGAGGTTTTCAATAGATATGTGATGCCGATTCAAATGTTTCTAAATTAATCATAATCTGGTGCTATGACACTGTAACTAAAGAGTACTGTCATTAAAAACAGGGCAGTCTTGTATTATTTTTTTTTAACTTATCCTGCTGAAACTATAAATCCATATTCTGAGGGAATAGACTGCCAAACTCATGTATAGAATACTCTTTATTATGTACACCATACTGCCGTGGTATAACTAAAATGCCGTTATCCAACATCTTATCAAAGTTACAGAAAGTATAGACAAAGAAAACATTTCAGAAACCAGGAAGTGCTAGTGCCATATTATGAAGCCATCCTGATACCATTACAAGACAAAAATAAAAAAACAAATAATGTTAAATAAAATAATTATTTAATAATAAAGTTAAATGCATGCGAATTTTGGATGATCAGGACAGGCGAATGATAATTGCAATGCTTGTAAAAGGCTGCTAAGTCTAACACTAATATAACAAAACACCAACTATACACTTAATTCGCAATAAACGTTTTGACTTTGACTTTGACTGTGACACAATGATCATGACCGATAGCACTATCCCTTTATCAGACCAGAATTATGCTCCATAAGTGACCTCAGTACCAATTTGTTATTGCCATACTTTGGAGATGCCTTTCCCCAACTGTTGATGTCTTTTGAGTAATATAATGATGTCTGTAGCTCTCGTCAAACTTCTTGGCCACCCTGAATTTGTCTATAATCGCTGCACAGTAGTAAATCTCATACGAAAACAGCACCGCGTAGTGCTTTGCACATCAGAAAACCAACTTCAGGGCGGCCAAGAGATTTGGCGAGAACTATACTTGAAATATTCATACTTTTTTTTATAAAGTCTTCAGTCACCAGCTGCTTTAGCCTTTCCAAAGGAGTATGGTATTACCTAGAAAATGTGTTGTGGAGGTCAAATAGGCAGACCTCATGTAAAATACTGGTTCCGAGAGGTATCCGGTTGGACTGGAACCTGACCCCAATGATGTTGGAAAAAAAAACTAGCCAGATTAATGGATTCCAAAAGCGAATCAATGTAAACAAAACTGTATATAAGTTATTTAGTGGTAATGGCAGATAGCCAAATTCTAAATACCCAGGATGCAAAGAAATAATGTAATGAAGACAATATTCTCGTTTGAGTTTTCTCTGTCATCTTTAAAAGTATAAAACAAGTAGTAGTAGTATGCTGTCTGCATCCGTCAATGTCATTTCTGATTTCTCTGTTTATTTATTCACAATGGATTGTGATATGGTTCTTACTACAGAAAGAGGAAGAAAGATTTTTTTATATTTAATTTATCCTGTGCGAAGCTGCCAGCGGCTTCGCACGCGAGAATTTCGTGAATTATTGCAAAGGAACATATTCCCGGGATAAAAAGTATCCTATTTGCTATTCCAGACTATAATCTATCTCTGTGCCAAATTTCATCTAGATCCGTTCAGTAGTTTATGTGTGAAAGAGTTACAAAAAACACACACTCACGATCTTTCGCCTTTGACCCTGCCACAATCGTCGAGTTGCATGAAAAGTAGCGAGGAAAGGAGGCAGAGACATAGTGTGGCAACATTACCCGTCACGCCGCACGTCATGCTCCTCGTCATGCCTATCATTCCCTGCTTTGTCGGTATTTTGGGCGCGAGTCAATTGCATAGTGTGGCAGGGCCATATAATATTATTAGGCAGTAGGATATAGCAATACTCCTTTGGCTACTTCTTCAGAGCAAACATGTTTGAACATCATTTTACTAGTTTCACAACTCTGTGAAAATACAGACATTTCAAAATCTAATGAAATAATTTTGTATCTGAAGATAAAAAAAAAAAAACGGCCAAGTGCGAGTCGGACTCGCGCACGAAGGGTTCCGTACCATTATCGCAAAAAACGGCATAAAAATCACGTTTGTTGTATGGGAGCCCCCCTTAATTCATGTTATTTTAATTTAATCATTACTATTTTTTGAAGTGAATATACAACTAAATATTCTGTGAATATTTCCAGCGTCTACCTGTTTCCGTTATTAATATCGAGAAACAAACAGAAAAAAAAACACGTTTGTTTGTGCTCCCATAGGAGCCCCCCTCAATTTATTTTATTTTAATTTAATAATAATTATTTTTTGTAGTGAATATACAACTAAATATTCCGTGAATATTTCAAGCAATTAAACATCAAGCAATAAGGATCCATTTTATAAATAAATTGTGATAAGTTCTTATCAGAGATATCATTTAGATTGAAAATGATATTGCATGTTTATATATCAATCAATACATATAATATATCTGTAGAAAAATCGTTTTTGTACATCGAAAATATTTCTATAAAAAATAGCCAGGGTGTAAAAGGATAACCAACAGAACCAATTGCCGGCATTTTTGTCATTTTTGTCTGTTTATTTGTGCTCGCATCACGTAAAATGTACGAAACCAATGTAGATAACTTTTATACATAAAAATTGTGCGTAACTTGAAGTATTACGTAGTTTTTGTTTCATCGCAATCGGTTCACTCTATCAAAAGTTATATTGATTTAAAGTGTTCAAGAAGTAAAATTATCACAACACACGCAATTCAGATACTCGGACAGTTGAACTCGATATTCGATAGATGGCGTTGTGCATTTGAAGTAATTTTCTGGCAGTGTTAATATTCTCCGCGACAGAATGATGATGTTGGAAGGTAAGTAGGATAGGGTAGGCAGTCAGGTCAGTTAACGGGCGCGAAGCCGCGGGCACAGCTAGTATGACAATATAATTTTGAGTGTAGATAATTATTTGCACTAAACACCTTTCATTTACTAGGGTTTTCCCACGACGTTGCCCCAATGAATATTCTAAGGAACTGTGCGTTTTTCTGCAACAAAGAGTAGCTTATTACATGTAGCGATAGTATAGCTTTCAGTGGAAGGATAAACATGACCAGATTGGAACTTCCAGAAGTAACCTCAAACACAGATAATATAATACTAGTATACAGATGCCTCATCCCATACAAAGAAACCGTGCCGACGTAACTAGCGTTTTTCATCTAATTAATATGATTATTTTTCTTAGAACATCGATCAGGTTCGGTTCCGTTCCACGGATATAGATGGTGTTAGCAGCGACTTGCAAGTAAAAGTGTTTACTCGTTTCGTGTTTTTTTTTTAATACAGCGACGATTTGTTTTATAGTATTTTTTTTTGCAAGCTTTTACAGTTTTACTGTACCAAAATGTGTTACAAAACAAATTTAAAAAGTCGAGTAAGTGCCTCAGTAGTTTATATCCGCGCCATCTATTGGAATCAATTTTAAATGATCCATTCAAATAATCTTTGAAATGTGAATGAAGAGCCCAATATTCATTAATTGTGTGCTTAGGAGAGTTAATTAAACAAGAACATAATTTTTTTATGATTGTGTCTAGAAAATATTAATATTTTACAAGACTCAATAACAAATCGGAGCTTATCACGCCATCTAGTGCAATTTATTTGTACCAAATTTTCTTTCTTAGCGTTGGGTGCCCGTGCCTCAAATAAACAAATTCACCTCTTCATAATATCATAATTACGCGCGCGCTCGCGCACTTTTTACGCGGGCTAAGTGGTGTCTCATCCCATACAAAGAAACCGTGTCGACGTTCTATACTGATTATTCTGATTATTTTTGTACATTGATCGCGTTCGGTCCCGTTCTGTTCCGTTCCACGGATATAGATGGTGATCTATCTATCGCCGTGGAACGGAACCGAACGCGATCGATTTACAAAAAAAATATCGGTATAATCAGATGAAAAACGCTAGTTACTGCGGCACGGTTTCTTTGTATGGGATGAGGCATCTGTATGCTAGTATTATATTATCTGTGGCCGTAAGCAGAAGTTATAAATCTTTTTTTTAACAAACTTTTACGGATTTTCTCAGCAAACCCTTTCATTTGATACCTATATCATGGCAGTGAACAGAAAATAACTAGTCCGACACATGGGCCGTCCGCCATATTGGAATAAAGTCACTTAGCTAACTAAGCATTGTCATCGAGATAAAACGTGTAAGCAAAATTACATCTCAATCGGTGGAGGATAACTGCTTTAAAATTCTGTTGCAAGATTTGACCCGAACACACTTACATACAAACATTGCTATAGAGTCAAAATGTAGCAATTTTTGGTCACATTGTGGTCCAGTGTCAAGAAGTTATCTTCATCTTTGCCGGAAACAAATGTAATTAAATGTTATAATTAAATATGCGTTACATAATCTCTTATTTTTAACCGACTTACCAAAAAGGAGGCGGATCTATGTTCGACATTATGTATGTTTTTTTTTGTTGTATATGTTCACCGATATCTCCGTCAATTGTGGACCGATTTTGAAAATTCTTTTTTTGTTTGAAAGAAAATGTTTCGAAATTGGTCCCATTTTAATTTAGTGAAGATCTGATGAAGAACTTCGGAGATATACAACAGAACTCTTCAATAAATGTCGGTAAATCTTTCGGGATTGCTGCAATCGCATGTCTGTTTATTGTTTATACTATTTCATAACATAAACAATAAACATAACATAAACATTATTTTTTATATATTAGATAGGTATTCGTATTTATAGTTTTAATATTTATTTTATAAATATCTTTGTATTTATTATTATAACAGTAGGTATATTTAATTTGTTATCAGTATTGTTTAGTAGCTATTACTTAGTTTTAAATCGTTTTGTGTTAATTATTTTTCAACTCTACACACTATGTCTACATCTCTTTTTTTCATCTTTCCTTTCGCAGGTATGCTGGAAGAGATTTCTATAGAAATAAGCATTACCTATGTACCTATTTTTCTGTTTCTTCATCTTGTCTGTATATTATGTGTGTGTGCATAAATGGTTAAATAAATAAAAATAAATAACATCACGCCAGTACGCTCTTAAGGGGTACGCAGATCTCTCGTTTCACCGGTTATGTTCAAGTTTCATGGTATTTGGGTAATCTATTCTGGCGTTATAGGTACTAAAGAACTTGCCTATTAGGTAGGCACAACTAAAAAGGGTAAAATAAAAAATACTTTTTTGCAAAAAAATACCACTGACTTCCAAATAAATAACTGTTCGCGACGAAGCGTCATCAACCATACTAAATGGTTCATAGAAATTGAAGTTTGTATGTGTAGACATGTCTGCTTACCACGGCGCGCCACCTGATACTAAAATGAATTTTAGAGGCACGTTTATATTTATACTAAAATTTTACCTACATTTTTTGAGATAGTAGTATAATGTTTTTAGTGTTTGTCAGTATGTTATAGGGTTCAATAGTTCACCCTTAACAGAGTAAAATCATTAGAAAGCATACTGATAAGAGTTATCATAGTAAAAAACATAAATTTCTGTCATACGATACGTCTGTGCTCGACGACGGATTAGTTCCGAATGAACCGTGAGAGGGAACCACACGATATATATAGTTTTGGTGGTTTTCGAAAATATTATAGTAATTAAAATCATGTTTTTAAGGGCTTATCCTATGTACTGGACATGAAATCAGTACATAATGATGAAACTATGTGAAGACCACATAGTTTCTGCTATGTAAATAGGAATATTGACTTGATATCTCAAACACCAAATATATGGTTTTAGGTCATTTTAGGGTATATGGGGGACCTAGACCGAGACAGGAAGCCTATATACACCTCATAGTTAGCGTAGTCTTTTATATAAAGCCCATTTACTTGAGATATCAAGTCAGTATATAATAGAAAAACTGCTGTTTGACTGGTTTTGGCAATCGCTTACGGTTTTAGGTGCCCTAAGTACCTAGAAACATATAGGTGTACTGGTAAAAGTACTACCATTGGAAAGCTTGCTAAAAGGGCTTCCAGGCGGTTTCTAGATGGGAAGAATCGCTTGGATAGTCAACGAGATAAGCAGTCGTGAAAAATGTAAACAACGTAAAACGTTGAAATTTGTAGACCCTTCAGGTGGAATAACTCCATGAAGGGAATAGATGTACTCATGGTGTAAGTACTTTCGGATGGCTTGCTGGACTAGCTACCAAGCCATCACTTTGGAGCGAAAATCGCTCAAGTAGTTTAAGTACAATTCCAGAAAATAGGTTTCTGGAAACGTAATTTTTAGTCAGTTTTTGGCATTTCCCGGGACTATACACCCCTGGGAATTCCGAAAATAAGGAATTTTTGGGGACCTCCCGATGGCCCGTTGAACGCACCATCGTGTCGTCCCAATCTTATTAGTGTTTTTATATCTAATTTCTCTGATAGCTGGGCGCAAAGAAAGTGACCGGCTATCAAATTTGTACATATCAAGGCACCTTATGTGCATATGACCTAGATAGACTTACATAAACACTAGAAATGTAAAGTGTGGTCTATTGGCTACCAGAATCCCCATAATAGGCGGTGATTGTCTGGTTAGCCTAAGTAGGAAGTCCTAAAGTCGGTGAAATGACTTAGGAACTTATAGATTCATTACATAAGGGATGATATCCCATAGAAGATTCCCGAAAATAAGCTTTTTCTAGACGTCAACAGACAGCCTGCTATTGGCACCAGCAGGTCAACCCAACCTATAGATATCCTTAGGCTAGGTTAAAAGCTATTAAGGTTTTAACTGGGAAATAAAGGGAATTGTCCTTTTATTTCATGGAAATAGTCTAGGGAAGCTATCAATACCTGGAAATTAGGTATATTGATTAGATACATGGATAGGGGGCGTTACTGTGTTACAGTACGAAGGAATCCAGCTATTGATAGCACCATGGAAGGGGTGCGGTAACCCTATTTACCAAATATGTATAAGGGTTTTTACATAAATAAAAATTATTTTCGGCGAGAATTTGCGGGGCTCTCAATAATGGCACGATGCGAGGGTATAAAGAACCCCCGGGCCCAAAATAGAATTTGTAGTCATCCAAAGCTAGTCGCTTGTACTTGTCTTAGTAAATAAGAAGTAATTCTTATATAGAATCAAGTCTCAGAAATTGTTGAGAGCCCTAGAATCGTGCCGTGTACTGAATAACTTAGTGTTTCATTTAATTCATCGACTTCAACCCTTATGAAGACATCCCTTTTCGATCCTGTCGAGCTGAACCTCGGAACCTGGACACCAGGAGTGCTGATCCAGAAGTAGGCAACCCGGAATCTGGAAATAACTCAAGTACAGCCAACACATCGTTGAATCGTTAGAGTCGATTTGCAACCCTACGTCACTGCTGCAGCTAGGCATCCAAGAACCTTTGTTTTCGTTGATGTGGATGGGGCGTTCAGCGGCAATGGCCAGAAGGTTTACGCCCTTCTTTTCTCGGGGCCAATGAACACGCTACGTCCTGCACATTTAATGGTCCTATCGAGCCGAATTTTGGAGCCTGGAGAGCCCCAGGACGTCGGGAACAGTAGATCCAGAAAAAACAACTGGGTGCCTGCATATTAAGTCGGCTACGTGCAACACAACGTTGACCCGTTCGAGCCGAAATTCGAAGTCTGGAGCGCCCCAGGACGTCAGGAAGAAACAGTGGTGGAATTAATTTTTCGAATTTTGGAGAAATTAATTTCACAAATAAACCAAAAATCGACGTGCACTGCAGGGAACAAGTCCTACGTGCCCTATTTGCCGCTGGATCCAAGAGGTAAAATTCTGGAGACAGTTATTGAAAATACCCTATTTTTTCAATAATTGTAAGAAAATAGAAGAAATTTTCTGTGAGCCGCAAAATGCTGTATGAAGACAGATGCGCATCCTTGAAGCCCCAAGAATAGTTCCTGAAGACTTATCGCTGAAAACTACCCTATGTTATCAGTGATTTGTTCTAGAACTGAACGCTTGTTTATTCAACCAAGAATACTCGTTCAGAAGATTGGATTACGTCTTTGACGCGGAAGAATAGTTCCTGAAGACTTATCGCTGAAAACTACCCTTATGTTTTTAGCGATTTGTTTAAAAAACGAGCGCCCGTCAGAAAAATACAAGACGTGCGTTTAGAAGGCTGATGTGCATCCTTGATGATTGAAGAATAATTCCTGAAGCCTTATGACTGAAAACAACCCCTATGTTTTCAGGAAAATTTTGAAGACTGAATTTTCGTCAGTGAATGGAAGAAACGTACTCTGAAGACTTAGATACGTTTCGGATGTACTGACTATGCGGTTCCTGAAGCACTATCACTGAAAATAACTTTGACGTTTCGGTGATTTATTTGAAGATTGAATTTTCTTCAATCAAGCAAGATACGTGCTCGGAAGATTGATGCACGGCTCTGATGCTTTGGACAAGCAGTTCATGAAGCATCACCACCGAAAAGTAACCTTGACTTTTCGGTGATTTAGAATTTGATTGAATTATAGTCAATCAAATAGAACATACACGTTTATGGGAAAAATAAACTTGTATAGCAAATGCCTGAAGTTTCCTGAAGACTTATCACTGACCGTAAGTTTTTAGTGATTTTTTATTTGAAGATTGAATTATAGTCAATCGAAGTGGAGGTTAACTTCTGGAGATCGTCGGTTTGAACGCTGAAGCCCGGAACTGGGACTTATCTTTGAAAACTAACTTCGAGTTTTCAAAAGAAAATATTTCAACAACAATGCCGATAACCAGATCCAAAGGCAAGACGCCGGAGGCATGGACCGTGGAGTTGGATCAGCCAGTTGGCATCAGACATGAGCTGCCGCCGTGTTCACCTTCCACAACCGAAGGGACCGAGCCGTCGGACGAGCAGCGCCATCTAGCGCCTCAAACTGAAAGCACTCCGACGCATCAACCAATAGAAACTGATCAAGCGGTTTCTACCAGAGTAACCAGATTAGAAGGAGCTTCAGACACAACATTGAAACCTTCTCAGAAAGAGAAGATTTCCGAAGAAGACAGACGTACAGCGATGCCGATGACTACCCGGGGTGACGCCCGTATCGAACATAGCCGTCCGCCGTCAACTAGAGTGACTCGGTCACGAAAAAACATAGACAAAGCTCGCGAAGACTTACTCAAAATTAAGTTGGAGCTTGCACAACTGGCACTTCAGAGAGCGGAGGAAGAGGGTTCCGAAGCTGAATACTTGGATGACAGAAACTCGAATGACGAGTACGTGCGTTCATGGCTAGAAGAGGCACCAGAACCTCAGCCTGAGAAGGAGGATAACGTCGTTGAAGGGGGAACCAGAAATTCTATGCATAGACCCCTGACTGCGGCCGCCACCAAATCGCAAATAGAAGGTCAGCATCCTAAGGAGAGAGAAGTGCGAAAGCCTCCAGTTGCAGCGTCAGCTGAGGGTACAGGAGGTCAGAGGGATAGTCTCCGTCCATTCTTGACGGAGTTGACGTCCGCTATAGCGTCGCTAGCCGACAGGAAAATAGAACAGCGGGACCAACCGAACCCCTCTGCGTCGAAATTCGTCATGACATTGCCGAATTTCAATGGTTCTCATACTGAATGGCTATCATTTCGGGCCATATATGAGACAACTCGAGCGTACTTTACGGACATCGAGAATACAGCGAGGCTGAGGAGAAGCTTACATGGACGTGCAATGGAAACCGTCAGCTCAGAACTCATCGGACATGCCAGGCCCGATGACATCATGAAGGAACTCGAGCTGCAGTTCGGCCGTCCAGACTCCATAGCGCAAGCTGAAACAGATAGATTACGCGGACTGCCGCGCTGCAGTGAGTCACCAAGAGACATCTGCGCGTTTGCAAGTCGCGTAAGAGGTGCTGTAGTCACGCTCCGCGCGTTAAAAAAGGGTCATTACCTTATGAACGCGGAGCTTATGCGATTGTTAACAGAGAAGTTACCCAATTCGCTACGAGCACAATGGTACCGATCATATTCGGAGAAGTACCAATCGGTGCCAGATATTTCATTGTTCAGTAATTTTATATCTGAACAGGCACACTTCTGTAGTCCATTCGCCCCACCCGAAGGCATCGCTTCGGCCGAGGCGAACACCAACAGACGCGTCACACAAAGGACGCATATAGCTACGGACCAACCGGTAGGAAAATGCCGTGTTTGCGACGTGGGACATCACTACGCCACTGGATGTGCACAATTCAGGGGCGTAGCTGTCGAGAAAAGATGGGAGCTAGCGAAAAAACACAATCTATGTTATCGCTGCCTTCAACATCGACGAGGCAACCACACTTGTAAGAGAAAACAGTGTGGCCAAGACGGGTGCAGAGATACGCACCATCGGCTTCTTCATAGGAAGAAGCAACAGCAGAGGGAAGCCAACAAGAAGCCCGATGTTCCTGAATCCCGCAAGGATCCTCAGGAAACGGTGGCCAGTTTCGGGTCACCATCGAGCCAGGCGTACCTCAAGATAGTGCCGGTCCGGGTAATCGGACCGGCGGGAGAGGTAGCAACATACGCTCTCCTAGACGATGGGTCCACCGTTTCGCTGATGGATGAAGACATCGCGAGGCAAGTCGGGGCAGAGGGCCCTGTGGACCCGCTCAAGATCGGTGCGATAGGCAACACCATGCTCACCACCCCATGCTCAAGAAGAGTCAAGGTGACGCTGGTTAGCCCGCAAGAGAGAAGGGTACAATTTAAAGCACGTACTATACCTAAACTCAGCTTGGCAAAACAAACAGTGAGCGATAGGGTTGTCGCACGCTGCAAGCATTTAACCGACTTGAGAAAAGAGTTGATGTACAACAATGGCGTGCCAAAAATACTCGTCGGCCAAGACAACTGGCATTTGTTATTGGCCAGCGAGATTCGCAGAGGTCCAAGACACCAACCAATTGCGTCACTTACAGCAATGGGTTGGACACTACATGGCGCGCACAGTAGTTTACTACGACAACAAGTACATCATGTCAATAGAATAACAACTGATGACAATTTGGATCATCAGTTGCGCGAACATTTCGCCATAGAATCGTTGTGCATAAACCCACAGCGACCCGCCTCTGACCCAGCAAGAAGGGCAGAGGACATTTTGAATCGATCAACTGTCCAATTAGAGAATGGACACATCGAAACCGCCATGCTTTGGCGTAATGAGCATGCTGAGATGCCAGATAGCTTTGAGACAGCTCTGAAGAGGCTCGTCTCAACAGAAAAGAAGCTGGACAAGAACCAGGAACTTCTAAGAAGATACTCAGACCAGATGGACTCGCTAATTGCGAAAGGGTACGCTGAAAGGGCACCCGCAATTAGCACGCCGGGCAAAACTTGGTACCTCCCACACTTCGATGTCTTCAACCCAATGAAGCCAGACAAACTTCGCATCGTACATGACGCTGCCGCCAAATCGAGAGGAATGTCACTGAATGACTTCCTGTTAACTGGGCCCGACCTATTACAGTCGCTGCCAGGCGTAATGATGCGGTTTCGCCGCCACTGCGTCGCAATAACCGGTGACATAGCGGAGATGTTCATGCAAGTGAAGGTGCGGAGCCAAGACCGAGACGCGCTTCGCTACCTGTGGAGGGGAAACCGCAGAGAAGGAGCGCCAGAAGAATATAGAATGACGTCCATCATTTTCGGCGCAGCCAGTTCGCCTTGCACAGCAATTTTTGCAAAGAACTGGAACGCAAACAAATATATAGAGAAGCACCCTGAAGCTGTGGATGCTATACTACGTAGTCATTATATGGATGACTACCTAGATAGTTATAGAACTATCGAGAAGGCGGCAGAAGTCGCTAGTATGGTGCGAAAAATACACCTACAGGCGAGGTTTGAACTCAAGAAATGGGTTTCAAATAGCTCGCAGCTCCTAGAAAAAATGGACCCATCGCATATACAAACTGAGATGGTATCCATTGGAGATATAGATACGTCGGAAAAGATACTCGGCCTCATATGGAGGCCAGGCGAAGACACGCTGGGTTTCAACCTCACACTCGCGCGTCTGCCTGAGGGTATCTTGGACCGAGAGGCGCCCACCAAGCGAGAGGCGCTCAGAATAGTAGCGTCGCTATACGACCCACTCGGACTCGCCTCACCAGTAACCATCAAGGCGAAGCAAATATTGCAAGAAGCATGGCGGCGAGGCGTCGACTGGGATCAGAGGCTAGATGTTGACCTAGCATTACAATGGAAAATTTGGGTACAACATTTACGCCAACTAAAAAACGTTAGCGTACCAAGATGCTATCCTGGGTATAGCGACGCTATAGAAATGCAGGTGCATGTGTTCACTGATGCAAGCGAGATGGCATATGCTACCGCTATATACTGGCGGGCCACGACCGTGGAAGGCAAGCACTTAATAAGCCTTGTTATGGCGAAAGCGCGGGTGGCCCCACTGAAACTGCTTTCGATACCGAGACTCGAACTTCAGGCCGCGGTATTGGGAACCCGCGTAGCCGCAGCAGTGATGAGTGAACACGACTGCAAGCCCACGTCAGTAACGTATTGGTCAGATAGCAAGACCGTACTGACCTGGATTAGAAGAGGAGCGAGAGTATACAAACCTTTCGTTGCTCACCGAATAGCTGCTATTGAAGACAATAGCAAAGTCGAAGATTGGCGATGGATACCCACCAAGATGAACATCGCTGATGCAGCAACCCGTGACGTGCCACTGCGGTTCAACTCGGACCACGAGTGGTACTGCGGGCCGAGTTTTTTGTCTCTTGGGCCCGAATTATGGCCCACAGAGAAACCTCCGACTACAAACGACACGGGAGAAGAAAAAACTTTCGTTGTCACAGAAGGGGACAAGAAGAGCTTCATAGAAGCCGTTCCAGAGCCAAGCAGATTCTCCAGATGGGAGCGACTGCTTCGTGCGACCGCCACAGTTCTGCGTTTTATATCTCTTTGCAAAAATAGAACAGAGATAACGTCCTATAAACGGACGAGAAAAAACGCTGAAAAGGACCCAGACTGGCGCAAGAAGCCCGCTGTACCTGCACAGAAGCAGAAGCAGGCATGCAGAGCACCAACCCAGGTCAACAGACAAATAATAGAAGCAGAATTTCTCCAAGAAGCTGAGAAAATACTTGTCCAGGTCGCACAACAACAATCGTTCGCTTCAGACTTAGCGAATGTTGAAGAAATAAATAAAAATAGCTCGCTGCGACCTTTACAAATTCAGGTCGTCGACGGCGTGCTGCGACTAAGAAGTCGCATAGCAGCTACGCAAGAGGTAGCTGAAGAAGTGATGCGCCCGCCTATATTACATGGCGACCATCACATAACGCAGTTGTACATAGACTGGACACATCGCAGTCTACAACATAGTGGCACCGAACTCACAATTAATGAGGTACGGCAGCACTACTGGGTCGTGAAGATGCGACCAACAGCGAAGAAGGTGATAGCAAGATGCCTGCATTGCCGTATACGCAAGGCACAGCCACCAGTACCTGCGACCGGCGACCACCCGAAAAACGCGCCTCGCTCACCATAAGAGGCCGTTTACATATACCGGGCTCGACTATTTCGGCCCGCTATCCGTCACCGTCGGTCGGCAGCATCAGAAGAGATACGTAGCACTATTTACGTGTCTCACATCAAGGGCGGTGCACCTTGAAATCGCCGCCAGCCTTAGCGCAGACTCCGCCATATTGGCGCTGCGCCGATTCGCCGCACGCAGAGGATGCCCAGCTGAGATACACTCAGACAATGGCACCAACATGCACGGCGCCGACAGAGAGCTGCGAGACGCCTTCAAAACAGAGGCAAGTCGTAGAGGCATCGTATGGCGCTTCATAACGCCATCAGCGCCATTCATGGGAGGCGCCTGGGAGCGCCTAGTTCGTTGTGTAAAAAACACACTATACAATGTACTTACAGAAAAACACCCCACCGAAGAGGTGTTGTCCACACTGATTTGTGAGGCAGAGTACATTGTAAATAGCCGACCATTGACACACGTGTCGGTAGATGGTGATGAGGATGAATCCATCACACCGAATCACCTCTTACTCGGTGGGTCAGCCAGACTACCTACACCTGGCACGTTCACCGAGCAAGATATAGACAGCAGGAAAATATGGCGACGATCACAGATCCTCGCTGATATGTTCTGGAGTCGCTGGGTCAGAGAGTACCTGCCGGAGCTCCAAAACCGGCGGGAGCCACATAGTAGTGGGCCCAGATTTAAAGTGGGTGACCCTGTCCTGATAGCCGACGGCCAGCTGCCCCGCAATACGTGGCCGCGAGGCCGCATTGTGGCCGTGTATCCAGGAATCGACGGAGAAATCCGGACCGCTGAGGTACGCACGCTTGGCGGTACCTTGAAGCGTCCGGTGAAGAAACTCGTCCCACTGCCCCAGTAACCAGAGATGCCGGAGCGGCGACCGTCCTCTCGGTGGGCCTGGCCGGCAGCCGAGAAATGCCGTCCGTCGCTCACCGAAGGAATGCAGCGCCGCGCCGACAACACTTCGAGTCGACACAGCGAGTCGACACAGCACTGCACGGCGGGAGATATGTTCGCGACGAAGCGTCATCAACCATACTAAATGGTTCATAGAAATTGAAGTTTGTATGTGTAGACATGTCTGCTTACCACGGCGCGCCACCTGATACTAAAATGAATTTTAGAGGCACGTTTATATTTATACTAAAATTTTACCTACATTTTTTGAGATAGTAGTATAATGTTTTTAGTGTTTGTCAGTATGTTATAGGGTTCAATAGTTCACCCTTAACAGAGTAAAATCATTAGAAAGCATACTGATAAGAGTTATCATAGTAAAAAACATAAATTTCTGTCATACGATACGTCTGTGCTCGACGACGGATTAGTTCCGAATGAACCGTGAGAGGGAACCACACGATATATATAGTTTTGGTGGTTTTCGAAAATATTATAGTAATTAAAATCATGTTTTTAAGGGCTTATCCTATGTACTGGACATGAAATCAGTACATAATGATGAAACTATGTGAAGACCACATAGTTTCTGCTATGTAAATAGGAATATTGACTTGATATCTCAAACACCAAATATATGGTTTTAGGTCATTTTAGGGTATATGGGGGACCTAGACCGAGACAGGAAGCCTATATACACCTCATAGTTAGCGTAGTCTTTTATATAAAGCCCATTTACTTGAGATATCAAGTCAGTATATAATAGAAAAACTGCTGTTTGACTGGTTTTGGCAATCGCTTACGGTTTTAGGTGCCCTAAGTACCTAGAAACATATAGGTGTACTGGTAAAAGTACTACCATTGGAAAGCTTGCTAAAAGGGCTTCCAGGCGGTTTCTAGATGGGAAGAATCGCTTGGATAGTCAACGAGATAAGCAGTCGTGAAAAATGTAAACAACGTAAAACGTTGAAATTTGTAGACCCTTCAGGTGGAATAACTCCATGAAGGGAATAGATGTACTCATGGTGTAAGTACTTTCGGATGGCTTGCTGGACTAGCTACCAAGCCATCACTTTGGAGCGAAAATCGCTCAAGTAGTTTAAGTACAATTCCAGAAAATAGGTTTCTGGAAACGTAATTTTTAGTCAGTTTTTGGCATTTCCCGGGACTATACACCCCTGGGAATTCCGAAAATAAGGAATTTTTGGGGACCTCCCGATGGCCCGTTGAACGCACCATCGTGTCGTCCCAATCTTATTAGTGTTTTTATATCTAATTTCTCTGATAGCTGGGCGCAAAGAAAGTGACCGGCTATCAAATTTGTACATATCAAGGCACCTTATGTGCATATGACCTAGATAGACTTACATAAACACTAGAAATGTAAAGTGTGGTCTATTGGCTACCAGAATCCCCATAATAGGCGGTGATTGTCTGGTTAGCCTAAGTAGGAAGTCCTAAAGTCGGTGAAATGACTTAGGAACTTATAGATTCATTACATAAGGGATGATATCCCATAGAAGATTCCCGAAAATAAGCTTTTTCTAGACGTCAACAGACAGCCTGCTATTGGCACCAGCAGGTCAACCCAACCTATAGATATCCTTAGGCTAGGTTAAAAGCTATTAAGGTTTTAACTGGGAAATAAAGGGAATTGTCCTTTTATTTCATGGAAATAGTCTAGGGAAGCTATCAATACCTGGAAATTAGGTATATTGATTAGATACATGGATAGGGGGCGTTACTGTGTTACAGTACGAAGGAATCCAGCTATTGATAGCACCATGGAAGGGGTGCGGTAACCCTATTTACCAAATATGTATAAGGGTTTTTACATAAATAAAAATTATTTTCGGCGAGAATTTGCGGGGCTCTCAATAATGGCACGATGCGAGGGTATAAAGAACCCCCGGGCCCAAAATAGAATTTGTAGTCATCCAAAGCTAGTCGCTTGTACTTGTCTTAGTAAATAAGAAGTAATTCTTATATAGAATCAAGTCTCAGAAATTGTTGAGAGCCCTAGAATCGTGCCGTGTACTGAATAACTTAGTGTTTCATTTAATTCATCGACTTCAACCCTTATGAAGACATCCCTTTTCGATCCTGTCGAGCTGAACCTCGGAACCTGGACACCAGGAGTGCTGATCCAGAAGTAGGCAACCCGGAATCTGGAAATAACTCAAGTACAGCCAACACATCGTTGAATCGTTAGAGTCGATTTGCAACCCTACGTCACTGCTGCAGCTAGGCATCCAAGAACCTTTGTTTTCGTTGATGTGGATGGGGCGTTCAGCGGCAATGGCCAGAAGGTTTACGCCCTTCTTTTCTCGGGGCCAATGAACACGCTACGTCCTGCACAATAACTACAAAGTGAAAAATAACTTTATTTTTGGAAGTCGGTGTCTTTCGTAGGAACCATTTTTTTGCGTTTTGGATCTTTTTGGTAAATTGGTTAAAAAGCGATACAGTAAACTGACCGCCTTTTCCAATATTTTTTACAGGATATCGGAAATAATAGAAGCAGAGACAGAAAACTTTATGAAAAAGGATCCGGACCCGTTCGATGAGCGACACCCGTCGCGCACTGACCCCGAGTGCGCGTTGGGACACGCTCTCAAGGTCATGTTCAAGAAGGACAACTTTATGACTAAGGTAACTATGACCTTTTGACTAAGATGACTAGAAACTGTACCCGTTTCATGTGCACTGATCCCGAGTGAGAGTTGGGACACAGTATTAAGGTCATGTTCAAAGAATTATAGTTTTATGACGAAGGTAACTATGACTTTATGACTAAGATGACTATAAACTGTACCCGTTTGATGTGCACTGACCCCGAGTGCATGTTGGGACACGCTCTCAAGGTCATGTATAATCAGGATAACCGTAAGGGAACTGAGACTGTGTGACTAAGGCCCAGTTTTATGATCGATGAAATGGGAGACTGTACACTTAACCATTCGATCAACGCGCAAGTTACTCAGTGGATACGGCATGTTCAAGAAGGATACTTTTATGACTTAAGTAACGATGACCTTGACCTTATGACTAAGGTCAAGGTCATAGTTCTCTCTTTTAAAAATAAAATTATTAATTAAAAATCTCATTTTAAAACAAAATTTTTTCGTATCAAACCCTTTCATTTGATACCCATATCATAGCAGTGCATAAAAAATAACTAGTCCGCCATCTTGGGCCGTCCGCCATATTGGATTTAGAATACATTGCAAGTTAAATAAAAGCCTGTAACAATAATAATATTTTTATTTTGTTTTCAGCTAGTAAATGATTACGTCCGGGACACGTACTACTCCCGTCAGAACGTGACAGGGCGCGACGTGCACAAGCTGAACGTGGCTGCCTGCAGACTGACCCTGGACCTCATGCCCGGCTTGGAGATGAGCGTCGTGTTCCAGGTCAGTCAAGGAATATGGGTAGCGGGCTAAAAACTATAGGCATAAAAGCAGGCGGTCTATATCACAGAAATACTTCTATCTGCTGGTCATAAGCCTCCCCTAAGTGTCGTCATATCCGCCAGTCTTATTCTTAGGGTTCCGTACCCAAAGGGTAAAAACGGGACCCTATTACTAAGACTCCTCTGTCTGTCTGTCTGTCCGTCTGTCACCAGGCTGTATCTCATGAACCGTGATAGCTAGACAGTTGAAATTTTCACAGATTATGTATTTCTGTTGCCGCTATAACAACAAATACTAAAAACAGAATAATATTATTATTTAAGTGGGGCTCCCATAAAACAAACGTGATTTTTTTGCCGTTTTTTGCGATAACTGTACGGAACCCTTCCTGTGCGAGTCCGACTCGCACTTGGCCGGTTCTTTTTGTATTCAGTAGACTCCTGTGGCACTTAGTTGCAGATCTAACCACAAAATAATCAGGGCAGCCGGGCTTATGCCCAGAGCAGAGCGGCATAAATGAGGAGCGGGCGGTAAAAATGTATCGTCATCCTATTTTGCGTACGGGTACGCAAAATATTTGCTTAGACGTGGAGTTGCGGACACCAGCCCGTCTTAAGGTTGCACTAGTCGAAAATTCTTCCATACAAACGTAGTCTAGGGTTTATTCCACTGTTTGACGATGTACGTTCAAAATAAAAAGTGATATCAATTTGTCTCATCATTATCTAGCCCTGTATGTAAGCAAAAAAGTAAAAACATAAAATATTTGAAAGTTATGAGCGTTGAAAGTTCCACATTTCGACACAATTTTTAACGCATTTTTGGGCGCGAATAAATACCATAAGAAGACGGAAAATTGCAAAACGGCCTCCATACAGGGATAGCTTAGTAGTTCAACAATGCAAATAATTTTATTTTGAACAGATAGATTTAGTAGTTTTTTCATGATATCTAGACTGCCAAAGGTCTGTTTATAAAATTTCGCGCGCTCGGTTTCGTCCTAAATCATTATCCATTTCGCTACAAATTTGCAAAAGTGTGTATTCGTACGCGAACTAGCTTCCTACTGCTCATCACAGCATCTATCTCTTCCGCACGTGTTGTCGGTTGATATAAAATGCATTTTAACCCCGCGCACAAAATAGTTCGTGCCGTCTACTAGTGTACCCTTAACTTAAATTGTCATTCGCAATTATTTCTTATCCGAGTCCAGAATAAATAGTAATGTTTTTTTTTATTTATTCCCCCCAGGATAACGAAGCCCTAATCCACCGCCTAGTGAATTGGGCGACAAACTCCACAGAACCTCTGCAGTGCTACGCGACCGGTTTACTCGCAGCCGCTATGGAGGTGCAGGAGATAGCTACGAACTTTAGGTAAAAATGCACTTTATTATTATTCTAAATTTATAAACCAAAAACAAGTAAATTGCACCTACAATCTTGTGGTGAAAATGTACTTTATTGCAATTGTTATAAAGACTAAAGTTGTATGAGCATTGACGCTTGAAAGATATGACTAATTGTAGTTCTCTGATACACTGAAAATAAGGTTTATTATTCGACGTAAGAAAACTTTTGATTTTGCGCTCTTTTTGACCCGACTTACCAAAAAGGAGGAGGTTCTATGTTCGACATTATGTATGTTTTTTTTTGTATGTTCACCGATATCTCCGTCAATTCTGGACTGATTTTAAAATCATTTTTTGTTTGAAAGAGTATGTGTCGAAATTAATTTGGTGAAGATCTGATGAAGAACATTGGATATATACAACAGAACTCTTCAATATATAACGGCAAATCTCTCGGGACTGCTGCAATCGCATGTTTGTTTATTGTTTATATCATTTCATAACATAACATCACGCCAATACGCTCTAAAGCGGTACGCAGATGTGTACAGTTCACCTTGGTACACTCTCATTTCACCGGTTATGTTCAGTTTCATGATATTCGGGTAATCTATTCTGGCATTATAGGTTCCTTACTTAGCTATTTTCCTAATAAGTAGGTACAACTAAAAAGTGAAAACTAAAAAGACTTTTTACAAAAAAATACTACCGACTTCCAAATAAGAAAACTACAAAGTGAAAAATTACTATTTTTGGAAGTCGGTGTCCATAACGCAAAAAATTGGTACATACCAAAGACTAGAAAGCAAACTATCATCGCCCTGCCTTTTCTATAAGTCATAATGTTCCCATTGCTGGGACACAGGCCTCTTCTGTGTGTTGGCCGTAATCCACGCGGCCACAGTGAGTGTGGTGGATGACACATGTCTTTGAATGAAACTTTTTGATATTTTGTTTCAGGGACTTGAATGCAATGTTAGTACCATTGATGTTAAGGAGGCTACATGTTTTAAGAGAAGATAAAGTAAGTAGTTTCACAAAATAATATCGCATTTTATACGTAGACTAGCTATCCCACGCGGCTACCCTAACCTACACCTACCCTACACCTACCCTACACCTACCCTACACATACCCTACACCTACCCTACACCCACCCTACACCTACCCTACATACATGATTGCATAACTGAAACCGTTTACGCAGCGCACGCAACGGAAGCTCTCAAAAAGTAATATTCTTGACCGTTTTTGCAACATTTTTCATTTATGCTCCGCATTGATGTTAAGGAGGCTACATGTTTTAAGAGAAGATAAAGTAAGTAGTTTCACAAAATAATATCGCATTTTATACGTAGACTAGCTGTCCCACGCGGCTTCGCTCCCGTCAACTGGCTACGTACCTACCCTAACCTACACCTACCCTACACATACCCTACACCTACCCTACACCCACCCTACACCTACCCTACATACATGATTGCATAACTGAAACCGTTTACGCAGCGCACGCAACGGAAGCTCTCAAAAAGTAATATTCTTGACCGTTTTTGCAACATTTTTCATTTATGCTCCGCTCCTATTGGTCGTAGCGTGATGTTATATAGCCTATAACCTTCCTCGATAAATGGAATATCTAACACAAAAAGATTTTTTCAATTCCAACCAGTAGGTAGTGCCTGAGATTACCCCCTAAATACAAACTTATAAATTTTACCTCTTTTTAATATTAGTATAGACAAAGTCGTAATTGCCTGTATAGATAGTTCAAGTCATCTTTGCGCGTGGCACTATGTGTGGGCACAGATAATATAATACTAGCATACAGATGCCTCATCCCATACAATGAAACCGTGCCGACGTAACTATAGTATACTACTAACGTAACTATACTACGTTGCAACTAAAAAAATAGCCAAATCTAGAACATATCACCGATGAAAAATATTTAATATTTCATTACAATTATCCGTGCTCCTCATTTCTTTAGTTCGCCTTACAATTCCTTAAACTTCCAGGGACAATAGATATTATCAATAACGATGGTAGTCCGGTTTAAACACAAAAAATAACAAAAAAAACGTGATGTAAACAAAAAAAAAATGTTTGACAGCAGCCATCTGCGCTCAGCTTTGCGTTCACATCTCCATTCTGTTTTTTGTATAAAAGTAAATTGACGATTTGTTTTATAGTATTTTTTTACACGTTTTTACAGTTTCATTGTACCAAAATGTGACTCAGAATTTTAAAAGCGCGCCATCTATTGGAATCTATTTTAAATGATCCGATCAAATAATCTTTAAAATGTGAATTAAGAGCAAAATGTGCCATAATTTTGTGCCTAGCGCTTTTTTAATTAACTCGATTAAAAAAGAATATACAATTTTTATGAT
The DNA here is from genome assembly GCA_948252205.1 of Orthosia incerta. Classification (NCBI taxonomy): domain Eukaryota; kingdom Metazoa; phylum Arthropoda; class Insecta; order Lepidoptera; family Noctuidae; genus Orthosia; species Orthosia incerta. Next base: position 14,743,124 of record OX411769.1, on the reverse strand, counting down.
TAATTCCAGAAAATGTTAATTTTACACACAATACAATAACAAATCGATGCATATCGCGCCATCTAGTGACATTTATTTGAACCAAATTTTCATTGTAAGCGCTGGGAACCCGTGACCCTGTATAACGTGTTTCCTTATTTCTTACAGCAGAACAACCAAAACTCGGTTACACCACCGAATCAAACGCGACACTTTGCGCGCTTCGACAAGAAGAGAAATAGTGACATCAAATGCAATGGACCCAGTAAGGAGAAGAAAGGTAAGTTTTAATCAAATCATTATGCAGGTCAGGTAGGTTAGGTTAGATAGGTGATTTCATCCGCTCACCCGATCCGCAGCAGACGTCCAGCCCCCCTAAATGGGTCCGGGGGCGACGGACTCGGGGACGTCCGTCGTCCCCCACACTTCAGGACCCGAGGTGGCGGCACGTAGTGTTCCACGCGCGCCCCTGTTATCCATCGCGGGGGAGTCAAACACCTCACTCCCCCCCCAACCCGAGGTCGAGGCCCGCAGGGGCGGGCCGGAACTAGCCGGGGGTTGTGGAAGTATGTGTGAGATGGAACACCGGGGTGGTTTTTAGACAGTAGAATTCTGACAGACCCCTCCTCCGCGGAGGACATCCAATGAGGATTTTCCACTCCGGAAAAAAAGAATAGATAGGTAGGGTAGGGTAGGCAGTTGACGGGAGAGAAGCCGCGGGCACAGCTAGTAGACTGTAGTTTTATGCAGTCGATAAAAAAATAAAACAGATTGCGGCTTCTGTGCCTGTGTTTATTTTTATTGAATAAAAAATAAAGGTTGTCTGTAGTAAGCGATTGCCTAGAGCGATAAGACCGCCCATTGTACACTTGTGTTTGTGAACTTTTGTCCTGTATGTTTTTTTTGTGGTGTACAATAAAGTATATAATAAATAAATAATACGCCGATTTATTTTTCGCAAATTTTTAGGGTTCCGTAACCAAAAGATAAAAACGGAACCCTATTACTAAGACTCCGCGGTCCGTCTGTCTGTCTGTCCGTCTGTCACCAGGCTGTAACTAATGGACCTTAATAGCTAGACAGTTGAAATTTTCACAGATGATGTATTTCTGTTGTAAAACAGAATAAAATAAATATTTAAGTGTTGCTCCCATACAACAAACGTGTTTTTTTTTTTCGTTTTTTTTTGCGATAATGGAACGGAACCCTTCGTGCGCAAACAAAAAAATTTTCGACCTGAACATTCTGGAAAATTCCATTCGGTACAAGCTTTCGAGAATGTTAGTTCCGCTATTCGATACTAGGTGGCGCCACAAGTTACTACCTAGTTTTTCCTCTCGTTACTAGATGGCGTTGCCCTATCTTGTAACAATATTCTAATAATGTTCTTTCCTTCCAGAGCGTGTAAAAGACGAGGGGGGAGGGGGTGAAATGCTCGTGGACGAATCACCCCCCCACGCCAGCAAAGACCCCGAGACGCCTGTTAAAATTTATAATAGTAAGTTTTTTTTAACTTTCCTATCAATTCGAGAAACTATTAATGTTATAAATATATCTGCTCAAACCTTGAAATATGGTCGAACGTTCATTATAGACAAGAAAAACTTTTAAGAAATGGATTTTTGGAACCCAACGTTTTTAACCAGACTGTGCAGTGTCTAATTATATGTCTATTATAATAGAGGAGCTCGTGGCTAAATAATAACAGCCGCACTGGTCGATCATCAAGATCAAGATCATTAAGCAACGCTTGACGAGTTCGGTCCCTGGATGGGTGACCATTTCAACATACCAAGTTACCTCCGTACCTAGCACTTTAAGCCGTTGGTCCCGGCTGCCATTTGAAGATCTTTGACAGTCGTTACGGGTAGATCTGACACCAGTCTTGACAAGGTGTATCGTGTTACCCAGTTACTGGCTTGTGGAGGTCAGATAGGCAGTCGCTCCATGTAAAACACTGGTACTCAGCTACGTCCAGTTGGACTGGAAGCCGACCCCAATATAGTTGGGAAAAGGCTAGGCAGATTGATTGACTATGCAGTGTCTAATTAAATTGGCTAGACTACTTCGCAAATCTTTAATGAGATATTATAATACTCACAACGGATCTTTGTGTCTCTGAATTGGCTGCAAGACCCTGCGCAGTAGCTATTTTTGTGTCAATGTTGAAGGTGAAGATAGCATTGTATAACTGTCTCTTTCACTCTCTATACAGTATACTCGATGACAAACTGTTTCTTGCGCAATGATTGGCAGAGCCAACTTCAGAGACACAAATATCCGTTGTGACTATTGTAAGATCTGCGAAGTAGTCCAGTCAATTCCTTAGGCAGTAACTTCAAATTAAAAGAATAGATTTTCAATCAATGTTACATGTAGATGTTGTAAATGTTGGTTTTCCACCACCGTGTCTATTATGTAACACATTACCTAAGAAATTCGTTTCGAAATATGAACATACCAGATTATAAAATAAAATTAAAAAAAGGACAAAATTACATAATAACAGTTACGAAATGACTTTTGTATGGATCATTATGTAAATGGCAGAATGGCACTGAAACTGTTACCTCTCGAAAAAGCGCACGTTGTTTCTGTGTATATAGTCTGTGGTTTTCTAGTCTGAACGTTTCTAATAAATTGTTGTTGGAACTTATTTGCATTTAATGAAGTAAGCTTATCAGGTAGATGAAAAAGAATCGTTCGTGTCTCGCATTAAAAGGCTTTATTTTAACACTCGCATGTTGCTTTCGACGTTCATCGCTCGTGTTAAAATCTCGACTTTTTATGCTCGACACGAAATGTACTATTGTTGAGTTGCTAAACTTAAATGGCAGTGGGCCAAAATTTTCTGAAGTATCGACCGAAAGGCTACACTGGCGTGGCTCCATCTTGTGGGAACAAGGTTGAGCATGCACCTGGTGAATACTGCAGGATTCCGTCTGATGAGTCTGTGGAGTTTCGCTAGCTAATTCAATCTGACCCTGTACACAGCCGCCCAGCTGCTTTGTGTGTATCTTGAATCAGAAGAGACAGTCAATAACTTCTCTCGAACTGCTTAGGTCCCGCGAACGTGTGCTCCCCGCCATCCGCGTGGGGCATGATGTCCCCCCCGCCCCGGCCGCCGCCGCTGCATCACGTCGAGACCTCCTCCAACTCCAGCTGGGCTGAGATGGAGACTTACGTTATAGGTAAGTAACCTTCGCTATAAGCTGCGTTAGAGCAGCGTCTAGGCTGCGTCGCGTCTATCTCCAGATGAACGCATTAACAACGCAGTGTACCTAGATGACTGTTTTAAAATATTTCGTACGGAACCAAAGCACCCAGAAAAATTACAAAGCACTGAAAGCACCAAGCCGGGTGCTTTGCAATGATTTCAAAATTTAATTGCCACCCTTTTTTTTATATAGTTTCAAAAGAATTTAGGTTATGGAAGCCAGCACCCCATATGCTCAATGGTCAGCGTTGCGACCTCTGAATAGGTCCACAAGCCATTGTATTAAATGTTAGTAAAAAAAATACTTTTATTCGCAGGCAACATCCAAATCCACCCTCCAACAGACGCCACTAAACAAATGCTCATACTGAGATACTTGACGCCCATGGGAGAATACCAAGAGGTAAGCAACTTTGTTATTTTTATCACTATCTTGGCAAGCTATGGGAAAATAGCTCTTACTGTGGTAGAAATATGAGCCAGTTGTGTGGTAGTAGTCAGGGTTGAATGCTCGGGTAAGTTCCCTCTTTTTTACAAGCTATTATTTAGAATATTGGTCCGCCATCTTTATAATTGACCCAACCATACCATCCATATTTGTTATGGTTGGGTAAGATGGCGGACCAATATTTTATTTGCAGTCCCATGACGACAAATGACAGAGATTGCTGAGAGAAATACAAAACGAAACTTGTCTAAAATAAGTACTTTTTAAATCAGTAATTTAATAATTACTAGCTATCCCCCGCGGCTTCGCTCCCGTCAACTGGTTACATATCCTTAATTTTATATATTTACGCTGCGCACGCAACGGAAGCTCTCAAAACGGAATAATTTGTCCTGCTCCGCTCCTATTGATCGTAGCGTGATGTTATATAGCCTATAACCTTCCTCGATAAATGGACTATCCAACACAAAAATAATTTTTCAATTCCAACCTGTAGTTCCTGAGATTAGCGCGTTCAAACAAACAAACGAACTCTTCAGCTTTATAATATTAGTATAGATTTATATGTTTTTGTTCCCCAGTTCCTATCCCACGTGTTCGAGCAGAACGCACTGGGACTGATCCTCGGCTACCTGAACGTGCGCGAGTCCCGCGACTCCCGCCTCGCCTTCGAAGCGCTCAAGTACCTCGCCGCGCTGCTGTGCCACAAGAAGTTCTCCATCGACTTCATCAACTGCGGGGGCTTGCAGGTCAGTACTTATATATACACTAGCTGTGCCCGCGGCTTCGCTCCTTTCATCTGCCTGCCAAGCCAACCCTATCCTACTTACCTTCCTGCCTACCCTACATACCTACACTACATACCAATTTTTTTTCTAGGGTCATTCTTTCGCGTATAATCTTAACACCGCCATTCAGAAAATGACTTCAAATGCACAACGCCATCTATCGAATATCGAGTTCATAAGTCATTTTTCAAGTTACGCACAATTTTTATGTATAAAAGTTATGTACATTGGTTTCGTAAATTTCACATGATGATAAAAATTCCAAAAATGCTGAAAATGGGTTCTCAAATGCTAGAAAATTTATTCGATGTACAAAAAATATTTTTCTACAGATTTATTATATGTATTGATGATTGTATATAAGCATACAATTAAAATCTGAAAAAGGGGTTAATTGTGCTCAGCATCGATTGACAATGCACACATATCAAGATAAATATAAGAAGCGAAAAGACACGAGTACTCTTGCACACGCCATATAGTTTGACGCGTCCCTTTGAATTGACTCAACGTTTTAAAAAATCAAAATGTTATAGTCAAATCAATTAGTCTTATCTATATCTATAAAAATCAATTGCTCTTCGTTAGTCTCGCTAAAACTCAAAAACGGCTGGACCGATTTCAATAATTCTTTTCTTATTTTGTTCGCCCGAATACAGGGAAGGTTTAAAAATAAAAATTATTGACGTGGGAGGGTAGGCAGGTATGTAGGGTAGATAGGTAGCGTAGGTAGGGTAAGTAGGTAGGTAGGTAGGGTAAGTAGGTAGGTAGGGTAGGTAGGCAGGGTAGGGTAGGTGAATGGTTGGTGTTTTTTTGGCGGGTCAGCTAGTTTCAAATAAACCTAAGAGGTAATAAAATAAGATGTGTCTAGTTGCAAATTCGCAAGCGTCAGTAGTTCTCAATGGAGAATAATTTGCAAGAAACTTCACGGACACTCTTATCACGTCTAATTACCGAATTAACTTATGTCATAATAATACGTACCATTTTCCATCACCAGAAATTCCTGGAAGTCCCGCGGCCATCGGTAGCAGCCACTGGCGTATCAATCTGTCTGTACTACCTAGCATACTGTGAAGACGCCATGGAGCGAGTCTGTTTACTACCAAGGAGGACGCTCGCTGATCTGGTCAAGTAAGTCATCTTCAATTTGACAGCTGTCAATGACCGTATTTTTTTTATGTTGCAAGTTGCATTTCATCCAGATCCGTTCAGCCGTTCTGGCGTGATTGAGTAACAAACATACATCCATCCAAACTTTAGTACATAAACTATTATTGCAATAAATAAGAAATCAACAATAAGACAATGGCTTAATAGCCACGAGCCTTGACCAACACCTTAGGAGGCTCTCGTTAGGCGGATGTATCAAGGCCTTCATTCAGAAAACAAGTACTTCTGGACACGGCTCGTATTGTTCGCAGGTTTCTCACTCTGGCGCCCTGACGGCCGGTTTTAATAAATAAATAAAGAACTTATCTACATTTATCCTAAGTAAATTCTTATTTAACCAACTGGTCACAATGTTCATGCCTATCTCAGCTTTAGCAAAATCTTCATGCCAGGATTTACTACTGAAAAGTAAGGCCGTATCATCCACAAACGCAACAATTTTTGAATCGGGAACCCTTAGCCTAGCTGACATATATAATTTATATAGACTAGGAACAGCGTCGGACCTAGAACGCTGCCCTGAGGGACTCCAAAAGTTACTGGGACCTCTTTAGTGGTTATGTTACCGATTTTACACATTATGTTCTGTTAGTTAGGTAATCTTTAAATAGTTTTAATAGAAGATCCCGGACACCAAGGATTGCGAGTTTTGTTAACAGGATAGAGACAGAGACTGTATCAAAGGCCTTTGCTAAATCTAAGAATATGCCACTGTTTGTTATCTCTAGCAACTCACAAATTTGATCAGCTATAATGTTTAATATTTACTCTTTTATACTGCCTTCCCATGTTCCTTTTTGGATATTTTGTTAGAATGTTCCTCCAATTTTCTGAAGAAGACCACCACCGGCCGGCAGAACATATCTAGATCTGTTAGTCTCAAAAACATAACCTTTCCGTATTATTTTGGTTTTTTAGCAGACTTTGGTTTTTTTAGTGTCTGCTTAGTAAACAATTGTTATATTGTCCACAGATACGCGCTATGGTTACTGGAATGTTCCCACGACTCTGGTAGATGTCACGCGACCATGTTCTTCGGGCTCTCCTTCCAGTTCCGGGTTATCCTTGAGGAGTTCGATCATCAGGTGAGTTCTTTTTTCTGTTCGGGTCGCAGTATATTTTAATTATACTGTATGGGCCCAGTAGGTAGCCACTTTTATTGAAGTGTCGCACGTATTGTTCTGGTCATCTATGGTGCAGGTAAATTACATTTGGGGCACTATAATGGAACATAGTCTGAACAGGAGTGTTGCACTCGCATTGGTTGTTAGATGGATCAATGATCCCCCACCTTGCCAAATTATATTAACACCATCTATAACTCAAAAACGGATGGACAGGTTTTCGTGATCTTTGATTTGTCTCTGCCTCGAATATCAGATTAACTATTAAAACACAGGCAATATTCTCGAACAATGATTTTCACATCCATTTATTGATTCTGAGGCGGTAAGAATGAAGTTCGCCGGATCACTTTGCTAACTATAAGTAAAATTAAACGTTAACAATCTTTTTTTAAACACGCTTGTTTCGTATTCTTCTCTGCAAACCCTTTCATTTAATAAAAATATTAAAAATAACTAGTCCGCCATCTTGGGCCATCCGCCATGTTTGATTTAGAATAACATTTACTTAGCTAACCATGCATTGCCATCCAAACTAAACGTGTATGCAAAATTTCATCTCAATCAGAGGAGGATAACTGCTTTAAAATTCTGTTGCAAGATTTGACCCAAATACACTTACATACATACATACATTGCAAGTTAAATAAAAACTTGTAACTTGTGCAGTGGTTTTATCATGAAAATTTTCTACTAGACAGATATTTGTTAGTATCGTTTTTTTGTTGAAAAGGACGGCCTCCGCAAGCTCTACAACGTTATATCCACGCTGCCCATACTGAGCTCCGACGACCAGCTGACGCGCGTGTCGGAGGATGAGACGTGCGCCGCGCGCCAGATCGTGCGACACGTGTGCGTCGCACTACGCAGGTACGTACACGACCACTTACAACGTGTGCGTCGCACTACGCAGGTACGTACACGACCACTTACAACGTGTGCGTCGCACTACGCAGGTACGTACACGACCACTTACAACGTGTGCGTCGCACTACGCAGGTACGTACACGACCACTTACAACGTGTGCGTCGCACTACGCAGGTACACACACGACCACTTACAACGTGTGCGTCGCACTACGCAGGTATGTACACGTCCACTTACGACGTGGCAGCACGCTAGCTATCCTGTTACGAAGATAATTCCTATATACGACAGACTGTTAATTAGACCAGAATCTTCCATCGAAGTCGTTAACCAAGTAAAGGACTTTTTTCTTCTCCTAGTCTATAATGTAACATATTGCCTAAGAAATTCGTTTCGAAATATGAACATTTAGACACAAGGTTATAAAAAATAAATTAAAAAAAAACAAAATTACATAATGTAACTGGCAGAATGATACCGAACCTGATACCTCTCCAAAAAGCGCGTGTTGATTGTGTGTATATAGTCTGTGGTTTTTATTCTGAACGTTTCTACTTGGAACTTATTTGCATTTAATTAAGTAAGCTCATCAGGTAGTAGAAAAGTATTCGCCGCGAAATTTGACACATTTTTCCATACGATGGAACCAATCATTGAAGCAACCATTTCATTCGAAGGTTGGGGTCTCCAAAATGGCCGTTTTGTAGGCGTCCACAGCTTCGTCAGGTGATGAAAATCTCTGACCACGCAATTTATTCTTTATTTTAAGGAAAGTATAGAAATCATTAGGGCTAAGGTCGGGGCTGTACGGCGGATGGTCTAATAATTCTATGTTTTCTTGCTCTAAAAACTCTTTTGTTCTGTGCGCGGTGTGAGAACTCGCATTGTCGTGATGGAGGATGATGCGGCGGTTGCAGTTCTCTTTACGGAGTTCAGAAACGACCTGTGGCAAACAAATGCTAGCATACCATTCTGCATTAACCGTCTTTGTCCCTCAAGAGAAATAGTCGCAACATGGCCGGTTTTGAGACAAACGTGGCCACCATTTTTTTTGCAACACTCTGTGAAGGAACAATTTTTACTGGCTTTAACTCATTTTCGAACACCCAAACTCGTGACTGGTTTATTGTTTCGGGTTCGTACGCGTATATCCAGGATTCGTCACCTGATACGATGTTGTGATAGGATAAATCGACACGAGTCGGAAATCATCTTACGCACGTGTATCATACAACATTTTACTATGCATTGTGCGAGGAAATAAAAAAATATATCTGAACCAAGCAAGAAATTAATCAAATGGCGCTTATTCAAGGGCGCTCAGCATATCCACAGATTAACTAATAGTTCATAGTTCCTCGGGCATATCTACTGCGCATGTGCACGAGCAAAAAATTCATTCTGCCAAACATATATAATGAATATTTAAAATTAATTTATTGATCTAAATCTAAATCTAGAGTAATTAAAAACGCCTTAAATGAAGTATTAGTTTTGTTTTACCTTTTATATGAATGATAATCTGTACTTAACTAATTTTTTAAACTTTTCTCAAATAATAAAAACTCTATGCGGCGGGCTGGCGTTGGAGTTAAAAATTAAAAAAAATACAGAAAAGTAAAAAGCACTAGTAAAACAAAGTGACACTTTCCGCACAGTTTGGCTGCTTGGAAAACGCTCTTTTCAAGGTCATGCATTGTAAAAATATTTACCTCTAAAGCCAGTGATTAGGGCGTTTAAACAAACAAAAAAACAATTACGTTGCTTTATCGTAGACAATCATGTAGCGAAAGACCCTATCCTACTGCCTACCCTTTCTAGATTCGTTAATGTACTAAAGTTATGATTTTTTGTATTACAGGTATTTGGAAGCTCACCTAAGGTTGCGCGCCGCGCAAGTGGCGAGACAACAAGGTGATAATGTTCCGGAACCACCGCCTTATAAGGTTACTATTTATTTTTCAATACAGTTGTTAAACATGGTGTACTTTCAGAGGCTATAATTATGATTCGAAAGTTAAATCTTACGCATAGGCATCTTTTTGTTACGCGGTCGTGACTTTTGTTTACGAGCTCGATCATTATGTTTGCAGTTTAGTTTTAAATTTATAAGTCAATTTAAAAAAGTTTAGGAGCAAGGAGTTTTCAAACATAGAATAAAATGGGATAGATTTTCTACGAGGAAAAATGAATGATTCCGTACGTTTTAGCATTGAATTCTCAAGTCTTTTAAATGGTTGTTTAATATATTTAATTACCAGTTTTAATTTAATTATTTTCACATCAACATTTGTCAAAAATCAAATAGGCTGTATAGGCTGTTATCGTTGAAAAAAAAAATATGTCCAGTTGCAACAACGCGCCATAAGTCAATTTAAAAAAGTTTAGTAGCAAGGAGCTTTCATACATAGAATAAAATGGGATACGATTTTATACGAGGAAAAATTAATGGTTCCGTACGTTTTGAGCATTGAATTCTCATTTTTTTTTAAATAGTTGTTTAATATATTTAATTACCAGTTTTAAGTTAATTATTTTCAAATCAACGTTTGTCAAAAATGGAATAGGCTGTATAGGCTGTTTTCTTTGTAAAAAAATATGTCCAGTTGCAAAAACGCGCCATATTGAAAATTTTATTTTTTGTGAATAAACAAATCTAATTCTTTGATTTGTTGTTACTGTTTTTCACAACTGAATTGAAAAACGTCGTGTGATACACGGGTGTGTAGGTTATTGCAAACTCGTGTCATTAAAAACCCTCGCCTTCGGCTCGGGCTTGTTAATGACAGCTCGTTTGCAATAACCTACTTTCCACCCTTGTATCACAATGTACTATTACCTTACTTACCTACTTACCTTACTTACCTATTTATTTAAATGTGGTTACTCTTAAGACGACGACTAACACCAACGAAATTGAGGAAACAAAACGCGCACTCGTTTCACACCGTCACGATCCAAAAAGTAGATTTTTGTACTTTCCTTATTATTCTATGACTTAAAAAAAAAGCCTCAGATCAAAATGTAGATAATTAAATTGTCTATGAGATGGTGTTGATTTTATTAAAATACGTCCAACGGTTTTGGTGCGATTGTCGTGTTTTTGACCGTTTTAGACATAACTTTACAAATTAATTACACCATCCTATACGAATAAAACTCAAAATTTTCTTGGATCAAATTATTAAGAAAATTAAAATTCGAAGATATGTGACATCTACCAACCCGCACTGGGCCCGCGTGGTGGATTACGGCCCATTCACTCTCACAGAGAGGAGGCCTGTGTCCCAGCAGTGGGAACATTATTAGGCTGATGATGTGATGTGATGTGATGTTTTTATGGCGAATCAAAGTTTGCCGGGTCAGCTAGTAACGGGATAAAAAAAGCCTATGTGCTATTCCAGATTTGTGCCAAATTTCATTCAGATCCCTACCACCGTTCTGGCGTGATTAACTAACAAACATTTTTTTTTAAGGTTGCGTACCCAAAGGATAAAAACGGGATCCTATTACTAAGACTGTCCGTCTGTCTGTCACCAGGCTGTATCTCATGAACCGTGATAGACTAGACAGTTGAAATTTTCACAGATGATGTATTTCTGTTGCCGCTATAACCTGGTGACAGACAGACGGATCGTGGAGTAATAGGATCCCGTTTTTACCCTTTGGGTACGGAACCCTAAAAAATACCAATGTTTACGTAAGCATAGAGAGGAAGGGTAAGAACTGTTTATTTTTCTGAAAAGGGAGAGGGAGTTTTAAATATTACAACAATGTTGCTCACGTGGTTGGTCGTTCTTGAGTGGTGCAATGTATTTATGAATAAATATTTTTTGTCCACAGGCCACAAAATCGTCCCCAGAAGAGGTCCAGGAACAGATAGAACTGGTCCAGAGCGTGGCGTGCTCCCGCTGGGCGGCTGTGGACGAACTGCTGGAGTTGGGTGGCGTGGCTCTGCTGCTGCAGGTGTGCAGCCTCGCCGGAGAGTGGAACTTTAACGGCAGGTATTGTACAACTGGTGCAAAGTACATTATCTCTACCTATTCTCTCTCATCTCTTCATTGCTGAAGGTCGAGAATGAATCCTACCGTCTTTATGATACAGCTCATTATCACTTGATTTGAAGTGACGTATATTTGCCCCTCTATTTCGTAGAAAATTAACCGCCCTTCCAACTTTCAACCAGGCGCTCGAAATGCTCTTCGAAGCCCCACCGACCGTCCAGGGTTAGTTGCCCACCTGGACTTGCGCATCTCCAATAGTAACTGAGGAGCTGGGCGGCTCTCTGCTCCTCGGCAGTTTATGGAACCAAAGCGCCTCAGTTTTATGAAGCTCGACTTTTGCCACCCCGAGGAAACCTAGCCAATAACTGGGTATCGTCTGCGTAGCAAACGATACTAACGCCAACGCGGAGGTCAACACGCAGGACCACATTGTATTCGAGATCCCACAAGAGAGGTCCTAAAACCGACCCCTGTGGAACCCCACACGTGATCTCCCTCCGATGGTAACATGAGCCCTACCGTCCTTATGACATAGCTCATCATCCCTTGATAATCTTCTTTTGACGTGACCTATATTGACCCCTCACCTGGATAGTAAATTAAACCTTATCACTTCAATAATAAAGCTCATTCTACCCAGATCAGATGCAATGCAGTCCGCATTAGACTTGCCTGATTTTTTTTACACCCTGTCTTACATTGTAACATGAACCCTACCCTCTTTACGATACATCTCACTCTCTTGAGATCATCTACATTTGACTTGACCTATATTAGCCCCTCATCCGCATACTAAATTAAACTTTACCACCTCTACAATGAAGTTCATTCTCCTCAGATCAGAGACAGTGCGCTCTGCACGAGACGTTGAGAAATTCTTACACACTACATTGTAATATCAACCCTACCCTCTCTACGATACAGCTTAGTCTCCTTAGATCCTCTCCATTTGGCTTGATCTATTCTGTCGTCGCCTCAATTTCAATATGAACCTTTTTCCACTACCTTGTCTATTATGTAACACATTGCCTTTTCGAAATATGAACATTTAGACACACGATTATAAAATAAAAATAAAAAACTAAATTACATAATAAGAGTTACGAAATGACTTTTGTATGCATCATTATGTAACTGGCAGAATGACACTGAAACTGTTACCTCTCGAAAAAGCGCGCGTTGATTGTGTGTATATAGTCTGTGGTTTGTAGTCCGAACATTTCTAATAAATTGTTGTTGAAACTTATCTGCATTTAAGGGTACACTAGTCGACGGCACGAACTATTTTGTGCGCGGGGTTAAAATACATTTTATATCAACCGACAACACGTGCGGAAGAGATAGATGCTGTGATGACCAGTAGGAAGCTACTTCGCGTACGAATACACACTTTTGCAAATTTGTAGCGAAATGGATAATGATTTAGGACGAAACCGAGCGCGCGATATTTTATAAACAGACCTTTGGCAGTATAGATATCATGAAAAAACGACTAAATCTATCTGTTCAAAATATAATTATATGCATTGTCGAACTACTAATCTATCCCTGTATGGAGGCAGTTTTGCAATTTTCCGTCTTCTTATGGTATTTATTTGCGCCCAAAAATGTGTTAAAATTTGTGTCGAAATGTGGAACTTTCGACGCTCATAACTTTCAAATATTTTCTTTTTTGTTTCCATACAGGGCTAGATAATGACGAGATAAATTGATATCACTTTTTATTTTGAACGTACATCGTCAAACAGTGGAATAATCCCTAGACTACGTTTGTATGGAAAAAAATCGACTAGTGTAAACTTAATTAAGTAAGCTCATCAGGTAGTGGAAAAAGAATCGTTCGAAAACGTACTATTACACCTCTACAATAATAAAGCTCATTCTCCGCAGGTCAGAGACAGTGCGATCTGCACTAGACGTGCTCTCAGTATGTTGCGTGGCGCCGCGAGTTCTACTGCTTTTGACTGAAAAACTAGACTTGAAGGACAACGAGGTCACGACAGGGGTTAATATTATACTTGGTAAGACAATATTTGTTTTTAGGGTTCCTTACTGAAAGGATCCAAACGGAGCTCTATTGCTGTCACTCACGTGTCCGTCTGTCCGTCGTCTGTCACGCAGCCAAACGGTTGGAGTTGCAGTCTTCAAATTTTAACAATATAAGCATCTTGTTGACCCAAAGACAATCTGTCAAAAATATTTTTAAATGTTTTTAATGGTTCCCATACAGCGAAAAATGTTGACTTACCCCATCGAGTTGGGTATCGTTGTTTAGAGCTTGTTGAGTAGATAAATACTGTGTTTTTGTTTTAATTAATATTGGAAAACAAAGGAATGAGAAGCCAACAAAGCCAGCTTTTTTTTACAATATTTTTTTCTGAAGAATTTGTTTACTTCACCCAGGAACTGGAAATTTGGTGATAATGTTTAAATATTACGTATTAGGAGCTCGTGGCTAAATAATAACAGCCGCACGGGTCTATCATCAAGGTTAAGCAACGCTTGAAGAGGTCGGTCCGTGGATGGGTGACGATTTCAACATACCGAATTTCCTCCGTGCCTCGGAATGCACGTTAAGCCGTTGGTCCCAGCTGTTGTTTGAAGATCTTTGACAGTCGTTACGGGTAGTCAGAAGCTTGAGATCTGACAACAGTCTTGCCAAGGGGTACCGTGTTACCCAGTTACTGGGTTGTTGAGGTCAGATAGGCAGTCGCTCCATGTTAAACACTGGTACTCAGCTGGATCCGGTAAGACTGGAAGCCGACCCCAACAACAATTGGGAAAAGGCTAGGCTGATTGATTGTTAAATAATTACGTATATTTATATATTGGTCAATGTGTCGACACTTGGGTGAGGCCTATGTCCAGCAGTGGACGTATTTTGGCTGAAATGATGATTGTAAACAGATCAGACACCGTTCGAAATGTTAAATATTAAGATTGTATGTTCGGTCTGCAGACGTGCTGGTAGGGTCGCCGGAGAACGACATCGTGCCGGAGCCCGACGTGCAGAAGGCGGCGCTTAACGTGCTCGTCAACTGCGTGTGCGCACCCGTGCATCGAGTGAGTACAAGCCACAGAACAAAAAAAACGCCTACTACAATAGAAGTCGCAAGTGGGCGGGGCCCGCGTACCCCGAGCTTTGCACAGTTCTGCATGTTTCCTTCCGCGCACACACTACGCACATCAGTCTTGGTTCAACCGTCACGGTAACAAAAACTTGAAAAAAAATACAAAAATGCCTTATTGTGCTGTTTTAGAATGTAAACACGATAGCAGAACCAAAAATGTATCAAATGTAGGTATATCTTACCATCGGCAAGTCTTAATTTATTTAATTTCGATAAAAATGTAAAAACAATATTTTATTAAACAAGACAAGTAAAAGTTGATTTTATGGTGTTAAACTTAAGGTCTACTTTCTTTAAAACTCAAACATTGTTCTCGAAGATTCCAACTATGCACATGTCACATTCAGCTACTCAATTAGAGATTACCAATATCGATAATGAGTTATCGATACTTTAAACTTACAATATTCGAAAAAATCTTATTACGCGCGAAAAACATAACCCTTTCCTTGTAGCCGTGTAAAAATAAAGATTACGACGAATTGAGAACCTCCTCCTTTTTTTGAAGTCGGTTAAAAAGACAACAGCCTTCAAAATCAACAAAGTGTAATAATAATAACACATGAACATAGAACCTCCTTCTTTTTTTAAGTCAGTTAAAAACTGGCTTGTGTTAGTCTGAAATTTAAGATCTACTGGTGTATAGACCAAAATTTCATCAGTTCATTAAGGAAGTTAGTCAAGCTAATCATAATAAGAGTGTAGCCGCAGGCGAAATCGTAAGCTTCCCATATCAGTAGGACGTATTGCATTTGTAGTGTAGTCTATCGCATCATCATCATCAATACATATAATAAATCTGTAAAAAAGTATTTTTTGTACATCGAAAATATTGCCAAAAAAATAGCCAGTGTGTTAAAGGATAACAAACAGAACCTATTTCCGGCATTTTTGGAATTTGTGTCTGTTTATTTGTGCACGCATCACGTGACATGTACGAAACCAATGTAAATAACTTTTATACATAAACATTGTGCGTACCTTGAAGAATTACTTAGTTTTTGTGTCATCGCAATCGGTTCACTCTATCAAAAGTTAGATGAATTTAAAGTGTTCAAGAAGTAAAATTATCACAACACACGCAATTCAGATACTCGGAGAGTTGAACTCGATATTCGATAGATGGCGTTGTGAATTTGAAGTCATTTTCTGAATCACGGTGTTAAGATTCTCCGCGAAAGATTGATGACTATAGAAACAAATATGGTCGGTAGGTAAGTAGGGTAGGCAGGAAGGTAAGTAGGGTAGGGTTGGCAAACAGATGACGGGAGCAAAGCCGCGGTCACAGCTTGTAATTAATAATAGTACACCAAAGACTACGTACAGTACTGTCTTTCCTTTCATTTCTTAAATCCATGGAAAGGTTGTCTTGAAAAGATCGCTTTTAGCGATAAGGCCGCCCATTGTGCCACCCAGTGTAATGTTTTCTTCGTCTATACTTTCTGTAACTTATATGGTGTACATAATAAAGAGTATTGTATTCTATAATTCTATTGATAGAACAAAAACACTAAGATACGCCCATCTTTGTATCAATAGAATCATTTTCAAAATCGGATCAGTAGTTTACCATAAAATATCTTAATAATAGTTTCTATAAATCGTAAGTATTGGAATAAATTTATATAAAAACTTGATTACAAACATAATAATATTTATCGACTCTAGTTATTGGGCGCACGGTTGGCGCAGTGGTTGAGCGATTGACTGCTGCGCGGCGTGTCGCGGGTTCGATTTCCGCACGGAACAAATATTTGTATGATCTACAAATAGTTGTTCCGGCTCTGGGTTTGTGTATGTGAAATGATATGTTTGTAAACGCACCCACGATACAGGAGAAATTCCTAGAGTGGGGCAACGTTTTTTTTTTTAACTAAACTGTTTTGTTTGAAAATAATACGGAATGTCGATAAATAAGTCAACGACCGTGGTACATCACTACAGAAGGACGAGTAGTAATGACCTCATTTCGCAAATATAAATCTTATCGGTAACGAAATACGGCTTTAAATTAAATGAATTTATTATAGTGACATCTAGTGGCGGGTAGCGTAACTTGCTCATAAAACTATTACGTGTGCGCTTTAAACGAAAAAAGTAATAAATACTCAAAAAGAGTAGACAATAAACCAACTCTATTGTCATAAAGCTGTGGTTTATTTTCAAATAAGCGACGACTGACATATTTTCTACTTTCATCTAAAAATTAAACTACCAATCACACCAAAGATTTCTTAGTGTTATGAAATACAATTAATCTGTATATGTGTGAGTTTGGGTACGCTGGTTCCGATACTAATAAAGCTATAGGCGATTTCTACTGTCTTCTATGTTCTGTGGTACAAGCCTTTATGTTTTACTAATTCATGCGACATCTTTAAGCTAGGATCTATCTTGGATTGGATTGATTGGGGACTCTGTCCGCTCAGCATAGTAGTAGTAGTAGTCCCGTTTCCGCACTTAAGGTTCCCCTAGTCGACGGCACGAACTATTTTGTGCGCGGGGTTAAAATGCCTGCTATCTCATCCGACAACTCGTGCGAAAGAGATAGATGCTGTGATGAGTAGTTCGCGTACGAATACATACTTTTGCAAGTTTGTAGCGAAATAGATGATGATTTAGGACGACAACGAGCGCGCGAAATTTTATAAACAGCGCTTTGGGAGTCTAGATATCATGAAAAAAAAAACGACTAAATGTATCTGTTCAAAATAAAATTATTTGCATTGTTGAACTACTAATCTATCCCTCTATGGTGGCCGTTTTGCAATTTTCCTTCTTATGGTATTTATTGCCGCCCAAAGATGCGTTAAAATTTGTGTTCAAATATGGAACTTTCGACGTTCCTAACTTTAAAAGTATTTTTCTTTTTTGTTTCCATACAGGGCTAGATAATGATGAGACAAATTGATATCATTTTTTATTTTGAACTTATATGGTCAAACAGTGGAGTAATCGCCAGACTACGTTTGTATAAAAGAATGATCGACTAGTGTAACCTTAAGACTCCCATTCGTTCTTTTATGTGTGTGGGTAATGGCTAACATGGCCTGCCTAGCTCCGTCCAAAAGCACAGAAGCTTCCTGGGAGCTTCACAGGCTTCTTGGAGCGATCTCACTGTTCCGAGGATTTCTTCACGTTGAGATGCCACCCACGGCGTCGCATTCCAGGATCACGTGTTCGGCTGATTCTTCGGCCAGGTAAGATGCTGGCACAGTGATCACGTACTGCCGCGCACAGTGAGGCTTATGGGAGGTACTTTTTCAGTCTCCTCAGGAGTGTGCCCTAACAGGCGTTGCACAGAGAAAAATTTGAATCCTTAAGCGGTGATTGGCTTGTGGACATACCGGGGGTAATTCAGTCTAGCGCAAACAAAGAAAATTTGTTTCAAATAAATGTCATTAGATGGCGTGATATATGCATATATTTGTTATTGAATTGTGTGTAAAATTAACATTTTCTAGAATTGATCATAAATATTCCATGTTCTTTTTTAATCAACTCTCCTAAGAACAAAATTATGGAATATTGAGATCATTTAAAATTGATTCCAATAGATGGCGCGGTTTTAATTTTCTGTGGCATGTCACTCGATTTATTTATTAAAAAATTGTTTCATTCTCCAGGCTGGCACATCAACGACGCGGTTCTCCATAACAGGCTCCAGTAAAAAGAAAACAGCGCTCAAGTCTTACGAGGATTTAATACAGAAAGTGTGGGAGAGTGTGCGGACTAACAACGGTATCATGGTGAGTTATAATAAACTTTGTTGTTAGTGATATAAGGTTTAGATTTGGTTGATGAGAAGTAACCAAGACTTGACTACCTCATTGAAGCATTGATCGAATCAGAAATGAAGACATCTGCAAGAGAACCCAGGTTACCGACATAGCCCGAAGAATTGCCAAACTTAAGTGGTAGTGGGTCGGGCACATTGCTCGCAGTACGGATGGTCGATAGGCCGAAAATCTGCCTTACCGGCAGACGCAGGGTTGAAAGGCTTCCCTCTAGGTGCTACTGGTTTCAGGAGATGCAGTGTTTTGGGTTTATTATTGAAATTTAATTTTTTGAGAATTTATTGAGTTTATTATTGAAATTTAATTTTTAATTTACTGGAATGATTTTAAAATGGAATTTGGATTATTGTAATATTATTATTATTTTTCTTTCTGCCTTGGATATGTGACATTATTTATTTGCTTATAAATTACTATTAAATTAAATTTTAGTTTTGTTACTGATTACTTATGTGATTTTATTGATAGTTTTATATTTACTTTTGAATATTATTTTCGACATAATAATATTAATTTTTTTTTCTTGTTTTTTTTTTTTGTTGGAATGATTTTAAAATGGAATTTGGATTATTGTTACTATATATTTTTTTCTTTTGTTGTTGAATAACTGTTTTCAATTATTGACATATTGTTATTTACCAGTATTTATAATTCGATTTTTTTATGGTGTTTTCTCTATTTTACTTATTACTTTCTTCACAATGTATATTGTACCTACGTCCAGCAGTTGACGGCCTTCGGCTGAAATGGTGATGATAACGATGATGTGTGCGAAATGTAGGTACAATACAACAGTACCTTTTTAAAGGGAGGCGTGTCAGACTTATCATCATCATCATATCAGCCGAAAGACGTCCAATGCTGGACATAGGCCCCCCCAAGCGTCGCCACATTGACCGGTCCCGAGCGTCCCGCAACCAGCGCATTCCTGCAACTTTCACCAGGTCATCGGTCCACCTGGTGGGAGGCCTTCCAACGCAACGTCTTCCGGTTCGCGGTCGCCACTCCAGAACCTTTCTGCCCCATCGGCCATCCGTTCTGCGAGCAATGTGCCCTGCGCACTGCCACTTAAGTTTGGCAATTCTTCGGGCTGTGTCGGTAACCCTGGTTCTCTTACGGGTCTCAACATTTCTGATTCGATCACGCAAGGAAACGCGTGTCAGACTATTACTGAGTAAATGCCACCCGTGTTCCTTGAGTTGCTTGTGCCAGGGCCGCGGTAACTCTCTTTCAAATTTATCCGCGACTCAGTACAACAGTACCTACCCTTTCCTTGTATGCAGGCGTGATGTTTAATATTACCTTACTGCCCACAGGTGTTACTGTCACTAATGATGGTAAAATCCCCGATAACTGATGCGGATCGCTTACGAGGCTTAGCGTGCAGAGCACTGGCTGGGCTTGCAAGATGCCCAACAGTGAGACAGATCATATCCAAACTGCCACTCTTCACTACATCACAGATACAAGGTAAGACGGGAACATATTGATACTCAGTTGCATCCGGTAAGACAGTTTTTTCACCCCCGACGGATTGAAAAGAGCGGTGTTATAAGTTCGACGTGTGACCTGTGTATTTGTGTATGTCTGTGGCATCATAGCTCCTAAACGGATTAACCGATTTTGTTTGATTGATAGGTTATTACCCGACTGTAAGGAAAGGATTATGTTTTTTATTTTTTTGTTTGATAGGTTATTTTATCGAGTTTGATGAATCGGTTTAGCCGTTCTAAAGTTACAGCCGTTTTACTGTTTAAATCGGGGTGTTTTCGCAAGATAACGTGTCATAATTACGTGTTCAATAGATTGTCGATTGAAGCGTGTCTTCTACTAGATAAATTATGTAGCATGAAATAAAATGGGGGTTTTTAAATTTTACTTGTTTATTTATTAATGATAGGCTCGCGTTTGACTAACTCACCTGATGGTAAGCGATGATGTGGTCGACGGTGAAGGATGCTTGCCTAGAAGTAACCTATTCACTCTTGACTTAAATACCCCTAGGTTATAACTTTCAGTGCAGTGCAAATCAGCAATCCTTGATCAGATAAAATAGACTTCCTCACATAGAGAGTAGGCCTATGTCCCAGCAGTGGGGATGTTACTTAGTGATTATAATATTTTTACAATGCATGTCCTCGAAAATAGCGTTTTCCAAGCAGCCAAACTGTGCGGAAAGTGTCACTTTTTTTTACTAGTGCTTTTTACCTTCCTGTACTTTTTTAATTTTTAACTCCAACGTCAGCCCGCCGCATAGAGTTTTTATTATTTGAGAAAAGTTTTAAAAATTAGTTAAGTACAGATTATCATTCATATAAAAGGTAAAACAAAACTAATACTTAACTTAAGGCGTTTTTAATTACGCTAGATTTAGATTTTTTGATCAATAAATTAATTTTAAATATTCATTAAATATGTTTGGCAGAATGAATATTTTGCTCGTGCCTTTTTGCGTTACGACGTGACAGCTATTAGCACATGCGCAGTAGATAAGCCCGAGGAACTATGAACTATTAGTTAATCTGTGGATATGCTGAGCGCCCTTGAATAATAGCCATTTTATTAATTTCTTGGTTCAGATATATTTTTTTATTTTCTCGCACAATGCATAGTAAAATATTGTATGATACACGTGCGTAAGATGATTTCCGACTCGTCACCTACTTTCCGCACTTGTAGCATAAATAACTATTTCCACTACCTTGTCTATTATGTAACACATTGCCTAAGAAATTCGTTTCGAAATATGAACATTTAGACACAAGATAGAATTCACCTCCCAATAAGGATTTGAACTGGTACAAAAGCTATCCCATCTGAGATATCGGGCATCCTGGAATTTACTTTCCATCCTTCTTTACAAATATGATTATTTGTTGATTTTATTGAATAATATTATTATAAAACCAATTTTTTTTTACCTCTAGTGTTTTTACACCCATAAAAAAAATTCACAAGTGCCTAAAATAATAATGTGGAACTAGTGATAAAAAATTCAACATTTGTTCTGTACGAGCACGCTCGACAATTTT
Source organism: Orthosia incerta (assembly GCA_948252205.1). Classification (NCBI taxonomy): domain Eukaryota; kingdom Metazoa; phylum Arthropoda; class Insecta; order Lepidoptera; family Noctuidae; genus Orthosia; species Orthosia incerta. The sequence goes on along the minus strand of OX411769.1, from coordinate 14,721,563 downwards.
ATGCTGACGCCCGCGATCACATGTATTTACTTTTATTAATTATTACTTGCGCATTACCGCAATTACTTCAGTTCAATAAAGCTGCTTGGTGAATACACATGTCGGTGTTTTCTTCCACATAACACATTAGAAATCCCGGTACATATCGCACATCAGCGGCTGGACTCTACATGTTCCATTATATTCAGATTCTTTTAAAATGGAACTAGTGATAAAAAAAACATCAGTAGTTTCATCATGGAACTGTTAATGGTACTAGTGACAACGAACCAAAATCTCGACTTTTCATGCACTACACGAAATGTACTATAATTTATTTGTAGAATCTCAACACATTAGAGAGAGAGATAGTGGTCAAACGCGAGCCTATAAAAAAAAACAATTTGTTTTATTTTCCAGTGTTAATGCGCGATCCCATACTCCAAGAGAAGCGACAAGAACACGTTATGTTCCAGAAATATGCGTTAGAGCTCTTAGAGCGAGTCTCCGGCAAGAGCAAGCACATGGGCGCTGAGTTCGAGACCTCGCTAGCTAACATACATAGGGTAAGTAGTAAACGAAACGGTGAAAAATGTGAGATCTTTTGGAAACAAAATTTTCTTAGACGTGATGACGGCAGGTGTTCCAGCAGTGGGTCAAAATAGTATTTAAATGATAAATGATTTATTTTCTGTACTTTGGTTTGTACAAACACTTTTACATGTCGATCATATTTTTTAAAACTAGATGAGGTCGGCGTTTCCTATCTGACTACTCTGAGAAGAAAGGCCGAAACAAACTCAGAGGTCACAGTCTCTTTTAAAGTCCAGACAAAAACTTGGTGAGATCATGTGAAGACCATGTGATGTCTGAAATGGTCTTTTGAGGAAAGAACCAGCCAGATTGAGTGGACCTGTCCAGTCAGTGCACGCATTTATCAATAACCGAGCAGCTCATCTCAGAATCTAAGGAGCTCAACGATTCGACGATCAATACCAAAGAAAGGACATTCGGGTAGGACGCATAAACTACTCAAACGGCAAACCACGATTAAAAACTAAGCTTGGAGTTAACCATGGAGTTTCTTGCCGGTTCTTCTCCATAGGAAACGACTAACCCGAACCGTGCACCTTTTGTCGACGTTTTATAAGTGCCCATGTAGACCTATGTAAAATAAAATAAAAAAACATTTTGATTTTGAGCTAAATTAAAACTAAAAACAAAAAAATAGGTCCACATAGTCTTCACATTCACAACAATTAAAATAAAAAAAAATAAAAAAAATTAAAATAAAATAATATAATACTGTAAAAAGTAAATATTCTTGTCATTGCAAGAAATTCGTACAAAACAAAATTCAAAGTGACCAGCCCAATCCCAAGCCTTATTGTTTCTTGTTGTCTTTTCAGTTGATTATGTTATGTACTAAAATAATCTGTAAGGTCGATGACTACGACGAGCGAGCTTAACCCAATTATGGGTTAAGCTCGCCTATGTACATAACCTGTCCATTGTATTTGTATCTTCATGTTATGTTTTGTGTGCAATAAAGAATAAGAATAAGAACTACGGGGTGACTTTTAATTATTGTCCAATATTTCGGGGGATGAAAATACTCATAAATATGAACGAACTTCACTCAACAACTCGGAAATAGAAAATTATAGAGGACCTTCATTGATTTAAAAATATCTGCTGTTCGTAGGAAACAACAATTTTTTTTCAACACTTCTATCAACCCTCTTTCGCAAAAATGTCTAATACTAAATATTTCCATTCACAGGCAAACGTAGTAGCCCAAACCCGCATAAACTTCAACGAACGCCAGCTGCTGCAGCTAGTAGCCGCCCACTTAGCCGCCCGAGGGCTGACCGCCAGCGCCGCCACGCTGCAGCGGGAGGCTAAGTTGCCGGCGCCCGCGATCCCCGCACTCCCGCCACCACCGCCGCCGCCTGTCTACACCCCCTCTACTCCTACTAGAGTAAGTACAAGTGTAGCTAAGTTGCCGGCGCCCGCGATCCCCGCACTCCCGCCACCACCGCCGCCGCCTGTCTACACCCCCTCTACTCCTACTAGAGTAAGTACAAGTGTAGCTAAGTTGCCGGCGCCCGCGATCCCCGCACTCCCGCCACCACCGCCGCCGCCTGTCTACACCCCCTCTACTCCTACTAGAGTAAGTACAAGTGTAGCTAAGTTGCCGGCGCCCGCGATCCCCGCACTCCCGCCACCACCGCCGCCGCCTGTCTACACCCCCTCTACTCCTACTAGAGTAAGTACAAGTGTAGCTAAGTTGCCGGCGCCCGCGATCCCCGCACTCCCGCCACCACCGCCGCCGCCTGTCTACACCCCCTCTACTCCTACTAGAGTAAGTACAAGTGTAGCTAAGTTGCCGGCGCCCGCGCTCCCCGCACTCCCGCCACCACCGCCGCCGCCTGTCTACACCCCCTCTACTCCTACTAGAGTAAGTACAAGTGTAGCTAAGTTGCCGGCGCCCGCGCTCCCATCACTCCCGCCACCACCGCCGCCGCCTGTCTACACCCCCTCTACTCCTACTAGAGTAAGTACAAGTGTAGCTAAGTTGCCGGCGCCCGCGCTCCCCGCACTCCCGCCACCACCGCCGCCGCCTGTCTACACCCCCTCTACTCCTACTAGAGTAAGTACAAGTGTAGCTAAGTTGCCGGCGCCCGCGCTCCCCGCATTCCCGCCACCACCGCCGCCGCCTGTCTACACCCCCTCTACTCCTACTAGAGTAAGTACAAGTGTAGCTAAGTTGCCGGCGCCCGCGCTCCCCGCACTCCCGCCACCACCGCCGCCGCCTGTCTACACCCCCTCTACTCCTACTAGAGTAAGTACAAGTGTAGCTAAGTTGCCGGCGCCCGCGCTCCCCGCACTCCCGCCACCACCGCCGCCACCTGTCTACACCCCCTCTACTCCTACTAGAGTAAGTACAAGTGTAGCTAAGTTGCCGGCGCCCGCGCTCCCCGCATTCCCGCCACCACCGCCGCCGCCTGTCTACACCCCCTCTACTCCTACTAGAGTAAGTACAAGTGTAGCTAAGTTGCCGGCGCCCGCGCTCCCCGCACTCCCGCCACCACCGCCGCCGCCTGTCTACACCCCCTCTACTCCTACTAGAGTAAGTACAAGTGTAGCTAAGTTGCCGGCGCCCGCGCTCCCCGCACTCCCGCCACCACCGCCGCCACCTGTCTACACCCCCTCTACTCCTACTAGAGTAAGTACAAGTGTAGCTAAGTTGCCGGCGCCCGCGCTCCCCGCACTCCCGCCACCACCGCCGCTGCCTGTCGACACCCCCTCTACTCCTACTAGAGTAAGTACAAGTGTAGCTGACCACTTAGCCGCCCGAGGGCTGACCGCTAGCTCCACCACGCTACAGCGGGAGGCTAAATTGTCCCCGCAGTTAGACTGGAAGTCGACCATGTTGGGTATAACCTAACCGGAATGGATCCCATCTCGGTGACAATCAATGACATAAACTTGTCAAAGATATTGGTAAATAAGAGATTTTTTTAACCAACTGAAAGTGATATTAAAAAGAAAAGGTTCTTATAAATACGGGCATTACGATTCTCCATTCTGACATTTGTTTATAGCGGATCACAAAATAATTACAACTAATACAATTCTCCCCCATGTAAGGCAGCTTTTCCTTACCCAACCCGCTAACTCATGGGTAGCAAGTAGCTTGAGACAATTGCAGGGACTAACTCACATGAAGCTGACTGAAGTAAAACACATTTAAGTTTGGTCAACTAATTTAATTCTTCAAGCACACATTCCATCAATATTATATCTTGAGGTTAACGAAGTATGAACCACTCACTTTCTGAAGGGATATAGTTTACCCACAATATTCAATGCTGGAGATATGATTCCTCAAACAGCATCGTTCTCTGTGTAGCTGTCCGTGAGCTTGCTGGATACCAGATGATAACTATAATGCTCGGAACCTTTTGCAAGAGGAGACTGCTGTAGCTTGAACAGCTAGTTGACCATTAGCCTTATTATATATAAAATTATACCTAAAGAGGCATTTGGAGCCCTGCCAAGGAGAAGAAAATTGCATGTTAAGATCAAACGCACATGTGTCATGAAAATGGGCATTCAGACAAATTCAAACTAATACTCACAGCGCCTACTGAAACATTGATTATGATGAGCTTTTCATCTTGACGCTAGCCAGCCTTGCCCCATATAACATCACGTATCTTTTTGGATCCTTGCCTTTGAGGTTATTTTTGGACACCGTCCTCTCAACGCAAGTTCACTCGTAGTAAAGCTCAAGTCATCGCAAGTACAGACCTTGAACACTTTACTTTTAAGCCATAGGCCCATTTACTAAAATATCCTTTATGTAACTAATTTGAAAAGAATTTAATAATTTATTAATTTGTATGTTGAATTTGTGTGTTTATTGAATTAAATGATTTCACACAAATAGAATATATTTTATTTAAACTTTCAACTATGTCATACATATGTCAGCGCCATCTAGTACCCAAATGATCAAACAATCGAGTAGCGACACAACTAATTGAACTTGTTTGGCAAAAAGGAGGCAGATGTCGCTAACATACATAGTGTGAACAAAATATATGTTACACCCAAGTGTCGCCATATTGACGGATCCCGTGCATGCAGCGGATTCCCGCAAACTTATATGATATATATGATGCCATCTAGCCGTTTCAGCCACATCGACCGCAATCATTGGCTACTCAATGTGGTTGTGAGGTCAGATTTGCTGCTCTGTTATGTGCTCTCATGTGACTGGCATATCCACCCTTGACCTAAAAACTCCGAGCACAAAGCGGACACGTCAGAACACCGTTGACTACGTGATAAATAGTAGCTGTTGGTGGTCTAGCTTTGAGGTCGTCGCGTTTCTGGTCCAATTCCGACCTCCATCTATCCTCAAAGGCCTGCACAAGTCGTCTCCACTCGGGCCGATTTTGTGCCTGCATCTCCCAAAGTGTGGGGTCAATGTCGCCTCTCTTCAAGTGTCTATTCTGAACATCCTTGAAGCCCAGGAACTGCCCGCCTCCGTTTTCCTTCCTGGAGTTCAGAATAGAATATACGCTTAGCTAGCCTTTGTTCCTGCATCCTGGAGACATGCCCACACTACCTAAGCTGGCGTCTCATCAGGTAGGCCTTATACCAAGGACCTTTGTTCGCCTTAGGACGTTTGTGTTACTTACACGCAACCTTAACTAAGTCATCGGTCCACATAGTGGGAGGCATTCCAACGCAACGTCTTCCGGTTCGCTGTCGTCACTCCAGAACTTTTTCGCCCCATCGACTATCCGTTCTGTGGCGACATTTGGTGGAGGTCTATGTTCATCAATGGAGTCTCGGCTGAAATAATGATAATGAATGTCACTCATTTCTCCTACAGTCTCGCCTCTCCGTGTCTCGCACCAACAGCAGTGGTTCGCTACACCGGGACAGTTTGGATCTGAACAGCCACTATTCGCAGCATGTCGACGATGCCAGTCCCTTACCACCGGTCATCAAGCTCAGGTGAGCTCATACATCGATGTTAAAATACAATAAAATAATCGTTTAATTAGAAAAATACATTTGCAGGGTCAACGTTTTAACAGTGTAACTCAAAGAGAATCGTTGGTACGTGTACTAAAGTTCATTCGCGATAAGAAAATAATGAGTCATCGTTGTCAATCGGGTCGCAAGCTTTCTAATTTGTTGCGACCCGATTGATCGAGGGGCCAGTTGACAACGATGACTAACTATTTTCTTAACGCGAATGAACTATAATAATAGTACATAATGGTACAAGTGTGCAATGTTGGTGATTACCGCTGAGGCGCCATTGAGACCCGAGCCGTAGGTGAGGGTCTTAAGAGAGCCGAGGACGGTAATCATCAATACACACGTGTATCATACGACGTTTTTCAACACACTTGTGAAGAAAATAATACAAAAAAATAATTTTCAACAGTAAAAACGAGTTGTGAATTTTTTTTCACAATGGCGGGCAAAATTAATCAGTTTTCCTATGCGCGCATCTCACAATGGCGATCGGCCATAGACTAAAACAATGAGGTTTCTTTTTTTTTGGCTTTTCGTGGATAGTGTTTTAGCCACGTACAAAATAGGGAATTTAAATTTTTCTCAATTACAGAGCTAATAAAATTATATTTCATTGAAAGTTTTATTTATTAAGCACATACAAGTTGAAATTAATACAACAATAGGTACATTAATTTATTTGTACTATTGAGCACAATCTTTTTTGTATCGAAACTTATTTAAGAACAAAGCAACTCAACCAATAAATAAATAAAAAACTCTATAACTCACTTGTGAATAATAGCAATGAAAAAGTCACAGTTTGATAATAGGTATTATTATGTGCCTAATTGCGGTGAAATTAGAGCCACTTTACGAGCAAGTGTGTTGAAAAAAATATTGTATCACAGGCACCAACGTCTTCCATATTGTTTCTCACGCCAAACGGCTAATGATGCAAGCATTTACAGAAATATGGGTAATTGACACAGTCTTATTAAATCGATAGCAATTTTGTTGCTAAGAAGACATAAATTTAAGCAAAATTCGACCTTATTGTATTAGAATGTTTGTAGAAAAATTTGTTTATTGTGGGTCATGAATAAATCTTGTCGACCGTACCTTTCCAATGGTGAAAGATTTGTTTCGACTATCTTGTCCACTATGTAACACATTGCCTAAGGAATTCGTTTCGAAATATAAATATTCAGACACAAGATTATAAAATTAAAATTCAAACAAAATTACATAATAACAGTTACGAAATAACTTTTGTATGGATCATTATGTAACTGGCAGAATGATACTGAACTGTTACCTCTCGAAAATGTGCGCGTTGTTTGTGTTAAACAAACTCACAACATTCGAACTCTCTTTATAATGTTAAGATTGTGTTCTACGCCGAGTAGCTAATTGAACGTCTGGCTATAGAAGAATAAAAGAATTGTATGCAATATGCTGCAAATATGTTCGAAAACTAACATTGTACCCGCGTTATTCAAATCTGCTTTACAACTGTGTTTAATTCGTATATTGCTCTAAGAAATTAATAAAAGCTTTAGGTGTGTTTTTTTTAAGGTTACACTAGTCGATTATTCGTCCATACCAACGTAGTCTGGCGATTATTCCACACTGTTTAACTATGTACGTTCAAAATAAACATCGTTAAACAGTCAGCAACTTTTTTTGTTTATATACATTATCTGTATGTAAACAAAAAAAGTAAAAAAATATATATATTTGAAAGTTATGAGCGTCGAAAGTTCCACATTTCGACACTAATTTTAACAAACACCATTAATCACATTTATAATAGTGGCATAAGTGTACGTCAGCCACGGGTGTCCGGAAGCCGCCACGTTTCTATTGCTGTATTGATCAGAATGTGAATCCCAAATAGCAGGTAGGATATGAAAGTAGGTATCGATATCCATTGAGTCATCGTCGCCGTGCACGATGTTGACGCGTGATATGCGTAGGTCGCCTAACGCCTAACTGCGTGGGGGTGGAGCAGTGCGACAGTGCACTGTCAGCAGATACCTGCCACTACAGTGGGAGATATCTGCTTGTGAGGCCCGCGAGTGGCAAGTCGCGGAAGCTGCTGTAGCGAGTGGCCACCACCGTCTACACGAGTGCAATGCGTCTCGTCTATACAAAATGTATGCAAAAGTGTGTTATGTCGCTGTCGCTGGCTACCGTTAGCAGTTTTCGGTGGACCGTTTGCGCCGAGACTATCATATCAATTGTATCCGTTACAAATGAATTTCCATACAATTTTTATTTCCTTCTTATCGTATTTAGTTCACAGATAGTTAGTGTTTGTTTTTGGTTCGTCCTTTATTTCACGCAGTAACGAATTACGTAAGCTCAGTGTTTGTCTACGTCGTCTGCGTAGATACACTTTACTTACTTTTTACTTAAAAATATCTGAACACTTACAAGTGTTCAGATATTTTTGGTTAGTTGTGTGTATAGAAATTATTGACAAGCATCTGCTCAGATATTAATGAAGTAATGAATGTTCAGATATTAATGGTAACTTGTAGTGTATGGAACTTATTGACATTTAAATTTGTTCAGAAGTATTTGGTCACCTTGCTTGCTACAATATATCTGACGGTGACTGTACAATGTACCATTGTAGTGCTTTCTCTCACTTAAAAATTACCAGTTTTTTGTAGAAAATAAAGTTGGACGCGATGGGTTTTTAATACCGAATAAAAGATAACACTTCCGAAGTGTCACGTTATTCTTGCAAATAGGCGTTATATGAAAATTGGCTTTCAGAGCCATAGAGAGAGTAATACTACCTTCATAAACAAAAAGGATGCATCTGACTAAAACGCAAAATCGAGGAAAAATTTTAAAAGGTCTGAAATTTTAATCATTTGTTCGGCAAAGCATGACTTTTCACACGAGCATGAAATCTCGTACAAAAATATACAAAATACTACTAAATGCGCCTTGTTTGTCTAAAGGTGAGTATAGACTTCACTAGAGCATGTACTTGTAACGGAACATTGAGCATTCCGTTTTTGACCGTACTTCGAATACGACGCTCGAAGTTTTGTTGCCTAATTTTAAGAACCAACGAGCGTATTGGTGTAACATCTTATCGCGACCTGGAGACATTTCAACAATGAACACAAGGTATAGTTTTCGCCAAACTTCTTGGCCGCCCTGAAGTTGGCTACAATGGCTGCGCAGTAGTAAATCTCATACAAAAACAGCACCGTTTCGTAGCTCGCGCATGCGGAAAGCCAACTTCAAGGCGGCCAAGAAGTTTGGCGAGAGCTATACAAAGAAATGTTACAGGTAAATGCTTACGCTGTGAGCATTAAGGGTACACTAGTCGACGGCACGAACTATTTTGTGCGCGGGGTTAAAATGCATTTTTTGTATATCATTTGAAGAGATAGATGCTGTGATGAGCAGCAGTAAGCTAGTTCGCGTACGAATACACACTTTTGCAAATTTGTAGCGAAATGGATAATGATTTAGGACGAAACCGAGCGCGCGAAATTTTATTAACAGACTTTTGGCAGTCTAGATATCATGAAAAAACGACTAAATCTATCTGTTCAAAATAAAATTATTTGCATTGTTGAACTACTAATCTATCCCTGTATGGAGACCGTTTTGCAATTTTCTGTCTTCTTATGGTATTTATTTGCGCTCAAAAATGCGATAATAATTTTACCGCATTTTTGAGCGCAAATAAATACCAAACCAGTGTCGAAATGTGGAACTTTCGACGCTCATAACTTTCAAATATTTTCTTTTTTTACTTTTTTGCTTCCATACAGGGCTAGATAATGATGAGACAAATTGATATCACTTTTTATTTTGAACGTACATCGTCAAACAGTGGAATAATCCCTAGACTACGTTTGTATGGAACAATTTTCGACTAGTGTAACCTTAAGTCGAACGCAGCGCCGAACATTCGCAGGCAAGTTACTTTACATGAAAATGGTTTTGGAAATTGAGCGTTTACCTGTATTGTACCATTCGTAAGGAAGTTACATTGTAATGCTAGAGGTCTATTCTCACCGTAATGTAATTTATAACTCAATTTTGCCTAAAAGTGAAGATGTGCCCTTTTTCTTTAGACGGCAAAATAAGTATAGCCCTCGCCAAACTTCTGGGCCGCCTTGAAGTTGGTTTACCGGTTGCGCGAGGCACGAAACGGTGCTGTTTTTGTATGAGATTTACTACAGCGCAGCCATTGTAGCCAACTTCAGGGCGGCCAAGAAGTTTGGCGAGAACTATACGTCTTGCTTAGCTATAAGTCCTGAATATAAAGAATTATAATCTGAATGAGAAAAAGATTGAAAAGAGAAATGTTTTTTTTTTACACAAGCGATCCTCCCTGGCTTCGGTCGGATATGGATTTAGTTTGTAAAAGGTATTGAAATCAGAATTATTATTAATGTATCTTTATATATTTTTTTTACAATATTATTTAGTTTTTTTACTACAGATTTAGTTTTATTTGCATGAGTAGACACTGTAGGTAGGTAGACAGTAATTCCACTCTATTAAAAATGTAACACACACTTCAATGTGAAAAATAAAATGTCAAAATTGTCGCTTTTTTGACTGCGATTCTTAGAGACTGTAAAAATATTTGTATACAATATAGGGGAGGAACTGGCAGGGTCTTTGACCCTTAATAACTAAACATTCGTCTGCTCGACTACGCATCTCTCTGCAATAGTTGAATTTGCAAACTTCCCGGTACCCTAAGATCTCTGTTCTTTATCTACCTTCCTAATTAAGATATTTTTAAGTCGTTTTTAAAAAATCGAAATAAAAATGTGTCGCCTTCGACATTAAACTACATAATTTATCTAGCGGTAAACAAGCTTTGATCGATATTCTATCGAACAAATAATTATGACTTGATCTTCCGAAAATACCCGATTCAAACAGTATAACGCCCATAACTTTGGAACGGCCGAACCGATAATCATCAAAGATAGCAAAGAATAATCTTGAAAAAGTCGCCTGTCAAACAAAAAGAAATCAATTCTAAATCGGTTCATCCCTTTAAGAGCTATGATGCCACAGACAGATACACAAATACACAGATACACACGTCAAACTTATAACGCCTCCTCCCTCTTTTTTGCTGTCAGGGGTTAAATAGTAGCGTATGACACTCAGCAATATTGTAGATATTTTTTTATCAGAGAAAGAGTTGGAGTTTCGGATGAGTAGTTTTAAAGATTACCTCCTACATCTAAACTTACAAACTTTACCTCTTTGTAATATTAGTTTAGATTTTGTAGTATATGTACTGACAGAAGGCTATCGCAAGTTCTGCAGCGTTTAGAGACTAAAAAGTTAATGGAGGTAAAACTTACCATGCATGGATTGGAGATGCCAAAACTTCGCGGAATATGTTCCTTAAACAACAAAATAACTGTGCACTCGGCGTTCTGACGTTCGACTCTCGGATCTCGCTACTCGTATTGGCGAACGAGACTTGCTTGCTTGCTTGGTTGACTGGTAGAGAATGCCTAAGGCATTAAGTACGTCATTGTACTTTTGTGCATGCAGTTGAAATAAATGAATAATCTTTATCTTGAGGCATTCATGGGATACATTTGAACAGCTGCACGGGTCGATCATCAATGTTAAGCTACGCTTGATGACGTCGCTCCGTGGATGGGTGACCATTTCAACATACCGAGTTGCCTCCGTGCCTCGGAAAGCACGTTAAGCCGTTGGTCCCGGCTGACATTTGAAGATATTTGACAGTCGTTACGGGTAGTCAGAAGCTTGAGATCTGATACCAGTCTTGCCAAGGGGTATCGTGTTACCCAGTTACTGGGTTATGGAGGTCAGATAGGCAGTCGCTGAATCCGGTAAGACTGGAAGCTGACCCCAATATAGTTGGGAAAAGGCTAGGCAGATGATGATGATAAAAATTTTTTTGAAACATAATTTAAATTAATGTAACTCAATTTTCTAATAATTTAATTTACCTTCAAGTGTAACATAATAATTGTTTTTTTGTAATTTTAATTATGTAATGTAATAAATGAAATGAAATAAACGAGGGCGTCGCGAGGCTAGGCAGGAGTGAGGTCGCATTTCAACGAAGAGCACATTTATTTTGACCGAGTAGTACATCTTCTTATAAGGAAAATATTCTGCGGACTTTTGGAACTATGTAACACAATGAATTCAACAATAATCTTCATCAACTTGTTCCAGAAAAGTACAAAACTCGCCCTTAGTAGTAACAACCCCGACGTCGGAACACAAGCGCTCGCTACAGAAACAGCTGAGCGCGCCAGCCGGCGACCCCGCGCCCAATCCGCACCGCGTCACCCTGAACAGCATCATCACCGAGTACCTGTACAACCAGCACTCGCTCTGCAAGAACCCCGTCGCTACCTGTCCGCAGTTCAACCTATTCGAGTGAGTGATCGCAGAATAATTTACTAAAGATGATTAAACTGTATGTTGTGACGAATGGCGTTCAACGTAGTAGGTGTGAGCCTACTTAGTTATATATACGTATATAAATCACATAGATATATAATAGACACTATGTAAGCACAAATCTAGTTGTTCCATACAATTGTAGTCGAACACACGTCTTTTCATTCCAAAATTCCCATACAAAGTAAAGTGAACCTTTTTACCTTCAACATATGGTCCTTCGAGCCGGAAATCATACAGTAGCATTTATCACCATCTCTCAGCACAGGTATTAGGTGAAGATTAGACAGACGGTCGCTCAAAAAGAAAAGACTTATATAGCCGACCACAAAATACAGGAGAAATTCAAAATTTTAAAAAAGAGCAAGATTGGTGTCTTTTATAGTTGTCGGCACGTAACTTGGCAAGAGTCGTTAGAAGCGCACAAGTCGTTTTTTAGGTCTCTTTGGTTATCAAGCGGGACGCGGGGAATGGTAAGCACCGTTCCGAGCGTGCGATTGGTTAATCGACTGACCAATCGTGTCGCGTCCACCTTCCGTTCGCTCTATATGGTGGTTGGTCAACTTATACCTACTACGCTAAAACCTTGCCAAGTTACATGCCGTGGACTATAGTAGAAAACTTATATTACTTTTTAACATAAAATTTTCTCTTTCCCCAGACCCCATAAATGTCCCGAGCCGCGAATAGGCGGCGGCGCGCTGTACTCCGGCAGCGGCATAGGCAACGTGTGCGCGCGCATCGCCCGGCGCGAGCTGGGGCTGGCCACGCCGCAGACGCGCCAGCACGCGCGCCTGGCGCACGCGCACTTCGCGCCCGTGCGCACGCTGCGTCTGCAGGACGACGACGCTTATTTCACGCAGTCTATATTCCATGTGAGTTTACTTATTATGCCTGCAATTATCTATTTTGGTACCTGCAATAATCATGTTTTATACCTGCAATAATTCACTTTTATTCCTACAATTATCCAATTTATACCTGCAATAATTCACTTTTATTCCTACAATTATCCAATTTATACCTACAATAATACACTGTTAATATCTGAAATAATCCACTTTCATAATAGCAATAATCCACTTTTATTTCTGAAATAATCCACTTTTATACCTACAATAATACACTAAATACCTGTAATAATCCACTTCCTAGCCTTTTTAGGGTTCCGTATCTAAAGGGTTAAATCGGGACCCTATTCTAGACTCCGCGTTCCGTCTGTCTGTCTGTCACCAGGCTGTATCTCATGAACCGTGATAGCTAGACAGTTGAAATTTTCACAAATGATGCATTTCTATTGCCGCTATAACAACAAATACTAAAAACCGTTTAAAATAAATATTTAAGTAAGGCTCCCATACAACAATCATGATTTTTTGCCTTTTTTGGGCTAATGGTACGGAAACCGTCGTGCGCGAGTCCGACTCGCACTTGCCCGTTTTATTTTATTCACAATACCACTATCTCATCTGATGGTAAGCGCTGATGTGGTCGACGGTGAAGCACGCTTGCCTAGAAGTAACCTATTCACTCTTGACTTAAATACCTCTAGGTTGTAGCTATCAGGAAACACAAACTCCGACCTTCGGTTCGACATTAATATTATTACGATGACGAAGATATTTTCTTTTTCTCCTACAGCCAACGCAACATCAATTACTAGCAGCGACATCTTCCGGCGACATCAGGATATTCAACCTGTTCAGCGGAGTTGAGGAAAACTCGTACCAAGTGCACGAGTCTTACATCTATCATATGCAGGTAAATAGATAGATAGATAAAACATTTATTCAGTACAAACACAATAGAAGACACAGCACAGAAACGACAAATTTACACGACAAATAAAAACAAATAATAATTACAAGTAACACACAATAAAAGAACAACATTAAAAAAAGAAGACGAAAACAACACAAGGAAAATAAATTGTTTATGGCAATCCTCGGTGGGAATGCCGAACTACCTATCTTCTCAATAAAAAATATTCAAACTTCAAGATTTGCATCTTGAAGCTTGAACGCCTATACTTGTGCGGTGCGCGTCTCTAAGTTGCACTGAATGGGAGTCCAACTCAGCATGTGCCAGGCAATATACCTGACGCTGATATTCTGCTGGATCCTTGTGGCGACATACGGACGCCAAGGCGATGCAGAACGTTTGGTGAGTTAACCATATTTGATTTTTAAATATTGTGTTTGTTTTATGTTTGAGTGTGTGTAATATTAATAGGCATAAGTATATACTAAGAATAGAAGTTGAATAAAAGATTGGCAGCGATCAGTATGATTGTGTGTGGTGTAAGGAAATATAATTTAAGAAAGATAAATGCTTATAAACGATTGACTGAGATCAGCAGAGTAAGTAAGTAGTAGTATTAATATTATAATGTGAGAGTTTGTGAGGATGGAAAAAAAAAAAAAAAAAAAAAAAAAAAAAAATTGTTTAGGCACATTTGTTCATTACACGCTTTTTAATTAACTACGGCACTGAGACGTGGTTGCTCATAATGGCCCTCATAAGAAGGCTTAAAATCATCCTAAGGGCAATGGAGACAGCTATGCTCGGAGTTTTCTTGCGTGATCGCATTAGAAATGAGTATATCCGCAGGAGAATCAAAGTTCGCATAGCCCGAAGAATTGCCAAACTTAAGTGGCAGTGGGCAGGGCACATTGCTCGTAGAACAGATGGCCGATGGTGGTGAAAAGTTTTGGAGTGGTGACTGCTTACCGGAAGACTATACACTTCTATATACTTTGTCAAATAAAAGCCCTCTTCCTCTCTCCTACTTTTGCAGTGCCCGACAGGGTCCACAATGGTCTAAATTTGTACCTACCATCTAAGTTCACATGTGGAAGCAATAAATGTATTGAGTATTGACTTTGCGTTGGAAGGCCTCCCACTAGGTGGACCGATGACCTGGTGAAGGTTGCGGGAACGCACAGCAGCAATCGATGTGGCGACTCTTGGGAAAGCCTATATTCAGCAGAGGACGTCTTTGGACGTATTGACACACGTTTTTGTTGACATTTTGAAGTGAAACGTGCTAGCCACCCCATAATTAAACATGCACACACACACTTCATCTAATAGTAAAATTACTTTCTTTGTATAGTAATACAATACAACAATTTTTTTATTGTCCCTCTGCAAACTTCGTGTTTTGTCAGACGTCGGATTTCTTTTAGTTGTACTTTGCACTTGGTGCAGACCGGACGCTCTCTATCAACTTGGAAGTATATAGAGTTGTTAATACTCTTTTAAATGAAAAAATGGGAGGAAAGCTGCTGAAGTCGCAGGCATAAATAGTTTTACAGCTCTATATAGTTCACACGGAAATCAAAACAACAATAAAGTACTTAGTTCTGAATTCAAATTATTATACACGATAAATCTAATAATTGATGGACATGGAAATTAGCATTCGTTTGTATTCGGAAATGCGATGTTTGCAGAAGGACATTAACAAAATAGTAGTACTGTATAATATTCTTTGGCAGGCAAGCAGAGACGGGTTATTACTACTAGCTTCAGCAACCACACCGTGGCGACCTCTGTCGGCGTTATGGAATATGAAAGAGTTTGAATTATTGTAAGTATAGCATTATAACTTCATTTTAAAAGTTGTTGCATTAAATAGTGATAAGATTTGGATGAAATTTGCCACACAGATAGCTCAATAATGAAGCACAGTCATACTTATACACCGTTACATTTTGGTCGTTTTAATCCCGTCGAGAGTCGATCCGGTACATGAAATAGTATCGATTAGTAAAGATAAAATTAAAAGTTATATAAAACTGGCCAAGAGCGAGTCGGATTTGCGCACGATGGGTACCACTATCGTAAAAAATTGAGTAAAAATCACGTTTGTTGTATGGGAGTCCCACTCAAATATTTATTTTATTCTGTTCAAACAAACATTTTAACTGTCTAGCTATCACGGTTCATGAGATACAGCCTGGTGACAGACGGACGGACAGACAGACGGATCGTGGAGTCTTAGTAACAGGGTCCCGTTTTTACCCTTTGGGTACGAAACCCTAAAAAAATAACACAAAAGAATAAACCGCCTGCTTTTGCTTTTTTAGGGTTCCGTACTCGAAGGGTCCAAACGGAGCCATATTGCTGTCACTCACGTGTCCGTCTGTTCGTCGTCTGTCACACAGGGTTTAGAGCTAAACGGTTGGAGTACAGTCTTCAAATTTTTTACAGTATAAGCTTCTTAATGAGCCATACAAATTATCAAAAAATATTTTGAACATTTTGAAAGAGCTCGTTGAGTAGATAAATACTGTATTTGTTGTTTGAAAAATTATTAGTAAAAAAAGGAATGAGACGCCACCAAAGTCAGCCATTTTCACAAAATTTTGTTCCGAAGAATTTTTAACTTTCCATTGACCTATGAACTTGAAATTTTACTAACAAATACCAATATATTGATAAATCAGATGTTCTCTTTGATATTCCCTAATAACCGCAAAATTAAGGAAACCCTTGATTTTGCGGTTTGGTACGGAACCGTAAATGTGCGAAGTTCGACACGCACTTGGCCGGTTTTAACTGTTTCGGTAATTACGTCATTCAACCGGTTAAGTTCTACGTAATAGGAGACGACTATACGGCACGAATACAGTCTTCAAGCCGTTTCCTTATTGTAATAACACCATTATAGCCACCACCACCATTAATATTATATTATTTTTGTATCCACCATTTTATATCTTTCCCAGATTCCAATTAGACAACGAAGAATACGTAGAATTCTGCAAGACATCTGACGAGCGAATAATAGGCACGAGGGGTGAAACGGCCACGATATTCGACACACGCACCGGCAGAGAACTCATGTCTCTGACGCCGGCCATCAGCAACCAGTACGGGAAGAACAGGGCCACCTACAACCCCACCGATGAGCTGATTCTATCAGGTATGTATCGCTAGCGAACACCGACCTTATTGCTACGACATAAGAGCGATAGGGAGCAGCTTTTTCTCAGTAAATTTCACTCCTTACATCCAAACATCTAGTTTGTATATTGAAAATATGTACTTCCAATCGTCCAACCCTGGCCGAGGCAGCTGAGCCCACGGCGTGGGTATAAGTTTGGTTTAGTACACTGCGTGTCGAGCATAAAAAGTCGAGATTTTAACACGAGTCATGTAGCCAATTTCGAAAGCTACATGCGAGTGTTAAAATAAAGCCTTTTTATGCGAGACACGAACGATTATTTTTCCACTACTTGATGAACTTACTTAATTAAATGCAAATAAGTCACAACAAAAATTTATTAGAAACGTTCAGACTAAAAACCACAGACTATATACACACAATCAAGACGAGCTTTTTCGAGAGGTAACAGGTTCAGTATCATTCTGCCAGTTACATAATGATATCAAAACTCCATACAAAAGTCATTATGTAATTTAGGTTTTTTTAATTTTTATTTTATAATCTTGTGTCTAAATGTTCATATTCCGAAAGTAATTTCTTAGGCATTGTGTGTTACATAATGGACATGGTAGTGGGAAAAAGCTATTTCAGAACTAAGGAATAGTTTTAATTATCTTTCTTTACAGACGGCGTCTTATGGGACGTGAATTCAGGCAAAGAAATCCACAAGTTTGACAAACTAAATCAAACGCATAGCGGAGTGTTCCATCCCAATGGTTTAGAGGTAAATATTTATATATTACATCATCTCTTGTGAATAGGGAATATGCATGAAAAAATATTCGTTAGTGGACCTGTTTATCGATAAAAATACTAAAACAGAATTAAAATTGATAGAAAAACGAACGAGATATAACAATCCAAAGAAATATATCTGTCCATCTCTACGAAAACGCCGTTTTCTATGGCAGTTGTACGGCGTCATGCTATCTAACGACAGATGGCACGTCGGACTTCTCTTTCTAATTCTCACCTTAAGGTTACACTAGTCAAAAATTCTGCCATACAAACGTAGTCTAGGGATTATTCCACTGTTTGACGATGTACGTTCAAAATAAAAACTGATATCAATTTGTCTCATCATTATCTAGCCCTGTATGGAAAGGAAAAAGTAACAAAAGAAAATGTTCGAAAGTTCCACATTTCGACACTAATTTTAAGGCTTTATTGGGTGCGAATAAATACTATAAGAAGACGGCAAATTGCAAAACGGCCTCCATACAGGGATAGATTAGTAGTTCAACAATGCAAATAATTTTATTTTGATCAGATAGATTTAGGAGTTTTTTCATTATATCTAGACTGCCAAAGGTCTGTTTATAAAATTTCGCGCGCTCGGTTTCGTCCTAAATCATTATCTATTTCGCATCATATTTACAAAAGTGTGTATTCGTACGCGAACTAGCTTCCTACTGCTCATCACAGCATCTATCTCTTCCGCACGTGTTGTCGGTTGATATAAAATGCATTTTAACCCCGCGCACAAAATAGTTCGTGCCGTCGACTAGTGTACCCTTAAGGCTCTATAACTTCGTCTTTGAATCAAGATATTTACAAAATCTTTCATATTGTTTATCATAGTTAATAGGTATTTCAATTTGCACAAAAAAATACATGCAATATGACAAATGAAACACTAGTGCCGTCTATGGGGGCCCCCTCTTGGCATAATTCTTTTAGGCATAATATTGTTTGGCATAACGTTTTCGCATAACTTTTATCAGCATAATAATACTGCGGCGTAATAATACTTTGGCATAATGCAAAGGTTAGCATAACTGTTATTTGGTCTAATTTGTTTTGCCATAATTGGAGTTGCATAAATATTAAAGGCATAATATTTATTCGTCACTTATTTTGAACGTCGAAAATTAAAATACCTACACGGGTAAAATACGGGATAATTGATTTAAGGACTCGAAGACTTAAGCTAAGCCACGAACATGTTTGTTTTTTTTTTGTGTAAATATGCTTTTATAACATTATGCTTTATAAGATTATGCATCATTATTATTATGCCAACAGTATTTATGGCAAAGCATTTATGCCTAATAATATTATGCGAATGATCATTATGCTGAATTTTGTTATGCCAATGTCAATTATGGGAATATATTTTATGCTTATCATTAGTAAGCCGCCGTCTATAGTGTGCAAGCGAGAGAACATGATAAACACCGCCATTTTAGATTCGTTTCTTTAATGAACCGGATTATAGCCCACATTAATTTAGTTTGAACTCTTGTCGTGGTGAAAACAGTCGAGAAGTCAGCCAGGTGGCAGTGTGGCCTTTTTTTTTATTTGCGTGGGAAAATGCTCATGTATACTGCACTACCACGGGGAGATATTGCAGTTATGTGGGACTCTAACCCACTAAAACTCCACGGTGTCCTCCAGTGCCGCTTATGGCGGGAACACGGGCACGCGTTAGCACTCACCGCGAACCCGCCGCGGCTGTCCGTCACCGGACTCTCCTCGGGGGGGTACCCCCATTACCGGCGCACCAGAACACATTGTACGCCGTGACCACCCCAGGGACCAAACCAGCACATGGGTGCCAGACGACCCCGTGTATGGCACCCTTTGTCCCCTTGTGACGGGTCAAGGTCATTGGCTCCCCCACCTGCCATTTGTCGGCCGCAGGGGTTAGGGAGAGCCCAAGTGGCACCGCAACCTACATGTTGGTCGCTACGTCGTCAGCTTAATCGGAAAAGGCTCTGACGAGCAGTGCCTCCTCGGGTTCCTCTTCGCTTCCCCGTGGGTGACCAAGCCACGGTTACTGAGCCCCCCCCCCGCCTCGACAATGCGGGAACTCACCGAGGAGGGCAATGTGGCCCTCAATGTGGCTGTTATTGATTTTCTTTTATGTTTTTCAGGTAATATCAAATACCGAAGTTTGGGATTTAAGAACATTCCATCTACTTAGAACAGTGCCTACATTAGATAAATCAGAGGTAAGATATTTGTCATATCTAGTCTAGTCTAGTCATATCTATAGATTCGACGACACGGTTGGCGTAGTGGTTGAGCGATTGGCTGCTGCGCTGCGTGTCGCGGATTCGATGCCCGTACGGAACAAATATTTGTATGGCTACATATAGTTGTTCCGGATCTGGGTGTCTTGTGTATGTGAGTTTAAATGTTTGTAAACGCACCCACGATAACCGGAAGACGTTGCGTTGGAAGGCCTCCCACCAGGTGGACCGATGACCTGGTGAAGGTTCAATGTGGCGACACTTGGGTGAGGCCTATGTTCAGCAGTGGACGTCTTTCGGCTGATATGATGATGATGATGATGCACCCACGATACAAGAAGAAATTCCTAGTGTGGGGCAACGAATATAAAAAAAAAACTTTTTACTGTTTTTAACACTTATCATTTTATAAGATTTTTCATACATAATAAAACAAGTAAAATTTAAAAATAAACAACGCCCGACTCATTTTTATTTCATAGTACACAATTTATCTAGTAGCAGACACGCTTCGATCGACAATCTATTGAACACGTAATTATGACACGATAAAAAAACCGTTCATCCGTTTAGGAGCTATGATGCCACAGACAGATACACAAACACAAGTACACACGTCAAACTTATAACAACCCTCTTTTTCCTTCCTTATTGACATACAGCTAAGGTTCTCGCTCAAGGTTTTCTTTCATGCAAACGTTTGGAAGAATATCCCTTCTCTTTATCAATTGTAATGTTGTGTGCACAGATAATTTAATACTAGCATACAGATGCCTCATCCCATACAAAGAAACCGTGCCGACGTAACTAGCGTTTTTCATCTGATTATACCGATTATTTTCTGTAAATCTATCACGTTCGGTTCCGTTCCACGGCGATAGATAGATCACCATCTATATCCGTGGAACGGAACCGAACGCGATCGATGTACAAAAAATAATCAGTATAATCGGTACAGTACGTCGGGGCAGTTCCTTTGTATGGGATGAGACACCATTGGCCAGAAAGTGCCTGAGCCTTGGCTTTTTAATTAGGATTTTGTATGTTCAGGTTTTTATCAAATATGAAATGTTAATTTATGTTATACTGTTTTGTTCACACTCTTTCCAAACAATTTTTGGAAGTGATGACTTTTAATTGGCTGTCAGTCTCACGTACTATTTGCTATTCTGTTTGTTTTAGCTGTAAGTCGTCCATAATTTATAAATAAAATAAATAATAATATAATATAAATATAATTATTTTTTCCAGGTGTTATTCAACCCCACATGTACAGCAATATACGCGGTGTGTTCAGACCAAGACCAAGAGGAACGGACCGTGTTCGAAACCAGTTTCAAGACTTTAGACCCTTATGATTACTCAAGTATAGGTAAGTCATAGAAACTTATTACAAAATGTTATTATACAGATGAGGAGAGCTGTGGTGGCCCAGTGGTAACCAGGCAGGCGGTTCTTTGGTTTTTAGGTACTTTGTGTTAATTAATTCATCACCACTGATAACCTAAAAATATTGGACACGTATTTTTTAGGGTTCCGTACCCAAAGGGTAAAATCGGGACCCTTTTACTAAGACTCCGCGATCCGTCTGTCTGTCTGTCCGTCTGTCATCAGGTTGTATGTCATGAACCGTGACAGCTAGACAGTTGAAATTTTCACAGTTGATATATTTCTGTTGCCGCTATAACAACAAATACTAAAAACAGAATAAAGTAAATAAAAAAAATAAATATAATAAATATTGAAGAGGGGCTCCTATACAACAAACGTTTTTTTTTTGTGATAATGGTACGGAACCCTTCGTGCGCGAGTCCGACTCGCACTTGGCCGGTTTTCTTATGCCACGTAAACAAAATATTACGACGATACGGTGCGTTGAAATACCGTGTGAGGTCACGGTGTGCTACACTTTATACTGACAAAGTGACGTCACAAGCCCCCACTCCTGTACTCTGATGTGCTTTATCTTTGTCAATTTTTATTTATTTGATAAAGAAAAAAATTTGGGTCCAATATTATTTGATATTCTCACTGACGGCCTAAATAGAAATATATCATTTTTCTACCCAGGAAACTAACCTATTGCATATGACATTCTTGAAGTTGTTTATTTAATTTAAATAAGCAGTTTATAAAATACTAGCTGTCCCACGCGGCTTCGCTCCCGTCAACTGGCTACGTACCTACCCTATCCTACCTACCCTACTCTACACCTACCCTACACCTACCCTACACCTACCCTACACCTACCCTACACCTACCCTACACCTACCCTACACCTACCCTACACCTACCCTACACCTACCCTACACCTACCCTACACCTACCCTACACCTACCCTACACCTACCCTACACCTACCCTACACCTACCCTACACCTACCCTACACCTACCCTACACCTACCCTACACCTACCCTACACCTACCCTACACCTACCCTACACCTACCCTACACCTACCCTACACCTACCCTACACCTACCCTACACCTACCCTACACCTACCCTACACCTACCCTACACCTACCCTACACCTACCCTACACCTACCCTACACCTACCCTACACCTACCCTACACCTACCCTACACCTACCCTACACCTACCCTACACCTACCCTACACCTACCCTACACCTACCCTACACCTACCCTACACCTACCCTACACATACCCTACACCTACGCTACACCTACGCTACACCTACCCTACACCTACCCTACACCTACCCTACACCTACCCTACACCTACCCTACACCTACCCTACACCTACCCTACACCTACCCTACACCTACCCTACACCTACCCTACACCTACCCTACACCTACCCTACACCTACCCTACACCTACCCTACACCTACCCTACACCTACCATACACCTACCCTACACCTACTCTACACCTACCATACACCTACCCTACACCTACTCTACACCTACCATACACCTACCCTACACCTACCCTACACCTACCCTACACCTACCCTACACCTACCCTACACCCACCCTACACCTACCCTACACCTACCCTACACCTACCCTACACCTACCCTACACCTACCATACACCTACCCTACACCTACTCTACACCTACCATACACCTACCCTACACCTACTCTACACCTACCATACACCTACCCTACACCTACCCTACACCCACCCTACACCTACCCTACATACATGATTGCATAACTGAAACCGTTTACGCAGCGTACGCAACGGAAGTCCTCAAAAAGTAATATTCTTGCCCGTTTTTGCAACGTTTTTCATTTATGCTCCGCTCCTATTGGTCGTAGCGTGATGTTATATAGCCTATAGCACTCAGGAATAATGTAGCTTTCTACCAGTGAAAAATTTTTTAGAATTGGATCATTAGGTTCAGGGATTACCCCCTACATACAAACTTGCAAACTTGAAAATTTTACCTCTTTATAATATTAAGTATAGATAGTATAGATGATCATACCTTTCAGTTACACTATGTATAATAAAAACTTAATCTCATTTTCCAGCAACAATCGACGTGAAAAGAAATATATACGCTCTGGGCGTGTCTCGGTACGGCACGCAGATATCCGTGG
This sequence comes from Orthosia incerta, assembly GCA_948252205.1. NCBI lineage: Eukaryota > Metazoa > Arthropoda > Insecta > Lepidoptera > Noctuidae > Orthosia > Orthosia incerta. The sequence goes on along the minus strand of OX411769.1, from coordinate 14,698,082 downwards.
TTGAAAATATGGGCGATTACGAGCAGATGCAAGAGTCTTGCGTCAAGGTGTACGACGTCGGACGCAAGAGGGACCATGACGACGATGCGGTGAGTCCGATGGTTAGTACATGTCCACAGGTGGGGTCTCCGATGGTTACGATGTCCTGCCACAGACCATGGCCCAGTTTTTATCTAGCACCGCACGCCCAGACACCTTTACAGCTCTCGTCAAATAAGTTGTCCGCTCTGAAGTTAGCGCGCCAGTGCGCATAGCATGGTGCGCTGTAGTTTTAGTATGAGATATACTACTGCCACGGGGACCCGACGCTAATAAAAAATAAATGATTAGTTATTAAATTTTGTGTTACATTTTCCAAAACGTAGTCTAGGGATTATGCCACTTTTTGACGATGTACGTTCAAAATAAAAAGTGATATCAATTTGTCTCATCATTATCTAGCCCTGTATGGAAGCAAAAAAGTAAAAAAATAAAATATTTGAAAGTTATGAGCGTCGAAAGTTCCACATTTTTACACTAATTTTAACTCATTTTTGGGCGCAAATAAATACCATAAGAAGACGGTAAATTGCAAAACGGCCTCCATACAGGGATAGATTAGTAGTTCAACAATGCAAATAATTTTATTTTGAACAGAGATACGTTTAGTCGTTTTTTCATGATATCCAGACTCCCAAAGGTCTGTTTATAAAATTTCGCGCGCTCTGTTTCGTCCTAAATCATTATTCATTTCGCTACAAATTTGCAAAAGTTTGTATTCGTAGGCGAACTAGCTTCTTACTGCTTATCACAGCATCTATCTCTATCGCACGTGTTGTCGGTTGATATAAAATGAATTTTAACCCCGCGTACAAAATAGTTCGTGCCATTGACTAGTGTATCCTTAAATTGACATTTTCTAGAATCGTTCATAAAAATTGTATTTTCTTGTTTAATCAACAAACTAGCATAAAATTATGGATATTTCAAAGATTATTTGAACGGATCTCGGTGGTTTCTCATCCCATACAAAGAAACCGTGCCGACGTACTGTACTGATTATTTTTTAGTTCTGTTCAGCGATCGCGATCGGTTCTGTTCCACGGATATAAATGGTGATCTATCTATCGCCGTGGAACGGAACCGAACGCGAAAAAAATTATCGGTATAGTCAGATGAAAAACGCTAGTTACGTCGGCACGGTTTCTTTGTATGGGATGAGGCATCTGTATGCTAGTATTATATTATCTGTGCCCAGGGTTGCGCAAGCAGACCTTGGTGTAAAAAAAACCCACATATTCTCTACTGTTTCAAGTCGCATTTAATACAATGATGATGATTACAGGAGGACGAAGATGACGATGAGCTGAATGGAAACTCGGACAATGATGACGGATCCGACTCGGGATCCGATAATGACGATGACTGTAAGTAGCACTCGTACTTGTATACCTTTATTTTACTGTGCACCTGGCTCTGTGACATTCAACTCTCGCTATTGGCGCACGTGGCAAACGCCGCGCGGTTAGTGGTGACGCATTCCAGCGAGGTGCACAGTTATTTTAAGTTCAATCCCGGCTTTCGTAACGAAAATCAGTCTTTAAAAAAAAATTAGGTAGGTCTGATGACTTGGAGGTGTTTGCGCTGGATTGGTTGGAGAAGGGACCCGCAAACCGGGCAAAGTGGAAGGCTATGGGGCCTGCTCACAATTTAGGTTGAAAATAAAAAAGTTAGTTCCGTTGAATTTTCATTTCAACAGCAAAAACCCATTAATATTAACGATAATTATTATCCGTGGTGCTAGGCAACTGTGCTTATCCCAGTTGTAAACGACCCTTTGTGTCTATTGGCCTTGTTTGTTTTGTCTCCTACTTGATATGGGGGGAAGTCAGAGAGCAGTGGTGGCCCAGTGGTAACAGCCGCGACTTACAACTCGTAGGTCGTGGGTTCGAACCCAGGCAGGCGCTTTACTTTGAGTAAATTATTACATCACCACTGCTCTCAAAAACGGTGATGGAAAACATCGTGAGGAAACCGGCATGTCCTAGAACCAACATTTCGAAGACATAAACGTCCATGTACTGGGCCCGCGTAGTGGATTACGGCCCATTCCCTCTCACAGAAAGGAGGCCAGCACGTACAACGGACCAAATGCGAGTCTTAAGTGTGGAAAAGGGGTCCATCTATCTTAGTCAAAATTATGTTTTTGTTTTCCTACTCCTCCTTTATTCTTTTCTGATTAATTTCGTTGCGGGATCCAAGACAGTTAAATTCATTCTCCGGGACTTCGTCGAGCTTCATTGCCTCGGCGTTTTTCTGGTGGTCGCCACTGTTGATTCTGGCTTTCAGGAGTTGCAGTGGTTTGGGAATAGTGCGGTGGGATTGTCTCAAAGTAAAAAAAGTTCTGTCAACAGTTATTTGTGTATTGATTTTCGTTACTGAAACCGGGTGTAAGGCTAGTTCCCATGACAACACTCATTTCTGCATTTCTTCAGTTAACATGCATTTCTTCAGACATTCAAATGATCACATGTAAGTAACTTGGATTTTTCGTTATGGTAACTATTCTTATATATTAAAAGTGTTCATCTGAGGTTAATACTGTACGTGTACATATTTATGTAACCCTTATATAAACGAGTACAAGTGGGTCAATACTATCAAATTATCAAGCTGAACTCGAAATTGGAACTCGTTCATAATATAAATCGGATTTAAAAACTTCAAAGTCAAAGTCAAATATATGTATTTCAATTAGGCCAGTAAGCGGCACTTTTGAACGTCATACATATATGAATTAAAATTTACAAGTAGTAAAAGTTGATTCTACCGTGCATTCGGAAAAGTAGCTTGTTATGGAGAAGAATACACAAGAAACTCCATACTTACTCTTTTTCAAAAATAGGTGATTTACAATATTTACATAAGTACATACATTAATAAATTCATAAATGTGAGGTCGATGCTCCCAAAAATAGCACTACACACTATACTACGTACAGGTTTAAAGTAATAAAAGCATTTACAGATAAATTGATTAAATTGATAATAAATAGGAACATGGTTCTCACAAACTTACAAATATTGCAAACATAGGTAAGTTACGTTCAAGCTTTTTCGTCTTTTTTTATTGCCAAAAACACAGCCCTGCGATTTTAAGTTAACCACGGGGTGCCAGCGCTAATAAAGAAAATTTGGTCCAAATAAATGTCAATAGATGGGGCGATATGCATTGATTTGTTATTGAAGATCATGAAAATTTTATGTTATTTTTTAATTAACTCTCCTAACTATAAATTATGGAATATTGGGATCTTAATTCACATTTCAAAGATTATTTAAACGAATCATTTAAAATTAAGACCAGCAGATGGCGCGGTTTTAAAATTTAAATGAAAATTTTGTAAGTGAATTTTAATGCAGGGGAGTGACCATAAGATCTTAGAGTAAGGTTATTTTGAGTGTGCGTAAGGTACAGTTATATACAAGTCGTATACATCATTCAACAAAATAACCTTACTCTAAGAGCTTATGGTCACCCCCCTGCATTAAGCTTCTCTTAGTAAGGGTCAGATGTATACGAGTTGTGTACACACAACTTTTCGTAATAAAATACTTAAAAAAAATAAAGAAAACAAAATACATTACCCCTGAATAATGTCGTCATCAGCAAGCGACCTTAAATATCACTTTTTTCACACAATAAAAATATGTAAATGATTTCAGTAAATTCTAACGAACCGATCATTAGGATTTGTTCACAGAAGCTCATTACATCTATTTAATAACTTTTTATTATTTAACAAAAAAACAAAACCATAATTTGGTCTTAAATTGATCCGATTTGGCAAGTAATCTAAAATGTTGATAACATAAAATGTGGACGTGTTGGATTTATTCGATATTTTTCTCGTAATCAACGTCCCGAAATCAACCAAAATCAGTCAGTCAGTCATCTGCCTAGCCTTTTCCCAACTATATTGGGGTCGGCTTCCAGTCTTACCGGATTCAGCTAAGTACCAAAATCAGTAATCAAAAATAATGGGGAGGGGGCAACAATCGCAGGTCTGTGAAATCAACATGTCAACCCGTGGTTCAGTCCAGACCAGTACTTGTTTTCATATTGTGTAGTAAAAAATATTTGAACAGCCTACGTACAGTATTAACCTCCCAAATATCTTGATACATATTGAAATACACTAATCCTATAGTGGCGTCGTCTCTGTTACGGAACGCAGTGATGAACCTAGAGGGCGCCAGCAGCGGCTCGTCCTCACACGACGACAACGACGCTCCGGCGAGGCGGCGCAGGCGCGTGCGGCGGCGACGGGTGAGTCCGAGGGGGCAGGAATCGGTAACGGGCTTTACTAACCGCATGGTGCATGAATAGCGGACTTGTTTCCTAGTGTACACCGTAGAAACTTGTTGTTTACTGGGTTGTGGATGATGGTCAGCTAGGAAGTCGAAATATGACCAGATATTTTTTATTTATTTATTCAAAATTTTGTTAATAGCACCCTAACAGCTGTAACGATAATGCAATGTTACTATCACAAAGATATTAGGACTAACAGAAATACAATTAAAAATACCATTAAAAATGCAATCAATTATCACAATGAAAAATCAATAAAAATACAATCAATATACAATAATAAATACAATTAAAATCCAATTAAACAAAAATACAATTCAAATACAATTCATATACAATTCAAATAGAATACAAATACAATTTCTAATACAATTCAAATCCAATTAACATACAATTAAAGGGAGGCCACTTGGATGTTGATCCAAGGTCGGGACTTTAACAGCATGTGCATCCTTTACTAACTGCATGAGATTAGCGGAATGTTGTTTGGATTTATTTCGTAGAGTTGAAAATAGCACCTTATTTTTTACTAACTTCTGCTCGTGGTTTCGCCTTCGCAACGTATGTGCTATGCCAGACTATAATCTATTTCTGTGCCAAATTTCATCCAAATCCGTTCAAACGTTTCTGATTGATTGAGTAAGAAACATCCTTCCATCCAAACTTTCGAAGTTATAATATTAGTAGGATTGGGACATGGATGGAGGCCAGATTGATAGTTAGGGCCATCTGCCCACGGGAACAAGGTCGAGAGTAGTGTCCGACCGAAACTGGTTCTTACGACCGAAACCGAAACGGAATTTCGGCAACAGTCTCAGTTTCGGCCGAAACCGAAACCGAAACTTCCTTACAAGGATCATGTTTTGAGGGAAAAAACAACAACAAGCCCGTCACGATATGACGCGGCATAATTTCTGAGTCTGAGAATTTAATGCGATGAACATGACCGATCACAGCGCGAGAACTCCCGAATGCAGTTTCGGTTTAGGTCGTAGCTTCGGCGGGTTTGCCGCCGAAACCGAAACTCGTTATTTTTGCCGAAACTCGTCCGAAACCGAAACCGAACTTTCGGTCGGACACTCGTCTAGTGTCTGACCGAAAGTTCGGTTACAGTAGAGCATAGAGCCTCAGAGTTCACTTGGTTGACCCTGTCTCGTCGTCGCACGATGACAATACGCTCCGGCGCGACGACGGTGGCGGGGTCTGGTTAGTTCAAGGGGACAAAACTCTGTAACGGGCTTCACTAACCGCATGGTGCATGGGAATTAAGGTCGTAGCCGACTTATACGACTCCGCTCCCACCCGGCAAAATATTGTTCATTGAAATGTGAGCTTCAGGGCGTCCTCCGTAGGACATACTTTACATTAACAACATAAATTGTCCGTACCGCTATTATTACGTGTGGTAAGCGAGACATCAGCTAATGTCTGTCTAAGCATTAGCTGATGTCTCGCTTACCACGCGCTTCAAACGGGTGGCCCGCGCGGTGTACGCACGCAGACAGCTCGTTTGAAGCGCGTTGCTAGGTCGTCGAAAAAGCTAGTTGACTGCTAGCTGTAAGCGCTTGGACAGCTGCCTGCTAGTTGTCGGCACGTGGACAGCGGGTAGTCAGCACCGTTTGAAGCGGTGTTGTGCGGGAACGGTGTTGGAGCGGGGTCGTGTAAGTGAGGCACGACCTTAGATTAAAAATAAGTTTTTGTAGTAGCATAGAACGTAGAACTTCATAGTGTGGTATTCTGCTGTACAGATCCACATCTTTTAGTCTAATTACGTTTTATAATACTATACAAACCACAGCTTTGTATCTTATGAAATTGTATCAACTCATGTGACTCACTTTTATGTATTTTTTGATACTGGTTAGCACCTGAAAAGATAACTTTTTGTTAACTCATATATTTTTTTATATAGCTTTAATTCTTAATAATATTAACGTGGCTTTTTATGAAATACCGTTACAATAGTTAGCTATGCTGTGGAGGTAAGATAGACAGTGGCTCCACGCACGTAAAATATAGTACCACGTATGGTATTGTGCTGCATTCTGTTATAGGTAGACTATGTTAGTCGGGTAAATGGGGCAGCACTCGGTAAAGAGGCTTTACTAAGTGCATGAACATGAAATTAGCGGAATGATAAGGTATCTTTAATGTTTTAAGTAGTGTGGAACATAGAATTTTGTTGGTCAGTCTGAATGTGCCCTAATAGGTTTTGCGCAGAGGGGGCTTCGGGGTGGTCTTTTGAGAGGTCACAGGGTCCCTTCTGCATAATAAGCATGTTTTAATTCAGAATTCTGCAATAAAATAAAATTGAGAGAATGCCTTATGCATCAACAGCCTATGTACCACTACATGAAGCTTATGTTATAGCTTCATGAGTCACTACATATCAATTGCATATAATAAATCTGTGGAAAAATCGTTTTTGTAAATTGAAAATATTTCCAAAAAAAAATAGCCAAGGTGTTAAAGCATAACCAACAGAACCCATTTCCAGCATTTTTGGATTTTTTGGCTGTTTTTCAATGTAGATAACTTTTATACATAAAAATTGTGCGTAACTTGAAGTATTACTTAGTTTTTGTTTCATCACAATCGGTTCACTCTATCAAAAGTTAGATGAATTTAAAGTGTTCAAGAAGTAGAATTATCACAACACACGCAATTCAGATACTCGGAAAGTTGAACTCGATATTCGATAGATGGCGTTGTGCATTTGAAGTCATTTTCTAAATGGCGGTGTTAAGATTCGCCGCGAAAGAAGATGACCCAAAAAATAAATTGGTTGGTAGTTTTTTTTGGTAAAATTTAGTTTTTATGAAAGTTACTTGATACAAGAATATATCACAGTAGGGTTGCCTGGTAATATATATATCCACAAAAAAGGTATCTAATTGCGGCAAAATATTGTCAGACAACCCTGCATCACATCTATTCTAATATCAAGTATCGTTCAAGAAAATTGACTTTTTCTACTACCTTGTCTATTATGTAACACGCAATGTGTTTCTAAGAAACTCGTTTCGAAATATGAACATTTAGACACAAGATTATAAAAGAAAAATTAAAAAAAAAACTAAATTACATAATAACAGTTACGAAATGACATTTGTATGGATCATTATGTAACTGGCAATGATACTGAACCTGTTACCTCTCGAAAAAGCGCGCGTTGATCGTGTGTATATAGTCTGTGGTTTTTAGTCTGAACGTTTCTAATAAATAGTTGTTGGAACTTATTTTCATTTAATTAAGTAAGCTCATTTGGTAGTAGAAAAAGAATCGTTCGTTTCTCGCATAATAAGGCTTTATTTTAACACTCGCATGTAGCTTTCAACGTAATCTTAAAATCTCGACTTTTTATGCTCGACACGAAATGTACTATTTTGTTGCGTTGGGTTCGTTCCTATTACAAAAAAAGAGAATCGTTGGTGCCTTTACTAACAAAAAAACATTTTTTCACAGCCAGCGGATGGAAACAGCAGCGAGAGTGACGGCGACGGAGATATTGACCTTGCAGACATCATAGAGTTTGAGCTCGACTAATACAATATTAAACGTGTTGATTGGTTCATATGATTTTCATTTACAACTAGATCTTAGTCCCAAATAAACCCACACAAAAACAGAGCACAAACATAGAGAATTGGTCACAACACCTAAAACAGAATTGGTCAATGGTCTCATTTCAACCGCTACTACTGAGATTGAGATACCTGGGTTGGTCAAAGTTTTGTTAGATTTTCCATCTGGAATTTCTGGATTGTGCCCGGTTGATGGGAATTGAGGTCGCCCCCTATTTTAATACATAGGAATTAAGGATTGCAAAATGTGGGTGTAGGTACTATCACGGGGTTCCAGCGCTAAGAAAGAAAATTTGGTTCAATTAAATGTCACTAGATGGCGCGATATGCACCGAGTTATTATTAATAATAATAATAATACATTTATTTCAGATGTCAATCCATACACAAAATAAAACATTGAATAATACAAACACAAAGTAAAAGTTATTGAATTGTGTGTAAAATTAACATCTTCTGAAATCTTATATATGTCGGATTTAGTCAATAGTACGGACGTCAAAACAAATCACAAGCACGCCCCTAGCGGCAATAAAGAGCAAATACGCATTGGCGCGCTTTTATAAGCACTTGCGTGGAGGAAATAGAGCAGTTGAGTACTGGCAGCCGTAGTGCTAAGACGTCGTAGAATCAGTGTCGATCCGTAATATTAGTAAGCAGGAGTGTAACTTGTGTCTATTTGAATATACTCAGTGTATCGAATAATTTGTGTGATTTCATTTTCACGATTCACCCACCGACCTGCCCACACACGATGTCTTAACCTAAGGGAATATTTCCCGACTTCCCGATGGTTTGAATCTATCGGCCAGCCTTGATGCGACATCAGAATTGGGATTCGATCGTGCTAATGATATCACACGTAAAAACAAAGCTAGTGAAAATGTCGGTTACATTCTTGCAAAAAAAAAATCGTGGTGTCAGTTGCGACTACCCTCGGTATTGAATAATGAAAACCAGTTTGGAGCGGAGCAGCAAGGAGGTTAGCAACAACCAAGGAGCTGGACAGGTCAAGGCAGAGCTTGTGGACGTGTGGAAAGATCCGTTTATGCCAATCTGGTGAGTCGTTTTCATTTTGTTATGACTATGGCCAAGAGTGTTGACTATTAAAAATTCTGGTCTTGTGTACGGTATGGCGGTCAGTGGATCGATGGGGTGGCCCCTGTCGGTTTATAATTTCACTTTAGTTACAATCGATGGTCAAGTTTTGGTGTTGTTGAAGAGTTATTATTCTACTAACACTGGCAATAAATGGCCCTTGACTGGCCTTGGCTGACTGTTATTGGAAGTTAGAACGATGACAGTGACGTACCTACCTTATACTTCAGTCTGAAAAATGTCATAATTCCAAATGAATTATTTTGATTAGTTTTGTAGTGTGATAGTTTTATGTAGCGAGAATTAACTAAGTTTGAGGAGAAGCATAGTATTCTTCTTTTGTGGTCGGAGGGCCAAACTATCTAAAAGGTGATAAACCCTACCAGGCCTCGTTAATTGCGACTTAAAATTCCACTGACGCTATGGCATTCATTGGATTCTCTAAAGCCCATATACCTACCTGGACACTTGGGTTCTGTACAGTGTGGTCTGTGTGGTTCATGTCCGCAACAACCCATTTTGCTGTGCCGGTTTAGTTTATAAAACCGCTGCACCGGTTAATTTCCATCAAAGCTGTGTATAGTTAAGATAACTGTGTGAACATTTACTCTCGTAGTGTTTTTCATGTTTCAGATACCATATTGCGTCGCAATGGAGCCTCTGCTGCAGGCTAGCGGTTCCAATGCTGAATGCGAAGGTTGACGTGTCAACATCTGAGAGGTTGAGACGACGGCAGGCTAGCAGTTCGCAGTTGGTAGCCGAACGTTACGAACACGCGCAAGTTTGGAATGGAATACTCGGTGAGTCGCTTCCATTTTATTTCGATAGTGAGGTCGAATGTTCTCTAGTGAAGAGATGCTATTTCAAAATTGAAGAGTGTTCATGTTTGACCACTGAGTTGGTCGTGGTTACATCTGGCACTATCACTAGGTAATTAAGACACACTTGTAAGCAAGTAGTTAATGAGTTTGCTATTGGCGGTAGTTTCATCATTTGGTTCAGTACGAACTTTAGGATTTAATATGCCATAAGAAGATTAGCTCGTGGCTAAATAATAGCGGCCGCACGGGTCGATCATCAAGGTTAAGCAGCGCTTGACGAGGTCGGTCCGTGGATGGGTGACCATTTCAACATACTGAGTTTCCTCCGTGCCTCGGAAAGCACGTTAAGCCGTTGGTCCCGGCTGTCATTTGAAGATCTTTGACAGTCGTTACGGGTGGTCGGAGGCTTGAGATCTGACAGCAGTCTTGCCAAGGGGTACCGTGTTGCCCAGTTGCTGGGTTGTGGAGGTCGGATGGGCAGTCGCTCCATGTAGAGCGCTGGCGCTTGGCTGAGTCCGGTGAGGCTGGAGGCCGACCCCAGTATGGTTGGGAAAAGGCTAGGCAGATGATGAGGAAGATGATCTATCCAAAGTGACTGAAGATGACTAGTTGAGTCATCTTCAGTGACAAAGCGAGTTAGTTAAATCGTTGGGCGAAGGCAATTGTATCGAGTTAGTAACGGTACTGGTCATTTGCGTGTATTCGGAACAGATCTTATGTTGCGTAACGATTTACAACCACCGTTTTTAGATCTGAATTCACTTGCTTACTTTGAAAGTAATATTATGATAGCAGAGTAGATCTCGCGATCGTTTTCCTTATCATGTAAGACTGAGTTAGTGAGCGAATCTAGTAAGAAGGATCCTCGATCACCAAGTTCCTTGAGAATTAGACGTCATAGTTGATGACAGTGGTAATGAAACATGGCTTGTACACTCATACTCGAAACTTTAGACCGCACCTCATGAGTAACATGTGGCGATGGGTCTACCAGGAATCGTTGGTGCGATTTCTGTCTGTGTTGGTGCACAGAGCGATTCATGTGTTGTAGCACATATTCGCTAGATTTCTGAGAATCGTTGGTGCGATTCCTGTCTGTGTTGGTGCACAGAGCGCTCATGTGTTGTAGCACATTTGCGCTAGATTTTTGAGAATCGTTTATACGATTTCTGTCTGTGTTGGTGCACAGAGCGCTTCATGTGTTGTAGCACATATTGCGCTAGATTTTTGAGAATCGTTGGTGCGATTCTTGTCTGTGTTGGTGCACAGAGCCCCTCATGTGTTGTAGCATATGTGGCGGCAGATATGTAAAGAATCGTTGGTAGATACGATTCTGGTTTGTGTTGGTGCACAAATCACAATGAAAGTTTCATGAGTTGAGTATGCATTGCCTATGAATTATAACAAACCGTAACAGCATTGTTACAATTACTTTGTTTATTTGTTGAACTTGTTGATCGTCGGACCTTTTTCTAATGAATAGTGTTGTGTGGGACACTCTAATACGAAAACTAAATAGGCCCTGTATTAAGTCCGCGATAGGTGATTACGACAGGATGGTGATCGTTATACACCGAAAGCTTTAAATAGGTACGTTTGAAACCTACAAGTATGCACACTGTAGGTAAGGGCAGATGCCAGCGGGTCATGTACCAGTCGATGTTGATGTCAAAAGGATTTTGATGATAATGAGCAAGCTTAAGGTGTCGAGTAATTCAGTCTATCGAACGCATTACGTTTAACCGTACCAGTGGATTCTGGCGGAGGTCGGGGTCTAGAGAGAGACCGAGAGACCGTTGTGAGAGCAATATAATTGCTGGTCGGCTAGAGAGCCGTGGCGTTGGAGGTTTTACTCGAGGGTTTCTGTAAGCTTGGCAGTTGTTGCTGCAGTAGAGTTTTAAAGTTTGTTTGAAGCGACTAGTGGTACATGGCCCAGGAGTAGAGTTCTCAAATTTCCCTATTTTCACGAAACCAATAATCTAGTTTGGTCAGGAGTAGCCGAGCGTTGTGTGGCAACTGAGAGCCTGAGTGGAAACTATGAGCCTGTGTGGCAACTGTTGGCCTGTGTGGCAACTGTTGGCCTGTGTGGCAACTGTTGGCCTGTGTGGCAACGGTAGGCCTGTATGGCACCTATAAGTTTGTGTGACACTGTCTGGTGTGAAAAGTCATGTTTGTGTTAGGAACCTTACAGAAAGTTCCTATTGAGTTATGAGGTTAAAGGAAAGTAAACTCGCAGTCACGCGTGTGGAGAGATCATGTTAATGTTGATGACGTTCGAATCGTCAAGCCCTCATTACGAAAATTAAAATAATTTTGGTTTTCTAATTTTGATTACTTTGCGTAGATCGTGTTAGTAAGACACATAAATTTCAAGTACCAATTGAAATTGTTGATGAATTAGATAATGAATTGACGTAACATAGGATCTCTGTGAACAGGTTCTGAGTTCAAAGAGTTGAGTTGACTCGACATCGTGGAGATGTGCGAGTAGAGCAATTAAGATAGCTAAGAGAGCTATGAGATAGCTAGTAGAGCTATGTGATGGCTAAAGATCGTGAATAAGAAACCTGGTGTATTGTTTCTTTTGTTTGATTTAATGTGAGAGTAATGACTATCAGTGGTACTTGGACTTTGTAATCACGAAGATTGGGTGCTTTTAGGTACCAAATCGATGAGGTTGCTATTTTCTTTAAATTGGAAATAGAATTACTCGTTCCTTGCAATAGTGAACAGAGCGATTTGAATGATCTTGTTTGATTGTCTCAAAATGTTTCCTCACTCTAGAATATGAGTCAGGATTGGACGAGCAAATACTGTTTGAAAATTTTGTATTTTTCAAAAAAACAGGATGAAGTGGACTAAGACGACGTGTGGTGTAACACGAGGTGACCATGAGATGGCATGGAGCAAGGACAAGAAGATGATGCCTGCGGGTGATAGATTTGGGGATCTGTCACCTGAGAGAGGCCCGAGAAGGCGACGTGTGTGTTCCACGTTCGCCTCTCAAGAGAAATTACGGCCTAGAGAATACCATGTAGTTTTAGTCAGTGGGAGTCTGACAGACCCCTCAGCTTTCCCCAAGGGCTGAGGACATCCATTGAGGATTTCCACATGATTCGATACACTGTTAAAATCTGACAATTAGGAACAGACGAGGACGCCTGTCTCGCAGGATGGCCGTGTCGGATTTAGTCAATAGTACGGACGTCAAAACAAATCACAAGCACGCCCCTAGCGGCAATAAAGAGCAAATACGCATTGGCGCGCTTTTATAAGCACTTGCGTGGAGGAAATAGAGCAGTTGAGTACTGGCAGCCGTAGTGCTAAGACGTCGTAGAATCAGTGTCGATCCGTAATATTAGTAAGCAGGAGTGTAACTTGTGTCTATTTGAATATACTCAGTGTATCGAATAATTTGTGTGATTTCATTTTCACGATTCACCCACCGACCTGCCCACACACGATGTCTTAACCTAAGGGAATATTTCCCGACTTCCCGATGGTTTGAATCTATCGGCCAGCCTTGATGCGACATATATATAAAAATGAAACCCGTTTTCCGTTGTCACGACATAACATGAAAACGGCTTAACCGATTTCCACGATTTTGCATTCGTTGGAAAGGTCTCGGGCTCCGTGAGGTTTATAGCAAAAAAAAAAAAAAAATAGGTGTAGGGTAGGTGTAGGGTAAGTGTAGGGTAGGTGTAGGTTAGGTGTATCTTGGTGTTTTTAGGGCAAAACAAAGTTTGCCGGGAAAAGCTAGTTTAACATAAAAATTGTATGTTCTTCTTTAATCAACTCTCTTACGCACAAAATTAAGGAACATTGGGCTCTTAATTCACATTTCAAAGATTATTTAAAGGGTTCATTTAAAATTGATGCCAATAGATGGCGCGGTTTTAAATTCGGCATTCCACTCAATTGTTTAGTATTGTAACACGTATTGGTTCAAAGAAACTGTAAAAACGTGCAAAAAAAACTATAAAACAAAACGTCGTTTTATTTAAAAAAAAAATATTCACGAACCGAGTAAATCCTTTTAATTGCAAGTCGTTGCCAACACCATCTATATCTGTGGAACGGAAACGAACGCGATCTTTCCACTTTTTTCTAAGATCATCTTCTTAGACGAAAAACGCTAGTTACGTCGGCACGGTTTCTTTGTATGGGATGAGGCATCTGTATGCTAGTATTATATTATGTGAGATTGTACTAACCGCTTCTCATAAACAACATACATACATGCACAAACTAATATCTTTTCCTATGGGGGTAGGCTGAAACTACAGAACACAATTTTCTACAATCCTAACCCATTAGAATAGAATAGAATAGAATAACATTTATTTGCATAAAAACACGGTATAGAAGATGGTACAAAATTAAATACAGAGCATACATGTTTTTGCTTAACATTATAAGCGTGCAAATTTTTCGTGCATACAATAGTCATTTAAATTTTTTGTCAAAAAACTCTTTTACACTATAAAAACTATTAGTGGACAGCCAATTATACAATTTACTTTTAAATAATCTGGTATTTAGAATTTTTAGGTCGCTTGGTATCTTATTAAATATTTCTACACACATATACAAACAGCTTTTATTATATTTAGTAAGCCTTGGCATGACATCCAGTACGAGCCTGTGAGGGTCGCGCCGGTTTCGAGGATGCACATCGTCTGCTTTTGTGAATAATGCCTTATGCTTCCACACAAACATGCATATCTCATATATATAAAGAGACGGTAGCGGTAACAAACCAAGTTTCTGAAATACCGGCCGACAAGAATCGTCGGATTGAAGCCCATATATTGCTCGAATGCATTTTTTTTGTGCAACAAATGCTCTACTTTGATCGGTGCTATTACCCCACATAATCAATCCATAGCGTAACACCGATTCAATATATGCATGATATGATGTTATTGCCGTTTCGACGTTTGTTATATTCCTAATTTTTCTTAGCGCATATACAAACTTATTTATTCGTTTCGAGACAGTATCGACATGGGTTTTCCAGTTTATGTCTTGATCCAGAGTAACGCCTAGGAATTTAGTTTGAGTTACCTCACAAATTTTATTAATATTCATTTTGTTATTAAATTTGGAATTATTTGATCGGTTAAATTGTATATAAACAGACTTTGCAAGATTTAATGATAAGTTATTTTTATTTAGCCATTCAATTAGTATGTCAATAGTGTTATTAATGTCAGTTTCATGATCGTCAATTGTATTATTATTTTTATCAGATGTCACAATAATGGAAATGTCATCGGCAAATAATATACATCTATGATTAGTTATGTTAGTAATAGAATTAATATACAGTATGAATAAAATTGGGCCTAACACACTTCCTTGTGGGACGCCATATTTGTTGCATTTAAGTTCAGAAGAGTGAGGTGTCATGTCATTATGTCTATTTATTTTTGTAATTATAACACGCTGTTGTCTGTTACTTAGATATGTCGATATCCATTGAAGTGCAATGCCTCTAATGCCAATTGCCTCCAATTTCTGCAGTAACAGGTCGTGAGATACTAGATCAAAGGCTTTAGATAAGTCAAAAAACAACCCTGTAGTAAAGTGGTTTCGGTTAATATTAGTCAATATGGTTTTTATAAGAGTGAATATAGCTAGTGTTGTGGATTTGTTTTTCTGGAAGCCAAATTGCTCTTTTTTAATAATGTTAAATTTATCACAGTAGTCTATCAATCTCTTACACATACACTTTTCGAAAATTTTCGATATTATAGGTATTAATGTTATTGGGCGATAATTATTAATATCAGATTTATCACCTTTTTTAAAAAGTGGCTTAACAATTGACACTTTCAATGAATCCGGAAAAGTTCCAAGTACAAATGATTGATTTATTAAATATGTCATAATACTTATAAGTTCATCAGTGCATGCTTTTATAATCTTCGTATTAATTTCGTCATAACCTGCCGAATTTGTGTTTCTTAATGATGTCATCTCCGCTTTGACTTCATTCTCGGACACAGGTTTCAGAAACATAGAATGAACTAGTGAACCTTCTTCACAGTTCCTATTTGTACTTGTGCTAGAAGAGTGTACTGTATTGACATAGTGATTATTAAACGCAGTTGCTATTTCCACGGGGTCTGTAATTACTGTATTGTCAATTAGGATATTTTCTATATCGTTCTTGAAGTTATTGCCCATAATTTCATCCTTAATTACTTTCCATACCGCTTGGCATTTGTTTTCACTTTTATTAATAAACTTGATATTTGCGTTCCTTTTTGAATTATATATGCATTTCTGTAAAAGTTTTGAGTATTGAATATATTTAATTTTATTTTTTATATTTTTATTCTTATAATATTGAAAACGTAAGAACCGTTTTGTTTTACAACTTTTTTTAAGCCCCTTACTTATCCAGTTCTGTTGTTTATTATTTTTAGTGTTTACCTTTAGCTTTATTTTAGGAAAGCATAAATTAAAGAATAGGCATAATGTATCATGAAAGGAACTAAATGCTTTATTTATGTCCTTCTCAGCGTAAATTTCGGACCAAGACATTTTTTGTAAGCATTCTTTATACTTCTGAATGTTAATTGAGCTAAAAACTCTTCTGTAGGCATAGTACGTCGCTTGACTTTTTGTGGTATGTCTAACTGGGAAGCTCAACATTTGTGCTGTGTCGTGGTCAGATAAATGGAGTGGCATTACTGTACCAATAGCATCAGGAATATTACTAAGAATATGGTCGATACAAGAAAACTTACGAGTTGGTTCATTAATGTGCAGTTTAAGATTATAATTGTATGCTAGATCTTGTAACTGATTTGCAATATTGCCTCTTTTAAGAGTGTTAATGTTAAAGTCACCCGTTAGAACCACGTTTGTTTTAGAGTTGTATTTTTGGAATACTTGGTACAAAAGACTGTTTAATTTGATTAAGAATTGGGTGGGATCGGATTGAGGTGTCCTATAAATACATATAATTATCAACTTATGACAGGTAAGTTCTATGCCACATACTTCGAACGTATTTTGTATTGCATGGTTATATACAAACGGCAGAACCCTGTAAACATGGTCACGCTTAACGAGAATGCAAGTCCCGCCTCTTTGTTTTTCCCTGGAGAAACTGGCAGCCATTTCGTAATCATGAAGCTGAACACAAGTTTCATTGCCTTTTTTTAAAAATGTTTCGGAAAGGCATATTACATCCGGGCTATTCTGTTCTTCGCGTAGTTCCTGTAACGTTAATTCAAGGACTTCTTTTTTAGATAAGATACTAGCAATATTTTGATGAAGTATGTTAAATTTATATGTCACCGATGGTGGAGTCTTATGCTCGAAAAAACGTCAAGTTCTTCTGTGTCACAGGAAAATAATAGGGAATAGTTCCCTTGACTGCTTTTTCTGTAGGATTTATAAGGTCACTAGTTTTTTGTGTTTTCAATTTCATGCGATCAAAATAGAAGGGAATTGTGCCTCTCTTGGGTTCATTCATATTGTTACATACTTTTAAACTTGATTTGTTACTCGCTATTCGTTTCAAAAGTTCTCTTGGGTTAACATAATTCTCGTTATAATCATTACAGTCAACCAGATAATTTATTTTAGTGCACAGTTCAGATAATTTCAATGTTTTGTATTCTAGAAATTTACATTTTTTATAACGCATACATACATTTTTGATACGATGATTAAGGTCATCAACATCTAAGTAGTCATTTTTGAACACATTCAATACAATTATCATATTATTATAAAAAGTATCCAGTACAATTTGCAATTGGGATAAAATATATTTTAAATTGTGATCATTTTCTCCTATACAAATCACAAGTTTATCGTTTAAGTTTAACTTAGCATGACGGCAACTCATTATTATTTGGCTACTGAGTGCATTTGGTTTAGTATTCGCGACAATCTTATACTTTTCATACCTTGTATTTCTTCTTGAATCTATCATGGTAGCTGCTAGACCGACACACTGTTGAGATCCGAAAATAAGTATCCTATTTGTAGATTCATGTTTTTGCTCTTCGGTACAAATAGGCGTTTGTGTGCGAATTTTTGAAACCGTTGAATATTTAGGTAGACTGTAGTCGCGTTTTAACGTATCTATCTTCAGTTGGGCGTCTTTCAGTTCACGTTGCAGATCCGCGATTTTTTGTTGAAGGCACATTATTTCAATGTTTTTACCACTGTTGACAATCGTCTTACTCGCCAAAGGAGTAGAAGGCGTGGATTGATTTTGGTCAAGAAGCGAATGTCTTTTCCTTTTATATTTATTTGCTGGACTGTTTCCTAAGGTTGCTGGAGAATGGCACAATGATTTAAGCATTTTTACTTCCGCGCTTAACTTATTTATATGATGATTGAGATTGTTATTTTCTAGTATCATATTCTCTAACTCATTTTCTGTACTAGCCAGCTTGTGTGTGAGCTCTTTTATGCTGTCTTTCATTTCCAGCACTGTTAATGTCTCAGATATTGTGCCGTCTACACTGTGAGATAGTTTACTGGGAGTATTATAAGAATCATCTGAATTTTCGTATTCAGACAATATGTGAGAGTCTAGGATATCAGAAGACTTCAGAATGGCGGGAGCCACAGTTTCAAATTCCTTATTTTCTTGTATATTTCCACTTGGTTCTGGAGAGGAGCAGTTTCGGTGCAGGTTTGCTTGTCTCCTCGTTGTGATATGAGGTACATGGCTAGTGCTTAAGTTTTTCTTACCCTTGCACGCCTTACATCTCCATTTGCTTTTAGATTCCTGGTCCATTAGACGGTATGTTTGTTCTGGGTAACCATCGCAATCTGGTTCATATCGATTGTTACACATTGAGCATAATGCTGTCTTTTTAATGTCTACTGGTCTCTTGCATTTAAAGCATATAGCTTTCTCTGTCTTGCGGTCACTTTTTTTACCAGTTTTAGAAGACATCATAACACCATTATTGCCCCTTCAAATTACGTCAAAATTAAATTATCAAAATAACAAAAGAGAAAAATAAGGTAAAAAAAAAATTAAAAATAAAAAGAAAAGTAAACACAAAAAGTAAAGTCATTCGTGGGGATCGATCCACCGACACCCGCATCCAGTATTAAGTCAGTGTCGACCGCCACGCAAATGCGCCACTCGTACACTACGTTTGTTGACAAAATTACGGTGTATATAAGATTTCAACTTAAAAATATAAAAGTGTCCGTTGCAAACAGATTCAAATAAGAAAGTCCAAAGTCCATTCCTTTGTTTAAAAAACAAAATTTTGTTTTGCTTTTCGTTTCTCTTTATCACTGTTATTATTGCACTTCTGGTGTTTTATTGTTTATATCATGTTGTCCAAATTGCACATATAGCACTGTTTAGGTAATTTATACACATTTATATCTTTGCCACTGCTGGATCAGTTTGTGGAAGAATATCTTTATTAACAATGTTCAATTAAGTCAATAAGATTTAATAACACTTGCACCAATGTTTTGCACTTTTTACTTTATTTTGGTACTAATCACAGCACAAAATAGGTGGTATAAATATTTTTAAACATTAAGCGATACGGAGCTAAGTATTATCGTGGCGCTCGCGTCGCGCGTAGTGTCATTGGACGCCAAATCAAGAGTGACAGGTATCGAGCTGGTATCAGGCTCCATCGATAGTAATCCTCATCTATCAGACTCATCACGAATATAATAAAGGTTTACGGCTAAAGCCTGGTCTAGAGCAGGCTCCAGTTTCACCAACTGGACAAATAAAAGATAGGTATAGTTCTCGCCAAAGTTCTGGGTCGCTGCGTTATTAATTCGGCAAGGCAAAGATTAACAGTGAACCAATCACACGCGAGATGAGAGACGCTACTCTTTGCTTTGCCGAATTCATTACGCAATAAGGCTGCTGAAGTACTGAAGTTGACTTGCCGATACGCAACGCACGAAACGGTGTTGTTTTTGTATGAGATTTACTACTGTGTAGCCATTATAGAAAACTACAGGACTACAAGACGTACGGCAATTCGCCATCGGTACATGGTGGACATCCCACCCATACGCACTAAACGTTTTGGAAATACTTTCATTATGCGTGCAGCTAAGGAGTGGAATACCCTGCTGGAGTCTGTGTTTCCAGATAGCTACAACCTCGGGGTCTTTAAGTCAAGAGTGAATAGGTTACTTCTAGGCAAGCGCGTTACACCGTCGACCACATCATCGCTTACCATCAGAAGCCAAGAAGTTTGGTGAGAACTATACAGCCCATCACTTACCATGAGTCGAGAACGAGGTTAAGAGCGGGCAAGCCCTAAGGTCCTATCTATCTGATTAGCCTGTAATGTCCCCCAGTTTTGGTTTTCTAATCTAGTTAGACGGCGCGTTAGGTCTTTTTTTTATAGATAGGCTCGCGCTTGACCACTATCTCGACTGATGGTAAGCGATGATGTGGCCGACGGTGTAACGCGTTTGCCTAGAACTCCTAGAAGTAACCTATTCACTCTTGACTTAAAGACCCCGAGGTTGTAGCTATCGGGAAACACAAACTCCGACAGGGTATTTCACTCCTTAGCTGTACGCATAATGAAAGTATTTCCAAAACGTTTAGTGCGTATGGGTGGGATGTCCACCCTGTACCTATGGCGCATCGCCGTACGTCTGGTAGTCCGATGATGAAACGGGCTGGGCGGAATTAGATCATGCAATTCCGTCGCACACTCCCCGAAATGCAACCGATAAAAACATGGCTAAGTGCGAGTCGGACTCGCGCGCGAAGGGTTCCGTACCGTTATCGCAAAAAACGGCAAAATAAACACGTTTGTTGTATGGGAGCCCCACTTAAATATTTATTTTATTCTGTTTTTAGTGTTTGTTGTTATAGCGGCAACAGAAATACATCATCTGTGAAAATTTCAGCTGTCTAGTTATCACGGTTCATGAGATATAGCCTGGTGCCAGACGGACAAACAGACAGACGGATCGCGGAGTCTTAGTAATAGGGTCCCGTTTTTACCCTTTGGGTACGGAACCCAAAAACCGACAAGCTGGCAACTCGGCGACAATGTTCAAGGCTCTGGAGCTTTAATTCAACCAGTGCCTCATTACCAATGAGCCTCTTGGCCTGTTTTTCGATCGACTCCTAGTGCATCAAGCTGGTACTTGGCAGATCCGTCCCAGAGATGAGAACAGTATTCCATGCAAGATCGAACTTGTGCTTGATACAACTTAAGCAGCTGTTCCGGCGTGAAGTACCGTCTCACCTTCGCAAGAATCACCAACTCTAATGTTATAGGTTTAATGTTGTGGAGAGCACTCTACGTGTTGTGACTTTCTAGTCTTCCACAGTTTTAGTTAAGCTATTCGACAATAGATGGCGTTAGTAGTAGTGAAAGACCTGCAATATGAATATTATTTTATGTGCATAGAAATACGATACGAGTCCCTCAAGCGTAGTAATCAGGGCAAGCAGCTACTACCTTCGACTACTATCATACTTTATTTGTGTATTTAAACTTCAGGTATGTAAGTACAGTGGTGATACAGGCGGACATTTCAGCATGGTATTCCGGTTTGAAGGGTAGGTACAGGCAGTGGTGTCTCATCCTATACAAAGAAACCGTGCCGACGTACTGTACTGATTATTTGTAGTACATCGATAACGTTCGGTTCCGTTCCACGGATATAGATGGTGATCTATCTATCGCCGTGGAATGGAACCGAACGCGATCAATTTACAAAAAATAATCGGTATAATCAGATAAAAACGCTAGTACGTCGGCACGGTTTCTTTGTATGGGATGAGGCATCTATGCAGGCACGTATACAGAGGGGGGGTAGTTGGGATTTATCCCCCCCCCCCCGAAATCTGACTGTGTTTATTCATTCGCTTGCGTGTTCTTTCAATAAGTAGGTAAAATAAAAATATAGATCTTGATCTGAAAAAACGCTATTATCACTGTACTATAATTTTTAATAACTTAAAGAAGTATCGTCCGACGTCCGTAGTTTAGTCACACACTTATAAGTATTTTATATTTATATATAAGTATTTATATAAGTATTACATAAGTATTTTTCTGTTTCCACTGGCAGCCATTACGTCTAGTACCATATCAGGATCTGGCGCCAAAGCAGAATGAATAGACAATAGAGCGAGATCAGTAGGCCTCTCACCCGCCATTCTATTCCTCTCTTTAGGCATGAAAATGACCGCTCCACAGATGCCGTTGAAACCGGAAAGGTGGTCAGAATATGTATTAGCCTGTTAATGGTAGGAAAGAAAATTTTGTCACAAGTGTCTAAAATTTCCATAATTTAGACATGATTGTTTCAATGTTTGTCCCCCCCCCGAACCAAAAGTCTGGATACGTGCCTGCATCTATGCTAGTATTATATTATCTGTGGTACAGGCTACGAATGCCAGACACATGTAAGAGATTGTGGAAACTAACTCTAGTTAAGATTTTCATGCAAATGGGCCTAAGAGGGTTGTCGTTGTAAATTACTGGTATCCAGCTGCCGACTCCAATATAATTGCGAATAAGCAAGCAGTTTGATTGAGCGGCAGGCACCTGAGACGTGTCAAACAATAAAACAAAACAAGTACGAATACTCAATGCACTTTATTTCATATCATAAATAGGTAATATGTTTGGGATATCACAATTTGTTTGTTCATTACTCGCCAAATCTTTAGCTATCAACTAGGCGTTACACAATTTTTATACAATTGTAATTAAAATAACTAAAAACTAGATAGAAAAGGTATTATTTTACAAAATAAAAGGACCTTCGAAGGTATTTGAACCAAGTTGTTAGAATACTTCGATAGAAACTGTCCAGACGTTTCTTAAATTATGGTCAAATAAAAAAAAACTGAGCGAAACACCGCAGACGTGTTGGATATCGATATCTTATTAAATCTCAACTTTTGTTTTCAACTAACTACAGCTGACTACTGGATCCATGGCCGCGGGCACAGATAATATAATACTAACCGCGGGTTATTATTAATTTGAAATTATGTGTTTGGATATATATTTTTGTTTTATTGTCATTACCTATAAGTTATCGATAGTAATTTAGCAATAACGTCTGCGGAGTTTCGCTAATTAATTTAGTTTTACCTTTGCAAACAGTATTACAGAGCAGTGTGCAGTTTTACAGGGGCTGCTTAGAACACATTGACCCCGGTTGTAGTTCAAGAGCTAAGCTTGGGTCGCACAGTTGAGGATTTTTTTCATACTTGTTACATATATGACCACCAAGATACAAACTGTGCCTACTTTGGGTCCCATTGCCACTTTCATTGTCCTGCTAGTACGGCAGCCGAATTGCGTAAGTATATTATCCAAAGCAAAAGAATCGATTCTTTCCCAAAACCGACTTTACGTAGTGCATTTTGATACGAAAAGTCGTTTTTGGGAAGGAATCGATTCTTTTGCTTTGGATAATATACTTACGCAATTCGGCTGCGGGTTTATCAACGCTAAATTATCGAAAAATTTATGTGACAAATTATCAAGCACGCGTTATCTGCTGTGATTGGTTGAATGAATTTTCAACAGCCAATCACAGCAGATAACCGGCGATTATTCGTTGATTACGTTAACAGCCCGATAATTGATTGTTGAGAAACCGGGGATAGGTTTATTTAATTTCTTTATAAAAATTTAATCATTGTAGGTAATACTTTGTGTGTGTCAATAAATACAGGTTTGTTGTTTGTTTTCCCGCGGCAGAATGATTTGTCATCAGTATGCTGTTGTTTTAAAAGAATAATAATAACATGTTGAAGTTGAAGATTTTTTAAAAAAAATCTTCAACTCGAAAGCGTGAAAACCAATAGTAATTCCCTAGGGGCCTAGGGCCTAGACGTAACGTAATAACCCGCGATATGTTAAACATGTTGGTTTCGAGTTTTGTTTTTCACAATTGTTAAGAGGAAAGCGGGGGCAGAGAGCGCCGACTGAATTTCCTTAGTAAAAAGTCATAATTCGAGGTTTGGCTCTCGTCTCTTTCCTCCTCCAATATTGGACCAATTTTAAAAGATATTCCGTAAAATGAAAATGTATACTATGTCCCTATGTTTTCCTTTTTGATGATACATTATCTTTAGAAGCACTAGAACCCTCAAAAAATGCTCAAAATTCAGCTGTCAACAGAGGCTTAGTGTACAAATTTGACAAATGTAAATGAAAAAAGAAAATCATAGGGACATAGTATATATCTTACTTTACCAGCTTATGGAATATCTTTTAAATTGGTCCAATATAGGAGGAGGAAAGAGACGAGAGCCAAACCTCGAATTATGACTTTTTACTAAGGAAATTCAGTCGGCGCTCTCTGCCCATATTTCCTCTTAATCTGCCATTTCCAGATTCTAATGTCTATTTATTTTATAAATAGTGTTTAATACAAAGAATAAATCATTTTGCTGCGGGAAAACAACCATTAAAATTTCAGCAATATTATGATTTAAATTTTTACGTGTCTGCACACAAGTATGCAAAACTACCTCAGGTAAGCTAGCTAAGTTTATATATGCACTTGGGGTCTTATTTTATAACAAAGTCAACGGAGTCCAGCAATTGCTTAATAGATGTTTAATTCAAATGTTCTATAAAGAATTTTGAATATTTTAAGAATATATTGAAAGAATTCGTAGTAAATTTAAAATAATACAAAAATAAATATAAAAATTGTAGTATGTTTTACATGGAACACGCGGATAATTCACACTTTAAAGCCGATAAAGCTTCCATAGACTACAGAGATACCAATAACGAAGTATGTCCGACAGGACGTTGTAGTGTGACCACAGAACAAAAAAAACGCCTTCTACAGCTCTGTTCTGTGAGTGTGACCTATTTGTAGATAATCTTTTCATGGGGATTACTGTATTTTTGTATTACCAAAAATGAATTCTGATTTTGGACCACTAGTTTCCCCGAATATATTTTATATTAGTATTGTGTCGTAATTAAATCTTGAACTCGAAGCGTTATCGGCATTTTTAGTACGATTAAACTTTATTTATTAAAGTTAATATTAATATTTACAGTTACAGACTAGTAGACTCCAATAAATGGCACTTAATTCACGAAGTCTTTTTACACTTTATAAGTTTACGAAAACATGTGAAAAATAAGCCTCGTTTTCTACTCTTTCCTATCCATCTATACTAATATTATAAAGAGGAAAGATTTTTTGTTTGTTTGTACCGAATAGGCTCCGAAACTACTGGACCGATTTGAAAAATTCTTTCACCAATAGAAAGCTACATTATTCCTGAGTGACATAGGCCATTACAGGTCCTGTGGGGTGGTCCACGGGAGCGGAGCCGCGGGCAACAGCTAGTATTTTATATACTGAAAGATCTGTTTCAGTAATATTATGGCGAATGTGTTAACCCTAGTAAGGTTGACGGAATGATAGGTACCGTGACCAGCTATTTCAGTCTCAAGTGTTAAAAAGGGATCGAGTCATAAACTATATTATTTATAGATAGACAGAGAAGACTTTACACGTGAAGTAGTATTGATTTGTTTTTGTTAAACTCCTGTGGACCTCTGACCAGAGACCTCAAAATACCATAGAGAATTAAGAACATAGAGAATCTCTTTACTCTTAGTAGTGTCAATCATAACCTCATTGGAAGCTCGATGTGTCTACGGCTGAGAAAAACAAAAAAAAAGAAAAATTGTTGGTAAAATTTACGTAATAATAAAAATTATCACTTAATTTCAAGTTCGTAGGTCAATGGGAAGTTAAAAATGTCTTCGGAACAAAATTGTGTAACAGACGACGGACAGACAGACACGTGAGTGACAGCAATAGGGTTTCGTTTGGACCCTTCGGGTACGGAATCCTAAAAAGTATCAACTGGGAACTCTTTTTGAAAGAATCATAAATCATTTTGGGCCAATCAGGTACAGTTCTTTTATTTCTTTAAGCTTCACATACAGAAATTTTTAATGGCATACATTCATAAACCGGGAAATATTTAGATATCCAGTTGGTACCATGCCATTTATACCTTTACGATTCATATTTTAGTGGCCAAAATATTTAAAATTTGTAGGAAAGAGCAGATTTACCATAAAGTATAATGAGATAAATAAGAACTACTAGCTATTATTGTCTATTCTCTGATATAAGTACACCGACGCGACGCCGACGCGAGGTGTCGACTATAATATACCGAATACATACCCACTAATCCGAATTCTTTACTAGATTAAAATAAAATAGATATTTTTCGAAGTTTTTAAAGAGAATTCCAGTTTCAAAACGCGTGAAATCAAATTTTTAAACTTGGAATTGCTAACTTTCTTTTCCAGGAAAAACATGAACAAGATAGAAAAATTGGTATAATTAATAAATCTTCTTGCAAAAAAAACGTTCTCTCATAGTGTTCATAACTCAAAAATATGGATGACGTGACCGTAGAGACTGCCGCAACGCAACAACACGACAGCAATGCGACGACGCATTTTCATATAAGCACGTAAACTGTTATAAAATTACCCAAAACATAAATAACAATTTCTATGAACACGAGTTGTGGCATCCTTTTCGCGTTGCGCATGGCTGCAGGAATCCTGACACAGAAGAACCTTGCGTTTGCAGCATTTGAGGCCAAATATAATTTAGTCCTTTCGTATCTCCATTGGCTGAACGCTACCGTGGAGATAAAATTATAATGCGCGATGCGTCACACGGGGCGTTGCCAAAAAGGCGGGCGCAATGGCTGCCACGCCTAACGTAAAATACAGTGCTACAAGGAGTCTTGGCGCAAACAAGCCAAGGAAATGTCTAGGCGACGCTGTTGGTAAACCTATATAAAATTATCTGTGGAAATTGTATTGAAAAGTTAAGATGGCGGTTCTTGCTCCGATTTTGGTTTCGCGCCAAAAGTTTCTATCTGAGTTTGAATGTTTGGTTTAATTCTGAATCCATTAGGTATTAGTTTGCAAGTAATTTGTTCGCAATTTCTATTTACCTACAATAATAAAAATGAGAATGAGAAGAATAAATCCCGCTTCCAGCGCGGGCAAATAAAAATGAAAAGCAATATGGCTGCCGTGAAAAATAAATTGTAATTTATCTTGCCAATCGTTCTTAATTTGTAAATAATATTTATAAATATTATATTATCTTACAATTATCCTTATTAAATCTAGTTAATTTTTAATTATTTACAATATTTTACAATCGTTATATTTTATAGTATCGATACACTATACAGTAGCGGTTACCAGTAACCGTTATTTAACCAGTAACTGTTCTTACGTTATTCTAGGACCTAGGATTACAATGAGAATTTAATCACTTTGTTCTTTTCACGAACTAATGTAAATACAGTCTTAAAAATCAATCAAATAAAATATTCAAATCCACATGGAAACACAAGAGATCACACTTAAATGTAAATTTTTGAAAGTTTACCATTTTGAACACAAATCGAAACTCATTTTCTTTGTTTCTTAAAAAATCCGATATTAATTTTTTTCGAGTCGAAAACCTAAAGTACATTTTTTATAACCTTATTTTAACTTTATTTACACTCCACTTCAGCGGTCTGTCAATGGACAAACTCGTTTACCCCACCGCCATGATGATGAAACTGTTGCGTATTATCAACGATGACACTCGTATACCCGCCTTCTTGCACAGCCGGACTGGCCGCCATTTTACCGAAAGTCCCGCCAAAATTGTCTACCACAGGCCTACCATTTTGATTCTGATTATGACCGTAAAACGATATTAAATTCGTATAATTATACTGGTTGGGTATTTCTGAGCCTTCTATAGAGCTACATGACGACGAGCTAGCTGAAAACGGCCGTTGGTTTTGTGGGTAACTGACATAATTTGGTAAAATCTCTGGGTCTGTATAATTCTCGTAGAAGATTTCTTGGTAGTTCTGTTGTTGGTATTCCTCTTGGGTATCATAAGGGGGTATGACAGGAAGGTATTCGGGGTACGTGTACCCTCCACTAGAGTCACTGTACTCGCTTTCAGGAACCTGTACTGGGTTGGTTTTCTCGGTGTGTCTGACGTGGGGCATCTGTGGTGATGTGGTGGTGGTGGGGAGATGAGATGGCGTGGGACAATCCACGTTGTTGACGTGTTTTGGAGCTCCTTGGCTGATATTAAGGATTACATGCTTTTCTTCAATGTCACTGGAAGGAAAGTGCTCGGTTAGTAAGCTAGTATTGTTCTGTGGGTTCGTTGATTTTCATTAGTGCGATTACGGCAGTTGAAACACTTAAACAAATTTCTTACAGCAATAGTCCACAGACAAACAAACAACAAGAAATACTTAAAGATTATTACGTTATGTTGTTACGTTATTTTTTGTAGGTACTATTGTACCTACAGAAAAGTGCGTAAGACGTTTCTTAAAATTTTATTTTGTATTGATCTTTAAATGACTCTTGAAGAAAAAGTCTTTTATTGCATTCACAAATACATAAATTAAAGTCACGAGTGCTGCTTACTGTTCGACCTCCCAAACGAAAACGAGGAAAATTCAGATAGCCAACCAACATTAATTTTACAGGTACCGAAGAATTTAATTTACAAAAGTTTAATAAGGCAATATGTAAGTTTCAAGTACAAGCCGGAGTGGCGACCGCGAACTAGAAGACACTGCGTTAAAAGGCCTGCCTCTAGGTGGACCGGCGACCTGGATAAGCTTGCTGGACGCGCGCACGGGACCGGTCAATGTTGCGACGCTTAAGGGTGACCTATGTCCACAAGTGGACGTCTTTCGGCTGAAATGTTGATGATGATGAAGTACAAGCTGTATATCACAACGTGTAGAAGTACCAACCTGAGCACATAATTGACGGAGACGATGCAATGCGGCCTCGAAGACCTCGAGTTGTGCACAATTGTCGCGTAGCTCTGCATCCATACCCAGCCTCCGCTCTTCGTCAGGAAGCGGTAGTATCGCGATGTTACTTGGCCTTTTGTTAATACTGTAAAAGGAAAAATAGATTTAGGATTTAGATTAGGCTTTCTTTGCCTTTTGGTAAGATTCGAGGTAAAAGTCAAATCTCTCCTAACATTATGTAACAGACATACTGCTCCTGAAACCTATTTATATTGAACGGTTTTCCAAATATACCATTTAGTAATTTGCCTGAACCATTTTTGTTTATTCGTTTTTTTTTCAATGCTTTCAGAAACCAGAGATATAAACGCAAAACTTCATAATTTTAACACTCGTCGACGGAAAAAGAGGAAAATTTGTTTGTGGTATCTGTCTGTGGCATCATAGCTCCTAAACGGATGAACTGATTTTGATTTAGCTTTTTTTCTTTGAAAGGTGGCAATATATCGGTAGTGTCGAATATGTTTGATTAAAATCGATTCAGCCATTCAAAAGATATGGTCATTTTACGGTTTAAATCGAGGTATTTGCGAAAAAAAAACCCGTCTCTCGGAAGACCAATCTACTGACATGGTGGCAGATGGAGACCATTGGATTATGAGTATGAGAATGATTTTTTTCACTTCGTTGTTTTTTAAACTAATAGTATTTTTTTTAATACTCACGCGTACAGTGTGAGTGCCTCATATGTAAAACATCGGTGCCGTGTATATAGTGGTACAGCGTCTTCTCGATCAGGTCCTGAGGTTCATAGCCGGTTAACGATGCTACCCTGAAAATAACGGGATAACTGTTAGCATAATTATCGTTATATCGGTATTTTACACCACCCTCATAGCTATTCTACCGTTATTTATTAAACACAAGATTCAGTAAAGACGAGGTGAACCAAGTTTGTTATACATAGCCTATTAATCTTTTTTATGGTATATTAAATGTCTGCCACATAATATTATGGTAATACTCAAGACCAAGCGGCGCGTTACGGGAAAACTCAGTTGCGCCAGCGGTCTTGCTGATCTCTTTTCAGCACTTTAGATATGATTTATTCTTACATTTATGTAGTTCGTGCCGAAACGATAGAAGCTGATGGCCTGATGGGGGATGACCATTATATCAACGATACCTATATTTATTATTCATAGGCTCGCGTTAGACCACTGTCTCACATGATGCGGTCAATGATGAAGAATTATTTCCTAGATAGATTCATTTATTTGCCTGAAATATGGTATTGTACAGATCTTATAATACACACACAATAGTTCTTCATACTCCGCCTACTAAAATCGGCATGCAAATTTTGTGATCATAATGATTCTAATTTACTCGATTTAAACAAAACAATGAACTCCAATGTCAAAAAATACTAAATTATCCACATTACAATAAAAATCAAATTACAAATTTCAAAGAAAAATTATTAAATTACAAATTGCAAAGATGTCAAATTTAACATGAGAACCAAATAAATTAAAAATAATAATAAATTCTAATTTACTTAATGAAAAAAAAAAATACAATTAAATTCTAATTACAAAAAAAATATTATATTAGACTAGACGTATCTAATCTATTCAGTCTTGATTGTAGTTAACATTAAACTGAGAAATTTACACCATAATTTCACAGTACCAAAGTACAAATTAGTAGGTACAAGTCAATAATCAGAAAAGACAGAATCACTTCCTACTTTATCCTATAAAAACAACACTAAAGTCACCTCGCCTCGATACCTACCCCTAACTCCTACCCCATCCCCTCAGTAATTAGTTAAACCCTTAAAATTGGAGTACCAGGGGTGCCTCCCTTTGACAAGCATTGCTTTTTTGTAATGCTAATTGCCGGAAGTGACGCGCGATATTTTTTTGAGCGTCAACACTTTTTTCGCTTGAAAAACAATATGCTTGCTTGATTGGGTAAAAAAACGGTGAATGGTTTTTGTTTAGAGAGTGTTTTTATAAGGATTTGTTGGTGAACAAAGAGAAGCGTTATACGCGAGTTGTCAAATTTAGATTTCACACATTTTTTTTTGTTTTTTTTTTTATAAACTATAGGCTCGCGTTTGACCACTATCTCGCCTGATGTTAAGCGATGACATGGTCTACGGTGAAGCACGCTTGCCTAGAAGAAACCTATTCACTCTTGACTTAAAGACCCCAAGGTTGTAGCTATCAGGGAACAAAGACCCCGAAAGGGAATTCCACTCCTTAGCTGTGCGCACAATGCACGTATTAGCGAAACGCTTTGTGCGTATGGGAGGTATGTCCACCATGTACCGATGGCGCATGGCCGTACGTCTTGTAGTCCGATGATGGAAAGGGCTAGGCGGAATCAAATTGTGCAGTTCCGTCGCATACTCCCCGAAATGTAACCGATAAAAAACCGACAGGCTGGCAACTAGATTATTATTGATAGGTACCTCTATCTCGCCTGATGGTAAGCGATGATGTGGTCGAAGATGAGGCACGCTTACCTAGAAGTAACCTATTCACTCTTGAATCAGAAACTCCCAGGTTGTAGGTATCAGGAAATACAGACTTCAAGGAATTTATTGAGGTTTTTGTAAAATAAGGTACGGTCATGTACTTCGATTCGAGAACAGATGACCAGAACTAAAAAGTGCCTTTCCATGACAACAAAGTAGAGGTGAAGAGGAAGACCTCAAACCATGGTGGGAACGAAATTTGACATCACACATTTTGCCAAGAGTTGTGTTTTTGACAAGAGTAGAAACAAACTTCGTCAACTCATTTTCACTGTAAATTGTATGCTTGGCTACGTTTATCTGATCCCATCCTATTACTAACTCCTTTATCTACTTTCTGTGTCTGATAAAAGGATTATAAAAAAAAAACTTTTGTGATGGATGTGGATGTCCAAACATAACTTGGTTAGTATTATTGTTTGAAAGGATGTGTCAACAAAACTACCTTATCAATATTCTTTTAAGTAAGACACGAAGCCTTTACAAATCCTCAAATAACGTAATCAGTTTTAACGTGTTATTTTTTAACCGTTTCGAAAGATAACGCTGTAAACATAACTCAAATAACGTAATAATTAACGGTATAACATTTTACGCTTACCGTTTTTGCAGATAACGTTACAATGAAAAAATAAATCTATATTTTTATTTTTATTGCTTTTCTGACTGCGTCGTCGGTATTGTGACCGTAAGCGGTACTGCTGAGCTCTGAGTAAAGCCTTGGGATACGAATACCGTTTTTTAGGGTTCCGTACCCAAAAGGTAAAAACGGGACCCTATTACTAAGACTTCGCGGTCCGTCTGCCTGTCTGTCTGTCACCAGGCTGTATCTCATGAACCGTGATAGCTAAACAGTTGAAATTTTCACAGATGATGTATTTCTGTTGCCGCTATAACAACAAATACTTAAAACAGAAAAAAAAATATTGAAGTGGGGCTCCCATACAAAAACGTGTTTTTTTTTGTCGTTTTTTTCGATAGTGGTACGGAACCCTTCGTGCGCGAGTCCGACTCGCACTTGGCCAAATTATTAAACTAGATTATTCTTCTCAGCAAACCCTTTCATTTGATACCCATATCATGGCAGTGCTTAAAAAATAACTAGTCCGCCATCTTGGGCCGTCCGCCATATTCGATTTAGAATGACGTCACTAACTTAGCTAACCATGCATTGTCATCCAAACTAAATGTGTATGCAAAATTTCATCTCAATCAGTAGAGGATAACTGCTTTAAAATTCAGTTGCAAGATCTGACCCGGACACGCTTACTTGCATACATTGCAAGTTAAATAAATAAAAGCTTGTAAAATAAACTAAACGTCCTTCTTTACCCATTATACCGTTTAGTTTCATAGTTTAATTGATCATTGTTTAACCCGGACATCCGATACTTTATTGTCTATTAAAACCCGAGTCCCCAGGGGTAGTGAAAACGGGTGTCAATCGTACCCCACTTGGGGAGTCTTTGTTTTAACCCCTCTCGTTTTGGGGACGGGATTTTTTGTCGTGTGTCCTTATAAAATACTTCTCGGCATTGTTTTTTTGGGGACCTATCTACCCTAGTTGTTTTTTGAGGTGGATATCAAATTAAAACTGATAATTTTACGGCGATCAAGTATTTATTAATAGTTATTTATGCTACAAGTGCAGAAAGTAGGTGATTTACGAGTCGGATCTTAGTAATAGGGTCCCGTTTTTACGTTTAAAAAAAAAAACAACATTTTGACCAAGCTAAGAATCGAACGATCAGCTGTCACTTCGCGATCACAAGACCGTCAGCAAAAATCTCCGTAAGCAAATTCAAATACAGAAGCAGCCTTGCTGTAGTAATAAAATATCGCCCATTTAGCAAAACTTCAATTTTTTGCTGACGGTACGGAAGTGATCCTGCAGTCGCACACTTTAGCACGTACTACACACTTATTTATATTAGCTGTTATTTCCTCTGAAATGCAAGTGAAAAAGGACCTTATTGCTTATGGAATAAGAGTTAGCGACGATTTTCGGCAGGATAGCATAGTGCTTGGTGCGTTCGTATTTTTGAAAAGGTGAAAAAGGTGATTGAAATTAGACTTTATTGTGATGGATTAAGAGCTGTTCATGTTTTTGACACATTTTGAGGAGTGTTAATGCATTGGAGTTCAATTTTGAGGGTGATAAAATAAATCTATCATAACATCACCCACCGCTATATTTTCCGAAGGGGTAAGCAGAGACATTGTTAAAATACATTTCAACGGAGGGTAACTCTGTAACATAATTACGAGTCGAGATGTAAAAGGTACCATTTACTTCCACTTAGGGAGAGAAGGAGTATATCAGATATCTCCTTACTCGTTAAGTTAGCGCAATCTTTCATCGATGCCCCGCAACTTCTGTCTAAGGTTAATTTGCGCGCCCCTACCAGATCTGCTAGAATACCCTTTCTTTTTCTTAACGTCCCCCGCTGCTGCACAAATTATAGACAGAATTCGTTCTTTATAAGATGCGCTAAGTCCTACAATAAATTGGTTGACTTTTCTGAATTTGACTTATTCACTACTAAGCCGCATGCATTCATTCGAATACTTACTAATCATTGGTTTGAATTGGTTCAATAACTGTTTTTTTTTATTTTATTTTTATTGCACCTCATGATGAGGTATTGCTGTGTTTGTGTGTTATACATACCACCATTGTAATTCCTTTTTTTTTCTCTAACATGCTTTCTTTCATAGTAAATTAAATGCGAAAACATATAATTGGTTACTAGTTGGTTAATATGATGTAAAATTTGTTAGTTGTTAATACTGTTTGTTTTCCGATTATAATAAAATAAAAATAAAATAAATAAAACATTTTACAGATCAAAAATTGAATCCAAACCAGGCTATATCGTTCTTTTGGGCAAATCGTTCATCGGTCATACATACGATCATTGGGGCAAATGTTTTAGCGACAAGGGTGCTTCAGCCAAAGTGACATCCAGACTGCTGAATTCGCAAGGTTCTTTCCAACCACTGTACTCCTGAAAGCCAGAATCAACAGTGGCAATCTCCAAAAAAGCAAAGTACGAGTCGGACTCGCGCACCGAGGGTTCCGTACAAACCTCAGCTTAAAGGTATAATTAATAAACTATTTGATCATCATCATCTGCCTAGCCTTTTCCCAAATATATTGGGGTCGGGTTCCAATCTTACCGGATTCAGCTAAGTACCAGTGTTTTACATGGAGCGACTGCCTATCTGACCTCCACAACCCAGTAACTGGGTAACACGGTAACCCTTGGCAAGACTGGTGTCAGATCTCAAGCTTCTGACTACCCGTAACGACTGTCAAAGATCTTCAAATGACAGCCGGGACCAACGGCTTAACGTGCTTTCCGAGGCACGGAGGAAACTCGGTATGTTGAAATGGTCACCCATCCACGGACTGACCTCGTCAAGCGTTGCTTAACCTTGAAGATCGACCCGTGCGGCTGTTATTATTTAGCCACGAGCTCCTAATAAACTATTTGATATGAATATCAATTTAATACCTCTACGCGTTCATGAGGAAAGGGGTAGTAAGTTTAAAATAATTACAAATATTTTTATTATATGATGTAACTAAAAATTTACGGTTTTCGCAATTTTTCCTTTATCTGTGCTATAAGACGTTGCTTCGTACCAAATTTCGAGTTCACGGGAAGTACCCTGTAGGTTTTGATTCCCTTGCGAGTGTCGAAGATTTGCGGAAATTTGCGGCAGAAACGGCTGTATCTTTTGATTGCGTTGGCTCAGAATCAGAAGTTTGTTTTTTTCACAGCTTTAAGGGACAGTAGACCTGAGTATTTGAAATAAATTTCAGCTTGATACCTCCACGCATTCCTGAGAAAAAAGGTCTTGACAGACAACAAAGTGATCCTATAAGGGTTCCGTTTTTTCCTTTCGAGGTACGGATCCCTAAACAGCGACAATGAAGCTTGATGAGTCTCGAAGAAACGGTTTAACTATCTTAGATCTAGCAACGAAATAATTCAGAAAAGAACAGTAGAGCATTGAGAATTGCATTCAAACTTGCAAAAACTAAACCAAAGTAATTTCTAGATAATTATTCCCAGCAAGGCCCATTATCTCTGACTCATCAATCATAGACTACAAAACATTACCAAAAAAGGTAGCCCATAGATAAATCTATAAGTCCATAGATTTAGCTAAGCTTAGCTATCTGTCCCAATACGTTATCTGTGGTGTCGTGTTGCAACATCTGTGGCCCAGGTGGCAATGTTTTGACATTTAATATCCTTAAGAGTATGCTAGCCTGGTACCTGGAAGATGGGTGTGTGGTGTGAATATTGAATAGTACAATTATATCATTCTGTCGTCTTATAGATTTAGATAGAGTTTCGGATCGTTCTGATCTGACTCTTAATATTTTGAGTTAATACGAAAAGCAAAAGAAACAATTCAAAAAATCAAAAAATACCCGACTGCTCAAGAAGCGTACTAAAAAGACGTAAACAAGAAGAAAATCATGCTGTGCAGTCGGAGGATACATATTCGCGAGCTGACTGACTAAAACCAAAATCCACCTTTTTTCCATTTTCCAATTTTAATGTGAGACTGACACTCGCAAGGTTAAGACGAATCGATTTATGTAAGAATCACCAAAATCAGCCAACGCGTTTGTTCTCTAGAACGCCACATAGGAACAAATATAATTATAGACTGATAAACATATTACCCTCCTTCGGCAGTCGGGTAAAAAAAACGCGAAATAATAAAAATCAATTCTGTCTATCAAGTTTAGGACCCACTAGCCTAGCCTAGTCTAGCGTGAATGTCGAAAATTATACCGAGGGCACATCTTCCCGGTATAAAAAGTATTTCATTTGATATTCCAGACTATAATCTATCTCTGCCAAATTTCATCTAGATCCGTTCAGTAGTTTTTGCGTCAAATAGTAACAGACATAAAAACACACGCGTACTTTCGAATAGGCACATTGTTAGTTTAAATCAAATACTAAATCTTATCAAAGATACATTTTGGTTTACATGTTTGGGGCGTTTTTATTTTTTATCCACAATCCATTGATAGTAGAAAAATACTGCTTTGAGAGATCCATAGAGAACTTTTTTTGATTACGGAGGTATTTAAGAGTCAATGAAAAATAAATTATTTTTCACTTTGTAGTTTTTATTTGGAAGTCGGTAGTATTTTTTTGCAAAAAAGTTTTTTAATTTTTCACTTTTTAGTTGTACCTACCTAATAGACAAGTTGTTTAGTAACCTATAATGCCAGAATAGATTACCCAAATACCAAAAAACTTGAACATAAACGGTGAAATGAGAGATCTGCGTACCCCTTAAGAGCATACTGGCGTGATGTTATGTTATAAAATGGTAAAAACAATGAACAGACATGCGATTGCAGCAATCCCGAAAGATTTGCCGTCATTTATTGAAGAGTTCTATTGTATATCTCCGAAGTTCTTTATCAGATCTTCACCAAATTAAAATGGGACCAATTTCGAAACATCCTCTTTCAAACAAAAAAAGAATTTTCAAAATCTGTCCACAATTGGCGGCGATATCGGTGAACATACACAAAATAAAAAAAATAAAAACATACATAATGTCGAACATAGAACCTCCTCCTTTTTGGTAAGTCGGTTAAAAACGGGCCAATTGCGAGTCTGTTCGCACACAGAGGGTTCCGTATAAACTTCTAAATTCTCCAAAATAAATAGGTAACATTACTAACGTTCACACAAATTAAAGCACCGAACATTGCTCAAACGAAGGGTCAAAATTAACATTGCCGTTCGAAAACTGTTGTCCCCATACATCAATATACATTATTTTTACTTTTTCAAGTAAAAATAATAACCGGTAATAAATACTAACCGGTTTTAATAACTATTTTTGAGTCTTGATACTCGAATAAAGATTTATTTTATTCTATTCTAATATCGATAGACCAACTATCCCAACACTATTTTTTTCTCGTAGGTACCTATTCCGAGATGGGCATGGAAATAAGCGAACAATAATTAATAGTTGAAAATAACCGCGAGCCAGCGACGGGCATTGCGGGCAAACGGCGGGCAATTCACGCGCTTCTCAGAAACGGGGCATAACTCTGTATTGGTGGAACAATGCAGGGTTTGTGCGTTCTCCACTGGTATCGACACGTGGCTATGGAAACGACACGAAAATAAATTAGGAGCCTCTAGACGGGGTCACCAATACTGTCATCCGTTTTTTAAAATAATATGATTGTCGCGGTCCGTAAGGTTTAAACCAGCCCCACCTTTACATCGTCACGAGTGCTGAACTATTTTGTCAAAATTGAAATATTAAACTTAAATAGGTATGTAAATACAGATACAATATCAATGAAGATTTTAATGAGATGATTCTTCCGTTGTCTGAAGATGGCTAATCAATAAGTAATGTTTATTTGGACATACCTAGTTAAAGTATTTTCCATTTGCATCGACACATATTTCATCATTATCATTAATGTTGCATTTTGCAATCTTAGAACATAATTCAGCGTGGATCGTTAAAAGCGTTTCTGTAACCAAACGACCCATAAGTCTGAATGGCTAACGAACAAGACCAAGGGCCTTTGTATTTCCCATAAGAGACAGCATGAATGTTTTTTTAGTCTTAAGCATTATGCACGATACATATTAAAAAAAATGGTAGCTTGCAAACATCTGGCCTATACTATACTACTAAAAATATGAGTATCCTATAAACTGCAACAAATATATAATATTCGCTTAAATGAACTGAATTAGGTGTCAATTATTGTATATTTTATCGTGTGAGCATCCTATGATAATATGTAGAATGGTTGACAATTTCTGTTTATTTCTGAAGGTGTATAAATTTAATCTACGTCTTATCTTTGGTAACTATTCAGAGGCATAATTCATCAATCTCTATCTCTACTTTCATAACCATTGGACAAGCGCAATGTAGTTGTTATTTGGTTGTCTTGTATACGTCATCAATCGATCAAAATTATACCTAAATAAATCACTCCAGAGGGCAGAGTCCCATTCCTCCATTTCGTAAGTTATAATTTTGGTTTTTCATCAATCTCTAACCATCTATTTTCAACACACTCCTACTAAAATAAATACACTCCAGAGTCTCATTCAACTTGTCGACACCATTGGACAAGCGCAGTGAATTTGTTTTACTTGTTATTCCATGTAAGTATTATTTCATTAATTTCTAACCATCGTTTCTATTAACACCATTGACCACATTTTAAACAAAAAAATACGTTAATCTCTCTAGTCCTTTCCCCCGTGTCGAAACCATTGGACAAGCACAATGGCCGCAAGTTCACCATTTATTAGTTCACGCCAATCAGGGTCGCGTAAACCTTGTTCAACAATGCACGTTAGCGGTTCGGAGAATTGCGCAGGACTAAGGACTTGACAGATCTCCTGGATTTACATGGGATTAAGAGGTGAGCTGATGTTTGATGCAGCTGAGTACCGAGTAGCATTATTCTATATGAAATGAGTAACTGGGTAACACGGTACCCCTGAGCAAGACTGGTGTCTGATTTTATAGGCTTTGACTATCGGAAATGATTGTCAAAGATTTACAAACAAAAACGGGGACCAACAGCGTAAATTAGTTAGTAAAAAATCATGAAAAATACCAGACTATTTGCGTAAAATGTCTTTGTATGTCCATTCAGAAATCAAGAAGAATGCATCTTTTATTCATTTGCTGAGTTCCTCGGTAAAAATTTTAGCGAAAAATGAGAAAATAGTACAGCTAGAAATCAGGATTTGTTTCTTATATGCATTAGAACTACACAATCACTATTATCAGCGATTTGACGTTACCACTGCTCAGACACATGCCTCCTCTCTCTCTGAGAGAGGGAATGTACCTTGATCCACCACGCGGGCCCAGTGCTGGTTGCTGAATGTCAAAGGTCTTCGAGTTTTTCGATCTAGAACATGCCGGTTTCCTCACGATGTTTTCTTTCACGATTTTTAAAGCAGTGGTGATGAAATAATTTAAA
This sequence comes from Orthosia incerta, assembly GCA_948252205.1. Classification (NCBI taxonomy): domain Eukaryota; kingdom Metazoa; phylum Arthropoda; class Insecta; order Lepidoptera; family Noctuidae; genus Orthosia; species Orthosia incerta. Next base: position 14,658,828 of record OX411769.1, on the reverse strand, counting down.
CAAAAGCGCCTGCCTGGGTTCAAATCTACTAGTCCTTCTATAGGCCTAGTTCTTGTTAAGAATGTTCTCTTCACATCGACAAAATTAACTAGTGAAGTGCCAATATCGACAAAATGTATCGATACTACCCACGACGCGACGCGACGGCTGTGAAATCGTTTGGCGTCGCACGGTTACGGCTCTTCGCTGATTTTATTAACTCGCATCAAATTGTTTATTGTGGCTTCAATTGTGTTCTTTTTGCGGTTTTATTTGTCGATGGTGTTTGTGTAGTGGGTTTACAGCACTAAGAAGTGGGTTTGATGAGGGAAATTTAAACGCTATTTCATTCATTTTGTGTTGAACAACGAAAGGTCGAGGTTTTCTAAAGATGAGACAGTGAAGATGAGAACCCAAACTGTAGCTATCTATTTAAACATGAATAACGGAACCATTATTTTGTATCAAACTATCTATTGATCGTACAGCCTCTAAACTAAGATTTAAATTGTTATTAGATTAAGAAATGGTTGAATCTACCTTGATGGAAATAAAAATATTATTATTATTATGTTATTTATTTTATTCTATTTTTAGTATTTGTTGTTATAGCGGCAACAGAAATACATCATCTGTGAAAATTTCAAATGTCTAGCTATCACGGTTCATGAGGTACAGCCTGGACAGACGGACAGACAGACAGACAGACGGACCGCGGAGGTTTAGTAATAGGGTTCCGTTTTTACCCTTTGGGTACGGAACCCAAAAAAATAGCGATAAATAAATCGGTATATTATTTTGTATCCAATAAAAAACATCTGTGAAAGTTTCAAATGTCTAGCTATAACGGATCATGAGATACAGCCTGGTGACAGACAGACAGACAGATAGACAGACGGACCGCGGAGTCTTAGTAATAGGGTCCCGTTTTTACCCTTTGGGTACGGAACCCTAAAAAGATGTGTAACATTTTTGGTGGACCATAAGGTTAAATCTATTCTATTATTTTCTATTCTACAGGACGAAGAGACTATGCCTTTCTCACAGTGGCATAATGGCATCATGATGGCATTGATAATGTTATAGTGCGGCTCCTGATCATGAACAGAACTAGTCAGCTAGTACACTGACACTGTATTAGAAGCAGTCCAATATAAAACTTGGCAAGTGCCATGACTGCTTTCTCTATCTATCCTATTAATAAATATACCCTATCCATTTCATTCCTTTTAATTATTAATTCTCATTGTGATTTTAATCTTGATTGTAATTTTATATTTGATTTTGATTTTAGTCTAGCATTTTATTGAATAAAAATTGAAATTGTAATTCTAATATTACTTGCATTGGTGTACAGTTAATTATAATTATGTAACGTAACTTAAGACGACGACTAACGCCAACGACCTTGAGGGAACAAAACGCGCACTCGTTTCACTCCCGCGCGACCCAAAATTTTGTAGTTTTTTGTACTTTCCTTATTATTATATGACTTTAAAAAAAAGCCTCAGATCAAAATGTAGATAATTAAACTGTCGTTGAGATGCTCAGCGGTTTTGGTGCGATTGTCGAGTTTTTGTCCGTGTTAGACATAACTTTACAAATTAATTACACCATGTTATACGAATAAAACTCAAAATTTTCTTAGATCAAATTATTAAGAAAATGGTCTATTGCAACATATATTTTTTTCCAAAAACTAAGACTAGCCGTTTAGACGTGATTCTCATTTTAAAATCAGCTACTCAAGGGTATCTGCGCCTTAAGAGATCACTGGCCCCTGAAATACCGGACGCTAGCTAGCTCAGTGGTCAGAGTTAACTTTTTAGTAATATTGATGCTAATAAACAATTTATTTGTTTTATTTATTGTAGCGACCTAGATGACACCATATACGAATTACCCCTGCATCGCCCAAGCAGAATTTTCGGCGCGTTTTGAACTCGACAGACCACCGCACCGGGCAGTTGTCTAGACCAAGCACAACACTGGTCTGGTCGGGGATGTCGGTGACTTAACACCCTGTTCCGTATACCCCAACTTATTAGCTGAAAAAGTCAAGTAAAACAAGTCCCCACATACCTGGCATCCAAGAATATGAGCCTCATATCGAGCGAAGCCCTGAACATAAACATGTTGGAATGCAGCTTGAGCTCCGTGACGGCAGAGGGGGGCAGCGAGTGGCCCACCGCGATCAGGCCGAGAGGAGCCGAGCCTTCGCCGAAGCGACGCGCTCGGAGGTAGCCCGAGCAGTGTATCACCTGGAGTTTATGTCATCGGTGAGATGGGGTCGAAGTTGAATAAAAAAAAAAAAAACCCGGCCAAGTGCGATTCGGACTCACGCACGAAGGGTTCCGTACCATTATCGCAAAAAATACCACTAAAAAACTTAAATATTTATTTTATTCTGTTTTTTTGTATTTGTTGTTATAGCGGCAATAGAAATACATCATCTGTGAAAATTTCAACTGTCTAGCTATCACGGTTCATGAGATACAGCCTCGTGACAGACGGACAGACAGACAGACAGATCACGGAGTTTTAGTAATAGGGTCCCGTTTTTACCCTTTGTGTACGGAACCCTAAAAATAACACGTAACAATAGGGTAGTTTACTGAATAAGTCAGATCGATTATTAAAAAAATATTGGACACATATATTTTCTTTTGACACGTAAACATGAAGTGACGGCGTTGAAATATCATGAAACGTCACGCCGCTAGTACACTTTATTCTGCCTTAGTGACGTCACAAGCCCCCACTCCTGAACTTTGATGCGGTTTAACTTTGTATTTTTTTTTTTTATTGATTTGATAAAGCAAAAAATACGTGTCCAATATTATTTGATAATCTCACTGACAGACTATTAAATTAGGTGCCTAGTTGTTGTTTTTTCCCGTCGTAATAAAAAGAAATTAAAACAATGCATCCAATTCATGTTAAATTTAGTGTTGTTTCTTTTTTTTTTTTTTATTTGTTTTTTTTTTACCTTTGTATAGATTCTTTTACCCATTGTGAATGTGTGAACATTGTAGGCTTTCTAGATTTCTAGATGATTGTTAACATTTTTTAACTTTTTATTTCGTTTTACATTATTATTTTTTTAATTTCGTACGACTTATTGTCGGGCCTACGTTGTCCCCCCATTCCAAGTATTAATGCTGTAACATGGAAATATTGTAAACACAAAATTTTTAAAAGAGTAACCATGGCTTTTCTTGCCGGTTCTTCTCCATAGGAAACGACTAACCCGAACCGTGCACCTTTTGTCGACGTTTTATAAGTGCCCATGTAGGCCCAAGTAAAATCAAAAAAAAGATTTTGATTTTGATTTTTAATTATCCCATTCTCAAACAAAACCGAACTCCAAGTAAATCCACGATTACCGAACCATAGTTCTCTCTCAAAGCCCTCCGATTAATAGCAATACTAATAAAACATCTTTACCCCATAGGACCCCGTGTCCCTATATTGTCCCCGCTAATTCACCCCATTCCGTATGTTGGTACTATTGAGTGTGTCGAACAATGGCCCCTTGCTTTTGAATAATGGGACGCGTGGCTGTATTGTTTTAAGCATTTGATTTAAATTGAGCGAATAAGAGCGGATTTTCACAGATTATAATGGACACTAGTGGGAACTGGAGCCCTACCATGAGCTCTTATAGAGCAAGGAATAATTGTATACATCTGTCTCTGGGAACTGAAGAAAGAAGTGTTTTGAGACAAGCCCCACATTATTCCTAGGAAACTAGAATCAGCAGTGGCACTGGCAACATTCAGAAAAACGATGAGTAAAGGATGATGCTAGACCGTAATGGGCGCGAGCCCAGCACCGTGCGAGGCACGGACGAGGCACGAATTGAAAACTTTACGAACATTTTATATGATGTGATGCTACACAGTGTGGCGACGGGGCACGTCCGAGCCTCCAGGACGCGGACGTTTCTGACGGAGAAACGTATCAACTGTCTTGGATCTCGCAACGAAATGAATAAGAAAATAATAAACGCTATTCTTGCTTTTTAGGGTTTCCGTGCCCGAAGGCTCACGTATCCTCTTTCACGTCTATCTGTCTGTCCGTCTGCCTGTCTATCCTTCGTCTGTCACACAAATTTAACAAGCAAACGGTTGGAGCTACAGTCTTAAAATTTTCACAGTATCTTGTTGATCCAAAGCCATAAAAATTGACAAACAATATTTTCAAATGTTTTTATACTAAAGGCACGAAAAGGATTTTGCAACAAGGATAAGCCTAGTTGCCAAGAGAAGCACGGTGTGGCTTGAAGGGTGTTTAACAGCACATGAGACACTTACAGATTTGTCTCTAGGATGACAAGTACAACGCATGGCGATGCCTTTTGTATTCCAAATGTCCACTGGTGGGGCGGTGACCACTGACCACGGGGTGGGGAACTATTTACTACATACACAACAATGTATTAATTTAATATCTAGCAAAAACTTACCTTATACCCTGATGTGGTAAGACCAGCGTTTCTCTTAGCGAGGACGCATTTCATTTTGATAAAGAAGGCTCTTTCACATTCGATGTCCACTGTTGGGCCCCACGTACCGCCTACTGGGTATCTGACAAACAATAAATTTTTGCGTATATTTAGATCTGAGGTTTCCAGTAACTTCTCTTCTGTCAAAATAAAATTCAATCTATCCGAGATAAAGATTTAAAATTTTCGAGATCGATTCGCTCGCTCTTGCATTTTCATTATTAACAATCTTTTACGCCAGAGTCAACAAAGAAACTTCTTCCGTATAAATAAAAATATAACCTACCCAAAGTTTGAGTGCTAAGACATTCGAGCTCGCTTCGCTCGCTCTCAGACGCTTGGTGCTCGATCCTATATATTTTATGTTTAACTGGACAAAGAAACTTGTAGATCTTCATCTGGTAAAAGAAAATTGCCGAGATGCATTTTTTTACGGGGCACTAAATCATTTTAACATATCAAATAGTTCTCTTGTTTTTTTAGAAATTTTGGGGCGGCCATACATTATGTTGTGTTTGGAGGTCCTTCCTGTAAATGAATGCGCTTTCATCTAACTAACAGATGGAAAGTAGTTGCGAGGCGAGTTACAAAAACAACTGCGATTGGACAAAATTTCGCTCTGTCAAAAGCGAGCGAAGTAGAAGAATGTATACAAGATGTGGCCCGAGGCTGCCAATTTTTTAATATGCCACTGAGGATACTGTACTCACCCGAGGCTGGGATACTGGTGAGGTAGGTACGAGTGTGGATGCTGAAGACTTAGCACTGCCGTCATCTCCTCGTGATCTGATTGGTGGATGTATTCGTATATTGAGTTGCCTGTTAGTTCTACCTGTGGGAGAGATAATGTAAATAATTTAGTATAAATACTTCAAGAAGGATTAGACAGAAGGGTTACATCTAATTACATTATTTCGCCTGTTTAAAATGAATTTTACCGTATTCAGAAGCTACAGGTGTACCTATCTCTTCCCTAAAAACCGACTGAATTCAAGGAAATAAATTCAAACGTTTAAATTCAGAAGATTAAACTTAAATAACTTAATTCAGGAAGCTGAATTCAAATGTCTTTATTGGAACTAAATTCAAACGTCTTAATTCAGAAGATTAAACTTAAATAACTTAATTCAGGCACCTAATTACAAATGTCTTTATTGGAACTAAATTCAAACGTCTAAATTCAGAAGATTAAACTTAAATAACTTAATTCAGGCCGCTAAATTCAAATGTCTTTATTGGAACTAAATTCAAACGTCTAAATTCAGAAGTTTAAACTTAAATAACTTAATTCAGGCAGCTAAATTCAAATGTCTTTATTGGAACTAAATTCAAACGTCTAAATTCAGAAGATTAAACTTAAATAACTTAATTCGGTCAGTTAAATTTAAAAGTCTTTATTGTAATACAGACGACTGAATTCTTAAGACGACTGAACTGAAACAACTGAATTCAAACAAGTGAACTCAACTAACGGAATACCACAGCCAAGTAATAACTAGCTCCGAAAGAATGAGAGAATTAATCTATTTCTCCACTTACTTGACTCAACCCAAGATGAACTGACGCCGTTTCACTAATATACATGATCTTGCCATCAGGTGCCACAACGAAGATGAAGCCGTCCAGGGTCTGCAGTAGGTGGGAGCCTAGTTCTCGTATTGAGAGCTCTCTTGGCTGAGGAGGGGGTGGTGCAGCGCCCCATGCGTCACCGAGACCTGGGGGAAGGAGGGAATGTAATGATAGACCTGTATTGTGTGTAATGATAGACCTGTATTGTACGAAGGGGTAGGCAGGGGTGAATTGCCGTAAGTCTTGTAGTCCGATGTTGGATTAAGATAATGATTATGGATGCATTCAAGTAAGACAAATAAATTACACTAAGTAAATGCCCTTGATTAAAAGGTAGGAAGAGGAGCTTAGCTAGCACTCACTGGGTAACCGAAATATTACACTCACCATCAGGAAAAACCTGCCTCATCTTCAGGTAGCTCGTGGTCAGTCTGATGACGGACGCCTTGTCCAGCTGTGACGTGATGGCTGACGGCAGAGGCAGGAGCTTGGCCAGCTCGAGGAATTCCGCGTTTTCCTTCTCTCTTCGGGAACGGGCCGCGTTCTTGCTCTTTTCTTTCATGATGGCCGCTGCGTCTAAGGGACGAGAGCTGTCTTTACGACAGGCTAGAACAAGAGAGATTTTCTTAGGAGCGTTTTTACCCGACTGTCGAAGGAGGGTAATGTGTTTAACAGTCTATGTATGTATGTTCCTATGTGGTGTTCTAGAGACCAAACGCGTTGGCCGATTTTGATGATGCTTACGTCAATCGATTCGTCTTAACCCTGCGAGTGTCATTGAAGTGTCTATATTAAAATTGAAAAAGAAAAAAATGGCGGATATTGGGCGCTGTATTGGGGGAGAAAAAAATATTCTTCCAAACCCATCGTCGGGGTATCAAAATAAAGGGTTTAAGCCTACTACATAAATCTAAAAAAAAAAAAAAAAAAATTAAATAAAAAAAATTAAAAAAAAATTTTTTTCAGGTTCGACAAGGTTGGCGCAGTGGTTGAGTGATCCGCTGCTGTGCTGCGTGTCGCGGGTTAGATTCTCTCGCTCGGCGCTCTGGAGAAATATATACTATGGCCTATAGATAGTTGTTCCGGATTTGGGTGTTTCTGCATGTGAGTTTTATGTTTGTAAACGCACCCACGAACCAGGAGAAATTCCCAGTGTGGGACAACTTTTAATTAAAAAAAAATGCAACTAAGTAAGAATGTTGTTAAGTATGAATTGTTGTAAGAATTGTAATTATTATTGGACGCGGCGGCATTAGCAAAGAAACCACTTCGTTTAAATTCTGGTGGCTTCAGTTAGGTTAAATTGGGAGCAGATTCTCGTTGGTAAAACGGCTAGCCGGATTGGTTGACAAATAATTCATTAGTGTCAATGTCATTTGTATAATAATTATTTATGTGGTGTACAATCATCAAAGTCAAAGTCAAAAAGACAACTTTTGGCCATCATCTCCCCTCTCCATCCATCCACATTTATATTCACAACTCTTTTAGTAACATGTATTTCATCTCTCCTCATCACATGACCATACCAGGAGTATATAATATATAAATAACAAATAAGTCAACTGCCCACCACAGAACAAATTACGGTATTTTTAAGACGACGACTAACGCCAACGACCTTGAGGGAACAAAACGCGCACTCGTTTCACACGATTTTGGGTCGCGCGGGACCCAAAATTTAGTAGTTTTTTGTACTTTCCTTATTATTCAAAGACTTTAAAAAAAAAAGCTTCAGGTCAAAATGTAGATAATTAAATTATCTTTGAGATGGTGTTGATTTCATTAAAATCCGCCCAGCGGTTTTGGTGTGCTTGTCGAGTTTTTGTCCGTTTTAGATATAACTTTACAAATTAATTGCACTATGTTATAGAAATAAAACTCAAAATTTTCTTAGATCAAACTATTAAGAAAATAGTCTAATTTAATATATATTTATTCCAAAACATTACGACTAGCCGTTTAGACGTGATTCTCATTTTAAAATCAGCTACTCAAGGGAATCGGCGCCTTAAACTTTAAAAAATAAGGAACGTTCCCATTCTAATCTTACAGTCACAATCTATTGAAAACTACTCTCATTTCTATTTCTGACCAGTTTTATATATTTTTTTTTTTTTTTTTTTTTTTATTTGTGATGGGTTTGCTCTTGACTCTAGTCTAGGTCAAAGGTGACAGAGACAGAGTCGACGATGGAGCGAGCTTACCCAGAAGAAGCCTGTTCACTCTAACTTTGAAGAGATTCGGGTTGAATGCGTTCGGAAACACAGACGCAGGTAGTGAGTTCCACTCATTCGCTGTGCGCATTATGAAGGATGATTGGAAGCGCTTGGTGCGTATTGGTGGAATGGCAACAAGGTAAGGATGGTAACTTGCAGTGCGTCTAGATGTCCGATGGTAGAAGGGGGCTGGTGGGATGAGGTCGTGGAGTTCTTGAGCACACTCACCGAAGTACAGTCTGTAAAAGACCGACAAGCAGGCAACCTTGCGGCGATGAGCCAAGCTGTGTAGCTTGGCATCCGCCAGCTCAACGTCGCCAATGAGCCTCTTGGCTCTGCGTTCCACCGAGTCAAGCGCGGCAAGCTGATACTTAGCTGAGCCATCTCAAAGGTGGCTGCAATACTCCATGCAGGATCGGACTTGCGCTTTGTAAAGGGTTAAAAGCTGTCCAGGCGTAAAGTATCGCTTCACTCTATTTAGGATGCCCAGCTTTTTGGCCGCAATTTGAGCTTTGTACTCAATGGAGGCGCCGAAGTTGAGGCTGGATGTCAACTCCATGCCCAAGAGCTCGAGCCGATCAGTCACAGGAACAGACGCACCCCGAAAAGTAGGAGTTTGATCGAAGATACTCCTTTTTGCGGTAAAAAGACACGCCTGTGTTTTGGTGGCGTTAAAGGAGACCAGATTGTCATCACCCCACTGGGAGACAAGGCTTAAGGTCAAATCTGTCCTTTCCACCATAGCCTCTCTCAAGGAACGAACTTCATCCACGCTGGTTCTTGCGCTGGACAAGTATCTCTCTGCAACAGTACTGTCATCTGCGTACCCAATAATACCAGGCTGAAGTAGGTCATTGATGTGTAGCAGGAAAAGAGTTGCAGAGAGAACAGACCCCTGAGGTACTCCGGCATCAATAGCCATGAAGTCAGAGGAGCAGCCGTCAATGACCACTCGGATCGACCGTTCATTATACTTACTCCATTATAATAAATTATTTTCTTAAAATATACCTATATAAAATTTAAGTTTAATATTTTTCGTAAGTTTAATAAAAAAATATAAAAACAGTGAAAAGTCATGGCAAAGAAAACTACTCATCAAATTAAAACAAAACATCCCTGACCTACGTCACACCAAAATTAATGACGTCGTTATACATTCAAAAAATTATCATCCACGCTAACGACACAACATGCATATTTATAACAACATGGAGGCTGAAGGCACTCCACCTTTGCTTCAGAAAAAAAAAGTAACAAACCATAGAGTTTTGGCGGGGAAAACAACATCGTGATGAATTATTCAAGTGAATCGGAGTGCTAATGCTTACAAATGATGTCTGTGTCGCGAAGATGGATACAAAATGTTTGTAGGTGTTATTCGTAAGAGTATACTACCAGTTTTCTTATTCGGAGGATTATTTTGGGGTGTACATAGATAAAATAGAGTTATGTATACCTATGCATGATTGTATTATAAAGAAAGAAAATAAGTGTATTATACTTTCATATGAGATCTAGTTGGAGGTTTTTCTGGACAAGCGACCTGAAAATCAAAGCTAAGAGCCGATTTTTCAAACGATATATGAATGGCCATATTTATTTTTGACATTAAAGGTATCCGGCTTTCGAAAAATAAGCATTTATAATAAGGAACTACTTATGTTAAAGTTTTGTGTTCGTAATGGTTAGAGCTTGGTTTATAAGTAGAAAATTTTAGGCAAATCATCAACAAGAAATTAAATTGCACCCGTGCGAGGATGGCGCAGATCGCTAGTAGTTAGTAGTTAGGTAGTAGTAGTAGTAATCAGTGATCTCATTTTATTTACAAATATTTGTAATTAAAACTGATGGAAAGATTGTCCGTGGAGTTTCTTGCAAATTCTTCTCCATTGAGACTCCTACTGGCGCTTGCGAATTTGCAACTAGTCATCTTTTTTTTTCTATCCAAAAGTACCTCTAAGGTTTATTTGAAATAAATTATTCTACTTCATTTAAAAATATTTGTCGATGCGTTGATTTCACGAGAAGTTCTTCACGAAATATTACTCGTACAATTATCTATCGAACATCTATCTTTCTTAATATTACTAGCTTAAAATTACAAGTTGTATTGCATGAGAATTTCTGATTTCTTACTAGTGTATTATTGGTAAGCGCTGAGCATAGTAATGAGGTTCGACAGCAATAGTGTAATAAACTCAATCACAGTTATTCGAAATAAACCACTCCCTTGAGTATTATTGGCTAGACCTGGCGTAGGGCTGCCTCTTAGATGTTGAACTTTTATTTCTCCTGATTTTTCGTTAGTGTTTCGTACGCTTCCTCAACGCACATTTCATTTGAGTGATATGATATTTAGCGATATTTTAAAAATATAGTTTTGCACACAAGTCCCGTCGTTATGCGTTTTTCGAGAATGTATGGTTTTTTTTTCTACTTACTTAATATTTTTTTACGGTGATCAATATGTGCAATTTTTGGCGCAAATAAACTTTTTTCTCAATAATAAGGATACTTTGAAACTACCAACTACTAACTTTTTGTTGAATACTTAGAGATGTGAAATTTTGTTTTTTTAGAGTAGTTACTCTAGAGTGGTCTTAGGCGAATTTTCCCAAGTTAAACAATATCACCCGATTCCGGCTTCCACACCAAGTCTCTGATTTTTTCTGGGCTCTGGAGTATATTAGACCTAAAATTTAATACCTACAATTTTTAATATTCAAAAGCTCGCGGGTTCAACCACTAATCTGATCGTAAATGACGATGTGGTCAACGATGGAGCAAGCTTGCCTTGACGTAACCTATTCACTCGTGACTGTGTTTCTGTGTGTGGAAACACAGGCTACGGCAGGCAATACCACTCCTTAGCTGTACGCATAACAAAAATATCCTACTTATGTATGTTACCTATATCTGCAAAAAAATGCCACCCCTATAGGCGGCAAACGACATATGGCCGTCATTTATACAGTGCCATAAACTAGCGCCCGATCGGATTCCGTACGTTCCATATACGAATTTTCCGCGCGAATATTTTTGTTTTACGGCCAGCCAATGTGGCGCGCTCGAATAGATTTATTTTAGTGCAAAGCTAAATTTTGAGATATTTTTTTTTCATTTTTGTAACTAAAAATTGTTGTATATTTAATGCATGTCAAATTTATTCATATTAATAAAACAAAAAAGAACCTGATTTTTTATGACTATGTAAATACTTACATAAGGCAGTTTCATATTCTGACGCACATTTAGTAAACAGTTTTCTCCTCGGATACTTCATTTTGAAAAATTGAAAAAAAAAACAAAGCTTAATCCCTTAATTTTCTTTTTGCAACTCCCCTCTATTAAGTATAATCATAAAACAAAAAAAACACTTGTCTTGCAGCACGTAACAGAAAGAAAATAAAATAATAAAACTGCACTTTACGCGAACAGGTTCACATCGATACTGGCAGCATCCACCTTCTTTCCTATGTCCGTTTCGGAAATAAAAAAAAAAACAAATGACAGGTACTACAATAGCGCGGCAAATACATTGACAATAGTAGACACTATTGTATTACGTCATCTAACGTCACTCTTGAGGGCAGGGCTAGTATAGGGGCGGGCAATAAAAATATATATGAAAAACCATAACATTATGGCGGTTTTTTTCGTGTATTTGAATTATTAAGCTACTTGAAAATATCTCAAAAAATAGATGTAGTAGGAGGTTGCCATTGCGACTAGTACTTAGGTATTGTATTCATGTATCTTTCAGTAAAGGTAAAACAAGGAAACCATAGAACTGCGTATAATTTTGCATTGTTTAACTTTGCTTATCTATTTTACGACTATTCGCTTTTGTATTGTTTTGCATCATCACTCTTAAGACGGAGCCTTAGCGAAACATCACGTAACTGTCGGTAAGTTTTACTGGTCATTATTATTTTTAAGAGAGTCCTCTACAAAAAGGGTCGACATCGTCCCTGTGTGTTACACTTGGCACTGCAGATGTCCATAAGCGAAGGAGAACACTTTATACCATCAAGGTGGAGCGCCTGCTTCTTTGCCACCTTCTACACGTATTATATATCGAAGATTGCCACACTAGATTCGGGATCTCCTCTAGATTTTCCCTACATCTAATATCTTCTTCACAGTCGCAACAATTATTGTTTGAAAACAAAAATGTTTAAAAAAATACACTAGTCATTTGTTCTTTTGGCACAACGTCGCGTAACCTAAAGATGCACCCCAATCAAGACACCGTTGCGCCCGTATAGTTTTGACAAGATTCGATTGATATGTATTGTGTATTGATAGTGATGTTGTTGTCAATGATTATCTGGTTCTCCTTAATGCGTTTAGAAATGCAACCGAGTTGCATTGGTGTGCGGGCTAAACATTATCTCATTTCTGAAACTCCGAAATGCGATAATCTTTAGCTAAAACACACAAGTAATTTTCCAAATTCCTAAGTTGCCAAAAGCCAGGTTTTAGACAACCTGGCCTAGCGTACTCTTTGGTTGACATGGTCCTTTAGAAGATTTTTCGATTATTTGATTAATTGTACAATATTAAAAACCCGAGATGATTTCTTAATAAACCTTAGAAAGAGTAGGGTAATTTATTAGAGGTTAAAGTATTTTGTTGGTTTAGCAAACTTAATGCATCTCCCGCGGTACGCCCGTTCGGTTTGTATTTTGTAGGTACTTCTTATTATTATTATTTATGCATAGTTTTTAGATAGTGGTTATTGATCGTAGAATATTATTTCAAACTCATACGACAATAACAGATTTATGTAAATATACAGGACACATTACTTATGTTTGTATGTTCACCTCTCAACCAGGTCCTGTTGAAAATCAGCGTCAGGCAACGCCAGTTGTCTGACATATTGCTGAACAGGGCCTGATTGGCACTGCCGTGAGTCACACAGTATGATTGTTAGTTTTAAGTTTTATTTTTAAGTTTATTTTCATAATTGTGTAGGTAATTTAATTTGTGGTACGTGCCAATAAACGATTTTTCTTTCTTCTTTCTTTCTTTCTTTCTTTCAAACCCAACTAGTATCTAAAATTATACAGCAAGCAATTTTTAGGGTTCCGTAACCAAAGGGTAAAAACGGGACCATATTACTAAGACTCCGCGATCCGTCTGTCTGTCTGTCTGTCTGTCCGTCTGTCTGTCTGTCTGTCTGTCCGTCTGTCACCAGGCTGTATCTCATGAACTGTGATAGCTAGACAGTTGAAATTTTCACAAATGATGTATTTCTGTTGCCGCTATAACAAAAAATACTAAAAACAGAATAAAATAAATATTTAAGCGGGGCTCCCATACAGCAAACTAGATTTTTAGGCTGTTTTTAGCGATAATGGTACGGAACCCTTCGTGCGCGAGTCCGACTCGCACTTGGCCGGTGTTTTACGATAATGGTACGGAACCCTACGTGCGCGAGTCCGACTCGCACTTGGCTGGTTTTTTTACTAACCTTCATACTGTTTTAGAACTAGTAAGTCTTCTCTCTTGCGTGTGTCCGAAACTCAATTTAAAATTTTATCGTTGTCAATAATCATCTCATGTGCGAAACAACAAACCAAAGTAACACATTATCTTTATTTATTCAAAACGGTCGTTAAGACTTTATCATTTAACAAAACAACTCATTATGCGCACTCACACTTCATATCGCAGTTGAAAAGGACGAAAATCAATAAAATTCTCGATGAATACAATCTGCATATCTCGCACCATCATCTCTCATTCAGCAAAAGGGCAATGTCGCAATTTGATGCTGGTGGAAAAAAAATGACAGTTCGAAATTTGAATCTTCGAGTGTCCTCGAGATGTTCTGTTGGAGATGGCGTAGATTAACAGGTATTTTATTTTATGATTTTAAAAGAAATAGTGAAAACGTAACGGTTGTTCTGCTTTAGTTAATGTCGGTTTGGACAGATTGTAGATTAATTGAAGCACAAACTAATCGGAAAGCCAATGTTTGCAAAAATGTAGTACTTAAATTCGTAAACTGGTAATTGAAGTGGTCCATTTATTGTAATAATATTGCTAAATGCATTTTTGCCTGCCCACGTTTTGTGTAGCTACCTTTTTAACTGACAAAGTACGCGTAGTATAGGTAATCTCCAGTTAAACCAAATTACGAAAAAAGAACACAATAGCAATCTTACAAAACAAAAAAGAACTTTAGACACGCAATTATATAAGGGTAATTTATTTATTGTTTTGTAACGAGGGAGCTTCCCACGCCTGACCGAAAAAATCTGGGAGACAATCATATTGTTTACAACTTGTTACTTTTGTCACTTGTTTTGAATTTGGAACAGTGCGGCCGCGCTAGAGGTGTCTTCTTTTTGGCTTAAAAAAATATATAACTTTAATTTAAAAAAATACGTCTAAATATTTTCGTTCTGCCGCCTTCTCATTATGCTGGAGTGTTTTCATTCTGAAAGAATTGTCTTTACAATGCGAAAGTTTTTCATCGGTATATTAAATGGGCATTTCGAATAAATCATTTTGATAAGTCAATAAAATCTGTTCAATTGATTTAGGGACGCTGTGTCAACAGGAGATAATGAGGAATAGAGAAAAATGAAGAGCTATATCTGGGAGGCAATTTATTCATTATTAAGTTTTAAATTAATATGTATAAAAAAAATGCTCACCGATAAAAAAATCCAGAGTATACATTACACTACCAAGACATACGTAACGTACTATAAAGCTCACAACAAAACGTCGGAGTAACTCGACACGTTAGCTTCCAGTGTATTATATGCGCACGTGTATCGCAGGATCCGGGCAACGCGGTGGTCTGGCGTCGCGTAACGTAAGTGTGTTATTATTTTTGTTAGAGATTTGTAGTTTAGCATGGACGTATACCTATGCTAGAGAGCACGGAACGACGCGACGGGATCAATTAGAATCGCTATTGCTAAAGATGGCAGTTTGCGCCGCGACAGCGAACGGAGACTGAGACAGGATACCGCGACACATGCCTACTGTGAGGTGCCGTGTGGCCGCTTATGTTTTGCGACATTATTTAGATTGACGCCAAAGTAATCTTAAACCCTCTTTTTACTAACCAATTTCTCTATAATTACTAGACTAGCCCGTTCCATCACCGGACAACAAGATGTACGGCATTGCGCCATAGGTACTACATGGTGGACATCCCACCCATACGCTCTAAACGCTTTGGGAACACTTTCATTACGCGTACCTACAGCTTAGGAGTGGAATTCCCTGCCGGAATCTGCGTTGCCTGATAGCTACAACCTAGGAGTCTTTAAGTCAAGAGTGAGGTAGGCAAGCGTGCTTCACCGTTGACTAAATCATCGCTTACCATCAGGTGAGATAGTGGTCAAACGCTAGCCTATTCTAAATAATAATAAAAAAGACTATCATGAGTAAACGGACTCTGTCATGCTTGGTTCGTATAGAAAGTTTTGACAATGCAGCCTCTGGCAATGACCGCCAAGGCGTGTCAGTGCTCTATGGTACGAAGTTACAGAGAGAGCCATTTGTAGAGGGGGCGTTTTTGTGCAAGATTAAAGTATTATGAAGAGCTTTGGTAGATTAAGTTGGTAGAAATTTATTGTTTCAGAACGGTAGCAGATATTAACAAACGACTGTAGCAAATAACGAATCATATTTTTTAAAGATTTACACACACTTAAACAAAACGCCCACATTTCGCAAATTATGTCCTTGTAAAAGAGTATTTTGTCTTCAACCGGGAACACGACAGCCAGAAATCCAAGATGGAAGAAAAAGAACCCGTTCCAGAGATCGATCCCTGAACCTAAGAACCATTAACAGCATTAGCATAAGTTATTTAGACCTACTATTGCGTCTCCTGTAGCGCTGTGTTCAAATGAATTATTTCCAATTCTTCAGTAAGTTTTACGTCATCCTACTTCGGACTTCCTACTTCCTTACAATAATTCCGTCCACATGTTGTAAAATAACATAACATAATATAGTGCTTGCCAAACTTCTGGGCCGCACTGAAGTTGGCTTTTCGATGCGCAAGGCATGACACGGTGCTGTTTTCGTATGAGATTTACTATTACGCAGCCGTTGTAGCCAATTTCAGGACTGCCAAGAAGTTTGGCGAGAACTATACATACATAACATCACGCCCGTGTCCCTCGAATGGTTAGGCAGACATGCATCTAATAGCGTACAAAAACTCCGATAATAATTCCTACAAGAAAACTACGCAAAAAATTACTTTCTCCCACAAAAAAATTACCTTATTTAAAGTCAACACAGATGTGACAATCATTAAGTAACTTGTAATCCTTTCAAATTGGATAACCAATACACCTGTGAAGGATTATAGGATTAGCGGACGGAAGATGATTAGAAAAGAGGTTTGACGTAAGCGGGTTTAGATTGTCTGTGGTCCCGCCGGAAGTAAAACCATAGATAAAGACGTGAATTACAGAACTGGCCGTACCAGGATTTTCCAACAGATAAATCTATCTTTTTATTGACACGATTTACTTCCGTTTTCCTACCACTGTTTATTCCTTCCTAACCTTAAGCGAAGCTACTTGTAAGCTACAATATTGTTTAAAGTTAATTTGAACAGTAATAATATTTATACCTTATTGAACTAATATAATACACCGAAGGTCTATCACATTTCAGTTTACTTACCTAATAAATAACACGAATGATTATTTTAAAGCTTTCACCAAAGGCAATTATAATTTTAACTTTGCATCAATAGAAAGTGTTTGTTCATTCATATTTTTTTCATTAAAGCCAATGTCCTAAATTATGATGAAGATGAATGAGCATTTCCATCTTTATGGAACCCTAAACGTCCGAAATTTTACTACAAACGCGTGGGAACGAGTAACAAGTCAATAAAATACGCGCTAAAAGTCAATATCTATGGTACTGTTAAAAAAAATTTTTGAAGCAAAGGACAGAGCCGATAATGCCATTGTTTCTGGCCGCAAAGGACGCACGTGTCTATGACAGGTTTTACTGTGTTTTGTTTACTTGTTTAGTTTTTTTTTAACGTAGTACAGACACCTGCGGAGTCATTCACAGGTTCGTGTAGTAAGTAATCATTCAGTAATTTGCGTTTGTGACGTTTACGTGGGAACTCGTTGGTGTAAGGTGTCTTTGCTTTTGTTTGTCGAGTCAATTGTCTTCGGAAATGTAAAACTGTGCAATTTCATGCGAAATGACTGGATAGAAGCTTGTATCGGGTGTGTAGAAATTAAGGTTTGTTTTCTCTAAGTCGTGAATTATAATCATAGAACAATTATTATAAAATAAATTCGAAATCGGTAATCAGATTAATAGAAAAACAGAACACATTAAAGTCCTGAAAAAGTACCGGGAAAAGTACATTAGTGAATTTACAAACCATTTTTTTTGAACGAAAAGGAATAAGGAAAAGAAGGAAATTCAAGTCTAGGTAGTCTGGCACTGGCTTCGTAGAACACACTACAAGCGGCGACAAAGTTTAAAATATCTAAAGGTTCTGAATCCGTCCGTAAACCGACCTCAACCATGCAAATACAGCTTCATTCACAAACGCCCGCCTCGTTCCCACGTTTATTCATAAACAGGCACAATTGAATTATGTATTAGACAATAAAAACCTCTTTTCGCATCTCAATGCTTAAATACAAGTTTAATTTTACACTTTACTTCAAAAAGGAAGTTCTTGTAACAAGGACACAAGATTGCCTTTACATTTAAAAGTTTATCTATTCTTGTCCATGCTACAGTTTTGTCGGGACTGGCGGGAAGCGTTTTTGTGGTGGGAAAATTCTTGACAGTTAAAGTTTATCTGAAAGTTTTTTCGTATTAAGTACAGCGGAAGATACATTTTAACTTATGGAATAATGTTTTTTTTATTGGACTGTGAGAAAAAATACATGACTAATAGAAATATGTGATTTATTAGAGAAGTATAGACAGTGAGTATAGAAGACGAACACGACGACGACGTGTTGCGCCGACCTCAAATAAATTGTGTTAAAGTAATGAGCATTTAGATTTCTTACATAAAATTTATTTATTTATTTATTTAGACTTCATGCACTAAAATTGTATTGTTGCTAGTTTTTTAAGTAAATCATCGCGGACTCGACAACGACACCGTTGAATTTCAAAGTAATCTTTGGAGATCCTATTATAAACTAGCTGTTGTCTGCGACTTCGTTTGCGTGGAAATATATAAAAGACGTATCGTATCTAGACTATAATCTATCTCTGTGCGGAAATTTATCCAGATCCGTTCTAGCGTGATGAAAAGGTGACAGACCGACACATAGTATGAATTCGGGCAAGTACTAATTCCCCGCGGGCAGCGTGAATATTTTCTTTTACCAAAACATATTTAAATCGAACTAAATCACTTCTCCCTTATTTTTAAGCGAAATTCTGAGATCCAAAGGTGAGAAAACACAGCGTAAATCACAGGAAGAGCAAATAAATCAACATGGCTTCCATATTTTTTACTCAAACGGTTCCTAAGATTACAGGATTAGTTCGGAGTAGTTATGTGTGGGGCTGGTAATCCGTTGCTAACATCTGGACCAATTCTGTTAATAGCTTGCGAGTTTTTAAGGGAAGATAGAAATTAGGGAATTGTGTATGGATATTTTGCTGTTGGTAATGTTTTTGAGTTGTTTTGTATCGTCATCGAAATATTAATAGGTAAGTACGTGAAGAGAAAACTTTGTAGGTACCCGTTAAGCATTAGGCGGGAACGGAGGAGTGCGGGTTTAGGCATAGTTTAAGGAGGCATTTTGTTTTTTGACCTCTGCTGATTAATTGGTTAACTCTGGTACCTACTAAGTTAACGAGTAGGTAATTATGCAATGAAAGATAATGTAAAGTAAAGAAATATAGAGATCCGCAAGAGATGGTGGGACATAGCCCGAAGAATTGTGAAACTTAAGTGGCAGTGGGCAGCAGGGCACATTGCTCGCAGAACGGATGGCCCATAGGGCAGAAAATTTCTGGAGTGGCGACCGCGAACCGGAAGACGTTGCGTTGGAAGGCCTCCCACCAAGTGGACCGATGAACTGCAGCCTAATTGCGTAAGTGAATTCTCCAAAGCAAACAAGTCGATTCTTTCCCAAAAAACGACTTTACGTATTGCATATTACACTCTGAAACGGAAAGGTTATGCTCCTTTCCATTACAATATTTTGATGTAGAATTTATTGTAAAGAATGAACGAAAGCGGAAGAATCGAGATAAAACTTCACTATTGGTATTGTGTAATGTTCGAGTTTGATGAAACATAACGCAGTATAGATGAACTTCAACTCAAAGGATGATGTTTGTACTTTTTCCAAATTAGTTTCGCAATACCGAAAAAGTTGAAAGAAATGATTCTGATTCTTTGAAGGAATCGACTCGTTTGCTTTGGAGAATTCGCTTACGCATTTAGGCTGCTGATGAATGTGGCGACGCAG
Source organism: Orthosia incerta (assembly GCA_948252205.1). Taxonomy (NCBI): domain Eukaryota; kingdom Metazoa; phylum Arthropoda; class Insecta; order Lepidoptera; family Noctuidae; genus Orthosia; species Orthosia incerta. The sequence goes on along the minus strand of OX411769.1, from coordinate 14,639,086 downwards.
TGGACGTCTTTCAGCTAATGTAATGATGATGAGATTATTATAATTTTAGATTAATATGTTAGCGCCGTTACTAACTTCTTTATATTTTGTTTATTTTTTACTTTTAATTCAATGTGCCAAATAAATCGTGAATCACCTAATAACAAGTGCAACCGCAACAAAATAGCAGCTACAACTTTGTAGCGGTTATTAACAAACGCTAACCAGTTAACAGTTTTCGAACGTGCTTCTTGCCCGACGTACGCGTTATTTACGTTGGCATCACGTACTGAAACATTGTTGCGCATAGTTGAGCGATGATACGCTTGCTTAGGGCTACGTAATTTTGTATTAGGTGCTTCGGAGAAGGAAAACTGTTGTGGGTTAATTTGTTATTGGTTGGCCTAAGGGGGTTTGCACGTTGAGAGCAATCATAATATTATTTAAATACGAGCCTGTAACTGTCCCACAGCTGGGCAAAGGCCTCTTCTCATACAGAGAAGGCACGAGAGATCACCACGCTTGCTCAAAACGGGTTGGCAAATCCAAACTTATTTAACTGTCCAGCAGGTTTACTGTTTACAAATTTTCGTGCGTTCAAGCGTTTTTGCCATACCTATTATTGGAAACAAATATATGTAGCAGCTCACAATGTTAGGACCCATTAATATTAATGCTAATTTTTATCCGTGGTGCTAGGCAAATGGGCTTATCCCAGTTGTAAACGACCCTTTGTTCCTGTTGGCCTTGTTTGTACTGTCTCCTGCTTCATATGGAGGGAAGTGTTTTTTTTTTATTTTCCTACTCCTCCGTTATTCTTTTCTGATTAATTTCGTTGCAGGATTCAAGACAGTTAAATTCATTCTCCGGGACTTCGTCGAGCTTTATTGCCTCGGCGCTTTTCTGGTGGTCGCCACTGTTGACTCTGGTTTTCAGGAGTTGCCGTGGTTTGGGAATAGTGCGGTGAGATTTTCCAGGTTTACTCACAATGTTTTCCTTCACAGTTGTCAGTAATGTCTAAGATAAACTTAGAAAGTACATATCAATTTTAAAAGGTCCGGGTTTGGTTGCAATCCTCGGCCTAAATAGAGCAAGAGATTCTTTGTCTTTGGTCCAGCAATGCGATGCGGAAAATGGCTAGAAACTTTTTATTGGATCATAGACTTGGGCTGAGACGAAGAAGAGGTGCAACTAGATCAGTGACAGTTGACAGTCAGAATACAATTTGAATTCAGAAGCGTTCTTAATTTATTTTCGGATGGAGCGCAACGTCCGAATCAGACTCTGAACATATTTATTTCCGTGGAAAACCCAATGAATGCAATCGGACTAGGCTCCTCAAGGTTTTGCCTTATTGTAAATATAAATATGCATTAATGGCGCTCACTAAGGCTTAATTTTATTTAACGTATTGATAAATTTGTAGTTGAATTAAAACGTATGTAATTTTTTTCAGTGTAGGTATATAAATTTGAAACAAATGTTGACCGCAGTTTGTGGTTTTTGCTCAAAATTTATTTATACCATCGATCATTCACTTAAAACCTGAAAAAATACGCGCACGAACACGGCACACCTTTACAATATCAGAAAAAAAACAAGTGTGAGTACATAAACCGCACGCAACATCTGTTTTTTTAACCCAACGAAACGTCAAATAAAACCATGAATGAAAGAACGAGTTGACTTTAAAAAAAAAACTGACTCTCGTAAACATATCATAGACAAGAAAAAAACGTCTATCGCACCAAAACGTTGTAACCTCACGCACGAAACCTATCTATAAAGATTTCGGCGACGTCGTACGTGCATACGATGAATTCAAACATGGCGGCTTTTTTCTATTTTATTTGTTGTGTTAGAAACTATATTTGTTTTTATTGCACCGGAATGCATTTTGGAAGTCACGAATTCGCCATTAGGCTGATCCTGGTAGATTTTTACGGTGCAAACAAATTGGAGCGTACTACGTTTCTATTAGGAACGTGAAAATATTCAGGGTATGCGTTTTAAATTAGAAGCAGATGAATGGCTTACAAATGCAGTTAGTAAGATTAATGGAGTGCCCTAATCAGGACTTTGATCTACGTTTTGGGAGTTTTTTTTTGCGATTTCAGGGTAGGTCCCATAGTAAATGTTATTCATAAAGATGAGAACAAAACACCTTTTCAGTAAATGCGTTGTTTCTGTTCCACCATGTACACCTATGCTAGGTTAGCAGCAGCTGTGTAATAGTGTGGTAATAGTCGAGAAATGAGATAAATAGAAGCGGTTGGAGTGGACCCCAATAGCCCGAAGAATCGGTTCCGGTTTAAAGAAACTTTATTCCCAATAAAGACATGTCACTTACTTGAAAACAATATTAAAAAACATACAATAGATTACAAAAAGTTCGTCATCCGTATTACTCGTACAATTTAATATTTACCCATCCAATGCATTCATTTCTCCAAAAGTGATCGATCCGCAATTATGTGCTGGCTAAGTTGAGTCCTGAATGCATTGTAAGAGTGCAGATTTTTTATACAGGACGGTAACTTATTATAGAGTTGTGCTCCTTAAAAGTTTTTTTTCCATAGTTAGTTCTTATTTTAGGTAAAACTAGCAAGCTTGCTCGCCGTGTGCTGCGTTGACTAACTTGTTTATATTGGGTGAGTGTTAAGTTTGAGTGAACACTTTTGTTGAGAATATTTCTCAACAAAAGTTTCAAAAGTTTTTTTTTTCATTTTTTTTTTTTTTTTGTTTTCTTTTTTTTTTTTTACATGTGTTTTAAATATATAGTTGCTTTATATTCATTAGTTTTGTCTTGATAAATTTTACTGGTTGATGTTAGATATGGATAGTGGAATAGTATTTTTACAATGCATGTTCTCGAAAAGAGTGTTTTCCAAGCAGCCAAACTGTGCGGAAAGTGTCACTTTTTTTTACTAGTGCTTTTACTTTCCTGTACTTTTTAAATTTTTAACTCCAAAGTCAGCTCGCCGCATAGAGTTTTTGTTACATGAGAAAAGTTTTAAAAATTAGTTAAGTATAGATTATCATTCATATAAAAGGTAAAACAAAACTAATACTTCATTTAAGGCGTTTTTAATTACTCTAGATTTAGATTTTGATCAATAAATTAATTTTAAATATTCATTAAATATGTTTGGCAGAATGAATATTTTGCTCGTGCCTTTTTGCGTAACGACGTGACAGCTATTTGCACATGCGCAGTAGATATGCCCGAGGAACTATGAACTATTAGGTAATCTGTGGATATGCTGAGCGCCCTTGAATAAGCGCCATTTTATTAATTTCTTGCTTGGTTCAGATTTTTTTATTTCCTCGCACAATGCATAGTAAAATGTTGTATGATACACGTGCGTAAGATGATTTCCGATTCCTACTTGCCGCACTTGTAGCATAAATAACTATTATGAGTTTATTTTGGGCAACTTGGAGCTCCGATAGTTTTGTTTTTACAGCACTGCCCCAGACTTCGATCAGATTAAGTGAATGTGGCTTTACTAGGGAGTTGTAAATATAATAACGCAATTTTGTATTGCCAAACTTAAGTGACAGTGAGCATATTGCTCGCAGAACGGTTGGTCGATGGTGACGGAAAATTCTGGCGTTATAAGTTGGAAGGTCTAGGTGGGCGAACGAACGGATGACTTAATGAATATGATGCGAGACTCACGGGACCGTCCATATAGCGACACTTGCGGAGGCCTATGTTTAGCAGTGGATTGCTATTTAAAAACAAATGAATTCGTTCTCTGATTGTGTGCGCTCACTTGAGTGAGGAGAGCAGTGAGTTTTACAGGAAAAAACCGGCCAAGTGCGAGTCGGACTCGCGTACCGAGGGTTCCGTACAAACCTCAGCTTATAGGTATTATAGACCTGAGTATTTGATATGAATTTCAATTTAATACATCTACGCGTTCATGAGGAAAGGGGTAGTATCTAAGTTTAAAATTATTAAAAATATTTTTATTATATGATGTAACTAATAATTTACGGATTTCGCATTTTTTCCTTTATCTGTGCTATAAGACGTTGCTTCGTACCAAATTTCAAGATTCTGAATTCACGGGAAGTATCCTGTAGGTTTTGATTCCCTGGCGAGTGTCGAAAATTTGCAGAATAAACGGCATAAACGGCTGTATCTTTTGATTGTTTTGGCTTAGAAGTTTGTTTTTACAGCTTTAAGGGACAGTAGACCTGAGTAGGTATTTGATATAAATTTCAGCTTGATACGTTCACGCGTTCCTGAGAAAAAGGTTCTTGACAGACAGGCAGACGGACGGACGGACGCACAACAAAGTGATCCTATAAGGGTTCCGTTTTTTCCTTTCGAGGTACGGAACCCTAAAAACTCTGTTTCCTGATTTCTAAACACATATTTGGGGTTTTAGGTATTCCATTTTTCGCTATGGCGAATTGGCACCGTTTTCGACCATTTCTTTCCTGCAGCCGTGCCCCGCGCTTATTGTTAGCTGTCAAGTATTTTCGAAATGTTAGTATAAGGACATGGCATCAGTTTCCTTACGACTTTTTCTTTCACAGTTTAGAGAGTATAACATTCACATATCGTATCGCAACGTAATCCCCGCATTTTAAGTTAGACCACTAGATATCTAGCCATTTGCTAACCTACCCATTATAGAAACCCATCCCATACGCAGTTACCTCATTATACCAAGTTTACAAACATTAAACCATGCAAAGAGATCGTATACCAAAAAAAGTAAAAAACTCATCATTCCCAGAAAGGAGGTTCGAGCGGCCATTTTCTTCTGTTTACACACAAGATGGCTACCGCGCGTTCGATATTCAAACAAACTTTTATTGTGGACCGGTTTCTGTGGTAATGGACAATTTTGAGGGCTCCGTAGAGTTGTCGACATGTGTCTGAGTTGACTAGATATGATAATAAATTATTTATTGTAGTTAAGTGGTATTTCTTGTAGCGTTATTTAAGAAAGCTTGTTAATTTGTGTCGTTTCTTTATCTTTCTGTCGGGAACGTACCTTTTTATATTTATGAACCGGTAGATAGAGAAGAAAATCTATCTGTTCTTCGGCAGCGGTTTGTTATCCGATTCGTCTGTTTCTTTAGTAATGTACCGCATGTTTCTAACTTGTTTTTTGAAATATCAAGCTTGTGGAAAAAGCATCCTGAAGAAAGTTAATCAGTAATTTAATCTTTTTCTAGCTAGTTTGAGATAAAGTTATGTAAAGAACCAGTGTACACCGAATACTTCCTTTTATTTTCCGAAGCAGACCCGAACCAATACGAAAGCTTAATTGTTGACCAAGAGTTGAGAGAGTTGTGCTCCTAGGCATGGAGTTGACATCCAGTCTCAACTTCGGCACCTCCATTGAGTACAAAGCCCAAATTGCGGCCAAAAAACTGGGCATCCTAAATAGAGTGAAGCGATACTTTACGCCTGGACAACTTTTAACCTTATACAAAGCGCAGGTCCGATCCTGCATGGAGTATTGCAGCCACCTTTGGGATGGCTCAGATAAGTATCAGCTTGCCGCGTTTGACTCAGTGGAACTCAGAGCCAAGAGGCTCATTGGCGACGTTGAACTGGTGGACGCCAAGCTTCACAGCTTGGCTCATCGCCGCAAAGTTGCTTGCTTGTCGGTCTTCTACAGATTGTACTTCGGTGAGTGTGCTCAAGAACTCCACGACCTCATCCCACCAGCGCCCTTCTACCATCGAACATCTAGACGCACTGCAAGTTATCATCCTTACCTTGTTGCCATTCCACCAATTCGAACCAAGCGCTTCCAAACATCCTTTATAATGCGCACAGCGAATGAATGGAACTCACTACCTGCGTCTGTGTTTCCGAACGCATTCAACCCGAATCTCTTCAAAGTTAGAGTGAACAGGCTTCTTCTGGGTAAGCTCACTCCATCGTCGACTGTCTCTGTCACCTATGACCTAGACTAGAGTCAAGAGCAAACCCATTACAAATAAAAAAATAAAAAAAGACTTAACAAATAACTTAATTTTTTTTAGCGCTCGTACACGACGGTATCATTTCTAGCAATTTTCTATCTAACTTCTATTATCCCTAATCTATAGATAAAAAGTCTAATGTGAAGTTGGTTCAGCGTTTTAGATGTAAAAATGTGACAAACAGACTGACAGAGTTACTTTTGCAGGTATAATATACGTATTAATTTGGATAGTATGGGTTAAGAGGAAATATGGGCAGAGAGCGCCGACTGAATTTCCTTAGTAAAAAGTCATAATTCGAGGTTTGGCTCTCGTCTCTTTCCTACTCCAATATTGGACCAATTTAAAAGATATTCCATAAACTGGTAAAGTAAGATATATCTATCCCCCTATAGTCCCTATGTTTTCCTTTTTTCATTTATATTTGTCAAATTTGTACACTGAGCCTCTGTTGACAGCGCAATTTTGAGCATTTTTTGAGGGCTCTAGTGTTTCTAAAGATAATGTATCATCAAGAAGGAAAACATGGGCACATAGTATATATCTTTAATGTTCAGATATTTTTTTAAAGCAAAACTACCTATTGCTTTAAAAAAATAATTAACAACACCATATTTTTAGCTACTTTTGGATACTCCTCCAAAACGACTACCACGCAAATGTTTTTGCAAAAAAATAATTTGAATTTTAATTTAGGCTGATGATGAAGAAGTTCTTCGAATTATTTTTTTTAAGAATGAGACCGTTTCTAGCAAAGCTTTTTCAATGTTTTCTTCTATACGGTACCCAAAACCCGTCAGTCATTATTGTGATCTAAGTGCTAATTGAAAGAAATTGTATGTAAACCTTACCGTGTGGGACCGTCACCATATATGTCACATGCGCACACGCATCGCAGTTGAACCTTAGCCCCTTAAACTTAAGGTTTAAATTACAATATCTAGGACCATCGCTCTATATGTCAAATACGCACACGATATTTAATTTGAACTTTAAATCCCTAAAGTTTAAGTTTAAAGTACAATGTCCTGGTGCATGGACCATCGCTCTATATTATGTCAAATGCGTACACGCAATACGCATCTCAATTTGGACTTCAGCTTGTAGAAGTTAAGGTTTAAAATAGGACGTTTTCGTGGTTTATTGTTGTTAAATATTGTGATGGAATGTAAACCTTTTAAAGCAGAATTTGTTGTAAAAATCCTGGTTAGTTTTCAGTTCGACGGTGGCGAAGTTGCGAGTACTTTTTATTTTTATTAGGATTCCGTACCCAAAGGGTAAAAACGGGACCCTATCTAAGACTCCACGATCCGTCTGTCTGTCTGTCCGTCTGTCACCAGGCTGTATCTCATGAACCGTGATAGCTAGACAGCTGAAATTTTCACAGGTGATGTATTTCTGTTGCCGCTATAACAACAAATACTAAAACAGAATAAAATAAATATTTAAGTTGGGCTCCCAGACAACAAACGTGATTTTTCTGCCGTTTTTGCGATAATGGTACGGAACCCTTCGTGCGCGAGTCCGACTCACACTTGGCTGGTTTTTATTTTTGTTAGGATTCCGTACCCAAAGGGTAAAAACGGGACCCTATACTAAGACTCTACAATCCGTCTGTCTGTCCATCACCAGGCTGTATCTCATGAACCGTGATAGCTAGACAGCTGAAATTTTCATAGATGATGTATTTCAGTTGCCGCTATAACCACAAATGCTAAAAACAGAATAAAATAAATATTTATGTGGGGCTCCCATACAACAAACGTGTCTTTTTTGCGGTTTTGCGATAATGGTACCGACCCTACGTGCGCGAGTCCGACTCGCACTTGACCGTTTTATTTATTTCTATTTTCGTATTCAAGCTGTTATTACTTAGCGGTCTGCAAAGTGCCTCCATTCGTCACGAATCGTGTGCGGTCACTTGACTGAAGTTCGGAGCGAACTTTGCGAAATACCACTTTTTATTTGGTAGGTATCTAGCTTTTTCCTCCTATGGTCTGTCATCATCATCATCAGCGTTTTGATGTTGCCCACTGCTGGGACACAGGCATCCTCTCTGTGAGAAGGAATAGGCCGTAATCCCCCACGCGGGCCCACACCTGTCTTCATATGTGTCCCTTGTCACGCGCCATAAGATTTTTAAATATTATATCTTATGATTTAGATATATTTTACTGTAGCCTGATGAAGTTCACAAGGGTAGCACTGAAGTGCATTGAAAATGTTGAAAAATGATTTTAATAGAAATTTTAATTGGATTGTAATGGTATTTTAATTGTATTTTATTGTGTTTAATTCTATGATAATTGGATTTGAAATTGTATGAATGATTGTATTTTAATTGACATTTTAATTGTAATATTTTATTGTATTTAATGGTAATTTAAATTGTATTTAATGGTAATTCAAATTGTATTTTTAATTGTATTTCTAAAATTCTAATATCTTTGTGGTAGTAACATCGCATTGGCGTTATAGCTGTTAACGTGTTACTTACATAATTTTGAATAAATAAATAAATAAATGTTTTCGAATTTTTGGGTCTATGCTCATGCTCCATTTGCGATTACATTAAACGTTTAAATTAACCCATTTCACAGCCCGTTCAACCGATTTTGACTTCTATTGCGTTGGTGATACGACAAATGGTAGCTGTAGTAAACAGTTGGTTTTGGTAACAGGTTTATTCTTTTTATGTCAACCTTATACTTACGGGATAGAACTCAAAATCGGTTGAACGGACTGTAAAAAGATTTGGCAACGTGTCTAATGTAATTTCAAATGAAGTTTAGGACATGCCGGTTTCATCACGATGTTTTCCTCCACCCTTAGACTGTGGTGTGTAGAATAGTGCATTTTTAAGGAATAAAAAAAAATTAAAAAGATAAAAACTCCCTACACAATTTTATTTCATGCTACACAATTTATCTAGTAGTAGACACGCTTCGATCGACAATCTATTGAACACGTAATAATGACACGATATCTTGCGAAAACACTCCGATTCAAACTGTAAAACGCCCATAACTTTTGAACGGCTGAACCGATTTTCATCAAACATAGAAGAACACTCTCGATAAAGTCACCTTTCATATTTCAAACTAAAAAACCGGCCAAGTGCGAGTCGGACTCGCGCACGAAGGGTTCCGTACCATTATCGCAAAAAACCGCAAAAAAAAACACGTTTGTTGTATGGGAGCCCCATTTAAATATTTATTTTATGCTGTTTTTAGTATTTGTTGTTACAGCGGCAACAGAAATACATCATCTGTAAAAATTTCAACTGTCTAGCTATCACGGTTCATGAGATACAGCCTAGTGACAGACGGACAGACAGACAGACGGATCGCGGAGTCTTAGTAATAGGGTCCCGTTTTTACCCTTTGGGTACGGAACACTAACAAAACGATATCAAAATCGGTACATCCGTTTAGGAGCTATGATGCCACAGACAGATACACAAATACATAAACACACAGGACATGTGGTATACCTGGTATACACGTCAAACTTATAACACCCGTCAACTCTAAACGGATGCAATGCAGCAGAATACTCGTATCGTATATACATTCGCTTCTGCTAGCGACTTCGCCAGCGTGAAAAGTGTTTTATCATATCCCAGATAAAAAGTAGCCTATGTGCTATCCAGACTATAATCTATCTCCGTGCCAAATTTCATCCAGATCCGTTCAGCCGTTCTGGCGTGATTGAGTAACATCTCTTAGGGAACTATTTAAAAATATTAATATTATGACAGTTTCTTGCCAATTCATTTATTAAAATATTATGTATGTAAGGAAAAATATACATCTCTTTAGTAAAGTCAAGTTAGATCAACCATCTTATAGACTAGCTAAAGTACACTCATCTTTCATGGGGCACTGTGTTAAATTCTATAACAAAATACCTTGTGATATATTAAAACTAAATGAAAGTAAATTTAAAACTTTAGTTAAAAGCACACTTTGTAAACAAGCATATTACAAACTAGATGATTATATTCAAGATAAGAATGCTTGGAAACATGCTGGTCCTGCTCCATAGGGCAATCTTTAGTGTAGACATAATCAAATTTGCTAATTTATATTCCTATTCATAGTTATTGTATTAATTTTCTTATTTTTTAGGGTTCCGTACCCAAAGGGTAAAAACGGGACCCTATTACTGAGACTCCGCGATCCGTCTGTCTGTCTGTCTGTCTGTCCGTCTGTCACCAGGCTGTATCTCATGAACCGTGATAGCTAGACAGTTGAAATTTTCACAGATGATGTATTTCTATTGCCGCTATAACAACAAATACTAAAAACAGAATAAAATTAATATTTAAGGGGGGCTCCCATACAACAAACGTGATTTTTTTGCCGTTTTTTGCTCAATATTAATAACGGCAACAGGTAGACGCTTGAAATATTCAAAGAATATTTAGTTGTATAATCACTTCAAAAAATAATAATTATTAAATTACAATAAAATAAATTAAGGGGGCCTCCAATACAACAAACGTGGTTTTTTTTGCCGTTTTTTTGCGATAATGGTACGGAACCCTTCGTGCGCGAGTCCGACTCGCACTTGGACAGTTTTTTTTTATAAATTGACTCACACTCTGTTCCGTTGTTGTTGAATTAGGTATTTTACCTATGTTTGCAATATTTGTAAGTATGTGAGAACCATGTTCCTATTTATCAATTTAATTAATTTACCTGTTAATGCTTTTATTTATTTATATATGTACGTAGTGTTATTTTTGGGGTTATCGTCCTCACATATATGAATTTATTAATATATGTACTAATTATTGTAAAACACCTATTTCTTTAAAAGAGTAAGTATGGAGTTTGTTGTGCGTTCTTCTCCATAACAAGCTACTTTTCCGAATGCACGGTAGAATCAATTTTTATTACTTGTTATATGTATGACGTTCAAAAGTGCCGCTTACTGGCCCAATTGAAATAAAGATATTTGACTTTGACTTTGAACAAACATATATCCATCCAATCTTTTGCAATTGTAGGAAGTAAGATGGAGTGTCTGCCTGTCTGACCGCAACAGTCACCATCAGGTGGGATAGTGGTCAACCGCGAGCCTATCAATTATGAAAAAGGCTGGAGCTTTTTGTCCTTTGAGGTGATACAAGCAAACCTAACACAACACATCACCTATCTGTATATCAAAAGTATATTTGTTAATAAACTTCCATATCTATAAGTGCTCTTGATTTCAGCGTCACTTGTCGACGGAGCCTCCTGATTGGCTAGTGATAAGATTACCTAATAAAAACCTATTTATCATAATATTGAGTCAACTTCTCTATGATATTTTCTCTCTCGGTGTTATTTTCTGGGGGCAGTCAGCTAATAGGGAGTCTGTATTTAAGATGCAGAAACGCTGCGTAAGGTCTATGTGTGGTCTAAAAACGACGGATAGCTGTATTCCATACTTCAAAAGACTAAAAATATTGACACTGCCAGCAATGTACATAATGGAAACTGCATTGTTTGTGAAAAAAAACCCACATTTATTTGTAAGCCTATCTGCAGTCAGAAGGAATCCAATGCGTTCTCAATATCGTAACAAACTTTGCAATGTTAAATGTAAAACAGCCTTAATGAGTAAAAGCTTTTTCAACAACGCCCCAAAAATATATAATATAATACCCGATGCCATTAAAAACATGCCATTATTAAAATTAAAAAAAGCACTTAATAGCTTACTTATTGATAAATGTTACTATACATTGGAGGAATTTCTGAATGATGAATCATTGAAAACCATATAAAATGTTTGTTATTGTAATGCGTCAGTATAAATAAATGTTCTTAATAATATTATAACAGAAATAAAATGCTGAGTTTTGTTTGGATTAATAATGTTGACATTTAATAATTTTGACATCTCATAATCTTTGACATGGTAATTTTTTGACATTTTAAATTAAGTATTTTGATTTACGTACTTACTTGGTTTTGTTTCTTTTTACTCTCTGACTTTTTATTGTTAATTTAATTATTGGTTCTGCTAATTTAATACGCATGATCTTACGATAATGTTTTTCTCTTATTTTTTCTCTAGACATTTGATTTGTTAATCTCCAGGTAGATACCTACACCTAATATTTGTACGCCTCTTGGCATGACATAGCGCTCTATTTTCATTTTAAACGCAACATCTGTATTTTATTACCTATGTGAACAAATAAATATGATTTGATTTGATTTGATTTGATAACACATGTGCCTTATTGGACTTATATTTATAGACTGTCAGAATTAAAACTATCTTTATATAAAATAATAATAAATGAATTTTATAATTGAACTAAAAAGTCGCTAATCCTGAAGATCTACACAAACAATTTCAACGCGCACGGTAGAATCAACTTTTATTACTTGTAAATTTTAATTTTTGTTTGACTTTCAGGTTTTTTCCTTTCGAGGTACGGAACCCTAAAAATGAGGGCATTTCAAAGAAAAATCTGATTTATCAATATATTGGTGTTTGTTTGTACAACACGTAATAATAAACTTATCACCAAACTTCATGTTTATAATTCAATCGGCAGTTAAAAAATTCTTAGGAACAAAATTTTGTAAAAACAAGCTGACTTTGGTGGCTCCTCATTCCTTTGTATCAAAAACTAACGGATGCCTCGCGGTTTCACCCGCGTAGTGCCTGTTCCCGTGGGAATACAGGGATAAAAAGTAGCCTATGTCACCCGGGGAAAGTGTAGCTTCCCAACGATGAAAGAATTTTTGAAATCGGTCCAGTAGTTTATTCGTTACATACAAAAACGCAAATCTTTCTCTTATCTTTATAATATTAATATATATAGGTATAGATTAAAAAAATACAGTATTTACCTACCCAACGAGCTGTAAACAACGCAACGTTAGCCCTTCGATGGGGTAGGTCAAGTTTTTTTTCACGCCCCCCTTTTCTGTATGAGACCCTCTTAAAAACATTTAGAAATATTTTTTGACTATTTGTATGGCTTTGGGTCAACAATATGGTTATACTTTGAACATTTGAAGACTCAAATCAAATCAAAAAACTTAATTTCAACTAATACATATAAAGGTACTTTTTTTTTTTTTTTTTTATATGCTTTGGCTTCGCACGGTTTGTGCATTTAGCCAGTGTCAAGTTTAGAGTAGAAGTTCTAGTTTCTTTAGATTTTAGTCGTTTAAGTTAGGCCCCAATAAAATGGCGGTAACTTTATTGGAAGCTTCTACGGAGTTTTGTCGACACCATGTACAAACTCTTGTTCTACCGCTGTGTTTTACTTGCCCACACTCGTGCACGTTCACTAATATTATTAGAATAAAAACCACCACTTTTATACTATTAATATTCAATTTAACAAAATTATAGGAAAATAAAACAGAGAAGCAACATAGAAGCCATCACGTTCCCGCCAAAACTCATATAAAGGTACTTATGAATTGACAAACAAAAAAGATATGAATCTAGTTGATCATTCGCAAATGTCACTAGGTCTCTAAAAGTACGACAAAGCTTGTGTGACAGACCATAGACAGGCGGACACGTGACGTGAGTGACAGCAATTAGGGCTCTGTTTGGATCCTTCGGGTACAGAACCCTAAAAACTGAAACAAAAATGGCTACGGACATAGAATCACGTTCTAAATATGATTAATCTATCATAAACCTTATCTCTATGCAGTGTCATGGAAAGGGTATGCAACTTCGTTAAACGGAGGATATTATTATACCATGCGTTAAATGAGCTACGGTAGTCTGTATGTGACAAAATCATTATAAAAAAAAGTTAAAAAATTCAAACAATCCGACTGCTTCAAAAGCGTACTAAAAAGATGTAAACAAGAAGAAAATCTCGCTGTGCAGTCGGAGGATACATATTCGCGAGCTGGCTGACCAAAACCAGATGTTGAAGCAGTCGGGTTTTTTGATTTTATTAACTTTTTTTATTTACAACTTTTTAGTTAAACTTTTATTTTTCGAATGACTTTAAACATGTAAGTGGTATATATTTTGGTTATCACCTCTAAAAACTCTTTATTTTGATACCCCACTCGATGGGTTTCAAAGAAAAAATAATTGCAACCCCTACAATATGGCGCCCAAAATCCGCCATGTTTCTTTTTTTTTTCAAAACACTTGGGCGGCCAAGACCTATCTAACGATGTCTTAATTATAAAAATCCGTCAAGTTGTTTGAAAGATACGCGGTACGAGTAATAAAGAATATTACATACATACAAACATACATACAAGATACGCGCGAAAAACATAACCCTTTCCATGCAGCCGTGTAAAAAGATGAACAAGAATAAGTTCTTGTAAAAACACAAGAAATACAAATCAATAAAGATTTGTATTGAATTGAAACCAAGTAAGCATTGAAAAATTTCTATGCCTCTAGAATTAATATATCGTGTGGATAGGTCTCTATAGAACTTTTCGTAAATAAAACACAATTTTATGACTCAATAGAGGGTATTATGAACAAAGTAAAACAAATAGGAGTACTTACCAGGGATGTTAAAGAGCTTCGTAACAGTATCCGAAATTATCGGATATAGCAAATAAAAATCTATCCGTAACCGTAAGAAACCGAATCCGAAATAAAAGCAGCGGATAATTTCGGATAGGAGCGGAGTCTAAATTAGACACGTTATGAGATGAGAGGTTTTTCTGTTCGACCAAGCCGACACAATAGCCGCACGCGTCATTTGCATGTTTTGCTTAGTCATAACTAGCTGTGCCCGCGGCTTCGTTCCCGTCATCTGTCTGCCAACCCTACCCTACTTACCTTCCTGCCTACCCTACTTACCTTCCTGCCTACCCTACTTACCTTCCTGCCATTTATGTTTCTATAGTCATCATTCTTTCGCGGTGAATCTTAACAACGCCATTCAGAAAATGACTTCGAATGCACAACGCCATCCATCGAATATCGAGCTCAACTGTCCGAGTAGGTATCTGAAGTGCGTGTTTTGTGATAATTTTACTTCTTGAACACTTTAAATTCATAAAATTTTTGATAGAGTGAACCGATTGCGATGAAACAAAATCTAAGTAATTTTTCAAGGTACGCACAATGTTTATGTATAAAAGTTATTTACACTGATTTCGTACATTTCACGTTATGCGTGCACAAATAAACAGACAAAAATTCCAAAAATGCCGGAAGTAGGTTCTGTTAATGGTCCTTTAACACCCTGGCGATTTTTTTTGGAAATATTTTCGATGTACAAAAATTACTTTTCTACAGATTTATTATCTGTATTGATATTGATGATTAGTTTTTGTGTTTACTTTTACAATAAAAAAAATCTATTTATCCGATACGGTAACTATTCGAAACTAACGAATAATCCGAAATAATTTCATATCCGTATCCGAAATTTCATATCCATAACATCCCTAGTACCTAACTTATAAATATCTATAGGACAAAGGTCGATTAGAATTCTAACAATAGCTTGCTCATAACATAAGGCTATCGCAAAGAAATAATTGTCTACGGCTTGGGTCTCTTCGGTTTTCGTTGTTTTCATATCTGAAGGTCGTGCCCGTCTTGGGACGCTTTGACGGAGTCACTGAAGAGCTGCTTCCACGCCACTATGTGTTCAGCTCTTCTACGGCTTGGGTAGGTAGCAAGAAATTGAGAAACACTTTACTTTTGAATTGTCAAACAAAAAATTAATAAAAAGATGGCTATAGTTGCAAATTCGCAAGCGTCTGTAGGTCTCAATGGAGAAGAATTTGCAAGAAACTCCACGGATACTCTTTTCCATCAGTTTTAATTACAAGTTTTTGGTTACATCATTCTTGTTGATAAAATACATATATGTGAGAACGATGTAAAAAGACGTGTACGTAAAAGCGTCTAGAGTAAAAAACAATTTAAAAAAAATTACTATAACAGGCCAAGACAGCTAAGTTATGACTAATCCCAACTGGAACATGGATCGGCACCACTCAGCTCAACCATCATGAAGGGAACAGTTACGTCAACACAGCATAGAATAATTAGTAAGACTAGGCAAAAAGAGAGAAGGATGAGGGCTGCAAGATGATGATCGCGCGGGTTTAAAATCAGATCCAGGCCGTCCCGAGGTCAGCCATCCTGGCTGGAGGCCTTAATTTTAAAGTCTCCATAGGAAAGCCCGGTTTTGAGTGCTATTTGCACACAATAGAAAACAATTTGTTTCAACTAACTATAAGGCCCCTTTTAATCAATCAAGCGCTGCAGTAGCTAACCTTAGGTTGAACAACAATACCACACATAAAAAATGAAAATCGCGCGGTACATGCCATTTGGATCAAAAAGTTATTTTGAGGACTCAAAAGTGACAGAAAAGGTGCTAAAGTTCATTTGTGACGTTTAGAAATAAATTGTAATAGTGACCTTGTTTTAAATCGATATCAGCTTTTATGATTCAGCAACGTCTACATTGTAACTTACAATAGCCGGTTCAAATTACATCTATAATAATAAATGTGTATTTTTAAAGCTCACCTGACATTTTGACACAGAGTATAACAAAAAAAAAGTTAAGTTCAACAAAATAAAGCACATAGACCACAACACTAGCACAACACTTTTCACATTCAAATTTTGAAAAACTTTTTTTTATAATAAAAGAAAAGCACGCGAACTCAACTCTCTGAACACAGTTCCAAGTTTGAATGAAGACATTTATTGTACCAAAGACAATTGCATTTACTTCCTTGTTTGAATTTATTTGTTAAAAATCAATGTCATATTTTAGTTCAGTCAGCATATTAGCGAAGATGGCTGTGTAGCCATGCACATGTGTAATGCAGTGGCCTCATTAACGATTATGTTTACGTTAAGTGTTATATTTTATAATAAAATTTATTATCATAATGGTGGTGTAATTTTTTTATGCGAAGGTCGTTTATTTTATGAGTCATACTGGCTGGAATGAATTAAAAAGAAAATGTAGACCACTTTTATAAACTGTCAGTTTTGAAGGCCGAATGAAAGAAAACAAAATCGACAACAATTCTAAGTACGGTCGGGGAGTTTTGGCGGGAACGTGATGGCGTCTATGTTGCTTCTCTGTTTTATTTTCCTATAATTGTGTTAAATTGAATATTAATAGTGTAAAAATGGTGGTCTTTTATTCTAATAATATTGGTGAACGTGCACGAGTGTGGGCAAGTAAAACACAGCGGTAGAACAAGAGTTTGTATGTACATACAAACTCTTGTTCTACCGCTTGTTCTAATGTGTTGTGTCGACAAAAATCCGTAGAAGCTTCTAATAAAGTTACCGCCATTTTATTGGGGCCTAACTTGGACGACTAAAATGTAAAGAAACTAGAACTTCTATTCTAAACTTGACACTGGCTAAATGCACAAACCGTGCGAAGCCAAAAAAAATAAAAAAAAGTTCGGTCGGCAAGCTATCGACCAATCTTCCTACTAAGGTTGGTTACTACTTACTAAATGGTGTATTTTGAGTTAAGAACGTGTCAAACTCTATTTCATTCCAAAGTTTGTACAGATTTTAGGCTAAAGTTGAGTTCAGAATTCAAAAGAATTTGAAGGTGGTAAGGCACTTTTCTGTCTTAAAATAAATGAAGAATCAATCAAGATATTTTCCTGTACAGTGCCTGAATTAATAGAAGCTAGTTTTGTTGAGCTAAAAATGCAACACTGTGCTGGCAAGTTGCTTAGGCCTCGTGCATGCAGAACTATAGAAACTACTTATTTATTATTTGTATTTTTTTTCAAGCCATTGTTCTGGCCAGCAAAATTTTGTTATTTATTTTTAGCCTCGTTTAGTTCAGCTATCAGACAGTAGTGGCCCGCCCCGGCTATGCCCGGATCGTAATAATTTATAGCCAACCATCTGAAATAATGTAACCTGTGAAAGATATTTTTCAAATAGCTGTAGTGGTTCCAGAGATTACCCTACAAGTAAAAACAGACTTATTAAATTTGGGTTCTCTTTTTTACCCGACTGCGATAGGAAGGAGGGTAACGTGTTTATCAGTCTATGTATGTATGTTTGTTTGTTCCTATGTGGCGTTCTAGAGACCAAACGCGTTCGCCGATTTTGATGATTTTTACGTCAACCACGTCAACCCATTCGTCTTAACCTTGCGAGTATCACTGGCTACATTAAAATTGGAAAATAGAAAAATGACGTTTCAATTTTTTTTTTGTTTCCGAACCCATCGTGTGGGATATCAAAATAAATGGTTTTAAAAGGTGATTTCAAAAATATGTAAGTAATACACGTTTAAATGTACCTGATTTGAAAAAAAAGTATGTTAACTAAAAAGTTATAAATAAAAAGAGTTTATTAAAAAAAACAAAAACTCAGACTGCTTAAGAAGCGAAATAAAAAGACGTAAACAAGAAGAAAATCATGCTGTGCAGTGTGGCTGACTCTGGCTTGGTCACCATCATCAGCATCTGCCCAGCCTTTTTCCCAACTATATTGGGGTCGGCTTCCAGTCTTACCGTATTCAGCTGAGTACCAGTGTTTTACATGGAGCGACTGCCTATCTGACCTCCACAACCCAGTAACTGGGTAATACCATACCCCTTGGCTAGACTGGTGTCAGATCTCAAGCTTCTGACTACCCGTAACGACTGTCAAAGATCTTCAAATCACAGCCGGGACCAACGGCTTAACGTGCTTTCCGAGGCACGGAGTAAACTCGGTAGGTTGAAATGGTCACCCATCCACGGACCGACCTCGTCAAGCGTTGCTTAACCTTGATGATCGACCCGTGCGGCTGTTATTATTTAGCCACGAGCTTGGTCACCATAAGGGATTTTAATTTTGATAACACAAATATTTAGTCGGTAATTAGTCGATATTAACTATTTTATAATATTGGTTAAGATTGCAAGTAATGCATACCAAGTGAATTTCCATTGGGCAAATTGATGTGTTCATGATTCAATTATTATAAAATATAGATAGAACACGTTTTAAACCTTATCTGCTATCGTAATTTATTAAGTAAATAAATCGACTAATGTAAGGTGTTTCTTATGTACAAGTAATAATATATTTTACTAGATACAGTGAGCAGTGGTGGCACAGTGGTATCACCACTGCTCTCAAAACGGTGAAGGAAAACATCGTGAGGAAACCGGCATGTCCTAGAACCAAAAAGACAAAGACATGTGACATCCACCAACCCGCACTGGGCCCGCGTGGGGGATTACGGCCTATTCCCCTATCACAGAGAGGAGGCCTGTGTCCCAGCAGTGGGAACATTAATAGGATGATGATGTGATGTGGATACGCAGCTTTACCCGCGTAAAAGGTTTTTTATTACGGCATGGGAACATTACACCGGGATGAAAAGCAGCCTACCTGCTACTCCAGACTATAATCTAAATTACATCCAGATCCGTTTAGCCGTTCTGGCGTGATTGAGTAACAAACATACATCCATCTAAACTTTTGCATTTATTATTACTAGGATTTTCGAGCATGCGTTTTATTTTTAATATAAGAACGCGATCTTGGACTTGACCTCGACCTCGAACGTTGAAAAGCGATGCATGAGGTCTACGGTAGTACGAGCGTGCCTAGAAGAAGATGGCTGCATTGCGTAACATTATTATACACTTCGAATTCCAACCGAATGTAATTCCAAACACATAAAAAAAAAATGAAATAACAAAATTAAAGGTATTCCGATCGATTGTATGGATTACTGTGTTGTCTATGAATAATGTGTGATGTAAATATCACTTCGTCCTTTTTTTAAACAACAATTTTAGGTTTCGAATACAATTGACAAGTTCGAAGTTCAAAATTTACGTTACAGAACAGCGCTGCAAAAGTGAGTGCCCTTTTTAGTGTTTTTTTTTAAATAGAGAGGTAAAACCGTTTCTTGAATGTTTTTAAACGATAATTTATTGCTAGAAGTGCTGATCCGATTACTAGAATTCATTCACTGATAGCTACCAATTGCTGAGAGGCATAGTTTACTATTTATTATAAAAACAAAAATAGTTCCTATGGGATGGGCCACGGGAGCGAAGCCGCAGGTTTTTTTTTATAATTGATAGGCTCGCGTTTGACCAGTATCTCGCCTGATGGTAAGCGATGATGTGGTCGACGGTGAAGCCGCTTACCTAAAAGTAACCGATTCATTCATGTCTTAAAAAACCTAGTCGTTTATAAAGAGGATCAAGAATCAGTTTTTAAAGTTTATTCCATACTGACATAACATCAAAACCTTTCCCGCCATTACCATAACGTAAAATTTCTAAACCGACAAAAGAAATTAAGCTACAGCAATCAACTGACACAAATAAAAGTAATTTGCTATTATAATAAAATAATAATCGTTTACTTACGCGACGGCCATTAAAGTACGAACAAGCCACAAACGAACAAAGGAGGATCGAAGCTAACAGCCCTTACGTGAGGCTGAATAACTCAATGCCTTTGTCTGTTCGCCGATCGATGACGATAACCTGTCAAATTATGACCATAGATTTTTATTGGGCGCGAATGTCATTTGCGTCGGGTAAGTAAGAATTGTAATTTTATAATATTAACTGTAGACCGTACGAATGTTTGTAGGTGTGTTTGGAATGAACTCAGGAACTTCTATGAGAGATATTGAGTTTTAATTTACAAGTACGATTTAAAAAGTCATGAAAGCAAATATTTTTTTTATGATTGTAGAAAGTTCTTTTACTATGCAATTCTTTTACTCATAGATATTGCCAATTATTAACTGTAGGTACAGTTCATTCAGTTTGATTTGATACATCGTTAGTTATTAGCGTAAAACATCTGCAAATACAATTAGGTCTACGTTAATAAATGATTACACCAAACTTTTTACTTAACATGTTTAGGTCAAGGAAGTCAAGTTGTTTTTTTTTTGGGACAATCCCACCGCACTAATCCCAAACCACTGCAACTCCTGAAAGCCAGAATCAACATTTGCGACCACCAGAAAAGCGCCGAGGCAATGAAGCTCGACGAACTCCCGGAGAATGAATTTAACTGTCTTAGATCCCGCAACGAAATTAATCAGAAAAGAATAACGGAGGAGTAGGAAAAATATACATTTCCACTTCACTCCATACCAAGCAGGAGACAGAACAAACCAGGCCAATAGGCACAAAGGGTCGTTTACAACTGGGATAAGCCCAGTTATAAACGACCCAAAAATTGGGATTAGGTAATATTAATGGGTCCCAGCATTGTGAGGTACAATAATATGTATGCTTTTTGACACGCTTGGCGTTAAGTTGGTTTAGTGCATCACCCAAGCGTCGCTATATTGACCGGTTCGGTGCATATCGCATCCAGAGGATTCCCGTGGCCTTCACCAGGTCATCACCCCACCCAGTGGGAAATCTTCCAACGCTGCGTCTTCCAGTTCGCGGACACCACTCCAGAACCTTTTGGCCCCATCGACCATACGTTCTACGAGCAATGTGCCCTGTCTACTGCTAATTAGGTTTGACAATTTATTAAATATTTCGGTAAGCAGATTTCTTCATTTCTGATTCGATCACGCAAGGAAACGCCAAGCATCGACCGAGCGAGTACAATTACTTTGTAATTGGAATTTGCATGGCAAACGAAATACACTTGGACAAGTCATAAATCTGTGAGCCTGTAAACGCGGAACTGAATTAGAAACACAATAAGCAACACTACATACCAATGCCTACATTCCCTTGCAGGGAAGGCAGAAGTGTATAATATATTACACTCACGATTGCCCGTTATGAAAGAGTTCGTGGTCAGTGGCGGCTGGTGGATCATAGTAGGGGTAGTGCACTTTGCCGTCTCACTGGGTAATTGTGTAAGATTTGCTAAAATAAGGAGCCTATGTAAATCGGCAAACCATCTCGCTAGCGACTTCTAATTCGACGCCAACGCCATCTAGTTACGTCGTTGTACAATTTTTAATGTTGGTACTCGACCCTAAGATAAATTTCGTTCGTCAAACCTCGCCCGCTCTCGGTAATCTTCGGTTCGCTGGTGCGGCGCACGAGAATGGTCATATTTTTCAGGCGTTTTCGCTTGTTTCTCATAGAATTATATGAACTCTCGCCGTGCGCTTTAGCCTAGCGCACGGGGAGTATTTTTTTACAGCAATATACGTCTTATTACTTTAGCAAAGAGCTTAAATTTGTTCGTCATAATTTCGTAAATATTGAATAGATCGTTAATCAGATATTATTAAACATTTTTATTTTATTTCTAAACCTTTTTAAATCTGGCAGTTCAGTGCACGAGTGATCTTAAAGTACAGCCGCCTCTGTTCGTGGTGACGTAAAAAGAGTTGCTTCAAGGTTCAGGTTGCCCTAGTCAACGGCGCGAATTATTTTGTGCGCGAGGTTCAAATACATGCTATCTCATTCGACAACACGTTTGAAAGAGATAGATGCTCTGATGAGCAGTAAGAAGCTAGTTCGCGTACGAATACACACTCTTGCTATGTAGCGAAATGGATGATGATTTATGACGAAACACCTGCGTCTGTGTTTCCGAACGCATTCAACCCGAATCTCTTCAAAGTTAGAGTGAACAGGCTACTTCTGGGTAAGCTCACTCCATCGTAGACTCTGTCTCTGTCACCTATGACCTAGACTAGAGTCAAGAGCAAACCCATTACAAATAAAAAAAAAAAAAAAAAAAAAAAAAAAAACGAGCGCGCGAAATTTTATAAACAGACCTTTGGGAGTATGATATCATGCAAAAGCGACTAAATGTATATTTTCAAAATAAAATTATTTGCATTGTTGAACTACTAATCTGTCCCTGTATGGTGACTGTTATGCAATTTTCCTTCTTCATATGGTATTTATTTCCGCCCAAAGATGCGTTAAAATTATTGTTGAAATATGGAACTTTCGACGCTCGTATCTTTCAGGTATATTTTTTTTCTTTTTTGTTTCCATACAGGGCTAGATAATGATGAGATAAATTGATATTATTTTTTACTTTTGAACGTACTACATCGTCAAACAGTGGAGTAATAGCCATACTACGTTTGTATGGAAGAATTATCGACTAAGGCTTGCCGAGATCGGTACGTAAGTACTTCCGTAGATGAGTGACGTCCTGGCTGGCATTTATTAATCTTCGACAGTTTTTACGTCATAAGCTGTCTGCCTAGAAAATCTACTGTTAAAATCAATAACTTCATCGAATTATATCGCACACCTTAGCCTCTAAATAAAGTAGCCATTTTAAATCACACCTACATTTTATAGGACCATTCGAAATTTAAACCTCATCCTTCAAAATTACCCATCCCATATATTAACCAAACTCTAACCCTATCTCAAACGTCATAGGGTCTTTTATTTATTGCTGACAGAAATTGGTCTTTTTCGTACGTGACAGGACAATGAAAACGCGGCAGTAGGTCTTGTCACAGTTTCCTCTGATTTTGCATGATAGTGATCTTTATATATGTTGATATAAGGTTCAAAGTAGATTGCTATCATCTCCTTAATGATCCTTTTCCCACGCACGACGAATATTTGGGGAATTTGTAATGAGTAATTTTTCTTGTACAGTTTTGTAAAGCCTAGTGGGCGGCCATTGCTGAATGGGCATGAGAAAATAATAATGAATGACTCGTTATTCTAGACTAGGTTGTGTGTATGAATATTTATTGAAAGAAAACACTTTCTATAGTGCAAAAAGGTGGGAAGGTTCAACGAAGTTACTTAGTCACCAGCTTGTACGGTCGACCAATGTAAGCTGACCTTGTGTTATTTAGACTCCGTACGTACTACTCTAGGCCAGCTCAAGGTCAAAGGCATGTTAAATTTAGTCTTGTAATACTTTTTTTCCTTGTTATAGATTCTTTTACCGATTGTTTTGTGAATGTGTGAACATTGTAGGCCTTCTAGATTTCTAGATGCTTGTTAAAATTTTTTTACTTTTTATCTCGTTTTACTTTTTTTTTTCTTTTTTTTTAGGTTCTGACGACTTATTGTCGGGCCTACGCTGTCCCCCCATATCTAAGTACTAATGCTGTAACATGGAAATATTGTAAAACCAAACCATTTTAACACGCTTTTATTAGCTTGGTATGTATGTATCTATGTATCAATGTAACGGAATCTTTGAAAGTGATTTTCATCCCCTTCAAAACGTCGGATAGATTTGAAACTTTGCACACTTATCAAGGACCGATGACAATGCAATAATTTAAATAGTTATTCCCATTATCTTTACCAGGATCTTCAGGATTAGCGACTTTCTAGTTCATTTTACCATTAAAGTGTGTTTTTTTTAGTTTTTAGAACTACAATTTATTATTATTTAAAAGAGTAACCGTGGAGTTTCTTGCCGGTTCTTCTCCATAGGAAACGACCAACCCGAACCGTGCACCTTTTGTCGACGTTTTATAAGTGCCCATGTAATGTGAAATAAAAAAATTGATGTTGTTTTTTTTTATTTTATTTTTTCTGGCTACCTTTGACGTGCGTCGATTATACGTCTGTAGCACCAAATAAAAAAAAAGCGTCACACAAATCCTGAATCGCGCAGTCAAAGTTCTCCACGTGATTTGAACACTATGCAACAGCCCGCCGGCAACAACCATCGGGCAGTTGTCTCCTAGACACAACACCTGTCTGGTCGGAGGATCCTCCCTTCTCAATTTAGTTTGCAGGACTTTCCACCTTATTCCGCGTACCTCTATATTTCCTTGTTTAGATAAAAAACTTTTTAACAGAAAATAACCGACTTCCAAGCAAAAAATACCTTTTTTCGGAAGTTGGTGTCAAAAACGAAAAAAATATGGTACCAAAGACACACCGACTCCCGAAAAAAGTTTTTTTCTTTCTTTTTAGTTTTTGTAGGTACGTCCTGTCCCCTGTCACGCTATCACTGACTCCCTTTTCTCTCATATCACTCCTCACACAGTCCATCCATCTTTTCTTTGGCCGTCCCCTCCCTCTCCATCCGTCCACATTTATACTCGTAACTCTTTTAGTAACATGCGTTTCACCCCTCCTCATCACATGACCATACCAGGACAAACGGTTTCCTTTCAACGTTTCTACCTGAGTTTCTATCACTGGAGCCACTTTCAAACTTCCTCCAATATACTCATTTCTCACTTTATCCATTCTCATCACTCCGCACATCCATGCTGCTACATGCAATCTCTTTTCATCCATCTTTTTCACAGTCCAACATTCTGACCCATACAGTACGACAGGTCTAATCGCGGGCTTGTAAATTTACCCCTCTATTAGGAAAAAAAAATAAACTATAATCTGGGCATTGGCAACACCAAATTACAAATACGTGACATATTTCCCAATCTGTTGCTCTCGTATCGAACACATTAATAAGGATTAAAAACATTCACTTGTCATACAGCAGTAAACGACAATGTTTAAATACAATATTATAGAGAGACCCTTATAGGCCCTTAATGACCCTTATACGTTGAGTTGAGAGGCCCGATTAGCAATAAATGCTAGTTTAAAGAAAGTCAGTAATAATGGAGGTGGATGCGAGACGCACGGGGACCGGTCAATGTGGCGTCACTTGGGGGAGGCCTATGTCCAGCAGTGGACGTCTTTCGGCTGAAATTGTGATGACGATGAAAGAATAATGGAGTAAGAGAGGAGTCTTTCTGAATAAAAAATATCATTCTACCCATACTATTGCAATATTTTTAAAAAGTACCTAAACTGGTGATGAATTCTGTTATATCTAAATTAAGTGTTTTAGATGAGACCACTAGTAGATTGGACCTTTAAAAGAATGCAGTTTTTATGTTATTGATTTTATCCCGGGAATACGCTACCTTGGGTACCTTGGTAGTATTACCTACCAACTATCGAGCAGGCGAAGCCGTTGCCTGAAGCATAAATAAACAAAAAAAACCGGCCATGTGCGAGTCGGACTCGCGCACGAAGGGTTCCGTACCATTATTGCAAAAACCGGCAAAAAAATCACGTTTGTTGTATGGTAGCCCCCCCTTAATTCATTTTATTTTAATTTAATCATTACTATTTTTTGAAGTGAAAATACAACTAAATATTCCGTGAATATTTCAAGCTGTTGCCGTTATTAATATCTAGCAAAAAACGGCAAAAAAATCACGTTTGTTGTATGGCGGCCCCCCTTAAATATGTATTTTCTTCTGTTTTTAGTATTTGTTGTTATAGCGGCAACAGACATACATCATCTCTGAAAATTTCAACTGTCTAGCTATCACGGTTCACGAGATACAGCCTGGTGACAGACGGACAGACAGACAGACGGATCGCGGAGTCTTAGTAATAGGGTCCCGTTTTTACCCTTTGGGTACGGAACCCTAAAAAGAAAAAACAATTTACGTTAAAAATTATTGAGTCCGAACGCGATTGGGTTCGGTCACTTCCCTAGAAGCATTTTATGTTAGCATCCATTGGCCAACAGTGGGGAATCCGTTGGGATATAGTTAGATTGCCAGCATAAAACTAACATTGGCACAATGCAGTAAAATAATATCATTACGTTCAAACATTTACCAACGTAGGGCTAATGCTACTTCTGCCTACTGTTAGATAAAAACTGTTGGCATATCTGCAGCGTATGTATCGTATGCCCTATGAGTTATTAACTAATATTGGCCCAATGCAGTTAAATATTTGAGTTAAACTCAATTGAGTTAGGTTTGAACGGAACTTTACAAAATAAGACGGATACTAAGAAAAGAGGACCCAAATTAATCATTTCTACAGATTGTCGTATTTTTATGGATGGTTCTAATTCTAATGTCAACCTATAAAAAAGTTAAAAAGTCCACCGGTTTTGGCAAATTATTGACATTGATTGTCACCGAGATGAGATTACAACTAGAATGTTGACGTTGTTTAAGTATTTAAGAAAAAAATATTAAACTAGCTTTCTACCCGCGGCTTCTCGCCCGTAGGACTTTCCTCCCACCCACAGCAGTTAAAAACTATGCAAAGTATTTTTACTCATAATTTTTCTTCTATATGTAAATAAACAACAACTAACAACATTATCACGTAAACTGCAGCCATCAGCTGTACCCATAGACAAACGACAGGCGGGAAAAATATCGTCATCGAATCTCGTAATACGCCAAAGGCATGCCCCGTCACGATCGTAACAATCAATACTCATGTCCTACTCATTGTGCGGGAATCTTTATTTATTACTCTTATATTATATACTCTGTTGTTACATTTAAATAAAATTAATAAAAGCGGATGTGAGGGACTGGCATTATGGTAATCGCTTGGCTGTATAGTGCGATGCTTTGGCCTTTATTTTGGAATAGTGTTGTGTAATATCGTGGTAGGAGTTTTGGAGGCTCGACGGAAATAATGTTTTTTATACTCCTCCGCTGTTCTTTTTTTATTAATTCTATTCGTGGTTGTTGTTGACAAGTCGAGCTTTATTTTACCGGCGATTTTCTGGCTTCCAAAAGTTGCGGTAGCCGGGAGTAGAGCGGCAGGCTTGCTGGATCCTATTAGTTCCTCGCAACTATGTTGGGTTCGGCCTCCGGTTTTTTACTTTTTTTTTTTGTTTGTTTTATTATTGATGGGATTGCGCTTGACCACTATCTCACCTGATGGTAAGCGATGATGTGGTCGACGATGAAGCACGCTTGCCTAGAAGAAACTTATTCACTCTTGACTTAAAGACTTCCAGTTTGTAGCCAACAGGAAATACAGACTCCGGCAGGGAATTCCACTCCTTTGCTGTACGCATAATGAAAGTATTACCAAAACGTTTGGTGCGTATGGGTGGGATGTCCACCATGTACCGATGACGCATCGCCGTACGTCTTGTAGTCCGATGATGGAACGGGCTAGGAGGAATTAGTTCGTGCAATTCCAACGCACACTCCCTGAAATGTAACCGATAAAAAACCGACAGGCTGGCAACCCTGCGCCGAGGTTCTAGAGCCTAGATTCGACGAGTACTTCATTGCCAAAAACCTCTTGGCCCGTTTTTCGATCGACTCAAGTGCATCCAGCTGCTACTTGGCAGATCCGTCCCAGAGATGAGAGCAGTACTCCATGCATGATCGAACTTGCGTTTGACACAAGTTCTTCCAGGTATTTTACACCGAGCAACTTCCTATCTGACTCTTACAAGGCCACAAACCAATAACTGGGCAGCACGGTACCTCTCGGCAAGATTGGCAATGTCTCACCTCTTTATTAAGAAACAACTCATTAGACCTTCGACATTAATATTGAACTCACAGTAATTAATTTCAAGATTGATAGCCACAAGTGCCATAACTAAGGAACAAAAGGCCTCTAATAATACTTGAACAAGTCGTCCATTATAGACTGAGCTTTAAATTCAACAGCAGTGTTGCCAACGTTACAGCAAAATTAAGGAATTCGGTATAAACAAAAAATATATGATAGTCTAACTTTTAATCAGATTTTCGAAATAAACTTTTTTTTAGTACCTATCTAAATCAAAGGAGATTGCCCATACACAGGCCCCTTATGAGGTATCGTGTCTGCGATTTCAATATTGTCCAAAACTAGGATTTATATTTTGTGTTTTTTTCCATCCGTGTCCTTTACTCTTTATGTACAGACAACAACAGATCAGGTTTCTTCACTTGGACATTTGTATGCATCATAATGCATTGTAATAAGGGTTCATTTCAAGAACAGAAACATCGTTATTTCTCGTGAACCCCACAAAATAAATAAAAAATGATTTCTGATTATGAATAAAACGTGTCTTTTCTACAATATACAACCAAATTCATCAAGATACAACCATTTTTTCAAAGGGGCCCAAGTTCCCTTACAAAATGGGCATACCCCTTTAGGTACTTACTTTAAACTTATACCAAACACATTTTTATGTAGGTATCACCACCATCTATCAAACATATTCTTCAATAAAAAACATGGCGCTAGCATCACTACATACTCGTATCACACTAATATTATGAAGGCGAAAGTCTGTGAGTGTGTATGTTTGTTACTTCTTCAAGCTCAAACGGCTGGACGGATCTAGATGAAATTTGGCACAGTGATAGATTGTAGCCTGGAATAGCACATAGGGTACATTTTATCCCGGGAATATGTTCCCTTGGGATAATTTCCGACATTCACGCGGGCGAAGCCATTGGCAGAAGCTAGTTATAAAATAAAGTCCCCCGCCGCGTCTGTTCGCAATAATCTCGTAAACTGCTGAACGGATTTTCATGCGGTTATCACCAATAGAAAGCGTGAGAAACCAGGAAGATTTTTGTGTATGATTTGTCATGGGCAAAGCCGGGGCGGGTAGCTAGTCTAAAATAAAAGTTGCAGATTTATCACTTACGCGAGAACGTGGTCAAGAGCGGGCTCCTAAGGAATTACCAAACAAAGATAGGAGGGCTGAATAACCTGGTAAGGTTTTCAAAAACCTGAAAATCTACAGCTTAAACTATATGGTTGGCAACCCTACTCAACGGATTCATAATACAGGTTGGTATTGGCGTAGACAGATGTAATAATTTATACTGAAGCGGGCGGAGCGTCTAAAGACCGCCCACTACGCCCAACAGACAAGGCGACACTGATAGCTCTGTCTATTTATATTGTAAGTAAACCGTCGCGACGAGGCAAAGGTAAGCCTGCGTACGGACTACGGTCGAGTCGGAATAAAATGTATGCGACCTTCTTGGTGGGAATGTGTCGTTTTTTTATTTATTTTTAGTTGCTGCCAGTGGCTTCGTCTGCGTGAGAGTCTGATATTACCCCATGGGATAGCGTGTAACGGCGGGATCAAAAGTAACCTATGTCCTTCTCCAAGGACCAATGTAACTCTATACCAACATTCATCAAAATTAGTTCAGCCTTCCAATTCGGTAACTCATTATTTTCATCTATCAATTTTTACTACAGAAATTCCTCATCCACACATCCTTGCAAAAACAACACCAAACAAATCATAACCATATTGTTTTATTTAAAAAAACGCCAAACGTATGTACCTACTCTATTATTTTTAGCATTATTATCATAACATAACATGTTTGGCCTTCTGTGTGTCGCACGCGCACACTTGAGCATGGATTTAGCAAGTCCAAGTGTTGTTTAATCTGTTCTCCAAAGGATTTGTGGGCGCCCTCTATTTTTATTAGCAGTTCCACATTTAAAATGGGATTTATTTTTAAATCTATGCTAGTAGGGGACGGTGATTCAGAATGCATTATAAAAGAACATGCCGTAGCCTTTTCCTATGTTGGAGTTGTCTTATGGAAGCCGACTCTGGCTTCACCCCCCGTCCCGGCTAAGGGGTCAGTGCCAACTCAACCCGATTCGACTCAACCCGAAGAATAATACCAGATTGTTACTACCAATTCAGTGCCATTTGTACAGTCAGGCAAAACGATATTTAATTCTAAATAACTTATTAATTTACTATGCATAGAATATTTAATATATTTTTTTATGATACATAATTTACTTGAATGTTGATTAGAGAGATTAGAATTGTTTATTTTTAATTGTTGATTTTGTATTGCTAAATTCTTTTATCTTTTAATTGTTTTGTTCCTACCTAGTCCTGTATTCTTTAAGACACCTAATGTTTATTTTTTAAAGATAATTTAGTAGATCATATTTTTTTTATATTTTTAAGTTAGTACCTACTTGTTAACCTAATAATTCTAATAAGTATAAAGACTGATCCAATAAATACCACTGTGCCACTAGCTAAAAGATTGTAATGATAATTAACAATAATTTGTGATTTTTACTACAAAGTGCAAAGCGTATAAATATTAAAAAGCATAAGTACTTACTTGTTTAATTATTTATTTATTTTTCCAAACATTATTTAAATTTTACATTCTCTGTGATGCATGCGTTAAATAAACACTTTTCTGCCTGACTGTATATATAGAAGTTTTTACGCCTACCAAAACAGAAATTTGCAGGTAACTATTATTCTTCGGGTTGAGTCGAATCGGGATGAGTTGGCACTGACCCGGGCTAAGCGCATGACCCCTTCTGTGCCAGCAGTCTTCGTAGTTTACACGAACACGTTTTCGTACATTTTTAGTATTTCCGTTGGGTATATTTAGGTAATTTCCTAACATAGATAGAAAAATGCTAGGCTGACATTGATGATTATCTTGCTCTCTTTCATCCTTGATCTCAGTATTCACTACCTTTCTCGAGCTATAAGTTAACATATTTTTAAACATCATTTGGGACCCTATTACTCAGACTCCGCGATCCGTCTGTCTGTCTGTCTGTCGGTCCGTCTGTCACCAGGCTGTATCTCATGAACCGTGATAGCTAGACAGTTGACATTTTCACAGATGATGTATTTCTGTTGCCGCTATAACAACAAATACTAAAAACAGAATAAAATAAATATTTAAGTGGGGCTCCCATACAACAAACGTGATTTTTTTGTAGTTTTTTGCGATTATGGTACTGAACCCTTCGTGCGGGTGTCCGACTCGCACTTGGCCGGTTTTTACAGAAAATCTACGGTTTCACGGGATTTGCTGCACGATCGATCACACTAGCCAATTGATGCTCTCAAACGATGAGCTATAGAGGATGAAATTTGGATAGCTGAGTAGGTGTAATCAATGGGAAACGTTACAAATAAGTTTAATTCGCCAACCCGCATTGAGCAAGCGTTTTCTTATGAGAAGCAGCATTTGCCCTGTAGTGTCCCCTCCATGTAAAACAGTTTCCTGGCGTCTGACTATCCGTAACGGTTGTGAAAGATGTCCCCCGAATATCAAATGACAATCGGAAAATACACGAAAAGAAAAAAAAAACATTTTCCCATACATCATTGATTCTAAGGCGGTACGAAGTTCAAGAATCAGCTTGTAAGACTTAAAAAATCTCTGAAAATATTAAGATTTTACTGAAAACCTCGTGTTTATTAAAACATAGTAATTTGTGACCTCGTTAAAAAATAAGCAACGCCGCATTATAAGTATTAGCGAGTATAATGACTCATGTAATGTCCACCGATGGCCTGAATATTTATAGCAGACTTGACGAATATCATCGTGTTGTAGGAATTGAACGAATTTGGGATTGTTGTATAATGTCTAAACTGGTAGAGTTATAATATATTTATACCAAAAGGTGTTTTGTGAAACGGCTGCAAAATTTATCGATAATCATCATCCTAATTTAATTACAGTTAGTATTGTAGATTGTAGCTAGTAGCCTATGTAACTTCCTTAAACATCAGCTATCTACCAGTGAAAGACTCGTCAAAATCGGTCTAGCCGTTTCGGAGATTACCCGGCACAAACAGACAGACAATAATCTTAAAAATTACGTATTACAACCAGAAAACAACACACAACAATAAAACGAACATATTCAACAAAACGTTGTTATTTTGATATTACATACGTATAAATTACATACATATTGTACAGACACTTCAATTTTATTTATTTGTATAGAAGAGAGCGGGCTTTTAAATCCATTACTTCAACTATCATTCTCTTGCAACTATCTCAATTTATTTGTCGTTGTCTTCTTGATTTCACACTTCTCTAATTAAACGTCATCTCTGCAATAATCCATTGCTACAGCACGTTTTAAAAAAAAAACGTTTGTTTAACAGCGTCTATAATGCAATTAATGTGGTTGAATTGGCTTATTGCAAAGCATTGCCATTGATTGTGTTTTACAAAAGTATCGCCCATGATTGTCTTTGGCAGCGTGTTCTGTGTAGGACACCAGAAAATAGATTGATTACTCATAATAATATATAGTTTCTATTAATTCAGGTGAGATAGCGGACAAACGCGAGCCTATCGACATAAAAAAAAAATTAAGAAAAAATTTTTTTGTTATTATTCAGAGTTATCTATATTTTGTTTGTTTGTTTGTACCGAATAGGCTCCGAAACTAATGGACCGATTTAAAAAAATCTTTCACCAATAGAAAGCTACATTATTCCTGAGTGACAAAGGATATTTTTAACACGCTTTTATTAGCTTGGTATTTATGTATCAATGTAACGGAATCTTTGAACGTGATTTTCACCCACTTCAAAACGTTGGATTGATTTTAAACTTTGCACACTTATCAAGGACCGATGACAATGCAATAATTTAAACAGTTTGTCCCATTATCCTTACCAATAAAGCGTGTTTTTTAGTTTTTAGAACTACAATTTATTTAATCCCGAAAACAGGTGTTGTGGGGTGGGACACGGGAGCGAAGCCGCGGGGAACAGCTAGTTATTATAGATGTTTATAAATTATACTGACGGTATATGTTACCTATGCTAGTTTCTTCTGTCATGGAATCTCTAAAGACGACGGAGGAGACTCCAATAAGGATTAATTTTAACTATTCAAGAACCGACGTAAAATGACACACAATTTTCGCCACAAAATCAGCAAGAAACCAAATGCATCAATTGCTAGGAAGAATCCAATAAGCCCGATCTTCAAAACATCACTGTAACTTGACAATAAGTAGGTACACACGATGACACGATACACCAAATACGGCAAAAATAAATAAATGGGTTTGTAGTGCCAATGCCATTGGGTTATGGGCACAAATTGTATTACGTAAGTTTAAAATATCAGCTGATTCGCATAGACAAAAATACTAATAAACTAGGAAACTAGACTCGTAGGTATATAGTGTATTTACTATATTCAGTAAATATATCTTCCATTCATCGGGTATTCGTGGTAGTCGCTCCATGTAAATAAGTAATAATTAATTATTTAGTTTGCAAAAAATAGCCTAGGCAACATCAGTGTCATTCTCTCTTATAAGTTCTCTGCATTACTGAAGGTCGTGCTCGTCTTGGGAAGTTTAGACGGAGTCATTGACAAGCTGCTTGGACGCCACTCTGTCTTCAACTCTTCTCATGGCAGTGAATCAATGGAGACGCCCGCACGCCCCTAGCCACCGCAGGAGATGCCCTGGGCGTTGGGAGTCGCAAGCCGATTCCCGGCCACCGTAGGCGCGGGCTTGCGGACGGCGAGTAATGGATAGCTCGCCGTCCGATAAGGACGAGGCCCGAATCAACGGCGCGCCTTACGAAGATGTCAGCAAAACTGACGGTGTCTGCTAAAAATCTGACACGCCTTCCCGCTTCGCCCAGAGTGGGCAAAGTCATTGGATGACAGAACAAACCAAAAAAATAAAAGCAGCCAAGTGCAAGTCGGACTCGCGCACGAAGGGTTCCGTACCATTATCGTAAAAAAGGGCAAAAAAAAAAAACAATTTTATTGTATGGTAGCCCCACTTAAATATTAATTTTATTCTGTTTTTAGTATTTGTTGTTATAGCGGCAACAGAAATACATCATCTGTGAAAATTTCAGCTGTCTAGCTGTCACGGTTCATGAGATACAGCCTGGTGACAGACGGACAGACAGACAGACCGATCGCGGAGTCTTAGTAATAGGGTCCCGTTTTTACCCTTTGGGTACGGAACCCTAAAAGGGGCCGTGGTCTCTGTGAGTCCTGTAATCGCCCTGATTTGACCATAAAGTGGGTGAGCGTTCGTGAGGCCTTTTCCCATCCACAACTGTAGTATAAATCAATAGTAATCATCATCATCAGCCTATTAATGTTCCCACTGCTGGGACACAGGCCTCCTCTCTGTGCAAGGGAATGGGCCGTAATCCACCACGCGGGCCCAGTGCGGGTTGGTGGATGTCACATGTCTTCGAATTTTTGGTTCTAGGACATGCCGGTTTATAATAAAATAAGTAAAAGTAATACCTACGTAGGTATTTTTCTTTTGACACGTAAACATAAAGTGACGACGATACAATGCGTTGAAATATCGCCAAGCCCCCACTCCTGAACTTTGATGCACTTTATCTTTGTCATTTTTTATTGATTTGGTAAAGCAAAAAATACGTGTCCAATATTATTTGATAATCTCACGGATGGTTTAAATATAATGACCATTTTTCTACTCAGGAAACATCCCTGAGCGCTTTGTCAATGGTCATTGATTGTATTACGCAAC
This sequence comes from Orthosia incerta, assembly GCA_948252205.1. Classification (NCBI taxonomy): domain Eukaryota; kingdom Metazoa; phylum Arthropoda; class Insecta; order Lepidoptera; family Noctuidae; genus Orthosia; species Orthosia incerta. The sequence continues at coordinate 14,604,176 of OX411769.1, read as the reverse complement.
TAGCTGTGCCCGCGGCTTCGCTCCCGTCATCTGTCTGCCAACCCTAACCTACTTATGTTCCTGCCTACCCTATTTACCTACCTACCATTTTTGTTTCTATAGTCATCATTCTTTCGCGGAGAATCTTAACACCGCCATTCAGAAAATGACTTCAAATGCACAACGCCATCTATCGAATACCGAGTTCAACTGTCAAAGTATCTGAATTGCGTGTGTTGTGTTAATTTTACTTCTTGAACACTTTAAATTCATCTAACTTTTGATAGAGTGAACCGATTGCGATGAAACAAAAACTAAGTAATTCTGCAAGTTACGCACAATTTTTATGTATAAAATTTATCTAGATTGGTTTCGTACATTTCACGTGATGCGTGCACAAATAAACAGACAACAATTCCAAAAATGCCGGCAATAGGTTCTGTTGGTTATCCTTTAACACCCTGGCTATTTTTTTTGGAAATATTTTCGATGTACAAAAATTACTTTTCTACAGATTTATTATATGTAATTGATGATGATGATGATGATTACCCAGCAGAAAACAAAAATGGTAGCGGCTAGCAATATTTTTGGCAGCTTTTACCGTTGTTTAAGTAAGATGACTTCTCCTTGTCCTTTGGAATCTAACGATAAAGTGTTACTTTTATCTACAAACAGTAGCAGGTAACAATAGCTCAAGAAGGGTGTTAAGTCAGAAGGAATCCTAAAGCCAAAGAACCGGTTTTTTAGGGATAAAAGTAAAAGAAAAATAATCGAATACCTGCCTTGAACGGTAAGCTTTTGAAAAGTGCAGGAATTTATTTATTTACTAGCTGTGCCCGCGGCTTCGCTCCCGTCATCTGTCTGCCTAGTAGTAGGGTACCTACCATTTTTTTTTCTATAGTCATCATTTTTTCGCGGTGAATTTTAACACCGCCATTCAGAAAATGACTTTAAATGCACAACGCCATCTATCGAATATCGAGTTCAACTGTTCGAGTATCTGGATTGCGTGCGTTGTGACAATTTTACTTCTTGAACACTTTAAATTCATCTAACTTTTGATAGAGTGAACCGATTGCGATGAAACAAAAACTAAGTAATTCTTCAAGTTACGCACAATTTTTATGTAAGTATAAAAGTTATCTACATTGGTTTCGTGCATTTCACGTGATGCGTGCACAAATAAACAGATATACAGACAATAATTCCAAAAATGCTGGCAATGGGTTCTGTTGGTTATTCTTTAACACCCTGGCTATTTTTTTAGAAATATTTTCGATGTACAAAAATTACTTATCTACAGATTTATTATATAAAAAAATAATAATATGAATATATATTGATATTGATTTACGACCTTATTGAACACCGAGATCTTGTGAGAGCAGTGGTGGTAATAGCTGCGACTTACAAGTTATAGGTTGTGGAAGTTCGAACCCAGGCAGGCGCTTAACTTTGTGTAAATTCATCACCACTGCTCTCAAAACGGTGAAGGAAAACATCGTGAGGAAACCGGCATGTCCTAGATCCAAAAATTCGAAGACATGTATCCACCAAACCACAAAATGACCGCGTGGTGGATTACGGCTCATTCCCGCTCACAGAGAGGAGGCCTGTGTCCCAGCAGTGGGAACATTAAAAGGCTGATGATGAACACCAAGATCTTGTGTCTCAATAATAACAACCGCACGTGTCGATCTTCAAGGTTGCCGAGGTCACTCCGTGGATGGGTCACCATCTGAACATAACGAGATGCTTCCGTGCCTAGGAAACCGTTGCTCCCGGCTGTTATTTGGACATCATTGACGGTAGTTACGGATAGTCAGGAGCCAGGAAAGCTGAATCAGTCTTACCAGGGGGAGTTACTGGGTTGTTAGATGCATCCAGTTCGATTGGAAGCAGACATCAGCATAGTTGGAAAACCGTAGACATTTTGATTGTACACCAAGATTATAAACTAATACAAAATCGGCAATTTGGGCCGGTTGAATGCCGTAATTACTGAAACAAATAATAAGCGTGTCTTGCGTGGATACACGTTACGGGCACTCAAGGGGTTAAACTAAAAACATACAATTGGTATGTTTCCAAGGTCAAAAAATATATAATTCTATTTAGTCCGTTATAAATAAAATTTGACAAAGATAAAGCGCATCAAACTTCAGGAGTGGGAGCTTCTGACGTCACTTTGTCAGTATAAAGTGTAGCACACCGTGACGTCACAAAATATTTCAACGCACTGTATCGTCGTATTGTAATATAAAAAACTTAAAGGAATAATTAATATTTAAGAATAATATTAATAATATTCCGTCGTGCTCTTGCCACCGCCGGAGTGCCAGCTGTCTTAGAACCCAATGGCCTGGCACGCGTTGATGGGAAGAGACCAGATGGCATGACCATAATGCCTTGGAAGTTGGGTAGGTCTTTGGTGTGGGATGCAACTTGTGTCGACACCCTTGCACCATCCCATCTTCCTAGCACGGTGGGCTGCGCTGGGGCGGCTGCTGCAGGTGCTGAAAACCTCAAACGGCGCAAATACAACAACTTAATTGGTAATTATGTGTTTGAGCCGTTTGGGGTTGAAACACTAGGGCCGAGGGGTCCGAGTGCACACCTAATATTTCGGGATATCGCCAAGCGGTTGGTCGACTCTTCACGAGACCAGAGGGCTGGCCTTTTCTTTGGCCAAAGAATCAGCATTGCCATCCAACGTGGCAATGCTGCCAGCCTTCTAGGCACTTTTCCTGTTGACAGCGATGTGGACGAATTTTTTGACGCTCCGTAATTGTACATATGTTTATTCTTATTTTAGTTCTAATATTAGTTTGTAAATAATAATGTACATATGTAAATAAATAACAATACGTTTAAAAAAAAAAAAAAAAAGAATAATGTATAATTTGACATGGAAATAAAAAGGTATACGTATAAACCAAATAAAAACAAATAGAAAGAGAATAGATAACTAAAATGTAGAATGAATGAATGTACCTATAGATTAGGAAAATATTGAGCGCGATTCCTCTCTCCTAGACACTGCCTGTATCTAGAATGTCGCTGTGCCCGACAGGGTCCATAATTGTTTCTGTAACCTATATTTACCACCTGTATGTACATTATGGATGCAATAAATTGAATTTGAAATTCTAACTTTTTGTTTAGGTACGTGGCAAAAGAAAAATTACTTGTCCAATATTTTTAGGTTATCTTTACTGTGCTCTGTGTTGTTGTAACCTAATTTTCTTTCTTTCTTTCTTAATAGAGGACTTTTTCATCATCATCTGCTTAGGCTTTTACCAACTATGGGGTCGCCTTCTATTCTATCCGGATCCAGCTGAATACCAGCATTCCAGCAATCAGTATTTTTACGTTTCCGGTTATTTGGTCTCCTTAAAGGTGGTTCTTGAAAGATTATTATACCCTACCCAAATATTTCCCACGATTTACATCAGGATGTCCTTGCCGATAACCTGAACACTGAAACACGACCGTAAAAAGGCGCCGCCATGATTCGGAACTTAAAGAACGCCGCTGTTTACAAATCAATCTTTTCCTTCAAAATTCAAACAACGATGTACTTTCTCTGTCAAACGTTTCAAAACGACAAACAGTATTTTTTTTAATATACCCCTCTCTCCTCATTGGTCGGGGGTGGCAGCGCGCGCACGCAATTGGTCGGCTTGAGGGTGGTGGCGAGGGCCGGTAGCCAATCAGAACGCTTCCCGTGAACGTGCCCTATCTCACTTCGGAGCCCTTCAGGATTTAAGGGCCGTAAGGTTGTGTTTGCGCTGCATTTTACGCTGTTTGTCAATTTAATTGATGTTCGTTTTTTAAAACGAGGGCTGGAAGTGGTTTATAGGCTTTTGTGTGGATCGGGTATCGTTTGGCAGTAATTGTAGTGTGGAAATTGTACTTACTAGTTCCATACTAAGTAAGTATGGAAGGTCATTGTTGTGAAGGTTGTAGTGGTTGGAACATATAGACTCACTCCAGAAAATTCTTTAGGCCCGTCGGCCATTCGTTTAGCGAGCAATGTGCCCTGTCCACTAGGCTGCCACTAAGTTATGCAATTCTTCAGGCTATGTCGATTTCGGGCAGATAAATTAATTCATAGTATAAGCATTTGCAGAAATATAAGAAAAACTTCACAGAATCATGTAGTTATCCAGATACAGCTTGACTCGATGTCAATGTAAGTTGTAGGGCAGAGTGTAGTTTTCAAAGAGTTGTCCAGCTTAACTACGGTTAAATGATTAAAGTATCCGACTTGAACGACCAAACACCACATCAATATTTTTAAAAGTACTTCATAGCATACAAAGGACATTTTGATCCTGACTGGCCGCTAATAATTCGACCCGTCACATATTATTAACGGTCGCGTCAACCGAACAAAGAACAAAAGCTATTCGAATATCGAACACTCACAAACGAACAAAGCTTTGTTTTTTTATTTCAGTTCGACATTCGAAACTGTTTTGACGTTCCAGTGTTCCATTTTTGAAAAATTATTATTATCGCTCTCTGGGCCATAGGAGCGATCAATAAAAAGTAACTGGTGACCAGTAATCTTGTTTATGGTTTTGAAATACTAAACAGAAACAGCTGCTTATCGTTATTTGTGAGTTATGAAGGCTGCCTACTTGACAGTAACCACACACATACATAGCTAAGGTACTTACTTACTAAGTTATTAAAAACTAAATGATGGAGCTGAAGATTGAACAAACATTTAATGGACACGCTTGACCTGATTATTAAGTATTCTTTTTATTTATATAGATTAATGAAAAATCTGACTTTAAGGTTACACTAGCACGAACTATTTTGAATGCATTTTATATCAACCGACAACACGTGCGGAAGAGATTGATGCTGCGATGAGCAGTATAGGAAGCTAGTTCGCGTACGAATACACACTTTTGCAAATTTGTAGCGAAATGGATAATGATTTAGGACAAAACCGAGCGCGCCAAATTTTATAAACAGACCTTTGGGAGTCATGAAAAAACGACTAAACGTATCTGTTCAAAATAAAATTATTTGCATTGTTGAACTACTAATCTATCCCTGTATGGTGGCCGTTTTGCAATTTTCCGTCTTCTTATGGTATTAATTTGCGCCCAAAAATGCGTTAAATTAGTGTCGAAATGTGGAACTTTCGACGCTCATAACTTTCAAATATTTTTTCACTTTTTTGTTTCCATACAGGGCTAGATAATGATGAAACAAATTGATATCCTTTTTTATTTTGAACGTACATCGTCAAACAGTGGAATAATCCATAGACTACGTATTGTAGTGTATTTATATGGCCTACATATAGTTGTTCCTTTCTTAGTGTATGTGAGTATGTATCTTTGTAGATGCACCTAAGATACAGGAGAAATTCCAAGGGTGGTGTCCCACGCTAGGATAAAAAAAAGACAATTTAAATGGTATATGAAAGACAACCATATCATCTGTTTGGTTTTCACATGGAATTTTTTGCTGGCGCGATACAATTTAAATTGCGACGATAGGCTTAGTGCACGTGTTTATTACAAAAATATCAATTGCCGAATCGATCGAATTACATCTCATACCGTCCATGTGAACATGACGGAATAGTTGGCATTTGTCCTGGTATGGTCATGTGATGACGAGGGATGAAACGCATGTTACTAAAAGAGTTAAATAAATGTGAATGGATGGAGAGGGAGGGGACGGCCAAAGAAAAGATGGATGGACTGTCTGAGGATATGAAAGAAGAGTGAGTGATAGCGTGGCGGGGAACAGGACGGTATGGAAGAAGAAAACGTGTTGCGCCGACCCCAAGTAACATGGGACAAGGGCAGGAAGATGATGACTGTATTGTGTGAAAACATTTTTTTCACAGGGTTTTTTGTTTTTATAATAATTTGTTTTATTTCAGAATGTTTAGTTTTAGTAATGAACGAGTTCTGATTAAAAAATAAGTTACGTGGTAAAAGATTATTTATTTTGCTATCAAAGTTACGCTTATCTTGAATTTATGCAAAATAGGAGCATAAAAGTTTTATAATATATATATTATATTTGGAATGGAAAGACCTACTTAGTAACTTTCATTTGATACCCATTATTGTTAGGAAAACGAAAAAGAATAAATTGTATCAACCCTTTTTTTAAGGGGGGCGTTATTTTAATATGAAAGAAGAGTCAGTGATAGCGTAGCGGGGGACAGGACGGTATGGAAGAAGATAATCTTGAGCTGTGAACTTACTTGCAATTTTGCTTAGTATAAATCGATCCCGTCGAGCCATCAGTGGCACGACATATGTCATTTGATTTCAGCAATGACGATGAAAGAAAAATATTTTTCTCAAAAATGGTATGTAATGTTGTCATAACATCTCTAAAAAGTATCCAGAAAGTGAACTCTACCGGAGACTTATTCACAACTGTCCAGTAAGAAGCAAGATTTTAAATTTGGAATCTCCTATTGTCCAGTAAGTAAGTACGTAATTTACTTACTGGACAGTAGTAGGGATTGGTCCGATATATCAAAAGGTAACTTATATCGGATATGTGTTAGATATCATTTCATATCGATATCTATATCAAAATAACGGATATTACAAAAACTGTATCTAATAAAAACCTTACTAGCGTGCGAGAACGAATAAGTCAAAACTTAAAACCGTAACAATGCGAAAACGTACGAACTACGAACAAAACACAAACTTCACAAACGATAGGAACCATGCGGTACCACTCTTTCCAAGTATTATTTCGCGTTCGTTGTTAGTTTGCTCATCTAAATAACATTTTAACTTATACAAACTGTTCTAAATGATATCGACATCTGAAAACCGTTTTCGATAACGATAGGTATGAAAACTTTATATCGGTTACATAACCGTTGTGCAAAAAACTGAAAACTCCCATCTCTAGACAGTAGGTCATCCTCTTTAGATCTGCATAGAAAAAAAAACATAGTACCAGCCAGACACAGATTAGAGTTTAGCCATTATAACATGGTTATAGGAGGGAGGCTCCAAATATATATCTATCTCTCTTTTTGGTATGACATTTTATGAGATAGATATATTTTTGAGTCTGTTAATCAAGATGTACAACAAACAAATATAAATCAGTAATTGCCCTAATATGAATGTAACCTTCAATATTAATTGAACGAATTTGTTGTTAAACTTTCTTTCATTTTTGTGAAAAGCATTATACAAGCCTCAACCAGTAAAAAGTCATCCTGGCCTCGTATATAACCGGACCTCACCTGCGGTTCGGTCCGGTTAACTCATACTTGGCCAGGAAGGCTTACTTACTGGATTCTGCAGTAATGTACTATAACGATGGTCGATAGCATTTGACATCCCCATATATTTTTGACATCATTATTTGCAACCGTTATCGCCAAGCTTTTGATGATATAATGTCACTTGTCTAGGGTTTCAGGTCGCTCAATCGCTAGCTCATTCTACACCATTACCAATTGGATAACAGACAACGTACTGCCAAAGGAACTCAAGATAAAAACCGGCCAAATGCGAGTCGGGCTCGCGCACGAAGGGTTCCGTACCATTATCGCAAAAAACGGCAAAAAAATCACGTTTGTTGTATGGGAGCCCCACTTAAATGTATTTGTTGTAATAGCGGCAACAGAAATACAACATCTGTGTAAATTTCAACTGTCTAGCTATCATGGTTCATGAGATACAGCCTGGTGACAGACAGACGGACCGCGGAGTCTTAATAATAGGGTCCCGTTTAAAAAAAAAAAAAAAGATCTACAGAGTTGAAACTAAAGTCTTTTAAATATGCATGCATAGCATTTAGTTGATCATTCTCATTCTATTTTATGCTAGTGACATACTTTATAGGATTGTTTTTAAATCAGGATTCATCCCTATTTTGCCGCTGGATATTTTCTCAATTTCAATATTTAGAACTCGTTTTGGAATAGTAAAAATTCTGATTATAAGCGAATTTCTATATCCTTCTAAGACAGCAATCGCAACAAAACGCACTCTTTTCCGTCGGGAAGCTGCTGCGACTAAAACTCTTCCATGATATTTGATAATTCATACGCCATACTCCTTCATTCTAATTCGTATTTGTGGTTATATTTAACGTTAATAACAACATTTAAAAAAAAATGTCGTTTGAAGTAGCTCTTTTTCTGTAAAATTCACTTCAAAACTCAATCAAGTGAGCGCACACAATTGTAAAGCGAAGTCATATACGTACCTCGGACACCATTTAAATTTAAAATTAATTATATATGTAGAAAAATCTAAATAATAACAGCCGCACGGGTCGATCATCAAGGTTAAGCAACGCTTGACGAGGTCGGTCCGTGGATGGGTGACCATTTCAACATACCGAGTTTCCTCCGTGCCTCGGAAAGCACGTTAAGCCGTTGGTCCCGGCTGTTATTTGAAAATCTTTTACAGTCGTTACGGTTAGTCAGAAGCATAAGATCTGACACCAGTTATGCCAAGGGGTACCGTGTTACCCAGTTACTGGGTTGTGGAGGTCAGTAGAACAGAGTCGCTCCATGTAAAACACCTGGTACCTAGCTGAATCCGGTAAGACTGGCAGCCGACCCCAATATAGTTGGGAAAAGGCTAGGCAGATGATGATGTAGAAAATAACACTTCTGCTTTTATTTAGAACTTATCTTTTCATTATTGCAGGCCAAATACGTCTACTGCTAGACATAGGCTTTCCCAAACGTCGTCACGATTGGGCTCTCACCAGGCCATTGGCCCACCTTGTAGGAGTCAAGGGAAGTCATAGCATTGTGACAGATCTGAAGGAGAACCAAGGTAACCGACATAACCCGAAGAATTGCCAAACTTAGAAGTAAGGCACGGCTAACAGCTAAATTACGTTTTGAATAATATTGCATACTAGGATTCATCTTTTTTACTACTGATAGATAATGCAATACAACCAAGTCATCATCATCATCATCATATCAGCCGAAAGACGTCAACTGCTGGACATCAGCCTCCCACAAACGTCGCCACAGTGACCGGTCCCATGCGTCTCGCAACCAGCGGACCTCCGCAACCTTCACCAGGTCAAGCAAGAACAAGTATGAATAGCTACCACACATTAAATTTTTTGTTGATAGGCTCACGTTTGACCACTATCTCATCTGATGGTAAGCAATAATGTGGTCGACGATGGAGCACGCTTACTTAGGAGTAACATAATCACTCTTGACTTCAGGAAACACAGACTAACAGGGAATACCACTCTTATGCTGTAGTTGTACACACAATACCAAAATGTTTTGTTGTCGCTTCAAATTAGATTGTACCAAATGATTAGAGAAGGCTTCTCCACAATATCACAGAGTCAGAGACTTGTGATTTTTATACAACGGAGAATGCAGGATGTATTGTGATGAGGAAGGATGAAACGTATGTTAAGAGAGTAATGAATATAAAAGTGGATGGAGAGGGAGGAGAAGAGCAAAGAAAAGATGAATGGACTGTGTGAGGAGTGATATGAAAGAAACGGTAGTCAATGAAAGTGTTACGGTTGACAAGACGGTGGAAGAAGAAAATGGTTTTGTCCCGACCCCAAGTAACATGGGAAACGGTCAGGAAGATGATGACATGTAATGCAGAGGCATGACAATTTTTCTTGAGGTTGAATGTGGAAGGCTATAAGAGAAGGGAACGTCCTCAGAAACGATGGATGGGGTTTCTGAAAGACGATATGTCTAGAAAGAAGTTAACTATGACAGATACTGAGATGACGAATAATGATGAAAAATATATAGATTATAATAGAAAACGTTTATTCGACTTAGACACAACACAACAATAACAATAAAAAAGTAACAGAGAAGAATAGTAAAATAGTACAAACAGCGTTTAAGAATTGCGTTTAAGAATTGACCGCCGAAATTAGGATAAGGTCAAGAGAAAGTTGATTTCAATTACATATAACCAAATATTGATTGAATACGCTTTCGTATCAAATATAAATTATTTGTGATCCGTCGGAAGCAACCTGGATAAAAAGAGTTTCCATGTCTAGTTTTCCGATTAAAATTGCCGTTATCAGACGTTACTCCTTTTCAGGCGCCTTAGGATCATAGCTATAACCATAGTATGTTCTTATGTCCAATTCCTACTAACTGAATTCTAATGAAACGCATTTCGATTTGTAAAAATATTGTTCAAACTAACCCATTTTACTCATAGTAATGCTCTAGTTCACGCGGAATGAACATATAAAAAAGATGTTCTTCAGGGTTGTATACTAGGGCCGTTTCTATTTCGGTTTTAAGTTATTTCCTAAGCGAAACTTACTTACGGAAATTTAGATAAGTTATAAAAATTTTAGATATTTTCGAAATGGTGAAAGGAAAAAACTCATTTCATCGCTAAAGAAAGAAAAAATTTCGGCAATATACGTACTTAGATTTTTTTAAGTGTTTTAATTTTTTTTCTCTTGATATCATAATAGATTGTATTTTAATACCGGACCGATTCCCGCAATTCCACCTCCAAATGCGTGTTTTGCATATGAATATCTTCTAGATTATTATTTGCACATGCATTAAAAAACAGTTTGGTCAGTCAGCAAGGCTGCTTTGCTATCACGGACTTGTTGACCGCCGGTTGCATCTCGCTCCGGACGAACTTACAGAATATAGCGTCAGTCTTAGCCGCTTTGACGTTTGTAATTTCACCGGGCTACTTTGGAACACACTTTATTACAAGCATTTATTTTTTAGTTTCACCTGTGTGTATCCAATAGCTTTAAACGAGCAATTCTTGTATACATATATAATCTGAATCTCGGATACGGTTCCAACGATATTCATGAAATTTAGTATGCAGGGCCTATCGGGGGCGATAAATCGATCTAGCTATGTTTCATTTTTAGAAAACGTCGTTTTCTCTATTTTTACCCGCAGCCGTCGCCCAGGTACTAATCAAAAAGCTTGCTTGACTCGGTTTTCGATTGATCGGAAATTTTGCAAACACGTTTGTTTCTGCAATTTTTCATATAAAAGTTGTTTAAAACCCAATAATAAAACGAAAGCTTGTTGTTTGTTTTTAAATTTCTTGCCGTTTGTGTTCGTTTTAAAATTGTAGGATTATTAATACTTATTATTTTGGTATTATCTACTCACATGTTTCATACTTAGACCAAGGATCAGTACTTGCGTTAAAATCTCCTGTATTCCTGTTTTAATTTTATTTTCTGTCGTAGTTTTCATAAGTTGATTATTAATTTGTTAGGTAAGATACCAATTAGAATTTACAAAATAATCGTTTCTTAGTGTAGAAGAAAAGTGATTGTCCATTTTCTGAAACATTGTCTAACACTCGGTTTCTCGAAACATATTATGATCTAAGTACATCATAAATTAAACGCAAGCCAAGTGATGCGCCACTTTTTTGACAGTTTATTACATTAAATTTAAGATAATTTTTGTTCCTGGACACTCCAGATTCTGGAACGAAAGTCTGGAGTGTGAGAACGAGCTAGAGCAGATGAAAACGTTGGATTCTATTATACTTACCTACCTAATAAGAAAAAATGCCATTTACCTTACAGGAATCCAATAAGTGCAGCAAAACAGCAATAAACATTACAAAACATTTTAATCGCACAACACACAAAACAACAAAAAAACACCGCCATATTTATTCTTCAAAATTCGAATAACCGATTCATCGACACGTCACTACCGTAACCATAGCCGCCACTTTTTTTCTACAAAATAAAACATTCCAAACTTAAAATTTAATTTTAAAATGTCATTTTGATTAATGATTAATGTTATTAATTAATTTGGCAAAGGTCTGTACGTTGTCACGAGGCGATCGTCGCCGGTTGACTGACAGGCGATGCCGTGTCCCGCTCCCTCATCCAGAGGGATAGGGGGCGAGAGTGACGGAGGGGGGGATAATCCCGGCTGAGGTGAGCGATAACAGCATGGAGTATTTTGACACGAATTTTTGTGAAAGGTTATTATGAGTAGGCTGTATGGGAGAGATGCCCTGTGCCTCCCTAGCTAAGCCTTTTTTTTCAGCGTAAAATTTGTGAGCCTATATTTGATGTTCTATAAATTAAATTAGTCTGTTTTGGAATACTACAAAGGCAATGTATACCAAATAGAATCACAGAGACTATGAAAGTAGGTCACGGATGCGTAATATTTAGTCTTAGGTAGGAACTAGATTTTGTTACGCCAACAATATTCCAAATACTCATTATACTGGTTTATCAGTCTTACTAGATTTAACCTCAAAGCTCTGTGAAGAAACGCATACAAATGTGACTCTCGCACGCAACTTATACACCTACTTAAGTAAAAGCACCACTGCAGGTAAAGTGGCATAAAAAAGCCCGTAAAGCCATCAAACTTATCTATTCAGTCTCAAAAGTCATTCCATTACAAAATCCAATCGATAAAAGCTCGTTTTCCGTGAAAACGACAACAATTTTTCCATAAAAAGCTGCGACGACTGTCATAACTCAGACGAAACCATTACGCGACCACAGACTAAACAAAACGAACGCGGGAAACAAGTTTTCTTTTTTTTATAACTCGTTTGCATTTGACGTTTGCCACTTCCCGCCTCCGTGCGTCGCGCGCGCTGATTGGTTGGCGTATGCCCAACCAGCGTGGAGGAAGTCTATTCTATTATATTTTGAATGTCCGGTGACCTTTTTTTTTTAATTTGAATTGGCTTAATTTTTTTTTGGCTGCGTACAGTCTGTTGTTGTCTGTTATAATTATCGCCAATGAATAATTTTGACGTTTTTGTAAATTATCAACCAGTAGATTATTTGCCGCGCTTTTAAAATATGTGTCGAAGAATTTAAATATTGCCCTATCCTATAGCCATAAGCCCCTATTGATTAAAATATTTAAATGTAATGTCCATTTGACAAAAAAAAAACTTAACCTACAAAACTTATTAAAACAATATTTATTATACTTAACAACATTTGAGTATACTCTTATGAACATCTTGTAGGTAAGTAAGGGTACTGAATGTTTTTAATGGCAACCGAGTTGGAGCAGGCTTCTCATTCTAACCGTAGCAAGACAAACCCCACCAGCGAAATCTTATTTTATGCCAGTTAGTTGATGAGAAGTAGTAGTCCTCAGCCACCTTGACAACTGTAACCAAAAGTTTTTTTTTTAAACTGAGACAGACAGTATTGGATACATTCAATGCTTGTAATTATAATAACCGACGAAAAAAAAGTTCTCAATTCGACACGTACCTATATGTTTTATGTACGCGTAACTTTTGATAAAATGGTCCGATTTCAAACATTCCTTTTTATTGGTAATAGTATATACCTCAAAGTTGGTCCCAATTGAATTCGAAAAATAAAATCCATCCCTAAAGGAAGAAAAAAGGATGTATTCATAATTTTGCCACAGATTTTCTATTGTGAACCGATTCTGTTGAAATTAAGTTAACGAAAAAGCATAACAATAACGAAAACAAAAAATAAAAAAGGGATCGTTTATTTTTTTTGTTAATATGATTTTTATCCGGCTAGCCACTAAATTAGAGTAGGTATCATTGCTTGGCGGCAAAAAAAGGTTTACCGTGCTCTATCATCAACGCTTACCATAAGGCAAGGAGAGGAGCAAATTGTGGGAAGGGCGGTATACACCACCCCATGACCTCATTATACCCAAGGAATATCTAACTGTCGGTAACGAATAACAGTAGCCTAAGGTACCCACCCAAGCAGTACCCAAGCTGGAAATAATTATAACTTAGCAAAATAGAGCATTATTAATACATCGAACAACCGGTACGAGTGCGGTGCTTCTGTATAGACTAAATCCCACCTGCCGGAGTGTCTAACTAACTGGGTACAAATAATTAGAATTAATGTGCCATCGAAACGGTATGAAGAAGACCATAAGGTGAAATATCTAGTGATTAAAAGCCATTCTATCAATAAAAATAAAATTAAAAAGTTGCCAGTGCTTTAACGGCCAGCTCTCTAAAAAATTAAGTAGTACGACCAAGGGCGTCGCCAGCCGATGGACCACGGGGTAAGTTGATGTACAATCCCACCGCACTATTCCCAAACCACTGCAACTCCTGAAAGCCAGAATCAACAGCGACCACTAGAAAAGCGCCGAGGCAATGAAGCTCGAAGACGACCCGGAGAATGAATTGAACTGTCTTGGATCCCGCAACGAAATTAATCAGAAAAGAATAACGGAGGAGTAGGAAAAATAATACAAATTTCCACTTCCCTCCATATCAAGCAGGAGATAGAACAAACAAGGCCAATAGGCACAAAGGCAAGTTGATATATGGAGGATGGGAAAAAGTATGTATTTTAAATACGGTAGGTACAGTCAAAAGCATATGAAGCTTTACACTGGTTTAAAAGGCTTGTTGGCAACGATGCACTGGTCGCGTCCAAGCTCCAGAGCCTCAAACATCGACGCCGAGTTGCCAGCCTGTCGGTTTTTTATCGGTTACATTTCGGGGAGTGTGCGACGGAACTGCACAATTTGATTCCGCCTAGCCCTTTCCATCATCGGAGTACAAGACGTATGGCCATGCGCCATCGGTACATTGTGGACATCCCTCCCATACACACATAGCGTTTTGCTAATACTTTCATTGTGCGCACAGCTAAGGAGTGGAATTCCCTTCCGGAGTCTTTGTTCCCTGATAGCTACAACCTTGGGGTCTTTAAGTCAAGAGTAAATAGGTTACTTCTAGGCAAGCGTGCTTCACCGTAGACCACATCATCGCTTAACATCAGGCGAGATAGTGGTCAAACGCGAGCCTATAGATTATAAAAAAAAAAATTGTACGGGTCTTACCCCTACGGCGATTGTTATAAGAAGGGTATAAAGTCCAATGGGTAATGTTGCACGAGCTCAATTTTGTTTTTCATTTGGGTAAACTTCTCGACCACTTAATTATGTAAATCTTACAAGTTTTCATTAATAAGTTTTCTGTGCACATTCATCATGGCCAGACCATTGAGGCTATATTCCCCCATAGTGCTTCTTATCCAGGAGGAGTTCGTGGCTAAATAATAACAGCCGCACGGGTCGATCATCAAGGTTAAGCAACGCTTGACGAGGTCGGTCCGTGGATGGGTGACCATTTTCAACATACCGAGTTTCCTCCGTGCCTCGGCAAGCACGTAAAGCCGTTGGTCCCGGCTGTTATTTGAAAATCTTTGACAGTCGTTACGGTTAGTCAGAAGCTTGAGATCTGACACCAGTCTTGCCAAGGGGTACCGTGTTACCCAGTTACTGGGTTGTGGAGGTCAGATAGGCAGTCGCTCCATGTAAAACACTGGTACTTAGCTGAATCCGGTAAGGCTGGAAGCCGACCCCAATATAGTTGGGAAAAGGCTAGGCAGATGAGTACTTCTTATCCAGGTTTTTAGTCTCCTGAGGCAGCTTAACGATTGATTTTGGTAGACCGACCAAAATTGCCAACGCTTTTGGTGTTCTTTTAGGACATCAACAAATGGCTAGATTTGTTAAGTTGGGTTTATGTTGACTTAGGACTTTGATTTCTTTCTATTTGGCTACTTATTTTATACACTAAAGGGGGGGGGGGGAACTGCCCCTATCTGGCCCCCTTGGCGACGCCATTGGGTACGACTTCTTGTTAGGTCCGTCATATCCGTCATTCAAAAAAAGTACATGGTCCTCCGGAAGTCAGGGGTTTGCTGGAGAAAGTGATCTTCTAAAAACTAATAAAATAGAATATATCATCAGGGAACGTACCCATACCACGCTTGATCACAGGGGCGGGTGGGAGGCTTAGGTTTTCGTCAATATCCTCTAAGAAAAATTCGCACATTTTCGAGCTATATTCAAATACGGCGCGCAGCGTTGCGCAATTTTCTTCACTTCTGAGCGTCACGCGGAAACCGCCGTACTCATAAAGACATATATGAACCAAATATAACATTTTTAATTTTCTGTTTGCAAAAAATGATTTATAACCGTATTTATGAATTACTAGGTACGTGAAAACTAGAGGGGGAGGGGTCAGTCTTTGCATATTCTACGGCAGACTTATTACGTAACGCACGCAATGCGATTTTAATTCGCTCGAATTTTTTTGCCGCCCATTGTGCCATGTGACTTATGGAAATGTATGAAGCTGCACGCATTGCGGAAAAAATCGCGCTCACATAGTACTAAAAAATTCGCGCGAATAAAATCGCAGTGCGTGCTATGCCTAAGAAACAGCAATCAGCAATCATCGCGCGATCAAACTCTATGTCATAAATTACCTACAGTGTAGATATGGTAGGTCCTAAACGATCGTTTTCTAATCGATCACTGTTTGTCAAATTTTTATTTAAAAAAAAAACCGCCAACAACTCTAAAACTTCTGTATTGAAGAGCAAATTTTGCGGAAAAATCGCAATCGTATTGCTCTTGCAAGATACGTAATGAGCCTGCGGGTGGTCACCGAGGCGGGGACAAACTGTAAAAAAATGGATCACATAGTTTGTATACGTTTCCTAATCATAATCATCTGCCTGTTGAGTCTGCTGAGAAAATACCAATCAGAACGCTGTATTTGCATAAACTGAGTTTAGTTGACCTAATCGCGATTAGTTTTATTTGTGAAATCGGCCCTAATTCATCACAAAATATTATGTCTGAATGAATTCCATCTTTTGTATAATTGTATAAAACTTGTGTCGCATCAATCAAATCAAATTCAAACTATACCAATGTT
The DNA here is from genome assembly GCA_948252205.1 of Orthosia incerta. NCBI lineage: Eukaryota > Metazoa > Arthropoda > Insecta > Lepidoptera > Noctuidae > Orthosia > Orthosia incerta. Next base: position 14,587,461 of record OX411769.1, on the reverse strand, counting down.
TCAAGCGACAAAAATGTTTTAAGATCGCCATTAAAACGTATTCAAACGACGCAAAAAAAACTGCCGATACGAATATGTATAACTCAATATCGGCCAGGATATCGCTTAAGGGCCTTCCACCGCTTTAGCTCCGTAAAACGGTTACTTTCTAAAGCATACTCCTATGTGTATTTATTATTGATTAATGTAAATTATTTGTGAAACATGGTTTTTTCGTGTAGCTAATAGATATTCTTTAAAAAAAAAAAACAACACGATATTTTTCGCTACTTAAGGATACTAATTGTGTAACACGAGCTAGATATAAAGCAAAATAATGTAAAGTATTTGTTCAATAATTATTTATTATTTATTTATTCTTTCAAAACGACTTGGATTTTTAAAAATATTTCTACACAGAAAAATTGATGGCTAGAATTTCTTCATAAGTGAAATAGCATATGTGAATAAAATTTTTTTTTAAACAAAACTGTCCAAAACGAGTTTCAATATTGATATTCTGGCTCCGAGCGGGCGTACGGTCAGTACGGCATTAACATTGGGGAATATATACGCCTTAAGGTTACACTAGTCGATGGCACGAACTATTTTGCGCGCGAGGTTAAAATGCATTTTATATCAACCGACAACACGTGCGGATGAGATAGATGCTGTGATGAGCAGTAGGAAGCTGGTTCGCGTACGATAACACACTTTTGCAAATTTGTAGCGAAATGGATAATGATTTAGGACGAAACCGAGCGCGCGAAATTTTATAATCAGACCTTTGGGAGTCTGGATATCATGGAAAAACGACTAAACGTATCTGTTCAAAATTAAATTATTTACATTGTTGAACTACTAATCTATCCCTGTATGGTGGCCGTTTTTTAATTTTCCATCTTCTTATGGCATTTATTTGCGCCCAAAAATGCGTTAAAATTAGTGTCGAAATGTGGAACTTTCGACGGTCATAACTTTCAAATGTTTTCTTTTTTTACTGTTTTGCTTCCATACAGGGCTAGATAATGATGAAACAAATTGATATCACTTTTTTATTTTGAACGTACATTGTCAAACAGTGGAATAATACCTCGACTACGTTTGTATGGAAGAATTTTCGATTAGTGTACCCTTAATACAACTATCCCGTGAACCCTCGATTAGATTAGATATATTTATTTCTGAGTATACGGTACATTAAGATCTTAATATTAAACAGTTTCACATACACTACCGTTGCCGGTGTAGAAATATTAAAATTAACTTTAACTTACAAAACCTAAGGCAAAGAGTATGTAACACTACGTTTAAATATAACTACAATATACGTAGATTATTATTATTTCCTAGATATACAAGTTTATTGCTGATATTTCTGCCCAAAATTAATTCTGTTACCTACATAATGTAAAATTATTACCAGATATTCAGCAAAACATAGTGATCTCCTTACTTTTATTTACAACACCTATTTACACTGTAAGTAATAATTTAATTTTACCAGCTAAGATTTATTTTAGACATTAAAAATATTATATATGTACATACTTAAACACTAAACAAAAGTAAACTTTACAATCTTAAAATTAAACTAACTACTTACACTATATACAAAAGAAAGGTACACTTAGGCGTCGAAGTACTCATCCACATCGCTGTCATCCGGGAACGTGCCCAGAAGACTGGCAGCATTGCCACGTTGAATGGCAATGCTGATTCTTTGCGCAAAGAAAGAGCCAGCCCTCTGGTCACGCACGGTGTCGATCAGTCGGCGAGAGATCTCCTTAAAAAGGAGACGTGCACTTGGGCCCCATGACCCAAGCGTTTCGACCCCAAACGGCTCAAAACTGTAATTACCAATTAGGTTACTGTATTTGCGCCGCTTGAGGGCCTCAGCAGCCGCAGCAGCAGTGCCAGCACAGCCCGCCGAACTAGGAATATGAGATGGCGCACTATTTACACTTATATTTTAACAAATAAATATTTGAGTTTGGACATTCCATACCCTCATTATTTCACACCCATCATTAAATACCATCCATTACCTAATAAACTTAGACATTATAACAACGGCCAACTTGTGTTGATAATTACTGCGCGTCGTTAGCCAGCGCCATTTTGTCGCAAATTGAACTAATTTGACAGCTGTCTCCCTCCCCCTGCACGGGATAGCCGCCCCCTACTGCCAAGTTGTTGGGAGACTGTGCAAGAGATAAAAGTAAGTTTGTTGTAAAGTTAAATCGTCTTTGTGTAAGTATGGTTTAATGATAGCCTGATGCTGTAAAATGATTTCTTGTCGCTGTAAAAAGACGGGTTTCTTAAAAGAGCGAGAATACGAACTCGAAAATTTTAGTACTTCGCCTCGAATACTTAGGTTATTTGTTTACGTTCATCTAACTAAATGAATGTATCCTGAGGCGTATTCATAGCAGTTACTGTGTCTAATCATTTAAAAAATCGTTTTTTTTTTTTGAATTATGTACATTTAAACATATAAGTGTTATATATTTTTGAAATCACATCTTAAAATCCTTTATTTTGATACCCCACAAGAAGTTTTGAAGAAAAAAAAAACTCCACAAAATGGCGCCCAAAATCCGCCATTTTTTTCTTTTCCAATTTTAATGTAGTGACACTCGCAGGGTTAAGACGAATCGATTGACGTAAGAATCAGCAAAATCGGCCAACGCGTTTGGTCTCTAGAACGCCACATAGGAACATACATACATACATAGACTGATAAACACATTACTCTCCTTCGGCAGTCGGGTAAAAACTACCCTCGTGAAAGCCGGGCACATCGCCTACGATTTTTCCGTAGCAATACGCACCACTACGTGCTACATAGATATGCTACGCCGCGTAGCGGAAGTAGCCCGATAGACAGGCGTAGCGCTACGAATGCAACGATATACGCCTACGAACTTTTCGTAACTCTTGCTACAGTGCGTGCAGAACAGTTTGCCGCGCCTTAGGTATGTCTGTCTGTCTGTCCGTCTGTCACCAGGCTGTATCTCGTGAATCGTGATAGCTAGACAGTTAAAACTTTCAAAGAATATGTATTTCTGTTGCCGCTATAACAACAAATAGGTACTAAAAACAGAATAAAATAAATATTGAAGTGGGGCTCCCATACAACAAACGTGATTTTATTGCCGTTTTTTTTGCGTTAATGGTACGGAACCCTTCGTGCGCGAGTCCGACTCGCACTTGGCCGGTTTTTTAATACAGTTTAGTAACTAAACACATACTATCATAATTAGGAATGCTGGTAGTATCGCAGTCCAAGGAAGGGCTCCTACCTTCACAGAGAGTTCTACATTACTACAAATGCTTTGGTACTATGAATCATCCCGCGTAATTTATCAAAGAAAAACCCCTCTAAAAATCAACCGAAAGAATTGGTAAACAATTTTTCTAAACCATTGACTCTGCAGTACTAATGATCAGTAAAACTGAATAAAACAAAGAATATAAAGGTCGTGCACACGGTCCTTGTTAGTGGCACGTGTCACGCTGTGTGACGTCAGCCGTGCGAACGAAACGTCAGGAGTTGTGGCGTGGCGATGGCGTGACGACATGTTGTTTTTGTTATTATGTTGGTAGCATTGATAGAGAATGCTGGGAATAATGGGATGTCTTTTTTAATAGAATGGAAAATAAAATTAGACGGTAGGTATGGCAATAGTAATTTGAGAGTTGCATCGTTGGTCTGGTGCGGTTCCAAGTCCGAATCGCGGTTGCTATTAAGCGTGGGGACTTGGAGTCTTAGTCGGGCAGGGCTATTTTGGGTTTTCCACCAGTAATTTCTCCATTGCAGCTCGGGGTCTATATTTTAGCCTACACACCTACTAGTAACCGTGTGTCTTATAAAATACAAGCTGGCCTTGCCCTTGGGGAACATAGACTTAGATTAGCTAGGTAGCTACCTACTTTTTAGTGTCTTTATTTTTACATGACGATGGCTACCCGCCAAGCTCCCGGGTCCAAACCATGCAGTAAGAATAAGATATACGTATTTTTTTTCACAACTTGGAAACAGTGTTGTCCCTGATATTGTTACTACAAACCTATTTGGTGGCTCAATTGTACATCCAACGGTCGCGCGCGACTTACAAGTTGTATTTCGTGGGTTCGAGCCCAGGCAGGCGATTAACTTTGTGTAAATTATTTCATCACCACTGCTCTCAAAACGGTGAAGGAAATCATCGTGAGGAATCAAGCATGTCCTAGAACCAAAAATTCGAAGACCACCAACTCGCACTGGGCACGCGTTATGGTTTGGCACCACTGCCATGCTCAACCATCATGAAGGGAACCGAATGATCCAACACATGTTCCACCATCAGAGAGACATTAGACAGAGCATGACACACTCAACTGCCAGGGCACACAGAAGTCAACGAACGACACATATGTGCAGTAAATGGTAGATTTACAGTCGGAACATAGTACTCACACATGTGCTGTGCAGTTATATAATATTATACTAAAATAAATTGAGTTTATACAACGCAAACATATTCATACAGTCTTCAGCAGGTCCAACAATACTTTAAAACTTTTCTGCCCATCACTTGTTCCATTTTCCGAGGCCCATTTCCTCTCACAGAAAGGACTGTTTCCCAGCCGTGGGAACATTAAATGACTGATGATGATTACACAAATAAAGTCAATAAATTTCGCACAAATATAGTAGGAAGCTGCCATGATAATGAAGGGAATCTCTTCACACACAACGCCTCTGGCGATCTTCACAGGCGGTTACCATCTCAGCGGAGGGTCGCAGGCGCCATGAGAGTTAATAATATGGAACGCACTCGCTATTATAAAACGCCCCGGGGTGACATACGGTCGCAATAATTGAAGCGTGTGATATGAGAATTATAGAAACAAGCTTGTGAATTCGATATTTTAATGAGTTTTGTATAAGTGAAAGGCGAATTCATAAATCATTATCATTTCAATTGAAAGACGTCTACCTACTGCTGGATATAGGCCTTCCCTAAGCAATTCGCCACCTCCAATATTTCAGTTTCTACCATCTTGCGGTCACTTTCACCAGATCACAGATAGTATAATAAATAGGTGCACGGGACCGTCTTATGGCTTTTCAATGCGACGTCTTGCGGTACGCGGTTACCACACAGAAAATTTCGGCCCTATTCCAGCGGTATACCCCCAAAGGCATATACTTATCTGTGTCCCTCCTACATGCTGAGAGGCGAATTACCATCCCAAGTAATAGATGCACACTTATAATTAATTAGACTTCTGCCTACCCGTTGTTATACTGGCGTAATTGTATGCAGTGTTCGTTGTTATCGCGGTCCGACTGCCATCTAGGATCGAATAAATGAATTCACCTATTCGTGGTAGGTAGGAATAGGCAGCGCTACCTATTAGAGAATAGAATCAACATACAGTTTTACTCGTTGATTGACTTAGAGCAGCTAGATGGCGTTGTTTTAAAAATATTTTCAGAATCCGAGCTACCTGAGAATAGATAAATTTATTTCAGCGTCATCTATAGAAGAACTAAGTTGGTGCTTAACTTACATTGTTGCTAGCTAGTTGCTTGAGGTGCCACTTGATGGCATTGTACTTTAAACTGATCTTATGGAGACATGTCTTATATTTCTTTTTTTTTTTCCAAAAAGTTGTCCCACCACATAAGACCAGTTAAATATTTCGGGATAAACAACCTCAATTCAGATAGTTTAGCTTTCTATCAGTGAAAGAATTTTCGAAATAAGATAAGTAGTTTCAGAGAATAAATCCATTACAAACATACAATTTTACTCATCTATACTAATATTATAAAGAGAAAAGATTTTTTTGTTTGTTTGAACTTAATAGGCTCCGAAACTACTGGACTGATTTAAAAAATTCTTTTACCAACACATTTGCCTGAGTGACACAGGCTATTTTTAATGTCGAAAACGGGTCCTGAGGGGTGGTCCAACGGAGCGAAGCCGCGGGGAATAGCTAGTTCAATAATAAAACAAAGTTTATTTTATAAAATATACAATTTATTCTTACAAAATAATCTTAGAAATTAACTAATATAATTAACGGATAGCTTAGAAAGCTAGCTTCTTCATTAACAAGTACATGTGCTGGTCCACTTCGAACCCGTGTAAGTTGTTAGCATCCCCTTGTAAACGCATGAGGAGGCCTCCGAACGATACATAGGCTGCTAATCGTGATGCTGGCTCCATAGCTGCTTCATCACCTTCTATCCTGGAAATATAAAGAGGAATTTTATTACTTTTATGTCTATATGTTTCATCTTTTTAGGGTTCCGTACCCAAAGGGTAAAAACGGGACCCTATTACTGAGACTTCGCAATCCGTCTGTCTGTCCGTCTGTCACCAGGCTGTATCTCATGAACCGTGATAGCTAGAGAGTTGAAATTTTCACAGATGATGTATTTCTATTACCGCTATAACAACAAATACTAAAAACAGAATAAAATTAATATTCGAGGGGGGCTCCCATACAACAAACGTGATTTTTTTGCGGTTTTTGCTCGATATTAATAACGGCAATAGGTAGACGCTTGAAATATTCACAGAATATTTAGTGGTATATTCACTTCAAAAAATAATAATTATTAAATTTAAATAAAATAAATTAAGGGGGGCTCCCATAAATCAAATGTGATTTTTTTGCAGTTTTTTGCAATAATGGTACCGAACCCTTTGTGCGCAAGTTCGACTCGCACTTGGCCAGTTTTTATTTGACTTGTCTTCGTAAGCTTCTGCCTGTGGCTTCACCCGAGTGCCATAAATTTTATTCTCCCAAGGGAACATATACTAGGATGTCCTTATTTTTTCTCTTCTTCTTAGGATTTGGATGATAAGTATCCTAAATGTTAATCCAGGTTATGAACTGTCTGTCACCAGGCTGTATCTCATGAACCGTGATAGCTAGACAGTTGAAATTTTCACAGATGTATTTCTATTGCCACTATAACAACAAATACTAAAAAAAGAATAAAATAAATATTTAAGTGGGGCTCCCATACAACAAACGTGATTAATTGCTGTGTTTTGCGATAATGGTACGAAAACCTTCGTGCGCAAGTCTGACTTGCAGTTGGCCGGTTTATACATGATTGATTGACACACAAACTTCCACATTTTTATTATAATATTAGTGGCATTACAGCACTGTGTAGTTTTTGAGCAAAAGAAAACAAGAGGAGTTATGGAAGACAGTCAGGCAGAATTATCTCTCTTTTAATCATGAGTTTAGGTTGTGTTACTAAACTTGAGTGATCCTTCAGAACAACATTGCCAAAATAATTTGCCTGAAGTTAGAATTTGTCAATTTGAACTTTAATAATTTCTTAATTACTAGTTACTATGTTATGGGTAAGCCGGATAGGTACTTAATTCATTGTTTTTATCTAACAGTAAGTCCTTAAACTCCCGATTATCAACCATGAACCCCTGACTCATGGATTTAGTATCAAACAAGTCCGATACCCTAAAAAAAGGTCAAATTCTCAATTTTTGTCTAAGCATTTAAAAATACAAGTTTACGTATACTTGTTGATAAAGCTAAAACTAACCTGTAAACCTTTCCTGACATGACATATTCAAAACTGTCGGCGCGGTTTCCCTCCGTTTCTAGAGGGTTCCATTCACCACCATCAGGATAACCATTCTCTCGAAGAGTTGTAGCAAGCACTAATCTGAACTTATCACCCAGTTCCATAGGGTAAATCCACGAATTGATGTCTAAAATAAGGTCCATTTTAAAGGACTCTGATTCACAATGTAAACGGCTACAACGATCGAATTTCTTCCCCTCAGGGTCTATATCCTTTACATTGAATATGTCCTCGAATAATACTCCTGCCATTGTTATAGTTTATTTGATTAACACTTATAAACTGGAAAATTGAAATTAATAACACGCTTCGTCCAAGGTTGTGATTGTGAGCTTGTCTTGACTTTTGAAGTTTTGACTTTGACTTGCAAAAGTGACAGCTGTTTTCTTTAAGTTGGTAGCGTTGTTGAAAGAATTTCGGATAGTCACGCACTATCACTATTTAACCCCCGACGGAAAAATAGGCATATTATAAGTTGACGTGTGTTGCTGTGTATCTGTATGTGGCATCATAGCTCCTAAACGGATGAACCGATTTTGATTTAGATTTTTCGTTTGAAAGGTGACTTTGTCGAGAGATAGCTGTTTGATAAAAAATCGGTTCAGCCATTCAAAAGTTATCCGCATTTTACTCTTTGAATCTGGGTTTTTAGCTAGATATCGTTTCATAATTACACGTTTTGGGCCTTCGATCCGTCCTCGCCGCCGAGGCCCGTCGCGACGTCCCCGCCAAGATATACAAGCCAGCCCGCGCAATGCTGTGCCGTAGTTAAATTATAGTTAGTTAATTGGAGTTTCTTCTCCGTTCTTCTCCACGTAGGCTTATTCCGAACGGATGGTAGAATCACTTTATTAAGAACCAGCCATAGTTGTCCCCCCAGCGACGCCCTGAGCCGAGGTTTGAACCCACAGGGGGTAGCCCTCAGCGTTGTCGCTTAGGATTAGAAATTTGTGCCTGGCTGGAGGCTATATAGCTTAGTCTCCACAGGGAAGCCCGGTTAAGTAGTTGTCAGTCACTTTGACCGAACTACGAGACGCCACATAGAAAAAAAAAATACACGTTTCGATAGATTGTCGATTGAAGCGGGTCTACTACTAGGTATATTATATGTAGTTAAAAAGCATGAAATAAAAATTTAATTATATATTTAAATAATCCACGGCACAAAACCGATAAGTAAATAAAATAAACTACTGTACATGTTGGCGGTTCCCCGACGCGAGTACGAGGGTTATTTTTTGCTTTTTATAGCTTTTTGTGTCGGGGGCTATTTAATTTTTACGGGTTATTTATTTTTTACGGAGTACGGCCTTTGCTTTTTTAATATAGTTTGAACAAAAAAGGAAAGGATATTTATATGGATCATTCAATTTAAAATTTTAATTAGTTTTTAAAGATGAATATCTATAATAAATTTTCTTTTAGAACAGGTGTATCCGAATAAAATTATTGTTTATCAGTTGGCTGCTCCACATGGAATATTTTTCGCACGCAAGCGCCCTCTGGTAAATTCAATAGTAATACCAAAATAAAACTATAACCTCGCTGACGAGCTCGCTTGACTGCTGAAGCTGAAGCTAACCTAAAATTTAAATTGCACGTGTCGACTCTTTGTTTGTGCGTTTTACATTAAAATTTACAAACAATAGCAACGGTTGGCCCGCGAAGCTGACCTAAATATCGTGTGGAACGAGTACAGTGCGTTATAACGAAGCAAACAAGTCAATAATCGAAAATGACGGAGGTTTTGCAACCCGGCGCAGAAGTGTTATCGGAGAAGAAAAAGAAGAAATCCAAGGATCAAGTATCCCTAGGCACATTCCAAAAGCTTGGGGACTTTAAAATCGAGCCTTCAGAGGCGGTTTCAAAGTTGGATACAGCATATTGGCCGTTGTTATTGAAGAATTTCGATCGACTCAATGTGCGCACAAACCACTACACGCCGCTACCATTCGGTCACTCGCCACTCAAGCGCCCGATTACTGAATATGTGAAAGCTGGCTTCATCAACGTCGACAAACCTAGCAATCCGAGCTCCCACGAGGTAGTTTCATGGATAAAACGCATATTGAAAGTCGAGAAAACTGGTCACTCCGGCACGTTGGATCCTAAAGTGACAGGTTGTCTCATCGTGTGCATTGACCGCGCGACGAGGCTCGTCAAATCTCAGCAGAACGCTGGTAAGGAGTACGTAGCTGTCTTCAGTTTACATTCAGCCGTCGAAAATGTACAGAAAGTCACTCAAGGACTTGAGAAGCTGCGCGGGGCGCTGTTCCAACGTCCACCTCTCATTTCTGCTGTCAAACGTCAACTTCGTGTACGGTCAGTGTATGACAGCAAACTTCTGGACTTTGATAAGGAACGCAACATTGGTGTGTTCTGGGTGAGCTGTGAAGCTGGTTCTTATATCCGTACCATGTGTGTACATTTAGGATTAATGCTAGGAGTTGGTGGACAGATGATTGAGCTCAGAAGAGTCCGCTCTGGCATCCAGGGAGAACAAGAAGGCATGGTCACCATGCATGACATCTTAGACGCCCAATGGACATATGAAAACCACAAAGATGAGACGTACCTCCGACGAGTGATCAAACCTTTGGAAGGTTTATTAGTAGCCCATAAGAGAATATTCATCAAAGACAGTGCAGTCAATGCTGTCTGTTATGGAGCTAAAGTCCTACTACCCGGTATCCTGAGGTACGAAGATGGTATTGAAATAGATCAGGAAATAGTCATAGTCACAACAAAAGGAGAAGCAGTTGCGTTAGCCATTGCGTTAATGACAACATCAACCATGGCGTCTTGTGATCATGGAGTAGCAGCAAAACTTAAGAGAGTAATAATGGAACGAGACACATACCCAAGAAAATGGGGCTTAGGACCGAAGGCATCGCACAAGAAGCAGCTGATTTCACAAGGAAAACTAGACAAGTTTGGCAAACCTAATGAGAATACACCATCTGAATGGATTAATAGCTATGTAGATTTTAAGCCTAAGAATGAAAATGGCGATGTGGATGCTGAAGAGGTAGGGAGGAAGAGGACAGCTAGCACAGCTAATGCTGATGATCCGAATAACTCTGTAGAAGTTAAGTCGGAGAAGAAAAAGAAGAAGAAGAAGAGGGACAGTGAAGCCCCTGAAGCTGTGTAAGTATATATATCTTTAAAAAAAAAACTGGCATTATTCAGCCTATATTATTACCGCTGCTAGGAAATAGACCTCTCTGTGAGAGGCAGTGGGTCATAATACATTGTCGGCCTAGTGCAGCTTTGTGAATGTCAAATGCCTTAAATTTGTTGATCCATGATTCCAAACAAAGAGTATTCAAACAGCAATATTCTACAATTTGGAACCAGATGTCTATGATATTTTTATCAAGTAACCATCTGTGTTTTAATTCCAACATCTGTCAAATATTTATTCCAAAGTAGGTTAAGTTGTGACTCCAATATTGTCATTGTTTGCACATCCCAGCTCTAGTTGACACAAGTCATTATTGTGTTATAAGTGTGAAATAAGTAAAGGTGCTAGGAATTAATTGATTACAATGATAACCATCTTGGACAATATTCTGCATGGTCTTTATACGACTTACTCCCGACCCTATGTCTCATAGCTGGAACAGTGGGTGTCTGCAGTAGATTTCCATCACAACCGGTTTTCATCATAATTATGACCAAAATAATTGTTGAACTTGAAAAGAGACTGACCTGAGAGCCTCACTTTTTCTCAGAGTAGAAATTTAAAAACAGCATCAGCGGATGTGAAAAAATTTAGCATCAACATGAACCCTAGCAGGAATTACCTTCTGCAAACATATAAATAAGTAATTATTCCTCTTTATATCATTTTCATGTTTGTTTTTTCTTTTCTTCAGTGCGGAGGATGGCTCTGGTGATGCCACCATGGAAGCAGAAACAACGATAGAAGCCGACACATCAGTACGCAAAGAAAAAAAGAAGAAGAAAAAGAAGGACCGAGACCAAGAGAGGGCAGACGAATAAGAAAAACCCTGTACCATAATATAGAATATAAGGATTTTAAGTAAATAAGAGTTAAAACAATTTATTTGCGCGGATCAATATGTTGAGAACGAGTTTCGCGGGCTATTATTCTGTCTATGGTTTGTTGAGTGACGTTTCGATTTAAAAAAATAGTTTTTTTAAGTAAATATGCGAAACGTTTTTATGTTAGTTGCTATGTAATATTATAGTCCAATTTCTGAAGAAAATAGACAGATATGCTATGTTTGAATAACATACTACAATCTTTAATCCAGTGATACGCTCGATGTTCAAAAATACGCATAGTATAGTTCTATACTTAGCGTATTTCTGTAAGAATAATTAGTTGTATTTTTCAATGATCTTACATTATTGTACCGTTTAAATGATATAAACTTTTATAACCTCCTATAGAACCAGCATTTCAATAATTCTAATAATTAAAAATCTAAATAGGTTACGCTAGATTAATTATGTCTATGGACAGTGAATAAAATGGATGTTTCTGCGTATTTTATATTTCGTATACGGGTTTTTTTAATGATCAGCCATTTAGATTACTTTCTGCCCTTTGTACTGTTGATATTTTGACTGTCAAATAGTAATTTTTCCTTTAGGTCTAAATTGATGGGACAATCAGCTTTTCTTTGAAAATATTGAACCATAACTTAAGATGTATATTTTTACTACATTTACTTGAGTCAGTTTCGATAGGTCGAAAAGTCACGTGAAAAATAAATGAATTATTAATTAATCCGAACTTCTTTTCCGAATTTTTTTTTGTTTGTTTTTAACGCTGTTCCTGCATCTTCGACCTTTAAACAACTATTAACTTAACTAAAGCGCTGGGTACATCCGTACTTACACTACATAATTATGTAGTTTTATTTTGAAATTATAGTTCTTGCCAAACTTCTTGGCCGCCCTGAAGTTTGCTACAATGGCTGCGCAGTAGTAAATCTCAAACAAAAACATCACCTTTTCGTGCCTCGCGCATCCGTTAAATAAACATCAGGGCGGCCCAGAAGTTTAGCGAGGGCTATACTTGAACTTTACCTACTATGCAATGATAACGTTTACAGCAAGTTACCTTGCTGCAAATTGCCGTTTTGTAAGTAGCCTTGCTGCAAGTTTAACTTGCACAAGTAAACTTGCAATTTTATACTTTTTGAGTAGGCATCTAAGCTTTATTGTTACTTAGACTTAAGAGCTAAATGTTTATAGAATTAGTTTTAAGTTACGTTAAGACGATTTTTATTGATTAAAAACAATAAATATCTGCTCTAATTACTGATGTTCTAATTTCGTAATAGCTTCTGCCCGTGGCTTCGCCCGCCTGCTACCGGGATAAAATATCCCATGTTCGACAGTCGTGGTCTATCCGTGTGAAGTTTCATTTAGCAATGGAGGCGTGATTGATCAACAAAAACCGGCCAAGTGCGAGTCGGACTCGCGCACGAAGGGTTCCGTACCATTACCGCAAAAAAGGCAAAAAAAACAAAAACGTTTGTTGTATGGGAGCCCCACTTAAATATTTATTTAATTCTGTTTTTAGTATTTCGGCAACAGAAATACAACATCTGTGAAAATTTCAGCTGTCTAGCTATCACGGTTCATGAGATACAGCCTGGTGACAGACGGATCGCGGAGTCTTAGTAATAGGGTCCCGTTTTACCCTTTGGGTACAGAACCCTAAAAACAGTGGCTTTCATAATTTACAAGTAGGTTATTTAGGTACCATGGCTACGACACAGAACGGCCAGGCCTCTGGTGCGTTATGGTTGCAAAGGAAAGGAGACTGGAAAGAACGGGAGGAGAGGATATAACCATAATTCTTTCTATGTTTTTATTCTCCACCGGACGCATGCTCGGGCGAGGAAGCCTCATGAGCGAAATGCTCGGTCGGTGTGGACGTACCTCGGTTATGTGTGCGGGCGCACGGTGCCTCGGCCGAACATGCCTCGGAGCCGAGCCATGCGGCGTCGGTAAAGCGCGCGTGCTCAAAGGCGCCTCAGTCAGTGTGCGCTGGTGCGTTCGGTGGGGACGGCGGCGGTACGTTTGGCTCGCGAGTCACGAAGCTTTCGATGATTTTTTTTCGTAAATATGGACACTGACGAAGCCTCGATAAACTTAATTAAATTATATGCTTCACACACGAAGTTGTGGGATCCTAAGAATCCCAAATACATATAAATTGTTTGCTTCCGTATTCTTTGCGACGCTCATAAAGTCTATTGATCCACATGCGTCTTGGCTTTCTTTTTTTTGTTTTTGATACCTGTTTCCTTTTAATTAAACAGTAAGCCGATAGAAAGGGCAAGCCCCGCCTCGATTTTCCGGTAAACTACGAGGCTGCCTCGTGAGTACCTATATAAAAAAGTACTCTGTGCTCGTGAGCCAGCCTCGGCCAAACCGCTCGCCCGAATGTGGCTCGCGAGCCCATTCGCCCGGTGGAGACGCGGCTAAAAGAAGAAAATTAAGACACTTCGAAATACAAATCATTCTGAGACTTGAGTGATGTGATGCTTGAGTGGCATTTGTAGCCCTCAAGGCTGTTATAAAAAAGATTTGAGTTTTTTTTTTAGAAGAGGAGCACAATGGCTTCGGTGCCGTGCGTACCAAAGTACATAATGTGGACACTGTGGTTGCACACAAGCACCCATATTAGGTGAGCCGGGCACGTAACTAGTATCTCTAAGTCGTCTGTGGTATAATAGTCACAGCGGATCTTTGTGTCTCTGAAGTTGAAACAGTTTGTCATCGAGTAGGTATACTGCATAGAGTAAGCGAGATAAGACGATGCGACAAACATAAGCGAATGAAAGTGACAGTTATACAATGCTATCTTCACCTTCAACATTGACACAAAAATAGCTTCTGCGCAGGGTCTTACAGCCAATTCAGAGACACAAAGATCCGTTGTGACTTTGTGAGTATTATACATTGGTAGCAACAACTGTGGAGCAAGTTCGATAAAAGGGCTTTTTGATAGCTATTTTTTTGCTGATGGATTTACGGGCTTCTGGCTACCATATTATCAAGATAACGATCCTGTTCTTTTCCCGAACAGAATTCTCTCTGACAGGACAGTGTTTGAAAAGTTTGTATCATCATCAGCCTATTAATATTCCCACTGCTGGGACGCAGGCCTCCTCTCTGTGAGAGGTAATGGGCCGTAATCCACCAAGCGGGCCCAGTGCGGGTTGGTGGATGTCACATGTCTTCGAATTTTTGGTTCTAGGACATGCCGGTTTCCTGACGATGTTTTGAGAGCAGTGGTGATAAAATAATTTGAGCTCGAACCGACGACCTATATCTTGTAAGTCGCGGCTGATACCACTCGTCCACCACTGCTCTAGTGTTTGAATAATGGGATATTATAGGACCTGTATAAGTGCCAGTGGGATACTAAAGTACGTATATGTAGTGTAACTCTTTGCGCCTAATCTCGTTGCTATATTTTGTCTACTTGTTTATAAATATGTATGACGATATTGACACTTGTCATTAAATATTAATTTGTGTTTCAAGCTGATTAAAGCCAATATTTTGGTTTAGTGAATCTTTTATTATGTAACAATTTATTCAGCTTGAATAAGCTACTAAATAAAATACACGATGTATGGTAATACTCAGAGCAATGTACCATCGACTTCCAGCGTGTCAGGAAGCATATCAAAATACCTACGCCCAGAGCGCTTTGATACCACACCAGATTCACCAAGCGCCGAAAATAAATGGAAACACTGGAAATTTTTGTTTGTGAACTTCCTCAAAGCTGAGTTACAAATGTCCAAATCTGATAATATGGATACTATGAAATTAATGCTATTAGCGAACCATCTAGATGCAAATGTATACGTACAAATACAAGAATGTCAAACATATACAACTGCGATGGAAATGTTGGACAAAATATATAATAAACCCAAAAATGTAATACACGCCCGACATATTCTAGCAACTAGACGTCAAAAACCTGAAGAAACCATTTCGCAATACATACAATCTTTAAAACAGCTCGCAACTGACTGCAATTTTGAATCCGTCACCGCCGAGCAATACAAACATGAATTTATTCGTGATGCATTCATAGCTGGACTTTCATCATGTGACATTCGTCAAAAATTACTTGAAAATATTAATCTCACTCTCGACGAAGCTCTAAATCAAGCAATCACTTTTGAAACAGCTGTAAATAATGCGAAATCTTACACGAACGAAATGGAATTGACACTTAATGCTGCTCAAACTCGAGAAATGTTAATTACACCCCCTTCACAACTAGCGCTGGAGGAAAGAATAGCTGCAGCAGCACCACCACCAACTCCGGCACGCAAAAATTGTTGGTTTTGTGGAGGAAATATCCACCAACGTATTAAGTGCCCTGCGTTTCACAGTACCTGCAAACAATGCGGAAAGAGGGGCCATTTCGCAAAAGTGTGTCGCAGCCCAAAACCTGTGAATGCGGTAAATATAGAGTTATCTGAAATGTGCGCTGCGTCACCGGTAAGTCTTAAACATGCTACAGTCCCAGTCGTAATTAATCAGACACGTGCCGATGCCCTGATAGATACAGGCAGTTCGATAAGCTTCATTAACAAAAGAATTGCCCAAACGTTGAATCTCAGACATAAGCCACATCGTCAAACAATAACATTAGCATCTCTAGACAATACTTCTGTTGTAGAAGGAGTGTGCTTCGCTACGATTGAGTTAGAAGGCCATACATATAAGCAAATACCACTCCTAGTTATTGAAAATTTATGCGCAGATATTATAATTGGCCATGATTTGCTGAGAAACCACTCGTCCGTAGAAATGAAATTTGGAGGAAGTCAAAAGCCGCTTAAAATATGCAATGTTCTAGCAGCTGGTGTACCACCTGCAACTTTATTCCATCATGTATCGCCGGCAATCAAACCCATCGTTATAAAATCAAGGCGATACAGCGCGTTGGATGAAGCTTTTATTAAAGAGGAAATCGATAAACTTCTCAAAGATGGCGTCATAGAACTCAGTATATCTCCGTGGCGAGCTCAAGTCTTAGTTACTGGTGGAGGACAACACCGCAAACGGATGGTCATAGACTATTCACTAACGATTAATAAATTTACTGAACTGGATGCTTATCCTCTACCAAACATAGAATCAATCGTATCAAAAGTGGCCAAACATAGATTTTTTAGTCAAATCGATCTGAAAAGTGCATACCATCAAGTGCCAATCCTGGCCAGCGAAAAAATATACACAGCATTTGAAGCGTGCGGTAATTTGTATCAATTTAGACGTATACCATTCGGAGTTACTAACGGAGTAGCTGCTTTTCAGAGAACTTTACAATATATAATTACGAAAGAGAATTTGAACGGCACCTACGCCTATCTCGATGACATCACTGTTTGTGGTAAAAATAAAGACGATCATGATAAAAACTTAGAAAAGTTCATGCAAGCCGTACAAAAATACAAACTGACCTTAAACAAAGACAAGTGTGTGTTTGGGAAGGAATCGATAAAGCTCTTAGGATATACAATTGAAAATAATACGATAAGGCCAGATGAAGATCGCCTAGCCCCACTGATGCAACTACACATACCCGCAGATATGCCGTCTTTGAAAAGAGCTCTTGGAATGTTTGCCCACTACTCTAAGTGGATAAAGAAATTTTCAGAAAAAGTACATCCACTCACACTTGTTTCCAAATTCCCTATGAAAAATGATGCCATAGCATGTTTCCAAACTCTGAAGTCAGATATTGCAAAAGCAGTTCTTACGTCAGTTCTAGAGGATATTACATTTACAGTCGAAACAGATGCTTCGGACCATGCTCTGGCTGCTACACTGTCACAAAATGGGCGACCTGTGGCATTTTTTTCACGGTCATTGACAGATCCAGAACGCCGACATCCTGCTATAGAAAAAGAGGCTGCTGCAATTGTAGAGGCTGTACGGAAATGGCGTCATTTTTTGCTCGGGAGACACTTTATTCTGATTACCGATCAACAATCAGTTTCATTCATGTTTAGACAAAATCATACAAGCAAAATCAAAAATCAAAAAATCGAAAGGTGGCGTTTGGAAATGTCTTGCTACAAATACGATGTTGTATATAGACCTGGTCGAGAAAATACTGTAGCAGACGCTCTTTCTCGTGTATGTGCGCACCTAAACCCTCATAGACTTTATGATTTGCACAATTCACTTGGCCATCCAGGTATTGTAAGAATGACTCACTGGATTCGTATGAAAAATCTTCCCTATTCGACAAATGATATAAAAATTATGACGGAAAACTGTAGAATATGCGCAGAAATCAAGCCTCGCTACGCGACTACAAAAGGCCATCTAATTAAAGTTGTAACGCCTTTTGAACGCTTGAACATAGATTTTAAAGGACCTCTACCAACGAATACTCAAAACAAATACATTTTAACGATCATTGATGAATTTTCAAGATTCCCATTCGCATTCCCTTGCAAAGATCTAACTACAAATACAGTTATAAAATGTTTAAAGGAAATTTTCATGATGTTTGGGAACCCACAATTCATTCATTCAGATAGAGGTACATCGTTCATGTCAAACGAGCTACGAAATTTTTTGGTTCCATTGGGCATTGCATGCAGCCGAACAACGCCTTACAATCCAAAATGTAATGGTCAAGTTGAAAGACTAAACGGGACCCTGTGGAAGACGATACAACTTTACTTACACTCAAAAGACATGACGGTCACCCAATGGGAACAAGTTCTACCTTTAGCGCTACACTCTATACGTTCTCTATTATGCACGAGTACTAATACAACACCACATGAACGGATGTTCAATCATCCTCGACGCTCGCCGACTGGAGAATCTGTACCTTCATGGCTTTTGTCTCCAGGACCAGTTTTATTAAAAAAACATGTGCGAACTTCCAAGTTTGACCCTCTTGTGGAAGAAGCGGAACTTATCGAAGCAAATCCGCTCTACTCTCACGTACGGCTTCAAAATGGTACGGAAACTACCGTATCTAATCGGCATTTGGCCCCGCTGCCAGACGAAGAGAACTTCGAAGATGCCGTCGATGACCCTACGCCTGAGGAACAACAGGTCACAGAATCAGTGGAACCTGCTACTGTACCTGCACTGCAAGAAGTTACGCCATCACCACGTCGATCGTCACGTGAGAGACGAGCTCCTGTTTATCTGAGTGACTACGTCTGTGATACATAACGAAGACTTTAGTTAACTCTAAAGGAGGGGTGAATGTAGTGTAACTCTTTGCGCATAATCTCGTTGCTATATTTTGTCTACTTGTTTATAAATATGTATGACGATATTGACACTTGTCATTAAATATTAATTTGTGTTTCAAGCTGAATAAAGCCAATATTTTGGTTTAGTGAATCTTTTATTATGTAACAGTATAATATAAGTATGTCCTTCTGATAGGCATACTGAAGCTCTGTAATGGCATGATGATGGACTAGCTCTAGTTCCGACGTACGTCGTTACATGCGTTAGATCTTTTTGGACTTACACATCGATCTCTTCCATTATAATTATAGTCACGTCCAACAGCCTCTCTGATATTTTTTTTTTCAGTATGATGATATTCATTTCAGGAACTGTAAATTAGTTAGACTATTTTATAAAAGCTATATTATAGTAATGTTGGCAGTAAACATATATGCTTAGAACAATGTGCACTGTGGCATTGCTATGCTAGGTTTTGAAGAAGGACACTGGATGTGTCCAAAATCCACATTTGAACACGTTAACTTTTTTCAAATTAGATCTAAAACGATTTTTTTTGTTAATTGCTCTATCAAACAATTTTTTTCCACGAATACTTTAGTCTTGAGCGTACCTAAATTAGATAAATACCTCAGTAGCCGGGTCATTAAATCCCAAAAAAAAAATCTGTTTGACATTACAATTTGACAATGACAAGGACAAGCCAACTGCAACTGCCAAAATCGTCAACAAAGCGAGTTGTCAAAGATGTGTGCAGTTGTTTTTGTGTGGTATTTATTTGGTTTATTTGTGTATTTAAATTGTGAATAAAAATTAAATGGTGGATCATGCACTGGTGCCAGATTTCGACCGATAGTGAACGGTACAACTACGAATATTTCTCCCATGAAGATATTTGCAGACTATGCTGGAACAGAAATGCAGACACAGAATTGTTACTCAAACTTTCAGAAAATTCCACAGTTACCTGTGTAGCTGACATAATAAAAGACTGTTTACATATAGAAGTAGATGATATCCACCTAAACAAGGTTTGCACGAACTGTTTCAACGAAATAAAGCGATTTTACTTTTACAAAACATTTTGTCAGGAGACTGATTCTAAGTTAAGAAATATACTCCAAAAAGGCTTCGATGAATCTAAAATCAAAGATCTAACAACCGATGAGATAAAAATTGAAGATGTCGATGAGGTTTACGAAGGAATTGATACTTATTTTGAGGATAATTTAGAATATGAAGAACCAGAGGAAAAAAAAATTAAATCTAAATCAAAAGCTCGAAAAAAGTATTTACACAAACGCTCACCTACTTACTGCAACATTTGCTGCCTAGATCTAGAATTTGAAGACAGTCTATCTCACCATAATGCAGAATTACATGGCATAGAAAACAATGGCACACTTTTCAAATGTTTTAGCTGTGAAAAACGTTTTAAAAGTCGAAAAACAAGGATAAGCCATGAAGTGAACTTCTGTAAAGGTTTAAAAGATGGATATAAGTGTACAATATGTGACCGATATCTTCCAAAGAGATGCATGTATGAGTATCATATGCGAGACCATAGACACAACACATTGACAGAGTTGCCAGAGCATATATTCAAGTGTGGCAAGTGTATAAAATTGTTTAAAACTAAGGAATTGCTGAAATTGCATATGTTAGAACATGGAAAGGAGAAGAATTTTGTTTGTGATGTTAGTAGTGTCTTATTTTCAAGTTGAAACTGCATGATGAAACTTCCTATAGCTTGCCACCTGTATTTCCAAATGGCTCATCTGCTTCATCTGTTGTCTTTTTTAGGGTCCCGTTTTTACCCTTTGAGTACAGAACTCAAAGGGTAAAAACGGGACCCTATTACTAAGACTCCACAATCCGTCTGTCTGTCACTAGGCTGTATCTCATAAACCGTGACAGTTAGACAGTTGAAATTTTCACAGATGTTGTGTTTCTGTTACCGCTATAACAACAATTACTAAAAACAGAATAAAATAAAGCTGGGGCTCCCTTAAAACAAACGTGATTTTTATGCCTTTTTTTGTGATAATGGTATGGAATCCTTTGTGCGCGAGTCCGACTTGTACTTGGCCAGTTTTTTTTTCTGGTTTCGCTCTCTAAGCTAAGCTATATTAGCTATTCACAATATTTATTTTTAAGAATTTCTCAGCAGAAGATTCTACTTATCATCATCTACTAGTATTTTATTGTAATCTCTCTATCTCCACATACTAAGGACCAGTCTATAATGAGTGAGTAGGTATAGCTAATTCCTTCCTCTTTGTCGGCCACAATGACTGGATTGGGATCACAAAGCTTGGAATATTATTAGTTTGACACATATCAGATGTCAGGACTTCTATATTTATATTTTGAAACCCTACAACTGGGCCAATATTTATCGTGTATTAGTGACAAGAGGCGATGAAATAAAATAAAGAGATATTTGGTGTTTTACAGATATGCGGCCGCGTCTTCACTCGTCAGGATTACCTGCACAAACACAAGTTGACTCACACTGGTATCAAGAGCCATCAGTGCCCGCACTGCGAGTTTAGAGCCACGCAACGGTCTTCACTGACTGTCCACATAAGGTAAGTAGCATACAGACATCGAATAGTCTAAAGTGCCACTGCTAGTACACAGACCTTTTTTGGGACAATCCCATCGCACTATTTCCAAACCATTGCAACTCCTGAAAGCCAGAATCAACAGTGGCGATCACCAGAAATGTCCCGAGGCAATGAAGCTCGACGAAGTATCAGATAATGAATATAACTTTCTTGGATCCCGCAACGAAATTAATCAGAAAAGAATAACGGAGGAGTAAGAAAAATACAACTTTCCACTGCCCTCCATATCAACACACAGGCCTTCTCTCTGGGAGAGGAATCCTTCATGCTGCTGCAGAGTGGATGGGCAATCTAACAAGTGTTGAATTTTTTGGTTCAAAACCAAAATCATTTTTTTTTATTTCACATCGGCCTACACGGACACTTGTAAAACGTCGACAAAAGGTACACGGTTCGGGTTGGTCGTTTCCTATGGAGAAGAACCGGCAAGAAACTCAACAGTTACTCTTTAAAAAAAAAATAGGTTTTTGAAATATTTCCATGTTACAGCATTAGTACTTAGATATGGGGGGACAACGTAGCAACGTAGGTTTGTGTGTTAATGTCGACATTAGCACAGATCTATAAAGATGTGGCCACACAGAAAATTAACTACAGTTGTTAATTCTTGTATTACAGAAAACATACTGGCGAGCGTCCCTACAGCTGTGACATGTGCCCACAGAGGTGTATTTCAAGCTCTAACCTACGTGCGCATCGCAGGAGACATCTTGGAGTTAAGAAATATGAGGTACTAGTAATGCTCGCGACTTCGTCGTCTCCGTAGCATTAGTACTTCAAATAGCATATTTTGGATAATAATGTAGGTGTGTGGGCCACATCACTTGAGATATTATTAGTTCACTATACAAACTTCCACTTCCTTTCCACCTTTATGGATGTTTGGGGGTAGGTGGAACAGGGTGTAAAGTCCCACAAACCTCCTTAGAAAAGGGAGGATCCTCCGACCAGACGGGTGTTGTGTCATGTCCGGGCAACTGCCCAACGGTTATTGTCGGACCGTTGTATGTGTTCAAATCGCGCCGAAAACTTTGCTTTGGCGATACAGGAATTTGTGTGACGTCATGTCAATATTTCGTAAGTGGCGGCGGTCAGTGCCGCTACAGATGATTGCCGGGATGAAATCTATTCTATATCCTTCCCATCATTTGCTTAGGGATGGAGCAAACATAGGAAATTCAAAAAATACTAGAACTTTCAGAGGAGGCCCAAGTCTGTTGGGTGTTGGGACCCAGTGTGGCAAAATTTCATATAAATCGGTTCATCGGTTTAAGAGTGAAAAAGTAACAGACAGACAGACAGAAGTCATCATTATCTTCCTGCCCTAGTCCCATGCTAGTTGAGGTTGGCGCAACACGTTATCTTCTCCCCTGACACCGATCTCAATATCATTTACTTCGTTCGTAATAATATTAAATAGTAATCGATTATTTGGTTTATTTTCAGTGCACAATCTGCTCCAAGAAATTCGGCTACAAAATAAGCCTAGAAGAGCATATATCTTCAACACACGTGCGTTCTGAATCTCACCCATGCGAGCACTGTGGCGCCACCTACTCAAGAGTTAGAGGACTACGTCGCCACCTAGCGGCGAAGCACGGCAAACAAGCTAAAAGCAAAAACGTCGAACAGAACTTATTAGTTCAGGTTACCGAGACAGATGGCGGTAAAATCGATATTTTAAAAGAAGTTGAGTATGAATTGAAGGACGAAGAAAATGTTTTGTTATTGAAACATCAAGATGGTGATGTTTATATGGTGTGAATTTATGTAATAAGTGTTCCTTCCTAAATGTATCAATAAACCTTACCTACCTATTTAATAGTTTCATTTAGCTTTATGCACAGACTACTTAGAGATACTACGTATTATTTATGTTACTGGGACGATTCTGGACCGCGACAACATTTGCCGGTTTGTACCACTATTTGTCGTATTGAACCAAAGTAACAATCAGTCATTAAAAAATTGATCATCTTTTAGAATCGACAAATTACGAATATGAACGCACCCACAAAATTAAAAAAAAAAGAGTTTGAAGTTGTCATTGTCAATGTCAACAAAAAATCGCGGGAAACTTTCAACTTGGCGGCTGCGAATTTTTTTAAGTGAAATTTAAATAATAGTATTAATTTGCAAAAAGTTAACAATTATATATAACATCAGTAGTAGTAGTTATAGTTAAGATTGAGTTTTAACTACCCCTTAGGCTGAATGCGCAAACCGTGTGAAGCCAAATAAAAAAAAGTGGTCTTTGTGGACAGTGGGCTATAGAAGTTCGTTCGTGATCGTGTCTTCGTGACGTTCGTTTATATAAGTTTATCTGTGACGTTCGTGTGTTTGAATTTTGGTGTGAAAATTACTGTAAACAATGGCTTATTATTTCTAATTGTGTATTAATATGATCGCTAAAGTAATAGTAAGTACAAGTATCAAAACAGAATCGCGTTTCTCTTGATACAAATAGTGCAGTAGTGTAAAATGTGCGTTTCAAAAAACGGCGGCAACGGATAGCAGTATTTATTGACAGGTATGTTTTAAGATCCGTATTTTTATTTTATCTAATTGTTACAAAAATAATGTTTTGATTATCAAATATTTTGATTGTTCGCAAAAATACCTATTTTTGCGCGGCGAAATTAGGTAAAAACATGTGTTTTTTGTATTGGTCAAACCAATGATTTTGGTATTATAAAAAGAGGAATAAGTTTAGTTGATACTAATAAAGTTTAATTGCAGACTTATTACTTAATCTAGAATTATTAGATTTATTACTGGATTAAGATTTGATTCGGTCGGCTTAATACGCTAGTAACAATTTTTTTACAAAACTTCGTGATTATCTGTTTACAATTTAATATTCTTTACTAAATCAGCTTTCCGTCCATATTTTTCTTTATCTTTAATAGATAGTTAGATATAAGCGAATCTATAACGCGCAAGCGCCCGTCATTTATGCCGCCGACAGAGGGCGCTGGACATACAACTGTCTGAGCGGGCGCGTGAACAGTCATGTCGATAACAATGATTACACTGCTTCTATATTGACGAAAGGTATTGTGTACTTTACATGAATGTAGTAAATACGAAAAAAAGGCTTGTGTAAAAGTTTTAAGCAAAAGTTAAAAGCTTGCTAATGCGATGTCATTAATGCTACTACTACCCGCTAGATGGCGGTGTTATCGCCGTTTAAAGTGGCAATAGCCCAACAAGTTAGTTGATACATTTTACCGTTACCTAGCTTTTTCTAGCGGCTTTGCATCCATGATCTATATCTATACCATGGGTAGCCAACCTTTTCAGCAGCTGGGCCAAATTTCGGAAAAGTGAAAAAGGAAAATTTTGAAGAAAATTAAAATCTATTTACACATATTCGGAAATCCACATCGCGTCTTTCATCGCATGTGATTGGTCGGAGCAGTGGTGACCCAGTGGTAACGGCCGCAACTTACCTCTTCAAGGTTAAGCAACGCTTGCCGAGGTCGTTTCGTGGATGGCTGATCTTTACATAGCGAGTTTCCTCCGTGCCTCGGAAAGCACGTTAAGCCGTTGGTCCCGGCTGTCATTTGAAGATCTTTGACAGTCGATACAGGTAGTCAGAAGCTTGAGATCTGATACCAGTCTTGCCAAGGGATATCGTGTTACCCAGTTACTGGGTTGTAGAGGTCACATAGGCAGTTTTCTCCATGTAAAACACTGGTACTCAGTTGAGTTAGACTGGAAGCCGAACTCAACTTAGTTGGGAAAAAGGCTAGGTAGATGATGACGTGATTGGTCGATTGATGTGATCAAAATCCTTTGCCTTGCCGAATTCATTTATAGTTCTCGCCAAACTTCTTGGCCGCCCTGAAGTTGGCTACTTTGGCTGCGCAGTAGGAAATCTCATACAAAAACAGCACCGGTTCGTGCCCCGCGCATCCGGTGAACCAACTTCAGGGCGGCCAAGAAGTTTGGCGAGAACTATACGCAATAAGGCTGGTTGATAATAGGTTTGCTTCTTATTACATGGGACTTGGCAACATTGTCTGCGGACTTGGCAACATCGTCTGCCGTACCCATGCGGAAAACACGCGAGATATCATTTTTGTTGTATTGTCATCCATCGAATTTCGTTTCTTGATTTCCACTGGGTCTTGTCGGCGGCAAATGAAACCAACACAAAATTATTACCAAGATATTTTTTATTTATTTCATCATCAGTTACAATAATCGGAACAAAAATAAAAGTTCTCTATAATATTAAAACGATTTCTCACGTAGCTAACATGCATTCATACTACATACAATATTATTTACATTAATACATACATTGGTTAAGTCCAGGCTATCGGAAGGAATTTAAACAATTTCTATAGTAGTGTTCGACAAAAAGAATATCTTTTTCACCCACAGACATAAAACTAACTAAACGAAGCGAACATGAAAGTAGTAGTCACTGTGGATCTTTGTATCTCTGAAGTTAGCTGCAAGACCCTGTCAGTGGTGTCTCATCCCATACAAAGAAACCGTGCCGACGTTCTATACTGATTATTTTTTGTACATCGATCGCGTTCGGTCCCGTTCCGTTCCGTTCCGTTCCAAGGATATGGGTGGTGATATATCTATCGCCGTGGAACGGAACCGAACGTGATTGATTTAGAAAAAATAATCGGTATAATCAGATGAAAAACGCTAGTTACGTCGGCACGGTTTCTTTGTATGGGATGAGGCATCAAAATCAAAATCATTCTTTTTATTTTACATAGGCCTGCATGGGCACTTATAAAACGTCGACAAAAGGTGCACGGTTCGGGTTAGTCTTTTCCTATGGAGAAGAACCGGCAAGAAACTCCATGGTTACTCTCTAAAAAAAATGTGTTTACATCTGTATGCTAGTATTACATTATCTGTGACCCTGTGCAGTATTTTTGTGTTAATGTTGAAGTAGAAGATATCATTGCACTGCCTCTTTCACTCGCTTACGTTTGTCGCATCGTCCTATCTCGCGTAAGTACTCAATGCAGTATACTCGATGACAAACAGTTTCTTGCGCAATGGTTCGCTGAGCCAACTTCAGAGGCACTTGGTTACATAATTGACATAATTGGTTACAGTAATTTTTGACTCCAGAACTAGGTGGATCTGTATTAACGAAAATTACATACGTCTGAAAGATAGTATTCAAAATTATGATTTTGTGGTTTGGATCTGAATTGGTCGGGTGAAAGTTTAAAAGTGAATTCAAGGAGTAATTTATCAGGGACTGGTGTTGCAACTACTGTTTCAAATTACCCCGAGCTAAGGGCGGATCCAGGGGGAGAATCACAGGCACGTGCCACCCCAGTTTGTTTGTTTTTTACGTCCATAAGTACGAGTACCTATACTACTTTCTTAATTTAAAAAATCACTAAAACTTTTATAAAGTTATGATAAAGAATTAATTCCGAAAATAGTGTCTAGTGTCAAAAAGTCTTTGCATACAATGCACACAATGCACGGTTGCATGCAATACCTACCTACACACTAAGGTACAACTTTCACTAGACGTTACAAAAAAAAACTATGTCCAAGTTTATAAAATTTAGACGTTGCCAGGAGAAGAAAAAATACATAACCTCTCATTTTGTCTGTGCAGAATAAACTTTTTTTTTTCTTTATATCATTAATTTCTACAAAATTTTATTAGTAGCCATCTAAAGGCTCTTCCATAAATTAATTTATTGAAAATTATTGCTTGTTTTACATATTTAGTCTACATCTAACATTTAGGACATCTACATGTGAGAATCACAAAATACTTATTTGACTAAACATCAATATTGTCAAAAAGAGGAACTTCGAACGCCTTGCTTACAACTATCCGCTAAAAACGAAAATGTGGAGGAAAATGGAAGATCTCGATTATGTTTGGCACAAAATTAGTCTTTGAAAGGAGCTTGATAGAGCGAATAGGTACTATTCACATTACTAGGGTTGTTACTATAGTAGTGCGATTCTGTACGAATTCGAAATGAACTGTCAATCGGTTGGAAACTAAGTTCATTTCGATCTCACTTAACCTAAGTCATCATTGTAAGATGTCTATTGAATCGACCGGCAGAGCATCGCGACGCCTTAGTGCTTACTGCTAATGAAGACATTGAAAAAAAAAATACGGGAATTTAACGCGCGTCGGGTTAAATAGGTAAATAAATAATCGAAATCATCGCCTTAAATTCCCATGATATATTGTTTTTCAATTATGAAACCCGAAAGTTTTAAAGTTAATAGAGAAAACATTGTCGTAACTTTCCATATAAAAGTGAGTGTCATTGTTTACTCATAGAAATAGTCGGCCCAAGATAATCCTGGCTACGACACTTATTCTCAGGGCAAGAATATTATAAGCAATGGCGTCTCTAGGCGCTGCTGATTCAATGTTCCGTGCTTTCTGGGCGGTACAGGGATAATATAGACATGGGACTAATTTAGGGTATGCCTGGGCATAGTGGGCATATGGCCACTATGCCCTATGACGTTGGTTTATGAAAATTATCAATTAATGTTTTTAGTTGACAGATGCTTTCATAAAAATAAAGTTTTTAGCGGTAAATAATTTAAATTCATTATATTACTTTCTTACTTTAATATTAAACTTTTTACACAATTATTGAGATTAGACCCATTGAGTTTACTTATTGGCTCAAGAACTAAAATCTGTCAAAGTAAAACTACACTATACTTCATATAAGACATATGTGAAACTGACGTATACGTTATTGTTAGTCTGTCAAGCGCTATTGTTACTGCATTGATATTGACAGCTGTCGCAGATATCAAGCTAACTTTTATGAAGTATACGTCACTACATTTAATTTATGGTGAGATATTTGACAGATGACAGAAAAAGATCTAAAGCCAGATTAATTCACAATACAATTCCACTCTCGGGTTCACCTGAGATATTACTATAATATCTACAAGTCCACTACATCTAGGTAAGTTTTATTGCCAAACGTTTGGGTGATATAGACAATTGTCACAGTACTTTTTTTTTTTTTTTTTTAATTTATTACTTTTTCGCTTTCGTAGCAACAATTGCCTATAGCACCCTTTTTGTATTACTTTATATTAAACTCTACAATAATGAAATTCGGAAAGATTTTTTATGACAAGATATTATTTTATTTTTCCTTATTTTATGGTTAACTTTCGTAAACAAATTAATAGAGTCCATTTGTTTGTATAATTACATATTTACAATTTAAAAACCAATAGGCTGTTTGTCTCAGTTGAAGCCAAGCGAAAATAACCCTTTTTGTGAAAGAAACTCAAACGTCTTTTGGCTGTAACTTTAAGTTGGACTAAGAAATAGGATTCTTTTTCTTGTCCCAGTTCTGTTTATACCGTACTTTTCCTTTGGACACCTAAATCACATATCATGTGGGCGAATCCCAAGCAACAGACAGTATGGATATTTTCG
This sequence comes from Orthosia incerta, assembly GCA_948252205.1. NCBI lineage: Eukaryota > Metazoa > Arthropoda > Insecta > Lepidoptera > Noctuidae > Orthosia > Orthosia incerta. The sequence goes on along the minus strand of OX411769.1, from coordinate 14,558,540 downwards.
CTGGGCATTACTGACAGACAAAATATATTAAAATGGCAGTGAATCAGGAATATGTAAAGTCCGGCTTGAGAAATAAATAAATGTTGGTCTCTGAGATTTTAAAACCATTCCTTTTCTGAAAATGCTGGATCTCATACGGTCTCGAGTAAAATTTATAATTTACGCCAGAAAAGTACTCTTAATATTTTTTTCAAAAATCCAATTTGACAGACATGCACAGGGTTAAAACAAAATTGCTAGTGGAACTTCATTGGCTATGGGGTAAACAATCTCAGGTAATGCGGTTATTTGAAATATAAGTTAAGAAAATCAGGTATTTTTATCGTTTTAAGATATTGATACCATCATGTCTGTAAAGTCTCTAGCAAATTTAGTTTTACCTTGAAATATTTTAGTGTGAATTATAATAACTCAAAGACCAGCAATATAGACAAATTCATTTTAAAATTCAAAACCCGTATTCGACACACATTTAATGTCTATGAGAAACTGAACCCCTCTAGTAACATTTAAAAATACATTAAGTTACTCATACGATCACAGAAACAAATATTATTAAGAACGTTTTTCATGTACTCAAGAATTCAGCGTTGCCACATTTCTTAACATTTACCCACACTTTGGGAAATTACCCTAAAATTTACTGGTAACACTGGCAATATTGAACTGTCATCGATCGACAACAGACTTTCAACGATTTTTTTTAGGCGAAGGTAAGACCTTGTTCAGCCTAGTTTAAATAGCAAAGGTAAGGCCTTGTACAGGCTAGTAAGGTAGGTTTTCCCTCAAAAATGCTTGTTTGGTGTAACCTCTTCGGAGGCATTTGCCCCACCAGGAGCGCTGCGTGCACATTTTGACAGGCTTGAGGATGAAGCATTTCGTTTGCACGACGTTGAAGAACAGTTTTCCAACCATGTTCGATACTGATGTGTCTGCCAGCTTGAGGCATGCGCGGAACCTGTGAACATAGAGACGGATTTTAGACCGTTGATTGTACGTTAGGATTCCTAAAGAAGTTTGGTAAAGAACATCACAATCTTTTGCTATTTATGTCTCTTCCATGGCGGTCAAAGGATCCTTTGCAAGTTAGCTATATTAAAAACATACTGCGATCACATAGATCATTTCTGTGGTAGGTGTTAGACTAGCAGGACATTCGGTAAAAAAGGACTTGAGCGCCCATCCCTTCACCCTTTCAGTTGACTGAAGAATTGTATACGATCTAAGTTTTGGTCGGATACTTGGTCTTATACAGGCCTGATTTAAATAAAGTAGTACTGGGCTAAATTCATGCGTATTTCCGGCTAAGATAAGCGTTCTTTTTATCTTTTCCATAGGTATTATACGCTTTTAGGCCGTTCCTTTGGAAGGGGGTTGAACTATCACGGGCGACAGGCTGCTTAAGCGCGATCTGGTCTCGTGGACCCCCACCTCTGCCACCACAAATTGATTTTTCTTTGTTATAGACCCATTGCAGGTCTGTCTCCAGATCGTACGGGATCAGTTGGATCACTTTGTGAATGACTGCTTTAATGGAAATTTAAATTTAGTTGTAAAGCTAAGTACAAGGCCACAAATTGGGCATAGCCTTCCCCCAAGCGTCGCCACACTGATCGGTCCTGTGCCTTTCGCTTTATAATCGAAACTAATTAAAGTCTATGCAATCAAAAACCATCTCTATCCATTCTATTCTATTCTCTGAAAAACTTTCATGAGTAAAATACAAACAAAGACAATTCTCTAAATATCTTGCAATATCGATCTACACTTACGAGCAAAAGTATCGCACACTTATTACGCTTACTTATTTGAACTTAAGATTACACTAGTCGAAAATTCTTCCATACAAACGTAGTCTAGGGATTATTCCACTGTTTGACGATGAACGTTCAAAGTAAAAAGTGATATCAATATGTCTCATCATTATCTAGCCCTGTATGGAAGCGAAAAAGTATAAAAATAAAATGTTTGAAAGTTATGAGCGTCGAAAGTTCCACATTTCGACACTAATTTTAACGCATTTTTGGGCGCGAATAAATACCATAAGAAGACGGAAAATTGCAAAACGGCCTACATACAGGGATAGATTAGTAGTTCAACAATGCAAATAATTTTATTTTGAACAGATAGATTTAGTAGTTTTTTCATGTTATCTAGACTGCCTAAGGTCTGTTTACAAAATTTCGCGCGCTCGGGTTCGTCCTAAATCATTATCCATTTCGCTACAAATTTTCAAAGGTGTGTATTCGTACGCGAACTAGCTTCCTACTGCTCATCACAGCATCTATCTCTTCCGCACGTGTTGTCGGTTGATATAAAATGCATTTTAACCCCGCGCACAAAATGATTCTAGTGTACCCTTAAATCGCAGATTTTATAAGAAAATAAAATGTCTAATCAAATAATACTGTATGCGTTTTGAAGAACGGTAAGTTCTATTGTCAGTGTAAAGTGGTCTATTGTAACATATTTTTCCGAAAATAAACGACTAGCCGTTTAGACGTGACTCTCATTTTGAAAGTAGCTACTGCGCCTTAAATTACGTGAGCATAATTGGGTTGATCGATGCTGATTGTGCATTGATATGATATATTAAACGATTACAAGTGAAGGTTCTTATCGTTAGATACTAAAAATTAACACTACACTCGCGGAAGCTGCTTAGGTTGTTGTGTCTAAGTAATTAGAGAAAACTGCTTCGGCTAAAGTGTCAGAAACTATTAAATACACAGACTATATGCAATCGTGTTTATGAGTTTCTAATAAGAACTTATCGTTCTTCAAAAGTGCTGACAGTATTTTCTGATAATATTGTAAATGAAAGTTTGGATGGATACATGTTTGTTACTCAATCACGCCAGAACGGCTGAACGGATTAAGATGAAATTTAGTACAGAGATAAATTATAGGGGGAGGGAGTCGATTGTCTTTTCATTTGAAATGAATAATACAATACTATGACACACTCACACACAACACCTCTTGCACACTTCAAACGAGTTTTGAAATAAATATGTTTTGTTCTAAGTTTTTTTTTGTGAAGTTAATAAATTGTAAATCCGTAATAGGCTCTAATAGTACTACAATAAGTGTGTTACCAATCCGCACTGGGTCCGCATGGTGGATTATAGCCCACCCCCTCTATGAGAGGAGGCCTGTGTCCCAGCAGTGGGAACATTAAAAAGGCTAATGATGTGATGTGATGTGAAGTGTGTTAAGGTATTTTTGAGAGCTGTGGATTTTATAATAAATAAATAAATATAGTCTGGCAAATCAGCAAACAGGGTAGTTTTTTAGGGTACCCAAAGGGTAAAAACGGGACCCTATTACTATGACTCCACTGTCTGTCACCAGGCTGTATCTCATGAACCGTGATAGCTAGACAGTTGAAATTTTCACAGATGATGTATTTCTGTTGCCGCTATAACAACAAATACCTACTAAAAACAGAATAAAATAAATATTTAACATACCATACAATGAATGCAATATTTTTTGCCGTTTTTACGATAGTGGTACGGAACCCTTCATGCGCGAGTCCGACTCGCACTTGGCCGGTTTTATCCCGTTTTATTACTTATGATTAAAGCTAGTTTTCTCATTTCTGCGATAGTTTAAAATAGACTGTGCGATAGTTTTGCTCTCTAGTATATAATAGTCTTTACAAAGCCTCCATGATAATTTCCTCAACATATGTCCCCATTCGTAAAATCAAAGATGGCGCATGCACTCGCGCCAATTTATGGCGGGACTATCATAAACTGACAGTTTGACAGGCGCCATTATTAAAAGCTGTAAATCTTCATAATATAGAGATGGGAGTGTTAAAAGTTAATACGGAAACGCAGATTCTTCGACTGTAACATCAATATTATGACCAGTAATAACTTTTGATTTATAGTGAAGATTATGGACAGTTCTCTATGGCTAGCAAAACGAGGCGTTAGCATTTTATGGTACTACGTTTATTTGTATAAGAATGGGATGGTTGACGTTAAATTGATTATATGCAAAGACAAGGAGTCGTAGGACTGTTTATAATAGACTGTTCTTCATATAAATCCTACTGGTTTAACTATGGATAAACGTGCCATTACATGACTACTGAGGATTATTGTTTATCCTTTTTCTGAGGATGAAGCCACCTACGCTACTGCCCATTTCAAGTATCACTAAGCGACAAAAATCAAAATCAAAAATCAATATCATTTATTTCTTTGCAAACATGGGTAGAGTGTATACACCGTGAAATTTAAGTGGTTGTTTTCCCGCGGCAGAACGACTTGCCTTAAGGAGTACTTTCGAAGCATAGAGTTATATTTAAAAAAAAAACATAAACTCGAAAAAGTGAGTAACAATAGTAACTTGTAGGCACTAGGTACTACGGTGAATAATACGGTGGTGACGCGAGTAGTACCTAGTACCTACAAGTTACTATTGTTACTCACTTTTTCGAGTTGATGAATATTTTTTAAATTATTTTAAAATAAAAACATCGTTATTTTTTTACTTTAACTCTATGCTTCGAAAGTACTCCTAAAGGCAAGTCGTTCTGCCGCGGGAAAACAACCACTTAAATTTCACGGTGTATAGGTGTTTTTACAATAAAGTTCTCCATATTTTACCGTCACATGATGCCCATGTGACGGTAAAATATGGAGAACTGCAACGCAAAGGTTTACAATTCCAAATAATTAGTATATCAAAATTAATTGGCAGATCATTAGAATTACAACATAATATTATTTAAAAAATGTCAGCGTGGTCACAGCAATAAAAAAAATAATAAAATAAGTCAATGAGAGGATCGAAATAATAATTATATCAATCAGAGTAATAGTATGTCAATCAGTTAGTGTAATGTTATTAAGATAATCATCAATCGTGTAATAAGTTTTCATAATTAAAAGTTCTTTTAGCGCCATTTTAAATTTTAATGTAGTCATATTTGCGAGACCTTTTGGATTTTCAACGCTCGGCTCAGCTCAGTGTCCACCGTTGAAAATCCCAGTGTGCAATTAGACGATCATTTAGGTGTTCCCGGGTGTTGGAGAAAATAGACAAACGTAATACATAACATGCACTAATTTTGGTAACATTGACGTCCATCATCTGCTAACACAACATCAACAAGCGTGCAAATTCATTTCTTATAAAAGCCTTATAAGTTGGCACAAAATACCAAGCTTCCATAAAAACAAATTCAATATAAACAAAACTTTACCTTTTTAAATCTATTTAAGGTAGTATTTAAACACAAATAAAAAAAATACGTTTTGTATCCAAAAATAATCCGATTTTTAATAAAAAATACTGATTGCATTCTAACCAAAAATACTGATTGCACAGCAAAATAGCTAACTCAAAATATTATGATTTATGTCTGTGGGATCTAAAGTTAGCATGAAGGAGATGATGGGAACTGAGTTCGCTCGCTTACTTCAGCACCCGTTATCCCCTTCGAACCTTACCTATCCGTGTCGGGGTGCCCTAAGCTGCCGAGCTCGCTTCGCTCGCTCTTGGACTTATTTTGTTATAATTATTATTATTATATGTGAGGAAAACGTTTGAACGCTCTGGTTAATTTGCTGTGCAGTCAGTATTTCTGATATAAAAAAATATATAAATGATGGAAATAAATTGAAAAGTGATTATTGATTTAATGTGCAATTAATAATATCCCTTTAAAAATTGATAAAGGCCCTCACTTAAGATGTGGTGATACGAATCGGACAAAACAAACGACTAGTAGGTTCACATTAGCTCCGGATTCAATAAGCTGGCAGACAGACGTTTGCCTAGCAGTATGGTGATGAAATCTAACATTTTTTGTAAGTATTCGAAGTTTATTGTACTTCATCTTGGTGCAAAGTATTTTCAGCTTCTTAAGGCGTTTATATATTCCGGAATGTTTACGCAGTACTGGCCGTGCGCCCGCTCGGAGCCAGAATATCAATATTGAACCTCCTTTTGGACAGTTTTGTTTGCAAAATGCTCTTATACTAGCGGACGCCTCGCGGTTTCACCCGCGTAGTTCCCGTTCCCGTAGGAATACAGGGATAAAAAGCCTATGTTACCCGGGGATAGTGTAGCTTCCCAATGATGAAATATTTTTTGAAATCGGTCTAGTAGTTTTTAAGTTTATTCGTTACATACAAAGATACAAATCTTTCTCTTTATAATATTACTATAGACTAGCTGTGCCCGCGGCTTCGCTCCCGTCATCTGCCTGCCAACCCTACCATACTTACCAGCCTGCCTGCCTACTCCACATACTCAAAAAAACTTTTTACAAAAAAATACTACCGACTTCCAAATAAAACTACAAAGTGAAAAATAACTTATTTTTCGGAAGTCGGTGTCTTTCGTAGGTACCAATTTATTGCGTTATGGACACCGACTTCCAAAAATAAAGTAATTTTTCACTTTGTAGTTTTATTTGGAAGTTGGTAGTATTTTTTTGTAAAAAGTTTTTTATTTTTCACTTTTTAGTTGTACCTACTTAATAGGCAAGTTGTTTAGTAAGTTACCTACTCGTATAACGCCAGAATATATTACCCAAATATCATGAAACTTGAACATAACCGGTGAAATGAGAGATCTGCGTACCCCTTAAGAGCGTACTGGCGTGATGTTATGTTATGAAATGGTATAAACAACAAACAGACATGCGATTGCAGCAATCCCGAGAGATTTGCCGTTATTTATTGAAGAGTTCTGTTGTATATCTTCGAATTGCTTCGTCAGTCCTACACCAAATTAAAATGGGACCAATTTCGGAACATACTCTTTCGAACAAAAAAAGATTTTTTGAACTCGGTCCACAATTGACGGAGATATCGGTGAACATACACAAAAAAAAATAAACATACATAATGTCGTACATAAGAACCTCCTCCTTTTTGAGAAGTCGGTTAATAAATATACATACAACATACCAATTTTTTTTTCTAGGGTTATTATTCGCGTAATATCTTAACACCGCGATTCAGAAAATGACTTTAAATGCACAACGCCATCTATCGAATAGCGAGTTCAACTGTCCGAATAACTGAATTGCGTGAGCTGTGATAATTTTACTTCTTGAACACTTTAAATTCATCTAACTTTTGATAGAGTGAACCGATTGCGATGAAACAAAAACTAAGTAATTCTTCAAGATACGCACAATTTTTATGTATAAAAGTTATCTACGTTGGTTTCGTACATTTCACGTGATGCGTGCACAAATAAACAGACAAACAGACAAACAGACAAAACTTCCAAAAATGCTAGAAATGGGTTCTGTTGGTTATCCTTTAACACCCTGGCTATTTTTTTTTGAATTTTTTTCGATGTACAAAAAATATTTTTCTACAGATTTATTATATGTATATTAATTAATTAAAGTTATCTACATTGGTTTCGTACATTTCACGCGATGCGTGCACAAATAAACAGACAAACAGACAAAAATTCCAAAAATGCTAGAAATGGGTTCTGTTGGTTATCCTTTAACACCCTGGCTATTTTTTTTTTTATTTTTTTCGATGTACAAAAAATATTTTTCTACAGATTTATTATATGTATTGAAGTTATCTACATTGGTTTCGTACATTTCACGTGATGCGTGCACAAATTAACAGACAAACAGACAAAAATTCCAAAAATGCTAGAAATGGGTTCTGTTGGTTATCCTTTAACACCATGGCTATTTTTTTTTGAATTTTTTTCGATGTACAAAAAATATTTTTCTACAGATTTATTATATGTATTGATTGATATATAGATTTACATATGCTATTTCAGTTATGAAGAAATTCAAGCCATAAAATTTTCTGAGTACAAATATTTTAGCGAAAAATGTCGTGTTGTTAATTATTTTTAAAGCAAAACTATTTGTTATACGAAAAAACCATGTTTCATAAATAATGTACATGAAACAATAATAATTTTTACGGCACTGAAACGGTTGTAGGCCCTTAACTTAATTGAAGAGGTGTGCACTAGATTAAAACTTAATTTCTTTGTAACTTGATTTTTTGTGTACGTCTTTTGTAGGAGCCCAAATAAGTATATCAATAATACCATCGCTTTTATTCATACCACAAACAAATCTATGACAAATAGCATCACAGGCCACAGCCCACACCATATACGTTTTGTTACATTTTATCGCAACATTAACGTCCACACTCGATATTAAAATGAAGACCACCATCTTAACTGTCCACTTCGAATTTAGAACCTCTTTACGCGCCATTTTTATTGTGATACGTCAGCGAATTGCATTTTATTCCATCGTCGAACGGGATTGATAGGCATTGGGTTTTTATTTGTCTGTGATTTAATTCTTGACTTCCAAATAAAAGCACTACAAAGTATAAAAGAAACCTTTTTTGGAAGTCGGTGTCCATAACGGAAAAAAATTGTACCTACCAAAGACATTTTTCGCTTTGTAATGTTTTGCTTAGGAAGTCGGTTTAATATTTTTGTTAATAAGATTTTATTTTTTCAGTTTAGTTTTTTGGTAGGTACTTCATATTACCATGAAAATCCCCAGGCAGCGCTATGTAAATGTCACGTTATCCCTTACATTTTGCGATTACGACAATCGTCATCGCTGATTTAAATATAGAATGACATTTTGTCAAGAGCCTCAGGTTTGGTTTCTTGTTATTTTAACAGATTGTTGTCTATGAAAGAAAGTTTTGATAAATGAGTAATTATTTATCCAACAGAAAAACAAACTGTAAATTCAAAACATTCAACACATTATTCTTTACGAAGTCACCGATCAGCAATTTTGACATAACGACATCAAAATTTACAATGCTGCCAACATCAAAACAAAAAAGGCGGTAACAAATGGCGCGAAACGCCATTACGTCCAGCTCCTAGCTGTCAAACGCACGCCTTCAGATACCACTACGAGGGTACTTATCGGTGCATCCCGTAATATATTCGGATAAAGTGCCCGCCTATGCCAAGAAAGAACAAGGGATTCTGGCGTCTTGCACTGATCATTTAAAGATTTTTGAAAAGATTTCATTTTTTGATTTGTTTGTAATACGGCACATTTTCTTACGAAATAGAAGGCTTCTCTAATTAGTTGGAAAATTGTTTGTAATTCCGAAATGAATTGTTTGTAATTCCGAAAAGAAATGAAAGAATCACATACCTATTAATAAGGTGTGGTTTCTGAATTGAGTATTTGGAGTTAAACACGTGTCAAACCTTAATTATATGCAAAAGTTTGACAGGTTTTCAGGCTAACTAAAATAGAGTTTGACAACTACTCATCGTCAAATACTTTTATCAGAAATAGGGCGTTAGTCATTTCTTTCAATTGACTTAATCTCGACTCGAGTTCTCTCAATCAAATTAACAGTTATAGTTTTATATTTAATGTCATTATCTAACGTTCTCAACGCGATAGTATTTTCTTAGTTGTCATATGGTGACTAAATCGAGTGCAGTGCAGGAAGATTCTTTCAAAAGGACTAGAAATATAGCTAACGACATTTCAAGCATTCACACAACGATTTTCTTAAACTGTCCCTCGTTAGTTTATTTAAAGTGATTAAAGAAAGTGTGTAGTATTTTTCTAGGCAAGTTTTCTTAGGCGTGGTGTGAAAGAAAAACATTTTATCTTGAACAGTGGACATACCGGATTACTGACGGGTGACAAAGCTGTGGTCGTTACTCACTTAACGAAGCCCACCTTAGGTGTCAAACCTTTTAAACACAGCCGTTTTAGCAAAAAAATAACATTGGCTGGAATACATGTGCCTAGCAGGTCTATTTGTATTCTTTAATGAAAACTTCGAATTCAATTTGAAAGTCGTAGAAGGAGGCTATATACGACTTTGAGCAAGCATGGTGATTAATGCTTGGCCAGCAATAGGACTGCAAAAGGCTGGCATTATTAAAATCAATACATATAATAAATCTGTAGAAAAAATATTTTTGTACATCGAGAAAATTTCCAAATAAAATAGCCAGGGTGTTAAAGGATAACCAACAGAACCTATTTCTAGCATTCTTGGAATTTTTGTCTGTTTATTTGTCCACGCATCACGTGAAATGTACGAAACCAATGTATATAACTTTTATGCATAAAAATTGTGCGTAACTTGAAGAATTACTTAGTTTTTGTTTCATCGGAATCGGTTCACTGTATCAAAAGTTAGATGAATTTAAAATGTTCAAGAGGTAAAATTATCACAGCACACGCAATTTAGTTACTCGGACAGTTGAACTCGATATTCGATAGATGGCTTGTGCATTTGAAGTCATTTTCTGAATCGCGGTGTTAAGATTTTACGCGAAAGAATGACCCTAGAAAAAAATTGGTATGTAGGTATGTAGGGTTGGCAGGAAGGTAAGTAGGGTAGGGTTGGCTTGGCAGGCAGATGACGGGCGCGAAGCCGCGGGCACAGCTAGTATATAATAAAATACGTATCTTTTCCAGCTGTATACTCAGTTACCCTGTTGAGTAAATGTTAAATTGTAATGTACAGATTACAGAGGGCTGACAAAGCTTCGGCCATTTGCACTTAACGAGACCTTACATCCTATGCACTTATGTTGGGACCACAGAGTAAGCGTGGGGTCAGAGAATACACTAATAACAGATGCAAAATAAAGAATTAAGTAAAAATCTATATTTATTTTGTAAGTGTTTTTAACTAAATGTCATCATCATCTGCCTAGCCTTTTCCCAACTATATTGGGGTCGGCTTCCAGTCTTACCGGATTCAGCTAAGTACCAGTGTTTTACATGGAGCGACTGCCTATCTGACCTCCTTAACCCAGTAACTGGGTAACACGGTACCTCTTGGCAAGACTGGTGTCAGATCTCAAGCTTCTGACTACCCGTATCGACTGTCAAAGATCTTCAAATGACAGCCGGAACCAACGGCTTAACGTGCTTTCCGAGGCACGGAGGAAACTCGGTATGTTGAAATGGTCACCCATCCACGGACCGACCTCGTCAAGCGTTGCTTAACCTTGATAATCAACCCGTGCGGCTGTTATTATTTAGCCACGAGCTCCTCCTCGATATTTCCTTTTAACTAAATGTAATATCGCTTATAATATCAACACAATGAGCCCAAACACGACGGTGCAATCTTGCTTAACTAAATTATTTAAATGTTTCCAAAATTAAAGGAAATGCTTGAAAAATTGATTAATAGTTGCAAGTATACGAACGCAAGGTAATATTAAGCTAAAAAGGAAGGCAGATATGACAGTGCCGAGATTACTGGAAAGCTTTGAAATGAAATTATGTATTCTGCAAAGATGATTTCAGAATCACATTTGAACGTAATTTAAAAAAAAAACTAGACCGAGTCGATATTTCCTTTCTGAATACTAAAAACGCTGTTGATGTATTTTATAGTCTGCACTAAGAAAAAGACGCATAGCGTCCAAACTGGCCCTTTTGGGCAAAATACCAGAACCAGCAGACCTGTGTCAGCAGACTACTCACCTTCATTTGCCATCGGCCTTATGGGGTTGAAAAGGATGGTAGCAAAATTGACTAGCCTATGCTTTTTTTGAATTAGAAGGAAAAACAATCTCGTTTAAAAAAAAACACTGAATTCGTTTCTACGTAGTGGTGCTATACGTAAACTGCACCGTTCTTGATCGTGGTTTAGATTTGCTGCACGCGTAATTTTTTTTATTGAAATGAAAATATTTTATCTGTGACTCCCTAGCTAGATCAACTAATTCTATTTAGTTTACACACGATCCCATTAACAAATGTTTGGTTGTCCGATTCTTTCTAATTGCTATTGTAAGGTTAACGTTAGTTTCGGCGTATCAAACGACGGATTAGTAAAAGCCGACACATACGCGGCTATTTCTTAAATAACGAGCTCCTTCCCCTCGGCGGGTGCGTTTAGTAATCGTTTATGGGGTGCAGGGCGGTAATCACCCCGAAGACTCTGTAATAGTTTGGTCGGTTGTAAATGATTATTGTATTTTTAGGAAAAGCTGACAAGATTATAAATTGTATCAAGGGAAATTCATCTGATATTTCGTGACCAATCCCACTAAAATGCATTTTTGATATATGACGATAAACGATACTGTTGCTTTTTAGGGTTCCGTACCCAAAGGATAAAATGGGGCCCTATTACTAAGACTCCGCGGTCCGTCTTTCTGTCAGTCCGTCTGTCACCAGGCTGTATCTCATGAACCGTGATAGCTAGACGGTTGAAAAACACCCTTCGTGCGCGAGTCCGACTAGCACTTGGCCGGTTTGTTTTTACCAATTAATACAATGCATCGTTTTAGTAATTGGATCTGAACTTCCAGAGATTACCCTTTACAAACATAATTATGAAGAAACAATTTTACATGTTTCTATAATAAGTTTAGAAAACGATAGTTTAAAACCAAATAACATATTATCAACAGCGAAAATGAAAAAGACCCGAGTATCGACAAAAATACAACAAAGTTTAAACCGATTTTTCTCAAAACCATTGTCAAATAATGTTCAGAGTACGCTAGCCAAAAAAAAACAGAGGTGTATGAAAAAACATCAGTTAAAATAATGACTCTCAGTCTCTATATGTTAACTACTCTGTGTCATTCCTCGCGCGAGCTCGTCGCGCTTTCTCTCCCGCTTCATTTGCCAAAGTTCTGGTCAAACTGCCAGCCACCGCTAGTGAAGCGACCGTGTCGATGTTTTTGTCGATAGTTTGTTCGCTTTAAGTCGTATATTTAGATAAAAAAATGCCACAGTAATTATGCTTTTTTTTAAATTAGATTATTACTTCGATATTTAACACTTTATAAAGTCTTATAATAATAATATTAATAATCCCAGCCTGTAATCTCCCACTACAGGGAAAAGGCCTCTTCTCATACAGAGAAGGCACGAGTATTGATCACCACGTTTTCTTAAGACGGATTGGAGATTTCAAACTAATAATAACTAAAAGTCCAGGTTTCCTTACGATGTTTTCCTTCAATGTTATCTGTGATGTCCACAATAAACTGAGTTATTATAAATGAATTTGAAAAAGTGTCATTGGTACTTGCCCGGATTTGAATTCTCGACCTCAAGCACGATCGGCGAGGTCTTAGCCATAGGGCCACCACGACAAATTGACTTACGACAGCCAACAGCATTTCCGAACATGGCTTGGCAAGGCCAATTTTAAATGAAAAGTCCAATCAAGAAGCGTTACGTACGACGATATTCATGTCAATAAAAAAATGTCATTAAATGTCGAAAAAAATTTCTCAAAACGGACAAAAGTAATAGCTTTAAACATCGACAAAATGTTGACAGATTCCCATCCCTAAACCACCCGTAAGCCATAAGTGGCTTAGTTAGACTACAAGCACCGTCAAATACCGAATCAATGCGGGCAACGTAAGAACAAAAGAAGGATTACGCCTTTCCTTGACCGCCCGAAAAGAATTAACGAAAAAAAAAACAAAGACTTGTTAGTCTTTGGTCGTTAGTGTTGCCAGTTGCCAGTATTGGTCGGTCAGCGCAAATGATCGGTTTTTTCGCCCGCATAACTACATTGCTTTATGGCTGCATTTGTTTTTAACTTTGATCTTAGAACGAACGTGTGTTTTGCGAATGTTATTTTAAGGTATTGGAATTTCGAAAAAGGAATGCCGTTTGATCGCTGTCTGGCTGCTTTGTTGGCGGTAATGTATAAAATAAGTTGGTTGAAGTTTGTTTTCATCAATAAAGAATTTGTTTTCTTGAAAATAAAGTATTTGTCTCGTTGGTTAGCTGGCTCGACTGTTGAGCGCTGGGTTCGATGCCTGGTTCGAGCAGTGTTATTGAAGTTTTCAGTCGCAAGTACCCAATTAATAAAGATATTGTTCGATATTGGTGTACAGTAGGCCGTTCGTCAGAGATAACAAACTGGTATAAGCTGTCAATGTACAAAAACTTTTTTTTTATAGTAGGTAGGCTTGCGCTCGACCACTATCTCACCTGATGGTAAGTGATGATGTGGTCGAAGATGTACCACGCTTGCCTAGAAGTAACCTATTCACTCTTGACTTAAAGACCCCGAGATTGTAGCTATTAGGAAACACAGACTCCGGCAGGGAATTCCACTCCTTAGTTGTACGCATAATGAAAGTATTTCCAAAACGTTTAGTGCGTATGGGTGGGGGGATGTCCACCATGTGCCGATGGCGCATCGCCGTACGTCTTGTAGTTCGATTATGAAACGGGCTTGGCGGAATTAGATCATGCAACTCCATCGCACACTCCCCGAAATGCAACAGATAAAAAACCGATAAGCTGACAATTCGGCGACGATACTAAAGGCTCTGGAGCTTTAACTCAACCAGTGCCTCATTGCCAATGAGCTTCTTGGCCCGTTTTTCGATCTACTCTAGTGCATCAAGCAGATATTTGGCAGATCCGTCCCAGAGATGAGAAGCTCTATGCATGATCAAACTTGCGCTTGGTATAACTTAAGCTATAACTTAAAACTAAACGCGATGCTAGGCCAGCCCAAGGTAGTTGTCCACCGACATACGATCGACTGTTCCTACTAACTCTGCTTACCTCTTCGGGAGATTCAGTCGGCCATTAAACTATTCTACTTACTATAGCTTGGATGAATAGATGCATGTATCATAAACTAAAACTTTATACGCAGCCGAAACCGCGAGCGGAAGCTATACTTCATAAAGATAGCTTGATCTCTGCGACATATGTCAAACTGACGTATACGTTATTGTTATCCTGTCAAGCGCGATTGTTACTGTATTGATACTGACAGCTGTCGCAGAGATCAAGCTATCGAAATCGAAAATTATTAGTTTCTTACAATGTAAGAAAATGGGTAGGTTTTAATTGAGAATGTAGGTATTTTAAAATGTTTTAAAGCATTTGAAAAGCTTTCTTTAAGTTTCAGCTTTTTCTATCAACTATCGTACGGGTTCAAATCTATCTAAGTTGGAACTTTTTCAAGCCCGTATGTTTAGAGTTTGGAAGTTTAGTAACTTGCGATTTTAAAGTTGTTTCATTGTCTTCTTTTAATGGATTCGATTAAAAAGTGATTTATTTTGTACTAGCATTTGCGAGGGGCTTCGCCCGCGTGACAGTCGAAAATTATCCCAAGGGAACATAAATGCCCGCCATAAAAAGCATCCTATGTGCTATTCCAGACTATAATCTATCTCTGTGCCGTTTTTCATCCAGATCAGTAACAGTCACAAACTAGTAACATTCACTAGTAGCACTCAATAATATTTTGCTCGACCCGGGCATCGAACCCGGGTCCTCATACTCAGCATTGGCGCTTGCGAAACAGTGTTGCCGATGACCATGGTCTGGATTACCCAAAAACCTGACAGAAAATCCCCAATTTTGTTGCAAATAAAATCAATATTCCCCACATCTGCACCACAATTTTTTTATAACTTAGGTTAATCTACTTTTTGCGCCAATTTTTTATGGTCAATTAATCATTTGAATGATCAAATTCCCTCCTTTCTTTTTAATACCTTCTCTAGTGGCAATAAGCGCTACTACAGTGTCTGTGTTTAACTGTATAGGCGATTACGAGGCTCTGTTTTCAAATTCTTTAGGACGCTAAATTTTCTTTCGACAGATGCGTTTGAGAAAGGCAGAACGAGCAATGGGCTTATTTTTAGCTTTTGATGGTCATGAATTTTGTCATGAAATAAACTCTAAAATCTTCCTGCCGGATTATTTTGTTTTTTTTTTAGATATTATAGTCTCTCGTTTGTCATCTCACCTGTTGGTAAGCGATGATGTGGTCATCGGTGAGACACGCTTGCCTAGAAATAACCTATTCACTCTTGACATAAAGACTCCTAGATTGTAGCTGTCGGGAAACACAGACTCCGGCAGGGGAATTCCACTCCTTAGCTGTACGCATAATAAAAGTGTTTGCAAAACGTTTTGTGCGTATGGGTGGGATGTCCACCATGTACCGATCGCGCATCGCCGTACGTCTGGTAGTCCGATGATGAAACGGGCTAGCTGGAATTAGATCGTGCAATTCCAACGCACACTCCCCGAAATGTAACCGATAAAAACAGACAAGCTAGCAATTCGGCGACGGTGTTCAAGGCTCTGGAGCTTTGTCTTGACCAGTGCCTCATCACCGGATAAGTTGAGTTAAGCTTGAATTAATGAAATATAATAATAAGGACTTCTAGTAGTACTTTAATTACTTCTAAGTTCAGTTCTAGTGTAAATGTATGAATTCCCCACGTTTTCTCCACATAATCGCTCTCCCCACTAATTGCCCAATCGGACTTAAAATCCCCGCAGTTTGGGGAATTTCCCACAGATTGGCAACGCTGTTGCGAATACTAGACCAAAACGAGGAAGTTATGTAGCCTAATCATAGAGCAGAGTACAGAGACTAAATGTTTAAAAACTCATTAGTATGCTAGTCATATATACTAGCAAAATATTTTCTGTTTCTGTTTCTGTTTTTTTTTTTTAAAAACGTTGCCCCACACTAGGAAATTCTTCCTGTATCGTGGGTGCGTTTACAAACATATAAACTCACATACACAACATCCAGAGCCAGAACAACTATCTGTAGGTCATACAAATATTTGTTCAAAATATTTTGTATGGCACTAGATGAGTACTTATATAGTCTTTACTGTTTAAGGGCCTTACTCCCGATTAGTGCCGTAAAACGGTTACTTTTACACTACTCCTTATTAACAGCCAGGTTTAAAGGTTTGATAAAAATATATATTAATAAATGATTCATGAACATAATTTGATAAACATATTTTTTTTATGTAATTAATACTTTTGCTCTAAAAAAAACACGCCTCGGAAAGCACGTTAAGCCGTTGGTCCCGGCTGTCATTTGAAGATTTTTCTATCCAGTTACTGGGTTGTGGAGGTCAGATATTATGCATTCGCTCCATGTAAAACACTAGTACTCAGCTGAATCCGGTTAGACTGGCAGCCGACCCCACAATATAGTTAGGAAAAGGCTAGGCAGATGATGACTTTTGCTCTAAAAAACAAACAACAGCTGCATGATATTGTTTACTACTTTTGCCTACTCCTTCAAAACGACTTGGATATTTAATCATATTTTTACACAGAAAAATTGATGATAAGATAGCTTATGTAAATCAAAGAATTTTTTACAAATAAAACTGTTCAAAAGGAGGTCCAATATTTATATTCTGGCGCTGGGCAGGCGCAGGTCCAGAACCGCGTTAGCATTGGGGAATATATACGCCTTAAGGCCGTACCCTGACCAAAAAATCAGCATGAGATATGAGCATTCCTATTGGCCTAGCGGCACTGGTGGCGCATGAATTACGGTAGTGATTACGCCCAGATTTTAGAATAAAATCGAATATAGGTCTTTTGAAAAAAATAAAACTTACAAAATGTTCGTTATCAAATTTTCTATCCATTAGTGTTAGTATAAAAAATAATTAATGAACACTTTACGAGGAGATGCATGCTATCAATAATTATTTCACATTTTTATGGTTTTGTTGGAAGGACATTAGTGACACAAATACCTCTTTAAAAAAAAAGTGTACTACCACTTTAGAATCAACATTATGTAGAAATTTAAAGTATGTTTATTAATTGATATTTATTTTTAAATAAAGAGTAGATAGCTCTTAAAACCTGCACAAAATTCGGCTAGCGCGGCGTTTTGCTCGGTGAGGCGCCTTAAGAATGATTAGTATTCCACTCATTTTTTGAAGAAAGACACGAAGTATAGATAAATATCTAGCATTTTTATTATAATTTTTCGTTACTTACCGTTTTATCTTTTTGACACAAATTCTTGCACACAAAGTGCTACTATATTAAACAGTCTATTTTGGCGCGCAATTTTGACAGATGTCAATGTTGAATAGAGATTATTGTCTATGATCTCAGCTTGTGATCTGTATTCAGTATTCACAGCACGACTAGACGCACGCCTACATAAGAACTATACATTTAGGGAAGCTAAATAGGGCATTAAGCTTTTTGGTTATCAGAACTATTCTTAAGGGATAGTTTTGTAGACGATGTTATTATTCCGTTTTCTGGATTAACGAAATAAGAGCTTAGCCTAATTTCAAGAATTACCGAAAATTGCTTGACGTTTTAAACTAGTTAAGAGTTTTGACAAGCAGTAGATTTCTTTGATCTTTCCAAAGCTTGTCTGGGTTATTATTTTTTTTTTTAAATTCTAAGTGTCTCCAAATTAATAGCAGAACCAACCAAACAAAATAGCAGCCTTTTAAAATTAATCCACATATTGTGAACAAGAAATTTAAACGTCCTACACTCAGTCACAACAGTGACAATGGAAAAAAAAATACTAGTGATGCAATAGACCTCGTGCTTCTGCTTCCGAAACTGCAGAAGTACCGTACTCTTTCTTACATCCGTTTCTACTTCTGGTTCCACAACTTTGAAAACGGAAATTACACGGAACAGTATGACGGGGTAAAGCGCGAGCGGGCACCGTCGCAGATTGCTGGGTACAAAAACCGCAAAAATAATCTTTATAAAATACAATTGACCTTCATTTAATTTAGAATACCGATTTATTAAAATAAAATATACTTTAAATAGTTATTTTCATACTATTTATAATTCCGCGTCTGCATCCGTTTCTGTTTACGATTCCGCCAAAATTTACTTTACAATGCATGTCCTCGAAAAGAGCGTTTTCCAAGCAGCCAAACTGTGCGGAAAGTGTTACTTTTTTTTACTAGTGCTTTTTACTTTCCTGTATTTTTTAATTTTTAACTCCAACGTCAGCCCGCTGCATGGAGTTTTTATTATATGAGAAAAAATTTAAAAATTAGTTTAGTACAGATTATCATTCATATAAAAGGTAAAATAAAACTAATGCTTCATTAATAAAGGTATTTTTAATTACTCTAGATTTAGATTTTGATCAATAAATTAATTTTAAATATTCATTAAATTTGTTTGGCAGAATTAATATTTGCTCGTGCCTTTTTGCGTTACGACGTCGCAGCTATTTGCACATGCGCAGTAGATATGTCCGAGAAACTATTAGTTAATCTGTGGATATGCTGAGCGCGCTGTTGAATAAGCCCGCCATTTTATTAATTGCTTGCTTGGTTAAGCTGTATTTTTTTATTTCCTCGCACAATGCATAGTAAAATGTTGTATGATACACGTACGTAAGATGGTTTCCGACTCCCCAATTGATGACAATAAATAACAAGTTATAACTGTGGAATCAAGTGGAGGAAACGACTTAAAATATAGGAGTTAGTAAATGATTTTCTCAAAATTTTCTTCGAATGCTTACCAGCCCTAATAACGGTGAGCTCAAAACGCAGTTACAAATAACAGTACTCCTGTACCGATTACTAAAATAATGTTGCTGATCGCTGTCCACAATGCGACTCGATAATAATAGAGAGAGACCAATTTATGTCGGCCTTGCTAGTTTGTATAGGAGGATATAAATCAGTAAAGTCTGCGCGGAAAGAGAACCGTCGTGGCGTAAAATGGAACTAACATTATGATTTTTATAAAAATATAATAATATTATAAAAACACAAAAAAAAAAAAAAAATCTAACATATAAGTTTTTAAGCTGACATGGTCACAATCATTAGAATTAATATTTGTTTCGGGATATTTACCATGTATATTATGATTTTTATTTCGGTACCGTTACAAGCGCCATGATCACGAGAACTAAAGTCTTTGCGGGTGGGTGATATTTACGAGCTGACATATCTGTCTACCCTCTTCCTGACTCGTTTTTCACGCACGATGCCGCTACTACCAGAACCGCCGAAATATCGAGCTCTCAACAAAAAACAAAATATACATGGTAAATATCCCGAAACAAATATTAATTCTATTTCTAACAGAGTTTCAAAATATCAAGATGTTACAGTCGGCCTATAATGACGTAACAGTGTTGTCAACATAACAAATACGGTAATTTAACAGGGGTCCCAGCGCTACGAAAGAAAATTTGTTTTAAATAAATCTCACTAGATGGCGCGATATGTACCAATTTGTTATTGAATTATGTGTAAAATAAAAAATTTCTGGCATTGCACTTAATTTTTTATGTTCTTATGGAATATTGGGCTCTTAATTCACATTTCAAAGATTATTTGAATGAATCATTTAAAATTGAATCCAATAGATGGCGCGGTTTTAAATTTCTAAAGCATCCATTCGATTTTTCAAATTTGTTTTGTAACACATTTTGTTACAATGAAATTGTAAAAACGTGCAAAAAATACTATAAAACAAATCGTCGCTGTATTAAAAAAAGAAGTATTCACGAATCGAGTAAATAGTTTTACTTGCAAGTCGCTGCTAACACCATCTATATGCGTGGAACGGAACCGAACGAGATCGATGTTCTTAGAAAAAATATCAGTTTAATCAGACGAAAAACGCTAGTTACGTCGGCACGGTTTCTTTGTATGGAATGAGGCATCAATGACTTGCCACCATTTTAATATCTAATTGACGTTTGATTATTTAAATTTTTTCTTTTAATTTAAAAATATGCTTCTGTTATCGAAATAGAATATTGTTCTGTACTGCTTTCTCTATCCATACAATTCTGGACGACAGTAAACTCCAAATTCAAAACATAAATTCTGATATATAAAAAAAATAAACTCAAAATTGTACTACCCTACCGGTTTGGGGTGTGTAACGTTTAAAATAATAACAAAAGTTCTAATGATCATGACCTAATTTCATTTAATATACTTTTATAAATGATATAATGGTTTATTGAATTTTATATGGTTTAATGAACATTTTCTATAATGCACATTTGACTTAATATTGAAGTAGTATAATAATATTCAAAATCTTTATGTAAAGTTTTAGTAGTTGACAAAGTTTTACAAATTATATAAAACGTCTAAAGGTCTATCCACACACATCAGGGCCGTGCCCGGGACGTGGACGGCCCGTGCCCCGTCAGGGGCTCAACAAAATATCGGTGTGTACATTTTATATGAACTCGTTCACACACGTCCATGCACGGGCCAGTGACGGAGCTTCAATGCCTGGGCCCGGCCCT
Source organism: Orthosia incerta (assembly GCA_948252205.1). Lineage (NCBI taxonomy): Eukaryota > Metazoa > Arthropoda > Insecta > Lepidoptera > Noctuidae > Orthosia > Orthosia incerta. Next base: position 14,537,493 of record OX411769.1, on the reverse strand, counting down.
GTCACGTCCCGGGTACGGCCCTGATATGTGTGGATAGACCTTAAGTGCACCATGAGTGGTATAAGAAGAAAACTTAAAATGTTTTGAAGGTGTCTAACGAATTATCGGCCAAGTGGGTCATGAATCAACTTGCTTGACTTTACCTACGTATTTATTTGTCTAACCAACATGCTTTGAAATATCCAGACATTTTCTGACGCTGATAATATATGTCCTAAATAAAACAACATGCTGCAAAACGATTTCTATCTTTAGAGTTAGACGCCACATGAGCGTTGTAGACAAATGACATACCGTAGTTAGATGTAACGTGTGAACTATTTTAAGCATCATTTCACGTTGCATTTAGCATTGCTAGGCAGTCTGTTTCGAACTAATATTTCATGATCTTGATCTTGAAATATCATTTTGAAACAGACTCTTCTTCATCGCCATGTTGGTCTAGTGGCAGGGGCGTAGCTACCTCGGTATGCTGTATCAATGATACGGGGCCCCCGAGCCACAAGGGCCCCGACACTAAAATATTGTTTAAAACCTCCAATTTTAATAGATGTGGGGGCTATAATGGTTAAATGAAGACGATTAAAACTAACTGTTCGTTATGATGACCGTTTAATCCATGCGTGTGGGTATACTCCAATTTTTTAGCTTCCTTTGCTCGCTCTAAAAATTTCCTGATATAAAACATATGATTCCCGATTAAAAAATCCTGACTTGGATAGCTTAAGCTTTCATTGACATTTTTATGGTTCCGTACCCAAAAGGTAAAAACGGGACCCTATTAGTAAGACTTCGCGGTCCGTCTGTCTGTCTGTCACCAGGCTGTATATCATGACCCGTGAATACTAAAAACAGAATAAAATAAATAGGTATTTAAGTGGGGCTCCCATAGAACAAACGTGATTTTTTTTGCCGTTTTTTTGCGATAGTGGTACGGAATACTTCGTGCGCGAGTCCGACTCGCACTCGGCTAGTTTTTTATTATTTATTTAGTTAATAAAACTTTCCTTTCGAGTTTTGCTGTACTCGCTTTAGGACTAGCTACGCCACTGTCTAGTGGTCTTAAGTTTTACTGCTGAGCACGAGGTTCTGGGTTCGATTCTCAAGCCGAGAAAAGATTTATTGGATTTTTAGATCTGCAATTTCATTAGCATCTCGAAGTCTGGACTGTTGATGGCAGTAGCCTCGTCTCCTGTTACATGGGAATTGAACATAACTAGTGAAATGTGAGTGTATTAAAGCCTCTGCTTAACCTCTCGATGAATACAGGGGTGATGTTATGCTGTTCGATCGACTATTACTCGTATAAAGCCTACTTAGCTGTGATAGTTTTCCTTTTAATTTCGTTATATATATTGGATTATTATGATGCCATGGAAGACATTTTGGCTACACTGGGTTGAACGTCATGCATACACATACACACACACTCACACACTCCAACACAAACACACACATTCCAACACACACACACACACACCAACAATCATTCACACATACACACGCCCACTCACACACACCCACTCATACACACACAAAATATACATTCACACACACATAAACACATACTACAACGTATAAACACACATTTATACAAAACACACTCTACTTTCAAAAACTGCCCTAAGCACGATCTTCATTTTTCTTTTTATTAGTTTAATAAAAATGCGTAACTTATACCTAATTAGCACAACGAAACAATTGTTAATTAATCGAGGAAGAGCGAGGTTTATCCCATCACAAGTATCTTCTGATTACTTTCTGGGAAGCCCCGGCAACTTAATTTAAGATAATAAACACATTTTTTTTTAATATATTATTGCCATTGGACTGACAGACGGACATGGCGAAACTTTTTTAACATAACGTTTCCTTGTTGACTACAGAACCCTAAAAACTGATGGAGCTTGAGTCGAGTGGAAACAAAATTTAGACTGCCACTTAAGTTTGGCAATTCTTCGGGCTATGTCGGTAACCCTGGTTCTGTTGCGGATCTCTACATTTCTGATTCGATCACGCAATGAAACACCGAGCATAGCCCTCTCCATTGCCCTTTGAGTGACTGTAAGCTTTCTGATGAGGGCCATTGTTAGCGACCACGTCTCAGAGCCATAGGTCATCACTGGCAACACACACTGGTCATAGAATTTTGTCTTGAGACACTAGTAAGTTGGACGAGAAGATACCGCGCAACTTCTCGAACGCTGCCCAGCCGAGTCGGATTTGACGGTTGACCTCTTTCTCGAAGGTGGCCCTACCCAACTGGATCGTTTGTCCCAGGTAGACATAGTCGCCCACAACTTCGAGTGTAGAGTCTCCGACCTTGATAGGAGTGGGTGTAACATGGGCATTCAACATTATGTGTCTTCTTTATCGCACTTCAAAATCAAAACTGTGTCGAAAACGGAATCCGCGATGACTTACTAGAGCAAGTAAAATTTCAAAGTTTAAAAGACTCCGACACGATATCTTGCGCAAATATTCCGATTCAAATAGTAAAATGCCCATATCTTTTGAACGGCTGAACTGATTTTCATCAAACATAGCTAAGAACACTCCCGAATGCCAGTTTTCAAACAAAAACTAAATAGGTTCATCCGTTTAGGAGCTTATAACACCCCTCTTTTTTCTGCGAGTTTGCTTTCGACTTTCGAATTTTTAACTTACAGGTTACGGACAGCTGTGTTCCTATTTTCAAATTACATAAATTACTAACCTTCCCATGTTTGTACATTCTAGAAATAGCCATTTTTGTGAAAAGCAACCCGCATCTGTTTCCATCGTTATGTGAGATACGAAAGAGGACAAATTGTATGAGATCTCAGTATAAAAATTTATTGCACACAGGGAGCTATAACACCACACTGTTAAAGAAAAGCGTTATGTGTATGGCGCCAAAGATATACAATAAGTTACCTGAAGTCATAAAAGAACAACCATTTAGAATATTCAAAAAACGACTAACTGACTTATTGTTACAAAAATGTTACTATTCTATATCCGATTTTTTGAATGATGATTTGTGATAGTATATAGGAACATATTTTCGTATTTTTTTTCTGAGCTGATAACCTGCAATGTCTTATGTATGAACCGGTGTCTACCCATAAATGTTTGTATGCCGAAAGGCAGAATGTACAAGGACTCTTGAACTTTTGTTAACATCTTATTGTAATACCTACATTCTATACAAATAAAAACTTCTTATTCTTATTCTTATTGCGATCTGTCACATGAGTGAGATTCGAAGGCAACTTTAGAACATACGCCACTACGGGAACAGGAACGATGGAGAGGAAATTTTGATCTGTAGTTCAGTGGTCTAGAAGTATAGTGTAGAAGTGTTTGACGAAAAAAAACCTCGTTTTCTTCTAATAATTATGTCTAACAATAAAACGCGGTATATACTACCAAAATGAGATTAATCATCTTTCGGGCCACAGAATTCCTAATAAGATTAGCCCCAAAACCTAGGAAAGACCACAAAGAATCGGTCACTGTACCCTCAAAAAGGCCAGAAACCACCTTTTATAAATACATCCAAATAAACGACGTAACAAATAGACACCCATTGTTGTTGTCCCCGACTAAGAAACCTTTCCAGGCCGATAAACAAGAATATAGTTATCTTACCTAGCCGCCAGAGGTGTAATAATTTATGTATTGTCAGCAGGCATATTTAACCTCCAGGCGTATTATTCACACATTATAAATCCTACGGAGCGTGGCGATAACGGAACGCGACCATAAACGCCAAGATGGCGCCGCTGACAGTTTTTTGACAGCGGTTTTGGCGGGAAAAACTGAGGGTTCTTTTTGTGATTTTTTTAAATGTTTTTTTTTGTTTAGTGTTTACTTTATCCTACAGATTTCCAGTGTAGACTTACTGTGGTATTTTGTCTTTAAATATTACAATGATAAATTGTTTTTCAGAAACCAATCACATAAAAAATATCTAATTAATTTCCTATTGTTACTAACTAGAAATCACTAACAACCGTATCGCAAACAACTAAATAATCTAGACTGCGGTGCACAAAACAATGTAAAAGTCACTCAATTCTATTCTTATCTCGCCAGTTACAAATAAATTAACAATGGTTTCCTTTATACAGTAAATAACTCATAGTTCGCAACATTTTCAATTTTAGAACAGACTGAAAATAAACTTGGAACAGGGGAAGCGGACACCTGTTTAGTCTATGCTTTCCGCGCCATTACCCGCCCATTGAGCCGCGCGCGATTTTCGAATTTCGAACGGAGAAAATGGCGCCATCGCGCGTCAAGTTGACGTAAACGGTTTGCGTGCAAAAACGTGGAAAAAATCGATAGGACGACGAAAGAATGTCTTTGTTGTGTTCTTGCTAATTTAGTATTCTTCATTAAACTTTTTCAATGATATTATTTAACGGAGAGAGAACAGTGTGTTTCAATAAGGGTAACGAAATATTTAACGCGGCTTGCTTTATGAACGTGTAGCCACGAGCTTGTACGTATTGCCTGAATGAATGGATCAGTAGAAAGTAGTTAAGTATTTACTATATTTGCCTAGAGTACCTAATACCGAAATATAAGGTATACCTGTAATGTAAGGTAACCGTCTGCATATTTCATCAAAGTCTATTCAGCTTTTGAAGCATGAGTTTTTAACAAACGTTCAGACATAGATATACCTTCCACATTTATGATGTTAGTAGGATACCCCAGCAATTTGTGCCTGGCCGTACTCAAACCGGTGAAGGAAAACGTCATGAGAAAACCAACATGATCTAGAACTAAGATAAGTGTGATTTACCAACCCGCACTGGGCCCGGCGTGGTGGAGTGTGGCCCATTCCCTCTGACAGAGAGGAGGTCTGTATCCCAGCAGTGTGAACACAGGTACATGAGTAGTTTATGCACACACGAATTATTTTCGTTAACAACTTTGTATTTTACTCTACAAGACTACAACCGTTCTATAAAAGAATTGGTAACAGAATTCTAAAACTGATATTTTATGTAGCAGACAAAAGTAACACGAACGTTATCGATCCAACCGATCTCTGATTCGATCTATCGGATAAAAGGCTGCGTAGGATTTTTTCCTTTGCCCCTGTCCCGACCTTAAAAAAGGATCGTTTTTGACAATTGGAGACCATAAACACCTAGTTAAAAATTGTTTTGTTGCCCTTTTTGTTACTATTATCGCTTTGAATAAGTTATTGGTATTTATGGTTCTGAGGGCATCTTTTTTTAAACTTGAAGTGATATTTCTGAATTGTTTGTTTCCGATACGACCAGAAAAATGGTCAATTAAATTTATGTCAAATGAATGTTCACTTTTTATTTATAAAAAAAAAACTCTAGGAGAACCTACTTCCGTCCTACTTCTACTAATATTATACATGTGAAGATCTGTATGATAAAATTTTTGTTTATTGTCTTTTTATCCCAGTAGTAAGTTCCCGTGGGGTAATTTTTAAATGTTAATGTTAAATCTAGCTTGCATTATGGAAGTTTGTTTCAAATGTTTTCTTCTTCATTACATACGCTTTTTACCTTGTACCACCAAGGTAAAAAAGCGTGATGCGTGTATGTGGCCTGTGGTAGGTAGAAACTACTTGAAAATGTCGGGCTTTTGAGGTTGTTGTCGGGAGAAAAAAAAAATAAGAAAGAAAAAAAAAATATAGGCTGAATATTGATGAAACATAACTAATTTAACTACACTTAATTTTAAGCTTGCCACATGAGTATTTGGCATTAAACTTTACTGAGTCTGTGAATTCATACAATTTACTTTTCTTCCAACTATGCTTTAATTTCATCACAATCACATTAAAAACTCAGTACAAAGCGAGTCTTTAATGCTCTAGAGCAATAAAAATGTATGAAATTTCATTATTGCACTGTTTTTTTTAATCGCACCAAAAGTAGCCAATCTCAATGGATTAGCTCTATTCAGCCAGCCGATACAATACTTTTTTTTTTACGTACGTATTATTCATTTCTATCCTACTTGTTCCAAATTTAAAAAATGATTGCTGCTAACTCTGATTTCAAAATGAAAGAAATTTAAAAAAGTGATTTATCTACTATTCCTATAGGTAATAGTTGAATGAAAAGCAGATTATGCACCTCGCCTTAAGTAATTTATATTGCCCTCGTGCCTGTTAGATTAGAATCAGGCACTCGGTGCAATAATAAATTACTTTGTGCTCGATGCAATAATCTACTAATAAAGTTCAGTCTATTTAGTAACTCAGCTTTTAATATATCAAAAGCCATTAAAATTCTCTCTTTGGTATATAAATGATTTAGCAAACTTAACATCTTTTTACAGTAATGCTTATAGGAATTGATACCACAAAATAAATGATCTCAAAAAAAGAACTTTCCAAGAACTTGTTTGTCTAAAGAATTTGAGTTTTGTCGGGAGTCTGGCGATCCTTTAAAATGTCGGGCGAATCCAGACGATTCCCAAACATGTGGCAACCCTACCTGGCGCCTTTCTGAAGAACGTCACCAATAATATTATTGTATGTTCTAGGCGTTCCACTTACGTCTACCTTCTGCATTTTTTTATAGTCTATTATTAGATACATTATTAGGTATCCTTTTGCTATAACAACAATAATATATTTTTCATACATAACGAAACTTTTAAAACCATAATTAAGTTATAAATCCACATTCTATCACTACACGTACAAACAGACAGACAGACGAAGATATTGAGCACAGATATTTATTTATGGCCACCAATTAGAAGGTGTGAGATAAAATCTGAACCTCTTTTGTGGGATACAGCAACGTGGAGTAGATTGTCTGTGGTCATGTTTAATCGAATGAAAAGATTTTCATTACTTACATGATTTGAACTTATCTTTGATTATTATAATCATTAGTTGCTGATTAAAAAAAGGCTACGTATTTTCTACGTGGCATTACTGACCGTTACCGATACCACAGATAATATAAAACTAGCATACAGATGCATCATCCCATACAAAGAAACCGTGCCGACGTAACTAGCGTTTTTCATATGATTATACCGATTATTTTTTGTAAATCGATCGGGTTCGGTTCCGTTCCACGGCGATAGATAGATCACCATCTATATCCGCTGGTTGCTAGTATATCTGTGTTTATATGTTTGTAAACTCACACACGATACAAGATACCTAGCAACCTTTTTAAAAAAAGAACGAAAAAACAAGAAAGTTGTCTCTATACCTCTCTCTGTTCTCTTTCCCCGCTCTATCTCACCACATTCAGTGAGTTTTTTTTTATTTCATTATAACGCATCAATTCTGTCCGGTACTAGGATCTTGGGTCAAGGAAATTACTCTATTAATGTTCCTCGGCCATTTGGGGACATTTTAATAAAAAAATAAAAAAAAGGTTGCCAGCACGGTGGTTTGTCATTATAGCCGTAAATTAATTTTAATGTTTCGTTTTTGTTATAATAATTACGTGATGTTTCTGTTTAATGAACTGTAAATTTTGAGATAGCTTGATTGGTTAATAAATATTATTAATTAAATGAATTTATTGATAAAGTAAAGGTTTCTTTTATTTAAATGTAGTTTTATCATCTTCTAAGGCTCAGTTTGCGGCACGAAAATGATCGCAAAATTAATGATACGTATTGTCAAACAGAGCATTGGTATTGTCGTATTGAGAGCAGTGGTGGCCCAGTGGTATCGGTCGCGACTTACAAGTTGTACGTCGTGGGTTCGAGCCCAGGCAGGCGCTTTACTTTGTGTAAATTATTTCATCACCACTGCTCTCAAAACGGTGAAGGAAAACATCGTGAGGAAACCGGCATGTCCTAGAACCAAAAAATCGAAGACATGTGACATCCACCAACCCGCACTAGGCCCGCGTGGTGGATAACGGCCCATTCCCTCTAACAGAGAGGAGGCCTGTGTCCCAGCAGTGGGAACATTAATAGGCTGATGATGTGATGTGATTTTCAAACTGCTGCGGTTGGTTGAAAGAATAATCAACAGGTAATCCCATCAGTTGACTTGCGTAAATTTTTTGTTAATTTCATTTAAAAAACCATGGGTTTGTAATGAAAATTCGTCGATTTCGAACTTATTAGCAAAAAAGAATTAATCTATTTACTTGAATCTAATTGCACAAAAAATCCTTTACCATTGCTACCTATATCATGCAAAATAAAACATGGCGTGTAAAAAGTTTAAATGATTAAGAAATTTCGAAATAAATATTCATAAAAACAGACGAGACAACATCGATTTTTGCGACATAACAAGCAAACATAGAACTGTCAAAACATAGAGTAAATTAATTAACCATTCTCTATTTTCAAAATACTTTATCTACAACTAACTATAACTAATTAGATGCACCTAAGTAAGTTTAAGCTTAACTGCAATGTCTTTTATCTGTGACGAAAGCATATAAATTGCTTTAAACTGACAACCAAAAAAAAAAATGACAGCTAAAAACGCGCCAAAACTACCAGAGACAACAATGACAGCTAAGAAAAAAAAACGGCAGCGCACATTCAAGCAACGACATCGACTCATACAGCCTACCTTTCATCGCATCGGCAGTGCATGAGCGTGTTCACTCTCCAATTGTAAACTCCATACTTCTTCTCCATTCCGCCGATCCAGAAGGGGCACCGAAGGTCATGGACCCTGCAGCATCGGTCAGTTCTCGTGTGGCCTCCGAGCTGAGAGTACCGTGTTGCGGAGAAACCTTTGCCGCACCATTTTGTGCCGGGAACTCGGAGTAACTCCATCGTGTCTCGTTTTGATCTGATAGGGGTTGATTTGTTGAGTCGAATGAATGGTTTTTTGATATGCCATTGGTAGGTCGATTTGATTGATTCTAAAGATACCTGACTTATTTGTTCTTTACTAAGTTAAAAATAAACCTCATCCCAGAAATGCGACGCGACAGTGCAACAACGCTGCGGCAACCATTCTTTAAAGAAATTGTTCTACTTAAAAAGTATTAAAAAATCTTCTATATACAGGGTTACTGGTTAAGTCGACCTAGATCCATTAAGAGGTTATAGTTCCCAACATTTCTGACTAATTTGACTATGAAACACCCCAGCCTAAACCTAACCGTTTTTGAGATATTGGACTTAGAAGGTTTTTAAAAAAATATGCCAATTTCTTAAGAATTGGCATTTTTTTTGTCTTCTATGGCCTTATTTTTTTTCTAATTCCGATTTTTGAGTACTAGAGAAGTTCGTTTATTATTCTAAATGCAAAAAGTCCGAATATCTGAACTATAGGAGTCATAGTAGAGGAATGAAAGTGTAAAAAAGAAATAAATTTATAAAAACATTTTTTTTTTTTTTCTTTTAGCAAGATTTTTAAAAAAATGTATGGCAGTTGTGCTGCAGATATGCTAAATAATATCTTTGTTCTATTAGCTATCCAACAAGGTATAACAAGTTAGGGATCTTATCACAATTCTTAGAAAAAACTTTAATAAAAAGCTGGAATATCTTTTAGATTGGTCCAACATTGGAGGAGGAAAGAGACGAGAGCCAAACCTCGATTTATGACTTTTTACTAAGGAAATTCAGTCGGCGCTCTCTGCCCCCGTTTCCTCTTAACAAATAATTACTTTACCGTAGACCGTATTAATTGACTTTAGTCTACGTCTCCTCGACCAATACACTTGCGAATAAAGAATCAATCAATCGACCATTCACCTGCAGTAATTGAACAAATCACTCGACTATAAAAACAGTAAAATCAATCCATTTTAACATACTTTCTTCAAATATCGTTAAACCAATCGTTCGAAATCATTGTCTATGACCACGACGCCCATCTCTTTTATTCTTAAACTAAGCACTGACAAGTTGACTGTCAACTGCCAGACCATAATGACCTCTTCGATTTTTTAATTTTACATAGGACCTACAACTTTAAATATGGAATAGACCACCAACGTGTTTATGATATTAAAAAATAACCGTAAATATCTTTGGGATAGTCGCTGTAAATCCTTTATAGATCCCGAAGAGCCGTAAAGATCGATCGATCGTTGGCAACGCATGAATGATCTATAGATCACCACATGTTTTATTACTTTATTACCTCGTGTAGAGTTAGAGTCAAATTAATTGCTTGATATAAATGTTTGGTTACGAAATATTTACTGAGATGCTAACTTGTTATGCAATTTAACAAGGTACTTTGAACTCTAGTTTAACAAGAGTATTTTATATGAGAATCAAAACTAAACAATAGCCCTGCTCCTATCATCATCTGCCTTGCCTCTTCCCAACCATTTTGGAGTCGGATTCCTGTCTTACCAGTACAAGACCGACTCCCTGTCTGAGCTCTGAGCTTGACAAGGCTGGTAGCAGATTTTATTCTTCTTTCTTGTCAGAAAATCAAGTTACTCAGAATTGAGCTGTCAAGGATCTCGGAAAGACAGCAGGCACCAACAACTGAACGCAATTGCCGAGGCACGGTTTAGTCTAACTCACTACGGAATGACCCCGGCAAGCGTCCTTGAAGATCGTTATGTTCTGCCCCGTTCCTACACAGGAACTAATTGTATATCTCGTGTTGATAGCGCCTGACAAGAGATTCAAGCAGACCTTAGTAGAGACAGATAGGATGTGACTTGAATACGCTACAAAAGGATTGCAATCTGTTTTGCCAACTTTTCAGATCCACCAAACAATGTTAAATTAAAAAGAATCAGAAGAGGCTCCAGTTGCCCTTAACTTCAATAACGATTTTGCTTGCTAAAAAGCTCAAAAAAGTCTTAATCTTGGCGGGAACTGAACCATAGGCAGCGGCCATCTTGGTCTCAGCGGGACACAAACGTCAAACTAGTTTGATAAGACATTATGTCCTTAACAGAAACATAAAAATAAATAACGTAATAATCTCAATATTCCTCATCTAATCTTAATTAACACGGTAATGGATGAAAATCTTGAGTTTTTTCTGAAATGGGACATAAAGTTTATTATTTAAGGACTGTATTAAGATCCTTAGACATCAAACTCTTACTAATCAAAAATTGTAGTTTGACGCTTTCAACGTTTCAAATTACATTGCGCTTTTTGTGTTCAAAGTTTAAACATCGTCTTAGAAGATGTAGAAATGTATGAGGTTAATATAGAAAAGTATTGAGAGAAGTTTTTTTATTAAGGATGCTACTAATTGATGTAATATGATGATTATTTTATTTCTTCTTTAATAGCATAGGATTTTTTGTTTTTTATCTACACGTACTTATTTCGTTTTATGCTTCTATGATTTCTGAGGCGATTTAGAAATTCTTTTTGTGATGCCTTTTTAGGGTTCCGTAGCCAAATGGCAAAAAACGGAACCCTTATGGATTCGTCATGTCTGTCTGTCCGTCCGTATGTCACAGCCACTTTTTCCCGAAACTATAAGAACTATGCTGTTGAAACTTGGTAAGTAGATGTATTCTGGGAACCGTATTAAGATTTTCACACAAAAATAGAAAAAAACAATAAATTTTGGAGGTTCCCCATACCTTATTATTAGAACTGAAACTCAATTTTTTTTTTCATCAGAGTACGTGTTTGATGTCTATGGATAGGTCTTCAAAAATGATATTGAGGTTTCTAATATCATTTTTTTCTGAACTGAATAGTTTGCGCGAGAGACACTTCCAAAGTGGTAAATTGTGTGCCCCCTGTATCTTCTAAGATAAAAGAATGATAAAACTAAAAAAATATAATATGATGTACATTACCATGTAAACTTCCACCGACAATTGGTTTGAACGAGATCTAGTTAGTAGTTTTTTTTTAATACGTCATAAATCGTAAACCGCAATTTACAAAGTACGGGACCCTTCGTGCGCGAGTCCGACTCCGCACTTGGTCGGTTTTTCTTTTTCTCAGTGAAAATTAATTCTGAACTTGTTAAGTTAATCATGGCTCAAACGATCGTCTCATTTGATGGAGTTAACCCTACAAAAGAATATATATGAATCTTCGAATTCTTTACCCACTTCATGTAGCTTCGTAATCACTGGACCAAACTCTTACGGTATACATCATTGCCTTTCATCCGAAACAAGCATTTATTAACAAGAAAAACGTTGGCAATTTACAGAAAGCCCATCACCAATTAACACACTCAAAAAAAAAATAGAAAACACGACCACAACCGTCCCAACTGCGGTTTTTGTACAATATATCTATTGTACAAAAACCGTAGTTGGCGTTTAACCAGTAGCTCACCTGATGGTAAGCGATGATGCAGTCGACGTTGGAGCACGCTTGCCTAGACGAAACCTATTCCTTTATAATTTGCAGATCCTAAGGTTATATAAGCTAGTTTTGTTGATATTACGAGTCCTTACTGATGGTTAATAGGCATCAAGGAAAGTCTATGCTATCTTCAGTATCTGCCTACCTCTGTAATCTTAAAACCACAGACATAAATCCAACAAGATGACGTGATTGTATATACGTACTTCGCGTGCCAAAAAACGGACTAAAGTTACGACAAATGATCGTAATCTGAGCTTTTCATTTAGCATTATCGGCACCGGAAATCCACCGAAATCGAGAAAAATGCCTTTTTAGGGTTACCGTACCCAAAGGGTAAAAACGGGACCCAATTACTAAGACTCCGCGATCCGTCTGTCTGTCTCTCTGTCTGTCTGTCTGTCCGTCTGTCACCAGGCTGTATCTCATGAACTGTGATAGCTAGACAGTTGAAATTTTCACAGATGATCTATTACTGTTGCCGCTATAACAACAAATACAAAAAACAGAATAAAATAAATATTTAAATGGGGCTCCCATATACAACAAACGTGTTTTTTTTTTTGCCGGGGTAAAGGTACGGCACCCTTCGTGCGCGAGTCCGACTCGCACTTGGCCAGTTTTTCTGCAATATTGAGCTGTAAAGAATGTATAGAAAATGTTGGCCACAGCATTGAAACTGTTTTCTTCCATTGGTAAGTAAATTTGTTTGTGAAAAAGTGGCACGCTTGGTTTTCATTTTCATACAGATGGAGGGACTTGCGTTACCTATTTAGATTTATGTCTGTGCTTAAAACCAAAACCTAGAACCGTCATCCCCAGGGACAAAGCCGACAAGTATTACGTACCAGCTCACATATTCTACAACCCTTAATTCAGTTAGGCTGCTTAGATATAGTAAGGGGCAAAGTTACCTGGACATTCCTGGACTTTTTATTTCACCTTCTAGATATTTTTTTATTTTTTATTGTCAATAGGCTTGCGCTTGACCACTATCACACCTGATGGTAAGCGATGATGTGGTCGACGATAGAGCACGCTTGCCTAGAAGAAACCTATTCACTCTTGACTTAAAGACCCCTAGATTGTAGCTATCGGGAAACACCGATTCCGGCAGGGAATTCCACTCTTTAGCTGTACGCAAAATAAAAGTGTTCCCAAAACGTTTTGTGCGTATGGGTGGGAACCATGAAAAAAAAGAAAGACCATAAAAAAAGAACCATGTTATTTTATATCACCCTGTCTGGAAAGCTGAGAAAAATCTAGCAGAGCCAAGAGCCTTTCCCAATTCTAAAATCTTCATCTACTAGTAGAAGACTCCGAACCGAGGTCAGTCAGTTCGTCATGCATATATTTGCATGATACCTAAAGGTATCGTGAGAAAGCTATGCTATAAACGAGCTACGCTTTGTGCGAATATAAGCTATAGCCGATGGCATTCGATTGTCTGCGAAAATTTTATGACAATTCCGCTAGGCTTATTGCAGATGCTTTATTGTGGCCTTGGAATATTTATAACTATCATAAGGATCTTCATGTCAGAGAAATATCAACTCTGGCTTTTACATCTATTGTGTGTGTGAGGAAAGAACAATGGCAGGTGCCCATACATTGTTTTAGCTGAGATTAAATTCCTACGTCATTAAATGAAAAATATCTGGTTTAACTCAGGGTGATGTTTTGAATTAGTTTGTGCAAGAATTGTTATTCGAGAATGTCGAGAATAATAGATAATCAGTCATAAACTTTTGTAGGTTATGTCTGGGTAAATTTTAATAATGTGCTTAATAGGTATATTATTCAATTTCGTGGAAGTAAAAGGGCAATATCGCTTTAGTTATATATTTCCCTTACCTAGTTATTTCAGCATGAAATGTATAATATATACTCTTTGGAAAGAGTATATTTATTTGAACTAAGTGACTTTGACTTTTGACGTGTATCAAAATATAGCTATAGCTTGGTCGTCGTCAACAACCATGCTATAGCTATATTTTTTTAGTCTTAGATACTAGTCTTTTTGCCAATCATTAATTGAAAGTAATTAATTTATTTCTCACTACAATATTCTTACCTACCTGCAAGGAACATCTATACTTAGACATAAACTGTATTGTTAACTCATTTACTGCAATAAATACAATAATGATATTATTAATTAATATAGTTAATAATTGTCACTTAGCAGATAAAATATATAATAGCAACACTAAGCTAAAGAAATTAACTAAAAAATTAAATAACTTTTTATTTATTATGATTCTTTTTATCCGTTTTGAAAACCCAATTATACTTAAAAAAAACGTAGACAATTAATAGAATTTCTTTTGTATACTATAACTCACTTTCAGACGTTCAAATTTAAGTCAGTTAAATAATTTTGCCATTGTTCTTTTTTGCTGCCGATTTTTAAGGGTGTTTTATATAGCTTTGTGTGTATTCGACTGTTTTGCCAATTAAGTGTGGTGTGCGTTAATCCTAAATGTATTTATCGGTACTATAAAACATATTTACAATAACCCATCCCATTCGAAACTCAAACACACACCCTTCCCAACACACAAAAAAAAACAAAAACCTTGTCCTTGAAATTAAAAAAAGAACTAACCTCCTATCACATCGGCAGTGGGATATCGTATACGGCCTATAGTTGAAATAACCGAATCTCCTTTTGAACATGCCAATATTGAATCGGCAATGGTCGTGAGACCTACAGCACCGGTCTTCAGCAGCGTCGGCGCCCAGTTCCCCGTACTTCGCTGCAACATGGCCGGCCCCGCACCATTTGGTCCCGGGAACTATGAAATTCTCCCTGAATGACCGTCTGGACCTGTTTTCGTTTTCATCTTATGTTAGTCTTTTTTGTAAGCGATACTGCGTGATCTGTGTGGTCAAATATTTATGATACATTTGTTGGGGAAGTGTTGAATGAAAATCTGATGTCACAAAAAAATGCAAGCAATAAAACTAAGGCTCCCATTGGTGCCACTAAGAACTCTTGTGTAAGTCGTAGTGGCCCGTACCACAGACTGTAACTCCAGTTGTAGTGGTTCATTGCGAGACAATAATCATTCGACAGTCAACATTTTGTCTTACAAACGTTTCGTATCGATTCTCTTTCTACAATCGTTAACGGCTTCTATTTGCATGGTCTGACCACGTGACTTAACGTTCAGCACCTGTAGCCAAGTTGACAATCTACAATCGATAACGCTAGTAGAAAATGAATCAATGTATGGGAATGACACATCTGAACATTAAGGTTACACTAGTCGAAAATTCTTCCATACAAACGTAGTCTAGGGATTATGCCACTGTTTGACAATGTACGTTCAAAATAAAAAGTGATATCAATTTGTCTCAGCATTATCTAGCCCTGTATGGAAACAAAAAAGTGAAAAAAGTAAATATTTGAAAGTTATGAGCGTCGAAAGTTCCACATTTCGATACTAATTTTAACGCATTTTTGGGCGCGAATAAATACCATAAGAAGACGGAAAATTGCAAAACGACCTCCATACAGGGATAGATTAGTAGTTCAACAATGCAAATAGTTTTATTTTGAACAGATACGTTTAGTCGTTTTTTCATGATATCCAGACTCCCAAAGGTCTGTTTATAAAATTTCGCGAGCTCGGTTTCGTCCTTAAACATTATCCATTTCGCTACAAATTTGCAAAAGTGTGTATTCGTACGCGAACTAGCTTCCTACTGCTCATCACAGCATCGATCTCTTCCGCACGTGTTGTGAGTTGATATAAAATGCATTTTAACCCCGCGCACAAAATAGTTCGTGCCGTTGACTAGTGTAACCTTAAGTCACGTGGTCAGACCATACAAATAGAAGGCGTTAACGATTGTAGAAAGAGATTCGATACGAAACGTTTGTAATTTGGCTACAGGGCAGATGTGTCATGTTATTCCAATACATTGATTCGTTTTCTACTAGCGTTATCGATTGTAGATTGTCAACTTGGCTACAGGTGCTGAACTCCCAGAGATAATCTTTTACAATCAATTTTATGCCACATAATTTTAGTTTAGACTGTGATATGGAAAGATTCATATTCCAAATCATATTAGAACATCACAATTTACCGACATCAGGTTTTCATTTTAAACAAATAGGTTTCTAAATTGAACCAAAGGTTATCTTCAAATTAGCGTTTGACTGAGCAAAAATACTTTTAATATACTCGTATAAAACAAATTATAAATAGTGCAAAATAAATATTTGACATTGAAACTTTATTTTAGCAAAGAATTACAGAACTTAAAATTAATAGATAAATATGTTTGCAAATTGTCATTGTTAATTTTGAATGAAATGATGATGAGGAACGATGAGAATGAATGACTGATGGATGACTGAATGAGTGATAGGTCCTGTACAAAATCAATCGATTACTTTTTGAAGATTTTGATAGATTTCTATAGAAAGACGTTTTATTCAGAAACAAGGTAGACAGTTATTCTTCCTCAATTGAAAAGCACTTGAAAAGGGAAGATTTTCCGATCAGACGTGTGTCTCTAGCTCTACATTCCAATTTGAGCTGGCGGGCAATTAAATTTGATATTTAAGTCTTTAGAATAACCGTACTGAAATTATGACCATTTTGAACAGAAGCTATAGGTTAAGAGTGAATTATATTGTAGATGAAGAGCATTCGATAAAATAATGAGAAAGAGTGAACTAAATGAATGAGGAGTCAATATGGATATTTCAGAGCAAAAAGCAGTAGTTCCCCGTTTCAAGATATAGGTAGTGCTACTTGTAGTTTTGTCTACGAGTAAAATATAGGTCAGATAAATGTGCCAAAATGTTGGAGTCTAAATACCGGTGGAAAAAAGTGAAGAGGTCATTCCATGGACTGGCAGGTTCGTCAGGTGTTCGAAATTTGAATATTGTAATAAGTATGAAATTCGAAAGGAGATGAACGTCGTGCGTGTATTGCATTCCAGATTTAAATGTCTTGAATCTCTATAGAGTAGGCAATTTTAGAAAGTTGTTGTAAATATTTGTAAAGAGTTCAATTCAAGACATTTTTAACACATAACCCTTATGAAAAGCCAACAATGTGCCCGAAACAAAATGAATTTAACAGACTTTCGTATCAGTTATTAAAAAAAATAAACAATGAATACAAATCGTCCGTATATTCATTTCATTTGAATTTTAAAGTTTTGCTTGGTAAAAATATAACAACTACCTAGCCAGAGAGCTTTCTCCAACTTTGTTTTTATTCTCCATCATATACTGTAGCTCTTCATGCCTTTTCAAGCATTCCATTTTCAATTTATCATAATCCAGCCAGTTTGAAATATCTGGCGGCAATCGGTCGCCATCTTTAAGTATTCTAAAAGTGACGTTCCCAAAATGGCGGTAAAACTTTTCGTCTTCAACATTTTTTGGTTGTTTATTTACTATTCTATAAATTTCTTCGTCTAATGCTAATTTTAATTCTTTTCTTAATGTTTTAAGGAAATTTCTGGCTGACTTTCCTTGTGTTACGTATTCACAGTCTTGGATGTCGCCATTTTGTGTGTAAATCACTTGGACAAGATGTCTGCCATCTGTCAGCTGCCGGAGCTTGAGGCCGAGTCTGTAAAAAAGAGAAAAACTTATATTAATTTAAGGATAGTACAATAATTTTGTGTATCTTGAAGAGACTTATTGGCAGCCGTAGATTTATTTGTTTATTAAGGTCCACCAACAGCTTCTGTATACATCGTTTCATAAGTATATGTAGGTAACAATGATGATGAGACGCTAATGATTAATGACAGAACAAATAAATACTGATATTTAATTGCGTTTGGTACAAACTAGCGCGATGATGTTTATATTAAAATACAGGAAGACGTTCTTTCCTATACTTAAGGGACTGCTTTCCATAATTCCGCCATCAGACGGTGGCGGACCGTCCAGGCCGCGGAAGGTAGGGAGAGCAATACCAGCACTCCTCTCCCGCCGCGGCCTCCAAACTTCAGCCGCGATATCGTATGGGTTTGGAAGGCCCCATACGACATCGCGACCCGCCTCAGTTGCGAAGTCGCCCAGGCAGCACCGCAACCTACATGTTGGCCGCTACGTCGGCGGCTTATCGGCAAAAGCCCTGACGAGCGACCCCTCCTCGGGTTCCTTTTCGCTTCACCGTGGGTGATTAAGCCACGGTAACTGAGCCCCCCCCCCCGCCTTGACAGTGCGGGAACCCACCGGGAGAGGTGAGACCTAGAGGCCGAAGCCCCAAACGGTGGTCGGACCAAATAACAGAGCATCTGGAGTGGGTGGATACCTATCAGCGCTGCACTCCACCAGGCTACTGATCGCAACAGATGGAGAGAGACCGTTGACAAGTTGAAACGGAGTTACGATTCTCAGCACGATTATTAGGAAGAGATTTTAACGAAATAATATTATTGGTGGGTACTTAGAATTTCTTTAATACTTATTCGTAAAGCTCAACATCATATCAAACTATAATATTCCAATCGGAACTAGGTCTTTTTTATGGTTCCGTACCCAAAGGGTAAAAACGGGACCCTATTACTAAGACTCCACGATCCGTCTGTCTGTCTGTCCGTCTGTCACCAGGCTGTATGTCATGAACCGTGATAGCTAGACAATTGAATTTTCACAGATGATGTATATCTTCTCCTCTATAATAACAAATACTAAAAACAAAATAAAATAAATATTTAAATAGGCTCCCATACAACAAACGGAACACTTCGTGCGTGAGTCCGACTCGCACTTGGCCGGTTTTTTTTATTACTCTATCTACCGACGCTCCTCTACCAAGTTTAATTATCTTGAAATCTTCAAGTGTTTATTAAGACATCGACCTGCTTGAATACAATTACCATACATATACTCTGACCAACATGAAGGTACAATAATAACTTACAAAGCGTTGACAGCTCAATAAGCTGACAGCAGGGGTGAAAGTTTTAGGTTTGCTCTAAATCTAATCTTCTAGTCCTATGACCTTGGATATTTTATCTTCTCAAATTACCATTCATCTGTACTAACTCATTTAAATCAATGTTAAACAGATACAATATTTTATATCGAACTAGCTTATGTCCACAAATACCAACAAAAAATTAAAATAAGGATAACAAATACCAACAAAAAATCACGACAAATCGAAATTCTGGCAAACCACAGTTGTATGTTGTTGTTATTTATTTTTATTATTTATAATACAGGGTGGCCAAAAAGTCGTGGATCAAACACAACTAAGGGTTAGATGGGGTCATCAGCTGCAGGGGTTGACCTTAAGGACCTCCCGTAGAACAATTTTTTGCAGCTGATGGCCCCATCTAACCCCTAGCTGTGTTTGATCCACGACTTTTTGGCCACCCTGTATACTTTATTGTACATCATCATCATCACCAGCCTTTAAATGTTCCCCCTGCTAGGACACAGCCCTCCTCTCAAAGAGAGAGAGTGGCCTATAAATGCTATAATCCACCACGCAGGCCCAGTGCGGGTTGGTGGATGTCACAATGTCTTCGAATTTTTGGTTCTAAGACATGCCGGTTTCCTCACAATGTTTTCCTTCACCGTTTTCAGAGCAGCGTTGATGAAATAAATTACACAACGTAAAGCGCCTGCCTGGGTTCGAACCCACGACCTACAACTCGTAAGTCGGGGCCGTGACCACTGGGCCACCACTGCTCCTCACTTTATTGTACACCACAAAATATGTACAGGAAAAACATTCACAAAAACAAGTGTAAAATGGGCGGTCTTATCACACAGGGCAATCTCTGTTGTTTTTAGTTGTATAATGTTGTAGTTATGTATTACATAGTTGTTGTTTGTGTTGTTGTATGATTTGGTTCTCCCTATCCCATCAATGTCTTCAATTAAATCACACATAATTCTTTCTCCAATACCAATCAAAGGCAAGGCAATAATTAAAAGCTGTTTATTCGTTGTTTTAATGACTCGGATCAATATCATCCGTAACGTATGTACTCTTAATTAAAATAGTTTTAGTACATTTATCTCTGATTTTGGAACAGGTTTTCTGATGACTGGATATATACTTTTTCTTTGTTGATATATGTTTAAATTACTTACTCAAGTAACACAGATAAGTCACGTCTAAACGGCTACAAAAACTTTTTTACTAAAAAATACAACCGACTTCCAAAAAATAAAAACTACAAAGTGGAAAATAACTTTAATTTTGGAAGGCGATGTCAATAAACGAAGAAACGAAAACTGGAACACCGACTTCCGATATCGAAGTTATTTTTCACTTTGCAGTGTTTTTATTTTTTGGAAGTCTGTTGGTTTTTAGGGTTTTGTAAAGGGTAAAAATGTTATTATTACTAAGACTCCGCGGTCCGTCTGTCTGTCTGTCCCTCTGTCACCAGGCTGATCTCATGAACCATGACAGCTAGGGATTTGAAATTTTCACAGATGATGTATTTCTGTTGCCGCTTTAACAAGAAATACTAAAAACAGGATAACATAAATATTTAAGTGGGGCTCACATACAACAAACGTGATATTTTTGCCGTTTTTTGCGATAATGGTACGGAACCCTTCGTTCGCGAGACCGACTCGCACTTGGCCGATTTTTTTTTAACTAGTTCCTAGTCTTTCCTATTTATAAGTAAAGTTTGTTAAAATTACACGTTTTTTAATTCAATGTATTCGTTAACATCACTTTTCGTACGTCATAAATGCACCGATCCATAGACTAAAAACTAGATTATGACGAGAGTAGAGGGGATGCAGAGTGGCTATTAGTCTATGGTCCCTGGGGATGACAACACAGGGGACGATGATATAAAATATTGAGACAGATTTAGACGGTATAATTTACAAACCACTTTTCTGAGGGGTAAAGTAAAAAGACAGTTTTTTATACAATACTTATTCCATCTAAAATTCTAAACTAATATTATAAAGCGGTAAATTTTTATGTTTATGTGTATGTAAAGTGTAACCTCTGAAAGTGCTGTACCGATTAGCATATTATTTAACGCTATACTATTGGTGAGTTTCAAACGAACCTAAATTACAAATTTTTAACAAAGTAGTAAAAACAAACATAAAAACAAAAATACAAAAAAAAAATGCTTTTTATTTTATTTAAATTAGGGTTTGCTCTTGACTCTAGTCTAGGTCAAAGGTGACAGAGACAAAGTCGAAGATGGAATGAGCTTACCCAGAAGAATGCTGTTCACTCTAACTTTAAAGAGATTCTGGTTGAATGCGTTCGGAAACAGACGCAGGCAGTGAGTTCCACTCTTTTGCTGTGCGCATTATGAAGGATGTTTGGAAGCGCTTGGTGCGAATTGGTGGAATGAATTATTTCAAGTCTGAAGAAACCTTCTTTATTGGAAAGAACGTTACCGTTCCACGTTGTCCAAATCAAACATGCAACAATTTGTGTCAATTTCAGGGTAATAAACTAAGTTGTAAATTCAAATCAATTCCTTTATGATGCACTCTTGCGTAACACATAAAATTAATCCAGTTCACCAGTTATTCGTTATTCAATGCAGAGGGTAGTTTGTCAATGTCAAGTTTTAAACTTAATTAGCCAGGGGATGATATGGATAAAACTATAGTTAGAAAACAATAGTGATTTAAAATTGTGAAATTCGACCCGAATTTAAGGGGCTCGTCGTGACTAAATTCTTTTTGAGGTAAGGCATGCCGAAATCAATTAGCGGTTGGCTTGAGACCATCCATAAGATGCTGATGTCAATCTTGTAGCTCAGAAAGCGCGATAAGATCCGGTCCTGGCTATCAAAAAGCTGAAACTCTGTCATCCAGTATCACCTGTATCACCGAGAGGAATTGTAGAATAGAATAGAATAGAATAGAATATACTTTACAATGCATGTCCTCGAAAAGAGCGTTTTCCAAGCAGCCAAACTGTGCGGAAAGTGTCACTTTTTTTACTAGTGCTTTTTACTTTCCTGTACTTTTTTAATTTTTAACTCCAACATCAGCCCGCCGCATAGAGTTTTTATTATTTGAGAAAAGTTTTAAAAATTAGTTAAGTACAGATTATCATTCATATAAAAGGTAAAACAAAACTAATACTTCATTTAAGGCGTTTTTAATCACTCTAGATTTAGATTTTGATCAATAAATTAATTTTATTATTATTATTATATACTTTATTGTACACCACAAAAAAAAACATACAGGACAAACGTTCACATATAAAAGTGTACAATGGGCGGTCTTATCGCTCTAGGCAATCTCTTACAGACAACCTTTGGATGGACTGAAAGATAGGAGAAGAATTTTAAATATTCATAAAATATGTCTGGCAGAATGAATATTTTGCTCGTGCCTTTTTGCGTTACGACTTGACAGCTATTTGCACATGCGCAGTAGAACTATGAACTATTAGTTAATCTGTGGATATGCTGAGCGCCCTTGAATAAGCGCCATTTTATTAATTTCTTGCTTGGTTCAGATATATTTTTTTATTTCCTCGCACAGTGCATAGTAAAATGTTGTATGATACACGTGCGTAAGATGATTTCCGATACACGACACGAGTAAAATACCACTCATCGGAAATCACCTACTTCCCGCACTTGTAGCATAAATAACTATTATTTTACACCATAAAATTATACACATTTTCAAGAAAAACTTATTTCTACGGGAACAAAGGCGGTCTTATCGCTGACAGCGATATCTACCAGACAACCTTTGGATGGACTAAAAAAACTTAGAATGAAAAAAGGGGGTAGTGTGCGGTGTACTGCTATTAGATTAAAACATAAATATATACAAGATTATATTACTATAATAATAAATACCAGTAACTGGATTGTGGAGGTCAGATAATCATGATCCAGCCCTAGAAGTCCCCCAGCGACGCCTTGAGCCGAGGTTCGACACCACAGAGGATAGCCCTCAGCGTGGTCGCTTAGGTTTAGCTTTTTGTGTCTGGCTGGAGGCTATAGTTTAGTCTCCACTGGTTAGCCTAGTTAAGCAGTAGCCAATCACTCTGATTGAATAGATAGAAGTCCATAAAAAAAACCGGTCAAGTGCGAGTCGGACTCGCCCACGAAGGGTTCCCTACCATTCTCGCAAAAAACGGCAAAAAAATCACGTTTGTTGTATGGGAACCCCACTTAAATATTAATTTTGTTCTGTTTTTAGTATTTGTTGTTATAGCGGCAACAGAGAAACATCATCTGTGAAAATTTCAACTGTCTAGCTATCACGGTTCATGAGATACAGCCTGGTGACAGACAGACAGATAGACAGACGGACCGCGGAGTCTTAGTAATAGGGTCCCGTTTTTACCCTTTGGGTACGTAACCCCAAAAATGGAGTTCAGACACGCAGAAAATAAAGCTGCATTCGGTTAGACGTGAAGCTGACCCCGACATAGTTGTGAAAAGGATGCCAAAGGTCATTGGGCATCTTAGTATGGAAACCGTACCCATTGCGTACACAAACGAAATATAGTAGAATGTATTAATATTAGGTTCTGATTGGCTATGGCATTAATCACATTAATGTACACACGAAAAATAAAGTCCTCTGAAACAATTAGATTTTTATTTTTACAATGCATGTCCTCGAAAAGAGCGTTTTCCAAGCAGTCAAACTGCGGAAAGTGTAACTTTTTTATACTAGAGCTTTTTACTTTCCTGTACTTTTTTTAATTTTAAACTCCAACGTCAGCCCGCCGCATAGAGTTTTTATTATTTGAGAAACGTTTTGAAAATTAGTTAGGTACAGATTACCATTCATATAAAAGGTAAAACAATACTAATACTTCATTTAAGGCGTTTTTAATTACTCTAGATTTAGATTTTGATCAATAAATTAATTTTAAATATTCATTAACTATGTTTGGCAGAATGAATATTTTGCTCGTGTCTTTTTGCGTTACGACGTGACAGCTGTTTGCACATGCGCAGTAGATATGCCCGAGGAACTATGAGCTTAGTTAATCTGTGGATATGCTGAGCGCCCTTGAATAAGCGCCATTTTATTAATTTCTTGCTTGGTTCAGATATTTTTTTTTATTTCCTCGCACAATGCATAGTAAAATGTTGTATAATACACGTGCGTAAGATGATTTCCGACTCGTGTCGATTTATCCACTCACTCGCTTCGCTCGCTCGTGAATAAAATACAGACAGACAGACAGACGGAAATCACCTACCTTCCACACTTGTAGCATAAATAACTATTTTAAACGATTCGGTACATTTTACTTCATCGATTTTGAATCAAATAATATATATGAAAGGTCACATTATTCTCTTTAGTTTAAAACTATTTTGTTTAATGTCCGCCTCTCTTCGCAAAGCGGGTCAGATTATGCCCAGTGACCTTTCTATTGTATGATTTTTTCTTCATCGATTTTGAATCAAATAATATATATGAAAGCTAGGTCACATTATTCTCTTTAGTTTAAAACAATTTTGGTTAATTTCCGCCACTCTTCACAAAGCGGGTGTCAGATTATGCCCAATGACCTTTTTATGGTATGAATTTTTCTTCATCGATTTTGAATCAAATAATATATAAGAAAACTAGGTCACATTATTCTCTTTAGTTTAAAACAATTTTGGTTAATTTCCGCCACTCTTCACAAAGCGGGTGTCAGATTATGCCCAATGTGACCTTTCTATGGTATGAATTTTTCTTCATCGATTTTGAATCAAATAATATATATGAAACCTAGGTCACATTATTCTCTTTAGTTTAAAACAATTTTGGTTAATTTCCGCCACTCTTCACAAAGCGGGTGTCAGATTATGCCCAATGTGACCTTTCTATGGTATGAATTTTTCTTCATCGATTTTGAATCAAATAATATATATGAAAGCTAGGTCACATTATTCTCTTTAGTTTAAAACAATTTTGGTTAATTTCCGCCACTCTTCACAAAGCGGGTGTCAGATTATGCCCAATGACCTTTCTATGGTATGAATTTTTCTTCATCGATTTTGAATCAAATAATATATATGAAAGCTAGGTCACATTATTCTCTTTAGTTTAAAACAATTTTGGTTAATTTCCGCCACTCTTCACAAAGCGGGTGTCAGATTATGCCCAATGACCTTTCTATGGTATGAAAATAATCCGCAAGTATCTCTGAGGTCACAAAAGCACCCCATCGATACAGCCATCACTTTCACTTCAAAGTGACTCCCTTGCGGCAGAAAATTAATGTCGATAGCTTACAAATTGATATTTATTGCAAGTTGTGCATCACTGTGCTTGGAGGGCGATTCTGAAACTAATTGGATTATATAAGTTTGCTTTAAATGTGTATTAGTTTGTGAGTTAAAAGGAATTTAAAATGATGGGTTCGATTCCTGGTCGAGAATTCTGTTATTGGGTTTTTACCCGACTACCGAAGGAGGGTAACGTGTTTGTCAGTCTATGTATGTATGTTTGTTCCTATGTGGCATTCTAGAGACCAAACGCGTTGGCCGATTTTAATGATTTTTACGTCAATCGATTCGTCTTAACCCTGCGAGTGTCACTGGTTACATAAATATTGGAAAAGATAAAATGCCGGATTTTGGGCGCTATTTTGTGGAGGATTTTTTTTTCCTTCACACCCATCGTGTGGGTTATCAAAATAAAGGGTTTTAAGAGGTGATTTCAATAATGTAACAACACTTATATGCTTAAATGTACCTAATTCTAAAAATAATTAACAAAAAACTTGTTGTTTTTGTTGGATATCATCTGGTTTTGGTCAGCCAGCTCGCGAATATGTATCCTCCGACCATATAGCATGATTTTTTTCTTGTTTACGTCATTTTAGTTCGCTTTTTAAGCAGTCGGGCTTTTTGTTTTTTTAATTAACTTTTTTTCTATCATAAGTTAACCAGCCTGTCTCGTTGGTCTAGAGCCTAAAGAAGGGGTGACCAAATCGCGGAGGTATTTCTCGAAGCACACCAACTTTGAAGCGCACCAAATGAAGCGCACCAAAAGTATTCTTCGAACCAACGATGAAACATAGAAAAGAGCATGAAGGATTCGTAATAAATGATATCGATAGACGTTTTAAAATTCAACTGTAGGGCAGTTGAATTTTAAAACGTCTATCGATATTTGCTTATTTATTCAAACTACAAGGAAAGCAGAAGTGAACTGGAACTAGGTGAATAAGCGAGGTTATTTAAAAAAATAAATAAAGCTTCTGCTGACTTTAAAACTCAACAGTTTTTAAACTTAACCCATTTCGATAACTACCCGCAGTTAGTACTTATTCCCCCTGTGGATCTAATCTTTAGTATAAACATCACTTTAACTCAGACAGGGGACTTACAGCCTAAATCTTTTAGCAAACACGGTGAGAGCTAGGCGGGGAACTTCAGGCCTTTGGGTCCGCGTCTGCGGTTTGGAATGTTGCAGCCAGGAGCCTTGAGGGGTCTTGTTCAAATGTAATTTTTATGTTATTCAATGATTTTATTAGTTTTTAGGGTTTCGTACCTCGAAAGGAAAAAAGGACTCCTTTATAGGATCACTTTGTTGTCCGTCCGTCCGTCCGTCTGTCTGTCTGTCAAGACCCTTTCTCTCAGGAACGCGTAGAGGTATCAAGTTGAAATATCAAATACTCAGGTCTACTGTCCCTCAAAGCTGTGAAAAAATCAAACTTCTTAACCAACGCAATCAAAAGATACAGCCGTTTATGCCGCAAATTTTCGACGCTCGCAAGGGAATCAAAACCTACAGGGTACTGCCCGTGAACTCAGAATCTTGAAATTTGGTACGAAGCAATGTCTTATAGCACAGATAAAGGAAAAAATGCGAAAACCGTAAATCTTTTGTTACATCATATAATAAAAATAATTTTAATAATTTTAAACTTACTACCCCTTTCCTCATGAACGCGTATTTACATTGAAGTTCATATCAAATACTCAGGTCCCTAATACCTTTAAGCTGAGGTTTGTACAGAACCCTCGGTGCGCGAGTCCGTCTCGCACTTGGCCGGTTTTTTTTCGTATGGAATGACTCAAGACTTACTACTCATACTTTGCTCGACCAGTATATGGCGAACATTTGCGCCAAAACATAACTCACAGTTGCTGACATGAGGATAAATAACAAATGTTATGTCTTACATAACAGATCAGCTACTAACTCAGAGTTAGCACCTCACTCCCCCCCCAACTCGAGATCGAGGCCCGCAAAGGGGGCCGGCACTAGCCGGGGGTTGCGGAAGTATCGTTGTTCCCGCGACCCCCAGCGTAGGTGTAAGATGGAACACCGGGGTGGTTTTTAGTCAGTAGGAGTCTCTCAGACCCCTCCGCCACCCCAGGGCGGAGGACATCCAATGAGGATTTTCCACCCCGGAACAGACAAAAAAAAAAAAAAAAGGTTGGCGCAAGCAGGCCTATTTTATTTTATTTTTCATTGTCTCGCCTTTGACCTCTATCGGGGGTGACCATAAGCTCTAAGAGCGGTATCAATTTGAGATCGAATAAGGGACAGATGTATCTGACGTGTATACATCTGTCACTTACCTGATGGTAAGCGATAATGTGGTCGACGATGGGGCACGCTTGCCTAGAAGTAGCCTATTCACTCTTGACTTAAAGACTCCCAGGTTGTAGCTATCAGGAAATACAGACTCCGGCAGGGAATTCCACTCCTTAATTTACGCACAATAAAAGTATTCCCAAAACGCTTTGTGCTTACGGGTGGGATGTCCACCATATACCGATGACGCATGGCCGTTTGTCTTGTAGTCCGATGATGGAACGGGCTAGGCGGAATCAAATTGTGCAGTTCCATCGCACACTCCCCGAAATGTAACCGATAAAAAACCGACAGGCTGGCAATTTGGCGACGATGTTCAAGGCTCTAAAGCCTTGAGTCGACCAGTTTCTCATTGCCTATGAGCCTCTTGGCCTGTTTTTCTATCGACTCAAGTGCATCAAGCTGGTATTTGGCAGATACGAATAGAACTGGATAGTTTTGGTATTTGTTACGTACAGATCTTTTGAGGTCGCTACAGATGATTTCGTTACGATGGAGTAAGATTTGCTTCTTATGCACAGTTATGGAGTGTAAACGTTGAGCAAGATCATATTAATTTTTATTTGCACTTTATTGTTTTTTCCGACGACATTGATTTCGGATGATAATGACAGTCCGAAAAGTTTTAATCGCCTGCTACAGTGCAACATAAAAGAGTAGAAATTAAATGAGGGCGCCACAATCGCTCAGATAGCAACCCAGTTAGTACGACCCAGCTGATCTTGATACTTGAATAGTATTATTTATTTATTGGGTATAAAAAATTAGTAAATATTTTAAATAAGTATATTTAATAAATATTTAATATGTAGTAGTAATAAAACAACAATTTCACAAAAAATAAGTATTTTTAATAATCAATTGCTTTCCATATAAACTCAGATATAAACAAAAATTTATAAAATAAACTAATCTAATAAATCAAAATCTAAATACTCTACACCTTCCATGGGATCACTTAAGTTCGTGTAGTCTATTTTAAGCTCTGGTATTGATTCGTCACTGATTTCTGAACCACTCTCATCGTTACTGCTGTCTGCACCATGGGACGAGCTTTCATGTGTTTAGCTGGTGTTGAGAATTTCCCACCGTTTTCAATGCCGTGTTGCACGATTCTGTGCACTGTGCTTACAGAAACACCTAAAACAAGCAAATAAAAGAATCACTGTCAGTCCGACGAAAGAAGTTCCGCTGTAAATAAACGTGAATATATTTTAAAATTGTTTCTTTCCATTTAGACGATTGCATCAACAAATATGGCATAGTAAAAAAAATATTTCGTATCCGCAATAAATTACATTAATTGTTTTTGCCTTACTATCAACGTTGTTAAGTCGCGCTATAACTACAAAGGTATTTGTTTACCTTAGCATAACCTCAAAAATTGTAGACATAATTTGTAAATGATATGTGGTTCGAAAATTTAGCTCCCTGAATGTATTAATCGTTTGTAATTAACGTTTAGCGTAACTTTCAATAGTTACTTACCAGTAAAATCTGCTGTACGATGGTAAACATCTTCTAAGTTGACTAGGCAGAGTCCTAAGGCAGAGAGGTGCGACGCGACAATGCGCCAACGATGCAACGATGTCTTTTCATAGAATTTTTTCATGCTCTACATTGATAGAACGTTGTCAAATACAGGAGGGTGAGATCGCGTAAGTGACAGATGTATACAAGTCATATACATCTGTCCCTTACACACACTCAAAATAACCTTATTCTAAGAGCTTATGGTCACCCCTCAGGAGTCTTGTAACTTAGTTACAATCGATAACTTTGCGATGCCAAGCTCTATCTCAATTTTATTTTGAGATTTTTCTATGTAAGAAATGACATAAATACAAATTATACAATAAATATGAATTAGCGCTCGCTAGTACAGTGGCGTTGACATCAATACGCGTGTCTCCCGGGAATAATGCTGACTGTTTCCAAGTGGTACAGTCGAGTAGACAACGCTTGAGAACTTTATCAAACGTTATTTATTTTATTGATAGGCTAATAATTGACCACCAGTCTTGCCAAAGGGGTATAGTATTACCCAGTTACTGGGTTATGGAGGTCAGACAGGCAGTCGCTCCTTGTAAAATACTGGTACTCAGCTTCACCCGGACAGGCTGGAAACCGATTCCTTAGTTGGGCAAAGGCTTGGCAGAATCTTCTTTTTCGTGTGAGGATGTGGCCTCTAGTCTCAGAGTTAATTAAGACGTCGACTAACGTCAACGACCTTGAGGGAACAAAACGCTCACTAGTTTCACACCCGCGCGACCCAAAAATATGTAGTTTCCTTATTATTCTTCCGACTTTAAAAAAAAGCCTCAGATCGAAATGTAGATAATTAAATTGTCTTTGAGATGGTGTCGATTTCATTAAAATACGCCCAGCGGTTTTGGAGCGATTGTCGTGTTTTTGTCCGTTTTAGACATAACTTTACAAATTAATTACATTTTGTTATACGAATAGAACTCAAAAAATTTCTTAGATCGAATTATTAAGAAAATGGTCTATATTAACATATATTTTTTCCAAAAAAATACGACTAGCCGTTTAGATGTGATTCTCATTTTAAAATCAGCTACTCAAGGGAATCTGCGCCTTAAGAGGGGTCTCTATTGGTCCTTTCTCCATACAAAAACATTCCGCTGTTTTCTTCGTGGATAATGCCTCCAGAGCAATGATTTTTTCCCATAAAATCAAGGTCTAATTCATACGTGCCCCTATCATTTCCTTTTTTCGAAAACATAATGACTAAAAGAAATATGACAATCCAAAAACCAGAAAAAAATGCCCGTTTTTATCGCCATGTTCAGACGACTTTCTGACAAAATTGATAAGTTTTTAACAAAAATGAAAATGATACAAGCATAGATATACTTTTCCTCTAAATTTTGATATAAGAATTTTTAAGATCAGGCCAGTTTTGAAGAAGAAAACAGCAGAATACGAAACGCCTTTTGGTCAAGGTTTTTGTAGGTAAAATCAGCCTGAGCTGCAGTTGTCCCTTTCGCACTTTACGGGGGGAGGTTGGAGGTGAGGGAGGGTAAGGATTACACGTACACTAATAGGGAAGTGGTAGTTGGCGATATTTTTATCGATACTCTAGTGATATACACCGATGTCGATATTTACACTATACAATGATTTTATTTAATAAATCGTGTGATTGTGAGTATTACTTATTATTGTTGAAGGCACTTGTCGAATTAACTTAGGTATGCATAAGATCTGGAAAGTGCACTTGCAAATACACGATCAAAAGTTGTTAAGAAAATTAAGCCAAGATCCAGAATAATGCTCGGTACAGACCAACCGAACGAACTAACAAATGTTGTTGAAAAGAAATCGCTGATTTTTGTTATTATAGATAGGCTCGCTCTTGACCACTATCTCACCTGATGGTAAGCGATGATGTGATCTACGGTGTAGCAAACTTGCCCAGAAATAACTTCACTCTTGACTTAAAGACCCCGAGGTTGAAGCTATCGGGCAACACAGACGCAAGGCATTCCTTGCTGTACGCAAAATTAAAGTATTTCCAAAATGTTTAGTGCCTATGGGCGGGATGTCCACCTTGTACCGATGGCGCATCACCGTACGTCTTGTAGTCCGATGATGAAACGGGCTATATGGAATTAGATCATGCAATTCCATCGCAAAATCCCCGAAATGCAATTGATAAAAAACGACAAGCTGGCAACTCTGCGACGATGTTCAAAATTCTGGAGCTTTGACTCGACCTCGTTGCCGATGAGCCTGCTGACCCGTTTTTTGATCAAATCTAGTGCATCAAGCTGGTATTTGGCAGATTCGTCCCAGAGATGAGAACAGTACTTCATGCAAGATCGAACTTGCGCTTGATACAACTTAAGCACCTGTTCTGGTGTGAAGTACCGTCTCAACTTCTTAGCAGCATGTTAAGGCATTCCTCAATATAATGGTAAAAAATTGATTATCGATGTTGACATCGACACTAAATTTTTGACCATATCGGCACGGTTACACCACGGAAAGATGGAGACGGATGAAGTTGGCTCTTTTTAGTTAACAAAAGACGCTCGCTGTATAATATAAATATAATAAATTTATTTTTTCCAAAGATTCCCTTCTAGAAATAGTATTTGACCTTTTCCGGTGCAATAACTTGCAAATAAAATGTTACTTTAAAATTGCAATATAAAATTACAAATTCATAATTCGAATGGTATATTGCATCTTATTTTTTAAAGTGGCTGCGTACGTGCTCACTGCCCTCTGCGACCAGTCTCCCGATACATCCATAACAGCGTGAGTCTGGCCGGCCAGCCATCAGTGGAACAGCTATCTCGACCCAACTCCTCTAATGGCTGCACCGGGCATCGTAACCGGATCACGGCTAGGCCACGTGGCGGTATGTCTTTGCCCGCTATGTGGTCACAAGCCCTTCGGTCGAAACCTACCACCAGTATGTTACATGATTAGCACCATCCGGGGACCACGTATAGGGATTCAAAACGCTTATTTGCCTACGGACGCGGGTGACCCGGCCCTCAAAATGATGGCTCTCATGAACTGAATCGTTCGCTCACCTTACGTCCTGTCTGCTGATTTGCATTCTTTCGGTTGGTCTTACACCCAGTATCATGCAAACTTAATTTTGATTTCTTATAAAGCAGATACTTATAAAAATGTTTTATGAAATTTGGAGAAGTAGGGTTTGTGGATATTTAAATTAAAATATAGAATTTAATTAAATCATAATAAAAAAAAAACACGCTTATTACTTAAAAGCACTTTTTGACAAGGTAGCTTGTCGAAAAGCGAATGAAAAAAATTAACAAAAAAATTAAAAACAAGCGAAATTATTTTTGTGTTGAATGGGCTCAACTAAAAACCAACCTTTTCAACGAAGTCGGGGGACCTGTAAAAACTGATCCAAGGAACCGTCCCCCGACTGCAAGGCAGGCCTGTTTTAAATTATTTTTAATGATTTATTTTTTATATCATACCTCTTTTAGTAATAAAACCAAATTTTTGCAAAAACAAATTATTTTATAAGTTTTCTATGGGATATTGAATAGTACCTACTCTTATATTTATTTAATTTCCTTTGGTATGTTATTAGGGAACGAATGATTATTTAATACTACTGTTATATATTATTATATATACACTAAGTAAGCTCTAGACTAGCTAGACGATGATAGAATAGGTAGTATCATTTTTGTGTTTTTTGTTGCCCATTAGATTTTTTAAAAAATTTAATAACGTTAAGCTTCTAAAGATACCACATAAATTGATACCGGTTAAGCCGTTTAGAAGTTATGGTGGAATAAAGAAACTCACAAACATACATGAGCCCTATAAACATAATAACACTCCGTTTTTGGGCAGTCATGTAAAAATGTGGATTATCTATCGTAATTTCAATCCTTTCACTTGCCGGTAAATTTCGTAGTATACAGCCATCAATTATTTCTGGCGGAAAGCTTTTAAAAAAAAACAATATTTCTCCAAAATACATCGTCTCTTGAAATTTTTTCGTAAAGTGTAAGCGGCTCGGAACTCGCGGTGAGGGCGCGTGCACCGGAGTCGATCGGCCGCTGCGGCGCACTCTTACACACACAAATACACGACTCGTTCACACCTTGATAGCTCGCTTGGTCGGGCGCAGCGCGACGGCAATAGTTTCTTCAAATACCTATTTTTCAAATTCTTGTTGACTAGAGTCCGCTCTTAAGCCGCAGGGACACATCGCTGGAGATCGAGGGACGTGCCAATGCCGCTCTCGAGCACGTTCGGGCGTGGGGTGTACAAAACATACTCAAATTTGCACCGCAAAAAACCAACGCAATGGTTGTTACTCGCAAACTTAAATACGACACCCCACGCCTGAGCATGGGCGGGATCGACATTGCCATGTCCAAAGAGATTAAAATCCTGGGAGTCACCATCGACGAAAAGCTGACCTTCAATACGCATGTCGCAAACGTATGCAGAAAGGCAATAGGCATCCACAAGCAGCTAACTAGGGCAGCAAAGACCAGTTGGGGACTTCACCCTGAAGTCATACGGATAATATATGTGGCATAACATCTCTGGGAACCCCACAGGCCTCTGACTTGGCTATTTCAGACTTACATTAACCATATAAGTCGGGTTGTAGTCGGGTAAACCATTAGTTTTGACGACGGAGGACTTTGACGAAATATATCTCGCAAACGGTACGCATGACAAAAATTTATATTTTATTTTTGAAGTTACAGAGTAAGCCCAAAATAATTTTGTCAATCAGACTTCTTCTTCTTCTTCTTCGTAGCACCGATGAATCCAAAATTACGACAAGAGGTGAGGCATTGTTTGGGACGTAGATCCGCAAACGCATTGTGGGTTATTGGAGTTCCCCGATCTAAATCAGTCTGTGCTCGCCTGTACGTCCAAAGAACGCGGCATTAGCGCGGCTGCGGCCACAAGCGAATCGAATGTGTTTAATGAAGCGTGGCTGGCATCGACTGTACTTTGAGGGTCATGGCGAAGGGAGAACAGTGCAGTTTTCAAATGACGTCTTTATTGTTATTTAATTTAGACAGTTACTATTTGGTTAGGAGAATGATACTTTCGTTGTAATAAAAAAAGTGTTGTGTAAATGGCGGCGTCATTAATTGCAAAAAAAAATTATTACAATTATGTATTGATGCATATAACATGTCATCACGCCTTTATTATATGAAGCCGAAGAAAGAGGTGTACAAAAACAAGGGCATAAATAAAAAATCAGTTTCGCTTTGGAAAATTCCTTGCCCAAGATTCGAACCTTACGCTTAGCAGTCGCGCTTACAACGAGTACTACAACCATTTAATCTAACTTACGAAAATATACTTCAAATTAATACAATCAGATCAGACCTCAGCATCAGATATTATTCAAAAAACGAGTTAGAAACTAAAAACCAACTTACTCTCACTCTTCAAATAAAAGAATGCACTAAAATCCTCTTACGCTTATATTGAGAATAGCGCCATCTATCGCGACGGCGTCGAGTTAATCTTTATTGCTTGGTCCCACCGCGGCCGCAGACGGATTGTGGCCGGACACTCCTAATGTTCTTAGTTCTAACACTTTGCAAGTGTGCACTCCTGGTACTTTTTGGTTCAATGGATTATGTTCACGGTAAGTGCTTTAAAGGGGTGTTGCAGGATTATTGGTCAAAAGACTGTTCATTTATTGATAGTTATATTGTTTCTATAGTGTTTCCATTAATTTATTACGAGCAATACAAGACCGTTGTCTCTTCACTGGTATGCACGCCCAAGAACTATGGTAGCCCGCGCGCTAAATACTCAACTCTTTTATTCTATGCACGCCTAGTACTTTTTCATTTGCTCGGTTTACTTGATTGTCGGATTAGGCTTCGATTTGGCTCGCTTGGGGTTTATCTTACTCCGAGTTAGTAGCTGACACAGCCAATGATGTAACACGACGTATTTGTTATTTAACCTCATGTTAGCAACTAACTCTGAGTTAAGACTTTGGCACAAATGGGGCTTATTATCATGAGATCATTGACAGACGTCAGTGTGCCTGAATATACTTACACTGTCTTTGTAAATAATAGTTAGCAGGATGACAAAATTCGTCAATTTGTGTACGGCTAAGGAGTGGAATTCGCTACCGGAGTCTGTGTTTCCCGATAGCCACAACCTCGGGGTCTTTAAGAATGAATAGGTTACTTCTAGGCAAGCGTGTTACACCGTCGACCACATCATCCGCTTACAATCAGGTGAGATAGGGGTCAAGCTCGAGTCTAAATATATCTAATAAAATAAAAATAAATGGCGTGTTGTCGTCATTTTAAGCGGTTGACGATAAAAGACAGTAACGATTTGAATTTACGAAAGAAATATTGATGAAGCTCATAAACATAATAAGAGATTAATATTCTGATTTAAGTCAGTATCCATAGACAAACCCACGCCAATTTGCCACGGGGGTAGGCAGAAACTACAGAACGCCGCCTGCTACGATCCTAAAATTAGCTTTTGCTTCGATTGTATGAAGAAGATGCATAAACGATTGAATGTACATGATATATCTGATAAGACAGTAGTCTCTCCTTATAAAATACTAACGCCGACTGGAAGCCGGTCCCAACAGGTTGGAAAAAAAAAACATGGCTGCCTAGTAAGACTGAATCAAAATAGTACATTGTGATACAAGGGTGGAAAGTAGGTTATTGCAAACGAGCTGTCATTAACAAGCCCGAGCCGAAGGCGAGGGTTTTTAATGACACGAGTTTACACACCCGTGTATCACACGACGTTTTTCAATACAGTTGTGAGAAACAGTAAAAACAAATCAAAGAATTAGATTTGTTTATTCACAAAAAATAAAATTTTCAATATGGCGCCTTTTTGCAACTGGACATATTTTTTTACAAAGCCTATACAGCCTATTCGATTTTTGACAAACGTTGATGTGAAAATAATTAACTTAAAACTGGTAATTAAACATATTAAACAACTGTTTAAAAAAAATTGAGAATTCAATACTAAAACGTACGGAATCAATAATTTTTCCTCGTATAAAATCGTATCCCATTTTATTCTATGTATGAAAACTCCTTGCTACTAAACTTTTTTAAATTGACTTATAAATTTAAAACTAAACTGCAAACATAATGATCGAGCTCGTAAACAAAAGTCACGACCGCGTAATAGAAAGATGCCTATGCGTAAGATTTAACTTTCGAATCATAATTATAGCCTCTGAAAGTACGCCATGTTTAACAACTGTATTGAAAAAAATATTTTTCCACTACCTTGTCTATTATGTAACACATTGCCTAAGTAATTCGTTTCGAAATGTGAACATTTAGACACAAGATTATAAAAAAAAAAAAAAAAAATTACTTTAACAGTTACGAAATGACATTTATACGGATCATTATGTAGCTGGCAGAATGATACTGAAGCTTGGCTACATCGCTCGTGTTAAAATTTCGACTTTTTATGCTCGACACGAAATGTACTATTAAAAAACAAGATAAATAATTTTAGTGTTGAATGGGCACAAGGTAAGTACTAAATAGATTATAATATTAACTGCGAAATTAAACCACCATTGAACCCAAAAGTGGAAAACAAAATCCAATATTTTCAGCGAAGTCGGGGGATGTAAAGAACTGTTCCAAGGAATCGTCCCCTGACTACAATGACAGGCCTATGTTGCCCGGGATAACGCAACGCTACCAACGAACCTCATACATCGATATAGGTTAAGCCGTTTAGAAGTCGCCGAGTTGCCGGCTTGTCGATTTTTTATCGGTTACATTTCGGGGAGTGTGCGATGGAATTGCATGATTTAATTCCACCCATCCCGTTCCATCATCGGACTACAAGACGTACGGCGATGTGTCATCGGTAAATGGTGGACATCCCACCCATACGCACAAAACGTTTTGGGGACACTTTTATTATGCGTACAGCTAAGGAGTGGGATTCCCTGCCGGAGTCTGTGTTTCCCGATAGCTACAATCTAGGAGTCTTCAAGTCAAGAATGAATGGGTTTTTTCTAGGCAAGCGTGCTTTACCGTCGACCACATCATCGCTTACCATCAAGTGAGATAGTGGTCAGGCGCGAGCCAATAGACTATTAAAATAAATTGTAGTTCTCAAAACTAAAAAACACGCTTTAATGGTAAATTGAATTAAAAATCGCTAGTCCTGAAGATCCTGGTAAGGATAATGGGGCAAACTATTTAAATGATTGCATTGTCATCGGTTCTTGTTATGTGTGCAAAGTAACAAATCAATCCGACGTTTTGAAGGGGGTGAAAAACACTTTCTAAGATTCCGTTACATTGATACATATATACTAAGCTAATAAAAGCGTGTTAAAAAAAGAAGTTATGGAATATAATAAAGAAACTCACAAACCCTGAAAACATAACACTCCTTTTTTTGGGCAGTCGTGTAAAAAAGCGGAAGATGACGACGAAAAAATTACTTCAAGTAACATTGGGGGATTTAGATGATGAGTAACTGCCAAATAATTCGTACCTGATACAAGAGAAGAAAGAAAAAATCATTGCAAGTTAAATACCCAAGTGACGACGACACAATCTATCAGTCGATCATTGGCACGCAAACGCGGAATGCCGCCTCAACTAGCGCAAGCCGGGCCGATGGCGGCGACTTTAGCAATTACTGGCAATCATAGATATTAATATTTCTATGCTGGCAATACAGCAGTGTTGTGTTGTGATTAATGTTAAGTGATATGGATGTGGGTTTAACGAGAGTTCTGTCGCTGAAATAACATAACACATGGACTTATAAAGGCTTTATTGGTGATGTTCTTCAGAATGATAAGGTGCGTACTGCGACAAGCAAAACGGCATACTCGCGTGTATACCCGGCACCTCAATTTATTTATTTACTAGCTGTTCCTGCCTACCCTACCTAACTTCCACTTTTTTTTTCAGGGTCATCATTCTTTCGCGGCGAATCTTAACACCGCCATTCAGAAAATGATTTCAAATGCACAACGCCATCTATCGAATACAATTCGACTGTCTGATTTTCTGAATTGCGTGTGTTGAGATAATTTTACTTCTTGAACACTTTAAATTGATCTAACTTTTAATAGAGTGAACCTATTGCGATGAAACAAAAACTAAGTAATACTTCAAGTTACGCAATATTTTTCTGTACACGTAAGCTACATTGGTTTCGTACATTCCTCGTGATGCGCGCACAAATAAACAGAAAAAAAAGCCAAAAATGCTGGAAATGAGTTCCGTTGGTTATCCTGTAACACCCTGGCTATTTTTTTGGCAATATTTTCGATGTACAAAAACGACTTTACTACAGATTGATTATATGTATTGATGATGATGATTAAAACTCCATTCAACATACAGGTACATGGGCGGACATAATGTCTGAGATATTCTCTACCAAGTCAACCAAGGGTGCTGGAGAGATAACATGGCACATTAAAAAAAATAGAATTAATTATATTATTGAAGTAAAATTGGTGAAAAAGGAAAATATATATACCTATATTATAGTTGCTTGTCTATACTTCTACACTTACTATAATAATATTATAAAGAGGAAAGATTTTTTTGTTTGTATGTTTGTACCGAATAGGCTCCGAAACTACTGGACCGATTTAAAAAATCTATTTCGATCGCGTTTGGTTCCGTTCCACGGCTATAGATGGTGTTAGCAGCGACTTGCAAGTAAAAGAGTTTTCTCGGTTCATGATTATTTTTACTTAAAATACAGTAACGATTTGTTTTATAGTATTTTTTTGCAGGTTTTCACAGTTTTTTTTTTTTTTTAATCTTTGCCCCATACTAGGAATTTCTTCCGCGACACGCAGCGTAGCAGTCAATCGCTCAACCACTGCGCCAACCGTGCACCCTGAGACCGTGCACACAGATTCATTGTACCAAAATGTGTTACAATACAAACTTAATTAAATCTAGTGACATGCCTCAGAAATTTTAAACCGCGCCATCTATTGGCATCGTTTTAAAATTATCCGTTCAAATAATCTTTTGAATGTAAATTAAGAGCCCAATATTCCACAATTTTGTGCTTAGGAGAGTTAATTAAAAAATAACAAAGTGTCTATGATCAATTCTGGAAAATGTTAATTTTACATACAATTCAATAACGAATCGATGCATATCGCGCCATCTAGTGACTATTGTTTGAACCAAATTTTCTTTGTTAGCGCTGGGACCCCGTGCTACAGGTACATTTTGATCTTGTCCAATTTTAAAATTATCCAAACTGCTTAAAATAGACGTCTCCCAAACACGAGGCCAAACTGTTTTGTAGCTACACTTCTAGCTCAGCAACCAGTTTCCCGATTTGGAACATTTCGACAACTAACCGAATTGATTACAAATAATTGTTGGCTTACCGCCATATTTCCGTGGCAATGATTTGTGATTGGATTGAAGTTGATTATCAACACGGCTATGGAACTGTACTGTTAATTGAAATGACATTATTATAGGCAATTGTGTTTAAAACAGATCTTTGCACAGACATAAATCTATAGCTAACGCAAGTCCCCCCATCTGTATGAAAACCAAGAGTGCCACTTTTTCACACACAATTTAAAAACAAATTTACTTATCAATGAAAGAAAACATTTCCAATGCCTCGGCCAACTTTTTCTATACATTCTTTACAGCTCAACATGGCATAAAAATGCATTTCTCTAGATTTCGGTGGTTTCGGTGCCGATAATGCTAAATGAAAAGCTCAGATTACGATCATTGATCGAAACTTTAATCCGTTTTTTGGCACGCAAAGTACATACAATCGCGTCATGTAGTTAAATTTATGTCTGTAGATATTTATGTGTAATTCATAGTGCCAAATTCAACCAAGCAAATGCCTGGTTCTCTATCGGGTCTCGTGGCATAATATTAACAGCCACACGGTTCGATCTTCAAGGTTGTCCCCATCACCACGTCAAGAAAAATAAAGATATGAAAAACCTACAATACAAAACATCTTTTACAATGCATGTCCTTGAAAAAAGCGTTTTCCAAGCAGCCAAACTGTGCGGAAAGTGGCACTTTTTTTACTAGTGCTTTTTACTTTCCTGTATTTTTTTAATTTTAACTCCAACGGCAGCCCGCCGCATAGAGTTTTTATTATTTGAGAAAAGTTTTAAAAATTAGTTAAGTACAGATTATCATTCATATAAAAGGTAAAACAAAAGTAATACTTAATTCAAGGCGTTTTTAATTACTCTAGATTTTGATTTTGATCAATTAATTAATTTTAAATATTCATTAAATATGTTTGGCAGAATGAATATTTTGCTCGTGCCTTTTTGCGTTACGACGTGACAGCTATTTGCACATGCGCAGTAGATATGCCCGAGGAACTATGAACTTAGTTAATCTGTGGATATGTTGAGCGCCCTTGAATAAGCACCATTTTATTAATTTCTTGCTTGGTTCAGATATATTTTTTTATTTCCTCGCACAATGCATAGTAAAATGTTGTTTGATACACGTGCGTAAGATGATTTCCGACTCGTGTCGATTTATCCACTCATCGGAAATCACCTACTTTCCGCACATGTAGCTTAAGGGTACACTAGTCGACGGCACGAACTATTTTGTGCGCGGGGTTAAAATGCATTTTATATCAACCGACAACACGTGCGGAAGAGATAGATGCTGTGATGAGCAGTAGGAAGCTAGTTCGCGTACGAATACACACTTTTGAAAATTTGTAGCGAAATTGATAATGATTTAGGACGAAACCGAGCGCGCGATATTTTATAAACAGACCTTTGGGAGTCTAGATATCATGAAAAAACGACTAAATCTATCTGTTCAAAGTAAATTATTGGCATTGTTGAACTACTAATCTATCCCTGTATGGAGGCCGTTTTGCAATTTTCCGTCTTCTTATGGTATTTATTCGCGCCCAAAAATGCGTTAAAATTAGTGTCGGAATGTGAAACTTTCGACGCTCATAACTTTCAAATATTTTCTTTTTTTACTTTTTCGTTTCCATACAGGGCTATATAATGATGAGACAAATTGATATCACTTTTTATTTTGAACGTACATCGTCAAACAGTGGAATAATCCATAGACTACGTTTGTATGGAAGAATTTTCGACTAGTGTAACCTTAAATAACTATTCTGTTACTTTTAAAAGAAACAACATTAATTTAAGGAACAATATTAACTTGATATTAACCATTACCCATCAGAAAGTACCAGGGCCTAATAAAAAGGCAAGAGTAACAAAACAAAATGAATCCATTACTAGCTCCATCGGAGGGACTCATATTAAGTCAAATCAATTACGAAGCCCATTCGTACAAGGTATAAATAATGATTTATGGCTAATCATTATAGAGGAAACACAAAGTTAAGTTTGCTGTTGGGAATGATACTGATTTGAAAGATGGTTTCTGTGGACTGGGAGAAACCTATTAATTCCTTTGAACAGAGAAGGAATTCAATTATAATAATAACTTATTATAATTAACTCAGTGGTATAATAACGGGCCCGACTTAAGTGTCGTAGGTCGTGGTTGAACCCAGGCAGGCGCTTTACGTTGTGTAAATTGTTTCATCACCACTGCTCTGAAAACGGTGAAGGAAAACATCGTGAGGAAACCGGCATGTCTTAGAACCAAAAATTCGAAGACATGTGGATTCCACCAACCCACACTGGGCCCGCGTGGTGGATTATGACCTTACGGCATTCCCTACACAGACCCCACATAGACTGACCGAAAGCCTATTACAAAAAAAAAAAAAAAAAAAAAAAAAAAGAATTGCCAAACTTAAGTGGCAGTGGGCAGGGAACATTGCTTACAGAACGGATGGCCGTGGGGTAGAAAAGTCCGAACCGGACGACGATGCGTTCGAAGGTCTCCCACTAGGTGGACCGATGACCTGGTGAAGGTTGCGGTGATCCGCTGGATGCGGGACGCACTGGATCGGTCACTGGCGACGGTTGGGGAAGGCCTATGTCCAGCAGTTGACGTCTTTCGGCTGATATGATAATGATGTGATGACTGGCTATCTGCCCTTCACAACCCAGTAACTAGAACCTCGTGAAAGCTGAGAAAGAGAAACAAATCAAGTATCTCGACTTAGCACACGAGGTTGTCGGCATGTGGAATGTGGACTCGGCGATCATTGTGCCGATTGTCGTTACGGCCTGATGGCCTATAGCCTCAATGTCGTGGGCTCGAGGCTGTCATTACGCGGTCGGATCAAGGGTTCTGATACAGAAGGCAGTACTCCTTGATACGGCTCGCATTGTGAGGAGGTTCCTATCTCTGGAGTCCTAACCACCGGTAGCTTGGACCCTGTTCCCGATACCGGTTGGCCTCTATTTTTAAATGTTTTTTAAGTTTTCTTTTTTATATTTAAAAATGTATTAAATAAGAATGAAGATAAATAAAGAAATAATGACAAACTGATAAGTACTTAATAATAATTATGTACAAGCGCGTATAAAAAGGGAAAAGGGGAAGAACATTACAGTTATTTCTGTTTTAACTATAATGTTAAATAATAAATATATAATCCTCACTATTATATAAAAGTTAAGTTGGGTAATTTAAGGAAAAAAAACCGGCCAAGTACGAGTAGGACTCGCGCACAAAGGGTTCCGTACCATTATCGCAAAAAACCGAAAAAAAGACACGTTTGTTGTATTAAATAAATATTTACCCCACTGCCCTACTTAAATATTTATTTCGTTCTGTTTTTAGTATTTGTTGTTAAAGCGGCAACAGAAATACATCATCTGTGAAATTTCAACTGCCTAGCTATCACGTTTCATGAGATACTTGAGCCTTGTGACAGACAGACAGACGGACCGCGGATTCTTAGTAATAGGATCCCATTTTTACCCTTTGGGTACGGAACCCTAAAAAGTAACACCTACAAAACTATTTACTTTCCTTTTATTATCTTTCTGTTCGAGGTATTTTCCGAACGGATGTTAAAATCACTTAATGATGATCCAGCCCTAGTAGTCCTCCAGCTACGCCCTGAGCCGAGGTTCGACCTCACAGGGGGTAGCCCTCAGCGTGGTCGCTTAGGTTTAGCTTTTTGTGTCTGGCTGGAGGCTATACTTTAGTCTCCACAAGATCGCCCGGTTAAGCAGTAGCCAATCACTGATTGAACTGCAAGATGTCCATCAAAAAAATATCTGTTCGAAAATGTTTAAAAATTCCGAAATCAAAAGTAACGTTCCAATATCAAACTGTATTCAAAGTGACAGATTCGATTCAAATCCCAATTCAAGTCCAGT
The DNA here is from genome assembly GCA_948252205.1 of Orthosia incerta. Classification (NCBI taxonomy): domain Eukaryota; kingdom Metazoa; phylum Arthropoda; class Insecta; order Lepidoptera; family Noctuidae; genus Orthosia; species Orthosia incerta. Next base: position 14,493,919 of record OX411769.1, on the reverse strand, counting down.
TTTAAATTTGGAATTCAAATCTAATTTTAATCCTAGAAACCCAACATCGTTCTAGAATGACCTATACGCTAATAATCGCTATTGACATACTAATAAATGGTCGAATGATTTTACCAAACGCTTGATAAAACAGAAAATTCTTAATAACTTACCCTGGAATATTAAATCTATTGAAATGGTCTAGTTTGTAAATTAACTGGCCAGTAGCGAAATCTACGATTTGGCAACATTCATAATGTCTTGCCTACGAGTTAAAATGTTCGACCTGCTCCTTATTTTTAAATGCGAAAATTTGGATTTATGCATGGATGTTTGTTACTCAATCACGCCAGAACGGCTGAACGGATCTGGATGCAATTTGGCACATAGATAGTCTGGCTGGAATAGCACATAGGCTACTTCTTATCCCGGGAATATCCTTGGGATAATTTTCGACATACACGCCGGCGAATCCGCTGGCAGTAACTATATATACTTCATAAAAGATAGCTTGATCTCTGTGACATAATATGTCAAACTGACATATACGTTATTGTTAGCCTGACAAGCGCTATTGTTACTGTATTGATACAGACAGCTGTCGCTATAGATCAAGCTATCTTTTATGAAGTACAGTGCTATATGTGTCAATATTGTCACAGTTTTACGACGAGTTCTGTTTAAAATCGGCAGATAACAATCTCCTTTTTAGCCATTATGCATTTAGTCAAGATTTAAAGACTCATAAAGCCAATAGATTCCGGGAAGCAAAATTCTAGCTTTCTCACATAACATAATTTAACATTTTCTGCTCAATAACTGAGGGCAAACCGCGAAGTTTATAGCTATTTGAAACAATAGCTTTCTTAACAGTTAGTACCACATCAAAATCGGTTCGTTGGTTTCTAGGACTCTGGGCCACATACATACTGACACACTCTTGCTAAATGGCAGTATAACGTATTGTGAAGAATTATTTCAAGTATTGCTTGTGGACTGATGGATTGTTTGAAAATTGATATGAACGAAAAGGGAGTCAGTGATAGCGTGACGGGGGACAGGACGGTATGGAAGAAGAAAACGTATTGCGCCGACCCCAAGTAACATGGGACAAGGGCAGGAAGATGATGATTTAAAGTTTGGCTTGTAGATTTTTTATCACAATACTAAATATACTAAAACCATCCGGCTCAGGAGTTCCAAAATAACGAGCGTAAAAAAGAGAGGGTTGCGCTGAAATAGTTATTTATGCTACAAGTGCGGCAAGTAGGTGATTTCAGATGAGTGGATAAATCGACACGAGTCGGAAATCATCTTACGCACGTGTATCATACAACATTTTACTATGCATTGTGCGAAGAAATAAAAAAAAATATCTAAACCAAGCAAGAAATTAATAAAATGGCGCTTATTCAAGGGCGCTCAGCATATCCACAGATTAACTAATAGTTCATAGTTCCTCGGGCATATCTACTGCGCATGTGCTAATAGCTGTCACGTCGTAACGCAAAAAGGCACGAGAAAAATATTCATTCTGCCAAACATATTTAATGAATCATTAAAATTAATTTATTGATCAAAATCAAAATCTAGAGTAATTAAAAACGCCTTAAATGAAGTATTCGTTTTGTTTTACCTTTTATAGGAATGATAATCTGTACTTGACTAATATTTAAAACTTTTCTCAAATAATAAAAACTCTATGCGGCTGACGGGCTGCCGTTGGAGTTAAAAATTAAAAAAGTACAGGAAAGTAAAAAGCACTAGTAAAAAAAGTGACACTTTCCGCACAGTTTGGCTGCTTGGAAAACGCTCTTTTCGAGGACATGCATTGTAAAATATATAAGTATATAGCCTGAAGAAAATGGACATGGTGGACATCCCACCCATACGCATCAAAAGTTTTGGGAATACTTTTTTTATACGTACAGCAAAGGAATGGAATTCCCTGCCGAAGTCTGTATTTCCTGATAGCTACAACTTGGGAGTCTTTTAGACAAGAGTGAATAAGTTACTTCTAGGCAAGCGTGCTTCATCGTCGACTACATCATCGCTTACCATCAGATGGGATAGTGGTCAAGCGCGAGCCTATCAATAATAATAAAATAATAATAATCTATAATCATCCAAGTATGAGAAGGCAAATGAAACTTGTTGGGATGAGTCAATCTCAAAATCTGGCAGAAGCTACAGTTCTCGCCAAGCTTCTTGGCCGCCCTGAAGTTGGCTTTCCGATGCGCAAGGCACGGATCGGTGCTGTTTTTGTATGAGATTTACTACTGCGCAGCCATTGTAGCCAACTTCAAGGCGGCCAAGAAGTTTGGCGAGAACTATAGTTTGCAGTAAATAGGTCAAATTTAAAATATTACCCAATCAAACTGCCTAATCTTTCTCCAACTACGTTGAACTCAAACCCAAACTCATTTATTTCAATTAAATCTTGTGTGTCTGAAGTTGGCTTTGTGAACCATTGCTCAAGAAACAGTTTGTCATCGAGTATACTGCACAGAGTAAGCAATATAGGACGATACGACATACGTAAGCGAGTGAAATAGGCAGTTATACAAAGCTATCTTATACTTCAACATTGACAAAAAAAAACTTTAAAAAAAAAAAATACTACCGTCTTTCGTAGGTACCATTTTTTTGCGTTATGGACACCGACTTCCAAAAATAACGTTATTTTTCACTTTGTAGTTTTCTGGAAGTCGGTAGTATTTTTTTGTAAAAAAGTTTTTTTATTTTTCACTTTTTAGTTGTACCTACCTAATAGGCAAGTTGTTTAGTAAGTTTCCTATAACGCCAGAATAGATTACCCGAATATCATGAAACTTGAACAAAACCGAGCAAATGAGAGATCTGCTTACCCCTTAAGAGCGTACTGGCGTGATGTTATGTTATGAAATAGTATAAACAATAAACAGACATGCGATTGCAGCAGTCCCGAGAGATTTGCTGTTATTTATTGAAGAGTTCTGTTGTATATCTTCGAAGTTCGTCATCAGATCTTCACCAAATTAAAATGGGACCAATTCCGAAACATACTCTTTCAAACAAAAAAATAATTTTCGAAATCGGTCCACAATTGACGGAGATATCGGTGAACATACATAAAAAAACATACAAGAAGTCGAACATAGAACCTCCTCCTTTTTCGAAAGTCGGTTAAAAATGGACATGGTGGCCATCCCACCCATACGCATAAAACGTTTTGGGAATACTTTTATTATACGTACAGCAAAGGAATGGAATTCCCTGCCGACGCGACGTCTGTATTTCCTGATAGCTACAACTTGGGAGTCTTTTAGACAAGAGTGAATAGGTTACTTCTAGGCAAGCGTGCTTCATCGTCGACTAAATCATCGCTTACCATCAGGTGGGATAGTGGTCAAGCGCGAGCCTATCAATATTAATAATATATAATCATCTAAGTATGAGAAGGCAAATGAAACTTGTTGGGATGAGTCAATCTCAAACTCTGGCAGAAGCTACAGTTCTCGCCAAACTTCTGGGTCGCCCTGAAATAGACTTTCCGATGCGCAAGGCACGGATCGGTGCTGTTTTTGTATGAGATTTACTACTGCGCAGCCATTGTAGCCAACTTCAAGCCGGCCAAGAAGTTTGGCGAGAACTAAAGTATGCAGTAAATAAATATTACCCAATCAAACTGCCTAGTCTTTCTCCAACTACGTTAAACTCAAACCCAAACTCATTTATTTCAATTAAATCTTGTGTGTCTGAAGTTGGCTTTGTGAACCATTGCTCAAGAAACAGTTTGTCATCTAGTATACTGCATAGAGTAAGCAAGATAGGACGATACGACATACGTAAGCGAGTGAAAGAGGCAGTTATACAAAGCTATCTTATACTTCAACATTGACACAAAAATAGAAACTGCGCAGGGTCTCTTTTGGATGGTTAAGCAAAAGATGAAGCTAGCTAGCAAGACTGGTGACAGATTTTCTGAAAAATAAACTATTTACTGTATTTTTTATAATTTCCAATAAGTCGGTCAGTTAGAAAAGTTGAGCCAATACTCGTTTGTAACTCGATCCTCGATTCACGTTCTATCTCACCAGCAAACTATCTTTGTCGGCGTCGATACATCATTAATTCATTTTATTTCGAATTTCGAACACTTGTTCGTTTTTTGAGTGATAGCTTTCTTAACGGCCAGTCGTGTTTGAAATCATTTGGAATGTAACTTATCGTAAAGGAACTTTTTTTTTAATAATGATGGCGGATGAGAAAGGTTGGCTGTCAAAAAAGTTATCTTTTGGGCTTGAAGTCGCGTGTGAAATGAAAAACGTTGTTTAATTATTATTGATAGGCTTGCGTTTGAACACTATCTCACCTAATGGTAAGCGATGATGTGGTCGACGGTGTAGCACGCTTGCCTAGAAGTAACCTATTCACTCTTGACTTATAGATCACCATATTATCACTTATTTTTATATAGGTAGCCCTGATAGTATGTAAGTTTGTCTAAAGCTTCAAGACCATCACTTTCTCTTTTCCCAATCCCAGACACACAAAAATTCTATAAATCTTTTTTCAAAAGAGGTCCGTTACGAAATCTTCCGGTGGCTCTGCTCTTTAGTCTATGGTAATTACGTCCGTCACTGCTAGGGTCAGCTCACACCGAGACGCGAAACGACAGAACTTTTTGAAATAGTGATAAAATATATGGCAATTTATTTTTTACACATTTCGGTGAGAGAATTCCAATAAATTTAAATTTTTGATTCTGAATTCGAATTCTCTCACTTTAATCTGTACCTTTTGTGTGTGGTGTGTGTTTACGAGGTGTGGGCGTGAAAGGTGTTATCGGTATCGTAAAAAGTATGCGCAGCGTCGAGTCTCGTTGTGGCTGTGGTGAGCCTACCCTTACCATGAAGCGACAGTAGCTGCAGGCTATAACATAAGTGGATAACGGTAGCACTGTAGGCGTTTGTGAGGCAATGAGTCTATGGTTATAATAGTAATTAGCATTCTTTGGGGTTATGCGGACTTTCTTCCGTGTAGTAGTTACAACCTCTTTAGTGTAGGATAAACACGATTGTTGAAAGTTGATCCTGAGTTGGATCTCCATGTTAAGGGTACACTAGTCGACGGCACGAACTATTTTGTGCGCGGGGTTAAAATGCATTTTATATCAACCGACAACACGTGCGGAAGAGATAGATGCTGTGATGAGCAGTAGGAAGCTAGTTCGCGTACGAATAAACACTTTTGCAAATTTGTAGCGAAATGGATAATGATTTAGGACGAAACCGAGCGCGCGAAATTTTATAAACAGACCTTTGGCAGTCTAGATATCATGAAAAAACGACTAAATCTATCTGTTCAAAATAAAATTATTTGTATTGTTGAACTACTAATCTAACCCTGTATGGAGGCCGTTTTGCAATTTTCCGTCTTCTTATGGTATTTATTCGCGCCCAAAAATGCGTTAAAATTAGTGTCGAAATGTGGAACTTTCGAAGCTCATAACTTTCAAATATTCTCCTTTTTTACTTTTTTGCTTTCATACAGGGCTAGATAATGATGAGACAAATAGATATCAGTTTTTATTTTTAACGTACATCGTCAAACAGTGGAATAATCCCTAGACTACGTTTGTATGGTAGAACCTTAAGCAAAATTTCAGACAAGAACGGCTCAAATAAGAGGAAGCTTAATATTAATGTTAGGGCCTGTATTACCTGTGGTTCTTTTAACTAAATTGGTAAATATTTTAATATAATTTCGGACACCGTGAGTAGTGGCCATGACTATTTGAACATCGTGAAACAGTTTCACGATATCTATCTATCAAAATATTCAAGTTTTAGTTTCATCATCATATTCCATGCATGCCGTTTTCCGTTTTTCCGACTTTGACGTTTTCACTTTTTTTCGTGCCAACGCTCCTACCGACCTCATCGAATTTCACTTTCCTTATAAAATGTTTTGTTTTATCAATTTTTTATTGATATGTACATACTTAAACACTAAACAAAAGTAAACTATACATAAACTAACTACTTATACTATATACAAAAGAAAGGTACACTTAGGCGTCGAAGTACTTCTCTACATCGCTGTCATACGGGAACGTGCCCAGAAGACTGGCAGCATTGCCACGTTGAATGCAATGCTGATTCTTTGCGCAAAGAAAGAGCCAGCCCTCTGGTCACGCACGGTGTCGATCAGTCTTGGGCCCCATGACCCAAGCGTTTCGACCCCAAACGGCTCAAAACTGTAATTACCAATTAGATTACAGTATTTGTGCCGCTTGAGGGCCTCAGGCCTTTTTTATGGGTCCTATAGTATTTTTATCGACATCTCTAAATTAGAACTACGTATTTTATGTGACGGACGTAAAGAGTGACGGACGTAAAGAATTTCACCATCCCATATCATCCCGTGGGTGTCGTAAGAGGCGACTAAGGGAAACACCAGAGAATGGGCAGCAGCGTTCTCTGGGCACTTTATCAACAAACTGCGATCGCCAACCCGCCTGCCAAGCGTGGCGATTACGGCAAATCCCCCCAAACCATGATAAGCACAACAAAAAAACGGCCCCGAGTGCCCGGCAGCCCGTCTACCCTCGACTACGGTAGCGGTCGAGGCGATGGCGTGGCAAGGGGTGCAAAGAATCCCCGGAGTGGACCCGGCTACCTCAATAAACACCGACGACTGGACCTGGCAACGTATAACACGCGAACACTCCGGACCGACGAGAAGATAGCCGAACTCGAGGAAGAATTGAGCAGGTTGCGATGGAGCGTTATAGGGTTATCTGAAGTCCGAAGAGAGGGGGAGGACTCGATAATCCTCAAATCCGGTAACCTGCTCTATTTCCGAGAGGGTGACCGGCAGTCCCAAGGTGGTGTCGGGTTTATCGTCCACAAGTCCCTTGTGAACAACGTGGTGAAGATCGAGAGTGTGTCGACCAGGGTGGCGTACCTTATACTCAGAATATCCGCAAGATATTCGCTGAAGGTCATACAGGTCTACGCCCCAACCTCGGCACACCCCGACGACGAGGTAGAGACCATGTATGAGGATATCTCTAAAGCCATGCATGGTTTCAAAACTCACTTCACCGTTGTCATGGGGGACTTTAACGCAAAACTGGGCAAACGAGACGAGGATGAGCTGCAAGTGGGGCAATTTGGAGTTGGACGTCGGAACCAACGGGGTCACCTACTGGCCAGTTTTATGGAGAAGGAAGGCCTCTATATGATGAACTCCTTCTTCAGAAAGCGTGAGCACAGGAAGTGGACATGGCAAAGCCCCGATGGTGTAACTAAAAATGAGATCGACTTCATCATGTCGACCAAGAAGCAAGTGTTCAATGATGTCTCTGTGATCAATTCGGTGAAAACCGGGAGCGATCACCGCATGGTAAGAGGCACATTGAACATTAATATCAAGCTTGAAAGGTCTCGACTGATGAAGTCCACGCTCCGTCCAGCACAGATCCGGATCCAAAACCCCGAAACCTTTCAGCTCGAACTCCAGAATCGTTTCGAGTGCCTAGGGAGCTCCGTGGACGATTACAGCGATGGGTTCGTGGAAGCTGTCCATACGGTCGGGTCTAAGTTTTTCAAGACCCGCCGTACAGATAGAAACAAGAAGCTCTCTGATCCAACTCTAAAGCTAATGAAGGAGAGGCGTGAGATGATCCTGCAGTCTTCAGACGATGCGGTGAAATACCGGCAGCTAAATAGACGGATCTCAAAGTCCTTGAAAAGCGACCTCCGCCGCTTTAATACTGAAAGTATTAAAGATGCGATTGAGCGGAATAAGGGCTCCAAGGTCTTTGCAAGGGATCTGTCTATTGGGCAAAGCCAGCTCACAAAACTGAAGACCGATGATGGCAGGATCGTTTCCACCAAACCGGAGCTTCTGAGGGAGATCGAGAGATTCTATGGGCAGTTGTACACGTCAACCAGTAAACCCATTGCGAATCTAGCAAACGACCCAAGAGCTAGATTGACCCGACACTATACCGAAGATATCCCGGATGTCAGCCTGTACGAGATTAGGATGGCTCTGAAACAGCTTAAAAACAACAAGGCGCCGGGTGATGACGGAATCACTGCTGAACTCCTGAAGGCGGGTGGAAAACCGGTACTTAAGGCCCTTCAGAAGCTGTTTGATTCCGTCATACTCGAGGGCAAAACGCCACAGGCATGGTGCAGGGGTGTGGTGGTACTCTTCTTCAAGAAGGGCGACAATGCCCGGCTGAAGAACTATAGGCCCATCTCACTTCTTAGCCATGTCTACAAGTTGTTTTCAAGAGTCATCACGAATCGTCTCGCGCGCAGGTTTGACGACTTCCAGCCTCCCGAACAAGCCGGATTCCGAAAAGGCTTTAGCACCGTAGATCACATACATACGCTGCGGCAGGTTATACAGAAGACCGAAGAGTACAACCTGCCTCTCTGTTTAGCGTTTGTGGACTACGAGAAAGCCTTCGATTCGATCGAGACTTGGGCTGTACTGCAGTCACTCCAACGGTGCCAGATCGACTACCGGTACATTGAGGTGTTGAAGTGTCTGTACAGAAACGCCACCATGTCAGTCCGTCTTCAGGATCAGACCTCGGAACCAGTCCTTCTCCAGCGTGGCGTGAGACAGGGAGACGTCATTTCTCCGAAACTGTTCACTGCTGCACTGGAGGATGTATTCAAAGTTCTGGACTGGAGCGGCCTAGGCATCAACGTTAATGGCGAGTACATCACTCACCTTCGGTTTGCCGACGACATAGTGGTCATGGCTGAGACCATGGAGAGCCTCAGTACAATGCTCGATGACCTCAGTAGAGCTTCCGAAAGAGTGGGTCTGAAAATGAACATGGACAAAACCAAGGTGATGTTGAATGCCCATGTTACACCCATTCCTATCAAGGTTGGAGACTCTACACTCGAAGTTGTGGACAACTATGTCTACCTGGGACAAACGATCCAGTTGGGTAGGGCCAACTTCGAGAAAGAGGTCAACCGTCGAATCCGTCTCGGCTGGGCAGCGTTCGGGAAGTTGCGCGGTGTCTTCTCGTCCAACTTACCACAGTGTCTCAAGACAAAAGTCTATGACCAGTGTGTGTTGCCAGTGATGACATATGGCTCTGAGACGTGGTCGCTAACAATGGGCCTTATCAGAAAGCTTACAGTCACTCAAAGGGCAATGGAGAGGGCTATGCTCGGCGTTTCCTTGCGTGATCGAATCAGAAATGTTGAGATCCGTAAGAGAACCAGGGTTACCGACATAGCCCGAAGAATTGCCAAACTTAAGTGGCAGTGGGCAGGGCACATTGCTCGCAGAACGGATGGCCGATGGGGCAGAAAGGTTCTGGAGTGGCGACCGCGAACCGGAAGACGTTGCGTTGGAAGGCCTCCCACCAGGTGGACCGATGACCTGGTGAAGGTTGCAGGAATCCGCTGGTTGCGGGACGCACGGGACCGGTCAATGTGGCGACGCTTGGGGGAGGCCTATGTCCAGCAGTGGACGTCTTTCGGCTGATATGATGATGATGATGATGATTTTATTTAATCTCAAATACATTGATTTATTAAATCTTTATGCGAAGTAAAAAACACTGTACAAAGACGGACTTAATGCCTTAGGCATGTTCTAGCAGTCGTTAATGTTCTGTCCTACATTCTAAATATTTTTTTGCTCACCGGAAATACTAAGGCCAGTCATAGACAATTTGTTCCCATCACTGCCTGTATCAAAACAATTACTTTTTTATTTAGTTATTTATCGAATGATTCACCAGACACGCGTAAGCAAAAAGCGTGGAACGTACCGTTGCTTGCTTGGGCGCGTAAAATGGCGCTTCTGTAAAAAGTTGTACTGATCGTTGGTCTGTAGATTTAAATAAACGCGTTATTGAATGTCCGTTAGCAGGAACTTATTTAAAGTGTACCTGTGTAGTGGTACCTGAAGACCATTTTATTGTAAATTGGAACAGAATCGCGACTCGCGACCCATCCCATCTATTGGTCCAATAAAAAAATACTTTTGTACTAACTGCTACTACCCAAAGTGATGCCAGAATAGATTAACCCAATAAAATGAAACTTAATGAAAACCGGTGGAATGAGAGTATACCAGGGTGAACTGTTCACACTTGCGTACCCCTTTAGAGCGTACCAGCGTGATGTTATGTTATGAAAGTTTGTAAACAATAAACAGACACGCGATTGTGAGTAATTTGCCGTCATTTATTGAAGAGTTCTGATGTAAATCTCCGAAGTTCTTCATCAGATCTTGATAAAATTTAAATGGGACCGCATGACACCGGTTCACCTAGTAAAAAGTTCTGAGGTAACACACATTTAAAAAAATACAATCGAATTGATAACATCCTCCTTTTTTGGCAGTCGGTTAAAAAGTGAAAAATCAAAATATTTTATTTTTATTTTACATGGGTCTACATGGGCACTTATAAAACCGGCAAGTATCTTTGGTTGATATCATATCGGAGAACTGATTTAGATTCAATTTTGCACAATTAGAGCATGACCTGACTTAGGACATAGGATAAATCGCATTCCGGAAGTCAGTTCCCATGGGATATTCTGATCTCGCCCTTTACGCGGTCGACAAAAGTTAGTTTAGATATAATTAGGTTAATTTCTTCCTTGCACAATAAATGTGTAAAATATGAATTGAAATTAATATCCAAATCGATCATAAAAAATATGAGCTCCGTAGTCTACTTCATTGCTTACAGAGCTGTGGATAAAAAACCGGCCAAGTGCGTGATGGACTTCGCACATTTAAGGTACCTACCGCGGCCCTGGCACAAGCAACTGAAGGAACACGTGTGGGTTTTAGTCAGTAAAAGTCTGACACGCCCTCCCGCTTCACCCGGAGCGGGAGAGATGTCTTTGGATGAATACAAACCAAAAAAAAGGGTACCTACCGTATCAAAGAAAAATCTGATTTAATAATATATTGGTATTTGTTGGTAAAATATACGTAATAATAAACGTTATCACCAAATTTCAAGTTCATAGGTCAAGCAAAAAAATTCTTCGGTACAAAATTGTGTGACAGACGACAGACAGATGGACACGTAAGTGACAGAAATAGGGCTCCGTTTGTAACCTTCAGTACGGAACCCTAAAAATGCGTCCTAAAAAAACGTATCAAGCATCAAAACAACATTTTAGGCGCCACCAAAAAGTTCAAAGCTCTCTTTAAAGGTTTTTTGTTGAACTTTTTTTGCTAAACGAATGATCGTTGATTTTGTTTGTGGCCTGATGCCATTGTTTTTCAATGAATATTTCCTTATATTCGATGAACATTGATTGGTTTGTTGTCGTTTAGGAGAACAGTCAACTTTTTAAACTGTCAATGGACGGCGAATTTTATTTTTTTGTCTTTTAATTTTAAAAGGTATATGTGATACAGTTGACACTATGTAATGCGGTATTTTTAGAAATATTAGTCATTTAGGTTTGTGATTCAATTTGTTCGTTTTAAGAAATGTTCACGTGTCTTCACACATCATATTTGATTATTTTTTACAGTTCAATGTTTAAAAAGGTCTAGTTACCGTTTTAGAAGGTTCTGACTATGAAATCGAGCATGATTGCTCCATAAAATTAAGCAGATGTCATAATAAAACGCATTTAATGCATCTTATCTGCTTTTACTTTTTTTGGTCTGCACGAAAACTTCGCAGCCGGGGATAAAGATTTTTTTTAAATTATTATTGATAGGCTCGCGCTTGACCACTAACTCACCTGATGGTAAGAGATGATGTGGTCGACGATGTAGCGCGCTTACCTAGAAGAAACCTATTCACTCTTGACTTGACTCCCAGGTTGTAGCTCTCAGGAAATACAGACTCCGGCAGGGAATTCCACTCCTTAGCTGTACGCATAATTAAATTATTCCCAAAACGTTTTATGCGTATATATTATTTTAATCGAAAATTTTTGTTATGATAACAACAGGGACCGTTCGTATAATGACTCCATGTCCTTTGTTCATCTTTTTTTCGAAAAGAAATATTCACACACATAGTCTCAACTATTGATTGGCTATATTCTATACAAAACTGTTCTAATTGATTCAAAATATGAAGCCTAGATTTCATCTATACAAATAATAAAGTATCACTTACAATAATTACCCACACAACCAGAGACAACAGTACAATCCCAGAGGAGCGCGCGAAATCGGGGAATCCATTTTGTAAGTTTGACGTTTCAGCCAACATGGCGCATGGCGGCGTTCTAATCTTGTTGTCGTTGTTTCGAACTCAGCTTACAGTCGAGCTTTGCTTCGGTCAGTGTTCTGTGCCGATTTTATGAGATGTACGAATGCTAATGGTACCTAGGTTGTTAGGGACGGAAAAATTTGGGTTGAGAAGTGTTCTTACGGTTTTTTAGGCAGAAAATAATGATCAGAAAATGTCTTAACTTTTGCTAGAGTATTCTCTCCCGCTATTGGGAAGTAACTTGACTCTTTTGACTTGATAGCTCTTTTCCAACATGTACTAAATTGATATCTCATGGCAATACTGGTGTCAGATGTTCTGGTTCTTGACTACCCGTAACGACTGTCTTTGACAAATGACAGCCAGGAGCAGTAGCTTAACGTTCTTCTCGAGCCAAGGAAGAGTCGCGGTATGTACTGAATGGTAACCCACCCAAGAAACAAACCCGGCAAGCGTTGCTTAACCTTGAACATTAAACCGAGCGGTGTTATTATTTAATCACGAGTTCGTCATTGGAATATACTATTACGAAAAGAAAACTATCAACTGCAAAATTAACGCCACATAAATTCTCATCGACAGCAATAAAGGCCCACACAAAATCGGCAATCATTGGACTAGAGGCTGCCTATAATAAATTGACATCCAGTGAATCTTCCACAAATCTATCGGGGCCTTCTGCAAAGTTATTGGGCTACTTAAAAGCTCAGAGTTCAACTGCGGCGGCACGAGAATGAGTGATAATTGAAACGCGCACGCGATGATGATGTGTGTGGATGTCTGTGCTTTACAACTACGGGGTTTCGTCAGAAGGTTCGTTTTCGTACTAGAGGTGTGCGCAACAAAAAATATGTAATACTAGTCCGCAGCTTCGCCCTCGTGAATAATATTTTAATATCGCAAGGACCAAGTTTTAGGAGGACCCTATGGATGCGTTGGGGAATGGTGCTGCCGTAGCTGGATACTGGGCCAAACATAGTGCTTATTTGCCATCGCCCCGCTAAGTAGAAGAAAGGGATCTGTTTGTGTGCAAAATTTCATCCAAATCCGTTCAGCCGTTTTTGTGTGATTGGAAACACAATTGAAACACAAGCATACAAACTTTCACATTAATAGGAATTGTTTTAGATGGCTAAAATAAGACAAAGAAGTGTAGCAAAACCTTACTGAAGAACTATAGCCCCATCTCACTAGTGAGCCAAGTCTACAAGCTGTTCCCTAGCCTCGTCACGTACCGTCAAAAAGCGTCAACTTTTTGACGCTGCGTGACGAGGCTACGCCAAAACAAGCAGGTTTTCTGAAAGGCTTTAATACCACATCCATACCACAGAGCAATTTTTTTAAAGACCGAAAGAGTACAATCAGTTGCTGTGTATTGCATAAGTGGACTACAAAAAAGCCTTAGACCCAATCGATTTATGGAGTTCTGGATTCTCTGTAATGATTTAGCTCGCATATTACGTCCAACGCCACATGCAATCGTGTTCATTGGCCAAATAACGAAACGTGTCTTCAATATGTGATCAAAGCATACGCTTCTTAGACCCTGAAGTCTGATTCAGTCTTTAAAGAAGCCGCTAATATTGTAATAAAAAAATTATTAATTGCGTGTGGACTGTTTCCAAGATTAATTCTAATGATGATTATACGCGTGATTGGACACGATAGATTTTTTGCCACATGTAAGTCGGAAAATCAGAGAAGTATTGCGAGATTTAACGATGTGGTGACGCTAAGCAGTGGATTTTCAGTTGAAATGATGAGGATGATGATGAAGGACCAGTAGATTTTCGTAAGGATATAAGAGGCGAAATAATGCAGCGTTTCAGATAATTTAAAGGAGAAGATGATATTGAAAACCCTGCAGAAATAAAAGACTTTGGAGTAATAGGGTCTGATTTTATCAAGATGTCGTAAATATGTAAGATTCTTGAATGTGGCACGTTTGAACAGTCAGTCCCGAAATCTACCACATAGCTGATTTGTTTATATTTCGACCACACCATGATAAAATTCTTTTAAACTTAGGGAGGTGGAGAAGACTTAGGGTTTAGGAATTGATAATTGAAAGATTTGAACTTGACAAAATCAAAATTCAAAACTTTATTTCAAATAAACCTTAGAGTTACTTTTGAATTGCCAAACAAAAAAAAAAGATGTGTCTAGTTGCAAATTAGCAAGCGTCAGTAGGTCTCAATGGAGAAGAATCTGCAAGAAACTCCACCTTCAAACTCTACCTTGGCATGAAAACTTGTCAAAATTTTGCATAAATGTAGAATTTAACAGGTTCTAAACTTCAAATTACCAAAAGTAACTGGGGTGAACCTTCTGTATTTATCCGCACAGTGGCGCCATCTTGACTCACTTGCGTGTGAGCATGTGCGAGTACACAGCGCGGATACTTTCATCTAATTGTTTGAGGAAAAGTGCGCGGTGTGATTTTTTATATGTATTTAATTGTTGTCTGACGTTTGAAGTACTCTAGAGAGCCGCCAACGCCCTGGCCAAGTGGTTCCGCCTCTGGCGAATAGAAGTCAATCCTGACAAGAGCCAGGCTGTCCTCTTCTCTAGGCCTTACTCTCGCTCCATAAACTCCCGATCCACCAAACCCATCACTATGTATGGCAAGCCGATCCCATGGGAAGGGCAAGCCAAGTAGGAGAGAGGAAGAGGGCTTTTATTTGACTAAGAATTTATTTATTTAGTAGATTGCAATTAGTTAAATTTATTATTTGTCATTTATATATTCATTAACATTATAATAGCATTAGCTGTCCCACGCGGCTTCGCTCTCGTCAACTGGCTACCTACTTACCCTACCCATACATACGTAATATTTACCGCTTACGCAGCGCACGCAACGGAAGCTCTCAAAAAGGAATAATTTTTCCCGTTTTTGCAACATTTTTCATTTATGCTCCGCTCCTATTAGTCGTAGCGTGTATTTATATAGCCTATAACCTTCCTCGATAAATGGACTATACAACACAAAAATATTTTTCAATTCCAAACACTAGTTCCTGAGATTAGCGCGTTCAAACAAACAAACAAAATCTTCAGCTTTATAATATTAATAATATTTAACGTATAGATTTAGTTAATTGTTTTTGTTTTAATTTTTTTTTTTTGTTTTGTTAGCTCGGCAATCGCATTGTTAGTCAGTGGAGTATCTCCATCTGACTAAGTTGTGCTTGCAGCGGCCCATCTGACTTCGTAGTCGATTCAGAGATTTCCAGATAGGCCATAGAAAATTGCTCCAAAAGTATCATCACATTTTCCGAAGGATTTCGTTCGAAATTTCCTATCAATTGCTTCAAATCTTTGAAAATATCGTCTGTTGTCGCAAATAAAGCAATGAATGTAGTTGAAGTGTCAAAATTAAAGACATTGCCATTGTTGTGTGTTACGCAACAACCCTGCACAAAATGCAGTCTGTTTGCAGTATTAGTTAGTTGCCAATAAAGCAAGCAGATTAGATAAACGTAAGATCAATTGATTCTTACAATTAACACAAGATCGGATAGGCATGATGCATCGTTTAGTTCCTCCAGTTAAGTTCATGGCCAGATGATAAATCGAATGGTCGAGTTGAAATAGTGCAACCACCTTTAAGATGTTGAACCATATAGTTATGTGCAGTCGTAGAATTTAAAGGTTGATCGAATTAACGCTAGCTTGAATGTTATTTAATTCAGAGAAGAATAGCTCAAGATCGTGTGCTGTGGAAGGGTCTGGGGGAGGCATATACTGGTGAGCAAAACAATATCTGATTAATATACACAAAAAATATGAAAAATTACTTTTTTAAGTTTGTAATACAGACTATTTAAATTTGTTATTTGATTCACACTATACACCGTGAAATTTAAGTGGTTGTTTTCCCGCGGCAGAACGACTTGCCTTAAGGAGTACTTTCGAAGCATAGAGTTAAAGTAAAAAAATAACGATGTTTTTATTTTAAAATAATTTAAAAAATATTCATCAACTCGAAAAAGTGAGTAACAATAGTAACTTGTAGGTACTAGGTACTACTCGCGTCACCACCGTGTTATTCACCGTAGTACCTAGTACCTACAAGTTACTATTGTTACTCACTTTTTCGAGTTTATGTTTTTTTTTTTTAATTATTTTAAAACAAAAACATCGTTATTTTTTTACTTTAACTCTATGATTCGAAAGTACTCCTTAAGGCAAGTCGTTCTGCCGCGGGAAAACAACCAATTAAATTTCACGGTGTATACACAAATGTACAGAGGCGTTTTTTCCTGGGTGATAGAAGTGGCTGGTGAAGTTTTGAAAGTAGGGTTGTCATTAGTTTCTACCTACAAAGTTTTATTTCGAAATTCAACGCAAACAAGACATAAAACTAAAAAATTGTAGTTCTAAAAACTAAAAAACACGCTTTAATGGTAAATTGAACTAAAAACTCGCTAATCCTGAAGAACCTGGGGATAATAGGACAAGCTATTTAAACTATTGCATTGTCATCGGTCCTTGATAAGTGTGCTAAGTTTCAAATTAAGCCGACGTTTTGAAGGGGGTGAAAATCACGTTCAAAGATTCCGTTACATTGATACATAGGTACATAGATAAATACATACCAAGCTAATAATAGAACTATTTGAGAAGACAATTGTATAATTTGTACAAAAAAACAAAAACGAAAATTTGCTTAAATTTTTCTTCCACCGAGTGTACATAGTTCAAAAAGTTCTCAGGCAATTAATTGTTGTCACTATTAATCACAAATATTCGCATTCAAATAGACCTGTTTGTCTAGGAGCTATGGCGTAAAATATTTTGCATGTTGGAGCAGGTTCACGATTTCAACGCACGATTATTTTGGTCCCAGACAATGCTTTATACTTTGGGCTGTCGTTTCAATTACTAAGAAAAGTTTATTTATTACGTCTCTGATGCCTGTTTTCCCAAAAACATATAGGTGACTTCTAAATGATCGGCAAGACCCACAGCTTCAATTTCAGCTAGGGTTGTCAGATGGTCGGGATTCATCTGGATTCTTCCGACATTTGAAATGGTCTCCAGACTCCCGACAAATCTCAAAATTATCAGTATGTGGCGTCTCGCAGTTCAGTCAAAGTGACCGACAACTGCTTAACCGGGCTTCCCTGTGGAGACTAAGCTTTATAGCCTCCAGCCAGGCACACATTTCTAAACCTAAGCGACAACGCTGAGGGCTCTACCCTCTGTGGGGTCGAACCTCGGCTCAGGGCATCGCTGGGGGGACAACTGGAGCTGGATCTTAATAAAGTGGTTCTACCATCCGTTCGGAATAAGCCTACGTGGAGAAGAACGGACAAGAAACTCCAACTAACTAACAAGAATTTAATTATGGCACAGCATTGCGCGGGCTGGCTTGCTTATCTTGACGGGGCCGATAAACAGCTACTCGGAAAGTTCTATAAGTACAAAATAATATTTTTTTAGAGACTGAACTTTGAAGTAAATTCTTTGAATTTAATCTTTTAAGAATACTACTTACTAAAGGGTCCAAATTAATGGACTCAGTAAATTAAGATGCCAAATAAAAGTGTAAACTTAAAAATTAAGTGTACTTACATTAGTTATGATTCTGCAATATTTAGTCTTTTGTAGCCTACCTATTAGTTTAAAAATAAACTTTTTTTTCTCCCGACAGCAACCCCAAAATCACGACATTTTAAAATTTTCTCCATATATTTTTGTCTTCCGATCTGGCAACCCTAATTTCAGCGCATCGGCTCAGCTCCGAGATTTAAAAATCCAACAGAGCAGCAATGTATAGGCAATTCATTTGTTGTTGCTTTATCTATGTGAAACTTGCATGAAAAGCTTAAAACTAGGCATGATAGCCATCTAGTAAGTACCAACTTTTGTTAAAAAAGAAAATGTTTCGCGGCATTCAATTTATAAAAATGACACAATAAAATCATTGACATTTCACCTCATTTCGATCGCCCGCCCGCACAGCCCATACCGCCTGTCAATCTTTTCAAATTCGGAACGCTATATGAAGTGACGTTTCCTGCGGCGGTTTTACTTTTTTAATTAGGCCTAGTATGGGCAACGGCACAATTGGAAACTGTCACATTGTCTATGGTTTGAGATGTAACGGACCTTTTTGGATGTGGGCAGTGCGGGTTGCGGTTGTGAAATTAATTGATAGATGCATTATTATGCGATGTGCTTTAAGGTCAGCTCATATAGAAATACGACGCGATGATGGTAGTTGTTTCCGGATAGCATTGCGAAGCCGATGACGGTGTGTATTCGAATTCGCGAAGTGCAGCACCACTGTTCTATGCCGCAGGATGTGCTGTATTTTGTTTTAATTCTCGTACTGAAATGTGTACCATTTGTGTAGAAAAAAAAAGTTCCATATTGGAACGCTATCTGTCTCGGTGTGAGCTAACCCTAAGCAATAAGCTGCAAATAAGCACCAAAGAGTAAAATAACTCGTCTATCCTAGAGGAACCATACACTTTTCGGGATAGCTAGCAATACCTTATTTGAAAGTTTCACTTTTTTTTATTTTATTTGTTATGGGTTTGCTCTTGACTCTTGTCTAGGTCATAGGTGACATCTGTAAATTCGGTTGCTTATTTCTTAAATTCTTTCACAACGAGTATAGGTTACTTTATATCCCGAAAAATGCAGAGTTTCTGTGAATAGGCCAGGGAAGCAAAGCCAATAGCATACCCTAGTTAAAAACAATTCGACATTGACCGTGGGTGTTACCATAGATCAATGATAGTGCAACATCATTGCTTTCGCCAAGACTTTCTATTGTGAGGTGTGGGAGATAAAAAACTTAATAATTAGTCTATGGCCGTGCAGTGTTGCTTCATTTGTTTATTGTTAGGCTGTTTGTATAACTGCGGCCGGTCAATTTGCGTTTGACTACTTTTCATTTAAATCCAACTTTAAAAAAGGATGTTCCAAATTCGACCCGTATTTATGTATGTTTTAATGTCCGCGATTTTTTATTGGGTACTAATGACGTAAGTGTAAAAAGTGGCGTAGCGCCAGTGTCCAAATTTGCAACTGCATTTTTTAAGAAAGAGCTGTCGTATAATGATGTCGTAGGGCAGTGGTAGCCCAGTGGTATTGGCTGCGACTTACAAATTGTAGGTCGTGAGTTCGAACCCAGGCAGGTGCTTTACTTTGTGTAAATTATTTCATCACCACTGCTCGCAAAAACGGTGAAGGAAAACATCGTGAGGAAACCGGCTGTCCTAGAACCAAAATTCGAAGACATGTGACATCCACCAATCCGCACTGGGCCCGCGCGGCCCATCCCCTCTCACAGAGAGGAGGCCTGTGTCCCAGCAGTGGGAACATTAATAGGCTGATGATGTGATGTGTCGTATAATAGTGAAAAATTTAATTATTATATTATCGTGACGGAGTCAATTTAATATCAGAATGACAGCTTTTTGATATAGATACAGATATACACCGTAGACTTATTAATAGTGTTCTGTTAGCACTCTTTGGGTGGCGTACTCTTTCAAAAAAAACCCGCCAGCCCGCGAAGCTGAGCACTAGTTAAATTATTAGATCTCAAAAGGAGTTTCTTGTCCGTTCTTTTCCACGTAGGTAGTTTCCGAACGGATGGTAAAATCACTTGTCAAGATCCAGCCATTGCTTGCCCCCCCAGCGACGTCCTGAGCCGAGGTTCGACCCCAACTGGGGTAGCCCTCAGCGTTGTCGCTTAGTTTTAGAAATATATGCCTAGCTGGAGGCTACTATAGCTTAGTCTCCACAGGGAAAGTCCGGTTAAGTAGTTGCCAGTCACTTTGACAGAACTACGAGACGCCATTTAGAAAAAAATAAAAAACTCTTTGGGTGGAAAATTAATACACCTTTAGGAGTACTAACAATCTTCTAAAACTTATGAGAAGCTTAGTAGAAGTCCAGAGTGGTCTCTCTACCCGAACGTATGAGATTAATCCAATCGAATTTTAATCTCTATATTGCAACTTCTTTCAAGTTTTTGTCTCTGCATCACCCAAAAGTTGACTGTTAGAAAATGCCTGCCTTTAGGTACCTTTGTGTGCATAAACTATCAAAAGAGACTTAACAAAACTGAATTAAATTTTTGGAATCTTTTTCAGCCCTTTGAGGAACACAGTCATGATGCAATTGGACACATTTCAATGCTGTAGTCTAAATGGAGCGTCAATGTAGACCACTGGACAGGTCTAACTTTGTGATGAGATTGTCTTTGGTTCTGCAGACATAGGATGTCTGTCAGAGGGTGTGAAAATGGATCTGGTATTGTCTATTTCAACTTTTTTATTTTTCGGAATAATCCCTTTACTTGTGCTGTAAGACCTTGCTTTTAATCAAAATTGACAATTCTAGGTCAACCAGAAGTACACTATAGGTTTTGGGTCGAAAACCTATAAAATATAAAAGTTGAAAATTAAGGTAAAAATTGGTACTTACAAGTTTTCGCGAAAATCTAAATTTGACCATATATTTTTGTCGTAGATATTAACTTACGACCTTGATTTTTACACCTAATAGGGACTATAGACCTCAGTATCTGGTATAATAAATTTCAACTTGCTATGTCCAGCCGTTCCTGAGAAAATCGGTGGTGAAACACGGACAGACGGACAACAAAATGATCTTATAAGGGTTCCTTTTATACCTTTTGAGGTACGGAACCCTAAAAAACAATATTAAATACAAGTGATAATAAATTACATGAACAAAGGCGAGCTTAACTCAATGTTGAGTTCTCTTACAGCAAACCCTAGAGTGACAGAGAAAGTTGACAATTATAGAGGGCAGGCATCCAGTGTACAATATTAAAATAACATCAGACGAATTAAATGAAAACATAAATATACCTATTACTTACATACATAAATGCATACTTATAAATACTAATATTATGTCATTGCGCAATGATCTATATTCTTCCTCTTGAAGACTTCCAGAGAAGGGCTGGTTTGTTCGATGCTCTTAAAAATTATTTCTGCACAGCTACAAGTTTTCAACATGAAAGTAGCTTTGCCTTTTTTGGTCTCCATACATGCTCCATGATGCCTTTCTTTTATCTAAGACTAGTTGTGCCCTGCGGTTTCACCTACCCGAGTTATTACTTCGTTTTCGCTATGCGTTCTTTCTGAGATTTTATTATTTTTGCTCGGCCCCTACCTTCATCGAGAAATCGGCTATTAAATGCTAAGCGAATTTTTTCAAATCTGACTGGGAGTTCCAGAGATTACCATGTTCAAACAAACAAAATCTATAGCTTTAATAAATTACTGGTATAGATTATTGCGTCAGTCGCAAGCGTGTAACCCGCCTTATCCCATCTCAATTGACACGTATCCCGCTAATGGAAATGAGCTTTATTTTTTTTTACTTTTTAATTAATAACGTTGTTCTTTAATCTATGGTTTCATAGATAACGCCCAGCACCGTGTCGAAATAATCGGTAGAATATTTAAATCGATACACAATTCGATTAAAATAATAGATAGCGTATTATTTAGTTTATGGAAGCTCATCTGTTTTATGCCTGAGAAATTTATTTTCTCTGTAAAGTGATTATGATATTTTTTTTTGTTTGGTTAAATAAGGAAGAGTAATTAAGTGTGGAATTCAAGAAATATTCTGGCTAAATGCCCGAAAATTTGACACATGCCAAGGGATATAATATCATGTTATCCAGTTATCCTGGATCTTCCAAAGTTTGTTTTGCAATATCAAACATAGAATGGTGTTATGAGTAAGTGTAAAGTAGTAAAATGTCTTAGTCCAGTTATGTTTCTTGTGTCTGTAGATGCGAGTAGTTAAGAAAGTCCATTTAAATCAAATGTCTCATGCACCCCTACCAACCAGTACTCCAGTGTCTACTCCTTTAGTGCCGAGTCCAGTATATACTGGTCCTGTAGTAATTCCTCAACCTAGTTTTAGTCAGTCCAGTATAGTACATCCAGGTCTTGTCCAATCAAGTCCCCTACGTCATTGTCCTGTCCAATCAAGTCCCCTGCGTCCTTGTCCTGTCCAACCTAGTCCAGTACGTAAAAGTCCTGTCCAAACCAGTCCGGTCCAGTCTAATCCAGCTTCTCAACTCTGGTGATCGAAGAGAATCATCCACCCACCAACTAAACTAAATCTGTAAGGGGAGGATGTAGTGACCATAGATAGTTAGTAAGTTAGTTGAGTCAAGCACTATGATTATTGGTACGAGTACACCCCTACGATACAGAGTTGATTGGTTTTATGTCATGTCAAGTCGAAAAATAAAGAATGGAAGGTCCATCAAGAAGTGGTTGTTTTAATGACTCGGCTAATCCATAAATTCCTGGACCATCCCGCTGAATAAGATTCCTGGCTGAACCCAAACACGATAGTCACAATGAGCTGGTCCCGGCATGCGTTCTTCGCATGGTCGCCAAAATTGCATTTGGCTGCAATTTCCTGCAAGGCCGCAATGTATTCCGTGCCACTTTCCGCTTCAGACTGCATTCTCCGGTAGAATAAATACCTATTAGTAGACTCAAGACCTGGAGAATCATATTTTTTTCAGACAAAATGGCTGCCAACTCTGAGATCGTCCTTGAACTTGGCTTATTTGGTAAGCACATACTGTGCAACACGCTACAAAGCTTGACTCCAATATGACGTAGGAATAGTTACTTCCTGACGTTGCTGGTATAAATGGGAATGCTATTTAACGTACAGTATTCTTCGAATATCCCTAACCAGCTTGTGAAACTTTGTGTGTCATTATCGAACACAGGTAAGTTCCCAATGAAACTTTTATTACTGACCTCCATCTCGTCGCCAGACTATCGTGTTTGGGTTCAGCCAGGAATCTTATTCAGCGGGATGGTCCAGGAATTTATGGATTAGCCGAGTCATTAAAACAACCACTTCTTGATGGACCTTCCATTCTTTATTTTTCGACTTGACATGACATAAAACCAATCAACTCTATATCGTAGGGGTGTACTCGTACCAATAATCATAGTGCTTGACTAAACTAACTTACTAACTATCTATGGACACTAGATTACTGAGTAGTGGATAGGCAGTCGATCGTCGCTCCACATAAAACTAAAAAAAACATGGAAAACGCCTGAATTTGTTTAAACTGGAAGGTACCCTAAACAGTTAAGACAAGGCTAGACAAATACAATTTACTTGTCATTAGGAAGGAAAGTAACGAATCCGATTAAAAAATTATAGATTATGCAATAAATGGTCTGGTATATCTATTTGAGTCTCAATACGTGCTCATAATACCGGGATTGTCCTTGGGTGCACTTACGTAGTGCATACAGGGATAATCGTCCGGACCGGGCTTTCAGAGTGCCGAGGTTGTTAAAGACATAATAATAATAATTATATAATGGCATCAGAAGTATATACAATAGGTATGTGCCCGATCCAGTTCTAGACCGAGTTCAGAGATCCGTTTCATCATCGGACTACCAGATGTACGGCGATGCGCCATCGCTACATGGTGGACATCCCACCCATACGCACTAAACGTTTTGAGAATACTTTTATTATGCGTACAGCTAAGGAGTGGAATTCCCTGCCGGAGTCTGTGTTTCCCGATAGCAACAATCTAGGGGTCTTTAAGTCAAGAGTGAATCGGTTGCTTCTAGGCAAGCGTGCTCCATCGTCGATCACATCATCGCTTGCCATCAGGTGAGATGGTGGTCAAGCGCGAGCCTATATAAGTTAAAAAAAATAAAAATATGAAAATAGCAATGTCACGTTGTATTGGGATTGGCCTATCATCACTGACAGGACTGTTGTTAACTGCCAATAAGCCTGACATAGTGGTGATAGACCGATTAGAGCGTCGCGCAATGATTGTTGATATAGCGGTCCCTCATGACGAGAAACCTCGTGAAGGCTGAGAGAGACAAGAAAGCTAAGTATCTCGCGAGGTTGTCGACATGTGGGATGTGAATACAGCAGTCATTATGCCGATAGTCGTGACGGTCAATAGCTTAATAGCCAAGAGCCTCGAAGAACATATGAGGAGGCTCTCGTTGGGCAGCTGAATCAGGGGCTTGATCTAGAAAGCGGTACTCCTGGACACGGTGCGTATAGTCAGAAAGTTCCTCTCTCAAGAGCCCTGACCACCGGTAGCTTGGACCCTGTACCCGATACCGGTGGGCTACTATTTTTATATGTTATTTTTGTTTTATTTTTTATAGAATAATATTTAAAAAAAGTCATCATCTGCCTAGCCTTTTCCCAAATATATTGGGGTCGGCTTCCAGTCTTACCGGATTCAGCTGAGTACCAGTGTTTTACATGGAGCGACTGCCTATCTGACCTCCACAACCCAGTAACTGGGTAAGACGGTACCCCTTGACAAGACTGGTGTCAGATCTCAAGCTTCTGACTAACCGTAACGACTGTCAAAGATCTTCAAATGACAGCCGGGACCAACGGCTTAACTTGCTTTCCGAGGCACGGAGGAAACTCGGTATGTTGAAATGGTCACCCATCCATGGACCGACCTCGTCAAGCGTTGCTTAACCTTGATGATCGACCCGTGCGGCTGTTATTATTTAGCCACGAGTTCCTCATTAAAAAAAGTATGTGTAGATAAAAAATAAATGGAATAATAATATACGTATTTTCTCCAGATACTGGTCACTTCTTCCTTTAGTGCCGCATATAGGTGTACACTGTCTGTAGAATGCATATATCTAAAGTATTTTATCCACTTTTAAGCATTGAAGAGTACCATCAACATTCTTCCACCCATTCAATATTTCCAATACACAAACCCGAAAAAAACAGACGCCATCTTCTCATTTTCCCGCCAACTGTCGACGTTCACAGATAATAAATTATTATGCGCGCAACTAAACGCGCGCGTTTCGTATCTCAAACGACGGCTCGCCGGTCACAGACAATGCGTCTAGATTAGTGATGGCGGATGGAAGAATCAGATGTCACCTGTCATAAAATTTCGTAATTAATTTTGTAATGAGCCTGTTTTCAAGGTGGTATTATATATCATACAAGCGGGTTTTTTAAAGGTTTTGAGGGATGTTCGATGATTTAGGAACTTTTTTGTTAATAACTGAGATTTTCATTGTGATTTGACGCCGAATGAATGTAACTATCTATGAACGTAAAATGTTGTTACAAAAACGTTTTAAAAAGAAAATTATTTCAGTTAAGGTTACATCAGATCTCTACTTCATCATGTGCAAACAGAAGTATAAGTATAAGTCAAAGTTTTTATTAAAATGTCTATCTACTGGAGAAGCTCGTGGCTAAATAATAACAGCCGCACTGGTCGATCATCAAGGTTAAGACGAGGTCGGTCGGTGGATGGGTGACCATTTTCAATATACCGAGTTTCCTCCGTGCCTCAGAAATCACGTTAAGTCGTTGGTCCCGGCTGTCATTTGAAGATCTTTGACAGTTGTTACGGGTAGTCAGAAGCTTGAGATCTGACACCAGTCTTACCAAGGGGTATCGTGTTACCCAGTTATTGGCTTGTGGAGGTCAGATAGGCAGTCACTCCATGTAAAACACTGGTACTTAGCTGAATCCGGTTAGACTGGAAGCCGACCCCAATATAGTTGGGAAAAGGCTAGGCAGATTGATTATCTATCTACTGTTCATAATTATCCAATTCATTTCGACTAGTGTCCAATGTAAAGTACTTATTTTATTTTTTGAAAAAAAAACTAGGTTTTTGCGATACAAGCGTTGAGCTTATGTAAATAGACACCACTGTAACCTTATACATATTATTTTATTTTCCGCCAATAAATCTTTATTAATGACCATTTTTATCGATGTCTCCAACTTGTGCATAGACTATTGAAACCTCTATGTGTCCCCACCCTATGTCGTAACTGGCAAAGAGTCGCGAAGTGAATAGGGAGTTCAGTTGACCGCCTTGTGCAAGCCTATGCGCTAGACTTAGGGGACACACCTATTACCTACCTCAGATATATCTAAAGTAATATATTATTATAAAAAGGTTTAATTGTTGGTTTACAAAAGGAACCTCTGTTATGAACTCTTATTCATAATAAAAAACTTTTTACAAAAAAATACTACCGACTTCCAAATAAGAAAACTCAAAGTGAAAAATAACTTTATTTTTGGCAGTCGGTGTCTTTCATAGGTACCATTTTTTGCGTTATGGACACCGACTTCCAAAAATAAAGTTATTTTTCACTTTGTAGTTTTCTTATTTGGAAGTCGGTAGTATTTTTTTTGTAAAAAGTTTTATTATTTTTCACTTTTTAGTTGTACCTACCTAATAGGCAAGTTGTTTAGTAAGTTTCCTATAACGCCAGAATAGATTACCCGAATATTATGAAACTTGAACAAAACCGATCAAATGAGAGATCTGCTTACCCCTTAAGAGCGTACTAGCGTGATGTTATGTTATGAAATTATATAAACAATAAACAGGCATGCGATTGTAGCAGTCCCGAGAGATTTGCCGTTATTTATTGAAGAGTTCCGTTGTATATCTTCGAAGTTCTTCATCAGACTTTACCAAATTAAAATGGGACCAATTTCGGAACATACTCTTTCAAACAAAAAAAGAATTTTCAAAATCGGTCAACAATTGACGGAGATATCGGTGAACAAACATAAAAAAAAAAAAAAACATACAAGAAGTCGAACATAGAACCTTCTCCTTTTTCGAAAGTCGGTTAAAAAACACTGAAATGTTTAGCAGTTGTTGTAATTCAAATTAAGAATTAATTGAATTGAATTTAACAAGTCTAAATCACGCAGAGATTTTTATGATTAAAGCCATGTAAGTACTGATCCGATTCTGTTAATATTTTGACTCAAAAAAATATATATTTAAAAACCCCTGACACAAAATCCAGAAAAAAAAGAAAAAATAAGCCTTGTACTCGTACGGTTTTGTGTCGGCAATTATATAAATTTTAAATGTAATTTTTATTTTATGCTTTTTAAACTACATATAATATACATAGTAGTAAACACGCTTCAGTCGACAATCTATCAAAAAACACGTAATCATGACATTGTCTTGCGTAAAAACTTAGATTCAAAGAGGAAAATGCGGGTAACTTTTGAACGGCTGAATTTTTAATCAAACATAGCTAAGAACACTCTCGACAAAGTCACCTTTCAATCAAAAAAAAAAAAACTAAATCAAATTCGGTTCACCCGTTTAGGAGCTATGATGCCACAGATACTCCCCTCTTTTGCCGTCGGGATTTGAAAAATCTGAGTGTCAAATATTACGTTTTCCCCAAAAAAAAACACATGGTTCTAAATTTCTAATGTGGTAGGACACATTCATGAGCGAAGAAGCGGGTAAATTATTATATATTAACGGTATTAATATTAGTGTAGATTCGCAAGAGCAAACGTGCTGGGAGAAAGGAAGTTAAACCAGTAAGATGCTGGTAGGGATCTTGACTGTACTTCCGGGATTGTCCTGATAGCCGTGGCATACATCTCCACTCCTCAAGCACCTCCGGATATGTTGCCCCCTTGGCGCTACGTCACTAAAGTGCGAGAGACCATTAATTGAGTGCGCAAGTCATAACCTGCCATTTTATAGCCGTATAGACCAACAGTGGTCAGGCAGGGGCCAATAGTCCTTCTATAGTTTGAGATAATCGATCCACGATACCTCCCAAACCCATAGCCCAATAGTTTTGTCTCCATATTCAGGAATAGTCCTGCACCAGCAGGGGATTGTCCTTGGGTGCTCACTAGTGCATACAGGGATAATCGCCGGTTGGTGTCACATTTCATCCTACATGTCTAACAAGGCCTCTGCGAGTTGGTTTCGGCCCCCGGTACGCCTTTCAATGATCCGGGACCCTAGGGTACCGAGAATCTCAATGAATAAAAAAAACAAAATAATTCACGGCTCCCTGTCTTACCGGATTCAGCTGTGTACCTGTGTTTTACATGGAGCGACTGCCTATCTGACCTCCACAACCCAGTAACTGGGTAACATGGTAACCCCTTGGCTAGACTGGTGTCTGACTACCCGTAACGACTGTCAAAGATCTTCAAATGACAGCCGGGGCTAACTGCTTAGCGTGCTTTCCGAGGCACGGAAGAAACTCGCTATGTAAAGATGGTCACCCATCCACGAAATGACCTCGGCAAGAGTTGCTTAATCTTGAAGTCGACCCGTGCGGCTGTTATTATTTAGCCACGAGCTATTAAAAATATTAATAAATTAATAAAATAAATAAAATAAAAATAGCCTTTATTCACTGATTTTGTTTTTACATTTCTTACTAACTAGCCGTATTACTAACTTTCCTATTGCTAATACTTAATTCTATTTTACACACTATGTTCTAAAAAATTGGTAACACCAGCATTTATTATATATCAGGTTGTCCTCCCTGGACATAGGCCTCCTCTAGAATTCGCCATTTTTGTCTGTCCATTGCAGATCTGCGCCATCCTTGTGGCAGGTCATCTTCCCATCTTCTTTGTGGACGTCCTCTTGTTCTCTTTACATCTCTGGGGTACCAGGATATGACCTCTTTGGTCCATTTTTCTTTGGTAGATCTAACCACATGACCAATCCATCGCCATTTAAGTCTCTTGATTTTCTTTGAGACATCTGTCACACCTGTGGTCTTTCTGATTTTGGTCAGTCTCCACTTGTCTTTCAGCTTGATGTGTAGCATGCTTCTCTCTATCCCCTGTTGGCATACCTTTAATTTTACCAAGAAAACCCACCAATTTGGTAGTTTTTTAATCAACAATGGATCCTCAACTTCAATTACTTTGGAATAAAATGAAAGAGGAGATGAACCAACAAACAGTTGTTATAAACCAAAATATGATTACAACCATGGATGAGAAACTAAAACCTCTTGTGGATGACCTAGTAGGACTAAAACTGGAGGTAGAAACATTAAAAACTAAAACACAATATTTAGAAAGACAAGCAAGGAAAAACAATCTAATTATTCATGGTGTTCAAGAAACTGAAGCTAATTTACCTGACCTATTGAAAACTACTATCTCATCTCTGAATGTTGTCAGTGACAAAGCAGGCATAGAATCTTGGGATAAATGGGAGATAAGTAACATTCAAAGAATTGGAAAGAAAATTGATGGTAAAACGCGGCCCATATGCATGACGCTCACCTTGTACTGGAGAAAAATGGAGCTTTTAAAAAATAAGAAACATCTACCCGAAAATATATATATAACAGAGGACTATCCCAAAGAAGTACTTTTAAAGAGGAAAGAATTAAAAATTCAGCTAAAGGAAGAACTGGACAAGGGCAATGAGGGATATATTAACTACGATCGACTGGTAATAAAAGGAAAGAAAGATAAAAGAAAGCGGTCACCTACAAGGTCGCCAATCGCATCAAACGAAGAGAAAACAAAAAACACCAAGACTAAAATGAGCAGAGTCAGCTATTTCGACAAAGCAAGATCATTCTCCTTCAGCGGAACTAGCAGCGTGAATTAGCAATTAAGTAACACCAGCACCGAACGGAAAACCAAAAACTTGCAAACGGAAAATAACACAACCAAAAGAAAAAGTCCCAACCAGGCTGGTCACCTTGGGATGTTAGACCACCACCCTCTAGAAAATAAGCAACAAACGGAAAAAACATTAAAAACTAAAACTTTAATAAACTCAACAAAAAGAAAAGATCAAAATAAACTATTTATAGCAACCCTTAATACAAGGACACTCAGAACAGATGATAGACTGGTAGAACTCGAACACGCATTACAAAGAATAAACTGGGACGTTATAGGATTGAGCGAAGTTCGACGACTAGGAGAAGAAGTGAGAGAGCATGATGACTACATATTCTACTACAAGGGAGAAACAAAGGGGCTACATGGGGTAGGCTTTATCGTCAAAAAGCATCTAAAAGAGGCCATTATACAATTTAGAAGCAAATCGGAAAGAATTGCCATTTTGGACTTGACTATACAAGAAGGAAAGGAGCCATGGTCCATAATACAAGTATATGCGCCCACAGAGAATGCAAGCGACGAAGAAAAGAACTTATTCTATACATCACTACAAGATGCTATTGAAGAAACCAACAAAAATAAGATTATAATAGGAGATTTCAACAGCCAAATAGGTAGCCAACAAAATGGAGAAAATAACATCATCGGACTCTACAGTCAAGGAAGGCGTAATAAAAATGGACAAAAACTCATTGACCTTGCTCTCGAATACAACTTAAGGATAATGAACACCTATTATAGCAAACAAACAAGCAGGAAATGGACATGGATTTCACCTGATGGCAAAACCAAAAATGAAATTGATTTCATATTAACTAACACCCCAGGATTATTCTATGATGTAGGCATAGTAAATAAGCTAAACTTCAGCACAAACCATAGAATGGTTAGAGCTACTTTAGGAATCACAAACAAAAAAAGAACAAGGAAACACATAAAAACCAGATCAGATCAAATAGGGACTCCAATTCCAGAAAGCATCCTTGATAAAGTAAAAGGGCAGATGGAAAATATTAAAAATAACGACTCAATTCAGGAAAAGTATAATATATTCGAAAAAATATTAACTAATCTGGGATCCGAATTGAGACACATGAGCAAGTTAAACAAAATGGACAAAATAGGAGATAACGCAAGAACCCTGATAAAAGAAAGAGGAGAACTGTTTGTAGACAGGAGAAAGAATATTAAAAAGATAGAAGCATTAAGTAAAAATATCACAAAAAGTATAAGAGACCATAAGAAGGAAATACGTTTCAACAGCATTCAATCCGAAATCGAAAAAACAGGAGGAATCAAAAGAGTACTGAAGAAACTTAAGGATCACACGTCTTGGATACCGAAAATGAAGGGGAAAAACAAAGAAAACAAGGAATATACAACCTCAAAAAGAACAACGATCAGCAAAATCGCTACGGCCTTCTACAAAAGCCTTTACAGTTCATCCGAACCATCAGCAGTAGTCGAAAACCCAAACATGGAAGAAGAGGTACCTTACATATTAGAAAGCGAAACGAGGCAAGCCATATTATCACAAAAGAATGACAAAGCCCCAGGAGAAGATAGAATAACCAATGAAATGCTAAAAGCGTCACTGGATGCAATACTAAAACCACTTACTAGTCTATTTAACAAAATTTTAGATAGTGAATTTATTCCGGAACAATGGACGAAGTCAACCATAATACTGATCCACAAAAAGGGCGATAAAGATAAAATAGACAACTACAGACCTATCAGCCTCATGACAAATATATACAAAGTTTTTTCAAAAATTATCTTAGGCAGGCTCACTAAACGACTAGACGCAGAACAGCCAAGAGAACAGGCAGGCTTCAGAGCTGATTTTTCAACAGTTGACCACATGCATGTAGTAAAACAAGTAACTGAAAAATACAAGGAATACAGAAAACCATATTATATTTCCTTTGTAGATTATAACAAGGCATTTGATTCCCTATCTCACAACTACATATATAAAGCTTTAGATAATCAAGGAATAGAAAACAAGTACATTAGACTTATAAAAAATATATACAGCAACAGCAAGGCAAAAGTACAATTAGAAAAAATTGGAGAAGAATTTAAAATCCAAAAAGGAGTCAGACAAGGGGATCCTCTGTCACCCAAACTTTTTTTGGCTGTATTAGAGGAAATTTTCAGAAATCTAGATTGGGAAAAGTGGGGCATAAATATTAATGGATGTAGGCTGTCACACCTGCGATTTGCAGACGACTTGGTACTGTTCGCCGAGGACCCAGTCACTCTACAGGAAATGCTTTTACAACTGACAACAGAGAGTCAAAAAGCAGGTCTGACCATGAACACAACCAAAACAAAGGTTATGACCAATAGTCATCACCAAAAAATCTGTGTAAATGACCATGACATAGAGTATGTGAATGACTACACCTATTTAGGTCAAGTAATTGCACCAAACTTGCAGATGGACAAAGAATTGCAAATACGGGTAAATAACACCTGGGCTCGCTACTGGTCGCTGAAAGAAATATTGAAGAACAAAAACACTCCAATGCCAATCAAGCGTAAAGTATTCAACATGTGCATCCTACCAATACTTACTTACGGGTGCCAAACCTGGGGCCTGACAAAGGCTCACAGTCATATTAATAAATTACGTTTAATCAATTCACATTCAACCATCGTCGGAACATCCACGTTAACCTGCCCTAAACAGGTGTATTGCACTCGCGAAGCTGTGCCTCCATTCATACAGTATCACACAATACCTAGGGCGCAACATTGTAAGAGGAATCATACTCATCTCTCTCGCTAACTGGTGAGAAATAATCCAAATGATAGTGCCGAGTTTTTTTGTGAGTATGGTAATAAATGGCAGACAATGCAGCCTAATTGCGTAAGTTTATTCGGCAGTGCAAAGGGTATGACTCCGTGAACGAGTATGACAAATTCCCTTTAAATAATTAGGTATTGCCAAAAAATATTGGACTCTTTCGAAAAGAATATCTTCACCAATAAAACCGTCCAAAAATGTTTGCCAATACCTAAAGGCTCCGCCAGATAACAAAAACCGGCCAAGTGCGAGTCGCACTCGCGCACGAAGGGTTCCGTACCATTATCACAAAAAACGGCAAAAAAATCTCATTTGATGTAATAATTTACACAAAGTAAAGCTCCTGCCTGGGTTCAAACTCACGACCTACAACTTTTAAGGTTACACTAGTCAAAAATTTATCCATACAAACATAGTCTAGGGATTATTCCACTGTTTGACGATGTACGTTCAGAATAAAAAGTGATATCAATTTGTCTCATCATTATAAATCCCTGTATGGAAGCGAAAAAGTAAAAAAAGAAAATATTTTAAAATTATGAGCGTCGAAAGTTCCACATTTCGACACTAATTTTAATGCATTTTTAGGCGCAAATAAATACCATAAGAAGACGGAAAATTGCAAAACGGCCTCCATACAGGGATAGATTAGTAGTTCAACAATGCATTATAATTTTAGTTTGAACAGATAGATTTAGTCGTTTTTCATGATATCTAGACTGCCAAAGGTCTGTTTATAAAATGTCACGCGCTCGGTTTCGTCCTAAATCATTATCCATTTCGCTACAAATTTGCAAAAGTGTGTATTCGAACGCGAACTAGCTTCCTACTGCTCATCACAGCATCTATCTTTTCCACACGTGTTGTCGGTTGATATAAAATGCATTTTAACCCCGCGCACAAAATAGTTCTTGCCGTCGACTAGTGTACCTTAAGGCGCGGCCTCTACCGCTGGGCCACCACTGCTCTCGTAGATATTATAATACGTGTAAATATTTCAGTCAGTGTTAGATAATAATTTTGTCTTATTTACTATTTACCTACTAGCTTATGCCCGCGGTTTCACCCGCGTGAAAAGTATTTTATTATACCAAGAGAACATTGTACCGAGATTAAAAAGTATCATATGTGTTAAAACAGGATATGAACAATCAGTGTGCGTAACTACAACCAAATCCGTTCAGCCGTTTTTTCGTGATTGAAAACACAAATATTTATAATTTTATTTTAGGATTTACTAGTATTTTACTGTGGTTCCACCCTCGTGATTCATCACACCTTGCACTTGCCGAGATAAAAAGTTGTCTATTTGTCTCTCAGCGATAGTACAGCAGTAGTAGATATCATAATGCCATTTGATTGTTAGACAACCGGTAAAGAAAAATGTTATAGGAAAATTGGCATGGTCAAGTATCCAAAAGCCAAAATTCTAAGACATAGTGACATAATATCCACCAATCTGCACTGAATCACTGTCCACTCTCTGAGAGTCATCATTTTCCCTTGTCCCATGTTACTTGGGGTCGGCGCAACACGTTTTCATCTTCCATACCGTCCTGTCCCCCGTCACGCTATCACTGACTCCCTTTTTTCACATCACTCCTCACACAGTCCATCGATATTTTCTTTGGCCTTCCTCTCCCTCTCCATCCATCCACATTTATATTCATAACTATTTTAGTAACATGCGTTTCATCCCTCCTCATCACATGACCATACCAGGACAAACGGTTTCCTTTCAACGTTTCTGTCACTACTTTCAATCTTCTTCTAATATACTCATTTCTCACTTCTCGTCACTCCGCACATCCATCTCAACATTCTCATCTGCTACATGCAATCTCTTTTCATCCATCTTTTTCACAGCCCAACATTTTGATTCATACAGTATGACAGGCCTAATCACTGACTTGTAGATTTTCACCAGATCTTAAGGGGCATCCGTGGGTCGCAAGTTATCATCTGTGCCCAACTGTCCATGTTCTT
Organism: Orthosia incerta; assembly: GCA_948252205.1. NCBI lineage: Eukaryota > Metazoa > Arthropoda > Insecta > Lepidoptera > Noctuidae > Orthosia > Orthosia incerta. The sequence goes on along the minus strand of OX411769.1, from coordinate 14,459,420 downwards.
TGTGACTATGAAAGTGTGGACTTGAATCCCAGTAGTAGGAATTATATTTATTTAGTTCATATTTGTCACAATTATAGGCTATTTCATGTCTAAGGACTACTAGTTTCTGATAAAAAAAAAACTATTTTAATAACACCAGTCTGTTACTAGCCCACTGCGTCTTAAGTTATCGCATAATTAACAAACTGTCGAACACGCGTTAACTGTTGTGATTAATTTCTACTTGGATTCTGAATAGCCAATTGCATAATTTGACTTGCGTCGAAAAATCCTTCCCAGAAACTCTCGAGTCGATATTTTACATTTCAATTATATCATGATCATACCTACCCGGTCATGAGTAATGACGCATTTCATCCCATTTCTTTCAGCTATATCAATCGTTTCTATGTTAATTCGATCATAGACGTAAACTATGAAAACATATATCTACTTTTGAGAGGAATGCATTAGTCTACTGTCTCGTCATATGTATGATATCGTAAACATGTGTCATAGGCAAATAAAATGTGTTTGTGTGATATTGGTAGTTGCAATTTACGAATATTTCTGAAAATATATTCGCATGAATTCAAGTGCCAAATCTATGCCAAATAGTTTTTGTTATATTAATGCTTACTGACTTTTTTATTTGTTTACCACCTGCACGTAAAACAGTCAGAGTTAGTTGCTAACACGAGGTTGAATTGACATCATTGTATGACAAACTGTCAATTTAACCTCTGTTAGCAACTAACTCTGAGTTAAGTTTTTCGTGCAAGTGGGCGTTAGGCATAAATGCCACAGACAAATTTGTCTGTGACATAGAGCATGGCAGGTTAAACCAACATTAAAGAGGAAACTCAAAATAAGTATTAATTCTTGATGTACGGTCAAGAACCGAAAATGTTGTGCAATAAAGTGCAAGTAATCAAATTAAGGAACTTAGCATATGTATTTATTGACTGTACATATTTTTGAATATCAAACACCAAACAACAACAACATTGAAACACGAACAACATTGTAATACGTTTTCTGTCACAAGCCGGAGTATTTTGTAGGGACCTAATTATCCTTTGTGCAACTTCGTCTACGTTGCATTAGTACTTCGCAATAATATTGTAGGTGTGTGGGCCGCCTTACTTGAGAAATTATTGGTTCACCATTTAAACATCCATCCTCCTTTCCGTTCGTTTTTCTATGTTACTTGTGGTCGGCGCTACACGTTGTCTTCTTCCATACCGTTCTGTCTCTCGTCACGCTATCACTGACTCCCTTTTCTTTCATATCACTCCTCACACAGTCCATTTTTTGCTTTGGCCTTTCCCTCCCTGTCCATCCATTCACATTTATATTCAATTAAATTTTTATGCCGCCCCATCACCTGTAAACGCCTCTAAATCATGAGCTATCTAAAAATCTATCATAACGAGATAACCAATTATATGCTACAGCTGTCCGTACTATTCATAAAAATATAACAGACATCTTCCTTGACCTACATCCAAAAACAAAAAAACAAGAATTCTTTTTCAAACGATTTATACTTTTTCAAAGTGAACAATTTTATTTATTTGTTCAGCCAGTATGCTTTTAAGTGTTCTTAGAAAACAAATGTTTCAAACGAAAGCATTCGTTTATTTTCGCGATATACGCGAAACGAATGCGAGTACGCTGCGTAATAACAGTCGCACGAGTCGATCGTCAAGGTTAAACAATGATTGCCCAGGTCTTTTTATTGTTTTTTTTTAATGTTGTCTCATGCTTAACCGGGCGATCCTGTGCAGGCTAAACTAGACCCTCCAGCCAGGGCAACAAAAAGCTTAAAGTAAGCGACCACGCTGAGGGCACCGTAGGGTCGGACCTCGGCTCAGGGGACAGCGAAGGAACGGGCTGGATCAGAACTATGGACTCTCTGAATAATTTAAACTCCTGGCCCAGCGGGCTGGCTCGAACTATGGTCGGGGTCGGGGCGAGCTTGACGGGGACGTCGCGACGCGCTTCGGCGGCGAGAACGGAATGAAGGTGGTTTGTGTCTGCAAACTGTGCTGGTCTGCCTACAGCTCTCTTGGAGTAGGGTGGTGTCGTCATCGGGAGTGGCGAGAGTATGCCAAGGTCGATCCACAGTTTATGCCGAGATTAGAAAAGCACGTGAAACCGTTGGATTCAACTGTCAAAATCAAAGTTACGGGAAGTCACGAGCTATAATATTGGTACTATGGAGCTGGTCTCATGATGGATCTGGAAAGTGGCAATTTCAACTCCTCAATCAGACAAGATAGCACCATCGTGTTTATACTCATTGAATATTATGTATTGACAAACGATATTAGCGGCCTCTCTGTACGTGGGCCGATGACCAGGTTCAGGTGCGGGAATCCGATGGATGTGAGGACCGAACAGTGTGGTGACGCTTGGGGGAGATCTATGTCCAGTAGTGGACGTCTTTCGGCGTAAATGATGATGATGATTAAACATTTCATACTTTATAGTCCATTAAAAGGTTGTTTTAAAAAGATTTATACTTTTAATTATTATTTTTATTCTTTAAAGTGTTCTTAGAAAACACATGATTCTTCAAATGTTTATTCATGTCTTCTGACGTCACTCGCTGTAAAGTGTTCTCTATAATATTAGATTCCGGATTTGCTCAGTTTTATTAGAATTTTATTATGTTTCATGTCGTTACCGCGAATTACAGGAGTACGAGGAAAATGATTGTTTTTGTAATCGACAGTTTATTAACGAAGTTCCTTGTATGTAAGGTCCGGGAAGACAGGTTAAAATGCGACATAAAGCTGTGTTGAATTCGGTTATTATGGTATGGGCATGGGATGAGGAGAACTAAGGGAATTGTAGTGAGGAAAGTTTTGATGTGGATGACTGAGTAGGGAAAGATGCGATGGATGCACTGTGTGATGATGGCTTACAGAAGGTGGTCAATATTGAGATAACGACTGATTGAGAAGTGTGGAAAACCAGCAATCATATTAGAACAAAACACAGTCACAAGAACAGTAAATTTGGTTTTGAATTCACAATAAGAATCGCAACTGACATCTTAGCTAGGTTTATTTTTTATTTATTATATGCTTGCGCTTAACCACTATCTCACCTGATGGATGGTAAGCGATGATGTGGTCGACGATAGAGCACGCTTGCCTAGAAGTAACCTATTCACTCTTGACTTAAATACCCCTAGATTGTAGCTATCGGGAAACACAGACTCCAGCAGGGAATGCCACTCCTTAGCTGTACGTATAATAAAAGTATTCTCAAAACGTTTAGTGCGTATGGGTGGGATGTCCACCATGTACCGATGGTGCATCGCCGTACATCTGATAGTCCGATGATGAAACAGACAAAGTAACCTGCCTAAAATGCCAATTTCATTCCGCAAAAGGTTACAATTAGACATTTAATCATTTTAAGAGGTTATCCAAAGAGATTGAAATCTAGGATGTAGTTACAGATAACAATCTAAATTTAAAATATAAATTAAACGGAATTAAATTTGAATTCATATTACAATTAAATATAATCAAAATTGAATTAATATAAAACATCACAATTTATAATTAAAAAAGGATGGCATTAAATTTGAAATAATATAAAACATCACAATATGAAATAAAATGAAAATGGAATTAAATTTGAATTAATATAATACAATGATAATAATTTATAAAATATTAATTAATTTATAAAAATTGTCCTTATGGATGCCGTCCGACTCAGGGCGGGCGAAGGTGTCTAAAAGCACATGTTGTTCAACCTAACTACCTTTGGCCGGAGCGCTCGCTGGAGTGCTTGTGCATCGCTTCACTCGGTCAGATATTGGCCTGCATTAATTCTCGAGGACACCGTCACCTTTGTTGATACCTATCCTAACTAAAGTAAATGCCATCATATAGATTTCTGTACAATAATATGCAGTAAATTAGCTCTACCTATATCACATCACATCACATCATCACCCTATTAATGTTCCCACTGCTGGGACACAGGCCTCCTCTCTGTGAGAGGGAATGGGCCATTATTCACCACGCGGGCCCAGTGCGGGTTGGTGGATGTCACATATCTTCGAATTTTTGGTTCTAGGACATGCCGGTTTCCTCACGATGTTTTCCTTCACCGTTTTGAGACTAGTGGTGATGAAATAAATTACACAAAGTAAAGCGCCTGCCTGGGCTCGAACCCACGACCTACAACTTGTAAGTCGCAGCCGATACCACTGGGCCACCACTGCTCTACCTATATGAAATTAGTCAATCAAGACCAAAGGCTTAAAGTGTTTACCAAGGCACGGAGGAGTCTCGAAAATATCAAAATCTACAATGTGAAATAGTCGCTGTTGGAACAGGCGCCTTCAAAACACGAGCGCCCGTACAAGGAACTGTAAAACACATGCGAACTACACAAGACACAAACGTAAATATTTATGTAAAAACTACGCGTTTTACGTAACACGTGAACGTGGCTGTTAAACACGTAATAACGTCATTATTACACCATTACACCTGTATCGAATTTATTTATAGATCAAAAGGTAATGAAAGTTTGTTAGCACGCTATATGCAATGCATGTTAATCATGAATAACCATATCATCCGCTAAATACCTGTTGTCGATATGATTTTCCATGCATTACGTTTAGCCAACTTTTGCAGGTCAACATTATTTACAAATGTTTTTCAGAAACAAATTGCAGTATTTTTTAACAACCCGCTTAACCTCATTTATATTTTTACGCTCGAAAAGAGCGTTTTCCAAGCAGCCAAACTGTGCGGAAAGTGTCACTTTTTTTTACTAGTGCTTTTTATTTTCCTGTACTTTTTTAATTTTTAACTCCAACGTTAGCCGCATAGAGTTTTTATTATTTGAGTAAAGTTTTAAGGCGTTTTTAATTACTCTAGATTTAGATTTTGATCAATAAACTAATTTTAAATATTCTTTAAATATGTTTGGCAGAATGAATATTTTGCCCGTGCCTTTTTGCGTTACGACGTGACAGCAATTTGCACATGCGCAGTAGATATGCCCGAGGAACTATGAACTATTAGGTAATCTGTGGATATGCTGAGCGCTCTTGAATAAGCGCCATTTTATTAATTTCTTGCTTGGTTCAGATATATTTTTTTATTTCCTCGCACAATGCATAGTAAAATGTTGCATATGGTGATACACGTGCGTAAGATGATTTCCGACTCGTGTCGATTTATTCACCAATCCACACCTACTTCCCGCACTTGTAGCATAAATAACTATTCTCATTTAGTTTTTCTGCATTGTTCACATTTGCTTTATGTTATTATGCTTTGTTATTCTAATATATGCAATACCGATATTCAAAGAAGAGTCGCTAAAAATCTAAAATATTTATTTTTTAAGATCTTCATCTCAGTAGGAAGGAAGGAAGATATTCAATTACTTTCTTAGAATCAGAATCCAAACGCGAATTTTTAAATAGGTTCTCTATGTTTTGCCATGAGGCGTACAAATATGATTAACAATTTTCAATATCATTCAAATATAACTAATTACTATCACATACTATATTATAAAAAATCAACAAAATATGTTCATAATGTCAACAATTAACAGACAAGGTCTCTTAAACGAACGAGTGTTGAATCTTGGATCATCCTAGGAAGATTGTCCACGGCAATGTTTTGATTGATGTATCTTTGCACCTGTCATCATGATCCCACTGCTGGGACACAGGCCTCCTCTCTGTGTGAGGGAATGGGCCGTAATCAACCTCGCAGGCCCAGTGCAGGTTGGTGGATGTCTTCGAAGTTTTGATTCTACGCCAGTTGCCTCACGATGTTTCCCTTCACCGTTTTGAGCATGCTTGCACTGTAATTCTATGCTTGCTATTTATAAGTGCAATGTTTTGGCCTATTAACTATTAAGCCAGCTGACACGCTCTTTAAAAGAAGGCGTGGCAGTTTTACTACTATCTATTATCGTCTAGCGACCTGCAAATTGTTTGTCGCGTACTCGCACTTATAAAAATAGCGTCGTCTCTACCGTGCCAAGAGTTTGAGGTGGCGTGATGTTGAGCAGTTAATTTTAAATGATCCCCGATTATGGACGACAGCTAGACAAATGCAGATGAGAACCGGCACAATTGTGACAAACTATCTCTCGATTTCTGAAAGAATGAACTACCTCTACAGACGAAGGGCTATTACGAGCCATAACCCGCTTAACAAATATCTTTTTAATATAGGCGCCACATAACAACTCGCTATGGAGGGGCTGCCTTGACGCCAAGGAATCAGTCGCCAACGTCATTCTGGAATGCAAGAGCGTTGTTTCTCATCATCATTTCAGCCGAAAGACGTCCACTGCTGGATATAGGCCTCCCCCAGGCATCGCCACATAAACCGATCCCGTGTGTCTCGCATCCAGCGCTTTCCCGCATCCTTAACCAGGTCATCGGTCGACCTAGTGGGAGGCGTTCCAACGTATCCTCTACCGGTTCGCGGTCGCTATTCCAGAACTTTGCGGCCCATCGGCCATCATCAGTACAGTGCTCGCTGACCTCAGTAGAGCTTCCGAAAGAGTGGATCTTAAAATGAACATGGACAAAACCAAGGTCATGGTGAATGCCCATATAACACCCACTCCTATCAAGGTCGGAGACTCTACACTCGAAGTTGTAGACGAATATGTCTACCTGGGACAAACGGTCCAATTGGGTAGGTCTAACTTCGAGACAGAGGTCCAATTTACTGCAGTGTCTCAAGACAAAAGTCTATTACCAGGTGTGTTGCCAGTGATCACATATGGGACCGAGACGTGGTCGCTCACAATGGGCCTTACCAGAAAGCTTAAAGTCACCCAAAGAGCAATGGAGAGGGCTATGCTCGGTGTTTCCTTGCGTGACCATGTCAGAAATGAGGATATCCGCAGGAGAACCAAAGTTACTGACATAGCCCTAAGAATTGCCAAACTTATGTGGCAGTGGGCAGGGCACATTGCTCGGAGAACGTGGTTTCTCAACGTGAACAAATCCTAGGATCAATGTGGTCGCTACGTGAAGTCTGTGAAGCTCCTAGGAAGCTTCTGTGCTTTTGGGCGCACAACGGACCGAATTTCAGTCTAAGTGCGGAAAAGGGAGTCCTCGTCATCATCATCTATAGACAAGGTGTCAGTCTATCAGGGATGGCGATGGTTTAACATTCATTTCGACATTTCGAGAGCGCTTGGCATTCATGCATTTTTAACTTCCTTACCATCGCTATAGCGGCAAATCTAAGTCAAAACGAGCCTTAACGTTACACTAGTCGATAATTCTGCCATACAAACGTAGTCTAGAGATTACTTCACTGTTTGACGATGTACGTTCAAAATAAAAAATGATATTAATTTGTCTCATCATTATCTAGCCCTGTATGGAAACAAAAAAATATAAACGAAAAACATTTGAAAGTTATGAGCGTCGAAAGTTCCATATTTCAACACTAATTTTAACGCATCTTTGGGCGGTAATAAATACCATATTTGCAAAACGTCCTCCAAACAGGGATAGATTAGTAGTTCAACAACGCAAATAATTATATTTTGAAAATATACATGTGTTTATTCATGATATCTAGACTTCCAAAGGTCTGTTTATAAAATTTCACGCGCTCGTTTTCGGCCTACATCATCATCCATTTCGCTACAAACTTGCAAAAGTGCTAATTCGTACGCGAACTAGCTTCTTCCTGCTCATCACAGCATCGATGTCTTTCGCACGAGTTGTCGGATGAGATAGCAGGCATTTTAACCCCGCGCACAAAATAGTTCGTGCCGACAAGAACAGTGCGGAGAGGTGGCCTAAAACAGAAATTTATGTGTCAATTCTTATGTTACAGCGTAGAATTATAGTATATATTGTTCCCACAGCTAAGACAGAAGCCTCATCTTTGTGAGAGACTGTAATCTACTACTTTGTCTCAGTGCGGATTGGTAGAATTCACATGTCTTAAAATTTTAGGTTCTAGTATACGCCGGTTTCCTCACGATGTTTTCCTTCACCGTTTTGAGAGCAGTGGTAATGAGATTAATTCCACAAAGTGAGGTGCCTGTCTGGGTTCAAATCCACGACCATCCCAGTAGTATAATTAAGTACTTAAGCCTTGTCAAAGCTTTAAATCAAACTGCCAAGAACCACGCCAGAAAATGTAAGGAACCCTAAGCAAATGTTTACGCTATAAAGCCACACCTGCCAACAGACGAGTTCCGTATATCTGGCACTGACCGACTGCTGCCGTACACTAATTATAGAAAGTACTCTATCAACTGGTATGTAGGATTCTGTAAAGTTCACTTCGAACCAAATGACTGCATACAATAGCAAGCAAACTCAATTAAAGACTTGTGAATTTTTAATACTCGTAGATGGATTGTATCTACAACATGAGGGTCTTTAACTCAAAAGTGAATAGGTAAATTCATATTCGGGTTGCGCAAATATGACCACGTTTCCGAATTTCGTGTGAAGCTCAAGTGGTTGCCAATTCGCCTTCGCCGGAATGCTCATATTCTTTCCTTTTTATATAATGTGCTCTTTACTCTTACCACCCCTTTTTACCTTAAGACACGTTTTCAGTTTCTCCGCGATTCCCACACAAAATTTCTTAGTTCATCAGAGAACTTACGACTTCAAATTCCAACACATTGCACGACTTTTTTGGATAAATCCTTTACTGTCCAAGCTACTCGTCTGTGGAATGCATTGCCAGATCCAATCAAACGTGCTCAATCATTGCCTGTGTTCAAAAGACTCGTAAAGGACTATTACCTGTCGCTGTCTTCGTCTTAGCGTGTTGATTTCAAACAGACATTGTGATTGCGATTATCAATAGTCATTCATCATTTATTTTTATTGCCATTATATTTAGTATGTATGTATTTATGTATATATTACATAGCATATGTATTTATCTGTGTATCTATTGTAATATAGTATTTTAACAATGTTATTGTCACACCAATGACAACCCTACTTCATGTCCAGACAATTACTGTCCATACCAGGTTGCCTGGAAGAGATCGCGGAATGCGATAAGGCCGCCCATTGTACTCGTTTATGTATTAATATTAAGTTTCTCTTTATAATTGTATTTTAAGGTGGTACAATAAAGCATATAATAAATAAATAAATTGGTTCTTAGAACGGCAGACAAGAACCTTACTGGAACTACTCCATCTTTATATGTACTTTCTCTTTTAAATGTTTTGTGTGTACATAAATAAATAATTAAGTAAATAAATTAACTTCAACAAATCAACACACAATAAATCTGTCAATAACTAATCATACTTTGCCTGTGCGACTAATAAGCAACATGATAGTGCAGTGTTACCGCAAACCTCAAGTTATCTTGCGTCACAGATTAGTTGATTACTATATCTTTACAATTTGTATTAAAATTGCTTCTGCCTGCGATTTATTCGCGTAAAAAGTGTTTTATCATCCCAAGTGAGCACACTACCGGGATATAAACTATCCTATGTCCCTCCCAGAGTCTCAAATTTCATCTAAATCGGTTCAACCGTTTAGCTGTCTCCCTTGACATCTCGAAGGCTTTCGACAGGGTCTGGCATGAGAGCCTTATTGGTAAGCTTCCTTCCTGCGGTCTGCCTAGTGGTCTGTGTGACTGGATTGCTGACTTCTGAGAGAGAGGTCCATCCGAGTGGTTATTGATGGCTGCTCGTCCAGTCAGTTAGGTATTAACGCCGGAGTCCCTCAGGGGTCGGTGCTCTCAGCTACACTGTTTTTGCTGCACATTAATGACCTGCGAAAACCCGGAACCTTTGGGTACGCAGACGACAGCACGGTTGCTGAGAGATACGTGTCCGGCGCACGGGCTACTGGGACTGAGATCTGCAGCCTAATTGCGTAACTGAATTCGATTTTGGGAAAGAATCGATTCCTTCCCAAAAACGACTTTACGTATTGCATATTAATACCTAAAGTCGTTTTTGGGAAAGAATCAACTTGTTTGCTTTGCAGAATTCACTTACGCAATTAGGCTGCCGGTCTCTCCGGGAGGCCATGGTTGAGCGCTTGAACCTGTCTTTGGAGGCAGTCTCCGAATGGGGCGATGCTAATCTAGTCAGTTTCAATGCAGCTAAGACCCAGGCGTGTCTTTTTTCCGCAAAAAAGAGCCTATTCCACTAGGCTCCATCTTTCCGTGGTGTAACGTGTCGACCTTCTTGGTGTGAAGTTAACATCGACCCTCAATTTTGGTCCATTCATTGAGGCAAAGGCTCAGTTGGCTGCAAAAAACTTGGGGATCCTTGCAAAAGTATGACGGTACTTCACGCCTGAACAGCTGCTCAAATTGTATTATGCGCAAGTTCGGTCATGCATGGAATACTGCTCTCACCGCTGGGACGGATCTGCCAAATATCAACATCAAGTTGATATTTGGCACTTGAGTCGATTGACAAAGCTCCAGAGCCTTGAACATCGACGCCAAGTGGCCAGTCTGTCGGTTTTTATCGGTTATATTTCGGGGAATGTGCGATGGAATCTGGTTGTGGATGGAATTTGATTCCACCTAGCCCTTTCCATCACCGGACAACAAGACGTACGGCAATGCGCCACCTGTGCATGGTGGACATCCTACCCATACGTACAAAGCGTTTTGCGAATACTTTCATTGTACGCAGAGCTAAGGAGTAGAATTCCCTGCCGGAGTCTTTGTTTCCTGATAGCTACAACCTTGGGGTCTTTAAGTCAAGAGTGAATAGGTTACTTCTAGGCAAGCGTGCTTCACCGTCGACCACATCATCGCTTACCATCAGGCGAGATAGTGGTCAAACGCGAACCTATCGAAAAGTTGTGAAAAGGTAACTAACAAACAGAGCTATTTTTGCATTCATAAAATTAGTATGGATAGTATGGTTTGGCCATCTAATAACGTTAAGGTTGAGTTTTTTTTTTTTTTTTGATGATGACCATCGTAAAACATTACTTGCGACATATTGATAAGTGTCTTTTACAACGACTAGCCTCAGCCACTAAGGCTCGCACGGGTGTCTATGCTTTGTTACAGCGGGCCGGGGTTGCTCTCCCTTCGCGCCTCCGGTTTTTATTAGGGGTAGCGGCTCAGATTGCTCATGATAGACAAAATGGATAGAAAAGAGAGGCCTTTGCTCTGTAGTCGCACAGTACGGATTCATTATAATAAATTACTTTTCCCTATAGCTTCACTTTCGTGGTGAATGTCACTGCAACTTTCAGTGGCGGCCTTTAGGATTGGCGAGCAGAGCAATCGCCCGGTGCCTCGCGCGTCTTCCGAAAATTATCTACCACCTATGATCAAAAGACACCCTGTGATCAAAAGACCCTAATTTAACTTATTACTTATCTCTTCAAAATGAATGAGATTGTTATTGAGACAGCACAATTGAAGGCTCAATTCTCATTACGAGTATATATTACGCAATAAAACCGCTGAATACCACATAAATTTCCCCGATTAGAAATATTGTTATTGACAATATCATTTAATGACTTTCAATTTACTTTTGCGTTCATATTATAGAAGATTAGCTCGAATAGGTGAAAGTTGACAACTAGAAATGCTGATATCGGCTAAATGTGGATCATTAATAGCTGTAAAACTGATTAAATTGGAAAGGGTTGTAAACAGTGCGTAATATATGTCCTTGATATAGATCAAGACCGCTAGTTTGTTATGTAACTCTTAGATAATTCTTTGTCAATTATTTAGTAGTAATAAGGGGTACAAAATATATTAAACGGTGAAGGAAAACATCGTGAGGAAACTGGCATGTCCAGAACCAAAAATTCGCAGACATGTGACATATTTCGTGCCCCCTCAAGAATCTATCGCAGTGCAATAACACCACTCTGCCCGCCGCAGAGAAGAACGGTTCTAGGCGCCAATTCCCCCATGCAAGGTTATGCAAGGTTGTAAATAGCTGCAGTGATCTAAATGATTTGCACTTTGAAAGTTTGGGCTAACAAAAAGCCAATTTCCAAAAGTATCTTCCTAAATAGATCAAAATAAAAAATATGTTTATAGATAATAAGTACCTAAAATGATTATATTATATTGCTATAATTATTAATTATTTAGATATGTAATGACTATATACTTTTGCATGCCACCGTTAGCATAAAACTAAAGTCGTCACAATCTAAGAAGTTCGTTGAAATTTCTCATTTTACATGCCACGATAACTTTCTACTACATAAGAAATTGAAAAATCAAATTCATAATCGTAATTAATTACTATGTTATCCATAACCCATAACAACGAGTATCGTTCGCAAGCATCAAGTTTAATTATTATTAAGTATTTTTATAGCTGTCAAAACGGGCCTTTTATTTTTTGACAACTTTAGTGTAAACAATTGTCGGTGAACTAATAAAATAAATAAATAAAAATATATCCCCCAACCCACACTGGGCCCACGTGGTGGATTACTACCCACTCACTCTCACAGAGAGGAGGCCTGTGTCCCAGCAGTGGAAACAATAAAAGGCTGATGATGATGATATTACGAGGAAGTCTGAAACTGGAACTAGTTACTGAAAAGTTATTGTTTGAGAATATCGGTTGTCGTACAGGATGATGCTTAGGAGTGAGCAAAATATCGTGAGTAAAGTGTTGAGTATCTATATCTGGATGGCTTTAACGGACCTTCGTTAAGGCGATATCACGTAAGTATTTTCTGAGAAAATTTCAAGTGCAAATCGGTCGAATTGCATTGCAATTGCGTCCGTGTGATCGTGCTTGCAATATCGCTTGCAAAAATTGAATCGCGTCGAAGCGTCAGGCAATTCGCTAAGGGTAGGGAAAGACCAGATAAAAGAATGATGGACAGTGTGAAAGATAATATTCTTGGAAACGAGGTAAATACTGAGATGATAGTTAATAGAGAAGTAGGTAAAGAAGAAGACTTGTTGCGTCGAACCCAAATAAAGCCTTCCACTGCGAGAGGAACGGGCTCCGTACGGAGTCCGTTTAACTCCTAACTAACTCCGTCCGTTTAACTCCTAACTAACTCCGTCCGTTTTACTCCTAAACTGCATATAAGTGCTTTCACTGAATAAGAGTGAGCGGAGCGGACTAAACGAGTTCAAAGAGTCACGAAAGTGTTCGCAGATTCGATCGGATTCCGTACAGACTTCGCTCGACTCGCAAGTCGCAACACTGATTTTCATACGAGCACCTCCACCGCGAGCGAGTAAGCGAGTTAAAATGGGTCCGCTGTGTCATGGCGTCGCACGCTAGTTTTGAACGGACTCGCACTATCCGCAAAGTCCGCTGGCAGTGGCAGGTAAATGCTGCAACTCTTTCTTAGTGGAAGTGCACAAGTATTTTAATCCGGTCCGCTCAGTTCGTTACATCTGTTTCCGTTCATTACTCGATTTAGTGGAAGGCAAATAAGAGAAGACGGCGGGACGAACTGGACAAAACAAACTATTTATGGAGACGATTGGGCCTGGGTTGCAAAAGCTGGAATTCATAGGAATGATCCTTTATCCAACCATGGGATAATGCAGGATAACAGTAAGATAATCACGAATGATGAGAATATTGTTGAACAGAAGGCCAACAACCAAAATATCAAATCTCTGTGAAACATCATATCAAAAAGAAAAACCTAAATTAAAAATATTACTATGATGAACGAGTCACAACTATTCGCACAGCAAAAATGTCCCAATTACCCACTGAACGGATTAAAATAGACCGCAAACAATCTCTGTACAACGCTCTGAAGGCCGAATTTTTCAGCTAATTCCTAGATTTAGACTGGAGCGTATTCTTGTTACTAACTGCATTTAAGTTTATAGAGAAACGGGTTTCAAAAAAGACATATTTACATAAATCAATTGTGTTTTCATTTGTTTTATATTGTGACATCTTCATGACTCTAGCGTTTGACACAGCTATAATAAATCTACTTCTTTGCTATCAATTTTGCTAACTGAAATGTTGATTGCGAATGTGGATTCTATTTACTAAATGATAAAATTTAAATTATTCAGAAACGTATAACAACGCGGCGGCTGCACAAAAGACGCAACGCTTAGCAGTCGCAATTGTGGCCTATAGATCAAAGAGGTCGTCAAGATTCTTAGTGTTCTTTTTTTCATGGCTTATCACTGTGTCAAACTCCGATAAATATTCCCTTCTCTAGATCACTCTTCAATTGTCAAAACTACTAATAAATATCTTTATTTTCACCGTTCCTATTCTAGCCAGCCGTAATGTTTTTTGCTGTTATTGCAACTAAAAATAACCAGTGAACTTTGTTCGCACTCGGTCAAGACAATTTAGTGGAGTTTAGACTGGAATGTTTTTGTTTAACACATTGGCAATTTAGCATTTGCTAGCACTAATTCAAGCCGAGTTAACTATTTAGACCGAAATATAAGTCATGATTAGCCGGATTTGCAGTGCTGTGTGTGTGGTCTGCTGCTCCGTTTGTTTTGGACTTTGAGTCAATCAATCAAGTGGGATTATTGCAGTACTCTACTGGAATATAGGCGTCTTTTAATTTACACTATAACACCGTTCTAAGTCTTCTTTAGAAAGTCTAAAATGGCTGCCTATTCAAGTAGAAGGTTCGTCTAAATTGGATTCTTGATAAACATATCGTATCATAGTTAGCCGATTCGGGATCTCTAGTCTGGGATTCACTTGCTTCATTGGCAATCGGTTCTGCGACAGTCTTCGCTGACGTAGCCACTTCATCCATCTATGCTATGTTTGCAAACTATGTCTTTAATACCTCTACTTTTTAACCGACTTACCAAAAAGGAGGAGGTTCTATGTTCGACCTTATGTTTTAATTTTTTTTGATTATGTTCACCTATATCTCCGACAATTGTGGACCGATTTTGAATTTTTTTTTTGTTTGAAATAGTTTGTGCCGAAATTGTTTCCATTTTAATTTGTTGAAGATCTGATGAAGAACTTCGGAGATATACAACAGAACTCTTCTTAAAAACAGCAAATCTCTCGGGATTGCTGCAATCGCATGTATGTTTATTTTTTATACCATTTCATAACATAACATCACGCCAGTACGCTCTAAAGGAGTTATGTTCGAAGAAGAAGATTCTGGTAATCTATTCTATACTAAACTACTTGCCTATTAGTTAGTACAACTAAAAGTGAAAAATAAAAAAAACCTTTTTACAAAAAAATACTACCGACTTCCAAATAAGAAAACTACAAAGTGAAAAATAACTTTATTTTTGGAAGTCGGCGTTCATAACGCAAAAAATTGTAACCTACCAAAGACACCGACTTCCAAAAATAAAGTTATTTCGAAGTCGGTAGTATTTCTTTGTAAAAAAGTTTTTTTATCCGGATAATTCTTCTTTCACGTGGAACTCACGGCAAATTACCGTGATCGTGAATCTATACGGTACCCGTTACGGAAATAACTAGTGTCGTGATGTTACGTAAGGTTATGCAGTTTCCATGGGCAGCTGTCAAATCGTTTACTACTAGGTGTTACTACGGCTCGCTCGTGTGGTTTTTATTACCTATTATTGACTTTTATAGGTCTCAGTGTTAAATACGTCTTTACGTGTATTAAGACTAAATTGTACCTATTGTGTTGCTAAGGTATCAAGTAGGTTGTAAAAAATAAAAAATCTTTTTTGCAAAAAAATACTACCGACTTCCAAATAAAAAACTACAAAGTAAAAAATAACTTTATTTTTGGAAGTCGGTGTCCTTCGCAGGTACAAACTTTTTGCGATATGGACGCCGACTTCCAAAAATAGAGTTATTTTTCACTTTGTAGTGCTTTTATATGGCAGTCGGTAGTATTTTTTTGTAAAAAGTTTTTTTAATTTTCACTTTTTAGTTGTACCTACCTAATAGGCAAGTTGTTTAGTAAGTTACCTATAAGTCCAGAATATATTACCCGAATATCATGAAACTTGAGCTTATCCGGTGAAATGAGGGACCTGCGTACCCCTTAAGAGCGTGCTGGCGTGATATGTTATATGTTATGAAATGGTATAAACAATAAACAGACATGCGATTGCAGTAATCCTGAGAGATTTGCCGATCCTGAGAGTTCTGTTATATATTTCTTCATCAGATCTTCACCAAATTAAAATGGGACCAATTTAGGAACACGCTCTTTCAAACAAAAAAAGAATTTTCGAAATCGGTCCACAATTCACGGAGATATCGGTGAACCTACCGTTTTTGTGCCCACCAGTTGGCGCCACTGGCGAGTAAGGGGTACACTAGTCGACGGCACGAACTATTTTGTGCGCGGGGTTAAAATGCATTTTATATCAACCGACAACACGTGCGGAAGAGATAGATGCTGTGATGAGCAGTAGGAAGCTAGTTCGCGTATGATTACACACTTTTGCAAATTTGTAGTGAAATGGATAATGATTTAAGACGAAACCGAGTGCGCGAAATTTTATAAACAGACCTTTGGCAGTCTAGATATCATGAAAAAACTACTAAATCTATCTGTTCAAAATAAAATTATGTGCATTGTTGAACTACTAATCTATCCCTGTATGGAGGCCGTTTTGCAATTTTCCGTCTTCTTATGGTATTTATTTGCGCCCAAAAATGCGTAAATATTAGTGTCGAAATGTGGAACTTTCGACGCTCATAACTTTCAAAGATTTTCTTTTTTTACTTTTTTGCTTCCATGCAGGACTAGATAATGATGAGACAAATTGATATCACTTTTTATTTTGAACGTACATCGTCAAACAGTGGAATAATCACTAGACTACGTTTGTATGGAAGAATTTTCGACTAGTGTACCCTTAAACGTTGTTATTACGCACACGGAAACAAAGTTTGAATTAAAATAATTTCTTATGCCGTAGAAATGCAATTAAATATAACATCGAGTATTTTTTCGAACAGAGGGGGGATAACATTTTCTGAAACATAATACTGTATTAAAGCAGGTGGCTGGTTTTACCCGTACTTATCGTAATCTGCCATATTTGGAAAAAAAATCACAACAAAAAAAGTAGAAGTTAGACATTTTGAAGACCTCACTCTTCACTAGCGCCCCTAGTGGGCAATTCAAACGCGATATTTCTTAACGTGCTTTCCGAGACACGGTGGTAAATAAGGCAATACTGAAATAGTACGAGATTGATTGAAACAACTAGATACTGAAACGCGGGATGTATATCAAAATATCAAATGCAAAAGATTATCGTAATCACTTTTCAATTGGCATTTTAAGACGAATTTAATTTTCATAAAAAAACTGTTACAAAAATCTACAACCGACTTCCAAAAAAACACTACAAAGTTAAAAATAATTTCAAATTCGGAAGTCGGTGTTCGTGTTTTCGTTTCTTCGTTATTTGACACCGCCTTCCGAAATTGAAATTATTTTTCACTTTGTAGTGTTTTTTTGGAAGTCTGTTGTATTTTTTTGTAATAAAGTTTTTATTTTTCACTTTTTAGTGGTACTCATTGGACAAGTTCTATAGTAACGTACCTATAATGCCCACAGTGATGCCAGAATAGATTACCCGAATAACATGTAATTTGATCATAACCGGTGGTATGAGAGTATACCAGGGTGACCTGTGCACATCTGCGTACCCGTTTAGAGCATATTGGCGTGATGTTTTGTTATGAATTGGTGAAAACAATAAACAAACATGCGATAGCAGCAAACCCGAGAGATTTGCCGTCATTTATTGAAGAGTTCTGTTGTATATCTCCTAAGTTCTTCATCAGATCTTTACCAAAAAATGGGACCATTTCGGAATACACCACTTTCGAACATAAAAAGAATTTTGCAAATCCGTTTATATATGACGGAGTTATGCCCGAACATACATAAAAAAAATAGAAACATCCTAATTGAGAACCTCCTCCTTTTTGGGAAGTCGGTTAAGGCGCCTCCCCGAACAAAACGCCGCGCTAGTCGTTTTAGCGCAGTTTTTAAGAGCTATCTACTCTTTATTTAAAAAGATATATCAATTAATAAAAACACATTAAATTTCTACATAATATTTGATTCTAAAATTGTAGTACACTTTTTTTTGAAAAGGTATTTGTTTAACTAATCTCCTTCCAACAAAACCATAAAAATGTGAAATAAAGTGTTCATTAATTATTTTTATACTAACTCTAATGGATAGAGAATTTGATAACGATAATTTGTAAGTTTTATTTTTTTCAAAAGACCAATATTCGATTTTATAAAGATTTTATTCTAAAATCTGGGTGTATTCACTACCGTAATTCATGCGCCAACAGTGCCACTAGGCGAATAGGAATGCTCATATCTCATGCTGATTTTTTGGTCAGGGTACGGCCTTAAAAATATGAAGCATTTGATATTACCGTGGTTTATTCTCAAAAGGGAAGTATTTTCTGTTCATCCCAAGAGATAAATTCGCGAATTTACTTATGTACTCGTACTTATAAATGTAATTAAAATAATGTATCTAAATGCATTGATAATAATAAATACTGCAACGCACTGATATATCCGCATGACAATTAAGTAAGAATAGAGATAACTTATCTGTACCAGCTATCTGGAGACATCATACATAATATTTATAATTTATATTAATAAAAACAATAACAAGCATCTGACCTAGCCTTTCTCGTCTATGTTGGGGTCAGTCTTGTTTTCCAATTAATCATTATCGTAATGGAAGTCTAATTGCTTACATTGTTTCGTCTAAACAAAATCCAATGATTCTTGCGTTCGGAATAAAATTCGAACGGTATTGTTATGAATCCGCGATGATTTAATTTAAAAACCTATGATTTTTTTTTATTTCATACTTCATAATTTATCTAGTATACACGCTTTGATCGACAATCTATTGAACACGTAATTACAACACGGTATTTTGTGAAAACACCCAGATTCAAACAATAAAACGGCCATAACTTTAACCAAACCGATTTTCATCAAACATAGCTAAGAACACTCTCGATAAATTCATCTTTCAAACAAAAAAAACGATAACAAAATCGGTCCATCCGTTTAAGAGCTATGATGCCATAGATAGATACACAAACACACAGGTACACACGTCAAACTTATAATATCCCTCTTTTTTTCCGTTGTAGTTTAAACATACTGTCTATATGGCATATAAGATCGTCATTCTAGGGTCAAAAGTCAGGATAACGGGGACTTCAGCATAATCTACAAGTTGTATGGTATCATACAAATTGGCATTTAGACACAACAGGTTCCTTTAAACCCACTGTTCATTGTGTTTCAATCTTATCTTTTAGTGGGTGATTAAGTTTTAAAAATAATTTTAACATTAATATGGATATGTACAGGATGGGCAAAAAATCGTGGATCAAACGAAAAACCCAATAACACTTTACGCAATGCCCGACCCGGAAATCAAACCCAGGACATTGTGCTCAGCAATAGCGCTCGCGACGTCTAGACCAACGGGGACGGTTTATGTATTCTAACCACAGATATAAATCTAACTAGATTTGTAAAAGGAACTAACATTGTGATTTTTATAAAACTACTGAAAACATTTTAATAATATTTCTAACATAGTTTCAAAATATCAAGATGTTACAGTCGCCCTATAATGATTAATGACGTAACAGTGTTGTCACACAGCAGCGATCAAATCTTATGACGGTTCTCTTTCGGCACAGACTCTATAAGGAGTAAAATCTACTGCAAGTAGCCCCAAAAATCACCCTGTTTCGTTTGATCCACGATTTTTGGCCCACACTGTATAAATATAAAAAAAATCTGTTACTCGGTATCGTCAATGGTACCTGGTCTTTTCCCCAAGAGTCCAGGCGCCTTTTTTGAAGGTTTTGTCCGTTAACAAAAAAAGGTACCCATAATCACTGGAAACCTTGCCATGACGATCGTTGAACGCTGTCAGTAATACCACTTTTAGAAAAAAAATAAGCGATATTAATAAAAGTGTGTTCTGAAATTAGGGCGCGATTATTGCAACATTGTCGATGGTCAATTTTGAAAATATTTCTTCTTAAATTCCACAAATGCCAATGTATTATCAGTTTAAAACCCAGTGCGTAATCAACACGTACAAATAACATTAGGTACAATTTCAGGCCGGCAAAGACTAAATAATTGCTTATCATTTAAATAATAGTAAACAAAGTAGGACTTACCCATCAGCTCCAACGTAAGTCTCTTTAGCTGTAACACCGTTAAAATGCACTCTGTTTTCCACTTCGCCATCAATTAGAAAATCAGTCATAACAAAATTCACTATTTGTTTGTTCAAATGCCTTCGCAAATATTTAATGTCACTCATTTTATTTTTTTCTGTTCCATTATAATGTCTATGCCTAAGATGGCTGCCGTCAAAACTTTGAATTTTGAAATTAGAATCCAGTTCCGTCACATCACTTTCGCGCTCACAGTTTGTGGTGCCCAATAAAAAAAGTATGAGCAAAGGTGTTTTGAACATTCTGCCCCACGATATTATTTTTGCTATGCTTGACTTTTTCTTCGCTTTTGGCGATTTTAACTCCATTTTTAATCTGGAACAAGATAAACACATTTTAGTTCATCATTTAGCTCATATAACTACGTGACTAGTAAGGCTTCAAGGTTAAGTAACGTTTGCCGAGGTCAGTCCGTGGATGGGTCTATTCAATTCGGGATGAAATCGCATGGTTACTGTTGTGGATAACTCTGCTTTCTTGCCTATGCGTATCGTGTTACCCAGCTTTTGGGTTTAGGGGTTATATATAATAACAGAAGCCATATAGTTTGGAAAAAGCTTAGCAGATTTAGTCAGCTCATACAATTTAGAGTAAATGTCTTTCAAAAAAAAAATATCGATGATAGTGCCATTTAATGACCTGATTCTGGAACTCGATTCCAAATCTCGATTTTGAATTGAAAGTTTTCTTACTAATGTTAGCTTAAGATTACATCGTATGGAGCTTAGAGTTATAATTTTGGACTGAATCTACCTAAGAAGAAGGACGAAAATGAAGACGAAGTGTAAGAAGTCCTCTCTCTAGGTAGACCGACGATATGGTTAAACCTGCGGGAAACTGATGGATTGGAGACGCACAGGGCTGATTAGTATGGTGACGTTTGGGGTAGGGCATATAGCCCTATGTGGACGACTTTCGGCTAAAATAGTGATGCTGAATACAAGGTACCTATTATGCAATTGTAATGTTTTATTTAATTTGCTTAGCCACAGTATCAGGTAAACAATACCTTTGCCTCTTCGTTTTAGACTTTGCACGTTTGGCTACCTAAACAATTTAGTAAAAAAAATGGCTGACTCGCCGACACATTGACACCGTTTAGAATTACTTGTTTTATAATTCTGTGTAAAATAACACTGCCTACTGAATTGGTCTGTTAAAAAATAACACTGCCTACTGAATAGATGTGTGACTATATAGTTCTATGTATTATCATGAAGAAATATGAGAAGCAGTCGCATTCTGAGAACATAGCCTTATCAGTTAGCATCAACGCCGCATCATGGTAAGATGATTTTTGCAAGGCTTGCTAAAGATACAGTTGCATAAAAATATATTGTAGTGATGAATTTCACATCACATCATCAGCCTTATAATGTTCCCACTACTGGGACACAGGCATCCTCTCTGTGAGAGAGGTAATAGGCCTTAATTCACCACGCGGGCCGGGTGATGCATTTAAAATGAAATAAAAATTATCTGGTATTCGGTGATCTTGCAATTGAAGTTTATCCTAAACCTCTAATTGCAATTAGTAACGTACCTAACTTAACAATCTTCCTCGATATTGCAATACAATTCCAAGCGTATGAACCTTAGGAAACAATACTATTGCAGTTTTTCACTGCTTGTAGTTTTCCCCCAAAGATTCAGCAGAGGTATATCAATAATAAATATGTCACTAGGTATGTTTTATTCCCCTCTGGTGGTTTCCCACATTGTCAAGGCTGGGGGCTCAGTAGCCGTGGCTTGGTCACCCACGGTGAAGCGAAGACGAACCTGAGGCGGGCCGCAGGGCTTTTGCCGATAAAGCCGACGACGACGTATCGGCCAACAAGTAGGTTGAAGTGCCGCTTGGGCGACATCGGGCCGCGATGTCGTATAGGAGGCATCGCGGCTGAGGGTTAGAGGCCGTGGCGGGAGAGGAGTGCCGGTATTGGTGGGGTCACCACCGTCTCTCTCCGTCGGCGAACGCGTTGCGGACGTAGGGGAGGAGGGATGTCGGTATAGCGTTGGTCGCTCTCCCTATCTCCTGCGGCCGAAAAGTGCGTCATACACGGGGTCGTCTGGCGCCCATGTGCTGTTTTGATCTCTAAGGTGGTCACGGTGTGAAATGTGTTCTGGTGCGCCGCTGATGTGGGGTCCCAAGTGGAGGGTCCGGTGACGGACAGCTGCGGCGGGATCACGGATGAGTGCTAACGCGTGCCCGTGTTCCCGCCATAAGCGACACAGGAAACACCTTGGCGTTTTAGTGGGTTGGAGTCCCACAAAACGCCGCTGTCTCTCCGTGGTAGCGCGGCAGTATGCATTCTCCAAGCAAAATGTTTTAGGTAGTCTCATATAATCAGAGGCCAGCCTATAGCCTTCAATCGATCACAGATCCAGATAGCAACTAATAAATTCAAGATCCAAAAACCTAATATCACTTTGCCCCGCCCGAGAATCAGACCCACAACCTATGATCTAGTTGTCCCGCTTGCGACAACTAGATCAACAGGGCTGTCTACCCTTCATCATCATTTCAGCGAAAGACGTTCACTGCTGGGCATAGGCCTATCAAAGCGTCGCCACACGCTGATCGGGTTTGTGCATCTCGCATCTACCGGATTACCGCCTTTAGGGTGCCTTTCCACCAGAGATGTGCTATGCAGTTATGCTGCGAGGATGTGAAAGCTAAACTACGAAACTATGTGACCGTTTCCACTGATGCTAAGCTAGAGTCTGGCAAACGAAAGTAGAGACTGAAAAAGCGCGGCAAATTTAAAAAATATCAGCATAGCAACCCCAAAACTAGTATGACATACCTGGAATAACCTAATTTGATACTTTAGAATTATTTATTTTATTTCGTCTGAATAAAAATACTGTAGGTAATTGAGGTAGGTAATATTTTAGATAATAAGTATCAATCTCAATAAAAAACAAAAGTATTTTATAATAATTTTGGTTTATACAACTTATTAGCGTCATTCTAACTTATGAATTCTAACATCACACTTAAACAATCTTGTTTTTGTTTGAATTCGACGTATTTCTCCTGATGTTCTTCTTGATATTTAAACATCATGCGAAACGACATTTCCCGTAATCCACTTTTGTTTTATTCATTTTTCACATAATAAATGCTATTATTATTATTATTTTGGTGATTTGTTGTGGTATTGCCACAACAAATCACCAAAAATCGATGTTGACATTAGTATAACATTGCCATATAAAAAGTTTGCAAATAATTCGAGTGTCTACTTTCGTTCGCCAGACTCTAGTAGCGGGCTAGTAAGATGCGCTATGAAGATGCTCGCCGCGAGGTAGCTGTGCGAGGAAGACGCGCAGTTCGAGCTATGCGATGTATCGACAGTAGGGTAGTCACGGGGAGTGAAGCGGCGGCGGCGCGACTCTCACATAGCTCAGCTCTACTCGCGACCATCCATAGCAGGCATACAGAACATGCATCCATCCATATAAAAAACTACCTGTTGCCCGCGGTTTCGTTCCCGTGGACCACCCCACAGGACCTTTCGGGATTAAAAAATAGTCTATGTCACTCAGGAATAATGTAGTTTCCTATTGGTGAAATAATTTTTCAAATCGGTCCAGTAGTTTCGGAGCCTATTCGGTACAAACAAACAATCAAAAAATCTTTCCTCTTTATAATATTATAAGTATAGATATAGACGTAGCTTAGCAGAACCCGTTTCCACCAGTCTTAAGCTATATGGACCAAAGAATATGATTGGTGGATATCAAACGCATAGCAACGTAGCATAGCATATCCCTGGTGGAAAGGCACCCTTACCAGTTCATCGGTCTACCTAGAGGGATCTGTGTCTGTCTTTATATTAACTAATAACCCTAATGATTTAATTAACCTACCTAGAGTTTATGACACAACCTCTAGGCACAAAACTTCTTGAGCGTCATAAACATCATAGACAACATGAATGCATCGATCAAGATAAAAAAAGAGTGCGCTGACGTGTAAGAATGAAAAACTGTCAACATGCGTTAGTAAATTAAATAAACTTTAGAGTACTTAGACGTTCATGGTCGTGTCGTTGACCTAATTTGTGTTTTAGATACTTTGAATTTTGGAGGAACGCGTGGCTAATAATAATAGTTACACGTTTTAGTCTTCAAGGTGAAGCCTAAGCCGATGGTCCCTGGCAGTCATTTGTAGTTCTTTGAGAGTCATTACGGTAAGTCAGAACCCAGAAAATCGGACAGGGTTGGGGTAGTATGTTACCCAGTTACTGGGTTGTGGAAGTCAGATGGACAGCTCTAGACGAAGTTACCTTATCACTCGACTTAGTTCTCCCAGGTTATAGCTATCAGCACACAGACTACGGCAATTTTTGCAAATAATTCCAGACTTTGTAACCCGAAATAAAATCGCGTGAGTTTCTACGTCATCGAGCACATTTACATGCATAATTATGAGTAGTCTTTTAATAAAATATGTAAATTCAGAAGACCTTTTCAGGTCATATTTTTTAATGCACTGTCGACGGTGTTCAATGAAAATTTACGTACTACTAATGTACTAACAATACACTATTTTAAATTAATCACTAGTTTGCTATAATCATTGGTAGTACATAATATCTAGCCTGTTTATTGCCATCAATCGCGCACAAAGCCAGACTGAGAAATGCCACATGGAAAAATCAAATAATAATTTTCCCGACCTGGGCATCGAACTCAGTACCTCATGCAGATAGCTCTTGAGCCCCTAACGAGGCAGTCACCATTGATCATAGCAGTGCTATTCTAAAAAAATCTCTGAGAACGAGCTAAGAGGCTAATTGGCGACGTCAAATTGGTGGATGTCAAGCTACACATTGACATCCACCAGTTCATCGGCTCATCGCCGTAAGGTATTTTTTTATTTTATTTATTATGGGTTTGCTCTTGACTCTAGTCTAGGTCAGAGGTGACAGAGACAGAGTCGACGATGGAGGTTGCCTGTTTATCGGTCTTCTACAGACTGTACTCCGGCGAGTGTCCTCATGAACTCCACAACCTAATCCCACCGACCCCCTTCTACCATCGGACATCTAGACGCACTGCAAGTTACCATCACCTAGTTGCCATTCCACCAATTCGCACCAAGCGCTTCCAAACATCGTTCATAATGCGCACAGCAAAAGAGTAGGACTCACTGCCTGCGTCTGTGTTTCCGAACGCATATAACCCGAATCTCTTCAAAGTTAGAGTGAACAGCTTCTTCTGGGTAAGCTCACAACATCGTCGACTTTGTCTCTGTCACCTCTGACCTAGACTAGAGTCGTGAGCAAAACCATAAAAAAAAAAATGTTAACTCATTTGTTCAAGTAAATCATCGCGGATTCACAACGACACAGTTCGAATTTCGAAGTGTTGCTTGATAGCTGTCAAAATCCATTGACATTTTACTGCAGGCACGCGTCGCCCTATTTTTTACGACTACACATTAAGGTTAAAGTTCAGACGCATATGCGTTATTTAAATATAATAAATATTCATTATTACTCATGTCGTTTTATCCTTGGGAAATGCGTTCGTCGGTGATAATGTGTGCAGCTTTACTTAAACTATTCAATTTCGTGATTAGAATTTAACTGAATGGTCTAACGGACGCCCTTTCACATTGAGATCTTATGCCGTCATCGCTTATAGTAGATTCATTTTGTAGTGGCGTTTATGACATTGACACATGGCATGCTAGATGGACTGACAGCCAGTAACACAGGCTCGATGCAGAAGACAGGGACCGGGTGTTTTGGGAAAACATGTTTGTCTGAATTGCAATAGACTACATTGATAACACCTTTATTTTGCTCAATTTTGTTACGAGTTGTGGTAATATATTTATTGAGAGTTGGTTTTTCGAGTATTGGCTACAAATTGTGATCAAATTTGCTTTTGTTTTACATATTATGCAAAATGCGTAAAAGATTTTGCATGAGTCCCCTTTGTTTACCGAAAATATCATGCGGTAAGTTTTGAGTACTTATATAGACAGCTATAGATGGAGGGAAAGACTAACGAAATTATGGATGGCTTGTGTGAAAGATGATTTACCTAAAGGGTGTGATTACTGACATGACGACTAATAAATAAATAAAAAGACATGTTGCGCGAAACCAAATTAATCGACACACACAAGGTTAGTTGACACCTGTCAAATCTACCAACATGCAACGGGCATAGTATAGCTCAAACTGTTTATCAAAATGACACACCAAAAACAATTTCTTTGCGTTTAATTAGTAAATCGGTCATCAAATCGGAACACGGCCACCGACGGACGCCGTATTGTTAACAGATTACAAAACATTAGTATTCATTTGAATTATATTGCCAAACCAGGGAACTATTGTCTGGTCATAGTGACATTTTATATATTACCAACAATACTGTAGAAGAAAATAATAAAATAAAAACTTTTTTCAAAAATCGAATTTTGGTAGTGTCATTGTTGAGTTCAAACTTCAAGCATTTATTTTAATTTAATCCTAACAGTAGTCATTTGAATTATATTGTCAAACCAGGGAACTATTGTCGGGTCATAGTGACATTTTATATATTACCAACAATAATGTAAAAGAAAATAATAAAATAAATAAATCAAATCTTTTTTCAAAAATCGAATTTTGGTAGTGTCATTGTTGAGGTCAAACTTCAAGCATTTATTTTAATTTAATCCTTACGCCGCATCTAAGACGACACACTGAACCTTGTATTGTATATTGGCGTGTGCCTTATTTTCTTTCTTATCTCTGAGAAGAATGGTGTTCTGGGAAATTCTTTCATTACACACAGAAAGCGCTGACTGCCATAGGCTAATACATCTGCGAAAAATGCAGAAACCCTGCGGAAAATGAGGTCAAAGTGAATTCAAAAATGCACAGAAAAAAAAATTGAATATGTCAATAAAATCTAGAACTTTCTACACCATACAATCTGCCTAGCCTTTTCCCAACTATATTGGGGTCGGCTTCCAATCTTACCGGATTCAGCTGAGTACCAGTGTTTTACATGGAGCGACTGCCTATCTGACCTCCACAACCCAGTAACTGGGTAACACGGTACCCCTTGGCAAGACTGGTGTCAGATCTCAAGCTTCTGACTACTTGTAACGACTGTCAAAGATCTTCAAATGACAGCCGGGACCAACGGCTTAACGTGCTTTCCGAGGCACGGAGGAAACTCGTTATGTTGAAATGGTCACCCATCCACGGACCAACCTCGTCAAGCGTTGCTTAACCTTGATGATCGAACCGTGCGGCTGTTATTATTTAGCCACGAGCTCCTCCACCTTTCTACACCATATCGATCCTAAAATAACTATTCACATTTATTCGCATACGAGGGTGATTTTTCCCGAACTCTCCGCCTCTCAGCAGCCAATCGAGTGGACGTACGGCACTGACACTCAAATAATACAGCCAAGGGCTTAACTGATGAGCCTGATTAATTTATATAAAACAATATAAACGATCTGCCAGTGATTTAAAATTGGAAAACGAATTCCGTTTCATAATTTTGTCGTGTGTATGTCGCGCGTCTATTACTGTGTCTATGCAAGATATTTTGATGTTTTAAGGGCCGATTTCAACAATAAAACTAATCACGATTAGTTGAACTAAACTCAGTTTATGTAAATACAGCGTTCTGATTGGTTGAGACCGCTAAGTAACTACCAATCAGAACGCTGTATTTGATTAAACTGAGTTTATTTGAACTCATCGCGATTACTGTCATTGGTGAAATCGGCCGTAAGTGTTGAAAAATGAAGATTGATATTTTCTCTGTTTTTTTCATTTATTTTGCGTAAATTGTCTTATATCAAACATCAATTGTTTTCATTTAACTTAGCCTTGAAGGATTCCAATGAACCAGTGTTAATTTAAAGTATTCAACTTTTTTGACACTTACTATAATAAAAGACAGAAAGCAAAAATAATAGGCACTTAACTATAAAAATTAGGGAAGAATGCATCCGCGCAAACAACCATCGCTTAGCATAATGCTGGTACTCTAGCTTTGTAGCCAACTTCAAGGCGGCCATGATGATTGGCCGCCTTGAAGATTACACCAATCGTGCACCCATAGCTCCCGTCCATAATACGTATCCTTAAAAAAATTTGCTTAGTTGAACCCGTTTTCACCAGTGCTACGCTATGCGGACCAATGAATATGGTTGGTGGATATCAAATGCATCTATAGCAACGTATAGCATAGCACATCTCTGCAACTCTATCCCTGCCCAAGTTAAAGGAAGAAAGGGCCCGTACCTGCGCAAAAAAAAATCAAGAAAAAAAACCAGTGCTACGCTATGCGGACCAATGGATATGGTTGGTGGATATCAAACGCATCTATAGCAACGTATAGCATAGCACATCTCTGCAACTCTATCCCTGCCCAAGTTAAAGGCTGAAAAGGCTCGTACCTACGCAAAAAAAAACAAGAATAAAAAAACCAGTGCTACGCTATGCGGACCAATGGATATGGTTGGTGGATATCAAACGCATCTATAGCAACGTATAGCGTAGCACATCTCTGCAACTCTATCCCTGCCCAAGTTAAAGGCTGAAAAGGCTCGTACCTACGCAAAAAAATAACAAGAAAAAAAAACCAGTGCTACGCTATGCGGACCAATGAATATGGTTGGTGGATATAAAACGCATTTATAGCAACGTATAGCATAGCACATCTCTGCAACTCTATCCCTGCCCAAGTTAAAAGCTGAAAGGGCCCGTAACTACGAAAAAAAAACCACTGCTACGCTATGCGGACCAATGAATATGGTTGGTGGATATCAAACGCATCTATAGCAACGTATAGCATAACACATCTCTGCAACTCTATCCCTGCCCAAGTTAAAGGCTGAAAAGGCTCGTATCTACGCAAAAAAAATTAAGAAAAAAAAAACATGTCACTGGATATGGTTGCCGTGAAAGGCGAAGGCAAGCGAGGTGCATGCGTGTGTATAATATTATGCAGTTTTGTGACCTCTTACTTAAATGAGCGAAGAAGTTTAACATGTTTTTATGAATGAAAATACAAATTGAGCCACGTTGGTCATCACTACATATCGTAATTTATTATATCATTTTTTTACAAAACAGTACTACTGACTTCCAAATAAGAAAACTACAAAGTGAAAAATAACTTTATTTATGGAAGTCGGTGTCCATAACGCAGAAAAATGGTATCTACCAAAGACACCGACTTCCAAAAATATCAGACACATCTGCGTACCCCTTTAGAGCGTACTAGCGTGATGTTATGTTATGAAATGGTACAAAACAATTAACAGACATGCGATTTCAGCAATCCCGAGAGATATGCCGTTATTTATTGAAAGAGTTCTGTTGTATATCTCCGAAGTTCTTCATCAGATCTTCACCAATTTAAAATGGGACCAATTTCGGAATATAACCTTTCAAAAAAAAAAAAGAATTATCAAAATTGGTCCACTATTGACGGAAATATCGGTGAAAAACAAATTGCAACCATAAAGTCGAACATAGAACATAGTCGGTTAAAAATAAAGTCCCCCGTCGCGTTTGTACGCAATAAACTCAAAAACTACTGAGCGGATTTTCATGTGGTTTTCACCAATAGAAAGAGTGAGTAAACGAGAAAGGTTGTTGTGTATAATTTGTCTCTGGCGAAGCTGGGGCGGGTCGCTAGTATATTATATTATGTCAAGCGTTATCGAAATGTCATTACGCATTTTGACATTTCTATCGCCATTGCTGACAGATGTCAATTCTGTGTACAGTACCTGGTCGACCGAGCTCTGCTCGGGTGAAAATAGGAAAAAAAAACCTTATCTAAAAGTGCTAGATCGATTTATCGCCCCTGAAAGGCTCTGCATACAAAATATCATGAAAATCGTTGGAGCCGTTTCCGAGATTCAGATTATCATCATGATCATCATCAGCCTATTAATGTTCCCATTGCTGGGACACTGGCCTCCTCTCTGTGAGAGAGGTAATGGACCCTAATCCACCACGCGGGCCCAGTGCGGGTTGGTGGATGTCACATGTCTTCGAATTTTTGGTTCTTGGACATGCCGGTTTCCTCACGATGTTTTCCTTCACCGTTTTAGAGCAGTGGTGATGATCTAATTTACACAAAGTAAAGCGCCTGCCTGGGTTCGAACCCACACACGCAAGTCGGGGCCGTTACTGCATGGGCCACCACTGCTCCGTAATTCAGATTATATATATACTAGCTGTCCCACGCGGCTTCGCTCCCGTAAACTGGCTACGTACCTACCCTACCCTACACCTACCCTACACCTAATATTCTTACCCGTTTTTGCAACATTTTTCATTTATGCTCCGCTCCTATTGGTCGTAGCGTGATGTTATATAGCCTATAGCACTCAGGAATAATGTAGCTTTCTACCAGTGAAAAAATTTTTAGAATTGGTTCATTAGTTCCAGAGATTACCCCCTACATACAAACTTACAAATTTTACCTCTTTATAATATTATTATATATATTATATTATATATTATATTATTATAAGTATATAAGTATAGATTTACTAGAATTGCTCGTTTACAGGTGTTAGATTGAGTTTTTGAACAAAATACTTCATGATTGTTTTCAGTAATGAGAGCAATGTACATTATCCTCGCGGGCTTCAAATGTATTTTGAAGCCATAAGTATTTGAAATACTAACTACAAAATATCTCAGCGTCGGGTATTTGAAATACCAATTACAAATTACATTTTTATGAAGTTATTGAATTACAAATACCAAATACATAATTGTATTTCAATTACGTATTGTGCTTACAAGTTATTCAAATACTGCCCAACCCTGGTTGTTCTATAGGTGCACCTCCGCTTACCCCTTCGGGAACTACAGGCGTGAAGTTGTACCTATTATGTTACTTGTGTGACTAATTAATGAAAGAGTAGAAGAACTGCACACATCATCGGACTACAAGACGAACGGCGATGCGTCATCGGTATATGGTGGACATCCCACCTTTACGCACAAAACGTTTTGAGAATACTTTTATTGTGCAGCTAAGGAGTGGCATTCCCTGCCGGAGTCAGTGTTTGCTGATAGCTACAGTCTAGGGGTCTTTAAGTCAAGAGTGAATAGGTTAGTTCTAGGCAAACGTGCTTCACCGTCGACCACATCATCGCTTACCATCAGGTAAGATAGTGGCCAAAGGCGAGATTACCAAAATAAAGTAGTAAAAGGTTAAATAGAGATCGCTAATTTTTCCACATTGAACATTGACACTGACGTCATAGATTAAATACATATAAATTGTCATCGAATGATTCTCTGCGATACAGCTGTCGCGCGATATTTTTTTATCTTAATCAAATAGATTATGATAAAAACACTTAGTACCTTTAGTATTATGCTTATCAGTAAGTGAAAGTCAATCTGCCAAGTCATCTTCAAGACTATGTTGGGGTCGGGTTCCAGTCTAACTACATCCAGCCGAGTACCAGTATTTTCCTTGGGGGCGACTTTTATTTGCGTAAGTGAATTCGGCAGGGCAATATTGTGTGTTGGCTCGAGAGGCGCCACGGCGTCCTCACCTTCCGCCTGACGCAGGTCCTCACCGGACACGGCTGCTTCGGGAGGTTCCTGTTCAGGATAAGGCGGGAGGAAACGCCCGGGTGTCACCATTGTGTGAATCGCCCGGAGGACACGGTGGAGCATACGGTGGAGGTCTGCCCCGCTTGGGCGGAGCACCGCCGTGTCCTCGTAGAGGTGATCAGCGGTGGTGACCTCTCGCGCCCGGCCCTGGTTCAGGCCATGGTACGGAGCGAGAGGGCATGGGAAGCTGTCACCTCCTTCAGTGAAGCAGTAATGCTCGCAAAGGAGGAGGCAGAACGCGTGAGGGAGACACAACGGAGACGCCCTCACGCCCCTAGCCACCGCAGGAGACGCCCCGGGCGTCGGGAGTCGCAAGCCGATTCCCGGCCACCGTAGGCGCGGGCTTGCGGACGGCGAATAATGGGTAGCTCGCCGTCCGATAAGGACCAGGCCCGAGTCGACGGCGCGTAGTGTTCCACGCGCGCCTCAAAGTGATGTCAGCAAAAGTTGACGGGGTCTGCTAGGGCAGATGCCTGTCTGGGTCGCGGATAAATTTGAAAGAGAGTTACCGCGGCTCTGGCACAAGCAACTGAAGGAACACGGGTGGGTTCTATTCTATTCTATTAGTCAGTAGAAGTCTGACACGCCCTCCCGCTTCACCCAAAACGGGAGAAGTCATTGGATGATTTCCCAGCCAAAAAAAAAAAGGGCAATATTGTGTGTTCTGGAGTGGCGACTGCGTACTGGAAGACGCAGCGTTGGAAGGCCTCCCTCTAGGTGGAGGGACGACCTATGCGGCTCGCATCCACCGGAGCAGGCTTTACTTTGTGTAAATTATTTCATCACCACTGCACTCAAAAACGGTGAAGGAAAACATCGTGAGGACAACAATCCCACCGCACTATTCCCAAACCACTGCAACTCCTGAAAGCCAGAACCAACAGTGGCGACCACCAGAAAAGCGCCGAGGCAATGAAGCTCGATGAAGTCCCGGAGAATGACTTTAACTGTCTTGGACACTTGGACATTTTTTCTTTTTTTACTAGTTCTACCAGCGGCTTCGCCCGCGAGAATGTCGAAAGTTATCACAAGGGATCTTAAACCGGTATAAAAAGTATCATAAGTGCTATTCCAGACTATAATCTATCTCTGTGCCAAATTTCATTTAGATCCGTACAGCCGTTTGAACGTGAAGAAGTAACAAACATACAAACATCACACACACACACACACTTACAAACTTTCGCCTTTATAATATTTAGAACATATAAGTTTGAAATCGCCATCATCATCATTGAGCAAGCGTGGTGATAAATGTTCGTGTCTTCTCTGTACGAGAAGATACGCAGACGCCCTGCATTGAGACAGTTACGGGCTGGTATTATGTTTTTTTGGCACTACTTTTTTATTATTGTTAGGCTCGCGCTTGACCACTATCTCACCTGATGGTAAGCGATGATGTAGCACGCTTGCTTAAAAGAAACCTATTCACTCTTGACTAAGACTCCCAGGTTGTAGCTATCAGGAAGTACAGACTCCGGCAGGGAA
The DNA here is from genome assembly GCA_948252205.1 of Orthosia incerta. Classification (NCBI taxonomy): domain Eukaryota; kingdom Metazoa; phylum Arthropoda; class Insecta; order Lepidoptera; family Noctuidae; genus Orthosia; species Orthosia incerta. The sequence continues at coordinate 14,426,109 of OX411769.1, read as the reverse complement.
TTCCACTCCTTAGCTGTACGCAATAATGAAAGCATTTCCAAAACGTTTGGTGCTCTAGGTAATGCCGGATTGCTGATGTACTGGATTAGGATATTAGAGCCCATGAGACTATAAATGCCGGTAGTTCGTCTCTGCGACATAGTCGCCGACAATTCATAATTGTTTGCAAAAATAACGATGAAACAAATCCAGAAAAAACAATAACATCCAAAGGAGATGTTTGATTTTGGACCATTACTATGTACACTACATAGATTAATAGGAAGAAAAGGAGAATTACATAAAAATTCTAACAAATTAATTTCAAGAAGGGTACAGGCGTACAAATATGATTATTTGAACAGTTTTTAAGGTTACACTAGTCGATTTTTTTTCCATACAAACGTAGTCTAGGGATTATGCCACTGTTTGATGATGTACGTTCAAAATAAAAAGTGATATCAATTTGTCTCATCATTATCTAGCCCTGTATGGAAGCGAAAAAGTAAAAAAAGAAAATATTTGAAAGTTATGAGCATCGAAACTTCCACATTTCGACACTAATTTTAACGCATTTTTTGGGCGCGAATAAATACCATAAGAAGACGGGAAATTGCAAAACGGCCTCCATACAGGGATAGATTAGTAGTTCAACAATCCATATAATTATATTTTGAACAGATAGATTTAGTCGTTTATTCATGATATCTAGACTGCCAAAGGTCTGTTTGTAAAATTTCGCGCGCTCGGTATCGTCCTAAATCATTATCCATTTCGCTACAAATTTGCAAAAGTGTGTTTTCGTACGCGAACTAGCTTCCTACTGCTCATCACAGCATCTATCTCTTCCGCACGTGTTGTCGGTTGATATAAAATGCATTTTAACCCCGCGCACAAAATAGTTCGTGACGTCGACTAGTGTACCCTTAATAGAATAACCCTATTTTAGGGCAGCCATCACAGTTGTGTTTGACATGACGTTCGACGACTTCGACAGTTTTATGAAGTGACGTCTTTGAGTCTTTTTTTAGTTTGGCTTTGAATTTGAAGTTTCGGAATTTTTAGTGATTGTTTTTAGTTTTGCAACCCACTTTACTACTGCGGACATTGATTGATTGCTTCTCTGTTGCAATTGAATTCGTGTTGTTTTCTTTAACGCAGATTTTACAGAGATTTTACGATGACACGTCAATCTTATGACATAGTCAAAATGTCATTTTTCGCATACTGCTGATCTGATCCACCATGATATGTAGTGTTGCTCTACTTCATCATCATCTGCCTAGCCTTTTTCCCAACTATATTGGGGTCGGCTTCCAGTCTTACCGGATTCAGCTAAGTACCAGTGTTTTACTTGGAGCGACTGCCTATCTGACCTCCACAACCCAGTAACTGGGTAACACGGTACCCCTTGGCAAGACTGGTGTCAGATCTCAAGCTTCTGACTACCCGTAACGACTGTCAAAGATCTTCAAATGACAGCCGGGACCAACGGCTTAGCGTGCTTTCCGAGGCACGGAGGAAACTCGGTATGTTGAAATGGTCACCCATCCACGGACCGACCTCGTCAAGCGTTGTTTTGCCTTCGTTTCAAAGTAAACTCAAATTAACTTTGTCAAGTAGAGCAACACTCGGAGGAGGAGGAACACTCGGAGGAGCTCGTGGCTAAATAATAACAGCCGCACGGGTCGATCATCAAGGTCTTAACCTTGATGATCGACCCGAGCGAAGCGAAACGAAGTGAAATTAAAGAAAATAAACAATTAAAAACGGTTACTATAATTCTATAGCGATTTTTACATATGGTGTACATAGAGCTGGCCCAGGCTCCATACATTTCTGGAACATCTCCTTTAAAGTTATTTATGGTTGTATTTTTTTGCAAAAAGTTTTAATAGCATGAGTTTTCGTTGCCTTGGAAGCCGCTGGCAAATATGGATTTTACTAAAGTTAAATTCATTAATATTATATCATAGTATTGGGTTTTTCACTATTGATCAGTCAAAATGAGCTCAGTTAAAGGAAATTCTTATCAAATGCGGAATTATGTACCTAAACTTCGATAATACGTCCTTCGGGGAAAAACAGAGCCAAGTTCTGTTTTCGATAATAATTTAATATTTATAGTTATATTTTTTTCCAAAGCATTTTGTTTTTGTGACGCAATTGACATGGCGCAATTTTTTTTTTTTTTTTGTTAATTATTTTTGACAATGATACAACTTTTTTTTTAAAATCAGCTAATAAGTAACGTTACAGAAGGATCATTCTACAAGATTTTGTTTATTGGCATATAGAATTGTGATCGTGATTTTATTTTGAAGAATATATGTGGTTACATTGTACATTGTAATTTTATGTGTAATTTGATTGGGTTGTAATGGCCTTATTAAACAGTTTATTTATTTATTGTTAGCTTCTAAAGCTGTTGTGTGCTTGTTGATGATATCTAAAAAATAATTAAGCCTAATAGGTAGTCTTAGTGCACATACAAACAACATTACTACCTATAGGATATTGTTTTTAGTATACTTTCAAAATCAATTTTACTAATTACTCGTGAGAATGTTTGCGTTAATGACCTAAGTCGGAAGAATTATTTTTAATGTGAGGAAGTAAAATAAAGTGGACCAATTTTGATAAATGGGCCAAGTCAGTATACTTTCAGTTTAGTGTTGCGTTTTTTTTTTCTTGTATTCAGAAAGTAAAATTAAATAAATTGATTTTATCTGACTAATAAATTATTATAATAAGTTATTAAAAAAAATGTATGTAGTTTTTATATTACATTTATTATTAATTTATTTAGTGATATTTTTAATAATGATTGAGTTGAAAACCTCTCGTATTATAAAACGAGACTTGATTTCTTTTTAGGTATCGTTTTATAGAATGATGATATTTACAAAGAGTCATTATATTTTACCAAGTTACTTTCATAATTTTCCCTAATGTCCTACATCATAATAATAATAAAAAAAAAACTTTAATACAATTAAAATAAAAGAGGCCCATTTCATTACATCTTTCCTTGTAAAATAACCGGTCGATGCAACGTAAGACCTCCGCCAATAATGTCGAACTCAAAATTCCTGTTCCCTCGCTCGTATGACTTTTTAAATAAAAACAATACGACTCACCTGTCTACGTTACATAACATCCATACACAATCACAATTTAATAAACTGTTAAAAAAAACACCAAAAAAATCACAGACACAAAAAAAAATTAAAAACTCATTCTTGTCCGTTCTCAATTCAAAAAAAAAATTACTTTCATTCAGGAATTTGGTATTTTCAAGTTTCGAAAGTAGTTTAACGTAATTTTGGCGGGAGTGAGTCTCGGTGAGGTATGCGCACTCGTGTTTACCGGCCGGCACTTCGTCCGATACTGGCTGGATGGCTGAATAGCTACGCGACCGGTGCCAATCTGCCAACGTGTTCGAAGTTCGAACGCGCGATCGTACGATATTGGAGTGAATCGGAAATTGATACGTCACACTGCATTTAGTTAAGGTGCCTGTTTTTTTTTAATGAGTCGTCTTATTGTTAAGCCCTGATGTGGCGTAACATTTACAAATTACCAAAACTTGGGCTCGTATACTTAAGGTACGGTGACATTTGGGTACAATTGGGCAATTTATATACAATCTTTGTACTGCCATATATTGCTAGGTGTTGCCGTTACATTAAATTTTATCATAAAAATCAATTACACATGTACAAGTGCATCTTTTAATCATACTCTAATAGCAATACTGGCCTTTGCTTGTACAGTATAGGCTAGCATGAAAAAAAAAAAATTGACTTGGTCAAGAATCTCAATTTTAAAGAAGATTTCAGTGGTGTGTGTTGAAACATTTTGGTAATGCAAAGGTACTTTTACTAGAATTACCTGCCGGATTCCTGCTTCATCGTCGATCACATCATCGCTTACCATCAGGTGAGATAGATGGTCAAAGACGAGAGGCGGAGGCGGTAGGTATTTATTTATTATACTTTATTAATACTATTAAGAAAAATAATGGTAATGTAGATAGTATGAAATCTTCCTTCTTAAACTTATTTATTCGTTTATCCTTGCTCTGGAATGCATTGCAGCAATTACATTTCTTTTTTTGACAGCCGTATCGCAGTTCAATCAGAGCGATTGGCTACTGCTTAACCAGGCGATCCTGTGGAGACTAAACTAGAGCCTCCAGCCAGGTGAAGCAATTATACCAATAGAACACAAACTTATACTAACTACATGTTCAGTTTTCCTTGTGATTATTTCCTTCACCGATGACAGCTATGTCCAAGATAAACTTAGAAAGTGCATAATGAATGAACTGAAAAAGTCACATTGGTTTCTCTGTCTGAATTTAAACCCATGACCTCAAGCCGAGAGGCAAGGTCTTAGCCACTGGGCCACCACTTCCATTGAGCTTCTCCATAGCAACGATATAATATTATGTTTTTTTTTAAATTTTGCTCTAGTTTTTAAACTAGGTAAGAATGTACTACTACAAATCTGGACATTGACCCCACAACATAGTTATGTACATAATTATGTACGAGTAATTATTTATCAACGTCAGCAGTACAATGATTTTTGCAAACACACTATTATGAAGCATTTTATACTACATTCAGTATACTTTTTTTGTTAACTGTGATATTTCTTAAACTTTGAATGAAATATTTTTTGTGAAGAACTTTGACCTACGCACTACCGTGCACACAACATTCTTAAAGTTGTTGTTTGTTTTTTTATTTATTTTTCTGTGTTTTTTGTTAATGTGAGTCAACTATGACTTACTTACAAATTAATATGAAAATTTGACGACATCAGTAGCGCTATTCGCCAGTATTTACTTCTTTAAATCACACGCAAATTAACATTGCAATGTCTTGATACGTAAAAGATATGCATCCTTGGTGCGCAGGGTGCGGGCCAGCTCCAATAGTATCCTGGGCATGTTTGCTGACAGGCTGGACTGTGTTGTTTTGAATCGTTGCCGGTATTTCAGCTGGAATAGAACAACGATAGTTTTCGTTCGTGTTGCCTACATGTTGTCTGTTATTATTGGTCTACTAACACAGTAATCAGTTTATAATGTTACTAACACTATGAATATATATATATTGAGGTTATTCTATGGTTTTCGCCTTTAATAAATGAATTAATAATATAAATAACGCATGCATGGCCAAAAAGTTCGGCACGCGCTTCGTTTTACCGCGACCGTTCCTTGGTAATAATAGCGATGTTCCCGACGATTCTTGCTCCAGAAGACAATGTTATAATGAAAACAATACTTCTTCCTTTTCATGTCGAAGAATTGCCAAACTTAAGGTTACACTCGTCGAAAATTCTTCCATACAAACGTAGTCTAGGGATTATTCCACTGTTTGACGATGTACGTAAAAAATTAAAAGTGATATCAATTTGTCTCATCATTATCTAGCCCTGTATGGAAGTAAAAAATATAAAAAAATATTTGAAAGTTATGAGCGTCGAAAGTTCCACATTTCGATACTAATTTTAACGCATTTTTGGGCGCAAATAAATACCATAAAAAGACGGAAAATTGCAAAACGGCCTCCATACAGGAATAGATCAGTAGTGCAACAATAAATTTTATTTTGAACAGATAGATTTAGTCGTTTTTCCATGATATCTAGACTGCCAAAGGTCTGTGTATAAAAATTTGCGCTCTCGGTTTCATCCTAAATCATTATCCATTTCGCTACAAATTTGCAAAAGTGTGTATTCGTACGCAAACTAGCTTCCTACTGCTCATCACAGCATCTATCTCTTCTGCACGTGTTGTCGGTTGATATAAAATGAATTTTAATCCCGCGCACAAAATAGTTCGTGCCGTCAACTAGTGTACCCTTAAGTGGCAGTGGGCAGGGCACATTGCTCGTAAAACGGATGGTTGACGGAGCCGAATAGTTCTTGAGTGACGACGTCAAGTGAAAGACGAATGTCTTAGTTAAGGCAGCAGGAATCAGGTGGATGCAACACGTACCGTTCGTCCTGTTTGACCTATGTTCAACAGTGGATGTCTTTCGGCAGCAATCATGATGATGTTGGCGATGTCGCTAGTAAGACTGTATATCAAGTTTTGCTGGACCTAAAGTTAATCACTTCCACACGGCGTCGTCCTTGGCTGCGCAAAGGTCACTTGGATAGTGACTTCAATAAAGACAGTGGTACTGTGATCACGTGCTGCCGTGCGTAGCGAGGCTCAGGGGAGACGGTTTTTATTCTCCCCAGGGAGGTGCCCATAGAGGCGTTGCACAGAGGGGGACTCTTTTACGAGTTCACTTCCACGTGTTGATGGTGATCACTGACCGGAGTGATTTCAGTGAAGTTAATACCACACCCCTGATCTTATCCCCTAGGCGTTTTTGAAGGTTTCCCCTAAAAGGATGTATGTATTGGGGCACAGAGGATAGGATAGCAGGTGGAGCTAAAAGTTAGCGCCATAGCTACTCATCCATACCTCTTGAGGAAGCGAAGAGGACATTGAAAGTGGCATTTGCTCCAAAGACTGGCCGTAGTACGCCAGTACCGTGATTGCCCGGTATTTGCTAAGTTAGAGTTATATCTTCCTATTTGAGTTTGGAGATGGTTTAGGAACTTAAAAAAAGGTTCATTGAAGGTGGTTGTGGAAGACGGGAAATGGGGGTTGATAGCAATGAGTGGGTGAAGCTACTCGTAGGTGCCTGAAAATATTTGCAAGCTCACTGGTGGGTCGATAACTTGGTTAGAGTTCAGGGAATCCGCTGGATCTGAGATGCACGGGAACGTTTTATGTGGTGACAATTGGGGGAGGCCTATGCCCCAGCAATGGACGTCTTTCGGCTGAAATGATGATGATAATAAATAGTACAATCTTACAACATGTGTAGGTATTTTATGCTTATTATAACGATGCATGATAATGAAGGATGGAATGTACCAAGAAAATATGGCTGGAGTCTTTTGAGATCTTTTTGAGAATAAATTCAGTACGCCGAAATCTTGATGACAGCTGACAGAGATGTAGGTAGTATGGAGGAAGATGACAAAGACATGCTGTGCTGACCACAAATAAATTAGAATTGGGCATGGAGACAATAACAGGAATGCTCACGGTTCCGCGGACTTATTATCATATTTTTTAAGGTAACAACTGCGTTTAGGTTTTATTATGGTTTCGATGGCCATATGGGTTTCTTTGCAACAGGTGTAAGTTTTTTTTTATGGAATCTCGATAATCTCATAATATCTCGATGATAAAAATGATGCTGAAAATTATTAGTAGGCAAAATATATGGAACGATTTATACCGTTACATAATATGGCTCTAGATAGACGGGACTGCATTTCAACTGCACTCCGACTGCAAATTTGCAGTTTTAATGCAGTTAGCACGACTGCAATAAAACTGCAAACCAACCGTACAGTCCGAATGCAGTCGGTGTGCAATTGAAATAAAAAAAATGGTCCATCTGTCTAGAGCCTAAGACTCTTTATATACCTACTTACTATATTATTTTACGCAAAATAAATAGGTTTATTCTATTCTACTGTATTGAAACTATATTGAAACAATATATGAAATACAAATTACATATTTTAACAGCCTCGGATAATATATTTAAGAACAGATGAGTTCTCTTTCGAATTATGTGCACTCATTTGGGTGAGGCAAGCCTAATCAGAACAGAGTTTTGATTATTTTAGCTTTTTTTACTTCGGTGTCAACTCGGTCTGACCATAGATCATACGACCATTCAATCATTCATTTATTTATTCTCAAACAATTACATTGTGTCGAACATTACATAATTAAAATTGTAAAAAGAAAATTGAGTAACATTTAAATATACCTATCAAAAATGAATTATTTTGTCAAGTTATTACAATAGTTTCAGGAAAATACTATTTAAAATTAATCCAATATATGAGCATCACAAATAATAATTATAATGTCCAGTTATTATATAATATTAAATGTAACAAAAAAAAAAACAAATTAATTCAATAATGTCAAAAGTAAACCTCTTTTATTGCATCATCTGTGTCCATTGTCTATGCTCTTATTCCTCTTCTCTTGACGCTTGTATTTACGATTTAAGTAAGGATCTAATTTAATTTAAGAATTTTACAAACTAACGTAGGTAACTAGGTAAGCTGCCGTTCGTTCTTTTTGATAGTGTGAAATGAAGAGTTTGTTTTAGTTTAAATGGCAACTGGGCAGCAGGATACTACTTCACCCTTCAACCCAAAGGACTGTTGGTCAACTGCAATCATAAACTTGTAATGTGTACTCTCATAGCAAGCTTTAAATGACCTAATTAGCAATTCCTTGCAGCCATTAAATAAGCGACAAAGTCATCGACAATGAGACAAAGCGTAAGTCTATACCCCCATTAAATATTTTGCCATACAAAACAAGTGTCGACCTGTAAAGTATGGTATGCGTCGGCGCATAAGCAGAGGTGGCGTGGTTTTAGGGTTCTGAGGCCAAATGCACGAGCATTTGCTCAAGGCGGCTTCGTGATTATTAGCGACCGGATTATATGAAAGAAAGAAAGAAAGAAAAATGTTTTTAATTGTCACAAAACGACATACAATATAAAAACATGCTTGTGCTAAACCCTTAACAGTAGTATTAGTAGTACTTAAAGTAAGTTAGTAAAAACGCGAAATAAATAAAACAATAAGAACATTTACTACCTACATTTTGCAAAAAACAGAAAAGCAATAGGGTGAAAAAGATACCAGGCAGATGCATGTCGTGATTGTGGCAAGAAGGCTTCCACTCAGCATAATGCTGTGCCGTGGGGGACCCAAAGCACGGCGCTGATTTTCAGTGGTCGCCTAGAACGTGACGTACGGAAATCAAATTGTTGTGTATGTAAAAATAGATACAAAGAATAACCCGAAATATGTATGAAAAATGCTTAAAATATACAAACCGAGTAATTACTAGTAATTATTTCTTGAACAACACAGTAATATTTACTTTTAAATATGTATGAATTTATTTAATTTACATTATAGGACAAGCATATTCATTTACAAAAATTATTTAACATTTAGAAATTTTTACAGACCGGGGACTGTTTCAAAAGTTCAGCAGTAAAAATGTATCAACTCGGGATGGATGAAATGGCGACAGGTCACTGGCACAACTTGCGACCCACGGATGCCCCTCAAGTTAAAGGGTAAAATTTACAAGTCCGCGATAAGACCTGTCGTACTGTATGGATCAGAATGTTGGGCTGTGAAAAAGATAGATGAAAAGAGATTGCATGTAGCAGAGATGAGAATGTTGAGATGGATGTGCGTAGTGACGAGAATGGATAAAGTGAGAAATGAGTATATTAGAGGGAGTTTGAAAGTTGCGCCAGTGACAGAAAAGTTGAAAGGAAACCGTTTGTCCTGGTATGGTCATCTGATGAGGAGGGATGAAACGCATGTTACTAAAAGAGTTATGAATATAAATGTGGATGGATGGAGAGAGAGGGGACGGCCAAAGAAAAGATGGATGGACTGTGTGAGGAGTGATATGAAAGAAAAGGGAGTCAGTGAAAGCGTGACGGGGGACAGGACGGTATGGAAGAAGAAAACGTGTTGCGCCGACCCCAAGTAACACGGACAAGGGCAGGAAGATAATGAGTAAGAATGTATCAACGATCGCTTAGAAAAATAAACGCAGAAAATTACTTTATACATAAAAATATGCGCTATAACATGCATTAAGTCTAGGTTTTATTAAAATATGCAATAACCAGTTAAAAAGCAGATGCATAATTGTCAAGATGAAAACATATAATCCGGTATCTAGTGACTACAGTCTTATAATTAACTTTCCTTACAATGTTTTCCTTCACTGATAACAGTGATGTCCAGGATAATACTCAGAAATGTGTGAAAACCTATCCGTTCCAAAAGGGGCTTCCCGAGGAACTGCCAAGTCCATCTGCCAGGATAGCCAGGGCAGTGGCTGTATCTTTAGAACTATAATTAGCTGGCATGCCATGGAAAATCTTACAATATAAAAAAAAATACTATCCCGACACAGAAGAAGATATTGTAGGCTTAGTATTCTTTGCTTTGCTTCGTGAGATAGAACAACAACAGTAGGGTTCCTTTAGCACCCTTTGTGGAATAAATCCATAGAAGGAAGGTTGTAGCTTGCTGCAGTTGCAGCTATCTTTGTCATAATAACTAATATAGTATAGACGGTACGAAACCCTGGGTGCGCGAGTCCAACTCGATCTTGGCCGTTTTTTTTCTCTTTCTTATAGTCCGAAGTCCATATTGTAATGCGCAAAAAATAAACGTCAGCAGGTTGTAATATTATAAGACGGCCATGTTACCTTTGGACCTTGTTTTAATATGCGATGTAGTGAGATTTTTAATCAAGAATAATTTTTCAACAAGGTGGCATTTTTAGTACGTATAGTAACTACGAATTAGTGATATTTATCCAAATTAATTAATAAAGAGATGTTTTAGAGGTAGTTTAAAATCCGGAGTGGTTTGTCGGATTCAAAATCGGTGTTAGAAGTGTAGTCAGAGGCAGGCGAGAAATTTGAAACAACCTTATACTTCAGTTTAAAAAAAATACACCTATATATACTTCTTATGAGATAGCTTGATGGGAGTTTTGGCGGGAACGTGATGGCGTCTATGTTTGCTTCTCTGTTTTATTCTCCTAAAATATGTTGTTAATTGATTATTAATAGTGTAAAAAAGGTGGTTTTTTAGGGTTCCGTACCCAAAGGATAAAAACGGGACCCTATTAAAGCGAGCTATTAGTGCGAGTAAAGATCTTAACTTTTTGTGTAAGGAGTTCTCTTTTGATGTGTTTACCTCAAAAAGCGCAACAGCGCGAAGGCAGCTAAACCTTGACTTTTTCAAAATTGGATAGTGTGCAATATTTTCCTTTAGCGTTATTGATTTAATTTTTCTGATTGTTGTGTGCGTGCTGCTAGTGATCCCTAAGATCTCTTTAAAATTATTCTATCTCTAGCCGTGAGAACCTGTAATTGGCTGAATGTAACTTACTCAACTTGTTTATTCATTTTATGCATAGCTGTTGGTTTTCCATCAAATAAATAAATAAATAAATTACTAAGACTTTACGATCCGTCTGTCCGTCTGTCTGTCCGTCTGTCTGTCCGTCTGTCACCAGGCTGTATCTCATGAACCGTGATAGCTAGACAGCTGAAATTAACACAGATGATGTATTTCTATTGCCGCTATAACAACAAATACTAAAAACAGAATGAAATTATTATTTAAGGGGGGCTCCCATACAACAAACGTGATTTTTTTGCCGTTTTTGCTCGATATTAATAACGGCAACAGGTAGATGTTTGAAATATTCACATAACATTTAGTTGTATATTCACTTCAAAAAATAATAATTATTAAATTAAAATAAAATAAATTAAGGGGGGTCCCATACAACAAACGTGATTTTTTTGCCGTTTTTTGCGATAATGGTGCGGAAACATTCGTGCGCGAGTCCAACTCGCACTTGGCCAGTTTTATTCTAATAATATAAGTGAACGTGCACGAGTGTGGGCAAGTAAAACACAGCGGTAGAACATGAGTTTGTACATGTTGTTGACAAAACTCCGTACAAGCTTCCAATAAAGTTACCGCCATTTTATTGGGGCCTAAATAACACATTGGACTAAAATCTAAAAAAACTAGAATTCTATTCTAAACGTGACACTGGCTAAATGCACAAACCGTGCGAAGACAAAACATAAAAAAAAGATAGCTTGATCTCTGCGAGAGCTGTCAGTATCAATACAGTAACAATACCGCTCGACAGGCTAACAATAACGTATACGTCAGTTTGACATATGTCGCAGAGATCAAGCTATCTTGTATGAAGTATAAGGTGTTAAAATGATTAAATCCTGTGAGATTAAATCATAATAAATTTATTATATTTCATCGCCACTGCCTATAAAAATGTGGAGCCGAGTTACAAACCATGCTCCTCCTATCCTGAACTCTGTGCTGCAAAACACGTAGCCAAAGTGATCTATGCGCTGCCACCGACGACGATGCCGTGGAAGTTGCATAGTTTTGGGCCAAAGAAATTTGAATGACTGTCGTGCCAGCGACACTAAGGAAGAAGAATAATACTGGAAAAAGGAAAACCAATACAAGTGACATCTACCAATCTGTCAATTTGTTTACGGGGGGAAACCTTCAGAAGGCACCTGAAATTTTGGGGAAAAGACCAGGGAGTGTGGGTTTTTTACCTCACTAAAACCACCCCGGTGATCACCATCAGCACGTAGAAGGGACCCCGTGACCTCTCAAAAGACCACCCCGAAACCCCCTCTGTGCAACGCCTGTTAGGGCACATCCCTGGGGAGATAATTATAATGCACCTCCCCTGAAACAACATTCTGAAACCTAATGGAAACAATTTCAACCGAAAATATCAATAAATTAATTTCAAATTTCGAACAAACAAGACTGGCAACAGAATAACATTATACGAATTACGATACAATAAATAACGGCTCGCTGATGCAAAAAGATATCTATCTGTTTCAGAAAGGCATCAATGGCATTCCACTTGGGTGCCCGCGCCATATTGTTGCTTTTTTTCGCGCCAACGCGAACGTCTTTAACTGGCCGTCTACTGTCTACGGTTTAGGGTTGCGTATGTGGGTGCGTTGACATTTTTTTAAATGGGTGTTCTATTTATGAATATTTTTATGCTATTTTTATTGTTGGAAAGCTGAATTGTTGGACTCCAGTTATGCCAAAAACGGTCGCCTTGAAAGAGATATACATTCAAGCAGAGTTAAAACATCTTCAGATAATTGTAAATTTAGTTGTTTCATGAATTTATCAGTAACTAAATTCTGTCAGCGGCTTGGAACGCGGGTAAGTAAGATATTATCCCAAGGAAGACAGACACCCGCGGGCTATTACGTATATTTTGCAAGAGCAAAAAGATAGCGATCAAACGCTTTATGTCATAAAAGTCGGCATTACCTGCAGTATAGATATGGTAGGTCCTACACAATCGTTTGCCAATTGCTTGCTGTTTGTCAAATGCACTTATTTAAAGAAAGAACCGCCAACTACTCTAAAACTTTTGTATTGAAGAGCAATTATTGCGCATAAATCGCTATCGTTTTGCTCTTGCAAAAATACGTAATAAGCCTGCCGGTTAAAAGTATCCTACACTTGTGACAATCAAAGAATTCGGATTTGACAGTTAAAAATACTTAATAATAATTAAACTTGATGCTTACGAATGATACTCGTTGTTATGGCGTTTAGGTAACATAGTAATTAATTAGTTTTATGAATTTGATTTTTCAATCTCTTACGTACAATGTTATTATTGCGTGTAAAATGAGAAACGTCATCGTGCTTCTTATATTGTTACGAAAGAAAAAAAAGAAAGAAAAAAAATAAATTTATTTAGCACAGACTAAAAGACACACAACATAATATCCATCCATTCAATTCAAGGTCTATGTTATTTCTACACCAGATTCATCAAAATTCGTTCAGCGGTTTAGGCTTGAATCGAAACAAAAAGTCAGAATTACTTTCGTTTTTGTTTATATTATTTATTTAAATTTAGTAAGTATTGAAGTATGCTGACCTGTGACCATGACCCTGAAGTTGTGTAACTATTAATAGGAAATTAATTTTCTTAAACGTTGTTTAATCTCTAATTGTATATAACTTGTAGACTATTGATGGTAACAGGCTCACCTCTTTTTACCCGACTGCCGAAGGAGGATAATGTGTTTATAAATGTGGGTTTAGGTACTATAGGTGCACCTAACCGGTCGGGGAAAACTATATAACCAGTATATAATAAATAAACACAATAATAGTACATTATGGTACAACTGTGTAAAGTTGGTGATTACCGCTGAGGCGCCATTGAGACCCGAGCCGTCAGGTGAGGGTCTTAAGAAAGCCGAGGATGGTCAGGAATCATCAATACACACGTGTTATTATACAATAATATAATACGACGTTTTTCAACACACTTGTGAAGAAAATAATACAAAAAAAATCTCTATAACTCACTTGTGAATAATAGCAATGAAAAAGTCACAGTTTGATAACAGGTATCATTATGTGCCTAATTGCGGTGCAACTAGAGCCACTTTATGAGCAAGTGTGTTGAAAAAATATAATAACATCAAATAGGGATGTTTCCTCGGTAGAAATAATAATTTATATTTAGTCATGAGATTATCAAATAATATTGGATCCGTATTCTTTACTTTATTAAATAAATAAAAATTGACAAAGATAAAGTGCATTAAAATTTCAGGAGTCCGATTGTGACGTCACTTTTTTAGTATAAAGTATAGCACACCGTGACGTCACACGATATTTCAACGCACTGCATCGTCGTAATTTTTTGTTTTATGGCAAAAGAATAAATTCGTGTTTAATATTTTTAGGTTATCTGACGGACTAAATATATATTTTTGTCAAGTAATCTATTATAATCAAATGAACCAAACATTTAATTCTCTACGGAACCCACACAAAAAATCAGTTCGCACTCTATTTTTTCGCCTTGTAACACAGGTTATTATATGAGTATTGACACCTTTCCCACGTGCATGCTATTGTGTGCCGAAAGCCGATAGCCGAGGGATGATAACTCTAATGTTGAATTATTACTTTAAAATGGGCTACCTGCTTTGAGGTGGAGTGTCATTCGTCCTGTGCGATTGTGTTTTTTTTTTATTTCCATTCATGTTTTGTTTTGTTGCAAATACTACCGGCCACTTTTAAATTTCAAAGATTCGTAAATATAATTCAATGTTATTGTTCTTTATTTGAGTAAATTCATTGAGAACCAAAGTTACCGACATAGCCCTAAGAATTGCCAAACTTAAGTGGCAGTGGGCAGGGCCCATTGCTCGGAGAACGGAGGGCCGATGGGGCAGAAATGTTCTGGAGTGGCGACCGCGAACCGGAAGACGATAGGTTGGAAGGCCTCCTACTATGTGGACCGATGACCTGGTTAAGGTTGTGGGAAGGCGCTGGATGCGAGACGCACGGGATCGGTCAATGTGGCAACGCCTGGGGAGGCCTATGTCCAGCAGTGGACGTCTTTCGGCTGTAATGAATGATTAACTTCATTGAAAGCTCAAAACACGCGAGCATACTTTTAGTCTGTAATTTTTTTCTCTTTTTCATTGAGTGTTTTAAGCTGTCTAGTAGACAGATTTTTAAACATTTATGATGCAATGAATGATATTATCGGGCGAGTTATGAAATTAGAGAGCGGGAAACTGTTTCATCTCGGATATAGTTACTAGTAAGAAAATAGTCTCAATTATTTTTTCAGTGTATAAGTTACCAAGTATAATTAAAACCATGCGGTAGACAACTTAAATCAATTTATAAATGATCAGCTTTCTGCTCAATAGTTCAATTCGGTCCACAATACATCACAGATTCTTTGCCGTTGCCGCTTAGGGCCAAGCTCGAAAAAAATATACCCTTATTCATCACGTATTGTCAATGGTAAGTAGTTCATTTATATGTGAAGCAAATCATTGATACTTTTTTTTTATAGAATACACGCTTCTTTTTTCATGAAGGTTGGTATGTCCGAAAAGTAGTCCATAATTAAATTACCAGCGTCACTAAGACTATGACTAGAACACAAGCGAGAGAGTGTTGGTCTTTTGATGCGATATTTTCTCTGTGTCGTACTTTTTAATCGACTTCAAAATGGAGGAAGTTTTCATTTCGAATGTATTTTTGTATGTGTTAGGTAACCCTCAGAACATTTAACTAGGTGAACCGATTTTGATGATTCTTTTTTATTTGAAAGGTGGTGTTTTGTATTTGTTCTTGTGTGGTCCCATGATCACGATTCGATGAAGAACTTCTGCGCTATACAACAGAACTCTTCAATAAACAACGGCAAATCTCTCGGGATTGCTGCAATCGCATGTCTGTTTATTGTTTAGGCCACAGATTACATCCCAAGAGGTAATCTGTGGCATTGGGAGGAAATCTGTAGTTTAGGCCATTTCATAACATAACATCACGCCAGTACGCTTAAAAGGGGTACGCAGATGTGTATAGTTCACCCTGGTACACTCTCATTTCACTGGTTATGTTCAATTTATGTTATTCGGGTAAACTATTCTGAAATAACTTTCGGCATTATAAGCACCTTACTATAGAACTTGCTTAATGAGTACCACATCACCCAAAAATTTAAAATAAAAACAATTTTAATAAAAATAAAAACACTACAAAGTGAAATTACTTCAGTCAGTTTCAAAAAATGAAACAACAGAAACACCGTATGCCGAAATTAACGTTATTTTACACTTTTTAGTGTTTTTATTTGGAAATCGGTTGTATTTTTGTGTAAAAAAAGTTTTTACAGAAGAAAGTTTTTTTACGTTTATTCTTAATTTACATACAAATACAATATGACTTAACAAAAAAGTATCAGTCGAAGTCCTTTCTTTTCGTTTTTTTTAATAACTAATCAAACACCATTTAGTTCAAGAGTTGTTAGTGACAACGAGATCACCTTAATTTCTTTACCATTCATTTGTCGACTCCATGTCTTTTCTTCTTCGACCATATTATGCAATAGAAGATAAAATCAGAAGGAACACTTTCGAGAAGGAAAACTTGGACTTGATTTTGGCATGAGTGTCTGTTTTCAGTGAGGTCCGTGCCTATTGAGCATTGTTTAGTGGTTTGAATCCACTGACTTATAAACCTATGAACTTGCCATACCTACGAAATTAGCGTGCATACCTACAAAAATCGAGCCCATTTGCAACTGTTTGACAGCACAACTACACAGATTTTGACGTCACTCAAAAGTGTTACCAAGTTTAGTCCTTGACAAACATTTAGATGTCTCTCTTTTCTATGCAGCTCTTGGTTAGTTAAAAAGAGACAAAACGCTTTTTGACATGCGTGTGTCGATATTATAGATATTTGTATAACTATTCTTCATATAGTAGAATATGCCGTCTCCATAGTTTTCCTACCTTATTGTTTGAATCTAAAGTCCGTAATCAAAAAAGTGTCATTAAGTTGTTCCAATAAGACATTCTCAGTGTCCAGTTATTGGCGATTGGCTCAACCTCAATTACCTAGAAGTTTTTTTTTTTTGGGACATGCCTGCAACTCCTCAAAGCCAAAATTCCGGGGTGACGGTTCATTTCTGTCTTGGAGCCCGCAACTAAATTAATCAGCGAACAAAAACATACAGGACTAGAACTGGCTTAATATACGTCATCATCATCACTACTTACGTCGAGGTCGGCTTCCAGTTCCAGCTTAACCCGATTCAGCCTTCTTCTTCTTCTAGATAGGTACTAGTATTTGGCTTGAAGCGACTGCTATGATATTTCAATAATGATGTGCGATTTCAACCTTCTACAATTCCTTTGCGTACTCCAAAGGCGCCTTCCAACATTCTTTAAAACTAATCAAACACTTTTGAAGTACCGTCTCAGTGACAATGGGGCCACTTGCTCTTGTTTGCTTAGGAATGGCCACGGTAAATAGTGAGGCTACCTGGGCGGCCTGTGAGCACATCATCGCTTACCATCAGTTGAGATAGTGAATAGTAATTTTGACTTTGATTTTTGATGATCTTGTATCATGTACAGTGTTTGCGCCTATCGACTGTATTCGTAGCGTGCGTGTGGGTAGGGAGAGAAACGTAAGTTCGACTCCTATCCCCTTTCCTTTACCGCACAATGCCATCGCACCAGGTGTGAGCGAGACAGCCACACCCCATCTGCGTATAACCAAGACTGACAGACGTCAAGATCATGTTGAAAGACAGGCTGACAGACGTCAACATCAACAGCTAATAAATCGACCTGCGACTCCTGCGTGGGTCCCATTTCATCATATCGTGTCGTAGCCATCGGGCTCGCTTCTACTTGCTCCATTGCTGTAGCTGTAATTCGAGAAGACAGTGAAGTCGTCGCCAACAGTCTTCTAACGGACATGTCCAAACTAAGGTACTGTGAACTCCTTAAACCTTATCGCAAGCGAGTTTCAATTAATTTTGATCTACAGTCGCTTTCCAATCCTTTTCGTTCGAAACCAGCTTATCGAGTATCTGCGTTGCGTCTAACTATGCGGTGTAAATGTCACCTTAACTAATATGCCCTGCATAAGATCTTTAATCAGAGAAGAGTGGGCCTTAATCCTATAATAAATAAAGATGTTAGGTAATGAGTAAAAGAAACACAAAGAAAAGGCAAGACCCTCTTCTGTCAAGGAAAGAAATTGTAATTTTTCATAGATCTCTTCAACAGCTTAGAGATCAATGAACATACATATTGGCAACTTACATTCCTAAAGCTTTTATAGCCGGAATTTTCGGCCAGTCTAGTATCGGAACACTAATAATGCGAGACAAAATTAATTCTGGAATATATTTAATAACCATAGAGAGGTTTTATCACTGACATTGATATTCTTACTTAATTCTGTAAAAACTTGGAACCCACCCGTTATTCGAACGAAACATCGATCGAATTCGAATTTTGAAAAGTCAAAGTCAGTTTTGGGTCAATTTGACAATATATTTTGTAAGAACTTGCGAAGAGACTTTGAAGCAAGAGTTTATCTAAGCCTCCATTTATAAATTAAGTATTTAAATTCTAAAACCTTTCAAATACCATTAAAGTAGGGTTGGACTCATTCTCAACTCTAAATTCTCAATACGGCAACGGGAAAAACAGACAAGAGTGTCCTGTTAATGTAACCAAAAATACACGATGTATTTCACATAATCTTCAGCTGCTCACAACTAACAAACATTTATTTTCTTTTTAACCATATCGGGCATCGTTTGACGTTTTTTTTGGCAACGATCATGACTCATTGAGCCTATCAGTGTTGCCAACTTGAAATTCATATTTATAGTTGTTGGTTGCTATGGCGTCTGGCATACGAGTAAATTGTCAATCAATAATAATATGTCTCTATGTCAAGAGCCACAGACACAAATCTAAGTTCTAACTAGATACCGCTAATGCGTGTCATATAAACAATTAAAAATATAAATAATTGTAAAACAAGCTTTGAACTGAAAATTACGAAACGCGATATCGATAGTCAACAAAAAAAGACGGTTTACAGACGATAGTTTAACGTGAAAACGTCATAACAAAACATTGATGAAATGATTGCATATTTAACGACACAATTAACGTCATTGTAACGTTACATTGAGTCATCCTTTTTCGTGCGTGCAGCCGACGTTCATCGATTTATTAGACGTTGTCAGGTCAAAAAAATAAAACTGTTTTTTCAGACAATTACATAGTCCATAGAAAAGTTAAATACCAAAACAAAACATATCCAGTGAGTCCAAAAACGATGGTGTTATCTTGTCTGGTTGAGTTGTTGCTATGGCCATCTTCTGGCTTCATGAACAGCTCGTCATGTTTGTTAATCTACCAAATGTAACACTGCATCAGCAAGGCGGCAGCACATGTGTTTTAGGCACAAAAATCTACAATAAAATTAATACAGTATAGAGCATTAACTTAGCATAAAAAAAATAAAAAATAAATGACTTCAAACACTGGATCCGAGCGGTCTGAAAAAGTCCTACAGTAACACGACGAATGCTACCTATTTCCAAACTTACACACAAACACCAACACACATATAGACACACACAGTCTTAAGGATTTTAAAATTATTTTAGATTTTATTTAATTAGTTTTGATTTGAAGTTTATTTTGATTTAATTTAAATTTACATTATTATATTGTGTTTTTAATTTTGTTGCATTCAACTGCAATTTGGAATTTATTTAACTTTTTATTTTAAGTTATTTTGATTTTATTTAACTTTAGTTAAAATTTTGTTTTTTATTATTTATTTATACTTCACGCACACAAAGGCACAGAGGCGGCCTTAATGCATTCAACATTTTCTACCAGTCAGTTTCCAGGCAATTTTTTTTGGAAATATTTTCTATGTATAAAAACGACTTTTCTACATATTTCTTATAGTTATGTATTATGTATTGATATTGATTGTTAGTGAAAAAGAGGCTCGCTTGGCTTTCATACAGATGGAGGGACTTTTGAGGTGAGGGATGGGGTGTTATTTAGTAATATTTATATCTGTGTCCAGAGCTATTTTATTGGGCAATCATTCAAGAGGATTATTATCAATTGGTTAGTTGACTACCTATTTTGTTGGTGCGAGCTTCCATTTCTTTGTCGTTTAAGGCGCCGATACCCTTGAGTAGCTGATTTTAAAACGAGAATCACGTCTAAATGGCTAGTCGTAATTTTTTGAAAAAAATATATGTTACATTAGACTATTTTCTTAATAGTTTGATCTAAGCAAATTTTGAGTTTTATTCGTATATCATAGTGTAATTAATATTTAAAGTTATGTCTAAAACGGACAAAAACACGACAATCACACCAAAACCACTGGGCGTATTTTAATGAAATTGACACCATCTTAAAGACATTTTAATTATCTACATTTTGATCTGAGGTTTTTTTTTTTAAAAGTCATAGAATAATAAGAAAAGTACAAAAACTTCTAAATTTTGGGTCGCGCGGGTGTGAAACGAGTGTGCGTTTTGTTCCCTCAAGGTCGTTGGCGTTAGTCATCGTCTTAATTTCCGTGTTCTTCTTTTTCTTCGTGTCTTTGGTACAACAGTCGTTCATATTTGTTTGGCCCAAACATTTTCCACTTCCACGGCGTCGTCGATGGCAGTGCATAGATGGTAATTCCCATGTAAAAGGGGACAAGCATATTGCCATCAATGATCTGACACAGATCCCGACTCCGGTATTTATTGGGCCAATCCCATCGCACTATTACCAAACCACTGCAACTCCTGAAAGCCAGAATTAACAGTGGCGACCAACAGAAAAGCGCCGAAGCAATGAAGCTCGACGAAGTCCCGGAGATCGAATTTAATTTTCTCAGATCCCGCAACGAAATTAATCAGAAAAGAATAACGCAGGAGTATGAAAAAAAACCCGCCAAATACGAGTCGGACTCGCGCACGAAGGGTTCCATACCATTATCGCAAAAACGACAAAAAAACACGTTTGATGTATTTTAGCTTATTATTATTATTAAGATTTAAGCCCCACTGAAATATTTATTTTATTCTGTTTTTAGTATTCGTTTGTATAGCGGCAACAGAAATACATCATCTGTGAAAATTTAAACTGTTACTATCACGGTTTATGACATACAGCCTGTTGACAGACAGACAGACGGACCGTGAAATCTTAGTAATACGGTCTCGTTTTTACCCTTTGGGTACGGAACCCTAAAAACCGACCCCGGACTGTTACAGAGTCGCGTTGCAATAAACACTTTTGTCTTTCTTTCTTTTCTGATAACACTTTGCCTGACCTGGGCATCGAACCCAGGACTTCATTTGAATTATATCGGTGCTCTCTATACATATTATTGGAATCAAATATAACAGCTCACAATGTTAGGAGTTTAGGACCCATTAATATTAATGCAATTTTTTATCCGTGGTGCTAGGCAACTGGGTTTATCCCAGTTGTAAACGACCCTTTGTGCCTATTGGCCTTGTTTGTTCTGTCTCCTGCTTGATATGGAGGGAAGTGGCAATTTGAACTTTTTCCTCCTTTATTCTTTTCTGATTAATTTCGCTGCGGGTCTCCGAGACTTCGTCGAGCTTCATTGCCTCGGCGCTTTTCTGGTGGTCGCCACTGTTGATTCTGGCTTTCAGGAGTTGCAGTGGTTTGGGAATAGTGCGGTGGGAATGTCCCAAAAAACAAAACATATTTGGTATTTGTAATTTAATTAGTTGCTTAAAATGTAATTGGTATTTCAAATACCTGATGCTGAGGTATTTTGTAGTTAGTATTTCAAATACTCATGGCTTCAAAATACATTCGAACATAAATACATTTACCAATCTTATTAATGGGTGCGTTCTGCAGAAAATATAGCGCTCGATAGCTTTGTAACCCCCGGTTGCTCAACACTCATTTATCGGGCTGTTAACGTAATTGACGAATAATTGCCGGTTATTTGCTGTGATTGGCTGTTGATAATTCATTCAACCAATTACAGCAGTAAACGCGTGCGTTCAGCGGTGAGATACCCGGTCTAAGCAAAATGGCGACCGCTATATACCTATGTCAATCTTTAAAGTTGGCAACAAAGCACCTGTCCTGTACCTACGTCAAAATGTCAAGTAGTCATAACTTAACAACTGACTGTATTTTATTTTTGTATTTCAAATACAGACGAGATAGTAATTTGTATTTTGATTAAAGCAAAGCATGTATTTTTACCAGCTCTGAACACTGGACCAGCTACTAACATAGCCGGCGAAAGCTCTTGAGTTATTTCTGCCTACCCCTTCCGGGTACAGTCGTAATGCTACGTTATTTAATACCCGATACACTTGACATTGATTAGTCTAAACGTGACCATCGTTACACAAGGAGACATTGTCTTAAATTGATTTGACATTGAAAATCCGCCATCTTGGATTCGAATATCGTTTTGTGATTAAGCATATAGCATTACAATGAGTCTTTCTGTCTCAAATTGTTGTGTTTATCCGTAAATACACATGTCATGTTCTATGTTTTAATACTAGCTATTTCCCGTGGTTTTACCCACAGGTACTTACCTTAATTTTGCCGAGATAATATAATAGCACTGATCCGTACTTAAATTATTCAATTTATTTAAGTATTTTAATGCAACTGGACATTTTTGTTTTAATGATATTGTAACTGGAATTTTTTTTTTATTTTTTTAAATTTTAATTTCTTATGTTACGTATTTAATGTTTATTGACTTCTTATTTAATTATTTTCTTTTATTTTGATATTTAATTTAATGTTTGTTTTAAAAAAAAAATATATTGTTCTTTGGAATGATTTTTGAATGCTCTTAATTTGATTTTTAATGATATAATAATGATAATCGTTTTTTTTTGCATTATTTTGATTATTGTAAGGTTTTAATATAAATCGCATGCAGTTTTTTT
The DNA here is from genome assembly GCA_948252205.1 of Orthosia incerta. Lineage (NCBI taxonomy): Eukaryota > Metazoa > Arthropoda > Insecta > Lepidoptera > Noctuidae > Orthosia > Orthosia incerta. The sequence continues at coordinate 14,403,083 of OX411769.1, read as the reverse complement.
TATTATTTATTGTCTATAAGCTTGCGCTTGACCACTATCTCACCTGATGGTAAGCGATGATGTGGTCGACGATGGAGCACGCTTGCCCAGAAGAAACCCATTCACTCTTGACTTAAAGACACCTAGATTGTAGCTATCGGGAAACACAGATACCGGCAGGGAATTCCACTCTTTAGCTGTACGCAAAATAAAAGTGTCCCCAAAACGTTTGTTTCTCGATGTATATTCTGTGGGTATTGTGGTTGGTTGCACATTTGGCCGTAATTGTTGTAATAGTAAGTTGTAAAATGTAATGTGTCACTGTTTGTTTTCCCCAAACAAATAAAATAAAAAGTACTTCCAGATATTATTCCTTTTTACCCGGCTGCAGGGAAAGGGTTATGTTTTTCGCGCGTATCTTGTATGTTTGTATGTACTTATGTAATATTATTTATTACCTCATATCTTTCAAACTGCTTGGCGGTTTTTTTATAATTAAGTGCCCGCCCGCCCAAGTGTTCTTAGGTAAGTGCCTTTAAAAAAAAAAGGAACATGGCGGATTTTGGGCGCCATATTGTGGGGTTGCAATATTTTTTCTTCCATACCCATCGAGTGGGGTATCAAAATGAAGGGTTTTTAGAGGAGATTACAAATATATAAACTACTTCTATGTTAAAACGTCATTCGAAAAAAAAAATATAACTAAAAAAGTTGTAAATAAAAAGTCAATTTCTGCGCATGCGGCTTCCCTGGTAACTCATAAACGGCACAAATATATGGATATCTCTAACTATTCTCAATCTTATTTTTTTTTCTCTTTTAATTAGACTTTTTACAATATTTTTCAATCATCATTATAGCCCTTAGCTAAGAATAGTTACAGCACTGATTACAGTATTTGTGCCACATGCAAAATTTAGTGTTGTGGTTTTTTTTTTTTTTTTTTTTTACCTTTGTATAGATTCTTTTACCTATTGTGAATGTGTGAACATTGTAGGCTTTCTAGTTTTCTAGATGATTGTTAACATTTGTTAACTTTTTATTTCGTGCATTATTTTTTTTTTTTTTCAATTTCGTACGACTTATTGTCGGGCCTACGTTGTCCCCCCATATCCAAGTACTAATGCTGTAACATGGAAATATTGTAAACAAAACAATTTAAAAGAGTAACCATGGAGTTTCTTGCCGGTTCTTCTCCATAGGAAACGACTAACCCGAACCGTGCACCTTTTGTCGACGTTTTATAAGTGCCCATGTAGGCCTATGTAAAATAAAAATATTTGATTTTGATTTTTTTGATTTTGATTTAAAATCAAAAACCTGCCTGCTTAAGAAGCGAACTAAAAAGCTGTAAACAAGAAAAAATCATGCTGTGCAGTCGGAGGATACATATTCGTAAACTGGCTGACCCCCTAATCCTCCGACTGCACAGCATGAATTTTTCTCATTAATTTTTTTTTTTTTTTTTTGATTTTTAAATTATTATTTTTTATTAATTAAACCTATATTGTACCACTACTGGACAATTTTCTCTCCCATAGCCTGCCACTCTTCCCGATGTTTTGCCTTCTCCGGCCAATTAGTGTTTACAGACGTTTATACCTTACATATAAACTGACCAACACTTTTATCTACTTTGTTACCAAAGTTAAGATTAGGTACAGGAACTCATTCAGTCTAAAATTGTTATGTTTGCCGTAAACACAGATTGTGCTGTAATTTAAGACATGCGAGTCAAATCTAGGTATTATTACTCTGTTTATGTAAAATTGTCTTGGAAAAATAAGTCAATCAAAATTATATTACGTTTTAGGGTTCTGTACCTAAATTGTAAAACCGGCCAAGTGCAAGACGGACTCGCGCACGAAGAGGAATTATATTAGAAACCTCAATATCATTTTTGAAGACCTATCCATAGATACTCCACAAGTATCGGTTTGGTAAAAAAGAAAGTAAGTTTCAGTTCTGAGTATGGGGAATCCCCAAAATTTATTGTTTTTTTTTCTATTTTTGTGTGAAAATTTCTAATGCGGTTCACAGAATACATCTACTTACCAAGTGTCAACAGCATAGTGCTTATAATTTCGGAAAAAGTGACTGTGACATACGGACGGACTGACAGACAGACAGACTTGACGAATCCATAAAGGTTCCGTTTTTTGCCATTTGGCTACGGAAACCTAAAAAGGAACCCTTATGGTGCGAATCAGTCTTCGTTTTGGGACAATCCCACCGCATTATTCACAAACCACTGCAACTCCTGAAAGCCAGAAACAACAGTAGCGACCACCAGAAAAGCGCCGAGGCAATGAAGCTCGACGAAGTCTCGGAGACCCGCAGCGAAATTAATCAGAAAAGAATAAAGGGTCCACTTCCCTCCATATCAAGCAGGAGACAGAACTAACAAGGCCAATAGGCACAAAGGGTCGTTTACAACTGGAATAAGCCCTGTTACCTAGACCATGGATAAAAACGCGACTCTGTCTGTCTGTCCGTCCCTCACAGCTGGATATCTCAAGAACTACTAATGCTATCAACTTGAAATTTGGAATAGTTTTAGATGACGTTTGCATAACTATTTTACAATAAAGTTTTTTTTTTGCAACAATGTCTGAAGGGGGTCTAAAATATCGAAGTGGAGCTTCTAGGGCATGTGGGGTATCATATATAAAAAAAAGAGCGCTATTTGCAGATTCTCAATTTATTTTAGGCCGCATAGTTTTCGACTTTTGACGTAAAATTAAAAAATATACCATTCCCTCCATTCCCTCCTATCGTAAGTTTGCATAGAGAAAATCTAGAATTATTCTATGTTATTGAAGTTTATGTAAAGATTACAGGAAAAATAAAACGATGTCCTTAAATAGCACACTTTTTCAGAAATCAGCAACAAAAAATATTTTAGTTCCACTACCGGTCAAGAGATGGCGCTGACCTAAATCTGCAATATTTTACACCGCAGTGTTAAAATTATCTGACGAATATTTACTACGAGCTTCGCCCTCGTGAAAGGTGTTTTGTTATACCGGGATAAATGTAGCCTATGTGCTTTTCCAGACTATATTCTATATCTGTGCCAAATTTCATACAAATCCGGTCAGCCGTTCTGGCGTGGTTGAGTAACAAACAAAACTCCATACCAAACCACCAAAATTACCACAAACTTACTCCAAACTTTCGCATTTGTGATATTATTAGTAATAATAAAATTTTAAGCAGTCGGGTTTTTGATTTTATTACCTTTTTTTATTTACAACTTTTTAGATCATCATATCAGCCGAATGACGACCACTGCTGGACATAGGCCTCCCCCAAGCGTCGCCACATTGACCGGTCCCTTGCGTCCCGCAACCAGCGGATTCCTGCAACCTTCACCAGCTCATCGGTCCACCTGGTGGGAGGCCTTCCAACGCAACGTCTACCGGTTCGCGGTCGCCACTCCAGAACCTTTCTGCCCCATCGGCCATCCGTTCTGCGAGCAATGTGCCCTGCCCACTGCCACTTAAGTTTGGCAATTCTTCGGGCTATTTCGGTAACCCTGGTTCTCTTACGGATCTCAACATTTCTGATTTGATCACGCAAGGAAACGCCGAACATAGCCCTCTCCATTGCCCTTTGAGTGACTGTAAGCTTTCTGATGAGGCCCATTGTAAGCGACCACGTCTCAGAGACATATGTTATCACTGGCAACACACACTGGTCATAGACTTTTGTCTTGAGACACTGTGGTAAGTTGGACGAGAAGACACCGCGCAACTTCCCGAACACTCCCGAAACTTTAGATATACTTTTTTTTTAAGGATTTAAACATATAAGTGGTATATATTTTTGTAATCACCTCAAAAACCCTCCATTTTGATACCCCACTCAATGGGATTCGAAGAAAAAAATATTGCAATCCTTACTATACGGCGCCCAAAATCCGCCATGTTTCTTTTTTTTTAATGGCACTTACCCGCCTTACCTAAGAATACTTGGGCGGCCAATACCAATCTAACGATATCTTTTATAAAAATCCGTCAAGTGTTTTGAAAGATACGAGGTAATAAAGAATATAACATACATACAAACATACAATATACGCGCGAAAAACATAACCCTTTATGGTTAAGATTACAGCCAACTTGATTTTGCTGTTTGGTTCGAAACCCTAAATGTACGAAGTCCAAAACACACTCGGCCGGTTTATTTTATATTTTACTTATGTCGAGTCTCCTGTCCCTAAAATAAAGAATTGATTTCAATTATTCCGATTCTGACTGGTCTATGTCTAAATTAATGAATTAGAAAAAGTTTGGATTGTGAGAAAACCTTGAAGCCTTGATACATTGAAATTCTATTAGCCACAACGATGATCGACAGAATAGTCATTGGTGTATGAGTCTAACATAAGCTTCTCGTGCATGGACTGTTCTCATCTCTGGGACGGAACTGCCTAATACCAGCTTGATGCTCTAGAGTCGATCGAAAAGCGGGCCAAGAAATTCATCGGCAATGAGGCACTGGTCAAGTCAAAACTTAGCCTTGAACATCGTCGCCGAGTTGCCAGCTTGTCGGTTTTTTATCGGTTACATTTCGGGGAGTGTGCGATGGAATTGCATGATTTAATTCCGCCCAGCCCGTTCCATCATCGGACTTACCAGACGTACGACGATGCGCCATCGGTACATGGTGGACATCCCACCCATACGCACAAAACGTTTTGGGGACACATTGATTTATGCGCACAGCTAAGGATTGGAATTCCCTGGCGGAGTCTGTGTTTCCCGATAGCTACAATCTTGGGGTCTTTAAGTCAAGAGTGAATGGGTTTTTTCTAGGCAAGCGTGCTTCACCGTCAAACACATCATCGCTTACCATCTTACGACCGCGGCGTCTTAGTAATAGGGTCCCGTTTTTACCCTTTGAGTACGGAACCCTAAAAACTACTGAATGGATTTTGATGCGGTTTTCATCAATAGAAAGAGTGAGAAAGGATTTTGTAAATAGTTTGTCTCCGGCGAAGCCAGGGCTAGTTAATTATGAGTCTAAAGTCTGTTTTTAACACGCTTTTATTAGCTTGATATGTATCTATGTATCAATGTAACGGAATCTTTGAACGTGATTTTCACCCCCTTCAAAACGTGGGATTGATTTGAAACTTTGCACACTTATCAAGGACCGATGACAATGCAATAATTTAGTCAAAGTCAAAGCCAAAGTCTAGTGATTTTTAAGTATGAGACAAAATTGACACATGCAAATGTCAAATTTCTTTTTTTAGGTAAGGCTCCTCAGTTATGTAATAATATATAACCATTTTAGACTTATTACAGACTTTGAGACTACAAGCGTTTTTAAAACATACCTCAGGTGGTCTAATAAGCCCTAAAAGAAGAAATTTGTCATTTGCATGTGTCAATTTTGTCTCTGAGATTAAAAAACAAACTTTAGCTGTTGTCCTTCGTCGATATCAGTGATTTCTAAGATACATTTAGTAGTTACACTATATATACGATGTTATGTAGTCTAATGGTTATAGTTTTTAATTTTATAGTGTAAGATGTTTTAGATATAATTTTGAACCATTTTTTTATTCTATTAGGTTGTTAAGTTGTTTCTGAATGTTTGTTCAATACTTTAGCATATGTGGTGCTTACCTGTAAAAAATTGTGACACTTAACAATAGTTTTGAGTGAATAATTACTGTAATATTCTTAGTGTTAACAATTGTTGGTGAGCCTTATAAATAAATAAAATAAATAAATAAATGAATATATTACATATTGAAAATTTTAATTTGGTACTTTCTCGGATTTGAACCTAAAACCTTGTGCATTGCAAAAAATCATAACGTACTCCCTGCATTGTTCCAGTCACCTCAGCTTACAGTACAGTGTTCGAAAAGCATGGCGCTGCCATATACAGACGTCGGTGTACCATCGTGACTCAAAATTGACTGCCGGTTATAATACCTTCTTTGATTTTGTGTGGGCTATTCTGTAACTTTTTTCTACTATACATTTAACAACTCAAAATTTGGGACCCATTGATATTATTTTTTATAAATTTATCAAGTCAAGTAATGAAGTAAAAACTATTAAATATGGGTAAATTTAAAAATAATAATAAAAAAATGTGGTAGATGCAATGAATTAAATAGAGGTCAATAAATATTAATAATAAAAAATGACAAAGATGCAATCATACCTACAAACAATATACAATTATGTTCATTAACTTTTTCATCTCATTGCAGAATCATACTCTGAGCACGATCTAGGTACTCGCCGTATAAGACAAGGGAGTTTCCCGTCCATGTACGGCAGAGAGAAAAGTAGTATGCTGCACGCTTTAGCCTTAGAGGGCTAAGCAGTGGTGTTGTGCTCATATCTTGATAGCGACGAAATTAGGTCGGTTAAAGGTGAGTTCTGTTGGTGAAGTAATTGTGGTAAAGTACATATGATTGGAACCAGCGGCAAATATTTCGCCTCTCGTGCTTGAGTTCGTGGATTCAAATCCGGACAAGAACCAATATGAGTTTAACAATAGTAGATTATTGCATCGAGCACAAAGTAATTTATTATTGCACCGAGTGCCTGATTTAGAGCCCGAGCGCTAGCGAGGGCTCTAATCTAACAGGCACGAGGGCAATATAAATTACTTAAGGCGAGGTGCATAATCTGCTTTTCTTTCAACTATTACCTATAGGAATAGTAGATAAATCACTTTTTTATATTTCTTTCATTTTGAAATCAGAGTTAGCAGCAATCATTTTTTAAATTTGGAACAAGTAGGATAGAAATGAATAATACGTACGTAAAAAAAAAAGTATTGATATCGGCTGGCTGAATAGAGCTAATCCATTGAGATTGGCAACTTTTGGTGCGATTAAAAAAAAACAGTGCAATAATGAAATTTCATACATTTTTATTGCTCTAGAGCATTAAAGACTCGCTTTGTACTGAGTTTTTAGTGTGATTGTGATGCAATTAAAGCATAGTTGGAAGAAAATTCATAAATGTACTATCTAAGTTTATCATGGACATCACGGGCAACGGTGAAGGAAAACATCGTGAGGAGACCTGGACTTACATAGTTAATGTAAGTCTGAAAAAGCCAAGTCAGAGGCCTGTGGGGTTCCCAGAGGTGACTTAAGATAACATTAGTCGACGGCACGAACTATTTTGTGCGCGGGGTTAAAATGACTGCTATCTCATCCGACAACTCGTGCGAAAGATATAGATACTGTGATGAGCACTAAAAAGCTAGTTCGCGTACGAATTAGCACTTTTGCAAGTTTGTAGCGAAATGGTTGATGATTTAGGACGAAAACGAGCGCTCGAAATTTTATAAACAGACCTTTGGTAGTCTAGATATCATGAAAAAACGACTAAATGTATATTTTCAAAATAAAATTATTTGCATTGTTGAACTACTAATCTATCCCTGTATGGTAACCGTTTTGCAATTTTCCTTCTTTTTATGGTATTTATTGCCGCCCAAAGAGTCGTTAAAATTAGTGTTGAAATATGGAACTTTCGGCGCTCATAAGTCTAAAATATTTTTCTTTTTTACTTTTCTGTTTCCATACAGGGCTAGATAATGATGAGACAAATTGATATAATTTTTATTTTGAACGTACATCGGCAAACAGTGCAGTATTCCCTAGACTACGTTTGCATGGAAGAATTATCGTCTATTGTAACCTTAATTGTGGAGATAAGCAAGAGAACCAGGGTTACCGACATAGCCCGAAGAATAGCCAAACTTAAGTGGCAGTGGGCAGGGCACATTGCTCGCAGAACGGATGGCCGATGGGGCCGAAAAGTTCTGGAATGGCGACCACGAACCGGAAGACGATACGTTGGAAGGCCTCCCATTAGGTGGACCGATGACCTGGTTAAGGTTGCGGGAAGATGCTGGATCCGAGACGCACGGGATCGGTCAAAATGGCGACGTCTGAGGGAGGCCTATGTCCAGAAGTGGAGTAACCTTAATTAACTCTGACACCAGAGTTGGCCACATCCTCACACGAAAAGAAGAAGAAGACTTATATAACACTCACATTTCACCAGACATATTCAAATCCCATGTAGTAGAGGCCGAACCAATCACCACCAATCGAGCACAAGTCCAGACTCCGGCTGCTGAGAAATGCCAGATGGAAAACCTAATGACACTTGGCCTGAACCGGGTATCCAAACCGAGGAACCTCATGCTCAACAGTACCAAAAGCTTACTGTCCATAAATAAACTTGATAAACAAACAAAACCACGACAGTTTGTCTCGCCATGGCAGCTGAAGATTTAGGTCATTTTATATTTAAACACACTGCTTTTGACGATTGATTGACGAGTCGTATTTTAAGACATTCACGACAGATCAGCTCTCTTCACATTACCACATTAGCGTAGATTTCGTCAGTGAAGGTTTACCAAGTTTATCTTGGAGAGATAGAGATCTTCTCCATAGAGTTCATATTTTTGACTCGATCCTTCACAATTCAAAATTTCAAAAGGTGCACTTGCACCAAAAACTAAACTCAGAGTTAGTTGCTAACATGAGGTGAAACACAAGTAACAAATACGTCGTAACTTATATTGACTGAGTTAGCTGTTAACTCGGAGTTGGTAAGCTAACCCAGGGTGGCGGAAGCGGCCCTAAATGGTTTAATTTTCAATTCATATAATACAAAAATCAAAATGGGCACTAATAAAACGTCGACAAAAGGTGCACGGTTCGGGTTAGTCGTTTCCTATGGAGAAGAACCGGCAAGTGGTTTTTTTTTTTGTTTAACTTTGGTTTTACAATATTGCCATGTTACAGCAATCGGAAAAAGAATCTCTAAAAAAACGTATAACAACACTAAATTTAACATGTGGCACGAATGTTGTTATCAGTGCTGTAGTGCTATTCTATAAATCGAAGACATATACATACGTGACGTCTACCAATCCGCACTGGGTCCCCCTGGTGGATTGCAGCCCATTCCCTCTCACAGAGATGAGGCCTGTGACCCAGTATTAGTGAGCACAAACATTACAGGGGCGGACCTAGGCTTTGCAATTGTGCTATCACTGCAGGGTCCGGTACCGCGCCCTATCCCGAATTGTTTTTTTTTTATTTGTGTACTTATAATCGCGTTTTTAGCCTATTTTGATACTTAAAAAATATGTATAAGACACAATATTATAATATAGAAAATGATTATATGCGTTGATATACTAATTATATTTGGTATATAGGATAGAGTTATCCTTCCTATCCGCCCTTTGACTATTTTGATTGTTGAAGTCAAGCCAAGCCATTTTTGCTTAAGCAGGCCAGTCATAAAATGTAATGTTTTTTTAAGTCTGGGGGTTCAGCCCCCTCTGCCTCCCCGGTGGGTGCTCCTCTGAATGTAGGTAGGTCTGTGGGTAACCAACCGATTAACCTTCAAAGTCAAAGTGCGCGAACACATTCAATCTACATTGTCTTCACATGATCTAACCAAGATTTTTGTATGGACTTTAAAAGAGACTGTGACCCCTGAGTTTGTTTCGGCCTTTCTTCTCAGAGTAGTCAGATAGGAAACGCTGACCTCATCTAGTTTTAAAAATATGATCGACATGTAAAAGTGTTTGTACAAACCAACTTACAGAAATAAAATCATTTATAAGAAGTTGCCAGTAGTATCGTCACAGAGCAAATTCCCAATTGTCTATTTCAACTAATGGTTAAGTAGTACCTGTATTTTGTTTATTTATTTTAGTATTTATTGTATAATTAAATTATATTTATTTATAGCTTATATTTATGCCTTGTATTCAAACCCATTTTACTACCGTTATTGCTTGTATCTCCATCACCCAAAGGTTGACTGGTAGAAAATGCCTAACCTACCTTTCGAAGAACACAAAACATGAGGTCATGTTAAAGAATCTTAAAAAAATTTCGTCGTCATAGCAACAGCCCAAGAATCTGATGCCTTTTGCGCAAAGAAAGTAAAAAAACCATAAACATAACAAGCACGGATTGAATTTAAAACAACGTTGCTATGCGCGCGCGGAATTCTTTAAACTTGAATTATGTTATGCGTGGACGCGGCGCGAATCATAATAACGACTGCAAGCCAAAGAGGCGTAAGTCGCATGATTAAGTTTTTTAAATACGTCTCTAAAGACCTGTTTTTCGAACGTGAATAGGGATATTTCCTGGGTAGCAACATGATCATTCTATTTACTCCGTCAGTCATCATCATCTGCCTAGCCTTTTCCCAACTGTATTGGGGTCGGCTTCCAGTCTTACCTGATTCAGCTAAGTACCAGTGTTTTACATGGAGGGACTGCCTATCTGACCTCCACAACCCAGTAACTGGGTAACACGGTACCCCTTGGCAAGACTGGTGTCAGATCTCAAGCTTCTGACTACTTGTTAACGACTGTCAAAGATCTTCAAATGACAGCCGGGACCAACGGCTTAACGTGCTTTCTGAGGCACGGAGGAAACTCGGTATGTTGAAATGGTCACCCATCCACGGACCGACCTCGTCAAGCCTTGCTAAACCTTGATGATCTACCCGTGCGGCTGTTAATATTTAGCCACGAGCTCCTCAGTCTGTTAGTCCGTCAGTGACATTATCAAATAATATTGGACACGTATTTTTTGCTTTACCAAATAAATAAAAACTGACAAAGATAAAGCGCTTCAAAGTTCAGGAGTGGGGGCTTGTGACGTCACTTTGTCAGTATAAAGTGTAGCACACCGTGACGTCACCCGGTATTTTTACGCACTGTATCGTCGTAATTTTTTTTGCGGAGTGACCCATTCTCGTCACTCATAAAGTGAGAAATAAGTATATTTGAGGAAGTTTGAAAGTGGCGCCAGTGACAGAAAAGTTGAAAGGAAACCGTTTGTCCTGGTATGGTCATGTGATGAGGAGGGATGAAACGCATGTTACTAAAAGAGTTATGAATATAAATGTGGATGGATGGAGAGGGAGGGGACGGTTATAGAAAAGATGGATGGACTGTGTGAGGAGTGATATGAAAGAAAAGGGAGTCAGTGATAGCGTGACGGGGGGCAGGACGGTATGGAAGAAGAAAACGTGTTGCGCCGACCCCAAGTAATATGGGACAAGGGCAGGAAGATGATGTTCGTCGTAATTTTTTGTTTTCGTGGCAAAAGAAAAAATACGTGTCTAATATTTTTAGGTTATCTAACTGACGGCAGCAGACGGTAGCAGTGGTGGTCCAGTTGTATCGACCGCGACTTACAAGTTGTAGGCAGACGCATTACTTTGTGTAAATTATTTCACCAACACTGCTCTCTAAACGGTGAAGGAAAACATCGTGAGGAAACCGGCATGTCCTAGAACCAAAAATTCGAAGACATGTGACATCCACCAACCCGCACTGGGCCCGCGTGGTGGATTACGGCCCATTCCCACTGACAGAGAGGAGGCCTGTGTCCCAGCAGTGAGAACATTAATAGGCTGACGATGATGATGATCTAACTGACTGACTAAATAAATATTTTTTGTCAACTAACCTATTATTGCAAGAAACTGTCAAACGCGTGTTAATTTTATACTTTGCCTGAAGTCAGATTGACTGTCTTCTAATTTCTGAATAGCCGAAACGACTGCCAAAGATCTACAAAATGAAAGTGGGGACCGACGGTGTGCTCTCCTAGGCACGTAGGAGTATCGGTACGTGAAGAATTGTCAACCATTCACGGATCGATCTCGACAATTGTTTATTTTACTTGTAGATTGATCTGTGCTGCTACAACGCTACTTGGGGGCAGAAATATGTATTTGTGGTAGTAGTAAGTACTTCCTCGATCAAGTTTACCTACTACTCTAGTCCACATTTGAACGTGAATTACCTTCCACCATATTATTCAATCCATAGAAAATGTTCCACAGTTCGAAACCAACAGTTACTGGTCATATCTTGAGTGCAAAAGATCGCTTGGTGTCTTCAACAAAATATTGGGTGCAAGGCATAAGCGACAGCGTTTAGCACACATCTTGAATATTTATATTACAGGGCAAAGACTCATACGGTAGATAAATGAGCTTGAATTATTGATGGCTATTTCATACACTAAACCACAGTACGAAATTCATTGTAGGTATGCCAAATAAACATGCTTTATTTCTTTAATAGCCTTTCTCAGCGGAAGCCGCGGAGATAAAGGCTAGTAAAAAAACTCTTTTACAAAAAATACTACCGACTTCCAAATAAGAAAACTACAAAGTGAAAAATAAATTTATTTTTGGAAGTCGGTGTCTTTCGTAGGTACCATTCTTTTGCGTCATGGACACCGACTTCCAAAAATAAATTTATTTTTCACTTGGTAGTTTTCTTATTTGGAAGTCGGTAGTATTTTTTGTAAAAAAGTTTTTTATTTTTCACTTTTTTGTTGTACCTACCTAATAGGCAAGTTGTTTAGTAAGTTTCCTATAACGCCAGAATAGATTACCCGAATATCATGAAACTTGAAAAAACCGATCAAATGAGAGATCTGCTTACCCCTTAAGAGCGTACTGGCGTGATGTTATGTTATGAAATGGTATAAACAATAAACAGACATGCGATTGCAGCAGTCTCGAGAGATTTGCCGTTGTTTATTGAAGAGTTCTGTAGTATATCTTCGAAGTTCTTCATCAGATCTTCACCAAATTAAAATGGGACCAATTTCGAAACATACTCTTTCAAACAAAAAAAGGTTTGTTTTGTGGGTTTCTCGCAGGTCAATCCAAGTGATTGGCTACTGCTAAACCTAAGCGACCACGCTGAGGGTTATCCCCTATGGGGTAGGACCTCGGCTCAGGGGAGACAACTAGAGCTGGATCTTTCGGCTGAAATGATGGAACCTATCTTGGATAGGTCCGCACACAAAATAGGTCGGCGTTCCGGATCCGGACCGCATTCGCTATTTGGTGACCCCTAGTCTAGAGCCTCTTGTATAATGAGCAAGATTATTCAAAAGTAAAGACATTGTATTGTAGATTCTTGTTGCTCGAATCGCTCGTCGCTTACAACTTGAACCATGTGCACTCGGTGTAAGGTGCCAAAATGTAGAAAAATGCTCGCGCACGTCAGGGATGCCTCATTGTTGACTCTGTTTTTTGTTATAGAAAAATTATAATTAGGTCACTGTTATAACAGCAATTAAGCAATTAAATGGAAATGTGTTTGAAAATAAATTGATAAAAATGTTAATTGATAATGTATTTTATAATCTGCATGAGTTTTTTGATAAAAAATAATACTTGTAAGTACCTTATTTCTAAATACTATTGCATATCCGACTTGGGTAGACTGTTGAAACTTAAATAATAATAATGTTTATTAATAAGAACTTAATGTACACAGTTATGCAATAAATATATCTTTATATTAACTAACTCATTGTTCTTTTAGGTGTGTGCATAACATCACTTCTACATCCACCCACAGTTTGCTAGTCGTGTTTAAGTCCCATGTAAAAGGGGACGAGCCTAATGCCAGAAATGAGGATATCTGCAGGAGAACCAAAGTTACCGACATAGCCCGAAGAATTGTCAAACTTAAGTGGCAGTTGGCAGGGCACATTGCTCGCAGAATGTATAGTCGATGGGGCAGAAAAGTTCTGGATTGGCAACCGCGAACCGGAAGACGGTACCGTTGGAAGGCCTCCCACTAGGTGGCGCTGGATGCGAGACGCACGGGATCGGTCAATGTGGCGACGCCTGGGGGAGGCCTATGTCCAGCAGTGGACGTCTTTCGGCTGATATGATGAGCCTAAAGCCATCAACCGGGCACAAGTTCAGACTCCGGACTGCTGAGAAATTCCAGTTGAAAAACCCAATAACACTTTTCCCGACCCAAGAATCGCACCCAGGTCCTCATGTTCAGCAGTAGCATTTCTCGCTCGCTCGACAACTTGATTGCTTCGTGGCTTCTCGGCTCCTCTAGTAGCTGCCACTGTTGCAGTAGTCACAGCGGATCTTTGTGTCTCTGAAGCTACCAAGTAACCATTGCGCTAGAAACAGTTTGCCATACAGTAAGCGAGATAGGACGATGCGACAAACGTAAGCGAGTGAAAGAGGCAATGGTAATTCTACCTTCTACTTCAATAATTTCACAAAAATAGCAGCTGCGCAGGGTCCTGCAGCCAACTCCAGAGACACAAAGATCCGCTGCGACTACTGTACAATGTTACTGCTGTCTGTGCTTTCAAGTGGTTTCTCTAATCGATAATTATTCCATACAAACGTAGTCTGGCGATTACTCCACTGTTTGACGATGTACTCGTTCAAAATAAAAAAATACATCAATTTGTGTCATCATTATCTAGCCCCGTATGGAAACAAAAAAGGCAAAAAAAAAACATTTGAATGTTATGAGCGTCGCAAGTTTCATATTAACACTAATTTTAACGCATCTTTGGGCAAAATAAATACCATAAGAAGAAAGAAAATAGCAAAACGGTCAGGATACAGGGATGTATTAGTACTTCTACAATGCAAATAATTTTATTTTGAACAGATATATTTAGTAGTTTTTTCATGATATCCATACTACCAAAGGTCTGTTTACAAAATTTTGCGCGCTCGTTTTCGTCCTATCCATTTCGCTACAAATTTGTAAAAGTGTGAACTAGCTTCTTACTGCTCATCACAGCATCTATCTCTTTCGCACGTGTTGTTGGATGAGATAGCATGCACTTTAACCCCGTGCACAAAATAGTTCTTGCCGTCGACTAGGGGAACCTTAACCCTAAAAAATTCTGAATAATGCCATGTGCAGGCGAGCCGGTTATAGTCTCAACACAAAACCCGACTCCTGTTCCTGTTAACTGTGATGTTTTTATTTCATTCCAGATGGGGCATTGAACACACACAGCTAAGGTGGAGGTGAAGTCGAACAACAGTTTAGTAGGTACTACTATGGCTGAATCAAAGATGCAGGTAGGTTATGTATATATTTACTAGCCTTGGCCTGCAGTGTCGCTATCGTGAATGTCAAAATTTTACCTCCTGGGAACGAACTACATGGATAAAATTATCGTAGTCCTACTGATAAATAAATCCAGGTCCTGGTCTACCCGTAAGCCAAGTTTCAATCAAATCTGTTCAGCAAATGAACCGTTATTGATTAACAAAAATACATGTTGGATGTTACATAGAATTGAAAAATAAATACGTTCTTAATTCAATTTTAATTCAGCCTCTTTACGTTTGCATGAAGTATTAAAAATGTTTTTTGTTTATGGAGCAAATGAACAATAAATTAGGGTGAAAAAGTTTTATTGATAATATTAGTAAAAAAGGATTAAAATATTGCATTTTCTGAATGTTGGCATCCCTATTCCCAATGCAGGAATATCATCAATTGTGCATCCTGCGTCTGACACCCGACTGCGCGGAGAGAAGTGGTGTGTTCCAGCCTCAATGGATGTCTTACTGCCTAAATCTTTGTACGCAAACCGTTTAGGGTTGAAATCTTATTATTATCAAATTACTAAGAATTATCCGATCAGCTCATTTTAAAAACCTTACTTTTTAATTTTTAACTGCCTTATAACGGCAGGTCCTACGGACCTACACTACTGAAAAACAGTTTTAGTTTTTTTAGATCTAGGGCTATTGGCAAAAGCAAGGATGTATATTTACCTATTTAGTATATAAAAATTGCATTTGCAAGAGAAACAAATATTGTCCAAATTTTCAGCTAAAACGAGCACTGGGCTGTGGATCAAATTTAACTTGCAAGATATGTTTTCAAACACCGGACAGGTGATACTAAATAAAAGCTTGTATAGCTGTCCTAGCTAGCTAGAGGGCGCCAATACCATCCAGAATATCGATACCGTGGACAGTTTTATCTATCTGGGCTCTAGTATTAATAATGAATGCAGCTGCGTCCCGGAAATAAAGCGACGGATAGACATGGCGAAAGATGCTATGACGCGTCTCCAGAACATCTGGAAAAATTGTAGTGTAAGTTTCAAAACCAAAGCGCGTTTG
The DNA here is from genome assembly GCA_948252205.1 of Orthosia incerta. NCBI lineage: Eukaryota > Metazoa > Arthropoda > Insecta > Lepidoptera > Noctuidae > Orthosia > Orthosia incerta. The sequence continues at coordinate 14,387,121 of OX411769.1, read as the reverse complement.
GTCAGAGCACTGGTTTTACCCAATTTCCCTCTATGGAGTTGAAACGAGGTCAATCCGAGCAAGAGAAAGACAGAGGATAGACGCGTTCGAAATGTTGTGCTGGAGACGGATGCTCCTAATTCCATGGACAGCCAAACGCACAAATGTGTCTGTCCTTTCACAACTCAATGTCAAGGACCGATTGTCTACGGTTTGCTTACAGCGTATTTTGACTTACTTTGGCCACATAATGCGAAGAGGAGATAGCAGCCTTGAAAGCTAGTCATTGTTGACAATACCGAAATCAAGAGAGCACGAGGCGGTTCGCGAACACGATGGTCTAACCAAGTGAAGGGAGCTACGTCCTCAAGCAAATTCCAGCAGGTGGTGATGGCAACCTTGGACCGGAGTCGATGGAGGTAGATTGTCCGCTTACAGGGGTCCAGTGACCACGATCCTCAGTAATGAGGGACCGACTGAAGAGAAGATAGCTGTCCTGTCTCACGAAGGCGGGTTACGTGACTTTTATGACGTCTCAATAAGAGTCATTTTGTTATGATTCATCCACCTTCGCGAGATAGAACAACTACAATACTACTCCTCTACCTAACCAACACATTTGATATGTAAAGATAGCCAGCGCCATCTATCAGCGAATAGCAAAAGCATTTTTGCTGTTATAAAATGATTGATATCACAATTATAATAAATTGCTCTTGTTTGAAAATGTATATTTAAAAGCGACGTTCTATTATTTATGTTTTACAGTTATGTAAGTCCTTAGTTGTATGTTGACAGCAGCGCCATCTATGATTGAGTAGCGAAAGACAACAAACTAATATAATTATGCTCATGGCATGGGATAATGATGATGAAATAAAACTCAAATAACGAAATAAATTTCATTAAACTATTTAAAAATACTTAAGCAAAACCTTAAATTAATTCCTCTTCTTCTTACTGCCTTTATCGTTGTAAACCTTCTTCCCGGAAACTTTTCTGATGACAGTTTTGATCAAGAACTTCAAAAGAGCGATGAGTACAGCAAGAACAGCGAGTACAACGGCCACGAAGTCCAGCATCCAACGCTCGTACCAGCTGTACTTAAGAGAGAGAGAACGGAGGTGGTGTGCTCCTGGAAAATAAGAAAAAATAATACTCACTTGCGTGAAAAACTTAATTCAGAATTAGTTAGTAGCTAACACGTATGTCATACATTTATAAGAATCATTTCATGTTTAGTTATAGAAATTAAGACCTATTCTTGTTGAATTAATTAATTTATGACATTGAAGTATGACATACATAAATGTCATAAATAACATGGGATTAGCTAGTAATAGAATAAATTAATAAGAATTAATTCAAGTTTAGTTAGTTAACTAATACAAAAATTCAGAGCTATCCTTGTTGAATGAATTTATTTATGACATTAATGTATGACATACATAAATGTCATAAATAACATGGGATTAGCTTGTAATAGAATAAATTTATAAGAATTATTTCAAGTTTAGTTAGTTAACGAATACAAAATTTCTGACCTATCCTTGTTGAATGATTTTATTTATGACATTAATGTATGACATACATAAATGTCATAAATAACATGGGATTAGCTTGTAATAGAATAAATTTATAAGAATTATTTCAAGTTTTGTTAGTTAACGAATACAAAATTTCTGACCTATCCTTGTTGAATGATTTTTTGTGACATACATAAATGTCATAAATAATATGGGATTAGCTAGTAATAGAGTAAATTAATAGGAATTATTTCAAGTTTAGTTAGTTATTGAATATAAAAATTCAGACCTTTCCTTGTTAAACAAGGTTCGAAATGAATTTTTCAAAATAGCTCAGAGTTACTCTGTAAAATCACTGCTGTAAAGTATTTTTAGTTAACTTTTTACAAAAGTTGAAGCTAGAAGGACTCGAAGAATATAGGTTACCTTTGGTCTCAATCGCAAGAGTTACGTAGTGGTTGATCAGATCAGCTGGCTTCGATGGACGTGACTGGAACAAGTGGGAGAGATACTTCGCTTGCTTTGAGTATCTGCAACAAAAATATCGATTATGAAGCTGTTAGAAACTTCATTGAGCAATGATAAGGATATAAGTACTTAATGTCTGAGATCAAAAAGGCACTTATAAAAATTAACGTTGTTTTAGCCATATTTTGATTTTTACAAATGACGTGATGACGGCCGGTGTGCCAGCAGTGGGTCAAAATAGTCTATAAATGATAAATGATTTATTTTCTGTAAGTTGGTTTGTACAAACACTTTTAGATGTCGATCATATTTATTAAAACTAGATGAGGTCGGCGTTTCCTATCTGACTACTCTGAGAAGAAAGGCCGAAACAAACTCAAAGGCCACAGTCTCTTTTAAAGTCCAGACAAAAACTTGGTGAGATCATGTGAAGACCATGTAGACTGGTGTCTGAAATGTTCTTTTGAGAAAGAACCAGCCAGATTGAGTGGACCTGTCCAGTCAGTGCACGCATTTGTCAATAACCGAGTAGCTCACTCAGAATTTAAGGAGCTCAACGATAACGGAGCGAACGACCAAGCTTTTATTTAGTTCCATCTGTCCGGTGTCTGTAACCAATGCAAGTTAAATTTGACTCACTTCCCGATGTTGGATTGAGTTGAAATTGTGCACACACATTTGTTTCTCGTGACTATGTATTTTTTATAAAAACTTGTTTAGTAAAAATCTGTTTTTAAATGAATGAATGAATGAATGAATGAATGAATGAATGAATGATATATTTATTTGCAAGAATATAGGTAGCTAACATAAGTTCTTAAGATCTATAAGGTTTCACTATATTCGGCATTTCAGCCGTGCAAATATTTAAATTTTACATATTGTTTATACTTATAGCATGCAGTACACATTAAGTAATCAGCCATAACATAAAGATATTAATAATAAAGTGACAATTTAAATTTGGATTACAATGCAATTATCAAAATTAAAACTAAATACAATTTAGTCATCTAAAATAATAATTCATATTAAAAATAACAATCAATTTATTATGATAGCTTGTTTAATGTCAGTCAGTAAAAGTGGAGTCAAATTGTTAGATCAATATATTGGTCTATTTATCAGCCTGTTTCGGTCCACAAGGTGATTTGAAAGCTATGCTGTATAAATCTTTTTGACGGTTCTATGTCTTAAATACAAGACTTAATATACTACCGTCAAATCTGTTATTTCTCGCAGAATTAAGCAGGGGTTTACGTTTCATTCCCTTGGTATAGCTAATAAATTGCCATCAATTGGCATCGCCCACCACCAGGTTGTTCTTGCTTTTTTAGGGCTCCGTACCCAAAGGGTAAAACGGGACCCTATTACTTAGACCCCACTGTCCGTCTGTCTGTCAGTCTGTCACCAGACTGTATCTCATGAAACGTGGTAGCTAGACAGTTTAAATTTTCACAGATGATGTATTTCTGTTGCCGCTATAACAACAAATAGTAAAAACAGAAAAATAAAAAAATCTTTTTTACAAAAAAATACCACCGACTTCCAAATAAGAAAACTACAAAGTGAAAAATAAGTTATTTTTGGAAGTCGGTGTCTTTCGTAGGTACCATTTTTTTGCGTTATGGACACCGACTTCCAAAAATAACTTATTTTTCATTTTGTAGTTTTCTTATTTGGAAGTCGGTGGTATTTTTTTGTAAAAAAGATTTTTTATTTTTCAATTTTTAGTTGTACCTACCTAATAGGCAAGTTGTTTAGTAACCCATAACGCCAGAATAGATTACCCAAATACCATGAAACTTGAACATAACCGGTGAAATGAGAGATCTGCGTATCCCTTAAGAGCGTACTGCCGTGATGTTATGTTATGAAATGGTATAAACAATGAACAGACATGCGATTGCAGCAATCCCGAAAGATTTGCCGACATTTATTGAAGAGTTCTGTTGTATATCTCAGAAGTTCTTCATCAGATATTCACCAAATTTAAATGGGACCAATTTCGAAACAGCCTCTTTCAAACAAAAAAATAATTTTCAAAATCAGTCCACAATTGACGGAGATATATACACAAAACATACATAATGTCGAACATAGAACCTCCTCCGTTTTGGTAAGTCGGTTAATAAAATAAATATTTAAGTGGGGTTCCCATACAACAAACGTGATTGTTTTTGCCGTTTTTTGCGATAGTGGTACGGAACCCTTGATGCGCGAGTCCGATTTGCATGTTTTTAATTTTATTATTATGAATAGGCTCACGCTTGACCACTATCTCAACTGATGTTAAGCGATGACATGGTCGACGCTGAAGCACCAAAGTACGCTTGCATTTTTTATATTTTTGTGTGGGAAAAAAACCAATGACTTCTCCCGCTCTGGGTGAAGCGGAAGGTCGTGTCAGACTTTTACTGACTAAAAGCCACCCGTGTTCCTTCAGTTGCTTCAGCCAGGGCCGCGGTAACTCTTTTTCAAATTTATCCGCGACCCAAAGAACGCTTGCCTAGAAGCATATTCATTCTCTTGAGAAATAATTCCAGATTGAAATGAAAAGCGCAATAACATTTTTTTCCGATCAGGCAATCGATCCTTGTCGAAGTTGCGCTTTCACCATTAGACCAAAGTGGCAGTAAAACATATAATATTACTTACTTATCATTACGAAGCATCTCCTTCAAAGCCACTTCTAATTCCGGCACCATTTCAGATGAGAAGTCAACAGTGAGCGCGTATCCATACCGCTTCGCACGTTCGGCATTGCTTGGCTGGTCTCCAAATACTGGCACAGCTAGCAATGGGACTCCAGCTCTGACCGCTTCTAAGGAACTTAGCTGACCACCATGGGTGATGAATACTTTGATGTTCTTGTGAGCTGTGGGAAAAACATAAAAAAAATATGAAGTTTCAGACTTTTTATTCATTGAACATATCAAAAAGCAAAGATAGATTTCGGTTAAAACCAACGTACGCCTGGACGAATGTTAGTAGGCCAAAGACGAAGAAGAAACCTTGTCAGAATTCAAAACCAGGAATAGTCGAATGAATCCAGGGCTGTAGCTAGAGTCGAATTTGAGGTAGGGCAGCATTGGTTACAAGTAAGGGCGGCAGTAAAAAAAATATCATTGATCTGCCCTCGAAGCACGGACTCCTAAATCAATCACCAGTTATGTAAGAGCTATTGATGTACATTCAATAGCTATTCGTAGACAAATAATTTCTGTGACAGAACATGAGCATGGATATAAGAACTATTAAATCCTCAATGATGAAGAACAAGCGAACAAGATGGTTGAACTTCCAGATTTGGATGTAGAGATCCACGTCTGAGTGAGAGTGAGGTAATAATTAATTGTTATTTTGTGCTTCCACCTGTTTTGAGCAGTGAGGTTCTTCGAGGTCAACTTTTTTTTTTCCCAAATAAAGCCCGTATATTATATGCATCGCGAAATCAATGAATCTTCAATTTATGGCAATACAATACAATTGTATCGATTTTTTTACTAAAACACTCTTTACCGTACACTTCACTTAACCAAACTACAAACAATCATTATTATTCATAATCAATCTCTAGTTAATGTTTATTTTAGTAAAAAGGGATTATCAAGGAATAGGATTATTGAGGGGTCATATTGCAATCTATGGTACGGGGAATCCCCTCTGCATCACAGATATTATAATTAAATACACCCATCGCTTCATGTGATGGCGCTTCAAATGCCTTCTACACAAAGAACAAAGAATTATTATAATATGAAATTAATGCCTGTGTATGAACTGTTGTATGTTCAGAAAAGTTGAGACACCTATCGCCACAATTTATTTTTTCTCTAACTATGAAAAAACAATTTAATTATAATAATTTATCTTAGTTTTTGGCATTTTTAAGGTAGGGCATTGTGATTTCAAGGTAGGGCATTGCCCCACAATGCCCCCTCCCTAACTACGGCCCTGAATGAATGTCTCGTTAAAATCCTCAATAATAACGAGCATAATTAAACTTCAAAGATCAAAAAAGGCTTTATCGAAGACCTATAAGCCACATAAAAAAGGAGGTTTCGTCAAAAGCCAACACAAACCTTGTCTGAAACCGACAAAGGCTTGCCAAAGACCAGTCTTATACTTAACATTGATTTTGGCAAGAGACAATATGCCCATGTCAAAAAGCAGAAAAGCCATGCAAAGACCAACATCATGTCAAAAACCAGCACAGAATAGAATATACAACACAGATCAACAAAACAACAACAATCTTACACAACAAGATAACACATACAACACAACATAGACCTACTTAAGGTTACACTAGTCGATAATTCTTCCATACAAACGTAGTCTAGGGATTACTCCACTGTTTGACGATGTATGTTCATAATAAAAAATTATTTCAATTTGTCACATCATTATCTAGCCCTGAAGCCCTATGGAAACAAAAAAGTAAAAAAGAAAAATATTTGAAAGTTATGAGCGTCGAAAGTTCCATATTTCAACACTATAAGAAGACGGAAAATTGCAAAACGGCCACCATACAGGGATAGATTAGTAGTTCAACAATGCAAATAATTTTATTTTGAACATATACATTTAGTAGTTTTTTCATGATGTCTAGACTCCCAAAGGTCTGTTTATAAAATTTCGCGCGCTCGTTTTCTTCCTAAATCATCATCCATTTCGCTACAAACTTGCAAAAGTGCTAATTCGTACGCGAACTAGCTTCTTACTGTTCATCACAGCATCTATCTCTTTCGCACGAGTTGTCGGATGAGATAGCAGGCATTTTAACACCGCGCACAAAATAGTTCTTGCCGTCGACTAGTGTACCCTTAAGCTGAGGGTAAGTGTTTTCTTCTTAAATTTCGAGGACAAGTACAATTTTAAATATCATTTTTGGCCCAGCATTCAGCTACGCTACACCATTCGCTGACGCAGTCATGGTTCGTCAAACACCCACCACCTCGCAATATTAGGGACACTTACCAAGTATACTAGGTTGTGGCAACCAAGGTCTAACATGCACGTTGGGTGGCAGGCCAGTAAGAGGCTCTTCAAACTTCCACAGAACTGTGTAGGGCAGCGTCGAGAACAGCTTCAGTAGAGCAGTACGCGTGTGAGGTTTCAATGCTGCTGAGCGGATGACTGAGCCCATGCTGAAGTAAATGAAGCCCTGCGGAGAGCCGTCCAAGAGTTCTTGGAGGTCCTGAAATGGGAAATGGAAAAACCTGAAGAAGAACGTGAAATTACGAATTACATTACGTTTACGTAATTTAAAATAAAAAACCTGACTGCTTAAGACGGAAACTAAAAAGATGTAAACAAGAAGAAAAGCATGCTGTGCAGTCGGAAGATATATACTCGCGAGCTGGCTGACCGCCTGATTCTTAATTGTCATTTTCATTTCAAGCGCTTATTTTCACGAAACTTCTGTGTATTAAGAATCGACTGTATTTTGTAATTTGTATTTTTTTTTAAATATTGAGAACTGTATTTTATATTTCAAAAACACGACTTACAAATATGAGGTATTTCGTATTTTAAATATATGCAGATAGTATTTTGTAATATGTATTTTAAGTATAGCAAGGCACGTATTTTGCCCAGCTCTGACTATAGTTGCACCAAGGCTTAACCGTTTGGAAAACACGAGCGTGATGCTATGCTATTGACAGACGCAAGCTCTTTTTACCAGACTGCCGAAGGAGGGTAATGGGTTTATCAGTCTATGTATGTATGTTTGTTCCCATATGGCGTTCTAGAGACCAAACGCGTTGGCCAATTTTGATGATTCTTACGTCAATCGATTCGTCTTAACCGTGCGACTGTCACTGGCTACATTAAAATTGGAGAATAGAAAAATGGCGGACATTGGGCGCCTTTTTTTTTCTTCCAAACCCATCGTGTGGGGTATCAAAATAAAGAATTTTAAGAGGTGATTTAAAAATATATAACACTTATATGTTTAAATGTACCTAATCCTAAAAAAAATAACTAAAAAGTTATAAATAAAAAAAACTTCTGTGCAGCCGGAGGATACATCAGCCAGCTCGCGAATATGTAATCTCCGATTGCACAGCATGATTTTCTTCTTGTTTACGTCTTTTTAGTTCGCCTTATAAGCAGTCGGGTTTTTTGTTTTTTTTAATTTATAAGACACTTACCTTCGGCAGCGGTGGAATGTTTTCCTCCATATGGTACCCAGCGATGTTGATGACATTAGGAGGGCTGCTGAACGCCGGCGTCAACGACTCGTGTGCGTTCACGAACATAATAGATACGTTGTGGAAGGCATCGTCGAAGGGGGGTAGAGTGACGCCTCGGGCGGCAGCCAGAGGTTCGAACGTTTTCTCGTAGAGGCTTATGGTTTTTGGTCGGTCTAACCTGGGAGCATACAGATAACATAAACTAACATAACATCACGCCTGAATTCCTAGAACAGGGGGGTGACCATAAGCTCTTAGAGCGGTATCAATTTGATATCGAGTAAGTGACAGATGTATACAAGTCAGATACATCTGACCCTTATTCGATCTCAAATTGATATCGCTCTAAGAGCTTATGGTCACCCCCCCAGTAACATTTAGTGTTGTGTTGAAACATGGTGTTGAAACATATCGGACACGCGGAGTATACACATCGCACGGTCACGGTAGCTGAAGGATTCGGTGATTTAATCACCTGGAGGCTGAGGCTAGACGACACGATTGGCACACAGCAAACAAACATACAGATATTGTTTGGAAACTCGTCTTTTTCAATAGCAAGCCTTAAGTAGGATTACATGCTCGATTCTTTAAAAAGATAGATAACATTTGGTAAAAACTGCCTGTTCAAAAATGGCGATAAAACATTTCGGAGATGCGGAAGCATACCCATTGCATGGTCACGTCTCACCGCGAGCATAAAAGGTCTTCCAAAGTGTATGGTTGGTTACTTGGGACACTCCAGCATGTGCACCATATTCTGCAAAGGGGTACTGCAATCACACTGGGTATAAGACGAGTCTATAAAACCCCATTCTGCCAAAATGTGTTTATAGCATCTGGGTGCGCAATAAATTGAGTTCTTTCCATATAGACCACTGCAGTTCATGTCCAGGTGGCAGGTGTGTTCGTGAGGATCTAATTACTGAAAATACTCAAAGTTTTGTCTTAAGAAGCCCATTCCCCAAAGCGTCCCCAAAGTTTAAAATTCTAAAACCGAGGTTAGTATGGTGGTATGTACTCACCACTCTCCAACAGTCATGGCAATAAAAATCATGCCGTTAATGGATCTCTTAATGAAGCCCATGGGAATGTCCGATGGGTTGAACATCAGAGGAATGGTGGAGATAGACCGGACGTCGTCCATTTGAGCCTCGAGTGTTGGGAACAGCTGGGTAGCTGCTAGTACGATCCATGGGGCTTGTTGAATTGCAGCAACTCTGAAAAGATAGTAAAGAAGTGAGGTAACATAACTCACATTTCGCAATCATAATAATCAACATCATTTCAGCCGAAAGATGTCCACTACTGAACATACGCCTCCCCCAAGCGTCGCTACAATGACGAATCCCGTGCGTCTCGCATCCAATGGACTCCCACAACCATAACCACCTTAAGCCAATCCCACCGCTATATTCCCAAACCACTGCAACTCCTGAAAGCCAGAATCAACAGTGGCGACCAACAGAAAAGCGCCGAGGCAATTAAGCTCGACGAAGTCCCGGAGAATGAATTTAACTGTCTTGGATCCCGCAACGAAATTATTCAGAAAAGAATAACGGAGGAGAAGGAAACAATACAAATTTCCACTTCCCTCCATATCATGCAGGAGACAAAACAAACAAGGCCAATAGGCACATAGGGTCGTTTACAACTGGGATAAGCCCAGTTGCCTAGCACGACGGATAAAAATTAACATTGTGAGCTGTTATAGTAAATTAACATTGTGAGTATATTTGCCACCTTAAGCCAGTTATGTTTAATCGTGAGCCTATTGCCATCAAAAGGGCATAAACCCAAATTCAGGGCTGCAACTGAGGAATTCGAGATGGAAACCTAATAACCACTTTGATCGACCTGGGAATCGAATCCAAGGAAGTGAGGTAAACCTTCATAAAGTGTCTAGTTAGTTTAGCTAGAGAGTGAGAATCAAGAACGTCACACTATTTCCAACTACCGCATGTTTATGGCAACACAAAATGATTTAATTTTTAGTCTATGTAAAATAATCTCTATGTTTCCTCTTCCGTCCGCCATCTAACGTGAGTGGTTGGTTTTTGTACGCTATCAGTGAGAAATAAAAGTGTTAAATTCAGCAAGTCGTTTAATTGGAATCAAGCTACTACAAATATACAGTCCACACGAATACACGAAGTTTACACTGCAAACTTTGTATCATGTCTGGTGGAACGCCACTGTCGTTGGCTGGAACAACAGGTGCGGCACTGCACCGCAAGCCTTGACTACATCCTTCAACCCGCAATGAGGACCGCTAGTCGGTATTCAACTATTCATATCGCACTCCTGCTAATTACTGTGATTCGTAACCTTACTGAGAACTTTATGCCGTATCTGTTTGTGTTTATTGTGCCGTGAACATTATTGTTATTGTGTCTCCTAAACCTTCTCGTCTTATTCGACTTTTATGGTACGGAACCCTTCGTGCGCGAGATCGACTCGCTTTTGGCCGTTTTTTTATTGATTTGATGAATCAAAAAATATTTTATCGAATCGTCAATATTTTTTGATAAGCTAACTGACGGACTAATTAAAATATTTTTAATTTACCCTGGTACTCAGACCATCTGATCTCAGGTTTCACCTCTATTTTCTTACAATATTTAGAAGACAATTCTCAACTCACCCCGCTAGAAAGTCGCAAAAGAAAGTCTCGGTGAGTACAGCATCGAACTGCTGCTTCACCAGAACTTCCTTAACAGATGGCGTGTTGAGCATCTCAAGTGTAATGTTGCTGGAGAACTCCTTGACAAAAGCAACTCCTCCACTGTTAGTTTTCTTATCTGTCATGTCCACTCCTAAAATAAAAATTGATTGACAGATGTTACAAATTTTATTTCTCTTGCATCCTTTGCTATATGCTACAGGATCCATGCATGTTCCACAAGGCCTACTTGCCCGGAAAGCTTAACTCAGACTTATTACTCTTCTTCTTTTTGAAAAAACTTTGCCCCAAACTAGGAATTTCTTCCTGTATCGGAGGTGCGTTTACAAACATTTTTAACTCTCATACACAAGGCACTCAGCGGGACTCCCTATCTCCGTAAACGAAGTTACGGGCTCGTCCGAAACTATTCTGAAACTACGGTGTAAAAAAAACACGTGTTAAATTCGATTTTTCAGACCGGTAAAAACACATCGGGAGTAGGTACAACTGTCAAATTGTGTTGTCATTAATTCTTAGTTCGGGCCCCGAACGAATTATCCGTCCGTAGGTAATAGGGAGTAGGCAACGCCCGTAGCGAAGGCCGAAACTACGGGCGTAGGCCCTCAGATCCGGCACAACTATCTGTAGGCCATACAAATATTTGTTCCGTGCGGGCATCGAACCCCGACACGCAGCGCAACAGCCGACACTAGACTAAATTGACAGTTTGCCATACAATACAACACGAGGTTAAAATGACAATATCCTAAATCTGAGTTAAGTTCTTGCTTCCGCCTTCCGTTTCATCATCGGACCAGACGTACGGCGATGCGCCATCGGTACATGGTGGACATCCCACCCATACGCAAACGTTTTGAGAATACTTTTTTTACGAGTACAGTAAATATTTATCAATCGGGCATACTCGTAACAACTCGAGACTCCAGGCTACTACTGAGAAGAGCCAGATGGGAACACCCTGTAAAATTTTGAATCGGAATCGAACCCAACATCATGCTTAGCAGTAATGCTTGTTTATTAGTATTCTGAATTAGTTTTACATACCTACAACGGACTTCTGTATACTGCTTATGTCTAGAATGTGCAGCGTCTTCGGAGGATTCTTGACTTTCTCCGGGAATGGTGTCGCAAATGTCACCTGGAAAATAAAATGTTTACTTTAAAAAGTCTGACTTCTTACTGTGATCTTGTAGATGCAAAACGACATCTTTTGTTCTTTGTTTTTTTTGTTAACTATTTTTACCGAACGATTTAGATTCGTTTTAGTAGATAATAACTTTATAAGCTGCCGCCATCATTGATTTTAAATCTTAGACCCACTTAGTACAGCTTGATAAATACGTACACAACAAATTACTAAATACATTAAACATTAATCTAATTAAAATCATTAAGAATGATGTTTTAAATATGATTAGCGTTAAATAACTTTAGTCGTGTGTGTGATGTAAGTCGGTCTATGTATTCAAAAATAAGTTTTCTAGGTAGGCCGCGGAGGATGAGGATGGAGGGAGAGCGGCGCACCGCTATACCGGCAATCCTGTCCTACCACGGCCTCCAACCCTCAGCCGCGATACACGACATCGTGGCCCACCTCGGTTGCGATGTCGGCCCAGCAACACCGCAACCTAACTGTTGGCCGCTACGTCGTCGGCTTAACGGTAAAAGCCCTGACGAGCAGCCCCTGCTCGGGTTCTTCTTCGCTTCTCCGTGGCCTGTTGATGACCAGGCCACGGCTACTGAGCCCACCCGCCTCGACAAAGCGGGAACCCACGGGGGGGCTGGGCAACTACCCTACGGTTGTTGTGATTAAATGACGCCGAAAACTCTCGTTTGCGCGATGCAGGATTTTTTGTGACGTCATCACGTCAGGTCATTAGTTCGTATCTAGCGGCATAGATACCGATACACTCTTTCCATGACTTGTACGAGGACAATGATCGAACTATACAGGTGGCCACATTCTGGTCGGACAAAAATTTGTGACGAATCTATACGTAAAGAAGAAGAAGCATAAAAAGAGTTATTCTGATTTGTTTTCGGGCTGACGAGGGGCTAGACCAAAAAAGTGTAACATTGAAAAAAAACGTCACCAAAAACCGACACCTTTTTGCATTGATCTTTGAGGCACTTCCCGATCACTTTGGAAACTTTTTTCAATCGTCTCAGCTTGCCGTAAATTTTGAGAATATGCAAAAATAATTATAATTTTAACGTTTAAATGCCCTTTTTTGTTAATATAAATAATCATTTTCACGTGATAAATTATGCGAGGCACAGCGTGCTGCATGCAAGATAGTACAAGCGAAGATCCGCACAAAAGGCAGACGTCGAGGAGAGAGCCGGAGGCGCACGAAAAAGATAGAAGCAGCACCAACGCAACCAACGCTAGCAGCCGCTGTTGTGTGTTTTTTTATTTATTTATCGATAGGCTCGCGTTTGACCACTATAACTCCCGATGGTAAGCGATGATGTGGTCGACGGTAAAGCACGCTTGCCTAGAAGTAACTTATTCACTCTTGACTTAAAGACCCCGAGGTTGTAGCTACCAGGAAACACAAACTCCAGTAGGGAATTCCACTCCTTAGTTGTGCGCACAATGAAAGTATTCGCAAAACACTTTGTACGTATGGGTGGGATGTCCACCATGTACCGGTTGTGCATTGCCGTACGTCTTGTTGTCCGATGATGGCAAGGGCTAGGCGGAATCAAAATGTGCAGTTCCATCGCACACTCCCCGAAATGTAACCGATAAGAATTCCCTACCGGAGTCTGTGTTTCCTGGTAGCTACAACCTCGGGGTCTTTCAGTCAAGAGTGAATAGGTTACTTCTAGGCAAGCGACTGTCGACCACATCATCACTTACCATCAGCTGAGATAATGGTCAAACGCGAGCCTTTCAATAATAATAAAGATGACGGTAATTTAGGGTTGCGAAGAGAATAAATGGATCTTACCGTATGTCCTCCCTTCAGGAGCGCATCCACGAGCCCCTTACCCAGGGCGTAGTGGCTGTGAGATGGAGCTGGTATGAGGACCAGGATGTTGTACCCGTAGGAGCTGGAGACAGCTGCTAACAGCATTAGCAGGACGAGCTTCATTGTGTTCTGCAACAATACACATACATGTAGTGAGTTCCGTTGCTTTTAGGTAATATACTTATCTGTTATTGGTAATAATACACATCGTGTCTTTGTTTCTGCAAAAACCTAGTCTGCTGGCAGTTGCTTAAGAAGCAAGCAATCTTTCTTTGTACTTCTTCTTTATTTTATTGTTTTTTTTTTTCTGTCTGTTGTGTGCAAGGTTACATACAGCCCGTATTTGAATTACTTGTAATTAAAATACGTAATTAAAATACAAATACGTATAATTGGTATTTTTAATTTAATTACTTCTTAAAAATGATATTTGTTATTGATATTTCAAATATCTGACGCTAAGTATTTCAAATACTTATGGCTTCAAAATACATTTGAATATAAATACATTTAGATAAATTATTAATTGTTGCGTTCTAAAGAAAATAGCGCTCGATAGCTTTCGTAAGCAAAATAGCGACCGCATGGTATTTGTGTCAATTATCTTGTCAATTGGCATTTACATTTCAAACGGTTAGTTTTATGAAACTGCTGTGTATTAATTAAGTTTATTAGTATGAATGTCACAATGGATGATATACAGTATTTTATAATTTTATTTTGAAATAAAAATAGTTAAAATACTGCATTTTGTATTTTATATTTGAAATTACACGACTTACAAATATTTTGTATTTCGTATTTTAAATACATGCGAGATAGTATTTTGTAATTTGTATTTTAATTAAAGCAATGCTTGTATTTTTTCCAGCTCTAGTTGTGTGTACATAATTCCAGCCTTAACTGTCCCACTGCGAATCTCTCAATCGAAGCCTTAAGTGTCAAAATCTGTTCGGTAGTTTTTGAGCTACGACCAAACAAGCATACTTACCACATAGACTGTCAAATTCATTACCCTTCTTCGTAGTCGGGTAAAAATAACATACACTGACGTTGTTTACAAAGTCATGTAAATAAATACCTACTAAAATAAAACAAGTGCCTAGCTACTCTATAATTACACGTGGATCCTCTTACAAAAATACTTACCTACAATCTATTCCGTAGATACGTGTACATTCGAACAAAGTATTTGGTATGCGACAGCAGTGGTGGCCCAGTGGTAACGGCCGCAATTTACAAGTTACTAGCGGACGCCGCGCGTTTTCGATTTCACCCGCGTAGTACCCGTTCCCATGGGAATACAAGGATAAAAAGTAGCCTATGTCACCCGAGGATAGTGTAGCTTCCCAACGGTGAAAGAATTTTTGAAATCGGTCCAGTAGTTTTTAAGTTTATGCGTTATAAACAAAAATATAAATCTTGCCTCTTTATAATATTAGTATAGATTGGTCGTGGGTTCGAACCCAGGCAGGCAATTTACTTTTTGTAAATTATTTCATCACTACTGCTTTCTAAATGGTGAAGGAAAACATCGTGAGGAAACCGGCAAGTCAGTAACGATGACGCGTTGCCATACGTCTAGTAGTCCGATGATGGAATGGGCTGGACGTAATTAGATCATGCAATTACATCGCACACTCCCCAAAACGAATCCGATAAAAAAACCGACAAGCTGGCAACTTGGCGATGATGTTCAAGGCTCTGGAGCCTTGACTTGACCAGTGCCTCATTGCCGATGAGTTTCTTGGCCCGGTTTTCGATCGATGTTATGTTATGAAATGGTATAAACAAACAGGCGATTGCAGCAATCCCGAGAGATTTGCCGTCATTTATTGAAGAGTTCTATTTTATATCGCCGAAGTTCTTAATCAGATTTTCGCCAAATTAAAATGGGACCAATTTGTGTACATAGTCACTCTATCAAACAAAAAATGAATGTTCAAAATCGGTCCACAATTGACGGCGATATCGGTGAAAAAAAAAAAACAAACATGAAGTCGAACATCCATCGAAGTCAGTTAAAAATTAATGGGTGCCTTTTAACGAATACTTTGTTCAACTGTACACACACCTACGTAACCTACTCTTATGATAACAACGCGATAGTACATCAGATGTTATTATTGACACTATTAATATTGAAATAGCCGTGGTTTGTTATCAGACAGATAAATGATAACATAAGTATATACAAGCAGACATTTTTTATCTTTTCCGCTCGAAGTGTCGTCCATAAATCTTTGTCAGTAATACACTGGATTAATTGTGATATGTTTTATGTCAGGCACTTATATATAAAGACCTATTATTATAAAGCCATCAACGATATAAAAAACGATTCATCGTCTGCATAGCCATTTTTTCTAAGCCTTTATAATTCGTAGAACCGATGACCGTCGGGTAGACGTGTTCTTGAGTGGAGACCGCGAATTGGTAAACGTAAGGTAGGACGCCCTCTTTGCAGGGTGGCAAGTAGTAGCTGGACGAGAGTTGCCGAAAATCGATGCAAATGGTGCCTTTGGAGAGGTTTATACCCGGCAGCGAACTGCTGTCAAAACCAAACTCAAGGTCAACACACGCAATAACCTTCTCCGCCGACTCACATTCACCAAATGGGACGCCTCTTCTCTCATTCTCTCGGCTGGCGAATTTGCCTGCCCAGTGTGCAGTGGCATCGATCTGCTCATGCCCGAGAAGTAGATGCAGCCTTAAATGAGACTTGCAGAATAATAACTGGTTGCCTAAAACTAACTCCACTTAACGCACTATACCCACTAGCCGGAACAGCCCCTCTGGAAGTTCGAAGGGAAGTTGCCTGTTCCTGCGAGAAGCACAAACAGGAAACCGACAACCGACACCTGATGTACAGCATGGAGCAACCAAGGAGACGGCGATTGAAGAGTCGGAAGAGCTTCCTTAAGTCGACTAAAATAATTAAAGACAACAGCCCTAGCGAAGCTCGCAAGGAAATGTGGCTCTTCAAATACCCGCCTCCAACTGACTATGTTGAGCTTGCAGAAAAGCTCCCAGCGGGCCATAAACAGCCATGGCCTATCTGGAAATCCCTAAACCGGTTACGAAGCCAAGTGGCCCGCTGTAGGCATAACTTAGTCAGATGGGTGTACTCCAATCAGCCACAGTGTGACTGCGGAACCACCCCACAGACGATCTTCTTCTTATATTCGTTTCGATGGCACATTTAATTAGATTGTCTGGGCCCAGTAGGTGGTCACGCTTATTGCAGCGTCAGAAGCACTGTACAGGTCTTCCAGGGTGCAAGTGAATGGACAGCCAGGACACTCCAGCAAGTGGGACATAGTCTGTACAGGTGCACCACACTCGCACCGGGTTGGACGAATCAATAATCCCCCATTTTGCCAAGTTATATTTGCAGCGACCTACTTGGGTACGTAGCCGATTCAATGCCTTCCAAATAGGCCACTGCAATTCATGACCAAGCGGTAGATGTTCCTAGGGCTTAACAAAGTCATGGGGTGGCGGACACTTCTCTACCCACAACTTTCTCCTCTCCTCAGGCGGCCTATCCTGGATTGCCTGTGTAGTTCGTAGGAAACTCTTAGGATTTTTCAGTCTACCCGGAGTTGTTGAATAGTCGTAGAGGATGCCTCACCTACTGTCCTGCTCCTTATGTAAAAACACCTGTACCATGCAAGACCTTTGTGAGGCCAGCGCTAAGGCTGTCGACGTGGCTGAATACTGGTCGAAGAAATTTAGTAAAGGAATCATCGACAAAGAAGAAGTGTACTGCTATAGGCTGATGATGATATCCTTTCTGAGGTCGGTTCGCGGATGGGTGTCCATTCTGTAAATGCCAAGATTCCTTCGTGCTTCGGAGGACATGGTATTATTAATCTACCTGCGAGTTACAAAGTATTACATCAGCTCAACAAAAAAGGCCAGCTCCCAGACAATTATAACAGACATCAGCAAAAAGTACCAGTACCAACGACCGTTGACCCCGTGATCAGCTATAGTTAGTTACCTGTCCACTTGTATTTATGAGTTTAGATACTTAATCTTCTTTTTTACAAGATTTAGATTATTTATTACCTTGATTTCGTATCTATGTGTGTCCAGGAACTAGTAATCAATTTTTACCCGACAGCGGGAGGGTAATGTTTTTCGAGCGTATGTATGTGTAATGTTGGGCTGTGAAAAAGATGGATGAAAAGAGATTGCATGTAGCAGAGATGAGAATGTTGAGATGGATGTACGGAGTGACGAGAATGGATAAAGTGAGAAATGAGTATATTAGAGGAAGTTTGAAAGTGGCGCCAGTGACAGAAAAGTTGAAAGGAAACCGTTTGTCCTGGTATGGTCATCTGATGAGGAGGGATGAAACGCATGTTACTAAAAGAGTTATGAATATAAATGTGGATGGATGGAGAGGGAGGGGACGGCCAAAGTAAAGACCGATGGACTGTGTGAGGAGTGATATGAAAGAAAAGGGAGTCAGTGATAGCGTGACGGGTGACAGGACGGTATGGAAAAAGAAAACGTGTTGCGCCGACCACAAGTAACATGGGACAAGGGCAGGAAGATGATGATGATGTATGTATGTCCATTTCTATAGCACGCGCCACAGCCTAAACGGCTTGACGGATTATGACATATGAGGTGTCGTTGGATACGTCTCAATTGTGGGATTGACATGGGCTATACATTTTTTTTAACGTTATGGGTATCAAATAAAAGCTACTAGATAGGCCATTCCAAAAATAAATATATTGTAACACTTTTATGTTCCTATTTTGCGCAAATTCAAGATAAACCAGCATTACCTATGTACCTATTTTTCTGTTTCTTCTTCTTGTCTGTATAATATGTGTGTGTGTGCATAAATACTTAAATAAATAAGCGTAACTTTGATAGCAAAATAGCCACATAACTTATTGGAGAACTCGTTCATTGCATAAACTAAAAAGTCTGAAATAAAACAAATTATTATTCAAACAAAAAACCCGACTGCAAAAAATTAATTAACGGAATTGAGAAAAACAAGTACTATATATAATTTATACATTAATAAATTATTGAGGAGCTGCAGGCGGGGACAAACAAAAATTATAGGAAAAAACCAGCCAAGTGCGAGTCGGACTCGTGCACGAAGGGTTCCGTACCATTATCAAAAAAAACGGTAAAAAAATCACGTTTGTTGTATGGGAGCCCCACTTAAATATTTATTTTATTCTATTTTTAGTATTTGTTGTTATAGCAGCAATAGAAATACATCATCTGTGAAAATTTCAACTGTCTAGCTATCACGGTTCATGAGATACAGCCTGGTGACAGACAGACGGACAGACGGACCGCGGAGTCTTAGTAATAGGTTCCCGTTTTACCCTTTGTGTACGGAACCCTAAAAACCTTTTATTGTGAATGTGAAGACTATGTGGACAACTTTTTTTTTTGTTTTTTTTTTTTTTTATCTTAGTTTTTAATCGTGGTCTGGCATATTGAGTAGTTTTGCGTCTTACCCGAATGTCCTTTCTTTGGTATTGTTCGTCGAATCGTTGAGCTCCTTAAATTCTGTGTTGAGCTGCTCGGTTATTGACAAATGCGTGCACTGACTGGACAGGTCCACTCAATCTGGCTGGTTCTTTCCTCAAAAGACCATTTCAGACATCAATCTACATGGTCTTCACATGATCTAACCAAGATTTTTGTCTGGACTTTAAAAGAGACTGTGACCTCTGAGTTTGTTTCGGCCTTTCTTCTCAGAGTAGTCAGATAGGAAACGCCGACCTCATCTAGTTTTAAAAATATGATCGACATGTAAAAGTGTTTGTACAAACCAATTTACAGAAATAAAATCTTTTATCATTTATCATTTAACCGGCAAAACTACGTTTGCTCTCCCTTTTTTTTTTTTTTTTTTGCGTGGAGAAATGCTCATGCATACTGCACTACCACGGGGAGATAGTGCAGTCATGTGGGACTCTAACCCACTAAAACTCCACGGTGTCCTCCAGTGCCGCTTATGGCGGGAACACGGGCACGCGTTAGCACTCACCGCGAACCCGCCGCGGCTGTCCGTCACCGGACCCTCCTCGGGGGAGTACCCCCATCACCGGCACACCAGAACACACTGTACGCCGTGACCACCCCAGGGACCAATTCAGTACATGGGTGCCAGACGACCCCGTGTATGGCACCCTTGGTCCCACAGTGACGGGTCGAGGTCAATGGCCCCGCCACCTACCATTTTGCGGCCGCAGGGGATAGGGAGAGCGGCTAACGCTATACCGACACTCCTCCTCCCCTGCGGCCCAACCGCGTCCGCCATCAGACGGTGGCGACCCCGTTTAGGCCGCGGAAGGTAGGGAGAGCGGCGCACCGCAATACCGGCACTCCTCTCCCGCCGCGGCCTCCAACCCTCAGCCGCGATATCATATGGGACCTGGAAATCTCCATAAGACATCGCGGCCCGCCTCAGTTGCGATGTCGCCTGTTACCAAGCGGCACCGCAACCTACTAGTTGGCCGCTACGTCGTCGGCTTAATCGGCAAAAGCCCTGACGAGCGGCCCCTCCTCGGGTTCCTCTTCGCTTCACCGTGGGTGACCAAGCCACGGTTACTGAGCCCCCCCGCCTCGACAAAGCGGGAACCCACCGGGGGGGACGTTGGGATCCGATTAAGCTGGTGTTTGGCGTATTTATGTAACTTTGGAAACATTGAAATAATTATTGTACTATGGAGCTGGTCTCATGATGGAGTAGGAAGGTGGTCATAGCAACTCCTCAAACATACAATATATCACCGTCGTGTTTGGGCTCATTGGATGCCTATTGCCAAGTAATGTTAAATTTAGTAACTTCCATTTCAAAAGGCTTATTTAAAAAAAAAAAATTACAAACGAAAATAAAAACACTGACAAAATATTTAACCTTTTTTTTGTAAAAAATAACATTTTTAAAGCAAAAAAAATTACTTCAATTTCGGCAGTCAATGTTCTTGTTTTTTTAGGGTTCCGTACCCAAAGGGTAAAAACGGGACCCTATTACTAAGACTCCACGATCCGTCTGTCTGTCTGTCTGTCTGTCTGTCCGTCTGTCACCAGGCTGTATCTCGTGAACCGTGATAGCTAGACAGTTGAAATTTTCACAGATGTATTTCTGTTGCCGCTATAACAACAAATACTAAAAACAAAAGAAAATATATATTTAAGGGGGGCTCCCATACAACAAACGTGATTTTTTTGCCGTTTTTTGCTCGATATTAATAACGGCAACAGGTAGACGCTTGAAATATTCACAGAATATTTAGTTATATATTCACTTCAAAAAATAATTATTATAAAATTAAAATAAAATAAATTGAGGGGGTCTCCCATACATCAAACGTGTTTTTTTTGCTGTTTTTCGCTCGATATTAATAACGGAAACAGGTAGACGCTTAAAATATTCACAGAATATTTAGTTGTATATTCACTTAAAAAAATAGTAATTATTAAATTAAAATAAAATGAATTAAGGGGGGCTACCATACAACAAACGTGATTTTTTTGCCGTTTTTTGCTTTAATGGTACGGAACCCTTAGTGCGCGAGTCCGACTCGCACTTGGCCGGTTTTATTTTTTTCGTTTTTTGACACCTACTTCCTTAAAGAATTTTTCCTTTTGTAGCGTTTTTATTTGGAAGTCGGTTGTATTTTTTTGAATAAAAGTTTTAGTGTTTCAAAACATAGGTACATATTTCCTGTATGATTATAGATAATTACGGCTATTCAGTAAACTATTTCGACTTTTGTACTTTTAACTGGTTTTCGGTACGACTGATTACCTGTTTGTTTTTTGCTTCGTACGAATTAGGTGACTAAGCAGTGATGGTGTAATAACACCAAGAGATGAATAGAAGTTACCGGGTAGAACGGTTTGAATGGAAACAAAACTTAGATTCGGATTTTAAGGGTACACTAGTCGACGGCACGAACTATTTTGTGCGCGGGGTTAAAATGCATTTTATATCAACCGACAACACGTGCGGAAGAGATAGATGCTGTGATGAGCAGTAGGAAGCTAGTTCGCGTACGAATACACACTTTTGCAAATTTGTAGCGAAATGGATAATGATTTAGGCCGAAACCGAGCGCGCGTAATTTTTTAAACAGACCTTTGGCAATCTAGATATCATGAAAAAACTACTAAATCTATCTGTTTAAAATAAAATTATTTGCATTGTTGAACTACTAATCTATCCCTGTATTTTTTATTTATTTATTTAAATATATTTTAATACAGAGGTGTTACTTAATTCTAAACTCGCCAAACTTTTACGTTTGATGGCGATGGAGGCCGTTTTGCAATTTTCCGTCTTCTTATAGTATTTATTTGCGCCCAAAAATGCGTTAAAATTAGTGTCGAAATGTGGAACTTTCGACGCTCATAACTTTCTAATATTTTCTTTTTTTACTTTTTTGCTTCCATACAAGGCTAGATAATGATAAGACAAATTGATATCACTTTTTATTTTGAACGTACATCGTCAAACAGTGGAATAATCCCTAGACTACGTTTGTATTGAAGAATTTTCGACTAGTGTAACCTTAACTTTGAATACCACGGGCCAAGAGGCTCATTGGCAATGAGGCACTGGTTGAGTCAAAGCTCCAGAGTCTTAAACATCGTCGCCGAGTTGCCAGCTTGTCGGTCTTTTATCGGTTGCATTTCGGAGAGTGTGCGATGGAATTGCATGATCTGATTCCGCCAAGTCCGTTTCATCATCGGACTACAAGACGTACGGCGATGCGCCATCGGTACATGGTGGACATCCCACCCATATGCACTAAACGTTTTGGAAATACTTTCATAATGCGTGCAGCTAAGGAGTGGAATTCCCTGCCGGGGTCTGTTTTTCCCGATAGCAACAATCTCGGGGTCTTGTAAGTCAAGAGTGAATAGGTTACTTCTAGGCAAGCGTGCTTCACCGTAGACCACATCATCGCTTACCATCAGCTGAGATAGTGGTCAAGCGCAAGCTATCTAAGATAATAATAAAAATACCATTTTATGGTTTTTATTCATATTTACCCCGTTTTACAGTTTACGCTAGTGAGTTCGCATTGAGACTGACGCTCTAGATAATTGACATTTTATAAACGAAAGACAAAAATGTATTGGAATGTCAAGCTCTATCGAAATGTCAAGTGACCAATATCTAAAATCAATTGCACTAACGAGCGTTTAATCTAATGATTTTTTAAGATATTGGATAATTCAACTATGTATGAAATACCTAATGGATGACTCGCCTACAGTTTATTAATACTGGGCGTCATGACGACGGAGACCCGCTGCGCGGGGCGCCTATACATGGGTGGCTTAAAAAAAACCGGCCAAGTGTGAGTCGGACTCGCACACGAAGGGTTCCGTACTTGGTAAATTGCGGTTTACGATTTATGACGTATTGAAAATACAAACTACTTAATCTCGTTCAAACCAATTTTCGGTGGCAGTTTACATGGTAATGTACATCATATATGTTTTTTTGTTTTATTATTCTCTTAATTTAGAACTTACACACACATTTTACCACTTTGGAAGTGTCTCTCGCGTAAACTATTCAGTTTAGAAAAAAGTGATATTAGAAAACACAATATCATTTTTAAAGACCTATCCATAGATACCCCACACGTATGGCTATGACGAAAAAACATTTTTGAGTTTCAGTTCTAAGTATGGGGAATCCCCAAAATTTACTGTTTTTTTTCTATTTTTGAGCAAAAATCTTAGTGCGGTTCACAGAATACATCTATGTACCAAGTTTCAACAGCATAGTTCTTATAGTTTCGGGTAAAAGTGGCTGTGACATACGGACGGACAGACAGACAGATATGACGAATCCATAAGGGTTCCATTTTTTGCTATTTGGTTACGGAACACTAAAAATCACCTCAACAACCTGACCTGTCCGAGTCGGGGTGCCCATGTAACGAGCTGGCTTCGCTCGCTCTTGCATCCAAGTTCTTCTAGTACAGTCACACAGTATTTAACTACAGTACATAGTAATATATTACAGTAATTAACCGTAGGTGAATTCTCCTATATATTTCGTTCATTAGTTATTACAAAAATCTGTGAATCGATCTTTAGGTATTTTAAACGGTAGGTCTTTTGATCGTAGTTATGTCGAAAATAGTTAGAATAACTTTAGAAATAATATTATAATACGTAACCGTCGCCTTGCCGAACTCACGCAGTTAGGCTGCAGAGTGCAGGTGCGTTTTACAAGTTACGAAATATTACAAAAAAAAACAACCGTCCTGTAAGGTGCAGGTGTAGCACTCCAGCATTGTGTGTCCTATTCTGCACAGGGGCGTCGCGGTTTACAAAACCCCATTCAGCCAAAAAGCACCCATCAATATGAAGATACGGTATTGTACCTACTTATACTGACCTTGTTTACTAATATCGGTATACATACACACGTACCTACTACGATAGTGCCCAAGGTCAGTCCTACTATTGTTATATTTGTTTGGAGTAGTAAAGTATAGCTGATCATATTGCAGACGTAGATGTCGAAACGTATCGAAAAACAATTTAATTAATTAAATGTACGGTCTTCAGAATAATATTTTTTCATTTTTTATTACTGAACTTCAACAAAGAATCATAAATGATAAATTATATTTATTTTGTAAATTAACGTGACGTGTAAACAATAACATTTTTACACGTCAATCTTGTTTTTTCAAACTAGATGAGGCTAGTGTAGATATCCAAGCTGACTACTCCGAGAATAACACCGAAATATTAATGTACCTACTCAGAACAAACGAATTTGTACAAAACAATAAAACAGCTATCTATTACCAAATTATTCATAGATTTATTCTCTAAACATCACTTCGAAATTCGAACGATGCACGATGTTTCGATGTGAATCCGCGATGGTTTACTTTAAAAAAAAATAGTTTGTTGTCGAATGTGTGCACTTGAGTGAGGTTCGAAGTCATTACTAATTTTTTCTACAAATTATTATTATCTGTTATTTTTAAACTGCCATACCGGTGTGCGATATCCGTCCAGAATCATGATCATTCTTGTCAAAGTACCTATGAACCAATTGATAATGATGATGTAATATGGCAACACTGTTCTAAAAATAAACTTGTTCGTTTAACAAACCGTCACAAGGACTTGCGTGTTTGTCTTTACTGAGATACAAATAATATAAAACTAACAAAGGTGCGCTATGAATTTAAAATACTAAATTAACTATATATATTCTACAAGTACCTACAAAACGATTTTATAAAAAAAAAGTAATTCTCACTTTTTAATATATTTTTTCAAATTCACATTTAGAACACTACACACATAAGAGTTTCTGGCACACCAAAACGTCAAACTTTTATTTTACTATTTTGCCGCGCACTGGTGTTGCTAATACGCGTCTATGCTGTACATTATGCCAGCCATGACTGTCGGTGTCGGTTGCTTTAAATAAAGCTGATTATATAGAATTATGTCCATGGCATTGACTCTGAATATTACGAAGATATTACATCAGGTTTTCAATCGTAAGGCTGGCTTTATTCATTGAGATATTTCCGCTTGAGGAAGCTTATTTTTTATTTTTGCCTGAAATAGTGATGAAATCATGAGATATTGGCTTTTTGATAAGCTATGATTAATTTATTTATGGTTTGTTCGATGATGATGTTTCGGGTTCGATTTGGAAAAAAGTGTTATTAGGTTTTCCATTGTGATTGTATTTTAATAATTATTCGTTTTGTTTTGATTTTGTATTTAACTAAAATTTTTAATAATTGTTTTTTATTCTTCTTTATGTTTTTTAAATGTTTGCGCTTTATTTAAATTTTTAAGTAATGATAAAAAAAAGTTATTTAGGTTTGTTGTGCTTTATTTTGATTTTACTTTTTAATTATTGAATTTTAAATTGTAATACTATTTTAATTTTATTTATGATTTCAATTAATAACTTTTTTTTTTTTTTTTTATGATTTCAATTTGTAATTTTATTTTTACTAGTAATTTTATTTTTATTTCAATTCTTAATATTTGGTTTAATTTGTATTCTTATAATAATTTTAATTTGTTTTGTTTTTATTTAATTGATTAATTTTTAATAAATAAAAATAAAATAAAATAGTCTTTATTTCGGACAAGTAACATCCATATGGGTTAGTAAACGAGAAAAACTTATACCTATGTTAGTACACTCTTAAAATAACTTACACTAATATTAAAATAATTTATTTACTGACGAGGTTGTTGTTCCGAATGCATTTCAGAACAACATCCCCTAATAACGGAGTGTCGTACCTCCAAGCTATGGTTTTTTGGATGGAGTTGGAGCTAGCCCGCACTCTGCAGAGCAAAGAGGCAGATCTCTGCCTGACGATGGCATGAAAATCATCGACGCGAGATTCCGCGAACATACCTGATGCACTGCAGAAACGGGGCAGCCCCATCAACATCCTAAACCCATTATTATATTGGACCCGTAAGGCGCTGATAGCCCGCTGAGTGTAGTTGGTCCACAGGCTGCACGTGTAAAATATTTGGCAATAAGCTTTAAAAAGTGTTATTTTTACTGCCTTACTACACCGTGCAAACCTGCGAGCCAACATGTTACAGCGGACTGCCAGCGCCCTACGTTCCCTTTCGATATCTACCCGGTCATCAAGGCTGTCGGTGACATAGTGACCCAAGTACTTAAACTGGTACACTCGCTCCAACTCATTCCCATTGAGTTTAATCGGGGGCACGTATTCCGGACACTTACCACCGACAGCCTTAAAGACCAAGTACTCGCTCTTTCTGACATTGTAGATAAGGCCATGCTTCTGAGCATAGCCCTCACAACATGTCAGAAGTTCTCTAAGCGCCCTAACCGTTGGACTCAGCAGCACCATATCGTCAGCGTAACTGATGTTATTGACACTAACGTCATCAATGCGACATCCGATTTTCTTGCTGCTGAGCTCAACGATAAGATCGTTTATATAGAGGTTAAACAACTTTGGTGATGTTATCCCTCCTTGTCTAACCCCACAGTCTAGCCCATACGACACAGACAATCTATCGGCCCATCTCACATTGTTAGTCTGGTTGTGATACCAGTACTGGAAGATACGCAACAGCTCCGCCGGCAAACCTCTCTCCCGTAACTTCTCCCACAGCACCTCGTAGGATACCAGGTCAAAGGCACGAGAGAGATCCAAGAAGCAAGCATACACTGGTGTCCGACGTTTAGTGTAATATTGCACCGTATGTTTGAGTCCGAGAATCGCACTTTCAGTACCAAGATCATTACGGAACCCAAACTGTGCATCGTGTAATTTTAAAAGGCTATCTAATCGTGCATCCAGCAGGCTGTCGAGCACCTTCGCGACAACAGTAGCCAGAGAGATGGGCCGATAGTTACACTTATCAGCAACGTCACCCGTTTTGTTTTTTACAATAGGCACGACAATAGTTCGCATGAGATCACCGGGGAGGTACGAGTGACACAGGCACAGTGAGTAAAACATAGCGAGTACCCTGGCCATGTGAGGACCAGCATGTTGCAAGTGCTCAATGCTTAGACCGTCGTGACCCGGGGACTTCCCTCTCGTCATCTTCTTAATTGTTCTAGACACCTGCTTGGCCGAAAAACGAACCAGATCAGAATCACGACAGCAGCCGTCATCGAGAACTCGCAACGACGAGCCCAGTGGAGACTCCACTTTGAAGTGGTCCATAAACATGTTGGCAATGGTGTCCGGCTGGTCAGCACCCCCGACACTCACAGGAAGGCCAGGCCTAACATCGAACTTTTTAGTAGCCTTCCAAAACTTTTGAAAGTTGTTGGCTTTACGGTGCGAAGCTATAATATCAAGCTTAATTTGTTCTTGATGAGTCTGACACCACACAAGTTTGCTTTTAAACACCTTTCGTGTAAGGCACATGTCGTTATAGACATCGCCAGAAGTTGGTTTGTTATGCCACAACCAAAGCTGATATTTAAGCCTCGCCCTCGCGTGAGCCTCTCGTACGTGCTTATTCCACCCGACAACACGGCCAACATGTCTATGAGTCCGAGTTTCCACATAGCTCTGTATCGCGGCTTCCGACAAAATAGCAACAATATTGCCATACATCTCGTCCAAAATTTGTCTGTGTTGAGTATTATTACAGTTTTTGTTACTACACAGACCAAATTCCTGGGGGTAATCAATTAGCTTCAATTTACTATTACATAACTCATAGTACATGTTTACTTGATCGCTGTCTCTTTCCCCCCAAATTACTGTTAATTATTTTTAATTACAAATTAATGTTAATTATTTTTTATTGGTACTTAATAAATTTTGTTTTAAATAATGTTGAAACGTGGTCGTATCCCTTCGTATTTTGTTTGAAAGAGTATGTTCCGAAATTGGTTCCATTTTTAATTTGGTGAAGATCTGATGAAGAACTTCGAAGAACAGAACTCTTCAATAAATAACGGCAAATCTCTCAGGACTGCTGCAATCGAATGTCTGTTTATTGTTTATACCATTTCGTAACATAACATCACGCCAGTACGCTCTGAAGGGGTACGCAGACGTGTACAGTTCACCTTAGTACACTCTCATTTGACCGGTTACGTTCAAGTTTCATGATATTCGAACTTGCCTATTAGGTAGGAACAACTAAAAGTGAAAAATAAAAAAAACATTTTACAAAAAAATACTACTGACTTCCAAATAAAAGTGAAAAATAACTTTCTTTTTGGAAGTCGGTGTCTTTATAAGGTACCAATTTTTTGCGTTATGGACACCGACTTCCAAAAAGAAAAGTTTTTTATGTTAGATATATTTGCCATTTCTCAGTGATGACACAGAGTGCGCCTGTGTTAGCGCACCCACTTGTGCATTTTAATATCTCCTGCAAGCTTGTGTAGTGTCAGTTGAGATTGGCTGGTCATAATTATAATAAGACCAGTCTGTAGCTGTCCCACTGCACAGCAAAGCCCTCTTCTCACACAGAGAAGGCACGAGCATTGATTACTACGCTTGCTCAAGAAGGATTGGCGATTTCAAACATAATAATACTTTTATAACATACAATAAGTCCAGTGCAGCCTAATTGCGTAAGTGAATTCTGCAAAGCAAACAAGTCGATTCCTTCCCAAAAACGATTTTACGTATTGCATATTTATTTATTTATTTAATTAAGGACAACCAACAAAGCGTACACCAAAAAATACATGTTAGGCTTAGCACGCACTGCGATTATAATTCGCGCGAATTTTTGTCCGCGTACTGAATTTAACTAACACGCACTGCGGATAAAATTTCGCGCGATTTTTGTCTCCTTCTACCTGTTCATAGAGTTCAAAATATTCGCGCGAATTTTATCCGCGCCGCGGAGCGGTGGATTCTGTGGCAATACACGGATTTCTTGCGATATTATTTCCGCGCGATTTTTTTGCCGCAGTGCGTGCAGCTTCATATATTTCCATAGGTCACAGATGTGCGGAAAAAATTCGCGCGAATATAAATCGCAGTGCGTGCTATGCCTTAAAGTACTCATATTTTTACATTTTAGAGTGTAGCCTTAATTTAAGGCTGCCACGGCATGCATTAAACAAAGGAATACGAAATAAAATATTAATACGTAAAGTCGTTTTTTGGAAGGCATCGACTTGTTTGCTTTGCAGTTTTCACTTACGCAATTAGGCTGCTGGTTTCCTCAATGATGTCCAAGATAAACTTACTATTAAATTAACTTGGGCTATTGTTGCAAACGTAATGAAACTGGAAACTGTTCGGAATTTTGTTTGTCGCAAAACGCACGGTTAATGACTTTTAGAGCTACAAAAAAACTGTGCAGTCGGAGGATCAAGTGGCCAGCCAGCTCGCAAATATGTATCCTTCGACTGCAGAGCATGTTTTTTTTTCTTGTTTATGTAGTACTTTTTAGTCCGTTTCTTAGGGAGTCGGGTTTTTGATTTTTGAATTAGGTAACTTTTTTTTATTTACGTCTGTTTTGGTTATCATTTTATTTTCGATTTACTTACCTTCTTTTAAACATATAAATGGTAGATATGTTTGTAACCACCTCTTAAAATCCTTCATTTTGATACCCCATTTAGAAGGGGTAGAAAAAAAAAATTGGTATCCGAATATAACATACATTACAGTCCCAAATGTTGCAGTTATACGCGTGGACAAGATTTTATTAATTGCAAATTTGGGTTCGCACTACCCTGACTGGTTCATACAACATATAAACAAAACAGAACTACATCATCAACATTTCAGGCGAAAGATGTCCACTGCTGGACATAGGCCTTCCCCAGGCGTCGCCACATTGACCGATCCCGTGTGCGTCTAAAACTACATCAAGCTTTGGGATTGTAATCTCGATTTCTATTGGGCTATATTTTCATTTATCTTCTTCGTCGGTACAGTCTTGGCAGAGTGGTCGTGGTCATCATGTTGTACTGAGACTTCGGCCTGCCATAATTTGCTTTATATTTAACTAGCTGTTCCCCGCGGCTTCGTTCCCGTGGACCACCCCACAGGACCCATTTTCGGGATTAAAAATAGCCTATGTCACTCAAGTTCTCCGTGAAGGAACAAAGAAATGGACAAGATTTGTAACAGAATGGTACCCGCGTGACGGCAAAAGGAACAAAGGAAGACAAACCAAACGTTGGGAAGACGATATGAAAAAGATAGCTGGTCCTGAGTGGACACGAATTGCAAAGGATAGGACAAAATGGAAAGCTTTAGAGGAGGCCTTTGTCGAAAGACAAGCTGAAATGGAAAAACCGGCTACCGATACAATATAAATGATCGTTATGTTTAGATATAGTTTATAGAGTTAAGATAAATGCAAAAATATCTGCAATAAAGGCTTATTTTATTTTTATTTTATTTATGTCACTCAAGAATAATGTAGCTTTCTATTGGTGATAGAATTTTTCAAATCGGTCCAGCAGTTTCGGAGCCTATTCGGTACAACAAACAAACGAACAAAAAATCTTTCCTCTTTATGACTACTGTATAGATTCAGTAAAGCAAACGTCTTGTAATAAAAATAGCAATAGCTGCCCAAGCCAAACCTATTACCCTAAATCGTTGTTTATGGCACCTACTGATCCTCGAGAATTATATGAAATTATAAATTCATTAAAAAACACGAATAGTACGGGTTACGACGGTATTTGTGCAAAAATATTAAAACTAGTATCAAATATTATAGCACCCGTACTGAATCATATAATTAACTTGTGTATAGAAAACGGTCACTTTCCAAGTAAGTTAAAATTGACAATAATAAAACCGTTGCATAAAAAAGGTGATAAAACAGCTATTCAAAATTACCGTCTCTAATCCCAGTACTGTCTAAAGTATTCGAAAAAGTCATAAACAAGTCTTTATATTCTTTCTTTGAATCACAAAATATACTAACTAAAGAGCAATATGGTTTTCGTAAAAATAAAACAATAAATAAGGCAGTCTTTGAATTACTCTCAAAAATCATAGTCAATATTGACAAAAAAACACCGATCGCAGCCATACTAATGGATATGTCAAAGGCATTTGATCATGTAGATCATGAATTATTACTACGTAGGTTAGAAGGTTATGGCGTAAGGGGCAATGTATTAAAATTAATTAAATCCTACTTATCTGACAGGAAGCAAGTCACTGTCTTAAAAAAGGTTTGCCCCAAAACAAAAGTAGAAGATACCTATACGTCGTCGTCGACTAGATATGTTACATGTGGAGTTCCCCAAGGAAGTGTCCTCGGGCCCTTGCTATTCATTGTATACATAAATGATTTACCAAAATGTATTAAACATCAACCGTTCTTTTTGCAGATGATAGCACTGTCATAGTCCCATGTGAAAACATACATACTTTCGAAAATGATATTAATAGTTCCCTTCAATCCATAATAAACTGGTTAGAAATAAATAAATTGAAAGTAAACTTAGAAAAAACCAAAATAATGTTATTTTATCAGCGAAAAAATCAAGTGCAACTTAATATTACTTACGATAATAAAAGGATCGCTGAAACTAATACTGCTACTTTTCTAGGATTACATTTAGACAATCACCTATCATGGAAATCCCATGTTGAAACCGTTGCCAAAAAGTTAAATCAATATGCATATGCCCTATACAATTTATCAAAAATGGTAAATTAGTCTGCCGTTCTAGTAGCGTACAATGAATATGTAGTTTCTACACTACGGTTCGGCATTATGTACTGGGGAAATTCCACTGATAGACTCGTCGCTTTCAAAGCGCAAAAGAAATGCCTTAGATCAGTTTTTTAATTAAAATCAACTGACAGCTGCCTACCATATTTTAGAAAATTTAATTTACTTACCATGCCTTGCTTATATATTTATGAGATAGCTTTGTTCGTAAAAACTAATTCGGAAACATTCAAAGCTGTAAAATCTAAACGCCGTAATATGGACATTTGCTCCTACTCACACAAGACTGCCCTTTATGAAAAAAGCATTGTAGGTATGGCACCCAAAATATACAATAAAATACCCAGGTGCATCAGAGAAAAAAATGAGTTAAATGAATTTAAAAAATCGCTGCTGAAATTCCTGACACAGAAGGCATATTACTCAGTACAAGAATACCTAACCGATGATAATTTAAATAAATATTCAAATAAATTGTAGATAAATATGTGCTTTAACAATATTAATAATATTAGTAATATTTTAACATTTTCGATTTAATAATAATGTAATTATGTGCATGTAAATCATTTAATATTGTGATACTTATTCTTTAATTTAGTTGTAAGGACATTATATATGTATGCCGCTATCGGCTAGACATGGCGAACTTATATTTTATTATGTACACCTTGTATATTACCTATGCTCTACAAATAAACATTTGATTTGATTTGATTTGATTTATTATATTAGTATAGACATGTAGGCATAATGTCTTACAACATATTTTATTAGTTATAGTCACTCCGTGGATTAATTACCTGGGTGACCGAACTCTGCTCGGATGGGACGAAAATAGAGATAACATTTTTTTTTTCGAGAAAACTCCCCAGATTTAAGACCTAGCTAGATCCATTTTACACCCCCGCAAACCCATATATTGCAGTTTTTATCGAAATCGTTAGAGCCATTTTAGAGAACGTGATTACAAATATTGCTCGTTTAATAGTACAGATTCGATATAAAGATTGTTTGTTCTCATCTAATTCAATGTCGATAACCTCTCAAGACCGGTTCTATTCGTCTTAGGCAGCGTTCGTTATTTTTGTTGCTAATCAAAGTCAAAGTCAAAGCACTTTATTTCAAGTAGGCCAGTTACAGGCACTTTTGAATTGTCAAAAGACAAAATAAAATATTACAAAATTATGGTGCTACAGTCCCAGTCACAAGACATAATAACTGTGAAAGTACCGTAGATGCCCATTCCAAGGCGTAGATCTCTATGGAGAAGAACGGGCAAGAAACGCCATGGACACTCTTTTTCAATTAGGTAATTATTACAAATCATTTGTTTTTTGGCAATCGTTCATTACATTTTACAAATGACAAAAAAACTTGAGTGATTCGAATGTAAGTACTGTCACAGATAATATAATACTAACGTACTGTCAAAAAGTCTAATGCAACTCCTGTTTGAACCATGCAGAGTGCTGTGTTTCTCAATGGAAAGAATAATCAGATTAGTTTCAAACAAAATATGTGCTAACACGGATACTTAAGAACTTGTTACATTATGCAAAATTCTTTTATTGTCAGATCCTGCCTTATGCACTTTGTCGGCGCGAGAAGAAACGGCTAGAATTTACATAATAAAAATAATGTTATCGCACGTATTAATCTTTCATGTAATATTTTTTAAAAAGAAGAGATGGGAAGAGACCAGATGGCATGAAATTGGTGCCGTGGAAGGTGGGTAGGCCTCTGGTGTGGGACGCAACCTGTGTCGACACCCTTGCGCCATCTCATATTCCTAGTTCGGCGGGCTATGCTGGCGCTGCTGCTGCGGCTGCTGAGGCCCTCAAGCGGCGCAAATACTGTAACCTAATTGGTAATTACAGTTTTGAGCCGTTTGGGGTCGTAACGCTTGGGTCATGGGGCCCAAGTGCACGTCTCCTTTTTAAGGATATCTCTCGCCGACTGATCGACACCGTGCGTGACCAGAGGGCTGGCTCTTTCTTTGCGCAAAGAAGCAGCATTGCCATTCAACGTGGCAATGCTGCCAGTCTTCTGGGCACGTTCCCGGATGACAGCGATGTGGATGAGTACTTCGACGCCTAAGTGTACCTTTCTTTTGTAAATAGTGTAAGTAGTTAGTTTAATTTTTAAGTTTGTAAAGTTTACTTTTGTTTAGTGATTAAAAATTAAATTCTTTTAAAAATTGTTTAATCAGTGATCTAAATATATTATCAATATTTTTGTGAATGATGCCGAGTCTGTAACCAAAACGATTATTATAAATATACTATGTTTTTCCAAATATATATCGCGGTCGTATTAAAGTCCAACCGGAAGCAGGCGAAATAAAAATTGTAGCTATCCGTACCGAATTTGGGCTTTTACACTATTTGCTCTTTGAGGAGCTCGTGGCTAAATAATAACAGCCGCACGGGTCGATCATCAAGGTTAAGCAACGCTTGACGAGGTCGGTCCGTGGATGGGTGACCATTTCAACATACCGAGTTTCCTCCGTGCCTCGGAAAGCACGTTTAGCCGTTGGTCCCGGCTGTCATTTGAAGATCTTTGACAGTCGTTACGGGTAGTCAGGAGCTTGAGATCTGACACCAGTCTTGCCAAGGGGTACCGTGTTACCCAGTTACTGGGTTGTGGAGGTCAGATAGGCAGTCGCTCCATGTAAAATACTGGTACTTAGCTGAATCCGGTAAGGCTGGAAGCCGACCCCAATATAGTTGGGAAAAAGGCTAGGCAGATGATGACACTATTTCCTCTTTCAGTTTGATCGCAATTGGCCTATAGGGGGATATAGGACAAAGTCAAGGATGGCTTATTGACACATCCCCACTGGTTTGGCTTGGCTGGGGAGATGCATCAATACGGCGCCTTAGCGCGTTTGGCGGGCTGCATACTGGCTCATTTCACGTCCTTTAGACTAAATTAGTCGTGGAAGATAATCTTCTATAAATATTACACATTTTCGCTCAGTATGATTACAATTTTGATCCTAGACTAGCTGTTTGTACCACAAAGTACGTGAGCGGCGGCGCACCGCAAAGTTTCACCACTTAGAGAGAAGCTGCAGTATCATATTAATAATGTGCTGTGATGTACTTAATTTAATTTATTAATGTTGTGTCAATTGTTTTAATTCAATGCTTTGCAATTGAATGTGTTGTATGTGATTTTTAACCGAGTTCCCAAAAAGGAGGAGCTTCTCAATTCGTATGTGTTTTTTATTTGGTTTCGGGTATAACTCCGTCATATATAACCGGATTTGCAAAATTATTTTTGTGTTTGAACGAATTTTATTTCGAAATGGTCCCATTCGAATGAAGAACTTCGGAAATATACAACAGAACTCTTCAATAAATGACGGAAAATCTCTCGGGTTTGCTGCAATCGCATGTCTGTTTATTGTTTACACCATTTCATAACGTACTATCACGCCAGTATGCTCTAAACGGGTACGCAGATGTGTACAGCTCACCCTGGTACACTCTCATTCCACCGGTTATGTTCAAGTTACATGTTATTCGGGTAATCTATTTTGGCATCACCTTGGGCATTGTATTACTTTAGAACTTGTCGATTATGTTCCACTAAAAAATATTTTTTTTTAACAAAAATATGAAACCGACGTCTAAAGCAAAACACTACAAATCGAAAAATATTTTTTTTTCCGAAGTCGGTGTCTAAAAAAACAAAAAAAACAGTAGGTGACTGACTTCGGAAAAAAAAGTTATTTTTCGATTTGTAGTGTGTAATTATATATATAGTATTATACAATTTTTTTCTTAAAAAGTTTTATTATTTTATATCTGGTATTATTTTAATCTTAATTTAATTAAAAAGTTTTTTATTTTATTTATGATGGGTTTGCTGGATGGACTCTAGTCTAGCTCAGAGGTGACAGAGACAAAGTCGACGATGGAGTGAGCTTACCCAGAAGAAGCCTGTTCACTGTAACTTTGAAGAGATTCGGGTTGTATGCGTTCGGAAACACAGACGCAGGCAGTGAGTTCCACTCTTTTGCTGTGCGCATTATGAAGGATGTTTGGAAGCGCTTGGTGCGAATTGGTGGAATAGCAACTAGGTGAGGATGTTAACTTGCAGTGCGTCTAGATGTCCGATGGTAAAAGAGGGCCGGTGGGATGAGATCGTGGAGTTCATGAGCACACTCGCCAAAATACAGTCTGTAGAAGACCGACAAGCAGGCAACCTTACGGCGATGAGCCAAGCTGTGAAGCTTGGCATCCACCAGTTTGACATCGTCAATTAGTCTCTTAGCTTTGCGTTCAACCGAGTCAATCGCGGCAAGCTGATACTTAGCTGAGCCATCCCAGAGGTGGCTGTAATACTCCATGCAGGATCGGACTTGCGCTTACTTATTAACCAAAGATTTAAATACTAAGTACTTTTTATAAACTTGCTTTATTTTTTATTATTAATTGCTGTTGTCAACTTACTTCTTAAGAAAAGAAAATTTTGAATTTTATTCGTATAACATAGTGTAATTAATTTGTAAAGTATTTTAATGCCTGTCTCACTTAACCATGCAATGTATCCAGTCCTTAGTTCATGAATAAATCTATGTAAAACTAAAAAAAAAATTGTATGTCTACCACGGACAAATAAAACGACAATCGCACTATACCGCCGGGCGTGTTTTAATGAAATTGTCACCATCCCAAATACAATTTAACCATCTACATTTTGATCTGAGGCTTTTTTTGAAGTCATCGTATAGAATAATAACAAAAGTGCAAAAACTACAGAATTTTAGGTCGCACGGGTGTGAAACGAATGCGCGTTTTGTCGTTGGCGACTATCGTCGTGTCGTCTTAAATGGGACGTTAAAAACATAACTGACAAAATGTGACTATACATACAGCTATAAAGGTGCAATTTTGGCTAACCCTACGGAGGACACAGGCGTGATATTATGTTATATGGCCCTTTTATTGAGAGGATACATAAAATGAAATCAATATATATGTTACGGCTAATACCCGAAGTGTGAATACACCTAGTTTTAGCCGGTTAGAACTAGGTGTAGCCACTTACTCTTGGTTAAACCTTGTACGAGCCGATTGTTTTCGGGTAAAACTAGGTCTAGCCTTCATCATGCCGGCTACAACTAGATCCAGCCATTCTCTGTTGGATAAAACTAGGTCTATCCGATATCATTCCGGCTAGAACTAGGTATTGGTGCAATTTAGTTTAGTGTTTATGCAACATGGTCGACGAAGCCCCGCTGCGCGGTGCTCCTATTTCTGAATGCAGGGTCTAAAGTAACCTAACACGCGTAACATATATACAAATAATAAATCTGTAGAAAAATATTTTTTGTACATCGAATAAATTGCCAAAAAAAATTGCCAGGGTGTTAAAGGAGTTTATCCTTTAACACCCTGGCAATTTTTTTTGGCATAACACATTTCCAGCATTTTTGGAATTTTTGTCTGTTTGTCTGTTTATTTGTGCACGCATCACGTGAAATGTACGAAACCAATGTAGATAACTTTTATACATTAAAATTGTGCGTAACTTGAAGAATTACTTAGTTTTTGTTTCATCGCAATCGGTTCACTTTATCAAAAGTTAGATGAATTTAAAGTGTTCAAGAAGTAAAATTATCAAAGCTCACGCAATTCAGTTACTCGGACAGTTGAACTCGCTATTCGATAGTTGGCGTTGTGCATTTAAAGTCATTTTCTGAATCGCGGTGTTAAGGTTTTACGCGACAGAATGAAACCAAAAAAAATAATTGGTATGTAGTATGTATATGTATATGTTTATGTAGGGTAGGCAGGAAGGTAAGTAAGGTAGGGTTGGCAGACAGATGACGATTGACGGGAGCGAAGCCGCGGGCACAGCTAGTAAAAAATAAACCAAAAAAAAAACTTAAGTAACTATAACAAATATATTTACAAAAAGGAACATTTATAACAACACTACACCCTCTTCTTATTCAGTTTCTTTTCGGGAGTCTCCGTTCTGGAGGCTATCCTGGAAACTATTCTGATGACTTTTTTGATGGAGTAACTAAAGGCAGCGATGAGTAAGGCGAGAAGAAAAAGTATAACGATGATGAAGTCCAGCATCCAACGCTCGTACCAGCTGTACTTCAGCGAGAGAGAACGGAGGTGGTGTGCTCCTGGAAAAGAGATTTTGTATTAGTGGTTATTAAGGATAGACAGAAGAGGAGCTCGAGGCAAAATAATAAATTAATTACAGCCGCACGAGTCGATCTTCAAGATTAAGCAACGCTTTATTGAGACAATCCCACCGCACTATTTCCAAACCACTGCAACTCCTGAAAGTCAGAATCAACAGTGGCGACCACCAGAAAAGCGCCGAGGCAACGAAGCATCGAAGTCCCGGCCATGGGGTCTCATTGCTAAGAAAGAAAATTTGAGAGAAAGAAAAGAGTTTCCTCCATGCCTTGGAAAAACGTTAAGCCGTTGGACCTGGCTGTCGTTTGAAGATCTTCGACAGTCGTTACGGAAGTAAGAACCAGGGGGGTGACCATAAGTTCTTAGAGCGGTATCAATTTGAGATTGAATAAGGGACAGATGTATATAACTTGTATACATCTGTCACTTACTCGATCTCAAATTGATACCGCTCTAAGAGTTATGGTCACCCCCCTGAAATCTGACACTATACTGTGACTCGTAGACTAACTGACATTTGGGGGGTTGTCACTTTATCGTTACATAAAAATATCGAAAGTTTATCGAAAATCGAAATGATCGAAAATGGAACAATTTACGGCAAAAAAATACATTTGTTAAGAAACTAGCGGCCCTTTTAGTGTCTACTCATTTATGTCAGACTTCATTCTATCGATCGCATTTATTTTACGAGTATTGTTGATTTCATATTTAACACAATAAAAGTTTATGTACTATGTGTATGAATACTGTTATATTTAAATATATAATGTTAATATTCATAAAACATTTATTTACACCAATTAGAATAAGAATAAGAATAAGAATAATTTATTAAAAGTAAGTACGTTGACAAGAATGTACATTAGGTGCAGTAGTATTATTTCTAAAACAATGGTATAAATAGTGCTTATATGTAAATTATAACTAAAATATTTTATTACAACTCCAAGATTTTAGACAAGAATTTCTATTTTTGGTAGGGACCGGCCCGATTTAGGTTCTTTCAAACCTGTGTTTCAGGCCATCACTTTACAAAAACTAATAATTGAGTCAGTTAAAATATTAAATAAAATTAGTCTATTAACAAACATGAAAATATATAATTTGGTACAAAAAACAAAAAAGATACAAAAAATAAAAACAAAATTAAGTAGTTAAAGTATGTACAAGTAGATATGAGGGTATACCCTAATCAAACAACAATTTCTAGAAGTTTTTCTGTGTCACTGTAATTGAGTGTCCCTAAATAATCTTTTAAGGTAAAACAGCATTTTTTATATGTTAAGCTATAAACATTGAGTAATCTGTTGAGTCTATTATACAGAAAAGGTCCTAAAAACACATAAAACCGATTTATAAACGCATGTCTGGTTTGTGGCATTGAGCATACCAGATCCTTCCGTCTCTTGTCGGATGGAACTGGATCATAGGGTAGTGCAATGTGCTGTTGCAGTATTGTGTGGAAGATAAATAATTGCCGTACTGTAAGAACATCACATGCTTTGTAGAGCAGCTGTGTCGGAAATCGAAATGGGCGAAAGGTAGCAACCTTTAGAATTGCTCTTTGAGCACGTTCTAGGGGAAGTAAAATTGAATTAGCCGCGCCACCCCAAGAAGTTATACAATAGGTAAGAATGCATTGACACAACGCTAAATAAATCTGTTTAATTAATTTAAAGTCAGCTATATTACGTAAATTCTTAAAAACATATATTAATTTGCGCACTCTAGTACATAGTAACTCGATATGTTTACGGAAATTTAAATTGGAGTCAATAGTGACACCTAGATATTTAAAATTATCAGCTTTAGCTAAAGTAGGGCAAGAACATGCAGTGTCAGCGTACGTGTTACAGGTATGCGCGTAAATGTTTAGGTTAGTAAGCGGTATGTTAGTATTTCTCATTGTAAATAAAATGTATTTGGTTTTATCTGAATTCAGTGTTAGAAGATTAGCCTTGAGCCAATTAGACACCATGTTAACGCCATTCTGAGCATGTTCATAAACCTCAGCTCTTGACTTAGCTGCGAACAACAGAGCGGTGTCATCAGCATAAGAAATTATGACACCATTCTGCAGTGGCAGGCTACATAGGTCATTTATGTAGACTAAAAATAATGTGGGACCTAAAATACTACCTTGTGGAATTCCAAAACCACTATTAGTAAGATCAGAACTTGTATACGGACCAATTTTGACACGCTGCTGCCTATCGCTGAGATAATCAGAAAGCAGTAGAAGTTGCGTTCCTCTTATCCCAAGCGATTCAAGCTTCTGCAAAAGTGTATCACAAGAAATTGTGTCGAAGGCCTTGGCAAGGTCTAGAAAGATCCCAGCCGTATGCATTCCGTTATCCAGGTTTGTACTAATATAATTAGTCAATTTGTTTACTGCTTGGCTAGTTGATCTTTTGGGCCTAAACCCAAATTGATTATCTGAAAGTAGTTTGTTATCTTCCAAGTATTTAAGCAATCTACTGTTGATAATTTTTTCTAAGATTTTTGAAAGGCCTGTTAACACTGAAATGGGTCTGTAATTGTTCACACTGTTTTTATCTCCTGATTTAAAAATAGGTGTGACCACAGATTTTTTTAGCAATTTAGGAAATATTCCTTTGGATAAACATAACTGAAAAATGTGGGTTAACGGAGGGGCGAGGAGGTGTTTAAACCTTTTAAGAATATTATTGGGTATATCATCCCACCCAGTAGCACAAACATCCTTCAACCCTTCTATTATTCTTACTACTTCGTTGACGTCAGTATCTAATAAAACAAAAGAATTTAATGTAGAAGGTGTTCTAGCTGGATTTTGAGGGGGAAGACGACTACTATTTAAGGATTTTTCTGCCAAGTTCTTACCAACGTTCACAAAAAAGGTGTTTACTTTATTCGTTGCTTTGGATGGGTTAACCTCTGTAGTTAGTAAATCAAGCGGAGGTTCGGGATTTTTTGATCTAAAAATATTGGTTTTTATATATTTCCACACAAGTTTACTATTTTTCCCTGCTTTCTGTAATTCATTTTTATCGTATTGGTTTTTTAGTTTTTTCAAAAGATTATTACAGAAATTTCGATATCGTTTATAAGTAACAGAAAGTATTTCGT
This sequence comes from Orthosia incerta, assembly GCA_948252205.1. Taxonomy (NCBI): domain Eukaryota; kingdom Metazoa; phylum Arthropoda; class Insecta; order Lepidoptera; family Noctuidae; genus Orthosia; species Orthosia incerta. The sequence goes on along the minus strand of OX411769.1, from coordinate 14,345,802 downwards.
CATCGGGTGAGAGTTTTGATTTTAAGTGAAGTTTGTCTCTGTTTCTTATACAACGAACGAGACCGGGTGTGATCCATGGTTTAATACAACTATACTTTCTAGGGATTGTCTTAGTGAAAGTGTTTTTGCTAATTGCATTCTGTAGTGAATTTATGAAATATTTTAATGAAAAATTTGCATCAACAGATTCATAAACTGGGTCAAAATTAATACCGATTATGTCACTTTTAAGGTTTGTCATATTGACTTTAGTGTAGCTACGTTCGCAGTTTTTTCTAGGTGATCTTGTTTGGATTGTTAGTAAAACAGCTTGATGATCGGTAAGCGAGGAGTTAGTTACCAATGTTTTGGATGGATTTTTTGATTTTAGAATGATATGGTCCAAGCAAGAGCCGCTCTGATGTGTAGGGTGATAGTGAGCTGGTAAAAGTCCATGAGATGAGCAAATATTCAGATAATTATGTGTATGGGTGTCGAGTTTCTCGGAAGCAATGTTAATATTTATATCGCCCATAAGTATAATATTTTTGAAAGAACTTAAGTTTTTTAAGTTTGTGTCAAGTGAGACCAGAAATCCTTCGATATTATGAGAAGGGGGCCTATATATAGCCATGACTACTGTATCAGGAATAATCTTAATTATTAAGCTATTACTATCTTGGGAGGGGGGTTCTTCTTTGATAGTTCGCAAATTATTTTTAATATAAACTACTACTCCGTCGTTTTGATTTGTGTTCCTGTCTGTTTTGTATGAATAAAAACCGTCCAGAGATGGTAAGTCGACTGTTTGTTTGGACAACCAACATTCCGTCAGGACGATAATATCACAGTTTATGTCAATACTTTGTAACAACACTTCAAAACCGTTCATGTTTCGGTTAATGCTGCGAATATTTTGTGTAAGCAAGGTAAGAGTTTTGTCACCAGAGGGAAGAAGGTGTTTACAGTCCTCAATATTACAGGTTTTAGATTCAGACACAGTAAAACTATCTAGATCACAGATGAGCTGATTGCTCATGATAATTACAAACTAGGAAGAAATGCAATCAAAGGTGGTGAGTGCCTACTAAATAGAATATTCTGTAGCGCTCTTAGGCGCCCTCATAGTCTATTGAGTTTATGTAATTGGTCTCTGCATATTTACGTGCTGGACAACTTACATCACCGGTTGGATGGTCGCATTTCCTCTTAAACCGTTTGCACGTCGCACATTGAGGGGGAGAAGATTTGCTGCTGCATTCCTTCAAGGAGTGTCCAGTTTCTCCACAGTGGCCGCACGTAGGACTACTTTCACGGCAAAACTTGGCTGCGTGGCCAAATTGCTGGCAATTGAAGCATCTTGTGACAATTGTGAAATCTCGCACAGGGCATGAAGTCCAGTTAATAAATATTCGGCTTTGATTTATTAGCACTTTTCTTATGCTAGCGGATAGTTCCAAGATGTAATTGCAGGTTGGAAGGCCCTTTTTACCCGATTTATGGCTCAATTTGATGTTCTTAAGGAAGGTCTCTCGAGTAGTATTCGGCAATTTGTCTGACAGATTTTGCTCAAAAATACAGTCAAATACTTCCTTCTCAGTAAGGGCGACGGGAACACCAATAACTGCTACCCTAGGGCGTCGTTTAGATGGTTCTTCTATTATAAGGTCAGAAGTAATAATATTCTCCGATTTTTTTAGTTTTTCTATGTCGCCTTTGTTTTCCGTGCTAATCAGTACGCCTCCATTTTTTACTTTTTTCAGGCCCCGGACTTGGATCTTAAGTTGTTCGGGAGAAATCAACTTTTGAACGAGTGACTTGGTGTCGTCACTGGTTTTAGTTTTATCGCTGGGATATATGGCGATAGAGCTTAGGTTAGCAGGACGGACGAAGTTGTCGGAGCCTTTCTTCACCATACTAGCATAAGAAGATGAGGGGTTTATCTTGGATTCAAGAACTTCTTTGAACTGATCCAGAGAGTTCACCATGTTCTGCTGAAGTTGTAGGTGCTGGACGGTAGTGTGGCTCTGGATCATCTTCTGCTTTAGCGATTGGAAAAGGACAGCCATCTGAGAAGTCCCACTTGAGACCTTTCGGCAAAGAGTTGAAACACGGAGTTTCTGGTCCGAGTTCATTTTTCCATCAGTGACAATAGTGCACACTTCGTTTAGAATGCTGTCTATTGATACTAACCATTTCTGGATCTCTGACGTGCTGATGACTTCACTCGGCAACTCATTCTCTGCAGGTGCAGGAGGATTTGGATTTCTCGGGGGCACTTCTTGGATAGGCGCCGGCGGAGGACTTGGTCTTAGTAGTTGGCTACGACCAAACGGGCTCGATCCTGGGGTAGACATAGTACTACCCGTAACACTTTATATAATTTAGATAAAAAATAGAAAACTATTCAGTTCATCTTGCACACAAAGTCGGAAGAAACCAACTAGTCACACGTGACACACTTAACTTTGTTTTTAACTGACGCCGCAAAAATTGATTTATATTATTATTTTGCAATTGTTAATAGATATTTCATTTTAGCAAGTACAAATAAACACGTCCGCTTAGTCTCGCGATTAAGCGATCTCCTCATTATCGCGAATTAGTAAAATTAAGTTGTGGAGTCATGTCACATCGATTCAATGAATCACTTAAGATTGAGCCTTACCTACAACACTATGCTCCGCGCTTGCAACATTAAAAAAAAATAAGGTCATTGGCAGCTGTCAGTTTAGTCTACGAAATTAAAAAAAAGTTTTTACAAATAAATACTACCGACTTCCAAATAAGCAAACTACAAAGTGAAAAATAAATTTATTTTTGGAAGTCGGTGTCTTTCGTAGGTACCATTTTTTTGCGTTATGGACACCGACTTCCAAAAATAAAGTTATTTTTCACTTTGTAGTTTTCTTATTTGGAAGTCGGTAGTATTTTTTTGTAAAAAAGTTTTTTTTGTTTTTCACTTTTTAGTTGTACCTACCTAATAGGCAAGTTGTTTAGTAAGTTTCCTATAACGCCAGAATAGATTACCCGAATATCATGAAACTTGTACAAAACCGATCAAATGAGAGATCTGCTTACCCCCTAAGAGCGTACTTAAGATGTTATGAAATGATATAAACAATAAACAGACATGCGATTGCAGCAGTCCCGAGAGATTTGGATTTGCCGTTTATTGAAGAGTTCTGTTGTATATCTTCGAAGTTCTTCATCAGATCTTCACCAAATTAAAATGGGACCAATTTCGGAACAGAAGACAGTATAGTCTAGCCAACGGGTATCATTGAATCCAGTGACTCTTGTTAATTTTCCCGTCCAGCTGTTGTTAATTAACCAAGAACGTCTCCAATGTGCGCTGCCGTTAAGTTTAAATGGTTTTTAAAATGGTTGGCTTTGATACCTTTGCTCTCTATCGCCAGCGTGATGTAATGGTTGATCAGTTGCTTAGGCGTCGCTGGGCGAGACTGGAACAAATGGGAGAGGTACTTCGCTTGCTTCAAGTATCTGCAACAAAAATATTTATACATGTTGAGTTTTCCAAGTGGGCATGAACATTCAAAGGAGTCTCGGCCAGTATAAAAAATCAATAAAAATTTACAAAGATAAAGTGCATCAAAGTTCAGAAGTGGGGGCTCTTGACGTCACTATGTCAGTATATAGTGTACCAACGGCGTGACGTCACACGATATTGCAACGCAATATATCGTCGTCACTTTACGTGTACGTGTCAACAGAAAAATACGTGTCCAATATTTTTTATTTATCTACCTGACGGACAAAATTCAAATTTTCAAAAATTTTGAAAGAAACGGTCAGAGTACTTACTTATCATTACTGAGCATCTCCTTCAAAGCCACCCCAAGTTCCGGCACCATGTCATCAGAGAAGTCAACCTTGAGAGCATATCCACGGCGCCTGGCTCGTTCAGCGTTGGATGGCTGATCACCGAAGACAGGCACTGCTAGCAGAGGAACTCCAGCGCGAACAGCTTCCAAGGAGCTCAACTGACCACCGTGGGTTATGAAGACTTTGACGTTTTTGTGGGCTGTGGACAAAACCATAGATGTTATACTTTTGAAAACATCATGCCTTATTGGCAGTTAAATATTTGTGCTTTAAAACTTGAACCACTGGCCATAGTGGCCATGCCATGGTTCCGAGTGCTCATCGGGTTTTTTGGGACATCTGCAAGCAGTTAGCTGACTCTTCACGTTACTAAGGGCTATATTTCACCGGGACACCATGGCGGCGCAACCAGTTGCGCCACCGTTGTGTCCGTAAGCTACCAAACTAGACACCTTCCAGACACCAGAGTCGCCACACCACACTGAGACAGTATCAAAATGGACCTCGAAGAGATAGCACTACTGCTGCATGTACGTAGGAAAAGAGAGATTAAGAGGAAAAAGAAACAGTGGTGGGTTCATCCTTATTTATCCGATCGCTGTAAGAAAGAACAAAAAAAAACTATCGGAATAATCTGATGAGGAATTATCCCAAATTGATGGTCTACTTTGAATTTCGATAATAAACCTTTCTGTATCCAAATTATCCATCGTATGCATTAACAAACAATTAAAATATATAAGCAGTTAAAACGCAAAACATAACAGTGCACACGTGTTGCATGCAATGAGGTGGGGGCGTCACTGGCGGCCGTACAGCCGTACTGGCGGCCGAGTGCGTGAGACACCATACAGCGCTATAGTAATTAGTGGTGGCGCGACCAGCGTGGCGGCTCAACCAGTAACATTCTGTGCACGCGTCGGAGTTGGTGAAACAAATGGACACCAGGTGAGTAACTCTCTATAGAACTGTATACATTTTGTTGGTAGAGGCGACTGTTTGCGCCGCCATGGTGTCCCGGTGAAATATAGCCCTAAAGGGGTGGCATTTTGTTCTGCCAAAGAATCAGCATTGTCATTTAACGTGACAATGCTGTCAGTATTTTGGGCACCTATCCCATTTTGTTGATGCACAATGCGTTCTTCCCCTCTCCTTTTTATACTCACTTTTATAGAAGCTGGAACATATATACTTACAATGTTATGTATTAGTCCATATTGAATATAATAAAATACATAATATATTTAGTTCAGAAACAGGTTATTAAAAAACAATAACCGAACGCCACTAACTGCTAACCGGTTGTCGGTTGTCACCAAGGGGTCAAAGTCAATTTGAGGGACGTCATCTACAATTACTTACCAAGTATGCTAGGCTGTGGCATCCAAGGCCGCACATGCACGTTAGGTGGCAGACCAGTGAGAGGCTCCTCGAACTTCCACAGCACGGTATAAGGCAGTGTGGAGAACAGCTTCAGAAGAGCAGCGCGCAGAGACGGCGTCAACTGGGCTGATTTAAGCACAGAACCCATGCTGAAGTAGATCACACCCTGAGGGGAGCCGTCCAGGAGGTCTTGCAAGTCCTGTGGTAATTGGAAACGTTATTAGAGTGCCCCAAAAGAAAAAGGCTGTACTGGTAGCTGATGGAGAGTCATAATATCTGCAATACGAGATGTATATGAGGTGGCATCCCAGAAACATAGCGGAACCGGCAAGTCACGATGTTTTCTGTTACATTGTCATGTAATATGTAAAACACCACATTTACAATCAGAAATGCAGCTCGCAGATTCCCTTCGGGGCAATATACCAAGATGTTTAGTTAGGTGAAGTCTTTGAAAGCATCTGTATCTCCATCACCTATAAAACCTTCAAATAAAGAGTGAACAGATATCTTTTGGGCTCGCTCGTTCCATATAGGACCTCATCTATTACTTTCCATCAGATGAAATCAAGGGTCAGGTTTCATTGGTAGATTTAAGACACTTACTTTAGGCAGCGGTGGAATATCCTCATCCATATGGTACCCAGCGATGTTGACGACGTTGGGAGGAGAGCTGAACACTGGAGAGAGTGACTCGTGGGAGTTGACGAACATGATAGACACATTGTGGAACGCATCATCGAAAGGGGGTAGAGTGATGCCCCGGGCTGCTGCCAAAGGACCGAACAGTTGCTCGTAGAGACTGAGTGTCGTGAATCGGTCCCACCTGGAAGAATTAAAAAACGTTTTCATGATCATCAACTACAGCTACTAGCTGACTTATCCTCCGCCGTCGACGTCCTGACGCCGCTTTATGAAAACTTTTGGACCGACGTAGAACTCCCTGACGATTGGAACAAAGGTCTTCATAGGGACCAACTGTTCCTAAGAAAGGTGATCTTAGGCAGTGCGATAACTGCTCTCGTATATCGTTGCTCTCGATTCCCTCTAAGTTTAAAATCTGGCTATTAAGTACTTACCAGCCTAACATGGTCATGGCAGTATGAATGACGGCGTTCAAAGCTCGACTGGTGAAACCCATGGGGGTGTCCGAAGGATTAAACATGAGAGGGACGGTGGCGACGGAGCGGACTTCGTCGACTTGGGCCTCCAGGAGGGGGAACATCTGGGTGGCGGCTAGCACGATCCAGGGGGCTTGCTGGACAGCTGCAACCCTGAAAAGGAGGATGAGAATTATTATTATTCTTCCCACTTCCTTTATATCAAGAAGTCTGCATATTTGTACGTTTGTAAACCGTTACGTAACCGTTTTAACGTTTGTAAGCGTCATAAAGGCCCATAAGTCTATTGCCTATAATCCCAATATAGTTGAAAAGCTTGTTTCGCGGCGATTAAAGCAAATTTTAGAGGATAATAACACAATACCACCGCATCAGTTTGGGTTCAGAGCCGGCCACTCAACTGTGGAACAAGTACATAGAGTGGTTAACTCTATTAGAGTAGCATTGGAAAAGAAGCAATATGGTTCTGCTGCCTTTCTGGACGTACAGCAGGCTTTTGATAAGGTTTGGCATCAGGGACTATTATTTAAGATGAAGAGTCAGCTACCTCACAATTTATACTCCCTTCTGAAATCTTACTTGGAGGATATATTGTTTCGAGTAAGAGTAAACGACGACTACTCAAAATGCTACAATATTACAGCAGGTGTACCTCAGGGCTCGGTCCTGGGCCCAACTTTATATCTGATTTACACTGCAGACATACCTACGTCTGAACATGTTGTATCCGCAACCTATGCAGATGACACTGCCGCCCTTCCCAGTGATAAGGATCGTTATGTGGCTTCTGCTATACTATAGGAACACCTTGACAAAGTAGATGCATGGATGGGGAAGTGGCGTATTAAGGCGAGCTGCCAATAAATCAATGCATGTGACATTCACTCTACGAAAGGAAAACTGCCCTCACCAGGATACGGCGAAATATCTTGGCATGCACCTGAACAGGAAACAGACGTGGAGAGTACACATAAAAAAGAAGCGTGATGAGTTGGACATTCTACTCAGGAAGCTTAATTGGCTTCTAGGAAGGAATTCATACGTGTCTCTGGAAAACCAACTCCTTATCTATAAAGCAGTATTAGTACCCGTCTGGACACACGGTATAGAACAGAGGGGCTCAGCAAAAAATTGCAATGAAGAAATGTATCAGACGCTCGATGGTTTCTTAAAACCGGTTAATATACACGAACATTTACAAGTTAACACTGTGAAGGAAGAAATTGAGCTCAAGACAAGTAGATACAAGGACCGTATAGAATCACATACCAACAGCCTAGCCACCGCTGTAAGTGTACCACTGCACAACAGAAGGCTCAAGCGCCAGTATATATGAGATATTGTTAAATAGGACAAGTAATTACTGAAGAGGTGGTTTCTTCCGATGGGAGGACGAACCTCACTCGACAAACTGTTAATGACCTGGTAGGCCGATCGCACGATAAAACATAAAAAAATAAATAAATAAAAAAAGATATTTAGCTACGATTATTGTTCTCCCGAAAAAAAAAACAGAGAGTAATTATAATAAGTAAATTAAGGTCCGATAACACTAGAAACCACTAAATATATTTATAGTCCGATCAAAATAGACATTCAAGGTTACATTAATTCGCATAGAACTGAAAATTGATACGAATGTTATGAATGACGATTATCGACATGTAAAAGTGTTTGTACAAACGAACTTACAGAAATAAAATCATTTATCATTTAATGCCATTCAAAGTAATATGTGAAATATAGATAGCAAACCTGCAAAAATAAATTTCACAGTTCGGAAAAAATGGGATGGTGCGATCGTGGTGCGATTGTCGTTTTTTGTCCGAATTAGACATAAATTTGCAAATTAATTACGCTTTGTTATACAAATAAAATGTAAATTTTTTTGGAAACCATTTATGAAAAAAATTTTTTACAAAAAAATACTACCGACTTCCAAATAAGAAAACTACAAAGTGAAAATTACTTTATTTTTGGAAGTCGGTGTCCGTAACGCAAAAAAATGGTACCTACGAAAGACACCGACTTCCAAAAATAAAGTTATTTTTCACTTTGTAGTTTTCTTATTTGGAAGTCGGTAGTATTTTTTTGTAAAAAAGTTTTTTATTTTTCACTTTTTAGTTGTACCTACCTAATAGGCAAGTTGTTTAGTAAGTTTCCTATAACGCTAGAATAGATTACCCGAATATCATGAAACTTGAACAAAACCGATCAAATGAGAGATCTGCTTACCCCTTAAGAGCGTACTGGTGTGATGTTATGTTATGAAATGGTATAAACAATAAACAGACACGCGATTGCAGCAGTTCCGAGAGATTTTCCGTTATTTATTGAAGAGTTCTGTTGTATATCTTCGAAATTCTTCATCAGATGTTCACCAAATAAAATGGGACCAATTTCGGAACATACTCTTTCAAACAAAAAAAGAATTTTCAAAATCGGTCCACATTTGACGGAGATATCGGTGAACAAACATAAAAAAAAACATACAAGAAGTCGAACATAGAACCTCCTCCTTTTTCGAAAGTCGGTTAAAAATGGTCTAGTATAAATACATTTTATTCAAAATATACGACTACCAGCTTCGACGCAATGTTCATTTTAAAATCAGTTTCAGAGGGTTATCTGCACCTTAAGCAGTATCTTGACTTACCCAGCTAGAACGTCAGAGAAAAAGGTCTCAGTAACGACAGCATCGAACTGCTGTTTGACCAGAGCCTCCTTAACTGCGGGTGTGTTGATCATTTCGGCAGATATGTTGTTCGAAGCCTCCTTGATCATAGCGAGACCCCTTGAGGAGGCCCTCATTTTCGTCACGTCGATTCCTAAAATGAAAGGAAGGTCGATTTAATTATTAGATGTTGACTGTGTAAGGAAGAAGTTAGTCTAGAGATGAACGCGCACCTATCCACCGTAGGATTGTAGTGCGATGATGAAACGGAATTAGATTATGCAATTCCATCGCACACTCCCCGAAATGAAACCGATAAAAAACCGACAAGCTGGCAACTCGGCGACAGTGCTCAAGGCTCTGAAGCTTTGACTCAACCAGTGTCTCATTGCCGATAAGCCTCTTGGCCCGTTTTTCGATCGACTCTATTGCATCAAGCTGATATTCGCAAGCTTGTAGTTTTTTTCGCTATTCCACTTTTTTTTTTGGTTTCTGTAATAATCCAATGACTTGAAGCGAGAGGGTATGTCAGACTTTTACTGACTAAAACCCACCCGTGTTCCTTCAGTTGCTTATACCAGGGCCGCGGTAACTCTCTTTCAAATTTAGCCGCGACCCAGACAGGCATCGACCCCGTCTGTTTTTCTGTTGATGATCTTTGTCTTTGTCGACGGCGAGCTACCCATTACTCGCAATCTTCAAGCCCGCGCCTACGGTGGCTGGAAATATGCTTGGGACTCCCGACTCGCTATTACACTCTGTGTATGTAATGGAACGTGATCGCAAACGATGACTCCTTAAGGTTACACTAGTAAATAATTCTTCCATACAAACGTAGTCTAGGGATTACTCCACTGTTTGACGATGTACGTTCAAAATAAAAAAATAATATCAATTTGTCTCATTATCTAGCCCTGTATGGAAACAAAAAAGTAAAAAAGAAAAATATTTGAACGTCGAAAGTTCCATATTTCAACACTAATTTTAACGCATCTTTGGGCGGAAATAAATACCATATGAAGAAGGAAAATTGCAAAACGGCCCCCATCTAGGGATAGATTAGTAATTCAACAATGCAAATCATTTTATTTTGAAAATATACATTTAGTAGTTTTTTCATGATATCTAGACTCCCAAAGGCCTGTTTATAAAATTTCGCGCGCTCGTTTTCGTTCTAAATCATCATACATTTCGCTACAAACATGCAAAAGTGCTAATTCGTACGCGAACTAGCTTCTTACTGCTCATCACAGCATCTATCTCTTTCGCACGAGTTGTCGGATGAGATAGCAGGCATTTTAACCCCGCGCACAAAATAGTTGTTCGTGCCGTCGACTAGTGTAACCTTAAAGATCGACTAGAGAGATAATTATAAAATTGACGTACCATCGATAAATTTTTTGACAGTGCTTATATCGAGAATGTTTAATGTTTTCGGTGGGTTCTTGACTTTTTCTGGGAACGGAGTCACCCATGTCACCTGTAACAATAAAAATATGAATTTAATATTTTGTGCACACAAACGTACATTCTACCAGTCAATCTTTGAGTGATGTATATACAAAAATAGTTGTAGGTGCAATCCATATTTAATTATCAATCAATACATATAATAAATCTGTAGAAAAATATTTTTTGTACACCAAAAAAATTTCCTAAAAAAATAGCCAGTGTGTTAAAGGATAACCAAAAAGTTTGTCTGTTTATTTGTGCACGCATCACGTGAAATGTACGAAACCAATGTAGATAACTTTTATACATAAAAATTGTGCGTAACTTGAAGAATTACTTAGTTTTTGTTTCATCGCAATCGGTTCACTCTATCAAAAGTTAGATGAATTTAAAGTGTTCAAGAAGTAAAATTATCACAGCTCACGCAATTCAATTACTGGGACAGTTGAACTCGATATTCGATAGATGGCGTTGTGCATTTAAAGTCATTTTCTGAATCGCGGTGTTAAGATTCTATGCGAAAGAATGACACTAGAAAAAAAAATGGCTTATGTTTAACTTACCACCAGATATAGTAACATATAACAGACAAAAATAGTAAATGATCACCAAAATTAAACCCGCATCTTATTGTAAAATTATAACCAAAGTTTTAACATCTCGCTATCCTGTTTAGGCAAAATGACTCCAAATAAATCATTGTTAACCCAAAAGTAGTAAATGATCACCAAAAGTAGTAAATGATCACCAAAATTAAACCAATGACCAAAAAGATTATAAAATTTCTGGGAGCAACTTGGAAGTAGCGCTCGCCGGCCGCTGCCGCGGCACCGCTCGCTTTGCTCGCTCGGCTCGCGCGCGGTTGGTCACAGTTCTAACCTAACCTAACCTATTTTACAACATTAAATAGCGCAATAATTTGCTATTAAAATTTGGTGATCAATTTACTAAATTTGGGTTTCATAGTACAATTTTAGGTAATAGAGGTTATGGTCACAAAGTAATTTTAGGTGGTCATTATATTTATCCCCAAAAAAATTGGTTATAAGAATGTATGTGTATGTAGGGTACGCGAGCGAAGCCGCGGGCACAGCTAGTTACTTACTATGACACTAATTTTATTGGCGAAAGTTTGTGAGTGTGTGTGAGTTTGTATGTTTGTTACCCTTTCACGCAAAAACTACTGAAAGGATCTGGATGAAATTTGGCACAGTGATAGATTATTATCATTAATATTATAAAGGCGAAAATTTGTTTGTGTTTGTTTGTATCTTTGTTATAAACATGCTAGCAATTTCCTTCTAAACTCTTTTTCTTCCTCATCATCGTCTTTTTCTGATCTTTTTGTAAAAGATAGAAGCTTTTTTTTTATTCGCGCAAGTGTTAAAGACTGTATAAAAAGACACGCGTACTGCGGGTTCCGTACAAACAGCTACATTCACCAAAATAATTAAATAACATTACTGAAGTTCATGAACTATGAAGGTAGTGAAGGTACCGAACATTGCTTTAACGATAAGATAAACAGAATTGAGGGACAAAATTAACTTTGCCGTTGAAAAACAGTAGTCTCCAAACATCGACATAAGTCGCGGTCAGTTTGCCAACTGCAAATAAGTTATGTGGTGACATTACATACAAAATCAGTCATCTTTCATTTAATAATCTTATTTTTTTCAAAAAAAGTTAATTTTACGGTTTTTGAATTATTTTGTTCTTGCTTAGCCATTGCTTTTTAGCAATTTCATGATTATTTATTATTTATTTTATTTATTTATCGATAGGCTCGCGTTTGACCACTATCTCACCTGATGGTAAGCGATGATGTGGTCGACGGTGAAGCACGCTTGCCTAGAAGATGAATGATGTATGATGATGATTCTAGGTCAACGGGCAGTGCCCTGTAGATTTTGATTCCCTTGCGAGTGTACAATATTATTAAGCGTCATTAACGGCTGTATCTCTTGATTGCGTTGATCTAGAAGTTTGTTTCACAGCTTCAAGGGGTTGCAAAATTGATTATACGATATTAATTTCAACTCGATACCCCCACGCGTTCCCAAGATAAAGGGTCTTGACAGACAGACAGACCAACAACAAAGTGATCCTATAAGGGTTCCGTTTTTCCTTTTGAGTTACGAACCCAAAAAACAAAAATAAAAGAAAGGACCCACTGCGACGCCAAAAAGACTCTTATTTTAGCAATTATGCAGCGATATTTATAAAAAAACCGGCCAAGTGCGAGTCGGACTCAAGAACGTACCATTATCGCAAAAAAACGACAAAAAAATCACGTTTTTGTATGGGGGTCTCACTTAAATATTTAACAGAAATACATCATCTGTGAAAATTTCAACTGTCTAGCTATCACGGTTCATAAGATACAGCCTGGTGACAGGCAGACAGACGGATCGTGGAGTCTTAGTAATAGGGTCCCGTTTTTACCCTTTGGCTACGGAACCCTAAAAAGAATAAATAACGCCGCGCTGGTATTCTGATTCTGGTAGCATCTTACCGTATGTCCACCTTTCAGGAGCGCATCCACGAACCCCTTCCCAAGAGTGTTGTGGCTATGCGACGGTGTAGGGAATAGGACCAGAATGTGGTGCCCATAACAGCAGGACATCGTTGCTAACAGCAGTAGCAGGAGATTCATTGTGTCTGGAAAGAAATTGTATTTAATTAAGTATCACCAAAGCGTTACATAATAAGAACTTACAGAAAACATTGAAATTAGTACACAATATCCTGTTATGCACAGTCAATTATAAGTAACCACAGCTTACACATTATAGAGACTAAAATACTTACTCTAAGTACATAAATATGAATACATATTTAATTAAAATAAAATTGAAAACAGATTAAAATAAATTAATATTAAGATTTAGGATAATGTCAAATTAAATTAAGACAATACAGGCATCAAATAAAATAAAATAAAATCAAAATAAAGATTAACTCCAATTAAAATAATCTGTGTAAGGTCAAATTAATATAAAATTAAAAAAAAACAAATAAAATTAAAATCGACAGATTCAAATTAAAAGTCAATTTTATTGGAGTGAGTATTTTTAAGGGCGCAACAGTCACCTTAGAGTGAATACGCAACTCGCAATTTAAAATAGAAAACGAAAAAAAAAATCGGTGATTGACGCCGTCTGTCTGTTAGGCAAAAGGTTGTTATCTTTTTTCTATCGTAATAAATAACTTGCAGGTAGTAGTCTTAAAAAAAACGTGATTTATGGCCTCTGAAAGATAATGTTTGTAATATAATCTACAATATTTTTGATAATTAAAATGATAACAAATAGGCCAATTGATACAACTTCTGCATGACGAAACCGCTAACCGTCAAAATATCTAATAATTATTTACCTAAGTGCATAAAACCCAAGATTTTTTCAAAAAACAAACAGAAAAATAAAAAATGAAATCTCACTTTTTTCACTATTTTTCACACACACAAAATATTTTTTTAGTCACCCAAACAACTCTAATCTATCAAACACACGTAGACGCTATTGTGATACGTCCATGCCTTGTTTTGTGTTAGCCTTGACTGTCGGTATGTGTAATCCCCTCTGCTTAAATAGTAGAAGGAAAATATGATATATTGATAGGCAATATTTCATCAGATTTTGAGTCAACGTAAATCTAACTAGATTACGCAAGTCCCTCATCTGTATGAAAACCAAGCGTGCCATATTTTCACACACAATTTAAAAACAAATTTACTTACCGATGACAGAAAATATTTCCATTGTCTCGGCATGTTTTTTTGTAGTTTTTAAGCGACTTCAAACAGGAGGAGGTTCTCAATTCGTCTGTATTTTTTTATATGTGTTACCTCAGAAATTTTTATATATGTATTTAATAAGTGAACCGATTTTGATGTCTCTTTTTAGGGTGCCGTACCCAAAGGGTAAAAACGGGACCCTATTACTAAGACTCCGCGATCCGTATGTCTGTCTGTCCGTCTGTCACCAGGCTGTATCTCATGAACCGTGATAGCTAGACAGTTGAAATTTTCACAGATGATGTGTTTCTGTTGCCGCTATAACAACAAATACTAAAAACAGAATAAAATAAATATTTAAGTGGGGCTCCCACACAACAAACGTGATGATTTTGCCGTTTTTGCGAAGTGCTCACGTTAACTCCCTTTTTGTCACGCGAAATAGATATTATATACCAAGTGATTTATACGGCATTATTCATAATGCCCGGGCAATTTGCAAAATGCCAAATATCCACTTATATAGAGAAATAAAATTTTCCACAAAATATTAAACCGACTTCAAGAGCAAGTCGGTTTATTTTTATGGGAAAAAGATTTTATTTCTACCTCTCAATTTACACGAGTAGATTTGAGTTATACTTAATAATGCGTATTTTCATGGTAATGTAACAAAACTTTATGAGAATAATAAAAAACTTTTTAACAAAAAAATTAAACCGACTTCCAGAACAAAACACTACAAAGCGTACTATAACTTTCTTTTCGGAAGTCGGTGTCAAAAACTAAAAAAAAATATTCACCAAAGACACCGAATTTCCAAAAGAAAGTTATTCTGGATTTGCAGTGTTTTGTTTTGGAAGTCAGTTTAATTTTTTGGTTAAAAATATTTTTATTTTTTACAGCTCAATACGGCAATTAGGCAATTTTCTAGTTTCCGCTTAATGTCCGGTGCCGATAAAACTATATGAAATAACTCAAACGAAGAGCATTGCCCTCACGTTTACTCCCTTTTTGTCACGCGAAATAGATATGTTATAGACCAAGTGATTTATACGGCATTATTCAAAATGCCCGGGCAATTTGAAAAAGGCCCATTTTCACTAATATAGAGAAATAAAAGCTTTTTGCAAAAAAAATAGTGACTTCAAAAGTAAAACACTAAACAGTCTTTTCTTTGGTACCTCTTGTTTTTATCATTTTCACCACCGACTTCCAAAACGAAAGCTATTTTGCAATTTTTAGTGGTTTACTTTTGAAGTCGGTTTATTTTCTTGTGAAAAAGATTTTATTTCTACCTTAACTCAATTTACAGATTCGTGCTGATTGTGGCAAGGGGTTCGGTTGTATGCTCTATATCTCAAAAACTGCTGGACCGATTTTGTTAAAATTTACACTATTCCCTCAATTGAAAGATACTCAATCTAACACAAAAAGCATGATCACGATCTGATAAGTAGTTTCGGAGAAATGCGTGGACAAACATTCATACACTTATGAAATTTGGTACACGTGTTTTAGAAGCCCAAATAGAGTAACATTTGTGTGTATTGTGTAATTCCAACAATATTACATACATACGTATCAAATTGATTACCGCCTTTTTTAGAAGTGGGTAAATATCGAGATTTTATTTATCATCTAAATAGTCATTAAAACTGTATCTTTTATATCTATATAGGTCACTATATCTTATAAAATCTTGTCTTCATTAAGATAGTGTAGCATAGCAGATAAGAGTTATTTCCACATTTTTTATATTAGTTTCATCATCCATTATAATCATTTTAGCCGAAAGATTATCATTGTTGAACACATACTTACTCTATTAGAATCACCCCCACCAATGAAATACAATTAACAAAAATGTTATTACCCTAACCATAATTTGAAAAACAGTTAACAAAAATGTTATTGGACAAGACAAGTGTTACTACAATATGACTGATTTTGTAAATGATAAAACTTTTACTTGTACATTGTAATTATTTTCTTGACATTTATTATTTTCTATTTTATGCCGATTTTATGGTTGATTCTTTTGTTTTGACATTTGTATTACTATTGAGAGCAGTGGTGGCCCAGTGGTATCGGCCGCGACTTACAAGTTGTAGGTCGTGGGTTCGAGCCCAGGCAGGCGCTTTACTTTGTGTAAATTATTTCATCACCACTGCTCTCAAAACGGTGAAGGAAAACATCGTGAGGAAACCGGCATGTCCTAGAACCAATCATTCAAGACATGTGACATCCACCAACCCGCACTGGGCCCGCGTGGTGGATAACGGCCCATTCCCTTTTCACAGAGAGGAGGCTTGTGTCCCAGCAGTGGGAACATTAATAGGCTGATGATGTGATGTGATATTAAACAATTCACAATAAAGAAAAATACTGTATAGATAATTAATATACACTCATATATATATATACATGCATATTAATAAAAATAAATATTACATTATTAAATACTAACTAATATCATAAATACTTAAATACAATACTATATGCAACTAAAGTAGTATAAGTTAAGTATCTATTAACGTATTTATATCTATCGATACACGGCCGCGCAGACACCAACAGACTCACTGCATGAAAGAATATTATTTTGTCTGCCACGGCACGTATCTGGCACGCTCAGTGTCTCTAGATATAAACGGACCTTAAAACGGAATGGAAAGATAATCCTCTTTCACTCTCTTTTTAAAAACTGCAAGAGTTAGGCAGTCCCTAATATCAGGCGGTATCGAGTTCCACAACTGCACAGTAAAGGAGTAGGAGTAGAAGTCGGTAGTGTGGGAAGAGGCGCCGATCCCCTTGAGTAGCTGATTTTCAAATGAGAATCACGTCTAAATGAACTGAAGATACAAAAAAAACTTGAGAGGTGTCAAGGGACACCCGAATGGAACGAAGTTCCTTTAGTATATATACATATGTGTATACACATATATATATTAGAATATACTATATTTATTACAATTTATAACATATTTATAGTATATTCTAATCTATTGTCAGATTTGGCCTATCTCCTCCCGTTGCCGAGAAACAATTTTATTTCTTAAATTAATGTTTTTTAATTCCATCTGATGGCGACAGATGGCGCTAGGTGACGGTTAACAAATGTGGATTTTACAATTTGAATAGTTGGTTCGGTCGTTCGTATATTTTCGATCTCACCTAAAAAATGTTTTAAAATTATTTAACGAAAAGGGTTTCGAGTAAATGAGAGCGGGTGAGGAGTGAGGAGGGGTGAGGGGGGGAGGGGTTTGTTGCACGATTTTATAGACTTTTCATATTGATATTTTAGAATGGGGTAAAAATAAATTGCGGGGGGGAAGGTGAACAGTTCAGAGGGGGGGGGGTTATCATATCTTGTTCTCCGGCCTGAAGCGACGGCGGGCAGGGGGGCAAATTTTTACTCAGAATTGAGCTAGCTCCAACCGTTTCCGAGATATGGAGGTTTTTAGGTTTTCTGATTAGATCGCCGGTTCGTTATTAGTGGCGGCTCGGGGTCGGTTTTCGAGTAGTGTCGACTCGAGTCGGCCTGTGGTGGAGGGTTTTGTACGTCTGGCGTTAAGAAACTAAATATATACATACATATACACATATATATATACATACATACACACACATATATACATGTACACATATATATATGTATGACACAACAGCGTATAGGCTAGAACATGCACGAAACACGCGCACGCCGCACGGCTTACAACTATAGCAAAAAGTGTCGTGACAACCAAATTTTCGTAAGAATTTTTTCCGTCTAGCCCCCTTTCACAACGCGCGATAAGGAACTTCGTTCCAATAAATTCTTCGATTGATACTGTTGATCACTTGTTGGGTTCTTGAATACTTTCCTCTATTAATAACATACGAGTACACACTTGCTTTTCCAATTTATTTTAGACGATAGCAGAATATTCGACACCGACTTTGCTTGCCATATAAAAAAATATATAAAAGAACATTCGTCACCAAGGTACCCTCATATTATTTTATTAATATCACAAAGAACGATTGACAAGAACACCATTCTGTGAATTTATGGGTAACAACGTGATTGTGCGTTAAGACATAGCTAAGAAATAAAACATGATTATTTAGTTCGTGGTCCAAATTTAACTTTTTTAACAACGTTTTAAAAGCAGTGTCTCTGGTCAGCTGTTCTTAAATTGAAATCTGGCCCATGTGAACTTAAAAAAGATATTTCATACTGTAAGTAGGTATTTTTTTTTTTCCCATTTCAAACTTCGAACGGTTTTGGTGCCTCGTTGTGAATCCGCGATGATTTACTTTTAAAACAAATGAGTATGCTTTCTAATTGTGTGTGGTCACTTTATTGAGGTAAGTAATAATCTTTGCTAAACCAAAGTGGCAGTGGGCATAGCACATTGCTCGCAGAACGGATGATCGATGGGACGGAATTTTTCGGGAATGGCGACCGCAAATCGGAAGACGCAACGTTTGATGAAGTCCGCCCTCTAGGTGGACCGATAAAAAAAAAATGTGGACCGATGGTCTGGTGCGGGTATTTGATGGATACGATACGCACAGGACCGATCAGTGTGGCGTCGTTTGGGGGAGGTCTATGTCTAGCAGTGGACGTTTTTCGGTTGAAATGATGATGATTTAATAATAGTGATACTATATGAACAGCTTTTTTTGATTACGCAGTCCATCAGGTATCTTTCTTGCTTTATGAAATCAATAAAAATTAACAGAGTTACATCGCATCAAAGTCGAAGCTTGTGAAGTCATTTCTAGACAAAAAGCGTACAAAGGCGTTAAAGGCACTGTTTCGTCGTTATTTTCTAGCCAAGTTCGAAAAGGAGGAGGTTCTTAATTCGAATGTTTTTTTTTGTGTGATTTTGATGGTTTGAATTTTTTTTTTATTCGAAAGCTGGTGCTACGTATGTGGTCCTATTTAGTTTTTAAGTTATCCTAAATTATTGCGTATTTTCGTGGTAATTTGTGGTACCTAAACTAAAAAGAGAACACGTTTTGAACTGTTTTAACATGAAACTGTTTAAAAAAAAAACCGACTTGCAAAACACTACAAAGCGAAAAATAATTTTCTTTTCGGAAGTCTGTGTCAAAAACTAAAAACAAATAGGTACCAAAGACAACGACTTCCAAAAAGAAAGTTATTTTTCGCTTTGTAGTGTTTTGCAATTCAGTTTAATATATTTGTTTTTACGTAACCAAAGAAAAAATTAGTAATCTAACTGATTTCTTGTTAATTTATTATTCGAAGGCACTCGCTATTCGGTATTCGATACCACGCGACTTCTACCCGTCTTCTGCTTCCTTCTTCTTGTCCTAACTTCGCTACGAAAAGATATTGCCAATTTCTTAGTAGGTACTACATTTTTTTTTTTTTGGTGTGTTTGCTCTTGACTCTAGTCTAGGTCAGAGGTGACAGAGACAGAGTCGACGATGGAATAAGCTTACCCAGAAGAAGCCACATAACCTATTTAAACCGAAATGAGGACTAAATTTTTTTTTTGTCTGTAAGGTAGATTAAAAAATATTATAGGTACACGTAATTTTTCTTTTTAGGATTCTATACGCGAAGGGTCCAAACGGAGCCCTATTACTGTCACTCACGTGTCCTGTCTGTCTGTCTGTCGTCTGTCACACAATTTTGTTACGAATAATTTTTAACTTCCCATTGAACTATGAACTTGAAATTTGGTAATCATCAATACATTATATAAAAATTAAATTCTGTAAAAAAGTCGCTTTTTACATCGAAAATATTAAAAAAATAGCCAGTGTGTTAAAGAACAATCAACAGAACCCATTTCCAGCATTTTTGGATTTTTTGTCTGTTTAGTATAGTTGCACGCACCACGTAAAATGTACGAATCTAATGTAGATTTTATACATAAAATTTGTGCGTAACTTAAAGTACTACTTAGTTTTTGTTTCATCGCAATCGGTTCACTCTATCAAGAGTTAGATGAATTTAAAGTGTTCAAGAAGTAACACACCCAATTCAGGTACTCGGACAGTTGAACTCGATATTCGATAGATGGCGTTTTGTATTTGAAGTAATTTTCTGAATGGAGGTGTTAAAATTCTCTGCGGAAAAAAAATGTCGGTAGGTAGGGTAGTTACCCCAGAATATTATTTACTCAAGGGAGGTAGGTAGCAAGGTAAGTAAGTACTGTAGGTAGGTGGGTCGAGGTAAGTATAATAGGGTAGGCAGTTGACGGAAGCGAAGCCGCGGGCGTTTATTATTACGTATACTAACAAATACCAAAAAGAAATTCTTTGTTTGGAACGGTGCCCTAAATGTCCGACACGCACTTGGCCGGCTTTATTTTTACATAATCAAATATTTTCTGCGTTGCTTTGAGTCGAAACGCATGACGTCACGCCTTTGTCCTGCCTTAGATAATTTTGACTTAGCAAGCCCTCACTCCTGGGGGGTGACCATAAGCTCTTAGAGCGGTATCAATTTGAGATCGAATAAGAGACAGATGTATATGACTTGTATACATCTGTCACTTACTCGATCTCAAATTGATACCGCTCTAAGAGCTTATGGTCACCCCACTGTTCTAACTTCATTCTCTTTATCGAAGTAGTATTTTTATTAATTTCACAAAGCAAAAGATACACGACGAAACTATTTTTATCTAACTTTTTACTAGGTACACAATTTGGCAAAATGGGGCCTTCAAATGTTTGTAAACGAAATCCCTAGTGTGGGGCAACGGTTTATTAAAAAAAGTCACAAAACAGCAGTTTACCTTTACAGGTTTAAAAGCTGAATGGTTTCTTGATAGACCAGCACCATGAAGTCCACATTAGCAGTTCTGATGCTGTGTATATGCAGCAGTTTGTCGTACAAGATCCTATGCATCTTCCCAGCAGGGACGACGGAAACTGATTATATTTTGTCAAGTGGAGTTGTGCAAACTTTGTTGGACGCTGGACATAAGGTTTGTACTTCTGCCTATTTTTTAACCAAATTCAAGAAGGAGGAGGTTCTCAATTCGACTTTTTTTATGAACTCTTTTTTATGAACCTCAGAACTTTTTACTATCTGGCGCTTTTGATGATACTTTTTTACCAACTTCAAAAAAACGGAGGTAATCAATTCGACACGTATGTATGTAATATTGTTGGAATTGCAATACTTACTAATATTGGATACCGTTAAGGGTTTAATTTAAGATGTCAAAAGTTTTGTATGTCGTTTTTGTGGCGAATAAACACTTTTTCTTTCTTTCTTTCTTCAATATTTACATATGTTACTCTATGTGGGCTTCTAAACACGTGTACCAAAATTCATAAGTGTATGTTTGTATGTATGTTTGTCCAAGCATTTCTCCGAAACTACATATCTGATCGTGACCATTTTTTATTGGATTAGGTATATATTAACTTAGGGAATAGTGCAAATTTCATCAAAATCGGATCAGCAGTTTTCAAGATATGGAACACAACCGAACTCCTTAGCGACAAACAGCACGAATGTGTAGAGTGATTATGGGTATATTGTCAATCCTTCAGTTTCCTTATAGAACTTGCACACTTTTTAGTATTAGTGTACTAAAACTAAAAAGAAAGAAATAAAAACTAAAATAACTGGCTTAAAAAGCAAAATACTAAAAAGTGCAAAATAACTTTCCGTTTCGGAAGTCGGTGTAGAAAAACGATAAAAAAAAAACAAGCACCAAAGTCACCGACTTCCGACAAGAAAGTAATTTTTCGCTTTGTAGTGTTTTGCAAGTCGGCTTAATTAACGATTTAATGATTCTTTTTTTTTACAAGTTTTAAATTACCTTGATTTCGTATGTGTGTCCGACAACTATACTTCATAAAAAGATAGCTTGATCTCTGCGACACATGTCAAACTGACGTATACGTTATTGTTACGTTACGTTATCCTGTCAAGCGCTATTGTTACTGTATTGATACTGAGTTTTTGGCGGGATTTTTTCGAGTGAAGTTCAGCGGCTGTTAATATTACTTGCAAATTGATTCCTAGTGGATATTGTGATATAAAATTGGTGTAGTTTTGTGTCTCAACTGTCTACGCAACTGGACAATATGTGAAATCATTGACAGAAGCGATCTCAGGATAGTGGAGCGGAGAATTTTATTGTAGTATTTACTACCTCCGCTAAGCTTACTGGGAAGGCTGACTCAATACAATTTGCTGCCAAATACTCCATAAAACTTTAGAATCTGTTACATCCGTATTCTAATGCATACTAAAGAATGTTAAAATTGCACTAAAGACTAGGCAGCATGGTCTCAGACCTTAGCCTGTTCCGTCAGGAACAAACACAAAAAAAAAAATGTGAGGTTTTTGGCGGGATTTTTTCGAGTGAACTTCAGCGGCTGTTAATATTATTTGCAAATTGATTCCTAGTGGATATTGTGATATAAAATTGGTGTAGTTTTGTGTCTCAACTGTCTACGCAACTGGACAATATGTGAAATCATTGACAGAAGCGATCTCAGGATAGTGGAGCGGAGAATTTTATTGTAGTATTTACTACCTCCGCTAAGCTTACTGGGAAGGCTGACTCAATACAATTTGCTGCCAAATACTCCATAAAACTTTAGAATCTGTTACATCCGTATTCTAATGCATACTAAAGAATGTTAAAATTGGACTAAAGACTAGGCAGCATGGTCTCAGATCTTAGCCTGTTCCGTCAGGAACAAACACAAAAAAAATAAATGTTTTGATACTGACAGCTATCGCAGATATCAAGCTATCTTTTATGAAGTATAGTTATTGATTTTGAAGCACTTCCTGGCATCCAATTAAGCTGAAACTTGGCTTAATTATGTAACTTTGGAAACATTTGAATATATGGTATTATGGACCTGGTCTCATGATAAAGCCAGAAGGTGGTCGTAGCAATCAAAGACAAAATGTGATTGATCATGATGTGTATTGACTCGTCAAAGTCAAAGATACTTATTTCAACTAGGCCATTTGAATGTCAACAATTGAAATTTATAAGTAATAAAAAATGATACTACCGTCCATTCGGAAAAGTAGCTTGCTATGCAGAAAACGGACAAAAAGTCTTTAAAAAAAATAAGTGTTTTACAATATTTACATAAGTACAAACATGAATAAATTCATATATGTGAGCACGATGCACCCAGAATAGCACTAAACACTTTACTACGTACAGGTACAAAGTATTAAAAAGTACTCACACACAAGTTATATTACATTTAGTACCTTTCAATTCAAAAACATTGCATAAAAAAAATCTACTTAAGGCCGTACCCTGACCAAAAAATCAGTATGAGATATGAGCATTCCTATTGGCCTAGCGGCACTGGTGGCGCATGAATTACGGTAGTGAATACGCCCAGATTTTAGAATAAAATCTTTATAAAATCGAATATTGGTCTTTTGAAAAAAATAAAACTTACAAAATGTTCGTTATCAAATTGTCTATCCATTAGTGTTAGTACAAAAAATAATGAATGAACACTTTACGAGGAGATGCATGTTATCAAAAATTATTTCACATTTTTATGGTTTTGTTGGAAGGAGATTAGTGAAACATATACCTCTTAAAAAAAAGTGTACTACCATTTTAGAATCAACATTATGTAGAAATTTAATGTTTTTTTTATTAATTGATATTTATTTTTAAATAAAGAGTTGATAGCTCTTAAAAACTGCACAATAACGACCAGCGCGGGGTACACACTAGTCGACGGCACGAACTATTTTGTGCGCGGGGTTGAAATGCATTTTATATCAACCGACAACACGTGCGGATGAGATAGATGCTGAGAAGGAAGCTAGTTCGCGTACAAATACACACTTTTGCAAATTTGTAGCGAAATGGATAATGATTTAGGACGAAACCGAGCGCGCGTTATTTTATAAACAGACCTTTGGCAGTCTAGATATCATGAAAAAACTACTAAATCTATCTGTTCAAAATAAAATTATTTGCATTGTTGAACTACTAATCTATTCCTGTATGGAGGCCGTTTTGCAATGTTCCGTCTTCTTATGGTATTTATTCGCGCCCAAAAATGCGTTAAAATTAGTGTCGAAATGTGGAACTTTCGACGCTCATAACTTTCAATTATTTATTTTTTTAGTTTTTTGCTTCCATACAGGGCTAGATAATGATGAGACAAATTGATATCACTTTTTATTTTGAACGTACATCGTCAAATAGTGAAATAATCCCTAGACTACGTTTGTATGGAAGAATTTTCGACTAGTGTAACCTTAATACTTTTTCGCTTAGAACCGCGAACTATGATACACATGCAATAGGCATGTTTCCTGGGTCACGGGGTCTCATTGCTAACAAAGAAAAGTTGGTTCAAATAAATCTCACTAGATGGCGCAATATGCACCTGTCTGTTATTGAATGTGTGTAAAATTAATATTTTCTAGAATTTCAACATAAAAATTGTATGTTCTTGTTTAATCAACCCTCCTAAGCACAAAATTATGGAATATTTGGCTCTTAATTCACATTTCAAAGATTATTTGAACGGATCACTTAAAATTGATGCCAATAGATGGCACATTTTTAAATTTCTGAGGCATTCCACTGGATTGTTAAAATTTGCATTGTTACACATTTTGGTGCAAAAAAACTGTAAAAACGTGCAAAAAAATACTATGAAACGAACCTTCACTGTATTTAAAGAAAAAAATATTCACGAACCTAATAAACCCTTTTACTTGCGAGTAGCTGCTAACACCATCTATCTATCACCGTGAAACAGAACCGAACGCGTTCGTTGTACAAAAAAATAACAAGATTAATCAGATGAAAAACGCTAGTTACGTCGGCACGGTTTCTTTGTACGGGATGAGGCATCTGTATGCTAGTATTATATTATCTGTGCCTGGGTAGAGAAATTAGTCCGTCAATGAGATTATCAAATAATATTGGATAAAAGAAAAGATACGTGTCCAATATTTTTTATTAAAATTCCTGACGGATAAAAAACAAATTTTCAGTCAACTATTGTTTTTTTTTAGGTAACTTGGGCCACACCATACTCGAATGCAACCCACCCGAACCTGACACTTATAGACCTCAGTGTTAATATGGCATTAGCTAAAGGTACGTAAATATATGTTTATTATTTTTAGGGTTCCGTACCCAAAGGGTAAAAACGGGACCCTATTACTAAGACTCCGCGATCCGTCTGTTTGTCCGTCTGTCACCAGGATGAATTGTGATAGCTAGACAGTTGAAATTTTCACAGATGATGTATTTCTGTTGCCGCTATAACAACAAATACTAAAAACAGAATTAAATAAATATTTAAGTGGGGCTCCCATACAAAAAACGTGTTTTTTTTTTGACGTTTTTTGCGATAATGTTACGGAACCCTTCGTGCGCGAGTCCGACTTGCACTTGGCCGGTTTTTTTAATAAAAATACAGTAGCGGGAGCGTTACAAACATTGAAACAGCCAGACCTAGGCTTATTACGTATGAAACAGCAATCAGCAATAATTGCGCAGAAATAGCGCAGTCATCGCGCGATCGATCGCTATATGTCATAAACATCAGGATTACGTGAACAATTATTTGGTAATCGCTCGCTGTTTGTCAAATGCAATTATTTCGAATAGAAGCGGCCAAAGTGTTTAAAACTTCTGTACGACACAATTTGACAGCCAAAGGAGATTGCCCATACACAGGCCCCATATGAGGTATCGTGTCCGCGATTTCAATATTATCCAAAAATAGGATTTATATTTTGTGTTTTTTTCCATCCGTGTCCTTTACTTTTTATGTACAGACAACAACAGATGAGGTTTCTTCACTTGGACGTTTGTATGCACCTTATTGCATTGTAATAAGGGTTCATTTCAAGAACAGAAACATCGTTATTTCTCGTGAACCCCGCAAAATAAATATAAAATGTTTTCTAATTATGAATGTAACGTATTTTTTCTACAATATACAACCAAATTCATCAATATACAACTATTTTTTCAAAGTTCCCTTACAAAATGGGCATTCTCCTTTGCTCGCCATAATCGCGATCACCCTACGTTCAAATTAAAATTTTAGTTAACTTATTGTTCCACAGAGGCAACACTGTCGAAAACACCGTTTTAGTGCTACGAGTATCTGACGTCAAATGGCACGTCGGACTTCTCTTTTTAATTCTTAAATTTGATGCTACAATAGTTAAAGTTCAATAATGTTGTGTACTATATTTTTACTATTTTTATATTTAAAAATGTGTTTTGAATAATAAACTAAGGAAATAAATAAATGTCTTCTTTTCAGATATAACTACAAGAATGAATATTGCTTTTAATTTGAGTCCGCAAATAAGTTCCATCAGGGCGTTTAACAGAAACTTGTCGCGAAGTGCCGCGAAGGTTCCAGCCCTTAGGAGGGTGTTGGTGAAAGAGCAGTTTGATGCTGTGGTCACCGATTGGTTACTACCTGGGTTTGAGGCCGGGTAAGTATTTTTTGTGGTTTTAATAGCACAACGATATTTATCGATATTAATATCCCTCAAGACGAGAACCTCGTGAAATCTGAGAAAGAGGAAAAATCAAGTATCAAGACATTGTAATTTTTTTTTTCATAGTTGTGGAAGTCGTTGGCCAGCTAGACCCGCTCGCTACTAGACCCGCGAATCCACTTGACCACATAATTTATTTTCTGTATTTTTGTTGGTTAACTGGCTGAATCTTCGATACGATGTAAATGAATATATTTTTTTCAAATCAAATCATATTTATTCGTAAATGTAGGTTTCAATACAACAGGATGTTATAATAAGGTGGTCAGGGGGGTGACCATAAGCTCTTAGAGCGGTATCAATTTGAGATCGAGTAAGTGACAGATGTATACAAGTCATATACATCTGTCCCTTATTCGATCTCAAATTGATACCGCTCTAAGAGCTTATGGTTACCCCCTAGTTCGCTACATTTTACTCGAGAGCAAAATAATAATAATCTTAATGTAAATTGTAATAAGCTAAATGTCAGTGGTGTCCTCCATAAACTCAGTTGTGGAGTAGTAACGTTCATGAATTAAATATTGTTTCAGTTTCTTTTTAAACATATTATTATTAAGATTCTTTATCTGTCGTGGCATTTTATTGAAAATCACTGGAGCCATTCGGTAAATACTATTAGGTCAACACAAATAATCCGTGGATCAGCTGGGTCTCTTATTTTTAAAAGCTGTGTCTTAACAAACACTGCCACCTCAAAGATGTATAATGACGGCAATGTTAGAAGCTTCAAGGATTTAAAATAGACTTACCACTGTCCCTTGATTGTAGATTACATATAGCATGTACGCATTTTTTTTGTGCGATGAAAACGTAATTCTTGTCTGTCGAGTTACCCCAGAAGGTGACTGCGTATCTTAATATTTGGAAATGAATAAATGAATGTTACAGTTATTCTATCTCACGACAGAGGGCTGGTCTTAGTCTGCATGCACAAGCACATTGTTTCTGTGTTATTTGTTTTTACACGTTTAGAGGAAACGGGGGGCAGATAGCGCCGACTGAATTTCCTTAGTAAAAAGTCATAATTCGAGGTTTGGCTCTCGTCTCTTGCCGCCACCAATATTGGACCAATTTAAAAGATATTAAACTGAAAATTAAAGATATATACTATGTCAGTATGTTTTCCTTTTTGATGATACATTATCTTTAGAAGCATTAGAGCCCTCAAAAATTCCCAAAATTGCGCTGTCAACAGAGGCTTAGTGCAAATTTGACAAATGTAAATGAAAAAAGGAAAACATAGGGACATAGTATATATCTTACTTTACCAGTTTATGGAATATCTTTTAAATTGGTCCAATATTGGAGGAGGAAAGAGACGAGAGCCAAACCTCGAACTATGACTTTTTACTAAGGAAATTCAGTCGGCGCTCTCTGTCCATATTTCCTCCTAATGTACATTGACAGAGTGGCTACAAAAATGTTGTTTCTATAGCGTTAGGGAATTTATAGAACCTAAAAATGCTTGTAAGGAATGAAATTGTTAATAGTATCTATAGGAAATGTTTATTATACACTTTTTTGTTTTTTATTAATGTAGATATTTTAATTGAATTTTTATTGAAAATATTTATTGACATTTTTGTATTTTTTTTTTCTCGTGGGTACAGGCAGAATACAATTACTTTTAGGCTTCAAGATCTTCCCTTCTGAACAAAATATTTCTAGCAAATAAATATTTTGATTTGATTTGTGCTCAGGCGATACTGAGCGCTCCCGAGCTTACGCACACAGATGCAATCCCGCCATCGTCGTGAGATAGAACAACTGTAACCTACACTTTCGTTCTAGCCTTAATCATATCTTTAGAATCCATCTATTCATCGTTTCCACCTCTTTCCATTGTTTTCCACTTAAACTTAGAAAAAAATACCCAGAAGATTTTTTATATACGAGTAAATAAATAATGAAATAAATTATGGCTAAATGTGTTGCTAAGCGCAAAACTCGAATTTTGTATTTTGTGTGTTCACTATTGTACCCCTTAGATGGCGTTGCAATCAAGTTCGGGCCCGGGTAGGACAAGGTCTGTCGGGTACTAATGAAATCGTCCACATTTCCAGGTACGCAGCCGTCCAGCAAGTCCCCTGGATCCTTTTCAGCCCGGTGGTCTTCAATCCGAACCTGGAGGACCTAGTAGACGAGGTCAGGTCTATATCTACGATACCGATACCATTTGGGATGCCTGAGGACCCTAACGAGGACACCTCTATTCCTATGGGCACGTATAGGAGGTGGCATAATTGGTATTACCATTTGATGACGATTATTTTTACCTGGTAAGTAATTTTTTGTTAGTTAGTCCTGTTCCATTCTTGGAGCTCATGGACACATAACAACAGCCGCAGTAGGGTTCGATCTTTACGGAACATCTTTTAAATTGGTCCAATATTGGAGGAGGAAAGAGACGAGAGCCAAACCTCGAATTATAACTTTTTACTAAGGAAATTCAGTCGGTGCTCTCTGTCCCCGTTTCCTTTTAACACCGCGCACAAAATTGTTCGTGCCGTCGATTAGGGGAACCTTAGGATGATACATGTCTAACAAGGCCTCTGCGAGTTGGCTTCAGTTCCTGGCACGCCTTTCAAAGGACCTCAGAGTCCCAAGATTGTCAAAAACATATAAAATAATAATAGATACATTTCTTGTCGAGCATAAAAAGTCGAGATTTAAAATCTCACTCACGAGCGATGTAGCTAATTTTAACACTTTTGATTTTAACACTAAAAATAAAGCCTTTTTATGCGAAACACGAAAGATTCTTTTTCCACTACCTAATGAGCTTACTTAATTAAATGCAAATAAGTTCCAACAAAAATTTATTAGAAACGTTCAGACTAAAAACCACAGACTATATACACACAATCAACGTGCGCTTTTTCGAGAGGTAACAGTTTCAGTATCATTCTGCCAGTTACATAATGATATCAAAATGGCATACAAAATTGATTTTGTAACTGTTATTAAATTATATCATTTTGTTTTTTTAGTATCTTGTGTCTAAAATGTTCATATTTCGAAACGAATTTCTTAGGCAATGTGTTACATGTTAAACAAGGTACAGGAAAAATATTATTATTATATCTACTTTTAAAACTCTTCAGGTTCGACGAGGTCATGAGGCCAGACCATGCCGTTCCTACGTACGAGAACCTCTTCGCTTCTTTAGCAAAAGAACGAGGAGTACCTCTCACTCCATACTATGAAGCCCAGTACAACGTGTCCATTCTGCTGGTGAACTCCCACGAGTCTATAGTATCGGCGCCGCGCAGTCTGCCTCCAAATGTCGTCAATGTTGCCGGTTTTCATATTAATGAGAAAAATAATCCGTTGCCTAAGGTAATTCTTCTTGTTCTCCGTTATTATTTTTAAAACCCCACGTAAGGAAGTTCTCCTGTATCGTGGGTGGGTTTACAAATATATAAACTCACATTCACAAACCTTGTGCCAGCTATCTGTCGGACATACAAATATTAGTTCCGTGCAGTAATTTAGGATTTTTTTGTCGTGCTTATGAGTTTAATAATATCTCCTGTGCGAGTCACAAATAAATTAATTTTGTTTCCTGGTTTTGGGTACCGCCCGACTGTGAGCAATGGTGGCCCAGTGGTTAAGGACCAGACTTACAAGTCATAGGTTCGAACCCAGGTGAAGGAAAACATCGTGAGGCAACAGGGCATGTCCTAGAACTAAAATTCGAAGACATGTGACGTCCACCAACCCTCACTGGGCCCGGCGTGGTAGATTACGATCCTTTCCGGCGCTCTGTCGTTTGTCTATGGTTTGGATAAATGATTGAGCCGTTGAGATGTCGGTCGTATATTTAATATGTTTTACTTATATATCTTCTTACAAGCATTTATTTAACTTGCAATATATGTATGTAAGTGTGTTCGGGTCAAATCTTGCAACTGAATTTTAAAGCAGTTATCCTCATCCGATTAAGATGAAATTTAGCATACACGTTTAGTTTGGATGACAATGCATGGTTAGCTAAGTGACGTCATTCTAAATCCAATATGGCGGACAGCCCAAGATGGCGGACTAGTTATTTTTGTGCACTGCCATGATATGGGTATCAAATGAAAGGGTTTACTGAGAAGAATACGAAAAAGAGTGTAAAAAAGAAACTTGTATAATTTTATCACTTTGCAGGACATACAAACTCTCCTCGACGATTCCCCTCAAGGAGTAATATACTTCAACATGGCAACAGTGATGAACTACTTAGAGGATAATAAATCACCCTACGCGTTAAGTACTTCAGCGCTGATGAAGCTTTTCGCCAAGCTGCCGTACCCGATTCTGTACCAGTACTTAGGCCAACCCCCCTGCCTTCACCACCCGCGAAACGTCCACATGATAGATTGGTTGCCGCAGTCTGCCGTGCTTGGTAAGTTTTATATTTGAGTATCTAACCTTTGTGGTATCGGCACAGTATCGGTGGTGGCCCAGTGGTATCGGCCGCGACTTACAAGTTGTAAGTTATATTTTGTTACAAGTTGTAAGTCGTGGGTTCGAACCCCGGCATACGCTTTACTTTGTGTAAGTTATTTCATCACCACTGCTCTCAAAATGGTGAAGGAAAACATCGTGAGGAAACCGGCATGTCCTAGAACCAAAAATTCGAAGACATGTGACATCCACCAACTCGCACTGGGCCCGCGTGGTGGATTACGGCCCATTCCCTTGCACAGAGAGGAGGCCTGTGTCCCTGTAGTGGGAACATTAATAGGCTGATGATGTGTGATGTGATCTAACCTTTTCAGGGTTCCGTACCCGAAGGGTACAAACGGAGCCCTATTGCTGCTGTCACTCACGTGGCTGTCTGTCGTCTGTCACATAGACAGACGGTTGGAGATACAGTCTTCAAATTTGCAGTATAAAGCATCTTGTTGTCGCAAAGCCATACAAATTGTCAAAAAATATTCTTAAATGTGTTTGAGGGGGACTTCCATACAGATAAAGGGAGGGCCCGTAAAAATGTTGTTTTGTTTTGGAAATCGGTTTAATTTTTTACCGACTTCAAAAAAAGGAGGTAATCAATTCGACACGTATACAGTAATATTGTTGGTATTGCCCAATATTCATATATGTTACTCTAATTGGGCTTATTCTAAATATGTGTGCTAAATTTCATAAGTGTATGTATGCATGTTGGTTTGTTTGGTTGTATGTATGTATGTTTGTTCACTCATTTCGCCGAAATTGCTTATCGGATCGTGACCATTCTTTTTTTATTGGATTAGGTATCAATTTAGCGAAAAGTGCAAATTTCATCCAAATCGGTTCAGCAGTTTTTAAGATATGGAACATGCAACCGAACTCCTAAGCGACATATTACAGATATATATAGCGGGTTATTATGGGTATTTTATCAATCCTTTAGCTACTTTAATATAGAACATGCTCACTTTTAGTGATAGTGTACTAAAACTAAAAAGCACGAAGAAAAATAAATGTGCAACATGCGACATTTTCCACCTAATATAAAAACATTTTACAAATTGAATACGACTTGCGCTTGCAATTAGAAACTAAAATTTTATAAATTTATTTAAGTGCTATTGATAAAACTTAACAGATAACAGAAAAATAAACAGACTTCAAAAGAAAAACATTAAAAAGTGCAAAATAACTTTCGTTTCGGAAGTCGGTGTCGAAAAACAATATCATCTGCCATCATCTGCCTAGCCTTTTCCCAACTATATTGGGGTCGGCTTCCAGTCTTACCGGATTCAGCTAAGTACCAGTGTTTTACATGGAGCGACTGCCTATCTGACCTCCACAAGTCAGTAACTGGGTATCACGGTACCCCTTGGCAAGACTGCAGCCGAATTGCGTAAGTATATTATCCAAAGCAAAAGAATCAATTCTTTCCCAAAACCGACTTTACGTATTGCATATTGATACGAAAAGTAGTTTTTGGGAAGGAATCGATTCTTTTGCTTTGGATAATACACTTACGCAATTCGGCTGCTGGTGTCAGATCTCAAGCTTCTGACTACTCGTAACGACTGTCAAAGATCTTCAAATAACAGCCGGGAGCAACGGCTTAACGTGCTTTCCGAGGCACGGAGGAAACTCGATATGTTGAAATGGTCACCCATCCACGGACCGACCTCGTCAAGCGTTGCTTAACCTTGATGCGTAAACGTTGCTTAAACGATATAAAACTAATTATAGTTTTTTATCGGTACTCCAAAGACATAGGCTTCCGAAACGAAAGTTAATTTTTTTAAATTAAAATAAACCGACTTCAAAACAATAATGTTTAATGTTTTGAAGTCGGTTTATTTTATTGTGAATAAGATTTTTTGTTAAAAAGTTTTTTAGTTTTGGTACCTTATATTATCATGACAATGCGTATTATTAATGATAATTCATAAAACCGGCCAAGTGCGAGTCGGACTTGCGCACGAAGGGTTCCGTACCGTTATAGCAAAAGAATCACGTTTGTTGTATGGGAGCCCCACTTAAATATTGATTTTATTCTGTTTTTAGTATTTGTTGTTATAGCGGCAACAGAAATACATCATCTGTGAAAATTTCAACTGTCTAGCTATCACGGTTCATGAGATACAGCCTGCTGACAGACGGACAGACAGACAGACGGATCGCGGAGTCTTAGTAGTAGGGTCCCGTTTTTACCCTTTCTTCTTGGTCTTCTTCTTCCTCGGTTTCCTCATGACTGAGGGTCGTGGCCACATGAGGTCGTTGCCTTCTCCACCAACGCTCTGCATGCTGAGCAGTTTTCGGCCATGCGGACAGATGCCTGAAAATTCCCCCTACAGACATCTTTGACCACATCTGTCCATCGGGTTGGTGATCTTCCACGGCCCCTTTTTCCTTCCACGTTACCAGCCACAATAAGCTATTCCAAGCTACCAGGCTCCCTCCTGGCCACGTGTCCGAAGTACTGTAGGAGTCGTTTCATGCAGATGGTCGATAGATGAGATTTAACTTTCAGTTCGTTCAGAACTGACGCGTTTGTGCGGCGCGCCGTCCAGGGAATGCCAAAAATTTTGCGCCAGCACCACATTTCGAACGCATCAATTCTGTAACGAATGCGTGATTTCAGTGTCCAGGTTTCAGAAGCATACAGAAATATAGAGATATAATCCCCTTTTACCCTTTGGGTACGAAACCCTAAAAAATTAAAAATTAAACGGGACCTCATGAGAAGGATTATTTTTCAAATAAAAAAAAGTTATCAAAATAAACCACCAAGTAAAAAGTTCTGTGGAAACACATACTTTAAAAAAAAAAACAGTTTAATTGAGAACCTCCCACTTTTTGAAGTCAGTTAAAAATTGAAAAGAGTGTGCTTAGATGGTTTGGTCAAGTTGAGAGGATGAATCAAAGGAGACTAATAAAAAGTGTTTTACAAGGCAGACGTAAGTGGGCAGGACATACACGTCCTATTGGAGATGTTCTTCAGAAAGGCCAGGTTCGCAGTCTTGCTTTTTAGAGTTTCGTACCCTAAGGGTAAAAGCGGGACCCTATTACTAAGACTCCGTGGTCCGTCTGTCTGTCTGTCACCAGGCTTGTATCTCATGAACCGTGATAGCAGTTGAATTTTTCACAGACGATGTATTTCTGTTACCGCTATAACAAAAAAACAGAATAAAATAAATATTTAATTAGGGCTCCCTCCCATAGAACAAATGTTGTTATTTTGCCGTTTTCTGCGATAATGGTACGGAACCCTTCGTGCGTGAGTCCGACTCGAACTTGGCCAGTTGTTCCCGACCTCGTCGAAAGCTGAATCGTGGTCGTGGTATCTTTTACAGCTCACAAGAACATCAAGCTCCTGATAACCAACGGCTACTGGCTAAGCGTGATAGATGCCATCCATGCTGGCAAGCCTCTTATAGCAATTCCGGTGTTTGGAGACGAGCCTGCTATTGACCGAGCCATGCGCGCTGGGTATGCTCTGAGAGTCAATTTCCTTGGCAATGTAGCTTGGGAGTTGGAGGTGGCACTTAGAGAGATGCTGGGTAATAATAGGTGAGTACAAAGCCCATAATAATTCAGAGTGTAACGGAAATACACGTTTATCTATCTTCTATCTATCTATGCTAATATTATAAAGAGGAAAGGTTTTTTTGTTTGTTTGTTTGTACCGAATAGGCTCCGAAACTACCGGACCGATTTAAAAAAATATTTCACCATTAGAAAGCTACATTATTCCTGAGTGACATAGGCTATTTTTTTTAGCCCGAAAACGGGTCCTGTGGCGTCCCACGGGAGCGAAGCCGCGCGGAACAGCTATTATGATATAATAATAATCTAAATTATTTTATTATATTATGTCCTTTATTTAAATTCGTTTCTTATTTTATACATTTTTAAATATTTTTGTAAAACATACAGAATAAAAAAAAAACATTAGTAAAAACATTATCTAAATTATTTTATTTTATTATTATTATTATATTTTTTTTTTGACAACCATTATTTTTTATATTTTTTAATGTTTTTTTTATGATTTGTTTTTATAAAGAAATATTTAAAAATGTTAATTTAAAATGTGTACATAATTAAATAAACGAAATAATAATCTTATATCTGATATACCGGTGGGCCTCTATTTTTTATATTTTAAATGTTTTTCTTTTTTGTGTTTTGTAAAAATATTTAAAAATTTAATTAATAAGAAAAGAAATGAATAAAGGAAATAATAATAATCTTTATTCAAACTTGAAATTGGTAAAGTATACTAATAGGTCTTATATCTAAAGTGGGTACAACAATGTTAGGTGCCTGTACTAGGTAACCCTGTATCACAGGCGGCAGGGGCTCAAACAATGTAATTGGAAGGACAAGGAATTTTTACAATATTTTTCTTAAACTATAGGTTAGTGACAGATATACACCGTGAAATTTAAGTGGTTGTTTTCCCACGGCAGAACGACTTGCCTTTAGGAGTACTTTCGAAGCATAGAGTTAAAGTAAAAAAATAACGATGTTTTTATTTTAAAATAATTTAAAAAATATTCATCAACTCGAAAAAGTGAGTAACAATAGTAACTTGTAGGTACTAGGTACTACTCGCGTCACCACCGTATTATTCACCGTAGTACCTAGTACCTACAAGTTACTATTGTTACTCACTTTTTCGAGTTTATGTTTTTTTTTTAAATTATTTTAAAACAAAAACATCGTTATTTTTTTACTTTAGTTCTATGCTTCGAAAGTACTCCTTAAGGCAAGTCTTTCTGCCGCGGGAAAACAACCACTTAAATTTCACGGTGTATTGATTATTGATAATCTTAATTACTAAAACAGATTAAAAATTAAATTCTATTAATAATGATAAACATTATACAAACATGAAGAATCATTATTTTGGTTACAGCTACTCCAAAAAAGCGAAATCTATCTCGAAGATATTTCACCAACGGCCTGTTCGACCATCGAAGTTGATACCTTTCTACGTGAAGCATGCTATAGAAACCAAAGGCAAGTATTTAATAGAATATACTTTATTTAAGAGAGCAGTGGTAGCCCAATGGCAACGGCCCGACATAGGCCCGGTATCCACCAAGGCGGGGAAGAGAGGAGACGAGAGAAGATGTGCTGCGCAGCTGGCAGGTTATTTCCACCAAAGCGGAAAGGAGATGCGTAGCGGAGAGGAGATGTGAGCTTTGCGTAGCGGTGACGATTTCGGCTGTGCGAGGCGCGGGGTTAAGGAAGCGGGGAAAGGGATGCACGAGCGCGGCCGCCTGACTACACACATCTCCACTCTGCCTCACCGCTTGCTCGCTCGCGGCACAAATTTCTATAGAAAAATGAGACGTCTCCTTTCCTCTCCGCTTGATCCATTTCCACCGAAGCTTAGCGGAGAGATGTGGAAAAAACGAAATCTGATTGGTTATTCAAAACATAACACCTCTCGTGTTTTCTTCTCTCCGTTTTGGTGGATACCGGGCCTTACGTGTCGTAAGTCGTGGGTTCGAACCCAGGCAGTTGGTTTACTTTGTCTAAATTATTTCATCACTACTGCTCTTAAACCGGTGAAGGCAAACATCGTAAGGAAACCGGCATGTTCTAGAACCAAAAATTTGAAGACATGTAACATCCACCAACCCGCACTGGGCCCGCGTGGTGGATTACGGCCACTCTCACAGATAGGAGGCCTGTGTCCCAGTAGTGAGAACATTAAAAGGCTGATGATGATGACACCAAAAAAGTTACATATCTCTGTCTTTAATAATCATCGTTTTGGTAGGTTAAGATGGTCACCCATCTGCGGAACGACCTCGGCAACCTTTACTTTACCCTGAAGATCGACCCGTGCGGCTGTTGTGATTCATCATCATCATATCAGCCGAAAGACTTCCTCTGCTGGATATAGGTCTCTCCCAAGCGTCGCCACGTTGACCGGTCCCGTGCGTCTCGCATCCAGCGGATCCCCGCAACCTTCACCAGGTCATCAGTCGACCTGGTGGGAGGCCTTCCAACACAACGTATTCCGGTTCGCGGTCGCCACTCCAGAACCTTTCTGCCCCATCGGCCATCCGTTCTGCGAGCAATGTGCCCTGCCCACTGCCACTAAAGTTTGGCAATTCTTCAGGCTATGTCGGTAACCCTGGTTCTCTTGCGAATGCAATGCATTTCTGATTCGATAATGCAAGGAAACTCCGAGCATAGGCCTATCCATTGCCCTTAACGCGCGTTGTAACAGCTTTTATTTAGATTCTCCTTTTCCGGTGTCTGTAATCAAAACTTGCAAGTTAAAGGAGATCAACCGACTTTGTACAGTTTTTGGAGCTTTCGTAAAGACTTTGTACAGTCTTTGGAGCTTTGGTACCGTCTTTGTACAGTTTTTGGAGCTTTCGTAAAGACTTTGTACAGTCTTTGGAGCTTTGGTACCGTCTTTGTACAGTCTTTGGAGCTTTGGTACAAAATTTGTACA
This sequence comes from Orthosia incerta, assembly GCA_948252205.1. Classification (NCBI taxonomy): domain Eukaryota; kingdom Metazoa; phylum Arthropoda; class Insecta; order Lepidoptera; family Noctuidae; genus Orthosia; species Orthosia incerta. Next base: position 14,308,158 of record OX411769.1, on the reverse strand, counting down.
GTCTTTGCAGCTTTGGTACAAACTTTGTACAGTCTTTGCAGCTTTGGTACCGACTTTGTACAGTCTTTGCAGCTTTGGTACCGACTTTGTACGGTCTTTGGAGCTTTGGTACTGACTTTGTACGGTCTTTGGAGCTTTGATACTGACTTTGTACAGTCTTTGGAGCTTTGATACTGACTTTGTACAGTCTTTGGAGCTTTGGTACCGACTTTGTACAGTCTTTGGAGCTTTGGTACTGACTTTGTACAGTCTTTGGAGCTTTGATATCGACTTTTTACAGTCTTTGGAGCTTTGGTACCGACTTTGTACAGTCTTTGGAGCTTTGGTACCGACTTTGTACAGTCTTTGGAGCTTTGGTACCGACTTTGTTCAGTCTGTGGTACTTCGGTACCGACTTTGTACAGTCTTTGGAGCTTTGGTACTGACTTTGTACAGTCTTTGGAGCTTTGGTACCGACTTTGTACAGTCTTTGGAGCTTTGGTACTGACTTTGTACAGTCTTTGCAGCTTTGGTATCGACTTTTTACAGTCTTTGGAGCTTTGATACTGACTTTGTACAGTCTTTGCAGCTTTGGTATCGACTTTTTACAGTCTTTGGAGCTTTGGTATCGACTTTTTACAGTCTTTGGAGCTTTGATATCGACTTTTTACAGTCTTTGGAGCTTTGGTACCGACTTTGTACAGTCTTTGGAGCTTTGGTACCGACTTTGTTCAGTCTGTGGTACTTCGGTACCGACTTTGTACGGTCTTTGGAGCTTTGATACTGACTTTGTACAGTCTTTGGAGCTTTGATACTGACTTTGTACAGTCTTTGGAGCTTTGGTATCGACTTTGTACAGTCTTTGGAGCTTTGGTATCGACTTTGTACAGTCTTTGGAGCTTTGATACTGACTTTGTACAGTCTTTGGAGCTTTGATACTGACTTTGTACAGTCTTTGGAGCTTTGGTATCGACTTTGTACAGTCTTTGGAGCTTTGGTACTGACTTTGTACAGTCTTTGGAGCTTTGATACTGACTTTGTACAGTCTTTGGAGCTTTGGTACTGACTTTGTACAGTCTTTGGAGCTTTGATACTGACTTTGTACAGTCTTTGGAGCTTTGGTATCGACTTTTTACAGTCTTTGGAGCTTTGGTATCGACTTTTTACAGTCTTTGGAGCTTTGGTATCGACTTTTTACAGTCTTTGGAGCTTTGGTACCGACTTTGTACGGTCTTTGGAGCTTTGATACTGACTTTGTACGGTCTTTGGAGCTTTGATACTGACTTTGTACAGTCTTTGGAGCTTTGATACTGACTTTGTACGGTCTTTGGAGCTTTGATACTGACTTTGTACAGTCTTTGGAGCTTTGATACTGACTTTTTACAGTCTTTGGAGCTTTGGTATCGACTTTTTACAGTCTTTGGAGCTTTGGTATCGACTTTTTACAGTCTTTGGAGCTTTGGTATCGACTTTTTACAGTCTTTGGAGCTTTGGTACCGACTTTGTACAGTCTTTGGAGCTTTGGTACCGACTTTGTTCAGTCTGTGGTACTTCGGTACCGACTTTGTACGGTCTTTGGAGCTTTGGTATCGACTTTTTACAGTCTTTGGAGCTTTGGTACCGACTTTGTACAGTCTTTGGAGCTTTGGTACCGACTTTGTTCAGTCTGTGGTACTTCGGTACCGACTTTGTACGGTCTTTGGAGCTTTGGTACGAGACTGTACAGTCTTTGGAGCTTTGGTACCGACTTGGTACAATCTGTGGAGCTTTGGTACCGACTTGGTACAATCTGTGGAGCTTTGGTACCGACTTTGTACCGTCTTTGGAGCTTTGGCACGCCTATTTCCTCCTCCAATACTGGGCCAATTTAAAACATAATTCATAATGTGAATAAGAAATTTATACACCGTGAAATTTAAGTGGTTTTTTTCCCGCGGCAGAACGACTTGCCTTAACCTTTTCACCGCCACGCCATATCGGTATTCCTATGCCCTGTACGCCAAGTATTTTTCTGCGACCTGTTTTTTGTCGAGTATAGCCGTCGTTGGCGCACAGGGCACGCTTGCTCATGTCGGCTATAGCCGACATTGGCGTTCAAAAGGTTAAGGAGTACTTTCGAAGCATAGAGTTAAAGTAAAAAAATAACGATGTTTTTGTTTTAAAATATTAAAAAAAAAAAAACATAAACTAGAAAAAGTGAGTAACAATATTAATTTGTAGGTACTAGGTACTACGGTGAATAATACGGTGGTGACGCGAGTAATACCTAGTACCTACAAGTTACTATTGTTACTCACTTTTTCGAGTTGATGAATATTTTTTAAATTATTTTAAAATAAAAACATCGTTATTTTTTTACTTTAACTCTATGCTTCGAAGGTACTCCTAAAGGCAAGTCGTTCTGCCGCGGGAAAACAACCACTTAAATTTCACGGTGTATACTGTGCCCCTAAGTTTTCCTTTTTGGTGATACATTATCCATAGAAGCACTAGAACCCTCAAAAGATGCTCAAAATTGCGCTGTCAACAGAGTCCTAGTGTACAAATTTGACAACATTAAAAAAAAATAAAAAAAATTACAAAGAGTACTACCGACTTCCAAATTTAAAACTACAAAGTGAAAAGTAACTTAATTTTTGGAAGTCTTTCGTAGGTACCAATTTTTTGCGTTATGGAAAACATAAAGAAAAAATAAAGTTACTTTTCACTTTGTAGTTTTAAATTTGGAAGTCGGTAGTATTTTTTCTCTGAAACTCAGATGTCTGCGACCGCATTTCCTCTTATCTACGCGGTATCAATTTGGTTGATCTCCTTTGACACACTTCGCGGTGTTCGATTGATATAAAATTTTACTCTAGACAATGCTAAGGGGAATGCCCATTCTGTAAGGGAACTTAGGCCCCTTTAAAAAAATGTTGTATCTTGATGAATTTGGTTGTATATTGTAGAAAAAACACGTTATATTCATAATTAGAAATCATTTTTTATTTATTTTGTGGGGTTCACGAGAAATAACGATGTTTTTATTCTTGAAATGAACCCTTATTACAATGCAATAAGGTGCATACAAATGTCCATGTGAAGAAACCTGATTTGTTGTTGTCTATACATAAAAAGTAAAGGATACGGATGGAAAAAAAGACAAAATAGAAATCCTATTATTGGATAATATTGAAATCGCAGACACGATACTTCATAAGGGGCCTGTGTGTGGGCAATCTCCTTTTTAAATATAAAAGAAGTTTAGAAAAAATAAGTATTTGTTTTATTTTTCAGGAGCATACCACCTTCGGTCTGTATCGCTTAAATACAGCTGGTATGAGCGTTCAATGCTTGATATTTCGATTGCTTTTCTAGTACCGCTCATGTTCTCCATATTGCTTTCTGGGATTATTATCAAAGTTTGTGTCAGAAGAGTGGACGAGTAGAGTCAGAAGAAGAGTGAGGACGAAGAGGAATTAGTGATATTCTTCCATATGCGGCAGTATTCATTCCAGTGTCTTTTTGTTTAGAATATGTTTTTAATTTAATATGCCCATACATGGTTTGCTATTATGTACCTTTTAAGACTGCAGTGTTATGTTTAAGAATAAAAACGTTCGTTCATCGTTTTTGTAATATTAAACATTAATTTTAATACAATGCAATAATAATACAATAATCGTTATTTTAGAAAAAAGAATTGTTTTATTTTTTTTCTAAAAACATATTTATCCTACATCCTAATAATATTATGTCAAGGTGTGTCTGTTTGGATTTTGTTAAACCCTCGAGTGCCGGAACGTGGAACCACGCGAGGCAATGGCTTTGTAATTGTTTCGGCAATTATGGCATTCAACCGGTTAATTCACGCTAAATGCATTTGAATTAAAGGTCATTGGGCATAATCTGACCCGCTTTGCGAAGAGCCAAAATCGTTTTAAACTGAAGATAATAATGTGACCTTTCATTGCATATATTGATTAGATTAAAAAAAAAGTAAATATCAATCGTTTAAAAAAAAAAAAACAAAAGGTTTCAGAGAACTGTGTTCCTGTTTTCATATTTCTTCGTTTTTTGATAACGACTTCCGAAATTGAAGTTATTTTTCACTTTGTAGTGTTTTTGTTTGGAAGTCGGTTGTAATACGAAGTTGTGGTACTTAATGGACCAGTTCTATAGGCTACCTAGCCTATAGAACTGGTCCATTAACATGAAACTTAAATAAACAAAACCGGTGGAATGAGAATATACCAGGGTGAACTGTTCACACCTGCGTAAGGGGGGGGTACGCAGGTGTGAACGGTTCAAAACGTACCAGTGTGATGTTATGTTATAAAATGGTGTAAACAGTAAACAGACATGCGATTGCAGCTATCCCGAGTGATTTGCCGTCATTTATTGAAGAGTCAGAACTCTTGTCGAATTTGATGAAGGACTTCTGAGATATACATCAGAATGTATATCTCAGAAGTCCTTCATCAAATTTAATGTGATGAAAATTAAATGGGACCACATGACAAACACCAGCTTTTGAATAAAAAAAGAATCATCAAAATCGGTTCCCCAATAAAAAGTTCTGAGGTAAACACATAAAAAAAAAATACAATCGAATTGATAACCTCCTCCTTTTTGCGCAGTCGGTTAAAAAAAAAACAAAAGGTTTCAGAGAACTTTATTTTCGTCTGTACATTTTGTTAAAAATTAGATATTACGTGTCGTACTTCGCAGCACGATCATGAACGCATTCATTAAAGCTTTAGATGCGACTGACTGCTGCGCTGATTGACGCGGGTCCGATTCCCGCACGGAACAAATATTTGTATGACCTACAGGTAGTTGTTCCGGCTCTGGGTGTTTGTGCATGTGAGTTTATATGTTTGTAAACGCACCCACGATACAGGAAGAAAAAAAAAATGGTAATAAAATCCTTTCAATTTGTACTATTTTATACCACTAATTAGAAATTTTATACCTCTACAATTATCGCGGATATACAGGTCGTGCTGGCAAGATTCCTTCCCCGCACGACCACGCTAAAATTCCAGCTGGTATAGAAGTTGATGAAACGGGTACTCATACCTAAGCATTTGTACTCATTATGTACTCTTATTTCATTACTGGTAAATTGTCGTTAATTGTTATAAAAGCAAAAAAAATATTGCCTTAATTCTAACTTTAATTTGTCTACTTGGATCTCGCCTTCTGGTGTTAAGACGACGAAAGTCGCCAACGCCCTTGAAGGAACAAAACGCGCCCTCGTTTCACACCCGCGCGATCCACGATAGTTTTTTGTACTTTCCCTATTATTCTATAAAAAAAGCCTTTAATCAAACATGTAGATAATTCAATTGCCTTTTAGATGGTGAAAATTTCAGTAAAATACGGCCAGCGATTTTGGTGCGATTTTCGTTTTTTTCTCCGTATTAGAAATAACTTTACAAATTAATTACACTAGGTTATACAAATGAAGAAAAGATCATCAGAAGATCAAATTATTAAGAAAATGTTCTAATATCACACATATTTTTCCAAAAAAATACGATAAGCCGTTTGGAAAAAATCAACTGGTCCTGCACAGTACGACACGCGCACCGCAGCAGTCCGGCACGTCTAAATTGAAAGAGCCCTGACAAGGCCTGGGGAACTTTGCATGTTGCATAAATGCATTTGCACTTTTAGCCTCTTTTACCGGTTGTTGCATATTTTAACTTCATGTTAATTATATTTCATTATACTTCATTATAATCTTTTCATGCATATTTCGACGTAGATTATTGCTTTTCTAGTAATTTTGATCAAAGACGCACCTCTATTGAATACAGGCTTGACGTTATGTCACTATGTCCCTCCACTCAACTACTTTTAAAACTTTTTTATCTGTGGACGTATATTCTAGTCAACACTTCTTATTGCCATGCATATTCGTTCAACTCACCGATTTAAAACAATGTTTGAAATAACGGTTGCCATGGCAACGCGATTTGTGTACAACGAGAAGTTAATTTTCAGTGACGGGTGTTTTATACGCACAAAATATTAATTGATATATTGTAATTATACACTAGACAGTTCGCTGTAAGACATAGGTGCAAATACATTAAGATTGTAAGACAAATTTGATAAAAGTGAAGTTTTTTTTTGAAAAATTGGAAATTATGTCAAGGTAAGAAATAATTGGACTCTCGGCTTATTACTTATTCAGGTAGGTATGTTTTGCGTTTCAACACGTGGAAGTTTGCATGACATCGATTCTTAAATAGCCAGGTGACCTCTTTAAACTTTTTGTCTTAGTGGCTTATTTAGGTCAAGCAGAGTTAAGGTAGTTACGTATGTTCCTTACTTAATATTTTATAACACGCTTTTATTAGCTTGGTATGTGTGTATCTAAGTAACGGAATCTTTGAACGTCATTTTTTACCCCCTTCAAAGCGTCTGATTAATTTGAAACTTTGCACACTTATTAAGGACTGATGACAATGCAATAATTTAAATAGTTCGTCCCATTATCCTTACCAGGACCCAATGATCCAGGTAAGGATAATGCCTTAGCTATTGAACTAAAAAGTAAAAATAAGTTATAGATTTAAAAAAAAAACTAAAAATATACGCTTTAATAGAAAACAATGTTTATTGTAAAAAAGCGTGGGGTGCTTGATGTCATCATCTGCCTAGCCTTTTCCCAACTATATTGGGGTCGGCTTCCAGTCTTACCGGATTCAGCTAAGTACCAGTGTTTTACATGGAGCGACTGCCTATCTGACCTCCACAACCCAGTAACTGGATAACACGGTACCCCATGGCAAGACTGGTGTCAGATCTCAAGCTTCTGACTACCCGTAACGACTGTCAAAGATCTTCAAATAACAGCCGGGACCAACGGCTTAACGTGCTTTCCGAGTCACGGAGGAAACTCGGTATATTGAAATGGTCACCCATCCACGGACCGACCTCGTCAAGCGTTGCTTAACCTTGATGATCGACCCGTGCGGCTGTTATTATTTAGCCACGAGCTTGATGTCAATTGTTATAATATTTCATTGAAAGATGTTGGTAGATGTCGGTAATTGATTTATTTATTTATGTACACACAAAAACACTTTACAGAGAAACAACTATCTGTAGGTCATACAAATATTTGTTCCGTGCGGGCATCGAACCCGCGACACGCAGCGCAGAAGTCAATCGCTCAACCACTGCGCCAACCGTGCGCCCATGCGCCCATTCAATGGTATACATCAAAATAACACAGGCATATAGATCATTTGGAAGAAAAATTCTATTCTAATATCACGCGGGCGGCACCTAGTAATATCTTTAAATGTGAAACACATTTAATGAGAAAGTTTGTGAGTATGGAATGAATGGCTGGATGTTTACTTCTCTGTGCAAAAAGAACTGAACGGATTTTAATGAAACTCCTTCGACTGACTATGTTGAGCCTGCAGGCCACTAACTTCCATGGCCCACCTGGAAATCTTTAAACCGACGCCGAAGCCAATTGGGTCGCTGCAGGCACAACTCAGATGGGGGTACTGCAATGACCCGCAGTGTGATTGCGGAGCTGCGTCCCAAACAATGTCTCACCTCCTATCGTGCTCACTGTGCAACAATACCTGCACCCTGAAGGACCTTTGTGAGGCAAATGAAAACGCTATTACCGTGGCTGAATTCTGGTCAAAACGTATATAATTGAGAAATCATTGATACGTCGAAGAAGAAGGAGAATGAAACTTTATAGCTTATACATTAGAAAAAGATATTGGGGAAAGTACTAATTCCAATAAATATATCATGTACAAGAAAAAAGGCAAAGCGAAGAAAGTGCCCAAAAAGCTACTATAGGTACTATTCAATAGTTAATTATATTTTCTCAAGCTTGAATAAGTATATTACGTTATCACTAGAAGTGGTGGGTACATTAATGTAATAAAACAAATAAGGCGCCACTCTCAAAATTAATGAGTTTTACTAAGTACCTACGTACATTGGTGCGTAGTTTTGAGTTACAAAGCAGACTTGTGTGTTAAAAGTGAGCGTCACGAAAATTATTAGTATATCGACTAGCGTGGATTGTTTCTGTTAAAAGTAGACCTTAATGAATCGCACACATGAAGTAGGTGTGTTTATAACATACTAGTGACCCACCCTGACTTTACCTATGCACGCACAAAGCCACAATGTGGCTTCCACCACCGGCGCCCCCGCCAAGATCCCTCCCCCTGTCGCCCTTACCGGGCATAAGCCATATCTGAGCGTTGCTGAAAACATAATCAGCGCGTATTCCATTTGAATGACCCCCCAGGACCGAGCACTGGATGCAGAAATCCGGAATGCAGGCTCACTCTCCACCGCTTCATGCAGCACCGCACCACCACCACCGCACATGCATCTTCTCGAGGTACGAAAGTGTAACTAGGGAACTAGATAGCCAATTATCTACAAGGACGGCCAATGGGTTCGTAATTAGTACGAACACTCTCAATACTATGATACACGTAGCACACAAAAACGACCGCATTCGTTCCGAGGCCCGTCGTGTTGTCCCCGTCATTAAAATCAAGCCAGCCCGCGAAATGCTGAGCTATGGTTAAAATATTAGATATAAAAGGAGTTTCTTGCCCGTTCTTCTCCACGTAGATATTTTCCGAACGGATGGTAGAGTCACTTAATCATGATCCAGCCTTTGTTGTCCCCCCAGCGACGCCCTGAGCCGAGGTCCGACCCCATAGGGGGTAGCCCTCAGCTTGGTCGCTTAGGTTAAGCTTTTTAAGCCTGGCTGGAGGCTATAGTTTAGTCTCAACAGGGAAGACCTGTTAAGCAGATGAAAATCCTAGTATTTAACGGCGAGATATCAAGTATTAAAAAAAAACCTTGACTTTACCTGGGCCATAAACCTTTCAAATGGTGAAAGATTTTTGAAAATAGGCGTAGTGGTTTCAGAGATTCTGAACTAATTTACAAAATTCGAGCTCTCACTCTTAATAATATTAGTTAAAAAGGTAGCTAAGGGCCTTAGGGTGATTTGCCGCAAAAGATGTACGAGGTAGCAAGGCTGTCAGCGAGGAAAATATCCACCTATGGGAACACTTAATTTTCTTACCGAGGCTTGCCGCAGCTCAGGTGGCAAAGGCTATGTATTCTTATAACGAAAAAGCGGAAGATGCGTGAGATGGATGCGTGTGAGCTCACGCTACGCGTCTTCGCACCTCTTAGCTATACACATTTTCACAGCTTAGCTACGCATCCTCACGCCGCTTCTAGCGTCACGAGGCGAACGGGGGCAGCGCGTGGGTAGGCGGGAGTGGGTCGATGACAGCCGATGTACACATTTATTTTGACCGTGTTTAACCTCGCACAGCTTTCGTGTAAACAGTCACATGTTTTCACCGCTTCGCTACGTATCCTCGCGTAGCCTTGCTACCGCGATCGAAAAGCACCTAATAAAGTAGTGCAGATCGGAATGACCTGTGAAGGAAGAGAACAACCAAAATGACGACATAGAAATAAAAAAGTTAGTAGAAATAAAAGGAAATTCTGACCTCAATTGGAATATCTTATTGTAACAGAACAAAAGCACGCCCACGATAAATAATGAATCATGTTGTCTTGCACGATAATTTCGTCCATTTTGTAGGAACCTGATGAAAGTAGGTATTTCTTTAAATTGTTAATGTTTTGAATTCCAGCAATTTAACCTAAAATGCAAAAAACAGTAAAAAAACAAAGCGATACCAAGCTGAAAAGAGAAAAGCTAACAAAAGACGATGCCTCGAAAATATCTCAAGAAGATAAACTCAAAAAGACTCCCTACACTGTCTCTACACCAAGAAGTTTCATGCAGAAAAGTACCACTGCCGATATATACGGGCAGAAGAAAAACACTGCCTTACAAAGCGTGAAAGCACCTAAAAAGACACTGGGCACTTCAAACACAGCCAGCAACGTATCGCCAATGAAGGATTTACTCAAATCTGCTTCCTCTTCAACCAGTCAACTTACTACGAGAAGCGAAAAATCCAAGATGGCAACGCCAAGAATGTTTGACGCAAAAGCAAGTAGGTACTCAGCCACGTCGAGAAGCAAAGACTTTGGTGTTGCAATAAATTCACCGATCGTTAAAAGAAAACTGAATCTGGATTTGAAAAGAGAAGAGAGTTTTGTAAAAGATGTTTCTAAAGAAAGAAGGGAAAAAGAAAAGAGTTTTGTAAAAGAAACGACAAATGCAAGTAAAGTTAGAGAAAAAAGTTTTGTCAAAGAGGCGGCAAAAGATAGAAAGGAAAAAGAAAAGAGTTTCATTACAGAAGCTACAAAGGAACGAAAAGAAAAGAGCTTCATATATACAAAAGGGAAAGAAAAAAGTTTCATAAAAGATATTCCAAAAGGAAAAGAAAAAAGTTACGTTAAAGAAGTGGCCAAGGACAAGAAAGATAAAGATAAGACTGGTTCAAAAGGTAGCGAAAGGCAGCGGACTAAAACTAGGACATTGGATGAAAGTGAAGTTAAAATCCTAAGTTCTGATGTAGTTGATAATAATGCTGAAATGTTTAACTTGTCCCGAAAGCTTAGCGCGAACCCTAAAGCGTTTTTCATTGAATTGGATGATGAAAAGCCAAATCACAGTAAAATGGTGAGTATATTTAAAGTTGTATGTAAAGTCTGTTTTTTTTCTCGGAGACAAAATTGACACATGCAAATGTCAAATTATTTCTTGTTGGGCTTAGGCTTCCTGAGGTATGTTATAGTGGCGACGACGATACGACGATAATTTCAACTAAATATACGAGTATCGATTAACATTCCCAGTCTGCATTTAGTAATATATCCAATAGTTTAGTCAATATAGGTAGTTTGATTATCTAAGCATAATGCTTAGATTTTTTATACAAGATTTATTCGATAGTTTCAAACTTCTCGTATGCTTATTGCCAGTATTGTCGTATCGTGGTCTCCACACTGTATATAAGTCTTGTAGGCTTAAATACTATAATTTGTCATAATCCGTAAAAGAAGTAATTTGACATTTGCTTGTGTCAATTTTGTATCAGATTTAAAAAACAGACTTTAGGTATATTTATTCGATATTCCTCTTGCCTGACTAAGTTTAGATTATACTTTCTATAATATCGAACTTTTTCAGACACCGCCAAGCAAAGTATCCAGCGATGAAGATGTAAGTTACGAAGATGATTTTGAAAGTTACGAGTCAGACTTCGATTCCTATCACAGTTCATCACCCAGTGAACAGAACGGTAGTGATGAGATTGAAGACAAGGATGATGAAGGTAATGGTGAAGATGATGATGATGAAAACGAAGCTGTTGAAACTTTAAAGGAAGTAAAGGATGAAGAGAATATGTTGGATTCAGGTGAGTTTGAGAAGTAGTAACATCTATGCGTATTTTTGTACTATTGGTGTTCTATGGGTGCACCTGTTCCTAATATTTCGGAGAATACAGACGTGGTGTTTTAATATGTAATTATCATTAGTTATCATTTAATTTAGCCACTATGTAGTGGTTGGGTTAGTGTTGCAAGCACGACAGGGTAAATTAAGTTTTGCATTGAAAAAAATGTTTTTAAAGACTTTACGCCCGATTAGTGCCGTAAAACGGTTACTTTCTAAAGACTACGAGTACTCCTCAATAAAAGCTATGTTTAAAGGTTTGAAAAAAATATACATATTAATGATTCATGACCAACATTTGGTAAAAATGTTTTTTTTTTTAATAACTAATACTTTTGCTCTAAAAAAATAATTAACAACACGATATTTTTCGCTACTTTTGCCTACTCCTCTAAAACGACTACGACTTTGATGTTTAAAAATATTTTTACACATAAAAAAATTGTGGTTAGAATTTTTTCTTAATCTAAATAGCTTATGTAAATCAAAGAATATTTTGCAAACAAAACAGTCCAAAAGGCAATCCAATATTGATATTCTGGTGCTAAGCGGGCGCAGTTCCAGTACGGCGTTAGCATTGGGGAATATATACACTTTAAAGAGCCATCAAATCTGGATTCATAGTAGATCCTGCAGCCGAATTGCGTAAGTATATTATCCAAAGCAAAAGAATCGATTCCTTCCCAAAAACGACTTTTCGTATCAATATGCACTACGTAAAGTTGGTTTTGGGCAAGAATCCATTCTTTTGCTTTGGATAATATACTTACGCAATTCGGCTGCTGGATTAAACGTTATTACAGCTGGATATACTATGAACTGGTGAAATTTGGATGCACTATACACCCTTGTCTTTACGGGGAATATATACGGGATTGATGTTTTCTAGAAACTCTAGACTTATGAATAAGAAAACTTGTAGTTTTTCATGGGAACAGAACACCTGGGAAAATAATAGTCTACCTACAGCGGTCAATCAATAGATATGTCGTAATAGGAAATATATTATTTAATTTGTTATTCATGCAAGCCCGATGTATATATTTCTTCTTTAATTAATTTAAGAGTGGGACTTCACATAAATACCTGTTAGTCTAGTGATCGCAAGCGCTACTACTTATGGCATTATACCTATTTTAATACAGTACACTCTTATTATAAAGTCCCAATTGCGCCCTTTCAGTGATCCGGCTCGAAGGACCACTGAATGGGCTCAATTGGGACTAGTAAAAGAGTGGACTGTATTAAAATAGGTATGATGCCATAAGTTACACGATCAACATCTCGGAAACATACAAAGGAATGTTCCTTGTGCACGTTTATGAGCTAAGTGCCGCCGGCGCGGGCTCGCAGTGGCCGTCCCCCTAACCACTGTCAATGTGATGCGCAAAGGACATGAAGTCTTGGGTTTGATTCCCAGGACAGGCTAAGTGATATACGATTTTTCTTTCTGGAATTTCTCAGTTGCAGCTCGTAGTAAACCTTGTTTTAAGACGATTATTGATTTCCAGGCAGTTTCGACCTCCGCGACCGTTCAGCGAATAAACTAAAACCAGTGGCTTTGGACTTTATCTTGGAAACAGCCGAGGGTGGGGAGAAGCCTAGCTCCCTAACTGACGAGGGTTTCCAGGAGATGAGCAGTTCTAGTGCAGTATCCAGCATACGGACGGTGCATACCGAAGTCATTGACAGGTATGTCATTGACAACATTAATAGGTAGACTTCACTGCTGGCTAAAGACCTTGAAATTAAAATAGAAGATTTTTTTAATAGTTCGATTAATAATCGAATGATTCCTTTTCAGAACTCTTTTCATTGATTTCGCAAAATCAAAAGAAAACCGACGAAAGAAAAGGATAGGTGACAGGTTAAGACAACGCGCAAAAGATTTGCTTAGTATAATAACTTTGCACGAAATGTCTTACAGTCTGTTCGAAATGAAACCTATTTCATATGACCTGTATATGGCGACCTTCGGCAGATCAAATTATACTCAAATCGCTGTTCAAACTTTTGAGGATGGAATAACCGAAGAGGTACAGACGGATGAAATAGAATGTGAACACAAATGGACGCAACATCCAGTTGAATTCACAAAACATGATATTTGTATCAAACAAAAAGTTGAAAGCCGAAAATATAGTAAAAATATGGAAGATTATTTAACCAAGTTCACATTTTTGACAACACATACTCTGGATGTAGAAAAGAATAACGCGATTAACTTGGATGAAAATTATAAAACTCATCCGTTACGCATTCTCTTTGAGCAGAAAGATGGCGTGGGACCCAGCGAAATGTTGCCATACGAAACTTACAAATCGAAATTAAAAAACAATAATTATAACACCCAAAGGCTGGGGAAGTTTTTAAAAAGAGTTGAGGGTAGAATTTGTAATGTTTTAAATACTAACAGAGGCAACACAGAACTGTCAGAATTAAATATTACCAATTATCCGTTTAGCAAAGGCTATGTATCGATTTCCTCAAAACTTATATCTGCTAAAAACCTTTCTTTTCTAAATAATACAAAGATTTCACAAATGTATTTCTCTGAAATGAAATCGAATCTTATAGTGACAGTGCACAAAAAAACTCAGAACGTGGTACAGAAAAAGTGCACGATTTGTCTATGGGACATCAGTGTTGCCACGCGGGAGCCTATAAAACTACTAACGGCTATAGACAATGTTACTAAAGGAAGATTAAGAGGAACTAATGACGGATATTTTGTTGCCGCGTTAGAAGATGGGTAAGTGTCATTTCGACATTAAATCAATCTACCTAACCTTTTCCAAATTAGGTTTTACGGCTTGCAGTATTACCAGATGCAGCTGAGTCCCTACCAGTATTTTATGGCACGGCTGCCGCTGCTGCTGCGATAACACTTTAACTGGGTAACATGGTACTCTTTGGCATTACCAGTTCCAGATTGTTTGGCTTCTGACTACCTTAACGACTGTCTATGATCTTTAATGACAGCCGGGACCAACGGCTTAACGTGCTTTCCAAGGCACGGAGGAGCCTTGGTATGTATGGTCACCCATACACGACCGCCCTCGACAAACGTTGCTTAACCTGGAAGATCAACCCGTTCCGCTGTTATTATTTAGCCATGAGCTCCCACAATTTAACAAAATAAACAGTCAAATTCGTCTGTAATATTTCAGTTCAGTGCATCTCTGGGATTTGACAGAAGAAGCGACATGGCGGGAAGATGTTGCCAGTGATAAGAAACCTACTGAATTAGTAGAAACAAATGAGAAGGAACTAACAGAAGTCGAGAAGGATCGAATGTGGAATAAGATGAACAGCCATATTGGTTTGGATGGGGTATGTTTTTAGTTTGTAAGTTTTCTTAAGTTGCCTAAACAGTATTTTTTATTGAGTTTTAGGGTCTTAAATGAGGATATGTTATATTATAATAGTGTATTTTATTATATTGTTGGTAGCAATAGACAATATAGGCAATATGGCAATAGGCATGAGACATATCTAGCGACATGGTTCTATAGGTACACCGCTGCTTAGCCCATCAGGAATTACAGACGAGATGGCATGCTTGGTATCCTAATAAGTTATTTCAAACAAGCTTATTTCCGCGGCTTCAAGCGACAGGAACCCTTCATTCTTCTGGGATAAAAATTACCTAGGCACCTAATCTATCTTATCTTATGGAGGGGCCGAGAAATAACTCGGACACTTCGACCCATTGGGATCTTTTGGTGGGCAACCATCCAATAACTTCACCTGCTCTGGGTGAAGCGGGAGGGGGTGTCAGACTTTTACTGACTAAAACCCTTCCGTGTTCCTTCAGTTGCTTGTGCCAGGGCCGCGGTAATTCTTTTTCAAATTTATCCGCGACCGAGACAGGTATCGTCCCTAGCGGACCACGTCAGTTTTTGCTGATATCACTTTGAGGCGCGCGTGAAACACTATGCGCCGTCGACTCGGGGCTGCTCCTTATTGGACAGCGAGCTACCCATTACTCGTCGTCCGCAAACCCGCGCCTACCGGTGGTCGGCCTGCACCTCCTGACGCTCAGGGCCTCTCCTGAGGTAGCTACGGGCGTGAGGGCGTCATCGTGGGGTTTAAGTTACCTGAATATACGATTTTAGTATTATTAATAGTTTTGTATGCAAATAGTAATCAATCACCAACCGTTCTTAAGAAAGCTTAATAATCAATGCTCGTGCCTTCTCTGTATGAGAAGAGGCATTTGCCCGGCAGTGGGAAAGATACAGACTAGCATTATTATTAATATGAGCATTTAGTCTTATGAGATAATTCCTTCATTTAATTT
Organism: Orthosia incerta; assembly: GCA_948252205.1. Taxonomy (NCBI): domain Eukaryota; kingdom Metazoa; phylum Arthropoda; class Insecta; order Lepidoptera; family Noctuidae; genus Orthosia; species Orthosia incerta. The sequence continues at coordinate 14,292,490 of OX411769.1, read as the reverse complement.
CAACGACTATTATTTCAGCCCAGCATACACTGCGCCCTCCAGTCGTGTGCCTACACGAACAGTGCTTTTAACATGAGTAATGGTGTCGTGAGTGACCGCATAGTCGGTTTGGAGGTGACTGGTGACCCTCATGCGGTCATAAGTCAAGAGGGTGGACGAAGGATTCTGGGACAGGTAACTAGCCACATATCAGAAAGTTTATGTACCAGTGTGTGTTGCCAATGATGACATACGGACCCGAAACGTGTTCGCTCACAATGAGCCCCTTCAGAGGGTTTAAAATAACACAAAGGACAATGGAGAGGGCTATGCTCGGCGTTTCCATGCGAGATCGAATTAGAAATGAAGACATCCGCAAGAGAAGTAGGGTTACCGACATAGCCCGAAGAATTGCCAAACTAAAGTGGGAGTGGGTTGGTCGCAGAACGGATGGTCGATGTTGCCGAAAATTTCTTGAGTGGTGACCGCGTGACGAAAGACGCAACGTTAGGAGGCCCCCACTAGATGGACCGATGACCTGGTTAAAGACGCGGCATTCCACTGACTGCAAGAAGCACAGGACCGATCGAGATGTGATAACAGTTGGAGGAGGCCTTGTTCAGCAGTGAATGTATTTCAGCTGAAATGATGATGAACTATGAAATAGCTTCATTGATTGCCTGTCTCACAGGAACAGTGCGCTTGCCGGTATATTCATTCAGTTTGGTTGAACGGTGCTGAATTGAAGTTCTTACCTATTAATATTGGTTATTAAATTAAAATTATCGGGCTTGAATGAACCAGAACCCTAATTGCGTAAGTTCAAAGAATATTGCTTCATAAATTCAAAAATCCGTCTATTCGACAGTTGTCGAAATAATAAGGAATGCGCATTCTTTGTGCTGTAAAAACAATTACGCAATTAGGGTGCAGTTGTGTGTAGCAGCACAAGAGTCATAGCTTTTCTATATATTTCAGGTTGTAACTCTACAAGGTATAGGCGTCCTAACAATATGGTCAATAGTACAACAGAAATCCAAGACGATCCCTCCAGATATTGGCAAGGCCTACTGGTCCAAAATGAAGCTAGAAAGGAACCAAACAATTTCTTTATTAGACCACATAGATCTCCCGCTAAAAGACGCACAAAACAGCGATTTTAAATCAAATTTCAATTTAAACGCTGGTAAAAGAAGAATAATGAACAGAAAGCATGAAAAAACAATAATAAAGAAAGATGTTACCCGCCCAAAATCCGCTGTCAGTTTTGACTTTGACAGTAGACCATCCAGTGCTGCCAGTGCGAAAATAAAAAGAGTTTTGTCAGTTGAAAAAGATGTTTGTAAAAACTGGGAGAGTGGTGTCGTATGTGGTGACTTGAAAGTGATGAACTGGAAGGACCGTGATAATTATTTGATTGCTAAGAATTCTGGTGAAGTTTTGTGCTGCAAGAGGATTCTTGGAGTGGTTCGCGTTAGTAATTTTACTGTTGCAAGTAAGTTATTCTTCAGAGTATAATTTTTGTGCCTATTTTTCTGTTCCTTCTTCTTGTCTTTTTTATAATTTAGCTGTTGCCCGCGGTTCACTCCCGTGGACTACCCCATAGGAAACATTTTCGGGATTAAAAAATGTCACTCAGGCCTACTGTAGCTTTCTATTGGTGCAAGAATTTTTCAAATCGGTCCAGTAGTTTCGGAGCATATTCGGTACAAACAAACATACAAACAAAAAAATCTTTCCTCTTCATAATATCAGTATAGACTAGCTTCTGCCCGCGGCTTCGTCCGCGTTCAAAGTTAAAAAAATGGCTCCGATCGCCACCAAACTTACAGGATTATCCGCTGGGACAATCTAAAGATTGTCTGAAATTTTTATTAAAATCGGTCCAGCCGTTTCGGAGTCTATAAGGAACTTACATACATAGTATCTCTTATATATATAGACTTATGTACCTACATTACTTGTTCATATTTAGTAGACAGACAGAAGAAAAACTCCGAACGCGTCCAAAACTGTTATTTAAGTTATTAACCGCATAAGCCATAAAGGCTATCAGAGTATAAAAAAAATGTAATCCTAACTAGCTTCTGCCAGCGGTTTCGCCCGCGTTAAAGTCGGAATTTTGGTGTAAACATATTTATTTAATAAAAAAAATTGTTTTATTTGAAGTTGTACCACGGGAACCGTACATTTTGCCGGGATAAAAGGTAGCCTTTGTGCTATTCCAGACTATAATCCATATCTGTGCCAAATTCCATCCAGATCTGTTCAGCCGTTCCGGCGTGATTGGGTAACAAACAACCACCCAAACAAACTGTCGTTATTTTTAGGAAATATTAGCGACAGAGATGCAATACGAATATTTTTTGTCATTTTCCAGCTGACGCGTCATCAGTAACCTGTATAGAGGTGTCTCCTCACCGACTGCCATATTTCCTAGCGGCCACTGATACTGGGACCATCAGTGTTTGTTCCTTGCTTGAAAACAGGGTTCTACTTACTTTGGATTGTAGGTAAGTAAGCAAGTTTCCAGCCTGTTTAGTCCAGCAGTCGCAGGAGTTTTCAGTCGAGTATAGAAAAAATAAACCAATGTTCATCGATCTTATCGATGTTCGATTCCATCCCGAAACAAATAATTGTGGTTTTTTAAGGCCTTTGTCAAACACAAACCGAACCGAACCGAAAACGTGGAGAATGTGAACCAGAGCGGTGACGTCAAACCAGGTGCAGCGAACCGAACTATTCTAGAAAGCGAAGAGTCGTTGCGGGACGCCACTCACTCGCGTTTTACGCCAGAACCAAAGAACTCGTGTTTTTTAAAGCATTTTTATATTCCTTGTTTCGTGTATCGTATGAATCTAGTCACATAGAAAACAGAAAGCGGGCCCGATACGTGCCGATACCGCGGCGAACCGAAAGGCGTCTAACGCCATGACAAACCAAAGGTGAGCACGTGAAGCGGGGCGTGAGCGAAATTTTAGCTGGCTTTGTATGCACGACGTCAAACAGAGAGCGAATGCGAGACGCGAAGCGAGAGTGTACAAAATAGTAATTATTATGGTTAAGTGATGAAAAGTTTTGTGGTGGGCCCTTAAGAAGAAAGGCGTGCCTAGGAAGTATGTACAGTTGGGCTGAGCGATGTACAGTCGATGCAGTACCCAAGTCCGATCTACAGTGGGCACTACTGGCAGCTTCAGTGTGGCAGTCGGCTTGCACCAAGGGTCGGCTGTCAGTCCTTACCTGTTCCCGATGATAATAGACGCTCTGATGTCGGACATACAGGAAGAGGCACCCTGGTGCATGCTGTTTGCCGATGATATTATGCTGGTTGCCGAGAGTGGCCTAGAGGTCCAGAGATTGGAGGTGTGGTAGCACAGACTGGAGAGTGTTGGCTTGAAATTGAGCAGAACTACGATGCGATTTTGGCGGTCTCTCCAGTTCCGTGCATACAGCTCTCGCTGGAACACCCATTCGAGTACCTAGAGTTGCTTGTCCAAAGGGATGGCGAAGTAGACCGAGACGTAACGCACCAGATCAACTCGGGATTGATGAAATGGCGACAGGTCACTGGAACAACTTGCGACCCACGGATGGCCCTCAAGTTAAAGGGGAAAACTTACAAGTCCGTGATTAGACCTGTCGTTCTGTATGGATCAGAATGTTGGGCTGTGAAAAAGATGGATGGAAAGAGATTGCATGTAGCAGAGATGAGAATGTTGAGATGGATGTGTGTGGAGTTACGAGAATGGATAAGGTGAAAAATTAGTATATTAGAGGAAGTTTCAAAATGCCGCCAGTGACAGAAAAGTTGAAAGAAAACCGTTTGTCCTGGTATGGTCATGTGATGAAGAGGGGTGAAACGCATGTTACTAAAATAGTTATAAATATAAATGTGGACGGATGGAGAGGAAGGAGACGGCCAAAGAAAAGATGGATGGACTGTGTGAGGAGTGATATGAAAGAAAATGGCGTGACGGGGGACAGGACGGTATGGCATAAGAAAACGTGTTGCGCCGACCCCAAGTAACATGGGACAAGGGCAAGAAGATGATGATGAGAAAAAGATATGTTAAGTGCAGCATTCCCTAACGCCTTTGTCTTATATAACTACGAACCGAACCGAACTGAAAACGTGAAAAATGCGAACGACCTACAACTATTAAACTAATGTGAATTCCTATTACAGGAACATACAACCTACGGACATAGAAAAGATTCAGTCAGACCACAAGGGGCGATATATCGGCACTGTTTCCAATCATCCTCACGAGAGAAAAGGATCTAAGGTAAGATTTCTTCCAACACCCTTACGGAGCTCGTTACTAAATACACAGTATCACGGGGTCGACCCTCAAGGTTAAGCAACACGTGCCAAGATCGGTTCGAGAATGGGTAACCATCCATAACATAACTCCTTCGTAACTCGGAAAGCATGTACAGTTGTTGGCCTTTTTTAACTTTTATAAATGCTCATGCAAACTGCAGAGGCTGAAACTTGGCAAACAGTCGATTGACCCATGAACCGTTTGTCAACAGAATCTTTAATCTATTAACTTTTCATCCAAAGAACTCTTTTAGCCATGAACGTTTCGCCAACATAACTTTACGCCAGTGAATGCTTAACCACCAGAATGTTTTAACTAATAATTTTTCACCCAACGAATTGGCCAACGCAGACACCGGGACCCCCGACACGGATAGGTTACGCTCGAAGGAGATCGTCCTTCTCCCGCCATCTCCTTCATGTTAGGTTACTTTAGACCCTGCAGACAGAAATAAGAACCCTGCAGTGCGGGGCTCTTATTTCTGTCTTAGTGTGTGTTTCTGTTTCTGTGTAAGTCGTATAAGTGATGGCCATTATTCAAAAAGCTCGGTAAATTTCAATATTTCAATAGTTTGCATCATATTGCCTACACATATTTGGCATATTTCAAATTGCCCGGGCATTATGAATAAAACTTGCTCCATAACATATTTTGCTTCTGCCCGTGAAGCAGTTTTTAAAATATGATTTCACCTTTCCGTTACACTCTGTAGTTGAACCTCTGCCCAACCCTTTAGGGAATACAATAGGCGTAATGTTGTTTTATTATTTTGTCCTTGAGACTAAATGATTTTTATTAAAAAGGAACTTATGGTGCGTTTCATGACCTGCGGAGGAAACTACAATATGGCAATAGGCTTTGGATTTGGAGACTCAAGAAGAACTCTCGATACGCCAAGAAACTCCCTTGAAAATGTCAACGTAATGTTTACTTACCTTGTTAATATAAGTAGAACTAACTAGTGTTTGAGTAGTAAGTGAAACAGGGTTCTTAAGGTTACCCTAGTCGAAAATTCTTCCATACAAACGTAGTCTAGGGATTATTCCTCTGTTTGACAATGTACGTTCAAAATACAAAGTGATATCAATTTGTCTCTTCATTATCTAGCCCTGTATGGAAGTATAAAAGTAAAAAAAATAAAATATTTGAAACTTATGAGCGTCTAAAGTTACACATTTCGACACTAATTTTAACGCATTTTTGGGCGCGAATAAATACCATAAGAAGACGGAAAATTGCAAAACGGCCTCCATACAGGGATAGATTAGTAGTTCAATAATGCAAATAATTTAATTTTGAACAGATACGTTTAGTCGTTTTTTCATGATATCCAGACTCCCAAAGGTCTGATTATAAAATTTCGCGCGCTCGGTTTCGTCCTAAATCATTATCCATTTCGCTACAAATTTGCAAAAGTGTGTATTCGTACGCGAACTAGCTTCCTACTTCTCATCACAGCATCTATCTTTTCCGCACGTGTTGTCGGTTGACATAAAATTTATTTTAACCCCGCGCGCTAAATAGTTCGTGCCGTCGACTAGTGTACCCTTAATAAGGAGATGTTCGTCAGGAGTCGAACATGATACAGAATTCTGTTGTCATACAGCATTGCCGTGAAATAGTTTTGGTAATAGTATCCTATCCATAAACAATTTAAAACATTTTTTTTATTTTATTGATAGGCTCGTGCTTGACAACTATCTCACCTGATGGTAAGCGATGACGTGGTCGACGGTATAACACGTTTGCCTAGGAGAAACCTATTCACTTTTGACTTAAAAACCCCCAGGTTAGGTATATCAACAAACAAGTCATCATCTTCCTGCCCTTGTCCCATGTTACTTGGGGTCGGCGCAACACGTTTTCTTCTTCCGTACCGTCCAGTCCCCCGTCACGCCATCACTGACTTCCTTTTCTTTCATATAACTCCTCACGCAGTCCATCCATCTTTTCTTCAGCCGTCTGCTCCCTCATCCATATCCTCCATATCAACAAACAAGTAAAATTTAAAAAACTCCCGACACATTTTCATTTCATGTTATTTAGTAGTAGACAAATAAATGATCTTATCTTATCTTATCTTATCTTACACGCTTCGATTGACAATCTATTGTACACGTAATTATGACACGAAATCTTGCGAAAACCGCCTGATTCTAACCGTAAAACGCCCATAACTTTAGAACGGCTGAACCGATTTTCATCAAACATAGCTAAGAACACTCTTGATAAAACCACCATTCAAACAAAAACGAAACCAAAATCGGTTCATCCGTTTAGGAGCTATGATGCCACAGACAGATACACAAACACACAGGTACACACGTCAAACTTATAACATGTTCAACTATTTCCGTCGAGGTTCAAAAAAATAGTCAGGCTCAAACATACTATACTAACATAATCGGTCTATTTCTATAATTATGCCTTCATAGACCATCGTCTGACTCTGTCCGCTCGTACTTTTAAAAGTGCATATTTTTCATCTACAGCTGTCAGTTAGATCATTATCCTGGTCGCACATCAATCCTTGCTGCCTCTTCGCTTCGCTACAAGATGACAGCCTGGTCGAATGGGAGCTGTCTTACAGCGATATCTACGCGAAATGGGCGGGCGACGCCGCGGCGTGCACTTGTTCTGCTGGGGATAGTACGCTGGTAAGCACCATCATCATTAACGTTTCAGCCGAAAGATGTTCACTGCTGGACATAGGTCTCCACGCGTCGCCACACTGATCGGTCCGGTGTATCTCGCAAAAATATTTTTAACCGACTTACCAAAAAGGAGGAGGTTCTATGTTCGAATTTGTGTTTTTTATTGTTTACGTTCACCGATATCTTCGTCAATTGTGGACCGATTTTGAAAATTCTTTTTTTGTTTGAATGAACATATTCCGAAATTGGTTCCATTTTAATTTGGTGAAGATCTGATGAAGAACTTCTGAGATATACAACATAACTCTTCAATAAATAACGGCAAATCTCTCGGGATTGCTGCAATCGCATGTCTGTTTATTGTTTATACTTTTTCATAACATAACATCACGCCAGTACGCTCGACAGGGGTACGCAGATCTCTCATTTCACCGATAATGTTCAATTTCATGTTATTCGGGTAATCTATTCTGGCTTTATAGGTACTTACTAAACAACTTGCCTATTAGGTAGGTACAACAAAAAAATAACTTTATTTTTGGAAGTCGGTGTCTATATCGCAAAAAATTGGTACCTACGAAAGACACCGACTTCCAAAAATAAAGTTATTTTCACTTTGTAGTTTTTTATTTGGAAGTCGGTAGTATTTTTTTGCAGAAAATTTTTTTTTTGGTCATCATTTAGAAATTATCTTCTCAATCTAAAACATCCTCTGTTTTGTCCCCCAGGCCTTACTAACACCAGAAGGCGAGATCCAAGTGCACAAACTAACAAACGAGCATCGGACCAAGGAGTATGTGTTGCTATTCGAAAAATATCTCGCACTGTTGTAAATAAATGTTAGTTAATGTTTTGTATGTAAGACTATCACCATTGATCTCTTAGTTTAATACAGAATTTAAAAAAGACGTGTTTTTTTATTGATAGTCTCACGTTTGACCACTATATCACCTGGTGGTAAGCGACGATGTGGTCGACGGCGAAGCACGCTTGTCTAGAAGAAATCTTTTCAATCTTGACTTAGGCTCGGCACAAACGGGCCACAGAAACCGGTGGCTGTCCCGCGCCACATTTGTAACAGTGGCAGAAGTGGTCGACAGCCACCGGTGGTCGGAAGGCACCACGTCTCCATTGCTGTATAGATCAGAATGTGAATCCCAAAGCGGGACGTAAATGGATTTCCGATATGAAAGCATCGATATCCATTGAGGCGTCTCGTCATGCTCCATGGTGACGTATGCGATGCGTAGGACGCCTAACGCCTAACTGCGCGGGGGTGTAGCAGCGCGACAGTGGCGGGTGTCGGCGTCTTGTGTGGCCCACAGCGACCACAAGAGGCGAGTCGTGGACACTGCTGTAGCGAGTGGCCGCCACCTATACGTGTGCGGTGCTTCTATACAAAATATATAGAAAACTGTGATAAGTCGCTGTCGCTGACCACCGGTAGCAATGGTCGGTTGCCCGTTTTCGCCGAGCCTTAAAACTTGTACTATTATTTATTCTTTGCTGATTCATTAGGAAACACAGTCGTTTTTTTTTAAACTTTTTTTGTTTTTGGTTCTACGAGGCTGTATGTTATGGGTTCTTCTTAGGGTGAAGTTAGCAAATATATTCTCTAAATATTATGTTTGGCCGAGGATTCTGCCACGGGAACACCATTCGCGAACGCAACCATAGGTCCTCGCAAGTTAAGCTGGTAACCCTTTCCGTATGGGCATGCTCAGACAAAGGGCGCAAAGGGGCCAGAATCGTCACGCAGTGGGAGCCAGATGACGAACGACGTCGCCGACGGAGGCCCGTCTTCAACTTAGAAGCGTTTACAAGAGATTGGCTGGAGAAGGCACAACACCGGAAATTGTGGAAAACTATGGGGAGATTTTTGCGCAGCTGTGTGACAATATAGGCTGATTATAAAATAAGCTTCTGACTGTGGCTTCGCCCGCGTGGATGCCCCAAATTGTCCTAAGGAAACGTAGTACCCATAAAAGTATCAAACGAGGGGAAGTCCAAAAGTTCGTGGAATATTTATCTTAAAAAGATGTCTTTTAAGATGTGTGTCCTAATTCAAGACGTCTATACCTGTGTACCAAGTTTGATTCAAATCCGCTCAGCCGTAGAAGTGAGATTGACTTACAAAATCGAAATAGACAGATTTTGTCATAACATTATTAGTTAGAAGTAGGATAAACAACACAATCAAAAATTTATGTTTTTTATTACAAAATCGAGGTACAAAAGTTTGTTATTCTTATCCAAAACACCGCAGACTTATAATTACTTCCAGCCTTTTATTTTATTTTGACAGATGCACGCCTATTAAATTTCATAATTAGTAACAGGCAACCATAGACAATAAAATGCAATACTTCATGGACGCTTACAGTAGTGAAGCGACGTGCGTTTTCGCTTCGTTATGTCGATTATTTAAAATTCACAGTTAAATTGAATTTACGTAGCAGTTAAATATCGCATTGTAAATTGAAGGTAAAATTTTGAAAAGAGTTTATTGGATATATCTAAATGTTTCATCATTTAGAAAAAAAGCAAATAAAATACTTGCGATTTTATTATGATGAACCGTTAGATTCTTCTCCATATAAACTGGAATTTTCACTTGAATAAAATCATGTTAAATCATATCGTATGTTAAATCGATTAAAATTTCTGCATTAATAAATTCGATTGTTATAAGAAATCGAATCGAGACCGCATTAGTTCATCACTATACTTCATAAAAGATAGCTTGATCTCTACGACAGTTGTCAAACTGACGTATACGTTATTGTTACTGTATTGATACTGACAGCTGTCGCAGAGCTCAAGTTATCTTTTATGAAGTAAAAATCATTAATATTTGAGCTGTCAAAAATGAAATAACAGGCTGGACGTAAAGGTACATAATGGGATTTCTTTTATAGCAAAAACATAATAATCTCTATGGCATTTAAAATAATACAGACACGTGAAACAACATTACTAATTCCTCTTCTTCGACACATCTACCTTCTTCTTCCCTGTAACTCTTCTGACACAAGCTTTGACAGCAAACGTCAAAAGCGCGATCAGCACGGTGAGCACGCCCAGTAAAGCGAGCACAAAGTCGAGCATCCATCGCTCGTACCAGCTGTATTTCAGCGAGAGAGACCGAAGGTGGTATGCTCCTGAAAAATAAAATATGTAAGTTTTAGAGGATTCACACATAACTTTATTTAGTAATAAATTATACTTTATTTACATAGATAAAAGCTAGTGCATAAAATACTTATTTAACTAAGACTACAAATAACACATTGTTGGTTATAACAACAGCCTAACGGGTCGATCTTCAAGGTTAAATAACGTTTGCCGAGGTCAGTCCATGGATGGGTGACCATTTATTACATAACAAAAATCTTTATTAGTCGATACGGATAAGGGAGTTACACTATCATATATCTTCGGTTTTTTATAGAGATGCTCGCACTTGACCACTATCTCATCACTGTCTAGGATCAAAGATCTATGAGTCGGATTTATATTATAGCACATATAAACATATGATTTCATATAAATCATTTCGTCTAAAAAAAATATGATGATGATTCTATCGTGATCCTATGTATGATCATATATATTTCATCATCATCTGCCTTGCCTTTTCCCAACTATATTGGGGTCGGCTTCCAGTCTTACCGGATTCAGCTAAGTACCAGTGTTTTACATGGAGCGACTGCCTATCTGACCTCCACAACCCAGTAACTGGGTAACACGGTACCTCTTGGCAAGACTGGTGTCAGATCTCAAGCTTCTGACTACCCGTAACGACTGTCAAAGATCTTCAAATGACAGCCGGGACCAACGGCTTAACGTGCTTTCCGAGGCACGCAGGAAACTCGGTATGTTGAAATGGTCACCCATCCACGGACCGACCTCGTCAAGCGTTGCTTAACCTTGATGATCGACCCGTGCGGCTGTTATTATTTAGCCACGAGCTATATCATATATATTTATGATAGTGTAATAACCATGTATGTATGTACAATACATTGGTTTGCATTTTTCCGTCTTCTTATGGTATTTATTTGCGCCCAAAAATGCGTTAAAATTAGTGTCGAAATGTGGAACTTTCGACGCTTATAACTTTCAAATATTTTCCTTTTTTTACCTTTTCGCTTCCATACAGGGCTAGATAATGATGAGACAAATTGATATTACTTTTTATTTTGAACGTACATCGTCAAACAGTGGAATAATCCCTAGACTACGTTTGCATGGAAAAAAAAAATCGTCTATTGTACCTAACCTTTATTTAATTAATTTGGTTTGGATTAATGTTTTTAATTTTTCTGATTATATTTAAATTAATAATTAGGCAATGTAGCAACACATCTCATTTTATTCTTTTTTATCACATTAATACCATGGGTCACTAGCTCCCAAAATACAGGCTCAGCCTTGTTTGGGAGTTAGCATCATCATGTAACGTGTTACCTTTGTGTCAATAAACATTTTTATTATTTTTTTATCCTGAGAATATATATATGATGAATCTTATATTATGAATAAATATATGATTATGTAACATAAATATGAATTATTCATACCGTCACAAAAAAAAAAACATTTTTTTTTTTTTTTTTTTTAATCTTTGCCCCACACTAGGAATTTCTCCTGTATCGTGGGTGCGTTTACAAACATATAAACTCACATACACAATCACCCAGAGCCGGAACAACTATTTGTAGATCGTACAAATAATTGTTCCGTGCGGGAATCGAACCCGCGACACGCAGCGCAGCAGTCAATCGCTCAACCACTGCGCCAACCGTGCGCCCATTACACAACATAATTGTGATCTGATTGTGATTCTAGTGTAATACCTCCTCACCCAGTAACTGGGTTGTATTTGTCATATAGGCAGTCGCACCTTGTAAATTACTGGTATCTAGCTGAATTCGGTTAGACTGGAGCCTACCCCAACGTAGTTGGGAAAATGTTAATATAGATCTAGATCTGGTTGAGATGATGACGATGAAAGACTTACCTTTGCTTTCAATAGCGAGGTTGACGTAGAATGATATCAGCTCTGATGGCGGAGCGGGGCGCGCGCGGAATATCTTCGATAGATACTGTGCTTTTTTGTAATAGCTGGAATAAGAAAATAAAAAACATTTTTACAAAAAGATACAACCTTCCAAATAAAAAAACCGGTCAAGTGCGAGTCGGACTCGCGCACGAAGGGTTCCGTACCTTTATCGCAAAAAACGGCAAATATTTACGTTTGTTGTATGGGAGCCCCACTTAAATATTTATTTTATTCTGTTGTCGTTAAAATGGCAAACTTTCAGTTGTCTAGCTATCACGGTTTATGACATACAGCCTGGTGACAAACAGACAGACGGACAGACAGACAGACAGATAGATGGACCGCGGAGTCTTAGTAATAGGGTCCCGTTTTTTACCCTTTGGGTACGAACCCTAAGAATCATACAAGGATCAATGTGGCTCTTAGATAAATCTACAATTCCCGTCATCACTGTTTCCCCACTTACCTGTCATTGCTCAGCATCTCTTTAAGCGCCACCCCCAACTCCTCAGCCAGATCATCGTGGAAGTCGACCCTAAGTGCGTACCCAGCCCGCCTTGCTCGTTCAGCGTTCGACGGCTGATCTCCGAACACCGGCACTGCTAGAAGAGGCACTCCAGCATGGACGGCTTCTGTTGTACTGAGTAGGCCGCCATGGGTTATGAAGAGCTTGACGTTCTTGTGGGCTGGAAGTGGTTATTTACAGGGTATAAAAGAAAGGCCACACCTTTCTTTTATTCCTATTTTCTATTATTCCTTAAGGTGGTGTGTGTGGTGTAGGTGTAGTTTGGTGTGGTGTGGTCCCATGAAAATTATGGGATTTTCAAAATTTGTATGGGAGATCATTATCATCGTATCAGTAGAATAACGTCCACTGCTGGACATAGGCCTCCCGCAAGCGTTGTCACATTGACCGGTCCCGTGCGTCTTGCATCCAGCGGACTCCCGCCACCCTCACCAGGTCATCTGTTCACCTACTGGGAGGCCTTCCAAAATCCAATTTCTTGTCTCTGCCAGCATGACCCTTACAACTGCTGGCAAAGGCAGGTCTCGCCCGATCCTGCCGCTCGGAGAGTGTCCACGCAGGGCACTCTTCGAACGTATGCTGTGCAGAGTCAAGGTCGCCTCCGCAGTGGTGGCAATTTGCCGTGATCTCTCGCCCAATCATATTCAGTTACTTACCGAAGCAACCGGTCATGTACCGGTCAGTACCCGAGTGAGCCTATAGATGTGCTCCTCTCATTTCAGCCAGGCTTCGTAGTGCGGCAGGACGACTTAGTGCCCCTAGATCTAGGGGTGCCTATCCAATGTCACGAAAAGCTATCCAAAAATGCTTACCAAGTACGCTTGGCTGTGGCAGCCAAGGTCTCACATGCACGTTTCTCGGCAGGTCAGACAGAGGCTCTTCGAACTTCCACAACACGGTGTAAGGAAGCGTGGAGAACAGTTTCAGGAGAGCGTAGCGAGTATGAGACTTCAAGGATGTTCCTTTCAGTACCGAGCCCATGCTGAAGTAGATTACTCCTTGAGGAGAACCATCGAGGAGGTCTTGTAGGTCCTGAAAAATACATAGGTATTTTTAAACAAAAAAATGTCTGGAGGTATAACTTCAAACACTTGCGGCTTGCGGGACTTTAAACCCAGTTCCGTATACAGAACAGGTTGTCCCACAAGGCTCCATTGAAAAGGCAGGATCCTCTGACAAGACGGGTGTTATGTCTGGTATGGGCAACTGCCCAACGGTTATTTTCGGACTGTGGTATAAGTTTAAATAGCGACGAAAACTCTGCTTGCGCGATACAGGATAGATCGTATTTGGCTTCATAGATGTCGCTACATGTTTATTCACGCCAAGTTCGATGGAAAAACTAATTAAAAAATCTTTTTAAAAATAAGCTCCAGTAACTGTGCATTGTCGTCCAAACCAAACAAAATTTCATATTAATTAATTCTTATTAATTAACTGACTAACAAGGCAAGTAAAATCAAAAACTTAAAAAATAAGTAGACACACAGTAGTGTTTCGGCCAAGTGCTCTTAGAGTAAGGTTATTTGGAGTCTGCGTAAGGGACAGATCTATATACAAGTCATATACATCTGTCCCTTACGCGCATCTGCCAATTTTTTTTAAACCAAACTGTAGAACCTTGTGCTTGAACTTCGAGAGAACTTGGTAAACAGTTCGACCTCACATCTTTTATCAGCGAAAACCTTTATCAACCTTTTTTTTTTTTACTCGCCTTCTTTCACATTTATGTTTTAAGTGGTTCCTACTTCACCATACCTTAGGCAACGGAGCAGGCTTATCATCAATGTGGTAGCCTGCAATTTTGATGACGTTCGGAGGCAGACTCTGCGCTGGTCCTATAGCCTCGTGATCGTTGATCAGAAGAATGGACACGTTGTGCTGAGCCTCATGGAATGGAGGAAGGGGAACTCCTCGTTCGGCTGCTAGAGGAGCGAAGATGTCCTCGTATATAGCGGCTTGGCGGGGTCCGTCGAACCTGGAGAGAGTAAATAATAATAATATAAGTCTGTAACTGCCCCACCGCAGGGCAAAGGCCTCTTCTCAAACAGAGAAGACACGAGCACTGTGACCGCGGCTTCGCTCCCGTCAACTTCCTACCCTATCCTACCTAACTATCAATTACCATTTTTTTTTCTAGGATCATTCTTCCGTGGGTTCCGTCTTCATAATTCAATGGGGGCCACATATATCAAGCCTAGCGGGTAGGCTTAGCTCGGCCGCCTACGCCGTTAGAAAGGTTAGACAATACACTGACGTTGATACAGCAAGGTTGGTCTACTTTAGTTATTTTCACAGTATCATGTCCTACGGTATTCTACTGTGGGGCAGAGCCGCTGATATTCAAAATATATTTGTGCTTCAAAAACGAGCTGTTCGTGCCATTTACCAATTAGGTGCGCGTGTTTCTCTAAGAGATTTTTTTAAAGAGATTGGTATTCTCACAGCGGCTTCACAGTACATATTCGCCAACATTTTATATATTAGGCAGAACATTCATTTGTACAGTAACAATAGTGATATTCACAACTTTAACACCAGAAACAAGGACAAATTACGAGCTCCCTTTCATCGACTTCATAAGGTGCATAGTTCATTCGTTGGGGTTGGTATAACTTTTTACAACAAGTTACCGTCTTCTTTTCTAGATTTGCCATTTAACGCATTTAAAGCAAAGGTAAAAGCTAATCTCTGTTCTAAGGCATACTATTCTATTAATGATTATTTAGATGATAAGCATAGTTGGTCGCTGTGTTGAACTCAAGACAATGTTCGTGTTCTTTTACCAAAATTAGCTTGCTGTCAGGTTAAATATTATTATTTTTAATTTCGTTTTTATGTGTATTTTTTTAAATTTTATTTTTTGGTAAGACTGTCGTAGGTATCGTTTACTGTTATTGTCGGAGCTGATGAAGATTGCTACTATCTTTGCATTATATAGAGTTAATCTTTCTAGTATTATATAGCAGCATAGCCAGCATTGTGTGAGTACCATGTACTTCAGAGCTATCATTGTCTAGATACCTACGTCTTCTATTGACTTGAATGACTCCGGTGGTTGAGAGTATGTCATGCCCACTCAAATGTCTCGCCGATGGTGGCGCGTGTGTCGGATCATTTAGCTCCCTTCAAAATGGTTGAGCTGAATGGTGCTGATACATGTGTCATGTTCGTGAACGGGCGCTGTCGGTTGGGACTGGTCATCTCTTAGCTGCCATGGTTTATTTTAATTGATTCTAATTTTATTTCTGAATTGTCTTTTTATATTTACTATGGACACTTTTAACTTTCTACATCGTTCTCACATAATGTGTAATCTCAACATGAATGATGTAACAAATGATTTGTAATAATTACCTAATTGAAAAAGAGTGTCCATGGAGTTTCTTGCCCGTTCTTCTCCATAGAGATCTACGCCTTGGAATGGGCATCTACGGTACTTTCACAGTTATTATGTCTTGTGACTGGGACTGTAGCACCATAATTTTGTAATATTTTATTTTGTCTTTTGACAATTCAAAAGTGCCTGTAACTGGCCTACTTGAAATAAAGTGCTTTGACTTTGACTTTGACTTTGTGGCGAATCTTAACACCGCCTTTCAGAAAATGACGTCAAATATACAACGCCATCTATCGAATATGGTGTTCAACTGTCCGTGTATCTGAATTGTGTGTTGTGATATTTTGCTTCTTGAACATTTAAATTCACATACATATCTTTTGATAGATTGAACCGATTGCGATGAAACAAAAACTAAGTAATACTTCAAATTACACACAATTTTTATGTATAAAAGTTATCTGCATTGGTTTCGTATACGTGATGCGTGCACAATTAAACAGACAAACATACAACAATTCCAAAACGCTGGAAATGGGTTCTGTTGCATATGTTTTACACACTGGCATTTTTTTTTAATATTTTAATTGGAACCTAAGTGCCAATTACTCCCGCTAGGTGTCTCAGTGAATCAAGGAGGAAAAAAATGGCTTCTATACCGTCTATGGTTAGGTGACTTTTTTAAGATTATCGTGTATTTGAAATACTTATGTGTATGTTTTTAATCTTTTGGTATTGGTATTAACTTATATTTACGTTAACAGATGAACCCATTGAATGACAACCGAATTTATATTTATAATTTAAAAAATTAAAAATCTCGTCTGCTTAAGAAGCGAACTAAAAAGACGTAAACAAGACGAAAATCAAGCTGTGCAGTCGGAGGATACATATTCGCGAGCTGGTTGGTCAACCAGTTGTATCCTCCGACTGCAAAGCATGATTTTCTTCTTGTTTTCCTTTTTTTTAGTTCGCTTCTTAAGCAGTCGGGTTTTTTGAAATTAACTTTTTTTATTTATTACTTTTCAGTTAAGATTTTGTTTCCGAATAAGGCACATTTAAACATATATGTGTTATATATTTTTGAAATCACCACTTAAAACACTTTATTTTGATACCCCACACGATGGGTTGAGAAGAAAAAAAAATGCTCCCCTAAAATCCGCAATTTTTCTATTTTTCCAGTTTTAATATAGCTAGTGACACTCGCAAAGTTAAGACGAATTGATTGACGTAAGAATGGTCAAAATCGGCCAACGAGTTAGGTCTCTAGAACGCCACATAGGAACAAACATACATACATAGACTGATAAACACATTCTCTCCTTCGGCAGTCTGGTATAAAATGGCTTCGCTTTTTAAACTTGTTCTGTTTACTCGATTCTTTGCGTAATGTTTCCTACTTATTAGTACCATCATCATCTTCCTGCCCTTGTCTCAAGTTATTTGAGGTCAGCGCGACACGTTTTCTTCTTCCATTACCATCATGTCCACCGCCACTCCCTTTTCTTTCATATCACTCCTCCCTATTAACCAATCTATCTCATAAAAATAATCTGAAGACTTACCACCCATCCACAGTCATAAGCAGATAAAACAGCCCATTCAGCATCCGTTTGACGGTGCCCATGGGTACCGGGCCATCGTTGAAGTGCATAGGCACCGTGGTCACGGATCTGACGTCGTCTACCAGAGCCTCCAGGTTCGGATGGATGCCTATGGAGCTGAGGAGGATCCACGGGACTTGTTGGATGGCTGCGTAGCTGCGAGCAGGGTTATGATAACATTACCATAGGTTTTCTTACTGCTTGATTTCGAATGTCGTTTGCTGATATGCCCGATGGCTAAATCCACGAAGTCATCAGATCTAACGTCTAAATCGCCGAAATTCCCTAGCATCGATGTAGGTACCACAATTTCGAATAGTCTTAGATCGAGCGACGTTTTACCGAAAAGCAATTGTCAATGATAGTTCTATCCCTCGAATGTATATTGTGCCAGTAAGTCGAAAGTTATTAAACCTAAAATATTCAAGAAGACTAAAAGAAGGAATATAAAATGGGATGAAAAACAAACCAGCAGGGTTTAACCGTTGCAATGGCTTTTCGGCGAAACGGACGCTCGATCTAATGGCTATTCGAAATTGTGGTACATCGATGCTATGGAATTTCGGCAATAAGGACGTTTGATCTGATGACTTCGGAGAATTAGTCATTGGGCATAAGACGTTCGAAATCAAGCAGTAAACCCAGCTTCTATATCACATTTTTTTTTAAACAGACTTTTAAATTAAAAATTGCATTGTCACGCGAAACAAAGGTGTTTGCAATTACGGTACATCATAAAAAAGTTATAATAAAAAAACATTTTTACAAAAAAATACTACCGACTTCTACAACATCACGCCAGTATGCTCTAAAGGGGTACGCAGATGTGTACAGTTCACCTTGGTACACTCTCATGATATTCAGGTAATCTATTCTGACATTAGAGCTCATAGGTACAACTAAAAAGTGAATAATAAAAAAAACTTTTATACAAATAATACTACTGACTTCTAAATAAGAAAACTACAAAGTGAAAGAACTCACTCAAAGAATCTTCACTTTGTAGTTTCCTAATTGGAAGTCGGTGGTATTTTTTTGTAAAAAGGTTTTTTGCCGTTTTTTATTGAAGAGTTCTGTTGTATATCTCCGAAGTTCTTCATCATATCTTCACTAAATTAAAATGGGACCAATTTCGGAACATACTATCAGACAAAAAAAAGTTGAACGTCCACAATTGACGGAGATATGGGTGAACATAGGCAAAAAAAAACATGACGTCGAACATAGAACCTCCACCTTTTTGGTAATTCAGTTAAAAATAGTTTGAAGCATTGTCAATGTCTAAAGGAAAGAGGCAAATTAAAGAAGAAATTTGATGGACTCCGCTGTGTATCTAATAAAATATAATGGGCTGGCAAGGAAGCCAACTCCGATATTTTTTCCTTCTTACCCAGCCTCAAAATCGTTGATGAACCACGTAGAGATGACAGCATCGAATTGCTTTTCCACCAGCAACTTCTTAAGCTCTGGAGTGTCCGCAGCTGTTCTGGATATGTTCCTGGCGAACGTTCTGATGAAGCTGATACCCGCTTTCGAAGTAGTGCTCAACATGTCGACGGCTGTGGAGAAACATCTTTTCTTTTTAAGAGCCCTCGACAAAAAAAAACCTCTAAGATATAAGTCTTCTTACTCGCGTCGGCGGAGTTAAAATTCTATTTCATACTTTTAAAACTACATATTATTAGTATATACCCAGTAGTAGACACACTTCAATCGCAATGTATCGAAACTCGAAATTATGACACGATATCTTGCGAAAAAACACGTTTAATCGAGTAAAATACGCATAACTTTTGGACAGCCGTTTGGTTCATCAGTTTAGGAGCTACGATGCCACAGACAGACACATATATACCTACGCAGGTACACACGTCGAACTTACACCCCTCTTTTTCCGTCGGGGGTTTAGAATAATCCTACTCCAATCAATCTGCCTGGCCTTTTTACCTTCAACCAATTTGAAGGGGTCGTCTTCCCACCTAATCGGATACAGCTAAATACCAGTATTTTACTTGAAAGCGGCTGATCGCCAACAAAGTTACTGGAATTGGGATCGGTACCCTTGGCAAGACTGGTGGCAGATTTCATGGCTGTCGACTATCGAGATCTACAAATGACAGCCGGGACCAACAGCTTAAAGTGGTTTCCAAGGCATGTATGCTGTATAGAATATAATATGTTGAATACAGACCTTCGGATTACAAAGCCAAGAGGCAACATTGCGGTGCATAGCAATGCTGCGACTCTTGGATCCTACCAGGTCTATACCCGCGAAACAGCGATGCGCAGCAGCAGTAAGCTAGGGATTTGTTCTTTCGAGATACGGATTCCTGTCAGACAGGTGGAAAGTGATAAGCTAGTACGCAAATTATAACTATTACTCACCTTGATTCCCGCGGTGGACTCCTGGGCTCGTGTCCAAACCCGTGTCCGGTCGAGGGTTATAGGGAAAATATATATAATAAAGGGAATAAGGGACGTGGTTTGGGGCAAGATACCCTGCAGACACCTAGACTTGCTCCCACCAAAATTCCCTCCCTGCGCGCAAAATATACACAAAAACAAATGCACGGGCGGAGCACAATACCACTCGCGGATGGCGACCGTAATTTCGATAACGATGGGTTGATTATCTAGCGATAACAATGAAATCAAAGCTAGACCACACCGTATTACGTCTAGCCATGTCGATCACATTCTTACGAGTCATCTGTCAACGTCAAGCTCAATCCAAAAGCTGTCAATTCGATGATAGCGAGCTGACACAGTGTTGCAACAACATAACAAAAGGGAGCGAAACATTTCGTTCCGAACATAATATAAAAATTATCCTACTAATATTAGAAAACTTTACAAACGTTTGGATGTTTTTGAATCACGCAAAAACTGCTGAAGGATTTGGATGAAATTTTGGATGAAATTTTAAAGGATCGTAGCAGGTGGCGTTCTCTAGTTTCTGCCTACCCCCATGGGAAAAAGGCGTGAGTTTATGTATGTATATTAGTTTATTACCTGTATTATCACATAGGATACTTTTTTATCTCGGTAAATGACTTATGGCTTACCGGAAAAGGGAGAGAAGTATCTCGGAGACGGGCTGGTTTAATTGGAGAACAACATTGGTATTTTAAGGTCTGAAATAGCCGTGATAATGCTGGTTCCTTCTCTGTATGAGAAGATACTTCTGTCTTAGAATGAAGCTAAACGATTAACAATTTACGTACAGTCAAGTAACGTCCGAGTTGCAGAGAGGTCTACAATTGTCAAGTTTGCCTGAACATCCTTCTTCATAAATGGTGTAGCCCAGGTTACCTAGAAAAAAAAATGCAAATTCGTCTGTCACAGGTGGAAAGTCAGTTCTTACAATGTATTTTTTTTTTCAATACACTAAAGGACCATTCTGAGGCGCTGGACAATGAGGGCTACAGAATTTTAATTTGTCAATAGGGGCGCTAGTGTAGAGAGAGGTCTTCAAAATGTCTAAATGCATAGTTTTTTGGTTGTACGGGTTTTACCAACCACTGCTTTAAGACGACGACTAACGCCAACGACCTTGAGGGAACAAAACGCGCACGCATTTCACACCCGCACGACCCAAAATTTAGTAGTTTTTTGTACTTTTCTTATTATTCTATGACTTTAAAAAAAAAAACTTCAGATCAAAATGTAGATAATTAAATTATCTTTGAGATTGTGTCGATTTCATTACAATACGCCCAGCGGTTTTGGTGTGATTCTCGTGTTTTTGTCCGTTTTAGACATAACTTTACAAATTAATTACACTATGTCATACGAATAAAACTCAAAATTTTCTTAAATGAAATTATAAAAAAAATGGTCTAATGTAACATATATTTTTTCAAATAAATTACGACAAGCCGTTTAGACGTGATTCTCATTTTAAAAGCAGCTACTCAAGGGAATCGGCGCCTTAGTAGAGTTTTGTTTCGGTAAATGTTATCCTACTTTTTTTCGAATAAAACTGCTGCGCATACTCGGTGTTACATTTAATCGCGCTTCTAAGGCGTGAGCAATTATTTTAATTCTAACTTTGCATCCGTGCGCTTAATACAGCTATATAATTTAAAGACCTTACTCGCCAGTGGCGCCACCTGGTGAGCAGAAAAAGATACCCCTCAGTAGCTGATTTTAAAATGAGAATCACGTCTAAACGGCTAGTCGTATTTTTTTGTAAAATAAAAACATATTAAATGAGACCACTTTCTTAATAATTTGATTTAAGAAAATTTTGTGTTATACGAGTATTCGTATAAAATAGCGTAATTAAATTGCAAAAAAAGGTTCACTCAGGGGGAAGTGTCAGTGAAAAAATGCTGTTTCTGCTTTTCGGACCTCCTTGGTTTTGTTTTCCAGGATTGTTGATGAAATGTGAACCTGAAAACCATTGGGGTCAAGAGCGAGCGAAGCGAACTCGAAAATTTTAGAACTTCATTGATAGATGTAAAAAATAAAAATTGTTATTGTGTCTCAATTTTAGCGCCGTGCATCGGAGATAAATTTTCTGTTGAAAATTCATACTATTAGTTTGGTCGAGGCCCAGGCCCGGTACTTCCGCGTGATCAAACTGGATAATCTAACTGATTTGTCCAACAGGAAAAAAAACCCTTGTGGTCAAAAAGTCTTCTGTGACAAATAGTACATTCATTAAAAAAAAGCCAGGGCAATTGCCCCCGTTGCAACCCCCCTGTATCCGCGCCTTTATGATGGAATTACACTTGTTCTAGCGCCTCTTGTCTTTGAAAAAGTATACAAACCTCATGTCCAGCCTTCAGCAAAGATTGCACAACTCCTTGCGACAGATGGTCATGACTCTTGGTCGGTGCTGGGAAGATGCATAGGATCTTGTACGACAAACTGCTGGATATACACAGCATCAGAACTGCTAATGTGGCCTTCATGGTGCTGGTCTTTCAAGAAACCATGCAGCTTTTATTATACCTGTAAATAGATGAAGTGCTGTTCTGTAATCTTCTCTTGGAACTTCACTCAAGAGATCGCAGACAATTATTCTTTCAATGTATGTATGGGTCAAATCTTGCATCTGAATATTAAAACTGTAATCCTCCACCGATTAAGATGAAATTTTGCATACACGTTTAGTTTTGATGACAATGCATGATTAGCTAAGTGACGTCATTCTAAATCCAATATGGCGGACGGCCCAAGATGGCAGAACAGTTATTTTTTATGCACTGCGAAGATATGGGTACAAATGAAAGGGATTGCTTCATAGATATACTAATATATTTCTATAGTTTACTTAGAAGAATCTGAAGAATACGAAAAAAGCTTGTTATATTTTATACTAGCTGTGCCCGCGGCTTCGCTCCCGTCATCTGCCTGCCAACCCTACCATACTTACCTGCCTGCCTGCCTACTGCACATACTCAAATTTATACATAATACATACCAATTTTTTTTCTTTGGTCATTCTTTCGCGTAAAATCTTAACACCGCGATTCAGAAAATGACTTTAAATGCACAACGCCATCTATCGAATAGCGAGTTCAACTGTCCGAGTAACTGAATTGCGTGAGCTGTGATAATTTTACTTCTTGAACACTTTAAATTCATCTAACTTTTGATAGAGTGAACCGATTGCGATGAAACAAAAACTAAGTAATTCTTCAAGATACGCACAATTTTTATGTATAAAAGTTATCTACATTGGTTTCGTACATTTCACGTGATGCGTGCACAAATAAACAGACAAACACACAGAAATTGGTTCTGTTGGTTATTCTTTAACACCCTGGCTATTTTTTTTGGATTTTTTTTCGATGTACAAAAAATATTTTTCTACAGATTTATTATATGTATTGATTGATTGATTGATTAGAACTTGATAGGTGTTGTTAAAATAAACACAAGGTACTTAAAGTGCAAAAAATAAACATTTTGGCTAAAAATACAAGCCTAGACATCTGCAAGTGTGTTTCATCAAGAAATTATTGAAAGGTTTTTTTTTTTAATTTGAACACAATTTTTGTTTCGTTTTGAATAGTTTTATTATTTTACAATTATTATGTTTCAATGTCATGTTGTAATTATTTATTTTCTATAATTTTATCTAATAAAATATATAATTTTTGTGCATTCTTTGGTAAAGAATGAACAAAAATTAAAGTACGTGAAAAACTAGGTACCTACCTCGTAAGTGAAAGACTACCTACACAAATTAGGAACCTAATAACTGGTTGATTATCTAACATATAAAGTGCATATCATTTGTTGGAGATCATAAATAAAAAAACACAATGAAAGAATTTAACATTAACATAAAAAGACAACCAGTCTTATCTAACTGCTACATTTTTTTTCCGTTAAAAAATCTTTTTACCCGGCTGCAAGAAAAGGGCTAGGAAAGACTTGTATGTATGTATGTAATATTCTTTATTACCTACCTCGTATCTTTCAAACCACTTGACGGATTTTTATAATTAAGACATCGTTAGATAGGTCTTGGCCGCCCAAGTGTTCTTAGATAAGTGCTGTCAAAAACAAAGAAACATGGCGGATTTTGGGCGCCATATTGTAGGGGTCGCAATATTTTTTTTCTTTTCTTCGATACCCATCATGTGGGGTATTAAAATGAAGGATGTTTAGAGGTGATTACAAAAATATATATCACTCACTAAAAAGTGGTAAATAAAAAATGTTAATAAAATCTAAAAACCGGACTGCAAAGATGAAAACAAGAAGAAAATCATGCTGTGCAGTCGGAGGATGTTTAGAGTTTTGGTCAGCCAGCTCGCGAATATGTATCCTCCGACTCCACAGCCTGATTTTCTTCTTGTTTAGATCTTTGCAGTCGAGTTTTTTTGATTTTATTTACTTTTAAACAAGCTTTTTAGCTTATCGTGGATTATAATCAAAACCAAATGTGTAGACAAAATTTGTGCTCAAACCTGTGGCGATAACCAATGATGTTATATATATATATACTGAAGTAGATATGTTTTACCGACGTCTGCGCGGCATTACAAACACAAGCTGACCAGCTTGAGTGAACTCATTTCGTCCTGCGTCTGGCCGCTACACAAACGTACGTTTGAACAGTCTTAATTCTTTGTTGTACACCAAAACAATACATTTATACAAAGTGAAATCATTTTTCATGTACAAAGGCGAGCTTAACTCCAAAATGGAGTTTTCTTCCAGCAAACCTTTGAGTGATAGAGATCATTTTAATTCAGGGCTAAACCAGTGTACAATTTAACAGTAACATACTAATTAAATATATAATAATAATACATACATAAAAGAACTACGTTCATTAATATATATATACACTACTAATATTATGTATTGTGTTGAAAGAAAATGATCCTTACTTTCCTCTTGAAGACATCGAGAGAAGGGCTATCGCGTAGGGAGTGTGGGAGAGAGTTCCAGAGATGCACTGCAGTAACAGAGAAGGAGCCATCATAGCGGCTGGAAGTGTGACGCGGAGTTCGAAGAAGAAGCAGTTCGAAGCAAGTTCGAAGAACAGTATGTTTATCTCTTTCCGACAACGGGGTCCTATTTATATCTCTGTGATATTTTAACCTATTTGTTAACGATCAACAGTCGCTCATTAGGCAAACATAAATATTGTTTATTTTTAAGTTTTACCATGACGCAACTAGATGGCGTTGGCGTCGAAATAGAAGTCGCAAGGGAGATTGTTTGCCGATTTGGTATAGGGTCTTGTGAGTTTGAGCAAAATATACTTACATTACTTAGATCAGTATACAGTTCGGTTGTTTTATTTACACCATCAACCCTGCTAGTAATACACTTTAGTTCAACCTTAAGTACTGAGTACCATTTCAGTGTTCGGTATTTAACACTATTCAGTGATAGAAATAAAGTTCCAAGTTATATAGATCCTATGTAGGTAGCTATAGTAAAATACCGCCATGTTTTTTTTCTTTACAAAGACTATGACGTCTCTTTTGGTACAATCTCATTGGCGATAACTGTTTTAAAAAAATCAGTAGCAAGATTTGACCTACACTTATTAATTAACTAACAAGGTAGATAAGTTAAATACAATCTTTTAATAACAAAACAAACTCACGATTACCTCCAATCTAATGACACAAACGAGAACACATAACACGACACAACACAACACAACACAACACAACACTTAGCAAAACAGATAATGTAATTTACGCAACACTTAAAAAACAAAGTAAAAACGGTTATAGAAGTTAAATATAGACCTGTTATGTATTACATATATACCGAATGATTCAACAAATGTACGCAGACGCGACTCGCCATCAACTGATAAAATTATTATTTTCAAGGTAGGTACCAGAATGATGATTTTATCTGATAAATCATTGTTTTAGATATTATTATTAAAATAATTAGGTATATATAAATAGATAAAATATGTGGTACTAATTATATCTAATCTAATCTGAGCTTCACTGTTCACTTCATTCAAGTTGGCGCAAATAATTCTCAAGCGAAAATAAAAACAAATGCATACGCCAATATGGCTATTGGTCGACGCAAAAACTTTGGCGGAGCGGACGCAGCTGTAGGCATCCTGTTCACGGGATTTTGTTTTCAAAATGATCACAGACTTTGCTGGTAGTAGGTACCATCTTAATCGAGGATTCACAACGAGACACCGTCAGAATTATAAAGAGAATAAAATCACATTAAAGTTACAGTTATAAAATTAAATTTAAAAACCGCCGACACAAAACCTTTACCGTTGGGCAGTTGCCGACAATTACCGTTGGGCAGTTGCCCGGACCAGAAACAACACCCGTCTGGTCGGCGGATCCTCCCTTTTCTATGGAGGTTTGTGGGACTTTACACCCTGTTCCGCATGCCCCCAAAGGTCTGTCAAACTCCTACTGACTAAAAACCACCCGGTGTTTGTCCATCTCACAGCTACACTGGGGGTCGCGGGAACAACGATACTTCCGCAGACAACCCCAGCCAGGTGCCTCCTTTCCGAGGAAGGGCATCCGGCTTGCGATGAGATGGCCCAATATCAGCTCCACGTTACTCCATTCGTGGAAGAAAATGAGCCCAGCTTGGGAACACAGTCCGCGCTATGGATCACAGCTCTCAGGACGCCCGTCCACAAACACGTGCTGGCCACAAGCGAACCGACTATTTCCAACAGCCACAATATCCATATATCAGCGGCCGTACAGACAGAAAGCAGTACGCAGCACAGATCTTGATACTCCAGCTATGCTTTTAGCCAATTCCGGAAAAAAAAAGAAGGGTTTCGCCAACACATTCTACCGAAATTGGGCCCGGGCCACCAGCTCGGTCTGTCGCTGCGCAATCAGAACTCAGTGAAAGGTCTTCTCATACAGTGATAAAGAGAAAGCATTAGTTATAATCACCAATTCACCACGCTTATAGTTCTCGCCAAACTTCTTGGCCGCCCTGAAGTTGGCTACAATGGCTGCGCAGTAGTAAATCTCATACAAAAACAGCACCGTTTCGTGCTTTGTGCATCGGAAAGCCAACATCAGGCCGGTCGAAAAGTTTGGCGAGAACTATTAATACTCAAGGCAGTTTGGCGATTTCAAACTCATAAAACTAAACATATAAGTCCAGATTTCCTCACGATGTTTTTCTTCGCTGTTGTCAACGATGTCCAAGATTAAGTTGGAAAGTAAACAATACGTATGAAAAAGCCCACGACCTCTAGTGCGAGAGTCTCGCTTTTTAGCCACTGGGCTACCACGACAGTTTGGTTTCACTTACCTAGTCGTAAACTGCACATAAGTAGGTGTGGCAACACCGTTGCACAACTGGCCGCACAGTGATTTTGATAATTAAGAAACAATGCGGAGACAGCGTCAGTCACGAGAGATTTTTCCTGCCAACCAAGCTGAGCTGGTGGTGCAATGTGTATCCCTTATTTCTATATACTCCTAAGTTAAATTATACATAATCCTTCTATACGTCGGCGTTTCATTTAACTCGCAAGATCCGGGCAAGAAGCTACTGAACACATTCAACTGCCGCCCAGGGGCATGGGCGGCTGATGCCCCGGCCATATCCTGGAGCCGAGGCGTCGTAACATTCGTTCCCCAAATTGGTGACCCCGACGCGACGTTCGGATGATCGAGTTTTGCTGATTGGATTTATTTTTTACCTGGATTTACATTGACATTTTTCAAGTGAAAGCTAGTGTCATTCAGTGGACTATTGACAGTGCTGTGTTTTCTACTTCGGAACTGTTTTACCAACTGTCATTCTGCGATCGTTACGTTTGTCGTCCACGTCAACGTCATGACTGTCAAACTGTTTTTGTAAACAAACTTTTAAATCTCGTTTGTTTTCATGAAATAATTTCATAATTTGAGTTGGTTGTGTTATACTTAAGTGTTAGTAATAGTGAAGTTTTTTTTTTTTTTATGGCATGTCTCTTATAGTAAGATAGTGAAACTAGGTATATTATGTGAATTGTTTTTCAACTGCATGCATTGCTTACTTTTATATACTAATAACTTGTCGTTTAAAACACTTCTTGATACTAACTTATTGATATAATTTGCAAGATTTATGTTTAACTAGCTGTGCCCGCGGCTTCGCTCCCGTCATCTGCCTGCCAACCCTACCATACTTACCAGCCTGCCTGCCTACTCCACATACTCAAAAAAACTTTTTACAAAAAAATAGGTCGGTGTCTTTCGTAGGTACCAATTTATTGCGTTATGGACGAAAAGTTTTTTTATTTTTCACTTTTTAGTTGTACCTACCTAATAGGCAAGTTGTTTAGTAAGTTACCTACTCGTATAACGCCAGAATATATTACCCAAATATCATGAAACTTGAACATAACCGGTGAAATGAGAGATCTGCGTACCCCTTAAGGCGCGTCCCCGAGCAAAACGCCGCGCTAGTCGAATTTTGTGCAGTTTTTAAGAGCTATCTACTCTTTATTTAAAAAGAAATATCAATTAATAAAAATACATTAAATTTCTACATAATGTTGATTATAAAATTGTAGTACACTTTTTTTTTTAAAGATGTGTAAGTATCACTAATCTCCTTCCAACAACAACATAAAAATGAGTAATAATTATTGATAGCATGCATCTCCTCGTAAAGTATTCATTAATTATTTTTTATACTAACACTAATGGATAGACAATTTAATAACGAACATTTTGTAAGTTTTATTTTTTTCAAAAGACCAATATTCGATTTTATAAAGATTTTATTCTAAAATCTGGGCGTATTCACTACCACAATTCATGCACCACCGGTGCCGCTAGGCCAATAGGAATGCTCATATCTTATGCTGATTTTTTGGTCAGGGTACGGCCTTAAGAGCGTACTGGCGTGATGTTATGTTATGAAATGGTATAAACAACAAACAGACATGCGATT
Source organism: Orthosia incerta (assembly GCA_948252205.1). Lineage (NCBI taxonomy): Eukaryota > Metazoa > Arthropoda > Insecta > Lepidoptera > Noctuidae > Orthosia > Orthosia incerta. Next base: position 14,263,606 of record OX411769.1, on the reverse strand, counting down.
GCAGCAATCCCGAGAGATTTGCCGTCATTTATATTTTTACGTTACGGAAGATTTGTGTTGTATATCTTCGAATTGCTTCGTCAGTCCTACACCAAATTAAAATGGGACCAATTTCGGAACATACTCTTTCAAACAAAAAAAGATTTTTTGAAATCGGTCCACAATTGACGAAGATATCGGTGAAAACACAAAAAAAAAAAAACAAACAATGTGAACATAGAACCTCCTCCTTTTTCGGAAGTCGGTTAAAAAATATACATACTACGTACCAATTTTTTTTTTCTAAGGTCCTTCTTTCGCGTAAAATCTTAACACCGCGATTCAGAAAGTGACTTTAAATGCACAACGCCATCTATCGAATAGCGAGTTCAACTGTCCGAGTATTTGAATTGCGTGAGCTGTGATAATTTTACTTCTTGAACACTTTAAATTCATCTAACTTTTGATAGAGTGAACCGATTGCGATGAAACAAAAACTAAGTAATTCTTCAAGATACGCACAATTTTTTTGTACAAAATTTATCTACATTGGTTTCGTACATTTCACGTGATGCGTGCACAAATAAACAGACAAACAGACAAACAGATAAACAGACAAACAGACAAAAATTCCAAAAATGCTAGAAATGTGTTCTGTTGGTTATCCTTTAACACCCTGGCTATTTTTTTTGGATTTTTTTTCGATGTACAAAAAATATTTTTCTACAGATTTATTATATGTATTGATTTATTATATGTATTGATATTCGTGTTATCGCCGATATCCAATTGTATTTGTTGACGACGCGGATGGCCCAGTTGGTAGCGACCCTGCTTACTGAGCCGAATGTTCTGGGTTCAAATCCCAGTATGTGCAAATATTTATTGGTTTTGTTATGCCACTAACCCCCTACCTCATTCTAGCTAAACAAATCTAACTAAACGTACCTACTTTCTTTTTATGTCTTTTGAATGTTTGTTTACGTGTATACTAACAACTATGGCTGACGAGTTAAAAGCTTTGGTTGAACGTTTGGAAGCTGAAAATACTGCGCAGCAAAAGCTCCCATACGTTACCAGATCTGGTAGACGAGTTAGAATCAAAACTTTTGATTAGTTTTTACCATTTTTATTAATTTCAGTTTTAACTTATAACCATCTTCGCAATATACGATGTTATGTTTCTCCGTGGGGGGGTGGTGTGGCAACACCGTTGCACAACTGGCCGCACAGTGATTTTGATAATTAAGAAACAATGCGGAGACAGCGTCAGTCACGAGAGATTTTTCCTGCCAACCAAGCTGAGCTGGTGGTGCAATGTGTATCCCTTATTTCCATATACTCCTAAGTTAAATTATACATAATCCTTCTATTCGTCGGCGTTTCATTTAACTCGCAAGATCCGGGCAAGAAGCTACTGAACACATTCAACTGCCGCCCAGGGGCATGGGCGGCTGATGCCCCGGCCATATCCTGGAGCCGAGGCGTCGTAACATTCGTTCCCCAAATAGGGTAAAACCAGGACGTCCAGGCCAGTTGCCCCAGGGGTTTACTTGCTCCGATTGTAATTACTCTAGTTGCACAAATGAAACGCATGCTATATTATTTAATAATCTATCAAAATATTCTCCATCTACCACTGTTGACCGTATCTCATGTTTCTGTGCGATTGCATGGAAAGGCCAAATGAAAGAAAGAAAGAAATAAAACACATTTATTTGACACACGCCAGAGCACACAACACAAACATAAAAAAGAAAACTTAGACTAAACAACAATAAAAAAAATGTGAAATGCAATCAAAGTTTTTGCAGAATAGATGTCCTGTTTCTCGGTGGGGCATTTATCCTAAACGTAATTTACATGGATTAGGCAACTATCCCCTATGTGGGATAGATGTCCCAAAATAAGAGATCCGCAAGAATCGCTAATACTCTTGAAATATTAAAGATAATGTGTGTGTGTAAGGTAATGTCTTTTCATTGTAGATTAAAAACCAAAATACCTGCCTACCGGCGAGTTTAACAAATAAAGATCCCATCTCAATAGAAATAAAGAGCCGATCCCAGCCCAAGAGGCACCCGGCGGGTTTGGCGGTACAGGTCAGCAGATTGGGATGGCATGCGATCTTTCTTCGTTTGCTATCTTTGGCAGCCTACTTGCTTTTCTTCGGCTGATCCTTCGTCGTGCGCGAACGCCGTGACGGATGTGCTGCGTTAGGGAATGGAGTACTACATTCCGTTCTCTGACATAGCGATGTCCAGCGTTGACCGGCCATGGTTTGGCGCCGAATGTCATCGCGCCGACGCGCTTAAACTTGGGGCGCACCTGGCATGGGTCGACGCTCGATCGCGCAAAGCGAGTGACGTGGGTCAGAACAGGGCTGCCAAGTCCTGCAAGAAAGTGTTGTGAAGGGCTCGGTTCGACCACATTGGCCGAATAGGGGCCAAACTTGCCTCTTACCCAACAGTTAGTAAAGCGTTTTGGTCCCTGGCTAAGTCGGTCGAGTTGAACTTCTGCCGTCCCTCACTACCACTACTGCTGAAACCCGATGGGTCGCTGGCCCACACCGCTGTGGAGAAGGCAAATTTATTTGCCTCTCTTTTTGCAGAATCTTCGCGTCTAAATCCTGGTGATTCGCGGCCCCCTCCTTCTCCTGATGGGTGCGAGACGATTATGTCTGTCATTCGCATCCATCAAAAGGACGTCCGTAGGGTGCTGCGCAACCTGAACTGTCTCCGGTTTTGACACTGGAAAAGTGTCGAATACTTGGAAGCAAGCCAACGTACAGCCCGTGCCCAAGAAGATGGATACACGCATATGCAACACTAAGCTCCTGGCATACCTAGAAACTAACGATATCCTTAGCGACCGCCAATACGGCTTCCGCCGAAATCGGTCTACTGGGGATCTTCTAGCGTATACCATTCACAAACCCAACACTTCGCGCACTGCACATACTAAGCTGCGTGATCGACACGGCATCGGCGCGGCGTGTGAGAACGCATCGCGTCGGCAACACGGTAAGGCTCGAGTCTCGACGGTCGACCAACACGGCGATAGTAGACATCTCTTCATAAATATATCATTGTTTGTCCGGAACAGTTTAATTTGTAATAAAACGTCATTCGTTCTATTCGTCCTTTTGTACAGTAAACTTTAATTAGTTTAATTACCACTTCCACGAGCTTATACCGCCTACATGAATTATCATAGCAATCAGACGCACGTAACTTTGTACACGTAAATTTGTTTTGGTTCAGTAGGCGCTTCGTGAAAACCAATTAGTAACAGTTTTAAACTACTTTTAAAGTAATAATGGTTTATTTCTTAGGCGCTACAAACCTTGGTGGGTCTTGGCCTCCTCGACGATCTTCTTCCATTTCGATCTGTCTCTGGCCTCCCTCCGCCAAAATGTTTTCCTTCCCATCCTCCTCGACACAATCTTTCCAACGCTTTCTGGGCCTTACAAAATGATGATCGAACTTCAATTGGACGATCTTCGCAGGGTGGCTGGTAGCAGTAGGATGACAGCTGCCGATAATCGTGACAAATAGCGTGTAATCCTTTTTTTTTTGGACCAGGGGTTGACCATGATGTCTTAGAGGAAGGTTATTTTGAGTGTGCGTAAGGGACAGATGTACACAAGTCATATACATAATGTCCCTTACACTCACTCAAAATAGCCTTATTCTAAGTCACCCGTACTCAGCCTCGTCGAGAGCCTTAGCGTTGGCCTCTCATACATCATGGTGCAGGTTTTTTCTCATAGGGAGCAGCAGCCTAATTGCGTAAGTGAATTCGGCAAAGCAAACAAGTCGATTCTTTCCCAAAAACGACTTTAAGTATTGCATAATTTACACTCTGAAACGGAAAGGTTATGCTCCTATCCATTACCAATATTTTGACGTAGAATTGATTGTAAAGAATGAACGAAAGCGGAAGAATCGAGATAAAACTTCACTACTGGTATTGTGTAATGCAAAATATACAAATATCAAGTATATTTGACAAGCGTAAAACCCCATAAAACCCGTTGTTTATACTCTTTCCAAATTAGTTTCACAATACCGAAAAAGTTGAAAGAAATGATTCTAATTCTTTGAAAGAATCGACTCGTTTCCTTTGCCGAATTTACTTACGCAATTAGGCTGCAGGACAGGAGATGGGGCATCGTCTGTGGGGTGATTCCGCAGTCACATTTTGGCTGTTCGGAGTACCGCCATCCGACCAGGTTGTACCTACAGCGGCCCACCGACACGAACCGACCTGAGATTTTAACAGCACGGAGCACAATCCTTCCCTGTCATTTTGGTAACTTAACAATATTCATTGCGTGTTTTAAAGTTTAAAGCGCTGTCGAGTAGACGGGTTTTTGAACTTATGAAGCAATTAATGCAAGTGAAACAATCCGTATCCTTACACAATTAGCCTCTAACACACATTCTGAATTCCTCTCTGAATCCAGACCCAGAATTCATATTATTAATTAAGAAAGCCCGGCAATGCATACAATTTCATTATGCCCCACACACAATCATATGTTTTCAGATTATGATTTACTCATTGCCGGCATTCAGATTATGAATTCCGAATCTGAATTCAGAGAGGATTTAAGAATATGTGAGTGGGCCCTTGGAGTGCCGGCTTAGTAACCGGTCTATAGATTTCCAGGTGGGCCATGGGAGTTTATGGCCCGCTGGGAGCTTGGCGTGTGATTGGAATAAACGTCTGCGTGACCGGGGAATCGAACTCAGGGTATCTTGATCAAGAGTAGCGCTTGCTACCACAAGAGCAGCATTTAGCAAATAGTATTTCTATTACAATTTTTTCGATATTTTAACACGCTTTTATTAGCTTGGTATGTATCTATGAACGTGATGGTGGAATCTTTGAACGTGATTTTCACCCACTTCAAAACGTCGGATTGATTTGAAACTTTGCACACCTATCAAGGACCGATGACAATGCAATAATTTAGTCAAAGTACTTTTGAAAGTCTAACAAAAATTAAAATTTACAAGTAATAAAAGTTGATTCTACCGTGCGCGTTTAAATTGTTAGTCCTAGTAGCCTTACCTAGATCTTCAGAATTAGCGACTTTTTAGTTCAATTTACCATTTAAGCGTGTTTTTTAGAACTACAATTTATTTGCTTTCCTTTCCTTTGCTTGAATATACTATTCACTATACTCACTACTATACTACCTACACTAAACAAAAAGTATAACCCTTTGCTCTATATCTGAACTTTTAAACGCTCATTTGCCTATTTATGTTTACTCATTTATTTTATTTTTTATTCATAAATAAAACTGTTCGCTCCGTCACTTGCTACTAAGGTTTTATTGGTTCAGAGTCACCCAGTCGACACCGGCTATCGCTGAAAACCAGCGCTGTGGCTCTGTCTCGCACACGAGTCCCAGCATTATGCTGAGCGATGACCGTTTTGCGTAGTTGTGACGCATACTTTGTAATGATTGTATTTATGTATTTTTTTTTTGGTTTTTTATGGTATGCGTCGTGCCTGGCGCAAATAAACAATTTTTCTTTCTTTCTTTCTTTCTTTCTTTCTTTTGTTCTATACTTCTATAGCTTCTGAGATCCCCAATTTCTGTATCAAGAATTTGAAGTATTTCCCCTCTACTTTTACCTGAAAACCTGTCAATTCAGAGGCCGTGGTTATGCCTATGTTATTTTTTATGAATTTTATGTTATAAGTTAATTGTTTAAATAAAATTCAAATAATTTATTTCAGACAAAAAAAGTCCATAGACAAGGCAAGGTTGTGCAAGGTAGTAACAAGAATTTTATAACTATGTTAGTAATTAATAAGAGTTGTTGACTACGGAACCTTAAAAAAATAAATTACAAGAAGTAACTAGACACACCGTCTAACCCTGCACAGTATATCACTCAGCTACTGAGCAGAAAAGTATCGGTTCTCTCGCCAATCATCCTTAGGACTTAGGACGCAGCTTTTTTACGCATGATTGCGTAGAAATCATCTACGCTGGCGAATTATATTTAATATTTTATTTAAGTATTATTATAATGTTATATTTAAGTACTTACAGCATCTAGTAAAATTAATCTGTGAGGAAAATAGAAGTGAATTATAGCTTTATTTGCTGACTGTAGGTAGGTACCTACATTTACCAACACATTGAATGGTAAATGTAGAACGTAGCGTCCCGTAGTCGTCTAAAAAAATATGAATTGGGTCACGGACATATAGGTATTAGAAACGTTTGAATCCGGACGAACGGTGTTTCTGGTTTCGTATTGTTCGTTTTTTGACACCGACTGCCGAAATTGAAGTTATTTTTACCTAGTGATTGCCGAAGGAGGGTAATGTTTATCAGTCTATGTATGTATGTATGTTTGTTCCTATGTGGCGTTCTATATAGAGACCAAGCGCATGGGCCGATTTTGATCACATTTACATCAATCGATTCGTCTTAACTCTGCGAGTGTCACTGGCTACATTAAAATTGGAAAATGGCGGTTCTTCGGCGCCATATTGTGGGCGCCCAATTTTTTTTCTTTCAAACCTATCGTGTATCAAAATAAAGGGTTTTAAAAGGAGTTTTCAAAAATATATGACACTTATAAGTTTAAACCGAAATAACTAAAAAGTTATAAATAAAAAAAGTTAATTGAAAAATCAAAAAATCAGACTGCTTGAAATGCGAACTAAACAGACGTAGGTAAACAAGGAGAAAATCATGCTGTGCAATCGGAGGATACATATTCACGAGCTGTCTGACCAAATGGTTTTGGTCAGACAGCTCGTAAATATGTAGGTATCCTCCGACTGCACAGCATGATTTTCTGGTACCTACGTCTTTTTAGTTTGCTTTTCAAGCAGTCGGGTTTTTTGTTTTTTTTTTTCACTTTGTATTATTTTTATTTGGAAAGTAAGTAGGTACCTACACCTACTTAGTTTGGAATTCTTTTGTAATAAAGTTTTTATGTTTCACTTTTTAGTTGAGGTACATAGTACCTATGGGCAAGTTCTATAGTTTAAAGAACATATTAGGTAGTACCTATGTACCAACAATAAACAGACATGCGAATGTAATCCCGAGAGATTTGCCGTCATTTAAGGGCCTACATCCGCTCTAGTGCCGCAAAACAGTAAAAAAGTAACTTTGGGATACGCCTCCAAAACGACTTGGATGTTTAAAAATATTTTTACACAGAAAAATTGTTGGCTGGAATTTGTTCATAACTAACATAGCATATGTAAATCAAACAATATTTTGCAAACAAAACTGTTCAAAAGGAGGTTCTATATTGATATTTTGGCATCAAGCGGGCGCACGGCCAGTACTGCGTCGTATATCGAATGTTCTGCCATGTGCCCTGTCAACATCAGTTGGCAATTCTTCGGGCTCTGACGGTAGCTCGTAAGGATGTAGTTGTGTGGTCTCCATCAAGCTATGATTTTATTTACAAGCGTGTCTGTGTGGCTTACACTGGCATGGCCACCATCAGGGATTACAATTTTGATAACACAAAAAAATTGTCGCTAATTAGTCGCCAAATATCAGAATTAGTCGGTCACTGGTTCAAAAGTATAGTAAGTTATAGCTGGCCGATATGGGGAGCATCTCCTCAGCTTGGCAACATTTATATCTCAAAAACTAGGGCACCTAGCGAAGATCTGTTTTCTCCCAAATATTGTCGCTAATTAATCGCAATTTTTCACCAAGTCACAGATTTAGTCGAATCTTAGTTTAGAAGATTCAGAGTTAAATTTTTAAGGTATAGTCCAAGAGCCACCTACTTTTTTCAAGGCAATTTTTCGTAAACGTAATGACTACCTAATGACCTGACGTCAATCACACAAATCCTGAAATGCGCAAGCAGGTTTCGGCGTGATTTGAACGTATACAACAGTCCGACAATAACCGTCGTGGGGCAGTTGCTCAGACCAGACATAACACCCGTCTGGTCAGAGGACCATCATTTCAGCCGAAAGACGTCCACTGCTGGACATAGGCTTCCCCCAAACGTCGCCAAACTTAAATTTACGGTGTACTTAGTACATGTGCTCAGTTGAAAGTAGACCACATCATCGCTTAACATCAGGCTAGATAGTGGTCAAACGGGAGGCTATAGACTATAACAAAAAAAAAAGTGTGAATTGAAAAGTAACGTTTTTAGCACATTATTATGACACCATAGATATTGTTATTTATTCTGTTATTTAGTGAGACAGCTAGGTACAACAGGGAGACTACATTTAAATTGCTTTGGACTTTGCTATTTAGATATTTGTTCAGACGATAAAAATGTTAATCGGCATCAGGTTTGTGACTTTGAAAATGGCAACTGGAACCAGTTTTAAATGTCATTGCGTCAGACATCTTTAACCAATATGTACAGGTTCACTTTTTGCTTACTGAGTGCTAAGCTGAAAAGCCAGGTGCAGACCGCTGTGTCATCATCATCTCTTTAATATTCCCACTGCTGGGATACAGGTCTCCTCTTTGTGAGAGGGAATGGGCCGTAATCTACCAGCGGGCCCAGTGTGGGTTGGTGGATGTCACGTCTTCGAATTTTTGGTTCTAAGACATGCTGGTTTCCTCACAATGTTTTCCTTCGCCGTTTTGAGAGCAGTGGTGATGAAATATAAAATTAACACAAAGTAAAGCGCCTGCCTGGGTTCGAACCCACGACCTTCTACAACTAAGTGAGATTATGCTTAGCTCGCATAGAATGATGAGGTAGATTTTAGCCGCCGACGGAAAAACAGTGGTGTTATAAGTTTGACGTATGTACCTGTGTGTTTGTGTCTGTGGCATCATAGCTCCTAAACAGATGTACCGAGTTTGATTTCGTTTTTTGTTTGTTTGAAAGGTGACTTCATCGAGTGTTCTTAGCTGTTTGATGAGATTCGGTTCAGCCGTTCAAAAGTTATGATCGATTTACCGTTTGAATCGGGGTGTTTTCGCAAGATATCGTGTTTTAATTTCGTGTTCAATTGATTGTCGATCGAAGCGTGTCTGCTACTAGATAAATTATGTAGCATTCAATAAAAATGTGTCGGGAGTTGTAATTATTTTAAATTTTAATTTTCTGCAGACCGCAAACTATGTAACAAAAGTATAAAAGCTGTGCAAACTAAGGTAAATTAACTAACGCTAAGAATAAATAATAGTAGAATTACAGAAGAGTCACTTTGCGCAACAGTTCATAGAAATAGAGACTCTTGCAAGTAAGCAACAAAGTGCAATTCAGCTCGCATCGCTCAGTGCCTAACGCGATATTCACCTAAACGTTGCCGCTCTCTTCTAACGCGTAAGTCTATTGCTGTCTGGCGCGGGGTGACGTGCTAAGGTTGTCGTCTCGCTGCTGCTACTGTAATATTCATCGTCTATCTACCTTGTTGTTGTACCTACTTAGGTAGTTACCTAATTATGTATTAGTATTTCGCACACTTATTCACCCTTTTAATCACCCCAAAATTGCTCTTTTTTACCCGACTGCCGAAGGAGGGTAATGTGTTTATCAGTCTATGTATGTATGTATGTTTGTTCCTATGCGTTCTAGAGACAAAACGCGTTGGCCGATTTTGATGATTCTTACGTCAATCGATTCGTCTTAACCCTGCGAGTGTAGTGTACAGCCAGTGGGCTACATTAAAATTTGAAAATAAAAAAATTGCGGGTTTTTGGCGCCATTTTATTTTTCCATCGTGTGGGGTATCAAAATAAAGGGTTTTAAGAGGTGTTTAAATGTACCTGATTCTAAAAAAAATAACTAAAAAGTTGTAAATAAAAAAAGTTAATTCAAAAAATCAAAAAACCCGACTGCTTAGAAAGCCAATTAAAAAGAACGTAAACAAGAAAAGCTGACCAAAACCAGATGTATCCTCCGACTGCACTGCATGTTTTTTTCTTGTTTTCTTTCTTCTTATCTCTTCTTATTAATTAATTAATATTTTTTATTTTAAATTTAATTTATAATAATAATTAATTAATATTTTTCATAATATGCACTTACTACCGACAGTTACAGAGTATTTATGTAATGATGTAAATACAACACAATAACTTATCTTTCAACATCTTTCGGAACTGTAAAAATAAGATAATATCGATTCTTTGTCTTCATCTCTCCTTTATTTAGAGACCGTAATCACAACGATATCTTTTATAGGACTCATTATAAGATCGTTTAGAAGTCATCGTTCTTTGCATAAATCACAGTACAAATAATAACTCGGTCAGCGTGTGAGCCGAGCGGTAAGCGGCAACCAACTGCGACACTCCTTTTCACACGGAACGCAAGCCGATCGTACCTAAACTGCGGAGTAAGACCCCGCTCAACCCCTGACCCTAGCTTTTGGTCTATAAGTTGTAGCCCGGATTTTGTAAGCTTGCAACCGGCGGCGTTAAGGCGCCTCCCCGAGCAAAACGCTGCGCTAGTCGAATTTTGTGCAGTTTTTAAGAGCTATCTACTCTTTATTTAAAAAGAAATATCAATTAATAAAAATACATTAAATTTCTACAAAATGTTGATTCTAAAATGGTAGTACATTTTTTTTTTAAAGATGTATATGTGTTACTAATCTCCTTCCAACAAAACCATAAAAATGTGAAATCATTATTGATAGCATGCATCTCCTCGTAAAGTGTTCATTAATTATTTTTTATACTAACACAAATGGATAGACAATTTGATAACGAACATTTTGTAAGTTTAATTTTTTCAAAAGACTAATATTTGATTTTATAAAGATTTTATTCTAAAATCTGGGCGTATTCACTACCGTAATTCATGCGCCACCAGTGCCGCTAGGCCAATAGGAATGCTCATAATTATCTCATGCTGATTTTTTGGTCAGGGTACGGCCTTAATTTTAGCGTACTTGTGAAGGTAAACATTTTAGATTTCCACAAAACAGGATAAATAAAATATAGAATATTTTTCTTAATATGTTAATAGATATATTTTTTCTGCTTTCACATTTTGAAAAGTCGAATACTGTAGATTTACTACCAATTAAAGAGCGCCATTTTTTTTAAAGATTTTAAATTAAAACAAAAATAAATAAAACGAGGCTTTACTTATGTCGTCACATAGGTAGCACTGTGTACTTCTCGACAATTATTACTTACATAAATAATACATATACAGAATACGAGGCGAACTTCAATAAATAACAAAAATAAAACGGATTCGACTAACGCACGTGCATACACTTCTGCATCTAACACCCTACTGATTGAATAGTGTGAATAATTTACATGATTTCTTCTTTTTTCAACTACCCTCCGACCTGCGAAGATTTTGTTCAAGTGGTCTTAATGGTAACTGGCTGGTTTTTCGGTCGGAGTATTCGAAAATAAAATTACAATCCAGCGATGATTGATGCTGGGTCTTCAACTCCTTGCTTGATCTTTCTGAGGAACATGACTGCTTCGCGACCATCGATCAGCCTGTGGTCGTAGGTCAACGCGATGTACATCATAGGCCTGATGACGACCTGGCCGTTTATTGCGATGGGGCGCTCGAAGATACCGTGCATACCCAAGATAGCAGACTGAGGGGGGTTGATAATAGGAGTACCCATCAAGGAACCGAATACACCACCATTGCTAATTGTGAAAGTACCGCCGTCCATCTCTTCAATCGTCAACTTGCCGCTTTTAGCCTTCTCTGCTAAACCAGCAATGGTCAATTCAATATCAGCATAGGTCATATTTTGTACGTTCCTCACCACAGGTACCACCAGCCCTTTGGGAGTAGCCACAGCCACGGAAATATCTACATAATCACGGTAAATGATTTCGGTGTCCTCAATGACTGCGTTGCATACGGGCTGGTCCATTAGGGCGCTGGCTGCTGCCTTCACGAAGGGAGACATGAGGCCGAGTTTAACATTATGTTTCTTCGTGAAAGCGTCAAGGTTCTTCTTCCTGAAGGCCATTATGTGAGACATGTCAATCTCGTTGAAGGTGGTCAACATAGCGTTCGTGTTCTGAGCCTCCTTCAGACGCTGAGCGATACGTTGTCGCATTCTGTTCATTTTCACACGCTGTTCCGTGCGAGTACCAGCAATCTCTTTACTGTAGTCCGTGGGAGGAACCTTTACAGTCGCAGTTTCGATTGATTGAGCGTGACGGATCGCTGCTACGGGGATTGAGGAAATAGGAGCAGCGGGTTTAGCTGCGGGGGGAGCCTGAGGTGGCGGGGAAGGGACAGGGATCGCGGCTGCTGGTGGTGGTGGTGGGGGTGGCGCTGCAGCGGCTGGTGGCGGTGGTGGGGGCGCTTCAGCCTTGGGTGGCTCAGGAGCAGGTGCAGCCTGCTTCGGCGGCGGTCCACCCTCAGTCAACTCCAGCTTGAACAGCTTCTGTCCAGCTTTAACCGTATCGCCATCCTTCACGTAAAACTCCTTAATGATACCGTTACCAGGCGCCATGACGGGTAAAGCGGTCTTATCCGTCTCAATCTCCATGACGACTTCGTCAACGGCTACAGCATCGCCGACTTTCTTGTCACCGAGTTTAGCGTCTCCTTCAGATACGGAGTCAGGGAAGCTTGGGGTCATGACATCTTGTTCAGCGAAGAGTGGGTTGGTAAAATGGATAGTGGCGACCTGGTTGTGTGCTGCGCCTAAAACCCGGGGCTGGGTTGTTCTCGAGGCAGCTTGAGATAGGGCCCCGAAGACCTTGGGCGCCTCTGAGGACTTAAACCGAAGGGTTTGCCCCTGCCTTCGGTATAAGGTCTGTAAATGCTTGGAGCAGCGTCGTAACATCGTGAGTATTTATTTTTTGAGATTTTTTTACCCTGGAAAGAAAAACGTCTTGTTAGAATTGTGTTTGAAAACTATACATTGAGTATTGTAAGGAGTCTGGTAGGAATGACTATCACTTTTGGACTTGTGGTATCGAGTTCAACGCTAAGTACAATTCGCGTCATATAAGTCTGCCGCTCTGAAGTAGGCAACAAATGACTGCGCAGTAATATTATCTATAATATAAAAATTATTTGCTAAATGTGTTGCTAAGCGCAAATCTCGACAACAGGTGAACCGATTTCACTAATTCTTTTTTTTTTTGTTGTGTTTGTTATTGTTAGGAGAAGGTACTTATCAAAAAAAAATAAGAAAAAAAAAATACCTTACCCTTACATAGGTAGAGTAGGTATTTAGGTAGGGTAGAGTAGGTAATTTAGGTTAGGGTGGTTAGGGTAGGTAGGGTAGGTAGGGTAGGTAGGGTAGGGTGGGTTGAGAATGTTTTGCATGAACACCTTTAAAATAAAAACAATTTCAGAAACATTTCTTCAGCTTCAAATAACTATGGAATTGGTTGAAGTAAACAGTGAGATAAAAGGTGCAAATAGCACGAGAGATAAGCGTTACTATAGCAAATAAAATTACATTACAAGATTTACCGGCCGAAAAAAAATGCGTTATCAACAAATGAAAAAAAAAATATGAAAGCGAACTGTCGAGCCAAAAATAATGAAATGAAGGTCAGGGCCGAGCCAATTCTACTTGAGTATGGTAAGTACGCAACATAGTGCGTAGATATTTATCTACAGTGAAAAAAAATACGTCGGGAATGGTGGTGACGTATTTCGTCTCGGCACGCCTACCTTTCACCGGTTACGTAAAAAAGTACGCGTAAAGCGGGGAATTCACTTGATACAGATGCTTGACGCCCGTTTTAAAAAAAACTAGGCGACACCTATTTGAACATCTAAATAAAAGCGATCTGTTTGATTTTCAACACAAGGTTGAGCGTCGAGAGTTGAATATCCGACAGCGCATAAGAGGCATTCGGTTAGATATCGCCTAGCGAGCATGCCTATCCCAGACAGACGTGCAGTAGCGAGTTCCATCGTAAATGGCCCGCAGGCATGATCGCAGGCAAATCCGACTAATCTAGAGAATTTCCCTTTTCCTTTAGAGCACCCATTTTTGCCAGATACGTCATCAGTCGCTTGTAAAAAGGGGCGGTTTTACTACCGATAATCTGCCGTACTATTCCCATACTGAAAGGCTGAATCAACAATAGCGAGATTCTGAAAATCGCCGACACAATAAAGCTCGACGTGCCACGGCAAAACGATTCAACGGTCTTAGATCCCGCAACGAATCTCGTTCAGAAAAGAACGGCAGAGGAGTAAGAGGCAATATATATTCAACTGCCTCCATATCAAGCAGTAGACTGAACAGGACTAGGACAACAGGTACTAAAGAACGTCTACAACTGTGATAACCCAGTTGCCAAGCACTACTTAATCTGAATAGCCTTTGCTGCTCAAGAGCAGTGGTGGCCCAGTGTTAACGGCCGCGACTTACAAGTTTCAGGTCGTGGGTTCGAACACAGACAGCCGCTTTACTTTGTGTAAATTATTTCATCACCACTGCTCTCAAAACGGTGAAGGAAAACATCGTGAGGAAACCGGCATGTCTTAGAACCAAAAATTCGACTAGTGTCCCTTAATAAACGATTAACGAACACTATCGATTTCAGACTAATGAAATCATTAACACAGGGAGCTAAAGTGGAGATCAATGATCAATTCTTATCTTAACGAAAAGGCCTTTGGCCTGCAACAGTCTCGTGTAAGATTAATCTCTGAATGGTATCTAGTACTTTCATATTTAGCACCTAGACATACTTATCAGGGTCATTACGTTCCTGGGACCAGTTACTGGGTTGTGGAGATCAGATAGGTGGTCGCTCCATAATGGTAAGCAGCTACATCCGGAGACCGATTGACCATTTTCCTGTCTTCAGTGCCCAAAAGGCAAAACCTGTAGCCAAAGCTATATTTTTTCTTTTGTTATCACCTGGACTTTTGAGGAAAATTACCAGATAATGTGGGATTGTTACCACCCCGTTTATCACCATCACGCACATGAGAAGCCCTGTTACAAAAGACCACCCCGGCAACCCCCTCTGTGCAACGCCTGTTAACGTTAAGGTCTGGGAGTCAAAACGACCTATGCGCTGTCATGGACGATGCCGTGGACTTGCAAAGCATTGGGCTAACAATTTTATACAATAGACACGACGAAGAAGAGGGACAGAGAAGGTCAGGGCTTCCCTAGATTTTCTACACTCAATCTAATCTGATCTCCCCAACCCATTAACTGGCACAGTGTCCAGCCAATGAAGATATTTATCCATTGCTTTTGGGCGCTTTGAATGAACTTGGGTTGCTAGTGCACGATGCTCTCCACGACGCAAAATGGCGAAGGAAAAATTATTTCCACGACGGGGGAATCACGACCCTCAGTAAAGGGGAACACGACTCGAGAATGAGGAAGAGGGTTGCTAGTACCCACAGAGTTCTGACGTGATCTCTGTCAATACCGAGCTTCAGAAGACCCTGGCTCGGAACAGCGTAGATAGGACTCGAAGTCCCCTGCTACGTAGGATCTACCTGTTGCTGCCTTCTCGTGTCTCCCACTTAGTCAAGCTGTTAATTTGTTTATCAGATGAGGGTCACAGTGAAACACTATCCCTCCTACATTTCCGTAGCGTCGCGGGCTGCTGAGGAACGTCCTCTTTACATCGTGGCAGTTTACCAGATTAGGACTTGCGTTTTAGGTGCAACAAGAAACATGGACTACAAATGAGCATTCAGGGCTTGCAGCGTGTGCTGAAAAATATAATAGCACCTCGCAGTCGAAGACAACGCGAGTGAGATCATTAGGACTTTTCTGCGGCATTGACCATGAAGGTTACATGTTGTAATTGAACAGAGAGCTTAGAAGAATAGGGGGGTAGTCTGCCTTTGGGGAAAATCGTGAATAATAAATTACAGAAATGGCAATTCCCTCGAAGTGATAGGCGGATAAAAGTATCTATGTATTAATTGTGGAGAAAGATGTAGTTATTGTTTATCCTTGGAATCATAATCACTTTTTTTTTACACCGTATATACGAAACAAAAAGTATGTAACAGTAAGCAAAATGCCACGCTACCCACTTAGGAAAAAGGTGTAAGTATACATAGGTATTTGGTAATATTTTTTTGATATGAGATCGGAATACAATGCGAATACACAAGCGATAAACGGTTTATTACTTGACTCGTTTAAGTAGGTACTTCAGATACAAATTATCCGGCAAATGACCCATTGTTTTATCTTAATTAAGTAATGAATGTGATTTTATGGTAGGTCAGTTACTTTTTGTTTTGGTTTAGTCCCATCTTGGCACCGTCACAACATTAGAAGGTACACATAAACAATATAAACACAGGGCCTAGTCGACGAATATACTTTTACGAGTTATGAAAACTGACCTCCATTTAGAAATACCGGCCAAGTGCGAGTCGGACTCACGCACGAAGGGTTCCGTACCATTATCGCAAAAAAATCACGTTTGTTGTATGGAAACTCCACTTAAATATTTATTTTATTCTGTTTTTAGTAATTGGTGTTATAGCGGCAACAGAAATAGGTACATCATTTGTGAAAATTTTAGCTGTCTAGCTATCACGGTTCATGAGATAAGCCTGTTGAAAAACGGACAGACGGACCGCGGAGTCTTAGTAATAGGGTCCCGTTCTTTCCCTTTGGGTACGGAACCCTAAAAAAAACTAAAAAACAGTATGTAGTGGTGAACAGAATAAAATAAATATTTAATTAGGGCTCCCATACAACAAACGTAATTTTTTTGCCTTTTTTTGCGATAACGGTACAGGACATTTCGTGCGCGAGTCCGACTCGCACTTGGCCGGTTTTCCTATTTTTATGTATACCTTTCAATGATTTGTGACAGGTTGCCCAGATGACAAATTTCCGCGGGTATGATAAATAAATTCACGAGTGTCCAAATGGAAGGAACCGAGATGGAACTAAACCATTATTTTTCCATGAGTGCAAAACATTGCGAGTTCGCCAAGTCTGCACGCACATGGGTTACTAATCGGAGAACCGCGAATAGTCGACACACATTCTGAGTGTGCATGTATACCGACCCGCCACGCATACAAATGGAACCTTTGGAAAGTTTGAGGCCAATTCAATCTGCCTGATTTTTCCCACCTATGGTGGGATCGAACCAGTCAAATCGGATGAAGTTGAATACCAATATTGTACATGGAACTGTTACCTATCTGACCTTCATAGCCCAGTAACTGGTTAACACGATACATCTTGGTAGGACTGGTTTAAAATGTTATGCCTTTTTACCCGACTGCCACTTGCCGACTTGCGCTTGCCATTGGCAGGACAGAAAAGTCTCCAATGTCACCAAGATGAGACTAGTCCGGGCACTGGTTTTCTCGATATTCCTTTACGGATCGGAGTCGTGGACGATTCGGGCAATAGAACGGAAAAAGATAGAAGCTTTTGAGATGTGGTGTTGGCGAAGAATGCTCCGCATACCATGGACCGCCAAGAGAACGAAAAAATCTATCCTTGATCAACTAGGCATAAAAGACAGACTAACCACGCTCTGCTACCGAAGGATTCTCAGCTACTTTGGTCACATTGCCCGTCGGGATCCGGACAATCTAGAGAAGTTGGTGGTAATAGGCAAGGTGGATGGGAAACGACCTCGCGGCCGGTCACCTAACCGCTGGTCAGACCAGGTAACCGCCCTCACTGGACTCTCTGTTGCAACCGCCCCGAGAGAAGCTGAGAACCGACTGAAGTGGAAGAACACGTGCATAAAGCCACGAAGGCCATCCAGGGACACGACCTTCATTAATGAAGAATGCGACCAAGAAGAGACCCGACTGCCGAAGGAGGGTAATGTGTTTATCAGTCTATGTATATATGTATGTATGTTTGTTTGTATGTGGCGTTCTAGAGACCAAACGCGTTGGCCTATTTTGATGATTCTTACGTCAATCGATTCCTCTTAACCCTGCTAGTGTCACTGGCTACATTAAAATTGGAAAATAGAAAAATGGCGGCTTTAGGGCGCCATATTGTGGGAGACGAATTTTTTTTTCTTTCAAACCCATCGTGTGGGGTATGAGAATAAGAGGTGATTTCAAAAATATATAACACATAATATATTTAAATGTACCTAATTCTAAAAAAAAAGGACTAGAAAGTTATAAATAAAAAATAAAAATCTAAAAATCTGTCTTTTTAGTTCGCTTTTTAAGCAGTCGGGTTTTTTGTGACTAGTTCTGACTGTCAATGTCCTACAAACGGCAGCAGGGACCTACGGCTTATAGAGTTTTCCAGGGAACGGAGGATTCTAATCTATGGTCACCAATCCTCGGACTGACCTCGGCAAGCGTTGCTTAACCTTGAAGATCTCCCAGTGCGACTGTATGTGCAAAAAGATGTCAGATATTATTGATATCACTTTTTGAGGAAAGTGCTCTGGGATAAAACACAATTAATCGCTAATGCAATTAAACATGAAATGAGCGAGCGCATCGCCACGTACCGCTTCCAACGACGTCCGACGCCACGTCTCACGGCGACGTTGCCGTACCGTGCATTAGCAAGTCACGTCAACGTGCCGCGCCGCGTCACCGCACCGTTCCAATTTGATGACGTCGTGACGTGCTGATGGGGTGAAGCCTTTATAGACAGTACTATAAAGTACAGATTATTAAAATTATGATTAAACAAAGAGTTTAAATTATTTGTTTGTAATAGATAATCTCTGGAAGTAGGTACTGATCCCCTTACGAAATTGTTTTCTCTGATAGCAAGCTAGGTACTCAATTGCTTATATGCAAATTGTTATTCTAGAAAAATGCATGATTCCTGTGGCATAAGCCACGAAAGCGAAGCTGCGGGCAAAAACTAGTTTAGTAATAATTTATCTTGTAACCGCAACATACTGTTTCCTGTTCCATATTTAAAGAAAAATTAAAAACGAAAAATTTGATAATTTACCCAAACTAAAGCATTTCCTATTAATTATAATATTTTAAATAGGATAGTATTTAAACGAGCGAAAAAAAAATCAAATTAAAGGTGTAAAAAATACTGAATATGGCTTACTGAAATACTAAGTGGGCGACAAACAGTGGGCGAATACAAATGTTTAAAACAGCGACTTGAAAATATAAGTTTGTCGACAGGGCTCCTTTTTCTGTCTGCAGGGTCTAAAGTAACCTAACATGAAGGAGATGACGGGAGCTAAGTTCGCTCGCTTTGCTCGCTCACTTCAGCTCTCGTCATCCCCTTCGAACCTAACCTATCCGTGTCGGGGTGCGCTAAGTTCCCGAGCTCGCTTCGCTCGCTCTTGGACACGAATAAACCCGAACTCCCGCACTGCACAGTGATGTCGCCTCGATAGTTGTTCAGCTATTTTCAAAAGAATAATATGCTAAAATAGAAAAAATAGAACCCCAAACACAATTAAAGTATGTAACAATATTATTACCGCAGCTCACAAAAATCTCCTAAAAGGTATTACTCAAACCGGATAAATAGTTACTTACTTAGTATAATAGTCGCCCATTCAGTATATTTTTCCCTCGGTTAATAATTTCCCTTTTAAATATAATTGTTATGTTCAATTTATTATAAATGCGAAAGTAACTCTGCCTGTCTGTCTGTTACCTTAACATGCTTAAACCGCTGAACTGATTTAGATGATATTTGTTATGGAGATAATTTGAATCTGAGAACGACATATGATAGTTTTTACCCCTGAAATATTTTTTAAGGAGGTGGAAAGAGGTCGGAAGTTTGTATGGTAAATTAAATCTCGGTGAAAAAAATGGCTATTTGAAGTACTAATGTTACACAGACGAAGTCGTGGGCAAAAGCAAGACAGTAATAAATTGTTAGACTAGCACTGCAAATACCACCCTTACTGCTTCGACATAAGGTGTCCTCAATGTCGAGTTATTACCTGTGATATAGTGACTGTACTTCTTTATTGATTAGTCATTGTTCAAGATAGATAAGTAGGATGGATTATGGTCAAGGAGACGTACATTGTTTCAATTTGTATGATTAAATGATATTTTATGCCAAATATTCAGTGAAGTGAGTGTTACAGCTAAGGAATTTGTTGTTTGCATTATCGAGAAACATTTCCAAATATATCAGTGTCATGAGTGCCATGGAGCTGTTCTGTCCCGCACCTCAATTAATTAGGGCGGCGTTATTTGATTTTTTGGATATCGCTGCACATGCTGAGATAGGAGCCTTTTTGGTCTTGCACGGGTTTTTTATTTTTACTTTTGTTTAATTTTAAGCTGTTTTCTCGTGTCTCCTGTGCGGGTCACAAATAATTACTTTTTCTTTCTTTCTTTCACGGAAGCAGTGGTGTCTCATTCCATACAAAAAAACCGTGCCAACGTTCTATACTAATTATTCTGTTTATTTGTTGTACATCGATCGCATTCGGTTCCGTTCCGTTCTTTTCCACGGTTATAGATGGTGATCTATCTATTGCCGTGGAAAGGAACCGAACGCGATCGATTTACAAAAAGTAATTGGTTTAATCAGATGAAAAACGCTAGTTACGTCGGCACGGTTTCTTTGTATGGGATGAGACATCTGTATGCTAGTATTATATTATCTGTGACGGAATTTATAAAAACTAGCTTCGCCCACATGAAAAGTGTTTTATCATCCCAAGGGAACATTATACCAGGATAAAAAGTAGCCTATGTGCTATTCCAGACTATAATCTATCTCTGTACCAAATTTCATCCAAACCCGTTCATCTGGCTTTTACACAAGTCGACGCCCCATCTGACCCTAACCTCCACAATTCAGAAACCGTGCCAACGTAACTAGCGTTTTTCATCTGATTAATCTTGTTATTTTTTAAGTACATCAATCGCATTCGATCTCGTTTCATGGCAACAGATGGTGTTAACAGCGACTTGCAAGTAAAAGGGTTTTCTCGGTTTGTGACTA
The DNA here is from genome assembly GCA_948252205.1 of Orthosia incerta. Classification (NCBI taxonomy): domain Eukaryota; kingdom Metazoa; phylum Arthropoda; class Insecta; order Lepidoptera; family Noctuidae; genus Orthosia; species Orthosia incerta. The sequence continues at coordinate 14,242,795 of OX411769.1, read as the reverse complement.
TTTTTCTTTAAATACTGTGAGGATTTGTTTGATAGTATTTTTTCGCACTGTTTTACAGTTTAATTGTACCAAAATGAGATACAATACAAATTTAAAAAACGGAGTGGCATGTCTCAGAAATTTAAAAATTTGCACATCTATTGGCATCAATTTTAAATGATTCATCAAATAATCTTTGAAATGTGAATTAAGAGCCCAATATTCCATAATTTTGTACTTAGGAGAGTTGATTAAACAAGAACATACAATTCTTATGTTCAATTCCAGAAAATGTTAATTTTACACACAATTCAATACATTCGCGCCATCTAGTGAGATTTATTTGAACCAAATTTTCTTTCTTAGCAATGAGACCCCATGCCCTGGTAAAAGATATTTAATCTAAAGCAAGTTATTTTAGTCCCGGTTTTTACGAAAAAAATCGGAATATGTATCCTGGGGAAGTTTCCTGATAAAAATCTAACTTGCAGCAGTATCTTACATGTCTGGGGCGCAGCAATTTGTAGCATAATCATCAAAATTATTTGAATATAGAATACAACTTTCAAATGAAAGAGCACTATTCTGAACTCTGAGCCAGAAACTGAGAGGGAGGAAAAGGCACAAAAGCCTGAAAATAAGAGAATTGTTTTCTCTAACTAACAGGAAAAATAATAAATGAAAGCAGTAAAAAAGTGTTGATTGGTAGCACAGCTAAGATAAAAACCTTAAATAAATAAGTGTTTACTGAAAACACTATACAATTAGCAAGGTGTTATCTTATCAAAGAATGAGTAAACAATAGGATTCGGGTGGGCAATTGACATTGATATCAAAATTGCCTAATCTGATCTGATAATCATGACATAACAACGATTCTGCAGATTTTTTCTAACTTGACAAATAAAAATTGTCATGAAATGTGTACCTATGGTTTGATATGCGTATGAAATGTATAGATTCAGAGTTTTGTAATGTAAAATATGTCTTTTATAATAACACAGTAACTAAAAAATATGCACTTGCAGCACTTTCCATCAAAGCTAAAAAGAAGTAAAGAACTTACTGATACAGCCTTTAACACCTCTTTCTTTCCACAGAATATTTTTTAAAAAACAAAAATTTGAACATGGAACTCCAGTCTCGTGACATTTCTAGGAGCTTGACAGAAAGTAGTGCAAGAGAGTTATCAGATAAAATATAACAAAAAATTACAAAAACGATTATCTAAATTACCAAAACAGTTAACAAGGAAGTGTAACAGATAAAGAGACTAATTGATTAGTGTGTTACAGCTGGAAAGGACCGGCATACACCTACACGATGCATTTCAAGGTTATCTTCAGCAACACTTACTATTAGATGCACAAATATTAGTAAAAACGTACCCCTTACCTTCTGGTGGAGGTAAACAACCGCTAACAGGTAATTATAACGTTATTTCACGGACATAAAATGTTACATAAGCTTAAATCTCATGACAGTTCTTAACCACAACCAATGTTAGATATTCGAGTTGTTCTAGCTTAGATAAAAGCGTTATTTAATGCATAGCGTGTTTGCACTGAAGTTACAACGTACTGAACTGATACTTCACTTATATTTTGACGCTGCTTTATGAGAATTCAGAGGTTCAGATGTGGCCCGTAGACCTACATTTATTTCGGTTCGATTGGGCCTTTACAATCGAATTCTAGTTGGTGGCACCTGTCAAAACCTCATTCCACCTAACTTATTGTTACGTTTTTCAACACGGCGTCGAAATGGCTTATCTATTTCTCACCAAGTGTAAGGAGTACAGCATAATTCTTATGTTCGATATACTTCTATTGCAGATTTGGAACGCGACCTAAAAAAAAGTTTGGGCTGCGTTTAATAACTGCTCCGTGAGCAAATTTCAGATATTGATTGATGTCGAATTGTGTTCAAGATGGGCGTATTCATATTCACGGCTTTGACAAAGATATTTATATTTGTAAAACACTGGGTTAGCTTGAAAATGAAGGATATAATTGGCTTACCTGTAATTACTGTTCATGATGCAATTATTATTCCAGATCTAGACGAAGAGACCAAAAATTTGGTAGTATAAAAAAAACAAGCATAAACTAAACGTATATTTGCATGTGATGTTCTCATTCTGCCAGAAATCGATAGGTTTTACTCATGAATTATTGTTATAAAAATTTTCTTTATTATTTGTTTAGTTATAATTTATTATATTATTTCATGTATTTTTTAAAATAATTTATTTTTTATTATATTGTACTGTGAAAAAAGAAAAGTTATTTTTACTGAGACTGAAATGTGACTTCAGAACTTACCATCACCGACATCTCTCGGAAGGGGTGTGCACGGAAACACTTACGTGGCGTGGCGAGGGATCCACCAATCAAACTACTCTGTTCCAGCCTACGTCATAACACAACGAGTTTTGTAGCCAATCAACAGCCGCAAAAGGCGCCACGCCACGTAAGTGTGGTTCCGCCTTAATGTTTGAAATATCAAAAGTTCTAATGACCATATGTAAATTTGAAGTTAAAGGTCGCTTATGTAACTTGTTTTATTCCGAACGGAATGGGACAATAAGTTCGTTTCATACAAAATCCAAGAGACGCCATGTCGCCGTCCCGTCCATGTTCCCGTCCGTGCTCTTTCACGCAAAGCAGGACCCTCTGCCCTAGGGCTTTGCAGACCACATAACTATTTAGTGCTCATTTTGTGATTGCCAAATTTTACAAACTTAGATTTTGTGCCTCAAATAGAAGGAGTGAAGCTCACTTGAAGCAAAGCTACCGCCAGCGGGGCCCATATATGTTTACGAAAATAAAGGAATGAAATTATTTAGTGTTCTGGACCTCCGTCACATCTACCTGATTTTTTTTAATGATTCTTAATGCGACTTTTGGTTTAGAAGTTATTTACGTTTTTATATTTGAACTTCCAGCAGGGCCTTTTCTTGTTTGTCAATGTTAACGACGTTTAGTGCTGACTACCAGATGTCCAATATTAATTAAAAAAAAACAAAAGTTTAATTAAGAAGCGAACTAAAAAAAAAGTGTAAACAAGAAGAAAATCTTGCTGTGCAGCCGGAGGGTACATCTAGTTTTGGTCAGCCAGCACGCGAATAAGTTGTACTGCTTTTTCGTTCGCTTCTTAAGCAGTCGGGTTTTTGAATTTATTTTTTAACTTTTTACAAATTTTTGTTCCGGTATATATAAACATAAGTTTTTATATTTTTGAAATCACTTCTTAAAACCCACACACGATGGGTCTAAAAGAAAATAAAAATTCGGCCCGCACAATTCGCGCCAAAAACTCGGCATTTTTCTATTTTCACATTTTAATGTAGGCAGTGACATTTGCAAGGTTAAGACGAATCGATTTATGTAATAATCAAAATCGGCCGACGCGTTAGGTCTCTAGAACGCCACATAGGAATAAACATACATACGTAGAATGATAAACACATTACCCTCCTTCGGCAGTTGGGTAAAACGGATCACTTAGGTACTTTAAAACGAATTGCCAATCATAAAAAAAATATTTTGCTGTTCTGTGTTTTACCTATTTAGCCGTTTTGTGGTCTGATTATACCGACAATATAAGTACTTAATAACGAGATTTTGTAACAAGAACTTACCGTTCTTCAAAACGCATATAATACCTTTTATTTGATTTAAGTTCGGGGTGCCTGTGCGAGATAGTTTTGCTCTGTGTATGTTACATTATAGGTACAGTCCCCGGCATGTAACTTGGCAAGGTTTTGGGGGTAGTGGGGTTAGTTCGCGCACGAACGGAACGTGGACGCGACGCGATTGGTCAGTCGATCCTTGTGTCAACTGACCAACCAATCGCGCGCTCGGGACGGTGCTAAACGTTCCCCGCATCCCGCTTGATAACCACAGTGACCTAAAAAACGACTTGCCTGCGGCTGCGCCACTGCGCATCTTACCGACTCTTGCCAAGTTACGTGCCGGCAACTATAATTATATGTTTCTGAGAAAGTTAGGTCTCCGCCTCAAGGCGAGGCGTGCGCTTTTGTGCAACGAGGCCTTGTGAACAGCACTATCCTACAAAATAACAACGGAGTCTTGATTTATTTGTTTATTCATTTACACATACAATTATTTTTACAGGTAGAACCCAAGGTAATAAAAGTAGTCATACAATGCGACACCCAGAGACGCCTCTCGAAATCTGATCACTCACCTACTTGCGTCTATGATAGACCAGTCCCAAGTAACGGCTCCTTGTGCCGGCACAAGTTATAGAGGACAACACACTAACTGTCACCCTCTGGAATTCCGCCAAAGAGCAGGAAAAATTGTCCAACCGTTGAGAGATGCTATTCATGATCGTAACCGCCCGACATACGTGTGCAAACTTTAATAGGTTTAATAGGTTAGGCTACCGGAGTTTTAAACAGGCATTCCCTCGGCCCCAACCGTAGCCTACTGTTTGGAACGAGTAATCCCAACGATTCCAAGATTTGTGGATTGTTTAGCATCCCACGAAACACCATAAAGACATTTGACCAGAGCAAGATTGCGCCTTACTTCTACCAACTTATAGTACCCAAGACGCCAAATTGCCTCTTATAGAGGTACCTATATACCGTGTAAATTTGTTCTGCATCTTTTCCACCATCTGAGAATATTTAGTTTCATAAGGATTCCAGCCGATAACACTAGTTTCCAAATTGCTTCGCACCAACGCATTATAAAGTGATTTCACTACTGCCATGTTGTTGAAGTCCCGGGTTTCTCGCATGACAAACCCATGATTTTTGAAGGCTTTTTTACACACTTACACGACATGAGTTCGAAATGATAGATCCTCAGTAAAGGTCACCCCAAGATCTCGCACCGACCCCAACCGCGGTATGACGTGACCGCCCATACTATATTTGTGACGTCGGGGTACCACGGCCCGCGTTAAGGACATTATATCACACTTCGCCACATTGAAGTGAACTTGTTCTCCACACCAATTATAAAATGTACTCTCGTGCTCCACACTACATGCCACCACCCGATCGATGTCACCTGATGTCACGTACACAGTGCGACTCGTTGGTTATCCGCAATAGGAACGGAATGTCAATTGGGCGGGGAATGTTATCAGAGAGTCCTGGGGGGTGACCATAAGCTCTTAGAGCGGTATCAATTTGAGATCGAATAAGGGACAGATGTATATGACTTGTATACATCTGTCACTTACTCGATCTCAAATTGATACCGCTCTAAGAGTTTATGGTCACCCCCCAGGACGGCTATTGAGATAGCTTGATCTCTGCGACATATGTCAAACTGATGTATACGTTATTGTTAGCCTGTCAAGCGCTTTTGTTACTGTATTGATACTGACAGCTGTCGCAGAGATCAAGCTATCTTTTATTTATGAAGTACAGTGCTGAAGTGGCTCCTAATAAAAGAAAGCAAATAAAAGAAAGTCATAGACAAAAAGATATTTATTGAGATAAACAAGCTAAAACTCGAACGGCCAAACACACAGACACCAACTTACAAGTACTTTGTACATTTACGGTAAGGTCCTCCGCTGGATTGGAATGATACCCGAGTAACAAAATCTTATTCTACATTTTTAGCAGTAGCAACACTCTCCAGCCCTCGTTTTGGACACTGGTAATACTAACAAGGAGAGGAGGTGCTAATGTTAAAATGTTTTCAGTGCGAGAAAGAGATGTAGCATACAGGACGGATAACGTCATCTCTTTTTAGCAACGGAACAGTGATGGATTTAATAGTTCCACTTATGATCCCAGAAAATATTGAAATAATATTACATTGCTCAGTAGTTTTCAACATAGAAAAATACAAAAATGTTGTTTAAATGATTTTAGTTACACAAACAGCCGAAGAGCTTTATGAAAAAATACAGAAGCTGAGTATTGCAGACATAAAAAAATAAAATAATATTGATTAAATTATTTTTAAATGACTTCATAACCACTAAATGGTGATATTTAGTGATTATGAAGTCGTTTAAAAATAATTTACACAGTATGATAATAATTTGTAATGTTGCAATTTTAATTAACAAAGTTGACACGACTTAACCAAAATGTGGGTAGATCTAGAAGCGTCCCTGTTTGGGCACAGCGGGCGCAAAAGGACTAATAAGGATATGCATGAAACTATATCCAATTTAAAACTCTTGCAAACTGGTATAGTTTTGTGCAAATTATTATGTTTGGCCCAGAATAGGGTAGTTGACAAAAATATCTATTTAGTCCGTCAGTTAAACCTAAAAATATTGGGCCAGTATTTTTCTGTTGCCACGTAAACTAAAATTACGACGATACAGTGCGTTGAAACATCGTGTGACGTCACGGTGTCATACACTTTATGCTCAGTGTTGCCAGTGGCAGATAGTCAAATATTACAGGCTTAGCATGCACTGCGATTTTTATTCGCGACCATCATTCTGCGACCTATGGAATTGATTGAAGCAGCACGCATTGCGGTGAAAAAATTGCGCGGAAATAATACTACAAAATTCGCGAGAATAGTAATTGCAATGCGTGTTACCCCAATTACGCTCACTCGCTCGCCGGAGTAAGCGGGATGGAAGATCTAGAAATACACGTGAGTGAGTGAGTGAATATTCAATACGTCAATTTGTTTGTCACAAAATCAGATGCGACAAAACACGACGAACGAAAACTTTCTTAGAAGTGTTCCGGCAAAAAAAAAACGCTATACGTTTTTTTTTTGCCGGAAAATATTCCGATATTTTATTTTTAGTCCAAAAAGTTACATTTTGAGTCGTGTTGTTGCATCTGATATTGAGATGGAGGTTACATGAGAAGGTCAAAAGTAACGCAAAATGTAACAAAAGTTACATTCTGTCAACGCTGTTTATACTGGCAAAGTGACGTCACAAGCCCCCACACTCCTAAACTTTGATGGGCTTTATCTTTGTCAATTTTATTTATTTGATAAAGGAAAAAATACGTGTCCAATATTATTTGATTATCTCACTGACGGAATTAATAGAATTATCATTTATGCTTCGCTAACACCAGACACCAAGAAAAACTTGTAAAATGGACTACATAGCGTCTGAGATGCTAAATTTAAACGAGCATGTATATATATATAATCTGAATCTCGGAAACGGCTCGGAACTGCATGAAAAGTATGCAGGGGCTTTCGAGGGCGATAAATCGATCTAGGTAGGTTTCATTTTTAGAAACCGTCGTCTTCGCCCAGGTACTAAATTATTATTCTTAATACAAGAATCAAAATTTAGTTGCGTAAAATAGAAGAGTCAAGAAAAATAGGAACATTACAATATAAATTTAAAAAGCGGAGGACCACAAAATACAACTAAGAACGACAAGATTTTGTGCACATTATACTAAATAAAATTTTTGGCAAAATAATACTCCACATTCAAATACTTAGTAAATACTTCCGTATCTACTACACATCGCACCCTCGGAATGAAAGTGACCGAACTGAAAAAATACAATTTGTGGGCAATGATAAAAAAAAGTCTTCAAAAATTTATAGTATGACTATACTTTTTACAAAAAAGTATAGTATGACTATACTTTTTACAAAAAAGTATAGTATGACTATACTTTTTACAAAAAAGTATAGTATGACTATACTTTCTTGTAATAAAGTGACCGATGTAGATATAAGCTGTCCCTTTTTTACTCTTAATTCGGGCTCTTTTTACCACAGGGTAGATTTTTTAAAGTCAGTTAAAGCAAATAAATTACAGCTATTTTGAATTAGTTTACTTTCATTCCAAGTGTACGAAATACTTTTTTATAAATATTTACGTAAAAAAGGTGCAATTGGAAAATACAAAACGCGCCAAGTGTGTGTTCCTTTTCAACTAGACGTAAATGTGCAGCGCGAGAAAATCCTGTCGTCGCATCTTGTCGCGTTGAAATTAATTAATCGTTTCGAAACGCGAGAAAATACGACGACAAAGCTTAGCCACTTGCGCATTTTAGCCTGGCTAGTAAGGCCCACTTGCGCTGAAAATTTAACTCCTAGTTTAATTCCTACCACTAGATTAAATTGACATATTGTATGACAAACTGGCAATTGTGTTAGTAACTCTGAGTTTCGTGCAAGTGGGCCTAAGAGCTTCTTGGTATAATTTATTTTTAAAGCATTTGAAATGGCAAGCTTTGTGCATAAGGCAAAAATTCTTTTCGTAAAAAAGAGAATTTTGTTACTGTATAATTTTTCAGGCGCTTACTCTAATATATAAAATAAATATACACCTTTTTTTTGTTTATTCGTTGTTACATTGACTTTTTAGCCTGTTTCACACAGGTTTCATATAAGATTAAACTCTTTGGAGAAGCCTATTCCTTATAGTATTTCCTTTCTGATACATTTGACTGAAGTATTGCAAAACGACCCTATATCAAATTATATAAAAAAAATACAGTCTTCACTTGCAAAACCAGTACCTAAATGCGTCAATATTGTAGCTGTAAGATTTCAATAATAATAATAAATAATAAATCATTCTTTTTTTCAATACTTAAAAAATAAAGCTGCCATTTTTGGTACATTACACTTTTTTTTTTAATTTAATCTAAGGCATACATAAAATTTACGTATTTACGTGTCAAAGTCATAAAATTATTAATAAAAAATTAACAAAACGTAACAATTTTAAATTATATAAATAATAATTATTTTCATACAGTGAAATCATTGATCACCACGTTAAGATATTTATTCTTCAGCCCTTTCAGTGATGTCTAAGATAAAATATGAATGTACAACCATTGATACATGCCCAGGTTTAAACCCAGAAACTCGTTTATGAGAGACCATCATGTTTAAATATAAACAAAATAAATAAAACTCATATTCATTACACACAAAATTGAGAAACAAATGTTTCCGTAAATAATGTTGTACAACTTTTCTGCCCTAGAGAATAAATGTTCCACTTAAAAAAAAAACAAGTTTCAGAAACAATTTTGTGCAACTATGTTTCTCATTAAATAATGGGGCATTATTAATACTGAAGATTAATATACAAGATATAAAAAGATGTAAACAAACCTCAAAGACGCCTCGAGTGCAGCAACGAGGAGAGACGACCTCGCGGACAGCAAAACAGTAATAATAAAAAGAAATAATAAAAATAATTTTGAAAAAAATACTTAGGGCCTGTTTCACCACACCAATCTTGGATTACTAGAATTTATACGAAAATTGGTATAACGTAGAAAGAAGACCCTTATTCTAAGTAATTGCCTTCAATCGACTCAACCTATTTCAATCAAATTGACCGTTAGAATTTGTTATACTTCATAAAAGATGGCTTGATCTCTGCGACATATGTCAAACTGACGTATACGTTATTGTTAGCCTGTCAAGCGCTATTGTTACTGTATTGATACTGACAGCTGTCGCAGAGATCAAGCTATATTTTATGAAGTATAGTTATTGGCAATACGACTTCAACTCGGGAGTTTTTTTTCTGTTGTTGAATCGATTGGAGAAAATTTCCTTTATAAGGTCTTAGAATATGGGTGTAAGAAGCACTGTCTCAGTCAAAGTCAGACTCCACGCAAACAGGAAAACTTGGTTTTAAAAATATCATTAAATTTTCAAACCATCAACGGAATAATTTAATCTAAGAAAAATATCCTTAATAAACAAACCATTAAATGTTTCCCGTTTAAAAAAAATGTCAAGTTGATTCATACCATTGCAAATGCCAAAACTTATGTAATCATAATTTGGAATGGCGAAAACAGGCTCTATTAATATGATGTTAAAATTTAAAGTCCGCTGCGCTCGAGGCAGTCTGACTCCGTTTGAGGCGTGATGCCTCGCCGCTGCGTCGCGCCTCGAGGCTTCTTTATTCAATTTCTTCCTGAATTTTGCGAGCATCGACCGTTTCAACCTTTTCCTTGATCTACGAACAAGAAAAGTCGCTTTTTACCCGACTTTTACGTACCCAGATTTAAAAAAACTAGGATAAATCCAAAAATAAATTTTGGGAGTAAACGCCTTTTACAGCAAGGCAATGAATAAATAAAACATGGCGCGTCTAAGTGTCAAGCAAAATAAATAAATTATAAAATAAATAACTAATAATTTGGTTACGTTTGTACATGTTCGACATAAATTCTGCGATTTCTAACGAATAAATTAATGCGATTTTTCCTACGAAATACTGAGCTGTCATCTTAAAGCCTCGAATTGAGGCGTACTTTTATAAGCTGCGTATCAACTTGCCTCGACCAGAGCCAAACTTAATCTACCTATTAATATGATTTTATAATAAAGCTCCTTTTAGCATGACAGAAACTGTCAAATTTGAGTCTTGATGAGGCGACAAAAGCTTCAAGGCGCGAATATGCCTCAAATTAAGGCACATCACTCATCTAAATAAAGAAATCGAATTCGAAATGAAAAATGTAAACAAAGGTGTTGCCAATTTTAAATAATAACATCAATTTTGCAGTTTGCCGAAAAGGTCTACAACATAGTGCTAAAACTGTAATATCTTACGCAGTTGAAATATAATATTGCACAAAGTTTTCAACATTGAAGTGACGTAAACTAGGAGACAAGAAAAAAAAATTACCGATTTTAAATAAAATCGTGCAAATTATTTTTATGCTACTGGCAATAAGGCAGTGGTCTTAAACATTTGGACTTCATTTAGTGTTTTCAACTAGCGAAACGCCTCGGTTTCCGCATGGGTGCTTTTTCTAATGAAATAACTGAGAATTTTCTTACACACAAACCTTGTCCTGACATTTATGAACAGAAAGTGAATAATATATAAATAAACATGAGCAACTTGTTCATAACAATATACATCTTTTATTTTCATTTCTTCTACCTTACCTATAATATTAAGACTTACTTTAGGCTATCATATTTATAAATTTTGACACACTTCGTTCTTCCAAAAACACCAAATAAAAAAAAATAAAAACATATTTGAATTAGGCCGTTTGTTCACGACGCGACACACGACACCGCATAATGTGGTCACGATTCAGAGCTCCATATATTTCTATAGACCGTTTGTTCATTGCACGACACCGCACCACATGCGACACGATTTTCATAAGGTGTCGCGGTTTTTTTTGCAGTCGATTTAGCGACTGAACAAAACCGATATGAGCTTGTTGACGACACGACACATCGCACCGCACGGCTCACGCATGGTTCGTCACTCACGCGCTTATAAAACAATACAAGTGCACTGCAGTGTCGTTGCAGAATCGTGTCTAGTGGACAAACGAACAGACGACAGACCGTATACAGTGTGTCGTGTGTTAAAAATCGTGACCGCAAATCGTGTCGTGCGGTGCCTCGTGAACAAACGACCTTACTAGGGAAATGTTGACTACACCTGAACTGTCACTTTGACAATGACATTTCTTTGTTTACATTTTTGAACTCGGAATTTGATTTCTGGATTTATAGGCTTTAACAGCACAATAAATGACTTACAAAATCAGTTATTTATAAGAAAAACGTTTGAAATCGCAGAACTATGTAAATCGACACGGTTAATTTCGTTTCTTTTTTCGTTTATAAAAAAATATTGTATTAATTTTGTCCGGATGACATTCTTCTTTCAGGTTCTAGAATCTTGTCGACCAGAGGTCCGGGACGTTCCACACTGCTGTAACTCTCTTTGTCGCTAGCTTTACTCTCCATCTGTAGATAATATTCGGCTTTTTAATAACAGGGATGATGACTGAAAATTATTTTTCAACACACTTGCTCATAAAGTGGCTCTAATTTCACCGCAATTAGCCACCTGTTATCAAACTGTGACTTTTTCATTGCTATTATTCACAAGTGAGTTATAGTTTTTTTATTTTTATTTATTGTTTGCTTTGTTCTTAAAAAAGTTTCGATACAAAAAGATCGTGCTCAATAGTACAAATAAATTAATGTACCTATTGCTTGCTCATTTCATGCAACTTCGTATTTAATTAGATAATTTCAACTTGTACGTGCTTAATAAATAAAACATTCACTCAAATATAAATTTTATTTGCTCTTCAGTAATTAAGACAAATTGAAATTCCCTATTTTGTACGTAGCTATAACACTATACACGAAAAGCCAAAAAAAAGGAACCTCATTCTTTGAGTCTATGGCCGAACGCCATTGTTAAATGCGCGCGCATAGGAATACTGATTAATTTTGCCCGCCGTCGCGAAAACATTTTCACAACTCGTTTTTACTGTTGAAAATGTTTTTTTGTATTATTTTCTTCACAAGTGTGTTGAAAAACGTCGTATGATACACGTGTGTATTGATAATTACCGTCCTCGGCTCTCTTAAGACCCGTACCTAAGGCTCGGGTCTCAATGGCGCCTCAGCGGTAATCACCAACATTGCACACTTGTACCATAATGAAAAAAAATATTGGTCACGTATTTTTTTTTTGTTTTGGCCCAAAAACAAAAAATAACTACGATACAGTGCGTTGAAATTCCGCGTGACGTCACGTTTTAGTACACTTTTTACTTAAAAGTGACGTAACAAGCCTCCACTCCTGAATTATTAAGCGCTTGATCTTAGTAATTTTTATTGAAAAAATACGTGTCCAATATTATTTGATAATCTCGTTTTGATATACATAGACGGAAATCCATATCGCGTCTTTCATCTCGCATGTGATTCGTCGATTCATTACGCCATAAGGCTGCAGCAGGAATATATTTAACAAATGCTTATATACCACCTGTATTTCAATAGAATTTTAGTATAACTGGACGCATCTGAATACCAGTATATTACATGGAGCAACTTTCTATCTGATCTCCAGTACCACGGGGTCCCAGCGCTAACAAAGAAAATTTGATTCAAATAAATTACACTAGATGTCGCGATATGCATCAATATGTTATTGAATTGTTTGTAAAATTAACATTTTCTAGATTTGATCAAAAATTTTATGTTCTTGTTTTAATCAATTCTATTAAGCACAAAATTAAGGAATATTGTGCTCTTAATTCACATTTCAAAGATTATTTGAACGGATCATTTTAAATTGATTTCAATAGATGGCGCCGTTTTAAATTTCTATGGTCAATTATTAAAAAAATAATTGTATTGTTACATATTTTGGTACAATAAACAAATCTTCACTGTATTTAACGAAAAAAATAGTCACAAACCGAGAAAACCCTTTTACTTGCAAGTCTTTGCTAACACCATCTATTGCCGTGGAACGGAACCGAACACGATCGAAGTACTTATTAAAATAATCAGCTTAATCAGACGAAAACCGCTAGTTACGTCGGCACGGTTTCTTTGTATGGGATGATCTGTATGCTGGTGTATATTATCTGCGCCACAACCCAGTAACTGAGTAACACATTAAATAAGACTGGTTCAGATTTACAAGTGACAGCCGAGACAAACAGCTAAACGTGCTTGTTTAAGCACGAAGGGCTTTCGCTATATTATTAATGGTCACCCATCCTCGGACCAACCTCGTCAAGTGTTGCTTAACCTTGAAGATAAGCCCGTGCGGCTATAATTATTTAACTACGAGCTCCGGCAGTTTATTTTAGCTATAATAAATTACTAATTTTTTTTCAAAACAAACTTTTTGCTTATTCTACTCAGCAAACCCTTTCATTTGATACCCATATCATGGCAGTGCAAAAAAAAATCTAGTCCGCCATCTTGGACCGTCTGCCATATTAGCTTTAGAATGATGTCAGTTAGCTAACCATGCATTGTCATCCAAACTAAACGTGTATGCTAAATTTCATCTTAAACGGTGGATGATAACTGCTTTAAAATTCAGTTGCAAGATTTGACCCGAACACACTGACGTACATAGATTGCAAGTTAAATAAAAGCTTGTAAAAAGAGAGTGCCCGAATTGTGTGAGTTTGTTCAGACAAGTAAGGTATCCTCTCGAACCACTATACACCTATTTAAAAAATTTTCAGCAATAGAAAGGAACATTATTCCAGATGGATATAGACTATAAATTATTATACCCAGTCAAAGCTAGGGCGGGTCACTATACTCTTCGTTCAGCCTATTATTTTACTTTTGACAGATGCACGCCTATGAAATTTCATAATTAGTAACAGGCAACCATAGACAATAAAATGCTAAACTTCATGGATGCTTACAGTAGTGAGGCGACGCACTATTTCACTCCGTTATTCCGATTAATTAAAATTCACATTTACCATTTATTATTTAATGAAGATACAATTTTGGAAAGTATATAAATGTTTAAAAATGTGGCATAATCACTTGAATAAAATCATGTGTTATCGTATGTTAAATTGATTAAAATTTCTTCAATAAGGTTACACTAGTCGATCATTCTTCCATACAAACGTAGTCTGGCGATAACTCCACTGTTTGACGGTGTACGATCAAAATAAAAAAATATAATCATTCTCATCAACAAAAAAGTAAAAAAAAAGTTATGAGCGTCGAAAGTTCCATATTTCAACACTAATTTTAACGCGTCTTTGGGCGGCAATAAATACCATAAAAAGAAGAAAATTGCAAAACGGCCACCATACAGGTATAGGTTAGTAGTTCAACAATGCAAATAATTTTATTTTGAACAGATACGTTTAGTCGTTTTTTCATGATATCCAGACTCCCAGGTCCCAGGTCCCAGGTCTGTTTATAAAATTTCGCGCGCTCGTTTTCTTCCTAAAACATCATCCATTTCGCTACAAATTTGCAAGAGCTAATTCGTACGCTCACGTACGTATTTTCTTACTGCTCATCACAGCATCTATCTCTTTCGCACGTGTTGTCGGATGAGGTGTAGTAGTAGTACGCTAGTATGCGTCGACTAGCGCAACCTTAATAAAGTCGATTGTTATAAGAAATCCAATCGGTACCGCATTAGATCATCTTTTTTTTTTTGCGCTCTCAAAATTAAAATAACAGGCTGGACGGAGAGTAGTGTGTTAATAAAAAGTAAAGGTGTCTTATCACTTGCCTTGTTTTTTTATGACTTATCTTGAGGCGCCTTTCTTTGAGTCGATTTAATCAGTTTGAACATTGGGTTCATCAAGATTTTCAATTACCGAGTCTACCTGTGTATCAAAAGGAGTTCATTCAGGCAACCGCAAAATTAAAGAACTAGCCAGAAAAAAATACTATTAAATTTCATTGTTTTTTTTTATTTACTACGAATTTTACAAAATAGTCTAAAATTAATGACAGTTAATGTTACGCTTCAAATGTTGTGCTTTGTGATCAAAAATATGTTTTTTTGATATTTCATAAGTAAATAACACTCTGGGGTTAATCTTAGATAAAAAAGTAATGTATACGAAATTTATTTCTCGTAAAGTAAATTTTATCTGGCTACTTTCTGGTACGGTCAGCACAAAAAAGGTCATAATATCAAAAATTAAAACTTCTTATTTGTCAATTTTTATGCATTATCCATACTACTATTATAAATTCGAAAGTAACTCTGTCTGTCTGTTACCTTTTCACTTCTAAACCACTGAACGGATTTCAATGAAATTTGGCGAGGAGATAAATGGCATCCTGGAGAAGGACATAGGCAAATTTTTGCCTATGTTCTTCCCCAGGATTACCTGCCCTACCCAACCTAATTGGGTAGGGTAGGTGGGGTAGGGTAGATAGGGTAGGTAGGTAGGTAGTGTAGGTAAGTAGCCAGTTGAAGGGAGCGAAGCCGCAGGGGACCGCTAGTAATTAAATATTCGATAAACTGCTTTTTAGTAGCTAAGAGATTATTTTATTTTACATCTCTTCCTGTTTCGATATATACCCGAATCTCTTCAAAGTTAGAGTGAACAGGCTTCTTCTGGGTAAGCTCACTCCATCGTCGACTCTATCT
Source organism: Orthosia incerta (assembly GCA_948252205.1). NCBI lineage: Eukaryota > Metazoa > Arthropoda > Insecta > Lepidoptera > Noctuidae > Orthosia > Orthosia incerta. The sequence goes on along the minus strand of OX411769.1, from coordinate 14,226,958 downwards.
CTGTCACCTATGACCTAGACTAGAGACAAGAGCAAACCCATCATAAATAAAAAAAAAAAAAATGCTAAAATATGTTGTAACTTATTTTTGTCGACTTTTGTGCTGACCGTATTTTTAAATTTTTGGGTAAGTTCTGAATGATGTCCTTTATATCGATTGAACAATTTCTAAGGTAGAGAAGTAAACTTTGCTAATTTCTAAGCCGAGGTATACAGTATCTATAGTTCAGAATCTACACATAGTATAAGATCCCACTGCAAAAAAAAACTACAGGAAATTTCTGATGATACTTGATTTTTTAAAATGATTCTTGATAGTACTCGTATACAACAGATTACTACAGGGTTGCCTGGCCGCATCTGCCAGTTTTTTTTTTTAAACTTTGGCCTAAGCTACAAATTTCTCATGTGTCGTGACTTCGTGAGTGCTTAAGCGACATCTTCTAGCACTCAGGTATTAGCCGCCATTTATTGTTGCTAGGTTTAACATGTAAACTGGCAACCCATCCATAGGTGACGGCTAACAGAGCTGGCAACCTTATTTTTTCCTGATTTCTAAACTCTTCCAAATGACGTTGGTTTCACTTGAAAATCTTTTTGGGGGAACAAAATTTCAATTTATTTGATTAAGGTTACACTAGTCGAAAATTCTACCATACAAACGTAGTCTAGGGATTATTCCACTGTTCGACGATGTACGTTCAAAATAAAAAGTGACATTTAATTTGTCATCCTTACCTAGCCCTGTATGGAAGCAAAAAAGTAAAAAAAGAAAATAATTGAAAGTTATGAGCGTCGAAAGTTCCATATTTCGACACTAATTTTAACGCATTTTTGGGCGCAAATAAATACCATAAGAAGACGGAAAATTGCAAAACGGCCGCCATACAGGGATAGATTAGTAGTTCAACAATACAAATAATTTTATTTTGAACAGATAGATTTAGTAGTTTTTTCAAGATATCTAGACTGCCAAAGGTCTGTTTATAAAAATTCGCGCGCTCGGTTTCGTCCTAAATCATTATCCATTTCGCTACAAATTTGCAAAAGTGTGTATTCGTACACGAACTAGCTTCCTACTGCTCATCCCAGCATCTATCTCTTCCGCACGTGTTGTCGGTTGATGTAAAATGCATTTTAACCCCGCGCACAAAATAGTTCTTGCCGTCGACTAGTGTACCCTTAAGGTATTTGCGGCTAGATATTTCCAGGCAATCCTACAATCTATTCTGCTATCAAATATCATTCATAAAAATTTTCAAATTAATTTACCAGATTTCTGCAGTCGGATCTTAGGCTATATACATATACAAGTACTTACGTCGGGTTCCCCGAGCAGTGTGTTAGCGAGATAGGGCGCCTTGAGCACGCCGCGCCAGTACAACTTCTCCAGAGGCCGGTTGACGCACCACCCGGCGCATCGGATGCCCAGCTGTCGCCAGTAATGCACTTCACTCCTGCCAGTGTTTTGGTTACAGAGTCAAAATAGTACATTTACACTCGAACGATTCTTTTTCCACTACCTGATGAGCTTACTTAATTAAAAGCAAATAAGTTCAAACAACAATTTATTAGAAACATTCAGACTAAAAACCACAGACTATATACACACAATCAACGCGCGCTTTTTCGAGAGGTAACAGGTTCAGTATCATTCTACCAGTTACATAATGATCCATACAAAAGTCATTTCGTAACTGTTATTATTTAATTGTTATTATTTTATAATCTTGTGTCTAGTACTCAGCTGAATCCGGTAAGACTGGAAGCCGACCCCAACAATAATTGGGAAAAAGTCTAGGCAGATGATGATGAATCTTTTGTCTAGATGTTCATATTTCGAAACGAATTTCTTAGGCAATGTGTTACAAAATAGACAAGATAGTGGAAGAAAGTATACTTACGGGCTCACGATGTCCTTGTGCAACAGCACGGCGCTCACAGCGCACCAGCGAGCCGTCCAGCGCCACAGTAGCGAGTGGAGCAGGTCCGCGAAGCGTAGAGCGCTGTGCATCGGTAGGTTTTCTGTGTATCTGTGGAAAGAATGTAGAAGTACGTAACATAATGTTACAAGACAAGGCAACGCCATCTATTGGCACGAAGACAAACTACTAGTAGCTAGAAGCGCCATCTCGTATCGAATAGTGGCAGTAACCTTCTCGAAAGGTCATGACATCTAAGTCTTTCTATGCCGAACAATAGGCAAAATACGTGTCCAATATTTTTTATTAGTCTACCTGACGGACAAAAAAATCCGAAATGGGTATTTGGATTTATGAACTTGTCAGACTTTAATAATATTAGGACTTGCAAACCTTTTTCTTACTAGCACAACTGAACTATACTCCAGCCATGTTAAAGATAAAAATGTTTACTAACAAAGTAAAACAGCAGATTTTTTATTATTTATACTAGCTGACTCGGCAAACTTTGTTTTGTCATAAAAACACCAAACATTCATCTACCCTACCCTACCTACCTACCGTACCCTACCGACCCAACCGTACCTACCCTACCCTAGTTACCCAACCCTACCTTGAATTTTCACCCCTGCTGTCAGTTGATTGAAAGTCAGTGCTTTGTTAGTAAATATTGTACCTTCATCTAGTCGAGAGTATAGTTTAGTATTACTTCATTAAAGCTAGTTCTATAAAACTGTTTTATTAGCACCAAAACAGAGGTGAAACTTATATAAAGACTAGATTAAAAAAAAAATTGGCCAACTGCGAGTCGGACTCGCGCACTTATGGTTCTGTACCATTATCGCAAAAAAAACACGTTAGTTGTATGGGAGCCCCACTTAAATATTTATTTTATACTATTTTTAGTTTAGTTGTTATAGCGGCAACAGAAATACATCATCTGTGAAAATTTTAACTGTCTAGCTATCACGGTTCATGAGATACAGCCTGGTGACAGACGGACAGACAGACAGACGGATCGTGGAGTCTTAGTAATAGCACGGGGTCTCATTGCTAATAAAGAAATTTTGGTTCAAATAAATCTCACTAGATGGCGCGACATGTACACACAATTCAATAGAATATAATAATTGTGTGTAAAATTAACATTTTCTGGAACTGAGCATTATAATTGTATGTTCTTGTTTAATCAACTCTCCTAAGTACAAAATTATGGAATATTGAGTTCTTACTTCACATTTCAAAGATTGTTTTAACGAATCATTTAAAATTGATGCCAGTAGATGGCGCATTTTTAAATTTCTGAGGCATTCCACCCGATTTTTTAAATTTGCATTGTAACACATTTTGGTGCAAAAAGACTGTAAAAACGTGCAAAAAAATACTATAAAACGAACCTTCACTTTATTAAAAGAATTCAATATTCACGAACCTAGTAAACCCTTTTACTTGCAAGTCGCTGCTAACACCATCTATTGCCGTGAAACGGGATCGAACGCGATTGATGTACTTACAAAAATAACGAGATTAATCAGATGAAAAACGCTAGTTACGTCGGCACGGTTTCTTTGTATGGGATGAGGCATCTGTATGCTAGTATTATATTATCTGTGGTAATAGGGTCCCGTTTTTACCCTTTGGGTACGGAACCCTAAAAAACTTTGATAAAATAATACAAAACTAGTTTTGTTACTAGTCCCTGTTAGGCTCAGGCCACATAGAAATGGCGTCGGGCGCGGACATGGCACGGGCGGCTTCCTATTCCATTCAAATTTCATACAAAATGCATGGAAATAAAGCGCAATTTAGGACACCCGGTGTGTCGTTGCTCGGACGTGGTTATGACGCGCCATTTCGGCGCCCGCGCCTGGCCAAATTGCGCTTTATCTCCATGCATTTTGTATGAAATTTGAATGGAATAGGAAGCCGCCCGTGCCATGTCCGCGCCCGATGCCATTTCTATGTGGCCTGCGCCTTATATACGACGGAAATACCATCCTACACATATAAAGAATTTTGCCATGCATTTTAAAAAAAACTTATATTTATCAGAGTTCTTACCTCGGGTTAACGGGGCCTTTCTCGGCGTCATAATCCTGAGAACTGAAGCAGAATGGACGGTAACTGAGAGCACCCACGATTTGAGGATCGCTCCTGCGAATCTGAGGACACAGAATATTTATTTAAACTTTATTAAAGTAGTGTCACATAAGAGGACTGGAACTGCAGTGTCCAATCTGGAAACTTCTAAACCGATTGTAGGCACGGGCTTCTTCACGGCGAGTAATGGGTAGCTCGCCGTCCGATAAGGACTAGGCCCGAGTCGACGGCGCGTAGTTGTTCCACGCGCGCCTTATAGTGATTTCAGCTAAAACTGACGACATCGACACCTAGACACCGGGTTTAGAAACTCGCGCTCGCACGAAGCTGGGTCCAGTGGACCATCCAGCCACGGGCTCGCTGTTACGAGCCCCGGTGCTGCATCCCCGGGCAGGGAACACTGTTCCGTGACCGCTCACTTCCGACTACAAAAAAAGTTGAATCGCTGTATAAATAACCTGGCTAAAATTGAGTATCATTGACCCATCCAAAATACAGTGACACTGTGGAGCCTCTTCGCAGGATATGACTCACCTCCTAGTTTGCCCTTTATGCCCGACCACCTGCACCTTTCAAGATTTGAACGTACTTTACCCAGGATTCTATTCGCTCAATCTCCATGTATTTATTTATTATATTCTTTATTGTGCACCACAAAAATAAATATACAGGACAATGGGCGTACAATGGGCGGTACTATCGCACAGGGCAATCTCTTACCGATAATCTTTGGATGAACGAACAGAACGAGAGGAGTGGGGAAGCTTCATACTCGTTGACTGTTTTATTAATATCTTAATAAACATTTTCTTCCTTTTGATCTTTAGTCGGGTAAAAGGCAACCCCAGAAATTTCGAAACCCTACTATATGACTTAGTACGTCACTGTTTGTAGCAACTACTGACTCCGGTGACAAGACAAACCTACCTGGTACAGAACTAATGGATTGAAACATGTGACAGCGGCAGAATTGTACAGCGCCGGTCTTTGTGCAAAGCAGTTCAGTATACCATTCACCACCTGCAAAAACAATCATTATTAGTATAGACTGCTGTGCCCGCGGCTTCGCTCTCGTCAACTGCCTACCCTGCCTTACTTACCGTAAGGCAGGTTTTTTCTAGGGTCATTCTTTCGCGTAGAATCTTAACACCGCCATTCAGAAAATGACTTTAAATGCACAACGCCATCTATCGAATATGGAGTTCAACTGTCCGAGTATCTGAATTGCGTGTGTTATGATAATTTTACTTCTTGAACACTTTAAATTCATCTAACTTTTGATAGAGTGAACCGATTGCGATGAAACAAAAACTAAGTAATACTACTAGTTACGCACAATTTTATGTATAAAAGTTATCAACATTGGTATCGTACATAATATTACGTGATGCGTGCACAAATAAACAGACAAAAAGTCCAAAAATGCTGAAAATGAGTTCTATTGGTTATCCTTTAACACCCTGGCTATTTTTATTGGAAATATTTTCGATGGCCAAAAACGACTTTTCTACAGATTTATTAAATGTATTGATAGCACCACATACACAACACATATTTTCGCCATGTGTGCTTGCGCTGATCGTACGCTTGTAAATACACAGTTTCGTGTGGCAGTGACGCGGCAGTGCAAACAACCACCCACACTTACTTAAACACACCACGGGGTCCCAGCGCTAACAAAGAGAATTTGGTTCAAATAAATGTCACTAGATGGCGCTATATGCTATATGCAGATTCGTTATTGAATTGTGTATAGTATTAAAATAATTTTTTGAACATTTAAAATTGATTCCAATAGATGGCGCGGTGTTAATTTTTTGAGGCATGCCACTCGATTTTTAAATTTGTATTGTTACATTTATAACACATTTTGTTACTATGAAACTGTAAAAATGTGCAAAAAAAATACTTTAAAACACTGTATTCTGTATTTAAAGAAAAAAATTGTCACGAACCGAGAAAACCCTTATACTTGCAAGACGCTGCTAACACCATCTATAGCCGTGGAACGGAACCAAATGCGATCGAAGTAATTATACAAATAATAATCTTAATCAGACGAAAAACGCTAGTTACGTGGGCACGGTTTCTTTGTGTGGGATGAGGCATCATATTATATTATCTGTGCCAACACATAGCGCCGCGCGCAAAGATGACTTGAACAATCTTTACCACATTAATATTACAGTACAATTATTTTGTTAATGTCCCTCGGCAATCATCGCATTTCCGAATACAAACGAATGCTAATTTCTATGTCCATCAATAATTAGATTTATCGTGTATAATAATTTGAATTCTGAACTAAGTACGTTATTGTTGTTTTGCTTGATTTCCGTGTGAACTATATAGAGCTGTAAAACTATTTTCCTATTTTTCTTTAGCAGCTTTCCTCCCATATTTAAAATAAATAACATTATGTTAAAAGAGTATTAACAACTTTACATAGTTCCAAGTTGATTGAGAGCGTCCGGTCTGCACCAAGTGCAAAAATCCGACGACTGACGAAACACGAAGTTTGCCGGGGGACATAAAGAAAATAGAATAGACATTAACACTGTACGTGGCTATGTTCTGATCAAAGAAAACGTGTTGCACCGACCCCAAGTAACAAGGGACAAGGGCAGAAATATGATGCTGTCTACTGTGTTAGAGTAAATAAACATAATATTTTATAGGTTCTAATATACTGATGATTCTAAAAAAGTACCTGTTTGTCTTCGCCCTTGACGTCAATGATAATCTTCATTTTGTTCTCCATAAGGTAATCCAGCGCATTTTCTAGCAGACACAGACGCACATCTTTGAACTGCTGTCTGAAAGGAACGGATCTACTTTTAATATTACTTCAGTATATTCTAGCACCAGAGCGTCTGGGAAACTTCGTTGAGTCTACTTATATAGTCTTCAATCAGTGACATCCTAATTGTTATGACTTAGGTGGCCAAGACGTGGATACTCACGGTTCAGCTATGGAAAGGACTATGCTTGGAGTCTCTCTGAGGTTGTCAACATTGCTCACAGAATAGGCAAGCTGAAGTGGCAATGGGCCAGCCATATTAGCCGTAGAACCAATGACCATTGGGGTAGACGTATTATAAAGTGGAGACCGTGAATTGGTAAACGTAAGGTAGCCCGATAGGGCACCTCAGGCTAGGTGGCTTGCAATTAGAATTGATGATGGTGATATTATAGTACCACTCTGAAAATCAATACGAATGGCAAGCAATTGGAATTGATGATGGTGACACTCCAATCCTACTCTTACTAATTTTTCAAATACCTTCAGCCGGCTGCTTCGGCCGCGTAAAGTGTTACTATCCCATGAACGTAAACCAGTCACATATGTGTCCTGAACATAAATTAAACAAAAGGACCGTAACAGACCATATGTAAGGATCGTAACAGGCAGCCTTCTGTAGTTGCCGCCTAACCCTATAGCAAATAGCATACAGCAAAGGAAAAACATATACCTATTAGGATGTGTAGCACCCACATCGATATCCTTAATCTTTTCCCAGTCCACGGACCTCACATCAGAGATACTGCTACCGGCCAGCCGTTCCAGGCCTTTGTCGTGTAAAAGCACTAGTTTGCCGTCCCTGGATGACCGGACGTCCAACTCTATGATGTTGCATTCACGTTCTAGACACTGCAAAAGTAGTGACATTCAGGTTAAAAAATCTAATACCTTTAAATGAGCAATACCTGAATTTTTTTTTTAGGTGTATCTGAATCTCGGAAACGGCTCCAACGATTTTCATGAAATTTAGTATGCCGGGGGTTTCAGGGGCCATAAATCGTAGATTGATTAGTTTTATTTTTAGAACATGTAGTTTTCTCTATTTTCACCCAAGCAGAGCTCGGTCGCCCAGGTACTTATTAATTAAAAAAAGCAAGGTTTTGTCCAATATTTCACTTGTCATCTAAACCAAACATGTATACAAAATTTCAGCAAAATCTGCTGATACTCAACTACATGTTAATTTAGTTTTGAAAAAAATTAGATGTGCCAACCCCAACTAACATGGGACAAGGGTAGGAAGAAAACTGTTTAGTCATAAATCCTCTTTGGTAATACAGTAAAAAGTTTACTCACATACTTGAAAGCTTCCATAGTGTTCTCAGGAGCGTCTAATCCCGCTCCTCTATGCGCGATGCACCGAACAACTCTATCGGGATTCATCTGGCTTTCCTTAGACCAAGGCTCAGGCCCGAATATACTGTTTACATTCTCCATCTCCGGCTTCTTCAACCTGCTTAAATAGTATGAGCAGACACCCAGCAAGCCGAGATCGATACCAAAAGGTAAAACTATGTGGGACAAAGACAGTAAAAAGTATAATGTAGAGAAAACATAGTAAACTGTATTTATCGCTAAAGACAGTATTGTCAAAAACATTGTTATCGTTCGTTCGTTGTTCTAGGAGTTAGAATTAGGTTATGTTATTCGAAAATAAATACATTTGCAAAAGTGGGAGGGGCGATATGACAGCATTCAACGTTTCGTTGCTGATTGTAGGAATTAAGAAGTTGGCGTTTAGTTACTTGCTAATCAATACGTACAAAATATTTTCATGATTACAGGCTCACTCAGCTTTGTTACTGGCAATTGAATGAGTTATTGTATAAAACTTATTAATATGACCTTGAATTAAATGTCAAAATGTATTTATTTCAACTTTGTTACAAAAAATCAATCACATTTTTGCTGTCAAGTGGTTTTATCTTTTCCGAACGAATGTGTACAATCAACAAAACAGTTTGTTTACTACTTGTAGACAGACAAGAAATGTGCGTAGACGAGGTACAAACTATTCGTTATTAATCGTGAGTATTTGTTTGGCATAGAATTTTATTTTAAATATCAGAGTAGACCAATTGCGTAAGCAATTATTTAATTACATTGCACACGTGATCACACGTCCAATAGTTTAGTTTTGTTTTGGCTGACAGTACTTTTTAACCGACTTTCGAAAAAGGAGGAGGTTCTATGTTCGACTTCTTGTATGTTTTTTTTTTTTTTTTTTTTTTTTTGTGTATGTTCACCGATATCTCCGTCAATTGTGGACCGATTTTGAAAATTCTTTTTTTGTTTGAAAGAGTATGTTCCGAAATTGGTCCCATTTTAATTTGGTGAAGATCTGATGAAGAACTTCGAAGATATACAACAGAACTCTTCAATAAATAACGGCAAATCTCTCGGGACTGCTGAAATCGCATGTCTGTTTATTGTTTATACCATTTCATAACATAACGTCACGCCAGTATGCTCTTAAGGGGTAAGCAGATCTCACATTTGATCGGTTTTGTTCAAGTTTCATGATATTCGGGTAATCTATTCTGGCGTTATAGGAAACTTACTAAACCACTTGCCTATTAGGTAGGTAAAACTAAAAAGTGAAAAATAAAAAAACTTTTTTACAAAAAAATACTACCGACTTCCAAATAAGAAAACTACAAAGTGAAAAATAACTTTATTTTTGGAAGTCGGTGTCCATAACGAAAAAAAATGGTACCTACGAAAGACACCGACTTCCAAAAATAAAGTTATTTTTCACTTTGTAGTTTTCTTATTTGGAAGTCGGTAGTATTTTTTTGTAAAAAAGTTTTTTTTTTATTGTTAAATTTTCTTTTCAATTATGGGCTAATTAAATTATCCAAAACTTTGCTTTTTATTTGAAGAATATACAGCCGCATTGTTTTGAATGGAATACGATACAGGTAAAAAGTAATCTGGCGTTGAACAATCGGTCCTTGGAGATAAATTAAAACGATATTTGAATTTTTCAGTAGTTTTAATACAATATAGGTACCTACTTAAATAAATTAAAACGTGAGTATTAATTTTTACAATACAAAATTATTTCACAAACTACTGCAAGCTTAACTATATAAGTAGGTATTTCCAAATTCTATGCAAGCCCACTTTTTTACGATTAATGCCTAAATGTCCTAAGGTCCCTACAGGCAAGCTACTTTTAAACCTCTACAAAAATAAAGCTGGCAATATTATGTGAGATACCTAGTCGTACATGAATTCATAATTTGAGATCATTTCAATTTATTGCCAGCGAACTCAAGTACCTATTAATCATTGCATATTTTAAGTACCTTTAATTATTGTAATATATATGCCCTAAAAAAGCATGGGTTGAAATTTAAACTTTACCATGTATGACATAGAGTTTACTGTCCCAAAATTTGGTTTTCTTGCATTCTGAATTTAAATTAAATCAAGTCTTTAATGGCAGTACATGAACTAGTTTTTAAAATATGATCGCATCTTTCAGTTACATCCTTTAAAAACCTTGTAATAAACTAAAGTCCCCGTCACGAGAAGCTATATCACACTAATATTAGGCGAAAGTTTGTGAGTGAGTGTGTGTGGTTGTTTGTTACTTCTTCACGCTCAAACGGCTGGACGGATCTGGATGAAATTTGGCAGAGATATAGATTATAATCTGGAATAGCACATAGGATACGTTTTATTAAGGGAATATGTTCCCTTGGGATAATTTTCAACAATCGCGCGGGCGAAGCCGCTGTAAGAATCTAGTATTTTATATGTTCGCGACGAAGCGTCATCAACCATACTAAATGGTTCATAGAAATTGAAGTTTGTATGTGTAGACATGTCTGCTTACCACGGCGCGCCACCTGATACTAAAATGAATTTTAGAGGCACGTTTATATTTATACTAAAATTTTACCTACATTTTTTGAGATAGTAGTATAATGTTTTTAGTGTTTGTCAGTATGTTATAGGGTTCAATAGTTCACCCTTAACAGAGTAAAATCATTAGAAAGCATACTGATAAGAGTTATCATAGTAAAAAACATAAATTTCTGTCATACGATACGTCTGTGCTCGGCGACGGATTAGTTCCGAATGAACCGTGAGAGGGAACCACACGTTATTTATAGTTTTGGTGGTTTTTGAAAATATTATAGTAATTAAAATCATGTTTTTAAGGGCTTATCCTATGTACTGGACATGAAATCAGTACATAATGATGAAACTATGTGAAGACCACATAGTTTCTGCTATGTAAATAGGAATATTGACTTGATATCTCAAACACCAAATATATGGTTTTAGGTCATTTTAGGGTATATGGGGGACCTAGACCGGGACAGGAAGCCTATATACACCTCATAGTTAGCGTAGTCTTTTATATAAAGCCCATTTACTTGAGATATCAAGTCAGTATATAATAGAAAAACTGCTGTTTATCTGGTTTTTGGCAATCGCTTACGGTTTTAGGTGCCCTAAGTACCTAGAAACATATAGGTGTACTGGTAAAAGTACTACCATTGGAAAGCCTGCTAAAAGGGCTTCCAGGCGGTTTCTAGATGGGAAGAATCGCTTGGATAGTCAACGAGATAAGCAGTCGTGAAAAATGTAAACAACGTAAAACGTTGAAATTTGTAGACCCTTCAGGTGGAATAACTCCATGAAGGGAATAGATGTACTCATGGTGTAAGTACTTTCGGATGGCTTGCTGGACTAGCTACCAAGCCATCACTTTGGAGCGAAAATCGCTCAAGTAGTTTAAGTACAATTCCAGAAAATAGGTTTCTGGAAATGTAATTTTTAGTCAGTTTTTGGCACTCCCCGGGACTATACACCCCTGGGAATTCCGAAAATAAGGAATTTTTGGGGACCTCCCGATGGCCCGTTAAACGCACCATCGTGTTGTCCCAATCTTATTAGTGTTTTTATATCTAATTTCTCTGATAGCTGGGCGCAAAGAAAGTGACCAGCTATCAAATTTGTACATATCAAGGCACCTTATGTGCATATGACCTAGATAGACTTACATAAACACTAGAAATGTAAAGTGTGGTCTATTGGCTACCAGAATCCCCATAATAGGCGGTGATTGTCTGGTTAGCCTAAGTAGGAAGTCCTAAAGTCGGTGAAATGACTTAGGAATTTATAGATTCGTTACATAAGGGATGATATCCCATAGAAGATTCCCGAAAATAAGCTTTTTCTAGACGTCAACAGACAGCCTGCTATTGGCACCAGCAGGTCAACCCAACCTATAGATATCCTTAGACTAGGTTAAAAGCTATTAAGGTTTTAACTGGGAAATAAAGGGAATTGTCCTTTCATTTCATGGAAATAGTCTAGGGAAGCTATCAATACCTGGAAATTAGGTATATTGATTAGATACATAGATAGGGGGCGTTACTGTGTTACAGTACGAAGGAATCCAGCTATTGATAGCACCATGGAAGGGGTGCGGTAACCCTATTTACCAAATATGTATAAGGGTTTTTTACATAAATAAAAATTATTTTCGGCGAGAATTTGCGGGGCTCTCAATAATGGCACGATGCGAGGGTATAAAGAACCCCCGGGCCCAAAATAGAATTTGTAGTCATCCAAAGCTAGTCGCTTGTACTTGTCTTAGTAAATAAGAAGTAATTCTTATATAGAATCAAGTCTCAGAAATTGTTGAGAGCCCTAGAATCGTGCCGTGTACTGAATAACTTAGTGTTTCATTTAATTCATCAACTTCAACCCTTATGAAGACATCCCTTTTCGATCCTGTCGAGCTGAACCTCGGAACCTGGACACCAGGAGTGCTGATCCAGAAGTAGGCAACCCGGAATCTGGAAATAACTCAAGTACAGCCAACACATCGTTGAATCGTTAGAGTCGATTTGCAACCCTACGTCACTGCTGCAGCTAGGCATCCAAGAACCTTTGTTTTCGTTGATGTGGATGGGGCGTTCAGCGGCAATGGCCAGAAGGTTTACGCCCTTCTTTTCTCGGGGCCAATGAACACGCTACGTCCTGCACATTTAATGGTCCTTGCGAGCCAGATTTTGGAGCCTGGCGTCCCGGAAAATTCGACGACGGACATATTTAATGGTCCTATCGAGCCGAATTTTGGAGCCTGGAGAGCCCCAGGACGTCGGGAACAGTAGATCCAGAAAAAACAACTGGGTGCCTGCATATTAAGTCGGCTACGTGCAACACAACGTTGACCCGTTCGAGCCGAAATTCGAAGTCTGGAGCGCCCCAGGACGTCAGGAAGAAACAGTGGTGGAATTAATTTTTCGAATTTTGGAGAAATTAATTTCACAAATAAACCAAAAATCGACGTGCACTGCAGGGAACAAGTCCTACGTGCCCTATTTGCCGCTGGATCCGAGAGGTAAAATTCTGGAGACAGTTATTGAAAATACCCTATTTTTTCAATAATTGTAAGAAAATAGAAGAAATTTTCTGTGAGCCGCAAAATGCTGTATGAAGACAGATGCGCATCCTTGAAGCCCCAAGAATAGTTCCTGAAGACTTATCGCTGAAAACTACCCTATGTTATCAGTGATTTGTTCTAGAACTGAACGCTTGTTTATTCAACCAAGAATACTCGTTCAGAAGATTGGATTACGTCTTTGACGCGGAAGAATAGTTCCTGAAGACTTATCGCTGAAAACTACCCTTATGTTTTTAGCGATTTGTTTAAAAAACGAGCGCCCGTCAGAAAAATACAAGACGTGCGTTTAGAAGGCTGATGTGCATCCTTGATGATTGAAGAATAATTCCTGAAGCCTTATGACTGAAAACAACCCCTATGTTTTCAGGAAAATTTTGAAGACTGAATTTTCGTCAGTGAATGGAAGAAACGTACTCTGAAGACTTAGATACGTTTCGGATGTACTGACTAAGCGGTTCCTGAAGCACTATCACTGAAAATAACTTTGACGTTTCGGTGATTTATTTGAAGATTGAATTTTCTTCAATCAAGCAAGATACGTGCTCGGAAGATTGATGCACGGCTCTGATGCTTTGGACAAGCAGTTCATGAAGCATCACCACCGAAAAGTAACCTTGACTTTTCGGTGATTTAGAATTTGATTGAATTATAGTCAATCAAATAGAACATACACGTTTATGGGAAAAATAAACTTGTATAGCAAATGCCTGAAGTTTCCTGAAGACTTATCACTGACCGTAAGTTTTTAGTGATTTTTTATTTGAAGATTGAATTATAGTCAATCGAAGTGGAGGTTAACTTCTGGAGATCGTCGGTTTGAACGCTGAAGCCCGGAACTGGGACTTATCTTTGAAAACTAACTTCGAGTTTTCAAAAGAAAATATTTCAACAACAATGCCGATAACCAGATCCAAAGGCAAGACGCCGGAGGCATGGACCGTGGAGTTGGATCAGCCAGCTGGCATCAGACATGAGCTGCCGCCGTGTTCACCTTCCACAACCGAAGGGACCGAGCCGTCGGACGAGCAGCGCCATCTAGCGCCTCAAACTGAAAGCACTCCGACGCATCAACCAATAGAAACTGATCAAGCGGTTTCTACCAGAGTAACCAGATTAGAAGGAGCTTCAGACACAACATTGAAACCTTCTCAGAAAGAGAAGATTTCCGAAGAAGACAGACGTACAGCGATGCCGATGACTACCCGGGGTGACGCCCGTATCGAACATAGCCGTCCGCCGTCAACTAGAGTGACTCGGTCACGAAAAAACATAGACAAAGCTCGCGAAGACTTACTCAAAATTAAGTTGGAGCTTGCACAATTGGCACTTCAGAGAGCGGAGGAAGAGGGTTCCGAAGCTGAATACTTGGATGACAGAAACTCGAATGACGAGTACGTGCGTTCATGGCTAGAAGAGGCACCAGAACCTCAGCCTGAGAAGGAGGATAACGTCGTTGAAGGGGGAACCAGAAATTCTATGCATAGACCCCTGACTGCGGCCGCCACCAAATCGCAAATAGAAGGTCAGCATCCTAAGGAGAGAGAAGTGCGAAAGCCTCCAGTTGCAGCGTCAGCTGAGTGTACAGGAGGTCAGAGGGATAGTCTCCGTCCATTCTTGACGGAGTTGACGTCCGCTATAGCGTCGCTAGCCGACAGGAAAATAGAACAGCGGGACCAAACGAACCCCTCTGCGTCGAAATTCGTCATGACATTGCCGAATTTCAATGGTTCTCATACTGAATGGCTATCATTTCGGGCCATATATGAGACAACTCGAGCGTATTTTACGGACATCGAGAATACAGCGAGGCTGAGGAGAAGCTTACATGGACGTGCAATGGAAACCGTCAGCTCAGAACTCATCGGACATGCCAGGCCCGATGACATCATGAAGGAACTCGAGCTGCAGTTCGGCCGTCCAGACTCCATAGCGCAAGCTGAAACAGATAGATTACGCGGACTGCCGCGCTGCAGTGAGTCACCAAGAGACATCTGCGCGTTTGCAAGTCGCGTAAGAGGTGCTGTAGTCACGCTCCGCGCGTTAAAAAAGGGTCATTACCTTATGAACGCGGAGCTTATGCGATTGTTAACAGAGAAGTTACCCAATTCGCTACGAGCACAATGGTACCGATCATATTCGGAGAAGTACCAATCGGTGCCAGATATTTCATTGTTCAGTAATTTTATATCTGAACAGGCACACTTCTGTAGTCCATTCGCCCCACCCGAAGGCATCGCTTCGGCCGAGGCGAACACCAACAGACGCGTCACACAAAGGACGCATATAGCTACGGACCAACCGGTAGGAAAATGCCGTGTTTGCGACGTGGGACATCACTACGCCACTGGATGTGCACAATTCAGGGGCGTAGCTGTCGAGAAAAGATGGGAGCTAGCGAAAAAACACAATCTATGTTATCGCTGCCTTCAACATCGACGAGGCAACCACACTTGTAAGAGAAAACAGTGTGGCCAAGACGGGTGCAGAGATACGCACCATCGGCTTCTTCATAGGAAGAAGCAACAGCAGAGGGAAGCCAACAAGAAGCCCGATGTTCCTGAATCCCGCAAGGATCCTCAGGAAACGGTGGCCAGTTTCGGGTCACCATCGAGCCAGGCGTACCTCAAGATAGTGCCGGTCCGGGTAATCGGACCGGCGGGAGAGGTAGCAACATACGCTCTCCTAGACGATGGGTCCACCGTTTCGCTGATGGATGAAGACATCGCGAGGCAAGTCGGGGCAGAGGGCCCTGTGGACCCGCTCAAGATCGGTGCGATAGGCAACACCATGCTCACCACCCCATGCTCAAGAAGAGTCAAGGTGACGCTGGTTAGCCCGCAAGAGAGAAGGGTACAATTTAAAGCACGTACTATACCTAAACTCAGCTTGGCAAAACAAACAGTGAGCGATAGGGTTGTCGCACGCTGCAAGCATTTAACCGACTTGAGAAAAGAGTTGATGTACAACAATGGCGTGCCAAAAATACTCGTCGGCCAAGACAACTGGCATTTGTTATTGGCCAGCGAGATTCGCAGAGGTCCAAGACACCAACCAATTGCGTCACTTACAGCGATGGGTTGGACACTACATGGCGCGCACAGTAGTTTACTACGACAACAAGTACATCATGTCAATAGAATAACAACTGATGACAATTTGGATCATCAGTTGCGCGAACATTTCGCCATAGAATCGTTGTGCGTAAACCCACAGCGACCTGCCTCTGACCCAGCAAGAAGGGCAGAGGACATTTTGAATCGATCAACTGTCCAATTAGAGAATGGACACATCGAAACCGCCATGCTTTGGCGTAATGAGCATGCTGAGATGCCAGATAGCTTTGAGACAGCTCTGAAGAGGCTCGTCTCAACAGAAAAGAAGCTGGACAAGAACCAGGAACTTCTAAGAAGATACTCAGACCAGATGGACTCGCTAATAGCGAAAGGGTACGCTGAAAGGGCACCCGCAATTAGCACGCCGGGCAAAACTTGGTACCTCCCACACTTCGATGTCTTCAACCCAATGAAGCCAGACAAACTTCGCATCGTACATGACGCTGCCGCCAAATCGAGAGGAATGTCACTGAATGACTTCCTGTTAACTGGGCCCGACCTATTACAGTCGCTGCCAGGCGTAATGATGCGGTTTCGCCGCCACTGCGTCGCAATAACCGGTGACATAGCGGAGATGTTCATGCAAGTGAAGGTGCGGAGCCAAGACCGAGACGCGCTTCGCTACCTGTGGAGGGGAAACCGCAGAGAAGGAGCGCCAGAAGAATATAGAATGACGTCCATCATTTTCGGCGCAGCCAGTTCGCCTTGCACAGCAATTTTTGCAAAGAACTGGAACGCAAACAAATATATAGAGAAGCACCCTGAAGCTGTGGATGCTATACTACGTAGTCATTATATGGATGACTACCTAGATAGTTATAGAACTATCGAGAAGGCGGCAGAAGTCGCTAGTATGGTGCGAAAAATACACCTACAGGCGAGGTTTGAACTCAAGAAATGGGTTTCAAATAGCTCGCAGCTCCTAGAAAAAATGGACCCATCGCATATACAAACTGAGATGGTATCCATTGGAGATATAGATACGTCGGAAAAGATACTCGGCCTCATATGGAGGCCAGGCGAAGACACGCTGGGTTTCAACCTCACACTCGCGCGTCTGCCTGAGGGTATCTTGGACCGAGAGGCGCCCACCAAGCGAGAGGCGCTCAGAATAGTAGCGTCGCTATACGACCCACTCGGACTCGCCTCGCCAGTAACCATCAAGGCGAAGCAAATATTGCAAGAAGCATGGAGGCGAGGCGTCGACTGGGATCAGAGGCTAGATGTTGACCTAGCATTACAATGGAAAATTTGGGTACAACATTTACGCCAACTAAAAAACGTTAGCGTACCAAGATGCTATCCTGGATATAGCGACGCTATAGAAATGCAGGTGCATGTGTCCACTGATGCAAGCGAGATGGCATATGCTACCGCTATATACTGGCGGGCCACGACCGTGGAAGGCAAGCACTTAATAAGCCTTGTTATGGCGAAAGCGCGGGTGGCCCCACTGAAACTGCTTTCGATACCGAGACTCGAACTTCAGGCCGCGGTATTGGGAACCCGCGTAGCCGCAGCAGTGATGAGTGAACACGACTGCAAGCCCACGTCAGTAACGTATTGGTCAGATAGCAAGACCGTACTGACCTGGATTAGAAGAGGAGCGAGAGTATACAAACCTTTCGTTGCTCACCGAATAGCTGCTATTGAAGACAATAGCAAAGTCGAAGATTGGCGATGGATACCCACCAAGATGAACATCGCTGATGCAGCAACCCGTGACGTGCCACTGCGGTTCAACTCGGACCACGAGTGGTACTGCGGGCCGAGTTTTTTGTCTCTTGGGCCCGAATTATGGCCCACGGAGAAACCTCCGACTACAAACGACACGGGAGAAGAAAAAACTTTCGTTGTCACAGAAGGGGACAAGAAGAGCTTCATAGAAGCCGTTCCAGAGCCAAGCAGATTCTCCAGATGGGAGCGACTGCTTCGTGCGACCGCCACAGTTCTGCGTTTTATATCTCTTTGCAAAAATAGAACAGAGATAACGTCCTATAAACGGACGAGAAAAAACGCTGAAAAGGACCCAGACTGGCGCAAGAAGCCCGCTGTACCTGCACAGAAGCAGAAGCAGGCATGCAGAGCACCAACCCAGGTCAACAGACAAATCATAGAAGCAGAATTTCTCCAAGAAGCTGAGAAAATACTTGTCCAGGTCGCACAACAACAATCGTTCGCTTCAGAGTTAGCGAATGTTGAAGAAATAAATAAAAATAGCTCGCTGCGACCTTTACAAATTCAGGTCGTCGACGGCGTGCTGCGACTAAGAAGTCGCATAGCAGCTACGCAAGAGGTAGCTGAAGAAGTGATGCGCCCGCCTATATTACATGGCGACCATCACATAACGCAGTTGTACATAGACTGGACACATCGCAGTCTACAACATAGTGGCACCGAACTCACAATTAATGAGGTACGGCAGCACTACTGGGTCGTGAAGATGCGACCAACAGCGAAGAAGGTGATAGCAAGATGCCTGCATTGCCGTATACGCAAGGCACAGCCACCAGTACCTGCGACCGGCGACCATCCGAAAACGCGCCTCGCTCACCATAAGAGGCCGTTTACATATACCGGGCTCGACTATTTCGGCCCGCTATCCGTCACCGTCGGTCGGCAGCATCAGAAGAGATACGTAGCACTATTTACGTGTCTCACATCAAGGGCGGCGCACCTTGAAATCGCCGCCAGCCTTAGCGCAGACTCCGCCATATTGGCGCTGCGCCGATTCGCCGCACGCAGAGGATGCCCAGCTGAGATACACTCAGACAATGGCACCAACATGCACGGCGCCGACAGAGAGCTGCGAGACGCCTTCAAAACAGAGGCAAGTCGTAGAGGCATCGTATGGCGCTTCATAACGCCATCAGCGCCATTCATGGGAGGCGCCTGGGAGCGCCTAGTTCGTTGTGTAAAAAACACACTATACAATGTACTTACAGAAAAACACCCCACCGAAGAGGTGTTGTCCACACTGATTTGTGAGGCAGAGTACATTGTAAATAGCCGACCATTGACACACGTGTCGGTAGATGGTGATGATGATGAATCCATCACACCGAATCACCTCTTGCTCGGTGGGTCAGCCAGACTACCTACACCTGGCACGTTCACCGAGCAAGATATAGACAGCAGGAAAATATGGCGACGATCACAGATCCTCGCTGATATGTTCTGGAGTCGCTGGGTCAGAGAGTACCTGCCGGAGCTCCAAAACCGGCGGGAGCCACATAGTAGTGGGCCCAGATTTAAAGTGGGTGACCCTGTCCTGATAGCCGACGGCCAGCTGCCCCGCAATACGTGGCCGCGAGGCCGCATTGTGGCCGTGTATCCAGGAATCGACGGAGAAATCCGGACCGCTGAGGTACGCACGCTTGGCGGTACCTTGAAGCGTCCGGTGAAGAAACTCGTCCCACTGCCCCAGTAACCAGAGATGCCGGAGCGGCGACCGTCCTCTCGGTGGGCCTGGCCGGCAGCCGAGAAATGCCGTCCGTCGCTCACCGAAGGAATGCAGCGCCGCGCCGACAACACTTCGAGTCGACACAGCGAGTCGACACAGCACTGCACGGCGGGAGATATGTTCGCGACGAAGCGTCATCAACCATACTAAATGGTTCATAGAAATTGAAGTTTGTATGTGTAGACATGTCTGCTTACCACGGCGCGCCACCTGATACTAAAATGAATTTTAGAGGCACGTTTATATTTATACTAAAATTTTACCTACATTTTTTGAGATAGTAGTATAATGTTTTTAGTGTTTGTCAGTATGTTATAGGGTTCAATAGTTCACCCTTAACAGAGTAAAATCATTAGAAAGCATACTGATAAGAGTTATCATAGTAAAAAACATAAATTTCTGTCATACGATACGTCTGTGCTCGGCGACGGATTAGTTCCGAATGAACCGTGAGAGGGAACCACACGTTATTTATAGTTTTGGTGGTTTTTGAAAATATTATAGTAATTAAAATCATGTTTTTAAGGGCTTATCCTATGTACTGGACATGAAATCAGTACATAATGATGAAACTATGTGAAGACCACATAGTTTCTGCTATGTAAATAGGAATATTGACTTGATATCTCAAACACCAAATATATGGTTTTAGGTCATTTTAGGGTATATGGGGGACCTAGACCGGGACAGGAAGCCTATATACACCTCATAGTTAGCGTAGTCTTTTATATAAAGCCCATTTACTTGAGATATCAAGTCAGTATATAATAGAAAAACTGCTGTTTATCTGGTTTTTGGCAATCGCTTACGGTTTTAGGTGCCCTAAGTACCTAGAAACATATAGGTGTACTGGTAAAAGTACTACCATTGGAAAGCCTGCTAAAAGGGCTTCCAGGCGGTTTCTAGATGGGAAGAATCGCTTGGATAGTCAACGAGATAAGCAGTCGTGAAAAATGTAAACAACGTAAAACGTTGAAATTTGTAGACCCTTCAGGTGGAATAACTCCATGAAGGGAATAGATGTACTCATGGTGTAAGTACTTTCGGATGGCTTGCTGGACTAGCTACCAAGCCATCACTTTGGAGCGAAAATCGCTCAAGTAGTTTAAGTACAATTCCAGAAAATAGGTTTCTGGAAATGTAATTTTTAGTCAGTTTTTGGCACTCCCCGGGACTATACACCCCTGGGAATTCCGAAAATAAGGAATTTTTGGGGACCTCCCGATGGCCCGTTAAACGCACCATCGTGTTGTCCCAATCTTATTAGTGTTTTTATATCTAATTTCTCTGATAGCTGGGCGCAAAGAAAGTGACCAGCTATCAAATTTGTACATATCAAGGCACCTTATGTGCATATGACCTAGATAGACTTACATAAACACTAGAAATGTAAAGTGTGGTCTATTGGCTACCAGAATCCCCATAATAGGCGGTGATTGTCTGGTTAGCCTAAGTAGGAAGTCCTAAAGTCGGTGAAATGACTTAGGAATTTATAGATTCGTTACATAAGGGATGATATCCCATAGAAGATTCCCGAAAATAAGCTTTTTCTAGACGTCAACAGACAGCCTGCTATTGGCACCAGCAGGTCAACCCAACCTATAGATATCCTTAGACTAGGTTAAAAGCTATTAAGGTTTTAACTGGGAAATAAAGGGAATTGTCCTTTCATTTCATGGAAATAGTCTAGGGAAGCTATCAATACCTGGAAATTAGGTATATTGATTAGATACATAGATAGGGGGCGTTACTGTGTTACAGTACGAAGGAATCCAGCTATTGATAGCACCATGGAAGGGGTGCGGTAACCCTATTTACCAAATATGTATAAGGGTTTTTTACATAAATAAAAATTATTTTCGGCGAGAATTTGCGGGGCTCTCAATAATGGCACGATGCGAGGGTATAAAGAACCCCCGGGCCCAAAATAGAATTTGTAGTCATCCAAAGCTAGTCGCTTGTACTTGTCTTAGTAAATAAGAAGTAATTCTTATATAGAATCAAGTCTCAGAAATTGTTGAGAGCCCTAGAATCGTGCCGTGTACTGAATAACTTAGTGTTTCATTTAATTCATCAACTTCAACCCTTATGAAGACATCCCTTTTCGATCCTGTCGAGCTGAACCTCGGAACCTGGACACCAGCAGCCTAATTGCGTAAGTGAATTCTGCATAGCAAACAAGTCGATTCCTTCCCAAAAACGACTTTACGTATCGCATATTAATACGTAAAGTCGTTTTTGGGAAAGAATCAACTTGTTTGCTTTGCAGAATTCACTTACGCAATTAGGCTGCTGGAGTGCTGATCCAGAAGTAGGCAACCCGGAATCTGGAAATAACTCAAGTACAGCCAACACATCGTTGAATCGTTAGAGTCGATTTGCAACCCTACGTCACTGCTGCAGCTAGGCATCCAAGAACCTTTGTTTTCGTTGATGTGGATGGGGCGTTCAGCGGCAATGGCCAGAAGGTTTACGCCCTTCTTTTCTCGGGGCCAATGAACACGCTACGTCCTGCACATTATAAATAAAGAATTCTACTAAGTTACGTAGCGACCATTCAATCAACAGCAAACAATCCCAAATTCAATCAACTAAAAGTAACATAAATATGTGTAATACGAAACTAACGAACAATTTCACTTGGTAGGGTTATATTTCTTTATTTACAAAATTTATAGCTTCTCGTGACGGGGACTATAATAACTACCAAGTAAACATCTGTAAGCTCTATGGTAAAATTACTCTATGGTTTAAAATCTACAACTCTGCCGCGCCTTCTCCTGATGACCAATCGCACCAGATGCCTTGTAATGAAGAGTACAGTCTCCACCACAGTCAGCACACTGGCACCGACGAACAACGCTGTGGTCCCGCCTAGTGAAGCTGAAAGGATACAAAAATATGTAGTTTGAGGCAACTATCTGGGTTACAGAAAACTTAATTAAAGCGCTGGTAGAGTCACCATAGGGATTATGACAAAAAAATCTATTAAGTCCGTCAGTTAGATTAGGTACCTAAAAATATTGGACACGTATTTTTGTTTAGTCACGTAAAAAACAATGACAACGATACATTTGCGTTGAAATCGTGTGACGTCACGCCGTTAGTACACTATATACTGCGGCGTGCGGCCTTGGGTTAAAGACGGAACCACACTTACATGTCGTGGCGTGGCGTGGCGTGGCGTGGCGCGGGATCCACCAATCAAACGACTCTGTTCCAGCCTACGTCATAACGCAACGAGTTTTGTAGCCAATCAACTGCTTCGGAAGGCGCCACGACACGCCACGCCACGTATGTGTGGTTCTGGCACTGACTTATAAACCTATGGACTTGCCATACCTACGAAATTAGCGTGCATACCTACAAAAATCGGGCAATTAAGATGGCTGCCCATTGGCCAATGAGGTAGACCATTTGCAACTGTGTGACAGCACAACTACACAGATAAACGTACATATACGGCACACAACTACCAATTTTACTCGGCAATCAACATGGCGACCGGTCACGCATAGACATGATTTTGACGTCACTCAAAAGTGTTACCAAGTTTAGTCCTTGACAAACATTTAGATGTCTCTCTTTTCATATACAGCTCTTGTTTAGTTAAAAAGAGACAAAGCGCTTTTTGACATGCGTGTGTCGATATTATAGATATTTGTATAACTATTCTTCATATAGTAGAATATGCCGTCTCCATAGTTTTCCTACCTCATTGGGTTCTGGCTTTACCCACAGATGTCATTCGCCAAAGTGGATTCACGTAGTCAAGTTCAATTTTACTAGTCAAGCAAGATACATAAATAAGTAAATAAATGCACAAAAGCCTCTTACCTTTTTGCAAAAGTACAGGTACAAAAACGGTGCATCACACACAACGAGAAGCAAAAAAAGCACGTATCTCAAAAATACGATGATGAACGCTCAGTCCATTCTCTTTGTCTATGGCATTCAAGCTTTGATGACGGGAAGCGCGGGAACCCGCCATTTTTCCTGTCCTCCTGTCACCTGTCTGGTTTTAATATAAAAACAAAATGTTGCCCAAGCTTTTCTTTTTTTCAGTGCCATTTCAAATGAGTTTTGTGGTGTTTTTCAAAATGTTAGTGCCAAAGACAGTTCTATGATGGACATCACAAACATATAGCTTCCAAACACACAAAAAAGTCATGCCCAATAACCAACCGAACAGATCTTCAAGTGTAAATATGATGTCCCGGTTTAGTCTGATCTTTGGCGGCATCATGTTGATCCTGATGGCTGAGCGAGGGTCCTCCTCCGCATCAGGCGTAGTCCCATTCATGTAGGTTTGATAAAGAGCGGTTTAACTTTAAATTATGATTGCAAGTTTTTTTTATTTATAATTCATCATAAAAAGTGTATACAAGCTACAGCGTCTTTCCTCAATATGAGCGGAACCTAATGTTCTATGGATGGCCTTTAAAAGAGACTTTGAATTCTAACTGCCGGTTTTTGACTTTTTTGGAGTTACGAATGTGTCAAAAAACTTCTTTAACTCAACGGTTTTTCAACTATATAGGTAGTTACTTTAGTGTTTGACAAATACTCAACTTCAAATTCTTCATTCAGAAGTCGGGGGTTAGTTTATTAGCAGAGTAGTCGGCTAGAAACACCGGCCGGCCGGAAAAAAGGCTTATTTGACAGCAAGTTTGAGCACCGCGATATCTTTTGCTCCACTCCACAGTATTAAAAAGATCATTGTGGACGTGGAAGTCTACTCGAAAGGTAACTTACAACCTAAAAAACTTGTAAACAAAGACCACTGAAAAAGTCAGGGCCTCTGTGTAAAACGACTGACTCACTATGACTGACGTGGATATTGTATTGATACTAGATATTTTGGTCCGACGAAACTGGTTTTTACGACCGAAACAGAAACCGAAAACGAATTTCGGCAACAGTCTCAGTTTCGGCCGAAACCGAAACTGCCATACAAGTATCATGTTTTGAGGTGAAAATAAAGAAAACGTTATTAAAATCAGTTTTTTTACATAATATGGAATTTAACGCGCCGAACATGACCGATCACAGCGCGAGAACTCCCGAATTCAGTTTCGGTTTCGGCGGGTTTGCCGACCGAAACTCGTTTTATTGCCGGTACCCCACCGAAACCAAAACCGAACTTTCGGTCGGACAATATTACTAACATTAATACACGGTCACCTCAACTGTGCACCTCGCTGGAATGCAACCTCACTCCCGCATCCCGCGCGGGCGTCCCCGCTTTCTCGCGGCAATCGCGGGTGTCGAACGTCAGAACAAGTGTCGTCATAGCGCCACGTGAACAGTAAACTAGACCGTGTTGTAGATAGGTATAGGTACCATGGCGATTCGACTAAGGTCTACAATCAGCCACATATAAAAAAGTTATCCGCTATATACTTGGTCTGCACCATAGCCTTATTGAAGTTTTGACATTGACAGCTACAAAAGCGAGTCCTTGCCAAAGAGGTTAGAGCTACTCCATCATGTTTGCAAGATAAAACCTCGCAACAGAGGATTCTGTACCCTAAAGTAGCTACTCCTTGTAAATTCTTAAGACTACTACTATTCGGCCAAAATAACTGGCGCTGTCACGTCATTTTGACGTTCGACTGTCGCTATTGGCGCATGAGGCGATCGCGGGGCACCGCGCGGGTTGGCGGGAGTGCGGTCGAAGTGCACGCAGTTATTTTGGCCGTGTTGTAAAAGAAAAATAAAAAGCCACTAACCGAATAAGGATCGTTTTTGTGTGAGAATAATAATTGAGCTCGGCGCACTGGGGCAGACATGTGCATTTAGCAAGGTTTTTGGGTATATTGATGAGGATCTCAACGTTCCGACCGATGCACGCCATCCCGTGTGCATCACAGACGTCGCCATCTTTATTTCCCGCGCAAAGAAAAAAAATGTCGATGGATTAGATTCAAATATTTAAAACAGTTAAATTTTTAACGATGAAAATGTTTTAATTTCTTTAATTTTTCATTGGATATATTGAAACAATTTTCTTGACTGTTTCTTTGGTTTCTTTAGATGACAGTTGACTGTTTGTCAAGTGTTTATTTATTCATTTTTCAGTTGCCGGTATTTGAAGTTTTATTCGTATGCAACCTTCTTAGATCATTTCAGGGTGAAAAAGTCACATGCACTCAATGTTTTCACTATTATATTCACGAAACAGGTGATTATATTCGAAAAACAGAGAGTAGGTACCTACATTTTGCAGCCTCACTCAAATTGACTCCTGTCTGAAACCACTGCTGAACACAGGCGTTAAGAAGTGTTAGCCACATTTAAACCGTAACGTGGTTGGTTCCCAGGGTATACAACTGTCCCTTAAAGGCAAAGGACAGGTGTAGATGAGTTTTATAGAACTGTCCCTTATGCACAATTAGGAAATAACCTTGCTCTAAGAGCTTAACGGTATGGCCCTTGGTACCTGCCCCTGGTAGCTGCTTGGGGCCTTTACTGGGCACTTTGGAACCAACGACATGCTCATGAAGATGGGTCTAACCGCGACACCCATGTGCAGGTTGTGTGGGGAATATACGGAACGCATGGAGCACCTACTGTGCACATGCGATGCACTGGCTGGTAAGCAAATGAGTCTCCTAGGGGTTGGGTATCCAAAACTAGAAGACTATAGGCTCATATCTCCTAGTCTCGTTGTATAACTCATGAAAACGGTTTTCAACGAGATTGGGGAGGAGTAAGTTATCTAGGGGATCACAATAGATCCCAATGGGTCGAAGTGTCCGAGTTATTTCTCGGCCCCTCCATAAGATAAGATAAGATGGCCCCTGGTATCTCTGATGACAGCTTAAAAATTTCTCAACAGACAGATCCTAAGAAATAGATGATGCTCACCTCCTTTGACATGGAAGTACGGTCTACATCCACAGAACATAACTGCCATTCGACTGCGACAGTTCATCTGGCATAGAGAAAAACTGTAAGCCTGTAAAATTACGGTTAGGTTACTATCAAGACTGGTGATGAAAGGCTTCTCGCCGATTTTTCAGGGACATTTTTATAATTTATAGGCTCGCGTTTGACCACGATGATGATTCTATTCCTAGTCAATTCTTAATCGATATTTATTCTTTTCTTATCCTATTCTTACTAGATCATTATTCTATTCATATTCTATGCTTATTCTATTCATTACTTTATTGTACACCAAAAAAGTTAAGGAGAAAAATAACCTTCTACTTACCCGTATAGAGTCGCTAATCCATTCATCAGGATATTTGCAACGACGCTGCTCCGACCTTAAACTTTTCACGCTCGGAGAAGCTTGGATCTCTACCACCTACACATGAGTAAAGGTTTAACACTTATCTAACATCACGTCAACAAAAGGATCGAATCCTTGGTGGCGTATGACCGCATGTTGGATCATTCGGTTCCCTTCATGATGGTTGATTGAGCTGAGTGGTGCCGATCCATGCGTCATGTTCGTGAACGGGCGTCGTCAGTTGGGACTGGTCATAACTTAACTGTCTCGGGGGCGTACGTCGCATACGCCGCGGTAGCTGGTCAGCTACCAAGCAAATATAACACTGTTCGTTTCAATTTCGTTCATAATGAAGTTCGGAAGACGTCCACTGCTGAACAGGCCTCGCCAAAGTATCACCTCATCGACCGGCCCCTTCGGCTCGTATCCAGCGGAATCCCGCAACCTTAATTAGGTCATCGGTTCACCTATACTCCAGCTATTTTGAAGATACAATGTTTACTAACAAAGAAGAAGAGCAGAATTTTTAGGGCTACCTACTCAACAACAAATAATTGAAAGTAAAAAAAAAATTAACAAAAAAATACTACCGACTTCCAGAAAACTACAAAGTGAAAAATAACTTTATTTTTGGAAGTCGGTGTCTTTCGTAGGTACCATTTTTTTGCGTTATGGACACCGACTTCCAAAAATAAAGATATTTTCACTTTGTAGTTTTCTGGAAGTCGGTAGTATTTTTTTGTAAAAAAGTTTTTTTATTTTTCACTTTTCAGTTGTACCTACCTTATAGGCAAGTTGTTTAGTAAGTTTACTATAACGCCAGAATAGATTACCCCAATATCATGAAACTTGAACAAAACCGATCAAATGAGAGATCTGCTTCGTGATGTTATGTTATGAGATGGTCTAAACAATAAACAGCCATGCGATTGCAGCAGTCCCGAGAGATTTGCCGTTATTTATTGAGGAGTTCTGTTGTATATCTTCGAAGTTCTTTATCAGATCTTCACCAAATTAAAATGGGACCAATTTCGAAACATATTCTTTCAAACAAAAAAATAATTTTTAAAATCGGTCCACAATTGACGGAGATATCGGTGAACATACATAAAAAAACATACAAGAAGTCGAACATAGAACCTCCTCCTTTTTCGAAAGTCGGTTAATAAAACGAATTCGATATAGAATGTGATATTTGTTAACTATTGAATTTAACAATTTTTTTTAATATATATCCAGGGTACCTAACTACATCTCATGACAATTCCAATAAGCCCAAACGCCAGGATACATTGCTTTATAACGGAGTTCCAGTGCCGATCTTCCGGTTTCATCATCAGATCAGTTCGATGGTACCATTTTTAACCGACTTTCGAAAAAGGAGGAGGTTCTATGTTCGACTTCTTGTATGTTTTTTTTATGTATGTTCACCGATATCTCCGTCAATTGTGGACCGATTTAAAAATATCCTGTTTTTGTTTGAAAGAGTATGTTCTGAAATTGGTTCCATTTTAATTTGGTGAACATCTGATGAAGCACTTCGAAGATATACAACAGAACTCTTCAATAAATAACGGAAAATCTCTCGGAAGTGCTGCAATCGCATGTCTGTTTATTGTTTATACCATTTCATAACATAACATCACGCCAGTACGCTCTTAAGGGGTAAGTAGATCTCTCATTTGATCGGTTTTGTTCAAGTTTCATGATATTCGGGTAATCTATTCTGGCGTTATAGGAAACTTACTAAACAACTTGCCTATTAGGTAGGTACAACTAAAAAGTGAAAAATAAAAAAACTTTTTTACAAAAAAATACTACCGACTTCCAAATAAGAAAACTACTAAGTGGAAAATAACTTTATTTTTGGAAGTCAGTGTCCGTAAACGCAAAAAAATGGTACCTACGAAAGACATCGACTTCCAAAAATAAAGTTATTTTTCACTTTGTAGTTTTCTTATTTGGAAGTCGGTAGTATTTTTTTGTAAAAAAGTTTTTTTATAGTCACTTAATTATTACCCGTACCCTTCGATCAATAGTTTATTATTGATCGAAGCCCGTACCATACTCGTGACATAGTTATCATTAAGGAGTTCCAGTGGCCATTTGTGGTCTTCTTCATCAGTTCCATCCACTTCACCAAATGATACTATCCGAGTTCAAATGCTTGCCATGTTGATGAAAATACCAAAATCATTATATGTTTGCCTATAATATTTGAAGAGTTCCGTCTTTTTCCATTGGATTCCATCATCAGGTCCTGACCTGATGACCATGGAACCACCTGGGAAGTCTACCCTTTCAAACAAAAGAAGAATTTTCCAAATCGGTCCATGAGTCTGAGTAATCGGGTAACACATATAAAAAAAACCGGCGAAGTGCGAGTCGGACTCACGCACGAATGGTTCCGTACCATTATCGCGTTTGTTGTACGGGAGCCCCACTTGAATATTCATTTTATTCTGTTTTTAGTATTTGTTGTTATAGCGGCAACAGAACTACATAATCTGTTAAAATTTCAACTGTCTAGCTATCACGGTTCATGAGATACAGCCTGGTGAAAGACAGACAGACAGACGGACAGACGGACAGACAGACAGAAAGACAGACGGATCGCGGAGTCTTAGTAATAGGGTCCCGTTTTTACCCTTTGGGTACGGAACCCTAAAAAGATTCCAACGAATCGAGAACCTCCTCCTTTTTTTGAAGTCGGTTATAAATATCCAAGGTTATAGAACTAAAAGATTAGATAAGAACGAATCTAAAAGTCAAAATGTTTTTCTACGCTGCTGTCAGCTAATTGAGCTGTCAGTGCTTTGTTAGTAAATATTGTACCTTCATGTTGGCCAGAGTATACTGGGAGCCCTTCCAACGCTGCGTCTTCTACTACGCGGTCGCCACTCCAGAACTTTACGGCCCCTTCAACCATCAGTTCTGCGAGCAAATTGCTCTGCACACCAGCAATTCTTCGGGCTATGTCGATAACTTTGGCCATCCTGCCGATATCTTCATTCCTGATTAGATTACGCAAGGAAACTCCGAGAATAGACCTCTCCTTTCCCTTGGATGAGTTGGACATTGCAATATGCTCGGTGGGATTGGTCTTTGCCGATAAGTGTGAGGTTGGGTAAGTTATCAGATGGTTAGATCGGCAATTGAAAGGCGTGTTTTCAGTTGAAGGTTTACTGAACGACTGAAGTTGTATACAGAGGTTGAGGGGGCTTAAGGTTACACCAGTCGAAAATTCTTCCATACAAACGTAGTCTAGGGATTATTCCACTGTTTGATGATGTACGTTCAAAATAAAAAATGATATAAATTTTTCTCATTATTATCTAGCCCTGTATGGAAGCAAAAAAGTAAAAAAATAAAGTGTTTGAAAGTTATGAGCGTCGAAAGTTCCACATTTCGACACTAATTTTAACGCATTTTTGGGCGCGAATAAATACCATAAGAAGACGGAAAATTGCAAAACGGCCTCCATACAGGGATAGATTAGTAGTTCAACAATGCAAATAATTTTATTTTAAACAGATAGATTTAGTCGTTTTTTCATGATATCTAGACTGTCAAAGGTCTGTTTATAAAATTTCGCGCGCTCGGTTTCGTCCTAAATCATTATCAATTTCGCTACAAATTTGCAAAAGTATTCGTACGCGAACTAGCTTCCTACTGCTCATCACAGCATCTACCTCTTCCGCACGTGTTGTCGGTTGATATAAAATGCATTTTAACCCCGCGCACAAAATAGTTCGTGCCGTCGACTAGTGTACCCTTAATGTTAACTTACGAGCTACGTCATACATGACCTAAGATTAAAGATATGCGCTACAATTAGTGTATCACGAAAGTTACCTTATAATCGATGATGAGCTCCTCTCCAGGCAACACTTCGCCAGTCGGGTTGGATATGGCTGTTGAAATCTCATACGGTGAATGTATAAAATACTGGGAACATAAGAAAAACTCTTTGAACTTTTTGTTTTTGTCTGTAGGCTTCCGAGAGCAGTGGTGGCCCTGTGGTATCGGCAGCGACTTACAAGTTGTCTTGTAGTTCGCTTTTTAAGCAGTCGGGTTTTTAATTCCATGGGTCATGTCATTTAAGGTGGAAAAGCCCATATACACTTTGCTCGACAACCGAGAATTTTAATGTAAATTAACTTTGACTGAGTCAAAGTGGGCGAAATAACTTAGCATAAGGGTGCCAGTCAGTAATCCAGAATTCTATAACCTAGCGTAGACGAGATCCAGAAGCACGGAAAGAAGTGACCAAGAATCCGGCCGGAATCTGTTTCCCGATAGCTACAATCTAGGGGAGGGAATGGGCCATTATCCACCACGCGAGCCCAGTGCGGTTTGGTGGATGTCACATGTCTTCGAATTTTTGGTTCTAGGACATGCCGGTTTCCTCACGAAGTTTTCCTTCACCGTTTTGAGAGCAGTGGTGATGAAATAATTTACACAAAGTAACGCGCCTGCCTGGGCTCGAACCCACGACCTACAACTTGTAAGTCTGAGCTATGTCTGAATAATATGTGTGAACTCTCACCCTAACAGCGTTGTTCATAGAGTCTATCCTCACAGAGCACTGCCCACTATGGTAGTGGCACTGCAGCAGCTGGAACGATGTCCAATCGACCTCCTGCAGCATATGCTGGAACTCGGCGTACACCGAGTTGAAGGTCAAACACATGCCAACTTCTGTCATTACTGGGTTCCAGTGTACCTGAAAGTAATGATCCTTTGTAGGTCTAGGTGGTCACAGAACACTTATCAACTAGAGTGTAAGAGTGGAAATCCGTGCCGGAATCTGTGTTTCCCGATAGCTACAATCTAGGGGTCTTTAAGTCAAGAGTGAATGGGTTTCTTCTAGGCAAGAGTGCTTGACCGTCGACCACATCATCGCTTACCATCAGGTGAGATAGTGGTCAAGCGCAAGCCTATAGACAATAAAAAAAAAAATATATAAACCCGCCTGCTTAAAAAGCGAACTAAAAAGCTGTAAACAAGTAAAAATCATGCTGTGCAGTCGGAGGATACATATTCGTAAACTGGCTGACCCCCTGATCCTCAAAAAATCATGCTGTGCAGTCGCACAGCATGATTTTTTCTTGTTTCCAGCTTTTTAGTTCGCTTTTTATGCAGGCGGGTTTTTGATTTTTAAATTAACTTTTTTTATTTACAATTTTTTAGTTATCATTTTTTTTTTCGAATTACATTTAAACATATAAGTAGTATATATTTTTGTAATCTCCTCTATAAACCCTTCATTTTGATAGGTACCCCACTCGATGGGTAGGAAAGAAATAAAAATTGCAACCCCCACAATATGGCGTCCAAAATCCGCCATGTTCCTTTTTTTTTAACGGCACTTAGATAAGAACACTTGGGCGGTCAAGACCTAATGTCCTAATTATAAAAATCCGCCAAGTAGTTTGAAAGATATGAGGTAATAAAGAATATTACATACATACAAACATACAAGATACGCGCGAAAAACATAACCCTTTCCTTGCAGCCGGGTAAAAAACTCAGCAAGGGATCGTCACCATTCAACTCGCGCCGTGCGTTCTTTGTATGAAAGTCCCTACTGCAACGCACAATAATCGGAATGGTAACGTAATCGGCGGTGCGGTGCGTGGCCAACTTGCAGTTCCCGCGCTTACGTTTCGTCGTCCCCGTGCTTAGGCTTACGGACACACGTAATTCATATACTCGGACAGTTGAACTCCATATTCGATAGATGGCGTTGCGCATTTGAAGTCATTTTCTGAATAAGGGCGGTGTTAAGATTCGCCGCGAAAGAATGACTCTAGGAAAAACAATGGTAGGTAGGTAGGTAGGGTCAGGCAGATAAGTAGGGTAAGGTAGGCAGTTGACGGGAGCAAAGCCGCGGGCACAGCTAGTTTATTATAAGGACTCTTCAGAAGATCATCAAGTTGCTTACCTCATGCTCATTATTGGACACGATAACCTGAAGCACAGACGAGGGGTGAACAGTCAGAGCCAGTTCCAGCAGATCGATCCCCTTCACCGTCTCATCCGCTTGATACTTCCAGAAGTTCTGCAGGTTATCGCGGAATGATACGTCGGCTATCAGCTCTACGAACTCGTAGTAATAATTGTACTTCACTGGGTCTGAATCTTCAGTGACGTTCCAGGTGCTGGAGAGTTATAAAACGAGGGTGAAGAAAATTACAACAACATGGTTAGCAACCTTAATAGCGCAGGGAAAAACTGTAATTAGAGGCCAATCTGCGGAAAGGTCCTAATATTGGTCATTAGTACAGTACGACATAAAAGAGTAGAAATTAAATATTTGGGAACTAAAAGTTTTCATTTTCTGGCAACATCTAAAATGAATACTTGAACTGTCAGAGTTTTTGGCGAGCTTTTTTCGAGTGAACTTCAGCGGCTGTTAATATTATTTGCAAATTGATTCCTAGTGGATATTGTGATATAAAAGTGGTGTAGTTTTGTGTCTCAACTGTCTACGCAACTGGACAATATGTGAAATCATTGACAGAAGCGATCTCGGTGTAATGGAGCGGAGAATTTTATTGTAGTATTGACTACCTCCGCAAAGCTTACTGGGAAGGCTGACTCGATACAATTTGCTGCCAAATACTCCAAAAAACATTAGAATACGTTACATCCGCATTCTAATGCATACTAAAGAATTCAAGAAAAATACTGATGACTAGGCAGCATGGTCTCAGACCTTAGCCTGTTCCGTAAGGAACAAGGAACAAACAAAAAAAAAACTTGAAAGGTTTTTGGCGGGATTTTTTCGAGTGAAGTTCAGCGGCTGTTAATATTATTTGCAAATTGATTCCTAGTGGCTATTGTGATATTAAATTGGTGTAGTTTTGTGTCTCAACTGTCTACGCAACTGGACAATATGTGAAATCATTAACAGAAGCGATCTCAGGATAGTGGGGCGGAGAATTTTATTGTAGTATTGACTACCTCCGCTAAGCTTACTGGGAAGGCTGACTCAATACAATTTGCTGCCAAATACTCCATAAAACATTAGAATCTGTTACATCCATATTCTAATGCATACTAAAGAATGTTAAAATTGCACTGAAGACTAGGCAGCATGGTCTCAATCCTTAGCCTGTTCCGTCAGGAACAAATAAAAAAAAAAAAGAGTTTTTGGCGGGATTTTTTCGAGTGAACTTCAGCGGCTGTTAATATTATTTGCAAATTGATTCCTAGTGGATATTGTGATATAAAAGTGGTGTAGTTTTGTGTCTCAACTGTCTACGCAACTGGACAATATGTGAAATCATTGACAGAAGCGATCTCGGTGTAATGGAGCGGAGAATTTTATTGTAGTATTGACTACCTCCGCAAAGCTTACTGGGAAGGCTGACTCGATACAATTTGCTGCCACATACTCCAAAAAACATTAGATTACGTTACATCCGCATTCTAATGCATAATAAAGAATTCAAGAAAAATACTTATGACTAGGCAGCATGGTCTCAGACCTTAGCCTGTTCCGTTAGGAACAAACAAAAAAAAAAAAAAAAAAAAAAAAAAAAAAAAAAACTTGAGCTGTAAATTTTTCTCGATCGGTTTCGATTTTCGTAAGAGGTTTTTGTGTGATATTTCTGAGTGATGACAGAAAAACGGTGGCAAATCATGAATAAGGTAATTCGTGGAGGTGCCCGTGATATAGTTTACAAAGTTTACATGTGGTGTACAGCCGAATTCCAAGCTGGGAAGCTTCTATGCAACTTAGAAGATGTTTACAATCGTACAGCAGATTTTACTGGTAAGTAACTATTGAAAGTTACGCTAAACATTAATTACAAACGATTAATACATTCAGGGAGCTAGATTTTCGAACCACATATCATTTACAAATTAATTGTCTACCATTTTTGAGGTTATGCCAAGGTAAACAAACCGATGTAGTTATAGCGCGACTTAAAAACGTTGATAGTAAGGCAAAAACAATTAATGTAATTTATTGCGGACACGACAATTTTTGTTTGCTATGCCATATTTGTTGATGCAATCGACTAAATGGAAAGAAACAATTTTAAAATATATTCACGTTTATTTACCGCGGAACTTCTTTCGTCGGACTGACAGTGATTCTTTTATTTGCTTGTTTTAGGTGTTTCTGTAAGCACAGTGTGCAGAATCCTGCAACACGGCATTAAAAACGGCGGGAAATTCTCAACACCAGCTAAACACATGAAGGGTCGTCCCATGGTGCAGACAGCAGTGACGATGAGAGTGGTTCAGAAATCAGTGACGAATCAATACCAGAGCTTAAAATAGACTACACGAACTTAAGTGATCCCATGATGGAAGGTGTAGAGTATTACGATTTTGATTTATTAGATTAGTTTATTTTGTTAACTTTAGTTTATGTCTGAGTTTATATGGAAAGCAATTGATTATCAAAAATACTTATTTTTTGTGAAAGTGTTGTTTTATTACTACTACATATTAAATATTTAATAAATATACTTATTTAATATATTTACTCATTTTTTATACCCAATAAATAAATGATACTATTCAAGTATCAAGATCAGTTGGGTTGTGGCGCCCTCATTTAATTTCTACTCTTTTATGTCGCACTGTACCTAATGTTGCCCGAAAAGTCCATAAACTTCCGATCACAGCAAAAAAAACAGGCCAAGTGAGTGTCGGGCCACGCGCAGTTATAGGATTCCGTAGTTGCACAATAACGCGGACTACGAAGAGGGCTTTTTGTTGTTTCATTAAAAATGTTATGATTTATTTTTTGTATATTTTTTTACATGGTTCATAAACTTATATTAACGAGTACTGCATGTTTTACACAAATAACAACGTCCTTCAAGACCCTTTTTCTCAGGAACGCCTGGAGGTATCAAGCTGAAATTTATATCAAATACTCAGGTGCTCTTTCACTTAAAGTTATGAAAAATCAAACTTCAAAGCCAACGCAATCAAAAGATACAGCCGTATATGCCGACAAAATATTTTTTTTTAATTTTTTTTTTTTCGACACTCGCTAGGTAATCAAATCCTACAGGGTACTTCTCGTGAACTCAGAAGAAGCAACGTCTTATAGCAAAGATAAAGGAATAGTTGCGAAAACCATAAATTCTTATTTTTATTTCGTTATGTACGAGTATACTACAGCCGTGATTTTTTTCTCATATCCAAAAGCAACCATTTAGCTGGCAGGTGGGGGGGACACTTGAACAAAAGCTTAATTTTACGCAAACGGGATCCCGGTATCGGTTGTCACAGACCCGTAATAATTTTGAATGGCCTATCCAACGGTACCCCACACCATGGGAAAATCGAGAAAAAAGATCATCCAGGTAATACACAATAAGTACAATAAGTACACAATTTCTTTTTCTTGTATTTATATTTAAGAAAGAAAATAAATTTATTTAGCACAGACTAAAAGACACACAACATAATATTATACATCGGATATAATACAATTAAAATTAAAATAAAAAATTCTGACGTAAGAAATTAGCAGGAAAGTGTGCCTCACGGCTGCGCCAAAAAGGCCCTGTTCAGCAAAAATGCCAGACAACTAGTGCCTGGCGCTGGTTTTCAACTTTGTTGTCGGCGTGATCAATATGTATATCCATGCCAATTTATATCTTTCTAGTACCTTACTGAGTCTCTGAGCTAAGTTGCGGACGGACGGACAGACGGACATGGCGAAACTATAAGGGTTCCCTGTTGACTACGGAACCCTAAAAAGTGCAAACACTATTCTACATAGTTTTATTTTACTTTTTTATTTGTGATGTGTTTAAAGAGCCCATAACTTTGAAGAGATGCGGGTTGTATGAGTTTGGAAACACAGATGCAGGCATTGAGTTCCACTCTTTTGCAGTGCGCATTATGAAGGATGATTGGAAGCTTGCAGTGCGTCTAGATGTCCGATGGTAGAAGGGAGCCGGTGGGATGAGGTCGTAAAGTTCAGCCAAAATACGGTGCTGTGGAAGACCGACAAGCAGGCAACCTTACGGCGAGGAGCCAAGCTGTGAAGCTAAATAGTTCATGAATTTCAAAACCTAAATCCCTTGTTCTATTTATAAACGACATTGGAACTTACTCCTCAATAAACTCCCTAGCCTTATCCGGCTGCACTCTATCGAGGAAGCAGGCGGTCACGGCTGGGAAGGTAGTCCACCAGCTCCTGTAATCCCGCTGCAGGGAAACTACCACTGGTTCTGAGTTGTACCTAGAAGATTGTCGGTACGAGGCTAGAGAAAATATCGATATCGTAAGCGACATCTTTTCGAATATTCATTTTATATCTAAAAAGATAAGGTTGAAATTGCATGTTCGAAAAAAAATCACTTACGATAGAATGTCGACGTGGAATGAATATAACTAGCTGCTTTGGAGCTTCTGATAAGGCCCGGTCAGCTCATATTGAATTATTCTATCGCATTCCAGTCACAGTCATATAAATATGGACGAACAGTACGGAAACTACATACAAAACAAACGCTCGACACAAACGAGCGCATCGACGAGACCCCTTAGGAGCTCGCACTACTGTCAGCACCGCGGACGCTGCTTAGGGGTCTCGTCGGTCACCGCCGTCTCTTCATGGAGGCGATCGGCGGTGGTGACCTCTCGCGTCCGGCCCTGGTCCAGGCCATGGTACGGAGCGAGAGGGCATGGGAAGCTGTCTCCTCATTCTGCGAAGCAGTAATGCTCGCTAAGGAGGAGGCGAAACGCGTGAGGGAGACGCAAAAGAGACGCCCTCACGCCCCTAGGCACCGCAGGAGACGCCCCGGGCGTCGGGAGTCGCGAGCCGATTCCCGGCCACCGTAGTCGCGGGCTTGCGGACGGAGAGTAATGGGTAGCTCGCCGTCCGATAAGGACCAAGCCCGAGTTTACGGCGCGTAGTGTTCCACGCGCGCCTCAAAGAGTAGTCAGGAAAAGTGACGGGGTCCGATAGGGCCGATGCCTGTCTGGGTCGCGGATAAATTTGAAAGAGAGTTACCGCGGCCCTGGCACAAGCAACTGAAGGAACACGGATGGGTTTTAGTCAGTAAAAATCTGATACGCCCTTCCTTCCTTCACCCAGAGCGGGAGAAGTCATCGGATGATTTCCCACCCAAAAAAAAAAAAAAAAAGTGGTCTCGACGGTGCGCATGTTTGTGTGAGTGTGCCGTTTCGTGCGTTTGTAGGTAGTTTCCATACTTGTTGTATATTTATACTGTGTTCCAGTGCTGGACAAAGGCCTCTCGCAGAAATTGGCTTTACGCCTGTAGGTAAAATAGCGTATACATATACGTGGACCTACCCATGCCTTGCCGTTCTGGGCGTGATTTTATGTTTTGTTATGTAACAAATAAGTAGATAATATTTCGTCAGCCTTACAGCCTCCTAACTGACTGATTTTTCACATGTTTTCCAGTTTATCGGTTCTACTCAAACACTTCGTTTTCCCCAGCGACAATCGGTCCTCGGGGCCTAAACAAAATACTTTCCGCCCACACTACGGAGCGGCACGAACTATTTTGTGGGAGGGGTTAAAATGCATGCTATCTCATCCGACAACATGTGCGAAAGGGATAGACGCTGTGTGACGTAGCAGACATGCACAATTTTATAATGCAAAATTTTCTAAACAGAACTTTGGGAATTGGGAAAAATATTAAATTTTAAATTAAATTATTTGCATTTTTGAACTACTAATTTCTAAGTCCTGCTATACATTTTGTCGATAACGTCTGGTGTTAGCGCTACAGAAAAGCTTTTTGTCTAGGCCTGCATGCTAACTTTGTGTCCAGAAGTTCCCTAAATATATTTTTATTTTCCATAAAAGATTAATTAAAATATGCCGCGGACTTTTGGACCACTCCTCGTATTAATAGGTACCTACCTATTACATGTATAGTGACATTGATTTAGGTATTGGTTAGATAATTGTGTACCTACCTGAAATATTGACTGAGCGCGCAGTAAACTGCACCGGCAAACGCACTCATAGTCAAGATTAACCAGAGTATTCTGAAAAGAAAGAAGAGTTGAATCTGCTGCTTGTATGTAAATCAAACACATTGCGACAAAGATTGTGCTTTGAGATAAGCGGACAACTCTTGTAAACCAGAATGAAGGTCGACAACTGAAGTATCCGCCGACTACAATAAATAGTACGTACTATAAATAGTATTTCGTGTCGAGCATAAAAAGTCGAGATTTTAACACGAGCGATGTAGCCAATTTCGCGTGCGAGCGTGAGCCGAAGGCGAACGTCGAAAGCTACATGCGAGTGTTAAAATAAAGCATTTTTATGCTAGACACGAACGATTCTTTTTCCACTACCTGATGAGCTTACTTAATCAAATGCAAATAAGTTCCAACAACAATTTATTAGAACAGACTAAAAACCACAGACTTTACACACAATCAACGCGCGCTTTTTCGAGAGGTAACAGGTTCAGTATCATTCTGCCAGTTACATAATGATATCAGAACTCCATACGTATACAAAAGTTTTCGTTACTGTTATTATGTAACTTTGTTTTTTTTCTTAATTTTTATTTTAATATCTTATGTCTAAATGATCATATTTCGAAACGAATTTCTTAGGCAATGTGTTACAGAATAGACAAGGTAGTGGAAAAATCAATACATTGAGCCGACTTGTACCTTACGTAACTTGAAAACATAATTTTTTGTTTATTGAGATATTGATAATTTTCTTCAATTTTTTTCGGTCTCAAATGAAAGGTAAAGGCTTGGAACTATTTTATCCCATTTAAATCATGTAAATCGGTCCACGCGTTTATGAGATATTGACTCATTACTAGTGAGTTATTATTTTATTGTAGCCGAGATGATTTGTCTTGTCAAGCGGGACTTCATCTGGACCCCTTCAGGCCTACAGGGAAGTAATCACTGCGGAGGTGACAACGGATGGCCGAATACCCACGACCTACAAGTTTGTGTGCATCCGGTTTATATTTAAAATAAACATTTGGGTTATAATTAAAAATTTTAAAAGTACACGCTCTTTTTGTTTTTTTTTTTTTTTTTTTTTTTTATCTTATATAGGCTCGCGCTTGACCACCATCTCACCTGATGGTAAGCGATGATGTGGCCGATGATGGAGCACGCTTGCCTAGAAGTAACCTATTCACTCTTGACTTAAAGACCCCTAGGTTGTAGCTATCGGGAAACACAGACTCCGGCAGGGAATTCCACTCCTTAGCTGTACGCATAATAAAAGTATTTTCAAAACGTTTAGTGCGTATGGGTGGGATGTCCACCATGTATCGATGGCGCATCGCCGTACGTCTGGTAGTCCGATGATGAAACGGGCTGGGCGGAATTAGATTATGCAATTCCATCGCACATTCCCCGAAATGTAATCGATAAAAAACCGACAAGCCGGCAACTCGGCGACGATGTTCAAGGCTCTGGAGCTTTGACTTAACCAATGCCTCATCGCCGATGAGCCTCTTGGCCCGCTTTTCGATCGACTCTAGTGCATCAAGTTGGTATTTGGCAGAGCCGTCCCAGAGATGAGAACAGTACTCCATGCATGATCGAACTTGCGCTTGATACAAGCTGAGCAGCTGTTCTGGCGTGAAGTACCTTCTCACCTTTGCAAGGATCCCCAGCTTCTTGGCAGCCAGCTGAGCCTTTGCCTCAATGAATGGGCCAAAATTGAGAGTCGATGTCAACGTAACGCCAAGCAGCTCAAGATGGTCAGTTATTGGCACGGTCACACTTCGGAAAGTTGGAGCCGGGTGAAATTGACTCTTTTTTGCGGAAAAAAGACACGCCTGGGTTTTAGCAGCATTAAACCTGACCAGATTGGCATCGCCCCATTCGGAGACTGCCTGCAAGGACAGGTTTAAGCGCTCCACCATGGCCTCCCGGAGAGACTGGACCTGAGGCCCGGTAGTACGAGCGTTGGACAAGTATCTCTCAGCAACAGTGCTGTCGTCTGCATACCCAAAGGTACCGGGTTTTAGCAGATCGTTAATGTGCAGCAAGAATAAAGTTGCTGAGAGTACGGACCCCTGAGGGACACCGGCATTAATATCCAAGTGGTCCGACGAGCAGCCATCGATAACCACTCGAATGGACCGATCTCTCAGGAAGTCTGCAATCCAATCACACAGACCACCGGGCAAACCGAATGAAGGAAGCTTACCAATAAGGCTTTCGTGCCAGACCCTATCAAAAGCCTTCGAGATGTCGAGGGAGACGGCAAGCGCTTCCCCATGCCTCTCGATGGCCTCACTCCAGATGTGAATGGCATACGCTAGAAGATCCCCAGTAGACCGATTTCGGCGGAAGCCGTATTGGCGGTCACTCAGGATATCGTTAGTTTCTAGGTATGCCAGGAGCTTAATATTGACTACGCGTTCCATACTCTTACAGAGTATGGAGGTTACAGATATGGGTCTGTAGTTGGCCGGGTCAGCTCGGCTGCCCTTCTTGGGCACAGGCTGCACGTTAGCCTGCTTCCAAGCATTCGGCACTTTTCCAGCCTTATACGAAAGGCGGAATAGGCGTGTCAAGATCGGAGACAGTTCAGGCGCACAGGTTCTAAGAACAATTGCTGGTATTCCGTCAGGGCCGCTAGCCTTGTTCACGTCGAGGTTGCGCAGCACCCTACGGACGTCCTTTTGATGGATACGAATGTCCGACATACTCGTCACGCATCCATCAGGAGAAGGAGGGGGCCACGCGTCACCAGGATTCAGACGTGAAGATTCCGCAAAAAGAGAGGCAAATAAATTTGCCTTATCCTTAGCGGAGTGGGCCAGCGACCCGTCGGGTTTTAGCAGTGGTGGTAGTGAGGGACGGCAGAAGTTCGACTCGACCGACTTAGCCAGAGACCAAAACGCTTTACTACCTGCTGGGTAAGAAGCAAGTTTGGTCCCTATTCGGCCAATGTGGTCGAACCGAGCCCTTCGCAACACTAACTTGCAGGACTTGGCAGCCCTGTTGAAGGCCCTCTTCTTCAGACCCACGTCACTCGCCTTACGCGATCGAGCGTCGACCCAAGCCAGGTACGCCCCATGTTTAAGCGCGTCGGCGCGCTTACATTCGGCGCCAAACCATGGCCGGTCTTCGCTAGACATTGATACGTCAGAGAACGGAATGTAGTACTCCATTCCCTGACGCAACACATCCGTCACGGCGTCCGCGCACGACGATGGATCAGTCGAAGAAAAGCAAGTAGGCTGCCAAGGATAGCATGCGAAGAAAGATCGCATACCATCCCAATCTGCTGACTTGTACCGCCAAACCCGCCGGGTGCCTCTTGGGCTGGGATCGGGCGGGGAATAGACGGATACAGACTTCACCAGACAGTGGTCGGAACTACCTAAGGGTGAACCTATCGACACAGAGTATCTGTCTGGATCTGTTGTCAGCAGAAGGTCCAAGCAATTTGCTGTGTGCGAATCAACATCCGGTACCCTCGTTGCCCCCTGGACCAGCTGGGTGAGGTTTAGCGCTAGCGAAAGCTTACGCATCTCCCGTCCAGCATGGTCAGTGCACTGGTATGGGAAGAGCCACTCCTGATGGTGGGCATTAAAGTCCCCCAGTAACACTAACTGGGCGGAAGGGTACCGCTGCTGTGCCGCATCAGCCGCCTCACTGAGGTACTCTGTGAGCCTGGTTGTCTCCTGATCTCCGCTGTGCGAACGGTAGACACAGGCGTAGATAATTTTATCCAGACCTGTGTCCACCAGAACCCAGAGCGTTGTGAATTTGGAGTCCTCAAGGTTACGGAGACGCCGATAGCAAGTGTCGTCACGGGCGTACATACACACACCCGCGCGCGGTTTAAAATTGTGCTCCAGGGTAAACCCTGGGTAAGATAAGTACGACACGTCTGACGGACTCGCTATCTGCGTCTCCGTAAGGAAAAGCAGCGCTGGTTTCTCAGTCTCCAGGTGGTAGTGGACTGCAGAGAGATTTGAGTGCAGACCTCGAATGTTGGTGAGGTGCACTTTGTGGGGGAGGGAGTGCAGCCGCTGTTTAAATTTTGAATATTTCCTTTTCCTTGGCATTATAAAGAGTGAATGGAGGAGAGGAGTTGGAAGTGAGACGAGGTTCCACGCTGCTAACCTTCAGACACGCACTGAAAGGACAGCATCATTGGGGCACTAGTCCGGAGACTGCGGGGACGCCCGAGCCCCCCCGGAATGTCCATCGGGCCCTCCCCATCTGGTCGCCAACCAGCACGATGGCGCATCCCGGGATTTTTCGACAGTTGGCGGGGCAGCCTTTCATGTGTGGCTGGCACACTACTTGGGCCCCCAACTACCTGCGGTCGGCCAGCGGCGCACCGTGCCTCGGATCCCGCTACCCTCCGAGACCAGTCTCCCGATACGCCCATACCAGCGCGCGTCAGGCTGGTCAGCCTGCAGTGGAACAGCTATCTCGACCCAACTCCTCTTGTGGCTACACCGAGCATCGTACCGGAACACGGCTAAGCCGCTTGGCGGTACGTCTTTGCCCGGTGGGTGGTCGCAAGCCGTCGGCCGAAGCCTACCACCAGTTTTTGTCACCTGATTTGCACCACCCGGGGACCACGTGTAGGGTATCGGAATAGGGTACACTCCTACGGACGTGGGTGACTCAGCCCCCAAAAAATGTTTAAAAGTATTGCTATTTTACTATGTAGAAATAAAACGGGTGGAGGCTACACTGGCTATGCTAAGCTTGATCATTCCTGGACAATAGTACGTGTCTTGAAATCACTGTCAGCAGGGAAAGAGTCGAAAAAGAACAGCTTGTTTCCTGGATCATGTGCTCATGTCATCCCAGTTCAAAAATGAGAAGGCTTAATAAAAGTTAACAAAAT
The DNA here is from genome assembly GCA_948252205.1 of Orthosia incerta. NCBI lineage: Eukaryota > Metazoa > Arthropoda > Insecta > Lepidoptera > Noctuidae > Orthosia > Orthosia incerta. The sequence continues at coordinate 14,183,048 of OX411769.1, read as the reverse complement.
AAAAAATCAAAAAACCCGACTCCTTCAAAAGCGAATTTATTTACAATTTTGTGATTTTATTAACTTTTTTTATTTACAACTTTTTAGTTATACTTTTTTTTTCGCATGACTTTAAACATATAAGTGGTATATATTTTCGTAATCACCTCTAAAAACCCTTCATTTTGATACCCCACTCGATGGGTTTCGAAGAAAAAAATATTGCAACCCCTACAATATGGCGCCCAAAATCCGCCATGTTTGTTTTTTTCTACGGCACTTATCTAAGAACACTTGGGCGGCCAAGACCTATCTAACGATTTCTTAATTGTAAAAATCCGTCAAGTGGTTTGAAAGATACGCTTAATAAAGAATATTACATACAAACATACAAGATACGCGCGAAAAACATTACCCTTTCCTTGCAGCCGGGTAAAAAACAATGGCGACAAAGTACTATTAAAATCCTCTTTGCTACCAACCAACAAACGAGTCAACAAAAAAAGAAGAATTCATAAAAAGAACACGTCAATCATTATCTCAACTGTCACTTTGGACTTTTAATAAGCAAAATTATTGGTTATACAAAAAATTCAAGTGATATTTTTTTGAAATTAAAGCAAATTTCTCTATTACCTTTCGAGCCAGTGTAGTTTTTTCTCAACAGTATGCTTCAGACCATGTAGTGTGGTCTCTTCGCAGAACCCAACATAGATGCGGTAACCAGAGGCAATGGATACTCTGATCGACTCTATCATAGACTTTGTGCGCGTTAGGCAGCTAAACATAGCGGTAGGTCTGACCTTATCCCTTTTCTTTCTCTCGGATTTGCCCATTTTAGAAGTAGCCATTCCCTGCCTGGTACAGTCGTTGATAATGCTGATCGAATATTGTGTCTCGGTTGCTAATTACACAATGTGATAACTGAAGAGTCCTTTGGACACAAGCATTGATGGCCTCACTGAATCAAAATCAGAAATAGAACACAACCATTTGAAAAAAAACTAAATTTGGATGGTGAACGACCTCCCTGCAGCACTCTTGCTGAAGACAATGAGTTAGATTTCAATCAGCAAACTTCTGACAGTAGGGAGGCAACACAATGCGGGGTAAATTTACCAGCTGTAATCTGTGATCAAGCCTAATAGACCGTACCGATTAAATAATTAACTAATAACAGACGCCCTAGTAATGGATTCTTTTGTATGGTTGTAATGAAAGCCATGTATGTAGGTATAACTTTATCGCGAACGGTTATACATTCTAATGCGTCACTTTAAGGGTACACTAGTCGACGGCACGAACTATTTTGTGCGCGGGGTTAAAATGCATTTTATATCAACCGACAACACGTGCAGAAGAGATACATGCTGTGATGAGCAGTAGGAAGCTAGTTCGCGTACGAATAGACACTTTTACAGATTTGTAGCGAAATGGATAAAGATTTAGGACGAAACCGAGCGTGCGAAATTTTATAAACAGACCTTTGTCAGTCTAGATATCATGAAAAAACGACTACATCTATCTGTTCAAAATAAAATTATTTGCATTGTTGAACTACTAATCTATCCCCGTATGGAGGCCGTTTTGCAATTTTCCGTCTTCTTATGGTATTTATTCGCGCCCAAAACTGCGTAAAATTAGTGTCGAAATGTGGAACTTTCGACGCTCATAACTTTCAAATATTTTCTTTTTTTACTTTTTTTCTTCCATAGAGGGCTAGATAATGATGAGACAAATTGATATCACTTTTTATTTCGAACGTACATCGTCAAACAGTGGAATAATCCCTAGACTACGTTTGTATGGAAGAATTTTCGACTAGTGTAACCTTAATTCCATTTTGGGCAGATCAAAGATAAAGTTTATACAGATTTCCATGTGGACGTGGATGGCCTAATCCGAAACTATGCGAGGAGTCTCGGGCCCAATTTTGATGGAAACTAAAACTGCATCTTTGAATTTTTGCTAAATAAATATTCTAGCCAGAAATCGAACGCGTCGATTATTTAAAATAAAAAAATCAAAAACCCCGACTGCTTAAAAAGCGAACTAAAAAGACGTAAACAAAAAAAAAACATGATGTGCAGTTAGTTCGCTTTTTAACCGACTTTCGAAAAAGGAGGAGGTTCTATGTTCGACTTCTTGAATGTTTTTTTTTTATGTATGTTCACCGATATCTCCGTCAATTGTGGACCGATTTTGAAAATTCTTTTTTTGTTTGAAAGAGTATGTTTCGAAATTGGTCCCATTTTAATTCGGTGAAGATCTGATGAAGAACTTCGAAGATATAAAACAGAACTCTTCAATAAATAACGACAAATCTCTCGGGACTGCTGAAATCGTGTCTGTTTATTGTTTATACCATTTCATAACATAACATCACGCCAGTACGCTCTTAAGGGGTAAGCAGATCTCTCATTTGATCGGTTTTGTTCAAGTTTCATAATATTCGGGTAATCTATTCTGGCGTTATAGGAAACTTACTAAACAACTTGCCTATTAGGTAGGTACAACTAAAAAGTGAAAAATAACTTTATTTTTGGAAGTCCGTGTCCATAACGCATAAAAATAGTACCTACCAAAGACAACTATAACTACTAATAAAAAAAATTATAACTATAATATAAGTATTTTTATGACTTAGCAGGGTACAAATATTACTATTTTATTAACAGCTTTTATCAGTTTGGTATGTATCTATGTATCAATGTAACGGAATCTTTGAACGTGATTTTCACCCCCTTGAAAACGTCGGATTGATTTGAAACTTTGCACACCTATCAAGGACCGATGACAATGAAATAATTTAGTCAAGTCAAAGTCAAATATATTTATTCATCTAGGCCAATAAGCGGCACTTTTGAAAGTCAAACAAAAATTAAAATTTAATAGTAATAAAAGTTGATTCTACCGTGCGCGTTTAAATTGTTTGTCCCATTAGCCTTACCAAGATCTTCAGGATTAGCGACTTTTTAGTTCAATTTACCATTAAAGCGTGTTCTTTAGTTTTTAGAAATACAATTTATTAGTTCCTAATAATTTAGAATAGCCAAAAATACACCAACTGTATTTTTGGTTTTAACCTAAATTTGTAAAATTGAAATTTATTAAGTTTTATGTTTCTCCTGTAAAATTGGGTTAAAGTGAGTTAGCAGTTTTACACTCTTAGCCGACGATAAGACAAACGTAAGCGAGTTATACAACAATGCTATCTTCACTTTCAACATTGACTCAAAAATAGCTACTGCGCAGGGCCTTGCAGCCAATTCAGAGACACAAAGATCCGTTGTGAATATTATACCTCATCTTTAACAAGATACTTTTTTTACCCGACTGCCGAAGGAGGGTAATGTGTTTATCAGTCTATGTATGTATGTATGTTAGTTTGTTCCTATGTGACGTTCTAGAGACCAAACGCGTTGGCCGATTTTGATGATTCTTACGTCAATCAATTCGTCTTAAACCTGCGAGTGTCACTGGCTACATTAAAATTGGAGAATATAAAAAACCGGCCAAGTGCGAGTCGGACTCCCACACGAATGGTTCCGTACCATTATCGCGAAAAACGGCCAAAAAATCACGTTTGTTGTATGGGAGCCGCTCTACTTAAATATTTATTCTACTCTGTTTTTAGTATTTGTTGTTATAGCGGCAACAGAAATACATCATCTGTGAAAATTTCAACTGTCAAGCTATCACAGTTCATGAAATACAGCCTGGTGACAGACGGACAGACAGACAGACAGACAGACAGACGGATCGCGGAGTCTCAGTAATAGGGTCCCGTTTTTACCCTTTGGGTACGGAACCCTAAAAATGGCGGATTTTGGGGGCCATATTGTGAGAGCCAAAATTTTTTTTCTTCCAACCCCATCGTGTGGGGTATCAAAATAAAGGGTTGTATAAATGTACCTAATTCTAAAAAAAAATAACTAAAAAGTTATAAATAAAAAAAGTTAATTTAAAAATCAAAAAACCCGACTGATTAGTAGGCGAACTAAAAAGACGTAAACAAGAAGAAAATCATGCTGTGCAGTCGGAGGATACATCTGGTTTTGGTCAACCAGCTCGCGAATGTGCATCCTCCGACAGCACAACATGATTTTCTTCTTGGTTATGTCTTTTTAGTTCGCCTTTTAAGCAGTCGGGTTTTCTGTTTTTTTAATTATTTAGTTACGAGTTAGGCCCACTTATGCCCACTTGGAAAACTCAACCTGTAGTCTCCCTGTTGGACAAAGTTTTGGTCTAAAACTTTTTGAATCTAATCTTTTTGTTTCCAGCTAGCTGGAGTGCTTACTCTGATCTACCTGGCATACCAATGCTCGGGCCTGCTTTTCAAGAAACAGGCAGCTGTGGTTGTTGATGACGAATACCAAGACTCCGTGAGGGATTCTAGTTCTCGATCCAGGTCGGTACGAAGATGTTCACTGTGTACACTAGTTTTGCTTCCGTACAACACGGTCAATATCGTGCACATCGACTGTCATCGACCCGTCTCCCGCCTACCCGCGCGGCGCCTCGCGTTTTCCCTGGCCCTGCGCGCCAATAGTCTAACGAAAGTCAGAGTGACGTGACAGCGACAAGTGCACAGTTATTTTGACCGAGTAGTAAAAGATATTGCGCAGCTTGCCGAACACTGCCCAATCGAGTCGGATTCAACGATTAACTTCTTTCTGTTGGTCAGGTTTCCCATACATAAGTAATTAATTTACTCTATTTTACTCCAGGTCGTGCTCAAGATCAAGACCGCGAACCAAATACAACGACTCTAAAATGCCGCCGGATAAGACCAACCGTCGAGGGCGAAAAGCGCATCGAAGGTGCACCGACTGTAGCCTCTGTAACATCGACAGTAGTCGCTAGATGTCGCTATCCTAAATCATGTTAAATACAAATTTGCGCATAGATGGCGCTTTTAATGCTTTAAATTACTTGTGGCTGTGCGCGTATCTTTATTTATATTTATTTGCTTTCAATAAATAATTTGATTTAATTAATTGGAATTCTACGTTTTCCCTTATTTTTATATGTATTAAAACTACATTTCTCAAAAAAATTATTACCGTTCCTGTTCCCTATTCGAGTAAAAAGTGGCTCATATATCCTAAATAGTCTAGTCGGCATTCGATTAGAACTTAGAAATCACAAAAAATAAAACAAATGAAGGTACTTACCTACCTATAGAGAATATTAACGAGTTCCAGTCGGATGCACAGAGTACATTGAAGTACAGGAGAGTCGGATGTTTGATTCAGCATTGATAAGTCTACTAAGTCTACTGTTCGGTTATTATGAAGTCAATGTTTTTACCGGGAAAATAAGCGTGTTTCAGCGCATGCGTGAACTCAGTCTTCAATTTCAACAACCCGTCGAGAATTTTACGGTCGCGAATCTCTTTCCAACATGGCGGTTATTGGAGGTAAATAAATAACTTACATTTTTATTCATCTAATTTACTTCAGACATAATTATTAAGATTTTTATTTACATGAAAAGTATTAATACATAAAAGTGAAAGAAAGAAGTGCAATATTGACAAGATTTTGAGTGTTAAGGTTAAGATACGTTCCAAAACACGCTACTTTTTGTATGTCCGTTTTAGTACAATTGTTGACGTTGTAGACGGTGTTCGGGCAACCAAATTGAGTTGACTTTCCAACAACCTTGGTTGGGAGATATGCGCTTGCGATTGCGACCCTTGGCCAAACACCGTCAACACGATATTTTTTGGTTGATGGCTGATGCCCAGGGGTTTACTCTAAATACCTACTCAATTCAGAAACGACCCTTAATGATAATTATACAAAAATAACAGTGTAACAAACCAAATAACAAATTAGTTTCATTTGGTAATATATTTATTTGGAGTTCCATTGTATTCTATAAAAAATATTGATTTTATTAATTTTCGTCGCTATTGCTATCGTCACTGTTATTACTGCTGTCATGGTCATCGTCTTTTGAAGAATCAGTAGTATTCGATGGCAATGGTATCGGCAGAATGTATTTTTGAGGACAGCAAACATCGCTGCAGGTCCTGGAAAAAAAAAACATGACATTGTTTTTATTCTAAAGTCTAAAAACACACTGTGCCAGAACAGAGAAAAAATTTATTTATAATAAATTTGACAATTTTTTTTTGACGTTTTAGTTTGGTTTTGTTTGAAAGTTATTGCACGAGCAATTGAAAGTTTTGTTTTCCTATATAGTATAAAGGCATTTTATTGTTTAAAGGACTAATTATGGAAGACTCATCCAATGAAGCTGTGGAGTACATCGATAGCCAGGACGAAGAAGACCCCGATGGCGGAGAAAGTTAGTATTGACGCGATTTTGTCGTGTTTATTTTCTATTTACTTGTAAGACGCAAACATTAGTTAAACAGAAAGAAACAGAGTCATAGATACATTTCTCATTTACACTATTGATGTGAATTAAAAAAAGTTTTGACTTTAATTTAGAAAACTGTGACATATCCATCTTTCAGTATGATTTCGTTTAGCCTCCAACTTTCTCAGGTATCCGAACCTTTGAATGGGAAGTTGTTTAATGAAGACTGCGTGGTAATAGGAACCCAAGCTGTCTTTGCAGTAAATATTACTGTTTAAAAAACGCTGGTCACAATACCTTATCACTAACCAAACCAAATACCTTTTTAAACATTAGAGACACAATGAAAAATAAAAACGTAAAACACCACAAGCTGATAGAAACTACAACTGGATTATACTTTAATTTGTCAATAGCACGTTGAGTAAATTCCAGACCGTGGCATGCTAAGACAGAACCCAAACGCAATTTTATTGTGCAACGTTTATCACATTGTCTGCCAGACAATAGACACAATAGAAAATGTATTGTTTGTGGTCAAAGGTGACCGGAGCCGCACTGAAGGTGCCTCAAGATAACAACTTGTTTTGATAAATAATTAAATATAAAAAAAGTAAAAGTTTTTTTTTATAAATAATGATTAGGTTACTTCTGAGCAAGCGTGCCTCACCGCCAACCGAATCATCGCTTAACATCAGGCGAGACTGTGGTCAAACGATCGCCTAACATAAATAAAAAAACCCATCAAATTGTTGAAGACTGCGTAGAAGTGGACAACCGGACTTCTGTGTTGGTGAATGTTACTGGCAATAAGAAACTGGAATAACGAGACCGCTCTCCCATAACTTGATTACATTTATGTATCTTAATAACTTATATTAAATCTATTTGATTATGTTTATAGAACAATTTACGAAATGTATGTGAGTGCGCATGCAATGGTGCGCACGTGGGTGTGAAAGGGTGAGTGTAAGTTAGGGTGTGCATGTGTGTGCAAGTGTGAGTGAGAGTTAGAATGTGCGCACGTGTGTGAATGTGTGTGAGCAAATATATAACGAGATATATATTTATTTATTTAATGTTTTATACATACACTCATTATTTATATTTATATATATACATACACACAAGCAGACACATTACATACAACTACTTAATAATATGAACAATCATATTTTCAATATCTAAACTCCATTTGCGATAACATTAGACGTTTTAATTAGCCCATTTTACAGTCCATTCAACCCATTTTGACTTCTATTGCGTTGTTGATACGACAAATGGTAGCTGTAATAAATAGTTGGTTTTGGTAACAGGTTTATGCTTTTTATGTCATCCTTATGTTTACTGAATAGAACTCAAAATCGGTTGAACGGACTGTAAAAAGATTTGGAAACATCTCTAATGTTATTTCAAAAGGAGTATACATAATTTAGAGTTTTTATCCACTCTGTCACCAACTGTTTACATTCCAAGGTAGTTTTTGTATATATTTTAAGAATTTTATTAATAGAGTTATATAAATGCGAAGACTGATTTGAATATTGGTGTCTAGCGAAGTATTTTTTTTATTTTATTTTAAGTTTTTTTTAAGTGTTTATTTTAAGTATGTTCTACATGCATGTGTTTTAGCTACGAGTACTATGTCATTTCGTCTTTTTTTGAATATTGTGGGATCAACTGTAAGCAACTTTTTTTTTTTAGAGTGGCATGCAGGATATACAATTTGCCAATGGTCAATATGTCTGCTATTGAGTAAAGAGTAGCTGTTGGAAATCAAAGTTTTTTAAAAAACATAACTTTCAGAAGTATGTTCCACCTCCAGGAATTTAACTTTAGATGCACCACCCCTCTCACCGGAATACAGTAGATCATGATTGACTGTGCCAAAGCAACATAGACATTTTGTTGTAGTTCAACGCTAGCAGAATGTCTAAGGATTTTAAAGATCCAGATCAACTTCTCAATCAAATCAATCTGGGAGTGCCAAGACAATCTGCCGTCAATCTTAATTCCCAAGTATTTTGCAGTATCTACCTTCTTTATTATCTTAATATTCTGGGCAATTGCAGTTGTTACTAACATCAGGCAGTTATGTATTCTAAGACTATACCCGGGGCGAGGTTGAGTTCTACTGTCGATTGAGAAACACATATAGTTAGTCTTTGAAGTATTCAACGTAAGCAAATTTTTCCTCAGCCACAGGGCAGTGTTAGCCAGGGCAGATTCAGCATCCCTTTTTATGGAGTCCCAAGAATTTCCCGTTATTACCATGGCAGTATCATCAGCATATGAAAAAACCTTAGTGTTGTTAGATTGCAAATTGCAGAGGTTTTTTATGTAAATTTGAAATAGTGTTGGCCCCAGGACGGAACCCTGGGGTACCCTGAAAGTCAGTTCAGCCTCGGCACTAACAAATTGCCCCACCTTAACCGTATGTTTTCTTCCTCTCAGGTGATCCTGAAGCAGATCCAATGGAATTATTCCAATATTTTCCAGTTTTTGCAAAAGAGTGTGAACAGAGACGGTGTCAAACGCCGTTTTCAGGTCCAAGAATACTGTTAGGCATCTGTGCCCCCATTGTCCAATTGATCAGTGATTAGAGAAGTTAAACCCAGTACAGCATCCTGCGTTGACTTACCCGATTGAAAACCGTATTGAGAGTCTGATAAAATTTGTGTTAACCAAATGGAAGATTATTGGAACCAGTATGTGTCTAGCCAGTTTGAGAAAGCTAACTGGAATACGATCACATCCAGGAGCACTATCCGTTTTTAAACTCATGAGAACTTCGAGTATCTCATGCGGATCAGTGTCCAGCAGGACAAAGGATGAGAGCCGGGACTGGCATGAAAAATGGGATTCAGATAAATTTTGAGTGGTACTTAATGGTGTTATGTCACTAGCAAGACCCGCCCCTATGCTTGAGAAAAACTATTAACATAAGCAACTGATTCCATTTCAGTGGATTTGAGGTTAAGAAGTTTGTCATTTATGTTTTTAGTCTGTTTTATCACAGATAATATAATACTAGCATACAGATGCCTCATCCCATACAAAGAAACCGTGCCGACATAACTAGCGTTTTTCATCTGATTATACCGATTATTTTTTGTAAATCGATCGCGTTCGGTTTCGTTCCACGGCGATAGATAGATCACCATCTATATCCGTGGAAAGAAACGGAACGGGACCGAACGCGATCGATGTACAAAAAATTATCAGTATACTCGTAGAACGTCGGCACGGTTTTTTTGTATGGGATGAGACACCACTGGTTTTATGTGAGTAATATTTTTAATGTTTGTCCAAAGGCATTTGGAGTTTTTAATCGATTTTAGCAAAAGTAACACTAAGGATTTCATCATGGGGATTAGAGCGTAACCTTTTTTGCATATTGTTTCTATTCCTAATGCACCGTAACACTCCTTGTGTTATCCAAGGCCTGATAACCCGATGCTTTTTTGGTTTTAGTTTCGTATGTGTGTTCTCTATCAACGAGTCTGTGAATATCACAAAGAAGTAAGTTGGAGATGTTCTTGTGTAGAAGGCTGTCCACAGCGCTCTCATAATCAATCACCGTAGCCACTTTAGCAGATTTTGATTTATTGTTTACATTGGAAGGTGTAAAAAAGTCGTTAAATGGTCCGTTATTGAAGTCTCAAGTACTGCCACTCCAACAACCTTCCATATAAAAATTCCATATTAAAATCTGAGCTCGCAATCACAATGAGGAGGCAAGGAATGCGGTCACTGTGGCCGGAACCAGCTGGTTGGCATCATCATGAGAAATAGAAAGTAGGATTTACGGATATGCTACACTCATCTGTTCTGTTTCTTCTTTCTGATTACTGTTAACTTGCCAGTGTTTTTAAAAGAGGGTTGGGGTAGAATTAAGCAAGGAGTCGGCATCAAAGGTAATCGTTTGTCATGGTATGGTCATGTGATGAGGAGGGATGAAACACATGTTACCAAAAGAGTTATTAATATAAATGTGAGGAGTGATATGAAAGAAAGTGGAGTCCGTAAGCGTGACTGTTGACAGGGTGGTATGGAAGTAGAAAATGTATTGCGCTGACTCCAGGTACAATGGGACAAGGGCAGGAAAATAATGATCAGCACAAGCCATAATCGCTGGATACGGGGCAAAATACTTCGATGAACCAGGTACCCTACAATAGAGATAGTCGGCAAGACCAAAGTGCTACTGCCTTGCCTTTCCTATAAGAGCTGGGCAGCGTCAAATGAAAAATGTATCACACCCGTACGCAAAATATGCGCTTAGACGTGGAGTAGCTAACAACAGCCCGTCTTATATAACAGCATTAGGCTAAGGATCTCTGTGTGCAGGGCAGATTATAATATGATGATCGTCAGTGGATGACATGGTTTAATTATATGCTAATATTTAATTTGCCTTGTGATTCCCGGATTATTATCGCCCGTAGGACGGTCTCTGGAGGGCATTGATGTGGCGATCCTTAATATTTATCTTACACAACACAATATACAATACATAAATAATTATACTTATACACACACATAAATATTACATTATACACTTACATGTACAAATTGTATTTACACTTATTTATTTTAATTATTGTTTATGTAGGTCGTACACACACATCGTACCGTGGAAGCGTGCCGCGTCTATGTCACGCGGTGACGTAGGTGATACGCATGAGTGGGGGTGCGATCGTCAACCTTACCAGACCTTCTGTCCACAGAGTACATTTTAGTATACTGAAACTTCAGTCGAATTTCGCTGACGCGACGCGAAGCCCACGAAAATTTGTGCCCTTACGATTGTGAACTGTATACGTGTCTACTAAGTGTACTGTGCCGGCCTATACACTGCTAAACCTATAAGACTTTCTTCGTGGTGTATCCTATCCGTGTGTGTCGAATTTCTTCTTCTTCTGTGAATGTTTTTGTGTTTGTGTACGTAATTACAACAGTGAGTAGCAAACAGAATCTATATCTTTCATTTACTTTCTCTTACCACACAAACACGATTAGTGTACAACAATAACACTAAAGCCTTGTTAGATAGTTTGTTGCTCGTATGGGTCAATTCTTGCAACTGAATTTTAAAACAGTTATTTCCAACCGATTGAGCAGAAATTCGACAGTGCACAATACAACTGAAATCAATATCAATATATATCATCAATATCTACTAGCTGTGCCCGCGGCTTTGCTCCCGTCAATTGGTAGTCCCAATTGACGGGACTATTTTGGGTGGGAAATCATCCAATGACTTCTCCCGCACTGAGTGAAGGAGGGAGAAGCAGAGGGCGGGCAAATCGGACTTTTACTGACAAAAACCCACCCGTGTTCCTTCAGTTGCTTGAGCCAGGGCTGCGGTAACTCTTTTTCAAATTTATCCGCGACCCAAACAGGTATCGGATCTGCCCTAGCGGACCCGTCAGTTTTTGCTGACATCTCTTTGAGGCGCGCGTGGAATACTACGCACCGTCGACTCGGGCCTGGTTCTTATCGGATCGGAAGACGAGCTACCCATTACTCGCCATCCACAAGCCCGCGCCTACGGTGGCCGAGCATCGGCTTGCGACTACCGACGCCGAAAGTGGAGACCTAACCACAGGGCTCGTTTCTGAAACTTTTCAGATATATTCTTGGTGTTCTCTCAGCAAGCTGACCAACTCAACTATTAACCTTTAACCCTGGATAGGCTTGCTCAAAACCCTGTCAGCGCCCATTCAATTATGTTTTCTTTGTACATGCTTATTTTTCATTTTTCCCGTTTCAGAGCGACCAATAATGGTTCTACTCCGACGACTTATACGCAATAAACAGAACACGGTGATGACCAACACACAGATCATAGACATCCTGCAGAGCGAGTTAAACATCTGCGTCGAGTCAAGCCACGAGCTTGAAGTGGATATCTACATAAAAATAATTAAGAAATATCTCAAAGATTGGCCCCAATGGGAAGAATTAGAACGAATTGCAACGAAACTGAATAATATAAAAGATTATGAAGCTGTAACCAAAGTCTTGAACCACAAATACAAGAACTTAAAAGAATATTTAGGTGTTATGCTGGAAGCTGCCAAACCGCTAGCTAAGGAAGCTGTTAAGAGTTTAGCAGTAACTCCTGAAACCACCAGAACTGAGGAGAATAATGATGCTACCGACGTTGTGATGGAGATACAGTGCTCTAGGGAACAACTCAACCACTTGTTCTTCCGACGGCCTCGCTTAGACCTCAACAATACAGTATTTAATATGTCAGACGTTGCTCCGTCCCGTATTTCTCTCAAAAGCCTTAATTTCGAACAAATTCTGTACGGATGGAGCATGAAAGTAACCATCAATCTACCGCAATTTTCATTTGTACGAGAGGTGTCATACAAACTGAAACACGTTCTAGTAAATAAAGTTCGCAATGAGAGTGTTACAACTGCACCTGTACAGACATGCCTACAAACGCTTCAACGGGACCATATAAATAAAACCGCCAAAACACACAGCAGAGACACAATTATCAAACAGTTCAGTGATATCTTATCAAGATGTGCGAGCCAAAGCTACCAATTATACGAATCAGCATCTGATCTATTCGAAATCCTAAAATCTGAACTTAAAGATACTTTTGACGATGATACTTTATACAAAGTACCAGCAAGTTACAGGAGGTTTGCTAGCAAATATAAGTACGTTAGATACTTGTACGCAGATAATGATAGCAGTGACGACAAGAGGTACGACTTACAATTGGAAGAGACGATGGCACCCGTGTATAGTTACGTAATTGGGCGACTTGGTACAATAGGAAAGATCCCTCCCGTCACTGAATGGTTAATGTTTGAATGTATGGCCTGCAAAACTAAGATTCCGATGAATTCTCCGTGTGTGAAAACGACTTTAGAGGCACATTTTAATGATTTGCATCAAAACGAACAGGATTGGCAGTGTACGCATTGCAAGAAATCCTTCAGTATTGATTACCTTACAAATAATAAATGGTATCATGAATGTTGACACGATCTCCCAGATCGCACGACCATTTTTTTTTAATAGACTTTTTGAAAAGGAGGAGTTTCTATAGTCGACTTTGAGTGTTTCTTTTTTCTTTTCGTGTATGTTCACCGATTTCTTCGTCAATTGTGGACCGATTTTGAAAGTTCTTTTGTTTGAAAAAGTATGTTCCCAAATTGGTCCCTGTCATTTAGACAGCAAATCTCGCGGGATTACTGCAATAGCATGTCTGTTTATTGTTTATACCATCTAATAAAATTATTCATTAAAAATATTTTTTAAACAAGTTTTTGTCGTATTCTTCACATTAAACCCTTTCATTTGATACCCATATCATGGCAGTGCACAAAAAATAACTAGTCCACCATCTTGGGCCGTCCACCATATTGGATTTACAATGACGTCACTTAGCTAACCATGCATTGTCATCCAAACTAATCGTGTATGCGAATGTGTATGTAAATCTAATCTGGCATTATAGGTACCTAACTATAGAACTTGCCTATTAGGTACCACAACTAAAAAGTGAAAAATAAAAAACGGCCTAGTGCGAGTCTGACTCGCGCACGAAGGGTAATGATATTAGAAACCTCAATATCATTTTTGAAGACCTATCCATAGATACCCCACGCGTATGGGGATGATGAAAAAAAATATTTGGGTTTCAGTTCTATGTATGGGAATTTATTGTTTTTTTTTTTTCTATTTTTGTGTGAAAATCTTAATGCGGTTCACAGAATACTATATCTACTTACCATGTTTCAACAGCATAGAACAGATCTTGATAGTTTCGGAAAAAAAGTAGCTGTGACATACGGACAGACAGACAGACATGACGAATCCATAGGGGTTCCGTTTTTTGCTATGGCTACGGAACCCTAAAAACGTCAATAAAATACCTACATATTTACAGCTGACTTCCAAATACAAACACTACAAAGAGAAAAATAACTTCTTTTTCGGAACTCGTTGCCAAAAAACTAAAAAATTAAAACAGGAAGGTACACCCCCTGTCAACAGTCTTGCCAAGGGGTATCGTGTTAGCTACTGTTACCCAGTTACTGGGTGGTGGAGGTCAGATAGGCAGTCGCTCCATATAAAATACTGTTATCCAGCTCAATCCGGTAAGACTGGAAGCCAGAAAAGTTGGGCAAAGCCCAGGCAGATGGATTGGTATTTGATAGATGATTCTTAATAAAAGTGCCTGCTTCTTGCATGTTTCAAAAACTTGTAAAAATGACTGATTAAAAGTTTAAATAAGTACAACTAATGTTGTACTACGCATTGTGTCTTATTCAAGGATGATTTTTAGTCAAGGTTTTGGCGTAGTGGATGTAAGTTCTATGAGTAGAAACAGAAAAAAATAACCTAATAACTACGTCTAAAACCACCGAGCGAACGGAATGTGGACGCGACGCGATTGGTCAGTCGATCCTTGTGTCAACTGACCAACTAATCGCGCGCTCGGAACGGTGTCACACCAAAATATGCCCGCGTCCCGCTTGGTAACCAAAGAGACCTAAAAAACGACTTGTGAGCATCTAACGGCGCTCAGCATATCCACAGATTAACTAATAGTTCATAGTTCCTCGGGCATATCTACATATCAAGATCTGTTCTATGCTGTTGAAACATGGTAAGTAGATGTATTCTGTGAACCGCATTAAGATTTTCACACAAAAATAGAAAACAAAAACATCTACTGCGCATGTGCAAATAGCTGTCACGTCGTAACGCAAAAAGGCACGAGCAAAATATTAATTCTGCCAAACATATTTAATGAATATTTAAAATTAATTTATTGATCAAAATCTAAATCTAGAGTAATTAAAAACGCCTTAAATGAAGTATTAGTTTTGTTTTACCTTTTATATGAATGATAATCTGTACTTAACTAATTTTTAAAACTTTTCTCAAATAATAAAAACTCTATGCGGCGGGCTGACGTTGGAGTTAAAAATTATAAAAGTACAGGAAAGTAAAAAGCACTAGTAAAAAAAAGTGACACTTTACGCACAGTTTGGCTGCTTGGAAAACGCTCTTTTCGAGGACATGCATTGTAAAGAATATTTTGAAAACAAAACTGTCCAAAAGGAGGTTCAATATTGATATTCTGGCTCCGAGCGGGCGCACGGCCAGTACTGCGTTAACATTGGGGCATATAATACGCCTTAAACCTATCCTTCTAATTTTAAATTCGGAAGGGCAATAAATTGGATATGATCAGAGACATTGTAATACCTATGATATTTATTTTTCTTCTTCGTCTCAAATGCAAAAGAAGAAGAAAAAAAATATCCTATTCAATTTCACCCTTCTTAATTTAAAATTAGCGCCATCCCGATGGCGCTACGGTAGCGCCTCACTGCGGTGAGAGTGCGAATTACGACTTTTGAAAAATGTCGGATGAGATTGAGTAGAGCAGATACCTGCTCCCGCCCGCGCTGTGTCCGATACCCAAAAGGATTTGCTAGAAACTGATTGACTATTATTAACTCTCCTTGTGAAGTGAAATCAAGCAAAAACGTGAACTTGTAGTGCATATTGAATATCTGCCACAGCCGCCGCCGGCCGGCCCCGGCGTCCCGAGTGTTTTATTTTCTCTGTGTCCCGAGTGTAGCTGATACTTTCAAACCCTGCTTATCCAGGTGAGTGTTTATACTTTTTCTCTACGCACGGAATCCCAGGGTTTCGAAATACTAGCATCAGGAAAATGCAATAGTTTCTACAGACGAAGTAGACATTATTTTCTATGCAAAAGCTCCGAAACCACTTCATTTCTCAGTAGTTATCTGACTTTTGAAAAATATGCCCTTCAAAATACTCGTAGTCTTGGTCAATTGTGCACTTGGAGCTGTCAATATCACTCTGGTCGACCCAGCTATGGGCGGCGGCGCATGGGGCAAACGCGGTGCGCCGCCTGTTTAGGCGGCGGGAGTATGGTCGATGGCAGTCGATTTGCACATTTATTTTGACCGCGTAGTGATATTTATTCGATCGGTCACTCAGTTTTCACGGTGAGATGTCTACAGAATATACTTTTTTCTACTCTCTTGTATGTATACAGGCTCAATTTACATTGGCGCGAAATGGAATTTGTAATTTTCGAGAGTGCGCGAGGATTCGGCGGAAGACGCGCGACCTCTTTTATGGTTCGAGTTTAGTTTGTACGTTAAACAATTTACAAAGTTCAATATACTGTGTAGGTACAATTTCGTTTAACAAATTATAGCAATGTAAATTGATCCTAAGGAGATTGATTGGGTTGGGTTACATTTCAAATAGGATATTCTAGAGCTAATTTGCAACGATTTTGACTCGATTACTTCAACTTTTCGTTTTGGGAGTTCATGTATTTTTAAGGTCCACGAATATTCGATTCGGAATCGAAATCGAATGGTTATAAACAGCAGTTATTACTCGTATCTCGTATCATTAACTATGTGCACAAAACTAATCATTTTGTCTTTTCTCTATTTTTCATATAGGTAATATTATTAATTTAACCTCGTTTTAGCAACTAACTCGGCACTAAGTTTTTCGTGCAAGTAGGCCTAAGCAGGACATCAGCCTAGGGCATGATAATCGGCATCTCAGAACGAAATTACCGAAATTCTAATTCCGATACTGAGTAATCCAATATCGGAATCTCGGCATCAGTAAAATACCTTATTTTAGCTCCTTGTGAAGTGCCGAGCGAGAAAGCGCGGTTAAGCCCGTTGACTACGGTGATTGGCAGTGGTCGCATAATCTGTTTAGGTACTAATTGAGCGCTTATTTACTTAAACTTCACTTCAAAAATTATATGTGCCTTGATGAATGCCGGATTTGCAGTCCCGAGATCGCTAAAAATGTTACCTTTAAGGCCGTACCCTGACCAAAAAATCAGCATGAGATATGAGCATTCCTATTGGCCTAGCGGCACTGATGGCGCATGAATTACAGTAGTGAATACGCCCAGATTTTAGAATAAAATCTTGATAAAATCGAATAGGTCTTTTAAAAAATAAAACTTACAAAATGTTCGTTATCAAATTGTCTATCCATTAGTGTTAGTACAGAAAAATATTAATGAACACTTTACGAGGAGATGCATGCTATCAATAATTATTTCTTATTTTTATGGTTTTGTTGGAAGGAGATTAGTGATACATATACCTCTTTAAAAAAAAGTGTACTACTATTTTAGAATCAACATTATGTAGAAATTTATTGTTATTTTATTAATTGATATTTCTTTTTAAATAAAGAGTAGATAGCTCTTAAAAACTGCACAAAAACGACTAGCGCGGCGTTTTGCTCGGGGAGGCGCCTTAAGGTTACACTAGTCAACGGCACGAACTATTTTGTGCGCGGGGTTAAAATGCATTTTATATCAACCGACAACACGTGCGGAAGAGATAGATGCTGTGATGAGCAAGCAGTAGGAAGCTAGTTCGCGTACGAATACACACTTTTGCAAATTTGTAGCGCAATGGATAATGATTTAGGACGAAACCGAGCGCGCGAAATTTTATTAACAGACCTTTGGGAGTCTGGATATCATGAAAAAACGACTAAACGTATCTGTTCAAAATAAAATTATGTGCATTGTTGAACTACTAATCTATCCCTGTATGGTAGCCATTTTGCAATTTTCCGTCTTGTTATGGTATGTATTCGCGTCCAAAAATGCGTTAAACTTACTGTCGAAATGTGGAACTTTCGACGCTCATAACTTTCAAATATTTTCTTTTTTCACTTTTTGTTTCCATACAGGGCTAGATAATGATGAGACAAAATGATATTACTTTTTATTTTGAACGTACATTGTCAAACAGTGAAATAATCCCTAGACTACGTTTGTATGGAAGAATTTTCGACTAGTGTACCCTTAAGAGTACAAGTAAATACAAAGTTTCATAGAACCTGCTTAGGTTACGCCCAAGTAGCACACGAGGCTGCTTATCAGCCGAATAACGGATTTCCATCATGCTTAAAGCTGAATAAAAAAGCTGCATAAGGGCTGTATAGGGCCTTATACAGCTCTCATAACTCTTAAATGGGCACAAATTATTCAGCCTTATGTTCACGTAGCTGCATAGGAGCTGTGTAGCAGCAGTTTAACAGTGTTATAAAGGGTAACAACAGTACTATGCGCTGAATATCGACTGACTAAGACATCACAAGTTACTCTTTATCCAGTAAATATGTCACATCTACGCTCTTAAAAGATGTTTTAAACCGGTAAAGGCTGCTTGCGGCCAGTGTAAAAGTGAACATATTTGATGTAGCAAACATAAAGAAGCAAATATAACCCTAGCTGCCAATTGAACACTTGTTTCGTGGAGTGAATTATACGTGGATAATATTCATATTACCAGGTAAGTACGTGTTTTACATATTAATATAGGAAAAATGATTGGGAATGTAATTTCACTGACATTATACATATATATTGTCTAAGAAAATTTTAGTGCGCCACGAAAATATTCTGTTTTTAATTAGTTTTGTGATATAAATAAGCCGTGATGAAAACTTGAATAAAAATTTTTATGTGCTTCAAAAAGAAATATAAGATAAAAAGTTATTATTATGTTATCAGAAAGTAAAAACTAATGCAATATATTCCTAATTCATACACAAAACAACATAAAAGTTGAAAAATGAATCAGTATATTTATAGGTTATACAATACAATGTTAAACAGCGACGTGAATGGTTAAAACTCTTATATGCTGCAAAAGGGTGTCTAATAGTTCACTAGTGTACTGTTAATCAGCAAAAAACTGAATAAAACTACACATGTGAACTGTATGCAGCTATAAACTGTTTTATTTACTTTTAATGGTCCACAAGCTCTACAGTTAGCCATAATGTGAACAATTAAACAGTTGTTATACAGACTCTTTAGGGATCCATAGTTTTATATCTAAAACCACCGCATGGATAACATCTAGTTCAAAATTTTTAACACACCGTTTTCCGCGCGCGCGATCCTTTCAAATTGGGTAGAAAGATATTAATATATAAATTGTACAGCAACATAAACATAAATGCAATATTTCATCCTCAATATATTTTAATTTCCCAGTTTTTACATAATCTAAGAAGGCTGTTACTCAAAACGTGACGTCGATTACTGCGTCGAATATTACTTTAAAATTACAGAATTTGACCTACTAGTATTGCCATAACATTTTTTGCTCAGAATATCACCAGCAATTCATAGTTAAAATTGTTGTCGAGTTGCTCGGGCCCATGGTGGACATGTGTACATATGAGTATAATATGTGTATACATATACATATTTGTATGTACGGTATATTTCATTTATATGTTTTTTTTTCAGACGAACACCAACTCCATACCCAGAAACATAACAAATACGTCCATCAATAATACGCCTAATACTGGAGAAGTAATTTTACAAGTTTGTGAAGACCAGAAAATGGTTTCGAACAAAATTGATACGATGGTTAATATGATTCATAATCAAAATAAAATTATAGAAAATATGGTGAACAAAATCTGCATAATGTCTGTTCAATTAGAAGACATATCAGAAAAACTGAACCAGCCAAGAAACGAACAACCTGTACAAGTGACTTTATTGAAAGATGTCCGTCAAGATGAAGCCGAGAGCTTTGGCTTTAATATAATTGAAGCCCAACGTCAGTTGGATGCGTTAGAAGTCAAACTAGCAGATAAATCCGGATACAAGAAACTTAAGAAACATTTGTCATTTTTATGCTCCTCTTCCACTGGAGATGGTAAAACATTTGCTTATCGATTACTTGACACATTGCTTTCTCGGGAATTTATCTGTTTGTGTTCGTGGTCTGGTGGAAGCCGAGGAGAAAAATCGAATATTGTTTTGAAAAACTACAAATTATTAAGAAAGTTTTTTTTGACATGGTTGATTCGTGGGACGCAGCATTTGCAGTAGAAGCTTCGGAAATATTTTTCAACTCTGCTTTAAAAAATCAGGAAAGGGAAAATTGATGAGAGACCTAAGAGCGTCAGTAACGAAACGTCGAAAAAATAAACATCCTGAAAAAATAAATAATGACTACTACAAAACAAGGCGAAAATAATATACAACGAGAACAAAACTCGTTAGAGACTGAGGACACACAAGAATTTAGAGATGGAGTCATAGAGAATATTATAAGGAATAACAGTTCACCAGAAAACGATCAGAACGATGTGGTCTCATTGTGCTAATTTTGGTAGTTTTGTAGACGAATAAATCAAGAAGACTGGCAATCTCTTGCAGCCTTCGTTTCATCTTATGTTATTACGGGTGACTATTATTATGATTAAAGGTTAATATGATTCTAGCTAGCCTATGTTATGATCAAGTAGGCTTCAGTTTTCGTTGTTTTGTTATATCTTACGGTATCGAAGGTTATTTTATGTTCAGGTTTCAAATACTTTATTAATAAGTGATACAAAAGTATTTTTTTTATGTAAATTTTGTTGTTGTTACCTATTATGATTATGTCAGCTTAAATTATGTTATTGCGAGTGACTTTATTATGATTAAAGGCTATTGTTATTCTAGACTCTTATGATTATGTACATTTCAGTTTTCGTTGTTTTGGTATATCTTTATTAACAGTACTTTTGTTTTATGTTCAGGTTTCTAATACTTTAATAATAAGTGATTTACTGTGATGCAGGTTTTATTAGTTGCATGAAAGTGTAGGTAAAAGATATGATACAATAGGGATATCAATGGTTTTGTTAAGTTTATTGTTGTTACCTTTTACTTTTCTGTGACAGATGATATCTAAATTGACAGAGTACCAATTGGTGTGAGCTAAATGAATAAATAAATATGTACAAGTTCAATCATTTATTTTGTTTTATTTACAAAGTATGTAATAATGGAATAAAATAAAGGCATTCTTTATGTTTAATACATACTAATTTGCATTTAATTTCCCGAAGATCTAAAATTACGGTAGCGTTAGCACATTCTTCCGAACTTGTAGCTTTGTATATGCCAAAGCGTGATGACTTCACCGGGTACGTGAAGATGTAATTTTTATTTTGTATTTTAGTACCATGTACCAAAACATCCGATTTATCGATTATAAACTTAATTTCAATAATATCACTATTAGTGGTTAAAATATACCTGTGACATGTTTTTGAAGAAAACTTATATTCTTTCATATGTAGAATTTTCAGACCGTTTTTACTTGTCTTTACAAACGGATACTTAGAGTTGTTTTGTGCAATATTCTTATTCACATCAATAAAATTCAGTTCGGCTAATCTTTTGGCCACTTGTGATAGTGGATTTCGGCCAACTCTTAACATCGTTTTGATCATGTACAACTGGTTTTCGAAGGGATACGCATTAAAACTTTGCAGTGGCCCATACATCGTTACTTCAGCAGTCACATGAATTAAATGCACGTTGCTTGTGACGTTATCGGCTCCATAAAAGTCTCTATAATGTCTTACAAAATGTTTTAAAAGCTTATCAGCAAGTGGCAACATATTCTGGTAAGCTTCGCTTGAACAAATTACAATACCACAATAAAGTGTTAAGAAATGTGAATATGCAGTTGATTTTAGCACTTCAGGCAAAATAATGACACTCAAATAATAAAAGAATGATCGGAATTCGGATGCCTTCCAGTATCCAGGGCTCGTACCGCTCTATGAATTTTTGATAGTAACTTACATCTCCTTAAAAATACCGTTTCAATGTCACTGGCAGGCCATTTTAATCACAGAATTGGCTATTCCGTTGTGCCAGTATTCGCCACCTTCGATTTCTTTTATGTTGACATTTCGAGGAGTTGCTAAAATTGTCCTTGGATCAGTTGGTAATATTTGCGGAATCAAGTCGTTGATAATTGCTGCCAGACCTTTTAAAGCAACATGGTTAATACTCTTTTCTACAGCCCACGTTCTATTTTTTCCCTAAACAGTGAGTGCTTTACATCTACTCGAAATCGATATTTTTTCTGAGTTATAATTGCCGGTGGAACAATTAATATTATCACCGAGGTTACTGGAAGAAGAACTTGGACACACATAATTTGTTGAATGTACAACATCTTCTGAGCTATTGCGACTAATATTTTGTACGGAACCATCCTGTTTCAAACTATTTGTCACGCTTTGCGTTACTTCCCGACTTGAAGGTTTTATTTCTTCTATCTTCATAATTCTTTGGTACTTTTTCGATAATTTTCTTCTAATGCCCCCTGTTCTAGCTTTCATTTTCCACGAATTAGTCGAATTCATATTTATAAAGCAATAAAATATATACGTCAGTATATAATCGCCATCTGCTTCAACTAGTTACACTGACTGATTACAGTACCACATGTTACTTATATTCAGGTAAAGTCTGATTAAAGGTACTTATGTGAACCACTATAAAAAAGAAGCCGTTAATTCGATACACTAGTGAGTCTCTAAGCAGCTGCGAGGCATCTAGTGAATGTTTAAACAGCCGCTATGCAGCCACTATCAATGGCAGTATAAAGGCTGATTAGCGGTAGACATATTCAGCAATAAGCTGTAATGTGGGCCACAAATCATCCATTGTACAGTTATTAACGTCATAATAGTTCACACGTGGCCCTTTAATAAGTCAGTGTAATAGGAGTTCACAAATACCTTCTTATACAGCATTTGGCGTAATTTCATCCACTAAACAGCCCTTACTACGGTTACGGCATTAGAAAAGGTTAAAAGCTGAATAGAGTTGTTGAAAATATACCTTTATAGCACTCTTAGCGTATTAATGGTAGTTTTGTCGGTCTTAATCAGCCTTAATGCAGCTCTTAATCAGCCTAAGCTGTTTAAATATCACTGACAGCTATTATGCAGCTGTAGGATCACCAGTGTACTCTTAAAAGAGTCTTAATACGCATAGAGTTTCAAATAGGTCTAAAAGTGAGTAGTTATACAGCTATCTGTGCTACTTGGGCGGGAATCCATTGCATTTGAGACGCACGGGATCGGTCAATGTGACGACACTTGGGCTGACTTGGGGAAGGCTTATGTATAGCAGTGGACGTCTTTCGGCTGAAATGACGCTGCAATTCCGATATTAATATCGGAATTCCGATATTGCATGCCCTTCAGCCTACTATGTTTGGTTTTTACTTACATGCGGAATCCTGGCGGTCCATACACGCTAAGATCTATATGAGAAGTATTGAAGTCACAGAATATCCTGGTGACGCAGCATCCGGCCATCTCTCTTCCGTTCACACATTGGACAGTCCTGGTAATGTTCTGAACTGCAATAAATTATAAAATGGATATTACTATCTTTCTAGCGTTCTTGCAACTTACGGGGTCCAGCAGCCTAATTGCGTAAGTGAATTCTGGAAAACAAACAAGTCGATTCCTTCCCAAAAACGACTTTACGTATTGCATATTAGTACGTAAAGTCGTTTTTAGGAAGGAATCCACTTGTTTGCTTTGCAGAATTCACTTACGCAATTAGGCTGCAATACTGTAGTGTATCTTATATCTGATGAATCCCGGCATTCGCGGGGTTCATCAGGGGTCGGTACTCTCAGCAACATTATTCTTACTGCACATAATTTAAACGATCTGCTAAAACCCGATAAACCTTTGGGTATGCAGACGACAGCACTGTTGCTGAAAGATAATTGACCAACGCAAGGGCTACTGGGCCTGAAGTCCGGTCTCTCGGTGAGGCCATGGTTGAGTGTTTGAACCTGTCTGTCTTTGTAGGCAGTCTCTGAATCAGGCGATGCTAATCTGGACAGGTTTAAAGCTGCCTAAATCCAGGCGGATCTTTTTGCCGCTAAAAAGAGCCCATTCCACCCGGCTCCATTTTTCCGAAGTGTAACCGTGCCGACAACGGATCATAGCCAAGAAGCGGTATGTTGACATCGACTCTCAATTTTGGCGCATACACTAAGGCCAGTGTCTAGCTTGCTGCCAATAAGTTGGGGATGCTTGCAAAGATGAGACGGTACTTCACGCCAGAACAACTGCTCAACTTGTATCAAGCGCAAGTTCGATCATGCATGGAGTACTGTTCTGACCTCTAGGGCGAATCTGCCAAATGCCAGTTTGAGGCACGAGAGTCGGTTGAAAGGTGGGCTATGAAGCTCATCGGCAATGAGGCATCGAGTCAATCTTGAAGACAAGACTTGAACATCGAGGCCAAGTTGCCAGCTTGGCGATTAATTGTCAAGCTAAAACTAATCAACTAGGGCTGTCAAGAGCCAACCTTATTTGTAAATGCTCGTTATATGAAACTGAGAGGCGCATTTGTCTATTAAATTCAACTTTTGAGCCATTTATCTGCAACTGCAACTGTTTCCTATGACAAATTCGCAACTTAAGTTCTTCATAATCAAAGATTCTTACTTAGTGTTCCATTAACTATTTCTGGATAGTCCATCAATGGACAAAGGAAGTCAGTCGAAGGATCGTCTGTCGATTGTGTCGCCATCTGATGTGACACCAGTATGAGAGACAGGGTCAGGAACACCAGTCCGCTGTAAAAGGTAAAATATTGTTACGATAATAGTGTGCTTAAATGGTTTGGTCATGTTGAGAGGATGAATGAAAGGCGACTAAGAAAAAACATTAACAAGGCAGACCTGAGTGGAAACGGTGGGAAAAACTTTAGAATGGATCAATCATACACTGATACACGGATCTTATTTGGTGACACAAAAAAAACTTTTAAACAAAAACAGCAAACCGACTTCCAAAACATCTAGACGCACTGCAAGTTACCATCCTCACCTAGTTGCCATTCCACCAATTCGCACCAAGCGCTTCAAATCATCGTTCATAATGCGCACTGCAAAAGAGTGGAACTCACTGCCTGCCAGACGCATACAACCCGAATCTATTCAAAGTTAGAGTGAACTGCAGCCTAATTGCGTAAGTGAATTCTGCAAAGCAAACACTTCCTTCCCAAAAACGACTTTTCGTATTAATATGCAATACGTAAAGTCGTTTTTGGGAAGGAATCGACTTGTTTGCTTTGCAGAATTCACTTACGCAATTAGGCTGCAGGCTTCTTCTGGGTAAGCTCACTCCATCGTCGACTTTGTCTCTGTCACCTCTGACCTAGACTAGAGTCAAGAGCGAACCCATAATAAATTAAAAAAAAAATACTACAATGCGAAAAATAACAATATTTTCCGAAGTCGGTGTCTTGGTACCAATTGTTTTCCGATTTTCGACATTGTTGTTTATTGTTATTTTTCGCTTTGTAGTATTTTGTTTTGGAAGTCGGTTTAATTTTTTTGTTAAAAAGTTTTCATTTATCTCTTTTTAGTTTTGGTAGGTACCTCCAATTACCATGATAATCATTTATAGCAAAGCAAATCTCATGTCGATTCCAATATGCCTAAACACGACTCATCATCTGCCTAGCCTTTTCCCAACTATATTGGGGTCGGCTTCCAGTCTTACCGGATTCAGCTAAGTACCAGTGTTTTACATGGAGCGACTGCCTATCTGAACTCCACAACCCAGTAACTGGGTAACACGGTACCTCTTGGCAAGACTGGTGTCAGATCTCAAGCTTCTGACTACCCGTAACGACTGCCAAAGATCTTCAAATGACAGCCGGGACCAACGGCTTAACGTGCTTTCCGAGGCACGGAGGAAACTCGGTATGTTGAAATGGTCACCCATCCACGGACCGACCTCGTCAAGCGTTGCTTAACCTTGATGATCGTCCCGTGCGGCTGTTATTATTTAGCCACGAGCTATAAATACATTATTTTATTTCGCAGTGCCAGTGTTTACCTTCCGGCTTTCATCATCAAATCAGTTCGTTGGATAGTACCTACCATTTTCATCAGTAGGTACCATTTATGTATAGGTATTTACTTCATCAAAGTCTGTTAACTATTCGTTATATCTTATACCCGTGACATACTAAGCATTAAGAAGTACCAGTTCCTGATGAAGAAACCACAGATGGGCATCTGTGGTTTCTTCATCAGTTCTACTTCACCAAATGATACTTTATGTGTGTAAATGATTGCATTGCTGATGAAAATACCTAAATCGCTATATGTATGCCTATAATTACAATATTTGGGGAGTGCCCTCGATTTCTCCAGGATCCCATCATCTGATCCTGACCTGATTACTATGGGACCAGGGTCCAGGCGTCTTTGAGTAATCGGGAAAAACAAAAAGAAAATAAATATTCCGACGAACTGAGAACCCCCTCCTTTTTTGAAGTTGGTTAAAAATAGAAAGTACGCGCCGCCGCTGTAAACATAATTTGTTTTGGTGAAAACTGTGCTGTGCCCGCGGCTTCGCTCCCGTCAACTGCCTACCCTACTTACCTAGACCTACCAACCTACCCTACTTGCCTTGCTACCTACCCAATCTACAATATTTTTTTCTAGTTTCATTCTTTCGCGGATAATCATTCAGAAAATGACGTCAAATGCACAACGCCATCTATCGAATATATATGGTGTTCAACTATCCGACTGACCGACTATCTGAATCGCGTGTGTTGTGATATTTTACTTCTTGAATAATTTAAATTTATCTTATCTTAAACAAAAACTAAGTAAAACTTTAAGTTACGCACAATTTGTATGTATAAAAGTTATCTACATTGGTTTCGTACATTTTACGTGATGCGTGCACAGCTAAACAGACAAGCAGACAAAAAATCCAAAAGTACTGGCAATGTGTTCTGTTAGTTATCCTTTAACACCCGGGCTTTTTTTTATATTTTCGATGTTTAAAAACATCTTGTCTACAGATTTACTATATGTATACCTATTGATGTACTTCAGAAAGGCGAGGTGTACCTTTGTGAAATTTAGGCTTAGCACACACTGCGGTTTTTATTCGCCCTTTTTTTCCGCCCATTCTGCGACGAATTGTATGAAGCTGCACGCATTGCGGTAAAACAATCGCACGGAAATAATACCGCAAGAAAGCCGTGATTTTCCATAGAATCCACCGCACCTCGGCGCGGATTAAATTAACTACCGTGAATATTTTGAGCTCTATTAACAGGTAGAAAGATACAAAAATCTCGCGGAATTTTATTCGCAGTGCGTGTTAAGCCTATGAACGAAAACGAAAAAAAGTTGCTGTACAGCAGCCTAATTGCGTAAGCGAATTCTCCAAAGCAAACGAGTCGATTCCTTCAAAGAATCAGAATCATTTCTTTCAACTTTTTCGGTATTGCGAAACTAATTTGGAAAAAGTACAAACATCATCCTTTGAGTTGAAGTTCATCTACTGCGTTATGTTTCATCAAACTCGAACATTACACAATACCAATAGTGAAGTTTTATCTCGATTCTTCCGCTTTCGTTCATTCTTTACAATAAATTCTACGTCAAAATATTGGTAATGGAAAGGAGCATAACCTTTCCGTTTCAGAGTGTAATATGCAATACGTAAAGTAGTTTTTTGGGAAAGAATCGACTTGTTTGCTTTGGAGAATTCACTTACGCAATTAGGCTGCGGGTCTTTGTGTCTGCCTCTAAAATGGAACACGGCGCACATAAAAACTCCGCGTACCTTATGGCCATTTTTCACAAATAATGATGTTGATTGATAGTTCATATCAATCAAAAAGATCATCTGTGACGATCAAAAAAAAAAAAAAAAACTGTAGGTACTAGACAATTTGACCTTTGCCTTGTAAGACGTAAAGTTTATCATCGTCATAATCAGCCTATTTCAGTGCACTGCCGGACATTGGCTTCTCCAATCGCACGCCATTGGTCTCGATTTTAGGCAGGTCTCATCCAGCTACTACAAGCCACCCTGCGTAGATCGCTAAGGCTGCTAAGAACGTGTGGGACGCTCTTAGCAGCCTAAGCGATCCACGCTAGCTATGTTTATCCTTTCGTGGTCTCCACTCGGTCTACCCCCCAGCCTACCCCAGCGGTCATCGGTCCTATGGCTAATATGCCCGGCCCATTGCCATTTCAGCTTGCTTATTCTCTGAACAATGTCGACAGTAAAGTTTATGTTTCTAAGATAATTAATATAATTGCATGATCTAATTCCAATTAGCCCGTTTCATCATCTGACTACCAGACGTACGGCGATGCGCCATCGGTGCATGGTGGACATCCCACCCATACGCACAAATCGTTTTGTGGACTCTTTTATTGTGCGTACAGCTAAGGAATGGAATTCCCTGCCGGAGTCTGTGTTTCCCGACAGCTACAATCTAGAGGTCTTTAAGTTAAGAGTGAATAGGTTTTTTCTAGGCAAGCGTGATTCACCGTCGACCACATCATCGCTTACCAGGTGAGATAGTGGTCAAGCGTGAGCCTAGTATAAAAAAATAGCAATTCAATATAGTATAAACAGACTTACATAAATCGTGACGCGTCCATGTCGCCAGCAGATGCACTACAAACTGACATCGATAAGAAAGTAATAATATCTTTAATAATTAAAATATCATTAATTATAAATTAATAAACATTGCCACGTAACGACAACTGGTCGTCATTATAATAATTACTATTATAATTGACTAGTTTCGTCGTTTTGAGGAGTAATGGTGCTCCCACATCGCTGTTAAAAATGTTTAGAAAAACACTAATACATTTATTAACAAATGTTAGAAATTGTTGTATTCTGTTATGAATTGTTAATGTTTTGAGTGCTCCTACACTGATGGAAAATGTTTACAAACATCTATAACACTTGAAAACATGACATCGGTAGGCTTAATACGTATCTTTTGCAACAGCAAAACGATGGCGATCAAACGCTTTATGTCATAAAAGTCTGAAGTCGGCATTACCTGCAGTGTAGGTATGTTAGGTCCTACACAATCGTTTGCTAATCGCACGCTGTTTGTCAAATGCACTTATTTAAAAAAAAAACCGCCAACAACTCTAAAACTTTTGTATTGAAGAGCAATTATGCCAGGTTGCCTGGAAGAGATCGCGGCAAGCGATAAGGCCGCCCATTGTATGTGTTTTAGACTTGAGTTTCTTTTTATTAATGTATTTTATGGTGTACAATAAAGCGTATAATAAATAAATAAACATTGCCCTAAAATCGCTATCGCTTTGTTCTTGCAAAAGATACGTAATAAGCCTACCGATGTCATGATGTTGTTTGGATTTAAGTTCCGTCTACACGAAAATGGAAGAAGATTTGCTCATTGTGTTCGCTGTTCATTTTGGTTAAAAAAAGAAAAGCGCTCTAAATGGATGCACCAAACGCTAAGAGGTATTTAGTAATTTTTAGGGTTCCGTACCCAAAGGGTAAAAATGAGACCCTATTACTAAGACCCCACGGTCCGTCTGTCTGTCTGTCACCAGGCTGTATCTCATGAACCGTGACAGCTAGACAGTTGACACAAAATAAATATTTAAGAGGGACTCCCATACAACAAACGTGACTTTATTGCCGTTCCGATAATGGTACGGAAACTTCGTGCGCGAGTACGACTCTCACTTAAGCAAAAAATACGGGTCCGATATTATTTTATAAGCTCACGGGCGGACTAAATAGAATAATCATTTTTCTACCCAGGAAACATCCCTATTGATGGACAAAATCTATACAAAATCTGCGAGCGATTCCGCTAGTAAAAGCTAGTCACTCTTGACATTTAAAACCTCCAGGCTATAGGTACAATAAAACACCGAATAAAAAGCGAATTAATATTTAATTATTATTAATATTATTTTACAATAGTTAAGTAATTAATTCTAAATCAAATAAAAAAAAAACAATTGATTCAATAACTTTGATCACAGGTCTAAACAAAAACGCATATATTTTATAAATGCGAAACAAATATTTTGGTAAACTTAAAATGATTTCAATGAAGCATGTTACTTAATCATATTATTATAATCCAACTTAAATAACACATCATCAGCCTATTAATGTTCCCACTGCTGGGACACAGGCCTCCTCTCTGTGAGAGGGAATGGGTCATGTCACATGTCTTCGAATTTTTGGTTCTAGGACATGCCGGTTTCCTCACGATGTTTTCCTTCACCGTTTTGAGAGCAGTGGTGATGAAATAATTTACACAAAGTAATGCGCCTACCTGGGCTCGAACCCACGACCTACAACTTGTAAGTCGCGGCCGATACCACTGGGCCACAACTGCTCCTAAATAACGCCCATGTTAATTTTGCTGAGATATATCGTGTTACCCAGTTACTGGGTTCTGCAGCTCAGATAGTCACTCGGTGTAATAAAGACTGGCATTTTATCCAGGAAAAGTCTACGTAGATTGATTTACTAACTTAAGGTTGCACTAGTCGACGGCACGAACTATTTTGTGCGCGGGGTTAAAATGCATGCCATCTCATCCGACAACACGTGCGAAAGAGATAGATGCTGTGATGAGCAGTAAGAAGCTAGTTCGCGTTCGAATACACACTTTTCCAAATTTGTAGCGAAACGGATGATGATTTAGGACGAAAACGAGCGCTCGAAATTTTATAAACAGACGTTTGGGAGTATGGATATCATGAAAAAACGACTAAACGTATCTGTTCAAAATAATATTATTTGCATTGTTGAACTACTTGTCTATCCCTGTATGGTGACTGACTGTTTTGCAATTTTCCTTCTTCTTATGATATTTATTTGCGCCCAGATGCGTTAAAATTTGGGTTGGAATATGGAACTTTCGACGCTCATAACTTTCAAATATATATATTTTTTACTTTTTTGTTTCCATACAGGGCTAGATAATTATGAGACAAATTGATATAATTTTTATTTTGAACGTACACCGTCAAACAGTGGAGTAATCGCCAGACGTTTGTACGGAATAATGATCGACTAGGGTAACCTTAATTCGTCTAGAATCTGTCCAGCCGTTTGAACGTGAAGAAGTAACAAACACACTCACAAACTTTTGCCTTTTTAATATTAGTTTGATTTTCAAGCATCTTCGTCATTCCCACTATCCGTAGACACCTCCCCATCTCCGATAAAAACTTCTTCATCAGCTATGAAGTTAGGAACCGACCGATTGACTTGAAGGACTGAAGCCATAGCCATTCCAGTACCAAAACTATACTCTATGGGTTTCAAGCTCTCGTCTACATTGTCTATGGCAGGTATTGGTCTATGGTTCGGATGATTTTTTCTTCTTACAGCTCTATGGCGACGGACATCGTGCAGTAAAGCCTTCTGTTTTTCTTTATGATACTCAATATCGCTTTCTGATGATGAAGGAGTTAACTCTAAGTCTTTTTTTGTGAACCGTATCTCATTATTCACAGTTTCTTTGACTGTTTTGTTAACAGTACCTGCTTCTACATCGCTTAGGCCTTCGGAAAGACCGCTGGAGTCTAATTCGTATTTTTCTGTCCTTACATATTTACACCATTTTGTGATAAAATAGTCCTTGAAGGCACTTATAGTCAGAAGTTTACTTTTTACATTTAGTTTCGCGTTAGCCTCATAAATAATATCATTTATATCTGTTTCTTTGCTGTATTTTGCTAATTTGTATTTGTATTTCTTATTCCTATTTTTAACTTTTTTAGGTTTTGTAGACAAAGGCCTTTTTTTAGGGCCATTTTTTCTTATTTTTAATTTATTTATATAACCTTTCTTCTCCATGAAATCTTCAAGATTTATCTGTCGAGGGAACTCTGGTATATCCTTTAATTCCGGCATAGTTTTAGCGAGTGCTTGTCTCTCTCTTTCCCTCATAACATCCTCTCTTTTCCCCAATTTCCTTTTTAATTCACACAATACTATTTTATTTGCTTCCTTTTCTTTCTTTCCAGGCGCCGTTGTGAGGTCCCCTGCTGGCTGAATACTCGAATCGTCATCATCAGTTTTCACAAAATAAAAAACTTCATCCTTACTCTCTGGGTCCCTGTCTTCTATTTTCAAAATATCCACATACTCAACCATAACCTCTTTGTCTTCAAACTCGATTTCTTTGACGTTCTTATTTTGAATTTTCTTGAGCCTCAACTGAGAACTCTGTACAGTCTTTAAACATTTTGTGAGACTATCAATAATATCGTCCATATCTCGATTGAGGACTTGCAAATCGATTTCTTGTTTATTCATGGCACAAGAATCGAGAAAAACATCTAGACAGTTAGATTTGTTTAGTATTAACTTTAATTCTAAACAAGATTTTGCTATACCAGTATGAATATCAGAATAGAGCCATGTGTCGTTGAATGCTGTGCCTAATTTTTTATTTTCGTTGTCTATGCTGCCAGAGTTTTTGAGGAGCCTGTACATTCGATCTAGGGATTCGTAGTTGTGTGTGAACTCCTTCGTGACATGGGGTATGACCACGGTGTGCAACCAGTGTATCCGTTCGTTGTGGTTCTTGTATACTCTCTGAGCTTGTAACGGTGGTACAAAGTGGGCCATTGCTACGTGTTTGAGGAACGCTGACTGGACTACTAAGAAAGCGTGATGGATTTTCTGAAAAGAAAAATTAGACATTTAAAAATTATGTTTAATAATAAAGCTTCATCGTAATCTTAATTTACTGTTTTTAAGATAACTTGTGTTCAAAAACCAAATAATAATATTGGGGAAGTTAGTTAGCTTCATTTTTCTTTCACTTTTTGTTTTATATTTTGTATACATAAACTGCGAAATTTTGTCGCTGGACTTTGACAGTTTGTTTTTTTTTTAGGGATGTGTCCGATATATCTAAACGTAACTTATATCGGACATGTGTTAGATATCATATCATATCGATATCAAAATAACCGATATTACAAAAGCTGTATCTAATAAAAACCTTACTAGCGTATAATTCAAAACTTAAAACCGTAACAATGCGAAAACGTACGAACTACGAACAAAACGCAAACATCACAAACGTTAGGAACCATGCGCTTCCTATCTTTCTAAGTATTATTTCGTGTTCGATGTTAGTTTGCTCATCTAAATAACATTTTAACTTTTTCTGTACTTCTGATATCGATATCTGAAAACCGTTTTCGATCATCATCATCATCATCATATCAGCCGAAAGACGTCCACTGCTGGACATAGGCCTCCCCCAAGCGTCGCCACATTGACCGGTCCCGTGCGTCCCGCAACCAGCGGATTCCTGCAACCTTCACCAGGTCATCGGTCCACCTGGTGGGAGGCCTTCCAACGCAACGTCTTCCGGTTCGCGGTCGCCACTCCAGAACCTTTCTGCCCCATCGGCCATCCGTTCTGCGAGCAATGTGCCCTGCCCACTGCCACTTAAGTTTGGCAATTCTTCGGGCTATGTCGGTAACCCTGGTTCTCTTACGGATCTCAACATTTCTGTTCTGCGAGCAATGTGCCCTGCCCACTGCCACTTAAGTTTGGCAATTCTTCGGGCTATGTCGGTAACCCTGGTTCTCTTACGGATCTCAACATTTCTGATTCGATCACGCAAGGAAACGCCGAGCATAGCCCTCTCCATTGCCCTTTGAGTGACTGTAAGCTTTCTGATAAGGCCCATTGTTAGCGACCACGTCTCAGAGCCATATGTCATCACTGGCAACACACACTGGTCATAGACTTTTGTCTTGAGACACTGTGGTAAGTTGGACGAGAAGACACCGCGCAACTTCCCGAACGCTGCCCAGCCGAGTCGGATTCGACGGTTGACCTCTTTCTCGAAATTGGCCCTACCCAACTGGATCGTTTGTCCCAGGTAGACATAGTTGTCCACAACTTCGAGTGTAGAGTCTCCAACCTTGATAGGAATGGGTGTGACATGGGCATTCAACATCACCTTGGTTTTGTCCATGTTCATTTTCAGACCCACTCTTTCGGAAGCTCTACTGAGGTCATCGAGCATTGTACTGAGGCTCTCCATGGTCTCAGCCATGACCACTATGTCGTCGGCAAACCGAAGGTGAGTGATGTACTCGCCATTAACGTTGATGCCTAGGCCGCTCCAGTCCAGAACCTTGAATACATCCTCCAGCGCAGCAGTGAACAGTTTCGGAGAAATGACGTCTCCCTGTCTCACGCCACGCTGGAGAAGGACTGGTTCCGAGGTCTGATCCTGAAGACAGACTGACATGGTGGCGTTTCTGTACAGACACTTCAACACCTCAATGTACCGGTAGTCGATCTGGCACCGTTGGAGAGACTGCAGTACAGCCCAAGTCTCGATCGAATCGAAGGCTTTCTCGTAGTCCACAAACGCTAAACAGAGAGGCAGGTTGTACTCTTCGGTCTTCTGTATAACCTGCCGCAGCGTATGTATGTGATCTACGGTGCTAAAACCTTTTCGGAATCCGGCTTGTTCGGGAGGCTGGAAGTCGTCAAACCTGCGCGCGAGACGATTCGTGATGACTCTTGAAAACAACTTGTAGACATGGCTAAGAAGTGAGATGGGCCTATAGTTCTTCAGCCGGGCATTGTCGCCCTTCTTGAAGAAGAGCGTTTTCGATATCGATATGAAAACACATACATAACCGTTTGCGTAAAAAACCGAAAACGCCCTTCTCTAGTTTGTTTACGCAGAAACCTGTGGCGCCATCTGAGCGCAGCTTTGCGGATAGTTCCCTATTGACGAGAGAAAGAAAACTCGTTGTAGCTAGTAGCGCCATCTCGTATCGAATAGCGCAAGTTATCTTCTCGAAGGTTCGTTTCGAGTTTTTCTCAGCCGAACATTCTGGCATGTTCACCTTATGTCGCGAACGGTCTAGAAAGTTCTTCTTGAATGTCTTTCTCTGCCGAACTTTCTGGACGGTTCTCGTCGCGTCAAGAACAGCCTGGAATGTTCCAGAGACATTCCACGTGCTATATACATGCTATGGGACATTTTCGATTTGGAAGCGATACGGAGCGATCAAAAGCGAAATAGTGCGATGTTATAAAACTGTTTAAGGACTGTTTGAGAAATAAAGTGAGGTTAATAAAAGTGTCCTGTTTGAAGCTACACTGTCGTTGTGTCTATAATACTAACTCACTCCAAGAATTCTAAGACATGGTAACATCCACCAACCCGCACTGGATTACGGCCTCACAGAGAGGAGGCCTGTGTCTCCGCAGTGGGAATATTAAAAGGCTGATGGATAAGATGATGATGATTAACTCACCATAAGATTATCACTCGTCTGCGCCTGCACTGCTTCCCAGGCCACGTCGGCTCTCAACCAGGGAGCGTTGCCTAAGATGGCGGACGACGCTCTGGACAGGAGCACTGCCAGCTCACTCTGATGCCGGCAGAGTAGCGTGTGGGTTGAGTCAATCACTGTTGTTAGAGAGCCTCTGGGAAAGAGAAGAGAAAAATAAATAGAGAACCTCCCTCTTTAAAAAAAGACTTCTAAAAATGGCGTAAAACAAAGAATCTCCAAAAAGGCAGTGTCAAAGAACCTCTTTCTTTTAAGTAATTACCACTGTCTTTAAAAAGAGCTTCCAGAACAGAATATCCCTCTATGAAGTCGGTTAAAATACTAGCCGTTATAAAACACAGCTTCTCTAAGTATAAGTTTTGTAATTATATCTCTCACGCTATTTTTAACTCTATTTCAGCTGTGTTAAAATTCTGTTTCAATTAAAGCTTTTGAGCCCAAGATGACGGAAGATGCCTTAGAATTATATCTCGCACGCTATTTACAACTCTGTGCTAGTCGAGTTTCAGTTTATTTTCAAGTAAAGCCTGGGCAAGTAGCTCTCAGTCACAGTATAAATATGGACGAACAGTACGGAAACTACCTACAAACGCTCGAAACGGCAGACTCACACAAACATGCGCATCGACGTGACCTCTAAGCGGCTCTACTACTGACAGCATCGCGACAACTGCTTAGGGGTCTCGTCGATGCGCATGTTTGTGTGAGTGTGCCGTTTCGAGCGTTTGTAGGTAGTGTCTCAGTCGTGTGACGTAGTGACGTCACATATATCACGCAATCATTGAACGTATACAACAGTCCGACAACAATAGTTCGGTCGGAGGATACTGCCTTTTCAAGAGGCAGAGGTATGCGGGACATTTCATCCTGTTCTGCCTACCTCCAAACACTAATATTCATCTGCTTTCGTTGAGGCTGGCAGCTGACCCAAGGTAGGACAGGGCTAGCGCAGATTTGATTGATAGCGGATCTTGATAGGGCTGATCCCACTCATAGAAAATGCTGAAACCTTGCCTGCATCATGGAACAGTGGTCGCATGCTGTCGTACATGGCGAGACTCAGGGTAGTCGCTTTTTGGGTCTCCCCAAGGATGTGCTCTAACAGGCGAACAGGCGACAGGACACCTCCGATTCCGGGGTATTTTTAAGAGGGTTCATGAAAAGGGTGTCCGCGGAGATTCTTGGACATTCTTCTCCATGGAGACCCACTGAA
The DNA here is from genome assembly GCA_948252205.1 of Orthosia incerta. Taxonomy (NCBI): domain Eukaryota; kingdom Metazoa; phylum Arthropoda; class Insecta; order Lepidoptera; family Noctuidae; genus Orthosia; species Orthosia incerta. The sequence continues at coordinate 14,146,460 of OX411769.1, read as the reverse complement.
GCTTGCGAATGTGCAACTAAATTCATCTTTTGTTTGACAATTCAAAATTACTTTTAAATGGTTTAGTTGAAATAAATATTTTTGATTTTGATGGTGATAACCAAGGTGGTTTTAATAAGGTAGAAATCCAAATCCCACCCTCCCTGGCCTTTTTCCCAACAGACCGGGAACCTTTAAAATGGCAGATCGATCGATAATGAACTTACGTGCCATTGCTCTAAAAACGGTGAAGGAAAACATCGTGAGGAAACCGGCAAATTGATATCCACCAACCCGCATTGGGCCCGCGTGGTGGATTAAAGCAAATTCCCTCTCACACAGAGAGGAGGGCTGTGTCCCAGCAGTGGGAACATTAAAAGGATGGTGATGATGAACTTACATGTTGGCATGCAGCGCGGCATACTCCTTGAGGCAGGCGTGTGTCCTCCTTGCGAGCGCCAAGTACTCCCTCATCACGGATAGCAGAGGGGGCAGAGCACCCGCGCAGTGGAACCGGTGACACCAGCGCAGGATTACCGGCAAAGATGCGTACACTGCCAGGTTGATGAGGGTTGAGCGCTGGATGCTAAAAAGGACAAAATTAAAAAAAGATTAATTATTTAAGAGAGACTGTCCGCGCGAGCAAGAGAAAGGCAGAAGATATACGCAGCCGAAAGTGGTGCTGGAGACGGATGCTCCGAATGCCATGAGCAGCCAAACTCATAAATGTCTCTGTCCTTGCCCAACTCGATGTCAAGATCCGATTGTCTACAGCAGGCCAGCGGTTCTCAAAGTGTGCTCCGTGGAGCCCCTGTAGGTGTTCTACGGAAATACTGATCAAAATAAAAAAAATATACTAAAGAAAAATAAGGTTGCAGAGAAAATTTTGTTACTATACGGCAGTCACTAAAATTATAATATTTTTTATCCAACTTCCAAAAGCCCGAATGTATGTCGAACGAGATATATGAATCATTTTTAGAAATGGCATAAGACTCCAGTATCGAGTCGCTGTTCAAAACAATGCTTGCCGAGTTTTGGTGTAGGATTCGTAATGAATATCCACTTCTTGCCACTAAGGCCTTGAATGTTCTTCGCCCGTTCCCAACCACTTACATGTGCGAAACAGGATTCTCGACTTATGCAGCTACAAAAACCAAATACCACAATAGAATGGATGCCGAACCTGATATGAGACTTCAACTCTCTTCTGCCAAGCCTGATATAAAACATTGTATGAAAAATAAAAAAAAACAGTTTCATACCTACCATTAGCTTATTATTAAATAGATACAAATAAATAATAAGAACGCATAAGCTTATTTTTATTATTTTAGGCAACCAACGTATTTTAGGACTCTGCCAAATATTTAGATTACCAAAAGGGTTCCGTTGCTAAAAAAGTTTGCGCGCCGCTGGTCTTCAGTATGCCTACACCGTAACTTGACCTATTTTGGCGGCCACATAATGCGAAGGTGAGATAGCAGTCGCGAAAAGCTGGACATTTTTGGCGAATACTTATTGGAAGGATTTGGGGAAGGCCTATGCCCAGTGTGTAGTGGAAAAGTGTAGTCTAAAATAAAAAAAAATCCCTAAAAAGAAGGGCAGGTACCTACCAATGTGTACTTTTCAATTCATGTCAACTTTCTAAGTTTATCTTGGAGATCGCTGACAACTGTGAAAAAAACATCGTCAGGAAACCTGGACTTACAATCAAATCACCAATTCGCATTGAGCAAGAGTGGTGATTAATCTTTCTATCCTGGTTTAATGTTCCCTCGGGATAATAAAACATTTTAAACATAGACGAAGTCGCTTACAGAAGCTAGTGATAAAATCACACTTACTGTCTAGGAGGAAAAAGAAGAACAGTAGCAGCGACCCCCATCGCAGCAGTAAACCGTTCCCCTTTGGTCATCCACCCGTTCTTACCACCACCAACATACTGCCACACATCCTCAGGTGCCGGAGACTCTTGCTCCACGTCAATGCTGTCCTCACGGAATAGAAGCCCGCTTTCAAGGATCAGTATTATGTTCTCTCGGGTGTATAGGAGCTGTGGAAGTAAAGAGGCAACTTGATAATCTATTCATCATCAGCCTGTTAACGTTCCCACTCCTGAAATGAGAGGGAATGGACCTTATCCACCATGCGGGCCTGAAATTATGGTTTTAGGACATGCCTGTTTCCTCACAAAGTATTCCTTCACCTTCAGCTTCTTTTGAGAGCAGTGGTGATGAAATAATGTACCCAAAGTAAAACCTCTGCCAGGATTCAAACCCTCAATATACAACTTATAAGTCACGGCTGTCACCGCTGGGCCACCACTGCTGGTATGCTGGATATAATATAACATTGAGTATTTTTTTTTTATAGTTGATAGGCTCGCGTTTGACCACTATCTCGCCTGATGGTAAGTGATGATATGGTCTACAGTGAACCAGGCTTGCTAAGAAATAACCTATATACTCTTGACCTAAAGACCCCAAGGTTGTAGCTATCAGGGAATAAAGACTCCGGCAGCAAATTCCACACCTTAGCTGTGCGCATAAAGAAAATATTAGCAAAGGGCTTTGTGCATATGGGTGGGATGTCCACCATTATGTTTGGCCTAGTATTTTGCCATGGCTACACCATCCGCAGACGCAGTCATAAAGCCCTCACATGGATTAAATAATAGCACTGCCAGAGTAAGACTCTTCATCATCATCATATCAGCCAAAAGACGTCCACTGCTGGACATAGGCCTCCTCCACATTGACCGGTCCCATGCAAGATCAAGACTCTTGAAAAGAAATCATTTAGAAGATAAAGGTTATTGTTTACCAATTTCGTACAGTTGTTAGGGTTCCATACCCAACGGGTATAAACGCGACCCTATTACTAAGACATCGCAGTCTACTAGACGGTTGAAATTTTCACAGTTGATGTATTACTATTGCCGCTATAACAACAAATACTAAAAAACAGAATAAAATAAATATTTAAGTGGGGGGCTCCCATACAAAAAATGTAATTTTTTTGCAACTTTTTGCGATAATGGTACAGAACCCTTTGTACGCGAGTCCGACTTGCACTTGGCCGGTTTTTTTATTTAGATATAGATCTATGAAGAAAAGTCTCATCTATATTACCCTGTCTTTTATTGTGTGACTATTAACATGATTTCTTTATCATAATCATATTATTGCATTCCATCAGTTTACAGATGTTTCTTATGTTTCTTAATTTTTAAAATAAATAGACGTACTTGTCAGGTTGACGACGTAAATAACGCGCTACGGCAGGTTCAGGATTGGTTCACAGCCAATAATTTAGTTTTAAATGGTAAAAAAACCAAGTGCGTAAAATTTTCATTGCCGAATGTCAAAAGTACTGATTGTGACATTATGTTAAACAAGGAGAAGCTAGAATTCGTCGATAAAACGGTTTTCTTGGGGATCACGCTGGACTCAAGGTTGCAATGGGGTCCTCATTTGGTATCCCTTGCGGGGCGGCTGAGTTCGGCGGCTTATGCTGTTGGAAAGATTCGTCGGTTGACGGATGTGGATACCGCGAGACTGGTATATTTTAGTTATTTTCATAGTATAATGTCTTACGGTATCTTACTATGGGGAAGGGCTGCAGACATTGAGTCAATTTTTATTCTGCAAAAACGAGCCATCAGAGCAATATATAATCTTCGCCGGCGCGATTCTCTAAGGGAACTGTTTAAGGACATTAACATCATGACGGTTCCTTGTCAATATATTTATGAAAACATCATGTACGTGAGAAAGAATTTACATCTTTTTAGTAAAAACGGCGACAGACATAATTACGTTACTAGAAATAGGGACCAATTAGTTCAACCAGGTTTCAGACTGGCAAAAGTAGCTTCATCTTTCATGGGGTACTGTACAAAATGTTACAATAAAATTCCTCCCCACATTCTTGAGCTGAACGAGACGAAATTTAAAACTTGTATAAAACGCACACTATGCAGGCTGGCATATTATAAGTTGGGGGATTACATCACTGATAAAAATGCTTGGCTAAATGCTATTCCTGCTCAACATCCACTAGGGCGCAAAAACAAGTAATATGCAGAACATTATTGTTTTGAAGTATTGTTGGAACTGCTGTAGACTGAATGAATATATTGATATTGTATAAACTCAATTTCCTTAGTATTGTATAACTGCACGGCACGTGTGTGAGTACTATGTACCCAACTGTAAATCTAACATTTACTGTACCTGTGTGTCGTTCGTTGACTTGTGTGTGCCCTGGCAGTTGAGTGTGTCATGCTCTCTCAAATGTCTCTCTGATGGTGGCGCGTGTGTTGGATCATCCGGTTCCCTTCATGATGGTTGAGCTGGGTGGTGCCATTCATGCGTCATGTTCGTGAATGGACGCCGTCAGTTGGGATTGGTCATAACTTAACTGCTTCGGATGTTAATGCTTTTCTAGCATCTATTATATAACTGCACAGTACATGTGTGAGTACTTTAATTACTTTATGCATGTACGTAGTTTGTGTGTAGTGCTATTCTGGGTGCATTGTCCTCACATATATGAATTTATTAATGTATGTACTTATGTAACTAAATATTGTAAAAAAACATTTTCTTTAAAAGAGTAAGTATGGAGTTTCTTGTGCATTCTTCTCCATAACAAGCTACTTTCCGAATGCACGGTAGAATCAACTGTTATAACTTGTAAATTTTAATGTACCTAACGTTCAAAAGTGCCGCTTGGTGGCCTACTTGAAATAAAATATCTTTGTCTTTGTCTATAGGCTTATAGCTAAGTACACAAATGGACCTGTTTGGGCACAGCAACAAGTAATTTTCTCACATCTACTTTTAGTTTTCATGTTTATGATCGCCTCACAGATGAGTTTTTCAGTAATATATCATACATTCTGTCGACAACCGTTCAATGTCTTCAAAAACTTGAATATATAGTAAAAATAGAAACTTACCATATTCGGTCTGAATTTTATAGCAAACCATCTTCTGGAGAGAAGAGGCGGTGTAAAGTCTTGTTTCATGAACAAAGCCATCTGGAATTTCACAATATTTCAGTTAAAAATATCCTTGTCATTACAAAATCACGAGAAATACGCAAAATATTTGCCGGCAAAGGGTTACACTCATTAGATGTAAATAATGTCAAATTAACACGAACTTTACTCGTTATTTAATACTGTATTAATAATTATAGCATTTCTGATAATTACCTTGCTAATTGTTATTATATAATAGCTGTTTTAATTGTATTTTTACATTTTTCAGGAATCACCAAATTCTTTAGACTTCGCTTATTATGACATGCAAATACGTCACGTTTGTGAAGGAAGATAGCTAACTACTAGCTAACTAAACAGTGCATATCTTGTCACCTTTGAATGTTTGGAAAATTCTAAGTTTATTTTACATAATATCTTGACTTCAATAAGATACGAATGAATTGGAAATTGGAATTACTTTACGAGTAAGCAACTATGCAACGTTAGTTCACCAGCAGAGATCCTCTAGGGTATATTTATATTCTGTGCAGTTTACAGTCGACAGTAAAACGAGCTTCGCAAACGGTCAAAAATCTGTCAGACTTGTTACCCGACTTGGACAGAATCAAAAAGGGAGTAGGTAGGTATAACGAATATGATGAAGTAATTGTGATTTGAAATTGTTTTTTTTTAGTAATCATCATCAGCCTATTAATATTCCCACTGCTGGGACACAGGCCTCGTCTCTGTGAGAGGGAATGGGCCGTAATCCACCACGCGGGCCCAATGCGGGTTGGTGGATGTCACATGTCTTCGAATTTTTGGTTCTAGGACATGCCGGTTTCCTCACGATGTTTTCCTTCACCGTTTTTGAGAGCGGTGATGGTGATGAAATAATTTACACAAAGTAAAGTGCCTGCCTGGGTTCGAACCCACGACCTACAACTTGTAAGTCGCGGCCGATACCATTGGGCCACCACTGCTCATTGGGCCACCACTGATTTTTCTCCAGAGCCACTTGACCGATTTAGATATAGTATTCCACAATGTGTTTGGCCGGTCTGAATTTAAAAATAGCTGCGCATTAGTAAATTTCATACTAAAACAGCAACGCGCAATGCCATTGGCATCGGTAAGCCTATGTTCAACGGGGCCAAAAACTTTGGGGATTACTGTACCTACGGCTTTCTGTAGGAGTTTAGAGTTTGTGATTCATCACCATCAGAGATGAAATGGTTTTACGATGATGTTAAATCGCCAGGGGTTGCTGCAAAATATTTTTCAAGTGTCTTTTGGCGCATTTTCTCCAAAAAGATTTTATTTACTTGGGTTTTGATAGTTTTTTGTATATTTGAGAAAAATGCTTGAGATTTCGAACCCAGATATTTTTTATCAAAGTTTGAAGTAGGTATGTCATCGTTCTATCTTGTGTAGGAACCTATAAAAAAAAACACCAAAATCTTTTAAAACTTTACTGTATTTCATAAAAATGTAACAAAACTGATACACATAATACATATTGTACAATCACAAACATACGAAATTATTAGTCGATTCAAACTTAATTGCAACTCCGCAAACAAATATTTCGTGGCACGCCTGTCGTGTAATATATAATCCATAAAATATCTAGAAACAAGGCTGTAGGCATGAACTACTTGCAAAATTATGAATATTTTGGTCTACATAAATCTTCCAAAATCAAAATTTGAGCGAGTTATAATGATATAAAAAATTACACGACTCGCGTGTCATACGCCACACAGAAAATAATCGATGACACGCCTGGCGTGCCATCCGCATTGTATCGGTCTACCTGACGCAAGGAGAAAACAACATTTTTCAGCCAACATCCCTAAAGCATTAGAAATTGTTTCCTTTCTTTCTTTCTAACTGGGGACATTGACCCCACAGTCAGCAGATCCTTCTGTGTAGTTTCGCTAAGGAATTTAATTTGAACATGTACTTTTTTTCATAATTAAGTACAAAATGCATTGATTAGGGAATGTATAACAATAAAATAATAATTACTGTATCTAGAATTAATGAATTAAGGACTGCAACAGAGAATTTCCTAATGCAAAATCAATAACACTGTTGAACTTTGCCGGTTCCTGAATTAACTACAATTACTCAATTCAAAAACCGATCATTAGGGTTTGAACCTAAGAATACACACACAGCAGATGTGTTTGACAACATAGTAGTAATAATAACATACATTTTTTCTAGAAAAAAGTTATTTTATACAACATTTTCATATTGTAATTCTTAGTACTATCCTTCCCCCAATAAAATCCAATATACAGGCTGTAACGGAAATGAGTAGTATTATTTTAAAAACTGGTTTTCCCCATGAGAAATAGGAATGAACCACTTTGTCCAAGGAAGTTAAAGGCAATGATAAAAAATAAGATTTACCCTACAAAGCTGTCATCACCTGACATAACTAATTTATTTGGGCGATATTTTTTTTTTGTTTATTGACTAATATCCTTGGACAAAGTTGTAGATTTACAAGGATAGAAGTATTTAAGATATAAACACACCTTTCCGTTAGGTCGAACCCTGTTTAGGTCTTTACATAAATTAGTAGTCATATTTTAAAAGATGTTTTTTCGCACCAAAATGAATAATTTATAACTTTGTATGGATATATGAACTTCTCCTTGACAAAAGTTGTTCATATACATAGCCAGAAGAAATTTTTAAAATATTATTACCCGTTTCCGCTACAGCCTGTAGAACAATAAAACAAATACAATTCCTTTTTCTATAAACTATTAATTTTTTAATAATTGACTTTTATTTGCACTGATATTAGGTTAAGTCGTAGATTTAAATACTCGTAGTAAAGATATGGGCTGCAGGCAGGCGCTTTACTTTGTGTAAATTATCAACACTGCTCTAAAAACGGTTAACGAAAACATCGTGAGGAAACCGGTCTAGAACCAAAAATTCGAAGACATTTGACATCCATCAACCCGCACAGGGCACACGGATAGCGCAGTGGTTGAGCGATTGACTGTTGTTCTGCCTGTCGCGGGTTCGATTCCCACACGGAACGATTATTTGTATGACTTACAGAAAGTTATTCTGGCTCAGGGTGTTTGTGTATGTGAGTTTATATGTTTGTAAACGCACCCACGATACTGGAGAAATTTCTAGTGTGGGGTAAGGTAATAAAAATAAAAAATAAACCGGCCAAGTGCGTCTCGGACTCGCGCACGAAGGGTTCCGTACCATTATCGGTAAGTTTGTTGTATGGGAACCCCACTTAAATATTTATTTTATTATGTTTTTAGTATTTGTTGTTATAGCGGCAATAGAAATACATCATCTGTGAAAATTTCAACTGTCTAGCTATCACGGTTCATAAGATACAGCCTGGTGACAGACGGACAGACAGATAGATCGTGGAGTCTTAATAATAGGGTCCCGTTTATACCCTTTGGGTACGGAACCCTAAAAATCATTGGGCCCGCGTGGTGGATTAAGGCCCTTAGGTCTTCCGTGCCTTGCCGAGGCACGGAAGACCGATTATTATTTAGACAAGAGCCTCATCGTACAAGAAACGCGGTATTTTTAATTTCTCGCGCACACCCAGATCTAGGATATAGCCAACCGCATGGTGAGTTCGCTTTGTTCTAGTATGACCAAACAGTGTCATCAAAAAATACACATTCCGCCCTGTCTTTACTATATAAGTCAATGGAATTAGGACAATCTATCGATCTGTCTGTTTGTCCTAAATTGCTGAGTCGATTTGACAAAACTCCTCAGATAAAGATAAATTACACATGTTAGCTAGGCTATGTATATAGAAGCATGTAACTTGTAAGTACTAAAATGACTTAAATTATATCGATATCATGAGGATTGTACACCAGTTTGCACAACCCTCCTACAAAAATTCTTTATCTGATTCCAGAAAACAACCCCAGAGCTCCCATCATGGGATTTGCTCTGGGCTTGAAAGTTAAAATAGTAAAATCGCACAAGTCTTCACTCCGTCTATAACAGACACGGTAATAAAACGAAACCGTGATGTAGAAACGTCAGCTCAGCTTACAACGCCATCTATCAACTACTATTCAAAGTTTACACCATTGAGTCCGAACACAGTTTTGGTCCCCTTCTTTGTAGCTGATGGGCGTCAGCGCGAAAGACGCTGCGTTGGAAGGTTGACCAATGACCTGATTAAGCCAATCTAGTATCTGCTGGATGCGAGACGCACGGGATCGGATCAATGTGGCGACGCTTAAGGTAGGTCTATGTTCAGCAGTGGACACTACTCAATGAAGGACTGCCTTTTGGTAAAATGGAGCGAAAATCTTCGCAGGGTGACTGGTATTACTTGGACGAAAGCAGTAGTGGACTGGTATAGCATGAGCATAATCCTATATGTGCCCACTGTTGGGACAAGGGCCTTCTCTATGTTAGAGTGAGTGAATAATCCACCACACGAACTCTCGAACTTTTGGTTCTAGGACATATCGGTTTCCGCACGATGTTTTACTTTACCGTTTAAATAATTATTCTTAGACTCGGGTTTCTCCACTATCTCACCTGATGGTAAGCGATCGATGGTGAAGCTCGGTTGCCTAGAAGTAACCTATTCACTGTCGATTTAAAGACCCCTAGGTTATAACTATTACGAAACACTGAAGAAATAAATTACACAAAATATAGAGCATGCATGGCACTCGCAAGTCCGGACTGCACCACTGGGCCACCACTGCCATAGACAATTTCAGAATCATAACTTAGCTTTATTATCCAAACCTTCTATACCATAGACAAGGAACTGTCCTAGATAAGCTGCTACTCTTTCCGGGTGACTAATATGTACATCATGAGTCCCATCCACTGGTCTAAACCGTAAATTCCTGGCGGGATATTCTGCCTCGTCTAGCAAAAAGTCTGTGTTTCTGAATAGTTTGTTTTTCAGAGATTTCTGGCAAGCTATGGTTAGGATAGGAGTCTTGGTCGCTGTGAATATCTTTTTTACGTGTTCTGGTGAGTAGGCGGGACCGTTGATGCGCTTCATTCGCAGATCGTATGTGTACCTGAAAAGACAAAATAATGTTTTACAGAGTACTTTAACCGGTTGAATGCCGTAACTACAGAACTAATTTTATTTTTTATTTATTGATAGGCTCGCGTTTGACCACTGTCTCGCCTGATGGTAAGCGATGATGTGGTCGACGGTGAAGCATGCTTGCCTAGAAGTAACCTATTCACTCTTGACTTGAAGACCCCAAGGTTGTAGCTATCAGGAAACAAAGACTCCGGCAGGGAATTCCACTTCTTAGCTGTGCGTACAATGAAAGTATTCGCAAAACGCTTTGTACGTATGGGTGGGATGTCCACCATGTACCGGTGGCGCATTACCGTGCGTCTTGTTGTCCGGTGATGGAAAGGGCTAGGCGGAGAATTAAAAATCCATTGTCTCGCTTGGATTCACGTTTCGCACTCAGGGGGGTTAAGGCAAGTTTCTGATATTATCATTCTGTCGTGAAAGAAAACAATATTAAAATCATTTGTTCTGCCAGAAGCGACCTATCAATTAAGCTAACTTAAGGCCTATTGCAATTATAGAGGTGTGATTTTTATATATTACAAGCGGACGCCTCGCGGTTTCTACCGCGTAGTTCCCGTTCCCGTGGGAATACAGAGATAAAAAGTATATATCACCTGCAATAGCCCATGTCACTCAGGGATAGTGTAGCTTCCCAACGGTGAAAGAATTTTTGAAATCAGCCTAGTAGTTTTTAAGTTTATTCATTACATACAAAAATACAAATCATTCCTCTTCCTAATAGGAATCTATTTCCTTATAATTCTATACTAATAATAATAAAATAATATGGACATATATAATAATATATATATGTCGAGGCTGTCATTGGGCGGTTGGATCAAGGGTCTGATACAGAAGGCAGTACTCCTCGATACGGCTCGCATTGTGAGGAGGTTCCTGTCTCTGGAGCCCTAACCACCGGTAGCTTGGACCCTGTTCCCGATACCGGCGGACAACCATTATTTTTTATATTTTTAAATGTTTTTTTTTATGATTTGTTTTTATAAAGAAATATTTAAAAATGTAAATTTAAAATGTGTACATAATTGAATAAACGAAATAATAAAATAATATTATTATTATTATAGAAGTATAGATGGGGGAAACACAATAATTGGTCACTAGCCTAATGATAATAAAAAAGTAGCTTATGACACGCAAATGTATATTTCTACCAGGCAGCGAAAGGATTTCAACAACAATAAAAACAAGGAAACAATTTATCGCTTAAAACAAGAGCTGTAATTGATTTTGAATAATTTTGCCGAGATTTCTGCCACCCATATTGCCGATTCGTTGCGACTCCCGTTTTCGAATAACTTTTAGCTGTGGCGGCGAACAAATGTTTCGTGGCACGCCTGTCGTGTCAAGCGCCACAGAAGTTGATGATACGCCTATTATGCCATCAGCCACGTGTAAAAATATTTTTTTTTATGGTTTTATCACTTGTTTACAACTGATTAAAATAAATTGACATCAAACATCAGTTGTAAACGGAATGAGACGCTGTTTTAAGTTAACTTCGTGTATGTTTATGTGTTTTCCTTGAATTGGAGGGTTAGATGCATTTTTTATAAAGATGTTAGGTATAAAACTTTTGTACTGTTTTTTATTAATTTTTTCATAGCTAAATCACCTTGAAAATCCTTGATTTTTATTAAAATAAATTTTTCCTGAAAAATAACGTTTGTAAATTAAATATTTCAACCATAAGACAAACGCATTATGTTTTTTTTTTGACAGGGCACGTTCTAGAATCTTGTTTACAATTACAGTTCGTGAGCGATCGCGATGAGTGCTATTGTCTGTTACTCATTAGAGAATATTTTTCCACAACATGATTTAATACCCACACAGTTAAAAATAAACCGAGTTCAAAAGCAAAGTACTAAAAAGTGCAAAATAACTTTCGTTTCGGAAGCCGGTGTCTTTGGTAATTCTTTTTTATCGTTTTTCGACACCGACTGCCGAAACGAAAGTAATTTTGAAGTTTTTAGTATTTTGCTGTTGAAGTCTGTTTTTTTTTTAAACGTTATTTTTTTCGTTTCAGTTTCAGCAAGTCATATAGTAAGGTATCTTTAGGACTGACAAATTACCCATAATAACTAAATTTTCACTTTCGTGCTGTTTGTCGGTAAGGAGTTCGGTTGTTTGTTCCATATCTTGAAAACTGCTGATCCGATTTTGATGAAACTTGCACTATTCCCTAAGTTCAGAGATATCGGTAAAAGAGTTACCTTGGAGTTTCTTGCCGGTTCTTCTCCATAGGAAACGACTAACCCGAACCGTGCACCTTTTGTCGACGTTTTATAAGTGCCCATGTAGGCCTATGTAAAATAAAATAAAAAGATTTTGCTTTTGATTTTTGATCTAATCCAAAAAAAAAGAACGGTCACGATCCGATAAGTAGTTTCGGAGAAATGCGTGGACAAACAAACATACATACAAACTTACGCTTATGAAATTTGGCACACGAGTTTAGGCCCACAGAGTAATTGTTATAGAGTATTACGCAATTCCAACAATATTACACACATACGTGTCGAATTGATTACCTCCGTTTTATTGAAGTCTGTAAAAATAGTGCTTTTAACCTATGAGTGGCACAAGTAAAAAAAATTAAAACCCCAAAAAAAACAAATTCACTAAATATCCAGAAACGAAGGTTGTAGGCGTGAACTGCTTGCTTCCTTAAATCTTCCAAAAACGCAATTTGAGCGTAAAAATAACGGCTCCTGCAATGTGGGCCACGGGAAAAAAGATAGTATTTTAATATAATCATCATCTACCTAGCCTTTTTCCCAACTATATTGGGGTCGGCTTCCAGTCTTACCGGCTTCAGCTAAGTACCAGTGTTTTACATGCGAGCGACTGCCTATCTGACCTCCACAACCCAATAACTGGTTAACACGGTACCTCTTGGCAAGACTGGTGTCAGATCTCAAGCTTCTGACTACCCGTAACGACTGTCAAAGATCTTCAAATAACAGCCGGGACCAACGGCTTAACGTGCTTTCCGAGGCACGGAGGAAACTCGGTATGTTGAAAATGGTCACCCATCCACGGACCGACCTCGTCAAGCGTTGCTTAACCTTGATGATCGACCCGTGCGGCTGTTATTATTTAGCCACGAGCTCCTCTCACGGGATAAAAGATAATATTTTAATATAATAAAATAAATAATTACTTGATATAGCCATCTCCCGCGGGCATAGACAATCTCTCCAAGACGGCGCCAGCTTGCTCCTCTGTCAAACTTGGTCGACTCTTCCTTATGCTTTGTAGTGCCTGTTGATCATATAATATTATGTTTATTAAGGTTACACTAGTCGAAAATTCTTCCATACAAACGTAGTCTAGGGATTATTCCACTGTTTGACGATGTACGTTCAAAATAAAAAGTGATATCAATTTGTCTCAGCCCTGTATGGAAACAAAAAAGTAAAAATTTGAAAGTTATGAGCGTCGAATGTTCCACATTTCGACACTAATTTTAACGCATTTTTGGGCGCGAATATATAACATAAGAAGACGGAAAATTGCAAAACGGCCTCCATACTACTTTGAACAGATAGATTTAGTCGTTTTTTCATGATTTCTAGACTGCCAAATGTCTATTTATAAAATTTCGCGCGCTCGTTTCGTCCTAAATAATTATCCATTTCGCTAAAAATTTGCAAAAGTGTGTATTCGTACGCGAACTAGCTTTCTACTGCTCATCCCAGCATCTATCTCTTCCGCACGTGTTGTCGGTTGATATAAACTTCATTTTAACCCCGCGCACAATATAGTTCGTGCCGTCGACTAGTGTACCCTTAAGGGGCTGAATCTAGAAATCTATTGAAGATGTCGCAGCGGAAAAAAGATATGTTAATCTTGATCATATTTCTGAAAACTTCGCTAGGGCCGAAACACGTTTAAGCATAAAAACCTCGACACAATTGAACGGCAAAGTAACCTCTTACCGTGATCTTCAAGTGCGGAAGGTAGGTGATTTCCGATGAGTGGATAAATCGACACGAGTCGGGAATCATCTTACGCACGTGTATGATACACGTGCGTAAGATGATTTCCGACAACATTTTACTATGCATTGTGCGAAGAAATAAAAAAATATATCTGAACCAAGCAAGAAATTAATAAAATGGCGCTTATTCAAGGGCGCTCAGCATATCCACAGATTAACTAATAGTTCATAGTTCCTCGGGCATATCTACTGCGCATGTGCAAATAGCTGTCACGTCGTAACGCAAAAAGGCACGAGCAAAATATTCATTCTGCCAAACAAATTATATTTAAAATTAATTTATTGATTAAAATCTAAATCTAGAGTAATTAAAAACGCCTTAAATGAAGTATTAGTTTTGTTTTACCTTTTATATGAATGATAATCTGTACTTAACTAATTTTTAAAACTTTTCTCAATTAATAAAATCTCTATGCGGCGGGCTGACGTTGGAGTTAAAAATTAAAAAAGTACAGGGAAGTAAAAAGCACTAGTAAAAAAAAGTGACATGTTAAATTTAGTGTTGTGTTTTTTTTTACCTTTGTATAGATTCTTTTACCTATTGTGAATGTGTGAACATTGTAGGCTTTCTAGATTTCTAGATGATTGTTAACGTTTGTTAACTTTTTATTTCGTGCATTATTTTTTTTGTTTGTTTTTTTGTTTCAATTTCGTACGACTTATTGTCGGGCCTACGTTGTCCCCCCATATCCAAGTACTAATGCTGTAACATGGAAATATTGTAAACAAAAAAATTTAAAAGAGTAACCATGGAGTTTCTTGCCGGTTCTTCTCCATAGGAAACGACTAACCCGAACCGTGCACCTTTTGTCGACGTTTTATAAGTGCCCATGTAATTTAAAAGAGTAACCATGGAGTTTCTTGCCGGTTCTTCTCCATAGGAAACGACTAACCCGAACCGTGCACCTTTTGTCGACGTTTTATAAGTGCCCATGTAGGCCTATGTAAAATAAAAATATTTGATTTTGATTTTTGATTTTGACATTTTCCGCACAGTTTGGCTGCTTGGAAAACGCTCTTTACGAGGACATGCATTGTAAAATATTAATTGATTCAGGTGAAAACAACTTACCTCTGTCCATTTAATTTTGGGCGCATTTTCTGGCTGAGTATTGAACTTTTCATAATTCTTGTAGAAATCTGTGAAGAATATGTGATACCTGCAATTTAAAAACAACACTTATTACACAATCTTGATTTGTGAAGAAGCTATACGGACTAAACATTTGGGAATACTTTTATTATGCGTACAGCTAAGAAGTGGCAATCCCTACTGGAGTCTGTTTTCCGATATCTACAATCTAGGGGTCTTTAAGTCCAAGAGTAGATTTCTTATTATTATAGGCTCGCGCTTGACCACTATCTCACCTGGTGATGATGGTAAGCGATGATGTGGTCGAGTCTTGATTTTAAGACTCCCAGGTTGTAGCTATCAGGAAATACAGACTCCGGAAGAGAATTCCACTCCTTAGCTGTACGCACAATGAAAGTATTCCCAAAACGTTTGGTGCGTATGGGTGGGATGTCCACCATGTACCAATGACGCATCGCCGTACGTCTTGTAGTCCGATGATGAAACGGGCTAGGGGCAATTAGTTCTTGCAATTCTAACGCACACTCTTCAAAATGTATCCGATAAAAAACCGACAGGCTGGCAACTCAGCGCCGATGTTCAAGCATAGACTTGACCAGTATCTCATTGTCGATGAGCCTCTTGACCCGTTTTTCGATCGACTCAAGTGCATCCAGCTGGTACTTGGCAGATCCGCCCTAGAGATGAGAGTACTCCATGCATGACCGAACTTGCCCTTGATACAAGTTGAGCAACTGTTCTGGCGTGAAATACCGTCCTACTTTTACAAGGGTCTCCAACTTTTTGGCAGCCATTTGAGCTTTTGGGTCAGTGAATGGACCAAAATTGAGGGTCGGTGTCAACATTACGTTATGTAACGTGGCGTTACACCATCCTCGAATGACGCAAGCCCCACAACGACATTATTGTTACTAATATTTGACATTCAGGTTTAGGGTCTAAGTTTTGTTGTTATTTTTTTTTACGTTTCGTATTCGTATCGCATCATCATCAGCCTTTTAATGTTCCCACTGCTGGGACACAGGCCTCCTCTCTGTGAGAGAGGGAATGGGCTTTAATCCACCACGCGGGCCCAGTGCGGGTTAGTGGATGTCACATGTTTTTGAATTTTTAGTTCTTGGACATACCGGTCGGTTTCCTTCGCCGTTTTTAGAGCAGTGGTTAAGAAATTATTTACACAAAGTATAGCGTCTGCTTGGGTTCGAACCCACGACGTACGACACGTAAGTCGGGGCCGTTACCACTACGGCACCACTGCTCAATTTTATGTTTAACATTCTTAGAGCTGTGCAATGTATAAGCTGTGGTTGCCTGTAATTGTGTGTGCTTTACAGGATATTGATAAGGTGTACTAATTTATATATATTTTACTAGCTTCGACCCTGTCAACTGGCCACCTACCTACTCCACCCTACCCTACCCTTCCTACTCTACTTTACCTGCCTACCAACCCACAATTTTTTTAATACATTATGTAGCCTATGTCCTTCCCCAGGATGCCATTTATATCTCCTTGCCAAATTTCACTTAAATCCGTTCAATGGTTTAATCGTAGAAAGGTAACAGACAGACAGACAGAGTTATCGGTACAGCACCCATACGCACTAAACGTTTTGGAAATACTTTCATAATGCGTACAGCTAAGGAGTGGAATTCCTTGCCGGAGTCGGTTTTTCCTGATAGCTACAATCTAGGGGCCTTTAAGTCAAGAGTGAATAGGTTACTTCTAGGCAAGCGTGCTTCACCGTAGACCACATCATCGCTTACCATCAGGTGAGATAGTGGTCAAGCGCAAGCCTACTGAAGAAAAAAAAAAAATAATATGTTACGAATTCATAATATTAGTAAGGATAGAAGTATTTATCGTTTTGTAACACTCATTGATGATCCATAAATAAATACTTACCATCTGCGAAACTCTTCAGGTGGGACAGCAAAGAAGTTGATAGGGTCTATGTTGACAAGTTTCTCTAATCTGTCCGGATAACATTGATTGTAGAACTGCCCTAAAAATTACACAGAAGAGGTTAACAATTGTTGAGAGGATTTGCGGAACGGGGTAAAGTCCCACAAACCTCCATTGAAAAGGTAGGATCCTCCGGCCAGACGGGGGTTGTGTCTGGTCCGGGCAACTGCCCAATGGTTGTTGTTGGACTGTTAAAATGTGTTCAAATCGCGCCGAAAACTTTACTTGCGATGCAGGATTTGAACAAATGGCAGCCGGCAAGCATTGCTTAAGGTTACACTAGTCGAAAATACTTCCATACAAACGTAGTCTAGGGATTATTCCACTGTTTAAAGATGTACGTTCAAAATAAAAAGTGATATCAATTTGTCTCATCATTATCTAGCCCTGTATGGAAGCAAAAAAGATAGGTAATATTTGAAAGTTATGAGCGTTGAAAGTTCCACATTTCGACACTAATTTTAACGCATTTTTGGGCGCGAATAAATACCATAAGAAGACGGAAAATTTCAAAACGGCCTCCATACAGGGATAAATTAGTAGTTCAACAATGCATAAAATTATATTTTGAACAGATAGATTTGTATCGTATTTTCATGATATCTAGACTGCCAAAGGTCTGTTTATAAAATTTCGCGCGCTCGGTTTCGTCCTAAATCATTATACATTTCGCTACAAATTTGCAAAAGTGTGTATTCGTACGCGAACTAGCTTCCTACTGCTCATTACAGCATCTATCTCTTCCGCACGTGTTGTCGGTTGATATAAAATGCATTATAACCCCGCGCACAAAATAGTTCGTGCCGTCGACTAGTGTACCCTTAACTTTGAAGGTCGATCACTATTATTATTTAGCAACGAGCTCGTAAGCTAGGCCATGGCTAAATCTTATAAATTTTTGTCTCTTAAAAGCATTATCATCATCATTCCAGCCGAAAGACGTCTACTGGTGATTATAGGCCTCCCCTAAGTGTCTCCACATTGATCAGTCCCGTGCGTCTCGCATCCAGCTGATTCCCGCAACCTTCACCAGGTCATCGGTCCACCTAGTTGCCTTTTAACGCAACGTCTTCTGATTCGAGGTCGCCACTCCTGAATTTTTCGGCCCCATCGACCTTCCGTTCTGCTAGTTCTGTGAACTACCACCTAAGTTTAGGAATTCTTCGGGCTATGTCGGTAAACGTTGTTCTCTTGCAGAAGACTTCTTGTCTGATTCGGTCACGCAAGGAAACGTTGAGCATATATAGCCCTCTCCATTGCCCTTAGGATGGCTTTAAGCCTTCTGATGAGGCCCATTGTAAGCGACCACGTTAAACTCTATTAGTATTAAACACACAAGTGCGCGTACACACACACACACACAATCACACACTTGCACACACCACACACAATCACACGTGCACACACACAATCACAAACATGCACGCACACACACACAATCACACGCGTGCACACACACTCACCACTACAAGCTTTTTCATTTTATTACAACTAGAGTTTTTTTTTTTTAGAACTTTGCTTTACATTTTATTTTTAGTTTTAATGTTTACTTTGTTAATTTGCATATGAATAAATTGCATTTCCTCCCGGGAAAGGGCACTGGCGGTCTGGGATTTCACTGTATTTGTAACGTTTTCCTATGTTAAATAAAGTTATTTATTTATTATTATTATTTACCTAAATAAGACCCAAACGAATGGCCTATCAGCGTGAAGGTCTTCCACCGGAAGTGTTTGACGACTGCATGCACCGAGTACACCATGTCGTAAATGCTGAGCATCAGCCCGGGCAGGAAGCGGTCTGACTTGCCGTTACCGGGAAGGTCGACACCTGGAAAATAAACAAAATACTTTAGATCACACAGATTTATTATTTCCTACATATATAGATCTTTTTTAGGGTTCCGTACCCAAAAAATAAACGGGACCCTATTACTAAGACTCCACGATCCGTCTGTCACCAGTCTGTATCTCATGAACCGTGATAGATAGACAGTTGAAATTTTCACAGATGATGTATTTCTGTTGCCGCTATAACAACAAATACTAAAAACAGAATAAATATTTAAGTGGGGCTCCCATACTACCATCGTGCTTTTTTTTGCCGTTTTTTTTTGCGATAATGGTACGGAACCCTTTGTGCGCTACTGGCACTTGGCCGGTTTTTATTGTTGGCCTGTATTGTCCAACTCCTGGGTAACGGTCTACCCCTATCCCTTTTAATTTGTTCTCTGTGTTGTGATTTATCTTCGCCAATTCTCGAGGAACTCATCCAAGGCGTCCATCTTTTCTTTGGTCTACTGCGGCCCCGGTACAAATCATAATTAAGTGCAATTATTGCACTTAAGTATGATCTTATGATAATTAATGAAACAACTATTTTGTTCTTCATTTTTGAGTTGACCTCGCAGTAAAACGTCACCACGCCACGTCGCACCTACAGAGGGGCGACGACGCGTAGAAATTTCTCTACATAATTATGTGTTCTTATTCATAAAAATGGGTCTTATTTATGAAAATCATAATGGTTTTTAATGTTTAGTAGATTCTATGTTCAATTTCTTTTATTAATTTGAATATAGAATGAGCTAAGAATTTATTTTATTAAGGTACTAGCTGTCCCACGCGGCTTCGCTCCCGTCACCTGGCTACGTACCTACCCTATCCTACCTACCCTACTCTACACCTACCCTATACCTACCATACACCGACCCTACACCTACCCTACACCTACCTTACACCTACCCTACACCTACCCTATACCTACCCAACACCTACCCAACACCTACCCTACACCTACCCTACACCTACCCTACACCTCCCCTACCTACCCTACATACATGATTGCATAACTGAAACCGTTTACGCAGCGCACGCAACGGAAGCCCTCAAAATGTAATATTCTTTCTCGTTTTTGCAACATTTTTCATTTATGCTCCGCTCCTATTGGTCGTAGCGTGATGTTATATTGCCTATAACCTTCCTCGATAAATGGACTATCTAACACAAAAAGAATTTTTCAATTCCAACCAGTAGTTCCTGAGATTACCCCCTAAATTTTACCTCTTTATAATATTAGTATAGAAGTATAGATTTGCTTGTTGCAAGGATGATAAGGTTAGATATTTCCAGGCAACCCTGCAGCAATCTATTCTATTTAGTATCATTCATGAAAATTAAGTTTAATCAAAAACTAATATACCTGCAGAATTTTGCAGTGGGATCCTAGGCTAGTAGTTATAGTAGGGACTCCCATTTCCGCACTTAGACTCCGATTTGTTCCATTGTGGATGGGATTTTAGACTATAAACAATTGCTAAACATCATCGTCACACTGCTCACTTAACAAACACAATAGGCATAATGGACAGTCCTCTGTGCAGAGCTTGCATGGAGGCTGAGGAAACCGTTGCATACATTCTCTTTGAATGCACAGGTGTCACCCAGATAAGAACACAAACCCTCTTGTCACCCAGATCATACACAGTTGTTCTGAGAAAACCAGGAGCTCAAATTAACTTCTGAAGGGAGGTGGGCTGGTTGGAATAACCACCAAACGCCCGCCATGGCCCACACACAATGGTCCACCTAAAGGACTAAGTGCGGAATTTTATAATTAAAGTTGCACTAGTCGATTTTTTTTTCCATACAAACGTAGTCTAGGGATTATTCCACTGTTTGACGATGTACGTTCAAAATAAAAAGCGATATCAATTTGTGTCATAATTATCTAGCCCTGTATGGAAGCGAAAAAGTAAGAAAATAAAATATTTGAAAGTTATGAGCGTCGAAAGTTCCACATTTCGACACTAGTTTTAACGCATTTTTGGGCGCAAATAAATACCATAAGAAGACGGAAAATTACAAAACGGCCACCATACAGGGATAGATTAGTAGTTCAACAATGCAAAGGTCTGTTTATAAAAAGTCGCGCGCTCGGTTTCGTCCTAATTCATTATCCATTTCGCTACAAATTTGCAAAAGTGTGTATTCGTACGCGAACTAGCTTCCTACTGCTCATCACAGCATCTAACTCTTCCGCAGGTGTTGTCGGTTGATACAAAATGCAATGGGGTTAAAAACCCCGCGCACAAAATATTTCGTGCCGTTGACTTGTGTAACCTTAAGGCCTATATGTTTAGATCTAACATAATTATAACTTTAAATAATGAAGTTGGTAAGAAACACAACAAACCAATATAATAAAAGTTCTTGGGTAACTTGCTGACTAGGGGTCGGAAGCTGATAGCTGAGTCCATGCTGCCATGTACTAGCAGCACTGGAGGATCGTAGCAGTCGCCCCATGCTATTACTGGAAAATAAAAAGAATTTTAAAGACTTTATAAAATGTATCACTTTTACTACTTGCTAAAGCAGATCTTAATTGCAATCAATTGAGAGCAGTGGTGGCCCAGTGGTAACGACCCTGACTAAGGTGTTGTAGGTCTCGAGTTCAAACCCAGGCAGGCGTTTGACTTTGTGATAGTTATTTCATCACCACTGCTCTTTAAACGGTGAAGGAAAACATCATGAGGAAACCGGCATGTCGTAGAACCCAAAAACGTCACTTAGTGTTATACCTCGCGCTCATTTCGTACCAACAACTAGTAAATTGTTTTGTGAAGCTGTAAAAAGTGTGGACTATTATAAACATAAAATATTTTGGTTCTGGGCGTTACAACAAAATTAAAAATACATAAATAATTAAATTCGCTGTACAAATTTGACCTGGATACATACTTAGCGCCATCTTTTGAAATTTGCGAGGACTACGTCAACAAATACCAAACGTCGCTCACCGATCAATCGAATCTAAAATTTATGTTATCGGTGGTTATCGCTACGGTGACGCGCCACCAGAGGTCAGTACAAGTACCAAAACAAGCACCTCTTACAATTTTATTATTTAAAGACCTATAATTAAAACAACAAGCCATAAACATGGATGAAGTCTTGAGTGCCCTCCGAAAAATTCAAAATGAACTAGACGCACAGAAAACCATGATTCAAGAAAACGGTGAAAAAGTGACAGATCAAGTAGCACGCAACATCAACAGCATATTGGACGAGAAGTTCAAAACATGGGAAGAAAAATATGAAATCCTCAAGGATAAACTAGAGAGCCAAGAAAAGAGGTTCTATTTCCTTGAAAAACAGGCAAGACAAAGGAACATAGTACTCTTCGGACTGGAGAAAACTGAAACGTCGTACTCCAACCTGGAAAGTATTCTGGTCAGCTTCATAAATGAGCACTTCACTGTAAAGATAGATCGCAAGGATATACAGGAAGCCAAAAGAATAGGAAAAAAAGGAGAAAGACCTAGACCAGTAATCATTACAATTCTAATACTTGGTATAAAATGCCCATTACCTCTCACAGAGAGGATGCCTGTGTCCCAGCAGTTGGTACATTATAAGGCTGCTGATGAAAGCAGTTCTTGACCACAATATCGCATGGTTGAAAGATTGGAGGTTTACAATTACACAAAATGACTAAGTATATTTTCATAATAAAGTTTAAGCTGTATATTATTCGAGGTAGTTAGTTTTTACACATCAACAGTTGAAGAAATAGTGGCCTGTATTTTCTTAGTTGCCCCAAGGTTGATGAATGTTTTCAAAATAAATTAAAATAATACTTTTGGACCCTAGATAAATTCTAAAATCTCTTTGGAGTCTTATTATTATGTAATCTAACAAAAAACTTATTTCAATATTATCAATCAACGTCTAATTGATAAAAACGATATTCAAATAAGGGTCAAAGTTCAGGATGACTTTTATTGAAGTTTTAGTGCATTTAAAACTTAGATTTTGTAATAAAATATAGTAATGACATATACTTACTTGCTATTCTGCCCCATGGTGCTTCAATATACCATTCGTTTTCTAATAAATCCATTTATTTACGTAAGTTTTGGTTCACTTTTACTTTACGTGATAATATACTTTGTCGTGAATGTGATTTATACTTGTTCAGTAGCTTTTCTGTGATAAGTAACAGAGGCACATAGTTTGGAAAGCTATTTTTGTACGTATTATGCCCCAATTCAATTAAAATTAAAAATAATAGCACTAATGAAACGAACAATTCGGGCAAGCAAAACAAAACGAACTGTCAAATATGATATGAAATTTATGTGTAATGTCACTATTGTCAGTTGTCACTGTTGTCCACTGACTTATAAACCTATGGACTTGCCATACCTACGAAAGTCAAAGTCAAAGTCAAAGCCATTTATTTGCATTAAATGCGGTACAAAGATGGTATAAATAAGTTATTAGCACAATGACACATTTCGCCATAAATTGGCATGCAAATATTAAGATATGAGTTAAGGTTAAATGAAATTAGCGTGCTTACCTACATACATCGGGCAATTAAGATGGCTGCCCATTGGCCAATGAGGTAGGCCATTTGCAACTGTTTGACAGCACAACTACACAGATAAACGTATATATACGGCACACAACTACCAATTTTACTCGGCAATCAACATGTCGAACGGTCACGCATAGACATGATTTTGACGTCACTCAAAACTGTTACCAAGTTTAGTCCTTGACAAACATTTAGATGTCTCTCTTTTCATATGCAGGTCTTGGTTAGTTAAAAAGAGACAAAACGCTTTTTGATATGCGTGTGTCGATATTATAGATATTTGTATAACTATTCTTCATATAGTAGAATATGCCGTCTCCATAGTTTTCCTACCTCATTGCTGTTGTCTCAGTGAGACTAGGAACAGATAATAAATATAAAAGTTAATAAATAGGGCACTTGCAAGAGGCTATTAGGTAAGTAAACAAACTTGTCGTCATGATAATAGGAAATAAAGGTGCAAATTTCAATACAGGAAAATAAAGATAGGTACCTAATGAGTGTATGCCACGAGCCGCTCAGAAAAGTATGAATGTGTGGACAGTATTGTAGACTCTGTAAGAATAATCGTCTATCATAAAAAGGTAATTAAAGATAAAATTAATACATAATTTGACAATTTTATTATGTAGCCGGTATAACAAACAGACAAATAAGATAATAAATAAATTAATAGTTATAAACGCTTATTAAAAGATATTACTTGCATAGTTGCATATTGCGTATCATCTATATGACAATATAATAATAATATGGCAATATAATATGGCATAGCGTGATAAAAGCTATCTCTTTAAATATCTTCAAGAGATAAACACGTACCTGCCTCATTCTATCTGCTGTTGTTTTCCGGAAACTAGAGATCTGGGATCTGGGCGCCCTAAATATCTCTTCGACTGGTAATAAATTTTACTAAACTCCATTTGAATTAAAATTAGACATGTTTCCAAATCTTTTTACAGTTCGTTCAACCGATTTTGAGTTCTATCCCGTAAACATAAGGATGACATATAAAGCATAAATCTGTTACCAAAACCAACTGTTTACTACAGCTACCATTTGTCGTATCACCAACGCAATAGAAAACAAAATCGGTTGAACGGGCTGTAAAATGTGCTAATTTAAACGTCTAATGTTATCGCAAATGAAGTATAAATACTAATAAATATCTTTCTAGTTGCGATTTTTGATCCAGTATTCCACTCCATTTCCACAAAAAATCCTTCTTAGGTTCTTTTTAAAAGTTTCATTTTAAGCTAGTAGGTATTTCCTCGTTTTGTCAATAGGATGTGCGTCGTTTCATAAAGGGCAACATTTTATCAGTCACAAAAAAACAGACCAAGTGCGAGTCGGACTCGCGCACGAAGGGTTTCGTACCGTTATCGCAAAAAAACGGGAAAAACACGTTTTTTGTATCCCCACTTAAATATTAATTTTATTCTATTTTTAGTATTTGTTGTTATAGCGGCAACAGAAATACATCACCTGTGAAAATTTCAACTGTCTAGCTATCACGGTTCATGAGATACAGTCTGGTGACAGACAGACAGACGGACAGTGAAGTCTTAGTAATAGGGTCCTGTTTTTACCCTTTGAGTACGAAACCCTAAAAAGTACCTACCTACCTAGCTATTCAGAGTCAATTACGTGCTATGTATAGTCTGGCTAAGATACAGATTCAGCTGCGATGCAGTAATGCCCGCGAAGGAGGAGGCGGCACGCGTGAGGGAGACGCAACGGAGACCCTCACGCCCCTAGACACCGCAGGAGACGCCCTGGGCGTCGGAAGTCGCAAGCCGATTCCTGGCTACCGTAGGCGCGGGTTTGCGGACGGCGAGTAATGGGTACCTCGTCGTCCGATAAGGACCATGCCCGAGTCAACGGCACGTAGTGTTCCACGCGCGCCTCATGGAAAAGTCAGTAAAAACTGACGGGAATTTGAAAGAGAGTGAAGTGGACTGTATTTGGTTGTTCGTTGGGGTCTTATTGGAAGAATGAAAATACTGTCGTGATTCGTATCTTCAATTTTATTCTTATTGTTATTACAACTGTATGTTGTTACAATTGTAGAGCTGAAGACTGACTGTGTCCGACTGTGTCTCAGCCTCCAAACGGTCCGACCTTTATACTAAGACCGCTAGGCGCGAACAATGGCGCCCCTCTCTCTCAATGGCGCTCGGGTATGGCGCCATAGAAATGCCGTTATTATCAAAATTATCTTACTTAAATCTACACAGATTATACATTTCCTTAATCTACATACTTAATTCTACCTAGGAAACATATAAAGCTGTAAAAAGGTCAACATAAAATCTTATTTAACCTAGATTCCTCCCTACTTATGAGCTATCAAAACATGCATAATCTTACCTAATTATCTACTTTTTCTCTAGTTCTTATATCTATTACAAGTATACGTAGTCTTACTTTAAAACTCACATGGAACCTACTTTCTCCCGCCGAACCCCGGTAATTACATAATGTGTTTTGGGATACAACAATAGGCCATTCAATGTTTTAGTACGGTTGCGTTACAAAGCGGCATCTTTGACTTCTATGACAAACAAGGCGTTCACCGTTCTGAAGCCATTAAACATTGATTGTTACTTTATATTTACAAAACGCCGACAATATTGCTTACCACCGTTAAAAAGGCCCAAACGCATGTATGCTTTAAACAACAGTTAAAGGTACACCGTGGGAATTTTCCTTGCTAAAATCACCATGCAACGTACACAGTCATGTGTCCGTTACAGAGAGTTACCGCGGCCCTGGCACAAGCAACTGAAGGAACACGGGTGGGTTTTAGTCAGTAAAAGTCTGACACGCCCTTTCGCTTCACCCAGAGCGGGAGAAGTCATTGGATGATGTCACACCAAAATAAAAATAAATGGGGTGAGTTATCATCATCATCATATCAGCCGAAAGACGTCCACTGCTGGACATAGGCCTCCGTCAAGCGTCGCCACATTGACCGGTCCCGTGCGTCTCGCAACCAGCGGATACCCGCAACCTTCACCAGGTCATCGGTCCACCTGGTGGGAGGCCTTCCAACGCAACGTCTTCCGGTTCGCGGTCGCCACTCCAGAACCTTTCTTTCTGCCCCATCGGCCATCCGTTCGGCAATGTGCCCTGCCCACTGCCACTTAAGTTTGATGTCGGTAACCCTGGTTTTCTTGCGGATCCCTACATTTCTGATTCGATCACTCCGAGCATAGCCTTCTCCGTTGCCCATTGAGTGACTGTAGGCTTTCTGATAAGGCCCATTGTAAGCGACCAAGTCTCTGAGCCATATGTCATCACTGGCAACATACACTGGTCATAGACTTTCGTCTTAATCGCGCTTCCATTGGTGAAATCGGCCCTTAACCTGCACGCTGCGTCATAGCATGACGTTTTTTATTCTTTGAGCTGTTTTATGTTATATCGAAGTACTCGATGATAACATTAATGTTTTTATGAAGATGTTAGGTAGGTACCTACATAAACAGAATGTTTTAAAATTGACACAAAAATAATTTACACATACTACACCCAACATAGGTATTTTGTTTTTATACTAATTTATTTATTCTGTGAATTTATTTTGTCTCCTAGGAATCGATTTTTCAATTTTTTATCGTCGAAATCGACGTTGATATCCACTTGCGGTTTGGGCGATGCGGTGATTTGGTACCTAACAGCTGCACCCTAATTACGTAATTTCAAAGAATAACGCAGTTATGCTTTGCCAGCATTCATTGCTTCATATAATATTAAAATCTGTCTATTCGACAGCGTAAAACACGCAATTAATCGCTGACTTATAAACCCATGGACTTGCCATACCTACGAAATTAGCGTGCATACCTACATAAATCGGGCAATTAAGATGGCTGCCCATTTGCCAATGAGGTAGGCCATTTGCAACTGTTTGACAGCACCAGTGTTACCAACCTTTACCAAACAAAATCCCCAATTTGTTTTCTGAATTTCCCTAAAAATCCCTAAATAGAATCTATATGTAGCTCATAAAATAAAACGTTACAATTTTTTATTGAATATATAAAATCAGGTAAAGTTGTTAATTATTTCCAGAACCGCATCATCATCCTGTTCCTCGTTTTTGTTTGACGTCTCATTTTTGAAGTCATACATACGTACGTTGCAGTTCTTGATCATGTCCACAGAATGATCAAGTTTTACTCACGATCCAAAATCCCGATTTAAAGAAAATCGTACCACCATGATACTCTGTACCATTATAAGGGATAAAACTTAGATATAGTGATATAATGACATATCGTGCGTGCCTTTCTAAGCACAAAACTAAAAACGCACGCTTTGTTTTCGATTTTGCAAGTTTTGCTTGAAATCCCTAAAAAAATCCCCAAAAAATTCCAGTCCCTAAAAATGTCCCTATTAACACTTCAAGTCCCTAAATTTAGGGACAAAATGCCTAAGTTGGGAACCGTGGACAGCACAACTACACAGATAAACGTATATATACGGCATATAACTACCAATTTTTTCGGCAATCAACATGGCGACCGGTCACGCATAGACATGATTTTGACGTCACTCAAACGTGTTACCAAGTTTAGTCCTTGACAAACTTTTAAATGTGTCTCTTTTCATATGCAGCTCTTGGTTAGTTAAAAAGAGACAAATCGCTTTTTCATGCGTGTGTTGATATTATAGATATTTGTATAACTATTCTTCATATAGTAGCGCGGTATCTTCTCGTCCAACTTACCACAGTGTCTCAAGACGAAAGTCTATGACCAGTGTGTGTTGCCAGTGATGATATATGGCTCTGAGACTTGGTCGCTTACAATGGGCCTCATCAGAAAGCTTAAAGTCACCCAAAGGACAATGGAGAGGGCTAAGCTCGGAGTGTCCTTGCGTGATCGAATCAGAAATTTAGAGATCCGCAAGAGAACCAGGGTTACCGACATAGCCCGAAGAATTGCCTGTGCCAAACTTATGTGGCAGTGGGCAGGGCACATTGCTCGCAGAACGGATGGCCGACGGGGCAGAAAGGTTCTGGAGTGGCGACCGCGAACCGGAAGACGTTGCGTTGGAAGGCCTCCCACCAGGTGGACCGATGACCTGGTGAAGGTTGCGGGGATCCGCTGGTTGCGGGACGCACGAGACCGGTCAATGTGGCGACGCTTGGGGGAGGCCTATGTCCAGCAGTGGACGTCTTTCGGCTGATATGATGATGATGATGTTGATATAGTAGAATATGCCGTCTCCATAGTTTTCCTACCTCAATGCAATGAATACTGTTGAGTGGTCAACATGAAAGGAAGCGTGCGTGCTTCAAGCTGTTTAAACCTTTACGCAATTAGGGCCCACACTATGGCGTGCCTTTACCATCATGTTGAGACGGAGCTATACAGGACGAATATCACTCGTCATAGTAGTTTAACTAATTGTATATTATTTTAAATAAAACATTCATGTGAATCGGTCGCAAACCCATTAATTTTGACAATTAAACATTTGAGTGTTTTACGCTGTCGAGTAGTTAATATTTCACATGCTTTTATTTAAACTTGCAATGTGTAGGTATGTATGTATGTAAGTGTGTTCGGGTCAAATCTTAAAATACTACCGACTTCCAGAAAACTACAAAGTGAAAAATAACTTTATTTTTGGAAGTCGGTGTCTTTCGTAGGTACCATTTTTTTGCGTTATGGACACCGACATCCAAAAATAAAGTTATTTTTCACTTTGTAGTTTTCTGGAAGTCGGTAGTATTTTTTTGTAAAAAAGTTTTTGTTTTTCACTTTTTAGTTGTACCTACCTAATAGGCAAGTCGTTTAGTAAGTTTCCTATAACGCCAGAATAGATTACCCGAATATCATGAAACTTGAACAAAACCGATCAAATGAGAGATCTGCTTACCCCTTAAGAGCGTACTGGCGTGATGTTATGTTATGAAATGGTATAAACAATAAACAGACATGCGATTGCAGCAGTCCCGAGAGATTTGCCGTTATTTATTGAAGAGTTCTGTTGTATATCATCGAAGTTCTTCATCAGATCTTCACCAAATTAAAATGGGACCAATTTCGAAACATACTCTTTGAAACAAAAAAAGATGTTTTTAAATCAGTCCACAATTGACGGAGATATCGGTGAACATACATAAAAAAAAAAAAAAAAACATACATGAAGTCGAATATAGAACCTCCTCCTTTTTCGAAAGTCGGTTAAAAATGCATAAAAAATGAATAAGTTACGTAAACTTTCTACGGCATAACCCTACTTCATTATTTTAGTGCCAACGTAAATGCGATAATGAATGACACATTAGGATTGTTATCTCATTATTATATAATGTATTACTGAATATGTTAAAATGGATTGTAAACACACTGTAGCTATGCTTGCCGTTTCCAAGGTCATGATTTTATAAGATATCTTGATAAACGTGTTACAACAATGAAATTGGCGAGACTGTTGTCAGGAATCGGCGCGTAAGTTCACCTTTTATTTGTTTTTACCTAAACTTAGCATTATTTCGCGTTTTTACATTGTGAAAGTTCTGTTAAGTAATTGGTTACGTGACATAGTGAAGTTTTTATTTCAATGCGTTATTTTGCTGACCTTCAACAAACAAGTGATATTTTTTACTGCTTATTTAATTTACGAAAACTAAGGGTTGTGAATGCCCTACTAGAAATAAGGTAGTACAAACTGTACGAAGTGTTAATAATTAGTATGTTTATCTTCCACTGTTTACTCTGCGAGCTAATTAACAAAAACAACTTCTGACAATCAACTAGTAGCGCCATCTAGATTTTGCGGCGAGCATTTCAGAATTTTATCAATGTAGTAATAAATTATCTGTGCCAACGCGTACAGTGTGCCCAGTATATAAATTCCATCGACTAGAAAAATAGAAAAAGTGGTTCTACCTTTGCTTTATGTTTTTCAGGACCATGAAAGGAAAGTTACGGATTCAGGAAAAGGAGTTTAACGTAAAGGCGCCATGGGGTAACATAACTGGTAACTATCAATCTTAGAATTATATTTACGTGTTTCAAGCAGGCTTTAAGTCAAGAGTGAATATTGTGCAGTCTAGACGTGAACAAGGCCAGCGGACCTGACGGCATTCCAGCGAGAGTGCTGAGGCAGTGTGCGCCAGAACTGTCTCCTGTGTTGACTCGCTTGTTCCGCCTCTCTCTTGTCAAAAGGACGGTGCCGAAATCCTGGAAGCTTGCAAATGTGCAAACATTGCCCAAAAAAGGCAACTGTGCAGACCCTGCCAATTACCGTCCGATCGCCATTACCTCCATTTTGTCCCAAGTTATGGAAAGGGTACTGAACAGAAAGTTGCTGACCTACCTTGAAGACAACAATCTCCTCAGTGACCGTCAATATGCACTCATTCCACTAGGATCCCCTAAATCAGTCCCCCAGCAGTGGACGTTTTTCGGTTGAAATGATGATGCTTTTTTTTATTAAAAAAGGTTTTTTTATATTTTGCGTTTATAACGTTAAATGTATTTGAATAAGTTAAATGTTGAAAAAAACCGAACGCCTTAGGTGGGACTCGAACCCAACGCCACCGAGACGCTGCACTAGTCGAACTTGCGAAATTCTTCAATGCTTTTGGTACTTTCTTTTTCAACATCTAACTTATTTTAAAACAATATTTCCGTCATTGTAATCCCCTCTGTAGACCGATTTTTAATTCTATGTATTACATATTGTTATTTTATAGATGGCTTTTTTATTTAGAAGGGACTTTAAAGGAATAGAACTTATTAGTACGTATAGAATCCCCTGCTTAGGGGATCGTAGTGGAACACTGAGTGCTGTAGAATCCCCTGGGGGACTGATTTAGGGGATCCTAGTGGTACGAGTGTCAATATGGCTTTCGCCGGGGACGGTCAACTGGCGATCTTCTTGTGTATCTCACGCACTGCTGGGGCGAAGCCATCGAGAGACACGGCGAAGTAATTGCTGTTTCGCTTGATATCTCGAAGGCCTTTGACAGGGTCTGGCACGCGAGTCTACTCAGTAAACTTCCTGCTTATGGCATCCCCGCTGGTTTTTGTAGCTGGATATCAGACTTCCTCAGTGAACGGTCGATCCGAGTATAGTCATTGACGGCTGCTCCTCTGACTTCATGGCTATTGATGCCAGAGTTCCTCAGGGGTATGTTCTCTCAGCAACTCTTTTCCTGCTGCACATCAATGACCTACTTCAGCCTGGTATTGTTGGGTACGCAGATGACAGTACTGTTTCAGAGAGATACTTGTCCAGCGCAAAAACCAGCGTGGATGAAGTTCTTTCCTTGAGAGAGGCTATGGTGGAGCGGACAGATTTGACCTTAAACCTTGTCTCCCAGTGGGGTGATGACAATCTGGTCTCCTTTAACGCCACCAAAACACAGGCGTGTCTTTTTACCGCAAAAAGGAGTATTTTCGATCAAACTCCTACATTTCCGGGTACGTCTGTTTCTGTGACTGATCGGCTCGAGCTCCTAGGCATGGAGTTGACATCCAGTCTCAACTTCGGTGCCGCCATTGAGTACAAAGCCCAAATTGCGGCCAAAAAACTGGGCATCCTAAATAGAGTGAAGCGATACTTTACGCCTGGACAGCTTTTAACCCTATACAAAGCAAGCAAGTCCGATCCTGCATGGAGTATTGCAGCCACCTTTGGGAAAGCTCAGCTAAGTATCAGCTTGCCGCGCTTGACTCGGTGGAACGCAGAGCCAAGAGGCTCATTGGAGACGTTGAGCTGGCGGATGCCTAGCTACACAGCTTGGCTCATCGCCGCAAGGTTGCCTGCTTGTCGGTCTTCTACAGACTGTACTTCGGTGAGTGTGCTCAAGAACTCCACGACCTCATCCCACCAGCCCCCTTCTATTATCGGACATCTAGACACACTGGCAGTTATCATCCTTACCTTGTTGCCATTCCACCAATTCGCACCAAACGCTTCCAAACATCCTTCGCTTAAAGGGTTATGGCAAGCGTGCTCCATCGTCGATCACATCGTCCATATCATCCCCACATGGTAAATGGGCATTTCAGGATGGCTCCAGGATACCCATGACCCATCCCAAACACTGTTTGATCTTCATAGAGAATATGGTGTTGCCCATTTAGAATTTCTAAATATCTAGTAGGTACTTAGTCCGGATATAATCTATCAGCTAACCCTCTATTATAGACTAAGGCCCACTAGCACGAAAAACTTAACTCAGACTTATTTGCTAACACGAGGTTAAATTGATGACATTTGTGATTATACGACAAGATATCAATTTAACTTCGTGTTAACAACTAAGTTAGAGTTAAGTTTTGCGTGCTAGTGGGCCTAAGATAACTGGCTAAAAGTGAGTGCATGACACTTTACGTGATCGCATCAGAAATGAGGATAGCCGCAGGAGAACCAAAGTTACCGACATAGCCCGAAGAATTGCGAAACTTAAGTGGCAGTGGCCAGGGCACATTGCTCGCAGAACAGATGGCCGATAAGTTCTGGAATGGCGACCGCGAACGGGAAAACGATGCATTGGAAGGCCACTGGGGGAAGCCTATGTCCAGCAATGGACGTCTTTAGCTGAAATGATGATGATTAGGTATGTTCAAATCGCGCGGCGTACTTTGATTGCGCATTATACGATTTATCTGATAATTCTTCGTCTCCTGGATCAAGCCAATAACTTGCTAGAAATCTTTGATAGCATACGGAGCAGGGTGTAAAGTTCCGCATACCATATGAAAAGGGAGGGTCATCCGACCGAAAACTTTGCTTGCGCGATGCAGGATTATTTGTGTAATATCAGGTCATTAGTTCGTAGGTGGTGGCATAGATGCCGCTACAAATCTATCACTACACACATCTGTAACTTCCAACCTCTTTTCAACAGGATTAGCCTGGGGAGACCCATCGAACCCCCCAGTAATCCTCTGCCACGGCAAGATGGATGCCAGCTCCGGCTTCCGACCTCTAGTCTCCAGACTACCCACAAACTTCTACTACCTGAGTATAGACCTACCTGGTAACGGCAAGTCGGATCATCTGCCGAAAGGAGTCCGGTATTCAGTTGTGGACCTTGTGCCTACTATAGTGAAGGTTAAAAATCATTTTAATTGGGATAAGTTTATCTACATTGGACATTCGCTTGGAGTTCCTATTGGTAAGTGTCTATTTATAATAAACTAGCTGTCCCACGCGGCTTCGCTCCCGTCAACTGGCTACGTACCTACCCTATCCTACCTACCCTACACTTACCCTACACATACCCTACACCTACCCTACACCTATCCTACATACATGATTGCATAACTGAAACCGTTTACGCAGCGCACGAAACGGAAGCCCTCAAAAAGTAATATTCTTACCCGTTTTTGCTACATTTTTCATTTATGCTCCGCTCCTATTGGTCGTACCGTGATGGTATATAGCCTATAACCTTCCTCGATAAATGGACTATCTAACACAAAAAGAATTTTTCAATTCCAACCAGTAGTTCCTGAGATTACCCCCTACATACAAACTTACAAATTAGTATAGATTAACTTATTATGAGGCTCTCGACAAGTGAAGTAAGTTTAATAAACGAGTGTAGGTAGTGTAACTTACGTATTCTACTACTAGCGGGGTCTTTAAGTCAAGAGTGAATAGGTTATTTCTAGGCAAGTGTGTTTCACCGACGACCACATCATCGCTTACCATCAGGTGATATAGTGGTCAAGTGCGAGCCTATAGAATAACAAAAAATAAAATATAAAAACCACTGTCCCTAAAGCCTCGTATCTATCCACTATGCAACATT
Source organism: Orthosia incerta (assembly GCA_948252205.1). Lineage (NCBI taxonomy): Eukaryota > Metazoa > Arthropoda > Insecta > Lepidoptera > Noctuidae > Orthosia > Orthosia incerta. The sequence goes on along the minus strand of OX411769.1, from coordinate 14,112,149 downwards.
TAAACGCGACGTGATGCACAACATGTTTGACATCATGATGAACGGCAACGTGGAACTTTGGTTTAGTAACGTTGTCTCGTTGCGTCATGTTGCGCCCCAGCTGGCAACGTTGCCGAACATGTTGCACGTCAAAAGTTGCATAGTGGATACGAGGCTTAAGGGAAACGCTACCGGTAGGAAGTAATGTTGTATTTATCCAAAATTCCACCAAATTTTCCAAATTTATCTTATTTCCCCATCTCCTCATTCCAGGCAAGCTCTTCAACATAGCCTACCCAGGCCAGATAACCCGTGTTGTCGAGATAGACCCGATACCAGCCCACCACACTTGGCCCTGCACCAGGGAAGGCATCCACGACTGGTTCCACAGTTACTACGGAATGTACGATGATGACAGGTTCCATAAGTTCAACAGTGGGATCGAGACTGCGCCAAAGTATACTTATGAGAAGGTGAGGTAAAGTGAGGTTATGAGTCTTTAAAACTTTTTGTTGAGGTCTTGAGGTTAAACCAACTTGATGTAGACGCATTCCATTATGTTCTGTCTTAACTAAATAGTGATATGACGGTTATAGAATACCCTAATTCAATAAATAAGGTTAGGGTTTGAAGAACTGGTGCCTGAGGCAGTGATGCCAACTTAGCAACTTTATTAAGGAAAAAAGATCAGTTATGCTGGCAACATTAAGCACGCCACCCGTCGCGCGCAGACTTATCTTGCGCCACTGACTTATAACCTATGGACTTGCCATACCTACGAAATTAGCGTGATACCTACATAAATCGGGAACTTAAGATGGCTGCCCATTGGCCAATGAGGTAGGCCATTTGCAACTGTTTGACAGCACAACTACGCAGATAAACGTACATAAACAGCACACAACTACCAATTTAACTCGGTAATCAACATGGCGACCGGCCACGCATAGACATGATTTTGACGTCACACAAAAGTGTTACCAAGTTTAGTCCTTGACAAACATTTAGATGTCTCTCTTTTCATATGTAGTTCTTGGTTAGTTAAAAAGAGACAAAACGCTTTTTGACATGCGTGTGTCGATTTGATAGATATGTGTATAACTATTCTTCATATAGTAGAATAGGCCGTCTCCATAGATTTTCCTTCCTCATTGTCTTGCGCACACTCTAACAATAACGTAACGTAACGTATACGTCAGATTGACATATGTCGCAGAGATCAAGCTATCTTTTATGAAGTACTAGCTGACCCGGCAAACTTTGTTTTGCCATAAAAACACCAAACATTCATCTACCCTACTCTACCAACCCTACCTAACCTACCCTACGTACCCTACCCTACCTACACCACCGTACCTAAAAAAAATAAAAACATCACATGAACCATCTACTAATTAGTCCGAACAAAGCCTAAACATTTGGTTTGGATAGGTGAGCGTGTTCTTGAGTTATAAAATTACAACGAAAAGTGGCATTGATTTTCATATATCTAGATAACTACTTCTAGCAACTTTTTGGGGTAAAAAAACTGGCAATCAAGTAACATTTTAAAAATTGTCTAGCAACTGGTTAAAGCTAGCAGTTGGCAACACTGGCCTGAGGACGAAAATACACAATCATATGCCTGTAACATGCATAAAAGTATGCAAGTAACTTTCATGCCACTGTACAGTAATATCTTTTGATTGGCATGTCACACACACTTTACAGGCAAGTTACAGGCATTTGTTTTTTAGGGTTCCGTACCCAAACGGTAAAAACGGGACCCTATTACTAAGACTCCACGATCCGTCTGTCTGTCTGTCTGTCCGTCTGTCACCAGGCTGTATCTCATGAACCGTGATAGCTAGACAGTTGACATTTTCACAGATGATGTATATCTGTTGCCGCTATAACAACAAATACTAAAAACGGAATAAAATGAATATTTAAGTGGGGCTCCCATACAACAAACGTGATTTTTATGCCGTTTTTGTGATAGTGGTACGGAACCGATCTTATCTTATCTTATGGAGGGGCCGAGAAATAACTCGGACACTTCGACCCATTGGGATCTTTTGTGGTCCCCTAGATAACTTACTCCTCCTCATTATCGTTGAAAACCGTTTTCATGAGTTTTACAACGAGACTAGGGGATATGAGCCTATAATCTTCTGGTTTTGGGTATCCAACCCCTAGGAGACTCATTCGCTTATCAGCCAGTGCATCGCACGTGCACAGTAGGTGCTCCATGCATTCCGTATGATCCCCACACAACCTGCACATGGGTGTCGCGATTAGACCCATCTTCATGAGCATGTCGTTGGTTCCAAAGTGCCCAGTAAAGGCCCCAAGCAGGTAGCGGATTTGCCCCCTGCTCATGTTCCAAATGCAATCCCGGGCTTTGAACGTAGAGCCTAGGAATCTCTTGGAGTGTTGTAGACCGGTATTAGACAGCCAACAAATTCGTTGTCTGTGATCTGCAAACTCCCTAAATGCGGCTTTTACGAGACACGTCGAGATGCCTACACATGTCAAAGCACTTTATTTCAAGTAGGCCAGTTACAGGCACTTTTGAATTGTCAAAAGACAAAATAAAATATTACAAAATTATGGTGCTACAGTCCCAGTCACAAGACATAATAACTGTGAAAGTACCGTAGATGCCCATTCCAAGGCGTAGATCTCTATGGAGAAGAACGGGCAAGAAACTCCATGGACACTCTTTTTCAATTAGGTAATTATTACAAATCATTTGTTACATCATTCATGTTGAGATTACACATTATGTGAGAACGATGTAGAAAGTTAAAAGTGTCCATAGTAAATATAAAAAGACAATTCAGAAATAAAATTAGAATCAATTAAAATAAACCATGGCAGCTAAGAGATGACCAGTCCCAACCGACAGCGCCCGTTCACGAACATGACACATGTATCAGCACCATTCAGCTCAACCATTTTGAAGGGAGCTAAATGATCCGACACACGCGCCACCATCGGCGAGACATTTGAGTGGGCATGACATACTCTCAACCACCGGAGTCATTCAAGTCAATAGAAGACGTAGGTATCTAGACAATGATAGCTCTGAAGTACATGGTACTCACACAATGCTGGCTATGCTGCTATATAATACTAGAAAGATTAACTCTATATAATGCAAAGATAGTAGCAATCTTCATCAGCTCCGACAATAACAGTAAACGATACCTACGACAGTCTTACCAAAAAATAAAATTTAAAAAATACACATAAAAACGAAATTAAAAAATAATAATATTTAACCTGACAGCAAGCTAATTTTGGTAAAAGAACACGAACATTGTCTTGAGTTCAACACAGCGACCAACTATGCTTATCATCTAAATAATCATTAATAGAATAGTATGCCTTAGAACAGAGATTAGCTTTTACCTTTGCTTTAAATGCGTTAAATAGCAAATCTAGAAAAGAAGACGGTAACTTGTTGTAAAAAGTTATACCAACCCCAACGAATGAACTATGCACCTTATGAAGTCGATGAAAGGGAGCTCGTAATTTGTCCTTATTTCTGGTGTTAAAGTTGTGAATATCACTATTGTTCTGGACCCACAAAATCATTCGCTGAGCCCTCCCTTGCCAGTTCATCAGCCACTTCGTTACCATGGAATCCTTTGTGCCCAGGGACCCACATCAGTCTTACCCTGTTGTGCTTCCCAATAAGATGAGACTGAACCGATAAGATGTTTTATGCTTTCAAGATTATACGGAGCAATAGAGAAACCTTTGGTACCTATCTAACTGGCTAACAAAGTATCTACTGAATCTTCGAAACACATAGGCAATAAATCTTATACCTATCATTGTTTTTTTTTGCAGGCTGAACAAATGATGATGCAAACAAGAGGTATATCCAAGGAGGCAACGGCACATGTCTTAGAAAGAAGTCTGGTTCCCGCTGGTGATGGACTCTACAGGTACCACCTTCTAATATCACGCCTACATTTCTACTGTGTTTTAAATTTTAATTCTCTCGAAGTAAAGCGTAAGTATTTCTTGCTTATCTCTGCCTGCCGTATTATGCGGGGAGAGTCCGATTGCCAGGAGCTCGTGGCGCAGTTGTTGAGGCTGTCTGTTCCTGTGGTGCCCAAATAACAGCTTAGACCACGAAGTCACCGGCTTTTGGCCGTACCTTCGGCACGTACGGTGTCCCGAGCTAACTCGCCTCTAGTTCGGGCGCTCACAATGCTAAATGCCCTTCTGACATCAGCACCGGAGTGTGACCTGTTTGCTGGGAGATGGATAGATGTGTGTCGTGAATGTTTAAGTTTTTGTGAGAAGATGGATGAAAGTTAGATTAGTGAATAATTGTTTATGTATTCTTTGTACATTTTTTTTTACTTCTGTTTGATATACTTATTTTATTTTCCGTTTTTGTATTTTTTTATGTCTATGTTTTTCGGTATCGTGTTTTTTTTATTTTTAGAAATTATTTTTTATTTGTTTATATTTAATTTTGCCTAATTCTTTTATGTTTCGTTTGTGTATTTTTTTTTCTCTCATTGTACAACGCCTTAGGTATGACCTGTAAAGTTATACATGTATACTTAAATAAATAAAAATAAAAAATTCTGCAGTCTTTTTTTTTTTTTTTTTATTATCTATAGGCTTGCGCTTGACCACTATCTCACCTGATGGTAAGCGATGATGTGGTCGACGATAGAGCACGCTTGCCTAGAAGAAACCTATTCACTCTTGACTTAAAGACCCCTAGATTGTAGCTATCGGGAAACACAGATTCCGGCAGGGAATTCCACTCTTTAGCTGTACGCATAATAAAAGTGTCCCCAAAACGTTTTGTGCGTATGGGTGGGATGTCCACCATGTACCGATGACGCATCGCCGTACGTCTGGTAGTCCGATGATGGAACGGGCTGGGCGGAATTAAATCATGTAATTCCATCGCACACTCCCCGAAATGTAACCGATAAAATACCGACAAACTGGCAACTCGGCGACGATGTTCAAGGCTCTGGAGCTTTGACTTGACCAGTGCCTCATTACCGATGAGTTTCTTGGCCCGCTTTTCGATCGACTCTAGTGCATCAAGCTGGTATTTGGCAGATCCATCCCAGAGATGAGAACAGTACTCCATGCACGATCGAACTTGCGCTTGATACAAGTTGAGCAGCTGTTCCGGCGTGAAGTACCTTCTCACCTTCACAAGGATCCCCAACTTTTTGGCAGCCAGCTGAGCCTTTGCCTCAATGTATGGCCCAAAATTGAGAGTCGATGTCAACGTAACGCCAAGAAGCTCAAGATGGTTCGTTATTGGCACGATTACATCACGGAAAGTAGGATCCGGGTGGAATTGGCTCCTTTTAGCGGAAAAAAGACACGCCTGGGTTTTAGCAGCATTAAACCTGACCAGATTGGCATCGCCCCATTCGGAAACTGCCTGCAAGGACAAGTTCAAGCGCTCCACCATGGCCTCCCGGAGAGACCGGACCTGAGGCCCGGTAGCAAGCGCGTTGGACAAGTATCTCTCAGCAACAGTGCTGTCGTCTGCATACCCAAAGGTGCCGGGCTTCAGCAGATCGTTAATGTGCAACAAGAACAATGTTGCTGAGAGTACGGACCCCTGAGGGACCCCGGCATTAATATCCAATTGGTCCGACGAGCAGCCATCGATAACCACTCGAATGGACCGATCTCTCAGGAAGTCTGCAATCCAATCACACAGACCACCGGGCAAACCGAATGAAGGAAGCTTACCAATAAGGCTTTCGTGCCAGACCCTATCGAAAGCCTTCGAGATGTCGAGGGAGACGGCAAGCGCTTCCCCATGCCTCTCGATGGCCTCACTCCATATGTGAATGGCATACGCTAGAAGATCTCCAGTAGACCGATTTCGGCGAAAGCCGTATTGGCGGTCGCTTAGGATATCGTTAGTTTCTAGGTATGCCAGGAGCTTAGTGTTGAGTACACGCTCCATACTCTTACAGAGTATGGACGTTACAGAGATGGGTCTGTAGTTGGCCGGGTCAGCTCTACTGCCCTTCTTGGGCACGGGCTGTACGTTGGCTTGCTTCCAAGCATTCGGCACTGTTCCAGTCTCATATGAAAGGCGGAATAGGCGTGTCAAGATCGGAGACAGTTCAGGCGCACAGGTTCTAAGAACTATAGCTGGTATGCCGTCAGGGCCGCTAGCCTTGTTCACGTCGAGGTTGCGCAGCACCCTACGGACGTCCTTTTGATGGATGCGAATGTCCGACATACTCGTCTCGCACCCATCAGGAGAAGGAGGGGGCCGCGAATCACCAGGATTCAGACGCGAAGATTCCGCAAAAAGGGAGGCAAACAAATTTGCCTTCTCCTCAGCGGTGTGAGCCAGTGACCCATCGGGTTTCAGCAGTGGTGGTAGTGAGGGACGGCAGAAGTTCGACTCGACCGACTTAGCCAGGGACCAGAACGCTTTACTACCTGCTGGGTAAGAAGCAAGTTTGGCCCCCATTCGGCCAATGTGGTCGAATCGAGCCCCACGCAACACCTTCTTGCAGGACTTGGCAGCCCTGTTGTAGGCTTTCTTCTTCTGACCCAAGTCACTCGCTTTACGCGATCGAGCGTCGACCCATGCCAGGTACGCCTCATGTTTAAGCGCGTCGGCGCGACGACATTCGGCGCCAAACCATGGCCGGTCAACGCTGGAAATCGTTATGTCAGAGAACGGAATGTAGTACTCCATTCCCTGACGCAACACATCAGTAACGGCGTCCGCGCACGACGAAGGATCAGCCGAAGAAAAGCAAGTAGGCTGCCAAGGATAGCAAGCGAAGAAAGAACGCATGCCATCCCAATCTGCTGACCTGTACCGCCAAACCCGCCGGGTGCCTCTTGGGCTGGGATCGGGCGGGGAATAGACGGACACAGACTTCACCAGACAGTGGTCGGAACTACCCAGGGGTGAACTTATCGACACAGAGTATCTGTCTGGATCTGTTGTCAGCAGAAGGTCCAAGCAATTCGCTGTGTGCGAATCAACATCCGGTACCCTCGTTGCCCCCTGGACCAGCTGGGTGAGGTTTAGCGCTAGCGAAAGCTTACGCATCTCCCGTCCAGCATGGTCAGTGCACTGGTATGGGAAGAGCCACTCCTGATGGTGGGCGTTAAAGTCCCCCAGTAACACTAATTGGGCGGAAGGGTACCGTTGCTGTGCCGCATCAGCCGCCTCACTGAGGTACTCTGCGAGCCTGGATGTCTCCTGATCTCCGCTGTGCGAGCGGTAGACACAGGCGTAGATAATTTTATCCAGACCTGTGTCCACTAGAGCCCACAGCGTTGAAAATTTTGAGTCCTCAAGGTTACGGAGACGCCGATAGCAAGTGTCATCACGGGCGTACATACACACACCCGCGCGCGGTTTATAATTGTGCTCCAGGGTAAACCCTGGGTAAGATAGGTACGACGCGTCCGACGGACTCGCTATCTGCGTCTCCGTAAGAAATAACAGCGCTGGTTTCTCAGTCTCCAGGTGGTAGTGGACTGCAGAGAGATTTGAGTGCAGACCTCGAATGTTGGTGAGGTGCACTTTGAGGGGGAGGGAGTGCAGCCGCTGTTCAAATTTATTATTTCTTTTCCTTGGTAATGCCATATGATGATAAGAGTGAATGGAGGAGAGGAGTTGGAAGTGAGACGAGGTTCCACGCTGCTAACCTTCAGACCCGCACTGAAAGGACAGCATCATTGGGGCACTAGTCCGGAGACTGCGGGGACGCCCGAGCCCCCCCGGAATGTCCATCGGGCCCTCCCCATCTGGTCGCCAACCAGCACGATGGCGCATTCCGGGATTTTTCGACAGTTGGCGGGGCAGCCTTTCATGTGTGGCTGGCACACTACTTGGGCCCCCAACTACCTGCGGTCGGCCAGCGGCGCACCGTGCCTCGGATCCCGCTACCCTCCGCGACCAGTCTCCCGATACGTCCATACCAGCGCGTGTCAGGCTGGTCAGTCTGCAGTGGAACAGCTATCTCGACCCAACTCCTCATGTGGCTACACCGAGCATCGTACCGGAACACGGCTAAGCCGCTTGGCGGTACGTCTTTGCCCGGTGGGTGGTCGCAAGCCTTCGGCCGAAGCCTACCACCAGTTAGTGTCACCTGATTTGCACCACCCGGGGACCACGTGTAGGGTAACGGAATGGGGTACACTCCTACGGACGTGGGTGACTCAGCCCCCAATAGTCACTCCATATAATACTGATATTCTTCTGCGCAAGGAAGGAAGAATAATTTTGTTCACAAAACGGGTCTATTATGTCTCATGGAATGGAGGATGGGCCTATTTTATTTTATTTTTATTGATAGGCTCGCGCTTGACCACTATCTCACCTGATGGTAAGTGATGATGTGGTCGACGATGTAGCACGCTTACCTAGAAGAAACCTATTCACTCTTGACTTAAAGACTCCCAGGTTGTAGCTATCAGGAAATACAGACTCTGGCAGGGAATTCCACTCCTTAGCTGTACGCATAATGAAAGTACTGCCAAAACGTTTGGTGCGTATGGGTGGGATGTCCACCATGTACCGATGAAGCATCGCCGTACGTCTTGTAGTCCGATGATGGAACGGGCTAGGAGGAATTAGTTCATGCAATTCCATCGCACACTCCCCGAAATGTAACCGATAAAAAACCGACAGACTGGCAACTTGGCGCCGATGTTCAAGGCTCTGGAGCCTAGACTCAACCAATATCTCATTGTCGATGAGCCTCTTGACCCGTTTTTCGATCGACTCCAGTGCATCCAGCTGGTACTTGGCAGATCCATCCCAGAGATGAGAGCAGTACTCCATGCATGACCGAACTTGCGCTTGGTACAAGTTGAGCAACTGTTCTGGCGTGAAGTAACGTCTCACCTTTGCAAGGATCCCCAACTTTTTGGCAGCCAGTACTTTTGCTGGTATATTATTTATTTATTTATTGGCCTATGTACAATTTTACACTGTTTATCCTAATAATACAAGTAATATGATACTAGCATACGTACAATATAATGCGATAGACTCGGCATGCAAAAACAAAATTATAATTTTAATAAAATTACAGTAATAGCACAGATAATATAATACTAGCATACAGATGCCTCATCCCATACAAAGAAACCGTGCCGACGTAACTAGCGTTTTTCGTCTGATTATTTTTTGTACATCGATCGAGTTCGGTTCCGTTCCACGGCGATAGATAGATGGTCTTAGCAGCGACTTGCAAGTAAAAGGGATTACTCGGTTTGTGAATATTTATTTCTTTAAATACAGTGATTTGTTAGATAGTGTTTTTTTTCGCACGTTGTTACAGTTTCATTTCATCTTAATCCATCCTTCTATGGACCGCCGTTGCGCATAAAAAAAAAATGTATGATAGCGTAAATTGGATATAAAAGAAGGGAGAGGTCATACTTTCAAAGGAAATAAAAATTATCCATTTATTTTGTGGGGTTTTTGTTTTTTCTTTGATTTTTTGTTCGTTCTACACAATCCACACCACCAGCACAGAAACAGTACAATAGTCTTCAAAAAGATTTGCAGGAAAGAGTGTGCAGGAATCGGAAAACTACTGAACACGAACTCAACGCAATGATAAGTTAATAATTAGCACAACAAACTCAACAAATATAAACGCAAAAACAAAAATTCGCTGCCGCGCCGACACGAATCTTTGTTTGGCACCTAGCTTGACTTGACATTTGACAATGACATTTTTGACAGTGATATTTTTGATAGTTGACAGTTCACCTTTCATTTACATCGCCTGTGGTAGTGTTACCAACAATTAATCTAAATCACCCTGACCATAAGTGATTTGTTAATTAGAGAAAGATTTTTAAATCGTTAAGTAATATCATTTTAATTATGTTATATATAAATAAAAATATTAATGAAGCGGGAAATGTCATAATTTAAATGATTTTTAAAACTCGGCGTCTGCCCTTACACTATTAGTAACACCGATTATGGGGAGGTTCATAAAATGGCAACACTGTTTTCACTAAAGTACGCCATTAAAATAAAATCGAATAAATAACTAATTAAACACTAAATATTAACTCCACATACGATAACGATCAAATTAAATAAAAAAAACTTTAAAAAAAATGTATAATTTATTAGTATATTTTTGTGGCAATACTCTTTTATTATAAAGCGATACTGATTTTGGTCATTCTCCTTTAATACCTCGCCATCTATTGGCTATATAAGCCCAATACTCCATAAGTTGGTGCTTAGGAGAGTTGATTAAACAAGAACATACAATTATTATGTTCAATTCCAGAAAATGTTAATTTTACACACAATTCAATAACAAATCGGTGCACATCGCGGCATCTAGTGAGATTTATTTGAACCAAATTTTCATTCTTAGTGCTGTGAGCTGTGACCCCATGGTAATAGAGCAGAACTACAATTAAAAAACTAGTGGGTAGTTTTAGAAACACAATAGATACAAAGATGACAAGGAAAAAAAAAAATGGTTTGATGGACTCGAATTTTTGAGAGAATATTAAAAGAGACAAAGCTGCCATTGATAATTTCCTGTTTTTCGTTTTTCCCAGTTACTGGGTTGTGGCGGTGAGATAGGTTGTCGCTCCATGTAAATAATTGGTACTCAGCTAAATCCGGTTAGAGTGGAAGCCGACTCCAACAAAATGGGAAAAGCTATGGAGATTGATTTATGTTATAAACGATAATTAGTGCCGGCGCTCACTGAAGGCCTGGCACGGCAAGGTTTTTTTTGTGGACAAATTATTTTCGACCTTCTGTCACACACACACATCATCAGCCTATTAATGTTCCCACTGCTGGGACACAGGCCTCCTTTCTGTTAGAGGAGATGGGCCGTAATCCACCACGCGGGCCCGTTGCGGGTTGGTGGATGTCACATGTCTTCGAATTTTTGGTTCTAGGACATGCAGGGTTTCCTCACAATGTTTTCCTGACCTTATGTCAATGACTTTAGAATTACTTGGTAAGCTAAAGCGTGCAGTGCCGTCAGTTGGGTCCAGTAGGTGATAACGTTAATTCCAGCGTTGTTGGTATTCATTAAATCCTCTCAAGTGTGTGTACAGATGTTTGAGGACAGCGGCACTTCATACACGTTGTGTGTCCGACGGGACCACAAATAGCCCCAGCCCGCAAACACAACTTGGGGGGAGGGGCATACCAGGTCTTCAACAGATTGAGTGTTAGAAAAGCCCAACACAAAAATCACACACAGGACCCCTCCTTGTAGTCGCACTTAAAACCACAAGACCAACGACGCAGATTTTTGAAATTGAATAATTTTATAATCTTTTTTTCAGATTCTCCTTCGACCAGCGCATGAAAGAAGTAGCAGTGTTGCCATTTTCCGGAGAAATGCTAGGCAGAATATACACTACAGCCACGACCCCAACATTGTGTTTTTTGGCGAAAAAAATCATCGATGCCGGAATTTATGATCCTGTACCTTTTCTGATGGACGAAAAGGCATGGCCCAATGGAAATTATAGATTTAAAATAGTAGAAGGTGGTCATGATGTACATCTTGATAACCCTGACTGCATGGCAGAAGATATTTCTAAGTTCATGCTAGAAGATGCTAAGACTAAGGCAAAATTGTGATATTTTTGTAAAAAAGTACTTTTATACTGTTGATAAATGTTTATTTAGATAGTGTTTGTTTTATTTTGCAAATACTCAAAATGACGCCTATTTCTCCATGCATACTGTAGCTCCACTAGGGTTACCATTTTGAAAATTGAAAAGTCCCGACAAAAAGCTAGTCTTCAAAAAGAAGTCCGGACATTTTAGTTACAATTTGAAATAAAAATGTGCGTGTGTCAGCTTCGATGCACGACTGGAGTTTACTCCATAAGAACGATTGACTTTGAATATTAAATGCAATAAGCAAAGAGCACCGACCCGGTGAGGAAGACGCCTTAAGCTATTCTTAACTCTTGTTTTGCAACCGGTTTTAGAACATTTTATAAGCTTAAGCTAAACTTATTTAGATACAGTCACATGTAGGTATTTGCAATTCTGCATTCATGTAGCATCGATCTAAAAACAGACCATAAACAAAACGAAAAAATAAAACAAAAATAATTACAACTTAGAAAAAACTTTATTGTCTTTTAAAAACGCATTTATATGAGGAAGAACTCTTTCAGGATGCGTAAAATGCACATCATGGCTGCCCTCGACATCAACTCTGTGAAAATTCTCCAGAGACGCCATCTTGTCTAACAATTTTTTCGCGCCTTCCCGCCATATTGGATTCGGAATGTTTTTCGCGCCATCACTGGCAGCTATGAGCAACGTTGGAGGGATTGTCTTAAACAGTTCAAAATAATAGTCGTTCCCATAATTTTGCGGTGCGAGATGTTTTAGACGATTATCCCATGAAAGGTACCTGTAATATAGGTGAAGGAAAAGCTTAGAAATTTCAACTGAATCAGTTGAAATTTTGCATAAACGTTTGGTTAGAATGCATGGCAAGTTAAAAAGTTTGTATAAAAGTTTTTATTTTATTGTAAAAATATTTTTGGTTCCATTCCTTTTCTCGCTCTTGCCCTCTATCTCATATTACGTGATAGCACAGATAATATAATACTAGCATACAGATGCATCATCCCATAAAAAGAAGCCGTGCCGACCTAACTATCGTTTTTCGTCTGATTAAACTGATTATTTTTCTTAGTACATCGGTCACGTTCGGTTCCGTTCCACGGATATAGATGGTGTTAGCAGCGACTTTCAAGTAAAAGGGTTTACTCGGTCCGTGAATACTTTATTTTTTTTATACAGCGAAGATTTGTTATATTGTATTTTTTTGCACTGTTTTACAGTCTCATTGTTCAAAAATGTGTAACAAACCAAATTTAAAAAATCAAGTGGATGTCCCAGAAATTTAAAACCGCGCCATCTATTGGAATCAATTTTAAATGATCCACTCAAATATTCTTTGAAATGTCAATTAAGGACCAAAAAAGGAAACAAAATTAATAGGTATTTAAAAAAAAGTTCAAATCAAACACCGGGTTTTTTTCCAGTCAATTTAGGACTGGTCAAACTCTACTTTAGCATCAGATCTCGTCAAACTTTAGCCTTAAAATGAAGTTTGATAAGTTCTCAACTTCAAATTCTAAATTCAGAAACCGAATGTTAATAACAGAATACTCGTACAATATAATTATCATAACTTTTCACTTACCCTGGTCTTTCATTTTCGTTCTCACTCAAGCGTTGCATGTAATCGCATAAACCATTGTCATCAGAAGACGGAACTTCATTTGCATCCTTTAGTCCATTTTCAATCTGCGGTCTGTTTGCAAAACGAACCCTGTTCGAATGAGCCCGGAGTGTCTCCAGTGCGTTATCAGACCCTGGAGGTCTGTTTGGATCCCTTCGTCTGTATGCAGCCCTAGGACCGTTTACATTCCTGGGACCATTTTCATTCCTAGGACCGTTTTCATTCGAAGGACCGTTTTCATTCATAGGACCATTTTCATTCCTAGGACCGTTTTCATTCGAAGGACCGTTTCCATTTCGAGGTCCGTTTGCATTTTGAGGTTCATCTTTATCCCGAAGTCCGTTTGTATTACGACGATCAAATTGGGGTATCTTATCAATATTCATTACTCGTGATTCGTTTGGATCCTGTCCCTCTCTTAAGGCCTGTAGTGCGCTTGAGTCCTGTACCTGCCAGTAATTCTGGAGCTCGGATGTATTCCGTTCTTCTATAGCATTGCTCCTTGCTGTCCTGCAAATGGTTAAAACTAAATTATTTACAATTTACAAATAAATAAAATTGGGGTGTCTGTTTATAATATCAACATATTAGCTTTAAATATATGCATATGTCGATATGTATATAATAACGATCCTGGAAATACGGATGTTCTGTGTGAACGAGCACTAAGAGTGTCACTTACCCAAATTCATGAAAGTTCCTTAATAGTAGTTGGCTACTCTGGCGTTCGTCAAGATCTCGCGAACGTTGTATCGACTGGATCGCCGTCTTTCTGGTGTGAGTCTGTGGACATAACATCACCAATTTATGTTCCGAAGAGGTAGGCTGGGATGCAGTTGTTTACAGGACACAAATTTAGGATTTGTCCGTCAGGTAGTTTTTATTTTATTTTTTATTTGGGATGGGTTTGCTCTTGACTCTAGTCTAGGTCAGAGGTGACAGAGACAGAGTCGACGATGGAGCCAATGAATGTGAAATGATTAAAAAATATGGACATACACGAATCTTATTGGTGACTAGCTGACCCGGCAAACTTTGTTTTGCCATAAAAACACCAAACATTCATCTACCCTACCATACCTTTATAGGTAAGGTACCAATATTTTTTCATAAGAACCTTCTCCTAACAATAACAAGCACAACAAAAAACGAATAAGCGAAATCGGTCGAGACGTTCACGCGTGATGCCCTGACCAAGGGAAATAGGGATTCATTTTTATATATATTGGTGATGTACTTCAGAAAAGCCAGGGGCGCAGTGGTCGCTTAAACCGCTAAACCAATTTACATAAAATTTGGTATGTAGATAGTTTGAGACCCTCGGTATTTTATCCCGGAAATCATCCTTAAGGTATGGAAAGGGGGTTGGAAGTTTGTATGGTAAAACAATAATTTCTCAAGCAGAGCGGCCCACACACCTACACTGCAATATTATTGCGCGATATTTAAAATAGGCTATTTGATTAATAATGCTATCTAGACGACGTCGCGGGCAAAGGTTAGTATACAGTTGCAATTATATTTTAAAAACTGCTTCTGCTCATACGAACAATTTTCTTCAAGTAACTCAAAGTAGATTCCCTAAAAAAAAAACTGGCCAAGTGCGAGTCGGACTTGCGCACGAAGGGTTCCGTACCATTATCGCAAAAAACGGCAAAAAAAACACGTTTGTCGTATGGGAGCCCCCCTAAATTTATTTTATTTTAATTTAATCATTATTATTTTTTGAAGCGAATATACAACTAAATATTCTGTGAATATTTCAAGCGTCTACCTGTTGCCGTTTTTAACATCGAGCAAAAAACGGCAAATAAATCACGTTTGTTGTATGGGAGCCCCCCCCTTGAATATTAGTTTTATTCTGTTTTTAGTATTTGTTATTATAGCGGCAATAGAAATACATCATCTGTGAAAATTTCAACTGTCTAGCTATTACGGTTCCTGAGATACAGCCTGGTGACAGACGGACAGACAGACAGACAGACGGATCGTGAAGTCTTAGTAATAGGGTCCCGTTTTTACCCTTTGGGTACGGAACCCTAAAAACCAACAAAAATTTGTACGGATGTAAATTTTTTTTAATGAGTAGACTATGATATGACTTCCTTAGAGAAAGCTGTTCATTATCAAGGGCTGAAGCAGTTTATAAAATATGATCGCACCAGCCTTTACACCCTGTATAAATAATCAACCTACCCTCCGCTGAAAATTCTCCCTGTCGTAGTTTTCGTAGTAAGAATCGTAGAACAGATTCTGGTACTCCCTGTTGTCTTCTACCTGCATCCTCATGAGAGTGGGTCCAGCGTCCAGGAGAATCATCTTCGATATGACGCCTGGATAGATGGCGTTGTAGAATAGGCCTGGAAAGCATAATACCACTTTTTGTAGCGATACCAGACTAAAATGATCGCGGTAATGTCTTTTTTTACCCGACTGGCGAAGGAGGGTAATGTGTTTATCATTCTATATATGTTCCTATGTGGCGTATGAGAGACCAAATGCGTAGGCCGATTTTGATGATTCTTACGTCAATCGATTCGTCTTAACCTTGGGAGTGTCTGGCTAAATTAAAATTATAAAATAGAAAGATGGCGGATTTGGGCGCCATATACCCACAATATTTTTTTCTTCCGAACTCATCGTGTGGGGTATCAAAATAAAGGTTTTTAAGAGGGGATGCAAAATATAGTACACTTATATGTACAAATGTTCACAATTCGAAAAAGTTAACAGAAGTTATAAATAAAAAAAGTTAATTAAAAAAATCTAAAACCAGACTGCCAATTTTTTTTTCTTCCGAACTCATCGTGTGGGGTATCAAAATAAAGGTTTTTAAGAGGGGATGCAAAATATAGTACACTTATATGTACAAATGTTCACAATTCGAAAAAGTTAACAAAAGTTATAAATAAAAAAAGTTAATTAAAAAAATCTAAAACCAGACTGCTTAAGAAGCGAATATGTATCCTCCAACTGCACAGCATGATTTTCTTCTTGTTTACGTCTTTTTAGTTCACTTCTTAAGCAGTCGGGTTTTTTGATCTTTTAAATTAACTTTTATATGACTTTGACAGTCTCGGGACCCTGGAGTCCAAGTCCTTTGAAAGGCATGCAAGGAGCCGAAGCCAACTCGCAGAGGCCTTGTTAGGCATGTATCAGGAAACGTGACACCAACCGACGATCATCCCTGTATGCACTACGCAAGTGCAACCAAGGGCAATCCCCAGTTGGTTCAGGACTATTGCAAAATATGGAGAAAAAATGTATTAGGCTATGGGTCTGGTAGGTTTAGTGGATCAGATGTCTAAAACTATAGGAAGATTACTGGCCCCTGCCTGACCACTGTAATTAACTTTTTATTATTATTGATAGACTGAATAGAGGAGCTCGTGGCTAAATAATAATAGCCGCACGGGTCGATCATCAAGGTTAAGCAACGCTTGACGAGGTCGGTCCGTGGATGGGTGACCATTTCAACATACCGAGTTTCCTCCGTGCCTCGGAAAGCACGATAAGCCGTTGGTCGCGGCTGTTATTTGAAGATCTTTGACAGTCGTTACGGGTAGACAGAAGCTTGAGATCTGACACCAGTCTTGCCAAGGGGTACCGTGTTACCCAGTTACTGGGTTGTGGAGGTCAGATAGGCAGTCGCTCCATGTAAAACACTGGTACTTAGCTGAATCCGGTAAGACTGGAAGCCGACCCCAATATAGTTGGGAAAAGGCTAGGCAGTTGATGATAAGACTCCCGTTTGACCACTATTTCACCTGATGTTTACCGATGATGTGGTCGACGATGAAGCGCACTTACCTAGAACCTATTCACTCTTGACTTAAAGACCCCCGAGATTGTAGCAATCAGGAAGTTATCCGGCGACAATTCCACTCCTTATGCATATGAATGAATGGTAAAATATTTACATTATATACCATACCTTGCTCGCATCCCATGGAGTGCCCCATGAAGATAAATCGGTTCCAGCCAAGGTGAAGTAGGGCCAGCTCCATCGCGTAAAGGAAATGGAACCGCATCAGCTTTTGACCTGGTTGAAACAAACTCAAATCATTTATTTCAATTATGCATTTTATTGGAGCAGTGGTGGCCCAGTGGTATCGGCCACGACTTACAAGTTGTAGGTCGTGGGTTCGAGCCCAGGCAGTCGCTTTACTTTGTGTAAATTATTTCATCACCACTGCTCTCAAAACGGTGAAGGAAAACATCGTGAGGAAACCGGCATGTCCTAGAACCAAAAATTCGAAGACATGTGACATCCACCAACCCGCACTGGGCCCGCGTGGTGGATTACGGCCCATTCCCTCTCACAGAGAGGAGGCCTGTGTCCCAGCAGTGGGAACATTAATAGGCTGGTGATGATGTATTTTATTTAAAGGTACTTTTGAAGAGGTATGATGACTAAAAATTTCAATCATAACATTATTTATTTCAACCAGAAACCGCCCCTTTACCACCAAAACTTAGGTACAGTCACAAATAATATAATAATAGCTTACAGAAGCCTCATCCCATACAAAGAAACCGTGCCGACGTAATTAGCGTTTTTCGTTTGATTAAGATGATTGAGTTTTTTTGCACCAAAATGTGTTACAATGCAAATTTTAAGCAATCGAGTGGAATGCCTCAGAAATTTAAAAATTCGCCATCAATTTTAAATGATTCATCCAAATAATCTTTGAAATGTGAATTAAGAGCCCAATATTCCATAATTTCGTACTTAGGAGAGTTGATTAAACAAGAAGATTGAATTTTTATGTTCAATTCCAGAAAATGTTAATTTTACACACATTCAATAACAGATAGGTGCATATCGCGCCATCTAGTTAGATTTATTTGAACCAAATTGTCTTTCTTAGCAATAAGACCCCATGGTACTACTTAAAACAAACTTACCATGAGGGAACGCATCAGATAGACCGTTACCGGGCATGTCAAGGGCTACATAGTAGTACTTTTCTGACATCTGCTGCACGAGAGGCTCGAAGACCGTCAGGCTGTCCTGTCTCCCGTGGACAAGCAGCACTGGCTCTCCATCTGGGTGACCTCGGCTGACCACTAGAAGAGAGGAGATAGTTAAATTAAGTCAATGTTATTTAATTGATTGGTCTTGTCTTGTTTTAACAACATACATTGGTCTTGCCAACAATGTTGTTCTAATGTTCGCAAGCGCTACTGTTCAGCATGATGAGGAATTTTTTATTTAGGAAATCAATTTTTTTTTTTTTTTTTTTATTTGTCATGGGTTTGCTCTTGACTCTAGTCTAGGTCAAAGGTGACAGAGACAGAGTCGACGATGGAGCGAGCTTACCCAGAAGAAGCCTGTTCACTCTAACTTTGAAGAGATTCGGGTTGAATGCGTTCGGAAACACAGACGCAGGTAGTGAGTTCCACTCATTCGCTGTGCGCATTATGAAGGATGTTTGGAAGCGCTTGGTGCGTATTGGTGGAATGGCAATAAGGTAAGGATGGTAACTTGCAGTGCGTCTAGATGTCCGATGGTAGAAGGGGGCTGGTGGGATGAGGTCGTGGAGTTCTTGAGCACACTCACCGAAGTACAGTCTGTAAAAGACCGACAAGCAGGCAACCTTGCGGCGATGAGCCAAGCTGTGTAGCTTGGCATCCGCCAGCTCAACGTCGCCAATGAGCCTCTTGGCTCTGCGTTCCACCGAGTCAAGCGCGGCAAGCTGATACTTAGCTGAGCCATCCCAAAGGTGGCTGCAATACTCCATGCAGGATCGGACTTGCGCTTTGTAAAGGGTTAAAAGCTGTCCAGGCGTAAAGTATCGCTTCACTCTATTTAGGATGCCCAGCTTTTTGGCCGCAATTTGAGCTTTGTACTCAATGGAGGCGCCGAAGTTGAGGCTGGATGTCAACTCCATGCCCAGGAGCTCGAGCCGATCAGTCACAGGAACAGACGCACCCCGAAAAGTAGGAGTTTGATCGAAGTCATCCAATGACTTCTCCTGCTCTGGGTGAAGCGGAAGGGCGTGTCAGACTTTTACTGACTAAAACCTACCCGTGTTCCTTCAGTTGCTTGTGCCAGGGCCACGGTAACTCTTTTTCAAATTTATCCGCGACCCAGACAGGCTTCGACCCTAGCGGGCTCCGTCTATTTTTGCTGACATCTCTTTGAGGCGCGCGTGGACCGGTCGTTATCGGACGGCGACCTACCCATTACTCGCCGTCCGCAAGCCTGCGCTTACGGTGGCCGGGCAGCATGAGGTCCTGGGTTTGATTCCAGGGTCGGGCAAAGTATTTTACGTTTATCTATCTAATTCTAATCTAATACCTTTAAACAAGCAATTATAATAAAAAAATTGTTTATTGACACAAAATACAGGTGTAACATACTTATTTGAAGCCCTGGCTCCTGTGCTAGGTAGCAACCTGTGTTACAGGAGCCAGTGTCTTCGCCCATTTGTGGTACATTTCATAACACATAAGCTTTGCAATAAATTTATTTAAAAAATAAACATAGTAAAACAAAAGAAATAAAAGATGCACATGCTCCTTTGGTCTGCAATAACTTTGCATATGTATGTGTGTATGGGTGTGTGTGTGCGTGAGTAGGTGTATGTGTGCGCGTGTGTGGATGGTGTGTGTGAGCAATTCATGTATATATATATAATCGGAATCTCGGCAACGGCCTCAACGATTTTCATGAAATATAGTAGGCCTTTCGGCGGTGATAAATCGTTCTAGCTAAGTTTTATTTCTAGAAAACGTTGTTTTCTCTATTTTCACCCGAGCAGAGCTTAGTCGCCCAGGTACTTTTAGTTATTTGGAAAAAATAAACAGTGACACATTATATTTTACAACAATTACGACCAAATGTGCAACCAACCACAATACCCACAGAAAACACATTAAAAAAAATTGCATGCGATTTAAATTGAAACCTTACAATAATCAAAATAATATCAAAAACATCCTTTAACAAAACTAAAAATATAAAAAGCTGATTCAAAAACATTAAAAATCAAATCAAAAACATTTAGAAATGAAATTTAAAGCAACATTAAAAGTCAATGTAAAAAACATTAAAAATAAAATTAAGAACAAATAAAACAAAAAAATATTATAATAATAATTACAAGTCAAAAAATATTAAAACGATACAAACAGAAAAAAAAAAAAACAAATGATTGCCTTATCCAGGGGACATATTTATTCTGGGGTGTGCTGTTTAATTTCATGGGTTTCGTTTGTCTGAGATCCAAACAAATAAGCAAATTATGTCCTGGCTTAAAACGGTTCAAAAATGTTTGCAGGACAGAAAGAACTAAGGAGTGGTAATCCAGATGCAATTTAGCTGCTCCTGAGTGATTCTATTGTAGTATTGACATACATACATAAACGCATGCAGGTAAGCATAAACTACAAAACGTCACCTACTACAATCCTTACAAACTCCTTTTGCTTAACGTTCATACATCTAGTGATACACGCAAATCCGTTATGAGTACTGCACACCGGGCCTTTCTAACAAACATAACCAATAATCTACAAGTAAATTTTCTGAACTGTGACATTGTTTTGCGAAGCCTGTGAAGCCACGAGGAGGCTACTGTGCTTTTAAATGAAGCTGGGTTGTGTAAGTTAGTCAGAACCGCCACGCACAACAGACCAACTGAGAGTCATAACACAGATAAGAGATTTCCATTAAAGTCTGCCTTGTAAACCACCTTTCAAGAAATAAATTACCTTCAACCAGAACTCTGTAACAATCTACAGCATTGGCAGAGGCCTTATACAGAAATAAAAGCTATATAGCACAAGTGCTATTGCACTAGGAGCAAGACAAGAGGCCAGAATTGTGATGTAACTCTTCATTTGTACTAAGCCTTGTCAGATAACTCGATCAGAGGAATTTTGAATAATAGGTAATAGTGCTCTACTTGACTTTGTAAATGTTCTAAAGTTTCTGGTGGGCCATTCCAGTTAAAAGTCCCCTGGGACCCAGGAGCACTACTGTAAGCCCAATATTATTATCTACATCCAACTAGTGATTCGGTAAAGTTATATTATAATATAGATTAAATACTTACAGGACAATTTTCCCCAGGGAACATGAATAAACCACTCGCGATGCCAACTCATTCTCACAGAATTATTTTTATTATAAACAGACATTACAAAAAAACAATATAACAGAATTTATTACGTTTTCCATCAGCAGTCGCGACGAAAATAAACCGGATTAATGAATATACATTGCACGGGCTTGAACTGATTAAAGTTTCACAACAAAATAATACATTTGTATTTAAATTCCACAGGTAACCTTTGGATTTACATAATTAATTGTTATAAGATGGCTATCCAATCACGGCTATAAAACATAAATTTTTCATCTCAAATGCATCAGTTCAGTTGCACACTGCACAACATAAATATTTATTTACGAAATATCATGATGAATACTTTTCAAAATACATTTGATTTGCATAATAGTTATTATGAGTAGAACGAACTGTGGTCTGTGATGCTAAAAATATCAATTTTTAATGAACCTGCAATGCAATGATTTTGACATTTTCTTCGGCTCTAGTGTTGCGAGTAGTGTGAGTTTTCACAGGTAATCGATAACACAATTAAGTGAAAGCATGATTTATTTTTTAATATTTTATTTTAAAATTTGCATTTCACAGACCAACAACCTTTATAAGATTTTAAAAACTTTTTTACATGCGGTGCAACACATTCAGGGTTTGTTATATGCACATCATGGCCACCCGTAACGGTTACAGTGAAAAAGTTGGGCACCATTAGAAGACATTTTTCTATAATGCTGGCAGCGAACTGTTTGCCCGGGGGAGTGGCGATATTTTCTGAAGATTCAATAATAAGTGTGGGTGGAGCATGCTCTGTTATCACCGTGAACAGAGTTTCTTCTGATAGGGCCACGGTCGCTATTTTCTTCATTCTTGGTTCCCATGATAATCTGTGAAATTAATATCGAGTATAATTTGTATAGATTGACTAAAGTAAATTCTGAAAATCTTTATTATTTATTTGAATACATCCATGGCTAAGCTATCTGTAACAGGATAAAGAACTTCCTCGACCAGGTCCCTAACGCACAGTGGAATTAACCTTGCTCTAAGAGCGTTTGGTGGCCTCCCTGACTTACTTATATTTTCCATTACCAGCCGGCACCAAAGATCTGGATAGAACAACTTCCGCTTGATCTTCTGATAAACTTCTGTTTCGGACTAACAAGTGCACTGCTTCCTCTAGCGTCAATCGCTTTGAACTGCCGGCATTCCACCTAAAAAATATAGAAAAAATAACTCTTAAAGTCACCCACAAAATAAACCACTATTACTAAAGCCCTGTAAAGGTTATAGGGCACTTATATTGGCCCTAGCAAGCTAACCACTAGCTTAGTAGGAGAATCCTACCGCTACTAACAAAACTAGCTGATGCCTGCGACTTCGTTCAAGTGCTATTCCAGACTATAATCTATCTCTGTGCCAAATTTCATCCAAATCCGTTTAACCGTTCTGGGGTGAGTGAGTAACAAACATAAATGCACGCATCCAAGCTTTCGCATTTTTAATATCAGTGAGATTATAGAAAAAGAAAAATGTTCAAAAGGCTTCGCTCACATGGCTTTTAAATAGTAATCGATAGAACATATAACACTTAGCGATTGTGTAGCTTTCTATCAGCGATTAACTTTCAAAATGGGATCAATACTGCCAGATCCTTTTAAAATGTCGACGAACAACTTCACCTCCTTATAATGTTAGTTTAGATGAAATCTAATTAATAAATATGAATGGTGACGTGGCTTACCTTTCATAACTTTTATAATAATTGTCATATAAGAACTGGTACCAAAACAAAGGATTATGGTGTGGGTAATAATACGATGATATTGGTGGAGCAGGATCGATGTGCACCATTTTTACTATTTTACCAGGAAACAGGTGATTGTAGAGGATACCTGAAAATAAAAATAACAACTGAAACGCTTGAAGAATAACGCATTCTACTACCTGTTTTAACGAATAATAGATGTCCTATCAATGAATGCTTAAATAAAAGCACCTTCTCTAACTTTCAACGCTTGATACGGTGCCAATCAATCTGCCTGGCCTTTTTCTAGCTATGCACAACCCAGTTTTTTTTGCGATAATGGTACGGAACCCTTCTTGCAGGAGTCCGACTCGCACTTGGCCGGTTTTTTATGCCTCTTTAATAGTGAAGCGGGGCGCGGGGAACGTTCAGAGCGCGCGAGTTCATGCAATATGCGCGAACTTACACTACGTCAAAACCTTGCCAAGTTACATGCTGGGGATTTTAACTGTGAACCACGATGACCCTGGGCAAGCCTGGTGTCAGATTTTTATGGCCACTGACTACCGTCACCCGTCACGACTGACAAAGGTCTTCAAATGACAGTCGGGAATAATGGCATAACGTGCTTGCCGAGGCACGGAAAAGTCTCGGTATAAAGTGGATGATTACCCATCCATGGATTGACCTCGGCAAGTAGAATGAATAAGCGCTGATAACCATAAAACTGTAAGTATTTAGGAACAAAGCTCCTCAAAGCTCGATTTGGTGCAGAGACTCAAAAATTCACCAGTGCAATAAAATTTCGACGTTCATTTAGGTGTTTCTTAGTTTTAGCAATTTTACAATAATGATTTATCTTCAACTTCATAAACTTTTACTTACCTATACTAAAACCCATGGAATGTGACAAATAAACGAATTTGCTCCAATTCATATGTTTCACTATAATACGGACAGTTTCCACAATGCTTAGCTGGGATACAATTGGTCCAGGAAGAAATGGTTCTGATTTGCCGTGGCCTGTAAAATAATTTTATTATTGTTAAAACTTATTAGTGAAGAATTTTGAGTAATGAAAATAATTATACATAAGCAGCTACTCACGCAACATCTAAAATCACACAATCCTACTTGGGGTAAGTTGAATTTTAGTAAAATGTATAACGGTGGCCAAGTTTGATGCCACACATAAGGAATTTAATCAATAGAATAGAACGGCTTACCAGGCATATCGAAAGCAACATAATAGAAAGTGTCTGGCAGCTGTTCCACTAAAAGAATGAAGGTAGCAGCACTGTCCATGTACCCATGTACCAAAAGTATTGGTGGATTAGCTGGATTTCCCCAGGAAATCACTGAAAAACAGAAAAATAATAATATGAAAGTGCTGTCGGAAATTGGCTTAAGGTCTCATGTAAGATTGTGGTAACTTTGCAACAAGCACAGGCATAATTTTTGTCCGAATATTCGAGATATAGCCGATAATTTTCTAATATACACATAGGAAAAAAAAAAGATAAGCAGTACCTTTGTGCTCTTCAATCTGTATTATTTATTTTCTCTGTAAAGTGTTTTTGTGTGTACATAAATCAATAATAATAAATAAATAAATAGAAATCGATTAGTTTTTAACAACCGTGACTACTACATGTCCCATCACTATTCAACAAATGGATCTGTGACTGTAGTATATTTGTCATTAAAATTTATACTTTATCAGCGAGCGTTAAGTTCCAAAATAAATTTTCGGGGTCTAAAAGCAGTGATTGACGTCATCTGTCAAGTAGGATGTCCCAGTTAACCCACTTTCGTAACAAATAAAGACTAAACACTAATTTCGACTTTATTTCACGTGCATACAGACTATATTGATTTCAGAAAGTTTGTTTTGACAGCTACACAAAGGCAGCTGTAGTCAAATAATTATTGACCAAAATATTATGACTTTTTCGAATTAAATAAAGACAACTTACTTGCAATTTTCCCCCAAGTAGAGTCCACAGTCCATTCCTTCATAACCTTCATTTTCACTTAACTAGACTATGAACTAACGAATAAAGGGTATCACAAATATCGATCACAATACAAAGTTTATGTGTTTATCTTTATTTTTCACAAAATCGCATGCCGTTATCATTCTACTGCAGATATAATAGCACGATGAAGTAGATAAAACAAACGGACGGCCTAGTAGGTACTGACGATGAAACAGCAAAAATGAGTATAAACGGATTTAAAATTAAAAAATGTCGATATTATTAATGAACTTACTGCGTTACTTCAACGCTAGGTAACAAGTTATGTAAAAGTTGTAATAAAGCTGAAGATACTTAAAAAAATAGCTATAGTTACACGTAACTTAGCAGGAGTCGTTTGTTTTTTGTTATTAATTTTATTAAGTAATTAGGCACATTGATGTGTGTGTGTGCTAACTATTTTTAGGGTTCCGTACCCAAAGGGTAAAAACGGGACCCTATTACTAAGACTCCGCGATCCGTCTGTCTGTCTGTCCGTCTGTCACCAGGCTGTATCTCATGAACCGTGATAGCTAGACAGTTGAAATTTTCACAGACGATGTATTGCTGTTGCCGCTATAACCACAAATACTAAAAACAGAATAAAATTAATATTTAAGTGGGGCTCCCATACAACAAACGTGTCTTTTTTTGCTATAATGGTACGGAACCCTCCGTGCGCGAGTCCGACTCGCACTTGGCCGGTTTTTTGTAATAATATAATATAATGTGTCCCGTTCACCGTTGCTATTGTATTGGTATAATGACTTGACCTTTGATCTCGCTTGGTAGCACCTACCTACTTCATAAATAGCCACTTTTTTATAACATTTGTGTTGACGTAACATTGTTAAGTAAGTAGGTAGGTACGTAATTCTTTTTTATTTCAATTTTACCACCTTTGGGGCATCAAAACATCCAGTTTACACTGGTAAGTTTTAATTGTGATTGAAGAAATAGAAAAAAAAATGTTAAAAGTAATCAGTCATTAATTTATAACAGCGCCATCTAGTAGCAATAACTTGAAGTTTATATGTGTGTTACAATCAAACGCCGCTAGATGGCAGTGCAATACGCTTTCCCACAAATTCACGACACGACACAAAGATTTTCCTCAGCAATTCCGCTCGTAAGCATAGTTAATGAAAATAACGCTCTAAACTTTTAACCGAATGCAATCCAAACTTCATGTTTATAGTTTAGAAACACATTGCTCGAAACTAATACTAGAATGTCGTAACGCACTACCTAGAACAAATAACTGAGTCTAGGCGCAACACGGTGACATTCCAATGGATAAAGGGACACAGCGGATCGCTGGGTAACGACGCGGCTGACGAGCTTGCTAGACGAGGATCCAGTACGGCGGTCTGTGGACCCGAGCCTGTCGTACCCATTCACTTCAACCAAATACGCAGGTGGCTACAGGAATTCACCTAGACACAGGCGGAGAACTGGTGGACCTCGACACCGGGCTGCAGGCAGTCCAAAGAAGCTATGCCAGCTTGGGATAGTAGCCTAACCAGGTGTTTATTACGCCTGGACACCACCTCCGCACGGCCGTCACCAGGCGCAGGCCGCTCGCTAAACAAACACTTCCACACAATAGGCATAACGGACAGCCCTCCGTGCGGGGCGTACATGGGCGACACTCTTTGAATTCACAGGCGTCACTCAGATAAGAACAGAAACCCTCGGGTCGCCCAGATCTTACACAGATGTTCTAAGTAAACCAAGAGCTTTGATTAACTTCTGGAGGGAGGTGGGCTGGTTGGAATAACCACCAAACGGCCGCCATGACCCACGCATAGTGGTCCATCTGAAGGACTAAGTTCGGAAACCAAATCCATAACATAGAACACATTGCATTTCGGATCAAATTCATCTACTCGTAAATCGTAGGTTGGTATGTACTATTGTAGTATTATATTATCTGAGGTACGTACGATCTTTTTTCTTTTGCAATAAAAACTTAACATCTCATCTATATTTTTTGGAAGGCCAAGGCAGGTGTAAGTTCAAGAAGACCATTTAATTTCATCCTTTGTTTCGCACTTTGACTGACCGGAGAATCAAGACTACGGTATCGAAAAGAGTTGCGTTTGTGACCTCTAGCACAAGGCATTTTATGCAAATTATAAGTGTCACGCAATAAAAATATAAAATAAGGAAAATACTTATAAGCTTGCCATTTGTTAGTGACTGCGTGAGCCCAATGACCCCATGATCGGTCGAAAGGACATTGGCCGGTTAGTGGGTAGTTATATTTACTAGTATGTATCCGGCCGCAATAAAGCTACAAACCGAACAATACCTAACTGTCTTTACGGAACTCTAAGTCTTTTGGTATTCTACCTATTCTTTTTTCGTTTTAGACACCGAATTCCTAAACGAATGTTACGCTAAACGCTTTGTAGTGTTTTGTTTTGGAAGCCAGTTTTTTTTTCTCTTTTTAGTTTTGGTAACCACCATATTTATTTATTACCATGAAAAAAACGCATTATTAAGGATAACTCAAAAACTACTCGTCAGATCCTTTAGATAAATGGGACCACATGAGACGCACCAGCTTTCAAATTAAAAAAGAATCATCAAAATAGTAAACAGTTTTGAACAAAACACGTTAAAAAAGAACTGACGCATTGCCTCCTTTTTGAATTTGTACATAGTGCTGGCCCAGGCTCCATACATTTCTGGAACATCAACTTTGACAACTATAAATTAAAAAAAAACATAGAAGCACTGCATATTACATTGACTCTACACTCGAAGTTGTGGACAACTATGTCTACCTGGGACAAACGATACAGTTGGGTAGGGCCAATTTCGAGAAAGAGGTCAACCGTCGAATCCGACTCGGCTGGGCAGCGTTCGGGAAGTTTCGCGGTGTCTTCTCGTCCAACTTACCACAGTGTCTCAAGACAAAAGTCTATGACCAGTGTGTGTTGCCAGTGATGACATATGGCTCTGAGACGTGGTCGCTAACAATGGGCCTTATCAGAAAGCTTACAGTCACTCAAAGGGCAATGGAGAGGGCTATGCTCGGCGTTTCCTTGCGTGATCGAATCAGAAATGTTGAGATCCGTCCGACATAGCCCAAAGAATTGCCAAACTTAAGTGGCAGTGGGCAGGGCACATTGCTCGCAGAACGGATGGCCGATGGGGCAGAAAGGTTCTGGAGTGGCGACCGCGAACCGGAAGACGTTGCGTTGGAAGGCCTCCCACCAGGTGGACCGATGACCTGGTGAAGGTTGCAGGAATCCGCTGGTTGCGGGACGCACGGGACCGGTCAATGTGGCGACGCTTGGGGGAGGCCTATGTCCAGCAGTGGACGTCTTTCGGCTGATATGATGATGATGTCATGATGATGACTGCATATTATGATACTGTTTTTATTCAATTTAGGGAATTCTTTTTAAATTGGTCCAATACTGGAGGAGGAAATAGGTGACAGCCAAAGTTCGAATTAAGGATTTTTACTAAGGAAATTCAGTCGGAGTTCTCTGCCCGCATTGCCTCTTATGGAACAAGCTTCGCCTCTGTAGGCCTGACTGGTCGGGGAACGACTCAGCCCTTCTTGGCCTCCCTGACGTTAGTTACAATGGCTGCGCAGTAGTAAATCTCATACAAAAACAGCACAGATCTGTGTTTCTCGCATCGGAAAGCCAACTTCAGGGCGGCCCAGAAGTTTGGCGAGAACATTTTTACCCGGCTGCAAGGAAAGGGTTATGTTTTTCGCGCGTATCTTGTATGTATTTTTATACCTATATTCACTGCCAGCAGTACGATCTCCTAACGAGCTCTAAGTACTACTTACCTATAAGAAACGACAAACTGAATGCAGGCAAACCATTGGTGAATGTGTAATGAACACGTCCGTTGACCAAAGGTGAAGGGAATGGTTCTGAATCATTGCATTCTATCGGTAGATAGCAAAATACCAACCGGCGAAGGTTAACCTGTCTCCAGTCTCCACAGAATTTACTTATAATTGAAGTACCAATGCTATTTTTGTCTTACTGAACCAAGTAATTAATTCATTGCGTGCTCTAAGTCCGTCTTCTTTTCCAATAACGTTGATTCATAGAATTCTACGTGTATATTTTTACTGTATCTAATTTAATAAGTAGGCCAGATAAACTAACTTTTGTCAGCTACTTCACACGCACGCTTTGATGTCGGGAATTATTCAACGGGAACAAACTACCGGAATGAAATCTTCCAGACACTGTCAATAATAGCGGAACAAGAAAAATTCTCGTAAAACTTGTTTTTAACACGCTTTTATTAGCTTGGTATGTATGTATCTATGTATCAATGTAACGGAATCTTTGAACGTGATTTTCACCCACTTCAAAACGTTGGATTGATTTGAAACTTTGCACACTTATCAAGGACCGATGACAATGCAATAATTTAAACAGTTTGTCCCATTATCCTTACCATTAAAGCGTGTTTTTTAGTTTTTAGAACTACAATTTATTTACCGTTACAGGCTGGTTTTTCTTTTGTTTTGTAATCAAACCAATTATGCCTATTAATTGATATAAATAAACTTTTTTACAAAAATATACTACCGACTTCCAAATAAGAAAGCTACAAAGTGAAAAATAACTTTATTTTTGGAAGTCGGTGTCTTGCGTAGGTACCATTTTCTTATTTGGAAGTCGGTAGTATTTTTTATAAAAAAGTTTTTTATCTTTCACTTTTTAGTTGTACCTATCTAATAGGCAAGTTGTTTAGTAAGTTTCCTATAACGCCAGAATAGATTACCCGAATATCGTGAAACACTATTACATGATTTAATTCCGCCCAGCCCGTTCCATCATCGGACTACCAGACGTACGGCGATGCGTCATCGGTACATGGTGGACATCCCACCCATACGCACAAAACGTTTTGGGGACACTTTTATTATGCGTACAGCTAAAGAGTCATGGCCATCCGGCTGGTCCGCACGGTCTCCGGTGAGGCGGCGAGTCTCCTTGCCGGATTGCCGCCATGGGATCTGGAAGCAAAAGTCCTCGCGCACATATGGGAGTGGCGCGAGGAGGCGAAACGCCGGGGCAAAAATCCGTTGCCGCGACAAATCGTGGCTCGGCGGACAGAGCTCCGGCAGGATCTCATGGCGACATGGAGAGAGCGACTGTCGCAACCCAGCGCTGGGCACGCCACAATTGCGGCGATAAGGCCCCTCTTTGAGGAGTGGCTCGAGAGGCGCCACGGCGTCCTCACCTTCCGCCTGACGCAGGTCCTCACCGGACACGGCTGCTTCGGGAGGTTCCTGTTCCGGATTAGGCGGGAGGAAACGCCCGGGTGTCACCATTGTGTGGATCGCCCGGAGGACACGGTGGAACATACGGTGGAGGTCTGCCCCGCTTGGGCGGAGCACCGCCGTGTCCTCGTAGAGGCGATCAGCGGTGGCGACCTCTCGCGTCCGGCCCTGGTTCACGCCATGGTACGGAGCGAGAGGGCATGGGAAGCTGTCACCTCCTTCAGCGAAGCAGTAATGCTCGCGAAGGAGGAGGCGGAACGCGTGAGGGAGACACGACGGAGACGCCCTCACGCCCCTAGCCACCGCAGGAGACGCCCCGGGCGTCGGGGGTCGCAAGCCGATTCTCGGCCACCGTAGGCGCGGGCTTGCGGACGGCGAGTAATGGGTAGCTCGCCGTCCGATAAGGACCAGGCCCGAGTCGATGGCGCGTAGTGTTCCACGCGCGCCTCAAAGAGATGTCAGCAAATGTTGAAGGGGTCCGCTAGGGCCGATGCCTGTCTGGGTCGCGGATAAATTTGAAACAGAGTTACCGCGGCCCTGGCACAAGCAACTGAAGGAACACGGGTGGGTTTTAGTCAGTAAAAGTCTGACACGCCCTCCCGCTTCACCCAGGGCGGGAGAAGTCATTGGATGATTTCCCACCCAAAAAAAAAAAAAAAAAGCTAAAGAGTGGAATTCCCTGCCGGAATCTGTGTTTCCCGATAGCTACAATCTAGGGGTTTTAAAGTCAAGAGTGTATGGGTTTCTTCTAGGCAAGCGTGCTCCATCGTCGACCACATCATCGCTTACCTTCAGGTGAGATAGTGGTCAAGCGCAAGCCAATAGACAATAAAAAAAAAAACAATATTACAGACATGCGATTGCAGCAGTCCCGAGAGATTTGCCGTTATTTGTTGAAGAGTTCTGTTGTATATCTTCGAAGTTCTTCATCAGATCTTCACCAAATTAAAATGGGACCAATTTCGGAGCATACTCAATAAAAAAAAACGATTTCAAAATCGGTCTACAATTGACGGAGATATCGGTGAACTTACACAAAAAAAAAACATACAAGAAGTCGAACATAGAACCTCCTCCTTTATCGAAAGTCGGTTAAAAACAATTGAACATCACCTTGCAAGCGATTGTTTTAGCTTTATTCGAACTTACATAATTTTGAGAGAATTTCGCTTATTGTCACTTTATGGTTAAGTTGTAAAATTTCGAAAAAAATTCATTAACATACTGAATTATTTGTTTAATTATAAACGTTTAGATCTTTTTCGAAGTTTTTTTTTACGACATTGTGGCCAACTTAATCTAAACTGAGAGGGCCAGGGCACTTGAGATGAGGAAAAATAATCAAACCTACAGATTATGTGCATAATTGATCGTTTACCTGTTTCAACCATTTATTGCAGTTTCCAGTGATTCAGAGAGACTAATGTTTTTGTGAGAAAATCAGGACAAGACAGAAAACCCGTACTTCTAACAGGAATAATCGTTTAATTCCTTAAACCTGCGTTTAAAGACCGTTCAAGCCAGAAATATGTTGGAGGAAGTTCGAGGTGCAACAGTAAGTGAGCTTACGGTACGAAGTAGGTTGAAGGAAGCTGGTTTTGGTCTGTACGTGCCCGCTAAATGTCCATAACATGAGGCACACTCCTTAAAACCGTACAACTTTGCGCTAGAAAACATCGACTTTGGCCAACGGACTAATGAGTAAAATACTTATTTATTTATTTATACTTTATTGTACACCACAAAAAACATACATGACAAATGTTCAAATATACAAGTGTACAATGGGCGGTCTTATCGCACTAGGCAATCTCTTACAGACAACCTTTGGATGGACTGAAAGATCGAAGAAGAATTTAGGGCTGTCAGTGTACAAAATATTAAAAATAATATTACTTAGACTTAATAACATACAATTGTTTAGTGATAAGTGTGTAAGTCATTTGAATAGAATTGACGGACTGCAATAAATGTTTTTCATAAACAAGAACAACATTAACTGTCAATTTTTTTAACTACTGTGGCATATGGTAGAGGAACAATATTGGATTCAGGTAGCATATGTTTTGGAGCTCGTACAGGCTTGGTTTATTTAAGATCTATTGCTATTAAAAAATAAAATGTGATAACATTTGCCCTTTTATCCGGAGTCGCTTCGTTTTGATCCAGTATAATGCTCGGCCACATACCACTTTTTCAACTTCGTTCTATGTTAAAAGTGTCAATATCACAGATTTGGAATAGCCGAGGAAAACACAAGTTATGCATCCTATAGAACACGTTTGGGCCCTGATAAAACGAAGGGCTAAATTCATAATACCTACCTGTCAGTGTAGGGTTGAGGGTCTTGAACAACTGTATTAGATTCATATTTAACCTCAGAAAGTAATGACCATGTGTCGAACTACAGGTCTGAGCTAAAATGGTTGCCGATTCGTCAGAGAAGAAGTTTATGCGCTTTGACCACGCTTTTCTCCCTACTAAATTCTCCCACTCCTCCTTCCTATCTTATGTCTAAATTTCAATATCTATGTTCTTCACATGCTCGGAATCTACGTTCTTCCAAAAACTTCCTCTTGCTTTGTCCTTCTCATACTACTGATTTTTTTCACTCTTCCTTCAATATTCAGTCCATTCTGCTTTGGAACGCGTTTCCTCTCGAGATCAGGACGGCTACAAGTCGGTTTGCATTCAAGCGGAAATTGCAGATTTATTAACAACACAACTAAGAGTTGAGAAAGTCATCTCACCTTCTTCTTTTCTGTTACTTCAAAAATATATATATTTACATAAGTATATATTATATTCAATATACAAATACGTTTATTTTACCTATCTTACCTCATTTTATTTAATTGTTTAAAACAATGCACCTGCCATGTTATCTCTTCGCTTCACCACCCTTATTTATTTATTTATTCAGGACCTCCAACGAAAGATGTACACATAAAACATAATGGATCATCAACATGAAGTAATAACAAGTGTACTCCCTCAATTATAGGAGGCCACAGCATGCATTTTTGATTATCGGCTCAAAGTCAAAGTCAAATATATTTATTTCAATTAGGCCAGTAAGCGGCTCTTTTGAACGTCATACATATAAGAATTAAAATTTACAAGTAGTAAAAGTTGATTCTACCGTGCATTCGGTAAAATAGCTTGTTATGGAGAAGAATGCACAAGAAACTCCATAATTACTCTTTTAAAAAAAAATAGGTAATTTACAATATTTACATAAGTACATACATTCATAAATTCATATATGTGAGGACGATGCTCCCAAAATAGCACTACACACTATACTACGTACAGGTTTAAAGTAATAAAAGCATTAACAGATAAATTGATTAAATTGATAATAAATAGGAACATGGTTCTCACATACTTACAAATATTGCAAACATAGGTAAAATACCTAATTCAACAACAACGTAACAGTGTGTAAGTCAATTTGTTAAAAAAAATAAGAACATTAATACAATAACTATGAATATAAATTAACAAATTTGATTTTGTCTACACTAAAGATAGAGCAGGACCAGCATGTTTGCAAGCATTCTTATCTTGAATATAATCATCTAGTTTGTAATATGCTTGTTTACAAAGTGTGCTTTTAAAAAAAAAAAACTAAAGTTTTAAATTTACTTTCCTTTAGGTGTAGGGTAGGTGTAGGGTTGGTGTAGGGTAGGTGTAGGGTAGGTGTAGGGTAGGTGTAGGGTAGGTGTAGTGTAGGGTAGGTGTAGGGTAGGTGTAGGGTAGGTGTAGGGTAGGTGTAGGGTAGGTGTAGGGTAGGTGTAGGGTAGGTGTAGGGTAGGTGTAGGGTAGGTGTAGGGTAGGTGTAGGGTAGGTGTAGGGTAGGTGTAGGGTAGGTGTAGGGTAGGTGTAGGGTAGGTGTAGGGTAGGTGTAGGGTAGGTGTAGGGTAGGTGTAGGGTAGGTGTAGGGTAGGTGTAGGGTAGGTGTAGGGTAGGTGTAGGGTAGGTGTAGGGTAGGTGTAGGGTAGGTGTAGGGTAGGTGTAGGGTAGGTGTAGGGTAGGTGTAGGGTAGGTGTAGGGTAGGTGTAGGGTAGGTGTAGGGTAGGTGTAGGGTAGGTGTAGGGTAGGTGTAGGGTAGGTGTAGGGTAGGTGTAGGGTAGGTGTAGGGTAGGTGTAGGGTAGGTGTAGGGTAGGTGTAGGGTAGGTGTAGGGTAGGTGTAGGGTAGGTGTAGGGTAGGTGTAGGGTAGGTGTAGGGTAGGTGTAGGGTAGGTGTAGGGTAGGTGTAGGGTAGGTGTAGGGTAGGTGTAGGGTAGGTGTAGGGTAGGTGTAGGGTAGGTGTAGGGTAGGTGTAGGGTAGGTGTAGGGTAGGTGTAGGGTAGGTGTAGGGTAGGTGTAGGGTAGGTGTAGGGTAGGTGTAGGGTAGGTGTAGGGTAGGTGTAGGGTAGGTGTAGGGTAGGTGTAGGGTAGGTGTAGGGTAGGTGTAGGGTAGGTGTAGGGTAGGTGTAGGGTAGGTGTAGGGTAGGTGTAGGGTAGGTGTAGGGTAGGTGTAGGGTAGGTGTAGGGTAGGTGTAGGGTAGGTGTAGGGTAGGTGTAGGGTAGGTGTAGGGTAGGTGTAGGGTAGGTGTAGGGTAGGTGTAGGGTAGGTGTAGGGTAGGTGTAGGGTAGGTGTAGGGTAGGTGTAGGGTAGGTGTAGGGTAGGTGTAGGGTAGGTGTAGGGTAGGTGTAGGGTAGGTGTAGGGTAGGTGTAGGGTAGGTGTAGGGTAGGTGTAGGGTAGGTGTAGGGTAGGTGTAGGGTAGGTGTAGGGTAGGTGTAGGGTAGGTGTAGGGTAGGTGTAGGGTAGGTGTAGGGTAGGTGTAGGGTAGGTGTAGGGTAGGTGTAGGGTAGGTGTAGGGTAGGTGTAGGGTAGGTGTAGGGTAGGTGTAGGGTAGGTGTAGGCTAGGTGTAGGGTAGGTTAAGGAATACTTCTCAAAAACACGACGAAGCCGCGAGCTGCTTGCAGCTCGCGCACCAAGCAAATACTAGTTTTGTTATAAAATTTAACACAGTACCCCATGAAAGATGAGTGTAATTTAGCTAGTCTATAAGATGGTTGATCTAAGTTATCTTTGTTTCTCGTATTGCAATTGTGTCTATCACTGACTTTACTAAAGAGATGTA
Organism: Orthosia incerta; assembly: GCA_948252205.1. Lineage (NCBI taxonomy): Eukaryota > Metazoa > Arthropoda > Insecta > Lepidoptera > Noctuidae > Orthosia > Orthosia incerta. Next base: position 14,076,676 of record OX411769.1, on the reverse strand, counting down.
TATTTTTCCTTACATACTTAATTGAATTGGCAAGAAACTGTTATAATATTAATATTTTTAAATAGTTCCTTATGAGATTCTCGGTGACTTAACTTATAAATGGCTCTGACAACTCTCTTTTGCAATATGATTCAATGTCAGCCGCTCGACCCCACAGTAAAATACCGTATGACATAATGCTGTGAAAGTAACTAAAATAGACCAAACGCGCGGTCTCCACATCCGTTAACTGTCTTATCTTTCCAACAGCATAAGCGGCCGAGCTCAGCCGACCCGCAAGAGACGTTATGTGAGAACCCCATTGCAGTTTGTCGTCTAGAGTGATACCCAGGAAAACTGTTTGATTTACAAAATCCAGCTTTCCGCCATTCAATATGATGTCACATTCGCTACTTCTAACATTCGGCAATGTGAATCTAATACATTTGTTTTTTTTTTCATTTAGCACCAAATTGTTTGCCGTGAACCAATTTTGGACCTGATGAATGGAGTTATTTACATCATCTAGATTTTGTGACCGCCGATCTATTTTAAATATCAAAGATGTGTCATCAGCAAACAACACCATCTTCGGTTGATTTTGTAGTAGTTGGGGTAAATCGTTAATATAAACTAAAGAGAGGAATGGACCCAATATCCAGCCTTGAGGAACACCCATTGTCATTTCTGACCCTAGTGAGTTTACGCCGTTTACCTGAACTTTAACTTGTCTGGCTCTTAAATATGATCTAAGTAACTCAACGGCTGTATGTCTAATTCCATATTGCTCAAGCTTCAACAATAGTGTCCCATGGTCAACGCAATCGAACGCCTTCGAGAGGTTGCAAAAGATTCCAATGGCATCTTGTGCTTCCTCCCAGGCGTTAAAGATGTTCTTTATTAGGATGACACCGGCGTCAGTTGTGCAACGCCCTTTGGTAAAACCAAACTGTTGATCATAATAGATATAATGTTTATTAAAATGACGCAACAATTGGTTGAGCATTAACTTCTCGAAGACCTTACTGAGAACCGGCAGAACTGACACTGGCCTATAATTATTGGCTTCTTTACTATCCCCGGATTTAAACAATGAAACTACTTTACTGTGTTTCATGAGGTCCGGCAAAACTCATTGATCGACACTAGTGTTAAATATAAAAGCTAAATAGGGTGCAATAGTTTCAATTATTTGTTTACACACTTTTACAGAAAGTCCCCAAAGATCTTCTGTTAATTTAATTTTAAAATCTTTAAAAGTTTTTAAAATAGCCTGGGGGTTTGTATGTTGAAACTTGAACTCCGAAGGGCACGCATTTACGTTCTTTCTAAGTAAGGCAGCAGAGAGTGCAGGTGAGGAGTTTAAGGCTGCTGTAGTTTTAAGAGGAATATTAATAAAGAAGTTTTCAAATTCCTGAGCTATCTCTATATCTGAGTATATGGGGCCATGTGCAGTCGCTAAATTAAATTCATTATTACGCTGTTTTTTCCTACCTGTTTCATTATTTATTATTTTCCAGGTGGTTTTTATTTTATCGTCTGCTAATTTTATTTTATTGCTAATATACAGCGCTTTAGCTATTTTGCATGCAATCTTAAAGGTTTTTGAATATTTCGCAACATATTTATCAAAACTTGTATTATTCATATGTTGCTTTAGGCCATAAAGTTCATATAGCTTTTCCCTGCTTTTACGAATGCCTTCTATCGGTTTGGGGCTTCTTCTCCAGTACTATTCACTTTATCTGCTAAAAATGCCACTGCCAATCTGCCTGCCACTTTCGTTTGGTTCTTCTAGTCTAACAGGGTGCAGCAGAACTCCAGTAATGTTTGCCTGTCTGTAACTTAAAAATAAATCAAAAGACGAAATTCATTTACAAATACATTTTAATTAGCACCAGACTTAACTTAACGATTATTATTTTACAATTAACATTTAAAATACATCACATATATTTAACAAATATATTTTTCTCAGTTGAGTAGACATTGTTTTTATTTACATTACTAAATGAACCCATTGCTATAAACTTAATCTTAATAATAATTATCACATTTATTCCGCAGAGCGGGCAAAGCACCATATATATTTTGTTTATTTATATTGTCTAATTCACTTTGATCACTAAATTTACCATTTAAGGTTACACTAGTCGATCATACTTCCATACAAACGTAGTCTGGCAATTACTCCACTGTTTGACAATGTACGTTCAAAATAAAAATTATATCAATTTGTCACATCATTATCTAGCCTTGTATAGAACCAAAAAATAAAAATATATATATATTTGAAAGTTATGAGCGTCGAAAGTTCCACATTTAACACTAATTTTAACGTATTTTTAGGCGCAAATAAATACCATAAGAAGACGGAAAATTGCAAAACGGCCACCATACAGGGATAGATTAGTAGTTTAACAATGCAAATAATTTTATTTTGAACAGATACGTTTAGTCGTTTTTTCATGATATCCAGACTCCCAAAGGTCTGTTTATAAAATTGCGCGCACTCGGTTTCTTTTCATTTCGCTACAAAATTGCAAAAGTGTGTATTCGTACGTGAACTAGCTTCGTACTCATCACATCATCTATTTCTTCCGCACGTGTTGTCGGTTTATATAAAATGCATTTTAACCCCGCGCACAAAATAGTTCGTGCCGTCGACTAGTGTAACCTTAAATGTCGTTCGTTGACTTGAATCGGCCCCTGGCAGTTGAGAGTGTGTCATGCTCTTTCAAATGTCACTCTGATGTTGGCACATGTTTTTGATCATTTGGTTTCCTTCGAGATACTTGAGCTAAGTGGTGCCAATCCATGCGTCATGTTCGTGAACGGGAGTCAGTTAGGATTGGTCATAACTTAGCTGCCTCGGCCTGTTTTTATTACGCTACGCTTTTACGTGCACATCTTTTTTACATCGTTCTCACACATATTTATGTAATTTTACAACAAGAATGATGTAGATAACCAAATAATTTGTAATTCAATTTTACTGTTTGAAACTTGCACGTTCTTCTTCATAGACCTGCTGACGCTTGTGAACTTGCAACTATACTTCTTTTAAGATTGCTTGATCTCTGCGACATATGTCAAACTGACGTTATTGTTACGATAATGTTAGCCTGTCAAGGGCTATTGTTACTGTATTGACTTGCCAAAGAAGAAAAAAAAATACTTTATTGATACTGACAGCTGTCGCAGAGATCAAGGAAGTATAGCTTCATTATTTGCTTGAATAAAAAGTAACTTTTAAATGGTTTTGTGACTGAGTTTGATCAAATCTCACAAGTACTGAAAAGCGAGCTCAATTGTTTAAAGCCGCAATTACTTTAATGTTAAATATTATTTATTCTAGCCTAGTCATTGGGGTTACCCTAACTATTTTAGTTAGAGTTTCGATCGAATATATTGATAAACAATTCTTCTATCACCATTCTTATTCATAAACCTATAAAAAACATGATCATAAAAAACAAATCCGTCGTTCTCCTTATAAAAATTCAAAAATGGCGGCTTGGCAGAACGTCGTGAATGCCTGTGCCTCAAAAGTAAGTCGCCGAAGAAAGCATCTTTCTCCAAAGTGTCGTCGCCATTTTGTCTTGTGTCGAATTGAACGTCTTTCGTACTTATTTCTTTGGAGAAACATGAAGATCTGGAATCAGAAAATGAAAATATTGTAAGTCAGAGACTTTAGACAAAGTTTTATTCGATGCCAGCGATGTGGTGATATGATCGAAATGCCAAAATGGGATTGATCAAGCGAAATTTCGATGGAGCGATGGAATTGCACAATTTGATTCCGCCTAGCCCTTTCCATCATCGGACTACAAGACGAATGGTAATGGGCCATCGGTACATGGAGGACATCCCACCTATACGCACTATGCGTTTTAGCTTCACCGTTGATCATATCATCGCTTACCATAAGGTGAGATAGTGGTTAAGAGCGGGCCTATCGATGCAAAAAAATAAAATCGAATACATTAAAAATAAAGAACACATATTTGCGAGCAGGCTGACCAAAACCAAATGTATTTTCCGACTGCACAGCATGATTTTCTTCTTTTTAGTTTGTAGTTCTTAAGCAGTCGGGTTTTTGATTTTTTTAATTGACTTTTTTTTATTTATAACTTTTTAGTTAACATTTTTTTTTCGAATTAGGTACATTTAAACATATAAGTGTTATATATTTTTTAAATCACCGCTTAAAACCCTATAATGTGATATCCCACAAGATGGGTATGGAAGAAAAAAATAAATTGAACCCCCACAATATGGCGCCCAAAATCTGCCATTTTTCTATTTTCACATTTTAATGTAGCCAATGACATTCGCAAGGTTAAGACGAATCGATTGACATAAGAATCATCAAAATCGGCCAACGCGTCATTAGAACGCCACATAGGAACAAACATACATAGACTGATAAACACATTACCCTCCTTCGGCAGTCGGGTAAAAAAACCAACCTCTGTCACGACGCTTTCGTTGACAAAATGTCACTCGTCTAGAGCTCTCAGACCAAGATAATTTAAAAAGTAGTTGTAATCATTTCATACCTCTTATAATAGGCAATATATCTGGCAACCCATCCGTCAAAATCTGTGTATAAACCTTCAAGACTGGTTACGCCATGGTCTGATGGTTCTGTAAATAAATAAAAATAATTTTGTTAGAACGTCGTGTTGGCAGTGCTGTAGCCTAATTGCGTAAGTGAGTTCGGCAAGATGAAGAGACACTACGCGCCGCCACCTCGGGTCCTGATTGCCCAGAGTGCGCCGCGTGGAGGCTTTCAACTTGCACCCCAAGTGCGAGAGACCTGCAGCAGCCTAGTTTTTTTTTTTTTTTTTTTTTTTTTTTTTTAGTTTTTTAGTTTTTTTTTTTTTGACAAAGACGGAAATCCACATCGCGTCTTTCATCTCGCATGTGATTGGTCGATTGTTCATACTCAAACCCTTACCGAATTCACTTACGCAACTAGGCTGCTGCAGGTCTCTCGCACTTGGGGTGCAAGTTGAAAGCCTCCACGCGGCGCACTCTGGGCAATCAGGACCCGAGGTGGCGGCTTGTAGTGTTCCACGTGCGCCCCTCTTAGACGTCGCGGGGGGAGGCAAACACCTCAGTCCACCCCAACCCGAGGTTGAGGCCATAAGAAGAAGGAAAATTGCAAAACAGTCACCATACAGGGATAGATTAGTAGTTCAACAGTGCAAATAATTTTATTTTGAACAGATACATTCAGTAGTTTTTTCATGATATATTCCCAAAGATCTGTTTATAAAATTTCGCGCGCTATCATCACCCATTTCGCTACAAATTAGCAAAAGTTTGTGTTTTGTACACGAACTTACTGCTCATCACAGCATTTATCTCTTTCGCACGTGTTGTTGAATGAGATAGCATGAATTTTAACCCCGCGCACAAAATAGTTCGTGCCATCGTCGACTAGGGCAACACACATATAACATATGTATGTCGTTTTGTGACAATTTAACACTTTTTCTTCTTTCTTTCATTTACTACCCTTAGAGGCGAATTTAGCGCTAATTAAAAAGAACTAATAAATACGCTTTAATAGAAAACCAAACTAAAAAGTAGAAAATAATCCGACGTTTTGAAGGTGGTGAAAATCACGTTTATAGATTCCGTTACATAGATTCATACATACCAAGCTAACAAATAATTCGATTTCCATTTTATTAGTTCCTTGACCGATATCCAATATGACATCTGAATGACTTTGACGTTAAGCGATAATCTTTTGTTTATCTCACAATGCTTTCGATAATAACAAAACATATTATTTAATACGCAACAACACAATGTTATTATTTATCAGAGTTCGAGTTGTATATTATTCATACATTGATTGTTTACAAAACAAGAATCAGCATGACTGCGTATCAAATCGACGGCCATCTACAAAAGCACAAGTCCTATCCCAGCGCTAACAAAGAAAATTTGGTTCAAATAAATGTCACTAGATGTCGCGATATGCATCGATTCGTTATTGAATTGTGTGTAAAATTAACATTTTTTAGGATTGATCATAAAAATTGTATGTTATTTTTTAATCAACTCTTCTAAGCACAAAATTATGGAATCATCATCATCTGCCTAGCCTTTTTCCCAACTATATTGGGGTCGGCTTCCAGTCTTACTGGATTCAGCTAAGTACCAGTGTTTTACATGGAACGACTGCCTATCTGACCTCCACAACCCAGTAACTGGGTAACACGGCACCCCTTGGCAAGACTGGTGTCAGATCTCAAGCTTCTGACTACCCGTAACGACTGTCAAAGATCTTCAAATGACAGCCGGGACCAACGGCTTAACGTGCTTTCCGAGGCAAAATTATGGAATAAATAAATGAATAAATAAATAATACTACAATAATAAATACATAAATAATATGCTCAATCGTCGACTCTGTCTCTGTCACCTCTGACCTAGACTAGAGTCTAGAGCAAACACATCTAAAATAAAACATAAAAAAATTGGGCTCTTAATTCACATTTCAAATTGATTCCAATAGATGGCACGGTTTAAAATATCTTGGGCGTGCCACTCGTTTTTTTTAATTTGTATTGTAACACATTTTGGTACAATGAAACTGTAAATCTTGCAAAAATACTATAAAACAAGTTGTCACTGTATTTAAAGAAAAAAATTGTCACAAACCAAGAAAACCCTTTTACTTGCAAGTCGCTGCGAACACCATCTATAGCCATGGAACGGAACCGAACGCGATCGAAGTACATGTAATACTAATCATCTTAATCAGACGAAAAACGCTAGTGACGTCGGCACGGTTTCTTTGTATGGGATGATGCGTCTGTATGCTAGTAATATTATCTGTATCACTATAGTTTCCACTTTCCCGGAGAGCGTTTGTAACACGAAATTGTAATAACTTCTACAAGAACAAGGCTAGCTTCTTCAAAGGAGTTTGCCAAAACGCAGGTCCCTTATGAGGTATCTTTTGCTTGATTTAAATATTAACAAAAAAAAAAATTGTGTTCTTTTCACCCGTGTCCTTCATTATATCTACCGACAACAGCACATCAAGTTCCTTCACTTTGAGATTTGTTTGCACCTTATTGTATTGTTATCAGAAATAAATTGTAGTTCTAAAAACTAAAAAAACACGCTTTAATGGTAAATTGAACTAAAAAGTCGCTAATTTCAGGATTAGCGACTTTTTAGATCTTGGTAAGGCATTTGGGACAAACAATTTAAACGCGCACGGTAGAATCAACTTTTGTTACTTGCAAATTTTAATTTTTGTTTAACTTTCACAAGTAATTTGACTTTGACTTTGACTAAATTATTGCATTGTCATCGGTCCTTGATAGGTGTGCAAAGTTTCAAATCAATCCGAGGTTTTGAAGTGGGTGAAAATCACGTTCAAAGATTCCGTTACATTGATACATAGATACATACCAAGCTAATAAAAGCGTGTTAAAAAATACACGTGAGCCAGGGTAAACAAATTTAAAATGTTTTCTAGTTATGAATATGACGTTTTTGTGTAGGGTTCCGTACCTAAAGGGTAAAAACGGGACCCTATTACTAAGACAACGCGGTTTTTCTGTCTGTCTGTCTGTCACCAGGCTGTATCTCGTGAACCGTGATAGTTAGACAGTTGAAATTTTTACAGATGATGTATTTCTGTTGCCGCTATAACAGCAAATACTAAAAACAGAATAAAATAAATATTTAAGTAGGTCTCCCATACAACAAACGAGATTTTTTTGCCGTTTTTTTGCGATAATGGTACGGACCCGTCAGGCGCGATTCGCTCTTGGCCGGTTTTATTTACAATGTACAACAAACATCATCAGCGCACAAAACATTTTCATTGCTCGCAAAACGGATGGCCTATGGGGCAGAAAAGTTCTGGAGTGGCGACCGCGAACCGGAAGACGTTGCGTTGAAAGGCCTCCCACTAGGTAGACCGATGACCTGCAGCCGAAATGCGTAAGTATATTATCCAAAGCAAAAGAATCGATTCTTTCCCAAAACCGACTTTACGTATTGCATATTGATAAAGTCGTTTTTGGGAAGGAATCGATTCTTTTGCTTTGGATAATATACTTACGCAATTCAGCTGCTGGTGAAGGTTGCGCGGATCCGCTGGATGCAAGACGCACGGGACCGGTCAATATGGCGACGCTTAGGGGAACCTATGTCCAGCAGTGTACGTCTTTCGGCTGATATGATGATGATGATGAATGAGCCAGTTTCCCTCTCCTCTTTTTTACACCCGATAGAAAAAGAGGGGTGTTAATAGTTTGACGTGTGTACGGATGAACCGATTTCGATTTCGTTTCTTGAGAGTGTTCTCAGCTATGTTTGATGAGAATCGGTTCAGCCGATCAAAAGTTATGGGCGTTTTACGTTTGTATCGGGGTGTTTTCGCAAGATATCGTGTCATAATTACGTGTTCAATTGATTGTCGATCGAAGCGTGTCTACTACTAGTTCGGGGTCATTTTTATTTTTTAAATTTTACTTGTTTTATTTGTCTTGTTTTGTTGTATGTTTTTTATTTGCCTTATGTTTTAGTATATTGAATATCACACTAATATTATAAAAAAGTCTGAGTGTGTATGTTTGTTACTTCTTCACGCTCAAACGGCTGAACAGATCTGTATGAAATTTGGCACAGAGATAGATTATAGTCTGGGTGGTGGGTCTGGATTATAGGGTGGTGTCTGGTCTGGTTTTATACTATTCTTCTCTGTTACTTTTTGGTTGTTGTTGAAGTCTGTGTGTGTATGTTTGATGCTTCTGTTTGTTGCGTTTGTTTGTTTGTTGTTGAAGTCTGAGTGTGTATGTTTGTTGCTTCTTCACGCTCAAACGGCTGAACAGATCTGTATGAAATTTGGCACAGAGATAGATTATAGTCTGGGTGGTGGGTCTGGATTATAGGGTGGTGTCTGGTCTGGTTTTATACTATTCTTCTCTGTTACTTTGTGATTGTTGTTGAAATCTGTGTGTGTATGTTTGATGCTTCTGTTTGTTGCGTTTGTTTGTTTGTTGTTGAAGTCTGAGTGTGTATGTTTGTTGCTTTTTCACGCTCAAACGGCTGAACAGATCTGTATGAAATTTGGCACAGAGATAGATTATAGTCTGGGTGGTGGGTCTGGATTATAGGGTGGTGTCTGGTCTGGTTTTTTACTATTCTTCTCTGTTACTTTGTGATTGTTGTTGTTGTGTTGTGTCTATGTCGAATAAATGTTTTCTATTCTATTCTAATAGCACATAGGATACTTTTTATCCAGGGAATATGTTCCCTTGGGATAATTTTCGACATTCACATGGGCGAAGTCGCTGGCAGAAGCTAGTGTTTAATGATGTAGACTCGAAAATTACTCTTCAAATTATAATTTTTGGACTGTTTCGAAAAAAAAAAAATACTTCTTCTATTTACCGCGGCTTCACCCCCATGGCCAACACACAGAAAACGTGCATTTTCCTATAATATCCATGGACTTGCTCTTTGAATAAGTTCATATCCGTACTAGTCATCATCATCTGCCTAGCCTTTTCCCAACTATATTGGGGTCGGCTTCCAGTCTTACCGGATTCAGCCAAGTACCAGTGTTTTACATGGAGCGACTGCCTATCTGACCTCCACAACCCAGTAACTGGGTAACACGGTACCCCTTGGCAAGACTGGTGTCAGATCTCAAGCTTCTGACTACCCGTGACGACTGTCAAAGATCTTCAAATGACAGCCGGGACCAACGGCTTAACGTGCTTTCTGAGGCACGGAGGAAACTCGGTATGTTGGAATGGTCACCCATCCACAGACCGACCTCGTCAAGCGTTGCTTATCCTTGATGATCGACCCGTGCGGCTGTTGTTCTTTAGCCACTATAAACATAGATATATAATATTATAAAGTTGAAAGTCTGTGAGTGTGTATGTTTGTTACTTCTTCACGCTTTAACGGCTGGACGGATCTGGATGAAATTTGGCACATAGCACATAGGCCTCTTTTCAGCCCGGTGTAATGATCCCTTAGGATAAGAAAACACTTATCACGCGGGCAGAAGCTAGTAAGATATAAATGCGAAAGTAACTCTGTCTGTCTGTTATCTTTTCACTTCTTAACGGCTGAACGAGTTTGGATGAAACTTGGCACCCGGGCAGACCATGGATTTGGACATGGGATACTATTTTCATCCTGGGTGTTTGTTCCCTTGGGACAATTACTGTATTAAACGCAAGCGAAGTCGCTGGCAAATGCTACCAATACATAAAACACTAGCTGTTGCCCGCGGCTTCGCTCCCGTGGACCACCCCACAGGATGGGTCCTGAAAGTGGGCTTTCGGGATTACAAAATAGCCTATGTCACTCAGGAATAATGTAGCTTTACATTAGTGAAAGATTTTTTCTAATCGGTCCAGTAGTTTCGGAGCCTATTCGGTACAAACAAACGAAAAAATCTTTCCTCTTTATAATATTGGTATAGATTAAAATAGCGAAGTTTCTCACTGCATAATAAAAAACTTGTAAGTAGATAAAAAAGGGGAATTTTTAACTGCACCTCTATTTAGAAATTTAAGCAAACAAAATATCTCCACTAATAACCTACTGCATATCAAATAAATTACTGTACTACAAATTAACTACTTGATTACCTAAACATGTTGTACTAAAAAATGTTTAAAATTCATCGAAATCTGATGGCTTTTTTTATCTAATTTACAGCAAAAATCTAGCTGAAACCACAGATATACGCATTTTGAAACAATATTACTCACCGTAAAACAAAAATACTGATTTGCACACAAATTATTCAATATTACAACGGAATTTCCAAAATTATTTTCTAAAACTGCATAACAAATAATGTATGTTTACATTATCAAATTACATTTCACGTATTAATTACTCATGTAGCTAAAATCCCTATCATCCAACTTTATTTCTTTTTGTTTATCTGTTTTATTGAAAAGTATATTGGCGCGCTTTTGTCGGCGGCGCACTCACCGCTCGCGCTAGTCGCATCGCGCTCACTTCTTCACGACGACACGAGTGTGAGAAAGATAGAGTGATGTGAATCCGCAGTCGAACACGGCGCGGCGCATGGGCACGTGCATTTGTTATTGTTTACAATTGTTTGCTCGAGTTTAAGTGCAAAATAAGTTAAGTAATTGTTGAACTATTATTTTCAAGAAGTCATTAGTCCAAGAGCGAGCGAAGCGAGCTCGGGAACTTAGGGCACCCCGACACGGACAGGTTAGGTTCGAAAAGATGACGGCAGCTGAAGTGAGCGAGCAAAGCGAGCGAACTCAGCTCCCGTCATCTTCTTCGTGTTAGGTTACTTTAGACCCTTTAGACAGAAATAGGAGCCCCGCGCAGCGGGGCTCCGTCGACATTGTCGTTAAATAGTAATTGTAAAAACTTCCAACAAAAGCAAGACCTGCCTTAATCATACAATAAAAAGATTTATAGGTGTTCGATTAAAAAAAAATTATGTTTAAATATGTTTTGCAATGATTAGTGTATATTAAGATTACACTTTGCTGATTTTTTGTGAACTTTAATTACATAAATATGACTGATTAACTGGTGTTTCATTTAGAATAACCCATGTTCTTAAAAGTTTAATAGGTGATGGATTCCAAAAAAAATGATTCAATATTTTGTTGCACTCGAAGAATTATTAGATTTACTTTTAGTTAACAGATAGTCATTCAGTAAAACAGTTAAGCTTTAAAGATCTAACAGTAAAGTATAATTTATTCATTTGATGAGCAAATTTAGTGTGCGATTCAGTATTTTTGGTGGTAATTTCGAATATTTTGATTGAAAAAAGGGAATTTACAGTTAAAGTATTAAATACCACCCGATAAAAAATAGTTCTTATAAAATGTTTTCCGTAGATAATGTAAAAAATATTAAACATAAAATACCGCACGAAGGGTTCCGTACCATTATCGCAAAAAACGGCAAACAAATCACGTTTGTTGAGCCCCAGTTTATTCCGTTTTTGTATTCGTTGTTATAGCGGCAACAGAAATACATCATCTGTGATAATTTCAACTGTCTAGCTATCATGGTTCATGAGATACAGCCTGGTGACAGACGGACAGACAGACGAACAGTGGAGTCTTAATAATAGGATCCCGTTTTTACCCTTTGGGTACGGAACTCTAAAAAATACTAAACCAAAAAAACTACGCAACAAATACTTATTTTTATGTTACTTATTAAAAACTCATACAAAATAAAAAATAATTACTTACGATTCATTCGACAATTATCCATAATTAAAAAAATTAACACATCACTTTCTCGCACACAATCTACCAAACGACTGAGCACTAAATGATAAAATAATGTTATTGTTGTTATGCGGAGTGTAAACAAAACAAATTGTGTTGACGTGCTCCCGCATCGATAGCGAGAGTACAACGATTATCTTATAGTGATGGGACTGAGTGTTATCGATAAAATATATTATGTTGTTTGTTGTCATAAAGATAAAGTTTTAAAAATAATTGATATGGCACGTTTAAGGCAATTACAACAAAGAAATCATAAGTGTAATGCATTCGAAGGTTGTCATTCAAAGATCGCTTTTAATGATAAGATCGCCCATTATTACACACTATGCAACGTTTTCTACATCTATATTTTCTATTAGGTATTTAATGACTTAGTATTTTCATTTATTAACATATATATAATTGATTATTCTAAAAAAAAACAAACCTATATACAAATAGAAAAAGGCGACGGATAAGAGCTCATTGTGCATCAAAAAATTCGTCCACATCGATGTCAACGGGAAAAGTGCCCAGAACGCTGGCAGCATTGGCACGTTGGATGGCAATGCTGATTCTCAGGCCGAGGAAAAGGCCAGCCCTCTGGTCACGTGAAGACTCGACGAGCTTTGTGCAAATTTTTCGAAAAAGTCGATGCGCACTCGGACCCCATGGACCTAAAGTTTCAACCCCAAACGGCTCAAACATATAACTTCCAATAAGGTTGTTATATTTGCGCCGTTTGAGGTTTTCTGCACCAGCAGCAGCCGCCCCAGCACAGCCCGCCGTGCTATGAAGATAGGATGGCGCAAGGGTGTCGACACATGTTGCATCCCACACCAAAGGCCTACCCGCCTTCCAAGGCATTATGGTCATCCCGTCTGGTCTTTTCTCATCGTCGCGTGCTAAGCCATTGGGTTCTTAAACAGCTGGCACCCTGGTGACAAGAGCCCGACGTATGATGTCACGTATGGTGTCATTAATGCTGGCGTGCCGTGCTATCCGGCCAGCGCTCCTACTGCAGGATAGGCCATGGTGACCGATGACTTAGTTGACTTAATGTCCTATGTCCCCTTGATAGGACAGAGGGTGTTCACTTGCCTTAAACTTCACGCTAGACCTCGCTTCACGTTATTCCGATGCTCGCTGCTTCTAGTTACTCATATATCCATCCGTTAGGTACTTATATCGTATACATAATAAAGAGTATTATTACTATTTATTATTGGTACACCCCATTCACGTAAGTATTGTTATAGTTGTTACAAATTCCATAATAAGAAATTCCAGATGGAAAACACAATAGCAATTTGTCCATGTATTGTATCTATGATGATTTCATTAATGACATTTCGACTGTATTGATAGTATTCGACAGATTTTACTGTTCTGATTTTATTTTATCTGTTGATTTTGTTGATTGCCGAAAGGCAATCAACAAAATCAACGAACGAAGAAGTGAAAACTTCAATATTTTTTGACAACATTTTCTATTTCACTGTTTTGTTTTTTATTCTGACATTTTTATCTGTTTGACTTTATTTGATTAATTGTTTTGTATTTTGTTTTATTTAATTTACTATAATTTTGCATGCCAAATTTTGGGCAGAATGTATGGCTCACCTTTTCATGCCACGATCTTATTATTAACACCTACATTCTAGCGAATAAATGATTTGATTTGATTTTTCCACCCTGAGAACTGAACCCAGGACCTCATTCGCATCAAGCCATTATTTCAGCCGAAAAACGTCCACTGCTTGACATAGGCCTCCACAAGCGTCGCCACATCGACCGGTACTGCGTATATCAGCTCATTTATTTATTACTGATAGGAATATCGGCAGTGGTGGCCCAGTGGTATCGGCCGCGACTTACAAGTTGTAGGTCGTGGGTTCGAACCCAGGCAGGCGCTTTACTTTGAGTAAATTATTGCATCACCACTGCTCTCAAAAATGGTGAAGGAAAACATCGTGAGGAAACCGGCATGTCCTAGAAACAAAAAATCGAAGACATGTGACATTCACCAACCCGCACTGAGCCCGCGTGGTGGATTACGCCCCATTCCCTCTCACAGAGAGGAGGCCTGTGTCCCAGCAGTGGGAACATTAATAGGCTGATGATGATGTGGTGATGTGATAGGAATATCTACAACTAGCTTCAGCCAGCGGCTTCGCCCGCGTGTATGTCGAAAATTATCTCAAGGGGACATATTCCCGGTATAAAAAGTATCATATGTGCTATTCCTGACTATAATCTATCTCTGTACCAAATTTCATCCAGATCCTTCCAGCCGTTTGAGCGTGAAGTAACAAACATACACACAGTCACTCACAAACTTTCGCTTTAATAATATTATAGTGTGATAATATATGTAATATTATATTATTATTATAGTGTGATAACCCTTTTACTTTCATTCATCGATAAAAACATCGAAAAACAACAACCACGTAGGTACATCCCTACCTCTATCGTCACGCGTCCGTATTCTGAAACCGGTCTCCATTCCTACCACCACGAGTTAGCCAAGACTTACTGAGACATACACGTTTACGTCACTATCTAAGGTTTTGTAACAAGTTTCGTCACGGCCTCAAGAATTAACTAACTAATGTAGTAATATCGTATCGTACGCGAGATAATATTTCTAATCGAGTTTAGTAATAGGACCGAATGGGTTCGAAAGTTGGTGGTACGGAGAAGGAGTTTTTAAAAGATGTGCCAATTTTTATTACCCGGCTGCAAGGAAAGGGTTATGTTTTTCGCGCGTATCTTGTATGTTTGTATGTAGATATACTTTTAATTTAAACAATATATACAATTGAATATTTCTAATCTTATGCCTAATAACAAAACAAACTTACATACAAAGGGGAGAGGAAAAGGGGCTCATTGCGCATCAAAAAATTCATCCACATCGATGTCAAAGGGAAACGTGCCCAGAACGCTGGCAGCATTGCCACGTTGAATGGCAATGCTGATTCTCTGGCTGAAGAAAAGGCCAGCCCTCTGGTCACGCGAACAGTCGACTAACCGTTTACTAATGTCTCGAAACACTCGATGAGCACTCGGACCCCATGGACCTAATGTCTCAACCCCAAACGGCTCAAACATATAACAGCCAATAAGGTTGTTATATTTGCGCCGTTTGAGGTTTTCTGCACCAGCAGCAGCTGCCCCAGCACAGCCCGCCGTGCTAAGAAGATGAGATGGCGCAAGTGTATCGACACATGTTGCATCCCACACTAAAGGCCTACCCAACTTCCAAGGCATTATGGTCATCCCGTCCGGTCTCTTCCCATCGTTGCGTGCCAACCCATTGGGTTCTAAAACAGCTGGCACCCCGGCGGTGACAAGAGCTCGACGTATGATGTCATTAATGCTGGCGTGCCGTGCTATCCGACCAGCGCTCCTACTGCAGGATAGGCCATGGTGTCCGAGGCGGTCGACTGCTTCACCACATTGACAACGATGTGGAGCTCCACTGGCAGTACCAAGACGCAGACATGTAGCGATGTTTGTATGTGTGTAATATTCTTTATTACCTCGTATCTTTCAAACCACTTGACGGATTTTTATAATTAAGACATCGTTAGATAGGTCTTGGCCGCCCAAGTGTTCTTAGATAAGTGCCGTTGAAAAAAAAGAAATATGGCGGATTTTGGGCGCCATATTGTAGGGGTTGCAATTTTTTTTTCTTCGAAACCCATCGAGTGGGGTATCAAGATGAAGGGTTTTTAAAGGTGATTACGAAAATATATACCACTTACATGTTTAAAGTCATTCGAAAAAAAAGTATAACTAAAAAGTTGTAAATAAAAAAAGTTAATAAAATCAAAAAACCCGACTGCTTCAAAAGCGAACAAAAAAGATGTAAACAAGAAGAAAATCATGCTGTGCAGTCGGAGGATACATATTCGCGAGCTGGCTGACCAAAACCAGATGTGGTGTTTTTAGTAAGCTTTTGAAGCAATCGGGTTTTTTTTTGCTAACATTTCATATCGCCTGACTTTTTTATTATTTAAGGTCTTATCAATTAACGGCACGGTTTTTGCAAATAATAATAACTAGCTTCTGCTAGCGGCTTCGCCCGCGTGAATGTCGAAAATTATCCTTAGGAAAAATATTCCCGACATAAAAACTATCCTATGTGCTATTCCTGACTATAATCTATCTCAGTGCCAAATTTCATCCAGATCCATCCCGCCGTTTGAGCGTCAAGAAGTAACAAACATACAAACAGACTCACACACAGTCACAAACTTTCGTCTTTATAATATTAGTTTGATTATACGGTGGGCCCCTATTTTTAACCGACTTTCCAAAAAGTAGGAGGTTCTATGTTCTACTTCATGTTTGTTTTTTTTTTTTTGTGTGTGTTCACCGATATCTCTGTCAATTGTGGACCGATTTTGAAAATTCTTTTTTTGTTTGAAAGAGTGTGTGTATGTTTTGAAATAGTCCCATTTTAATTTGATGAAGATCTGATGAAGAAATTGGAAGATGTACTACAAAAATCTTAAAAAAATAACGGTAAATCACTCGGGATTGCTGCAGTCGCATGTCTGTTTATACCATTTATTTATTTATTTATTTATTTATTTGGTTCACCAACAATTGCATACACTGGTATAGACAAGTTAACAGAAGCCAAAAATCAGAATAAAGTGTAACAATCACTTACAGGTAAACTCTGCATGCACACAAAACGTTGTTGTAACTTACAAGATAATATAAATAAGAGATTACACCATCCAAGTTGCGCTAAATTAAACTTAATAACTAAATTAAACTAAATCAAAACCAATCAAACTAAGTAAAACCAGGTACCACAAAAACAAAAAAAAAAAAAAACATATATAATATATAGGTAATATGGTTGCCACACCCAGTGAGACAATGCAGGGCTAGGAAACTCAATATTCAGGAAGATACTTATGAAAACTGGCTTTCAATTTGCCCAAACTGTCAAAATGGAGGTCGATCCGATCACTGCAACCGTTCACAATCCTGCAAAACCTCGCGTAGGGAGAATTAGCACCTAGAACCGTTCTTCTCTGCGGAGGGCAGAGTGGCGTTATTGGACTGCGAGGAATTCTTGAGGGGGCGCGGAAATCAAAATTATTTAATATTTGCGGGCAGTCAATTTTATGGGCCATAACTTTGCACACAAACATCGCGTCATTCAGACGTCGACGTTTGTCCAGAGAAACCATATTAATATGCTTGAGCCTATCACTATATGAGCGCATTTTCTTGGTCAAACCGCTAGCATAGGCCAGGTGCCCCAGAAAACGTTTTTGTACACGTTCAAGACGCAATGAGTGAGTAGCATAGTGAGGCCGCCAAACCACGCTACAATACTCTAACATGCTTCGAATTAAACAGTTATAAAGGATAATTTTTGTTCTGCAGCTTTTGAATTGTTTTGTGCTCCTGATAACAAACCCCAACATTTTGGAAGACTTTTTCACTACATTATCTATTTGAGGAATAAACGTTAGTTTCCGATCAAACACAACACCAAGGTCTTTTATTGTGTCCAATTCCTTTATTTTTTCTCCGTCAATATAATAATTATGGTCAATAAGATGATGTTTCCTGGTAAATTTTATATGGTAACATTTGCTAGGATTAAGAAGCATCTGATTAATTTGGCACCATTTTACCAATTCATCCAAATCACTTTGTAATTCACAGGCGTCATGCTGAGATTTAACTATTTTGACGAATTTTAAGTCATCGGCAAACATAAAAATTTGACAGTGGCGAAAGCATTTTGGAATATCATTAATAAAAAAGTTAAATAAAACCGGCCCCAAATGAGACCCTTGTGGCACGCCCGAGGATATGTGTCTGACGGTTGAACGAAAGCCGTTGACTACTACAAAGAAAATTCTATTCTCAAGATACGAACTCAACCATGAGAGTAAAGTGCCAGCGATACCATATGTTCTTAATTTGTCAATGAGAATTTGATGCGAGACCCGATCAAACGCTTTGCTGAAATCTGTATATATGACATTAGCCTGATGGCCAGAATCTATTCATCATATATCATTTCATAAAATAACATCACACCAGTACGCTCTAAAGGGGTATGCAGATGTGTACAGTTCACCTTGGAACACTCTCATTTCACCGGTTGTGTTCAAGTTTTATGATATTCGGTTAATCTATTCTGGCATTATAGGTACCTAACTAAACAACTTGCCTATTAGGTAAGTACAACTAAAAAGTGAAAATTAAAAACATTTTCCAAAAATATAAAACCAACTTTCTAATAAAATAATTACAAAGTGAAAAATAACTTTTTTTTTGGAAGTCGGTGTGCTTAACGCAAAAAATTTTTTACCTACTAAAGACACCGACTTCCACAAAGAAAGTTATTTTTCATTTTGTAGTTTTTTTATTACAAAGTTGGTAGTATACATTTGTTCCTATTTTATTTGTTTTTTTTTTTTGGTATGCATGTTTAATAATGCAGAAAATAAGGTGATAGTAAAAAAAAATATATATTTAAATATATACCTATTTTTAAAGAGTAAGAAAAATCGACCAATCTCTTAGACCGAAATCCACATCGCGTCTTTCATCTCGCATGTGATTCGTCGATTTTTCACACACTTTGCCCTTTGCACTGCCGAATTTATTACACAACTAGCTGTGCCCGCGGCTTCGCTCCCGTCATCTGCCTGCCAACCAGTGTTGCCAGTGACAGATAGTCAAATGTTACATGATACATCTCAAAAAGTTAAATTTTCATGAGAAAAGTTACTTCATACAATTCAAAATGATCGCGCGAATTTAATCCGCGTTGCGGTGGATTCTGTGGAAAAACATGGCTTTCTTGCGGTATTATTTTCGCGCTAATTTTTTACCGCAATGCGTGCAGCTTCATATAATTCTATAGGTCGCAGAATAGGCGGAAAAAAAAACGCAGTGCGTGCTAAGCGTATTAGACGCTCACTCGCTCGCTGGAGTAAGCGGGATGGAAGATTTAAAAAAATACGTGAGTGAGTGAGTGAATAAGCAAAACGTCAATTTGTGTGTCACAAAATCAGGTGCGACAACACGACGAACGATAACTTTCTTAGATGCACTCCGTTTCACGATTATTTTTTATTTGCTGGAAAATATTTCGATATTTTTATTAAGTCCTAAAAGTTACGTAAAAGTTACATTTTGAGTCGTGTTACATGAGAAGGTCAAAAGTTACGTAAAAATCGTAAAATGTAACAAAAGTTACGTTCTGGCAACGCTGCTGCCAACCCTACCATACTTACCACCTTACCAGCCTGCCTGCCTACAGTGCCTACCAAAGAAAATTTTTACTCTTATTTTTATTTATTTTTTCTCTCTCTCTATCTCTTTCTCAGAAATATACATACTACGTACGTACCAATATTTTTTTCTAGGGTCATTCTTTCGCGTAAAATCTTAACACCGCGATTCAGAAAATGACTTCAAATGCACAACGCCATCTATCGAATAGCGAGTTCAACTGTCCGAGTAACTGAATTGCGTGAGCTGTGATAATTTTACTTCTTGAACACTTTAAATTCATCTAACTTTTGATAGAGTGAACCGATTGCGATAAAACAAAAACTAAGTAATTCTTCAAGATACGCAAAATTTTTATGTATAAAAGTTATCTACATTGGTTTCGTACATTTCACGTGATGCGTGCACAAATAAACAGACAAACAGACAAAAATTCCAAAAATGCTAGAAATGGGTTCTGTTGGTTATCCTTTAACACCCTGGCAATTTTTTTTTAAATTTTTTTCGATGTACAAAAAATATTTTTCTACAGATTTATTATATGTATTGATTGATGATGATGATGATACGGCGGCCGGTCTTCAAATTGCCTAATTTAGCTATTATAGAAAACTTAAAAACTGGCCAAGTGCAAGTCGGACTCGCGCACGAAGGGTTCCGTACCATTATCGAAAAAACGGCAAAAAAAACACGTTTGTTGTATGGGAGCCCCACTCAAATATTTATTTTATTCTATTTTTAATATGTGTTGTTTTGGCAACAGAAATCATCATCTGTGAAAATTTCAACTGTCTAGCTATCACTGTTCATGAGATACAGCCTGGTGACAGACAGACAGACATATGGACAGTGGAGTCTTAGTAATAGGGTCCCGTATATACCCTTTGAGTACGGAACCCTAAAAACTGTAGCAGTAAGCATCCGGAACCGGAAGACATCACATTCACTCGAACCGGAGAGAATTAAATTAAAATCATACCATTTGCATCTTACTGAAGGTTGACAAGTCAACATTGGGAATTATTAAAGAAAAAAAAACCTTTTCATTGACAAAGAAAGCAATAAATAATTCCAAGACACTTTATAAGGACAAGGTTTTTATTCGAGTTGAGTAAATTTTTAATAGTCATTACAACTGCCTCGTTGGTTTCGCGTTCAAAAGTGCGGCGGGTTCGCGGTGAGTGCTTTGTTCCATGAATGGTGTTTGCTTGTTTACATGTTTGCATGCTGCATGCTTGCTGCAATCATGGTGTATGCTTGTTTGCATTCTTCTTTCAGGAAATAAAACCCAAAAACATTTTAGGAGTTAAGGGTACACTAGTCGACGGCACGAACTATTTTGTGCGCGGGGTTAAAATGCATTTTATATCAACCGACAACACGTGCGGAAGAGATAGATGCTGTGATGAGCAGTAGGAAGCTAGTTCGTGTACGAATACACACTTTTGCAAATTTGTAGCGAAATGGATAATGATTTAGGACGAAACCGAGAGCGCGAAATTTTATAGACAGACAGGCAGTCATGAAAAAACGACTAAATCAATCGGTTCAAAATAAAATTATATGCATTGTTGAACTACTAATCTATCCCTGTATGGAGGCCGTTTTGCAATTTTCCGTCTTCTTATGGTATTTATTTGTCCCCAAAAAAGGGGTTAAAATTAGTGTCTAAATGTGGAACTTTCGACGCTCATAACTTTCAAATATTTTCTTCTTTTACTTTTTCGCTTCCATACAGGGCTAGATAATGATGAGACAAATTGATATCACTTTTTATTTTGAACGTACATCGTGAAATAGTGGAATAATCCCTAGACTACGTTTGTATGGAAGAATTTTCGACTAGTGTGACCTTAATATCATTATGCGTAAATAAATTTATGCTTAAACATTATTATGATTAGAGTAATTATGCTAAAAAGAAATTGTTATGCATAAATAATGTTATTCGTAAATAAAATTAGGATAAACAATAGTATGTCATGTTATATATTATGTCTAAAGTTTTTATGCAAATGGATAGAGAACTAAATAACATATGTGAATATTGTGCAACGTGTCGAATTGAAAACCTCCTTTTTTTAGAAGTCGGTTATAAGTGCTGGCTCTGACCTTTGAAAGAATTTTTGATTTTGATTAGAATTTACTCCAAAATAATGAGAATAATTATTTTGTTAAATTATTGCCCATTTTACTTTTATAATTATTTTTTTTTTGGTGGGAGAGATGCAGGTGCATAACTGCCATGCTATCTCTCCGCCTCCGTTGGTTGTCTGGTAGAAAATTTCTCAGGTATTAAGGCGCCTCTCCGAACAAAACGCCGCGCTAGTCGAATTTTGTGCAGTTTTGAGCTATCTACTCTTTATTTAAAAAGAAATATCAATTAATAAAAATACATTAAATTTCTACATAATGTTGATTCTAAAATTGTAGTACACTTTTTTTTTTAAAGAGGTTATATGTGTCACTAATCTCCTTCCAACAAAACCATAAAAATGTGAAATAATTATTGATAGCATGCATCTACTCGTAAAGTGTTCATTAAATATTTTTTAAACTAACACTAATGGATACACAATTTGATAACGAACATTTTGTAAGTTTTATTTTTTTCAAATGCCAATATTCGATTTTATAATGATTTTATTCTAAAATCTGGGCGTATTCACTACCGTAATTCACGCGCCACCAGTGCCGCTAGGCCAATAGGAATGCTCATATCTCATGCTGATTTTTCGTACTAACACTAATGGATAGACAATTTGATAACGAACATTTTGTAAGTTTTATTTTTTTCATTAGACCAATATTCGATTTTATAAAGATTTTATTCTAAAATCTGGGCGTAATCACTACTGTAATTCATGCGCCACCAGTGCCGCTAGGCCAATAGGAATGCTCATATCTCATGCTGTTTTTTTGGTCAGGGTACGGCCTTAAGTCGGCCTATGAAGATACTTTTATTCCACCTGAAATTTGAATAAATAAATAAATAAGAATAAGACCCTTTAATAATCCCTGATAAAGAAACATTAATCCATTCAAATATTTTTGTGCAAGATAACTGTTGTGTTCACGAACTTGACCGATAATAGTCAAGGGCATTATTAAAGTTAACAATAGCAGTAATAAAATTATTTTATCTGTTTGTGTAATTAATGTAAGTGTATCTAAGATATCATTGTAAGATATTTTAAATCTTTTGTTATTATAAATCATCAAGGATTTGACAAGCAAAGGAGTTTTCATAAAACCGCTCGACTATGTCCAATTCAAAGACAATTTTCGTAGTAAGAAGTATAAGGAACAATTATTTGTATGATCTACAAATAGTTGTTCCGGCCTTGGGTGTTTGTGTATGTGAGTTTATATGTTTGTAAACGCACCCTCGATACAGGAGAAATTCCTAGTGTGGGGCAAAGTTTAAAAAAAAAAAAAAAAAAAAAAAAAGAAGGTCTTTGGTCCAATTACATTTAAAGTTGTATGAAACTCCCAAAGGAATAAGTAAAGTGATTTAAATTTGGAACGTCAAATTCGTCTGGATAGGTACTCGTGGAAAACTCATAAGGGTACACTAGTCGACGGCACGAACTATTTTGTGCGCGGGGTTAATATGCTTTTTTTATCAACCGACAACACGTGCGGAAGAGATAGATGCTGTGATGAGCAGTAGGAAGCTTAAGTAAAAAAATGTCCATATGGCATTGTAAAGAGGTATGTTTAAATTTAGAACTGGTCACCATAACCAGAACTCAAAAAAAACGAAAAAAAGAGTTAATTAAAAAAATCAAAATACCCAACCGTTATTTTTTTTTTGAGTTAATTAGGTACATGAAACATATAAGCGTTATATATTTTTGAAATCACCTCTTAAAACCCTTTATTTTGATACCACACGATGGTTTAACAAGAAAAATAAAATTGTGCCCCCACAATATGGCGCCCAAAACTCGCCACTTTTCTATTTTCCAATTTGAATGTAGCTAGTGACTCGATTGACGTAATAATAATCAAAATCGGCTAACGCGTTTGGTCTCTAGAGCACCACATAGAAACAAACATAAACACATTACCCTCCCTTCGGCAGTCGGGTAAAAAGGCGCGATTTCAAAGAATGTGAAACCAACTACTTACACTTTGCAAAACTGCCTCTATACAGGGATAGATTAGTAGTTCAACAATGCAAATAAATTTATTTTGAACACATAGATTTACTCGTTTGTACTGTACTGATTATACTGATTATTTTTTGTACATCGATCGCGTTCGGTTCCGTTCCACGGATATAGATGGTGATCTATCTATCGCCGTGGAACGGTCTGAAGTTAGCTACAAATGGCTGCGGAGTAGCAAATCTCATATTAACACAGCATCTCGCCATGCCATTCGCATCGGCAACCCTATGTTCACCCTGGCCAAAAAGATTGGGGATCACTGTATTTATTACACGTACTCCTTCCAGCTCCTGCAGCCTCCTCTCTGTGAGAGGGAATGGGCCATTATCCACCACGCGGGCCCAGTGCGGGTTGGTGGATGTCACATGTCTTCGAATTTTTGGTTCTAGGACATGCCGGTATCCTCAAGATGTTTTCCTTCACCGTTTCGAGAGCAGTGGTCATGAAATAATTTGCACAAAGTAAAGCGCCTGCCTGGGCTCGAACCCACGAACTACAACTTGTAAGTCGCGGCCGATACCACTGGGCCACCACTGTTGTCCAAAATAGATCTAAGTAATTTAAAAGAGAACTACTTAATTCAGGTCATGTTGTAGGAAAAATAATACAACAGCTATATTTAAAACTGAGTTTATTAGTGACTAGACAATGTACACTTAGAGATAGATTTAAAGTACACACTTATTTCCAACACGTCTGTAGTGGCTCGCCACAGAGCTCTGAGTAAAGATACGGTCCCAATGTAGGCGAAAATAAACTGGGTATTAGTGGAACATTCACCTAGAAAGAAAGTTTATTTGCGCCAGGCATGACACATATCATAAAAAGAACAAAAATAAACTTGAATACAATAATTATAATGTTTGCGTCACAACCACGCCAATCGGTCATCACTCAGCATAATGCTGGGACTCTTGTGCGAGACAGAGCCACAGCGCTGGTTTCCAGTGATAGCGGTGTCGCTTGGTTGACGAACCAATGAAACCTTAGAGGCAAGTGACGGAGTGGTAGCGACTTCTCGAATCCGGCCCTGGTCCAGGCCATGGTATGGAGCGCAACGGACAGGCCCTCACGCCCCTAGCCGCCGCAGGAGACGCCCTGGGCGTCGGAAGTCGCAAGTCAATTCCGTAGGCGCGGGCTTGCGGACGGCGAGTAATGGGTAGCTCGCCGTCCGATAAGAACCAGGCCCGAGTCGCGCGTTTCAAAGAGATTTGAGCAAACTGACGGGATCCGCTAGGATGCCTGTTTGGACCGCGGATAAATTTGAAAGAGAGTTACCGCGGTGCTGGCACAATCAACTGAAGGGACACACATGGGTTTTAGTCAGTAAAAGTCTGACACGCCCTCCCACTTCACCCAGAGCGGGAGAAGTCATTGGGTAATACCCAAATAAAAAAAGGGTGCTAGTGACGGAGCGAACAGGTCAAACACCTCTACCTAGTCCTTCAGGGGTTTGAAGGTAGGCAGACTAGAAAGATTATATCAGTATCAGTACTAATATCAATCAGCCAAGCCTTTCCTTCACTATTTTGAGGTCAGCTTACAGTAGAACCAGTAGTAGTTCAGCTAAGTACCAATATTTTACGTGGAGCGACTGCCTATCTGATCTCCACAACCCAGTAACCGAGTATCACACCCTTGGCAAGAATGGTGTCAGACCTTATGTCATCTGACTACCGGTAGAACTGTCAGAGATCTTCAAATGTCAGCCGGGTCCAACGACTTTATATGCGTCCGGCACGGAGGAGTCTTGGTGTGTAAAATAAGGTCACTTGCTCACCCATCTACGCAGTAAGCATTGCTTAACCTTGAATATGGTGGGTAGATAATGAGGAAGTAATTAATTTATAGCGGTTCCTTACAGGATTTGATCCTGAACATTTATTTTTTCATGAAAACGAGCTCTAGTGCATATCTACAGAGCACAAAATCTCTCACCTACATCAGAACCGTACATTTTGTCTTAAAATCATCGCCATAACTTTGTACAAAACACGAAAGAGTGAATTAAATAGAGCCCTTGACTTTTCTTTTTAATTACAGTGGAAGTACAATATGAAATTATTGGAGAACTTTTATTTCCCATCGTCAAATCATTTATACTCCATTTAAAATAACAGTAGAAAAAGCAGTCCATTTTTACAGCCCGTTCAACCCAATTTCTGCCATGTCACCAACGCGACGCAATAGAAGTCATAATTGGTTGAACGGGCTGTAAAAAGGGTTCTTTAAATTTCTTATTATATTATAAAATGGAGTATAGTGCAGTTTAAAATGCGATCCAGTAAATAAACAGTGTTCCTAGTAGGTACCTCTTTTAAACATGCCATATTTGATAACATAACAAGTAAAACAAAAGGAGAAATTTACATCCGTACGTTTTTTCCAACATCTTTTCTAACATCACAATTTTCAAGTCCAATTCATCACTATAAATAAGTAATAGTTTTTGATCGTCACCAGCAATCACTTAACACTACATTCACTATGTTTCCAATATTTAAATCAGTTCCACTTTTAATTGTTTCTGGAGTTGCACTTGCCCGAAACTCAATTGCACTTTTCCAATACTCAGTTATCCTTTTCCGATAGCTGGTTGCACTTTTTCCGAAACCCTGTTACACGTTCCCGATACTCAGTTGCATTTTTCCGAAACCCGGTTACACTTTTCCGATACTCAATTGCATTTTTACGAAACCCGGTTAGTTACAGCTTTCCGATACACAGTTGCACTTTTCGGCTTTCTATTTGCACTTTTTCGGGATTCTGGTGGTATTGCCGGATTTCCAGTTGCAATATTTGAGTTTCTTGTTTCATTTTGCTGGTTTTCAGTCGCACTTTTCAGGTCTTCAGTTGCACAATCCCTTGTAGGCCTATGATGGGCCTTCAGCTTAGATATCATCGTCTCTGTCGTGGGGTTGGTGTCTTTGTAGAACTGCTAGCCGCTGCTGCGTCACCTCTAGATGGTGTTTCCGCCATTTTATGCGCCGGTTCTGGAACCACACTTTTACCTAGACAGAAAAGAGAATGGTATTAAAAAAAGTAAGTATACATCACCCTCTCACAAAGAGGAAGCATGTGTCCCAGCAGTGGGAACATTAATCGGCTGATAATAATGATGAAGTATTAGTTAAATTTTTGAAATTAAGATACTTAATGTAATAACTTAGAGGGGTCTTTAAGTCAAGAGTGAATAGGTTACTTCTAGGCAAGTGTCCTTTACTGTCGACCACACCATCGCTAAACATCAGGTGAGGTAGTAGTCAAGCGCGAGCCTAACAGCAATTAAAAAAAAACACGATGGTACTATCTTGTCTAGTTTAGGAGTTGCTATGTCCACCTTCCTACCAGACCAGCTTCATAGTACCAAATTATTTAAATTTTTCCAAATCTACCGCTATTGCCGCTAACAATTAAAAAAGCAAGGCATTTTTACGCGGGTGAAACCGCGGCTAAAAGCTAGTATTATATAATTTAAAAAAAAAACGCTTCGCTGGTAGGGCCCGCAGTAATGCCTCGATACAAATAGCCACTCACCTGTGCCTCAGTCAGCTGCAGCGCATGCGCTAGGTACAGTCTCTCAGGCCCCACCATGTACTGCTGCCGCTCGAACTCTGCCTCCAGTCGCTCCAGCTGCTCTGGCGTGAATATTGTTCGTATTCTCTTACTTCTGCCAGAACTAGACGAGAAAATACATACTATTAGAACTGTTACAAGACATGACAGCGCCATCTATTAACAGGAGGAAGGAAACTAGTAATAGCTAGTAGCGCCATCTTGTATCGAATAGCGGCATTTATCTTCTCGAATATTTATGTCACCTAAATATTTCTTGGGCAAACATTTTGTAATATTCCCATCACATGAATGATCTCGAAAGTTCTGCTTATATGTCTGTCTCAGCCGAACATTCTGGAAGGTTTGCAGAACATTCTGGTCTCCCGTGCTATATATAAAGGGCGATCGGTTTCGTCGTGGGATAGTTTTCGATTTAACCTAGAGCCAACCTAACCTTGAAGCGTATCAGAGCTAACCTAACATTGACGCACCCCAGGGGTAACCTAACCTTGAAGCGTATTAGAGCTAACCTCACATTGCCGCGCCCCAGGGGTAACCTAACCTTGAAGCGTATTAGAGCTAACCTAACATTGCCGTGCCCCAGGGGTAACCTAACCTTGAAGCGTATTAGAGCTAACCTAACATTGCCGTGCCCCAGGGGAAACCTAACCTTGAAGCGTATTAGAGCTAACCTAACATTGCCGCGCCCTAGGGGTAACCTAACCAAAGAAGTATATCAGAGCTAAACTAACCTGGAAGCGTATCAGAGCTAATCTAACATTGCCGTGCCCCAGGGCTAACCTAACCTTATAGCATATCAGAGCTAACCTAACCTGGAAGCGTATCAGAGCTAACCTAACCTGGAAGCGTATTAGAGCTTACCTAACATTGCCGTGCCCCAGGGCTAACCTAACCTTATAGCATATCAGAGCTAACCTAACCTGGAAGCGTCTCAGAGCTAACCTAACCTGGAAGCGTATTAGAGCTTACCTAACATTGCCGCGCCCTAGGGGTAACCTAACCAAAGAAGCATATCAGAGCTAAACTAACCTGGAAGCGTATCAGAGCTAATCTAACATTGCCGTGCCCCAGGGCTAACCTAACCTTATAGCATATCAGAGCTAACCTAACCTGGAAGCGTATCAGAGCTAACCTAACCTGGAAGCGTATTAGAGCTTACCTAACATTGCCGCGCCCTAGGGGTAACCTTACCTTATAGCATATCAGAGCTAACCTAACCTTGAAGCGTATTAGAGCTAACCTAACATTGCCGCGCCCTAGGGGTAACCTAACCTTATAGCATATCAGAGCTAACCTAACCTGGAAGCGTATTAGAGCTTACCTAACATTGCCGTGCCCCAGGGCTAACCTAACCTTATAGCATATCAGAGCTAACCTAACCTGGAAGCGTCTCAGAGCTAACCTAACCTGGAAGCGTATTAGAGCTTACCTAACATTGCCGCGCCCTAGGGGTAACCTAACCAAAGAAGCATATCAGAGCTAAACTAACCTGGAAGCGTATCAGAGCTAATCTAACATTGCCGTGCCCCAGGGCTAACCTAACCTTATAGCATATCAGAGCTAACCTAACCTGGAAGCGTATCAGAGCTAACCTAACCTGGAAGCGTATTAGAGCTTACCTAACATTGCCGCGCCCTAGGGGTAACCTAACCTTATAGCATATCAGAGCTAACCTAACCTTGAAGCGTATTAGAGCTAACCTAACATTGCCGCGCCCTAGGGGTAACCTAGCCTTATAGCATATCAGAGCTAACCTAACCTTGAAGCGTATTAGAGCTTACCTAACATTGCCGCGCCCTAGGGGTAACCTAACCTTATAGCATATCAGAGCTAACCTAACCTTGAAGCGTATTAGAGCTTACCTAACATTGCCGCGCCCTAGGGGTAACCTAACCTTGGGGGACCCACCACAGCGCATACTTCCTCGTAGTGTCCCCTGGAAACGGCCCAGTTTGACCACCGTAACGGAGTGGCAGACTGGGTACGGCTAAAGTGCGCTGTGCATTCGTTGCTATCATTTTATTATTTTATTGCGGTAAGTGACGAATTTGTGTGTTGAGGCTATGCCTCCCCGTAAGGGCGGTATGAAGAAAAAAAAAGGCCCTTCTAAGGGCCAACCAAAAGGCCCTTCTCAGGGCCAACCAGAAGGAGAAGAAGGCAGAGCCTTCTACGGTGGAAGGATGGACGACTCTTTGCCCGACAATGAGTCCGTTGTGTCGGACGCCAGCTCGATGGTGATCGAGGACCCTCGATCACGATCGGGCTCGCGGAAGAGGACGGCCTTCCTGAAGGAGGCATCCGATGGCTCCTCGGCGTCGGATTCGGCGAAGGAGCCGAGGAAGGGGCCTAAGGCCAAAAAGCCGTCGTCACAAACGGCAGCGGACACCCACGACGTGGGTCTGGCAGACGCCCAACGCCAGTTGAACCTGGCGCGGAGGACACAGCTCGAGCAGGAGTTGGAGGAGCGGGTTGAGGCCAACGAGCAACGGGTTGCGCGTCTCCCGGGCCAGCTCTGGATACGGCGCGTCCCGAGTCCTGTACTTGGACCACTCCCTGGCCGAGCTGGAGCGGATGGCGGCAGAGGACGAGGAGGAGATAGTGGTGGTCGCCTCCAAGTCCTCCCACTTAAAGGGGACTTTTCAAAAGTCCCTGAAATGCCGGGCCGTGAGCATGCGTGGCATCGTCGCGGAGCTGGTGCAGCGGCAGGCGACCGACGAGACGCGGCAACTGCAGGCGAGGGTCGATCGCCTGCAGACGGAGGTCAGCCAGCTGCACCAGAAGCTGGCTGAAGCCACGGCCCAGCCAACCCAGGCTGAGCCGAGACCAGCGGCAGAGGGCCCTGCCTCCTCCAACCTTGAGGATATCATCCGCAAGGTTGTGATGGAGGAGAGGGCCTTCACGAGGGCCTGCCTGGAGGGGATAGAGGACCGCCTCCTGCCCGAGAGGAGCTACCGGCTGCCGCTTGCCTCGGATAAGAGGAGGGGTGGGCCGGAGCCAACCCCACAAAGGGAGGAGGACCCTCTTCTGCCTGCCACCACCCCGACCAACCAGCAGGGCTGGACGAGGGTGGTCGGCAAGGGCAAAAGGAAGGGCAAGGGCGGGGGGGCATCAGCGGTCGTCCCTGCTGTCCCCGTCCCCGCCGCCACCACCCCTCCCAGCCGGTCGCAGACGATCGGCAAGGGAAAGGGGAAGGGGAAAAGCTCCCCCCCAGCTGTCCCCGCTACCATCCCTCCCAACCAGTCGCAGTCGACTGGTAAGGGAGGGGGAAAGGGGAAGGGTTCGACCCCAGCCGGCAAGAGGAACTTGGTTCCTCCCAAGACCGCAGCCGTCGTGGTGACGCTCACCGCGGAGGCTGTGGAGCGGGGTGAGACGTACGCGTCCGTAATGATACGGGCGCGTGCGAATGCCGATCCCAGCAAACTTGGGATCGGCAAGGTCTCATGCCGCCGGACGCAGGCTGGGGCTCGATTATTTGAGTTCCCGGGAGCCGAGGGTGGGGCGCATGCGGACCTCTTTGCAGCAAAGCTGAAAGAGGTCATCGCGGACGCGGCCAAGGTGGCCAGGCCGGTGAAATCGGCGGCCTTAGAGATCTCCGACTTGGATGACACAGTCACCAAGGAGGAGGTCGTGGCGGCGGTCTCAGCCATAGGGGGTTGCGATGTCGCAGCGGTGCAAGGCCGGGGCATTAGGCCCGGCCGCGGCGGTATGGGCACTATTCGCCTGGAGTGCCCAGTCGCCGTTGCCAAAGCCGTCCTTGACAAAGGACGGCTTGCCGTCGGCTTTGGCTCGGGTGCAGTCCGAGCGCTTGAGGCTCAGCCACTGAGGTGCTTCAGGTGCTTTGGCATCGGACACACCCGGCCCCTCTGTCCGTCCAGCATCGACAGGACGGACAGCTGCTACCGCTGCGGCAAGGAGGGCCATAAGGCCGCAGCCTGCAAGGCCGCCACGCCGCACTGCGCGGTGTGTGCCTATTTATGTATGTTTATTTTAACCATATACTCATTTTGTGTTTATTATTTCTTTTTTTTTTTTTTTGTTATGCACCTGCCATGCTATCTCTTCACCGCCCATGGTTGACTGGTAGAGAATGCCTCAGGCATTAAGTCCGCCTTTGTACTTTTATGTTGCATGAAGTTTTAATAAATAAATAAATGGCCGCCCGGCGGGCCACGTTATGGGGGGGAGGAACTGTAGTCCTCCCCCAAAGAGGGGCAAAGTTCAGGCGCCGACCCGGCCTGTCACTGCCACCGCCGTACCAGAGGCTACGGCGGCTGTGGAGGAGGGGGGTGCGATGTCCGACTAATGAATAGGGTCCAACATCGCATCCTCCAGGCGAACACCAACCACTGCAGAGTGGCACAGGATCTGCTGATGCAGACCGTGGCTGAGTGGTTGGTGGACGTGGCAGTGGTCGCCGAGCCGTACTCGGTCCCCAGTACCTGGCTGGGCGATCGGGACGGCTTGGTGGCGTTGGTGTCGCGGCCCGCCACGGACTCCCCTCCCCTCTCGCTTTTAGAGAGGGGACCGGGATACGTGGACGCCGCGTGGGGGGATATAGCCCTGGTAGGGGTATATTTCTCCCCAAACCGCCCTCTAAGGGACTTCGAGAATTTTCTCGAGGTCCTTACGGCAGTCGCCGGGAGGGCGGCACCACGTCAGGTCATCGTAATGGGCGACCTGAACGCCAAGTCGGTAGCCTGGGGCAACCCGGCCGCCTCATGCAACGTCCGGGGACGCGCCGCCGAATTGTGGGCGGCTTCGTGCGGTGTGTCCCTCCTAAACAGGGGGGATGTTCACACGTGTGTGCGGCAGCGGGGAGGGTCTGTGGTTGACGTTTCGTTCGCCACCCCCGTGCTAGCCGCCCGCGTCGTGGACTGGCGGGTTGAGATGGTGGAGACCCTGTCGGACCACCGCTATGTGCGGTTCGACATCTCCACCCATGGCCCGCGGGGGGGAATGGCCCGCCCGGGCCAATCTCCCTTCCCGCGGTGGGCTCTCACCCGCCTGGACCGGGAGGCAGCCCAGGAGGCAGCGTTCCTCCAGGACTGGCTCTCGCCCCCTGTGGGTGCCCTGGACGTTGACGCCGCAGCGGTCCAACTCCGAGGGTCCCTGACCGAGGTGTGCAACTCCAGTATGCCTCGGTCACGCCGTCCGCCTCCCCGTCGCGCCGTTTATTGGTGGACGGAGGAGTTGGCGGGGCTCCGGGCCTCCTGCGTGGCGGCCAGGAGGGCCTACACGCGGAGCCGGCGGCGCACCACCCGATCTCAGGCCGGGGAGGATCGCCTTTACGCCTCCTACCTGGAGGCAAAGACGGTCCTCAGGACGGGAATGTGCGCCGCCAAGGACTCGGCAAGGGCCGAGATGTTGGAGGGTCTCGACAGGGATCCATACGGGAGGCCGTATAAGCTGGCGCGGAGCCAGCTGCGGCCCTGCGGTCCCCCCCTGTCGGAGACCCTCGAGCCGGCGTTGCTGGATGGGGTGGTCCGGTCCCTGTTTCCACGCAGGACCGACTTCACCCCACCAGCAATGGACCCCCCGCAGGAAGCGGCTACGCCGGAGGACGAGGTACCCCCGGTGACGGTGGATGAAGTCCACGAGGGGATACTTCGCCTCCGCGCGAAGAAGACGGCCCCTGGGCCGGACGGCGTCCCCGCTCGGGTGGTGGCGATAGCTGCCTCCCAAATGGAGGACAGGTTTCGGGACCTCTTCAGCGCGTGCCTTACGGCTGGGAGGTTCCCGAAACTGTGGAGGGAGGGGCGGCTTTGCCTCCTCCGAAAAGAGGGACGCCCGGCGGACTCCCCCTCGGCATACCGGCCCATCGTTCTACTCGATGAGGTCGGTAAATTGTTCGAGGGGATAGTCGCCGACCGGCTCAACAGCCATCTGCGGGGGGTGGGACCAGACCTGTCGGACGCCCAGTTCGGATTTCGAAAGGGGCGTTCGACGGTCGATGCCTTGGCCCTGCTGAAGGGCCAGGTGCAGGAGGCGGTGGCCGCGGGGGACGGAGTGTTGGCGGTGTCGTTCGACATTGCCAACGCCTTCAACTCCGTCCCCCACGCGACCATATTGGAGGCACTCCGATACAATGGAGTGCCCCAATATCTGCGGGCGATCCTGGCCAGCTACCTGGAGGACCGAGAGGTCCTTCTGGTGGACAAGACGGCCAGGATCAGGCGCTACGGCGCGGAGTCCGGTGTTCCGCAGGGGTCGGTTTTAGGCCCTCCCCTGTGGAACATCGGTTTTAATTGGCTCCTGCGGGGCACCCTCCTCCAGGGCACGAGTGTCATTTGCTACGCAGATGACACTCTCCTCGTTGCCCGGGGGAGGGACTTCGGTGAGGCGGCCTGTTTGGCCTCGGCCGGCGGATCCTTGGTGGCGGGGAGGATCCGCTTGCTTGGACTAAGGGTGGCGCTGAACAAGACCGAGGCCGTGTTCTTCCACGGGCCTCGGCAGCGCCGCCCTCCTGACGCCCATATCTTGGTGGAGGGCGTCCGGATAGAGGTCGGGGTCCGGATGAAATATCTGGGCCTCGTGCTTGACAGCAGGTGGCGCTTCGGCCCGCACTTTAGCGGGCTTTCGACGCGCCTGCTGAAAGCCGCGGACGCCCTCTCATGGCTCCTCCCGAACCTGGGGGGGCCCAAGACGCGATGCCGGCGCCTCTATGCCGGCATCCTCAAGAGTATGGCCCTCTACGGGGCACCCATCTGGGCGGACTCCCTCCGGAGGAGGGAGAATGCAACCGCCATCCGCGGGCCACAAAGGGCCATTGCACAGCGGGTGGCGAGGGCCTACCGCTCAGTGGGCTTTTCGGCGGCGTGCGCTCTGGCGGGCACCCCTCCCTGGGAGTTGGAGGCATGGGTGCTCGCCAGGGTATATGAGTGGACTGCGCGGCGGAAGGCGCTCGGGGAGTGCCCCGCCGCGGAAGAGCGGGAGGCCGTGCGGCGGGAGGCGAGGGACGCTATCATCGTCCATTGGACGGAGGACCTCGCCACCGCCGCCTTTGGCCGTCGGACGCTGGACGCGCTCGGTCCAGTCCTGCGGGACTGGCTCGAGCGGCCTCACGGTTTCCTCTCGTTCCGTCTAGTGCAGGTGTTGTCCGGACATGGTTGTTTCGGAACGCACCTGCACCGGATCCGGCGGGAGGAAACCCCAGCGTGCCACGACTGCGGCGCGGCAGAGGACACGGCGCAGCACACCCTAGAGGTGTGCCCAGCCTGGGCTGAACTGCGTCGTGTCCTGATAGATGTTGTCGGGCAGGACCTCTCGCTCCCTGGCGTGGTCAACTCCATGCTGGGGAGTGAGGAGGCCTGGGCAGCGGTTGCCTCCTTTTGCGAGGTCGTGATGTCGCAAAAGGAGGCGGCGGAGCGTGCGCGGGGGGACGATCCTCTCGCGCCGCCACTCCGCAGGCGAAGAAGGGGTGGGAGAAGGCGGTTGTATGACCGTCTCCTCCCACCTCCTGGTGGCGATTAGCGGGCGACAGGTGCGGGGGCACCTCTCGCTCGCATTGCACAAATCGCCACCCTCGTCGGGCGGGAACGGCCGAGCACTGCGGTCGTTCCCGGGCCCCTCCACTAAGGGAGGGGCGTGAGGGGCCTGCCGTAAAGGCGGGCAGTCGTCGGCGGAGGACTGGACGTAAAGGCTGTGCCAGTTTCCCAGTCCTCCTCCATAAAGACGATGCGGGAGTGCCGCTGGGTTATTTTAGTGGGTATACCTGGCCTCAGCCCGGGGAGTCCCACATAGCCCCCCCATTCCCCCAATGGGTGGGTATGCGTAATGCATTTTTTCCCAGCGTGATCAAAAAAAAAAAAAAAAAAAAAGGGGTAACCTAACCTTATAGCATATCAGAGCTAACCTAACCTGGAAGCGTATCAGAGCTAACCTAACCTGGAAGCGTATTAGAGCTTACCTAACATTGCCGCGCCCTAGGGGTAACCTAACCTTATAGCATATCAGAGCTAACCTAACCTTGAAGCGTATTAGAGCTAACCTAACATTGCCGCGCCCCAGGGGTAACCTAACCTTGAAGCGTATTAGAGCTAACCTAACATTGCCGCGCCCCAGGGGAAACCTAACCTTGAAGCGTATTAGAGCTAACCTAACATTGCCGCGCCCTAGGGGTAACCTAACCAAAGAAGCATATCAGAGCTAAACTAACCTGGAAGCGTATCAGAGCTAATCTAAAATTGCCGTGCCCCAGGGCTAACCTAACCTTATAGCATATCAGAGCTAACCTAACCTGGAAGCGTATCAGAGCTAACCTAACCTGGAAGCGTATTAGAGCTTACCTAACATTGCCGCGCCCTAGGGGTAACCTAACCTTATAGCATATCAGAGCTAACCTAACCTTGAAGCGTATTAGAGCTAACCTAACATTGCCGCGCCCTAGGGGTAACCTAACCTTATAGCATATCAGAGCTAACCTAACCTGGAAGCGTATCAGAGCTAACCTAACCTGGAAGCGTATTAGAGCTTACCTAACATTGCCGCGCCCTAGGGGTAACCTAACCTTATAGCATATCAGAGCTAACCTAACCTGGAAGCGTATCAGAGCTAACCTAACCTGGAAGCGTATTAGAGCTAACCTAACATTGCCGCGCCCTAGGGGTAACCTAACCTTATAGCATATCAGAGCTAACCTAACCTGGAAGCTTATCAGAGCTAACCTAACCTGGAAGCGTATTAGAGCTTACCTAACATTGCCGCGCCCTAGGGGTAACCTAACCTTATAGCATATCAGAGCTAACCTAACCTTGAAGCGTATTAGAGCTAACCTAACATTGCCGCGCCCCAGGGGTAACCTAACCTTGAAGCGTATTAGAGCTAACCTAACATTGCCGCGCCCCAGGGGAAACCTAACCTTGAAGCGTATTAGAGCTAACCTAACATTGCCACGCCCTAGGGGTAACCTAACCAAAGAAGCATATCAGAGCTAAACTAACCTGGAAGCGTATCAGAGCTAATCTAACATTGCCGTGCCCCAGGGCTAACCTAACCTTATAGCATATCAGAGCTAACCTAACCTGGAAGCGTATCAGAGCTAACCTAACCTGGAAGCGTATTAGAGCTTACCTAACATTGCCGCGCCCTAGGGGTAACCTAACCAAAGAAGCATATCAGAGCTAAACTAACCTGGAAGCGTATCAGAGCTAATCTAACATTGCCGTGCCCCAGGGCTAACCTAACCTTATAGCATATCAGAGCTAACCTAACCTGGAAGCGTATCAGAGCTAACCTAACCTGGAAGCGTATTAGAGCTTACCTAACATTGCCGCGCCCTAGGGGTAACCTAACCTTATAGCATATCAGAGCTAACCTAACCTTGAAGCGTATTAGAGCTAACCTAACATTGCCGCGCCCTAGGGGTAACCTAACCTTATAGCATATCAGAGCTAACCTAACCTGGAAGCGTATCAGAGCTAACCTAACCTGGAAGCGTATTAGAGCTTACCTAACATTGCCGCGCCCTAGGGGTAACCTAACCTTATAGCATATCAGAGCTAACCTAACCTGGAAGCGTATCAGAGCTAACCTAACCTGGAAGCGTATTAGAGCTTACCTAACATTGCCGCGCCCTAGGGGTAACCTAACCTTATAGCATATCAGAGCTAACCTAACCTGGAAGCTTATCAGAGCTAACCTAACCTGGAAGCGTATTAGAGCTTACCTAACATTGCCGCGCCCTAGGGGTAACCTAACCTTATAGCATATCAGAGCTTTTTTTTTTTTTTTTTTTTTTTTCTTTTTTTTTTCTCGGGGTGGAAAATCCTCATTGGATGTCCTCCGCCCTGGGGAGGGTGGAGGGGTCTGTCAGACTCGTACTGACTAAAAACCACCCCGGTGTTCCATCTCACACCTACGCTGGGGGTCGCGGGAACAACGATACTTCCGCAACCCCCGGCTAGTGCCGGCCCGCCTTTGCGGGCCTCGATCTCGGGTTGGGGGAGGAGTGAGGTGTTAGACTCCCCCCGCGACGTCTAAGAGGGGCGCGCGTGGAACACGACGCGCCGCCACCTCCGGTCCTGACGTGTGGGGGGCGACGGACGTCCCCGAGTCCGTCACCCCTGGACCCATTTAGGGGGGCTGGAAGAGGGCGTTATCCGCCCTCCGCCGACGCCCGGCGCGTCTGCTGCGGATCGGGTGAGCGGATGAAATCTCCCTCTCCCTCTCCGCAGCCTCCTTCTGCGAGACGACTGTTTCGCAGAAGGATACCACCGCGTCCCAGGACTCCTCGCTGCCGACCATAGACTCGACTACGGCCGGCAGCGATAGGTCACTGCCTACTTCTGAGATGAGGGCACGGCGTGGCTCCTCCCAAGCGGCACACTCTGCCAGCGTATGCCGCGCCGTGTCCTCCCGGCAGTCGACGCAGTGGTGACACCGGGCGTCCGGCTCCCTGTTTATGCGACACAGGTACTTCCCGAAGCAACCATGCCCCGAGAGCACCTGCGTCACCCGAAACGACAGGGAGCCGTGCCTCCTCCCGAGCCAGCGCTCGAGCACTGGCCGGACCGCCTCGATGGTAACGAGGCCGGCGGTAGGGCGTGAAAGCCTCTCCCGCCATTCCGCCACTAGGACCTCGCGAAGCTGAGACTGACGCAACTCCATATGTCGCTGCATCAGCCCCTCGCCCCGTGCCCGCGCTTCCTCGCGCCACCGATACAGTGACGCGAGTACCTTCGCCTCCAGGTCCCAGGGCGGGGATCCGGCCAGTGCACAAGCCGCCTCGTAGGAGATCGTGCGATACCCCCTGATGACTCTGACGGCCATCGCTCTCTGCGGCTTTCGCAGAACAGCGATGCTGCCGGCCGTCAGGTCAGCCGCCCAGATCGGGGCCCCATACAGGGCCATCGATCGCACGATCCCCACGTAGAGCCGCCTACAGGCAGCGCTCGGGCCCCCCAGATTGGGAAGCAGCGTTGACAGCGCCCCAGCCGCGCCCAACAACTTGGGCGCCAGCCGCCGGAAGTGGGGGCCGAAATCCCACCGGCTGTCGAGCACCAATCCCAGGTATTTCATGGTTGACTCGACAGCGATTCGAGCCCCCCCGACGACGATGTGGGCATCGGGCGGTGGCGCCCGCCGGGGGCCATGAAAGACCATGGCCTCCGACTTGTTGAGGGCCACCTCCAGGCCAAGGCGCCGTATGCGGCTCACCACCTGTGAGACCGCAGCCGTCGCCAGCAACGCTGCCTCCCTGTATGAACTCCCCCGGGCGGTGACCAGCGTATCGTCCGCGTAACACGTCAGGTCTACGCCCGGTTGGAGTTCGCCCCTCAGCACCCAGTCGTACCCGATGTTCCACAGGGGCGGGCCCAAGACCGAGCCCTGCGGAACACCGCACGACATGCAGTGCTGGTTTTCGACGCCATCACGTCCCACGTAGGTGACACATCTCTCCGCCAAATAAGCCCCGACGATGCGGCGGAGGTAGGGAGGCACTCGATGATACCGCAGTGCCTCCCGAACACAACTCCAGGGCAGGGTGTTGAAGGCGTTGGAAATGTCCAAGGACACCGCCAACATCACCCCACCCCGGGACACCGCTTCCTCCGCCAGGACTCTCACCTGCGATATCGCGTGGATGGTGGAGCGCCCATGCCGAAAGCCAAACTGGCTTTCGTCCAGGTCCGGCCCCTCTCTGTACAAGTGGCTGACGAGGCGGGCAGCGATTATTCGCTCGAACAGCTTACCCACCTCGTCTAGCAGCACTATGGGCCGGTACGCGGACGGCGAGTCCGCAGGGCGCCCCGCCTTCCTGAGCAGGACCAGACGACCAGATTTCCACAGAGTGGGAAACTGGCCCCGCTCAAGGCACGCTGTGAAGAGCATATCAGAGCTAACCTAACCTTGAAGCGTATTAGAGCTTACCTAACATTGCCGCGCCCTAGGGGTAACCTAACCTTATAGCATATCAGAGCTAACCTAACCTGGAAGCGTATCAGAGCTAACCTAACCTGGAAGCGTATTAGAGCTTACCTAACATTGCCGCGCCCTAGGGGTAACCTAACCTTATAGCATATCAGAGCTAACCTAACCTGGAAGCGTATCAGAGCTAACCTAACCTGGAAGCGTATTAGAGCTTACCTAACATTGCCGCGCCCTAGGGGTAACCTAACCTTATAGCATATCAGAGCTA
The DNA here is from genome assembly GCA_948252205.1 of Orthosia incerta. Lineage (NCBI taxonomy): Eukaryota > Metazoa > Arthropoda > Insecta > Lepidoptera > Noctuidae > Orthosia > Orthosia incerta. The sequence continues at coordinate 14,037,233 of OX411769.1, read as the reverse complement.
ACCTAACCTGGAAGCGTATCAGAGCTAACCTAACCTGGAAGCGTATTAGAGCTTACCTAACATTGCCACGCCCTAGGGGTAACCTAACCTTATAGCATATCAGAGCTAACCTAACCTGGAAGCGTATCAGAGCTAACCTAACCTGGAAGCGTATTAGAGCTTACCTAACCTTGAAGCGTATCAGAGCTAACCTAACCTGGAAGCGTATCAGAGCTAACCTAACCTGGAAGCGTATTAGAGCTTACCTAACCTTGAAGCGTATCAGAGCTAACCTAACCTGGAAGCGTATCAGAGCTAACCTAACCTGGAAGCGTATTAGAGCTTACCTAACCTTGAAGCGTATCAGAGCTAACCTAACCTTGAAGCGTATCAGAGCTAACCTAACCTGGAAACGTATTAGAGCTTACCTAACCTTGAAGCGTATCAGAGCTAACCTAACCTGGAAGCGTATTAGAGCTTACCTAACCTTGAAGCGTATCAGAGCTAACCTAACCTGCAAGTGTAGTTAAAAGTAGGAGCAGGTGGAGAAAAATAATCAAGGAGAAAGTTTTGAAACCATGATGTGGTCACCACGACCCCCAGCATTGGGGAATAGACGCAACGAGAAGGGTATAAAACGAATGATTGAAATGATTTTTCTTTTATTCCGTTAAACCGTTTTAAAACCCTTAACATTTTCTTAGAGCTGAATAAATTGTCTTTCAAATGGTCCACAATATATACCATAGCCATATAGTCATTGCCTTTGAGTGTATATATTTTATTTAAACATGCTGAAATCGGAAAGTCTAATTTTCGGGCGAGAGTAGCTAATAAGCAAGGTTTTGTAGTCTGAAAGAGAATTACTAAATTATATTTACAAAAAAAAGACACTGACCTGTTTGAACACGTCATCGAATGACTCCTGGAGGTCTTCATCTGTCCCACTTGTGGCCTCATCTCTGGCCGTGGACTGTCTGCAAAGAGATAGTACTGTTAGTTACTCTTATTCTCGATATTCTTATAAGGATTTTATTGTCGATATTCTTCTCTTGTAGTAACACTAAATATTGACCAGAATATAATATACTAGCGGACACTTCGCAGTTTCACCCGCATGGTGCCCGTTCCCGTGGAAAAACAGGACTGAAAAGTAGCCGAAGTCACCCGGGGATAGTGTAGCTTCCCATCGGTGAAAGAATTTTTGAAATCGGTCCAGTAGTTTTTAAGTTTATTCGTTACATACAGGCCTAGATAATGATGAGACAAATGGATATTTTTATTTTATTTTGAACGTACATCGTCAAACAGTGGAGTAATCACCAGACTACGTTTGTATGGCAGAATGATCGATTAGTGCAACCTTAACAATAGAACTAAAAAGATGTAAACAAGAAGAAAAATATTATATTATTTGAAAAGCTTGTTTTATCAATCAATCTGTTTGGTCTATCCCCAAATAAGTTGAGCAGGTCGACTTCAGTCCAAGCGGATTCAGCTGAGGACCAGTGTTAGCTCTGATAGGGGGTGCGATTGCCTATCTGGGGGGTGGTCATATGCATTAATACAATTAAAAACGCGTTCAAAATTCTCAATATAAAAAACACTGAAGACTTATGGGGGATATCCGTTAGGGTTCTTGGAGATATTATTAACTCAATTGCTCCTGTCCTAACAGGCATATTCAATCAATGTTTGAACAGTGGCACGTTTCCTGACTTAATGAAACACAGTAAAGTAGTACCAATATTCAAATCAGGCTGTAAGAGCGATCCCTCTAATTATAGACCTATATCCGTGCTACCAGCATTGAGTAAAATCTATGAAAAAATCATGCTGGACCAGATGTTGTCTCATTTCAATTCAATTGGGATCCTGCATAGTCAGCAGTTTGGTTTCACGAAAGGTAGGTCGACAACGGACGCGGGAGTTAAACTCATCAGCCACGTCTTGGAATCTTGGGAGAAGTCCCAGGATGCCATTGGCATTTTCTGTGATCTGTCAAAAGCGTTCGACTGCGTCGACCACAACACACTGATCTGTAAATTACAACACTACGGCATTCGAGGACAAGCTGCTGATCTTGTGCTTTCCTATTTATCACACAGACAGCAAAAAGTAAATGTTAATGGGGCGACGTCCTCCGGTCCGGTCTCTAGTCAAAATGGGCGTGCCCCAAGGTTCAATTCTCGGCCCTTTCCTTTTTCTTGTTAACATTAATGATCTCCCTTTTATGATGGCCAAATTATCGGATATAATTCTATTTGCTGATGATACTTCGCTAATTTTTAAAATAGATAGGAAAGATACGGATGTCTTACATGTCAATGAAAGTCTAATTGTTCTCTCGGAATGGTTCGCAGCTAACAATCTTTTACTGAATGCGAAAAAAAACAAAATGTCTAAAGTTCTGTTACCAAATGTACCTCAACGTGACCTAAATCTAAATCTTGACGGCAAAAAACTTGAAATAATAACGGAAACTGTATTCTTGGGGATAACTATCGATTCAAAATTGCAGTGGCCCCACTGCAATTAGAAACATTTGAACACGAACACACATTCTGCGCGCACATTAGAACTCTTTCGGGCAGGTTAAGTTCGGCTGCCTATGCAGTAAAGAAGATAAGGCAGTTAACCGATGTAGCCACAGCTAGACTAGTATACTATGCTTATTTCCACAGTATTATGTCTTATGGCATTCTGCTGTGGGGGTCAGCAGCAGACGTTGACTCAATTTTTATCTTACAAAAGAGGGCAATCCGCGCAATCTATAAAATGGGTCCTCGCGAGTCGCTCAGAGAAAAATTTAAAGAGATCGATATACTGACTCTACCTTCACTTTATGTTTTGGAATGTATTTTGTATGTCCGCAAAAATCGAGGGCTTTTAAAAACTACTGACCGATGGAAAGTTCAAAAACTACATCAAACGTATCCTTATTAAAAAAGCATATTATAAAATCAAGGACTACGTTGAAGATAAAATTTTTGGCTTTGACACCCTCTGCGCATGCGGCTTCCCTGGTAACTCATAAACGGCACAAATATATGGATATCTCTAACTATTCTCAATCTCATTTTTTTTCTCTTTTAATTAGACTTTTTATAATATTTTTCAATCATCATTATAGCCCTTTGCTAAGAATAGTTACAGCACTGATTACAGTCACTAATACTGTAATCAGTGCTGTTTTTTTTTTTCAATACAGTTGTTAAATATGGCGTACTTTCAGAGGCTATAATTATGATTCGAAAATTAAATCTTACGCACAGGCATCTTTCTATTACGCGGTCGTGACTTTTGTTTACGAGCTCGATCATTAGTTTTGCAGTTGAGATTTAAATTTATAAGTCAACTAGCTGACCCGCGGGGCTTCGCTCCCGTCAACTGGCTACCCTGCCTATCCAGTCTACCCTGCCTAGCCAGCCTATCCAGGTATACCTACTCTACCTGCTCTACCTACTCTACCTACTCGACCTACTCTATCTACTCTACCTACTTTACCTAATCTACCTCCTCTACCTACTACACCTACTCTACCTAATCTACCTACTCTACCTACTCTACTTACTCTACCTACTCTACTTACTCTACCTACTCTACCTACTCTGCCCACTCAACCTACTCTACCTATTCTACTTACTATACCTACTCTACCTACTCTAGCTACTCTACCTGCTCTACCTAATCTACCTACTCTACCTACTCTACTTACTTTACCTACTCTACCTACTCTACCCACTCTGCCTACTCTACCTACTCTACTTACTCTACCCACTCAACCTAATCTACCTTCTCTACATACTCTACCTACTCTATCTACTCTACCTAAACTACCTACTCTACCTAAACTACCTACTCTACCTAAACTACCTACTCTACCTACTCTGCCTACTCTGCCTACTCTGCCCACTCAACCTACTCTACCTACTATACCAACTCTACCTACCTACCTAATAATTTTCTATCTATCATCAATAGTTTTCTCAGCGCACTCCAATGAATGAATTTTATAAGCAACATTTTGCTACCTTGTTTTCTTTGTAAAAAAAAAATGTCCAGTTGCAAAGACGCACCATTTTCCGAAAATTTTATTTTTTGTGAATAAACATATCAATTAGATTTGTTTATTCACAAAAAATAAAATTTTCTTTGATTTGTTTTTACTACTTCCCACAACTGTATTGAAAAACGTCGTGTGATACACGGGTGTGTAGGTTATTGCAAACTCGTGTCATTAAAAACCCTCGCCTTCGGCTCGGGCTTGTTAATAACAGCTCGTTTGCAATAACCTACTTTCCACCCTTGTATCACAATGTACTATTTTTTACCTTTGTATAGATTCTTTTACCGATTGTGAATGTGTGAACATTGTAGGCTTTCTAGATTTCTAGATGATTGTTAACATTTGTTAACTTTTTATTTCGTACATTATTTTTGTTGTTTGTTTTTTTTTCAATTTCGTACGACTCATTGTCGGGCCTACGTTGTCCCCCCATATCCAAGTACTAATGCTGTAACATGGAAATATTGTAAACACAAAAAAAAAAGAGTAACCATGGAGTTTCTTGCCGGTTCTTCTCCATAGGAAACGACTAACCCGAACCGTGCACCTTTTGTCGACGTTTTATAAGTGCCCAACTGCCCATGTAGAATAGAATAGAATAGAATACTCTTTTTTTTTTTTAGATTGGTGTCAGACTTCCTGTCTTCAGAGGGTAGTAGTAACGACTGTCAAGGATCTTTTTTTTGGAATCGAGTTCGTTGTCGCACGTTATAGTTCTGATTTGTTTGCGGGCTGAGGGGCTAGACCGCAAATAGAGTAACAATTAAAAAAAAACCGGCCAAGTGCGAGTCGGACTCGCGCACGAATGGTTCCGTACCATAATCGCAAAAAACGGCCAAAAAAATCACGTTTGTTGTATGGGAGCCCTACTTTAATATTTATTTTATTCTGTTTTTAGTAATTGTTGTTATAGCGGCAACAGAAATACATCATCTGTGAAAATTTCAACTGTCTAGCTATCACGGTTCATGAGATACAGCCTGGTGACAGACGGACAGACAGACAGACAGATAGACAGACGGATCGCGGCGTCTCAGTAATAGCTAGGGTCCCGTTTTTACCCTTTGGGTACGGAACCCTAAAAACGATACCAAAACTGCCCGATCACCTAGGAAATGAAGAAAAAGATTTTGGGCGTCATATTGTGGGGGCTATATTTAATTTTTTTCTGCCAAACCGTGTGTGGTATCAAAATAAAGGGTATTTAGAGGTGATTTCAAAAATATGTAACGCTTAACAGTTTAAATTCTTTAAATGTACCTAATTCGAAAAAAAATGTTAGCTAAACAGATATAAATAAAAAAGTTAATACAAAAAATTAAAAAACCCGACGGCTTAAGAAAGCGAAAAATCATTCTGTGCAGTTGGCGAATACATCTAGTTTTACAACTGCACAGCATGATTTTCTACTTGCTTACGCCTTTTTAGTTCGCTTTTTAGCAGTCGGGTTTTTTAATTTATTGGATTAACTTTATTTGTTGTATAATAAAGGATATCCCATTCTATATTCCATGCTTAAAATATGATCACACCTTTTCGTTACATCTAGTGTATGGGTGCACAACCAATTCGTGGTTTTTTTTTTTTTTTTTTTTTTTTTATGGCGCCTACCCCTCCGCGCTTTTGGCGGAGTCTGCGAGCTAATAGATTCCCCGGACATAGTCCGAGACCTTGGAGTCTTATCTTTATTTCTAGGGCTTAAAAGTTTTTACATATTTCTTAATTCTAAACATTTAGCTTATTGTCTACCTAGATAAGTTTCTAGTTGTTTATTACTATATAGATTTTTATTACTTAATTTTACATCAGATCTTAATGGTATCGTATTTCTATCTTATCTCTATATTTATATCTATTTCTTAATGCTACCTATTATATATAACATATATAGTTTTGAGCATTTTTATATATCAGTTTTGTTTTTATTTACAGTTTTTTGGACAATTTTTATGCAATACTCAATAAATTCTGCGCTATGTTTTTTATCTGTAATTAATTTGTTAAAATTTTCTGGACGGATTTCGGTTCTCAATTTCTGCTCTATCTCGAACCTCTCCAAGCCATAGGCCGGGCAGTCAGTCAACAGGTGAGTCACTGTTTCGTCTATGTCAGTGTCACATATACATGATGGGCTTTCCTTACACCTGAATCTATACAGGTATTCTGAAAACCCACCATGTCCAGTCATTATCTGAGTCAGTAGTCCCGTTGGTTTTAGTTTTCTGACCGCATTGTACGCTTCGATAGCATCCGGGAAAAACAACTTCGTTGTTGCGGCTGTATCGCCCATCCTGTATCTCCGGTTCCATTCGTCAAGCGAATCCTTTCGGATTTGCCGCTTGACGAATGAAACCGGGCATTTGTCGTAATCCGGCTTCCTTTTTAATTTAAGCGCGGCATCCTTAGCCAGCTGGTCGGCTCTCTCATTCCCTTCCAGTCCCGCATGGGCCTTGATCCAGAACAAAGATATATCTTTGTTCTGGGATCTGCCCTGACGCAGATTCTCTCTGGTCTGGACTGCAAGGGGATGAGTAGAGCGGTGGTTTGCGACCGTTTCGAGCGAAGATCTGGAGTCGCTGAATATTCCAAAGGAATCCTCAGCGCTCCTTAGTATCTCCCTCGTGGCATTACATATGGCCAGCAGTTCCGCCTGGTAAACCGTGCAGTGGGACGACAGCTTCATCTTCAGGCTTTTGGTTTCGGCGCCATTGCTCCAAAGAGACAATGCCGCCCCCACCTTGCCCTCGATTTTGCTGCCGTCCGTGTAAATCTGCACTGCTTGTGTGCAGTGGTCACTGTGGCTATCGTGATTTGCCAGGCATATGAACTGCAGGCTCATATGCTCTGCCGGGTGGGGTGTGGAGGCAAATGCGGTACGTCGCTCAACGTCCCTATCTCCTAGTGCTGGCCAACCAATTCGTGGTTAGAACATATCCTAATATAAATTAAATTAAATTAAACTAATTCCAAAATGCCTGTTACGTGCCCTGCCTACACCAAATCGGCTGAATAGCGACATGATAGCTAATTACGTACAACAGATGTTTCCACACAAAATTGCAACACAGGAGTTCTGCTTACTCGACGCATCGTGTCGCCGCCGATCACCTACTTCCAATCTGCTGACGTCGCACCTACGTTTCGCAATCGTTCTAGTAATGTATTTTTATAACAATTTATTTAGGCACTTCTTTACTAGCATCGCCATGTCTAGATTTAATTGTAATTTTAAAGTAATTAAACTTTTATTTAAATTATCTTCGTTATTTTTTAAGTCCTCCGGCTGTCACCTTCATAATTTGCTAAACAACACAACAAATACGCAATTTTAAAGTAAACACAATTCTCAGTTGAACAAAACTTCTATAAAATAATTGTCGTTACATTCCGGTGACATTTATGGGGGTTAATAATAAAAGCAGGAGTTTAATTAAAGCAAAAGAGACAAGCCGTCGACGGGACCCCTCTACTCGGATTAATTAAATGATGTCCTCATTGATTCGGCACGATGCAGGTGGACAACCTTCTATTAGAGAGATTAAACATGTGGCAAAAGGATAAAAGGCAGAGGATTTGTTTATTTAAAAGTTATGGGAAATGAATGTAGGTTATTTGGGTAGTATTTAGTTAGTTAGTTTTTGTTTCTTTTAATTAACCGATGTTCGAATGCAGGTACGATTTTTTTTATGTACGTTCACCGATTTCGCCACCGCCGTGTGCACCTGTGCAACGATTTTGTAAATTCTTTTTGTGTAAAAAAACATAAAGTCGAATATAAAACGTCATCCTTTTAAGAAAGTCGGTTGAAAATGAAAAAAATCTTTATACTAAAATATACGACCGATTTCCAAATAAAAACACTACTTAACGTGCTTTCCGAGGCACGGAGGAAACTCGGTATGTTGAAATGGTCACCCATCCACGGACCGACCTCGTCAAGCGTTGCTTAACCTTGATGATTGACCCGTGCGGCTGTTATTATTTAGTTACGAATAAATGTCGATATAATATGAAAAAATAATAATCGTAAGTGTCAATAACAATAATTTCAATAATGGGAAAGATTTACCACACAATAATAATAACCAACACAAAATAATAACTATCATAATTTAATTATCGACTGCCTAAATGGAGGAGCTCGTGGCTAAATAATAACAGCCGCAAGGGTCGATCATCAAGGTTAAGCAACGCTTGACGAGGTCGGTCAGTGGATGGGTGACCATTTCAACATACTGAGTTTCCTCCGTGCTTCGGAAAGCACGTTAAGCCGTTGGTCCCGGCTGTCATTTGAAGATCTTTGACAGTCGTTACAGGTAGTCAGAAGCTTCAGATCTGACACCAGTCTTGCCAAGAGGTATCGTGTTACCCAGTTACTGGGTTGTGTAGGTCAGATAGGCAGTCGCTCCATGTAAAACACTGGTACTCAGCTGCATCCGGTAAGACTGGAAGCCGACCCCAATATAGTTGGGAAAAAGGCTAGGCAGATGATGATGATATCGACATTTATTTAATTCAATAATACAATTTTAATGGGCTTCTCTGTTTAGTGACTGCATGATTATGATTAATAACAATTTTTACTAAAATTGTAACTTTTATATTTGCACGCCGAAATTAAAGGCAGAATAAGAGAACAATTTTGTACATTTTACCAACCTTCTGCACCTTATTTATGCAAATAAATGAATTTTGAATTTTGATATTTCTGGTTTCGTTTTTTCGTTTTTAACACGCTTTTATTAGCTTGGTATGTATGTATCTATGTATCAATGTAACGGAATCTTTGAACGTGATTTTCACCCACTTCAAAACGTTGGATTGATTTGAAACTTTGCACACTTATCAAGGACCGATGACAATGCAATAATTTAAACAGTTTGTCCCATTATCCTTACCATTAAAGCGTGTTTTTTAGTTTTTAGAACTACAATTTATTTGACATCGACTTCCGAAATACAAGGTTTTTTGTCCTCATTGTACCTACCATTAATGTACACACATATAATAAATAGACAAGAAGGAGAAAATAGATACACGTTTGTTATATAGGAATATATTTTATTATATTTTTAGTATTTGTTGTTATAGCGGCAACAGAAATACATCATCTGTGAAAATGTCAACTGCCTAGTTTTTACGGTTCATGAGATACACCCTGGTGACAGACGGACAGACAGATGGACAGACGGACCGCGGAGTCTTAGTAATATGAAAATTGCCCCTCCGATGTCAATTATTTTATAAGTGGTAGGAAACTTATTAATGGCGAACGCAAACTGCCTTCAATGTAAAATCTAGAGGTGGTTGTGTATGAGATCAAAGACAAAGACAAAGACAAAGATATTTTATTTCAAGTAGGCCACCAAGCGGCACTTTTGAACGTTAGGTACATTAAAATTTACAAGTTATAAAAGTTGATTCTACCGTGCATTCGGAAAGTAGCTTGTTATGGAGAAGAATGCACAAGAAACTCCAAAATCAGCGTTTGATTTATTCTATCATCAATATCTCCTTCTTCCTAAGGTTAAGTTTCCTAAGGAATGGTGTATGTTTACATTAAAATAACGGTAAAAATAGACTAACGTTTGAGTGCAATTACTTAGTTACACCAAAATGTAATATTTTAAGTCAATTTAATAAATTTCTAAGTTCCCTTAATAAAGAGTCCCTCAAGGCAACATCGTGTGTCCAATCATATTTATAAACAACCTACCATTATTTTTTCTTTTGCGTTGCGTCTAATAAATGATTTTAGGTATCTATCTATCAAAACTCAGGCAAATTATTACAAAGCATTGCTTTTAAATATTTAGCTACATTGTTCGTAAAAACGGTGAAGGAAACATCGTGAGAAAACCGGCCAACCAACTGGCATACCCTAGAACCACACAAATTCAAAGACATTGTGACATCCACCAACCCGCACTAGGCCCGCGTGGTGGATTACGGTCCATTCCTTCTCACTGAGAGCAGGCCTGTGTCCCAACAGTGGGCACATTAAAAGGCTGATGATGATGATGATGTTTGTAATTGTTATCTTTGGTAGTACTGACCCTGACCCAGATACATTATCGCCAAGATTCAGAGGCTGCTACATTTTATACCGAAAACTTGCAAGATTCGTGTGCAGTAAGACAAAGGAGTGAAACCGCGGTTTCACTCCTTTGTGAATAAAATACTCTTGAATAAAATACTCCTCTTGATTTTAACAAGATAATGTTATTGCTATCTTACACATAATAATTGCGAAAGTTTGGATGCATGAATGCATGTTTGTTACTCAATCACGCCAGAATGGCTGGACATGAAATTTGGCACAGAGACAGATGTCTGTCTGGAATAGTATATAGGTTTTTCGTACCACTTGCTCAAAAAAGTGACATTCTATGCCACAAAAAGCGAACATAACAATAGTCATTTTTAATCTGTTAAAAACAGGGAAAGAAAATTGTACTGCATTTCATTCATCCTCTAGGGGGAGAATGTGATTTAAATTTGGAATACTTAACGAAATTTATACTGAACTACATCTGTGTTTACACCATTGAGTTTGTATGTAAAGCATTATACATCTTTTTGAAAAAGGAATACGCATTTATTATGCAGTTATGATTATTAAATAAAATTACGAAAACCTACGAGGCCGTATGAGCTTGATGCCTTTGCTTTTCCGACAAAAATATTAGTCGCCGCGTTTTTGATTTCTTCAAATACATAAACGTTAAGTTTATTTTTACTTTTAATAGTCATTATTTTGAATAAATGCTTATCTTATATTATTATTATTGTGTTATTTTTTTCGCAAATGGTACGAAAAGTAGAGTATTTTCCTTGGTGATAAAGCTGTCTTAGTCTTGGGTGAACTTAAATCCCTCGCTACACTCAGGACTCCTCTTAAATCCCTCGCTTTGCTAGTGATTTAAGTTTTTAACACCCACGCTACGCTCGGGAGTAAACCTCGAGTCCTTCGTTACGCTCGCGATTTAAATCGTCACCCGCGACAGAAGACACTGCTTTATCCCCTTGGTTAATAATCTACTATTTTATTCCGGTATATCGTTCCCTTGGGATGATAAAACACTTATCACGCGGGCGGAAGCTAGTTAAAAATAAAATTGCCTGTGTACGTGCCACCATATTCTTTCAGTGACAAGCATGTTCGACGCAAGCTAACTATGATATTAATATAGCAGGGTGGTTGCAAGGAAACTGTTCATTATACACCAGAAGGATGCAGGACGATATATTGATGTGATATTTGATGGAAATACAAACTGAATTATTTTTGAGGGTGGTCTGTTTGCTGAAACTTCACTCAAGTAACTGCACAAATTCGAAAGCGAACTCATTTGTTTTTAAAACAAATCATCGCGGATTCACATCTCGACACCATTCAAAATGATGTTTAGAGAGGATACGGAAGAATATGCCAGGGAAAACATAATATTATGTGGGTTGTCATTGTTAATCACTTAACACCTACCTTGTCGTAATCCCGTCGGAACTCCGACCATACTCCGACAAAATCCTTCATTAATCCTCTGCACATCATGTCCAGCATACAAATAATTCTGAAGCTGCCTCTGGTTCTGCTGCAGCCGCTCCTGAACGCTCAGGTTCATCACATCCTCGTCAGTATTCGTCAAACCCAAAATGGCCGCGATCGTAAAAGATTTTCCCGCTAAATTCGTGCCTTTGCCTGTTAGGTCGACACCGAACGCCGACTGGCTGCTGTCACCGTCATCGAGCGTTGACACTGGTGATGAGGACCTGTCGGCGTTGTCGGCGAAACGGTCAACAGTGTCGGCGAAGCGGTCAACGGTGTCAGTGTAGCCATCTGCATTGTATTTGTCTTCGCCGTCGGATATCGCCGACAGTCTATCCACATTTTGCTGGTACGCCGACACTGCTAGGAGGTCCGTTAAATTCGACGGATACAAATTCGAATTCTGCCTCTGTTCCATCATTGTAATCTTCAATTGATCTCAAAATATTTAAATTTCATTTTTTAAACAGTTCTTTAATCACTATTTTATTCCACATCTCACAGTAATTAGTCCGTCAGTTAATTTTATTGGGTTAATTTATTAGTTTATTGGTTAATTAGGTAGTTAATTTAGAAATGATGCGACTGTTCAGTTCGGCTTGCAAAGCGATATTGGCTTGTGGTTTTTGATTTAAAAAGGGGAGCAATTTTAAATTTGTTGGGGCGTGGTTACGCGCGATCGGTTTGGCGTGCAAAAAATGACATCGTAAGCGGTCAATTGGGGAGGGTAGTTTCTACCCCTGTGGGGGTGAGTTTGGGGCGTTCTGATTGGCTGGTGCCGCGCATGCGTCAAGGAGGGCGGGACCAGATTGGAGGGGTGTGGTTTAGCCGTGATTTGCGGTCGGTAAAAGCCTTTGATTGAGTCAGGTACGGGTTTGGAATAAAATGTTTTTGGTTTTCAGTAAAACTAATAATGGACGCAATTTTAATATCAGCAAAAACACTGTATTAGAATGCATGATAAGCAGTGTAACTCACTGTCATTTGAAGATCTTCAACAGCATTACGGGTAGAAATAAAATCCCGAAAGTCCACATAGACAACCACAGTCGCCAAGAGACATCGTGTTATCCAGTAAGGATGTCAGATATGCAGTATCTTCATGTAAAAACAAATGGTATTCAGTTGGCAAAGACTAGCCAAATAATCCCAAACGCATCATAAGATTGTCACCCAGCATTTTATTTAATTAAGGAAAAACAAACAGTAGCACAACATGAAATAGTCATACTATCTTGAGTATTACATTTATACAATTATGGCACCCAATACGTTCTCCACATATTACAATTTCAAGCATTTAAAACTAGCTAGTAACACAGATACAATACTGTTTTTTTAAATAATGTATAAAAAAAAAGAAAAAGTAAATTTGTGTGCGTATATTATTAAGCATTACGTTATTATATATTAACTAGCTGTGCCCGCGGCTTCGCTCCCGTCATCTGCCTGCCAACTGGTAGGGTTGGCAGGCCTACCAGTCTGCCTGCCTACTCCACATACTTAGAAATATACTTACTACATACCAATTTTTTTTTCTAGGGTGATTCTTTCGCGTAAAATCTTAACACCGCGATTCAGAAAATGACTTTAAATGCACAACGCCATCTATCGAATAGCGAGTTCAACTGTCCGAGTTAGTGAATTGCGTGAGCTGTGATAATTTTACTTCTTGAACACTTTAAATTCATCTAACTTTTGATAGAGTGAACCGATTGCGATGAAACAAAAACTAAGTAATTCTTTAAGATACGCACAATTTTTGTGTATAAATGTTATCTACATTGGTTTCGTACATTTCACGTGATGCGTGCACAAATAAACAGACAAACAGAAAAACAGACAAAAATGCCAAAAATGCTTGAAATGGGTTCTGTTGGTTATCCTTTAACACCCTGGCTATTTTTGTTTGAATTTTTTTCGATGTACAAAAAATATTTTTGATGATATTGATTGATGATTTGCTGATCCTTTAGGGTTGCTTGGCTTTGATTCTTAAATGCATTTTTACTAAGAAAAAGAATGTCAATTGAATTTAGTTCATTGTTATATGTCTCAACCAAACGATGAAGTGGTGATCGCGAGCCAGCGTTTGATTTACAGAGGCTAGTAGCAAATAGATGTCGAGTGCGTACCCACGTACATGAACTGTTCAATAAAAATGAGAAAAAATTAAGACAAAAATCTTAGATGGCGCTCTCAAAATGTGTTTACCTACTTTTGATCGGGCGCATGCATATCTAATAAACTTATTAACCTAAGTTTCTACTTAAATAATCAGTTGATATAATAATACCAGCCTTTAAATGTCCCAATGGAGGGCAAAGGCACGAGCATTGATCAATACATTTGCTCAAGACTGGGTTACGGCTAGTGTTGGCGATTGCAATGTTATCATCAATATCAATATCAATACGTATAATAAATCTGTACCAAAGTCGTTTTTGTACATCGAAAATATTTCCAAAAAAAATACCCAGGGTGTTAAAGGATAACCAACATAACCCATTGCCAGCATTTTTGGAATTTTTGTCTGTTTATCTGTTTGTTTGTTTCGTTGTGCACGCATCACGTAAAATGTATGAAACCAATGTAGATAACTTTTAAACATAAAAATTGTGCGTAACTTGAAGTATTACTTAGTTTTTGTTTCATCGCAATCAGATCACTCTATCAAAAGTTATATGCATTTAAAGTTTTCAAGAAGTAAAATTATCACAACACACGCAATTCTGATACTCGGACAGTTGAACTCGATGTTCGATAGATGGCGTTGTGCATTTGAAGTCATTTTCTGAATGGTGGTGTTCGTTTTGTTTTGTTCGTTTCTCTGTGGTTTACTTTAACTAATTAGGGTTGGCAGGAAGGTAAGTAGGGTAGGGTATGCAGTCAGTTAACGGGAGCGAAGCCGCGGGCACAGCTAGTCTTAAATAAGTCCAGGTTTCCACACGATATTTTCCTTTACCGTTGTCAGCGATAAACATAGATAAACTTAGAAAGTATATATGAATTTGCAAAAGTCACACTGGTACTTGTCCAGATGAACCCTCCTCAAGTTCCAGAGACGAGGTCGATGATTTGTAATATTTTCTTAAGTTCCCTAACTTATTAAATAATCTATCAGATCAAGACAAACATAATTGCCCACTTAATTAAAATTTGGTTATTCTCGTCCCAAGTCCGTCCCCCATTGTGTGTCCCCACCCCTCCCCGCGACACCCCGCGTCTCTCATGAAACAATTTAATATCATAATCTGCGTCCGATACTTGTGGAAACTAGGAGTTGAACTGAAAATTAAATGGAGGAGGTACACGAACTAATTATTACATACCTAAAAGTCGAATAAATGAATAAACTTGTATATCATAGTGCATCAATCTGGAAAGTCTTTTTCCAATGAAAAAATGGGAAATGGGCGCATGGTTGGCGCAGTGGTTGAGCGATTGACTGCTGCGCTGCGTGTCGCTGGTTCGATTCCCGCACGGAACAAATATTTGTATGATCTATAAATAGTTGTTGCGGCTCTGGGTGTTTGTGTATGTGAGTTTATATGTTTGTAAACGCACCCACGATACAGGAGAAATTCCTAGTGTGGGGCAACGTTTTTAAAAGAAAAAAAAAAAATATTTGTGTCGCCTTCTAGTCTTTAGGATTCAGTTGGAAACCAGTATTGGATATGCAAATGCCTATTTGACTTCCACAACCCAGTAACTGGGAAACACGATACTAAATGGCACTTGATTGTTGTATGATTTCAGTCTTCTGGATACAATAAATTTATCAAAAATCTGTTTTACTAAAAAATACAACCGACTTCCAAATAAAAACACTACAAAGTGTTTTTTTTTTTCGTTGTGGTACCTAGTTAGTGGGCAATTTCTAAAGTAATCTATACTAATACTAATATACTAATAAATTAATAATATTATAAAGAGGAAAAATAATTTTTTGTTTGTTTGTACCGAATAGGCTCCGAAACTACAGTCATCATCATCTGCCTAGCCTTTTCCCAACTATATTGGGGTCGGCTTCCAGTCTTACCGGATTCAGCTAAGTACCAGTGTTTTACATGGAGCAACTGCCTATCTGACCTCCACAACCCAGTAACTGGGTAACACGGTACCCCATGGCAAGACTGGTGTCAGATCTCAAGCTTCTGACTACCCGTAACGACTGTCAAAGATCTTCAAATAACAGCCGGGACCAACAGCTTAACGTGCTTTCCGAGGCACGGAGGAATCTCGGTATGTTGAAATGGTCACCATCCACGGACCTACCTCGTCAAGCGTTGCTTAACCTTGATTATCGAACCGTGCGGCTGTTATTATTTAGCCACGAGCTCCGAAACTACAGCACCGATTTAAAAAAATCGTTCACCAATAGAAAACTACATTATTCCTGAGTAACATAGGCTATTTTTTATCCCAAAAATGGGTCCTGTGGGGTGGTCCACGGGAGCGAAGCCGCGGAGAACAGCTAGTGTACAATAAACAGAGTTCCATTGAATATCGCCGAAGTTAATAGTTAATATAAAAAAAAAATTAAAGATAATTTTAAAAATTGGTCCACAATTCACGGAGAAATCCGTGAACGTACAAAAAAAACCGGCCAAGTACAAGTCGGACTCGCGCACGAAGTGTTCCGTACTTGGTAAATTGCGGTTTACGATTTATGACGTATTAAAAAAAAGCCATTTGGCTAATTAATAAGTTTATCTCTAAACTCGACACTGTCCGAATTTCGTAACGATTTTCAGAAAGTATCTATGGTGTAAGGCAGTGATTCCCAAAGTGGTCCACCTGGACCCCAGGGGTCTATATATGGGTAGGAAAAACAGCGTAATAATGAATTTAATTTAGCGACTGCACATTTGCCATATACTCAGATATAGAGGTAGCTCAGGAATTTGAAAACTTGTTTGTTAATATTCCTTTTAAAACTACAGCAGCCTTAAACTCCTCAACCGCACTCTCTGCTGCCTTACTTAGAAATAACGTAAATGCGTGCCCTTCGGAGTTCAAGTTTCAACATACAAACCCTCAGGCTATTTTAAAATCTTTTAAAGATCTTAAAATTAAATCAACAGAAGATCTTTGGGGACTATCTGTAAAAGTGTGTAAACCAATAATTGAAACTATTGCACCCTATTTAGCTTTTATATTTAACACTAGTGTCGATCAAGGAGTTTTTCCAGACCTCATGAAACACAGTAAAGTAGTTCCATTGTTTAAATCCGGGGATAGCAAAGAAGCCAATAATTAAAGGCCAGTGTCAGTTCTGCCGGTTCTCAGTAAGGTCTTCGAGAAGTTAATGCTCAACCAATTGTTGCGTCATTTTAATAAACATTCTATCTTTTATGATCAACAGTTTGGTTTTACCAAAGGGCGTTGCACAACTGACGCCGGTGTCACTCTAATAAAGAACATCTTTAACGCCTGGGAGGAAGCACAAGACGCCATTGGAATCTTTTGCGACCTCTCGAAGGCGTTCGATTGCGTTGACCATGAGACACTATTGTTGAAGCTTGAGCACTATGGAATTAGACATACAGCCCTTGAGTTACTTAGATCATATTTAAAAGCCAGACAAGTAAAAGTTCAGGTAAACGGCGTAAACTCACTAGGGTTAGAAATGACAATGGGTGTTCCTCAAGGCTCGATATTGGGTCCATTCCTCTTTTTAGTTTACATTAACGATTTACCCCAACTACTACAAAATCAACCGAAGATGGTGTTGTTTGCTGATGACACATCTTTGATATTTAAAATTGATCGGCGGTCACAAAATCTAGATGATGTAAATAACTTCATTCATTAGGTCCAAAATTGGTTCACGGCAAACAATTTGGTGCTAAATGAAAAAAACCAAATGTATTAGATTCACATTACCGAATGTTAGAAGTAGCGAATGTGACATCATATTGAATGGCGGAAAGCTGGATTTTGTAAATCAAACAGTTTGCCTGGGTCACACTCACATAACGTCTCTTGCGGGTCGGCTGAGCTCGGCCGCTTATGCTGTTGGAAAGATAAGACAGTTAACTGATGTGGAGACCGCGCGTTTGGTCTATTTTAGTTACTTTCACAGCATTATGTCATACGGTATTTTACTGTGGGGTCGAGCGGCTGACAGTGAATCCATATTTATATCGCAAAAGAGAGCTGTCATAGCCATTTATAAGTTAAGTCACCGAGAATCTCTTAGCTATTTAAAAATATTAATATTATGACAGTTTCATGCCAATTCATTTATGAGAATATTATGTATGTAAGGAAAAATATACATCTCTTTAGTAAAGTCAGTGATAGAAACAATTGCAATACGAGAAATAAAGATAAGTTAGATCAACCATCTTATAGACTAGCTAAAGTACACTCATCTTTCATGGGATACTGTGTTAAATTTTATAACAAAATACCTTGTGATATATTAAAACTAAATTTAAGTAAATTAAAAACTTTAGTTAAAAGCACACTTTGTAAACAAGCATATTACAAACTAGATGATTATATTCAAGATAAGAATGCTTGCAAACATATCTGGTCCTGCTCTATCTTTAGTGTAGACAAAATCAAATTTGTTAATTTATATTCATAGTTATTGTATTAATGTTCTTATTTTTTTTAACAAATTGACTTACACACTGTTCCGTTGTTGTTGAATTAGGTATTTTACCTATGTATGCAATATTTGTAAGTATGTGAGAACCATGTTCCTATTTATTATCAATTTAATCAATTTATCTGTTAATGCTTTTATTACTTTAAACCTGTACGTAGTATAGTGTGTAGTGCTATTTTGGGAGCATCGTCCTCACATATATGAATTTATTAATGTATGTACTTATGTAAATATTGTAAATTACCTATTTTTTTTTAAAAGAGTAATTATGGAGTTTCTTGTGCATTCTTCTCCATAACAAGCTATTTTACCGAATGCACGGTAGAATCAACTTTTACTACTTGTAAATTTTAATTCATATAAATGTATGACGTTCAAAAGTGCCGCTTACTGGCCTAATTGAAATAAATATATTTGACTTTGACTTTGACTATAGTTCCAAACAGACACGCGATGAATCTTGAATCTTGACTTCCATGTTAATACAGGGTGCATCGCAAATGTGCAGTCTAGTATTTAAAATATAATTGCACCTTTCTGTTTCAGCCTGTAAAACTATTATAATAAATAAAGGGTACAGACAAAGAACAGGGAATGTCACAGTTTTTATTTTTCTATTTTTTATTTGCAAGCAAATTTTTATCTATGGTAGTTTTATTTTCAATCACTAACTTTTTTTATAGTAAACGTACGGCGCCAAAAAGACGTTTTTGTAAGCAACACCGCAAACTTTATAGTCATTCTAACCTCCAAATGACAACTGTCTCTTTGGACAATCCTTCTTCTTTACCGGTATGTCACGGACATTTCCGGTTCTTTTCTTGTTCTAAGATTTATTATTTACTTTTAATTTAACTAAAAAGTCCATTGCTAACAACACAATTTTTTAAATGGTGAACATTTAATTCGTTTTAAGTAAAATTTACTGCGTACAATGATCTCAATAAAAATTATATACTTCCAAACTTTTAATTGCGTTTTTCTCACAATCTATTAATTAGGACATTCTCTGTTTTTTGCCTGTACCCTTCAAATGCGAATGTAAGTCTGTCAATCTGTCTGTTTATTTCCTTTTCACGTCAACTGCTGAACTGATTTGATGAAACTTGTTAAACCATAAATGGTAAACCATATCCTGGATTAAGATCTATCTCGAGAATGTGCTCCTTTCGGCTAATTTTTACGCGGCCAAAGCCGCTGAATTAGCTAGCAGAAAAATTAAATTGGGGTTCTTGTCCGTTCTTCTCCACGTAGGCTTATTCCAAACGGATGGTAGAATCACTTTACTAAGATCCAGCCCTAGTTGTCCCGGCCCCCAGCGACGCCCTGAGCCGAGGTTCGACCCCACGGGGGGTAGCTTCCAGCGTTGTCGCTTAGGTTTAGAAATTTGTGCCTGGCTGGAGGCTATAAAGCTTAGTCTCCACAGGAAAGTCCGGTTGTCAGTCACTGTGACCGAACTACGAGACGCCACTTAGAAAAATTAAATAAAAAAATCTCCTGTTCAACAAACGTGATTCTTTTGCCGTTTTTTGCGATAGCGCGAGCACGACTCGCACTTGGCCAGTTTTTAAAAGCCTATGTGCTATGTTTTCGTCTAGCTAATGGTCGTCTAGCCATAGTTTATGGTAGCTGGTAAACATAGACAAATGCCATGAATATCTATCAAAATGTCCAATAACAGCGGTTGCGGTTGAATATCGTCTAGATATAAATTCTAAAACCCGCAGGTTTTAATATCGACTGATTTATTAGTGGCCAGTGATTGCAAATGAAGATTACGGTGCCATGGTAAACCCTGTATCTGTATGGGTATCTGATAGTTAAACGGCATAAAGGATATTATGAGCTTACATATTAAATGCCTGCGTTCGGCGCGTAATCAATTTTTTTTAACGAATTTCCAAAAAGGAGGAGGTTCTATGTTCGACTGTATTTTTTTTATACATGTATGTTCACCGATTTAGCCCTCAATTGATAACCGATTCAAAAAATTCTTTTTGTGTTTGAAAGGGTAATTTACTATCGAGGTGGTCCAATATTTTGGTGAAGATCTGATGAAGAACTTTGGAGATATAAAACAGAACTCTTCAATAACTGATGGCAAATCTCTCGAGATTGCTGCAATCATTATGTCTGTTTATCAATCAATATCATCAATCAATCATCAATACATATAATAAATCTGTAGAAAAGTAATTTTTGTACATCGGAAATATTTCCAACAAAAATAGCCAGGGTGTTAAAGGATAACCAACAGAACCTATTTCCGGCATTTTTGTCTGTTTGTCTGTTTATTTGTGCACGCATCACGTGAAATGTACGAAACCAATGTAAATAACTTTTATACATAAAAATTGTGCGTAACTTGAAGAATTACTTAGTTTTTGTTTCATCGCAATCGGTTCACTCTATCAAAAGTTAGATGAATTTAAAGTGTTCAAGAAGTAAAATTATCACAACACACGCAATTTAGATACTCGGACAGTTGAACTCGATATTCGATAGATGGCGTTGTGCATTTGAAGACATTTTCTGAATTGCGATGTTAAAATTCTCCGCGAAAGAATGATGACTATAGAAAAAAAATTGGTAGGTAGGTAAATAGGATAGGCAGGAAGGTAAGTAGGGTAGGGTTGGCAGGCGGAGCGAAGCCGCGGGCACAACTAGTTATACATAAGACTATAGAACTAAGGAAGACGATACGTTGGAATTGGAAGGCCTCCCACTAGGTGAACCGATGACCTGGATAAGGTTGCGGAAAGGTGCTGGATACGAGACGCACGGGATCGGTCAATGTGGCGGCTGAAATGATGATGATGATGATGACTATAGAACTGGCCCACTTGGTATCACAACAAAAAGTGAAAAATAAAAAATCTTTTTTACAAAATTTTAACCGGTATCAAAAAACGAAGAAACGAGCTGAAACAACGACGAAATTGAAATAATTTTGAATGTGTAGTTGTTTTATTTGGAAGTCGATTGTATTTTTGTTGTGTATTAGTAAACAAGTTTTTTTTAGTTAATATTATACTTGAACAGGTAATATTGTATGTTTATAAAAAACTTTTTACAATAAAATACAAACGACTTCCAAATAAAAACACTATAAACTGAAACATACAATTTTACCTGTTCAAATATAATATTAATTATAAAAAAAAACTCTCTACCTGACAAAAAGGACAATCAACCACTCGAAACTTCAACCCTTATTTTATTAAAAAATCATAACAGCACAAGTGCGCAATAACACTAAAAACACAAAAACATCAATTGTTAACCTACCCCCATGATTATTCGCTACAATAATTGTCAAAGTCAATGACGGGTCCCTTGCGAGAAAAACAATATTAAAATGTCCCCCTCTGGTTCCCGTCGCTTGCAAATAATATAATGAATCTGCGACGGCAGGGAGACTCGGCAAAAAGTAGTCCGCAATCGCATGATGCGCCTTTTGATTGTGGCACCCCTAGTTCGTTAGGGTTGACGCGCAACAAATTTATTATTAAATTAATGTAGTTAAAAAGATGTTTTAACGTAATATGCTGGCCATTTAGGTAATGATATTATATAGCTCGTCTTGCTTAACACCATGCCTCACTTATGCGTGTCAGACTTAGTCCCTAACAAAAAGACAACAAAACAAAATTAGAACTTTTCAGAGAGGCTTATATGAATATAAAACTGAGAGACCGAGTGAAAACCTCGTTGATCAAGAAAGTAACGAAATCTAAGGACGTGATTAAGCAGATACTCAAATTAAAATGGAGATGGGCAGGACATTTACAGAAGCTGGGATCCACAACGATGGGCCCAGATCATAACAAACTGGACCCCCCGAACCGTTAAAAGGAGAAGAGGTAGGCCTTTTAAACGATAGAAAGACGTATGTCGTCTTTCCATCGTTTGAAAACGGCAGGTAACCTTTGGGCCAGATCAGCCTAACTTAGAGAAGAATGGAGGCATTTGGAGGAGGCTTTTACCGCCAGAGGTGGTCCTTACACGGAAATCACAGACAGCGGAAATACTAACACACAACAATAACAAATATTAAGTTATACAAAAAAAAAAAATACTAACTATAATTTAAACAGAGTTTGTGTTCAACCATGATTTAAGACCCTTCGTTGTTAGGAATCAGTAAAAGCTTTTTTTATTTTATTTTATAGCTCATGCAACATTTATAAGTCCAGTGATACTGAGACGCTTCCGTATTGGCAGCGTCTCAGTATTATTATTACTTATCTAAAAAAAATACCATTGCCTTGAAAAGAAGAAGGAGAAGATATTAATATTTAATGTGATATTATATGTCTTACTTTATACGTTTCTCTTATGGTTTCTGTAAAAATATATTCATAAAGGTAAACTTCTATAAAATGTCCTTTTACCACTGAAAACTGCACACGAACGATTATATTTACGTCCAATACTAACCTACTTTTAAAAATACCACTTGTTAGTGGTGCAGTAACAAAATTTTGTTGCTTCATATGCATTTATGATGCATGAAAAGATAAGTCATTTATCTAATATAAGGTTTATAGATTACTACCAAAGGCCAAAATAGGGAACAAAAAACACAAGTATATAAAACTAAAGAAAACATTTAATTTCGCTCCCTGCCACCCCTATCTAACAATTCTTGTCAACCTTCCACTCAGGGCTGTACAACACGGTGATTAAAATTCCACTCGCTAATATCTGTGATCATATATTAAGTGCCCTAATCGGTGTAACTGACAGCCCTAGCATATTGCTTTTTTATACGTATAGTAGTGAATATTTGATTTTATCTGTGCAATTTATTTTTATCTGTAAGTAATCTTTACGCTTTTTAAGTTTGGAGTAGAGATGCTTATATTAAATTGAACAAGTTATTTGTCTCTTGGTCTGGTATGGTCTTCACATGATCTAACCAAGATTTTTGTCTGGACTTTAAAAGAGACTGTGACCTCTGAGTTTGTTTCGGCCTTTCTTCTCAGAGTAGTCAGATAGGAAACGCCGACCTCATCTAGTTTTAAAAATATGATCGACATGTTAAGTGTTTGTACAAACCAACTTACAGAAATAAAATCATTTATCTGGCTTTGTTCACAATTAGAGTTGTAAAAAAACGGTTTTTTTTCTGAGATGAAAAAAAACGTTTAATAAAAACATGAAAAAAAAACTGTTTTTTTCTGGAGTAGGTTTTTTTTCAAATAAAAATATGATAAGGCGATTATCGTATATGAGTTAATATTACATTTTTTGAAAGTTTATTGAGAAAATAACATTTTTTTTTTGTTAATTATTACATAAATGTCTTAAAATTTGGCAACACCCACTGAAGTTTACCATTTACGGACGGGGATTTTCCTAATTAGAAAGAAAAGATGATTCTGATTGTAAAAAAATCAGTATTCTCTAAGTTCATAGGAATAGGTACCCATTAATTTAAACATAATTTGACATTAATTAAAAACAAAACAACCAAATTCAGTGTTTCACTTTTTCTAAAAAAAAACAAATGTAGAAAAAAAACGACGGTGCCAAGATTTTTTTCAAGATTGTGAAAAAAACATTTAGTTGTTTTTTCAATTTACATCTCTATTCACAATATACTTTCAAGTGGTTGAAAGACAAAAAGTATATCTGTATAAAAATAAGCTTTACGTATACTATCTTAGAATACACCTTGCACTTACAATTGCATTGAAATTTCAGTGGTTCAGGCATATTTTGTCAGAAATGTAAGTAGGTATACAGTTACGGATGTAAAAATATTTCAAGGCTTTTCACAGACAAGTATTGGCTTTCAATGTTTGGCAAACGCCGCTACGTTTCATCGAAAAATTTAATGCGGAAATAAACTATCCCATCATTTACTGCGAACTTTTAAGGAACGCGCAAACCTCTGTGCGTCTTTCTCAAATGAAAACAAAACGTTTTCATAACCTTACTTCGTTTATTTTTTTCATCGTTAAAGTTACACTAGACGAAAAATCTTCCATACACACGTAGTCTAGGGATTATTCCACTTTTTGACGATGTACGTTCAAAATAAAAAGTGATATCAATTTGTCTCATCATTATCTAGCTCTGTATGGAAGCGAAAAAGTAAAAAAAAAAAATAATTCAAAGTTATGAGCGTCGAAAGTTCCACATTTCGACACTAATTTTAACGCATTTTTGGGCGCAAATAAATACCATAAGAAGACGGAAAATTGTAAAACGGCCTCCATACAGGGATAGATTAGTAGTTCAACAATGCAAATAATTTTATTTTGAACAGATAGATTTAGTCGTTTTTTAATGATATCTAGACTGCCAAAGGTCTGTTTATAAAATTTCGCTCGGTTTCGTCCTAAATCATTATCCATTTCGCTACATATTTGCAAAAGTGTGTATTCGAACACGAACTAGCTTCCTACTGCTCATCACAGCATCTATCTCTTCCGCACGTGTTGTCGGTTGATATAAAATGCATTTTAACCCCGCGCACAGAATAGTTCGTGCCAGTCGACTAGTATACCCTTAATGAAAATTTGCCTAAGCTCTCTTCTTAGTTATCTTCATTTCCGCTTTGACGGAGGCACTGACGAGCTGCTTCCAAGTCATTCTGTCTTCAGGGCAGTGTCACCGTGGGTCCTGCATTCAGGGTTGGACAGTATTTGAATTACTTGTAATTAAAATACAAACTTAGTATTTGATATTAGTAATACAATTACTTCTTAAAAATGACATTTTTTATTGGTTTTCCGACTAATGCTGAGGTATTTTATATTTCAAATACTTATGGCTTCACAATACATTTGAACATAAATTCATTTAGCAATGTTTAACGGTAGTGGTGAGAGCAGTGATGGCCCAGTGGTATCGGCCGCGACTTACAAGTTGTAGGTCGAGGGTTCGAGCCGAGGCGCTTTACTTTGAGTAAATTATTTCATCACCACTGCTCTCAAAACGCTGAAGGAAAACATCGTGACGAAACCGGCATGTCCTAGAACCAAAAATTCGAAGACATGTGTTATCCACCAAACCCGCACTGGGCCCGCGTGGTGGATTACGGCCCATTCCCTCTTACAGAGAGGAGGCCTGTGTCCCAGCAGTGGGCACATTAATAAGCTGATTATGTGATGTGCAGAAAATAGAGCTCGATAGCATTCGTAAGCAAAATGGCGACGGCGTACTTCAAATTGTCAAGTATCTTGTCAATTGTCATTTTAATTTCAAACAATTATTTGCAAGAAAAATTATTCTAAGTACGAATGTCACGATGGATGATGCACTGTATTTTGTTTTTTAAATAAAACAGTTTTAATACTGTATTTTGTATTTCAAATACACGACTTACAAATATTTTGAATATTGTATTTTAAATACATGCGAGATAGTATTTAGAAATTTGCATTTTAATTAAAGCAAAGCATGTGTTTTGCCTGTCTTTGCCTTTATTCGCCCTGATCTGGGCAAAACAGCGAGTAGGTGATCGTCCTTTCCGAAGCAGGTGCATGAATTATGAAATTGTTGAACCAGTTAACTGCTTTTTAAGCACCATAGCTGAGGCTACGTAAATCGTCCGTTATAGATATTATGTACGTTATTAAAGCAGGCCATAGCCAGTCGGCGCAGCTCACTATCTCATTATGTGGCGGGAGCCACCTACTGAATCATGGCGGGCGCAGAGAGAGGCGTGGAGTCGACTTTCATGCTACATATTTTTTTGTAAGGCTCACTGGAGAAGAACAATACATACACAGTTGATGCAGTCTTTTCCAACACCTTTTACTGATGGAGCCTTGAAACATCAAAGATAAAAATTACCTACCTTAAAATTAATTACGGACTAAGATGGTTGTGACTTCTTCTGTATTTTTTATTTGTGATGGTCTTGACTCTAGTCTAGGTCAGAGGTGACAGAGACAAAGTCGACTCTAACTTTGAAGAGATTCGGGTTGTATGCGTTCGGAAACACAGAGTCAGGCAGTGAGTTCCACTCTTTTGCTGTGCGCATTATGAAGGATGTTTGGAAGCGCTTGGTGCGAATTGGTGGAATAGCAACTAGGTGAGGATGGTAACTTGCAGTGCGTCTAGATGTCCGATGGTAGAAGGGGGGCGGTGGGATGAGGTCGTGGAGTTCATGAGCACACTCGCCGAAATACAGTCTGTAGAAGACGGACAAGCAGGCTACCTTACGGCGATGAGCCAAGCTGTGAAGCTTGGCATCCACCAGTTTGACGTCGCCAATTAGTCACTTAGCTTTTGTTGTATCTTGGTTCTAATAACATATTTTTAATTTTGCCCGCCGGTCCAGAGTCTGTTCTATAATCCCCGGGGTATGTATGGATTGTGTAACTCTAGCTGTAGGACTGGCCTATGACAGACACAAAAATTAAAAGAACTTTCATGGATTGGTGGCCCAAGTAGGGCTTCATAAATTACTTACGGCAACACAATGGCATACTGAAGTACTATGGAATTTCAGTGATAATATGATTATTTGTAAATTAGCTATAATATTTGTATACTAACATATCTCCACCCCACTCCTACTCCACAAATACGCCGGTACCCTCATAACGGAGCCCAATAAACCGTGGCGCTTTGTCGTCAAGCAATTTGTCATCCATTGTAGGCCTCCCCTCCCGTACCGGCGACATTACACCGATAATAGGCGAAAACATGTCGCTAGAGTGGCAACACGTGTCGCGAAAACAATTACATTTTTGTCTATGGTCAAGTGTCATGGCGCATGGCGGGAAAAGGATAATGACAGATGAAGTATTTTTTTATGTACCAGAAATATGCAATTAAAGATTTTGACGAGAGATTTTGTTTTTATTGTTGCTTATTTAAATGTGTTTCATATCTCTCTTTTGTTGCTTTGTACCCGTCCGTCAGCTTATCAAACAGTTCTCATGAAGTCGTATCAAAGAATAATTTTATATCATGTCTTTTAGGAGCTTACGAAAACTCCTCAGTCTAATCGGATATTTTGATCTACACCAAGTCATAGTTTATTTTAATTTCTCCTATAGTCACCACATGAAACAGACCTTAATTGTCTCAAAACTTTCTTTTTATTCGGCCCCTACAGAGGTAACCCACCCATCTGTAAGAGTACACTACCTACTTTGCCAAGCCAGAAGAATTAGGGAAACAAACAAAGCAAAAATAAATCTATTTTCTATTTCACGTAATTTTCAATTAGCGACTCTTACAAACAAAAATCCAAAAATTGAAAACCAAAACCGTGATGCCAATACAATAATTGAATACCCTCGAAAATAATTGAAGCTGGCAATTTGCAACAATCTGTTATCTGCTATTATCAAGAAGCGTTATTAATTCTGTAACAACATTATAATTAATAGCGTCATGGCGGCATGAACCGGCTGAGAGCACTGAATGAGGACCGGGAGCGAGGAGAAATGGAGGAGGCAATTTAAAAGGACCATTGTTATAGGTTAAATTTCGGAGAGTGTGCGATGGAATTGCATGACCTAATTCCGCCTTGCCCGTACCGTCATTGGACTACAAGACGTACGGCGGTCGGTGATGCGCCATCGGTATATGGTGGAAATCCCATTCGGACTAGACGTTTTACGAATACTTACATTGTGCGTGGAAGGAGTGGAATTCCCTGCCGGAGTCTGGGTTGCCCGATAGCTACAAACTAGGGGTCTTTATCTCAAGAGTGAATAGGTTACTACTAGGCAAGCGTGCTTCATGGACAACCCATCTTCGCTTATAGTTCTCGCCAAACTTCTTGGCCGCCCTGAAGTTATACAAAAACAGCACCGTTTCGTGCCTTGCGCATCGGAAAGCCAACTTCAGGGCGGCCCAGATGTTTGGCGAGCACTATACCATCAGGTGAGATTGGTCAAGCGCGAAAAATATGTCTATACTTTTGCTGCCTCGTTGGTCTAGTTTTCGCAAGTGCTACTGATGAGCATGAGGTCCTGGGTTCGATTGCCGGGTCGGGCGACGTGTTATTGGGTTTTCCATTTGGAGTTTCTCAGCAGCAAGCAGCACGGAGTCTGGATTAATCAGCCTAGCCTTTTCCTAACGATGTTGTGGCTTGCTTCCAGTCTAACCGGATGCATCTGAGAACCAGTATTTTACGACTGCCTGTCTGACCTCCTTAATCCAGTAACTGGCAACGACCCCTTGGCAAGACTGTTGTCGGATATCCTGGCTGCTGACTTTGCGTAACTAGTATCAAATCTCTTTCTACAATCGATAACGCCTTCTATTCGTTTGGTCTGGCCAGATGACTTAACTTTCAGATGCGTCATTCCCATAAATTGATTCGTTTTTTATTAGCGTTATCGATTGTAGATTGTTAATTTGGCTACTGTTGCAGGTCTCAGTACGTATAGCTACAGACACATTTCATCTTCAGTATTGTCTTTGAGATGACCACACACGATCTACCTCTGATATTGCAGATGACCATAGCATAATTGTATTTTTTCCTACTCCTCCGTTACTATTTTCTGATTAATTTCGTTGCGGGATCCAAGACAGTTAAATCCATTCTCCAGGACTTCGTCGAGCTTCATTGCCTCGGCACATTTCTGGTGGTCGCCACTTTTGATACTGGCTTTCAGGAGTTGCAGTGGTTTGGGAATAGTGCGGTGGTTCTGTAACAAAAAAAAAAGAATGATGGCCATAGCGGTGAGCGCCTACAGTACTCCCCAATCCTCGTGGCCGCTCTGAAGTTGGCTACAATGGCTGTGCAGTAGTAAATCTCATAATAAAACAGCAGCGCGCCATGTCTTGCGCACCGGAATGCCAACTTCATAGCGTCAAAGAAGATTGGAGAGTAGTGTACCATCAGCTGGTTTCGTTTCTTTAGACATCTTACCGTGATGACTTTCGTGAACTTAGTTCGAAGTGAGATTTTTACAGAATAGCACAACAGACGCCACTCACCATACCAACAGCATGCTTGCAAACCACCAAATATCTTAATGTTTCTCTTTAAATGATTATTGGTGTATGATAAACAAGTTTCTACGTATCAAATCAATACATTATTTGTTAGAAATACACTAATAACATCGTTTTTCTAAATAACAAGTACCTAAACAATAATTTTGTAGCAGAGCACAACAGTAATCTACGGCGCGGCGGCGCTCGTAACAAATCATATCGCGAGTGAATGCAGCTTGAGGTCGCGGTATGCAATAATTACCAAACGGGGTTGCCACACACAATAATATCTAGTTGTTTGGGGAGAATGGAGGTTTATTGTGGTGTGCTGTGATTTTACTAGCGGCTAGGTAGCGTTTGTGTGTCAAAAATTGGTTAAGTTTATTGCCTACGACGCTGGGGAAAATAACCCAATCTCAAGTAAGGCATGGTAAAAACTGGTCTTAATAAAACTCCTCCGCCCGTGCATGAGCACAATCAGGCTATAGTGTTTCCACTGCTGGGACACAGGCCTCGAGAGAGAATGGGAGAGGGTATCCACGATGCAGGCCCAGTATGTACCTACGGGTTGGTAAATTTATGTCAGACTTTTTTTATTATAGCTAGGTCGCGCTTGGCCACTATCTCACCTGATGGTAAGCG
Source organism: Orthosia incerta (assembly GCA_948252205.1). Classification (NCBI taxonomy): domain Eukaryota; kingdom Metazoa; phylum Arthropoda; class Insecta; order Lepidoptera; family Noctuidae; genus Orthosia; species Orthosia incerta. The sequence continues at coordinate 14,007,449 of OX411769.1, read as the reverse complement.
ATGATGTGGTCGACGGTGAAGCACGCTTGTCTAGATTGTCTTCGTGCTTTTAGTCCAAGGACATGTCGGAGAGTACCTATTGGTTATATATTTTACACAAAGTACCTAAGCTGGAGTTCCAAACTTGGTTTTTCGCAACTTCTCGTTTTACTGCACCGATTTGACCTCCTAATGATATTGAAAATGGAAGCAAATTCAGCTTTCCTCCCAGTATTTGGTGCCGTACTATAATGTGTCAACGCCATCATGGATTCGCTATGAAAATGGGATAATGCTCTTCGACCTGTATACTCTCTCTCACAATGGAACCATGATAGTTTTAACAGCTCAGACCAGCCCTCCTAGCCAAGTTAAAAAAGTTTCGTATCGAATCTCTTTCCACAATCGAAACGCCTTCCAATGAGCCCAAACACCTTCGTACTATTTTGTTTGGCTGAGGAGTTGCTATGGCCACCTTCTGGCTCCATAACACCATATTCTTTCAATCTTTTCAAAGTTACATGATTACACTAAGTTTCAACACTATCGGATGACAGGAAATACTTGAAAAATCGATTACTAAGATGCCGGACACGCATACAAATGCAAGGAATTTAAAGCTTGTAATAATCAAATTATTAAATTAAAAAAAAAAATTTAAACAATCTTTTTTCGTATTCTTCTCAGAAAACCCTTTCATTTGATACCCATATCATGACAGTGCACAAAAAATAACTAGTCTGTCATCTTGGGCCGTCCGCCATATTGGATTTAGAATGACGTCACTTAGCTAACCATGCATTGTCATCCAAACTAAACGTGTATGCAAAATTTCATCTTAATCGGTGGAGGATTTGACCCGAACACACTCGCATACCTAAATACATTACAAGATAAGCTTGTAAAAATAAGTTTATGACGACCAGTGATGATACTGTTCATACCAGAAAACAAATGAATGTTTTTTTTTTTTTTTTTAATAATCCTGGATCCTATTGTAGCCCACTCCAATGGCTTTTTAAAACAATAACCAAACATTAAATGGCAACCCTGCGCACCGTGGTATGCTTTGCCGCGACGCCCCCTGTTATTGGATATTTCTAGGGTTCCGTAATCAATGAAAACATAAATACCACCTTCAAATCAAAATAGGTGCCTAGAAAACATTACGATGCAACAAAATAATCTAATAGTGTGATACTTCTGATTAATTTTTGAGATCACCAAAAAATATGCACCATAGACATAGAAATTTCGCCGCCGTAGTCCAGGAAAAGAGATTTTTAATGAAAAGAAAAACAGTTTGTGTCCCTTAAGGGTACACTAGTCGACGGCGCGAACTATTTTGTGCGCGGGGTTAAAATGCATTTTATATCAACCGACAACACGTGCGGAAGAGATAGATGCTGTGATGAGCAGTAGGAAGCTAGTTCGCGTACGAATACACACTTTTGCAAATTTGTAGCGAAATGGATAATAATTTAGGACGAAACCGAGCGAACGAAATTTTATAAACAGACCTTTGGCAGTCATGAAAAAACGACTAAATCTATCTGTTAAAAATAAAATTATTTGCATTGTTAAACTACTAATCTATCCCTGTATGGAGGCCGTTTTGCAATTTTCCGTCTTCTTATGGTATTTATTCGCGCCCAAAAATGCGTTAAAATTTGTGTCGAAATGTAGAACTTTCGACGCTCATAACTTTCAAATATTTTCTTTTTTTAATTTTTTGTTTCCATACAGGGCTAGATAATGATGAGACAAATTGATATAACTTTTTATTTTGTACGTACATCGTCAAACAGTGGAATAATCCCTAGACTACGTTTGTATGGAAGAATTTTCGACTAGTGTAACCTTAAGATTATTATTGTTTATTTTTATTTTCATCATTAACTATTACCAGAGATTACCATTTACAAACTTATTAATAATCAATAAGGATGTTGACAAAAACTATAAATTATTTAGTCCGTCTGTTAGATAACCTAAAAATATTAGACACGTTTTTTTGTCTTTTGCCACGTAAACAAAAAAATACGACGATACAGTGCTTTGAAATATCGTGTGACGTCACGGTGTTCTACACTTTATACTGACAAAGTGACGTCACAAGCCTCCACTCCTCTTTGATGCGTTTTATGTTTGTCAATTTTTATTTTATTTGATATGTCAAAAAATATGGGTACAATATTATTTGATAATCTCACTGACGGTTTTTTTTTATTCCAGGCAACATCCCTATTATTATATCTATCTTAGTTTAGACCGTGCATAATTAAAATGCAATTTAGGAATTAATATTGAGATGCTATGAGCCAATCACTGGTCCACTCAGATAGACAGGTAATATTCAATATCTGATTGAAAGCATTCAACTGTTCTCTGATGGATGGTACAATCAGCAACGTAAGTCGAGGAACAAACTATCACTTTCAAATAATTGTGTACTAAAACCAACTTATTTGAAAATTCGTGTCATCTAGGTTGAGTCATTATAAGGTCAAATCTTTGAGTGCACGTAGGAAATCATTAGATTTCATGTTTGTTTATAAATTAATTAATGGCCTATTCGATTCTCCCGAGCTCTTGGAGAAAGTGACAATAAGTATCCCACGTAGTGGTAGCCGGCTAATTAACCGTAGAACTTTCATCCTGCCTCATAGTCGAACTAACATAGGTAATTTTTCTTGCTTTCTCTTTCCAACTCCATTCGTTGCGAAATAGATGTCTTTGCCGGTTCAGTAGCTTCATTGAGATGTAAACTCAGAGATTTAATTGTGTAACTACTTGTTCGAAGTTAATTTTTTATTTTGAATTTGTTTTATTTAATTTAAAGTTGTTTTATGTAATTTATTTGATTGTATATCTAATTTTGATTTACTTTAGTTTAATTTTATTGTTAATTTAATTTAATGTTTGATTTAATTTATATATCTATATTTTTTTAATTATTTGACTAGCCTTAACTTAAATTTATTATCGATTTTATTTAACGTTATGGTTGATTTATTATTGATTTATTTTAATTTTCATTCAACCTATATTTTTTTTATTTATACTTACCTACTAATATTAATTCAATTTACTTTTTATATTTTAATTCTATTGTAATGTTGATTTAATTTTTGTTTATTTTAATTTAATTTTGTTCTTATTTTGTTTTGATTTGTTTTAATTTATTTAATAGTAAGTGTTTTATATGTGCATGTAATATTCACATCGAGTAGATGTCAATCAGATTTTTTTTGTTGTTCTTAATTTTTTTGCACGTGTGATTGTACATCAGTTTTGTGAATAATAATAATAATAAAAAAACATGATTTTATGTCTTCAGGTAACTTAGATAGCAGCGCAGGTAAGGATTCTCGTTCCCCGGCTTTGTTGAGAGACTTGAACTGCTGAAAATTATACTTGCTACAACCACAGATGAGGGTTCTTCCAAGTGATGTCTGTTTGTTCACCACTGGATTGGTTTCGGTTGAATTTTACCAGCATATCCTTACTCTATAAGATAAGATAGTGCCTATTCCAACACTTAGGAATATAGCCTGAGTATTATAATAAAGCATACCTATAGTTAAGGACGAAGGAGGAAGGAGGGTTACTAGTCGACGGCACGAACTATTTTGTGCGCGGGGTTAAAATGCATTTTATATCAACCGACAACACGTGCGGAAGAGATAGATGCTGTGATGAGCAGTAGGAAACTAGCTCGCGTACGAATACACACTTTTGCAAATTTGTAGCGAAATGGATAATGATTTAGGACGAAACCGAGCGCGCGAAATTTTATAAACAGACCTTTGGCAGTCTAGATATCATGAAAAAACGACTAAATCTATCTGTTCAAAATAAAATTATTTGCATTGTTGAACTAATAATCTATCCCTGTATGGAGGCATTTTTGCAATTTTCCGTCTTCTTATGGTATTTATTTGCGCCTAAAAATGCGTTAAAATTAGTGTCGAAATGTGAAACTTTCGACGCTCATAACTTTCAAATATTTTATTTTTTTACTTTTTCGCTTCCATACAGGGCTAGATAATGATGAGACAAATTGATATCACTTTTTATTTTGAACTTACATCGTCAAACAGTGGCATAATCCCTAGACTACGTTTGTATGGAAGAATTTTTGACTAGTGTAATCTTGAGTACATCTTCTCGAACTCCCTGAAGTAGGCTACAATGGCTGCGCAGTAGTATATCTAATACAAAAACAGCATAGCGCCAACTTCAAGGCGGCCAAGAAGTTTGGCGAGAACTATATAGGTACCTTTTGCATACCCCAATACGGCCTCATATATATGGTATAAACTGAGAAGAACAGAAATATAGATTGACGTGTCAAAAAGATAATTTCAACCACCTTACAAAATAAATAAAGACGTGAGTGGTAACGCAAGCCGGGTGAGCACGGACTGGATTGACTCACGCATTTTATCACGGTTTTGCTCCCGAACTGTGATAAAAATGTGTGACTCAAGCCTGTCACAGTATGAATATGGTTGTAAATTAAGCAAATGGAGTACGTAAGGATCAGGTGGCGTTTTGTAGTTTCTATCATCTGTAAAAGGCGCGAGTTTATGTATTTATGTACGTAATATACTAACGTTTGTTGCAAGCAACATCCTATGCTATTGCTACCTTCAACATGCGGAACCCCCATCCACCGTCGGCTCACGCTTCGCCCCTACAACTGAGATCAAAGGGAATCAGTTTATGAAATAATTTAATATCGAGGCTTTGATGTGAACTCCACAATAACTATGTTGAAATTGAACGAGCTCTTGTTTCAACATTTTTGTAATGGCTATTCGTATATTGGAGGTATTTATGAATTATGGTTTTATTAAATTTACGTAATAAAGTTAATTTTATTTATTAATTTATTTCATTCTCATTACATTTATCACTATGCACAGCTCATCCTAACACATCAGCCTTTTTTAATATTGCCACTGCTGGGACACAGGTCTCCTCTCTTGAGTGTGGGCATGGGCCATATCGTTCTTCAAATACAATTAACATCGTAACGATTAACGATTTCTTGATTAAAATCGTTTCATCAAAGAATCGTATTGCCCTTTAATCGAACTAAATCCCTTTCTGTTGTGATCCATGGTTCCGTATAAATTAGAAACTTTGAAGTCTGTCATTGTTCTATGAGTTTATTTAAAAATTATGCATGACGTCACATTTTGGGGTTTGATCAAAGCAAGGTCTATTGATGCCTGGGTTGCTCGTAGGATAAAGTGTTTATAGGTTTTCCATCTAGAACTTCTCAGTAACAGCACAGAGTGTCTCTGTGTCCAAGTTATGGCACGCTTTTCCATGGGACAGCTCTGCCTAATCCTTCGGAAAATACAGACGTGATGTTAGAAGTGTCTTTTGTGAAATATGGTATATAATATCTTTCAAAATCGAATCAATATCACTTATTTGCGAAAAATTTGGTAAATTTAAGAGACAATTACAAACAACAACAACACAAACACAAATACACAATTACAAAACAACAATACAATTAGAAAACAAAACAACAAACACACAACAGACAAATATAAATTCAGCGTAGACAACCACGCCGCCCAGTGCGGGTTAGTGGATTTCATATATCTTCGGATATTTGGTTCTAGGATACGCCGGTTTCCAAACGATGTTTTCCTTCACCGTTTTTAGAGCAGGTGGTAATGAAATAATTTACACAAAGTAAAGCGTCTGAAGACGATGCGTTGGAAGGCCTCCCACCAGGTGGACCGATGACCTGGTGAAGGTTGCGGGGATACGCTGGTTGCGAGACGCACGGGACCGGTCAAAGTGGCGAAGGTTGGGGGTGGCCTATGTCCAGCAGTGGACGTCTTTCGGCTGATATGATGATGGCGATGAAGCTTCTGCCTGGCTTCGAACCTAAGGCCTACGACACGTATGTCGCTAATATAAGTTACTTAAACTTAAAACACATCAAATCGCCATCATCATTTTCTGTAGCAAATTTTACACAAAGCACTTGTAAATTCACCATTTCATCCAGATTACAACAGAAAAGTCCGTCTCGTTTGCTGGGGAAGCGTGCGGAGTGCACGCTTCAGTGGTGCCTCTCTTAAAAGTCAGGGTAAAATTATCAGTACTTGTGCGACGTTTCTCTGCATAAATACCACCTTTCGTCCTGTCATGCGACCTTATGGCTGCGCCAGCGAATGGTGTTACCGTAGCTAAATACTGGGTGACACATAATATTTCAAATCTGTATTTTCCATCGACACGCTATTACCAATAAGATTATCATTAGATTGCTTGGCAAAAGAGTGAGGTCTTCAAGGGTAAGCAACGCTTTTCCAGGTCGGTCCGTGGATGGGTTACTATTACCACGGGGTCTCAGCGCTAAAAAAGAAAATTTGGTTCAAATAAATCACACTAGATGGCGCGATATGCACCGATCTGTTATTGAATGTGTGTAAAATTAACACTTTCTGGAATTAAACATAAAAATTGTATGTTTTTGTTTAATCAATTCTCCGAAGCACAAAATTATGGAATTTTGGGCTCTTTACGGATTATTTAACATTGGTTCCAATAGATGGCGCGGTTTTTAATTTCTGAGGCATGCTACTCGTTTTTTTTTATTTGCATTTTGATACAATGAAACTGTAAAAAACAGTCACGAACCAAGTAATCCCTTTTACTTGCAAGTTGCTTCTAACACCATCTATATATCGCCGTGGGACGGAACCGAACGCGATTGATGGACAAAAAATAATCAGACGAAAAACGCTAGATATGTCGGTTTCTTTGTATTTCTAGTTACGACGGTTTCTTTGTATGGGATGAGGCATCTGTATGAAAGTATTATATTATCTGTGCTATTACATTTAGTAAAACCGTTAGTCGCACCAGTCATTTGACCTTTTACATTCGTTACAGGTAGTCAGAGGCCAGAATACCCGACAGCAGCCCTGCCAAGGGTACCGTAGTTTTGGAGGTCTGAGAGGCAGTTGCTCCAAATAAAATTCTGGCTATCAGCTGCTTCCAGTTAGACTGAAGACAACCCTCATAAATAGGAAAAAGCTGGCGGCAGTTTGAACATTTTCTATTTTTTTTAATGTTTTGGCTTCGCACGGTTTGTGCATTTAGCCAGTGTCACGTTTAGAATAGAATTCTAGTTTCTTTAGATTTTAGTCCAATGTCTTATTTAGGCCCCAATAAAATGGCGGTAACTTCATTGAAAGCTTCTACGGCGTTTTGTCGACAACATGTATAAACTCATGTTTTATCGCTGTGTTTTACTTGCCCACACTCGTGCACGTTCACATATATTATTAGAATAAAATAAACACCTTTTTTACACTATTAATAATCAATTTAACACAATTTTAGGAAAATAAAACAGAGAAGCAACATAGACGCCATCACGTTCCCGCCAAAACTCCCAGTTTGAACATTACCTACCACAGAAATATTCTTTTCCACAGACAACAAAATTATTCCTTTCACCTCATAAAAGTTCCCTATCAGAATAACAACTTATTATACTCTGTGACAATAGGCCCCCGTGACAGTGAAGTCAAAAGTTAGGTACGCAAACAGGGGACGATGGGGCACACAATGCACCTGCTTGGCTAATGCGGGACTATGCTTATGGGGGACTATGGTTTTATTACACAAAATTATGAATTGGGCGACTGGGGACATGTTTTTATAGCTGAGCTTTTGACGGCTATATTGCGAAGATGAATAACAAATTATCGTATTTGATTAATATTGAAATTAGTGGTGTCACACACCCGATTTCTGAATGAAGCAGTTGAAGTTGAGTATTTGTCAAATTGTACTTTTGACTAAAAACCTGTCAAAATTTAACACCTAAGTTAAAGTTTGAGACAAATCAGAAATCAGCCGTATGTCACATTTTTTCAAATGCAATAGATTGGCAAGTATTTGTACTTATCTATTGAGAAACCGTCGGGCACGAATTGAAGATTGAGGTTTTAAACGAATTGAAGATTGAGGGCGAAATGGTCTATAGGTTTTTAATCAACAGCAGTCTTTCAATTCGAAATTAAAATTAACATCAATGGATACGAAAATTGCATTGATTCGATGACGGTCAATCAGTCGATGTTGGACGAGCTGCACAGGTTCACCAGCTTTCCTTCAATAAACCTAAACATCGATTTCTAATGTACTAAGTAAATCGAGGTTTTCAAAGTCGTCAGATTGAAAAATAGTTTTTATTTAAATACTAGCTGTCCCATGCGGCTTCGCTCCCGTCAACTGGCTACCTATACCTACCCCATATACATGAATGTTGGGTAACTTTAACCGCTTACGCAGCGCACGCAACGGAAGCTCTCAAAAAGGAATATTTTTTCTCGTTTTTGCAACATTTTTCAATTATGCTCCGCTACTATTGGTCGTAGCGTGATGTTATATAGCCTATAACCTTCCAAGATAAATGGACTTAGCAACACAAAAAGAATTTTTCAATTCCAATCAGGAGTTCCTGAGATCAGCGCGTTCTAACAAACTCTTCAGCTTTATAATATTAGTATAGATTTAACAATAGGCTCGCGTTTGACCACTATCTCGCCTGAAGGTGTATGTCATTTTGCATCAAGCCGCACGTGATCAAATGTAAACGAACAGCCTTGCACATTAAGTGACTTTTAGCAAATCTTATATAAAAGTAAGATCAAAGGAGTCCTATATCTGCAACTTATCAGATAATTATTTTCTCGGTGTTTTCGCAGCAAGCAGAAGCTTTTGTTTTTTTTTATCGTAGGCAAACGTTCAAACGGCGCCTGGTCTTTTGGGCAAAAAAAACAGGGAGAGTGGGATTTTAACCTCAATAAAACCACCCCGGTGATCACCAGCAGAAAGTAGAAGAGACCCCGTGAACTTTTAAAAGATCACCCTGGCGTCCCCTCTGTGCAAACATGTTTCTTTAGATTTTAGTCAAATGTCTTATTTAGGCCCCAATAAAATGGCGGTAACTTTATTGGAAGCTTCTACGGAGTTTTGTCGACAACATGTACAAACTCATGATCTACCGCTGTGTTTTACTTGCCCACACTCGTGCACGTTAACTTATATTATTAGAATAAAAAACCACCTTTTTTACACTATTAATAATCAATATAACACAATTTTAGGAAAATAAAACAGAGAAGCAACATAGACGCCATCACGTTCCCGCCAAAACTCCCAGTTTGAACATTACCTACCACAGAAATCTTCTTTTCCACAGACAACAAAATTATTCCTTTCACCTCATAAAAGTTCCCTATCAGAATAACAACCTTCCCTATCAGAATATTATACTCTGTGACAATAGGCCCCCGTGACAGTGAAGTCAAAAGTTATGTACGCAAACAGGGGATGATGGGGCACACAATGCACCTGCTTGGCTAATGCGGGACTATGCTTATGGGGGACTATGGTGTTATTACACAAAATTATGAATTGGGCGACTGGGGACATGTTTTTATAGCTGGGCTTTTGACGGCTATATTGCGAAGATGAATAAAAAATTATGGTATTTGATTAATATTCAAATTAGTGGTGTCTAACACCCGATTTCTGATTGAAGCTGTTGAGTATTTGGCAAACTGTCCTTTACAGAGACATTGTAATACCTAGTCCTTTAGCCTAAAAACCTGTCAAAATTTGACACTAAACTTGAGGTTTGAGCACTGACCTCTATCATACAAGTACGCTGGACTAAAATATATATTAGATGAAATGACAGTTGATTTTGTGCCGAATCAAAGCGCCCCACTCGAGGTTCTCAGGAACTAAAATTGACACAATTAGAGATAGGTTAATACCGATATTTCTCAAGATTAGGTAATACTAATATATTCGCCTGGAAATGTTATATTATTTTAACTAATACGAGTATATGAGTATTACTAATATTTTTAAATTTCACTAATATCAAAATAGTAGACTTGGCAAGGCGTATCACTCATCTACTGTATTGACTTCTCATAATATGTTGCAACTAAATATCTCATATTGGTATTAGTGATGAATGTTATATGAATGCCTAATAATCAGTAATAATATGTTAAAAAGCAATGTGTAATACTAAATTCTGGAATCATCATCATGATCATCCACAGTCCGACTTCGCCCACTGCTAAGCACAGGCCTCTCTCTTCTTGTATCAATCACCTCGTTCCTGTCTGGAATTAATTCTGGAATAATATCATGATAATTATAATTGTATTAACAAATGTTTTTAAGTCAAACAATTTATATCTGCATCTGAAACAGAGTTGAAAACTGATATAAGTCTTCACGTCGCTGGAATGCGATGTCACTCTTATTTGCAACTTAACACTACAGATACAGGATCTCAGCGATGAAAGCGAGAAATATGTCCGTTGTTAATTATTATCCATCTCATTCGTACGCAAATATTTGTATGAATGATGTTCCAACCGAGTGAATCCAAACTATTGTAAATGTAAGTATTAACTAACTTGAGCGAGCAGATACTTGCTCAAATATACTAGTTTTAAGGATAAGTTGTTAGCCTATCCCCATATTTAAATCTCACTGATCTGACAGTAATGCGCTATAACTTTAGTAGCACGCTATTCACTAGTTTTTAGCTTGCAATCTGATTGAAAGTATTTTTCAGTTAACCTTTACAGCAAGTTTTCTATTACTTAGAAATAAATCGTAATTAAAATAATTGGGATTTTCTTTTTCTCTTACGTATTAAATTATTCTCATGTATTTTTATACCGAAGGCTATGTCCCATCTCTAATATTAGTTCCATGGAATCTCACGTTAAGTCACGTTGCTATCAGCGCCAAAATGGCGAAAATCAAATGTCTTAATTTTGTCATCGATAATATGAATCCAGCGTACTTGTATGATAGAGGTCAGTGATTGGCAAGTATTTAAGCCGCCGGGCACGAATTGAAGATTGAGGTTTTAAACGAATTGAACATTGAGGGCGAAATGGTCTATAGGTTTTTTAAATCAACAGCAGTATTGGTCTTTCAATTCGAAATTAAAATTAACATCAATAGATACGAAAATTACATTGATTCGATGACGGTCAATCAGTCGATGCTGGATGAGCTGCACCAGCTTTCCTTCAATAAACCTAAACATCGATTTCTAATGTACTTAATAATCGAGGTTTTCAAAGTCGTCAGATTTAAAAATAGTTTTTATTTAAATACTAGCTATCCCATGCGGGTTCGCTCCCGTCAACTGGCTACCTATACCTACCCTATATACATGAATGTTGGGTAACTTTAACCGCTTACGCAGCGCACGCAACGGAAGCTCTCGAAAAGGAACATTTTTCAATTATGCTCCGCTACTATTGGTCGTAGCGTGATGTTATATAGCCTATAACCTTCCGAGATAAATGGACTTAGCAACAAAGAATTTTTCAATTCCAATCAGGAGTTCCTGAGATCAGCGCGTTCAAACAAACTCTTCAGCTTTATAATATTAGTATAGATTTAAAAATAGGCTCGCGTTTGACCACTATCTCGCCTGAAGGTGTATGTCATTTTGCAACAAGCCGCACGTGATCAAATGGTAACGAACAGCCTTGCACATTAAGTGACTTTTAGCAAATCTTATATAAAAGTGGACCCCTGATCAAAGGAGTCCTATATCTGCAACTTATCAGATAATTATTTTCTCGGTGTTCTCGCAGCAAGCAGAAGCTTTTGTTTTTTTTTTTTATCGTAGGCAAATGTTCAAACGGCGCCTGGTCTTTTGGGCAAAAAAACAGGGAGAGTGGGCTTTTAACCTCAATAAAACCACCCCGGTGATCACCAGCAGAAAGTAGAAGAGACCCCAGTGAACTTTTAAAAGATCACCCTGGCGTCCCCTCTGTGCAACGCCTGTTAGGGCACATCCCTGGGGAGACTGAAAAGCGCCACAACTGAGCCTCGCTCTGCACGGCAGCACGTGATCACTGTGCCACCGTCTTTCCTGGAGTCACTTGGTGGGCGGACAGAGTCCCTAATCTGACCACCTGCAATGACGGAGTCCCGCCTACTTAACCTAGCAAGCAGCACCTACTCGAATAGGTATGCTTGCTCAAAAATATTTGTATGACCTACAGATAGTTGTTCCGGCTCTGGGTGTTGTGTATGTGTGTTTATATGTTTGTAAACGCACCGACGATACAGGAAGAAATTCCTAGTGTTGGGCAATGCTTTTTTAACAAATAAAAAAAATATAAGGCGTATATATTCCCCAATGTTAACGCAGTACTGGCCGTGCGCGCGCTCGGTGCCAGAATATCAATATTGAACCTCCTTTTGGACAGTTTTGTTTGAAAATAATTCTTTATTTCAGTTATGAAGAATTTCAAGCCATCAAGTCAAGAGTATCCAAAAATTGCGAAAAAATATCGTGTTGTTTCATTGATGTATTAAAAAAGGTATGTCTATCTCGCTCTCACAAATATGGCGAAGCAAACATTAAATATTATTGTAATTTTCAACAAATTAACATTTTTGACTGTATTTACGAGTGGTAAGTGAACCCGTGTGACTCATTTTTCTTCATTATTTAAACACTGTATAGCTACACAAGAAGTCATTTTGATGCGTATTTATTGCAAAAAAAAACATAAAAACACTGAAATTATTGAGCTGTGTGATCAACCATGTGCCGTGCGTGACTGAGTGCCACACTACGGGCAATCACTTAGTTTAGTAGGACCAAACACTGTGACTAGTCCCGTATCTACCTCTTTTTGATACATCAATGTGTTGTTTATATTTTTTTAAAGCAAAACTATTAGTTACACTGAAAAACCATGTTTCACATAATAATGTACATGAATCAATAATAAATATATATTTATTTCCAAACCTTTTAACTTAGCCGTTACTAAGGAGTATGCTTTAGAAAGTTACCGTTTTACGGCACTTAAGCGGTGGACGGTCCTTAAGTATTAAATCAGCCAATTAAATCACAAAAGTCAAAACCATGAGTTTGACATTATCATTTCTCGTTTCAGAAGATGCAATTTTTTATTAAAAATTAAATAATCATTATTTAATTAGCCGCCATCAAACCAGTTAACTATTATTAGCTAATAGTGCTCTGCAATAAGATTGTCCATTTGCCGCTACTTTAGCTAAAGGAGGGGAGGCCCTATATTACCGATGTTATAAATTTCTGTCTCCTTTGTAAAGGGGACGGATTTGGGGAACCCTGGTAGAATTCTTTATTTTTGTACACTTGTTTTTATTCCCAGAGCGATAATGGATATGATTTTGGTCACTATATTGCTGTAATCATAAATATGAGCAGCAGTGGTGGCCCGGTGGTAACGGCCATCTTACAAGTTGTAGGTCGTTGGTTCGAACCCAAAGCGCCTGGCTTTACTTTATGGTAATTATTTCGCCACTTCTGCTCTCAAAAATGGTAAGGGTAAACATCGTGAGGATCCGATGTCCTAGAACTAAAAATTCGAACAAGTGACATCCACCAAACCGCACTGGTCCCGTGTGGTGGCAGAGAGGAGGCCTGTGTCCCCAGAGGTGTGTTTATTTGATTTTACAGTAGAGGAGCTCGTGGCTAAATAATAACAGCCGCACAGGTCGACCTTCAAGGTTAAGCAACGCTTGACGAGGTCGGTCTGTGGATGGGTGACTATTTCAACATACCGAGTTTCCTTCGTGCCTCGGAAAGCACGTTAAGCCGTTGGTCCCGGCTGTCATTTGAAGATCTTTGACAGTCGTTACGGGTAGTCAGAAGCTTGAGATCTGACACCAGTCTTGCCAAGGGGTACCATGTTACCCAGTTACTGGGTTGTGGAGGTCAGATAGGCAGTCGCTCCATGTAAAATACTGGAACTCAGCTGAACCCCGTAAGACTGGAAGCCGACCCCAATATAGTTGGGAAAAGGCTAGGCAGATGATGATTTGATTTTACAGTACTTCGCTAACGCTCGTCTGTTTGTCCTTGAAAAAAAGTGTAATATCAATGTTTTCTAGTACAAAAAATCAAACAAATCTCACTCATTCAAATCAAATCACATCAAAATAATTTATTTCAACTAAAACAGTTAAAGGTAGTTTTGAATTGTCAAACAAAAAAATATGATTCTATTCCAATTCCGAATCCATCCCCTGTACCGTGGAATGCTCGGCGGTATTTAAATTAATCGGGAGCAAGGGGAGCGATGCGACTGTCTTTATACCTCGGTGCCGCCTGCCTACAACGTAGTGCACGACTTTTATTACGTTTAGCGATGTTTATCCCTTAATCTCTATTTAGATTCTGGGATAAAATGCGCTAGATTTACTGGTGTTTTGAATAATAATAATAAAGCCATTTATTCCATAACTCTTAGATTTTACATTTCAAATGTTGTTAGTATTTTTTTTTAGATTTGCTTAAGGGTACACTAGTCGACAGCATGAACTATTTTGTGCGCGGGGTTAAAATGCATTTTATATCAATTGACAACACGTGCGGAAGAGATAGATGCTGTGATGAGCAGTAGGAAGCTAGTTCGCGTACGAATACACACTTTTGCAAATTTGTAGTGAAATGGATAATGATTTAGGACGAAACCGAGTGCGTGACATTTTATAAACAGACCTTTGGGTGTCTGGATATCATGAAAAAACGACTAAACGTATCTATTCAAAATATAATTATTTGCATTGTTGAACTACTAATCTATCCCTGTATGGAGGCCGTTTTGCAATTTTCCGTCATCTTATGGTATTTATTCGCGCCCAAAAATGCGTTAAAATTATTGTCGAAATGTGGAACTTTCGACGCTCATAACTTTCAAATATTTTCTTTTTTTACTTTTTTGGTTTCATACAGGGCTAGATAATGATGAGACAAATTGACATCACTTTTTATTTTGAACGTACATCGGCAAACAGTGGAATAATCCCTAGACTACGTTTGTATGGAAGAATTTTCGACTAGTGTAACCGTTAAAAAGTAATTAAATTAAATCTATTTATTGTAGGATATGGACCTCATTTTGGCCATAGGCCTCCCCCAACCTTTTCCACCTTTCTCTATCCTTACTCAGGTCGATCCAGTCTCTCCCTACCGCCTGCACGATGTCGTCTGCCCATCGCTGCTTTGGTCTTCCGGATTTTCTCTTGCCTGATGGCCCTTTCCATTTGGTGGTCTCTATTGTCCACCTTCTATCTGTGCAGCGTGCGATGTGACCAGCCCATTGCCACTTTATTGTTAGTGCTTGTCTCAGTGCATCCGTAATCTTTGTTTTCTGTCTTATCTCTACGCTTCGCACTTTATTTATTTTTCTGATCCGTAGTATGCTTCTTTCCCTTGCTTTTTGTGTATTCCAATGATTTCGAAAGGAAGGATACGCCCATCTGGACATTTTATAGAAATCTTCTTATTACAAGCAAAGATAGCGACATATATGATAACACATAGGAACTAAGTGAGTGCCGCGTTGCGAAGGTTGTCGTCGTGTACGCGCGTAAACGTTTTAATTTTTCGCATTTTAGCACAGTCAGTATAATTAAGTCAATTGCATTGCGTTATAGGTCACAATAAAAATTGTAATCATCTTAGTGTTATATTAATTAGGTAGGTACTAGGATATATTAAAAGCTATTATATAAAATACAAAACAGATTGCATATTTTACAAATACCAAAATATAAAGAAGAAAATAAAACAACATTTCAAAATATTTTAAGTACAATATTTTCAGTTTCAGTTTGGTATTTTTAGGGCCAGCGCGCTGGTGCCATTTAGTCGCGCGGTTGGCCTGGTCCTTACGCAAGTAATATATATGTCAATGGTGTATTCTATATTTGTTGTTTGATATTTTTTGTGAATACTCAGGTTTGGCAGTTATATTGGAGGTGTTTTGAATAGGAAATCTTAAGTAATATCTATTATAGAGGATAAAATTATATTTGTTTGTAATGGGTAATCTTAGAATCGAGGAGATAGTGGCTAAATAATAACAGCCGCAAGGGTCGATCTTCATGGTTAAGCAACGCTTGCTGAGTCCGGTTCGTGAATGGGTGACCATTCATGAGACACTGAGATCCCTCCGTGCCCTAGGCAAGCATGTAGATCTTTGGTTTTCTTTTTTGGGTAGTCAGAAACTTGAAAACTGATGTCTGTTACCCAGTTACTGGGTACTTTACAGCTTAGCGTAGCGCAACGTATCACGATTTGTAGTACGGCGTAGCGTTGTGTATCGCACTGTAGCACTTCGTAGCACAGTATAGAGTTATGTACCATTTTTAGCACCTACGGCCACAGATAATATAATACTATGCTAGTATTGATGCCTCATACCACACATAGAAACCGTGCCGAAGTAACTGGAGTTTTTCGTCTGATTAATCTGGTGTTTTTTTTGTACATCGAACGCGTTCGGTTCTGTTTTACGGCGATAGATAGATAGATGGTGTTAGCAGCGACTTGCAAGTGAAAGGGTTTACTCGGTGCATGAATATTTTTCTCTTCAAATACAGTGAAGGTTCGTTTTATAGTACTATTTTGCACGTTTTTACAGTTTTTTTGGACCAAAATGTGTTACAATGCAATTTTTTACAATCCAGTGGTATGCCTCAGAAAAAATGCGCCATCTATTGGCATTAACTTTAAATGAGCTGTTCAAATAATCTTTGAAATGTGAATTAAGAGCCCAATATTCCATAATATTGTACTTAGGAGAGTTGATTAAACAATAACATACAATATTTATATTCAATTCCAGAAATTTTTAATTTTACACACATTCAATAACAGACAGGTGCATATCGCGCCATCTAGTGACATTTATTTGAACCAAATTTTCTTTCTTAACAATGAGACTCCATACTAAGGCGTAGCGTTGTGTAGCACTATGTAGCACTTCGTAGCACAGTGCAGTTATGTAGCACTTCGTAGCACAGTGTATACTTATGTAGCACTTCATAGCACAGTGTAGAGTTATGTATCATTTTGTAGTACCTACGGCGTAGCGTTGTGTAGCACTTCGTAGCACAGTGCAGTTATGTAGCACTTCGTAGCACAGTGTATACTTATGTAGCACTTCATAGCACAGTGTAGAGTTATGTATCATTTTGTAGTACCTACGGCGTAGCGTTGTGTAGCACTATGTAGCACTTCGTAGCTCAGTGTAGCGTTATGTAGCACGGTGTAGAATTATGTAGCACTTCGTAGCACTCTGTAACACTTCGTAGCACAGTGTAGAGCTATGGAACTTTTTGTAGCATGGCGTAGCGATATGTAGCACTTCATATCACAGTGTAGAGTTATGTATCATTTTGCAGTACCTATGGCGTAGCGTTGTGTAGCACTATGTAGCACTTCGTAGCACAGTGTAGAGTTATGTAGCACTTTGTAACACAGTGTAGAGTTATGTAGAACTTCGTAGCACTGTGTAGAGTTATGTACCATTTCGTAGTACCTACGGCGTAGCGTTGTTTAGCACTCTGTTGCACTTCGTAGCACAGTGTAGAGTTATGTATCATTTTGCAGTACCTATGGCGTAGCGTTGTGTAGCACTATGTAGCACTTCGTAGCACAGTGCAGTTATGTAGCACTTCGTAGCACAGTGTATACTTATGTAGCACTTCATAGCACAGTGTAGAGTTATGTATCATTTTGTAGTACCTACGGCGTAGCGTTGTGTAGCACTCTGTAGCACTACGTAGCACAGTGCAGTTGTGTAGCACTTCGTAGCACAGTGTATACTTATGTAGCACTTCATAGCACAGTGTAGAGTTATGTATCATTTTGTAGTACCTACGGCGTAGCGTTGTGTAGCACTATGTAGCACTTCGTAGCTCAGTGTAGCGTTATGTAGCACGGTGTAGAATTATGTAGCACTTCGTAGCACTCTGTAACACTTCGTAGCACAGTGTAGAGCTATGGAACTTTTTGTAGCATGGCGTAGCGATATGTAGCACTTCATATCACAGTGTAGAGTTGTGTATCATTTTGCAGTACCTATGGCGTAGCGTTGTGTAGCACTATGTAGCACTTCGTAGCACAGTGTAGAGTTATGTAGCACTTTGTAACACAGTGTAGAGTTATGTAGAACTTCGTAGCACTGTGTAGAGTTATGTACCATTTCGTAGTACCTACGGCGTAGCGTTGTTTAGCACTCTGTTGCACTTCGTAGCACAGAGCAGAGTTATGTAGCACTTCGTAGCACAGTGTATAATTATGTAGTACTTCAAAGCACAGTGTAGAGTTATATATCATTTTGTAGTACCTACGGCGTAGAGTTGTGTAGCACTATGTATCACTTCGTAGCACAGTGTAGAGTTATGTAGCACTTCGTAGCACGGTGTAGAATTATGGAGCACTTCGTAGAACTGTGTAGAGTTATGTACCATTTTGTAGTACCTACGGCGTAGCGTTATATAGCACTCTGTAGCACTTCGTAGCACAGTGTAGAGTTATGGAGCACTTTGTAGCACGGCGTAGCGATATGTAGCACTTTGTAGCACGGAGTGCGTAGCGATATGTAGCACAGCGTAGTGTCACGTAGCACTAACTTCTAAGATTTAGTAATATTATTGAAATTACCGCTATGTACACCTTACCTGTCATGTGCATTAGTCCTATAGTAATTTAGATTATTCTTTATCATTTAGTGAAAAAAAATATATTTTGAAATGGTTCAGTCAAAGGCTTCGGTTTTTCGAGTTTTTCGGTCTTTTGGGTATCTTACCAAGATTTTTTAGAAAACTTATCATTTTGCTACTTTGTCTTGTTTGCCAAATAAGACAAAGTAGCACCGTGAAGGCTACTTTATACAGCATCCGGTAATTAAAGCCACAGTGACCGGCAATCAACCCAGTAATGATAGCATGTAAACACTTTAACTTAAAAAAATTGACACTGCATATTTTTTATTCAATCTTAGCCTTTTCCCAACCATATTGAAGTCGGCTTCCAGTCTTACCGGATTCAGCTGAGTATTAATGTTTTACATGGAGCGACTGCCTACCTAACCTCCACAACCCAGTAACTGGGTAACACGATACCCCTCGGCAAGACTGGTGTCAGATCTCAAGCTTCTGACTACTCGTAACGACTTTCAAAGATATTCAAATGACAGTCGGGACCAATGGCAAAACGTGCTTGCCGAGGCACGGAGGAAACTCTGTATGTTGAAATGGTCACCCATCCACGGACCGACCTCGTCAAGCGTTGCTTAACCTTGATGATCGACCAGTGCGGCTGTTATTATTTAGCCACGAGCAATTTTTCGGTTTAAAGATATTTATTTCTCAAAGAACAAATTACAGTTCACTTAAAGAGAAACTTAACTAAATTAACAGTAGGTAGAAGTTAATAATACGACATTCATATATCGAAGGAACTTGACGTCATAGTAAAATTATTAAAACAAGGGTAGATTAACAATAACAAACAAAGTAGCTTTAACAAAACTCACATATACCTTCATCTGTTGTTATTTTGGAAAACAATATTAAAATAAAACAATTATTCTTACTCTAATATTATAAAGAGGAAAGATCCGACTGTAAGTTTGTTTGTTTGTGATTTTTTTCGTAAATTTGTTTGTTATGGATAAACTCAAAAAGCGTTTATCTGGTTTTGGAAAATCTTTTACCAGTAGAAAGCCACATCTTATATGACGGAAACGAGTCTTGTGGGAAGGACCAGGGGAGCGAAGCCGCGGGGAAAAGCTAGTCGTCTAATATAAAGTTCCGTAGACCTTTTTTAAAGGTCGCTATACTAGTACACTCTCTGACAATTTTAGGTAATCTATTGTATAACTTAACACCCTCACATTGGATAGTTTTCATGCCGTATAAGGTTCTCACTGTTGCAGCTTCTAAGTCGTCTTGGTTTCGAGTATTGTATCTATGGATCTTCTGTTTGAATGATATATTCGTGTGTATGTTGGTAGTTAGAATTTTTCGGATAGTCATGCATGTGTGATACGTATACAGTTGTTGTAGGTTAAATAATTTTGTTTTTTTGTATAGTAGTTCCGTAGGCGTATAATAATCGTAATTGAAGAGGACTTTAATGATTTTATTTTGTGTTCGTTGCAGGTGTTGTTGATTTGTCTTCGCATCCTGTCCCCATACTTGGATCAGATATTCCAGATGTGGTTTGATTAGGGTGTTATAAATAGTGTGTCTTAGGTTGTAGGGTACGCATTTTGCAATGTTACGTATTGCTCCGGTTAGAGGTAATATTCGAGATCTCACGTAGTCAACATGCGCTCTGAATGTTAATTTACTGTCCAGAATTAGGCCCAAGTATTTCTCATGCGTTGATTTTCGAAGTGGTTGGTTATTTATTGTTAGGTTTGGAAATATTGGTATTTTTTTATTCTTTGCTGCGAAAATTATATACCCTGTTTTGCCAATATTCATAGTCAGAAGATTCTGATCGAGCCACATGTTCAAAACGTTAAGATCCTTCTGTGCTTCAAGCACAATATCAATATATACAATATGATTTGGAATGTCACATCATCACATCATCAGCCTATTAATGTTCCCACTGCTGGGACACAGTCCTCCTCTCTGTGAGAGGGAATGGGCCGTAATCCACCACGCGGGCCCAGTGCGGGTTGGTGGATGTCACATGTCTTCGAATAATTGGTTCTAGGACATGCCGGTATCCTCAAGATGTTTTCCTTCACCGTTTCGAGAGCAGTGGACATGAAATAATTTGCACAAAGTAAAGCGCCTGCGTGGGCTCAAACCCACGACCTACAACTTGTAAGTCGCGGCCGATACCACTGGACCACCACTGCTCTTATTTGGAATGTACTAAAACTAACACTAGTTTTATAAGATTTTATTCTGAATTTCTGTCTGAATTCTGTCTGAATTTTCAGAATTTTAGAAATCAATTAAATTAAAACAGTTAATAATATCAGATACAGATACCATCTTAACTAATGGCGTAGGGTCCCAAATCAAAGGTAACACGGTGACATTAATCCTTTCTAAAGTTAAAACAGCACTGGACACCGGTCATTAGTCCGAGTTGATTGGGAGATAGTTACCTACGCGACGAGGGTGCGCCTTGTTTGTTACCTTTTTTACCATTTTAGTTTACACAGTGTATAAAATTCTTAATTAACTATAACTGCATACATATGCTTACACTTATATCAAAAACGACTAAATAACTAAGCATAATACTAATACATATTATAAAGAGGTAAAGTTTGTGAGTTTGTGATGTTGTGACTTTGTGAGGTTGTACCAGTAATCTCTGGATCTACTAAACCGATTTAAAAAATCTTTCACTAGTAGAAAGCTACATTATTATTGAGTGTCTTAGGCTATAAATTCATTTCACAAAATTAGAGATCCTTATGGAAAATGAATTGCAATAAAATAACCCAAAGTAGCAACATGTTGCCTATAAAAATCATAATTTGGCATGCGCTGAGTAACTATTTATGATACATAAAAATTATGTAGTACATGATTAAAGTACTCATTACCTACAAAAAAGTCTGCAAGAGAATATATCTAACTTCATAGTTAAGTGTGATCAGTTAAGTCACAATAGCAGCTTTTATGTTTTAAATTTTAATTAGATCGCCGGTAGTAACAAAAGTTGGTTACATTCGTACTGTAGTATTAATTCTATATCAAATAAATAGTTTAACAAATTGGTAGGTAGGGTAGGGTATGTGGGTAGAGTGCGTATGGTAGATAGGTAGGTGGTAGGTAGGTAGGTAGCTAGTTGACGGGAGCTAGTATTAAATCAATCTAAAGGAGAATGACCAAAATCAGTATCGCTTTATAATAATAGAGTATAGCCACAAAAATATACTCATAAATTATTCTATTTTTTTTAAGTTTTCTTATTTAACTTGATCGAAATCGTATGTGGGGTTAATATTTAGTGTTTAATTAGTTATTTATTCGATTTTATTTTAATGGCGTACTTTAGTGAAAACAGTGTTGCCATTTTATGAACCTCCCCATAATCGGTGTTACTAATAGTGTAAGGGCAGACGCCGAGTTTTAAAAATCATTTCAATTATGACATTTCCCGCTTCATTATTATTTTTATTTATATATAACATAATTAAAATGATATTACTTTACTAATTAAAAATCATTCTCTAATTAACAAATCACTTATGGTCAGGGTTTAGATTAATTGTTGGTAACACTACCACAGGCGATGTAAATGAAAGGTGAACTGTCAACTGTCAAAAATGTCATTGTCAAATGTCAAGTCAAACTAGGTGCCAAACAAAGTAGCCGTCAGTTGGGATTGGTCATAACTTAACTGCTTCGGATGCTAATGCTTTTTTTCTAGCTTCTATTATATAACTGCACAGTGCATGTGCGAGTACTTTTATTACTTTATGCCTGTACGTAATATAGTGTGTAGTGCTATTCTGGGTGCATTGTCCTCACTTAAATAAATTTATAAATGAATGTACTTATGTAACTAAATATTGTAAAAAACATTTTTTTTAAAAGAGTAAGTATGGAGTTTCTTGTGCATTCTTCTCCATAACAAGCTACTTTCCGAATGCACGGTAGAATCAACTTTTATAACTTGTAAATTTTAATGTACCTACCTAACGTTCAAAAGTGCCGCTTGGTGGCCTACTTGAAATAAAATATCTTTGTCTTTTGAAAGATTCGTGTCGGCGCGGCAGCGAATTTTTGTTTTTGCGTTGATATTTGTTGAGTTTGTTGTGCTAATTACTAACTTATCATTGCGTTGAGTTCGTGTTCAGTAGTTTTCGGATTCCTGCACACTCAAGAAATCTTTTTGAAGACTATTGTACTGTTTCTGTGCTGGTGGTGTGGATTGTGTAGAACGAACAGAAAATCAAAGAAAAAACAAAAACCCCACAAAATAAATGGATAATTTTTATTTCCTTTGAAAGTATGACCTCTCCCTTCTTTTATATCCAATTTACGCTATCATACAATTTTTTTTTTGCGCAACGGCGGTCCATAGAAGGATGGGCAATCTCCTTTTAACGCAGAAGTTGTTAAAAAACAATAGGCCCGTTTTGACAGCCATAAAAATACTTAATAAAAATTAAACTTGATGCTTGCGAATTATGCTCGTTATTAGTGTTTGGGTAACATAGTTATTAATTAGGATTATGAATTTGATTTTTCAATTTCTTACGTAGAAAGCTATCGCGGCATGTAACATGAGAAACGTCAATGGACTTCTTAAATTTTTACGACTTTAGTAGGCAGGTCACGTGACCCACGGGCTGGCTTTTACCCTGGTAAGAGAAATACCAGCGTATAATGACGTGGAGAAGTTTTTCGACACCATATATATAGATTAGTTTATTTTTAATTAAGTCGGTTACGCACTGAACGCCCGTGCCCGTGATTTGAGTTCCGAGTTCAAAATGTTCTGAATTATAACAGATTTTGACGTATGGAGTTCGTAAGCTCCACTACAAGAAGTACTACGGCTACTTCGGAACTGAAATTTCACAAGATCGGATCTAGTGCGCAGTCCTTAAAAATAGGGACTATATAAAAAAAATGCAAACTGTATGAACTGAAAAAATAACACCTCCCAAACACATCCAATGAGCACAAACACGATGCTATCTTGTTTGGTTGAGGAGTTACTATGGTCACCTGCCGGCTCCATCATGACATCAGCTCCAAAGTACTTAATAAATTTTTGGAAAAACGCTATGTGGAATATGAGGCCAGTAACAAACTATAAAGGTAGTACTAGATTGTGGACTTGACCGATAAGTAAAAATTTACACAAGCTTTGCCTATGGCACGGAGTCTCAGCGCTAAGCAAAGAAAATTTGTTTTAAATAAATCTCACTAGTTGGCGCGATATGCACCGATCTGTTATTGAATGTGTGTAAAAATAACATTAACTACACAACGCTACGCCGTAGGTACTACAAAATAATACATAACTCTACACAGTGCTACGAAGTGCTACATAATTCTACACCGTGCTACGAAGTGCTACATAACTCTACACTGTACTACGAAGTGCTACATAGTGCTACACAACGCTACGCCGTAGGTACTACAAAATGATACATAACTCTACACTGTGCTATGAAGTGCTACATAATTATACACTGTGCTACGAAGTGCTACATAACTCTGCACTGTGCTACGAAGTGCTACAGAGTGCTACACAACGCTACGCCGTAGCACGGGGTCTCATTGCTAAGAAAGAAAATTTGGTTCAAATAAATGTCACTAGATGGCGCGATAAGCAACTATCTGTTATTGAATGTGTGTAAAGTTAACATTTTCTGGAATTGAACATAAAATTGTATGTTCTTGTTTAATCAACTCTCCTAAACACAAATTATGAAATATTGGGCTCTTAATTCACATTTCAAAAATTATTTGAACGGCTCATTTAAAATTGATGCCAATAGATGACGCGGTTTTAAATTTCTAAGGCATTCCACTCGATTATTTAAATTTGCATTGTAACACATTTTGGTGCAAAGAAACTATAAAAACGTGCAAAAAATACTATAAAAAAACCTTCACTGTATTTAAAGAAAAAAACATTCACGAACCGAGTAAATGCTTTTACTTGCAAGTTGCTGCTAACACCATCTATCTGTCGCCGTGGAACGGAACCGAACGCGATTGATGGACAAAAAATAATAGGATTAATCAGACAAAAAACGCTAGTTACGTCGGCACGGTTTCTTTGTATGTGATAAGGCATCTGTATCAATCAATAATCAAACATTTAGCACCGTTCCGAGCACGTGATTGGTTGGTCGTTGTCTCAAAGTTTCGTTCGCTCTGTATCGTGGTTGGTCAGTTCGCGCACTATGCTTGAACTTACCCCCACTACAACAAAACCTTGCCAACCTACATGCCGAAGAATATACAACAAAGGGTTTACACTCAAATCATGGTTAGATTAGATAACAATTCGGTATAAATTTTGTTAGTAAAAATAAAAAAATAATCTTCACTAAATATTTGTTAGTGTTGTATTTAGTATTTCCATTAAATTGTCTGTGATTTCCGTGTAAGTACTGCCTGAGGCGGTAAAAACCTCCTCCAAATGCTTCAATTTATCTCACGTTTAATATCGCGTTTGAATTTGACGCTAGAGAAGCTAGTGGCGATGGCGAGAGAGGCCCTCGAAATGTCAAATGTCCCTGTTTGTGTGTAAAAGCCCGTGTTGATATAAAAAACCGGCCAAGTGCGAGTCGGACTCGCGCACGAAGGGTTCCGTACCATTATCGCAAAAAACGGCAAAAAAACACGTTTGGAAGCCCCACTTAAATATTTATTTTATTCTGTTTTTAGTATTTGTTGTTATAGCGGCAACACAAATACATCATCTGTGAAAATTTCAGCTGTTTACCTATCGCGGTTCATGAGATACAGCCTGGTGACAGACGGACAGACAGAGAGACACACAGACGGATCGCGGAGTCTTAGTAATAGGGTCCCGTTTTTACCCTTTGGGTACGGAACCCTAAAAACCGCCCAAGTGCGAGTCGGACTCGCGCACCGAGACATTGATATGAATTTCAATTTAATGCCTCTACGCGTTCATGAGGAAAGGGGTAGTTAAAATTATTTTTATTACATGATGTAAACGGTTTTCGCAATTTTTCCTTTATCTGTGCTATAAGACGTTGCTTCGTACCAAATTTCAAGATTCTGAGTTCACGGGAAGTACCCTGTAGGTTTTGGTTCCCTTGCGGGTATCGAAAATTTGCGGCATAAACGGCTGTATCTTTTGATTGCGTTGGCTTAGAAGTTTGATTTTTTCACAGCTTAAGGGACAGTAGACCTGAGTATTTGATATAAATTTCAGCTTAATACCTCCAGGCGTTCCTGAGAAAAAGGGTCTTGACAGACGGACGGACGGACAACAAAGTGATCCTTTAAGGGTTCCGTTTTTTTCCTTTCGTGGTACGGAACCCTAAAAAAGAAATATTATTGTTGTGAACATTATGCAATAATTAATTAATTTCGGCAGAATAAGATACGCTTCGATTTTAAGAGTATTGACTTGCCGAAACTTATATTGTGCACCTTTTTCCAAACAAATCGGGACTGCCCAACACTGCGGCATGCCTACTCGTAATTAAATACAGGTAAGGTTCAGTTGAAAACCAGCGTCAGGACACTCCCAGTTGTCTGGCATTTTGCGGAACTGGAACGTTTTGCCGCAGCCGCGGGGCACACTATGTATGTAATAGTTTTAAATTAAGTTCCCTTTTATTTGTACCTACATTGTGTGTAAACGAAATAAACTAGATTTCTTTCTTTCTTTATATTGAATCATACTTATGGCATAACAAATGATTTTAATTGATTCTTTATTGCCGAGCTCGACATTCATTTGAACCAAATTTTCTTTCTTAGCAATGAGACCCCGTGTTACGGCGTAGCGTTGTGTAGCACTTCGTAGCACAGTGCAGAGTTATGTAGCACTTCGTAGCACAGTGTATAATTATGTAGCACTTCATAGCACAGTGTAGAGTAGGTAACACTTTTTACGAACTATATTTAAGGACCTTACTCGCCAGTGGCGCCAACTGGTGAGCACTAAAACGGTAGCCCTAAAGGTCCGTTTACATCTACAGACACTGAGCGTGCCAGACACGTGCCGTGGCAGACAAAATAATATTCTTTCATACAGTGAATCTGTTGGTGTCTGCGCGGCCGTGTAACGATAGATATAATACGTTAATAGACACTGTATAAAAGAATATTATTTTGTTTGCCACGGCACGTGTCTGGCACGCTCAGTGTCTGTAGATATAAACGGACCTTTATTCGTCCCGATGTCTGGCTGTTCTGGCGCAAAGGTTACCGTATTGACTATATCGTCCTTCCACCTTTTAAAAATCGACCGTCAAAGATCTTCAAATGACAGCCCCATGGACTGGTTGAGGTTGGAATGTAAATAAAACAATGTAAATTCAATAAATAATACTTTATTTATTTATTATTAGTAAGTACATTAATATAATCCTTATATACAGATAACAAGCGTGTACATTGATATTAGAGTAAGCATACGATTTAATTTATAAGCAAAAACACCATTTCTATCATATTGATATGCAAATGTTGCATAATAACATAACAAATACATTTCTTATACAAGAAATTAATTTAGAAGCTTTTATTTTAATTCATAATATGTTAAAATATAATTTGAATAGAAAAAGTTTTATAGTTGTGTTAAATATTATCGACTTGGCGGTGGTGCACTACCGTGCCCCCAGATGTAGAAGTAGGTACTCAATCACCTCACTATTTTGACAGAGAATCTTTTATAACATCTTATAAACCAACACGTGTTATAAGAATAAAAAATACTGCAACAAAAACGTATTTTTTACATTATTATTTAGTGAGCGTCAAAATGAAGGGACCAAATCTCCAAAGTCTGTCATAGATATATAAAAAAATAATACCATTAATCTACTATTTCCTACCTTTGCTATAATTTTAGCTACCTCATCATATCCATAATATTTTAACAAAATACTTGGTCCTTCCATCATGATATCAAGATGGAGGGACCAAACTGATAGATTACTCCCTGGAATGTTCTACTTACTTAGTGTTATAATACCTTAATTCTACCTTAATATTATTGATTTTGGCTGCCCGAAACATATATCGTTTTAAAGATATCGATTATTTAAGTTGGTCCCTCCAAATTGACGATTCAATTGTTTAGTGCAACAGGTAAATGGGCGGTTTATTTTCGATCTTCGAAGGATAAATATTTAATACCTATTTACTACCTTCTAATCGTGCAAAATTTCTTACGTTAAAGTTTATTTTAACGAGCCAAAAAAAAGAAGTAGGTACAACGTACTTATTTTAATCGTAGTACCATTAATAAAGGTGTTTTTGTTATAAGAATAGCACAAAAATATCAAGCTAATAAATGTATATTTTTAACCGACTTTCGAAAAAGGAGGAGGTTCTATGTTCGACTTCTTGTATGTTTTTTTTTATGTATGTTCACCGATATCTCCGTCAATTGTAGACCGATTTTCGAAATTTTTTTTTTTTTTGAAAGAGTATGTTTCGAAATTGGTCCCATTTTAATTTGGTGAATATCTAATGAAGAACTTCGAAGATATACAACAGAACTCTTCGATAAATAACGGCAAATCTCTCGGGACTGCTGCAATCGCATGTCTGTTTATTTTTTATACCATTTCATAACATAACATCACGCCAGTACGCTCTTAAGGGGTAAACAGATCTCTCATTTGATCGGTTTTGTTCACGTTTCATGATATTCGGGTTATCTATTCTGGCGTTATAGGAAACTTTCTAAACAACTTTACTATTAGGTAGGTACAACTAAAAAGTGAAAAATAAAAAAACTTTTTTACAAAAAAATACTGCTGACTTCCAAATAAGAAAACTACAAAGTGAAAAATAACTTTATTTTTGTAAGTCGGTGTCTATAACGCAAAAAAATAGTACCTACGAAAGACACCGACTTCCAAAAATAAAGTTATTTTTCACTTATTTCAATAATTTTTATGATTGATGTGAATAATAGCAATGAAAAAGTCACAGTTTGATTACAGGTATCATTATATGCCTAATTGCGGTGAAATTAGAGCCACTTTATGAGCAAGTGTGTTGAAAAATATAGTATGCAACTCTTGAATAAAACAGATTTATATCGAAGGCCATGAATCACTCGCGTCGCTCAGGATTCTACCACTTCAATCATCATGAATCACTCCCTACGGTCGTGATTCAATTGGTAGAATTCTTCACTTGTTCGTGATTCATCTATGGCCCTCGCTTTAAATCCGTCCTTTATTCACTAGTTGCATAATATACTATTATACCATTCCCCCTCTAAAAAGCTTATTTTATTCACAGAAAACTGAATAAAAAGCATCACTGTTTTGGTGTTTGAATTTGGAACACACCAATATAGGTATTCCACCTCCATCTCAATGCTATACAACCTCCTTGCGCAAAAAATACTCGATACAAATTCTTTGTGCTAAGAATACTCGACATACCTACAAACTTGTGCTAAGAATACCCGACATACAAATTCCTTGTGCAAATAACTCCTAGAGATTTGATTGGTCGATATTTTCTACAAGGAGTTTAGCATTAAAATAAAACTGTTTTTAGGAGTTTTTGCGGGAACGTGACGGCTGTTGCTTGTTTGTCTTATTTTCCTAAAATTAAACAGAGAAGCAACATCGTCGCTCAGAAGTCGTTAGAATCCTTCACTTGCTCGTGATTCATCTATGGCCCTCGCTTTCAATCCGTCCTTTATTCACTAGTTGCATAATATACTATTATTACGTTCATTAAAAGGTTCCCATTTATATTACTGTGAGAAATTTTGCACGATTTGAAGGTAGTAAATAGTACCTTCAATATTTTTCTTTATGTTTAGCGACATTTGTTTAGCAATAGTTGATCAATGTTGTTGATGAACGGCGAGAATGCTGCTGGAAACTTTGTTTAAATCAGTATAGGTTGTCCACACACGCCAGTCTGCGTTATAATATTGCCCGAGGAAGTAGTGTTGTTGTGTTCTCTGTATCTGATGTATAAGATTTCTAATAAAAAATCTTTTTGTTTCTATCCTTGTATTATTTGATAGAAGAATCCCATAGTAACGCTTATAATTGAAATAATTCTATTAATTGCATAATTTTATCGTTGCTCCACACTACCGCCCACCACGCCACCGCCCATTGTACACTTATTTTATGTTTTTTTTGTCCTGTGTATTTTTGTGGTGTATAAAAAAATATAATAAATACCACCATGTTTTATAAACAGTTGTAAACACGTCCACACACGTCAACATTTGTTGTTAAACTGAAGTTTTCTTGTTCGCGTCGTCAAATCTTGCGACTTGGCGTGATCAACTCCGCAACACAAGTGTTGCACGCAATTTGTTGACAGCAACTCGGCAACATGTTTCTGCTACCATGTTGCTAAACAAATGTTTACCAGGAATACGAGGCTTCGAGAATGAAATAAAATTAACCAATCAATAGTAATATTTAAAAACAAAATATACATTTATTAGCTTGATATTTTTGTGCTATTCTTATAACAAAAACACCTTTATTAATGCTACTACGTTTAAAATAAGTACGTTGTACCTACTTCTTTTTTTTGGCTCGTTAAAATAAACTTTAACGTAAGAAATTTTGCACGATTAGAAGGTAGTAAATAGGTATTAAATATTTATCCTTCGAAGATCGAAAATAAACCGCCCATTTACCTGTTGCACTAAACAATTGAATCGTCAATTTGGAGGGACCAACTTAAATAATCGATATCTTTAAAACGATATATGTTTCGGGCAGCCAAAATCAATAATATTAAGGTAGAATTAAGGTATTATAACACTAAGTAAGTAGAACATTCCAGGGAGTAATCTATCAGTTTGGTCCCTCCATCTTGATATCATGATGGAAGGACCAAGTATTTTGTTAAAATATTATGGATATGATGAGGTAGCTAAAATTATAGCAAAGGTAGGAAATAGTAGATTAATGGTATTATTTTTTTATATATCTATGACAGACTTTGGAGATTTGGTCCCTTCATTTTGACGCTCACATTATTTACGATTCAGATACTTGGTGCATTTAAAAAAAAAAATAGGTAATTAATTAAAAGGTAACATTTGCAGTTTCTTTTTATGTCTTTACAAGTATCTGAGTACACAAGTACTTATCAAAATCTATTAATCTTTTCTCTACGTATGTATTTGTAGACCAATCCAAGCTCTTACATTCGATTTTACCTTTAAAAAAAACCTTTTCTTCCAACAATTTTCAACTTATAATTAAACCATGTTGTTTATTTGTTGTTTTTAAGAAGCAAACATTTGCTGATCATTCAAATTATAGCTTACAAAGAGTGTGCGAACAAACATAGCTGCCGTAAGAACATGCCAACAATGGTTTGTATATAATAATTATTAATTCTATAACTATTATAATTCGTACACATTATTATTTAATAGTATCATCAAATTTAATCTCTTGCGGGATTAGTCGAGATACTGAGCTGGGATTTTAGCTAAAATCTAGGTTTTTTATTTCAAGTATAGAGATGATTACTGTGTAGAACAATGATAATTCTATTTTGACCGTCAACAAGATTATAAAAAAATATTCGACACATATTATTTGCTTTATAAAATCAACAAAGATAAAGCGCAACAAAGTTCATGAATGAGGCTTGTGACGTCACTTTTGAGTGAAAGTTTAATAAAGCGTGACGTCGCACTAAATTTCAATGCACTGTATCATTGTCATTTTTTTTTACGTGACAAAAGAAAATAATATTTTAAATTAGCCATGTTGGAAATTAAGACCGAATAATTTTCTAGGGTTGTTTAAATATAATTTTAGTAACAACTAAATAACTTGAGAAGTGCTCTAATCAGCCTAAATTCCAATATTTACTACCTCATTATAATATTTTTAGAGAGCCACAGATTTGGCTAACCCCGAGTTTCTCAGCTCAAAATTGTCGCAGAATTAATGTGACAAATTGTCAAGTACGCGCTATCTGCTGTGATTGGTTGAATGACTTTTCAACAGCCCATCACAGCAGATAACGCGTGCTTGACGATTTGTCACATTAATTCTGCAATCATTTTGATCTGAGAAACTTGGGGTAAATCGTTCAGACATTTCTACATTTATAATTATGAAAACCTTTATTTTCGCATTATTTAAAGGTTATTGTCGTCAGGTCCTATGGGGAAAATTGAATAGAGTAACACACAATCAATGGTAACCTTTTCATTTTGACAGTTCAACAACATTTATTGCTTTGTACAACAGACGAATTTTTCAAACAAATGGTGCCATGGATTGTTAAAAATATCCTTTGGATTGTAATACAAAGAAATTGAATGAAATTGTTTATTTGCGAAATGTAGGTATACAGATTAGATGTTGTTTTCGTAGAACAGTCCCGATACATTTTGCCTCACGGCATGCAAAATTGTTAAATTTAATGTAATTACAGACACCAATATTTTCAAAGCAGTAACTCTTTTGTGTTCTGTTATATAAAACTAGCTGTCCCACGCGGCTTCGCTCCCGTCAACTGGCTACCTACCCACCCTACCCTACATACATGAATGTTGCGTAACTTCAACCGCTTACGCAGCGCACGCAACGGAAGCTCTCAAAAAAGGAATACTTTTTCCAGTTTTTGCAACATTTTTCATTTATGTTCCGCTCGTAGCGTGATGTTATGTTATAGCCTATAACCTTCCTTGATAAATGGGCTATCCAACACATAAGAATTTTTCATTTCCATCCAGTAGTTCCTGAGATTAGCGCGTTCAAACAAACAAACAAACTCTTCAGCTTTATAATATTAGAAGATTAAGTATAGATTATCTTGCTATGGAACGGCGGAATCTCATAATACAGACATTTTTTGCCTAAAATGAGGCTCCAATCATCAACTTGTTGTTTTTATTTGATTAAGATTTTTTTTTTACCAAATTAGGTTGCTGGTCTACTAACCATAATAATTCATTTATTATTATAATAAAATTACTAAATTCCTTCAAGAATCTTTTTTTTTCTGCCTACCCCCATGGAAAAAAGGCGCGAGGCATAACCTCCTCCTTTGTATGTGTGTAATCTTTTTATTATAATTGATAGGCTCGCGCTTGACCACTATCTCACCTGATGGTAAGCGATGATGTGGTCGACGGTGGAGCACGCTTGCCTAGAATTAACCTATTCACTGTTCACTTAGTCTGGAATCTGGGCTGTGCATTTGATTAAATATAATAAATAAGCTATGAATATTTGCCTGCGTAAACTGGCGGACGGACCGGCAGAGGATTTAAAATTTGTCAATATAATTTAATACTTATCCAATCGAAATAAGGTATATATTTCAATGCTCGGTGCTCCAGAGAAAACTGCGATGCGATGCTCCGAGGCCGATTACCGATGCAATTAAATATATACCTTATTTCGATTGGATAAATATTAAATACAATTGATAAATTTGAAATAATCTGCTGTCCCATCCGCCAGAATACGCAAGCCATTTATGTAGTTTTAAATTAAGGCTCACATTAGTTGCATTTTGTTCTTGATTATAAAAAAAGCTGTTTGTTGTTTAAAAATAGTAATAACTTAAAACTAAAATAATTTCAATTGCGCTAACAAAAAGTATTTCGACTGAATTTTTATTGCACCACTAAGGCCCACTTGATTGAAAAATTTAACTCAGAGTTAGTTGGTAACACGAGGTTAAATTGATTATTCTACATTTTTTTTAAATTTAACATCGTGTTAGCAACTCTGAGTTAAGCTTTTCGTGCAAGTGTGCCTTACAAGAATGTCATAAATAACTCGGGGTTAGCTACTAACTCAGAGTTAGTAAGAAAACCCAGGACGACACAAGCGAGCCTTAATATATTTTTCTTAGGAACCTTACTGAGGATGCAACGCAATTTAAATCGCGTCAATAGGCGATATCGCACACGTATCTCATAAGAAAATGTCAAGTGCATATCGTTCGAATAACATCGCATTGCGTCCATACTTGTAATTTCTCTTAAGGCCGATTTTTCAATAGTCTGATAACTTATAACTGAGGAATAAAAATGGCGGTTTGACAGTTTTTGTATAGAATACATGTCAAACGGCCATTTTTACAAGATTTTATTTAACTTGCAATGTAAGTGTGTTCGGGTCAAATCTTGCAACTGAATTTTAAAGCAGTTATTCTCCACCGATTAAGATGAAATTTTGCATACACGTATAGTTTGGATGGCAATGTATGGTTAGCTAAGTGACGTCATTCTAAATCCAATATGGCGGACGGCCTAAGATGGCGGACTAGTTATTTTTTGTGCACTGCGCTGATATGGGTACAAATGAAAGGGTTTGCTGAGAAGAATACGAAAAAAGCTTGTTTCAAAAAAAGGGTTTTTAATGAATAATTTATTATTCCTCAGTTAAAAGTTAATGGAAAATCGGCCCTTAGTAAAATCGTTTATCGGTTTGATATAAATCGAATCGCGTCGAACCCTCAGAAAGGCCGCCTATACAGATTTCAAGATACCTTGATTAATTTGATAGATTATAAACTAATTTTGAAATAATAATATTTCAACACATTTTCAAAATAATCACACTATCCTGAAACACGAATACTTCTCACTCAATCGCATCTTTATTTCTTTCTCTCTCACTAAATAACGCAACATATTTGTCGAAGTACCCTCCTAAGCAGCACACACGGTGTTGTCAAGCGGCATCAGTTCCAGTTGCACGTCGTCTGATTGTAGTTCCGTTACCAGTTCACGTAACCTGGTGGAGAAAGGGTTCAAAAGTTAAATGTGGGTACTTTTAACGTAGACACGAATTTTGAAGCGATAACCCCGTTGTAGTTTGAAACTCGAAGAAAAGAAAAAAAAGTTTTTTGAAAAAAAAAAAAAATTGTTAAAAAGTTTTTTTTAGACACCGATTGTCTAAAAAAATTTTTTTTACAAAAAAAGTAAAACCGACTTCTAGAGCAAAACACTACAAATCGCAAAAAAAACTTTTTTTCCGAAGTCGGTGTCTTTGGTATTTACGGTTTTGCGTTTTTTAGACACCGACTACGGAAAAAGTTATTTTTTTTTTAATATTTATAATGGGTTTGCTCTTGACTATAGTCTAGGTCATAGGTGACAGAGACAGAGTCTACGATGGAGTGAGCTTACCCAGAAGAAGCCTGTTCACTCTAACTTTGAAGAGACTCGGGTTGAATGCGTTCGGTAACACAGCCTATGTTACCTGGGCCATACTAAAGAATCGATTGACACTTTATTCATCAAAATCGGATCAATATTTTAGACGCTACGGAGGAACATACGTAAATACATACATACATTGACTGCTAAAATAACCCCTCCTTTTGGCTTCGCCGATAGTCGGGTAAAAAGCGACATTATAAAGTCGATTAAAAAGAGACATACACAACATCTATAGGTTTAACGTGCAAAAGAATGAGATAGAATACAATTTGAAAGTTCCACTTCTGCCGCGTTTGAACTGCACACAATCATGTTTTTTTTGGGAGGTAGTTTGTCAATTAGAGTTTGAACTCATCTCAGATTTATTGAAATTTAATTAGTCACTCTTTTATTAACACAATATAGTTGGGAAAGGGCTAGGCTGATGATGACTCTTTTATTAACACAAATTATTATTTGTATAGGCTCTGATACCTGGGATAAAAAAAAATTCAAGAGGTCATTCAAAAATATATTAACTCTTATATGTTTAAATGTACCTAATTCGATTTTTTTTTAACTAAAAAGCTATAAATAAAAAAAGTTCATTCAAAAAATCAAAAACCCGACTGCTTAAAAAGCGAACAAAAAAGACGTAAACAAGAAGAAAATCATGCTGTGCAGTCGGAGGATACATATTCGCGAGCTGGCTGACCAAAACCAGATGTATCCTGCCACAGACGGATACACAGCAACACACGTCAAACTTATAACACTCTTTTTCCGTCGGGGGTTGAAAAACATTTCTACACTTACTTGGCTAACTGCGCAGGAGTCACGAAGATGGTATCTTCCGTCTGTCCTGACGCCGGTGCAGGGTACCTGATCGTACCCACGTCTACTGCCTTTGATGATAATACCTGTGAAAAAAATATCATTATTTCGGCTCTTCTTGGTTGCCTTTAAGCATGAGCCAAGGCACGGGGTCCCAGCGCTAAGAAAGAAAATTTGGTACAAATAAATCTCACTAGATGGCGCGACATGCACCGAGTCAATAGAATTGAGTGTAAAATTAACATTTTCAGGCATTGAACAAAAAAAAATTGTGTTTTTGGTTACTCTAGTCGACGGCACGAACTATTTAGTGCGCGGGGTTAAAATGCATTTTATATCAACCGACAACACGTGCGGAAGAGATAGATGCTGTGATGAGCAGTAGGAAGCTAGTTCGCGTACGAATACACAAACTTTTGCAAATTTGTAGCGAAATGGATAATGATTTAGGACGAAACCGATCGCGCGAAATTTTTTAATCAGACCTTTGGGAGTCTGGATATCATGAAAAAACGATTAAATCTATCTGTTCAAAATAAAATTATTTGCATTGTTCAACTACTAATCTATCCCTGTATGGAGGCCGTTTTTCAATCTTCCGTCTTCTTATGACATTTATTTGCTCCCAAAAATGCGTTAAAATTAGCGTCGAAATATGGAACTTTCGACGCTCATAACTTTCAAATACTTTACTCTAGTGTAACATTAATTAACTCTCCTAAGCACAAAATTATGTAATATTGGGATATACACTTCAAAGATTATTTAAACGGATCATCCAAAATTTGTTGCCAATAGATGGCGCGGTTTTAAATGTCTGAGGCATTCCACTCGATTGTTTAAATATATATTTTCAATACAGTTTGGTGCAATAAAACTGTAAAAACGTGCCAAAAAATACTATAAAACAAATCTTCACTGTATTTAAAGCAAAAAAATATTCATGCACCGAGTAAACCCTTTTATTTGCAAGTCGCTGCTAACACCATCTATCTATCGCCATGGAATGGGACCGAACGCGATCGATGTACAAAAAATAATCAGACGAAAAGCGCTAGTTACGTCGGCACGGTTTCTTTGTATGGGATGAGGCATCTGTATGCTAATTTTATATTATCTATGGGCAAGGCTTGGAAACCGTTAACACCTACATACATATGAAACTTTTTCTTTCGGTTTTGTTCTACCTTTAACCACAATTAAACAGTTTTAGGCAACACAAGTTCGTAAATATGTTATGTGAAATCAACCGGTTACGAACGGTTTTTGTCGCCTACCTTCAATGCGCAATCGCGCTGAAGTATAATAAAAAAAACCTGCCAAGTGCGAGTCGGACTCTCGCAAGAAGGGTTCCGTACCATTATCGCAAAAAAACGGCAAAAAAAACACGTTTGTTGTATGGGAGCCTCACTTAAATATTTATTTTATTCTGTTTTAGTATTTGTTGTTATAGCAGCAACAGAAATACATTATCTGTGAAAATTTCAACTGTCTAGCTATCACGGTTCATGAGATACAGCCTGGTGACAGACGGACAGACAGACAGACGGATCGTGGAGTCTTAGTAATAGGGTCCCGTTTTTACTCTTTGGGTACGGAACCCTAAAAACGATTCAGTTATAGCGGGCCCATCCCGCCGAAACCCGTTAATTAGGGTTTTCAACAATGCTCTTTTAACGTTTAGACTCCGAACAAAATAAACGATAAAACCGATTATAACATTTAATAACCGGTTATTTTTAAACCGGTTCCAAGCCTCGGCTTGAGCTATTATTTTACCAAAGCTTATGCTTTTACTCATGGAGGATGTTCATAAAATTCAATCATCATTATAATTTAAAGACGTTCACTACTGAACATAGGCCAAGCATCGCCACATTGACCGGTCCCGTGCGTCTCGCAACTAGCGGATCCCCGCAACATTCACCAGGTCATCGGTCCACCTAGTGGGAAGCCTTGCAACGCAACGTCTTCCGGTTCACGGTCGCTACTACAGAAATAATCTGCCCCATTGGCCATCCGTTCTGCGAGCAATGTGTGCCCTGCCCACTGCCACTTAGAGCCCTCGCAGACCACAGACTTTTTATCGGCCGATAGTTTAGTCGGGTTGGCCTGCTAGTACGCACACCGAGCCAACTAAACAGTTCAGTCGGTGATGAGTGCGCAAACTATCCAACAGTCTGCCGACTATTCTCTATTTGCTAGTTTCTAACCAACTGGTGAAATCTACCGCACAATGAAAATTAATAAAACATTGTATAGAATTGTTATTATTGCTCTCATACACCGGAGGAGGAAAATTAAAAAGAGAGCCCGAGAGTATTGGGTGCATCCTATCTTTAGTGATAGATTATTAAATGGAAAATTTTACACTATGCATTCCAAATTACTCGATTACCCGAAAAAATTTTTCGCCTTTTATCGAATGAGCATAACTAGCTTCAACCAACTTGTCAAATTAATTGGACCAGGAATAGCGAAGGAGGATACAAATTTAAGACTATCTATACCTGTGGAGGAGAGATTGAGCGTTACGATAAGGTAAGATAAACCACAAAACATACTTTAAATTTTTTATTATAATTCAAATGCCAAGTTTACAAGTCGTATATTTGGGAATCTTCTGAAAAATTTGAATAATATGACTGGGTTGACATGTTGGAATCAGCTGGTGATGAAACATTTTGAATGGTTGTTTGTGGTAAAGTGGGGGATGGTGTAGAACCGGATGTATAAGCCTGTGATTGTTGTTGTGGCGGCAAGATGTTAGTCCCTCGTTGGTAAACAGGAAAAGAGTTCATGGGTTGTTGCAGTATGGTGTATGTTGGTTGAGAATGAGGCTGAACACTCCTACCAAGTCTTATCTGTTTAAATACGTTAAGAATACTAATCTTAGCATCGAGTTTTTCATCTGCGGTTAAATTTTTGAGTGATGGGACAAGAGACAATGCAAAGTTTACATCTTCATCAACATTAGTCTCATTTAATGCTTTTAATATTGCTTCATCCAAATCCGTATTCTTCGAAACACGAGTTTTCTTCTGGCGAGGAGGTGCGGAAGCGGATGGAGCAGTTTCTTCATCATCTTCCTCATTTTCTGTAGTATCCTGGGCCAGGTTCAGGTTACCTTCCGTTTGACGATTTTCCATGCATGGAAGTAAAAATAATAATTGTTCAAAGTATACGTATTTACGCCTCTTGACCGAAGCCTGCCCCGACTTTGTGTTCTTTTGTGCATTTAATTCTCGGCGAAAGCAAGTCCGTAAATTGGCCCATTTTTTTTGTATATCGCGGCCTGAAAAATAATAAAATATAATTAATTCATTACAGGTATCTGGCTACTGGAGCTAGTTTCAATTCATTATCTTTTGATTATCTGATGGGAGCTTCTACAATACGAGATATTACAAAAAGTACATGTGAGCAAATATGGAATATGCTTCAACCGTTATATATGCCAACCAAACAAGAAGATGACTGGATTGAAATAGCAGACGAATTCTACAGTCGCACAAATTTTCCAAACATCATTGGAGCGATCGATGGCAAACATATACGAATGATACAGCCAGAACATTCCGGTTCATCATATTTTAACTACAAAAAGTTCTTCTCCTGCGTTTTGATGGCTTGGACAGATGCCGATTATAAATTTGTGTACATTGATGTTGGTTCTTATGGAACAGCTAGTGATTCGGAAATATTCAAAACATCAGAAATGGGTAAACGGCTTTCCGAGAATCGACTAAATATTCCTTCTGGAAGGCAATTGCCTAATGATGATGTTGGAGATGTTATTCCATTCTCTGTCGTAGGCGATGAAGCGTTTGGACTTGGAAATAATATATTACGCCCTTATGCAAAAAGAAATTTAAACTACACCAAGCGAATTTTCAACTATAGACATACAAGAGCTCGACGCATGGTTGAATGTACTTTCGGGATTCTAGCTAACAAATGGCGCATTTTTCACCGTCCAATTGACGTAAATATTAATTTTTGTGTTAAAATTATTAAAGCTTGCTGTGTCCTACACAATTATGTACGAATCAAAGATGGAATACATTTTAAAGACACTCTCTACAGTTGTACCATGAATAACTTCAATACAAATGGAAATAACCGAGGAAGAAATAATATGAATAATGTGCGGCAATACATGTCGTCATACTTTATATCTCCTGCAGGCTCAATTCCGTGTCAATATAATAAAGTGTAATGTAAATAAATAAAAATGTATCGTACCTTGATTTGTTTTTTCTTGGGCACTAAGCTCATTCCAATCAGGAACAACAGCTTCACAAACTTCCTCCCACAGTTTTTTCTTCACATTTACGTCAGAGTACTCTTTTAAGTTTTTCTTATAAAGTGCAGGGCGTTTTTCGACTTCCTCGATCAAGTTTACGATCAAAGATTCCGAAATAAGCGACTGAGAATTGGGCGACGCCATTTTACAAAACACGCGCGGCCGACCATTCGCTGTCAAAGCTCGGAGCGAACTGAACTATCGGCTTAGTCGGCCGACTAAAAAAACGTCGTGTGTGCGCGTGTGGTAGGGAGCCAATACTGATTATACGGTCGGCCGATAGTTTGCCGACAGTATAGTTTGAATTGAATCGGGAAGCCCATCAAACTTGTTTATCGGCCGATACCAAATCGTCATAGTGTGCGCACTTGCTTACATCTGCGTACTGATTAAGAGCCCGACCAAACTATCGGCCGATAAAAAGTCTGTGGTCTGCGAGGGCTCTTACTGGTAACTTTGGTACTTCAAGTCATCATCTTCCTGCCCTTGTCCCATGTTACTTGTGGCCGGCGCAACACGTTTTCTTCTTCCATACCGTCCTGTCCCCCGTCACGCTACCACTGACTACCTTTTCTTTCATATCACTCCTCACACAGTCCATCCATCTTTTCTTTGGCCGTCTCCTCAGTCTTCATCCATCCACATTTATATTCATAACTCTTATAGTAACATGCGTTTCATCCCTCCTCATCACATCATACCAGGATAAACGGTTTCCTTTCAACTTTTCTGTCACTGGGGTCACTTTCAAACTACCCCACGTACGATAGTAATAAAATATAACTTATGGTGTACAATAATATGACCTCGGCAAAAAAGTTTTTATCTAAGGATTTTTTTAAACTTTAGACTTTGTTTTTTTTATTTTTTAAATCTAATCTTTAACAACTTGGTTCACATAAATTTTGAAACATCTTAAGGTTACACTAGTCGAAAATTCTTCCATACAAACGTAGTCTAGGGATTATTCCACTGTTTGACGATGTACGTTCAAAATAAAAAGTGATATCAATTTGTCTCATCATTATCTAGTCCTGTATGGAAGCAAAAAAGTAAAAAAAGCAAATATTTGAAAGTTGTGAGCGTCGAAAGTTCCACATTTCGACACTAATTTTAACGCATTTTTGGGCGCGAATAAATACCATAAGAAGACGGAACATTGCAAAAGGGCCTCCATACAGGGATAGATTAGTAATTCAACAATGCAAATAATTTTATTTTGAACAGATAGATTTAGTCGTTTTTTCATGATATCTAGACTGCCAAAGGACTGTTTATAAAATTTCGCATTTCGCTACAAATTTGCAAAAGTGTGTATTCGTACGAGAACTAGCTTCCTACTGCTCATCACAGCATCTATCTCTTCCACACGTGTTGTCGGTAGATATAAAATGCATTTTAACCCCGCGCACAAAATAGTTCGTGCCGTCGACTAGTGTACCCTTAAGTGATGATCTACCTGCATGTTTTTTAATTTTTGTCATTTTATTTTATTTTTTATTTTGGCTTATTGGGCAGTATGTATATTTTGTTCCACAGTACATTTATACCAGACAAGCTCTAGACGTGAAGAATTGTAATTGGCTGTCAGATTGTCTTACACCACAGCATAAGATAAGCCAATCAAAGATAAGTCAATGGTGATAAGTCAGTTTGACTTATCACCATTGTATTTAGATGTAAGTCTTCCAAAGTCTTTAAATAAATAATAAACTAGCTTCTGCCCGCAGCTTCGCCCGCATTCAAAGTTAAAAGAAATATGCTCCGATCGCCACCAAAGCTTACAGGATTTTCCGCTGGGTCAATCTAAAGATTGTTTAAAAATTTAATTGAAATCGGCCCAGCCGTTTCGAAGTCTATAAGGAACATACATACATACATTCTCTTTTATATGTATAGATAGATAATTAAATCAAATACTTACAGCAGCCAGTTCAGGCGCGGGGAACTCCGCAAAGTCTGCCTCCACACAGCGCCATGGACGATGCATCAGCAACTGTTGGCGCACCTCCGCTTGCAGAGATGATAGACGGATCTGTAAATAAAATTATTCAATAAAAAATCTGTTTAAAACAAGCGTTTTTTGTATTCTTCTCAGCAAACCCTTTCATTACGTAATATCATGTGAGTGCATAAAACATAACTTAAGTCCCCGTCAGGTGAAGTTATACATTTAAAAAATCTTTATTCTTCTACCAAGTTACGTAGCGACAACTTAATCAACAACAAAATAATCCCAAATTCAATCAACATTTCAAAAAAGCAATTCCACTTGGTCGGGTTATATTTCTACACTAATATTATAAAACCGGCCAAGTGCGAGTCGGACACGCGCACGAAGGGATCCGTACCATTATCACAAACAAACGGCAATAAAATCACGTTTGCTGTATGGGAGCCCCACTTTAATATTTATTTTATTCTGTTTTTAGTATTTGTTGCTATAGCGGCAACAGAAATACATCATCTGTGAAAATTTCAACTGTCTAGTTATCGTCCTTGAGATACAGCCAGGTGACAGACGGACGGACGGACAGACAGACAGACGGACCGCGGAGTCTTAGTAATAGGGTCCCGTTTTTACCCTTTGGATACGGAACCCTAAAAAAAGGAAAGATTACTTTGTAAGTTTGTTTGTAATGAATAAACTCTAAAACTATTTAACCGATTTTGATAATTCTTTCACCAGTAGAAAGCGACATTTTCCCTCAGAAACATAGGCTTTATAGAAGCCGCAGCAAAAAGCTAGTTAGCGATATAAAGTACCACAAAACATTAGACGACAGCGCTAGAAGTCTTTATTAACAAAAAATTTAGCTTGACGTAGTCGGGCATCGTGCAATTTGCCCACCAGGCACAACGCCCGGAGGTTGAAAAAGAAAAGAAAGAAAAAACGTTAACTTGCGACAGACACGACGCATACCATAAAAAAAACAAAGTGAAAACACACACACACCCACACACACAGACCTACAGTCACACACCAACACACACGCACCCACACCCAATACCCGACACCTCCATAGATTATACATCGTTGATGGAACAAAAGCACCATCAACATAGCTCACCTCCAGCTGTCTCCGGAGCTCCCTCTGTTTGTCCTTGTGCAGTTGTAGCGCGTGCGCATACTGTCCCGGCTCTGACGGGAACTTGACTAGCCCGCTGCGAGCCACGAACATGGTCCATTCCTGGAGAATACAGAAAAAAATATATACAACAAAATCTAATTATCACGTCTTCAGTACATAACCTACTATAGTATACATTGTATAGTATAGTATAGTAGTATATAGTATAGTATGTTCAATTCATGTTTGCGCGCGGCGCCATGTGAGCGTGAGCTGTGCGTACGCTAGTAAATACATATATAAGTTTTTAAGCTGACATGGTAACAATCATAAGAATTAATATTTGTTTTGGGATATTTATTTATTTATGTTGAACCACTGGATTCCAGGCTCTCGACAATTGAAACCCGTCGTCCCTATTGAAATTTTTGTACTTGTTTATTTCAATTGCTTAAATATACATGGTAAATATCCCGAAACAAATATTAATTTTACACAGCTATAATTTGTGTAGAGTGGAAATCTTTAGAGGAGGCCTATGTCGAAAGACAAGCTGCAACGTAGAAACGACCGTTTACCGATACCTAATTTAGGAAAAAAAAAAAAAAGAAACTACTGTTATAAAGTAAACATATTTGTAAGAAAATCATTGTAAAATAAGTTCAGCAACAAAGGCTATTTTATTTTATTTATTTGTGTGGCAGTGACGCGGCAGTGCAAACAACTACTCACACATGCATACCCACACATAGCGCCGCGCGCAAAGAAGGCTTGAATTATCTATTCTGAGTAATAGCACGGGTCTCAGCACTATAAAAGAACTGCACTGATATGTTATTGAATCGTGTGTAAAATTAACATTTTCTAGAATTAAACATAAACATTGTTTGTTCCTGTTTAATCAACTCTTCTAAGCAGAACATGATATTATGTATATTGGGCTCTTAATTTACATTCAAAGATTATTTGAACGGATCATTTCAAATTGGTGCCAAAAGATGGCGCGGTTTTAAATTTCTGAGGTATTCCACTCGAGTGTTTAAATTTGTATTGTTATTAATTTTGATGTAATGAAACTGTAAAAACGTGCAAAAAAATACTATAAAAGAAATCGTCACTGTATTTAAAGAAAAAAATATTCACGAACCGAGTAAACGCGCAAGTAAAACTGAGTGTTTAAATTTGTATTGTTATTAATTTTGATGTAATGAAACTGTAAAAACGTGCAAAAAAATACTATAAAACAAATCCTCACCGTATTTAAAGAAAAAAATATTCACGAACCGAGTAAACGCGCAAGTAAAACTGAGTGTTTAAATTTGTATTGTTATTAATTTTGATGTAATGAAACTGTAAAAA
This sequence comes from Orthosia incerta, assembly GCA_948252205.1. NCBI lineage: Eukaryota > Metazoa > Arthropoda > Insecta > Lepidoptera > Noctuidae > Orthosia > Orthosia incerta. The sequence goes on along the minus strand of OX411769.1, from coordinate 13,963,162 downwards.
CGTGCAAAAAAATACTATAAAACAAATCCTCACTGTATTTAAAGAAAATATTCACGAACCGAGTAAACGCGCAAGTAAAACTTGCAAGTCGCTGCTAACACCATCTATCTATCGCGGTGGAACGGAACCGAACGCGATCGATGTACAAAATAATCATACGAAAAGCGCTAGTTACGTCGGTACAGTTTATTTGTATGGGAGGCATCTATGTGCTGTATTATATTATCTGTGCCCACACATAGCGCCGCGCGCAAATGTGACTTGAACTATCTATACTGAGTAAGCGCGCCTTAGGCAACTGGGCTTTTCCCAGTTGTAAACGACCCCTTTGTGCCTATTGGCCTTGTTTGTTCTGTCTTCTGCTTGATATGGAGGGAATTGGAAATTTGTATTTTCTTTTCCTACTCCTCCGTTATTCTTTTCTGATTAATTTCGTTGCGGGATCCAAGACACTTAAATTCATTCGCCGGGACTTCGTCGAGCTTCATTGCCTCGGCGCTTTTCTGGTGGTCGCCACTATTGATTCTGGCTTTCAGGAGTTGCAGTGGTTTGGGAATAGTCAGTGGGATTGTAACAATAAAAAAAGCGCGCCTTAATTCCAATCTTCAAACTGCTTCTCAACTACCGGTAATCTTTTACTTCCTACATATCTGAATTGTAAGGTATATACAAGGATATACATATATAATTAATGAACTCATGCTCTTTCCAAAAGGACTGGCGGCTGACTGTCCAAGGTGATAAAAATTTAAACTATACAGGCAAAGACGTGTTGCTTGGGAGATTTTTTTTCCAACTCAAACACTAAGAAGTGGGGACGGAGAGGCGACCAATTACAAGATGGAATTACTCTTTCATTGATTTCTCTATTTAATTTCATTCTTACCGTCTGCAACTTATCCAGGTCTCTCTCCAGCTGCGCGACGGCGGAGCCCGGGTGCTCCAGAAGCCGCAGAGCTCGAAAGGCGGAGAACTACAGTGCTGTGCGAGTGACTTACCGTCTGCAACTTAGCCAGGTCTCTCTCCAGCTGCGCGGCGGCGTGTCTCCTGGCGAGCGCGGCGGCGGAGCCCGGGTGCTCCAGAGGCCGCAGAGCACGTAGAGCTGCGCGCTCCGCCTTGCGGCACGCTGACATACGGGCGGAGCGCTCGCGTTCCACCGTCCTGTGGGAGTGATGGGGTATTTCAGAATATCAAACTAGAGGGTAAAACCTGTACTAATTTATCATCATCGCTTACCATCAGGCGATATAGTGGTCAAGCGCGAGCCTATCAATAATATATTTTTTAAATAAAGGAATTGTATACTTTTTTTCGTTTCGGCGAAAACTTAAATTTCATTAAATCATGAAGGTAGAGAGAACAACACTTTACCTGACCGATTAAAAAATATGTTAAAAAAAATATATAATTACTTTTTCCACTACCTTGTCTATTATGTAACACAATTGCCTAAGGAATTAGTTTCGAAATATGATAATTTAGACAAAAGATTATAAAATAAAACTTAAAATAAACAAAATTACATAATAACAATTACGAAATGACTTTTGTATGGAGTTTTGATATCATTATGTAACTGGCAGAATGATACTGAACCTGTTACCTCTCGACAAAGGGCGAGTTGATTGTGTGTATATAGTCAGTGGTTTTTAGTCTGAAGGTTTCTAATAAATTGTTGTTGAAATTCATTTGCATTTAATTAAGTACGCTCATCAGGTAGTGGAAGAAGAATCGTTCGTGTCTCGCATAAAAAGACTTTATTTTAACACTCGCATGTAGCTTTCGACTATTGGCTACATCGCTCGTGTTAAAATCTCAACATTTTATGCTCGACACGAAATGTACTATTTTATGAACACAGAATTTGGTGACAATTTTTTAAGACCAATTCTATCGAAAAAGTTCTGGAAGTTAATATGATGTAAAAAGGTTAACTCACCAGCTCAACACCTTTATCTGATGCTGCAGCGCTTCATTCACCTCTCCCACGGCGACGCCAGCCGTCACCTTCACCGGTGTCTCCTCTGTATCAGACACTGTTAGTTACAGAACCTTCTAGAAGATGAGGTGAAAGTGATGGATGCAGGGGACTTGAAAGATCGACTTAGTATTGCTTTAGATCCTGGTCTTGTGTTGTGACTTCATAATATCACGAGGCGATTATTTTATTTAGTAGATTTAAAGGTACAGTACAAATATTTTTTTAATGTCCCAGGGCAAAATTCGTGTTTCGTCAGTCGTCGGATTTCTATCAGTTGTCCTTTGCACTTGGTGCAGACCGGACGCTCTCAATCAACTTGGAGTTGTTAATACTCTTTTAACATAATGTAATTTACATTAAAAATATGAGGCAAGCTGCTATTGTTACAGCTCTATATATCTGACACGGAAATAAAAAATAACTACAATAAAGTACTTAATTCTAAATTCAAATTATTATACACGATAAATCTAATATTTGATGGACAAGGAAATTAGCATTCGTTTGTATTCGGAAATACGATGATTGCCGAGGGGCATTAAGAAAATAGTTGTTCTGTACTTATGTGTTCCCCAAAAAGCCTGGTTTATGAATATAGTCTAATCTCATTTTGTGGGTTTATGTTGCTTACTGCTCCTTGGAATAGCAAGCTTATTGGTACAAAAAAAAGTCTAAAAGAAACTCAAACAATGGCAGCTTAGAATTTTCTAGTTGAAAACCGAATAACACCTGGTAGTTGGTCAGGGTTTGGACACAACACCATGTTTAACAGTGGCAATTGAGACCAAGCAGTCAAACCGTTTTAAAGACGGATATTCTAGGCCATAGGCAATTCTTAAAAATATATAACAAGTCGATCTTTCAATCCATTATGACCGTATTATTACACTGAACAGCATTCGTGAGTATTTGTATGAAAAAGCACAGGGTTTAACAAATTAAATTGTTAAATAAAAATTAAGCTAAGGCTCATATCGTTGAGGTTAAGTTGCGCAACTGTTGACGAACATTTCAGTCTTTATTTTTATGCAATAAAGTGGCAAACAAGCTAGCTGGCTTTCGACTAGATGGTATGTGTTCAACACGACATATCACTCTAGACAATCTCTTTTACTAAGAGTTCTGCAAATGAAAGTAATTGTTTAATGAATGTATCTTAATTTTATTTAAAATACTTTCTATTTCGACATAAAAGTGGGGCAACAGTTGCGCAACTTATCGACTTTCAGAGCCTAAAACGTAAGTAGACAACATCCATGTACAATCATGCACATTACACATTATTAACGAAAAATTAATTAAAATAAAATTAAATAATTAGTCACATGTATTCAAAGCTTATAAAGACACATTCCCTTTACTTATATGTAACTTTTTATTTTAAAGCATTTTTGAATCTGAATCAGTAGTTAGTTTATTTTATAATTATTACAATTGTTTGTTATAAATTGAATAAGTAAATGAAATTTCGTGTATGAGAAGAAAATTATCCTTCAGTTACACGGTAAGCGACATTCCTGATGATTCGAAGCGATTCGATTTCATATCACACGTATAAGCGATTTTTACTAAGCAAAATTGCAAGTACATCACATCGACGTAATGCAATGCATTTCGACCGATGTACACTTGAAATTGACTTAGAAAATACGTTTTTTAGCTTTTAACGCAAGTTTATTTACTACCATTTATTGTTGTGAATATTTACCAAATATGGCAGATTAAGATAGTTACGTGTTTAACCAATCACTGCTTTAATTGAGTTTTACGTTTCGGCAGATTTTATCCTCCTTCGAAATAAATTGTTGTTCTAAAAACTAAAAAACACGCTTTAATGGTAAATTGAACTAAAAAGTCGCTAATCCTGAAGATCTTGGTAAGGGTAATGGGACAAACAATTTAAACGCGCACGGTAGAATCAACTTTCATAACTTGTAAATTTTAATTTTTGTTTGACTTTCAAAAGTGCCGCTTATTGGCCTAGTTGAATAAATATATTTGACTTTGACTAAATTATTGCAATGTCATCGGTCCTTGATAGGTGTGCAAAGTTTCAAATCAATCCGACGTTTTCAAGGGGGTGAAAATCACGTTCAAAGATTCCGTTACATGGGTCCATTGATACATACCAAGCTAATAAAAGCGTGTTAAAAAGGGGGGCTGAGCGAAACTGCAACACCTACTAGATTTTATATTTAATCACACTTCTACGGCATTATAAATTATTTTAATTCAAACTTTACTTCCTTGCGTGCAATAACAACGTTTAAGGTTACACTAGTCGAAAAAAAATCCATACAAACGTAGTCTAGGGATTATTCCACTGTTTGACGATGTACGTTCAAAATAAAAAGTGATATAAATTTATCTCATCCATCCCTGTATGGAAGAGAAAAAGTAAAAAAAGAAAATATTTGAAAGTTATGAGCGTCGAAAGTTCCACATTTCGGCGCAAATAAATACCATAACAAGACGGAAAATTGCAAAACGGCCTCCATACAGGGGTAGATTAGTAGTTCAACAATGCATATAATTTTATTTTGAGCAGATAGATTTAGTCGTTTTGTCATTATATCTAGACTGCCAAAGGTCTGTTTATAAAATTTCGCGCGCTCGGTTTCGTCCTAAATCATTATCCATTTCGCTACAAATTTGCAAGTGTGTATTCGTACGCGAACTAGCTTCCTACTGCTCATCACAGCATCAATCTCTTCTGCACATGTTGTCGGTTGATATAAAATGCATTTTAACCCCGCGCACAAAATAGTTCTTGCCGTCGACTAGTGTACCCTTAACAACTATACTTCACGTTTAACAACTATACTTCTGGACCTTAGTCAACAGTGGCGCCAACTGGTGAGCAACAAAACGGTAGCACTCATTGCGTCGCGTCCTCAGGAAGGCCTCTTACAGTCAAGTATGATAAGTGGAAGTTATGATAATTTTGCTATGATTGAGAAGAGTACCAAAGCCATTTTTTGGATTAAAGTTAATTCAGAAATTATCATTCATTTTTTGATTCAGACTCAAAAATAAAAACCTAATCACTACAAAATAAAGTAAACCGTTTAAAAAATAAAAACTCTTAAGGTGTCTTCACAACCGCCGTCAGTATAGCGTAGAAGTTCGTCGAACGAATACGCAGCGCAGACGCTACGCAAACGCGACATGAACGCCGAGAACACTGAACGTGTTTGCGATATAATCTAAGGGCCGGTTACTGAATTGAGAATTTGGAGTCAAGAACTTTAATGCTAATGTTTAAAATGCATTCGGACTAAAGTCGGATTTGAAAAATACGAATAACTAACTTCAAATTCTTAATTTAGAAAGAGGTGGATAACTTCACGCAACACTAGTGTGGCGTTTCAAGTTACGCAGAGTCTACGCTGCATCCACGCGACGTATCCATGGCGTATACGCCAACGCTAAACGTACTTTCAGTGCGAAGACACACACAAAACGAAAATAAAGCTCATGCTACACCGAATGATATAAATTATATCTCAGCATATCTTACGCATAGCTTCTTTGGGCGCGGCCACGGGTGTCGCCACTGCTAAAATTTTCATTTTAGTTATAATTTTGATTTAAATCAGCCAATTGGTTTGGGAAAACAATTATCTTCACGTTTATTATTTTTGTGGTGTGAGCAAAACTTTGCCAAAAGGCAGGTCCATTTCTACCTATAAATTAGGCTTAGATTCCTTCAGGAGTATTTCCTCTGAGAAACAAGATATTCGACCTGGGGCCATAATCTATTAGAGCATATATCACATCATCATCAGCCTATAAATGTTCCCACTGCTGGGACACAGGCCTCCTCTCTGAGAGAGGGCATGGGCCGTAATCCACCACGCAGGCCCAGTGCGGGTTGGTGGATGTCACAAGTCTTCGAATTTTTGGTTCTAGGACATGCCGGTTTCCTCACGGTGTTTTCCTTCACCGTTTTGAGAGCAGTGGTGATGAAATAATTTTATACAAAGTAAAGCGCCTGCCTGGGGTCGAATCCACGACCTACAACTAAGTAAGTCGCGGCCAATACCACTGGGCCACCACTGCTCTCGGGCATATAGACAAGTCATACAAGTAAATCTGGCCCTTACGCACAATGGGAATAACCTTGCTCTAAGACTTTAATACTAAAAAAATATTCTTACACGCTCGGAGTTTTCTTGCGTGATCGAATCAGAAATGAAGACATCTGCAAGAGAACCAAGGTTACCGACATAGCCCGAAGTATTGCCAAACTTAAGTGGCAGTGGGCACGGCACATTGCTCGCAGAACGGATAGTCGATGGGGCCGAAAAGTTCTGGAGTGGCGACCGCGAACTGGAAGACGTAGCTTTGGAAGGCCTCTCTCTAGGTGGAGCGATGACCTGGCCAAGGCTGTGGGAAACCGGTGTATGCGAAACGCACAGGACCGACCAGTGTGACGACTCTTGGGTGAGGCCTATGTCCAGCAGTGGACATCTTTTGCTTATGGAGGGACCCCTGATTTGAATTGTTTTTTTTTTTGCAAGTTACAACCTTAGATCCACAGACTGCTAAGCGAGTTTGAGAATACTAAAAACTTTAGTAATACCAGTGGTGTCTCATCCCATACAACCGTGCCGACGTACTGTACTGATTATACTGATTATTTTTTGTGCTGCGATCGCCTTCGGTTCCGTTCCACGTATATCCATCGTCGTGCGCGGACGCCGTGACGGATGTGTTGCGTCAGGGAATGGAGTACTACATTCCGTTCTCTGACGTATCAATGTCTAGCGAAGACCGGCCATGGTTTGGCGCCGAATGTAAGCGCGCCGACGCGCTTAAACATGGGGCGTACCTGGCTTGGGTCGACGCTCGATCGCGTAAGGCGAGTGACGTGGGTCTGAAGAAGAGGGGCTTTCAACAGGGGTGCAAAGTCCTGCAAGTTAGTGTTGCGAAGAGCTCGGTTCGACCACATTGGCCGAAGAGGGACCAAACTTGCTTCTTACCCAGCAGGAGGGGTCTTTAAGTCAAGAGTGAATAGGTTACTTCTAGGCAAGCGTGCTCCATCATTGACCACATCATCGCTTACCATCAGGTGAGATGGTGGTCAAGCGCGAGCCTATATAAGATAAAAAAAATGAAAAAATATCATTTAACTTAGTTCTGCCCACACCATACACCATGAAGATATTTTACTATAGACACGAGGGTTCTTGGACTAGCAAAAAATAAATACATAATAGGGATGATTCTTGGTTAGAAAACTGAAAATTCGATTTAGTCCACCAGTGAGATTATCAAATAATATTGGGCACGTATTTTTTGCTTTATCAAATCGCATCAAAGTTCAGGAGTGGCGTCTTGTGACGTCACTTGTCATTATAAAGTGTACAAACGTGTGACGTCACACGCACGCAATATTTCAACGCACTGTATCGTCGTCACTTTTTATTTACGAATCAAAAGAAAAATACGTTCTCAATATTTTTTTATCTACACTCACAACGTTATGTTCCAAATATGAATTAAAAAAATATTACATTAACACGTACTTTATATTCGTGGATAGGTAAAATTTAAAAAAAAAAAACCATTACAGTGCAACATTTTCCTTCGATATTCAAACAACTGCATCAAAAAATAACTTTACAATTTTTATAGCACACTATTACTTTTTAATATATTGGCGTTCATGGGCTCATTGACTTAATGTAGAAAAGTAGTGTCAATGTCTATGGATGCGCGCGCTGCGCTGTCATGGTGCAGTGAGAATCTAAATTGCCCGCCATACCGCACATTTTATTCGTTTCCACTTTTAATTTATTTCAACTATATGAGTGAAGATAAAATAGTGTATGCAACGGCATATAATTAGGTATTAAAACACTCGTGTGATACTATTATCACATGAGGCAAGGCTTCACCAGCGATTGACTGCTGCGATGCGTGTCGCGGGTTCGATTCCTGCACGGAACAAATATTTATATGACCTACAGATAGTTGTTCCGGCTCTGGGTGTTGTGTATGTGAGTTTATATGTTTGTAAACGCACCCACGATACAGGAAGTAATTCCGAGTGTGGGGCAACGTTTTATAAAAATAAAAAATCGGCTTCGCCTCATGTGATAAACCCACGCTCGTGTTTAAATAACCCCTATTATATGACCATTGCATTAACTACTATTATTAATCTTTGACAGACAAAAAAATCGTTTTCAGTCAACATCCCTATTGTACTGCCTACTATTTTATAATCTGTTAAAAGAGATAATATCGGTAATAAATAAGATTCAGCAAAGGGAACGGCATGCGGTTATGAAGCGACGACTCTTACTGTAGTCTCGAACCGCCGGCGGAGGCAGCGCGGCTGTACGTACAGACAAATCGTTATGTTGTTTTATGTATCGAGTTATACTACACGGTTAAAATAACTGTGCACCTGGCGCTATGACGTCACTTTGACGTTCGAGGGGGGGGCACCAGGGCGTGGGATAGATGACAGTCGATGTGTAAAGTTAATTTCACCGTGTTGTATGTATCGATTTATACGTGGTTTGGTATTCAAGTGTGTGGTGTAACGATGCTTTCAATTCGGTTTTATTTAAACGACGATTTTATAACAACTTTTTTTAAGCATATTACTTCATACAGTTCCCGGCACGTATTTCTGTTTTTAGTATTTGTTGTTATAGCGGCAACAGAAATACATCATCTGTGAAAATTTTAACTGTCTAGCTATCACGATTCAAGAGATATTGACAGACAGTCAGACGGATCGTGGAGTCTTAGTAATAGGGTCCCGTTTTTACCCTTTGGACCAGACACAACATCTTTTTTAGGGTTCCGTAAAACCCTAAAAAAGATGTTGTGTCTGGTCCGGGCAACTGCCTGACAGATATTGGACTTTTATGTATGTTCAAAACGCGCCGAAAACTGCAGGATTTTGTGATTTAGTTCGTATGAGGCATCACAGATGTCGCTACATATCGTTTATTTTCACAATTATTTATCTTAAGCTTTTTAAATTGAAAACACCCTTCAATAATTTACCACACACTGTATTGTAAATATCACATTCTGGTTATGAAACATTCCGTTATGTTTTAAAAAATGACAACATTCTGAAATGGAAGCATTTTTATTATTTGTTAACGTTATAAATGGAATTCATACTATTACTTGTCTTATCCGACTGCAAAAAAGGAAGATATTATGCAGAAATTCAACTAGTTTTAAGAACACTACATTTTCTCTGACGTCATATTATCTTTATCGTAATTAATTACCACTAAAATGAGTGCTGTCCAAAAAATTAAATTACGGCTTCATCATCATCATCCTTTTAATGTTCCCACTGCTGGGACACAGGCCTCCTCTCTGTGAGAGGGAATGGGCCGTAATCACCACGCGTACACAGTGCGGGTTGGTGAATGTCACATGTCTTCGAAGTTTGGCTCTAAGACATGCCGGTTTCCTCACGATGTTTGCCTTCACCGTTTTGAGAGCAGTGGTGATGAAATAATTTACACAAAATAAAGAGCCTGCTTGGGTTCGAACCCACGACCTACAACTTGTAAGTCGAGGCCGTGGCCCAGTGGCCACCACTGCCCATTCATGTGTATCGTTGCCATACAAAACCGTTACTATAGAAAATTACGAAACAAAATATTTATTTATTTAAAGTAATTTTTGAATTCCATTTAGAACAAGCCTGGAATCACTGAACCCACATTCAAAACTTACTCAAAAACGCCAAGTCTATAAGAAAAAACAATACAATTTAGATAAAAAAATCTTGAAAAATATTAGTTTTCTGAATTTTCAGAAAAAATAACATCTAAATCCCATACAATCTAACCCGTTTTATAGCCGACCTCGTAATTGCCTAATATCTAAATTTTAATTTCGTAGACTAGATTGACATTTGTGGGGTTGCCACTTTATCGTTACATAAAAATAGTGTCGTATCCTGAGTGATCGAAAATCGAAGTAGATCGAAAATGGAACTATTTCACGACAACAAAAAATAATTTGTTATGAAACTGGCGGCCCTTATTTAATTTCTACTTTCATTTATGTCAGACTTTATTGTATCTAGCGCATTTATTTTATTGTTGATTTCTTATCTAACACAATAAAAGTTGATGTACTATGTGTATATATTTAAATATATTACGAGTATATTTATAAAACATTTATTTACACCAATAAGAAAAAATTAAATTGAGGAGTCATGTCACATCCATTCGATGAATCACTTATGACCTTCAACACTATGCTCTGCGCTGGCAACGTTTTAAAAAATCAAGTCATTGGCAGCTGTCAATTTATTCTACGAAATTAAAAATCACAATTTAAATCCCAAACGACCTAACCCGTATTAGTACTTTTGACAATTATTCCCAGTACAGTATCACAAAGTATCTTTTCAAATCTTTTAGCTCTTAAATGACACTGTCTATTGAAATTGTATTGAATAAAACAAGATGGCGGCTTTCGTTCAGATTTACACAACGCGCCAAAAGTGTTTGTATAGCTATAAATTGAAAATTCACTGTGTTTCATTTAACTGTTACTAAGACAAATAAAACATCAATAAACTACAAGGCCGACTATTCAATATACAGACAGCAACATAAGTTGTTATTAGAGGTTTATCTTTTCTGATGTGAATATAAATATGACTTAACTTATAATTTAATAATATTTTTTTCGGACGTTGACTGTACCTTTAGGCTTAGCACGCACTGCGCTTTTTATACGCGCGATTTTTTTCACCCTTTCTGCGACCTATGGAATTGTATGAAGCTGCACGCATTGCGGAAAAAAGTCGCGCGGAAATAATACTGCAAGAAAGCCGTGTCTTGCCACAGAAACCACCGCACCCCGACACGGATTAAACTCGCGCGAATATTCTGAACTCTATGAACAGGTAGAAGGAGACAAAAATCGCGCGGTATCAGCATTGCGTGTAAGTTAAGTTCGCGGACAAAAATTCGCGCGATTAAAAATCGCGATGCGTGCTAAGCCTCAGGAGCATTGTTCGACTACTAAAATCCTCGAACACAATCGAAATCAAGCTACTGACCAACTAACCCAGTTCTACAACAGTTCTATACAAATAAAAGATACACATACCGTGATGACTGCCTCCCCTCTTGGCGTACATCTTGAGCTTGTCCCGGAGTGCGCCGCGTTCTGTCTCCAACGAGTCGATGTCTTGTTGTAGATGATCCATTGTCTCTTCGAATTCTTTCTCTTTTCTGTGAAGAGAGAGATATTTTCATTATTATACAATTTTTTTGCTGATTACTAGATGTGCCCGCGGCTTCGCTCCCGTCATCTGCCTACTCTACCCTACCCTACATACCTACATACTACATACCAATTTTATTTTCTAGTGTCATTCTTTCGCGTAGAATCTTAACACCGCGATTCAGAAAATGACTTTAAATGCACAACGCCATCTATCGAATAGCGAGTTCAACTGTCCGAGTAACTGGATTGCGTGTGCTGTGATAATTTTACTTCTTGAACACTTTAGTACATCTAACTTTTGATAGAGTGAACCGATTGCGATGAAACAAAAACTAAGTAATTCTTCAAGTTACGCACAATTTTTATGTATAAAAGTTATCTACATTGGTTTCGTACATTTCACGTCATAATAATAATAAATAATAATAAAGCCTTTTTATTTCCATGCACATTTCATTGAATTTAAACTAACATAATACTACAAAATATATAAAAAAAGGTGTGTTTAGGGCATGGCTCCTCTCCGGATATAGGCCTCCTCCAACTGTTTCCATAGTTTTCGATTTGCCGCCTTCGTCATCCAGTCTTCGCCGGCTGTGTTTTTAATTTCATCGACCCATCGATCCTTAGGTCTTCCTCTGTTCCTTTTTCCACTGGGTCCCTTCCATTTAGTGACTCGTTTAGTCCATCTCTTGTCTGTACTGCGGGCGATGTGACCAGCCCATCTCCATTTTAGCTGTTGTGCGTGACGTTCTGCGTCTATTAATTTTGTTTTCTTGCGAATATCTTCGCTCTTGATTTTATCGCTAAGCTTGATTCCTAGCATACTTCTTTCATTTCACGTCATGCGTGCACAAATAAACAGACAAACAGACAAAAATTCCAAAAATGCTGGAAATGGGTTCTGTTGGTTATCCTTTAACACCCTGGCTATTTTTTTTGGAAATTTTTTCGATGTACAAGAATTATTTTTCTACAGATTTATTATATGTATTGATGATGATATTGATATATGTATTGATGATTGGAAATCTGGTTTTAGTATTATCATGTGAATATGAGTAATATGTGTATTGTTTGTGCAGATTAAACTACGTATTCTCATTTCATTCGTTCTCTCTATTTTAATAATCGTCTTAAGGCGTATATATATTCCCCAATGTTAACGCAGTACTGGCCGTGCGCCCGCTCGGCGCCAGAATATCATTATTGAACCTCTATTTGAACAGTTTTGTTTGCAAAATATCATTTGATTTACATATGCTATTTCAGTTATGAAGAAATTCTAGCCATAATTTTTTCTGTGTATAAATATTTTTAAACATCCAAGTCCTTTTGGAGGAGTATCCAAAAGTAGCGAAAAATATTGTATTGTTAATTATTATTGTATACCATTCCCCCTCTAAAAAGCTTATTTTATTCACTGAAAACAGTGAATAAAAAGCACTTTTACTCACTGTTTTGGTGTTTGAATTTAGAACACACCAATATATATTCGACGTCCATCTCAATGCTATACAACCTCCTTGCGCATCAAATACTCGATACAAACTCCTTGTGCAAAGAATATTCGACTTTCAAACTTCTTCATCGATTTAATTTTCAGTTTGTTAATATTTAGGATTTCAATAATGATTTTCATGATTTTGATTTTAGTCTGGGATGTTTAGTGAATACTTATTTGGATTGTAATGCTAATATTAATTGCATTGGTGTTTAAATAATTATAATTATGTAACGTAACGGAGTTGGTCACTGGTCCCTGAAACACAGATGCTGTTACCTAGTTCAGCTTCAATTTACAAATAATGTGAAACCCTGAGTTGTCAATTTTTTTGTAAATTTTGAAGGTAATTAAACATTTATTTATTATTATTCCTAGTGCTTTTCGCTTAAATCTTTCTTTTTGTCGTAGTCATGGTATAAAATATAGTATGCAACTCTTGAATAAAACGGATTTATATCGAGGGCCATGAATCACTCGCGTCGCTCAGGATTCTAACACTTGAATCACTCGCTATGCTCGTGATTCAGTTGATAGAATCCTTTACTTGTTCGTGATTCATCTATGGCCCTCGCTTTAAAACCGTCCTTTATTCACTAGTTGCATAATATACTATTAAAGCAAAATTATTAGTTACACGAAAAAAACATGTTTCATAAATAATGTACATGAATCAATCATTTTCAAACCTTTTAACCTAGCCGTTACTAAAGAGTATGCTTTAGAAAAGTACATTTCCTGTCGAGCATAAAAAGTCGACATTTTGACACGAGCGATGTAGCGAATTTCGACGTGAGCCGGGCGAACGTCGATAGCTACATGCGAGTGTTAAAATAAAGCCTTTTTATGCGAGACACGAACGATTATTTTTCCACTACCTGATGAGCTTACTTATTAAATGCAAATAAGTTCCAACAACAATTTATTAGAAACGTTCAGACTAAAAACCACAACACTATATACACACAATCAACGCGCACATTTCGAGAGGTAACAGGTTCAGTATCATTCTGCCAGTTACAAAATCATATCAAAACTCCATACAAAAGTCATTTCGTAGCTGTTATTATGTAATTTTGTTTATTTTTTAATTATTTTTTTTATAATCTTGTGTCTAAATGTTCATATTTCGAAACGAATTTCTTAGGCAATGTGTTTTGTGGCACTAAAGCGATGGAACTTTTTTTTTAATTACACTGTTGTAATCGATTTAGTTATTAGTTAGCGGTATACAGGGTGAGCTTTTTAAGGATGGCCAAATCCCAAACTATGAGGAATAGCAGAAAACACTCAAAGGATTCAAGAGGCCGGTTTTATTGAAAACTAAAACTGCATCATTGGATTTTTGAATAATCTATATTCGCAGCCAGGAATCATACCCATTGATATTGAAAAAAAGACACATGCTGTATTATTACACCATTCGATAGTGTCGCTAATAAAAAACAAAATAGGGATGATGACGGGGTACGAAACAGCAAATTCTAGTTAGTCCGCTTATTAAATTATCTTAAAATATGGGAGACGTATTTTTTGCTTTTTCAAATCAATAAAAAATCACCAAGATAAAGCGCATGGTAGTTCGGGAGTGGGGGCTTGTGACGTCACTTCTATGTAAATAGTGTACCAAGGCATGACGTCATGCGATATTTTAACGCACTGTATAGTCATAATTTTTTGTTAACGTCACAAAAGAAAAAATATGTGTCCAATATTTTTTGGAAATCTAATTGACGGACTTAAAATATTTTTTTAGTCATCATCCCTATTCTGGGAAGTATTGGCATATGACAAATTTAAGGCAAAGGCTAATTTTTAACAAAATACCGGTGGTTTCCTTCGGTAGTCAGCACATCATCATCAGCCTATTAATGTTCCCACTGCTGGGATACAGGCCTCCTCCCAGTGAGGGGAATGGGACGTAATCCACCACGCGGGCCCAGTGCGGGTTGGTGGAAGTCACATGTCTTCGAATTTTTGGTTTTAGGACATGCCGGTTTCCTCACGATGTTTTCCTTCACCGTTTTGAAAGCAGTGGTGATGAAATAATTTACACAAAGTAAAGCGCCTGCCTGAGCTCGACAACGACCTACAACTTGTAAGTCGCGGCCGATACCACTGGGCCACCACTGTTCACACGGTAGTCAGCAAAGAGCCTTATTTATTTTTTCGCAAATATACTTTATTATACGAGTATAAGGTTGCTGAAAAATTTGGAAACTTTTTTTATTATTTCTAAGCATTGTTTAAGGGGAAACGGCAGGCGCGAGGGAACTGACCTCTTAAGCTGGTTATGTGCGTCTTCTAGTCGTCGCGTCAACTGCTCGGCTCTTAGCTCTGCGTCCCTAGCCGCTGTGGACAGCTTGCGTTCTCCGAGCTCGCGACGAATCGTCATCTCTGACAATTCTTCTTGTTTGGCCTATAATAGAGAAAACATTTATCAATCAATCATTATTTAAAAGCCGTGATAGACTTCGATCAATAATACCAACGAGATAACGGGTCAAGTACAAAATCAAAGCAATGAATTACTCCTCTACCTTTTCATTTCTAAGTGACAAGAGTAATTTATTTATCGATCAAGAAAATATTTGGAAGATTTATGCCTTTACCACTAGTAGACCAGCAGCCGAATTGCGTAAGTATATTATCCAAAGCAAAAGAATCGATTCCTTCCCAAAAAAGGGAAAGAATCGATTCTTTTGCTTTGGATAATATACTTACGCAATTCGGCTGCAGGGCCTTTGAAAATGGTAATAGTAGGACGAAACCCATTGGAAAAGGAAGAGAATATAACAAAAATGAAAGTAAAAATAATTTACGGGTGATCTGAGGTCGGGAAGTTGAAGCCGTGAAACCCACGCCGAGTTTTTAAGGGTAAAAACGGTTTATCTCGATTTCCGGCAAAACTACAACTCCTATGGAAAAAAGTTACATATCAAAGTTGTAGGTAATAAAAAGATCTACAACTTTTGTATTTACACTTTTTCACATAACCTCAAAACTTATGTGAATAATTCAAATAACCAAGATTTTTGTTTTTTTTTATTATATTCTACAAAAAAAATATTTTCTCATGAAATTTGGTGAAAACTTAACTTTTTATGTCCCAAACACACAGTTTTTTTATTTAAAACATTTATTTTTTCACCTTATTTTGACTTAATATCGAAATACCCTAATTTTCAATAGTAAAATTCTCACGTCAAAATATTTGTCTTTTTTTAAAGTCTGTGATATAGATTTTACCACCTGCAAGTGTATATTATGGACCAATAATAGATTTGTGATTTAAAAGGAAAAGAGGCCAATTTAAAAAAATATCTCGATTCTTGAATTGAATTTATTTACCTTTGCCGAAGATTATGGTGACAGCCAATTAATAGGTTTCGGCTTCGGCCAAAAATCGACCATCGCTCGGACACTATAAGCAATTGACACGGTCTACGAATAACAAAAAAAAAAAATAATGATGTCCTCCTTACCTTGAGAGCCTTCCGAAGTTCTCTGAGGTCAGCTTCTTTGTTCTCCAACTTGATGGTAAGACTCTTCGTCTCTTCTAACTGCTTCTTGACCAACTGCGCGCGTATCACCACCGGTGGGATCGGCTGCAAATGTAACATGGTAAGTTGGCACGGAATAAAAATACTAAAATTAATGTTAAATAAACTGACACCTGCCAAAAATAAAAGTGCGTGTCGGTCTTCGGACATTTAGGGTTCTGTTCCAAACCGCAAAATCAAGTTGGTTGTAATAGAAATTGAGAGCAGTGGTGGCCCAGTGGTATCGGCCGCGACTTACAAGTGGTAGGTAGGTCGTGGGTTCGAGCCCAGGCAGGCGCTTTACTTTGTGTAAATTATTTCATCACCACTGCTCTCAAAACAGTGAAGAAAACATCGCTAGAAAAACGGCATGTCCTAGAATCGAAAATTCGAAGACATGTGACATCCACCAACCCGCACTGGGCCCGCGTGGTGGATTACGGCCCATTCCCTCTCACAGAGAGGAGGCCTGTATCCCAGCAGTGGGCACATTAATAGGCTGATGATGATATAACAGAAAAATGAGGGACTTTCAAAGCAAAATTTGATTTATCACATGTCGTGGTGGCCCAGTGGCTAAGACCTCTCGTGGTTGAAGTCGTGGGTTCGAATCCGGGCAAGTACCAATGTGACTTTTTCAATTCATATGTACTTTCTAAGTTTGTCTTGGACATCGCTGACAAGACAACGGTGAAGGAAAACATCGTGAGGAGATCTGGCGAGGATAAACTAATAAATAAATATACTAATAATAAGACTCTGCGATCATTGTGCCGATTGTCGTTACGGCCAACGGCCTGATGGCAAAGAGCCTCGACGACCATCTGTCGAGGCTGTCATTGGGCGGTTGGATCAAGGGTCTGATACAGAAGGCAGTACTCCTCGATACGGCTCGCATTGTGAGGAGGTTCCTATCTCTGGAGTCCTAACCACCGGTAGCTTGGACCCTGTTCCCGATACCGGTTGGCTTCTATTTTTTATATTTTTAAATGTTTTTTAAGTTTTCTTTTTTTAAATATTTAAAAATGTAATATTATAAGAAAGAAGATGAATAAACGACACAGTATACATTATCACCAAATTTCAAGTTCATAGGTCAAGGGAAGTTAAAAAATTCTTCGTAACAAACGACGGATACAGACAGACGGACACGAGAGAGACAGCAATAGGGCTCCGTTTGTACCCTTCGTGTACGTAACAGATGAAATATAAAGTAAATAGTGCTTGATCTTTATGGAAACGTTTATTTTACTAGAACACGTCTATGACCGAGCAGAGAAAAATTCATGCTTTTATTTTGTTTTAGAGAGAGACGACTATATTAACTTCTTACTTCTGTCACACGGCTCTGTTCGGAACACTTCCGATACGGAACCCTAAAAATCTAAGCATATTCTTTTTAACCCCCGACGGAAAAAGAGGGGTGTTATAAGTTTGACGTGTTTTTCTGTGTATCTGTGTGTCGGTCTGTGGCATCATAGCTCCTAAACGGATGACCCGCAGCCTAATTGCGTAAGTGAATTCTTCAAAGCAAACGAGTCGATTCCTTCAAAGAATCAGAATCATTTCTTTCAACTTTTTCGGTATTGCGAAACTAATTTGGAAAAAGTACAAACATTCTCGTTTGAGTTGAAGTTCATCTACTGCGTTATGTCTCATCAAACTCGAACATTACACAATACCAATAGTGAAGTTTTATCTCGATTCATCCGCTTTCCTTCATTCTTTACAATAAATTCTACGTCAAAATATTGGTAATGGAAAGGAGCATAACCTTTCCGTTTCAGAGTGTTATATGCAATACGTAAAGTCGTTTTTGGGAAGGAATCGACTTGTTTGCTTTGGAGAATTCACTTACGCAATGAGGCTGCCGATTTTGATTTAATTTTTTTTTTTTTGTTTGAAAGGTGACTTTGTCGAGAGTGTTCATGTTTTATTAAAATCGGTTCAGCCGTTCAAAGGATATCCGCATTTTACCCTTTGAATCTGAGTATTGTCGCAAGATATAAAATTGAACAAACAGCATGAAATAAAAATAAAAAAATACCCCGACACAAAAACCGCTTTGTTAATAAAATTAACTGCTGTAAATTTTGGCGATTCCCCGACGCGAGTACGAGCCTTGTTGTTTGCTCTTTTATAATTTAATTTTAAACTAAAGAAGTCAAGTCAAAAACGTTACCTTGTCAGACTGCACGTTGGTCAAAGACATCATATCGTACTCCTTGTCCTGAGCGAACGTAGCGAGCTTGTTGACGTCTGCCGTCACCCCGGCGAGAGAGTGCTTGATGGTACGTACTGGGCCGTGGTCGTCCTGCAAATAATAATTGAATGGTCAGACAAAAGATAAATTAAGTGCCGCCTTTTTACCTTTGTGCAATATCAAACTGCATTAAGTCGCTGCCAGAAAAAAAAACTACAAAAGCCATTGATCTGACAAGTACCTAAATGTATAATTCGTCAGCCCTCTCTCCAGCGGTAGCGGCGCAGGCGCAGGCGGCGGTGCCAGCTGTGGGGAGGAAGTATAACCTACCTGCTGGTATATCTTATCCACAGCGGCCGCCCACAATGTCAGCAGAGTGCTGTGTGGTAAGGGAGCTCCGTCAGCCCTCTCTCCAGCGGTAGCGGCGCAGGCGCAGGCGGCGGTGCCAGCTGTGGGGAGGAAGTATAACCTACCTGCTGGTATATCTTATCCACAGCGGCCGCCCACAATGTCAGCAGAGTGCTGTGTGGTAAGGGAGCTCCGTCAGCCCTCTCTCCAGCGGTAGCGGCGCAGGCGCAGGCGGCGGTGCCAGCTGTGGGGAGGAAGTATAACCTACCTGCTGGTATATCTTATCCACAGCGGCCGCCCACAATGTCAGCAGAGTGCTGTGTGGTAAGGGAGCTCCGTCAGCCCTCTCTCCAGCGGTAGCGGCGCAGGCGCAGGCGGCGGTGCCAGCTGTGGGGAGGAAGTATAACCTACCTGCTGGTATATCTTATCCACAGCGGCCGCCCACAATGTCAGCAGAGTGCTGTGTGGTAAGGGAGCTCCGTCAGCCCTCTCTCCAGCGGTAGCGGCGCAGGCGCAGGCGGCGGTGCCAGCTGTGGGGAGGAAGTATAACCTACCTGCTGGTATATCTTATCCACAGCGGCCGCCCACAATGTCAGCAGAGTGCTGTGTGGTAAGGGAGCTCCGTCAGCCCTCTCTCCAGCGGTAGCGGCGCAGGCGCAGGCGGCGGTGCCAGCTGTGGGGAGGAAGTATAACCTACCTGCTGGTATATCTTATCCACAGCGGCCGCCCACAATGTCAGCAGAGTGCTGTGTGGTAAGGGAGCTCCGTCAGCCCTCTCTCCAGCGGTAGCGGCGCAGGCGCAGGCGGCGGTGCCAGCTGTGGGGAGGAAGTATAACCTACCTGCTGGTATATCTTATCCACAGCGGCCGCCCACAATGTCAGCAGAGTGCTGTGTGGTAAGGGAGCTCCGTCAGCCCTCTCTCCAGCGGTAGCGGCGCAGGCGCAGGCGGCGGTGCCAGCTGTGGGGAGGAAGTATAACCTACCTGCTGGTATATCTTATCCACAGCGGCCGCCCACAATGTCAGCAGAGTGCTGTGTGGTAAGGGAGCTCCGTCAGCCCTCTCTCCAGCGGTAGCGGCGCAGGCGCAGGCGGCGGTGCCAGCTGTGGGGAGGAAGTATAACCTACCTGCTGGTATATCTTATCCACAGCGGCCGCCCACAATGTCAGCAGAGTGCTGTGTGGTAAGGGAGCTCCGTCAGCCCTCTCTCCAGCGGTAGCGGCGCAGGCGCAGGCGGCGGTGCCAGCTGTGGGGAGGAAGTATAACCTACCTGCTGGTATATCTTATCCACAGCGGCCGCCCACAATGTCAGCAGAGTGCTGTGTGGTAAGGGAGCTCCGTCAGCCCTCTCTCCAGCGGTAGCGGCGCAGGCGCAGGCGGCGGTGCCAGCTGTGGGGAGGAAGTATAACCTACCTGCTGGTATATCTTATCCACAGCGGCCGCCCACAATGTCAGCAGAGTGCTGTGTGGTAAGGGAGCTCCGTCAGCCCTCTCTCCAGCGGTAGCGGCGCAGGCGCAGGCGGCGGTGCCAGCTGTGGGGAGGAAGTATAACCTACCTGCTGGTATATCTTATCCACAGCGGCCGCCCACAATGTCAGCAGAGTGCTGTGTGGTAAGGGAGCTCCGTCAGCCCTCTCTCCAGCGGTAGCGGCGCAGGCGCAGGCGGCGGTGCCAGCTGTGGGGAGGAAGTATAACCTACCTGCTGGTATATCTTATCCACAGCGGCCGCCCACAATGTCAGCAGAGTGCTGTGTGGTAAGGGAGCTCCGTCAGCCCTCTCTCCAGCGGTAGCGGCGCAGGCGCAGGCGGCGGTGCCAGCTGTGGGGAGGAAGTATAACCTACCTGCTGGTATATCTTATCCACAGCGGCCGCCCACAATGTCAGCAGAGTGCTGTGTGGTAAGGGAGCTCCGTCAGCCCTCTCTCCAGCGGTAGCGGCGCAGGCGCAGGCGGCGGTGCCAGCTGTGGGGAGGAAGTATAACCTACCTGCTGGTATATCTTATCCACAGCGGCCGCCCACAATGTCAGCAGAGTGCTGTGTGGTAAGGGAGCTCCGTCAGCCCTCTCTCCAGCGGTAGCGGCGCAGGCGCAGGCGGCGGTGCCAGCTGTGGGGAGGAAGTATAACCTACCTGCTGGTATATCTTATCCACAGCGGCCGCCCACAATGTCAGCAGAGTGCTGTGTGGTAAGGGAGCTCCGTCAGCCCTCTCTCCAGCGGTAGCGGCGCAGGCGCAGGCGGCGGTGCCAGCTGTGGGGAGGAAGTATAACCTACCTGCTGGTATATCTTATCCACAGCGGCCGCCCACAATGTCAGCAGAGTGCTGTGTGGTAAGGGAGCTCCGTCAGCCCTCTCTCCAGCGGTAGCGGCGCAGGCGCAGGCGGCGGTGCCAGCTGTGGGGAGGAAGTATAACCTACCTGCTGGTATATCTTATCCACAGCGGCCGCCCACAATGTCAGCAGAGTGCTGTGTGGTAAGGGAGCTCCGTCAGCCCTCTCTCCAGCGGTAGCGGCGCAGGCGCAGGCGGCGGTGCCAGCTGTGGGGAGGAAGTATAACCTACCTGCTGGTATATCTTATCCACAGCGGCCGCCCACAATGTCAGCAGAGTGCTGTGTGGTAAGGGAGCTCCGTCAGCCCTCTCTCCAGCGGTAGCGGCGCAGGCGCAGGCGGCGGTGCCAGCTGTGGGGAGGAAGTATAACCTACCTGCTGGTATATCTTATCCACAGCGGCCGCCCACAATGTCAGCAGAGTGCTGTGTGGTAAGGGAGCTCCGTCAGCCCTCTCTCCAGCGGTAGCGGCGCAGGCGCAGGCGGCGGTGCCAGCTGTGGGGAGGAAGTATAACCTACCTGCTGGTATATCTTATCCACAGCGGCCGCCCACAATGTCAGCAGAGTGCTGTGTGGTAAGGGAGCTCCGTCAGCCCTCTCTCCAGCGGTAGCGGCGCAGGCGCAGGCGGCGGTGCCAGCTGTGGGGAGGAAGTATAACCTACCTGCTGGTATATCTTATCCACAGCGGCCGCCCACAATGTCAGCAGAGTGCTGTGTGGTAAGGGAGCTCCGTCAGCCCTCTCTCCAGCGGTAGCGGCGCAGGCGCAGGCGGCGGTGCCAGCTGTGGGGAGGAAGTATAACCTACCTGCTGGTATATCTTATCCACAGCGGCCGCCCACAATGTCAGCAGAGTGCTGTGTGGTAAGGGAGCTCCGTCAGCCCTCTCTCCAGCGGTAGCGGCGCAGGCGCAGGCGGCGCGCGCGGCCAGCCACGTGGCGCGGGAACAGCGCCACAGGGTTGAGGCGCACTCGCCGCGGAGACGTTCCACCAGCTGTGGGAGAAGACAAGGATTGTGATCAAATATTTAATAATATAAGTTGTAAGTCGCGGCTGTTAGCAATCCAATGAAAGTCGCGTCACCGGTGAGGCGAGCGGTCACGGAGCTAAGCTCCATGGCCGAAGGTTCTGACTACAACGCCGCTTCTTCACGAAACCCTGGCGGTCTTCAACCTCCAGGTGAGACTCTTTCGAAAAAGAAGCCAAAGGAGGGTAATGCGTCAGGAGTGCCAACTTGGACGAACCTACAGAGGAAATGAATGGCACCCGTCTGTCTCACTTTCAGTGTTAGCCGCTCGCTACTCAGACCGCAGAGCCGTTGTGTGTGTGTGAGCGGACTGAGCGGTAGTGTGTGTTATGTAACACCACTAATTTTTACACCGAATAGCACGCCTGCGCTGCACTATTCGGTGCGGGTGTGATCGCGCATGTGGAGTGGTTACGTATCATAAGTTCGAAAAACATTTGACCGAATTTCATTTCACCTAAAACTTCAACTACTCGTATTATCGTTTCGTTTTTTTTTTACTTCATCGAAGTCACGTCTGCCACTGTCTCAATTGACCTATTATCAATTCGATTTTTTTCGTTACTCCGACGTTTCACTTGGTCGAAACACTTTTTACCGAAGTTAAACTTAGCCGAAATAACATTTGTTCGAAATATTTATTTTTAAACGCATATTAAAATATTAAGTGAGGGAGAAACAGTGGGCGAATACAAATGTTTAAAACTGAGAATTGAAAAAAAAATGTCTGTGAGGCTCCTATTTCTGTCTGCAGGGTCTAAAGTGACCTAACCTAACCTATTCGTGTCGGGGTGCCCTAAATTCCCGAGCTCGCTTCGCTCGCTCTTGGACAAATTATTTGAAGTAATTAATTAATAAAAATGTCTAATGCATGACAGCTATTAATCAATCATTTGCATAAAAATTCGAAATAAATACGTAAAGACAGACAAGACTGCGTGAAGTCGATTTACAAGCGATTCGTTGCTGTCACAAAATTTTGTAGCACAACATATTGACTTTTTATGACACTAATATAAAATTATGAAATTAATATATTTGTGACCAAATAATATGCCGTAAAATATTGTTTCGGTGTGGTGAAAATATGGCAAATGAATAAAGTTCAAAAGAGGCTTCGGCGAAAAGCAAAAAGTTATTTTGTAAATCGGCGAAATGTTGTTCGGTAAAATAATACATTATGCCAAATGATACTTCGATGATCTCAAAATATGTCAAATAATGCATATAGCAAAAGAGACATCGGTGAATAGTTTTCGGTAAAACGAAATTCGACCAATAAAAATTCGGACAAGTGATCAGTTCCTATGTGGAGTATTAAGTGTCATTCAAGACATTGCATGCAGAGATCTCCTTACAGACTTGAGTTGTTGCCTGAGAGTGGCGCAACTGTTGCACACGGCCTCGTGTAACAGAGCTAGTTCTTGTATTTGTTTACTGCTCTCATCACATACCGGAGCGTCTAGCACAGCATGCAGCATCACTCCGGGCGGCAGACGTCTCCTTACAAACTTGAGTTTTTGCCTGAGAGTGGCGCAACTGTTGCACACGACCTCGTGCAACAGGCCTAGTTCTTGTAATTGTATACTGCTCTATTCACATTACTGAGCTTCTAGCACAGCATGCAGCATCACTCCGGGCGGCAGACGTCTTCTTACAAACTTGAGTTGTTGCCTGAGAGTGGCGCAACTGTTGCACATGACCTTGTGCAACAGGCCTAGTTCTTGTAATCGTATACTGCTCTCAACACATACCTGAGCGTCTAGCACAGCATGCAGCATCACTCCGGGCGGCAGACGTCTCCTTACAAACTTGAGTTTTTGCCTGAGAGTGGCGCAACTGTTGCACACGACCTCGTGCAACAGGCCTAGTTCTTGTAATTGTATACTGCTCTATTCACATTACTGAGCTTCTAGCACAGCATGCAGCATCACTCCGGGCAGCAGACGTCTTCTTACAAACTTGAGTTGTTGCCTGAGAGTGGCGCAACTGTTGCACATGACCTTGTGCAACAGGCCTAGTTCTTGTAATCGTATACTGCTCTCAACACATACCTGAGCGTCTAGCACAGCATGCAGCATCACTCCGGGCGGCAGACGTCGTCTTACAGACTTGAGTTGTTGCTGGAGAGTGGCGCAACTGTTGCACACGGCCTCGTGTAACAGGCCTAATTCTTGTTGGCGGTCGGATTGCTGTGAATAAAAATTAAATTTTAGTCTATGAGTATGAAGTCAATAACTTTACTGCAAATAAGCGACCGAAGCTGATTAAAGCTTGCGTGTCTTTCAGGTGAACGCACACCGTATTGAGATACACGCTCCGTTTTGAGACACATATAGGGTCTCCGAAACCAACGCGAGAAGAAGCACCATGAATTCAGTACATGATTCTGGACTGCCAGGGATGAAAGTTATCGTCGGGACCTTCTATTTTTGTTTTAAACCCGACGACAACTTCCTGAGAAGACCTATAGAATTTTTACCCACTATCGAAAATCAAGTACCTGCAGTATATGCGTGAGCGCAGACGCGTCGGCGTGCAGCGCGCGTGCGAGCGCGTCCAGCGCACTACACGCGTGCAGCACAGGCTCCCGGGCGACGCCGGCGCCCTCCAGTGAGCTCAGGTTGAGGGCAGACCACATGGCGCACAGGTACGTCCAGCAACGTTCGATACCTGCGGGGTTAAAGAAGGAATAGTAGATTGTTTGTCTAGGGAGCAAACAACCATTTTAAAGGCGAGGGTGTTTTTTTTTTTGCGGTCCGAAATAGAATTACAATCGCTCATTAGCCATTCACCTCATACATTTGTCGTAATCAATTTTAGCGATGTTATCCTATTTTAAACCCCATGGTTTAGCTGATAACATTTACTAACAATATCCACATTCAAATCACTTTTAGTCCCAAGGGATTAATGAGCTATTTTAGTCCCTGTTTACGAAGAATAAACTAGCTCTTTTTGTATAGATGTGATAAAATTAATACTAACGACATTGAAGTCATCTTCATTATTATTGATAAGCACGCATTTGACCACTATCTCACCTGATGGTCGACGGTGAAGCATGCTTGCCTAGAAGTAACCTATTCACTCTTGACTTACGACTCCCAGGTTGTAGCTACCAGGAAACACTTCCGGCAGAGAATTCGACTCCTTAGCTGTACGCACAATAAAATATTTTGATATACATACCGTCGAGCGAACAGTTCTCATCCAGCTCGTTGGTCTTCAGTAAGTGTGTGAGTGCATCGAGGGCTTTTTCCTGTTGGGCGGCGTCGGGCAACGCGGAGGCGGCGCGCAGGAGCAGCTCCGGGGTACACGCGTCTAACGCATACGTCCACATGCATACTATACACTGTGGGGGAAATAAGGGCGATAGTCAGTAGATAATAACCTTTATCTACACTCACCACGTAATGTTCCAAATATGAATTCATAAAACATTGCATAAACACGTTCTTTATATTCGTGCATAGGTATAATAAAACCATCACAGAGCAACATTTTCCTTCGATTTTCAAACAACTGCATCATAAAACAACTTTTCAATTTTATAGCACACTTTTACTTTTTAATTTATTGGCGCTTATGGGCTCATTAACTTAATGTAGAAAAGTAGTGTCATTGTCTATGGAGGCGCGCGCTGAGCAGTCATGCGCAATGAGAATCTAAATTGCCCGCCATTACAAATATTATTTCCGTTTTCACTTTTGTTTTATTTCAACTGTATGAATGAAGATAAAATAGTCTATGCAACGGCATATAATAAGGTATTAAAACACTCGCGTGTTATTGTTATAACATTCGGTCTCGCCTCATGTGATAAACCCACGCTCGTGTTTTAATAAACCCCTATTATATGACCATTGCATAAACTACTATTATAATGGCACACATACTTTACATCTATCCGTCCAGCTTATAATTTTACATTTGACTTAAGCACGCCTCTGAAGTTCCATAATTATTAGCATGCAACCATAGACAATAACTTGCAATCCTTCATCGACGCGTACAATAGTGAAGCGACGTGTTCTTTAACCACGATATTCCGATGATTTAAAATTCATAAATGAATCGAATTATAAAAAAATTAAAAAAAAAAAAAACTGCTTTACTGATTGTAAAGCAGTTTTTTTTTTTTTTAATTTTTTACTATCCGCAACTCGCCACCGGTCGCGACTACACGCAAGCCAGCACCTGTAGCCAAGTTGACAATATACAATCGATAACGCTAGTAGAAAACGAATCAATGTATGGGAATGACACATCTGTCACGTGGTCAGATCATACAAATAGAAGGCGTTAACGATTGTAGAAGGAGATTCGATACGAAACGTTTGTAACTTGGCTAGGGGGGCAGCTCACACTCGGACTCACAGAAGGCGAGAAAAATTGTAGCGGCCACCGACTACCTTCGTTTGCTTTGTACCAAAGTACGTGGTGGGCGACAGCCACTGGCGGCTTTGGTCGGTGGCCCGTCTACGCGGAACCTAATCTCAAGTTACTGGTTACAACTTTACTCCACGTTTTAATATGGGGGCTACAAGTTGGCACCTAAAAACTTTGTGGTATTATTGGGACAATCCCACCGCACTATTCCCAAACCACTGCAACTCCTGAAAGCCAGAATCAACAGTGGCGACCACCAGAAAAGCGCCGAGGTAAAGAAGTCCCGGCGAATGAATTTAACTGTCTTGGATCTCGCAACGAAATTGAATCAGAAAAGAATAACGGAGGTGTAGGAAAAATATAAGTTTCCACTACCCTCCATACCAAGCAGGATACAGAACATACAAGGCCAATAGGCACAAAGGGTCGTTTCTGGTTTTACTTAACCTTGACCAAAAAAGTATTTAAACAAAAATTGTAGAAAATCCACGAAATTTGTTACTTTTCATAACTCATCAACTTCCTCCCGTTATCCCATGTTACTTGGGGTCGGCGCAACACGTTTTCTTCTTCCATACCGTCCTTTCCCTCGTCACGCTATCACTGACTCCCTTTTCTTTCATATCCCTCCTCACACAGTCCATCCATCTTTTTTTTGGCCGTCCCCTTCCTCTCCATCCATCCACATTTATTTACAACTCTTTTAGTAAACATGCGTTTCATCCCTCCTCATCACATGACCATACCAGGACAAAAGGTTTTCTTTAAACTTTTCTGTCACTGGCGCCACTTTCAAACTGCCTCTAATATGCTCATTTCTCACTTTATCCATTCTCGTCACTCCGCACATCCATCTCAACATTCTCATCTGCTACATGCAATAATTTTTCATCTATCTTTTTCACAGCCCAACATTCTGATCCATACAGTATGACAGATCTAATCACGGAAATGTAAATTTTCCCCTTTAACTTGAGGAGCATTCATAACTCTCTTCAATTTTTTTTTGTTTTTTATTTTTTTTTAATTTATTATGATGATTTTGAGGAGTTCATATTCCTTACACAAGAATATGGAATTATACAAAGATTTTTCTAATCATTGTCGCTTTACTTTGTGTAAATTATTTCATCACCACTGCTCTAAAAACGGTGAAGGAAAATATTGTGAGTGAAACTGGCATATCCTAGAACCAAAAATTCGAAGACATGTGACATGCTGGATTAAGGCCCATTCCTTCTCACAGCGAGGAGGCCTGTATCCCAGCAGTGGAAACAAAAAGACTGATAATGATGAAGTTCATTCGCGTTAAGAAATTAGTGAGTCATCGTTGTCAGTCGGCCTCTCGACCAATCGGGTCGCAACAAATTAGAAAGCTTGCGACCCGATATGTCGAGAGGCCGGCTGACAACGATGACTCACTATTTTCTTAACACGAATGAACTATAGATAAAATTGAAATACCTGTATCATATGCAGCTGGTACTCCAATTGGCAGCGGAAACTGTACTGCACGGCCGTGTGCGTCTTTGTAACCACCTCCCTGTCCCACACGTTCACCGGTGGGAATCTAGAGAGAATGAAAATGCTGTTATTATCTTCGTCGCAAAAGATTACAAGTTTGCATACCTTTATCACGGAGTCCCAGCGCTAACAAAGTAAATTTGGTTTAAATAAATGTCACTAGATGGCGCGCTATGCATCGATTTGTTATTGAGTTTTGTGTAAAATTAACATTTTCTAGAATTCGTCATAAAAATTGTATGTTCTTGTTTAATCAACTGTCCTAAGCACAAAATTATGGAATATTAGGCTCTTAATTCACATTTCAAAGATTATTTTAACGGATCATTTAAAATTGATTCCAATAGATGGCGCGGTTTTAAATATCTGAGGCAGGCCACTCGATTTTTTAAACTTGCATTTTAACACATTTTGGTACAATGAAAGTGTAAAGACGTGCAAGAAAAATACTATTAAACAAATCGTCACTGTATTTAAAGAAATAAAAATGTCACGAACCAAGCAAAAACTTTTACTTGCAAGTCACTGCTAACACCATCTATAGCCGTGGAACGGAACCGAACGCGATCGAAATACTTATAAAAATGATCAGCCGTATCAAACGAAAAACGTCTAACTAGTTACGTCGACACAGTTTCTTTGTCTGGGATGAGGCATCTGTATGCTAGTATTATATTATCTGTGACTATACTTCTAGTACTACCTAATTAAAGTACAGTACAACTATTTTCTTAATATCCCTCGGCAAACTTCGTGTTTCGTCAGTCGTCGGATTTCTATCAGTTGCCTTGCACTTGGTGCAGACCGGGCGCTCTCAATCAACTTGGAAGTATATAGAGTTGTTAATACTCTTTAAACATAATATAATATATTAAAAAATAGGAGGAAAGATGCTGCAGTTAAAAAGGAAAATAGTTTTACAGTTCTATATAGTTCACACGGAAATCAAAACAAAACAACAATAATATACTTACTACTGAATTCAAATTATTATACACGATAAATCTAATCATTGATGGACATGGAAATTAGCATTCGTTTGTATTCGGAAATGCGATGATTGCCGAGGGGCATTAAGAAAATAGTTATACTGTAAAAACTCGATCTCACACATTTTGTGCAGGAAGCAGTAAGAAACGTCTGGGTGCTCTGGGATCTTGGTCTATTACCTCTCTCTAATCTGTCCAAGAATGATGTCCGCCTTAGTGTTCAGCCTCTGCAGCAACAATATCAGCAGGATTGCATCGTGGTCACCTGTAGACAAGAAACATGGTTTATTCCCAATCCAATAATTTACTGCACTTGAGCGAAATATAAAATATCGAGTTTTGGAAAGAGACTGATTTGACCCACAGTTACGGGTTACATGACCAAACGTCCCGTTTTGAACGGGACTGTCCCTTTTTATAATTACGAGTCCCGGTGTCCCCGAAATTAACTCTGGGACGGCAAATTATCCCGTTTTCTGAAACCGCGCGAAAATTTGAGTAGTCGAGCCAGCCGGACGGCCGCCGCATGTTCTAACGAAATTACAATCATCTCTGAAATAGCCATTAATAGGTATTGAATGTGGAGCCTATGTTATTCACAATGCAATAAAATCTGCTGCAGACTGGCTAACCTTAAATTACGAAAGCATTATTGTGAAGATATTTTTTTTTTTTTTTTAGAGCAGTTGTGGCCCAGTGGTATCGGCTGCGACTTATAAGTTGTAGGTCGTGGGTTCGAGCCCAGGCAGGCGCTTTACTTTGTGTAAATTATTGCATCACCACTGCTCTCAAAACGGTGAAGGGAAACATCGTGAGGAAACCGGCATGTCCTAGAACCAATAATTCGAAGACATGTGACATCCACCAACCCGCACTGGGCCCGCGTGGTGGATAACGGCCCATTCTCTCTCACAGAGAGGAGGCCTGTGTCCCAGCAGTGGGAACATTAATAGGCTGATGATGTGATTATTTTTTTATATTTATACGATTCGAATTGAAGCTGTAAAGGAGTTTTGCGCCGAAACTGAAACGGAATATTAATAAATGCTCGGCTATAGCAAAACCAGCTTGCTCTTATGCCTGCCTTGGAAAGAGTTTTAAAAATGTATCAGCCATTAAAAAACTATTTTTTATGCATTGAAAAAGGTCCTCTGTTACAGTGTTAAGTGCTATTACAGTGTAGATGAACTTTTAAACGATATTTCGCTTGAATAGAATTCTCAATGTGGGTTTTTTTTCTGTCTTTCTTACGTAAATTGAATAAAACACTTTGACATAGTGTTTTTAATTGAATTTTAAATTGTGACATAGTGATTTTTTATTGAATTTTAAATTGTGACATAGTGATTTTTTATTGAATTTTAAATTGTGACATAGTGATTTTTTATTGAATTTTAAATTGTGACATAGTGATTTTTTATTGAATTTTAAATTGTGACATAGTGATTTTTTATTGAATTTTAAATTGTGACATAGTGATTTTTTATTGAATTTTAAATTGTGACATAGTGATTTTTTATTGAATTTTAAATTGTGACATAGTGATTTTTTATTGAATTTTAAATTGTGACATAGTGATTTTTTATTGAATTTTAAATTGTGACATAGTGATTTTTTATTGAATTTTAAATTGTGACATAGTGATTTTTTATTGAATTTTAAATTGTGACATAGTGATTTTTTATTGAATTTTAAATTGTGACATAGTGATTTTTTATTGAATTTTAAATTGTGACATAGTGATTTTTTATTGAATTTTAAATTGTGACATAGTGATTTTTTATTGAATTTTAAATTGTGACATAGTGATTTTTTATTGAATTTTAAATTGTGACATAGTGATTTTTTATTGAATTTTAAATTGTGACATAGTGATTTTTTATTGAATTTTAAATTGTGACATAGTGATTTTTTATTGAATTTTAAATTGTGACATAGTGATTTTTTATTGAATTTTAAATTGTGACATAGTGATTTTTTATTGAATTTTAAATTGTGACATAGTGATTTTTTATTGAATTCAAATTGTGACATAGTGATTTTTTATTGAATTCAAATTGTGACACAGTGATTTTTTATTGAATTCAAATTGTGACATAGTGATTTTTTATTGAATTCAAATTGTGACATAGTGATTTTTTATTGAATTTAAATCTTGACATTGTAATTCCAATTTAATTTAAATTTTGACATCGTGATTTTTTATTGAATTCAAATTGTGACATAGTGATTTTTTATTGAATTCAAATTGTGACATAGTGATTTTTTATTGAATTCAAATTGTGACATAGTGATTTTTTATTGAATTCAAATTGTGACACAGTGATTTTTTATTGAATTCAAATTGTGACATAGTGATTTTTTATTGAATTCAAATTGTGACATAGTGATTTTTTATTGAATTTTAAATTGTGACATAGTGATTTTTTATTGAATTTTAAATTGTGACATAGTGATTTTTTATTGAATTTTAAATTGTGACATAGTGATTTTTTATTGAATTCAAATTGTGACATAGTGATTTTTTATTGAATTTAAATCTTGACATTGTAATTCCAATTTAATTTAAATTGTGACATCGTGATTTTTTATTGAATTCAAATTGTGACATAGTGATTTTTTATTGAATTTAAATCTTGACATTGTAATTCCAATTTAATTTAAATTTTGACATCGTGATTTTTTATTGAATTTTAAATTGTGACATAGTGATTTTTTATTGAATTCAAATTGTGACATAGTGATTTTTTATTGAATTCAAATTGTGACATAGTGATTTTTTATTGAATTTAAATCTTGACATTGTAATTCCAATTTAATTTAAATTGTGACATCGTGATTTTTTATTGAATTCAAATTGTGACATAGTGATTTTTTATTGAATTTAAATCTTGACATTGTAATTCCAATTTAATTTAAATTGTGACATCGTGATTTTTTATTGAATTCAAATTGTGACATAGTGATTTTTTATTGAATTTAAATCTTGACATTGTAATTCCAATTTAATTTAAATTTTGACATCGTGATTTTTTATTGAATTTTAAATTGTGACATAGTGATTTTTTATTGAATTCAAATTGTGACATAGTGATTTTTTATTGAATTCAAATTGTGACATAGTGATTTTTTATTGAATTTAAATCTTGACATTGTAATTCCAATTTAATTTAAATTGTGACATCGTGATTTTTTATTGAATTCAAATTGTGACATAGTGATTTTTTATTGAATTTAAATCTTGACATTGTAATTCCAATTTAATTTAAATTTTGACATCGTGATTTTTTATTGAATCTAAATTTTGACATTGAAAAAAAATATCTATTTTTGTATTGTTTGTCTAGTGCTTCAAATTTTGTACGCCATAAATGGCAAAACATGTAGCCACCTCCTATTAATATAAGACCTTCATACTGTACTCATGTTTTACAAAATAAATATATCTTATCTTATCTTACTTAAAAAACTTTTTGAAGATCCCACATCCAAATTTTAACCAAATGTCCCGTTTTGAGTCAAGGAATAAATGGTCACGTTAGTTATGGGTGTTATAGACAGCGCTCTACAAAGCAGAACTTTTTCTAAAACGCTTAAAATTCATAGTGGTCAATTATGGACCACGATGGTACACAATGGCCAGTAGTGGTCAGTGGCCGTGTACACAACGGCCCATATTCGGCAATGATGGTCAATGATGGTTCGCCGTGTGTTTGGAGGAGCCATGATGGTCCATGTTGAGCCATGATAGGCCATGATGAGCAATGAAGTGCCATGATGGTCCATGCTGGGCTTCGACGTTCTATGATTGTCCATGCTGGGCCACGGCAGTCTATAAGGGTCCATGCGTGATGATGAACAATGGCCGTCTACGCAAAGGTTTAAGGGTCAAGCACTTACCAGAGGTCGCCATAAAATGGTCAGGCAGACAGGCAGCCAGCATGTCGGCCCTCGCCCTCGCCTGCGTCAGCTCTAACGCCCTCAGCTGCAGGTCTATGGACCTGGTCGAGGCCCTGGACGCGTGCACCAGAGAGCCGAGGTCTACCGGGGGTGAGGTCCGGGCTACTGGTTCTGGAGTCGACTCTTGTTCTGACGGGGCTGGTGAGCCTGGGAATAAAGACATTAAAAAAAAATATTCATAGAAAACTGTTTTTAAAACAAGCTTTTTTGGTATTCTTCTCAGCAAAGTGGAGGATAAAAGAGAGCTTGAAAATTCAGTTGCAATAATTGACCCGAACACACTTACATACATACATACATACATTGCAAGTTAAATAAAAGCTTGTAATTACAGATTACAAAAACCTTGTCAATCAATAAAATAAAACATGAACCATAAAAGTTGTCCTCAAACTTCGATCAATAACACACTAGATGACCGATAAGCTCTTCAAAAACGGGCCGAAAAATAAGAGCACAAATACGATTGTGGTCTTATTTCAAATTAGTATGGTCCAACATTAAGATGTCAAAATGCCGCAGTTTGCATTCAAAAATTGTGCAAATAACCACCGTAACACCGAGATTTTGGAGCAAATATCTTTTTTTCGGTAAGTTTATATCATTAAGGGTTTTTTCATAAAGTAAAAACCGAATTAAATAGTAAAAATGAATCAATTACCAAATATTAAGATGGTTTAACCAACGTTTGCGTCGACAACGCGCCAACTATTGTAACAAACATCGACTGGTCTGGAACTTTGTAATTTAGACTGTCTGTCTGTCTGTCCGTCTGTCACCAGGCTGTATCTCATGAACCGTGATAGTTAGACAGTTGAAATTTTCACAGATGTTGTATTTCTGTTGCCGCTATAACAATAAATACTAAAAACAGAAGAAACTAAATAATTAAGTGGGGCTTCCATACAACAAACGTGATTTTTTGCAGTTTTTTGCGATAATGGTACGGAGCCCTTCGTGCGCGAGTCCGACTCGCACTTGGCCGGGTGTTTTTCATAACAGGTATTTATAGTATAGGTTCAGTTATCGCCGTGAACACTCATTACGAAAAAACACCAGTATAAAATATTATTGTTCGATGATTTTACCTTGCTTAGACTCGAGTTGAGCCCTAGTCTCGTTGTACTGCTCCGTCATCTTCTGGACCAGTTCCCTGAACTTGAGTATAGTTGAGTCACGATCCATGATTGTTTCCAAGGCTGCTTCGCGTTCTCTTATAGACTGGAAGAGAAAAATACATCTATAACTAGCTCCTGCCCGCGTTGCCGCCTGCGTGGAAAGTGTTTTGTTATCTTGCATTTGGAACTCTGTCTATTAACCACATGCCAAGAGTAAAGCTCGGCGCAAACGGGCCACCGACCACAGCCACCGGTGACTGTAGCGCGCTACCGCAACATTTGTAAGGCTCCGCGCAAACGGGCCACCGACCACTGCCACCGGTGGCAGTTGCGCGCTACCGTCACATTTGTAACAGTGACAGAAATGCGCGACAGCCATCGGTAATTAATAGCGGTTTAAATAGCGGGACGTAATTGGATTTCCGATATGAAAGTACCGATATCCATTGAGGCGTCGTCATGCTCCATGGCGACGCATGCGATGCGTAGGACCCCTAACGTCTAACTGCTCGGCAGTGGAGCAGCGCGACAGTGATGAGAGTCAGCGTCTTGTGTGGCCCGCAGCGACCACAAGTGGCGAATCGCGGACACTGGTGTAGAAAGTGGCCGCCAACGGCTACACGTGTGCGTGCGTCTATACAAAATATATGAAACAGTGCGTTAAGTCGCTGTCGCTGGCCACTAGTGGCAGTGGTCGGTGGCCCGTTTGCGCCTAGCCTAAAATACTTTTTTTTATTAAAAGCTAAGCCCGCGTTTGACCACTATCTCACCTGACGCTAAGTGATGATTTGGTCTAATTTGCGCGCTTGCCTAGAAGTAACCTATTCACTCTTAACTTAAGGACCTCCAGGAAAGTATATTTACAGATATAAAGCTATCCGTAAATATACTCTCCGGTAGGGCATCCAACTGAAAGTATTCCCAAATCGTTTGGCGCGTATATGAGTGTAATATCCACCATGTACTGATGCCGCATCGCCGTACGTCTTGTAGTCCGACGATGGAACGGGCTAGGCGAAATCAAATTGTGTAATTCCAGACTTACCTCTCTGGTGTTAGCGTGTGCCATCTCCAACTCCTCGCGCAGATCCATCTCCAGCTCGCGATTGGACTCCACCAGCTGTTCGTGGACTTCTTGTAAGGCTTCCAGTTCGGAGACGTCTTGTTTCAATTGTTCCACCTTGAAACATTGTGTTATTATAACATTTAAGGTTGCCCTAGTCGACGATACGAACTATTATGTGCGCGGGGTTAAAATGCATTCTATCTTATCCGACAACACGTGCGAAAAAGATAGATGCTGTTATGAGCAGTAAGAAAATAGTTCGCGTACGAATTAGCACTTTTGCAAGTTTCTAGCGAAATGGATGATGATTTAGGACGAAAACGAGCGCGCGAAATTTTATAAACAGACCTTTGGGAGTATGGATACCATAAAAAACGACTAAATGTATATTTTCAAAATAAAATTATTTGCATTGTTGAACTACTAACCTATACCTGTATGGAGGCCGTTTTGCAATTTTCCTTCTTCTTATGGTATTTATTTCCGCCCAAAGATGCGTTAAAATTAGTGTTGAAATATAGAACTTTCGACGCTCATAACTGCCAATTTTATTTAACTTTTTTTTTATACAGGACTAGATAATGATGAGACATATTGATATCGTTTTTTTTTTTTGAACGTTCATCGTCAAACAGTGGAGTAATCGCCAGACTACGTTTCTATGGAGAATGATCGACTAGTGCAACCTTAAAAGACGAGAACTACTTTTTTGTTGAACCGTAAACCAGCAGATATCACAACTGATGGTCAGCGGTTACCGTCACCTGATATAGCAAAATCATGGCCGATGTTTTGGAATCCCGGACCAAAATAGCAACGTACGAATTTACTGGGAAATTTAGTTGGGCAACATTGTTTTAGAAACATGATTTTGAGCTGCGGGAAACAAATAGAATAGAACGTTCAACACTGCTGGCCACTTGAATGTTTCGTATTAATTTTATTTATGAATCATATTTGAACAATGTAATTTTCTCAAACATGCATGGATTTATTGTCATTATTTTAGGAAAAAGAACACGCGAAGTACCGAATTTACGGACAATGAAAATCAAATCCATTGCTGGAGCGTTTTTTAAATTTGGAACATTTCAACGCTCCAGCAATGTTGTATGAAACGGCGTGCTGGGGTAATTAGATGCTCTTTGATTGGATCTCTTTTATCATTCTTGGCGTAAAGTAAGTCTCTTTGCTTAGTACAAATTGCGTTCACGTGGCTGTATAACCATAAATGCGTTTGCCTTTCGGCACAGATGATAAATAGAAAATCGGCGGCAAAGCTGAAAATTCGTCTTGATTAGTTATTTAAATATTTAATAAATATAAATTTAATAATTAAAATGAGTTCTAACGGTTCACGGTCCACCAGATTTAAGATCAGAAGCCAAATCGGCAGTGGAAAACCTGCTTCCAGCGAAGTCAAAAGAAAAATACATGAAAGTTTATGAACATTTTATGATTTGGAAAAACGATAAAAAAATGAACATTTTTCCGAAACAGTATTTTTGGCGTATTTTAATGAGATTTCTAAAACTAAAAAGCCATCTACATTATGGGCAATTTATTCCATGCTGAAATGTAGTGTTCATGTTAAAAATGGCATTAACTTTAAAAATTAAGGAAATTTAACTACTTTTTTTATTTCCCTGCATCATTTTGAGAAAAGCATTATATATGCCTCGACGGAAATGGCAATTGCCTGTCTCGTATTAGTGAAGTCCTCGCCTACGGCTCGGCCTTCAAACTCATACTCGACCTGCAATTGTCTATTTCCCGGCCTTTGCAATAATGTACTATTGTAGCCATAAAATGTGTTTCATTCAACTTTATTTCCATAGAATGTCTGCAAGCTCTCTCTCTAAACACATACGTATGTACGACTAGCTGTGCACGCGACTACTTCTTACATACTTACAGATCTACCCTACCTACCTACCAATTTTTTCTAGGGTCATTCTTCCGCGGAGAATCTTAACACCGCCATTCAGAAAATGACGTCAAATGCACAACGCCATCTATCGAACATGGAGTTCAACTGTCCGAGTATCTGAATTGCGTGTGTTGTGATATTTTATTTATTGAACATTTTAAATTTATATATCTTTTGATAGAGTGAACCGTTTAAGATGAAACAAAAACTAAGTAATACTTCAAGTTACGCACAATTTTACGTATAAAAGTTACCTGCATTGGTTTCGTATATTTTACGTGATACGTGCACAATTAAACAGACAAGCAGACGAAAAAGCCAAAAATGCTGGAAATGGGTTCTGTTGGTTGTCATTTAAGGGGCCGTCCATTAATCACGTGATGTTTTTTGGTGATACGTGGTGAGGTTTAAGACTAACCCACCCCCCGCCCCCACCCAAAATCACGTGTATTTTTTAGTACCTATAAAGAATCTTATTTTTTTAGAATTTTATCTTTAAATACAGGTATAAAGTATAATCTAATTTTATTCTGAAATTAAGGACCATGACAAAAATATCTAGACAGAAAGGTTACAGGTTGTTTTTGACTGGCATAAAAATAATTACACACGCAATAACACTACACAACGCTTTTCGGTTTAGAAATCGCGCGTTTGACGAAAAAATAAATACACGTAATATTTTACTACACCACCCTCCCCCCTTTTGATATTTCGTGATTTTTGCTAAGCCCCCTCCTCCCCTTTTCAAGCTTCACGTGATTAATTGACGGTCCCTAACAACCTGGCAATTTTTTTGAAAATATTTTCGATGTAGAAAAACGACTTTTCTACAGATTTATTATATGTAATATTGATATTGATTGTAGTATTTCCCAGGACATGTTTCTTCGCGAAGAGCTGTACTACTATTGATGTGCTATAAT
The DNA here is from genome assembly GCA_948252205.1 of Orthosia incerta. Classification (NCBI taxonomy): domain Eukaryota; kingdom Metazoa; phylum Arthropoda; class Insecta; order Lepidoptera; family Noctuidae; genus Orthosia; species Orthosia incerta. The sequence goes on along the minus strand of OX411769.1, from coordinate 13,925,095 downwards.
AATCTTAATAAGTCTAGTACCTATCACAATTGGGATCCAACAAAATATTAAGTGCTTACTATCCTGCTCTACTTCTGCATAGACATCCAGATCTCCATCTTATTCTACTCCTTACCTGGTCTTCCAGCGCCATCTTCTTCTCCGCGAGCTGCTCCACCATCTCCTCAGCTCCTAGAGCAGCATCGACCTGTTCTCGAAGGTCGGCCACCTGGGCCTCCAGTTCATCCACTCGGAGAGAAAGCTTTTCTTTTGTGCGACTCAGTTCGGCTATCTCGGATTTGTATTGCTCTAGGTCCTAGAAAATGGGTGGGATTAGTTTAAGGTAATAATAATTTTAAATGAAGAAATAAAAGAGCTACCTACAGTCAATAGAATATACGAACTTTTAAGAAGAGGAAATCTTGAACTTCATTGTATAAAAGATGACTTTGTAAGTACTCTAGTATAGCTGATAGGTTCTGGTATTTTCAACTATCTCCAATATTAAATCGTAAATAAAAACATTGTAATATATCCTATTTAATGTAACTGCAATATTTTTTAAGATGTTTTATTTAAGGCCGTACCCTGACCAAAAAATCAGCATGAGATATGAGCATTCCTATTGGCCTAGCGGCACTGGTGGCACATGAATTACATTAGTGAATACGCCCAGATTTTAGAATAAAAACTTTATAAAATCGAATATCGGTCTTTTGAAAAAACAAAAACTTAGAAAATATTCGCTATCAAATTGTCTATCCATTAGTGTTAGTACAAAAAATAATTAATGAACACTTTACGAGGAGATGCATGCTATCAATAATTATTTTTCATTTTTATGGTTTTGTTGGAAGGAGATTAGTGAAACATATAGTTATTTAAAAAAAAAGTGTACTTCCATTTTAGAATCAATATTATGTAGAAATTTAATGTATTTTATTAATTGATATTTCTTTTTAAATAAAGAGTAGATAACTCTTAAAAAGCAGCACAAAAACGAGTAGCGCGGCGTTTTGCTCGGGGAGGCGCCTTAATCTGTTGAGCATTACAAATAACGGGTCGCTAAGCTGGCCGTAAATGAGACATCGAGGCGTTGCTTATTACATTGGGATGATATTATTCACCATATTGAAAATTCCAATACAATACGCAAATGAGGCTTTATTTTAAAACTCTTTTTAAAAGCCGAAATAGGCCACATTTTTTAGGGTTCCGTACACAAAGGGTCCAAACGGAGCCATGTTGCTGTCACCCAGGTGTCTGTCTGTCTGTCCGTCTATCCGTCGACTCGTCTGACACAAAATTTTGTTTCGAAGATGTTTTTAACTTCCCATTGACCTAAGAACTTGAAATTTGGTGATAATGTTTATTCTTACGTATATTTTACCAGCAAATACCAATATATTGTACATTTAGTAGGAGGAGCACTAAAATGTGCGAACCCCGAAACGCACTAGACCGGTTTTTTTTTTAAATAACTGTGTCTGTATTCCCCGAGGATTGTGCAGAAATGCACCAATAGAGCCCCACATTTCACCAGATTTGTTTAAATTCCTAAAAGAGTGAAGCGAACTGATTTGTACAAAATTTACTTGCGCATTATGGGTGTTTTTTTTTTTTTTTATTATCAGAAAAGTAGCTACAAACCTTATGCATCTTCTGCATCTCGTGTTTATCATGAGCGGAGAGGTCCCGGAGGCGGACCAGCGTGTCCCTCAGGCGCACATTCTGCTGCTGGAGCTGCCGCATCTCGTAGCCCGTGGCGCCGCTCTCTGCGTACGGGTGCTCTGTCAGAGCGCCGCACACACGAGTTACTAACTACTGTAGCTGTGCCTCTGTCTGTCTGTCACGCTACCGTCTGTGGGAGTAACCCTAGGTAGCCCTGTGATACTCTTACCATCTCTCAGTAACCCTAAACATCACTCAGTAATTTTAACCGACTCTCAGGCACACTAACCGTCTCTCAGTAACCCTAACCGACTCTCAGTAACCCTAACCGACGCTCAGTAAGCCTAACCGTCTTTCAGTAATCCAAACCGACTCTCAGTAACCCTAGCCGAATCTCAGTAACCCTAACCATCAGTCAGCAACGCTAACTATTTCTCAGCAACCCTAACCATCTGTCAGTAACCCTAAACATCACTCAGTAATTTTAAATGACTCTCAGCCACCCTAACCGTCACTCAGTAACCCCAACCGACTCTCAGTAACCCTAACCGACTCTCAGTAACCCTCACCATCACTCAGCAACGCTAACCACCTCATAGTAACCATTAACATTTCTCAGCAACCCTAACAATCTTTCAGTAACCATAACCGACTCTGAGCAGCCCTAACCATCTCTGAGTAACCCAAACCGAATCTCTGTAACCCTAACCATTTCTCAGGAACGCTAACCATCTCACAGAAACCATTAACATCTCTCAGCAACCCTTACCATCTGTCAGTAACTTTAACCGTCGCTCAGTCTCCCTGAGTAGCCATCAGCAACCATGAATAGCTCTACTATCCCAAGAGCCTGCGACGATCTGACCTTCGTCTTTTATAAAAGCTGAAAGTTTCTCTTTCTCTCTTTCTGTACCCAATAACGATTCCCAAATATGATGTTTGGATTAGGGTGGTTTTGGGAGATATCTAGGGGTCTACTTTTCTAACTCCGTCAACGAAGTTACGAGCCCGTCCGTTCGAATAGTAATCTAATGAAATGATAAGGGTTGTCATTATTAGTTTATCGAAACTACCACCAAACGATGATTTAGGGCGTTTTGAAGTTTGTATGGAAGAATCTGATTTCTTGGTTTAAGGTTACACTAGTCGATAATTCTTCCATACAAACGTAGTCTAGGAATTACTCCACTGTTTGACGGCGTACGTTCAAAATAAAAAATGATATCAATTTGTCTCATCATTATCTAGCCCTGTATGGAAACAAAAAAGAAAACATTTGAAATTTATGAGCGTCTAAAATTCCATATTTAAACACTAATTTTAACGCATCTTTGGGCGGCAATAAATACTATAAGAATAAGGAAAATTGAAAAACGGCCTCCATACAGCTATAGATTAGTAGTTCAACAATGCAAATAATTTTATTTTGAAAATATACATTTAGTCGTTTTTTCAAGATACCTAGACTCCCAAAGGTCTGTTTATAAAATTTCGCGCGCTCGTTTTCGTCCTAAATCATCATCCATTTCGCTACAAACTTGCAAAAGTGCTAATTCGCTTCTTACTGCTCATCACAGCATCTGTCTCTTTCACACGAGTTGTCGGATGAGATGACTGGCATTAAAACCCCGCGCACCATATAGTTCGTGCCGTCGACTAGTGTAACCTTAATAAACTTGACACAAATACTAACCTAAATAAGTAATTAAGGTTTTTATTATTAGTTTTTCAAACTACCCCCAAAAGACGATTAAGGGGGTGTAAAATTTATTTTGAAGAGTCTTTTTTTTTTTGCTTCAGTTAATTGTTTATTACTTCAGTTAATAAACTTGAAACTTGACATAAATACCAACTTAAGTAAACAATAAAGGTTATAGTTATTTGTTTTCGAAACTACCCCCAAAATATGATTTATGGGGTGTTAAAGTTTAAAAGAATCTTATTTCTTGGGTTAATAAACTTGAAACTTGACATAAATACCAACCTAAGTAAACAATAAGGCATAGTCCAAATGTTTAAGGGTAGGTACGCTGACTTTTACATCGCTTTGATAAACAAACAAACAGTGATTGTATAATTTTACTATATGTACTTTTTATATCTGAGAGTCAAAACATCATATCGAAAACTTCGCTCGATGGAATTTTTTTAAACTATCGGCATGGGCGTCATTTAAATTTGTTTTCGGGTTCACTAATTGCGAATATGAGGTCAAAATGAAAATCTAAAAAGTCGTCGCATATAAAAATTTTTGAAATTTTTGTCATGGTCTTATTTTCACGGTTTTTTCATAAGTAGTTTGACAACACAAAAAAATTAAAATTGCAAATAATTAGTTAAACAATGATTTACGGCATTTATTCAAAACTTATACATAAACACATTTCTCTAAAAAAAAAACTTTATATTTATTTATTACTACGCATTGTAATAAAACAAGTTGTTTCGGGATCAACTCTCATATTTTATAAACTTTTAAAAACAATTGTAAAATAAGCCTTCTCACACTTTGCAATGACACTTTTATCGGCTTTGCGGACACGCTCGTTTCGCGGTTACAGTGGCGCGTTATTTAAATGCCTACTCCGCTGGGAAGAGCAAGCCTTAACGGATTTTATTTAACACTCCTAGATTTAGTAACCGTTCTATCTACTTTTCGACATTGTCGCGCGAAGCAAACGCCATCGGCGCACTTTATAAATACTGGTTTTGCTTCATTAATTAGTTTTAATTTTTCGTTATAGTTTTTGAAAGCGCCCAACTTGTCTGAAAAAACTTCAGGGAATATGTACTGTATTTGCAATCGCTCAATTATGCTTTGACTATCGTTGAGAAAATTTACTTGAGCTAATTTGAATATTGATATGAAATCGCGAACAAGTAGCGGTGGGACGACGTGACGTATAACGAACACATCAAGTGTGTGTTTGCGCTGCATATATGTATGGTCTAGTAAACGCACATAGCCTACAAACTGTATTTGGTTTCCCGTGAAACTATATAAATAAAAATAAAAAAAACAACACGCTTTAATAGAAAACCAAGCTAAAGAGCAGAAAATAACTTTCCGTAAATTTAAATTAAGAATAATGTGATTAAGTAAACAAAATATTTTATTATAAAAAGCGTAGGATGCTTGATGTCGATTGTTATAATATTTTATTGACAGTTATTGATAGAAGTAGAGTGATTTTGAATATGTCTTAAAAAGCACCCCACGCTTTTTCACAGTCTAATATATTTTCATCTTTTTATACCAAGCTAATAAAAGCGAGTTAATAATAATCACTTGTGTGTCGTATGCAATGGTACACTCGCAAATAACTGTTTTATATGTACCCTCAGATATATTAACTGTCACAGCTGATCCACTAACAATTTAAATTTATGACCATTTATTGTGCCCGTTTCTGCCATAGGTTCCCACCGAGCTGATCTAAAGCTATACGACTTACCATGGTCGTCCTCGCTCACATCCCCCGTTGACACGTCTTGATCGCAAATCCTACGCAAATATACTGCGTTGCACTTTTTACACTTATAGTTTGCGAGCCGACATTGAGACGATTTGTAAATAGCACAAGCGCGCGCGCACCTTGTTCTCTCTGCTAACCCCACCGCTATCGCCAAAGTTAAGATCTCCAATTCCTGCGCAAACAGTTTCTCCCGTTCAGGACCCGCTACCATCCCCATCAAAAAGCGATCACGCAGCGCCTCCTCAACATTGCTGAATCCGCAATAGGCCGTTAGACCACGTAACCTTGCTGCCCATTGAGTATATGTCTCGCCTGGCTGCATCAAAGCTGTGTAAAATTCGTGTCGCTCGCTGAACCCGCAACGTTTTGGAGTGAAGTGGTCATCCAATATCGCCACTAGATCCTCATATGGCATCTCTTGTACGTCTTTGGGCAAGGCTAAGTCTGCTGCCAACTTGTAGGTACCATCATTGAATGCGCTTAGTAGTATGGCTCGTCTCCTAATTCCCGCCGAATCATTTTTCGCATTGATGTTATTTGCGATGAACCACAGCGAGATACGACCTTTATAAATCTTCCAATCATTAATATTATGATCGAAAGTTGTTAAAACTCCACAAAATGACTGTGACATTTTACAACAAAGGATTTGTTTTCCGATTGTGGGTAATCTCGTCGCCACTGTTATGTAGGGGCGTAGGGTAAAGTGAAACTACAGACAGCTATGACCACACTGGTTAGAACAGAGGAGCAGTGCAGGGACGCAGCCCACGCACGTGTTAGTATTGGAAGTACGTGTGACGTCATTTAATCATGAACTTTCACTTTTTAAGCACAATGTTTTGCTACAACATACAAACTGTCATATTTATTAAGCACCTACCGAAAAATGTCGAAGTACCTACCTAAATTATGATTGTGTTGTCAAATACCTACAATTGTTAGAGTACCCACCTAAGTTGTGTGTACAGGAAATAAATCTAAACTTACATATAAGCCATAGTGCTGATATTCCTATTAAAATATTACGTAATTTATAATGATCATTGTGATGTATCCTGGATTAAATATTGCCATTTTAGTATTATAAGTCTGTTGAAACAATTAGTACAATACTGTCAGTTAGTATAAATATTCTTTCGAATATTGATTAAGAATGACTAAATAGGCGATATTCAATTCCTTAATTGTCTTGATACGTTTTAAAAAGGTTTCATTACTCAAGAATTGATTATTGACTTAATTGTAGGATTATTTATAGAAATGTAGAAAATGGTAGGGACATTTGACAGGTCGACTCGTTACTATAAATAGTGTGTAATTCGTAAGTTGAATCACTTTGTTGTGAACTACAAGCCAGTACAGACCAGTTATGTTGTGATAGTGATATTGTTTTCCTGAATTGTTATATTTTGTGAAAGATTGACTACACAAGCTGCAATTTATAATGATGTTAAATTGATTTAAGGGCTAGTCATGACCTTTGCCTTATCCTTGTTGTTTTGATTATGTAACATTGTGAAATGTTACAAGATTTATCATATTATGGCCATATTAAAATTAGATCTTTATTGTGATAAACGATATTTATATGGTTGTAAAAAGACATCTATAAATACATACTTTAACAACCATAGTTGCTTCCGTGGAGTTTCTTGCCCTTCTTCTCTACTAGAACTAGTTTAGCGGACGGGCGGTAAGCTCTCTGAGCCTCAATATGAATTACTTCGCAAGCCTAATTGAAATAAATGCCTAGTCTTGTCTTTTTGTGCTTTTATTCATAAAACCTTTCCCTTATACACCACATACATAGGAACTCAGTAAATAACCAGCAACCATCTTGTCATTCGTAGATCAAACGAAACAACGATAGTTGGGGTTAATTGCAGTACAAAAAAAACTTTTTTAACAAAAAAATCAAACGGATTTCGAAGCCAAAACACTACAAAGCGAAAAATAACTTTCTTTTCCGAAGTCGGTGTCGAAAAACTGAAAATAATGGGTACCAAAGACACAGTCGGTCGGTTTGATTTTTTTGTTAAATAGTTTTTATTTATAAAAAAGAGTTTAGTTTTGGTAGGTACCTCTAATTACCATGAAAATCATTCATAGCCAAATTACATCTAATGACGATTCCAATAAACTCAAACACGACTAGGATACTTTGTTTAATTTCGGCGTTCCGGTGTCTACCTTCCGGCTGCATCATCAGATCAGTTCGATGGTGGATTGGAGGTACCGTGTTTTTTTAGGGTTCCGTAACCAAAGGGTAAAAACGGGACCCTAGTACTAAGACTCCGCGATCCGTCTGTCACCAGGTTGTATCTCATGAACCGTGATAGCTAGACAGCTGAAATTTTCACAAATTATGTATTTCTGTTGCCACTATAACAACAAATACTAAAAACCGAATAAAATAAATATTTAAGTGGGTCTCCCATACAACAAACGTGTTTTTTTTGCCGTTTTTTGCGATAATGGTACGGAACCCTTCGTGCGCGAGTCCGACTCGCACTTGGCCGGTTTTTTTGTAGTATTTGTTTTGGAAGTCTGTTTGATTTTTAGTTTAAAAAGTTGATTTTCTTTCATACAATCCAATAAGTCCTGATAATTACAAACATAACATAAAATAATAAACCAAATAGGTGCAGCCGTTCTGTAGTGATGCACTTACATACATTCCGAAACTGATTTTCATTTATATAGATGTTCTATAAACGGTGTTCAATAATTGCTTTTTTGTGTAACTGTGTATTTGTTATGAGAATACACGCGAGTGAGTGTACCACCTTTTAAGCATTTTTATTTACATCACTATCCCCTTTAAAAATACACCCAAGATTTTTTTTTTTTTTTTTTAAATACAACACTTAGTAGCCCAAGAAATAAAGACATTTGCTGTGAAAAACATCACATATAAGTACTGTCAACGGAATTAGGTTCATTATGGTAGTAGTAATGTTGCCTGAAAAGTTCATAAAAAAACCCATCATTACAAAAAAAAAATGGGCTGTCAAAGGGCCCAAAAATCAGTTTTTAGCTTAATTCTCGTAGTTTTGATCTTACTGCAATTGCCTAGGGCAAGATTATTCCTTGTTCAATTGTTCAGGAAAAAGTACTAAATAAGATTCACAAATTTTATTAGTTTTCGAGATATGAGCCAAAATAATATAATCTTTGACGTTTATTTTTTGTACTAAATCTGTACATGATGTAATTTAGGCTAGTTAAATTATGTTTTATGCTCAAAAGTTCTGTTTAAAATTCAAATTGATGATTCCTGGTATGGTTTCATGTATTGACAGATATCTCCCAAAGCCACCCTGATTTAAACTTCATATTCCTGGATCGTTCTTAGGCTCCGTACTAACGAGCGACCACTGATGGCTAGCGACAAACTGAATAAGATTTTTCATACAATTTGTATGGATTCGCCGCACACGCGTAGCGAGTGTTAACCACAACCGACTGAGTGGCCGCGACACGCTACCGGTGGCGACCACTTGCAGCCCACACTCGCACTCACAGCAGGAAAATATCAAATTGTAGCGGCCACCGACAACCTTCGTTTGCGCGTTACCAAAGGACGTGACGCGCGACAGCAACTGGTGGCTGTAGTCGGCTGTAGTGGCTGTAGTCGTATTAAATACATACGCAGATAAACTTTTATAAAATGATGAAGGTCAGATCGTCGCAGGCTCTTACACTATACGCTAGCCTAGCGCGGCGAGCTGTACCTCTGTACGTCTGCTAGCGTCAGTTTGAATAACCCTAAACAGTCACCTGTTACCCTGGATCGACATTTAGTTATCCTGAGCAACCTTCAACAACCATGAGCAGACCATCATAAATCTAAGACGCCCTCTGTTATTCTATCAATCTCTCAGCAACCCGGAGCAGACTCTGCCTGATTGTCTCGATAGCGTATTCCTGAACAACTCTGCAGAGCCCTCAACAGGTCTGAGAAAACCCAAGCAACGTTACATCTGTCCATTCAATACTTTTCTCGAGTTAGACCGAACCCACACTCTGCAGTCGCACAGAACCGGAAGAGAACACTTGCGTAATCCAAACGGCACGCATCGCATCGGATCGGAAAAGATAAGAACGGATACGGCGACAGCCGATAGCGTCCGGCAGGATGTCAATGCATACGAGCGGCTCCGTACGGCTTCCGTTGCTTGCGTACGTATCCGTATCTGCACCTGTATGTTCAATTCTGGTAGTGCAGCGTTTAGTCAAATAATTTCCTACCGTATTGACTCCGTGCTTGCATGAGTGACGTCAAATGATTGCAATCTCGAGAATCTTTTAAATTGGTTCAATATTGGAGGAGGAAACAGGCGAGAGCAAAATCTCGAATTATGACTTTTTACTCAGGAAATTCAGTCGGATGTCTGCGACGGCACGGGTGTCATAACGCCAACTTCTAAATTCCGGGCTGTCACAGAGAAATTCCTAGTGAAAACCCAATACTTTACCCTGACGTGGGAATCGAATACCTAACGCTTACCAGTCGCACTTACATAGATTACAAAATCCATTTTGAAGGATTTATATGACTAAACAGTGAGAGCAGGAGCAAACAGGAGAACAGTGGTGGTGCAGTGGTATCGGCCGCGACTTTCAAGATGTAGGCTTTACTTTGTGTAAATTATTTCATCACCACTACTCTCTAAACGGTCAAGGAAAACATCGTGAGGAAACCGGCATGTCCTAGAACCAAAAATTCGAAGGCATGTGACATCCACCAACCCGCACTGGGCCCGCGTGGTGGATTACGGCCCATTTCCTCTCACAAAGAGGAGGCTTGTGGCCCAGATATGACTAAACTGTGGCTTCCCTAAATAAGTTATTCGCTAGAATAAATATCTTCATCCGCATTTTTGAAATTCTAACACAAGTAAGTCGAAATTCTTCTACACCTGCAGTAAATTTTTAAAGAGTGAATAAAAACTGTCAAATTTCTGTCATCGAGGTCAAAATAATGATTCACAAAACCAACATAAAAAATAAAAGCAAAATACATGCATCACTTGACATACAAAGACTTAACACATTCACATTACGAAATGTACCTAACGGGTGCACGGTAGTGCAAGCCAAGTCTCAAGTAAGTTTTAAATTTTGAATGTTGTAATTTTTGATGTAAGCAATAAATATAATTATGGAAGCCTGTGGACATACATAAAGGGATAGATAATAAGATTTTTTTATAGATAAAAATATTTCAAGCCTTTTCTCATATCTGTTAGTCGGGTTACAGTCCTACCGTATGCAGCTCAGTTCCAGTATTCTAAAGGCTACGCACTACATCCAATCCGAGTTCGTGATTTGAGTACCGAGTTAGATCCGAATTGAAAACGGCTTCGCCCGCGTGAATGTCGAAAATTATCCCAAGGGAACATATTTTCGGGATAAAATGTACCCTATGTGCTATTCCAGAGTATAATCTATCTCTGTGCCAAATTTCATCCAGATCCGTCCAGCGGTTTGAGCGTGAAGAAGTAACAAACAGACACACACACGAACAAACTTTCGCCTTTATAATATTATTATATAGTGTGAAGTGTGATAAGAGTTCGGAAGTAGTGCGTAAGCTTCCCTACAAGTACTACGGCTACTTCTAAACCGAAATGGCTCGGATTCGGATCGGATGCAGAGCGTAACCGCCCTAGTTGCCAAAAGATTACCAAGCACAGTTACAGTTTTATTATTTTAAATATTTTTGCTTCTTTTGTCCAGATTTTTTTATGTGCCTCTAAGTTTGTGCTAAATAGATTGTTTTTTCTTTATTTTTCTCTGTACCCCGTAAATATCCTAAGAAGCAGTGAATGTGCTAAGTGCATGCTTTAACGAAACACAAACAAAACCCATGAACCTAAGGCCGACATTAAAATAAAAATATATACAATAAAATGTTGGCTAGAGTGATAAAATAAATAAATAAAATACGTACACGCATTAGTCGTGCATGTAACTCTATAAATATGGAAGAATATAAATAAAAGTAAAAAAAAAATAACAATAAATAAGTCAAATTAAATTAACTGGAAAAACTCCACAGACATTTTCGTGAACTCTGATTTCCCTGTGGCGACATCTATTGGCCACCACATAATACAAAAAATAAATGACGTCACACAAATCCTGCATCTCGCAATCAAAGTTCTCCACGCGATTTGAACATATGAAGGGTACAGGCAAAAAACAGGGAATGTCGTATTTTTTTTTGTAGCCTCGCGACTATTTCACCTGTTGGTAAGCCATGATGTAGTCGATAATAATAATATATTTAATTAATAGATTTTGAGAAAAAAGTTCAGAGTATTTTTTTTTTTTACCGGTATGTCATGGACATTCCCGGTTCTTTTCGTTACGGCCATAAACAAAAACGTCTCTTTGGCGCTTTGCGTTTAATTTTAAAAAAGTTGGTGATTGAGAATAAAACTACCATAGATAAAGATAGACCAATAAAAAATAGACAAATTAAACTTGTGACATGTCCTGTTCTTTGCCTGTACCCTTCATATACAAAAGCCCGCCAACCACCGTCGAGCATTTGCCCGGACCAGACACAACACCCGTCTGGTCGGAGCATCCTCCCTTTTCTATGGAGGTCGCGGGATTTTCCACCCTGTTGCGCTAACCCCTATATCCCCTTTCATCTGCTGTAGTTACATACTTAAAATCATCAGTTCTAAAATGGTTTTTTCCACTTATGTAACACATTGCCTAAGAAATTCGTTTCGAAATATGAACTAACACAAGAAAATAAAAAAAATAAAAATTACATAATAACAGTAACGAAATGACTTTTGTATGGAGTTTTGATATCATTATGTAACTGGCAGAATGAACGTTTCTAATAAAGCATTTAATTTTGCATTTAATTTACGAAATTGGCTACATCGCTCGTGTTAAAATCTCGACTTTTTATGCTCGACACGAAATGTACTATTTATTTCATCCTCTTAACATGACCAAACCATCTAAGCATTTTTTTATTATTATTATTTTAGACTACAATAAAAGCTACTTAGATTATGTCATTTGAGTTTTACCAAATTAATTTAATTTAACCTTGCATAAAATATAATAAAATAAATATACTAGCAACAGAAAACACAGATATAGTTTTTACTCTTCACGAACGCACGCCAATATTTGTAAACAGGCAAAATTGTTTGCTGAAAGTAATCTATGGAAGGACAGAGGCTCAAGTGAAATTATATCGATCATGGGCGTACCCCTACCCAGCATTTGCTTAAGAGTAAGGAAACTCGAAAAAAAGTAGAAAATCAAGAGGCGGACCAAGTCTGTCGGAACCGGGTGGCAAAAATAAACAGTTTCCCTCGAACCGGAACGCAGAAAATCAAAAATGTCAAATGAAAGAGCGATTCGCTCGCGTGACCAAAAATTTCTAAATTTTTTTTTTTTTTTTTTTTTTTCAATTTTATTTACGAGGAAGTAGGCGGGAGGGGCTGAAGGTAAGGGAGGGGGGGGGGGGAGGCTACCCCATCTGTCCCATACTGTGTACGACCATGATAGCGGTTTGTTTAATTTTTTTATTTTTTTACTCCAGCGAATAGAGTATATTACCTTAATTTCAATGACATAAGTGTCAAAGTCGTGCGCTCGTGAATTGCAAAGACTATACTACGTCTGGACTTGTGTGTGCCTTTGCTATGATTACGTAAAAAACGTAAAAATGTTAGGTCTTTGTATAGTTACCGGGCATTACGCGCGACGACTGGGAGGAATGCATATCAACTAAAATTATACAAATTGTATTAAAATTATTAATTTCTCTATTTTAGAATAGTGCGGGATTATATCCAGTTATTGCGCGTAATAACCGCAAAACAGGAGTTTCTATTCAGACCAAATTGTTTTGGTGACCACAAAATGGTCTCGTCAAATTAAATTAGAAGTCTGACGACAGATATGATGAGTATCGATATGTAATAAGTATGTAGCGAACCCTATGCCACCAAATACGAATTAATAACAAGACATAGGATTATATGCACCATCAAAATGCCAAGATATGCACTAAAAACGGGCGAAATATGCACTATCAAAATACTTTTGTCATTCGAATGTATGTATATTGTCACAATATATTTAATCATCAGTTGTATTTTTGTGTCTTAATACAAATAAATATGTTTTCCACTACCTTGTCTATTACGTAACACATTGCCTAAGAAATTTGTTTCGAAATATGAACATTTAGACACAAGATTATAAAATAAAAAAACAAAATTACATAATACCAATTACGAAATGACTTTTGTATGGAGTTTTGATATCATTATGTAACTGGCAGAATGATACTGAACCTGTTACCTCTCGAAAAAGCGTGCGTTGACTGTGTATATATAGTCTGTGGTTTCTCATAAATTGTTGTTGGAACTTATTTGCATTTAATTAAGTAAGCTCATCAGGTAGTGGAAAAAGAATCGTTCGTGTGTGTATGTATGTACTATTTCTTGTTTTTTTTAGAGCATACTTGAAACGTTTTTCACTTTATATTAGGGTCAAATTGACAAAATCCACTGACGTTATTAGATATTGAAATTTGCGCCATTTCTATCTTCTGTGTGAGTCCCAAATATTCTTTACTTTCTTTCTTTTTATTCAATTCAAATGTAGTAACTTCAAATAGTGTATTTACCCGACTACGGCGAAGCCAAAAGGAGAATTATGTTTTTTTATCGTCATTACATATCGATACTCATCACGTATGCTGAGTTTAACTAGCAAATTTGATTTGATCCTTTATGTAATTTGTTTAAAATCAGCTTTTTTTTATTTCAATTAATAAGAGCGGAATTACTATGCATAACTTTTTTTTTGTTTCTCAAGATTTAGTCTTGTACCAGAAAAGCTTTAAAACTTGTTCTATATAAAAAGCAAAACTCACGTATATTGCCGCCGGCCTCCATCTCAGCCTTCATCAGCTGCAGGTCCAGGGTAGCTTCCTCCAGCTTCTCACGACATTGCTCTAGCTCCATCTGTAATGAACGAATTAATCATCATCTGCTTAGCTTATGTTGGGTTCAGCTCCAGTCTTCGATCAATAAATTAGATGACCGGTAAGCGACTTAAATACGGGCCGAAAAATAAGAACACAAATACGGTTGTGGTCTGATTTCAAATTAGTATGGTCCAATCATAGCCAACATAAAGACGTCAAAATGTCGCAGTATGCGTTCAAAAATTGTGCAAACCACCATGACATCGAGATTTTGAAAACCGAATTACATAGTAAATATGAATCAATTACCAAATATTATTATTGTTTAACCAACGTTTGCGTCGACAACGCGCCAAATATTGTAACAAACATCGACTGTTCTAGAACTTTGTAATTTAGACTTTAAAACATGCGTGTAAGATTAAATTTGTTTTGATGTATATTGAGCTGCGAAGAAAAGTCATAAAAATTATTGCTTTTTGTACAAGCTTTGTGAATGCAACTTCAAGCATTGCATTTAAGGACGTACCCTGAACAAAAAATCAGCATGAGATATAAGCATTCCTATTGGCCTAGCGGCACTGGTGGCGCATGAATTACGGTAGTGAATACGCCCAGATTTTAGAATAAAATCTTTATAAAATCGAATATTAGTATTTTGAAAAAAATAAAACTAATAAAATGTTCGTTATCAAATTGTCTATCCATTAGTGTTAGTATAAAAATAATTAATGAACACTTTACGAGGAGATGGATGCTATCAATAATTATTTCGCATTTTATGGTTTTGTTGGAAGGAGATTAGTGAAACATATACCTCTTTAAAAAAAAAGTGTACCACCATTTTAGAATCAACATTATGTAGAAATTTAATGTATTTTTATTAATTGATATTTCTTTTTAAATAAAGAGTAGATAGCTCTTAAAAACTGCACAAAAACGACTAGCGCGGCGGTTTGCTCGGGGAGGCGCCTTAAGGTTGAATTTGCATTAATATATATTTATTTCAACTAGAATTACGTAAACACAATTGGCGACAGTTTTAAAGAGAAGTTTTGTCTGGGATTGTGTGTCTAGTGTATTATTGATTGAAGACGCAAACAAGCTAACAAAACAAGAAAAGACTGCATACCTGTAATGCCTCAGCCCTTTCTTCAGCCATCTCTTTGTCTAGAGCGGCCATTTCTGCTGCCTCCTGGAGTTCTGCAGTCTCGTCGTTGTGGGTCTCCAGAGCTTCTTGAGCTTCACGGACCTGGAATGGAGAAGGGGATGTTATTATTAATAACTAGCTGTGCCCGCGGCTTCGCTCCCGTCATCTGTCTGCCAACGCTACCCTAATTACCTACCTATAATTTTTGTTTCTATAGTCATCATTCTTTCGCGGAGAATCTTAACACCGCCATTCAGAAAATGACTTCAAATGCACAACGCCATCTATCGATTATCGAGTTCAACTGTCCGATTATCTGAATTGCGTGTGTTGTGATAATTTTACTTCTTGAACACTTTAAATACATCTAACTTTTGATAGAGTGAACCGAGTGCGATGAAACAAAAACTAAGTAATTCTTCAAGTTACGCACAATTTTTATTCAGACAAAATTTCCAAAAATGCCGGCAATATGTTATGTTGGTTATCCTTTAACACCCTGGCTATTTTTTTGGAAATATTTTCGATGTGCAAAAATTACTTTTCTACAGATTTATTATAATATATATGTATTGATGATGATATTGTAGGTTTAGGCCCACTTGCTCGAAAAACTTAACTCATAGTTAGTTGCTAACACAAGGTTAAATTGACGTTATTGTATAACAAACTGTCAATTTAACCTCATGTAGCAGCAAACTCTAAGTTAAGGTTGCCCTAGTCGACGGCACGAACCATTTTGTGCGCGGGGTTAAAATGCTTGATATATCAACCGAGAACAAGTGCGAAAGAGATAGATGCTGTGATGAGCAGTAAGAAGCTAGTTCACGTACGACGAAATAGACTGATAATCCGTCGAAAAGCGCTAGTTACGTCGGCGCAATTTATTTGTATGAAATGAAAGTATTTCCAAAACGTTCGTGCGTATATATATTTGTTCTTACCTCCTGCTTCGCCCTCTGCAGGTCTCGCTGCAGCTGCGCCTGCGACTCCATGATCTTGACTTTAAACTCGTTGGCCTGGTCCAGCTGCAGACGGAACCGCTCAAATTCTCTGAGCTTCTCCCGGTCTTCGGCGCGACGGACCTTGAGCGTCTCTAGCTTCTCTTTAAGGTCTTCTACTTCTGTTTTCAGGGTTGTTATCTAAAAAAAAATTTATGGAAGTTAGCCGATTGAATTCAGATTAATAAAAAAAAAATGTTAGATTATTTAAACGGTTTTGATTTATGGAAATTGTAATCCATCTCCCTTTAGTCCATACGCGTTAAGAAAATAGTGCGTCATCGGCAAAGCTTCGCCCCTCGAGCAATCGGGTCACAACAAATTAGAATTGATGACTGAGACTATAATTGATGTATTTTTCCATAAGCAACTGGTCTTGACAAGCAAGCATCGCATAATTGACCAGCAGGCATCGCATAAATTAACTATAAAATTAGGTGTATCTAAATTATTTATTTGCGCTTTGTGTTATCTCTGTGTGTTGCTGGAATTTCGTCAAAAACAAAGTCTGGGCCTGGGTTTAAGTGAACCTGTTGCATAGGTCGAATATTGACCATTTTTAGGGTTCCGTATCCATAGGGTAAAAACGGAACCCTAGTACTAAGACTCCGCGGTCCGTCTGTCTGTCACCAGGCTGTATCTCGTAAACCGTGAAAGCTAGACAGTTGAAATTTTCACAGATGATGTATTTCTGTTGCCGCTAGAACAACAAAAAAATACTAAAAAATGAATAAAATAAAATGTTTAAGTCGAGCTGCCATACAACAAACGTGATTTTAATGCCGTTTATTGCGATAATGGTACGGAACCCTTCGTGCGCGAGTCCGACTCTCACTTGGCCGGTTTTTTGTAGCATGCAGCGACACGCCTCATTTAGTTCTGTCACACAGTTGTAGTTCAGGGCTTACCATTACCAGCCTTCAAGATCTGTTCTCGTATCACTCAAAGCATGCTCGGTCTGGATATTCGAGGGTTAATACAGCCGTGGGCCAGAAAGGTTCTGACCATAACTTGTGAATAGACTGATCCTCAAGTAACTACATAATGTACCTCTTGCTGAGCCTGTATATTGGCTATCTTGTCCTCCATGCTGCTACTCGCCGGCTGCGGCGACGTGATGCTCTGACCAGGAGTGTACTGAGGGGTCAGGGTTTCTACGAAGCCAGTCTGGAAATAGAAGGTTATGGAGCTATTTTAAAATATTGTATGCTAGTCTAGTAGACGTTTTTTTTAAACAATATTTTTTCGTATTCTTCTCAGCAAACCCACTGACCCAACCATTTGATACCCGACAGCTTTTACGCAGTTTATATGCATGGCCTACGCACCTTTTTTTACTCATCGGCTACTTACGGTCAATGCTGTTTCTTGGCTGGCTAGTAGACGGCCACTTCGCAGTGGACTGTGATAAGCTGATTAGTTGACCAACCTCAAAAAAAAGACTGCCTGTCGACTGCTAGCAACATATCGCAACATCGACGTATACGCAACGTTTACGTAGCGGTTACGCTGCATTCGAGCAGCTTACACGCAGCTTTTACGCAGCCTCAAAACACACTCAACGGTTACCCACCTCCACAAAAGATGCCCTCTTCCCCTGCTCCGGCGACGCGGCCCGCTCCGTGGTGGGCGAGGCATATGACGTCAGAGACTGTCGGCTGCTAGCCAGCGATGTGCGCGAGCTGGAACCGTCCTCAAACCTTAAGGGCGCTAGTCTGGCGGCCGCCGAGCTGAACCGACCTGATACTCTGACAGCCTTCGTACTTTAAGGACAAAGGTTTTTCTGGTTTAGAATTGGTAGTACCACGTCAGGAATATTTGCAAGAGTTTGTATTTTTTTTTATCAATTTTGCAAGTAAACCTAATGCAGTTTTAAGATCATTAGAGAACTTCCAATCTATCATAGCAACAATTCGACGTTGACATTTAAATAAAGAACTTGTTTCGATATCAGTAGAACTTCATCCTATTTGAATACCTGCAGTGCTTGAGAACTCTGCGATTTATTTGGAAAAGACTTTCATACACTGCAATATTATCTAGTAGGTAACTAGTTTGCGCGGTATCTTCTCGTCCAACTTACCACAGTGTCTCAAGACGAAAGTCTATGACCAGTGTTTGTTGCCAGTTATGACCTATGGCTCTGAGACGTGGTCGCTCACAATGGGCCTCATCAGAAAGCTTACAGTCACCCAAAGGGCAATGGAGAAACCTTTGCTCGGAGTATCCTTGCGTGATCGAATCAGTAATATAGACATCAGCAAGAGAACCAGAGTTACCGACATAGCCGTAAGAATTGCCAAACTTAAGTGGGTGTGGGCAGGGCACATTGCTCTCAGAACGGATGGCCGATGGGGCAGAAATGTTCTGGAATGTCGACCGCGAACCGGAAGACGTTGCATTGGAAGGCCTCCCACCAGGTGGACCGATGACCTGGTGAAGGTTGCGGGGATCCGCTGAATGCGGGACGCACGGGACTGGTCAATGTGGCGACGCTTGGGGTAGGCCTGTGTCCAGAAGTGGACGTCTTTCGGCTGATATGATGATGATGTGGTAATAAGTAGACTAAAGAAATAAGTACAGTACTCCATGTTGAATGTTAATACATATACATAATCAGCCCATAATATCAGCAATGTTCCCATTGCAGGGAGACAGACCTTCTCTCTGTGAGAGATAATGGGCCATAATCTACCACGGAGGCTCCGGGCGGGTTGGTGGATGTCACGTGTTTTAAATTTTTGGATCTAGGACAAGCCGGTTTCCTCACGATGTTTTCCTTCACCGTTTTAAGAGCAGTGGTGATGAAATAATTTACACAAAGTAAAGCGTCTGCTTGAGTTTGAACCCACGACCTACGACTGTCGGTGTCGTAAGCACTGAGCCATCACTGCTCTGCTAAATGTGAAGATCACCATCAGCCTTATAATTTTCCCACTGCTGGGACACAGGCATCCTCTCTGAGAGAGGTAATGAGCCTTAATCCACCACGCGGGCTCAGTGCAGGTTGGTGGATGTCACATGTCTCCGAATTTTCGGTTCTAGGACATGCCGGTTTCCTCACAATGTTTTTTTTCTTTCACAATTTTCGGAGTAGTGGTGTTGTAATAAATCAAACAAAGCAATGCTCCTACTTGGATTCGATTCGAACCCACAGTCTATGACTGTGTCGGAAGTCGTTGTCGTAAGCACCGAATGGCCTCTGCTAAATGTGAAGATATATATCGGAAATGCTACTGAACCAAACTCCATACAAATTCATTTGTAAGC
This sequence comes from Orthosia incerta, assembly GCA_948252205.1. Lineage (NCBI taxonomy): Eukaryota > Metazoa > Arthropoda > Insecta > Lepidoptera > Noctuidae > Orthosia > Orthosia incerta. The sequence goes on along the minus strand of OX411769.1, from coordinate 13,905,565 downwards.
AATTTGGATAGCTAGAATAAGTCCGAACTCGATACCCTATAGCTGATGATAGATTGGAAGACGGTTACGTATTTTTAGTATCCACTCCTGTATCAGATTCGTTTCAACTCAGCAATTCGTCATGCGATATACAAAGCGAAGCCCAAACAAATTGGTCAACAACAAGGTACATAATTCCTTTCTTAAAAAAGCTTATTTTAAATGTAGAAATACCAAGTGTACCATTTTGTATTGAGCTTAGATCGTAAGCGAGACAGATTCATAAGCGGACAGTTTATTTCGATTTACTCATAATAATATATTTTACATACACAATAAGATGTAATTTGACAGTAAAGACTAGTTTTGATCGACACAATAAAATTGTTGGTAGTTTATAATGGCCTTTATCTACACTCACAACGTAATGTTCCAAATATGATTTAAAAAAATATTGAATAAACACGTACTGTATTCGCGGATACGTAAAATTAAAAAAAAAAACCATTACAGTGCAACATTTTCCTTCGATTTTCAAACAACTGCATCATAAAATAACTTTTTAATTTTTAGCAAATTTTTAATTTTTTAATTTACTGGCGCGTATGGGCTCATGTAGAAAAGTAGTGTCATTGTCTATGGATGCGCGCGCTGCGCAGTCATGCGCAATGAGAATTTAAATTGCCCGTCCACATATTATTACGTTTTTATTTTACCACATATTTTTACGTTTCCACTTTTGTTTTATTTCAACTGTATGAGTGAAGATAAAGTAGTGTATGCAACGGCATATAATTAGGTATTAAAACACTCGCGTGATAATATTATTATCACACTCGGCTTCGCCCCATGTGATAAACCGACGCTCGTGTTTTAATAACCCCTATTATATGACCATTGCATAAACTACTATAGTGTGTTTGTATAATTATGATTACACACTCTGTACACAGTCGATTTAGTGATACTTTTCTGCCTCTGTGCTTCTATATTGAAACCGCCTTTGAAGGAATAATGAATGCCTATAATTTTATTCTGTCGTCCAAAACATGCCTTAAATAAAACATGACATATCACCAACTACACATACAGCATAACAAAACATAAATAGCTAACCAACCGAACATTAACTTGTATTTTTTTATGAACAAAAGTGTTACTGCCTTTCTCATCCCTAAATTAATATTGTAGTAATAAAATCGTAATAATAATTTAATTTAAATAATTTATTCATTAAACATCTTTTTTAAAACAAGCATTTTTCGTATTCTTCTCAGCAAACCCTTTCATTTGATACCCATATCATGGCAGTGCACAAAAAATAAATAGTCCACCATCTTGGGCCGTCCGCCATATTGGATTTAGAATGACGTCACTTAGCTAACCATGCATTGTCATCCAAACTAAACGTGTTGCCAAAATTTCATCTTAATCGGTGGAGGATATCGAGTAATATTGCACCATTATATAATAGTTTATAAGAAACCTTTTTGGAAGAGAAATAAACATTTTATGGATTTACTTATTTAATCGTTGACAACTTATTGTAATTACCTTAAAGAATGGCGATAATAGATATGAAGAATCTAGGGTTATTGTGATACCCATTTACTGGATCTCCATAGATCAGAAAGCGCGGTATCCAGAAGGGTTTACTAATGATAAGCATATAATATATTGCCATAATTTACATTGGCATAACGAAATTCAGCATAATGATTATTACGCATAATTTTATTAGGCATAAATACTTTGCCATAATGTATATTGCCTTAAATACTGTTCGCATAATAATAATGATGCATAATCGTATAAAGCACAATGTTATAAACGCATAATCATATTTTTTTATGCCGCACCTTAACGTAATAAGGTTAGGTTAGGTTTAGGATTTTCCACCCAGGAAAAAAAAAATATTAAAACGGGCTGGTATCCTGTTAGACTATAAGCCGAACACAAATGACAAGATAGGTTTAAAAAACTAGCAAGTGTATGTTCGGTTCGTAAACAAAAATACAGAACATCACATACATTTAGTCACAAAACAAAATATTTAGGCACTTACACATAAAAATCAGATAAACTAATTTAAAATAACGTAAAAATAATAGGTATGTGCGGCATGAAACGAAGCTGTGAACTTAAAATTAAAATACAATTATTTAAATAAAAGTAATATACTAGGTGTTGTTTTTGTGACCAATAATAAAGTTATCCGCATACATTCAAAACTTATCCAAAACAAAAAAAGACTAGTTTTTTTATAAATATTATACTTATTTTTTTTTAAATACAACCTGTATATTGGTCACATATATAAAACAGCCTGTATAACAATTCAAATGCAACACAAACTCTACCTCAAAAAAACATATTTAGTATTTATAAATTAAATTGTTATTTAAATACAGCATGCTGTTATTTAAAATAGTAAAACTTACAATAAAAAAAATTGCAACTTATAATTAAAATAATATCGTAGAATTTGTGTGAGGACCATGTTGACAGATATTTTTTTAAGTAAAAACTGAAAAAAAATAATTCTACATTTATACCTATTTTATGACCAAAAAATGTATCTGTCCACATAGTTTCATATTTTTCTTTCTTTCTTATGACTATGATGCACCTTGTAACCAGGATCCAAATGTTAATATTGTATAGTGAATTGAAAGGAGGCTATTTGCTAAATATTATGAGTTTATGAGTATGACATAAATTGTTGGTGCAAAAAATATCGACACGATACACATTTTTTTTATTTAAAAAAAAAAGTATGTTTAAAATGAAGTCAATAAAAGCAGGTGTTGAAAATAATTTAAAAAAAAGTTTTTTTTTTCAAATTTTAGAGTAGGTGCCACTTTTTCATTTTCAGGAATACTACCCACCACTTAAGAAATTGCCAATGAATCAAAAGTAATCCTGTATACCAATTTTTTTATAGAGTTACTCCGATTGTGAAAACACAAAATTTAAAGTTTTACACTACGATTTTTTTACACCAATCTTTATGCCTTGCTTAGAGTAAATCTAAAGCCTCATTTAGAGAAACATTTTCGCAAACAGCAAACAGCCTCCTTAAAAAAATGGTCTTTATTTGTTTATTTACTCAAATAAATAAACAAATGACCTCGTAATATGTTGCACACAGAGCACCGAAACGCCGCAACATACAGACTCTGCTAGAGACAGCATTGTCAAAACTTTCAAACCATGCGTTTTAATGAGTGTCACCGTTAACTCAAAGAAATTGACGACCCGTCATAGTAGGGTATTTGACTGTTATCGACGCACATGAATTAATACCTACTTATTAAAATTATTACTAAAATACTTACTACTGTATTTGTAAACACATCTTAAAACCCTTAATTTTGATACCCCACTCCACGGGTTTGCAGGAAAAAAAATTGGGCTCCGCACAATATGGCGCCCAAAATCCACTATATATATTTTTTTTTACTTCACCTATCTAAGAACACTTGGGCGGTCAAGCCATATATTATATAAATCCGTCAAGCTGTTCGAAATATATGAGGTAATAAAGAATATTAAATACATACATACAAGGTACCGCGCGAAAAACATATTCCTTTCCTTGTAGTCGGGTAAAAATACAATATTATGTGAAAGAAACAAAAAAAGACATTCAGACGAATTGAAAACCTCCTGCTTTTATTGAAGTCGGTTAAAAAGATCGGTGGAAAATGAAGTTACTTTGGATTATTAGTCACTTAAAACTACGTGCGTTTACAATTGTCAGAGGGATCATTTGCAGCCGAACTAGGCGAGGACCTGTATTTCGGATTGCAGCTCCAAACCTTGATGGAGTTACTTGCTTTTGAAGTTATTTTTCTAACATGTGACGCAAAAGGTCGATTGTACTTAATGTCACGAAGTAAGTATTGCTTGTAAGTGCTTGTTTACACAGAGGTCCGTTTTACGGGTCCACTTTATCGCATACGTTTTTATTCGCCGCTGACGTATGTAGTTGTATGAGCACAGGACAGTATGCCGAATCCTGTAAAAAATACCGATCGGACAAAATAAAAAGCGGTCCGCTTTATCGTATACGTTTTTATTCGGCAACAGCGTAGGTAGTTGTATGAGGGAGTTCACACACACAACAGTATTAAAATACTGATCCGTTTTATCGGACGTCCATCCTTGTAGAGTTTGTTGGTGTGAACTTTGTCCCCAATAGCGACCGATCCGTTAAAACGGTACTGTAAATGCGGTGTGAAGATCAGCTCCAGTAGCGACGAATCCGTTAAAAACTATAGTGATCCTGGAAATACGGACGTTTTGTGTGAACGTACCCTTAGTATTGCTTTAATTGCGTGTGACGTCGAATACATGTAGTATTGTGTCTGTTTATTATCATAGATATTATAACGCTTGCAACCGCGCCATTTTTTGAGATGTCTAAACATATTTTTAAGAGCGTTAAGTTTTTTTTTAATTGGAAGGAAGAAAGGGAGACCTTTGCCCTGCAGATGGACAGAACAGGCCGAAAAAAAATAAGATTTTTAACGCGTTATACTGTATCATTTTTTTGCGCGTTATTTTTTTGTAATGCCTTATATTATTATTTTTTACAGGACTTTTTTTTCTTTGAGAAACCTCAGTAGTAAAATCCAGTCAAATACCCAACTTATTATTAGTAATGCCGTCTTATTGAACATAAAATCATCGTCACAGAGAAAAAGAATACCGTCTCTAGCTACAGCCGGTGAGGCAGTTCCATACAGTACTCCCCAATCTTCTTAGCCTCTCTGAAGTCGGTTACAATGGCTGTGCAGTAGTAAATCTCGTGCAAAAACAGCAGCACGTCGTTCCTTGCGCATCGGAAAGCCTATGTTCAACCCGGTCAATAAGATTGGGGAATAATGTACTCTGTGGCGTTACATTATATCTTTACCTCGACATAGACAGAGTGCCCGCTTTGGTAGCCGCGGGCGACGCCTTCCGACGCACCCTTCGCAACCACCACAGTTAGTTCGCACACTTTTGTTAAACGTTTTTATTAATTTTTGTAGATAAAGTGATGGTTTGGTGGGAAGATAAGGGGATGAAAAGAGGCGGAGTTTAAAAGTTATGCCTTGCGGAGAGTTTTTTAGAATCATTTAAAGTAATTTAAATATAATAATCGTCTTTAGTAGCTACTTTTGGTGGCTTCTACTTTTTCTTCTCTCATTTGATGTACATACAGCAGCAGAAAAACGTCACCCCCTTGAAATATATAAAAACAGGCCTAACGATTTTATCATTAACTGTGTGAACTTCTGGTTGTTGTTGCACTTAGCTTAATTTACTTGTATATTAATCTGTGGAAACTGTTTCTGGATTGTGTTGAACTAATTATACAATTAGTTCAACACAATCAAGCATACGCTTATGTTTGTTATTGCATCTGTTTGTTTCCCAAATAAAATTAAATTAAATTATTTTTTTAAACTCTGTTGTGAGTTTTTAGAGATCTGTAAAAAGTATGCTTGTGGAACACGTTTGGAAGTTTAATTAAAATATCAATAGGTAGGATGCGATGAATATTACCTAGCGGTCGCTGGCATGAGCACCGTCAGTGTTTTTATTTCTAGTTAGAATATCTAAGCAGTTTCATTGAATTCACAGAGATGGCGCGCACGCGGTGCACGTAGACATCCTAGTATATACTCCATAGATGTCGCTTTTTATACATTTCTAGGGGGTGAGATTTCTCTGCAGCTGTATGTACATACCATAAAAAGTCTTCTATACTGGATAAAGTTAAGGCTATTGTAGGGTAGGTTACGAAACGATATAATAATATGTCGGGTAGACGAATAAAAGTCAGTTAGCTGCCATCTTGCATTTCATTGTACTCTCCAGCTATAGGTAATACTGAGGAACATCAAATACACGGAGGATGGACTGTTTAAAAGTGTCTTAGATAGGTGGTGACGACTAATAAAGAAATTTGGTTTTTTTATGGAGTTTCTTGTGCATTCTTCTCCATAACAAGCTACTTTGCCGAATGCACGGTAGAATCAACTTTTACAACTTGTAAATTTTAATTCATATATGTATGACGTTCAAAAGTTCCGCTTACTGGCCTAATTGAAATAAATATATTTGACTTTGACTTTGACTTTGGATGAAAATACGTTTAACAGACTCGAAATAAGGCATAAGGCTAGCTATGCATCTAATTATACTTCCATCAAAATGTATAACTCTCCATAAGCCATATATTTTTCATCACTCCTTGTTTTAAGAAAGACTGGGGCTGAAAATATTTAAATATAAAAAAAATCATAAGAAATCTGGACAATGCATCACTTTACCTAAAGACAGTACAATTAAAACAATAAAGATCATTAATAAAACATTCAAGAATTATACATTTATACAAAATAATATGTACAATATACTCCCAGCCATTGTAAAGTACATATTTCATAAAAGAAAATGTCATACACAAATAATGATAATAGCATTCATATGTATTACTTAACTTAATCCATTTAAAATCCCATGCACCTATCTACATCCCTTACAAAAATTGTTACTCAAATCAAGGCATACTTTTATGCCTCGACTCTTTTGATACACAAAAAAAAACACAGATGAGGTTTTATGCCTTTTTAAAAGTGTCTTGATTTTTTTTGCTTAAATTCAAACGACATTTTAGCAGTATTTAATGCCACCCTTTTTTTAAAACATCTACGGTTAAAAGACAGACATGATATATCTGATTAGCATTTAAAATTCACAATGAAATTGACTACCCGAGGTTTTAAAAAGTCATTTAATAAATCTGTTGCCAATTTTATCTCAGGTGAATCGAGTTGATTGGCAATTGTTTAATTGAGGCGGTGTAGGTAGAGACAATGCGGAACAACGCGTATGTAGTCTAATAAATTGTATTTATAAAAACTAAAAAACACGTTTTAATGGTAAATTGAACTAAAAAGTCGCTAAACCTGAAGATCTTGGTAAGGTCATCTCGGTAAGGTGATCACGGTAGAATCAACTTTTATTACTTGTAAATATTAATTTTAATTTTTGTTTGACGTTCAAAAATGCCGCTTATTGGCCTAGTTGAATAAATATATTTGACTTTGACTTAATTATTGCATTGTCATCGGTCCTTGACAAGTGTGTAAAGTTTCAAATCAATCCCACGTTTTGAAGGGGGTGAAAATCACGTTCAAAGATTCCGTTACATTGATACATAGATACATACCAAGCTAATAAAAGCGTGATAAAAATGTGTTAATAGTCCTCCAGTCCAGACCGATTTCGTAAAAAACAGGTGCACTCTTTGTTCCCTGACTCACATTGTTTGATAGAACGGGAAGCCGACACGACCCGAGTGAGAACAAGAGTAAGACCAACGGCTTGACGTGCTTTCCGAGGCACGAAGTCACCGCAAACTTCCAAACACCGGGATGCTACTTAGGAAATTACTGAGGAAATTCCTAATGGTAATGGATAAACCTTATATCACCTTGCCCGACATTTTTTTTTGTTTCGGGAATTATCCAATGACTTCTCCAGCGAAGCGGGCGGGCGTATCAGACTTTTATAAGGCTGGTATTTAAACGAGCGAAAAAAAAATCAAATTAACACGTTCCGGGACACTTGACTATTTGCAAATGTAATGATATGACACTTCAAAATCCCATACATTTTGTCATACCGTCTACAGCCGTACTACCTCATTACATATATTTTTAAATTTTTGATATGACACTAAATATCAACATCATTGTACTTGTATGGCTCAGTCTACGCCTGTCGGCGGTGTGCATGTGTTGTTTTGGTGCATAAGCACTGCGTATGTGTGTGTTGAAAAATGACTCGAAAAGAGTTTGCCGTGACACCCACGAACAAATGAAGTCGCGTGATGTGACACTAGATCATGTGCTTCTTAGGAATACTATGGGCAAGCAACGGCTATCGACGGTTTGCCAAATTACATGAAATAAAGTTCACCGCCCTTAGCCGTACTGTCACGTAACGATATACCGACATAACGTCAAGAGGCGGTCTGTCCCGGAAAGTGTTAAAGGTGTAAAAAATACTGAATATGGCTTACTGAAATACTAAGTGGGCGACAAACAGTGGGCGAATACAAATGTTTAAAACAGCGACTTGAAAATATAAGTTTGTCGACAGGGCTCCTTTTTCTGTCTGCAGGGTCTAAAGTAACCTAACATGAAGGAGATGACGGGAGCTAAGTTCGCTCGCTTTGCTCGCTCACTTCAGCTCCCGTCATCCCCTTCGAACCTAACCTATCCGTGTCGGGGTGCCCTAAGTTCCCGAGCTCGCTTCCCTCGCTCTTGGACACGAATAAACCCGAACTCCCGCACTGCACAGTGATGTCGCCTCGATAGTTGTTCAGCTATTTTCAAAATAATAATATTCTAAAATAGAAAAAATAGAAACCCAAATACAATTAAAGTACAGCTCACAAAAATCTCCTAAAAGGTATTACTCAAATCGGATAAATAGTTACTTACTTAGTATAATAGTCGCCCATTCAGTATATTTTTCCCTCGGTTAATAATTTCCCCTTTTATAATAGTCACAGCAGATCTTTGTGTCTTTAAGTTGACTCTGCCAACCATTGCGCAAGAAACAGTTTGTTATCGTATACATATACTGCATTGAGTAAGCGAGGTAGGATGATACTACAAGCGTAAGCGAATGAAAGAGACTATAGAGTTATACAATGCTATCTTTACCTTCAACATTGATACAAAAGTAGCTGCTGCGCAGGGTCTTGCAGCCAATTCAGAGACCCAAAGATCCGTTGTGAGTATTATACTGACTAAAACACACACAAGTTCCTTTAGATGCTTGTGCCAGGGCCGCGGTAACTCTCTTTCAAATTTATCCGCGACCCAGACAGGCAACGGCCCTCGAGGACCCCGTCAGTTTTGACTGACATCTCAATCACTTTGCCAGACCTGGGAATCTAACCCGGTACCGCACGCTCAGCAGTCGCACTTGAGACCGAGATCGCTTCGACTGGACTTTACATTGTGGAGTTAAGGGCTAATATACTATGTACATTTTCCGACTCCTTTATTTTTTTTATTGGGGGGCAAACTTGTTCCGCTTTGTCCACAGGAGCCAAGGGTCGCCTACATGGCATGATCATCATCACGTTTTTAGACCCCTGAGTCGGTTTGTTTCGACTCTTGTCTCAATCTTCATTTATTTTATTCTTAGACTCGCAAAGGCTGAATAAGCCGCTTGCGAGTGCGTTTTCGGCCTTAACCAATCACATCAACACACCTGAGATATGACAGTGAATTTTCGTGTGGCTTTAAAAAACCAAGGGTAGATTAATTTTGAAAGAAACACGTAGTTTAATTACTATTAAGTGGTTCATGTTACTTTTGAAAGCAGCGTTGGATCTACACAAGAACAGAAAACAGCACAGAACAGGTTCAAGCAAAGTTGGAGACTACATGTAAAGAAATTGATGGATTCGTCAAAAAATACGGCGCCAAAAGTTGCGGATACGCTGTACGGGCAAGACTTTACCATGGACAAGAAGCGGGACAAAATGGCGGTACAACATATCTATAGCAGATTTAAATAAAAAAACAAGAGCACTACTTTGCCAGGCTTTGAGCATCTGAGATTTATTTAAAGGAACGTCCCCACTGAGAGCATTCACGTGTAATGAGCATTCGTCGTCGAATATTCGAGTGGTGTGGACGTTGAGCCGAGCGTTGCAAAGCTTACACGCAAGCGCGAACTTCGGCCGGTGTGGACGTCGCACGCAACGATTTTCGCGGAAACGGCTCGCATTCGAATGTTCACGCAAATAAAAAGCTCGAAGGCGAGTACTCAGATAATGAAATGAATTGGTATGTATGTAGGAATATTACTGGCCACTTGTAGAGTAAGGAACAGTTCCTTGATCTTAAGTGTTTGTGACTTTCTTGATCAATCGTATTATCGAATGAATGACATTTAATGAGATCGTATTCGAATGCTCCAAGCTCGCAAGGGAATGTTCGACTCTAACGTTCATAGTTTTGCTCGAAAGTGAACGCTGGGCTCGCTGAGAAGCATTTGTTGCTCGTATACGATTGCTTGTTTACAAATGCTCACGAAAGAATGCTCCCAGTGTGGACACTCCTTAAAGCGAACAGCGAAAACTATACAGTTCATATTTATTCAGGCAGGCTAGATAAAGGCTTATAACCTGGCGTGAAGCTTCTATAGAGAAAAAAACCGGCCAAATGCGTATCGGGCCACGCGTAGTAATAGGGTTCCGTAGTTGATTGCTCGTAAACTTGTAAAGCTTACTTAGCTGTGATAGTTTTCCTTTTAATTTCGTTATGTATACTACTGCCGTGATTTTTTTCACATATCTAAAAGCAACCATTTAGAGTCTGGCAAACGAAAGTAGACACTCGAATTATTTGCAAACTTTTTATATGGCAATGCTATACTAATGTCAACCCCAATTTTCCGCAGGACGCTACTAAGTTGATACTTTGTTTTAATTCGTAATAACTATTTATCTTTTTGTATAAACATTTTCACTATTTAATCATTTAAAAAGTTTCATTAATAATGTAGAAAACAATGATTCCTGTGACTCTTATGAATCTTTTCACATGGAAGTCTTAGATTCAGATTTTGATTGATAGTGAATAAACCAAAATTATTATAGAATACTGTTGCTTTTTTTATTCAGATTGATATATCTAAAGTATTACCTACCTAAATGTACCTATAGTATTATTATTCAGTCGAAGTAATATTTTAAATAATTCTAAAGTATCAAATTAGGTTATTCCAGGTATTTCATACTAGTTCTCGGGGTTGCTGTGCTAATATTTTTTTAAATTTGCCGCGCTTTTTCAGTCTCTACTTTCGTTTGCCAGACTCTATCAGGCAGGGGGAGGACACTTGGCTCTAACAAAAATGAGCAATTTAAAGCTTAATTATAAAATGGTTTTCACAGAGCCGTAACATTTTTGAATGAACTAGCCAACAATACCCCACACCAAAAAAAAACATCCACAGTTTACGTGTACAGGAGGAAAAACAATTTTTTTTCATGATTTTGTTTTACCACTTTATCGCCTTGATTAATTTGTATACCCATGCCAAATTATAGCTTTCTAGAACTAAGAGTCTCTGAGCTAAGCTGCGGACGGATGGACGGACAGATGACTATAGAAACAAAAATGGTAGGTAGGTAAGTAGGGTAGGCAGGAAGGTAAGTAGGGTAGAGTTGGCAGACAGATGACGGGAGCGAAGCCGCGGGCACAGCATTTATGCTAAATACCTTTTTTACCATCTGCTGTAATCAAGCATAGAAACATGAACCACTTCACCGTTTTAACAAAACACAAGTGCAAAAGCATCTACAGGGTGCTCCTTTTGCTACAGTGCGCTAAATTATGCTACAGTGCGCTGATTATGCTACAGTGCGCTACGTTGTGCTAAGTCTATACTCACGTGGTAGGCCTAGACCTCTGCGCCACTGTAATACTAGCGGGGAAAGAAACACACTATCAGTTAGGAACGCTTTTTCGGGCGTGTTCAGTATTTCAAATGAGATCAAGCAGGAAAATGTGACAAAAAAACATTGTAAAAACAATTTAAGGTTGCACTAGTCGATCATTCTTCCATACAAACGTAGTCTGGCGATTACTCCACTGTTTGACGATGTACGTTCAAAATAAAAATGATATCAATTTGTCTCATCATTATCTAGTTATTAGTTCGAAAGTTCCATATTTCAACACTTATTTTAACACATCTTTGGGCAGAAATAAATACCATAAGATGAAGGAAAATTGCAAAACGACCTCCATACAGGGATAGAAAAGTAATTCAACAATGCAAATAATTTTATTTTGAAAATATAAATTTAGTATTTTTTCATGATATCTAGACTCCCAAAGGTCTATTTATAAAATTTCGCCGCTCGTTTTCGTCCTAAATCATCATTCATTTCGATACAAATTAGCATTAGTGCTAATTCGTACGCGAAATAGCTTCTTACTGCTCATCACAGCATCTATATCTATCGCTCGTGTTGTCGGATGAGATAGTATGCATTTTAACCTCGCGCACAAAATAGATCGTGCCGTCGACTAGGGTAACCTTAACTCTGTTTGTAGCTGGTGGCGTTTTTACAACCCATGTGAAAACGTGAGTTTATGTATTAATTACTCTGGTAATTTAAGTCCTTCAACATTTGAGGACACCAAATTTTTCATTTTTTTTTCAATCTTCGTCGTAGGTACTCCTGAACACGCCCTGCATATTATTATGTTTCTAGAGAACTGATAGAACATGTTTTATAATATGTATCAATAATTACTGCCTTATCTGAAAAAATGCTTTGCAAATATGCAAATAAATACAGGTGATTTTGTCAACAGCCTGTATATTTCACCATCCATTCAATGCATAGATTTTTATACGTATTTTTTTCTTACAAAACATTTGTCAAGTTTTCATATAAAGGAAGCCATATTCCCAACAGTGGGACATAAGAGCTAACTAGTAAATATATCATTCATATCAGTTCACTAAACATATGAAAATAGCAAATGTGATGGAAAATATTAGTAACTATTAACTAATTTATCACATACACTTAAAAAGAAAGATCAGTGTTACACGACTAAAAAACACTTTCTACAGTTTTCTACCAATGATGAAAACTACTAAATCAACCCCATTTCTTCTAAACATTTTTCATGCCCCTGATTTTAAAATAATACAATATAATTACAAAAGTGCATAGAACCTTTACCAGATAACTTTATTTTAACCTAGAGCAACATTTTAGAATAAAGCTATCCTTAATTTTGTTCAGTTACTTCTGAGTCTATGACAACTATTCTGCTAGTGTCATGACAGTTAACGGCTGCTGTCAGGAGTGTTGCCAGCGTTAGACTTAACAATTATTAGTAGAAAATATTTTTTAACAGCCATAGATAAACGAAAAAAAACTTTGTTAATAATAAAAAAATACACAACTAAACACAATTGTTTATTTGTCTATAATAATATTTATATGTTGGTTCCTGGTATTAGTAGTAAACTATTTCTAATTTTCAATTTCATGCTTTTAACCCTGTTATATCACACACCTTACTATTTGCTAAAATAAATGGTAAATTTTAAAACTACTCTTTTACAAGATGTGTAGACATCTCATTTACTAAATTCCTATGTTGCTAGGTAGATAATAAGCATAGTGTAAAGGAAAAGTGTGATCATATTTTAAAAACTGCTTCGGCCTATGTAAATGAATAACTTTCTCCAGCGAAATCAAAGCCATTACCCAAAAACAAAATTGGCTTATCCATACAGAGAGGCATCAGCCGATCAAATTATTTTTTGTTAATTGTTTATGATTTTTTGAAGAAAGTCGTTTATTTACATGAGCAAAAGCAGTTTTTAAAATAACATCACACTTTTCTGTTACATCCTGTATATTACGCTGGCATAATGTAAGTTTTATATTATGCAGTAATTTTCTTTTATCAAGAAATTATAATGTTGCCAGCTTTAATATAAGCACCCTTATTTGTTAAAAGTCGATGGTATTTAGCAATTAATTAAAAGATTCTAAATTCAAATTTTGTATATAAAATTTGAATAATGAATAAAAATAAAATCATCCCAGTATCCCGCGATGAGTTTGACATCTCAATTTGAATTTAGAATCTCATAACGAATTGCTAAACACCGTCGAGATTTTTATAAAAAAGGCCTTTTTTTATAAATTTCCACTACCTGTACTGACTAAACTGCAGAAATTAATATTAAACATTGTCAACATCACTATACCGGTCGACACATCTTGCAAAACCTGAACTCCCCTGACTTTATCAATTTTGCAACAATTGTTGTGAACTTCATACTAAAATTCAATCCTGTTAAGTATAGCCCATTAGTACTTCATCACTCCAAATATTTAGTTTTATTCCATACCTGCTAAGCCGTCTATTAGTAGCGGTACTTTTCGGCTCCTCAGACGGTGTAGTGATAGAAGTCTCCATCGGGTTATCTTCAGGATCTAGTAACTGGATCTGAGTTTGACGTACGAACACACCGTAGTTCTCTTCGCACTGAAATTTTTAGGGAATAGTTTTTTAAACTCACCGTTTCTTTTTGCACGAATACATCTTTATGATTGTTGTTTGTTCAATTCTACTAATATAAATGAAAAAGTCTGTGTGTTTGGACGATTGTTAATCAGCCAATCCTACAAATAGGGCGAAACTTGACACAGAGGTAGACCATGACCTTGAATAAGACATAAAATATTTTTTTATTCCGAAAGTATAATCCTGTGAGATAATTAACAACAAGCACCCAGGCAAAGCCACAACGAAAAACGAGTAAATTAGATATTTTAATAAATTTTACTTAATACAAATGCCGTGAAACGTTTTTTTAAACGTGAAAACGGTTTAAAAAAATTATTGTCTACAAAATCTTTGCCAAAGAAAAATATGAGAATCACACTAACAATTCCGGTTGAAGTTTTGTAATGTTATAAGAGAAATGGTTACACTTCAACTGTTTCAACACGGACCTTGCTAGTCAGGATACATGAAATGCTTCAGTAGTCATTAATTATTACTTATTAGGTAATGCAACGTCAGTCAGCCAAAGAAATTGAACTGTTTCAGTTGTGTTCAGTGTAGTAAAAACATAATTTTAGCTGTTTATTTGGATCTTCGACTTCTCTACTGTGGCTAATCTAATCGAAATGGATGGGTGTATTTTTCTGAAATAATCTATCCTATGATACTCGGTAATAATGTTGTGTAAGATAACCTGTAACTTTCATTTATTTTAAATTACTATTCTTGAAATTGTGAGTACCACCTAATTAAAAGAAAAACAAACTTCGGAAGAGTAAATTGTCCTAACACAGACAATCAATTGCCTAAGGGGCACTTCATACACTAGTGTTAGAATTTCTTACTGTTAAAAAGAAAACAAATTATTATTAAATGCAGCTATTGTTTCAGTGTAAGTATTGCCAAAATTGGATTAGTACTTACTTATGAACATAGAAACAAATGATTTTACCTCTTTTTAAATGAAAAATCATAGAGAGAAGTCAGTGTGTGTATGATTTTATTGAAGAAAAACTATTTGATGATTTTTTTTATTTTCATAGACTCAATGAAAATGTAAGTTATAAATGATTAAATTTAATTAAACACAGTTCATCTATAAAAAATTGTATTAAGGTGTTTGAGAAACAGTAAGAGTTTTTGCAACATTGCAGCTGCCTCGTTAGTCTAGTCATAACAAGCGCTGCTCCTGACAACGAGGTCATGAGTCCAATTCCCGGATCAGGCAAAGTATTATTGGTTTTTCCATCTAGAATTTTATAGCAGCCCAAAGTCTGGAATATAAAATACATTTTGACTAGGCAAACTGTGAGCTCGTGCGATAAGGCAGAGATTCTGCTCAATCCATACTAATATTATAAATGCGAAAGTAACTCTGTCTGTCTGTTACCTTTTCATTCTTAACCCCTTGTATTTTTTATGTATTTGCATTCGAGACACAGTAAAAAAGTCATTGTGTCTCTCGTAGATCTGCATTCCTTCTGCATACAAGGGGTTAAACCAGTGAACCGATTTAGATGAAATTTGGTATGAAGATAGTTTGAGACCGGGCAGGATATAGGATAGTTTTTATTATATGGATTGGAATTTTGTTTGGTGAACCAATAATTTCTGAAGTAAGGCGGCCCACACACCTACAATATTATGGCGCAATATAAAAAATTGGTTATTCGAAGTACTAATGCTACACAGACAAAGTCGCAGGCATCAGCTGGTGGATAATAAAAGAACCTACTGATCCCTGTCTGATGACACTGTGCTGTCTGCCATTGGACGAAGTAGGAGTGGATGCTAATAGTTTCTTCCAGACAAGTAATGTGTCTTATTAGAAAAACTTTCAAATCACCATTCAGCCGTTCTACAAATGTATGTGCTTCCAAAGGTGAAGGGTTGTCTAGGAGTATTCAAGTTTCAAGATATGCCATTATTATTTAAGGAAATCAATCCTTACCGTAAAATATGCATGACCCCGAACAGTACCATTGTTCTTTCCTTTAGGTTCGTCCAGAATAACTCCAATCCATTTTCCAGTTGCAAACGTAGGGTAGCCCACATACGCGACAGATCCTTTTACATCCTTGCCAACCACCATCACACGCTGACCCAGCGTTAACAGCTTATCCGACATCCTTACTTCTTATTGTCATATACTGCAATTTAACAGCAATATTAATAAAAATAAAGTTCGAGGAAACTGAATCTTGTCCAAAGAGTATTACTACCTTATTTGAATATATAGAATTGAAATTTTCGATTGCTGATCTGTTTTATAAATCACAGTTTACTTTAAATTGACGATATTCGGTATATTTTGGTCAGATTTTATTAGAAATCAACCAAAATAATACTGCAGCAGATGCACTGCAGAATTTCCGATTTTGTGTTGTCAAATAACTGTCAGTTTGGCGAATTGCTCATCGACATCGACGTTTCGTTTCTACTCTGAGGTTTGCAAGATATCAACAACTAAACGCTGGACAATCATTTCCTCATAATATTACTCGCAGTAAAAAAAATGATAAATTAGCGTAAGAAAGATAAAACAATTTTTATACTAATAAAATGTATGGTCATTTCGCAAAAAAATGTTGTTATGGAAAATTCCTGCCTGTATAACTTAGCAAGAATCCATAGGAGCCCGTATCAAGTCACTGTGTGTCAGTCTTCCGCATCCATTAGTCACCACGCTAATTCTGTTGATTTCTCTGTTAAGCTCAACAGCTCATCAGGTATCTTAGTGATGCCTTAAAAATGCCATCTATAGTTGGTATAGACCTAAGCATTAAACACAAATTTTGGCAACTGCCCTTGTATTGTTAACGACTAAATATACCTAGCCGAAATATCCACCACAATTCATATTCATTTATCTCGTGATTTACCTACACGTTACTTATTCAATTAGTAGATGTATCCAAGCTTTGATTTCAGTAACTCCAGTTCTATGTTTTTTAAATGCTGTATAGTTTCATGTGGTTACATCACTCTCTTTCCTGCTGGAGCAGCAGCCTGCTAGCCTGGCTTATTCATCTATCGTCTTATATCATTAATTCATTATACTAGCAGTACCCCGCGGCTTCGCTCCCGTCAACTGGCTACCTACCTACTTCCCTTTACATTAGGTAAGTACCTATATAAAAGAACAAAACAATATAACTTATTATTTAATATATTCCTCTAGCATAGCAGAAAAAATTATACACCTATCTATGTACGCAAGGATTGCATCAGCCATTTTAAATGCTGGGATGATTCATTATTCCAGTAGCCAGGCCAAATTGTGTCTAAATATGTTTACATAGTATTGATGACGTTATATTTTCAAGTTCTCAAGTAAACGAGGACAGATAACGATGCATCATGCATATATAAAATGCTTACTTACGTATTCAAATAACTTAACATTGTTGCAATAGAGATGCATCAATGTTATATGCAGGCAGGTTATCTTCTTACCCGACTGCGCAACGCAAATGAGGGTATTGTGTTTATCAGTCTAAATGTGTATGTTTGTTCCTATGTGGCGAGTGACCAAACGCGTAGGCCGATTTTGATGATTCATAAGTCATTCGATTTCGATTCGAACCGTACGAGTGTCACTGACTAGAACAATAAAATGGATTAAAAGATAATTCAAAAATAAAAATAAACACGACTGCTTAAGAAATGAACTAAAAAGAGGAAAACGAATAAAATCATGCTGTGCATTCAGAGGATACATCTGGTTTTGGACAGCCAGCTCGCGAATATGTATCCTCCGACTGCACAAAAAGAATTTGTGTTCGTCTTTTTTATTTTTCTTCCATACCCATCGTGTGGGACTTTTACATAATCGTGACTGACTGATCAAAGCCATTATATGTAGCCTCCGACTGCACAGCATGATTTTCTTCTTGTTTTTGTATGCGCCTTTTAGTTCGCTTCCTAGGCAGTCAGGTTTCATGTTTTTTTTTATTGGTTTGGTGTCTCAAGTCCTTCTCCCAAATATATTTGCTGTCGGCGCACATCGTCCTTAACTACTTCTCTGTTAGTTGTTATCTCAATTTGAGTAATCCTGGTGAAATGATTAGTCAGCTAGACCCTGCGTTACCGGGTACTAACTGTCCTGGGTGCGCCGGGCGTTTGGAATACAATAGTATAGAATGATTCATTCGACATAGACACAACACTACAGCAACAATCACAAAGTAACAGAGAATAATAATAAAAAGGACAAACCCACCTCCACCTCATGGTCCTTCCCGCCTTTCGGCATACGGACCTAATCGTTGGAGTCACACGTGGTACTTGCGTCTGCTTCTTCCCAGGTGTTTTCTTGACTCCTACAAATGATCAATTTCTTGTCCCTATAATGTCACTTCTCCCCTTTCTGGGGTGTGAACGCCACAAAATCGTGAAACTTCACGCCCAGCTGTTCGCTCACAACTCCAGTTCCTTCCGCTTACTGTGCCATTTGTGAGCGAAAGCGCTCAGCCTCTCGAACCCTTCCTTACTCGACACCAGTTCCTCGTGGTATACCAGCCCGACCTCAGTCCTGCACCAGTTCTCTAACATCTCTTTCCTTTCCTCCTCATGTAACTCGCACTCCCATAGGACATGGTCCCGGGTTTCGTCCGCCGCTCCGCAGTAACAAAGTGCAGTATCGCATAACGACATTGCATTTAGGCGGCCTCTAAAACACCCATGTCCCGTCAAAATCTGCGACAGAACATAATCCGGTTCCACCCACCAGCGCGCCACGCGAACCGCGACGTCTGGGAAAAACAAACAATTCTCTGCCGTTCGTACTTGAGCACCATCGCTCCTGCCATAGAGCAACGACCTCCGCTCTCACCTTCCTTTTTACAAGATTGCGCTCCCTGCTTACCAACCCTGAACCCTCATGCGCGATTCGTCCTGCTCGAGTGACCTCCAGGTCGGCTGGAAGTACGCCCGCCAGCATAGGTAACGCTGCGGTGCTGACCGCAGAGCGCTCCTCACAGCGTAGTGACTCGACCTTCGCCACCATACGGCAGCAGCATATGTGAGTGTCACCACAAAGGTCCCTGCAAACAGAACTCTAAGAGCCCTGTACTTGATGCCCCAGGTCGATGCCGATACTCTCGACACCTTCCCGAAGCAGTTCGAAGCCTTCTGGCCGGTAAAATTAGCATGCTGCACTTAGGAGCTGCCTTCATCGATCACTACTCCCAGAACTTTGAAATAAAAAGGACAAACAAGGTTCAGTGTCCACACCGAAAAGATTACCCAATTTACCTAACTCAAGATTTGTTGGGCGTCAGACACCCAGCGCTGATTCGCCACACGACATACCGGGGAAGCTTCTTTGACCCGACACGTAAAGAAGAAATTACCTCAGTAGTTGCCCTGGCCAAAAAATCTTCTTTAAAACAGTATATCCATAGATTCTTTGCTCTTCACTTAATCTTATAGCCATCCACATTCATAGAGGGGTGTTACAAGTTTGACATGTACCTGTGTATGTGTATCCGTCTGTGGCATCATAATTCCTAAATGGATAAACCGATTTTGATTTCGTTGTTTTTTTTTTTTTTTTTATTTGTAATGGGTTTGCTCTTGACTCTAGTCTAGGTCATAGGTGACAGAGACAGAGTCTACGATGGAGTGAGCTTACCCAGAAGTAGCCTGTTCACTCTAACTTTGAAGAGATTCGGGTTGAATGCGTTCGGAAACACAGACGCAGGCAGTGAGTTCCACTCATTCGCTGTGCGCATTATAAAGGATGTTTGGAAGCGCTTGGTTCGAATTGGTGGAATGGCAACAAGGTAAGGATGATAACTTGCAGTGCGTCTAGATGTCCTATGGTAGAAGGGGGCTGGTGGGATGAGGTCGTGGAGTTCCTGAGCACACTCACCGAAGTACAGTCTGTAGAAGACCGACAAGCAGGCAACTTTGCGGCGATGAGCCAAGCTGTGAAGCTTGGCGTCCACCAGTTCCACGTTGCCAATGAGCCTCTTGGCTCTGCGCTCCACTGAGTCAAGCGCGGCAAGCTGATACTTAGCTGAACCATCCCAAAGGTGGCTGCAATACTCCATGCAGGATCGGACTTGTGCTTTGTATAGGGTTAAAAGCTGTCCAGGCGTAAAGTATCGCTTCACTTTATTTAGGATGCCCAGTTTTTTGGCCGCGATTTGGGCTTTGTTCTCAATGGAGGAGCCGAAGTTGAGACTGGATGTCAACTCCATGCCTAGGAGCTCGAGCCGATCAGTCACAGGAACAGACGCACCCCGAAAAGTAGGCGTTTGATCGAACAGACTCCTTTTGGCGGTAAAAAGACACGCCTGTGTTTTGGTGGCGTTAAAAGAGACCAGATTGTCATCACCCCACTGGGAGACAAGGCTTAAGGTCAAATCTGTCCGCTCAACCATAGCCTCCCTCAAGGAACGAACTTCATCCATGCTGGTTCTTGCGCTGGACAAGTATCTCTCTGAAACAGTACTGTCATCTGCGTACCCAACAATACCAGGCTGAAGTAGGTCATTGATGTGCAGCAGGAAAAGAGTTGCAGAGAGAACAGACCCCTGAGGAACTCCGGCATCAATAGCCATAAGGTCTGAGGAGCAGCCGTCAATGACTACTCGGATCGACCGCTCGCTAAGGAAGTCTGATATCCAGCTACAAAACCCAGCGGGGATGCCATAAGCAGGAAGCTTACTGAGCAGACTCGCGTGCCAGACCCTGTCGAAGGCCTTCGAGATATCAAGCGATACAGCAAGTGCTTCGCCGTGTCTCTCGATGGCTTCGCCCCAGCAGTGCGTGACATACACAAGAAGATCGCCAGTTGACCGTCCCCGGCGAAAGCCATATTGACGGTCACTGAGGAGATTGTTGTCTTCAAGGTAGGTCAGCAACTTTCTGTTCAGTACCCTTTCCATAACTTTGCACAGAATAGAGGTAATGGCGATCGGACGGTAATTGGCAGGGTCTGCACGGTTGCCTTTTTTGGGCACTGGTTGCACATTTGCAAGCTTCCAGGATTTCGGCACCGTCCCTTTTACAAGAGAGAGGCGGAACAAGCGAGTCAACACAGGAGACAATTCTGGCGCACACTGCCTCAGCACTCTCGCTGGAATGCCGTCAGGTCCGCTGGCCTTGTTCACGTCTAGACTGCACAATACTCTCCGGACCTCTTTAGTGTGCACAGCGATCTCCGGCATCGAAGAGTCACAATGAGGTACAGTAGGTGGTTGCTTGGAGCCAGCGTCCAGACGTGAATTGCTAGCAAAAAGAGATGCAAATAAATTTGCTTTGTCACTTGCAGAGTGAGCCAGCGACCCATCAGGTTTCAGCATCGGAGGTAAAGTGGGCCGACAGAAATTCGTTTCAACCGCTTTAGACAGGGACCAAAACTGTTTACTACCCGGAGGGTGCGATGCCAGCTTGGCCCCAATACGTCCAATATGATCAAAACGTGCCCGACGCAGAACCCGCTTGCAGAACTTGGCGGCAGAATTAAAGGCTCTTTTCCTCGCGCGAACCCTACGCGCTCTAACTTTGCGGTCGCGGGCCCCGACCCAGGCTTGGTAAGCAAACTCTTTTCGGGCCTCAGCATGGGCGCATTCTGCATTATACCAAGGTCGGGTTTTGTGACCGAGCGGAATGTCGGAGAATGGAATGAAATATTCCATTCCCTGCCGAATCACATCCGCAACCGCGTCTGCACAGCTCGAGGGGCTACCCGAGGAGAAGCACACATGCCGCCAAGGATAAGACGCAAAAAAGTGCCGCATCTCGTCCCAGTCTGCTGACTCGTATCGCCATACTCGCCTCGTGCCTCTAGGGCTCTCATCTGGAGGGGAGCAAGTCGAAACGGATTTCACCAGACAGTGGTCAGACGATCCCAGCGGGGCTGAGACCGACACCGAATGACTGTCCGGATCAGTTGTCAGTAGAAGATCCAAGCAGTTGGGTGTATGGCCGTCAACATCCGGTACCCGCGTTGCCACATTCACCAGCTGGGTTAGATCTAGGGATAGAGAAAACTTGCGCGCCTCTAACCCGGCATGGTCAGTTTTCCGGTATGGGTACAACCATTCTTTATGATGGGCGTTAAAGTCCCCCAGAAAATTAAGCTTCGCTGTTGGGTACCGTTGCTGGGCTATGTCAGCCGACTCCACGAGGCAATTAAAAAGCGCTGTCGTCTCCTGGTCACCTGAGTGCGATCGGTAGACGCCGATGTAAAGAGACTTCTCCACGCCAGTGTCCACAAGTAGCCATATGGCAGAAAAGCCCGATTTCTCAAAGCAACGGAGACGACGACAACAAATGTCATCGCGGACGTACACACAGACCCCAGCTTGCTTCTTGAATTTGTGTTCAAGAGAGTAACCCGGGTAGTTGAGGTACGCCACGTCCGACGGGGTTGTTATCTTCGTCTCCGTTAGAAAAAACAGGTGCGGCTTCTCGGTCTCGAGGTGGTGGTGGACCGGATCGAGATTAGAGTGCAACCCCCTGATGTTAGTGAGGTGCACTTTTAGTGGGAGGAAGTGCAGCCGTTGTTTCACCTTATTCTTATTTTTTCTGGTCATTGTGTTAGAGTATGGTGGGGAAGAAGTCGAACTGTCGAGGCGCTGCTCAGTGAACCAAGTGGAAAACTGGAGCTAACCCAACCTATGGGGAACTCATTTGGAGACTGCGGGGACGCCCGAACCCCCCCGGATATGGCCACCGGGTCCTCCCATCCAGTCGCCAGCTGGCACGGTGGAGCATACCGGGATTTTTCGCGAGTTGGCGGGGCAGCCTTTGGCACGTGGCTGGCGTGCTACTTGGGCCCCCTACTGACTGCGGTCGGCCAACGGCTGGCACCGTGCTTCGGATCCCGCTACCCTCCAAAATGAGTTACCCGGCCAGTTTTGCCCAGAGACCAAGACCGGTTCTGAACAGCGCAACTGACATCCTCCTTCTCCCCCAAAGGCACTGGCAGTCCCACACACCGGCGGAACACAGTAAGCTGTTTGGCGCCGGACTCCGGTGGGATGGTGGTCGCGAGCCAGGCGGCCCCTTGCGGAGCCTACCACCGCTTAAGTGGGATCGTTCAGCCGTACCACAGGCAAGCCTGTGGTGCCGTTGCCCGGGATGGACCGCTAGGAGGTAGATCCCATACCCAGTTTTTGTATGAAAGGAGATTTTAGCGAGAGTGTAGTTACTTTCAAGCTATGTTTGATGAGAATCGGTTCAGCAGGTCAAATGATAAGGGCGTTTTACTGTTTGAATCGGGGTGTTTTCGCAGGATATCGTATCATAATTACGCGTTCAATTGATTGTAGCATGAAATAAAAATGTGCCGGGAGGATTTTAAATTTTACTTGTCTTACGATTAATTCATTTTCTCACATTCAACCAGGTCTATTGATTACCTACTTAGTTTTCTGTCATACCTACCTACTGCTTATAGCATACAGATGTTCGTAGTCTGCCTGCATCACCACCTGTCTCCACCATCGCCAGCCGAAGACTGGACAGCATCAGTTCCTGAGTAGGCCATAAAGAAGGCATAGGTACTTAAGGTTTCCATACCCGGAAGGAGTCCGCAGACTCTGATATTTGTTACGAATCTTCGTAAAGCGAATATATTACTTGCGGACCATGTCCAGCGCTCAGCTTCTTTTCTAAAAACGAAATCGGATGGACAGACTTCAGTTTCTCTTAAATCCAGTATGTGTGACCATTTTAGATAGACAGAACAGACATACCTGCAGTAGCGAGGTCACTAGAATTAATAATTATGTTCTGTGAGCATGGTACGGTGGATATGGCCCGCAGGTAGTTCAGTCTAGTCAATTCCCCCTATCATTTCAAATATGGAATCCGTAAAGGTGCCCAATACCTAATCCAATGTTTGTAATCTCTCAAATACTTCTACTATTTAATGTCTGTCTAGCCAAGCTTGATGACGGTCGAAGATATTCCCTTGACCTTGCCTTTTAGAATCTCAAGATAAAATAATTATGTGCATGATTTTTACAATAATTATTAAAATCGTGTTGCCATGCCAGTAATCAAAATTTTCCTACGGAATTAAACTTATGAGAAGATGATAAATACGTAGGTACATAAAACGAAAAATCTTTTAATTTTATCGTTATTTAGTACAGTAAGAGCCTGTCCAGAAAGCGCGATTTACGCGCGAGTCGAGAGTCCCGCTCATTGCAAGCGTTTTACGCGCGTGTGAGGAAACGCGCGTAGGCATCTGGACGGGATATAATATGTAGCTCTAGTATCTCGGGTACGCGCGAGTGCCAACGCGCGAGTCCGCTCGCGCGTAAAACGCGTCATCTGGACAGGCTCTTAGCGTCGAGCCGGTGACCTCACGGTAACAGCCTCGCTAAAACGGGGCCATGACTCATACGCATACGTTACAAAGTTTTTTCCTGTTTTCATTATAGCTCTTATTAGCTTGCCATAAGAGTCACAATGACAATCATTAAACGTGTTAATAAAACTCGTTGCCTTCCTCGTTTCTATGGGCGATATTCTCAACGAACGCATCGATTGAATACATCGACGCGTTACTATCAGTCTCGTTTGATAACATTCTATGACAGCAAGAAATGTAGTATTGTATTGGTAAATTAAACAGGCGGCAAGATAGAGACGCCGTGCGTCACCCTGCTACTAATAATTTAATGTTATTATTACATTACAGATCATTAGTAGTTATAAGGAGCTGAATATTTAGTCAGCCACTATGTACACAGTTCATAGAAAATGAGGATGAATAATTTAAATTTCTAGTAAATGAAAGCTACTAGGCATTTCACCATCAAATTACTGGAAAATGAGATCAATGAAATGCATGATAATTATAATGGTCTCACATTCGCAAATTTTGCCTGCAACCGGTAGTTTACCGCATGATGAAAAGCATTGACGTGCATACTCTCGCCCGCCTACTTTCGCTTACTGTAAACAGGCATGTCCCGTTAGGTTACCTGTGCCACAACAGCACCATAAAAAAAAAAACACCACGCTTACAAAAACATGTGTAATCGTTTTATTATTATTTGAATCATTACATAGAGCAATTTAAAAATACGATGTCGTAAAAAACAAAAAGCGATTAATTGGAACTAAGGACCTGAGACGGCGTCGATTATGTATATTTATTTATTATTATTTTTACTTTAACAAAATCTCAAGGCACAGAGCGCGGGAGGCCTATGCGGCCGTATAATATCTTCTCTGTAAACGTCTGTGCTTTCTAAATACATATTCGATAGGGTTTTACAATAACGCGCACGCTCTCATAATATAAAAAGACTATGAACGGTGACCATGTTACGTGTGTGGGAGCGCAGGCTCAGAAGCCGTGCACCTTCAGCTGCTCGGGTTTCACGAGGCCCGACTTAGTCAGCCACTGGCAAATGTTCTCGCGCTGGTCGCCTTGCAGCTGCAGCACTTCGCCGTACTCCGGGTGCTCCACGACCGTTCCGTTGCACGCGAACTCCTTCTTGCATGCCCGCACTATCTTCTTCAGGTCATATTCCGACGAGAGGCCCTGCACCGTTGTCAGCGTCTTACGCCCGTTCCGCTGCTGGATTCGGACGTGGACTAAACCATCTTGAACGTCGTCTTCCGAGCTTTTGATAGCATCGGCGAATGGGTCGTATGTATTTAAATTCTGGATGGACATACGATTGAACTTAGATACTCTTTGTTTCACAAAACACTGCGATACTACGCACGTACACGAATTAACTGTCACTGATAACGTTCTGTGATGTTTGCTCGCAGAGCTACGACCAATTTACGCAAACTCCAAAATGTAATGGCGGACAAGACCGAAAAATGGAAATGTCACGCGGAGGCGGAAATTATCGATCACTACCATAGACAATCTGACAATTCGATGCTCACATATAAAGCACCTTTTACACGTTATATTTAGTTTTAATAGCTACGCGTTTTTAAATTACAATTTTTATGAAGTTTATTAATTTACCCCTTCAATTTTGCGTATAATTTTGGCACGTAGTCATCATATTTGGCAACGTAGAAATTTCCGGCAACTGGGCTTCCAAGTTTGAATTGCTGAGCGAATTTAGCAATGGAGAATTTTCCTCTTTTTTCGCCAGAATTATTCGGCAACTTATGTATTTTGGAGAAATCACATTTTTCAGGCTGTTTGTAAACTAAAAATACATAGCGATGCAATCCTGTTCCTTTCGGTGGGCCTGACCCGATGTAGTCCGATAGTACTTCGCCCTTGCCAAAGTTTGAGCCGAGAATATTTCCAACTAGCCAGTGGTGCCACTCTCGAAACTTTGGGTCTTCACGGCTGGGTGCATCAGGATCTATCATAGCGAGTAAATAGTATTCTTGTTCTTTAGCAGCCCACGATACTGTAGGTTGATCTTTAACTTGAGTGGGCGTTAGTTCCTTGCCGGTCTCTACTGCAGTGCCATTAGGGTACTTTATATTCAGCAAGTCCGTTGGTGCTATATTTATCACATCGGGTATAATACAATGCTCTTTAAAAAGACTTTGAAGGTTAGACATCTTTTGAGCTTTTACTCCCTCACTAAAAATATAGATCACACTAAGAATAACTTTGAATCGGTAATCTACGCAATGGTTTGTGTAAGATTTTTTAAATATCATTTCAACAACTTTGACAAATAACGTTGCTTAGTTACCGCAAGCATCGACTGCAAGTCTATGAAAAAAAGAAAATTTTGCAGATTGTCTTTAAATGTATTAAATATTACGAAAGTGTTTTCTTTTGGCTAAATCTACAACGAAAATAAATTAAAAACATATTTAATTTGCTTGTAAAATTATTTGTGAAACATCGTTAATCATGAACGTGTAGAAGTAGCTTTATTATAAAAATTAGATTGTCTATGCTCTAACCGGAACACAGATAAAAAATGTGAAATGTTCATGTTTGGATACACAATGTAAATACAAAAATTAAAGCCTCCTCGTGCATGCCACATTATGAAAAATTAGTTAATATTTCGCTCTACTAACATTAACAAAGTAATTTCACTAACTCATTTCGACATATCTGAATGATTTATAGAACGAGGAGCAGCGAGTTATGTTGATCAAATGCACTGTGGGCTATCACTTAATGATCCCGATAAGGTTGCTGATGGTCTAGCCACAAGCTTACTGCTTGATTGATGGGCTACCGTACTCCAAACATTACAAGGTTATCTATATCTAAGTAAGTTCCCTAAATCCTACTACTAATTTAAACGTGAAAGTTAGTGAAGATGGATGGATGGATGTTTGTTACTCTTTCACGCAAAAACTACTGAACGGAGTTTGATGAAACTTTACAAAAATATAGCACATCATAACACATAGGCTATAATTTATAGTTATTGGGAGAAGTACTAATACTTAATAATATTTAGTTCGCTATACTGAGAAATGTAATCCCAATATGTGCCGTATCTATGGCAATGGCTAACCTACCTACTCTAAGGCTTAAACACGCACTGCGATTTTTTTTCCGCAGTGCGTGCCGTGCCCGCAGCTTCATACATTTCCATAGGTCACAGAAAGCGCGGAACAAAATTCAAAAATGTTTGCGTATGAATTGAGGCCCCAACCGAGAATTAAAAAACGGTTGCTATCATGATTTAAGTAGTAGAAAAATCCTTGCTAAGGGTTCCTGTTACAATAGGATAGGAAAGATGGACCTACTTTTTCCATAGACATATTTCCGCACTTAGACCACAGTAAATTTATTCTGTGCTTGGACTCCCATTAGGTCCAGTATGCGTGCAGGCCTCCTCTCTGTGAGAGGGCAGTAAACCACCACGCGGGCCCAGTGCTTGTTGGTTAATGTCATGTCTTCGAATTTTTGGTTCTAAGACATTTTCGGGTTTTATCGAAGTTTTCCTTCACCGTTTTGAGAGCAGTGGTGATGAAAAAATTTACACAAAGTAAAGCGCCTGCCTGGGCTCGAACTCATGACCTACAACTTGTAAGTCGCGGCCTTCATCACCCACTGCTCTCTAAACGGTGAAGGAAAACATCGTGAGGAAACTCGGGGAGGGCTGGATCGACCCAACGCGAATGTATACGTACATCCGTGGTGGGGCGACCCGGACCGCCAGGCACTTCTTCTCATGCAACCGAGCGGGTGGGCAGGTTGCGGATAGCCCAACCCCGGCTGCGGGACTGACCGATGGCGACTTCGTTTGCTGTGGGCTTTCCGGTGGTCGGGGCATCTGATTAAGATCCCGGACAAGAGAAGTTCCCGAAAGCCAAACCCCAGGCCTAGGGTAACCTAGACACCACTTTCCTATGAGCCTATTATCCAAACAATCCATCCTCTTCCCTATCCGTACACATCCTGTCAATCCCTAAATCCCGAGGTCAACTCCCAGGCCTAAGGTGACCCCCCGAAAAACCCCACACCACCATCCACCAAATTCGTTCCCTCCTTTTCCTTTAATCCCGTCGGTCCCAGAGGAAGGGTAACCTCAATCCCAAAAAGCCCACCCCCTATTTCAATGAACATGCAGGAAGAAAGTCTTACTACCCAGGTGGGTCCCGGCCAAGCCGGGGAATCCCACACCGCTTCGGCGGTCAGCTCCCAACGTAGTATGGGGGGAGCATCTAACTGCAATTTCGTTGACCTTATGCCGCGCTCTGCGCGGCCGGCTGCTGACCTAGCGCCCAAACCACTGGCTGCGACAAACGCGCCCACAATCCCGACCTTGGCTGCGACTTACGCGCCCCTAGACTCGACTCCGGCTGCGACTCACGCGCCAACACCCACTACACGTGGTATGCCCCCCGCGAATCTCTGGCAACAGAGCGTCGTGCGGAGCAGCTCCACTCATAAAGTTAACGACTCAGACCGACACGCTACAACAGACACGGGGAAGGTTGACAGACCTGGTAGCTCTTTCAATCTCCCGGCTGACGATGAAGTACGCCTGGAAACTCGCGGAAAAATCCCAGTCCGGGAGAAAGAAGTAAGCGACCGAAAGCGCAGAGCGCGCGAAGGCAACAGCCAGCGCGGAGCGCGATCGGACGCTGAAGGGAGGGTACACGAACAGTCCCAAGTACGCGCAGGGGCAACCCTACGCGGAAAAGGGCCGAACGTGGGGCCACGCGATCGGCCGCTTGCACGCGAAGGGGAAACCCAGCGCGACGAGCGGCCGGACGCGGGGCCACGCGACCAGCTGCATGTACGTGCGGGGGAAACCCAGCGCGAAAAGCGGCCGGACGCGGACCTAAGCGAGCGGGGGAAGGTACGCGAAGGGGCAACCCTGTGCGAAGAGCCACCGCAAGCGGGAGCAACTGCCAGGGCCGCCGCCCAACCCCAAGACACCGACAAGACCCACAACCAGACTCGACCTAAACGCACCAGGGGCAAGCGCTCTCATGCCATGCGCCAGGCGTTAAAGACATCTGACGCCCCGCAAGGCACCTCAAACCCGAAGCCTGTACCAAGTGGAACGGGGCCGGGGAAGAGGACGCGTCCTGACGACACGGCCTCACCTAGCACGCTCCAGGGGGACGCCAAGCGCGTGAGAATCCACTCCGCGCAGGGGGGGCAGAGAACCTACGCGCGGGCCACAAAGGATATCCCTGCGCGGCTAGCGGTAGCAATCTGTCTTCCCCACCCCAGTAGGGAGCTAACTAGGGAAGAGGCCGAATACATTAAGACCGCCCTAGAAGACAGACTCATTGACTCAGACCCGTCGACACCACTCCCGGCCTTCCGCGGATACCCACGGATAGCAGAAGGCACGGTGCAGATATGGTGTGAAGACGAGAATGCCCTGACCTGGCTGACCCAAAACGTGCCCCAAATAAAACTACCCGACAATGACCAGACGCTGACGGTACTGAGACAGACCGACGTGCCCACCCGTGTCCGAGCCTCGCTCTTCGTCCCTCGCTATAGAGGTGATGTGGGCAGGCTCCACGGTATTCTGATCCGTCAGAATACCTGGTACAACATCGCGAGGTGGTCACTGTACAGGGCGACTACCATCGGTGGCGACCGCTACGGGACATATCTCACCCTGGGGCTGCCACCGGAGGAAGCCGAAAGGGTCCTGGGGCGGGAGCGACGGATATCGTACCTGCTAGGGTCGATATACGTGCGCTTCTGGCCCACGACCCGCCCCTCCGACACCCAGACCGACAGCACCGACACAAAGACGACAGAACCGACGACGGCACAGACGAACGACACGGACATTGTCCAACTCGAGGAGGAGATGGCTCGAGCGGCAATGGCTGATGACGCCGAACCCATACTGCCCGCATCACCCGGCTGGAACGTGCAACTTCTTGCCTCGTCGCCGGGGGATACGCACGACGACGAGCATTACCGGGAGGTGGAGACGGAGGGACTATCCGATGGATCCGTCTCCGATTAACCCCACTCCACCTCCACCAGTCCCCCTTAACATTATCCAAAATAACCTCCAGCATAGTCAGACTGCCACGGCTAGCTTGCGCAGGGCACTGGAGGTTAAACACCGAACCATCGCACTGATCCAAGAGCCGTGGATCAGGAACAACAGAGTATGTGGCCTCGGTAACATCGGAGGTAAGATAATTCTCGACACACACGGCTCAGATAAGCCAAGAACCTGCATCTACATACCCCAAGAAATTCCCTTTACGACACTGACTCAATTCTGTTCCAGAGACCTGACATCTGTCAGGCTCCATACCGAAGGTAGCGCTCCAGACGTTGTACTGGCCTCGGCATACATGCCAGGCGAGGATACAGATTGCCCGCCAAAGGAGCTGGCTGACCTGGTGCAGCACTGTGAGCGCGCCGGTCTGGACCTGATCATCTGCACCGACTCAAACGCCCACCACCCGCTCTGGGGCAGTGTCACACCGAACTCCAGAGGAGAGGTACTATCCACCTTTTTATTCACTACTAATCTTAACATTGTTAACCGCGGCACAGAGCCCACTTGGGTCACGGCCCGTGGACAAACGATCATAGATTTAACACTCGCCACAGAAAACGCGACAAATCTTATTACAAACTGGCACGTATCGGACGAGCCTTCTTGCTCAGACCACAGAAGGATCCGCTTTACACTTACTACAAACACTAAAAAACCCGCACCAAGGCGAAACCCGAGGCGTACAAACGTTCCCGGGTTCAAAAGCCTTCTGGCCTCACTACTAGCTGAACATCTAGCACTGGCAACCGTAAGGGACCAAGCACAATTAGAACACACCGTAACAGAATTATCCAAATACCTAACAGAAGCTTACCACGCATGCTGTAAATCAAGAGCGCCACAAAGCAGGAACGAGAGGAACCCCTGGTGGAACGCTGAACTTGGTAAACTCAGAGATAAGCTGCGTAAGCAATTTAACAGAGCAAAAAACACGAGACTCCCGGAAGACTGGGAGATATACAAAGAGACCCAATATGCATTCAAAAAACAGACTAGAACCGCCAGGAGGAAAGCATGGCGGAGATTCTGTGAATCCATTGAAACAAATAATGAGGCCGCAAGGGTACGGAAGATCCTATCAACTGATCAGGACCGATCCCTTGGCGCGCTGAAAAAACCCGACAACTCTTACACACAAACCGACTACGAAACCAGCAAGGTCCTTCTCGAAACTCACTTCCCGGACTGTCAAGTCCTGGAGGACAGGACGTGGGAGGCTGAACCCGAATGGACCCCAACGGAACAAGACTGGTCAAGAGCCCACAGTATAGTAACAGTAGACCGAATAAAATGGGCTATCAACACCTTTCAGCCATACAAGTCGTCGGGGCTGGACGGCATCTTCCCGGCCCTTCTACAGTGGGGGGTAGAGTGTCTAACGCCACGGCTGTTGGAGATCTATCGGGCCTGCATAGCACTTAGATACATACCTCTCGGATGGCGCGAGGTGAAAGTCATCTTCATACCCAAGCCTGGTAAAACTGACTACACACACCCCAAGGCATATAGACCTATAAGCCTCACATCCTTTTTACTAAAAACCCTCGAAAGACTCTGTGATAGGCACATCCGTGATGGGCCTCTCCGGGAAAAACCACTACACAAACAACAGCATGCGTACTCCACAGGCAGATCAACAGAATCCGCGTTGCATAACGTGGTTTCTAAAATTGAATGCGCAGTGGACCACAAATGCTCAGCACTGGCTGCCTTCATTGACATCGAGGGAGCCTTCGATAAGACTATGTTCAACAGCATAAACACGGCCCTCGACAGACATGGCATAGACCCGACCCTAGGGGGCTGGATCACCAATATGCTCAAACTGAGAGCGGTTCAAGTCACGGTTAACGACACTACAAGGGCCATCGTCGCGAAGGGCTGTCCGCAGGGGGGCGTCCTTTCGCCGCTCCTGTGGAACCTGGTAGCTGACAGCCTCATCAAAACACTCAACGACAAAGGTTATTTCACCGTTGGCTACGCGGATGACATAACAATAATAATAAACGGGACCCACGAAAACACTCTATGCAACCTCATGCGTCAAGCCCTGAAAATAGTAGAGGAATGGTGCAACGAGCACCAACTCTCAGTGAACCCAACAAAGACTGAACTAATTCTCTTCACAAAAAAGAGAAAACCTATGGCACTGCAGCTGCCGCGTTTCTTCGGCACAACCCTAAGCCTTTCAACCGAAACCAAGTACCTGGGCATTTACCTGGACAAACAATTGAATTGGGCAAGACACGTGAACTATATCATCACAAAAGCCAGCATATCCCTGTGGCAGTGCAAACAACTGCTAGGCAGGAATTGGGGGATTAGCCCCATGGTCACCTACTGGCTATACACCACAGTTATCCGACCAATCATCACATATGGCTCGCTGGTCTGGTGGCCCAGGACAGACCTCAGCACAGCCCAAAGAGATCTCGAGAAACTGCAGCGGTTCGCCTGCGTTGCAATCACCAGTAGTATGAGAACCACACCCACTGCCGCCCTACAGGCGATGCTGGGACTGCCACCTCTACACCTAATTGTGCGAGAGGAGGCAGCCCTGGCCAGCTTTAGACTCCACCTATCAGGTTCCCTAAATAAAGACTCCAGAATTAAGCACATACGCATAAGGGAAGATGTGATCAAGCGTAAACCGATGTTAGCATCACCATGCGACAAAGCCCCAAAAACACACCACTTTCATAGGCACTACAACATAATACTCACAGAGGAAAGAAGTGACTACTCTGGTCCGGAAGAGATGAGAATATACACCGACGGATCGAAAACTGACTCCGGTACCGGAGTCGGAGTCTTCTCACACGATTTCAATATAAATATATCCAGACCGCTAGGAGGGTTCAACACCGTCTATCAGGCGGAGTGTGTGGGCATCATACAAGCGGTCCATGCCCTAGAAGCCAGGAGGGTTATGGATACCCACATACGAATACTCTCCGACAGCGCATCAGTCTTACAATCCTTACGGAAAAAATACATTACATCAAAACTAGTACTAGAATGTCACAACGCACTGGAACAAATAACTGTATCTAGCCGTAACACGGTGACACTACAATGGATAAAGGGACACAGCGGATCGCTGGGCAACGACGCGGCTGACGAGCTTGCGAGACGCGGATCTAGCTCGGTGGTCTACGGACCCGAGCCTGTTGTACCCATCCCCTTCAACCAAATACGCAGATGGTTACAGGAACTCACCCAGACACAAGCGGAGAACTGGTGGGCCTCGGCACCGGGCTGTAGGCAATCCAAAGAAGCTCTGCCATTCTTGGACAGCAAGCTTACCAGGCGTCTTTTACGCCTGGACAGGAATGGCCTGCGCCTGGTGACGGGAACCATTACGGGACACTGCTCACTCAACAAACACTTCCACACAATAGGCATAACGGACAGTCCTCTGTGCAGGGCATGCATGGAGGCTGAGGAAACCGTCACACACATTCTCTTTGAGTGCACAGGTATCACACAGATAAGAACACGAACCCTCGGGTCACCCAGATCATACACGGATGTTTTGAGAAAACCAGGAGCTCTAATTGACTTCTGGAGGGAGGTGGGCTGGATGGAATGACCACCCAACGGCCGCCATGGCTCACGCACAAAGGTCCATCCAGGACTAAGTGCGGAAACCAAACCCCCCTAACATAGACATAGACATAGACATCGTGAGGAAACCGGCATGTCCTAGAACCAAAAATTCGAAGACATGTGACATCCACCAACCCACACTGGGCCCGCGTGGTGGATAACGGCCCATTCCCTCTCACAGAAAGGAGGCCTGTGTCCCCAGCATTGGGACCATTAATAGGCTGATGATGATGGTACTAGTGGCTACGTTGGTGAGTTACTGCCTACTCCCTCTCACAGAAAAGTGAAGCTTGGGTATCTTAATATAAGCAATCATTACACATTTATGTTATAAATTATATTTCTTCTTATAAATAATTATTTCGAAAAGTATGTACATATCTATATTAGTTCAGTCTATGTAACAACATCATAATCATGTGCTAACAAATTTGACCCGCCTTGGAAGCACTGAGTTATGAAGATCTGATAGGCAGTTTCCCGGAGACCAGTGTCCAAACCCAACATAGTTGTGAAAAGGCTAGGGAAGTTTGTGCTCACAAGTCACCATCTAAAATACATACATTCTGGCTTATTATCTATCTATCTGCTGCCAGCGGCTTCGCCTGCATGATAAGATCTTTATCATTCTAAGGGAACATTATACTGTGATGAAAAGTAGCCTATGTGCTATTCCATACAATAATCTATCTCTGTGCCAAATTTCATCCAGATCTGTTCAGCCATTCTGGCGAGATTGAGTAACAAACATACATCCACAGACACATCTATCCAGTATGATAAGATATGCATTAAAATCTTAAAACCCTACTTACTATTATAAACTTGAAAGTTTGTAAAGATGGATGGATGTATTTCACATTTGTTACTCTTTCACGCAAAAACTACTGAATGGAATTTGATGAAAATTAACAGATATATAGCTTATACATCAGAATAACACAGGCTATAATTTATACACATGTTGAAGAAGTACTAAAGTACAATACCACACAGGCGGTATCTAATTAGATCTACACCTAAAGTCTAGATTAGACGAGGCTAGTTTTTAACCAACTTCCCAAAAAGGAGGATGTTCTCAATTTGATTGTTAAAGCTAGGATAGCAAGCAATCTCTAAAATGGTATAAAAGAACATCGGTATCTGTTTGTCCATTTCTCCCATAACCTTATTTTTAAGTTGGTAGTACAGATTTTGATACGGTTTTAAAAGAACAAAATCAATTAAGGTTGTTTATAATTTGACTTGTGAGAAGAGCGGAGCGATTGAACTGCTAGCTAGAACAAACTTGCTGGCCTAGCCTGTAAAACGGCCATAGAAATGGTACACACTGAGTACATTGCAACCCTCCAAAGTATTTGAAATTTGCCTTATATTTATACTTTTTTAGCCTTAGCCTGAGCCAACATAGTATCCGCAGTAAGAGGAGCCCGTAATTTCCTCCCAATGACGTCAGCATCCAATTGCATGACAACTTCACGGGTATCCTTCAATTTTCTCACCAGGTCTTCCATACGCCTTTGCTTTTCACGTATTTCCACAAATAAGTCGTCCAAATCCTTGCTGCTGTTTTCATCGATTTCAGGAATCGTATTTTTAGGTTTAAAACGACAGTTAGATACAGTTCCGACTTGCAAATCCAGTAGTTTTTTCTCCATGAGTAACATTTTTTGGTCGTAGTCAACACAAGCTTTGCCAAACCGTTTTCGAGACTCGACAACTATGTTCATGACGTTTTCGCATTTCGTTTCTAATTCCAGATCTTCGGTGTCTGTAATAACAATTAAAAAACATTAAATTAATCTAAAAAACTGCAATTTGCAACACCTTTTAGAAATTTCAACTTACCCATTTCTATGTTAGCACAGTTTTATGACAACGACGAATAATATAGCAATGGAGAATGAAGGCTTCAAGTTTTCAACCTAAATATATTTGTTATTCCTAGCTTCTTTAGCAATATTAAGAAGATTGCAATAATTATTTCAAAAAAGAATTTAAAAAATAACAGCAATTCAAACAATGACAGCTAGTCGTGAAGTTAGTTACTGTCAACAAATGTCAATGTCAGAATTTGTCAAAGACAACAGAGGAGAGAGAGGTTTATGCTTTCATCTCGGTAAAGAGTACTAGTTCCTTGATTACAATAAAACAATGTTTTAATTTAACAACTCATGTTCGAATAATTAAAATTACAAGATCACATTAGCATGCAGTCTTAACAAAATGTTTTATTTCAAAGTGAATCATCACAAAAAACTGAAAAGTAATAAGAACATGCTCAGAACAGAATGTATGTAAAAAATGAAAGCAAAGCTTATTTATAAAGCACCTAAAGCAAATAATAAACTTCAGTCTAGACAAATAACTTATTTTCTGTCTTTCTCTAATGACAGTTACCCATGTTATTACAATTTCTACTAAATGGTAGTTAAACAACTGAATAAAATAAGTTAGGGTGTTACAATATGAACTGAATTTTTAATCATTTTCATGAACTCTTCCGGGCTCACCTGAAAGAATAAAATCAGTAAATGACTAAAAATAATGTACAGACTTCAAAGATACTCATTTATATTTCTGATAAAAAGTTCGATATTTCTCCTTCGAAGATCTTACCACGGCATCAAAATTTTTATCCGCATCGTCGATCATCTCGTCAATTTGTTCATCCGACAAATGAATTTCGAGTATCTGTGAAACTTTTTTAAGATTTTCAAAGCTTATGAAACCTGAAACATAAAAATAAACTAAGTATTTTATCATGTCCGCAACGGATTTTCCTAAATTTAAGTAATGCAAGAAATTATTACCGCGATCGTCCATATCAAATAGGCGAAAGCTTTTCATAATATCGCCATCGGTATCCTTCGACATGATCTTTCTCATGATGGCCGTTTCAAAGTTCTCAAAACTAAGTCTTCCAGAGTTCCCTTTATCTACTGCGCTTACCATCTTCTGTAGCTCTTCTTTAGTGGGTTCGTAACCTAAGAAGTAACATCAATTGGAGTAGGTTAATAATAAATACTAAAGACAGAAAGACGTATGGAAGCAGCAGAGAAATTTGGCAGACATTAAATAAATTAAATCAATCAAGGATAAGGGTTGGAGAGAATGATAATAGGTAATTGTTGTACCATGAAGGTTATAATGCACTATGTTCTAGGAGTAGAGTTTTTACTTTAGTTGTTGCCTAGCAACTGTTATATTTCTGTCACCCTGTGTTTTTCAGATGAAGTTAATGAATGTTATAATAAAATGTATTAGGTTTTATTAAACCACTGTGTTACAATGATATCATAATATTCTTTGAAAGCAAGCTCAACCAATAGTAATGATAAATGCGAAGCAGGTGCATTGTTAGGTATTGTTATGACACGCAAGTCATATTGTGACTAAAAGAGTAAAGATTATAAATTCTGATGGATAGAAAGAGAGAGTATTTCTAAACAAAAATTGATATATTAACAACTAAATGTTAATATATTTTTTTTTAATTGTTTAAGCAATGCACCTGCCATGTTATCTCTTCACCACCCTTGGTTGACTGGTAGAGAATGCCTAAGAGATTAAGTCCGCCTTTGTACCTTTTGTGCATGAAGTCTAAATAAATAAAAAAATTGGATGATTACAGCGAGTGAATGATATGTGAAGGAAAGGTTTTACACAAACTACAAGTAATATGAGGGAAGGGCAGGAAGATGATGAATATTAGGTCACGGATTATATAATAATACCGTTTGTATTGTTGGTATGCAAATAATTGTACCTAGAGCTTTGATAGCAACTCGAAAGTCTTCCGCTTCAATTTTGCCTTCGCCCGTGTAGTCAAGTAGGTTAAAAGCCTCGAGCAAATCAGCTTGCTGAAAAGAGAAAAAGATAAGACTGATACCTACATTATACGATACACTCAGATTTTTCGCATAGTACGCAAGGAAAAAATCGATTTAAAATGACTGGCCATATTTTATAAATGCGATGCGCGAGTTTGTCCACGTGAAAGGACAAAACTGCCTTACGGAAATTATTCACCCCGGGATCAAAAGTATCCCATTTCATAATCAAAAATATGGTCTATCTATCCGTGTGCCATGTTTCATTCATCTCTTTAGGCGTTAGGGCGTAATTGAAACAAACATAAAAAAATACATATAATATTAGGATTTTTTTAGGATTGAACGAGCATTTGTCATGAAGCATTCCACGCAAAAAAAATAAGAGCAAGTTCATAAAAGTTTACACTGAACAGTTGTGTTAATTTGATTTCTGATATTTATCATCATCAATATCAATATCATCATCATCAATCATCATCAATCATCATCATCATCAATACATATAATAAATCTGTAGAAAAGTAATTTTTGTACATCGAAAAAAATTCCAAAAAAAAATAGCCAGGGTGTTAAAGTATAACCTACAGAACCTATTTCCGGCATTTTTGTCTGTTTATCTGTTTATTTGTGAACGCATCACGTGAAATGTGAAAATACGAAACCAATGTAAATAACTTTTATACATAAAAATTGTGCGTAACTTGAAAAATTACTTAGTTTTATTCTCTTCAACTTAACTGTACTTTGTCTTTATGCGAAACTGTCCTTACGAGAATCTGTCCTTCTGCTAATCTGTCTTTATGAGAATCTGTCCTTATGCGAACAAAGGTTTGTTTCATCGCAATTGGTTCACTCTATCAAAATTTAGATGAATTTAAAGTGTTCAAGAAGTAAAATTATCACAACACACGCAATTCAGATACTCGGACAGTTGAACTCGATATTTGATAGATGGCGTTGTGCATTTGAAGTCATTTTCTGAATGGCGGTGTTAAGATCCTTCGCGAAAGAATGAGTAGGGTAGGGTTGGCAGACAGATGGCGAGAGCGAAGCCGCGGGCACAGCTAGTATTATAATATAATGATATAATTGTTATACAAGAAGCAGGATCAACAGTCTTATTAATAATAAAGTCCAAACTCTAAACTGTTTTAGTAACAATAAAGAAGATTCTTAATTCTAATTCTCAATAGAGAAAGTTGCTAATCAGTTACTGAACATTTGATATTATAGTTCAGACGTATTTATAAATAAGGGCAGAAATGTTTGGCTACCTGGGCTTCAGTAAATGTGAATTTCGCCTGAACTTCTTTAATCGTGGGTGGATGCTGTAACTCTTCAACTGTTTCATCATCAGAATATTCCGCTGTTCCTGATAAAGTTCTAAGATCCATTTTGAAGTGTACTAGTGAACTATGAGGCTATGCGCGTCATTGATATCGATCTAACAACCCTTTGACAACCA
Organism: Orthosia incerta; assembly: GCA_948252205.1. NCBI lineage: Eukaryota > Metazoa > Arthropoda > Insecta > Lepidoptera > Noctuidae > Orthosia > Orthosia incerta. The sequence goes on along the minus strand of OX411769.1, from coordinate 13,866,117 downwards.
CTTTATAGGCAATGAATTACATAGGTCCCCCAAATGAACCCTGTTTCTATTATTTAGTGTTGCAATAGTAAATCAAATTATTTCAGAAGTTTTTTTACTGAAATATTTTCCGTGCAGCATCATATTATTATATATGAATCCTTTTAACCAAAATATAATCGAAATTCTTAGTGTTATTATCCTAACAGTCCTGTTCTTTATCGGCTGCAGACACTGTTGTGTAAGCGGAGTTGGAGACGCTTCGAAATTTTTAACGAGCTGCGCTCGCAGGCTTGGATCTAGTATCGGTAGGCAGGAGGAGGGGGGTAAAAGGGTCCTATCCTTTGTTATGTAAGGGTGAAGGGGTTGCACCTCCCGAAGCGTTAGTGTTTTGAGATTAGGTTACAATAATTTGTTTTTTTCAAGAACGGTGCGTTAGCTTATCATGGGAGTGCTCCCTTCTTCCTCCTGCCAACCGATACTAGATTTTTACCCCTCTTGCAAACAGGTGAGTTCGCCAGATGTGGACACCCCCTTAGCTTGCCACTCTAGTCTGAAGTACAGTATTTAAAATGACTACGTAATCAAAGATCCAAATCTGTGTATCTAATTCTCGTAATAAAACAGCAGCTCGTCATGCCATGCGAACTGAAAGCCTGGTTTTAGAGCAGCATAACGACGCGAACTGTATGAAAAACATTACCTATTACCTACAGTACCTGTTCTTTAGTAAGTAGCAAGCGAGCGCAAACAGTCTTTTCCTTTTCCTCTTCTGTTTCTTCATCTACACTTGAACCGGCGGCATCCCCCTCAGACCGAACTTGGCTGAAACTTTCGTCATGCAACATTATGTCGGTAGTAAATAAATAGTATACTTTTAAAGTCGGAATGTTAAATTGCTTTAAAACTTCTGTCAAGATCTGACTGCGACCTATCATTTTCTTTTTTTCATTTGGCCTTAGTATTTGGCATCAAAAATTGTTGAGTAGGTAAATTATTCACTGAGTTTGTGACCGATGAAAAAAATCAGTAAATATGGAAAAATGCCTGCATGGAGAATACCTTGTGGCATTAAGTCCGCCTATGTACCACTATTGTACATGAAGTTTAAATAAATAAATAAAAATATTAAAAAAAAAACACGTAATCGCATATTGTTTTCCAGTTAACAGCTAGGGATGGGCAAAGAGTCGAGTGAAAAATAATACTATTTTTTATTAATGCTCGAGCGATAGATTTAACGATGCGCGAGGAGCAAGAAGTACCTATATATCTACTAACATTAAACACGAAACCAAAGTTGCGTTAAAAAAATGACGATATAGCTATTAAAAATATCGACGATATATATCGATAATTGTATGGTAAAATATCGATATTATAAATATCGATATTTTTTGCCCATGGCTAACAGCAAGTCAGCAACTCAGCAGTGGTATTGGTATTTTTCTTGTAAATAATCTGGCAACATCTGTTATCCAGAATTGGCAGGCAGAATTCTATACAGCCGCCATAATTATTTTGGTTAGAATTTGAGGTTATTTATTTGACCGACGCCGCTTCTGTTTTTCACTAAAGTAAGCTAATAAAACCACAAAAATGAAACTCGTCAGATTTTTAATGAAGCTGAGCCATGAAACAGTGACTATCGAATTGAAGAACGGCAGTGTTGTGCACGGAACGATAACCGGAGTCGATGTAGCAATGAACACACATTTGAAAGCCGTGAAGGTAACGCTAAAAAACAAAGAGGAATTACAGCTGGAAACTCTGAGCATTCGTGGGAACAATATTAGATATTACTTACTGCCGGACAGCTTGCCTTTGGAGACGTTATTAATTGACGATACCCCCAAAGGCCGTGGAAAGAGGGAAGGCTTCCCAAGAGGCGGTGGTGGAGCGAGAGGAGGTAGTCGAGGAAGGGGCCGTGGAGGCCGTGGAGGACCTCGGGGAGGCCGCGGAGGCCGAGGCCGCGGGCGTCGTTAAGTGTTCTAGTTATAAGTCCAAAATTTGTGATTACATTTTGTATTTAAGGTCTGAAGTGTTTTATTTTCTGTCAATAAGTGTTTGGGTACAAGCATAAATGCTCTTACGTCTTGTAAGACGGTATATAAAGTCATTAGTTGGCTACTTGCCTATTAAAACTTGAAACAAGAGATAAATTAATGTTTTTGAAGATTTCAGTTTATGGTTTTGGTTCAAAACCAAAAACTTTTGTAACTGAACTCATTTAAATTTAACTCCATTTTCTGGGCGTCTCTTGTCTAATATTGATAAAACATCTTGTTTAGGTCAACTAATACAAAACATTTAAATGTATCTCTATTTTCTAGCAGTCTCTTATCAAAATATTGAAAAAACATGTAACTTCTTTAAGTTATTGTAGTAGTTTTTACTTGTAAGCTTTTGCTACCTCTGTATTTATATTATCTTGTACTTAAATTAGTCCAGCGATAGTCCTGTTAAGGACTAGAAACTAGTCCAGTATGCATACCAGTGATTTATATTCATTGCTCCACAATCACCTAATAGGCCCAACACAAACAAGCTTTGACAACAATTTGACGGGCTAGAAAATTTAGAGCATTTCTAAGTTCCAAATCAATTGCCAGGTTGTTCTGATATCAAATATAATAGTTTCATTGATAATGAGCGATTGTCCAACTATTGTGTCTGTTTGTGGACCATGAAACTGAGAGTAACAATCTTTTTTTTATTATCATCCATTCTCAGAAATGAAATGTGCCAATAATTCGAGTTTTCATTCAATAGGTATTAATGAAATGTGTTGGGCAGTGTAAGAGATGGAACTTTACATAACTGCTGTCCATGTCGGGCTGGAATCATGGTGGCTTTAGTACTATACTTTTTAATACAGACAGATCCTTCAATACTATGATTATAGATTATACCATAATGTCTCAAACAGGAGTTTTCTTATGCACTTTTTCTGTATCATTCCTTTAAAGGTACTTATATGTATCGCCTACATTAAAAGTGTTTAATTTGCCCAGGCGATACCATTTTTATTGAGATAGAAAATGTCCTTTTTGTTAATCCAGGTTATAAACTACCTGTAAAATTTATTAGTAGGACAATTTTTTATTACGTGCTTAACAATTCTGCCTACTACGAGTATGGTGGAATGTGATGTCTACTGCGTTCTCTGCTTAAGACAGTTTCTGATCAAGCTAAGGTAATTTTTGACACACAGCGTAGCAGATGAGTATGAAAAATGACCTCAGCTATAATAATAATTATAATTTATACAGAGAAGGCACGAGCATTGATCACCACACTTGCACAATACGGGTTGGCGATTTCAAACTTTTATTAAAATATTCCTTAACTATGCAAGCTAAACTTAACTACAGTTAGATAAGGGTCTGCAACTGGCTTAAGAGGAATCCAACTGTGTTTTAAGATACTTCGGCAATATCTCAGGTGCCTTCAGTCCTTTTTAGACACGATTTAGTGTCGGTATTGATAATACCTTCATTTTATGTAGTAATCATTCAAATCTTTATGTAACTAAGTCGTAAAATATGTTTAGTTTTAAGTTTATATTCTAAACATAAAGAAAATAGAAGTTTTCTGAAAACGTTAACTTGTTTTATTATGACTAAAGCACATAACACGCACATAGATATTCTGATTACTTGAGGACTAGACTGCGTCTGTCACGAGGTACGGCGTGGAGTCCGGTGTTCCGCAGGGGTCGGTTCTAGGCTCCCCCCTGTGGAACATCGGTTTCGACTGGCTCCTGCAAGGGACGAGCGTCATAATTCTGAAAGATCTGAGATGATTCAGATGATTGTGACGATGTAAGCTAATATCTTGAAGGGTAATCTTGAAAAACATTTTATTTTTTATTATGGTTCTGTAAAACCCTTATAGTTTCGCCGCGATGTCCATCCGTCCGCAGCTTAGCTCAGAGGCTCTTTTTACTAGAAAGCTATAATTTGGCATGGATATACATATTAATCACGCCGACAAAGTTTAAAAATAAAACTGGCCAAGTGCGAGTCGGACTCGCGCACGAAGGGTTCCGTACCATTATCGCAAAAAATGGCAAAAAAATCACTTTTGTTGTATGGGAGCCCCCCCTTCATTTATTTTATTTTAATTTAATAATTATTAGTTTTTGAAGTGAATATATAACTAAATATTCTGTGAATATTTCAAGCGTATACCTGTTGCCGTTATTAATATCGGGCAAAAAAAACAAGTTTGTTGTATGGGAGCCCCCCTTAAATATTAATTTTGTTCTGTTTTTAGTATTTGTTGTTATAGCGGCAATAGAAATACATCATCTGTGAAAATTTCAACTGTCTAGCTATCACGGTTCATGAGATACAGCCTGATGACATACGGACAGACAGACAGACGGATCGTGAAGTCTTAGTAATAGGGTCCCGTTTTTACCCTTTGGGTACGGAACCCTAAAAACCAGACAATTTTTTATTGTGTACCTCCTGTACACAAGTAGGGATGTTATTTTTTTTCTCATCTATGCCATGGTGTGGGGTACCGTAAGTCGATAACACCTGGGCGCTGCTGGTCATCCTCGAGGAGCTAGGGTGGTTCGAATGAAGTAACAAAAAAAAAAAGTTAATACGCGCTTGATTGGGACGCTATTACATTTTTCTACAAATAACAGTGCTTTTCAGGTACCATTTTAATGTATAAGCAATCACACATGTGAAGATATCATGGTCTTAATTTAAAGATAATATATTCAGCTCCAGATTGGCATCAGAAAAATTGTATATGATCATACAAAATTTTCGCACAAATACGTTTTTCCCATCACAATAATCGCAAAAACATTAAAAAAGTAGGGTCCGAATAGGTCCCAGTTTAGGTAAATTTACAGCATATTTTATCTTCAAAATTAAAGGAAATTGCGATATATATAGTACTTTGCAGGTTCAGCTAATTATTTTTTACCTAAATCATTATATTTTTAAATTATTAGCTAAAATAAAAACACTTGCCGACTTCTTCATACATTTTGCTCTAAGGGTTCATCATACCGCGCTCAGAAGCGCTCGTGGAAGGACGGGCGTATCGCTCTGTCGCAAAAAATAAATACGATAAAAGTAACAGAAAGATTGTAGTGTGCATGCGTGTGAGTACCGCCACACGTCGTTTGTCGTGATCAAAAGAAGTTGATATTTTATCGTACCGAAATAAAAGTATGTTTGAGTTTCCTATTATTATGAATGTGATTTAGGCACAAGGCGTTTTTTTTGTTCTGTGGATTTAGGAATTATGTTGGGTAAGATCGGGATTTGGATAGGTGGTGTTAAGCAGTTGTTGACAAGGTTGACAAATGGATGGGTCGGTTTAAGCAGCTCTTAGTAAGGTTAAGATTTGGATGGTTAAGGTCAAGCTGTCGGCGGTGAAGTTTAGAAGTGGATGGGTGGGAGGAGGGGTTATGATTTTAATCGATTTGTATGTAGGTATGTATGTATGACGAATACGGGGCAAAACCAAAGATGGCGCCGGAAATAATTAGACAAATTTTCGTCATGGGTGTCATTTTCATGGATTTTGGGGTCCCTTAGATCGATTAAGGGGTCAAAACCAAAATACAAGATGGCGCCGACGAAAATTTGACATCTTTTTGTCATGGGTGTCATTTTCATGGTTTTTGGGGTCGTTTATATCGAATATGTGGTCAAAAACAAAATACAAGATACGAGCCGATAAAAAAATTACAACTTTTCGTCATGGATGTCATTTTCATGGTTTTTGGGGTGGCTTAGATCGAATATGGGGTCAAAAACAAAATACAAGATACGAGTCGATAAAAAAATGATAACTTTTCGTCATGGATGTCATTTTCATGGTTTTTGGGGTGGCTTAGATCGAATGGGTCAAAACCAAAATACAAGATGGCGCCGACGAAAATTTGACATCTTTTTGTCATGGGTCTCATTTTCATGGTTTTTGGGGCCGTTTATATCGAATATGTGGTCAAAAACAAAATACAAGATACGAGCCGATAAAAAAATTACAACTTTTCGTCATGGATGTCATTTTCATGGTTTTTGGGGTGGCTTAGATCGAATATGGGGTCAAAAACAAAATACAAGATACGAGCCGATAAAAAAATTATAACTTTTCGTCATGGGTGTCATTTTCATGGTTTTTGGAGTCGCTTATATCGAATATATGGTCAAAACCAAAATACAAGATGGAGCCGATAAAAAAATAACAACTTTTCGTTATGGATGTAATTTTAATGGAGTTTTGGGGTCGCTTATATTGAATACGGGGTCAAAATCAAAAAACCAAGATGGCGCCGACGAAAATTTGACATCTTTTTGTCATGGGTGTCATTTTCATGGTTTTTGGGGTGGCTTAGATCGAATATGGGGTCAAAACCAAAATACAAGATGGCGTCGACGAAAATTTGACATCTTTTTGTCATGGGTGTCATTTTCATGGTTTTTAGAGTCGCTTATATCGAATATATGGTCAAAACCAAAATACAAGATGGAGCCGATAAAAAAATGACAACTTTTCGTTATGGATGTAATTTTAATGGAGTTTTGGGGTCGCTTATATCAAATACGGGGTCAAAATCAAAATACAAGATGGTGCCAACGAAAATGTGACATCTTTTCGTCATGGGAGTCATTTATGGTTTTTGGGGTCGTTTATATCGAATATGGGGTCAGAACCAAAATACAAGATGGCGCCGAAAAAAATTAGACATATTTTCGTCATGTGTGTCATTTTCATGGATTTTGGGGTCACCCATATCGAAAACGGGGTCAAAACAAAAATACAAGATGGCGCCGACGTAAATTTGACATCTTTTCGTCATGGGTGTCATTTTCATGATATTTAGGGTTTTAGAAATTAATATGAGGTTATAACCAAAACCCAAGATGCCGCCGATAAAAGTTGACAAATTTTCGTCATGGATTTCATTTTAATGGAGTTTTGGGGTCGCTTATATCAAATACGGGGTCAAAATCAAAACACAAGATGAGAGATATCTTTTCGACATGGGTGTCATTTTCATGGTTTTTGGGTAGTACATCATTAGCTGCTGCTCATTATGTAATGCTCCAAAAATATTTTATCTACACTGACAACGTAATGTTCCAATTATGAATTCAAAAAATATTGTATAAACATGTACTTTATATTCGTGGATAGGTAAAATTAAAAAAAAAAACCATTACAGTTTAACATTTTCATTTGATCTTCAAACAACTGCATCATAATAGTACATTATGGTACAAGTGTGCAATGTTGGTGATTACCGCTGAGGCGCCATTGAGACCCGAGCCGTAGGTGAGGGTCTTAAGAGAGCCGAGGACGGTAATCATCAATACACACGTGTATCATACGACGTTTTTCAACACACTTGTGAAGAAAATAAAACTAAAAATCATTTTCAACAGTAAAACGAGTTGTGAATTTTTTTTCGCAATGACGGGCAAAATTAGTTTTCCTATGCGCGCGCATTTAATAATAGCGATCGGCCATAGACTAAAAGAATGAGGTTTCTTTTTTTTTGGCTTTTCATGGATAGTGTTTTAGCCACGTACAGAATAGGGAAAATAAATTTTTCTTAATTACAGAGCAAATAAAATTTATTTTTGAGTGAAAGTTTTATTTATTAAGCACGTACAAGTTGAAATTATCTATTTAAATACGAAGTTGCATGAAATGAGCAAGCAATAGGTACATTAATTTATTTGTACTATTGAGCACGATCTTTTTTGTATCGAAACTTTTTTAAGAACAAAGCAACTCAACCAATAAATTAAAAAAAGACTATAACTCACTTGTAAATAATAGCAATGAAAAAGTCACAGTTTGATAACAGGTATAATTATGTGCCTAATTGCGGTGAAATTAGAGCCACTTTATGAGCAAGTGTGTTGAAAAATGACTTTTTAATTTTTATAGCACACTTTTACTTTTTAATTTATTGGGTTTATGGGCTCCTCGACTTACTGTCGAAAAGTAGTGTCATGTCTATGGAGGCACCCGATGCGCTATCATGCGCAATGAGAATCAAAATTGATCGCCATACCACATATTTTTCCGTTTCCACTTTTCTTTTATATCAAATTTAAGAGTGTAGATAAAGTAGTGTTTGCAACGGCATATAATTAGGTATTAAAACACGAGCGTGGGTTTATCACATGAGGCGAAGCCGAATGTGATAATACTAACACGCGAGCATCAACCCCTATTATATGACCATTGCATAAACTACTATTATATGTTCCATGTAATGCAAAATGTTCAAGTCATTTTTTATCCTAGTGACCGGCAATTATTTCGTTTTAGGTATCTACTTATATCACGTGGCGTTTTTTTTAAATACCTACTTATTACAACAAAGAGAAAAATATTGGGTATACTAAATACATCTGTTTACCCCCTAAAACCGTACAAGCGTGATATTATATTATGGTATGGTGAAAACAATACATAAACATACGATCACAGTAATCGCAGGTCATTTGCTGTTTGTTATTGAAGAGTTACATTTTCTATCTCCGAAGATCTTTATCAGATCCTAATATATTACACAATAAAACCTTCCCTGATAACACATACATTTATCGACGAAAACCCAATCAATATCGGATCAGTAGTTTTTAAGAAAATAGCAGATACAAACGGGTCGAATAAATATAGAACATCCTTTTTTTGAAGTCGGTTGAAAATAATAACCAACTTTTTACGACGAAGGTTTGTAACAGTTACCAAATGCATTTTCAAAGTGACAACTAACCTTCCTGAATCAACTTCAATAAAATTAAAAAATAATATCAAGGACCAACATTATTTGAGTGATGTATAAAATCGAGCGCTCAGTTTTTTCAATGAGTGCGTACGCGTAATGTTGCTGTGTGCGACTAGATACCTAAATTTGAGTTCGTCGAAAATGTAACAGCGTCCTTAAACTAAAGGGCTAGTCTTGAGTTTTTTAAAGTCCTGTTTCGTTTCCGACCTAGTTTCCTGTTTCGACGTTATTTGCTATGTTGAGCACTCTATACTTAGTTACGGATTACGAACGCTAGATGGCGCTGTAGGTATGATGAAACTGGAATACAACGTAGTTACTCAAAAACCGGGCTCATGCTTTGTTTAGACAAGTATGAATTTGGTATCTATGAACAACAAGTTACAAGTCGATTTTTTATTTGTTTCCTGTTAGGCCGTTGTTACCTTGATAATAATAGTGTTGAGCACTCTATATTGGTTACGGATTACGAACGCTAGATGGCGCTGTAGGTATAATGAAGCTTGAATACAGTTTCAACTAGATAACGGGTCACGTACAAAATCAATGCTAAATGATGTCCACATGAATATATACTAATTACCCTACATTTACAATACTTAAGGTTACACTAGTCAACGGCACGAACTATTTTGTGCGAGGGGTTAAAATGCATTTTATATCATCCGACAACACGTGCGGAAGAGATTGATGCTGTGATGAGCAGTAGGAAGCTAGTTCGCGTACGAATATACACTTTCGCAAATTTGTAGCGAAATGGATAATGAATTAGGACGACCCGATCGCGCGAAATTTTATAAACAGACCTTTGGGAGTCTGGATATCATGAAAAAACGACTAAACGTATCTGTTCAAAATAAAATTATGTGCATTCTTGAACTACTAATCTATCCCTGTATGGTGGCCGTTTTGCAATTTTCCGTCTTCTTCAATTCATTCAACCCGAATCTCTTCAAAGTTAGAGTAAACAGGCTTCTTCTGGGTAAGCTCACTCCATCGTCGACTCTGTCTCTGTCACCTATGACCTAGACTAGAGTCAAGAGCAAATCCATTACAAATAAAAAAAACTTTTATCTCAAACATGAACAAACAATTTAATTATAATATTTTATCTTAGTTTTTGGTATTTTTAAGGTAGGGCATTGTGATTTCAAGGTAGGGCATTGCCCCACAATGACCCCCCCCCTAGCTACGGCCCTGCCCCGTGTATGGCACCCTTGGTCCCCCTGTGACGGTTCAAGGTCAATGGTCCGCCTCCTATCATTTTGCGGCCGCAGGGGATAGGGAGAGCAGCCAACGCTATACCGACACTCCTCTTCCCCTACGTTCCCACCGCGTCCGCCATCAGATGGTGGCGACCCCGTCTAGGCCGCGGAAGGTAGGGAGAGCGGCGCACCGCAATACCGGCACTCCTCTCCCGCCGCGGCCTCCAACCCTCAGATAGGCGATATCTTATGGGACCTGGGACTACTAAAGTGCCTGGGAAGTGTACCAAGGCATGACGTCATGCGCTTTTATGCGCAGGCCGATTTTGATGATTCGTCTTAACCTTGCAAGTGTCACTGGCTACATTAAAATTGGAAAATAGAAAAATGCCGGCTTTTGGGCGCCATATTGTGGGGGGGGGCAATTTTCTTTTTTCTTCCAAACCCATAGCGTGGGTTATCTAAATAAAGTTTATCAAGAGGTGATTTCAAAAATATATCACACTTAGGTATATCTTTAAATGTAGGTACCTAATTCGAAAAAAAAACATCATAAAATATCTGGTTTTGGTCAGCCAGCTCACGAATATGTATCCTCCGACTGCACAGCATGATTTTTTTCTTGTTTACGTCTTTTTAGTTCGCTTTTGAATTATGTGACAAACGAAAAAATACGTGTCCAATATTTTTCGGAAATCTAACTGACGAACTTAAAATATTTTTTTAGTCGTCATCCCTATTATGCTGTTAGATAGGTGCAGGGCTGTAGCTAGAGCCGAATTTGAGGTAGGGCAGTATTGGTTACAGGTAGAGTGGAAGTAAAAAAAATATCATAACTGATCTGCCCTCGCACCACGGCCTCCTAAATCAATCACCATGTATATCACTGACCTCTAGGTCAGTTATGTACATTCAACAGCTATTTTTTTTATTTTTTATTAAAAAAAACGTTGCCCCACTAGGAATTTCTCCTGTATCGTGGGTGCGTTTACAAACATATAAACTCACATACACAAGCACCCAGAGCCGGAACAACTATTTGTAGATCATACAAATAATTGTTCCGTGCGAGAATCGAACCCGCGACACGCAGCGCAGCAGTCAATCGCTCAACCACTGCGCCAACCGTGCGCCCCGCTATTCGTAGACAAATAATTTCTGTGACAGAACATGAGGATGGATCTAAGAACTATTAAATCCTCAATGATGAAGAACAAGCGAACAAGATGGTTGAACTTCCAGATTTGGATGTAGAGAACCCTGAGTGAGAGTGAGGTAACAATTAATTATTGGGTAGGATGATACGAGTAAATCGATTTTTGACTTAAACACTCTTTACCGTACACTTCACAAACTAGAAACAATCATAATCAATCTCTAGTTTATGTTTATTTTAGTTTAAAAAGGGATTCCCCGTACCATAGATTGCAATATAGCCCATATTGCAATCTATGGTACGGGGAATCATCTCTGCATCACAGATATTATAATAAAATAGACCCATCGCTTCATATGATGGCTCTTCAAATACCAATACCACCTATACACAGAAAAAAGAATTATTATAATGTTATGTAACTAGCTGTGCCCGCGGCTTCGCTCCCGATATCAGAATTCATTATTTCGCGGAGAATCTTAACACCGCCATTCAGAAAATGACTTCAAATGCACAACGCCATCTAACGAATATCCAGTTCAACTGTCCGAGTATCTGAATTGCGTGTGTTGTGATATTTTCACTTCTAGAATATTTTAACTTCATCTAACTTTTGATAGAGTGAACCGATTCCGATGAAACAAAAACTAAGTAATACTTCAAGTTACGCTTAATTTTTATCTATAAAAGTTATATACATTGGATTCGTACGTTTTACGTGATGCGTGCACAAATAAACAGACAAACAGATAAACAGACAAAATTTCCAAAAATGCTGGAAATGGTTTCTGCATGTTGGTTATCCTTTAACACCCTGGCTAATTTTTTGGAAATATTCTCGATGTACTAAAATATTTCTACAGATTTAATATATGTAACTATAACTATTGATGATGATGATGATATTGATATTGATGAAATGAATGTCACAAACTGTGGTATGTTCGGAAAAGTTACCTATCGCTACAATTTTTTTTATCTCAAACTAAGAACAAACAATTTAATGATAGTAATTTATCTTAGTTTTTGGTATTTTTAAGGTAGGGCATTGTGATTTCAAGGTAGGACATTGCCCCACAATGCCCCTTCCTAGCTACGGCCCTGGATAGGTGACTTGGATTTTAATGCAGACATTCGTAATATTACAGTGAAACTGAAAAAGCCTTTGTGTCTCACGTGAATCCACGTTTTTGGCACTCAGGGGAAAATCGCAGTTCAGACTAAAATCTTGAAAACAGCGATCTGAAGACCAAAAAGGCGGTCTTCTAAAGATGACATTATGGTGTAGATGGTATAATAGTCGTTGATTATGTTTGACAGTCATTGTTTTATGAGTCAAAATTCCAATGATTTAAATTACTCCTAAAAACCCGTAAAATAATAAAATCAAGAAACAACATATTAAGAAACAAATTAAATATTGAGTGTACCAACTTAAACATTTCGTAAAAAATACTCGTGCAAGGTAATTTTATTTCAGTCAGATTTTGTTCCTTTTCCGTTTTCTTTTTGGCAGTGTTGCTAGTTATATCATACTTTAGGTACTTGGCGATCAGAATACCTCCAATATATTGGAAAAATAACATTGTGGACAACAACGTCTCGCTAACACAAAAGCATATTAAGAAGAGTTGAAGTTGTGTAATACTCCAGCCCCTAATTGCGTAAGTTCGGCAGGTCAAAGGGAACAACTCCATGAAAGAGTAACTATGTCACATTTCCTTTAAATGTTTTCGGCATTGCGTAAATAAATTGGAAAGGGTACGTCCTCCACCCTATGAGTTGAATTCACATATTATCCTTTCCATGACCTTATCCCCCTAAGTCGTTATAAAGTTTTCGTCACGTACCTGTACGTGTTCTTTCCCAAATTGACATACACCATTAGGCTGCTGGACTGATGTCCAATAGATACCTTCCGTTGTTATTTTTTGATCATAGTCCCGATCCGTACTAATGGTCGTGCCTACTCATTATGACGAGAGACATTTGCCCTGCCAAGAGACAGCTAAAGGCTGGTAGGTACCTATTATTTATTTATTTTATTTAGTCTCGATCCAGAGACCTCATTTTTCGCAATCAGTTAGCTATTTGTTCAAATTAACTTTGCAAACTATACTTGTGTTTGTTATAAGGCAGTCTTCGTCGCAGTGGACGCCTGACAATAATCGCAGGCAAATAATTGTGTTCTACGAATTTGCTCTGCGAAATTTGTCAGGCGTTCGTGCAGATAAAACCAAATATATAATTTAACTAGCTGTCCCACGCGGCTTCGCTCCCGTCAACTGGCTATCTACCTACCCTACCCTACAACATACATGAATGTTGCTTAACTTTAACCGCTTACGCAGAGCACGCAACGGACGCTCTCAAAAAGGAATAATTTTGCCCGTTTTTGCAACATTTTTCATTTGTGCTCTGCTCCTATTGGTCATAGCGTTATGTTATATAGCCTATAACCATCCTCGATAAATGGACTATCCAACACAAATAGAATTTTTCAATTCCAACCCGTAGTTCCTGAGATTAGTGCGTTCAAACAAACAAACAAACTCTTCAGCTTTATAATATTAAAGTATAGATTATTATTCTTACCATGAAACAGGTGATAGTAAGACGTATTCTGGGTACCTACCATCCAAGCTCTAATAATTCTCCTCTTTCATACATACATAAATAAAATCACGCTTTTTTCTGCCGTGGCAAGACATGCAGACTTCAGAACAATCAATTACATACATACTGCCTTTTTCTTCTTTCACGTTCGTTTCTCCTCTTTCAGTTGCCAAATATGCCAGCTATAAATTTCCAACACAATGTAGTCATCGGCAAGGACCGAGATTCTGCAGTTCAAACCACATTGTCTGGTAGCACAGTGTACACGCTACCAAAGTTGGCGTCGAAACGATGTATGGTTGATCTGGTGCTCATGATAATGGATGAGGATGGACCTATGCCTATGAGTAACATGAGGGTGACTAAGGTAGGCAAGCAGACTTCCATACACAAGCAGTGTGCCCGATGGGCTATTGGGATATTTATCACTAACTATTTGAGTATTCGTGTATTTAGTTTATTTATTTGAGCTTACTTATATTGTAGAATATTTATAGTTTGCATGTATATGTATATTTATCTTTTTAACTGACTACGGCGAAGCGAATGTATGTAATTACGTATGTTCCTCCGTAGCGCCTAAACTATTCATCGATTCGTTATTATGGCCCGGGTAAGAAAGGCTAAAACTAATCCGCAATAAGTCGGGTTACAGTTTTTAATTTGAATAAATATTACCTAATCGTGACTTATTCTTAATTTTCCAGCTGCCTCTATTTGTCTCTGCACCAAACAAAGGTCGACTGTCAGAAAATTACTAAGGCTCAGTTTTTTTATTCGTAGTTAACTCAACCAATGGTTAAATATGGTAACTAATGCTTTCAAACTTCGGTTAAAAGCGTTTTTTCATCTATAGCTCAGAAATTTAAAACCGCGCCATCTATTGGTATCATTTTTAAATGATCCTTTCAAATAATCTTTGAAATGTGAATTAAGAGCCCAATATTCCATAATTTTGTGCTTATATTAGGAGAGTTGATTAAACAAGAACATAAAATTTTTATGTTCAATTCTAGAAAATGTCAATTTTGCACACAATTCAATAACAAATTGGTCCGATTTATTTGAATGAAATTTTTAACCTACTTACCAAAAAGGAGGAGGTTCTATGTTCGACATTACGTATGTTTTTTTTTTTCGTGTATTTTCACCGATATCTCCGTCAATTGTGGACCAATTTTGAAAATTCTTTTTTTGTTTGAAAGAGGATGTTTCGAAATTGGTCCCATTTTAATTTGGTGAAGATCTGATGAAGAACTTCGGAGATATACAACAGAACTCTTCAATAAATGTCGGCAAATCTTTCGGGATTGCTGCAATCGCATGTCTGTTCATTGTTTATACCATTTCATAACATAACATCACGCCAGCATGCTCTTGTTCAAGTTTTTTGGTATTTGGGTAATCTATTCTGGCGTTATAGGTTACTAAACAACTTGCCTATTAGGTAGGTACAACTAAAAAGTGAAAAATAAAAAAACTTTTTTGCAAAAATATACTACCGACTTCCATTATTTTTCACTTTGTAGTTTTTATTTGGAAGTCGGTAGTATTTTTTTGCAAAAAAGTTTTTTTTATCTTTCTTAGCGTTGGCACCCCGTGCCTACTGGTATCCAGCGGCATCCGTTTAGACTACAAACCAAACCAACTCCACAACAGTTGGGAAAGGCTAGTCAGACCATATTTTCACGAATCCTGAACACCATACCCTGACATAATATATTTTGCTTACTATTCAGAAAAAACGCAACGCAGCTGACCAGTTCGATGACGAACATCAAGGAGAATACGAAGCGATGGGCCAGCCGCCCCGTAATTTGATCGATCAGGTCCACACTCACAACAATGCCTGCCCCAAGATGTACGATGAGCTGGATAAGCGCCGTTCTATAGCACTGGTCTGTACGTTTTATATAGGTTACTTCTAGGCAAGCGTGCTTCACCGACGACCACATCATCGCTTACCATCAGGTGAGACAGCGGTCAAACGCGAGCCTATAAAGAAGCCGCGTTTGTACGCGATTAACTCAAAAACTACTCATCGGATTTTCATGCGGTTTTCACTAATAGAAAGAGTGAAAATCGAGGAAGATTTTTATGTATAACTTGTCACGGGCAAAACCGGGGCGGGTCGCTAGTTACCTATAAACGACTGGACCCGGTCGATTTGGCGATACTTTGGGAGGGCCTAGATGTTCAGCAGTGGACGTCTTCCAGCTGAAGTGATGACGATTGCCCTATGAGTATCCACAGCCAAACATAGGCGTCTCCCACGCACTGTGGGTCAAAGCACACTCAGACAGAATCGAAGCAGAGCGACGCGCCAGTCATGTTCTTCTTATGTACGAGTCGATGACAATTCTTTAAATATTTTGGGCCCAGTGGGTGGCCACGTTAATTGCAGCGTCAGTTTCGTTCATAAGGTCTTTTTAAGTGCTGGAGTACGGGCACTGGGGGCTCTCTAGCGAATTTGTCATATTCTTAACAGGGGCACCGCTCACACACTGTATCAGGCCGGCCTATAAACCCTTTGTGTCAAATTATGTTTACAGCGGCCTATCTCGGTAGGCATTCGATTGAGTGCTTTTTATATAGGGCGGTCCAGATAGGTAGGCCAACTTCGAGAAAGAGGTCAACCGTCGAATCCAACTCGGCTGGGCAGCGTTCGGGAAGTGCCGCGGTATCTTCTCGTCCAACTTAGCACAGTGTCTCAAGACAAAAGTAAGACCAGTGTGAGTTGCCAGTGATTACTTACGGGACAGAGACGTGGTCGTTCACAATGGGCATCATCAGAAGGCTTAAAGTCATCCAAAGGTGAGAGCTATGCTCGGAGTTTCCTTGCGTGATCGAATCAGAAATGAAGACATCTGACAACCAAGGTTACCGACATAGCCCGAAGTGGCAGTTGGTAAGGCACAATGCTCGAAGAACGGATGGCCTCGCACCTCGTTCCGGAAGACGCAGCGTCGTAAAGCCTCCGCCTAGGTGGAGCGACGACATGGTTAAGGCTGCAGGAGTCCAAGCAGTGGCTGCGAAACGCACAGGACCGACCAGTGTGGCGATGCTTGGGGGAGACCTATGTCCAGCTTTGGACGTCTTTCGGCTGAAATGATGATGATGATATAGGGTATTGCAGTTCACATCCTGCAGCTCTACAGAACCCTTCCGGGGAAACAGGCGTGGCGTTATGATGTGAATTACCTATTTAACCTTTTTTATTTTTCCTTTTGACAGGTGCAAATGGCCGGGTTAGACACACGCCAAATAGAATTAAAAGGGGTGTGTATTTCTCCAACTATTTTTGTGTTCTTTTTTATTTTGTTAATTCGTTTATGAATGTGTATAGGTATTCCCTTTATGACATTCAGTTGGTAATTATTGAGGACACGGTGGAGCTTACGGTGGAGGTCTGCCCCTTTGGGTGGAGCACCGCCGCCGCCATGTCCTCTTGGAGGCGATCGGCGGTAGCGACCTCTCGCGTCCGTTCCTGGTCCATGCCATGGTACGGAGCGAGAGGGCATGAGATGCTGTCTGCTTCTTCTAATAATAATTAAATAATCCTCGCAAAGGGACGAGGCCGCCAGCAGTCAACTAGCAGTCCAGCGCCGACCGCTTTCGCCTTACCTTTTTCGTCAAGCTCAACGTGCTTCAAGCGAGCTGTCTGCGTGCGTATAGCAGCGCGCAGGCCGCCCTAGACGTCAGCTGTCAAGTGGTAGTACGATGGCGGTAAGCTCGCTTATAGCGAGCTGTAATTTGTGTTATCAATGTAACGTATGTCTACAGGGGACGCCCTGAAGCTCATATTTCAATGAACATTATTTTGCCGGGTAGAAGCGGTGTCGTAACTATAAGTCAACTACGACTTTCTCAACGACTTATTCCTTTCCAGACAGCAACAAGTTCGTCTGATCAAAACGTAACAGAAAAATTTGACCCATCTTGTCCAAAATGCATCAAACGCAAAAAGCGACTCGAAGAGGAACGCAAGAAAAAAGGACGGGCTGCCAAAAAATGTAGAGACAAACGAATACGAAAGGCATCTAGAAACAAATTGAGTCGGGTCAGTAAACAGAGGGCTTCTAAACCTAGAAAACAGCAAAGTACGTGTCGATCAACTATAAGAGCGTCCCGACCGTGCGTTATATGTTCGAATAAATGTTTACAATGCTACATTGCTACGGAGACAAAAAGTGTTTCCACATTTAAATCTAACCATAACTTATTATCTGTGGCACAAGAAAGTACGCCCCCGAACTTGCCAGGCATCAATATTAAAGAAAACCATGAAAGCATATCGTCTCACAAAAAGAAAGTAAAGAAACCAGGGTCTTTTAAATCCGATGTCAATCCAGATTCGGAAACAGGCGCTTCTGTGAGTAGTTATAACAGTTTTATGTCAATGGAACACGAGCCAATGGTCGAATGAGTTTTTTTTTTGTTTTGGGAAAGCGTGAGAACTTCTTTGTCTTTGTAAAATTAAAGGTTAATCGTTTCGCGCCATTTCCAGTGGCCCTACCATAGATAATGCTGCTTGTGTAATCTGTTTGTAATAAATTGTCGATGGTCGTTTTATCTTTGTTTTTTATTGCGTTTAGTAGTTTTAGTTCATTTAGGGCCCTAATCCTTGCCAAACCCATAGGATAGCCAAGCTGAAGTGCAGCGAAGCAGCAAATAAACCAGCCATTGCCGATCCATTGCCCACACTTAGACTCAGACTCCTATTTGGCTAAGATAGAAGCTCAGAAGCTTCTTGGGAGCTTCACAGGATTCGCGGCGCGACCTCACTGTGCCAAGGATTTTTGCGCGTTGGCGTTAAGGTTACACTAGTCGACGGCACGAACTATTTTCATCCGACAACTCGTGCGAAAGACATAGATGCTGTGATGAGCAGTAAGAAGCTAGTTCGCGTACGAATGAGCACTTTTGCATTTTTGTAGCGAAATGGATGATTTTAAGACGAAAACGAGCGCGCGAAATTTTATAAACAGAACTTTGGGAGTCTAGAAATCATGATAAAACGACTAAATGCATATTTTAAAAATAAAATGATAAAACGACTAAATGCATATTTTAAAAATAAAATTATTTGCATTCTTGAACTACTAATCTATCCCTGTATGGTGGCCGTTTTGCAATTTTCCTTTTTCTTATGTTATTTATTGCCGCCCAAAGATGCGTTCAAATTAGTGTCGAAATGTGGAACTTTCGACGCTCATAACTTTCAAATATTTTGTTTTTTTACTTTTTTGTTTCCATACAGGGCTAGATAATGATGAGACAAATTGATATAATTTTTTATTTTGAACGTACATCGTCAAACAGTGGAATAATCCCTAGAATATGTTTGTCGACAGGGCTCCTTTTTCTGTCTGCAGGGTCTAAAGTAACCTAACATGAAGGAGATGACGGGAGCTAAGAATTATCGACTAGTGTTACCAATAATAAGCCACGGACTGCTTGCCACGATGGCGTGGGCGGCTGATTCTTGGGCGCTAAAGCAACAACTGGAGATGAAGATGTAGACCAGCTACATTGTCTTAATTGGGAACTTTGGTAAACTTTGATTCGGTTAGGGGGTTAGGTAGAGCAATAGATAACTGAAAATTCCTTTTTTGTTCGTCAGGTAGATTAATTAAAAATATTGGATACGTATTTTTTCTCGATTGTGACACGTAATCATAGAGTGACTACGATAAATATCGTGTGACGTCACGCCGTTAGTAGATACACTCCTACCAACTTATCTGTCAAACGGACGTTTTTGGAACTTACATTTTGAATGGGACATAAGATCGGTTTTTGTTTATTTTTGGTGAAATGGTGACGAACAGCGCCACTCATAATTCACAGTTTAGTTGGTCGAACTCAATGAGGTAGGATAACTATGGAGACGGCATATTCTACTATATGAAGAATAGTTATACAAATATCTATAATATCGACACACGCATGTCAAAAAGCGTTTTGTCTCTTTTTAACTAACCAAGAGCTGCATATGAAAAGAGATACATCTAAATGTTTGTCAAGGACTAAACTTGGTAACACTTTTGAGTGACGTCAAAATCATGTCTATGCGTGACCGGTCGCCATGTTAATTGCCGAGTAAAATTGGTAGTTGTGTGCCGCATATGTATGTTTATCTGTGTAGTTGTGCTGTCAAACAGTTGCAAATGGCCTACCTCATTGGCCAATGGGTAGCCATCTTAATTGCCCGATTTATATAGGTAAGCACGCTAATTTCGTAGGTATGGCAAGTCCATAGGTTTATAAGTCAGTGGTCGAACTGTACACTTTATACTGACATAGTGACGTCACAAGCCCCCCCCTAAACTTTGATGTATCTTTGTAATTTTTATTGATTTGGTAAAGCAAAAACTACGTGTCCAAAATTATTTGATAATCTTACTGAAGGAGTAAATAGAATTTGCGAATAAGGAAGTTTCCTGGGGTAGGAAGTAGACAAATGAAAAGTACATCTCGATTTTTTGTTTAGTCTATCTTTGTTTATTCTAGGTTGGCTGGAAGAGATCGCGGCATGCCATAAGTCCGTTATTAGTATGCGCCTTATTAAATTTAAGATGTATTGCATTAACATATTTCATAAATAAACTAGCTGATCCCCGCGGCTTCGCTCCCGTCAACTGGCTACTTACCTACTTCATAGACAGACATAGACAGATATATATGACCTATTTACCCTACCCTTGGTAAAATATGGCCGAACCTACTTTTTATCTGTTTATCACCATGTACTGTACCCATATTTGCAAAATAAAGAATTACTTACTTACTTACTTACCCTACCTGCCTTCCCTGCCTACCCTGCGTACCCTGCCTACGCTGCCTATCCTGCCTACCGTGCCTACACTGCCTACCCTGCCTACCCTACCTACCTAATAATTTTTATCTATCATAAATAGTTTTCTCAGCACACGCCAAAGAATGAATTTAATAGGCAACATTTTGCTACCTTGGGTTACATATTGCAATTTTCATAAGGATCTCTAATATTTTTGAAAATATATTAAGCCTATGACACTCAGGAATAATGGAGCTTTCTACTGGTGAATGAATTTTCAAAATCTGTTCAGTAGATCCAGAGATTCCCCTGACGTCACAAACTCACAAACTTTATATCTTTGTGGAGGTTGCGAATTTACTGAATTATGTTTTTACATACCAATTACGGCAAGAATACTATTTATTATTAAAAGAGCATGTCGTCTGTACAACGACATAATCTCATTAAAAGAAAATCAAGATTTCGACATTTTTCACCTTTCTCTACCCAAATTTAGTTTTTTCATAAGATAAATTTTGGCATATAAATTTAATTAACATAATGTTATACAATAATGTAATATTAAATTGTGACTTCATTAACTGTGTGAACTTCGGGTTGTTGTTGCACTTAGGTTAATTTACTTGTATATTAATCTGTGGAAACTGTTTTTGGATTGTGTTGAACTAATTGTATGCTTATGTTTGTTATTGCATCTGTTTGTTTCCCAAATAAAATAAAATACAAATAAAATTGAAAAACTGCTCATTAATTCAACAGTAAATAAACCGAGTTTTAACTAATTCTAGTGTCTTTTTTTTTAAGTATCAAAACAGAAAAACATTCTGAGACACATTTTATGTATGTATAGGTGATAAATAAAGGGCCAAAACACCCAATGTCAACACGGCCAACTCTCTTCCAGAAGAGCCCTGTGTCCCAGCAGTGGGCATATTACAAGTGGTTGGTTTTAATGACTAGAAGCTAGAAGCGTTGGAAGTCGTCCCACTAGGTAGACCGACGACCTTGTTAAGGGTGCGGGAATATACGAGACGATGAGGACCGTTCAAAATGTGCAGGGGGGTGACCCCAAATTGATACCGCTCTAAGAGCTTATGGTCACCCCCCAGTGCAATGTTTACGTATTTTTAGTTCGCTTCAGATTATCAGTCAGTTTTTTGATTTTTTGAATTAACTATTTTTATTTATAACTTTTAAATAACTTTTTTTCGAATTAGGTACATTTCAACATATAAGTGTTATATATTTTTGAAATCACATCTTAAAACCCTTTATTTTGATACCCCACACGATGGATTTATAAGAAAAACAAATTTGGGCCCTCGCAAATAGTTATGGCGCCCGAAAGTCGCCATTCTTCTATTACCCAATTTTAATGTAGCCAGTGACACTTTGACGTAAGAATCATCAAAATCGACCAAGGCGTTTGGTCTCTAGTACGCAACATAGGAACAAACATACATACATAGACTGATAAACACATTTCCCTCCTTCGGCAGTCGGGTAAAAAGTTATTAATAATTACTGGTATCATGAAAATTACTAATAATATGACCTCATTAACCGCGGGCACTACCTTTTCCTCATCACAACTCGAAATGATGCTCCTCCGGGGATTACCTTTTCAATACAAAACACGTTACAGTTCAGAATAGTTGCTGGCTGACTGTACAGATTTAACTAGTTTTCTGAAAAGTATAATTATATTTATTAACAGTATAAACTACCTGTATGGGGACAATAACACCGATTTTTCTAGAATAAAGAGCACATCAAAAACATACTATTGAAACCGTTTGGCTTGTTTTACAACCAAAAATTCAAAATTTGTAATCTTCACCAACCCGCAATAAGATTGTGAATTGTGGATAACGTGGATTATAGGCTATTTCTTTTTAGAGAGAGAAGACCTGTGCCCAGCCGTGGGCAGACTATGATTTACTAAAGTTTTCCTTATAGTTTTTTTATTATCGTTTCAATGGTCATAATTAGCGAGCAATTGTTTTTCTATTATTTCACACCGGATTCTGGTGTCGCGACTGTTGAGGGGTACTAATACTAAAAAGAGAATAAATAAAAAAAAAACGAAATAAAAGAGCCGACTTCCAAAAAAGTGAAAAAATTACTTTTGTTTCGGAAGTCGCCGAAGTCGGTGTCACAAAACAATAAAAACAAGAGGCACTTTTTAGTGTTTTGCTTTGGAAGTAGGTCATCATCATCATCATATCAGCCGAAAGACGTCCACTGCTGGACATAGGCCTCCCCCAAGCGTCGCCACATTGACCGGTCTCGTGCGTCCCGCAACCAGCGGATCCCCGCAACCTTCACCAGGTCATCGGACCACCTGGTGGGAGGCCTTCCAACGCAACGTCTTCCGGTTCGCGGTCGCCACTCCAGAACCTTTCTGCCCCATCGGCCATCCGTTCTGCGAGCAATGTGCCCTGCCCACTGCCACTTAAGTTTGGCAATTCTTCGGGCTATGTCGGTTACCCTGGTTCTCTTGCGGATCTCTAAATTTCTGATTCGATCACGCAAGGAAACGCCGAGCATAGCCCTCTCCATTGCCCTTTGGGTGACTTTGAGCTTTCTGATGAGGCCCATTGTAAGCGACCACGTCTCAGAGCCATATGTCATCACTGGCAACACACACTGGTCATAGACTTTCGTCTTGAGACACTGTGGAAAGTTGGACGAGAAGATACCGCGCAACTTCCCGAACGCTGCCCAGCCGAGTCGGATTCGACGGTTGACCTCTTTCTCGAAGTTGGCCCTACCCAACTGGATCGTTTGTCCCAGGTAGACATAGTCGTCCACAACTTCGAGTGTAGAGTCTCCGACCTTGATAGGAGTGGGTGTAACATGGGCATTCAACATCACCTTGGTTTTGTCCATGTTCATCCTAAGACCCACTCTTTCGGAAGCTCTACTGAGGTCATCGAGCATTGTACTGAGGTCCTCCATGGTCTCAGCCATAACCACTATATCGTCGGCAAACCGAAGGTGAGTGATGTACTCGCCATTGACGTTGATGCCTAGCCCTCTCCAGTCCAGAACCTTAAAGACATCCTCCAGTGCAGCGGTAAACAGCTTCGGAGATATGACGTCTCCCTGTCTCACACCTCGCTGCAGACGGACTGGTTCCGAGGTCTGATCCTGAAGTCGAACTGACATGGTGGCGTTTTTGTACAAACACTTCAACACTTCGATGTACCTGTAGTCAATTTGGCACCGCTGTAGAGACTGTAGTACAGCCCAAGTCTCGATCGAATCGAAGGCTTTCTCGTAGTCCACAAACGCCAAACAGAGAGGCAGGTTGTACTCTTCAGTCTTCTGTATAACCTGCCGCAGCGTATGTATGTGGTCTACGGTGCTAAAGCCTTTACGAAATCCGGCTTGTTCGGGAGGCTGGAAATTGTCAAACCTGCGCGCGAGACGATTCGTGATGACTCTTGAAAACAGCTTGTATACATGGCTAAGAAGTGTGATGGGCCTATAGTTCTTCAGTAGGGCATTGGAAGTAGGTATTTTTTTTAATTGATTTTTTTGGTTATAATTAATACATCAATAGAGATGTCATACTTATTATAAATAAATAAATAAAACCATGACGATATTTTACTTTAGCTATCTACATTGGACCTATGGAACTTTATTTCTTTAACTGAGTAAGTTAAAATATCACAGAGATATAAATAGGATTTCAAACGTACGTTCGTGTCGCGGTCTGGCCGCGGACTGAGGACGGACTGAGTTCACTCAAGCTGGTCAGCTTGTGTTTCCATTGCCGCGCAGACGTCAGTAAAACGTATCAACCTCAGTATAATATCATTGCATTATCTCTAAAAAACAAACCAATGAACCTCCCTGCTAATTTTGGCATCGAGCGGGCGCACGGCCAGTACTACGTTAGCATTGGGGTGTATAAAGCGCCTACTACTAGCTAGCTGTTACTAGCTGTTCCGCGCGAAGCTAGCAGATTCTAGTTTAGAAATGCAGAAGATGCCTGTTCCTTATAACCGACTTTAAAAAAACGGAGGTAATCGCAATTCGACACGTATTTATGTAATATTGTTGAAATTGCCCAATATTTTTTCTATTTGGGCTTCTAAACATGTGTGCTAAATTTCTTAAGTGGATGTTTGTACGTTTGTGGGTATGTATGTTTGTTCACGCATTTCTCAGAATGTATTTATCGGATCGTGACCATTATTTTTAACCGACTTCGCAAAAAGGAGGAGGTTATCAATTCGATTGTATTTTTTTTATGTGTGTTACGTCAGAACTTTTTACTGGGTGAACCGATTTTGATCATTCTTTTTTTATTCGAAAGCTGGTGTTTGTCATGTGGTCCCATTTAATTTTCATCAAGATTTGATGAAGAACTTCGGAGATGTACATCAGAACGCTTCAATAAACTATTTGTCTCTGCACTATTTGTCTCTGCATCACCCAAAGGTCGACTGGTAGAAAATGCCTAAGGCATTAAGTCCGCCTCTGTACATTTGTGTGCATGAAGTATTAAATAAATAAATAAAAAATAAATGACAGCAAATCACTCGGGAGAGCTGCAATCGCATATCTGTTTATTGTTTATACCATTTAATAACATAACATCACACTGGTACGCTTTAAAGGGATATGCAGGTGTGAACAGTTCACCCTGGTATACTCTCATTCCACCAGTTTTGTTTATTTAAGTTTCATATTATTGGGTTAATTTATTCTGGCTTTACTTTGGGCGTTATAGGTACCTATAACGCCCATTATGTACCACAACTAAAAAGTGAAAAATAAAAATCTTTTTTACAAAAATTACAACCGACTTCCAAACAAAAACACTACAAAGTGAAAAATAACTTCAATTTCGGAAGTCGGTGTCAAAAAACGAAGAAACGAAAACAGGAACACCGACTTCCGAAATTGAAGTTATTTTTCACTTTGTAGTGTTTTTGTTTGGAAGTCGGTTGTAATTTTTTATAGTTTTAGGTTATCTCCCAACTTAGGGCATAGTGCAACTTTCATCCAAATCCGTTCAGCAGTTTTCAAGATATGGACCATACATGCGAACTCCTTATCGACAATCAGCACGAATGTGTAAATTGAGTTGTTATGGGTATTTTATCAATCCTTTAGGTACCTTACTATAGAACTTGCTCACTTTTTAGTGATAGTGTAATAAAACTAAAAAGGAAGAAATAAAAAAAAACAAAAAAAAAAACGACTTCAAAAGCAATACACTGAATAGTGCAAAATAACTTTCGTTTTGGAAGTCGGTGTCGAAAAACGACAAAAAAAGGAGTACCAAAGACACCGACTGCCGAAACGAAAGTTATTTTGCACCTTTTAGTGTTTTGATTTTGAAGTTGTTTTTTTTGTTAGAAGTGTGAGAACTAGCGTCATAGACAGTAACGTTATGCATTCTATTCAAGTTAATCTAGTGTCTGAACTAGCTAAACAAGAAAAGCAACTTAGATACTACAAAACTGTATTTTATAACGTACAATCAAGTAGGCGTGATAATAACTGACTAGTAATTAATAAATCACCTACCTACTACTTGTTAAGAAACAAGTTTCAGAAATAACAAGTGAAGGAAAAAGTAACCAGTTTGCTTTGTATTTGAAAGGGTTATGTGCACTATTCTACAAATTACAAACAAAGCGGCAGGCTTATTACGATTGTTGCAAGAGCAAAACTATAGCGATTTTTGTGCAATAATTAGATAATAAGTATGTGAGTTTATATGTTTATAAACGCACCCACGATACAGGAAGTAATTCCTAGTGTGGGGCAACGTTTTTTTTTTAAAAAAAAAAGCTCTTCAATACAGAAGTTTTCTGCTCTCAAAACGGTGAAGGAAAACATCGTGAGGAAACCGGCATGTCCTAGAACCAAAAATTCGAAGACATGTGACATCCACAAAACCGCACTGGGCCCACGAGGTAGATTACGGCCCATTCCCTCACAATGAGAGATGGCCTGTGTCCCAGCAGTGGGCACATTAATAGGCTGATGATGATGACAGAAGTTTTTGAGATTTTGGTGTTTTTTTTAGAAATAAGTGCATTAATTGACAAACAGCGAGCGATTAGCAAACGATTGTGTAGGACCATGCCTACACTGTAGGTAATTGTGACTTTTATGATTTAAAGCGTTTGATCGCGTGATGATTGCTGATTGCTGTTTCTTACGTAATAAGCCTGCGGGTTACAAGACTGCTATCCTCCTCCTTGCATGGTTTCCTTGCATCGAGACGATCTTTGGTGATGTTCCTCCACTTGTTTCGATTTTCAGCAAACTGCAAAACTGCCGAGTGTTTGTTTTTAGGGTGCCATACCGTACGTTTATCTGTCTGTCTGTCCGTCTGTCAACAGGCTGTATCTTATGAACCGTGATATCTACACAGTTGAAATTTTCACAGATGATGTATTTCTGTTGCCGCTATAACAACAAATACTAAAAACAGAATAAAATAAATATTTAAGTGGGGCTCCCATACAACAAACGTGATTTTTTTGTCGTTTTTTGCGTTAATGGTACGGAACCCTTCGTGCGCGAGTCCGACTCGCACTTGGCCGGTTTTTCGGATTTGTTCTGACCAGTGAATAGAACCATACCTTTTCGTCATTTTCCGTCGAATTTACCAGTGACCTTGTAACAGCTGCGAAGGTCCCGGAGGTTCCTTTTAGCGGCTGGGGCAAAATATGTTAAGGCGTTTGCCTCCCTATCGCGACTGTCTTCGTCCCCGCGATCATGGTTCAACCAGGATTGCTGATTTGAAAGCACGGTGGAATAGGAAAATTCTAGACAAGCGTGCTCATCTGCCCATCGTCGACATCATTAATCATCAAGTGATCTGATTTGATGGTGAGCGAAGTGGTAAAAAGGGAACTTATCAATAGGTACTTATCTCATGTTTGTCTGACTCAGCCACTTTTTTCCGAAACTTTAAGAACTATGCAGTTGAAACTTGGTAAGTAGATGTATTCTGTGAACCGCATTAAGATTTTCACACAAAAATATAAAAAGATAATAAATTTTAGGGGTTCCCCATACTTAGAACTGAAAGTCAATTTTTTTTTTCATCAAACCCATACGTGTGGGGTATCTATGGATAGGTGTATGGGTAGTGGAATTCCCTGCCGGAGTCTGTGTTTCCCGATAGCTACAACCTAGGAGTCTTTAAGTCAAGAGTGAATAGGTTACTTCTAGGCAAGCGTGCACCATCATCGACCACATCGTCGCTTACCATCAGGTGAGATGGTGGTCAAGCGCGAGCCTATATAAGATAAAAAAAAGGTCTTCAAAAATGATATTGAGGTTTCTAATGTAATTTTTTTCTAAACTGAATAGTTTGCGCGAGAGACACTTCAAATTGGTAAAATGTGTGCGTCCCGCCCCCTCCCTGTAACTTCTAAAATAAGGGAATGAGAAAACTAAAAAAATATATGATACGTAAAATATATGGTACATTACCATGTAGTAAACTTCCACCGAAAATTGGTTTGAACGAGATCTAGTAAGCATTTACCAAGTACGGAACGCTTCGTGCGCGAGTCCGACTCGCACTTGGCCGGTTTTTTATTGTGTCTGCTAATTAGCACTCAAGGGATTTTTAAAAAAAAACGTCGCACTCGAATTTGACGCTAACAGGTGCAATTTTAAAGAATTTGAAGCTATCAAGGTGATCAAGGTTAATCAAAAATCTTTAGAAATATTTGAAGATATTCTGATAATCCATTACGAGAACAACCTAATGACCGATTGACGGTCATAAGCAGGGCCATTATCTAAATCATTGCCTAATGATAACCGGCCAATTGGCATTTCTATGTACTACGAACAATTTACAAGAGAAACACTACCAACCCAACATAGTCGCGTTATAAAGTATGCTTGTGTATGTATATTATGTGACTAATAAAACCTTGAAGGCTCAGTTCGCGCGAGATTCATATTCATATAAGACGTTTGCTTATAAAATCCACTGCCGCGTGAAAACACGGAAAAAAAAAACATGAATTAAAAAGTAAAACAAATCATAAATTGAAAAGTTTTGACAGTAATTTAGGCGCGAATTCGCTTTTTAGGTTATGATATATTAAATAAAAAGTTTGTTACTTGGAAAAATGATTTCCAAAATGAATGTGAGCGTGATTTTTGTTTTGTTTTGTTGTATAAAAGTTGTGTTATTACAAGATTTACAAGGAACCGGTTCAGGAAATGATGGAATCTGTAAGTACTTTGTCTCTCTTTGTATAGATACCTACCTACATTTTTTTTTGAATCATTGTGCTGAGCAAGCGTATAACCTTGTTATTCCTAAGATAGAATAAATATTTTTTGTTTGTTGATTGTCTGCATTTAATGTTATTCGTGCAACCGGTTAAAATATATCAGGCACAAAAACATGATTGCTAAGCAGATGGCTTATCGTGGTACAAAAATTTGCAAAAACTACCTACAATATATTAAACTCTGATTAGAGGATGACTTTGACATTACCTCAGTATCATATCTTGAAAAAAAAATCGGGTATCAGACAAAATAAATGTTATTATTATTAACCTATTTTGCAGAGATTTACCTCGTAATGAAAATGAACTCCTCAAAACGCAGCTACTTTAAAAAATTAGTTACTTGAGAATTATTATTCAGTTTGATAACATCTTAGATCATGAAGTTAGTTTTTATAAATCCAACTAGTTAGGTAGTACTCGGTCAACAAAATCTATTATAGGTTACCTATAAGTGCAACCCGCAGTAAAACAAAAAAAAAACTAAGCTCAACTGGTTTTTATCCAGTTTTGTAACTTTACATTCCTACTATTCTTGGAATATACCAGATATATTAATTGAATCGGCGAAACTCCGCAGATGTAACGAATATTAGTTTTTTTTTGCAAAAAAAAAACAATCGACTTCCAAATAAAAACACTACAAAGTGAAAAATAATTTCAATTTCGGAAGTCGGTGTTCCTGTTTTTGTTTCTTCGTTTTTTGACACCAAATTCCGAAATTGAATTTATTTTTCAGTTTGTTGTGTTTTTATTTGAAAGTCGGATGTATATTTTTGTAAAAACAGTTTTTATTTTTCACTTTTTAGTTGTAGTACTTATGGGTACACTAGTTGACGGCACGAACTATTTTGTGCGCGGGGTTAAAATGCATTTTATATAAACCGACAACACGTGCGGAAGATATAGATGCTGTGATGAGCAGTAGGAAGCTAGTTCGCGTACGAATATACACTTTTGCTAATTTGTAGCGAAATTGATAATGATTTAGGACGAAACCGAGCGTGCGAAATTTTATAGACAGACCTTTGGCAGTCTAGATATCATGAAAAAACAACTAAATTTATCGGTTCAAAATAAAATTATTTGCATGGTTGAACTACTAATCTATCCCTGTATGGAGGCCGTTTTCCAATTTTCCGTCTTCTTATGGTATTTATTTGCGCCCAAAAATGCGTTATGCGTTAAAATTAGTGTCGAAATGTGGAACTTTCGACGCTCATAACTTTCAAATATTTTCTTTTTTTACTTTTTCGCTTCCATACAGGACTAGATAATGATGAGACAAACTGATATCACTTTTTATTTTGAACGTACATCGTCAAACAGTGGAATAATCCCTAGACTACGTTTGTATGGAAGAATTTTCGACTAGTGTAACCTTAATGAGCAAGTTCTCTAGTAAAGTGGTTATAATGCTCAAAAGTTGTGCCAGACTAGTTTATCCGAATAACATAAAACCTGAACATAACCAATGAAATAAGATTGTACCAGGGTGAACTTTACAAATCTTCGTACCCCTTTAGAGCGTACCGGTGTGATGTCATGTTATGAAATGGTGGAAACAATAAACAGACATGCGATTGCACCAATCCCGTGATATTTGCCTTTGTTTATTGAAAACTTCTGTTGTATATCTCTGAAGTTCTTCCTCAGATCTTTACCATATTTAAATGGGACCACATGAGAGGCCACCAGCTTTAAAATAAAAAAAAACAATCATCAAATTAGGTTGACCTAGTAAAAAGCTCTGGGGTTACATTTAAAAAAAATGTATTCGAAATTCGAATTGAGAACCTCCTCCTATTTGAAGTCGACTAAAAAGATTGTCACAGAGACGTGCGTTGATGCGTTCATATTATCGTGTTACCCTGACTGGTTGTGGAAGTCAGACAGTCAGTCGCTCCATGTGAAATAATGGTACTCAGCTTCATCGATTTAGACTGGAAGCTGACTTCAAGATATTTGGGGAAAGGCTTGGCAGGTTGATTTCAGATCCAACCCGTCTCTGCTGTCCCCTCACCGACGCCCTGAGTCGAGGCCCGTACCCCACAGGGGGTGCCTTCAGCGTGGTCGCTTTCTGGATTCTTTTTGTTGCCCTGGCTGGAGGCTTTAGTCTCCACAGGATCACCCAGTTCAGCAGTAGCCAGTCCTTCTGGTTGAACTGCGAGAAGCCCCTCAAAAAGTAAAATACATAATGACAGACTAATTCATTGACGTACCTACTACGTAGTTCACTAGATATCGGCAGGTACCCAAAACGTAAAATTTCATTGTCCTTGTACAAAGACTTATCATCTTCAGCTTTTTCTTTCGCAGAAACTCTAAAGTTTTTATTGACAACGATTAAAAATAATTCCCCATATTTATGACGTAAGCGAGAAGTTCGTCTTGAAACAAGTTTTTTTTTATAATAGGTCGTGCAAAAAACCCAGTCATCAATGCTGCATCATTTTTGAGGTAACGTGTAAAGTTCGTGGATTTATTACAACGTTATTAGCAAGTTCTGTCTGTTTCTTAGAACTTCATGGTCTTTTCCTTGATTGGGGGACTTTTACAGTTCTTAATTCTGCGGTTTTAATTCATGCGGCATTACATTAAGGGTACACTAGTCGACGGCGCGAACTATTTTGTGCGCGGGGTTAAAATGCATTTTATATCAACTGACAACACGTGCGGAAGAGATAGATGCTGTGATGAGCAGTAGGAAGCCAGTTCGCGTACGAATACACACTTTTGCAAATTCGTAGCGAAATGGATTATGATTTAGGACGAAACCGAGCGCGCGAAATTTTATAAATAGACCTTTGGCAGTCTAGATATCATGAAAAAACTACTAAATCTATCTGTTCAAAATAAAATTATATGCATTGTTGAACTACTAATCTATCCCTATATGGAGGCCTTTTTGCAATTTTCCGTCTTCTTATGGTATTTATTTGTGCCCAAAAATGCGTTAAAATTAGTGTCGAAATGTGGAACTTTCGACGCTCATTATCCATTTCGCTACAAATTTACAAAAGTGTGTATTCGTACGCGAACTAGCCTCCTACTGCTCTTCACAGCATCTATCTCTTCCGCACGTGCTGTCGGTTGATAAAAAATGCATTTTAACCCCGCGCACAAAATAGTTCGTGCCGTCGACTAGTGTACCCTTAAGTTTTGAAGGCCAATGTATCTAGTACATACTTAGATTGTAAACTCTGGCAGCCTACTTTAACTCCTATTTCCAAAGATGTCTAACCAGTCGTGCAGCGCTATTTTCATAACTTATGATAATTTTAACCTGATCTTATTCATATTTCCATAACTATTTACTTATACTAATAATTGCGAAATTTAGGGCAGTTACACACTACACCCGATCCGTGTCCGTGAAATTTGGGCTCCGAAGTAGCCGTAGTACTTCTTTTAAGGAAACTTACACACTACATCCGAACTCTGTCTGTCTTAATCTGTCTTATCAGAACTTTTTGTACTTGGAACTCAAATCACGGACATCGATAGGTAACTGAAATGTTATTAAGGTTAACACTAGTCGATCATTATTCCATACAAATGTAGTCCAGCGATTACTCCACTCTGACGATGTACGTTCAAAATAAAAAATTATATCAATTTGTCTTATCATTATAGTCCTGAAAAAAATGATTTAAAGGATATGAGCGTTGAAAGTTTCATATTAACACGCTTTTATTAGCTTGGTATGTATGTATCTATGTATCTATGTATCAATGTAACAATGTATCAATGTATCAATGTAACGGAATCTTTGAACGTAATTTTCACCCACTTCAAAACGTTGGATTGATTTGAAACTTTGCACACTTATCAAGGACCGATGACAATGCAATAATTTAAACAGTTTGTCCCATTATCCTTACCAATAAAGCGTGTTTTTTAGTTTTTAGAACTACAATTTATTTCAACACTAATTTTAAAGCATCTTTGGGCGGAAATAATTCCGTCATAATCTGTCTTATCAGAACATTTTGAACTTGGAACTCAAATCACGGACACGGACGTGTAGTGCGTATTCGACAACTCTGTCTTGTCAAATCAAATCAAATCAAATCAAATCAAATTGTTTATTTGCTTAATACAGGTAGGTTCAAACAGATGTTACAGATAGGTATATAGTTCACTGTATCATTACCTAAGAAGGTGTCTTGATCATATCATGCTGGCCCAGTGACTAAGATTTCGCCTCTCGTGGTTGAGGTCGTGGGCTCTCTTTCAAATTTGTTATGTTTTTATCCGACTGCCGAAGGAGGGTAATGTGTTTATCAGTATTTGTATGTATGTATGTTTGTTCCTATGTGGCGATCTAGAGATTAAACGCGTTGTCCGATTTTGATGATTCTTACGTCAGTCGATTCGTCTTAACCCTGCGAGTGTCACTGGCTACATAAAAATTGGAAAATAGAAAAATGGCAGTATTTGGGTCCCATATCGTGGGGGCCCCAATTTTTTTTCTTCTAAACTCATCGTGTGTGGTATCAAAGTAAAGGGTTTTAAGAGGTGATTTCAAAAATATTAATCTCTTATATGTTTAAATGTACCTAATACTAAAAGATTATAAATAAAAAAAAAAAAAAAAAAAAAAACAAAATACCCGACAGCTTTAAAAAGCGAACTAAAATGACGTAAACGTGCTGTGCAGTCGCAGGATACATACCTATTCGCGAGCTGGCTGACCAAAACTAGATGTATCCTCCGACTGCACAGCATAATTTTCTTCTTGTTTACGCCTTTTATTTCGCTTTTTTTTCCAAGTTTATATTGGACATGACAGACAACGATGAAGGTAAAAACCTACAGTCTAATTGCGTAAGTGAATTCGGCAAGGGTTTGACCCCATGAAAGAGTATGACAAATTCTCTTTAAATAATTAGGTGTTGCCTAAAATAATTGGACGCTTTCATTGCTGAAGAAACTCTTTTCGAAAGAGTCCAATCACACTAATACGAGTACACTAATATTATAAAGACAAAAGTTTGTGCGTGTGTGTGTTTGTATGTTTGTTACTTCTCCACGCTCAAACGGCTGGATGGACCTGCATGAAATTTGGCACAGAGATAGATTATAGTCTGGAATAGCACATAAGAATACTTTATATCCCGGGAATATGTGCGTTTGGGATAATTTTCTACTAAAACGCGTGCGAAGCCGCTGGCAGAAGCTAGTAATTTAATAAACCCCTTTGCCTTGCCGAATTCACTAACTCTGTCTGCCTGTCTGTGTTACCTTTCCACGCTTTAATCGCTGAACCGATTTAGATAAAATTTAAATAATTTTTAGATTATCTGCATAGTTATTTTACACCAGTCTTGCCAAGGGGTACCGTGTTACCCAGTTACTGGGTTGTGGAGGTCAGATAGGCAGTCGCTCCATGTAAAACACTGGTACTCAGCTGAATCCGGTAAGACTGGAAGCCGACCCCAATATAGTTGGGCAAAGGCTAGGCAGATGATGGTGATCTGCATAGTTATTTTGAGAAATTGAGACCCTAGAAGGAACATAGGATAGTTTAGTTACTAATATGACATCAGCTATCTGCTAGTGAATGTCCAGTCAAAATCAGTTCAGCCGTTTTTGAGATCAGCCGGAACAAACAGACAGAGAGACAGAGCAAATTTTTCAAAATTTTTTTTTTTTGTTATTCCAGTTATTTTAAACCGCATATACTTTCATGTGCACTTAGTAAAAAATTGGGATATAGTATAGAAAATTACTTAGGGACGAGCGCAAGTATGGTCTAAACGGGTACACGGGTACGGGTATGTTCAAGTTACATGTTATTCGGGTAATCTATTCTGGCATCAATGTGAGCATTACAGGTACCTTACTATAAAATTGTCCATTATATACCACTAAAAAGTGAAAAAACTAAAACTGTTTAACAAAAAAAAAACCGACTTCCAAAAAAAACACTACAAAGTGAAAAATAACTTCAATTTCGGCAGTCGGTGTCAAAAAAACGAAGAATCGAAAACAGGAACACCGACTTCCGAAATTGCAGTAATTTTTCACAGCATCAGTTGTAGTGGTTATTTTTTGGAAGTCGTTTGTATTTTTTTGTAAAAAAGTTTTTAAAGTGACTACTTCCCATCAGCATATTTAATTTTGCAAACATGTCCTTACGAGCGCGGCAGTTTGACCGCAGCGTACTGAGCCGAGACCTTCAAAAACTTGTTATAATGTCAAAATATTCATAAAACAGCTCTAGGACTTGTCTTAGTGTTTAGTAAGTATATATTTTTGTACGTCTGCAAGTTTTTGATAGTATGTTGTATGATTACAACGTGTAGATAATGGTCTTAGTACCTATTCAAACAAATAAATGGCCCTATTTCCCAGAGGCGTATGAGTATTTTCGGGGGACAAATATTGACAATGGCCTGCTTTTTACCGACTTCAAAAAGTATGAGGTAATTTATTTTTCCTCTTGACTTCGATTTCATCTAAAGTAAAGATGCTACAGAATTGAATGAAAAAAACCTAATGGAAAAACCCAAAAACACTGCCCGAATTAGGAAAAAAACGCACATGCGAAGTTGTTACTTAAATTTTGTGGATTCAAAGAAGATTGGGTGCATTTAAGGTGCATTTCTCACCGACAGCTGCAGGTCGGTCTCGAGGCGTTTTCGTTTCTGTAAAGAATCACGACCGTACCGAAACCAGAAGGAAGTCGCCCGAGTTGTTTTGGTACAGATTCTTTACCGATTGCATCGGTACGGAGCGCATCAGTAAAGAAACGAAAACGCTCCGACCCGGTAAGGAAGGCGCGTTAGTAGAATGGAAATTTGCCCTATCCCCCAAAAATTATAAGATTCATTAGGAAATAGATACCACCACGTCCACCACCACCAGAATACCAGCGTACCAGTTTTTGAGTTATTCCTTAAGCGTATTTTCATGGTAATACATACGTAAGACTACCAAAACTAAAAAGAGAAAAATAAAAACCTTTTAACAAAAAAATTAAACCGACTTCCAAAACAAAACACTACAAAGCGAAAAATAACTTTCTTTTTGGAAGTCGGTGTGAAAAACGAAAAAAAATAGGTAGGTACCAAAGACACAGACTTCCAAAAATAAAGTTATTATTCGCTTTCAAGTGTTTTGTTTTGGCAGTCGGATATTTTTTTTTGTTAAAAAGTTTTTCTTTTAGATATCGCTTCACATGCTGAGAGCCTTTTTGGTCTCGCACGGGGTTTTCATTTTTTATTACTCACATAGTCTCCTGTGCGAATCACAAATGAATTATTTTTATTTTACTTTCATTATGTAGCTTCCTAACGGTGAAAGAATTTTCTTGAACGGTACAGTATTTATCTAATTACCACATTATAATATTAGTTTCACTATTCAACTCGATTATCCTGGTTAGTTAATCGTATGATTACAACCTATTAAACCGTAGCAAGTACTCAATTTTCGATACCTAGTAACGGGTATTGTGCGGAACCGGAACGATTGTGTTAAAACAAAATGAGTGTGTAGAATTCGTTTTCCACAAGACAAATGATATTCTATATACGAAAGCGTGGCCATAGCGATGGAAATAAAAAAACTGGCCAAGTGCGAGTCGGACTCGCGCACGAAGGGTTCCGCACCATTATCGCAAAAAACGGCAAAAAAATCACGTTTGTTGTACCCTTAATTTATTTTATTTTAATTTAATAATTATTATTTTTTGAAGTGAATATACAACTAAATATTCTGTGAATATTTCAAGCGTCTACCTGTTGCCGTTATTAATATCGAGCAAAAACGGCAAAAAAATCACGTTTCTTTTATGGGAGCCCCCCTTAAATATTAATTTTATTCTGTTTTTAGTATTTGTTGTTATAGCGGCAATAGAAATACATCATCTGTGAAAATTTCAACTGTCTAGCTATCACGGTTCATGAGATACAACCTGGTGACAGACGGACAGACAGACGATCGTGAAGTCTTAGTAATAGAGTCCCGTTTTTACCCTTTGGGTACGGAACCCTAAAAACCAGTTACAGTTGAGACTCCCAAAAAAACACCACAAAGTGAAAAATAACTTCAATTTCGGAAGTCGATGTCATAAAACGAAAAACAAAAACAGGAACACCGACTTCCG
Source organism: Orthosia incerta (assembly GCA_948252205.1). NCBI lineage: Eukaryota > Metazoa > Arthropoda > Insecta > Lepidoptera > Noctuidae > Orthosia > Orthosia incerta. The sequence continues at coordinate 13,829,161 of OX411769.1, read as the reverse complement.
AAATTGAAGTTATTTTTTACGACGCTATCGTTGAGAGAATGTCACTTGTCGAGAGATTCAGGATCACACATTAGCAATGGCGTTTTGGACCAGTACCTGGAGAGGTAGATTAACTTTGAATACTTATAGATCAAGCAACCCAGCAGCCGAATTGCGCAAGTGAATTCGGCAAGGCGAAGGGTTTGACCGCATTCCACTTTTGGACATAAGCCTCTTAAAGCTTCGCCACAGTGCATCAGAGATCAGTGGTTGCCCAGTGGTAACGGCGACTGACGTACTGTTCGGGGTGGGGTTCGAACCCAGGCCGGCTACTTTGTGTAAATCATTTCATTACCACTCTTCTAAAAATGGCGAAGGAAAACATCGTGAGGATACCAGTATGTCCTACACGCGTACACTACTACATGAGGATACAAAAAATTCGGAGACATGCGACATTCACCAACCCGCACAGTCCTCTTATACAAAGAGGAGGTTTGTGGACGCGGTGGTATACTTCTGTGAAATAGTCGTCTCGCAGAAGGAGGCTGTGGAGAGGGAGAGGCAGATTTCATCCACTCACCCGATCCGCAGAAGACGCGCCGAGCGTCGGCCGAGGGCGGCCAATGCCCTCTTCCTCTTCTCCCCTAAATGGGTCCAGGGGCGACGGACTCACACCCCCACACAGGACCCGAGCGCGCGCCCCTTTTAGACGTTGCGGGGGAAGTATAACACCTCACTCCCCCCCCAACCCGAGATCGAGGCCCGCAGAGACGGGCCGGCACTAGCCGGGGGTTGCGGAAGTATTGTTGTTCCCGCGACCCCCAGCGTAGGTGTGAGATGGAACACCGGGGTGGTTTTTAGTCAGTAAGAGTCTGACAGACCCCTCCACCCTCCCAGGGTGAAGGACATCCAATGAGGATTTTCCACCCCGGAACAAAAAAAAAGTGGGCACATGATAGGCGGGTTCTGCTTTTACCAAGCTGTGCCACAACACCCATTCCTCCGGCTTCCGCATGCAATTTGTCCCAGCTGCATTTCTATGATCGTTGATCCACCTAACTCTATCTTTTGAAGATCGTTGCTTCACTTAGCTGAATACCTAGTACTGGAGCGGCTACTATGACGTGTCGACGCCATTATGATTTCGTTACGAAAAAGGAATAGCGCTATTCGTCCTCTATAGCTCCGTATCTCTCTTACAGTTGAACCATGACGTCATGGTAAGGACTGCATAATTAAGCTCGAATAAATCAACAACTTCGGAGATTTTTAACTCTTCACCTAACCTCAACGGAGTTTCCTGTCAGATAAAAATCTTATGAAAGGCGCCGGGAAATCCCAAAGGCGTTGGTATATCCTTATACATTAAAAAAACTGCCGAAGTGTTGATTAATTAATAAAAAACATATACGCACTGACTCGTGAAGAACGGGAAAAAGAAACAAAAGTGTTAAGGTTTTTTGTGTTTCATGATTTTAATAACTTAAATAGTTAGTTATGATTTTCATCATATTAAGTTATTACAAAAAATATTTTAGCAAAAAAATTAAAACGACTTCCAAAAAAAAACATTTTAAAGCGATAAATAACTTTCTTTTGGGAAGTCGGTGTCTTTGATACCAATTTTTTTCAGTTGGTTTTTACACCGACTGCCGAAAATAAAGTTATTTATCGCATTGTAGTGTTTTGTTTTGGAAGTCGGTTATTTTTTTATGTTTTTATTTTACTCTTTTTAGTTTTGGTACCTTATTTATTACCATGAAAATACGCATTATTATTGATAACTCAAAAACTACTCGTGTGATCTTGATAAAATTTTGATAATCTTTTTACGGTTCCGTACCCAAAGGGTAAAAACGGGACCCTATTACTAAGACTCCGCGGTCCGTCTGTCTGTCTGTCTGTCTGTCTGTCTGTCCGTCTGTCACCAGGCTGTATCTAATGAACGGTGATAGCTAGACAGTTGAAAATTTCACAGATGATGTATTTCTGTTGCCGCTATAACAACAAATACTAAAAACAGAATAAAATAAATATTTAGGTGGGGCTCCCATACAACAAACGTGATTTTTTTGCCGTTTTTTGCGATAATGGTACGGAACCCTTCGCGCGCGAGTCCGACTCGCACTTGGCCGGTTTTTTAATTGATAGCAACAGCTCTCAAATAAAAAAAAAGTATAATTGAGAACCTCCTCCTTTTTAAAGTTGGTCAAAAATCATAAGTGCTGATGCACTGGTCCTTGATCTTGTGGTTGCAAGCGCTACTGCTAATCATGAGGTCCTGGGTCGAGTTCCCGTGTCGGTCGAAAATATTATTGGATTTTTCTATCTGGAATTTCTTAATAGTATCCCACGAGCCGGCTTTGTGCCCGTTTGATGGCAATAGGCACGCTCCCTAATTACATGGGACTTACACATTATCGGCGAACTGTGGGTATGCTTTAGGTCACACCTCTGCTAACCCTCCGGTCAATACAGTCTTGATTTTATGTTGTAAAGCAATTTTTTTTCCTCATGTTGCATGTTGGTTATCAAATCCACTAAGGTTAAGTTAAGAGTCATTGCATAAGACTGACCTTTCGGTGACCCCCAATCTTGAGTATTATCAGTTTTCCTTGTAAAAAATCCAAAATTAACACTTTGCCAGAATCGTAGATTGACATTGAAATTGTGCCTTTTTCAGCGCCTCAAAAAGCGTTTCGTGGGAATTGGGGACATCAAATTAAGTTAAATTGGGGTCAGGAGCTCGTGGCTAAATAGTAATAGCCGCACGGGTCGATCTTCAAGGTTAAGCAAGGCTTGTCGAGGTCGTTCTTTGGATGGCCATCTTTACATAGCGAGTTTCCACCGTGCCTCGGAAAGCACGTTAAGCCTTTGGTCCCAGCTGTCATTAGAAGATCTTTAACAGGCATTACGGGTAGTCAGATGCCTGAGGTCTGACAACAGTCTGACCATGGGGTATCGTTACCCAATTATGGGTTGTGGACGTCAGTTCGTTTGTAAAATTCTGGTACTCAGCTGAATCCGGTTAGATTGCTTTCTTAGGGTTCCATACCCAATGGGTAAAAACAGGACTCTATTACTAAGACTCCGCGGTCTGTCTGTCTGTCTGCCTGCCTGCCAGTCTGTCCGTCTTCACCACCACGTCACCAGGCTGTATCTCGTGAACCGTGATAGCTAGACAGTTGAAATTTTCACAGATGATGTATTTCTGTTGCCGCTATAACAACAAATACTAAAAGCAGAATAAAATAAGTATTTAAGTGGGGCTCCCGTGACTTGATTGCATGGGCGTATCCAGCATTTGCTTAGGGCAGGGGCAAAAGTAAGTAATTTTGAGAAATAGTAGAAAGTTCAGAGGCGGGCCAAGTCTGTCGGGACCCAGGGTACCAAAAATAAACAGACGAACTGGACCCGGAAAATATGTAATACGCAGAAAATCAAAAATGTCAAATGAAAGGGTGATTCGCTCGCGTGATGGAATATTTTTGTACTCATCTTGTAGGTTACATTTATGTTACGAGTCAGAGTGAAAGGTGGGGCAGGCTGTCCCCTGTCCCACCCTGGGTACGCCCATACCTGATGATAAGCGATTATGTGGTCGACGGTGAACCACGCCTGGCTAGAAGTAACATATTCGATCTCAGGAAACACAGACTCCGACAGGGAATTCCACTCCATAGCTGTACGCGCAATAAAAGTATTCTCAAAACGTGTTTAGTGGTCTGTGGTTTTAGCAAATACATATTATATTTCTTGATACACTATTTACCTATAAGCAGTAAATAAACTTACAAATAAAACTCTGCAAGGTCACGGACCGGACTTGGTCGTCTTTTTTTTTTTGTCTGTTGTACATACAACTTTTGAAGTGACTGTCTGTGTATTAGTTTATTTTGCTTTTAACCGACTTACCAAAAAGGAGGTTTCTCAATTCGACCGTATATTTTTTTTTTAATGTGTTTTCGCGGATAACTTCGTCGTTTATGAACCGATTTTGATGATTATTTTTTTGTTGAAAATGAGTTATCCCAAGGGTGGATCTGATGATGAGATCCTAGAGAAATCGAGGTAACTCCTCAAATATTATAGACATACCTACATATGAGCAATTTTGGTATTTTCATCAATAATACAATAATTTGCACTCGAAAGTATCATTTCGTGAAGTAAAACTGATGAAGAAGACCACAATGGCCACTGGAACTCCGAAATAACACAATATATCCTAGTCGTGTTTGGGGCTTATTGGAAACGTCAAGAGCTGTACTTTGGCTATAAAAGATTTTTATGTTAATTGGAAAGTATATTTCACACTACCACAAATTAATAAACCGACTTCCAAACTTTGCCTATAAAAGATTTTCATGTTAATTGTAGGTACCTACCATAACTGAAAAGAGAAAAATAAAAATCTTTTTAACAAAAAATTAAACCGACTTCCAAAACAAAACACTACAGGGCGATTCTTTTCCGAAGTCGGTGTCGAATAACGGAAAACAATGGGTACAAAAGGCACCGACTTCGGAAAAGAAAGTTATTTTTCAACCTGTAGTGTTTTGTTTTGGAAGTCGGTTTGTTTAATTTGTGGTAGTGAAATATACTTTCGGGCAGTAATTGTTAACCTTTCCCTGCCTGGGTATATGGATAAACACAGATGGAGTTTACTTGTGCCTGAAGCGTTGATATCCTGGATTTTAATTACATTCCCTGAAGGATCAGATGGACCTACTCTTGCAGACAACACCTTATAGTACTTCCATTAGATCAAAATCAACCCCTAAAGGGGTTAAATACGGGATGAAAATTTATACTCGTCTTGGTGGGACACTACCGTGCCCCCAGATGACAGTTCATAATTTTTAGGTTTCCGTACCCAAAGGGTAAAAACGGGACCCTATTACTAAGACTCCACTGTCCGTCCGTCTGTCTGTCTGTCTGTCATCATGCTGTTTCTCATGAACCGTGATAGCTAAACAGTTGAAATTTTCTCAGATAATGTATTTCTGCTGCCACTATAACAACAATTACTAAAAACAGAATTAAATTAATATTTAAGCGGGGCTCCCAAACAACAAACGTTTTTTGCTATAATGGTTCAGAACCCTTAGTGCGCGAGTCCGACTAGCACTTAGCCGGTTTTTTTTTAAGTTAGTAATGTGGAATATGGTATTTAAAAATTTAATTTCTGTTTATTAATACCGATAAGTTATTTGTCTTTAGGCTCCTGAAAAGTAATATTAATCCTTTGGTTACTTTTACAGATAATTCTGTGCCAAAGGGAACTCGGAACAAGTTGGAGTTCAGTGGGGGTACCAAATGGGGCAAAATATTCGAAACGCCGCTGGGTCAGTAGTTTTAAACAATACACAATGGGACAGAGAGTTACGTCATACGATGTGACATTACTATTGATTAAGATAGATAGATACCTATAGAATCTTATGTGGAGGCGGTAATTAAAACAGTTAATAGCAGTATACAGTAATATTTTTTTCAGATTTAGCGCCCAAGTTTTTTAACCCACCTTCATGTCATCTTTTATCCAGATGCACTTTCTTAAACCTGCGACCTTCATCCCAGCTGACCAGGTGCATCTTAAATCAGATAATACCTACGCACAATGACTCACCTTCGCTTTCATCTCAACCAGTTTTTGCCAAAATCGCAAAAGGAAAAGTCAATATCGGGCGCCATCTTGGATTCTTGGATGCAACACTGACATTTCGTAACGGGGAATTTTGGTCACGTCATAAATTGCAAGAAACCATGCGGTTGTTATGTACATATTCGAGTTTTTAGGGTTCCGTAGCCAAAAGGGAGAAACTTGTGGCTAAATAATAATAGCTGCAGGAGTCGTTCTCGAGGTTAAGCATTGCTTGGCAAGGTTGATCCGTGGATGGGTGACCATTTCATTCGTCGTGCCTTTGGTTCTGGCTGTTATTTGTAGATCATTGTCACTTTACGGGTAGTCAGAAGCCTGAAAACTGACACCAGTAAAGACTGTTGTATCGGGGTATCGTTACCAAGTAAGAGTGGGTTGTGGAGTTCAGAGAGACATTAAATCTATATCAACGAGGACGTCCGACACTCCCACACATCAGGACCCGAGGTGGTGGCGCGTAGTGTTCCACGCGTGCCCCTCTTTGACGCCCGGCGTAGGTGTGAGATGGAACACCGAGGTGGTTTTTATCCTCGCCCCCCCCCCCAGGGCGGACATCCAATGAGGATTTTCCACACCGGTACAAAACGACGGGTAGGGAGATTGATTTTCATTACAATTAAACGACTTGTGAAAGATGATAATATATATAGAAAGCTTAGGGGGTGACTAACTGAGATGACTACAATGAAGAAGACTATACAGCGCTGATCCCGAATTAATTGGGCTATACACAAGGCAAGAGCATTATGATGATTATGGGATTCATCACAATATCCACCAAACCGTGGCGGCCATTTTGACAGATCTGTGACGGGTCGGCTGGGCGCGATGGCGCGAAATGCCCGCGCGCGACTAAAACGCCGTTATCTCGAAAGTTTTGTATGGGATCCCTACATGAAACTTATGTTGTTGGAATCGTGATGAAATAAGCTATCAGACTGGATATAGGAGCGTAAATGTACGGAACCCTCAGAGGACGATTCCGACTCGCTTTTTCTTGGTTTTCTGTTTGTAGAATGACTAAAAATAAATGTGATTGTGTACCTTTACTCAGAATAGATTTATTTGTTGACATGATCTGTTCTGTTGTTGGTTCATAGCTAAAATAAGTAGGTAATACTAGCTCATCTTAAATAAGTACCACCCTCGGGATATCTCCATTCCAACAAAAAAAAACATCAAAATCGGTTCATAAACGACGAAGTTATCCGCGAACACACATAAAAAAAGAAAAAAATATATACGGTCGAATTGAGAAACCAACCTTTTTGGGAAGTCGGTTAATTAAAACACTTATCACGCCAGTGAAGCTAGTTCATTAAATGCGCATCGATCACGTTATTTCTCAAAAACGGTTAAACCAGCTTGATGCTGTTTTGAGGCGTGTCCTGTGTCAAGGTGACTTGTCACTTGATGTCATCATATCATTTAAATTGTTAGTTACATCTTAAGTGTTTTTGTTTACTATTTCCTAGTTCGCTTAATGGTTAATTGTATGCCAGGCATAAAATATGATTGATGTGGACAGCGGGACTCTGGCTGCAATGAAACACGAGGGCTTTTTACAACCAAATTTATTAGCGTTTTATCTACTGGTTTACTCCATTACAAGATACTGATCAAGGCAAGCAAACATGGCTTCAAACTATAAACTAAATTATCAATACGTGGTTACAAAATACGAAACGTGTGAACCTTGAAAGGTTTTTTGGCAGACTGCACTACAAAGAAAAAGTGGGTGGAAGACGATACACATTTTAACTATTACCGGTTCTGGAAACTTCTAGAGCATTCTACTTGTGATCTAAAGCACTTCCCCTGGTGTCAAGGAGCGACAACTTAAGTATTCATTGACAAATACAGAAAGCTCATTCAAACTGTCTCTCTGGTGGCGAGCAGCGCAAGTAATATTTACTAATTCTCCATTTTATGGTCATTCATAAACGCGGACGCCCTCTAGCAGCGAGTAGCGACAGCTACACCAAGTTAGCAATTTCGCGCCTATTGTGTGACCTAACCAATCAACTTAGCGAACAGAACGCGGTCGCGACGCGATTGGTCAGTTATCTTTGTGTCAATAGACTAAACGTATCCTGCGCTCTGTTTTACTACCAACCTAATAACGACTTATGCGCATTGCCAACCTACATAACGGTGATCACAGAATATTGCCCGCTGCCCGCCAACAGATGACACTATTGGTATATTAGTCACAATGATGTATCATAATATCACGCTTATTTTCCTTGAACTCAAGCAATTAAATTGACTACAGAGCGATTAGTAGACAACTTAATTTTATAGCATTTTGATTATTTTAATCATAGGCACAAAAAAAAAACGTAAATATTAATTGCAAATTCAATTTTATTTCTTATTTTACCATCCCAAGTGAATAAACTATCCTATGTCCTTCCCAGGGTCTCAAACTATCTCCATGCCAAATTTTATCTAAATCAGTTCAGTGGATCCAGAGATTACCCCCTACAACCTCACAAACTTTACCTCTTTATAATATTAGAATAGAAGTATAGATAAGTATTAGAATAGATTACGGAATATCATGGCATCAGCATCATGATTCCAAAAACTTTTGAACAAAAAAATTAAACCGACTTTCAAAACAAAACATAGGTAACAAAGCGAAAAATAACATTCTTTTCGGAAGTCGGTGTCTTTGGTACCTTTGTTTTTTGTTTGTGACACCGACTTCCGAAAAGAATGTTGTTTTTCGCTTTGCTGTGTTTTAATTTGGAAGTTGGTTTAATTTTTATGTTAATATGTTTTTTATTTATATCTTTTTAATTTAGGTACCATAAATTACCATGAAAATACACATTATTAAGGATAACTCAAAGAATACTCGTCAGATCTTGATCATATTTAAATTAGACCAATGAGAAGCACCAGCTTTCAAATAGAAAAAGAATCATCAAAATCAGTTCACCTAGTAAAAAGTTCTGAGGTAAAACATAAAAAAATACAGTCGAATTGAGAACTTCTACCTTTTTAAAGTCGGTTAAAAAAGAAATACAGTTTTTATTATTTTACATTTTTTTGACGATATCGGTACACTGCGACTTGTAACCAGTTGATGGCAAAATGACATGGGACTTAAAACTTCTTATAAGTCGTATACTCCTGGCGGAGTGACCAATTGATCATGGTCATGGATCGACTGATAAGTTGGTTGCGGCTTTTGCGAGACTGCTCCATATCTCTCTATGTGTGGCACTGTGTGTAAATTCAGCGAGGGAACTCGATCTTGTGGGAGTGACCGACATAGCCCGAATAATTGCGAAAGTTAAGTGGTAGTGGCCGTAGTGGGCAGGCCACATTGCTCGCAGAACGGATGGTCGATGGGGCCGAAAAGTTCTGGAATGGCGGCCGCGAACCGGCAGGCTTATTACTTAAGAAACAGCAACCAGCAATCATCCCACCATCATAAATTCAGATTTACATACAGTGTATGATAGGTCCTACACAATCGTTTGCTAATCGCTCGCTGTTTGTCAAATGCACTTATTTAAAAAAAAACTGACAAGATTCTGGCGAGAAAATATTACGCAAAATCGCTATCGTTTTGCGTTTATTTTGTTCTGTGGTTTTGCTCTTGCAAGATACGAAATAAGACTGCGGGAGACGCAACGTTGGAAGGCCTCTCTCGAGGTGGACCGATGACCTGGTTAAGGTTACGGGAATCCGATGCACAGGATGGATCAGTGTGGCGACGCTTAGTGGATGCCTATGTCCAGCAGTAAACATCTTTCGGCTTAAATGATAATGATGATGATCTTGTGGAATTTAAACATAAGGGCTTTGCTTCACTGGATGCGTTTTGCGTCCTGCGAACCGGTCACTCGAACACTACCCGCACCCTATGTTCGAGTGCCCGGTTCGCAGGACGCAAAACGCATCCAGTGTGGCAAAGTCTTAACTGGCAAAAACGTACCCAGTGATACATGCTACATGCACCAACCCTCCGGGGAATAGGTACAGGAGTGATTTTATGTTATGTATGGTAGGTACTAGTATTTACTGTTAAGAATTATGTGTACATAGGTATCAAGTTTGACCTTTCGGATCATGTTTTAGCGCGATGGGCGTAAAACAGGCTTATAATTACGCGTCCTTAAGATGTCAGAACCTGTCATTTTCCTTATAAATGTTAATACTAGCTTTTGCTAGCGGCTTCGCTCGCGTTAATATAAATTTTGACAACCAATTCTGACTATCTATTAATTTCTTCATGATAGTAGGAACCATGTGCCATTTCACTGGTTATGTTCAAGTTTCATGATATTCGCGTAATCTATTCTGGCATTATTGGTACCTTCCTGAAGAACTTAACAACTAAAAAGAGAGAAAAAAACCGGCCAAGTGCGAGTCGGACTCGTGCACGAAGGGTTCCGTACCATTATTGCAAAAAACGGCAAAAAAAACACGTTTGTTGTATGGGAGCCCCACTTAAATATTTTTTTTTTTCTGTGTTTAGTATTTGTTGTTATAGCGGCAATAGAAATACATCATCTATGAAAATTTCAACTGTCTAGCTATCACGGTTCATGAGATACAGCCTGGTGAAAGACAGACAGACAGACAGACGGACCGAGGAGTCTTAGTAATAGGGTCCCGTTTTTACCCTTTGGGTACGGAACCCTAAAAAAAGAATACTTCCGACTGCCAAATAAAAACACTACAAAGTGAAAAATAACTATTTTTGGAAGTCGGTGTCTATAGCGAAAAAGCTTTATCTACCAAAGACACCGACTTCCAAAAATAAAATAATTTTTCACTTTGTAGTGTTTTTATTTGGAAGTCTGTAGATTTTTCTTTTTTTTTAAATCTCTCGTTTGACCACTATCTCGCCTGATGGTAAGTGTTTTTTTGTAAAAAGTATTTTTATCTCTTGAATTGGTAAAGTTTTAGTTACGAGTCAAGGGTGGGACAGGCTGCCCCATCTGACCCCCTGGGTACGCCCAGGACTAGGGATTAAAATGTAAACCTAAGTAGAATTGTCTGTCTTTTTGAATGTGTGGTTCGGTATATCGGTGGTGGCATATTCAGCAGTTGAAGTATTGCGACAGAATTGATGATGGGACCTATGTTTATTGTTTTTTTTATTATCTAACTAATAGATAAACTAATAATAGACTACCGGATACAATTAGATGAGTAATGGCACATTCAATTGTTGATTTTAATGATACGGTTCGAGTTGTGCAAATATTGTTTTCCTGGTATCATTTCAAGGTACGGTCATTTAGACAAAGCCTAGGTTTTTTATATGGTTTATCCTCTAGAAACAACAGTCTTATTAGTGTTGTGGAACTCACTTCCGCCTAGCATTCGCGATTTTAAAACTATTTCGCTTTTCAAAAATTATTGGTTTTACCTAAAATAAAAAACTTTTATCTTTCTTTTCGGAAGTCGGTGTCTTTGGTACCAATTCTTTTTCGTTTTTGACTCCGACTTCTGAAAAGAAAATTATTTTTCGGTTTGTAACTTTGTAGTGTTTTGTTTTGGAAGTCGGTTTAATTTTTATCCGACTTTCCAAAAAGGAGGAGTTTCTAATATGTTCGACTTTATGTTTGTATTATTATTTTTTATTTTCACCGATACCTCCGTCAATTGTGGACCGATTTTATATTTTATTTTATTTTGGTGAAGTGGCCACATGAAAAGCAGCAGCTTTCAAATAAAAGTAACATCCAAATCGGTTCACCTAGTATAAAGTTCTGAGGTGACACACATAAAAAAAATACAGTTGAATTGAGAACCACCTCCTATTTGAAGTCGGTTTTTGTTTTTTTTGTGTTGTAAGCCATATTGGTCCTGGCTGTCATTTGAAAATCTTTGATACGGATTGGTCGGTGGTCAGAATTGTGACACCAGTCCTGTCAAAGAATATCGTGGTACGCAGTTACTGGGTTGTCATTGTGGGCGCACGGTTGGGGTAACAACAGTAGTTAAGTAATTGACTGCTGCGCTGCGTGTCGCGGATTCAACGCACGGAACAAATATTTGTATGACCTACAGATAGTTGTTCCGGCTCTGGGTATTTGTGTATGTGAGTTAATATGTTTGTAAACGCTCCCACGGTACAGGAAGAAATTCCTAGTGTAGGGCAAACTTTATTACCATATAAAAACAAATGTGGAGGTCAGACAGGCAGTCGCTCCATGTTTCATCATCAGCCTTTTAATGTACCCACTGCTGGGACACAGGCCTCCTCTCTGTGAGTGGGAATAGGCCATAATCCACCACGCGGGCCCAGTGCGGGTTGCTGGATGTCGGTTTCCTCACGATGTTTTCCTTCACCGTTTTGAGATCAATGGTTATAAAATGATAAAGACGTGTTCCAATGAGGCAATCAACCGGTCCGAGTTCACGTAAGGCTGCGACGAAATTGACGTAACGCCATCGACATCTTGAATCAAGGGCGTTGCCCTGACGTTGTGACTGTGTCAAGGTGACTTGTCACTTGATGTCATCATATCATTTAAATTGTTAGTTACATCTTAAGTGTTTTTGTTTACTATTTCCTAGTTCGCTTAATGGTTAATTGTATGCCAGGCATAAAATATGATTGATGTGGACAGCGGGACTCTGGCTGCAATGAAACACGAGGGCTTTTTACAACCAAATTTATTAGCGTTTTATCTACTGGTTTACTCCATTACAAGATACTGATCAAGGCAAGCAAACATGGCTTCAAACTATAAACTAAATTATCAATACGTGGTTACAAAATACGAAACGTGTGAACCTTGAAAGGTTTTTTGGCAGACTGCACTACAAAGAAAAAGTGGGTGGAAGACGATACACATTTTAACTATTACCGGTTCTGGAAACTTCTAGAGCATTCTACTTGTGATCTAAAGCACTTCCCCTGGTGTCAAGGAGCGACAACTTAAGTATTCATTGACAAATACAGAAAGCTCATTCAAACTGTCTCTCTGGTGGCGAGCAGCGCAAGTAATATTTACTAATTCTCCATTTTATGGTCATTCATAAACGCGGACGCCCTCTAGCAGCGAGTAGCGACAGCTACACCAAGTTAGCAATTTCGCGCCTATTGTGTGACCTAACCAATCAACTTAGCGAACAGAACGCGGTCGCGACGCGATTGGTCAGTTATCTTTGTGTCAATAGACTAAACGTATCCTGCGCTCTGTTTTACTACCAACCTAATAACGACTTATGCGCATTGCCAACCTACATAACGGTGATCACAGAATATTGCCCGCTGCCCGCCAACAGATGACACTATTGGTATATTAGTCACAATGATGTATCATAATATCACGCTTATTTTCCTTGAACTCAAGCAATTAAATTGACTACAGAGCGATTAGTAGACAACTTAATTTTATAGCATTTTGATTATTTTAATCATAGGCACAAAAAAAAAACGTAAATATTAATTGCAAATTCAATTTTATTTCTTATTTTACCATCCCAAGTGAATAAACTATCCTATGTCCTTCCCAGGGTCTCAAACTATCTCCATGCCAAATTTTATCTAAATCAGTTCAGTGGATCCAGAGATTACCCCCTACAACCTCACAAACTTTACCTCTTTATAATATTAGAATAGAAGTATAGATAAGTATTAGAATAGATTACGGAATATCATGGCATCAGCATCATGATTCCAAAAACTTTTGAACAAAAAAATTAAACCGACTTTCAAAACAAAACATAGGTAACAAAGCGAAAAATAACATTCTTTTCGGAAGTCGGTGTCTTTGGTACCTTTGTTTTTTGTTTGTGACACCGACTTCCGAAAAGAATGTTGTTTTTCGCTTTGCTGTGTTTTAATTTGGAAGTTGGTTTAATTTTTATGTTAATATGTTTTTTATTTATATCTTTTTAATTTAGGTACCATAAATTACCATGAAAATACACATTATTAAGGATAACTCAAAGAATACTCGTCAGATCTTGATCATATTTAAATTAGACCAATGAGAAGCACCAGCTTTCAAATAGAAAAAGAATCATCAAAATCAGTTCACCTAGTAAAAAGTTCTGAGGTAAAACATAAAAAAATACAGTCGAATTGAGAACTTCTACCTTTTTAAAGTCGGTTAAAAAAGAAATACAGTTTTTATTATTTTACATTTTTTTGACGATATCGGTACACTGCGACTTGTAACCAGTTGATGGCAAAATGACATGGGACTTAAAACTTCTTATAAGTCGTATACTCCTGGCGGAGTGACCAATTGATCATGGTCATGGATCGACTGATAAGTTGGTTGCGGCTTTTGCGAGACTGCTCCATATCTCTCTATGTGTGGCACTGTGTGTAAATTCAGCGAGGGAACTCGATCTTGTGGGAGTGACCGACATAGCCCGAATAATTGCGAAAGTTAAGTGGTAGTGGCCGTAGTGGGCAGGCCACATTGCTCGCAGAACGGATGGTCGATGGGGCCGAAAAGTTCTGGAATGGCGGCCGCGAACCGGCAGGCTTATTACTTAAGAAACAGCAACCAGCAATCATCCCACCATCATAAATTCAGATTTACATACAGTGTATGATAGGTCCTACACAATCGTTTGCTAATCGCTCGCTGTTTGTCAAATGCACTTATTTAAAAAAAAACTGACAAGATTCTGGCGAGAAAATATTACGCAAAATCGCTATCGTTTTGCGTTTATTTTGTTCTGTGGTTTTGCTCTTGCAAGATACGAAATAAGACTGCGGGAGACGCAACGTTGGAAGGCCTCTCTCGAGGTGGACCGATGACCTGGTTAAGGTTACGGGAATCCGATGCACAGGATGGATCAGTGTGGCGACGCTTAGTGGATGCCTATGTCCAGCAGTAAACATCTTTCGGCTTAAATGATAATGATGATGATCTTGTGGAATTTAAACATAAGGGCTTTGCTTCACTGGATGCGTTTTGCGTCCTGCGAACCGGTCACTCGAACACTACCCGCACCCTATGTTCGAGTGCCCGGTTCGCAGGACGCAAAACGCATCCAGTGTGGCAAAGTCTTAACTGGCAAAAACGTACCCAGTGATACATGCTACATGCACCAACCCTCCGGGGAATAGGTACAGGAGTGATTTTATGTTATGTATGGTAGGTACTAGTATTTACTGTTAAGAATTATGTGTACATAGGTATCAAGTTTGACCTTTCGGATCATGTTTTAGCGCGATGGGCGTAAAACAGGCTTATAATTACGCGTCCTTAAGATGTCAGAACCTGTCATTTTCCTTATAAATGTTAATACTAGCTTTTGCTAGCGGCTTCGCTCGCGTTAATATAAATTTTGACAACCAATTCTGACTATCTATTAATTTCTTCATGATAGTAGGAACCATGTGCCATTTCACTGGTTATGTTCAAGTTTCATGATATTCGCGTAATCTATTCTGGCATTATTGGTACCTTCCTGAAGAACTTAACAACTAAAAAGAGAGAAAAAAACCGGCCAAGTGCGAGTCGGACTCGTGCACGAAGGGTTCCGTACCATTATTGCAAAAAACGGCAAAAAAAACACGTTTGTTGTATGGGAGCCCCACTTAAATATTTTTTTTTTTCTGTGTTTAGTATTTGTTGTTATAGCGGCAATAGAAATACATCATCTATGAAAATTTCAACTGTCTAGCTATCACGGTTCATGAGATACAGCCTGGTGAAAGACAGACAGACAGACAGACGGACCGAGGAGTCTTAGTAATAGGGTCCCGTTTTTACCCTTTGGGTACGGAACCCTAAAAAAAGAATACTTCCGACTGCCAAATAAAAACACTACAAAGTGAAAAATAACTATTTTTGGAAGTCGGTGTCTATAGCGAAAAAGCTTTATCTACCAAAGACACCGACTTCCAAAAATAAAATAATTTTTCACTTTGTAGTGTTTTTATTTGGAAGTCTGTAGATTTTTCTTTTTTTTTAAATCTCTCGTTTGACCACTATCTCGCCTGATGGTAAGTGTTTTTTTGTAAAAAGTATTTTTATCTCTTGAATTGGTAAAGTTTTAGTTACGAGTCAAGGGTGGGACAGGCTGCCCCATCTGACCCCCTGGGTACGCCCAGGACTAGGGATTAAAATGTAAACCTAAGTAGAATTGTCTGTCTTTTTGAATGTGTGGTTCGGTATATCGGTGGTGGCATATTCAGCAGTTGAAGTATTGCGACAGAATTGATGATGGGACCTATGTTTATTGTTTTTTTTATTATCTAACTAATAGATAAACTAATAATAGACTACCGGATACAATTAGATGAGTAATGGCACATTCAATTGTTGATTTTAATGATACGGTTCGAGTTGTGCAAATATTGTTTTCCTGGTATCATTTCAAGGTACGGTCATTTAGACAAAGCCTAGGTTTTTTATATGGTTTATCCTCTAGAAACAACAGTCTTATTAGTGTTGTGGAACTCACTTCCGCCTAGCATTCGCGATTTTAAAACTATTTCGCTTTTCAAAAATTATTGGTTTTACCTAAAATAAAAAACTTTTATCTTTCTTTTCGGAAGTCGGTGTCTTTGGTACCAATTCTTTTTCGTTTTTGACTCCGACTTCTGAAAAGAAAATTATTTTTCGGTTTGTAACTTTGTAGTGTTTTGTTTTGGAAGTCGGTTTAATTTTTATCCGACTTTCCAAAAAGGAGGAGTTTCTAATATGTTCGACTTTATGTTTGTATTATTATTTTTTATTTTCACCGATACCTCCGTCAATTGTGGACCGATTTTATATTTTATTTTATTTTGGTGAAGTGGCCACATGAAAAGCAGCAGCTTTCAAATAAAAGTAACATCCAAATCGGTTCACCTAGTATAAAGTTCTGAGGTGACACACATAAAAAAAATACAGTTGAATTGAGAACCACCTCCTATTTGAAGTCGGTTTTTGTTTTTTTTGTGTTGTAAGCCATATTGGTCCTGGCTGTCATTTGAAAATCTTTGATACGGATTGGTCGGTGGTCAGAATTGTGACACCAGTCCTGTCAAAGAATATCGTGGTACGCAGTTACTGGGTTGTCATTGTGGGCGCACGGTTGGGGTAACAACAGTAGTTAAGTAATTGACTGCTGCGCTGCGTGTCGCGGATTCAACGCACGGAACAAATATTTGTATGACCTACAGATAGTTGTTCCGGCTCTGGGTATTTGTGTATGTGAGTTAATATGTTTGTAAACGCTCCCACGGTACAGGAAGAAATTCCTAGTGTAGGGCAAACTTTATTACCATATAAAAACAAATGTGGAGGTCAGACAGGCAGTCGCTCCATGTTTCATCATCAGCCTTTTAATGTACCCACTGCTGGGACACAGGCCTCCTCTCTGTGAGTGGGAATAGGCCATAATCCACCACGCGGGCCCAGTGCGGGTTGCTGGATGTCGGTTTCCTCACGATGTTTTCCTTCACCGTTTTGAGATCAATGGTTATAAAATGATAAAGACGTGTTCCAATGAGGCAATCAACCGGTCCGAGTTCACGTAAGGCTGCGACGAAATTGACGTAACGCCATCGACATCTTGAATCAAGGGCGTTGCCCTGACGTTGTCAAGATGTTTGCTTATTTTGTTCGCGTCTTATTGATTGGAGATGTGAATTTCTTGATTTAGAAGATCCGTTTTGCAAATACTTACATAAACTGACGCGTTTTTCCCAGGGGGGTAGGCAGAAACGCCACCTGCCATGATCCTTAACTATTTATTACTTTACTGCTTTAGTTTTGTAATTGAAGGTTGCCCTAGTCGATCATTCTTCCATACAAACGAAGTCTGGCGATGACTCCACTGTTTGACGGAGTACGTTCAAAATAATAAAATGATATCAATTTGTCTCATCATTATCTAGCCCTGTATGAGAAGAAGTTTGTACGGGGCGCTGACGCTTGCCTCGCTCCCCTCCCTCACCTCGAGCGTAATTCGGTTGAAATAATGTGTGTGAGTCAGTAGACAAGGACAAATCATTTTGCGTCGCCATGTGGCGCAAACAGGACTTTATCTTATCTTATGGAGGGGCCGAGAAATACCTCGGACACTTCGACCCATTGGGATCTTTTGTGGTCCCCTAGATAACTTACTCCTCCTCCTTCTCGTTGAAAACTGTTTTCATGAGTTTTACAACGAGACTAGGAGATATGAGCCTATAATCTTCTGGTTTTGGGTATCCAACCCCTAGGAGACTCATTCGCTTACCAGCCAGTGCATCGCATGTGCACAGTAGGTGCTCCATGCGTTCCGTATGTTCACCACACAACCTGCACATGGGTGTCGCGGTTAGACCCATCTTCATGAGCATGTCGTTGGTTCCAAAGTGTCCAGTAAAGGCCCCAAGCAGGTAGCGGATTTGCCCCCTGCTCATGTTCCAAATGCAATCCCGGGCTTTGAAAGTGGAGCCCAGGAATCTCTTGGAGTGTTGTAGACCGGTAGTAGACAGCCAACAAGTTCGTTGTCTGTGATCTGCAAACTCCCTAAATGCGGCTTTTACGAGACACGTCGAGATGCCTACACATGGTTCTGGACCCACAAAATCATTCGCTGAGCCCTCCCTTGCCAGTTCATCAGCCACTTCGTTACCATGGAATCCTTTGTGCCCAGGGACCCACATCAGTCTTACCCTGTTGTGCTTCCCAAGCCTGTTTAGGGTTTGGATAGCATCCAGAATAAGTCCGGAGTCCACTTTATAGGATGCCATGGCTTTGATTGCAGCCTGACTGTCACTAAGAATATATATGGATTTACCTTTGGTCCCTCTATCTATATTCTCTTGAGCACAGGTTATAATGGCATATGTTTCCGCTTGGAATACAGTTGCCATCTTCCCTAAGCTTTTGCTACATTTGTAGCCTTTTGCGTATATTCCCGCTCCTGTACCTGATTCCATTTTGGATCCATCAGTGTACCACACCAGACTATCTTGTTCTGGTGGATCAAGTCCCTTCGTCCAGTCCTCTATTGTAGGGATTTGGACCTTGAAAGACCTCTCAAACACAAACATAGTTTGCATTTTATCGGATAACATGCTTGTTACCCGATCCAGGTCTTCATTCTCATCGAACTTTGTATGGTTAGTCTTTGGCTTAGAGGCATCCCATAGTCCAGCGACAGCGAGACGATGTAATGTCTTCCTTACCTCGAATTCAACCATCATATGCAGAGGAGGGATATTGAGGTATCTCTCAATCGCTGCCGTAGGTGTTGTCCTGAAAGCACCCGTGATGCCGAGACACACTGTTCTTTGTAACCTGGTGAGTGGCGCTTTGCACGAGGCAAGCTTTGTTCTTGGCCACCACACTATGCTGCCGTATGTGATAATAGGTATTATCATTGTCCGGTGCAGCCATCGTATCACTTTGGGCTTTAGCCCCCAAGTTTTACCGTAGGTAGAACGACACATGCCGAACACTCGTAAGGCCTTTGTCGTAATATTTTCCACATGAGTTTTCCACCTGAGTTCTTTATCAAGCGTTACACCCAGATATTTAACTTCGGTGGACCAAGGCAGTTTTATTCCATTGAGGGAGAGCTCTCCTAGGTTTCCTAGTTGTCTCTTCCTCGTGAAGGGAATAATGACTGCTTTGCTTGGGTTGATAGAGAGGTGGTTCACTGTACACCATTCCTCTGTCATCCTCAATGCCTGTTGTAATAATCCAGACACTATGTTCGGGAATTTACCATTGACCATTATAGCTATGTCATCCGCATAGCCTACTGTGTAGAATGGTCCGGTATTAAGTTTGGTTAGTAGCGAGTCTACTACCAAGCACCACAATAATGGTGACAGCACTCCGCCTTGCGGACAACCTCTTGTTGTTTTTGCACTAAGTCTGTCTCCCATTAGTTCCGATCTGACTGTTCTGCTTCTCAGCATATAGTCAATCCAGTTGCACGTGGTATCATTGATGCCATGTTCCTTTGCAGCAGTGCGTATGGACTCAAATGTTGTCTTGTCAAAGGCTCCCTCTATGTCGAGGAAAGCCCCGACACATATTTCTTGTCCCTCTAGCGCAGCCTCGGCTCGACTCGCAACATAGTGCAATGCCGTTTCCGTAGATTTGCCGGGGCTGTAGGCGCATTGTAGTTTATGTAGAGGGAATACTTTCAGAGGACCCTCTCTTAAGTACCTGTCTACCAGTTTCTCCAGAGTTTTCAAGCGAAAGGATGATAGACTAATGGGCCTGTAAGCTTTAGCTTCTTCATAAGTCGGTCTACCCACCTTCGGTATAAAGGTGACTTTGACCTCCCTCCATGCTTTGGGTACGTACCCAAAGGCTATGCAGGCTCTGTAGAGCTTACTCAAATGGGGTATCAAAACAGATGCCCCTTCTTGCAAAAGTATTGGGTAGATGCCATCTGGACCAGGGGATTTGAGTGGCTGGAAGCCCGCTAAGGCCAGCTTCAGTTTATTTTCATCTACCACTTTCTTTGCCGTGAGCCAGTTATTTTTGGACGTGTGCCTTGTAAGCTCGTCCCTTGTGACTGGTTCCTCTTCATCGCTATCGCGCAGTATACATTCTGGGAAGTGGGTCCTGAACATCACGCCCAGAGTGTCCTGTCCAGTTTCCGTGAGTTGCCCATTCTCATCCCTTACAGATGCTAGTGGGTTTGTCTTGGTCATGGACATTGCTTTGCACAACCTCATCCCATTTGGCAGAGTTTCAATGGAAGTGCAATGCTGCCGCCAATTAGTTCTTCTGGCCTTGCGTACCGCCGTGTTATACCTTGTTAGCATGCTATGATAGCCAGAAAAGTCCTTCCTGGCTTTAGCATCATTAAAGGCCTGTCGTGTTTCCTGACGTATTTTGGCTATTTCAGGAGTCCACCATGGTACCTTTTTGCCATAGGCCTTCTTCTCTGAGCAGTTATCTTCCCATGCACCGATGATGCCTGCCTTGATTCTGTCCGCTTCAAATTCTATATCCAGTATGGAATTGAGCTTACCTTTAGGGTTCCCCAAATTTACTTTGAGGTCCCTCCTGTATGAGTCCCAATTTGTATACCTTGGGTTTCTCCTTCGTCTAGTTTCGGCTTCTCCCGCCGTCCTAAACCTAAAGCATATATAATTATGGTCAGACAAAGAGATTTCGTCCGATACATGCCAATTTTCAATATGAGCGCTGGCCCTGTTTGAAGCCAGCGTAAGGTCAATAACTTCAGTCCTCGCAGAAGTCCTAAAAGTAGGTTTATTGCCTACGTTAAGGATTTGTAAAGAAGAGCTTACCACAAAGTCCAACAAATCCTCCCCTCGTTTGTTGACATCCGAGCTGCCCCAAACGACGTGGTGTGCGTTCGCATCGCAACCAAGTATCAGGTCAAGGTTCTTTTGGTTGCCGTAATCAACCAGTCTTCTGATTAGTGGTGTTACTGGTTCTTTTTGTTCATATGGGAGATAGGCAGAGGCAAGGATGATTCTCCTTTTCTCTGTTCCCGTCCCCACTTGGATCAAGGTTGTTGTGAGATCCCTGTAACAGAAAGTACGTAAGGGCATTGCCTCTATACCGCCCCTGATATAGATGCAAGTCCTCGCGTCATTAGTTGGACAGTCATAGAGCACTATGCCTCCTGTCCCACCTAAGCCTTTTATAGTCCCCTTATACAGATAAGGTTCCTGTATCAAGGCAACGTCGTATGTGTTAAGCTTCAGTTGCCGAGCCAGAAGGGCAGTAGCGGCTCTGCAATGATGCAAATTAATTTGTACACACCTTAGTCCCTCCATCTTGGATGATTTTGATGGGTCTGTGTTGATATGGGAGGGCCTTAGTCTTGAGGCCCCTCCTCCATCGCCTGGCTCTCCTCGAGAGCAGTCGGCGACTCGATTCCCAGGGTGTCGAAGTCCCCGAGGATGTCATCCTCGTGGTCTGTCTCCGACGCTCTGGTCCCAATCTCTGTTGCCTGCGCTGCGCCGTCAGCAGAGATTTCTTCAATGGCCTCCCCATGTTGTGGTGGTCCATCCTCGGAGGGCTCCACTTCTGCTTCCGCAGCAGGCGCCTCTCCCTTGTCTTCTTCCAGGAGCTTGAACGAGTATCGTTCAATCCCTCCTGGAAGAGAGTAGCCCGCGGCCTTGATGACCCCAGCGGACACCCCGTCCATGAGGACGATACGACGGATGCCGGTCTGCTCAGTGAGCGTATTCACGACCTTCCAGTCGTTCGTCCTCAAGGTAGGGTTGAGTCGCTGGAGCAATCGAATTGCCCGGGCAGAGTCTTACAACGCCAAGTTGCGACTCTTCCATGCCATTTTGACTGGCTTTGGAAGGTCCCTGGCGTCAACAACCTTGAGTTTCAGGGCACCAAGTTCCACATTGTGGATGGCACCCCGAAACCAGTTGGCTGCATCAGAGTTGTCGCAGGATACATGAATTGCACCCGCGACGACTCCGGGAGCAACCGTTAGGACAGGCAGAGGATCCGGCGCCACTTCCAGTTTCTCAATTATGAGCTCCTGGATCGGCACCAAGTCCTCCGCCTTCAAGTACTCCTCCGGGTACTTGACTGTCACGACAGCGAGTTTCACAGCCGCCACCGCATCCCTAAAGGATCCGGTTGAGGATGATTGCCCTTGGGTCTTCATCCTCTTGGCCGCCATGTCCCCGCTGTCCCCGCTGAGAGCAGCACGCGGTCTCTTTGATGGGCCCTCCGTAGGAGTCCCCTCCAGAGCCGCCTGCTGTCTCAGCTTTTGGCGCTTTTTCCTGCGCGCCCCAGATCGTCCAACCGGAAGCCAGCCTGATTCATGCTGGCCGCCGGGAGACGACGAGGTGCTGTCTTTGCCGGTCGCGTCCGGGGCCGCAAGGTCCGAGGTCATACGATCTCTAACGCAAGCGTTCCGTATCGCGCCAGCTTTGGCAGTACCCTTATGCCCGGTGGGCTGGTTTGCAGTTCCGCCCTTCGGTGGTCCCGCAGCAGTGCCGGCCCTCGACAGTGCCGCGACAGTCCCGTCATTTGACAGTCCCGCCACAGCCCCGCCTTGAGACGATCCCACTGCAGTATCACCTCTGGACGTTCCTGCGGAAGATGCAGTCCCGGCTTGCGCCGGTCCCGCCGTCTGGTGTGCAGTCCCAGCTTTCGCCGGTCCCGCCTTTTGGTGCGCAGTCCCAGCTTTCGCCGGTCCTTTCGCCTTGTGGTTTTTTTTAATTAAATTGTCCATTAAACCCGATAAAAACAATTTTCATCCCTCGACTATCCCCACCCGCCATGGAGTGCTCAAGTGGCGATGCTACGGTAGCACCAGGGATTAGTCGAGGGATATAGCCCCCCCCCATTAGTTGCCCACGAGACTGCACGACACCAACTCACACCGCTACCACTAGCGATGCGAGCGAGCGCCGCCGTCTGCAAGCCCCTAATGGGAGTGAACTCGCCTGGGGGCCGTCTGACCGGACCCCGCAGCCGATTGACCGTAGCTGGCTAGGCTACGGCCACCCGTGTGAGAAGAAATCCGGGCCAAAGTGGAGTGTTGCCTCAGAGACGTTAAACCGCCTACGCTCATCGGCTCAGCCACCAGGATCCCATCATCCTTCCGTACGGGTCCCTGCGCACGGCACAAACACGCAGGAGGTCATTACTATCCATCATCTGATTTTTTCCGATGGTGGACACCCAGGGGCATGACCTCGCCACCCCTGTGATAGGGCGCCCGGTGATTTCTGTTACGTCTATTTCATAGGGAATTAGACCAAAAACAGGGCGGCAACCACGAGAAGGAAAATCACCGAACTTGCCTTGAGGATCATCACGACCGTGCGCTCTCCCTCAAGACCACGCCACCTTGCCGTCTCTGAAGGAGTCAGACAAGGTAGGACTGCATCGACAAAGCCAAGCCCCATAGGGCTTGTCGCTGAGGGCTCAAAGCGCAAGTTTGTTAAAACAGCCCAGCCCCAAACAGGACTTTAGTATGATACCGAATGTAGCGTAAATTCCACGACGCATTTTACGCGACTCACAAAGTTACGTTCGTTTCACCTTACCCCATAACAGAAATTCAGTGGCATAAAAATGTACAATTGTAAGAATGGTAGGTTTGTTATTAAAAACAAACATACAGTCTTATAGAACCTCCTAAATAACATAAACCTTGACATTATGTTCAAAACGCTTAATTATATCACAGATACAAACAGAGTTTACTACATTTTAAACAATTGAAACTTTGAATAATCACTCCGCCTGCTGTCAAATTAATGTGAGTTATGAAGTTAATATATTGTGGTAACCTACCTCGTAATTATTCTTCTTTTGTTCATCGAATTTAAAAGTGGAGAAGGTTATCAATTTGTCTGTTTGTATTGTTTATTTTTGGGTCAAGAGCATGACTGACATGTTTTAAAAGCTTTAACTTTTAAGCATTAGAAATTTTTGGCTGGAAGTTCGGTTCTTTTGTTGTTGCGGGGGTTTGGGTTAGACGTATATTCATTAACAACACAAGTCTCCGCGTGGTAGCAGAGCGTGGTTAATAAATAATGATTCATTTACTATTTACGTCACTCACCCCTTGCGACTTGCTGAGTAAATGATCGTGTGGTTCCTACATGAACTACTTACCTCATGAAAATTGTATTTAAACTCTTTTGTATACAATTAAGAAAAGAACCGACAAAGGTAAGACGGTACTTCACGCCTGAACAGCTGCTCAACTTGTATAAAGCGCAAATTCGGTCATGCATGGAGTATTGCTCTGATGTCTGGGACGGATCTGCCAAATACCAACTTGATGCTCTTGAGTAGATTGACAGACGGGCCAAGAGGCTGATTAGCAAAGATGCGCTGGTCGACTCAAAACTCCAAAACCTTGAACATCGATGGCGAGTTGCCAGTCTGTCGGTTTTTTATCGGTTACATTTCAGGGAGTGTGCAATAGAATTGCACAATTTTATTCCGCCTAGGGGCCGTCCATTAATCACGTGATGTTTATTTAGCATGTTTTAACCCACCCCCCTACCCCTTGGTGATACGTGGTGACGTTTAAGACTACCCCCCGTACCCCGTCCCGCCCCCACCCAAAATCACGTGTATTTTTTTAGCAGAGTACCTAAACAGAATCTTAATTTTATTTTGAATATCACGTTTAAATACAGGTATAAAGTATAATCTAATTTTATTCTGAAATTAAGGACTGGTGTTTTTGACTGGCATACAAATAATATTACACGCACAATCTACACGCCGCTTTTCGGTTTAGAAATCGCGCGTTTGACAAAACATAAATACACGTGATATCGTAGTACACCCCACGCCCCCCTTGTGATATTTCATGATATTTGCTCCCCCCCCCCTCCCCTTCCAAGCCTCACGTGATTAATGGACGGTCCCCTAGTTATTTATATCATTGGACTACAAGAGGTACGGCAATGCGTCATCGGCACATGGTTGATGACAGCCCACCCATACGCACAAAACGTTTTGCGAATACTTTCATTGTGCGTGCAGCTAAGGAGTGGAATTCACTGCCGGAGTCTTCATTTCCGGATAGCTACAACCTAGAAGTTTTTAAGTCAAGAGTGAATAAGTTACTTCTAGGCAAGCGTGCTTCACCGTCAATCACATCATCGCTTAACATCAGGCGAGATAGTGGTCAAACGCGAACCTATCTATAAAATAAATAAAATCATCATCTCAGCCGAACGACGTCCACAGCTGGACAAAGGTCTCCCCCAAGAGTCACCACTATGACCGGTCCTGCGCTTCAGGCATAAAACGGATTCCCTAGACCGTTATTCGACCTTAGATCTGTCCTAAGAAACCCAACATCTTCTCTTTTTTAGGGTTCCATTCCTCAAAAGGAAAAAAAGGAATCCTTACAGGATCACTTCGTTGTCTGTCTGTCTGTCCGTGTGTCAAAACCTTTTTCTTTGGAACTCCTGGAGGTATCAAGTATGATATACTCAGGTCTGCAATCCCTTGGAGCTGTGAAAAAAAAACAAACTTCTAAATCAGCGCGATCAAAAGATATAGCCGTTAAAGGTTACACTAGTCAACGGCACGAACTATTTTGTGCGCGGGGTTAAAATGCATTTTATGTCAACCGACAACACGTGCGGAAGAGATAGATGCTGTTATGAGCAGTAGGAAGCTAGTTCGCGTACGAATACACATTTTTGCAAATTTGTTGCGAAATGGATAATGATTTAGGACGAAACCGAGCGCGCGATATTTTATAAACAGACCTTTTGGCAGTCTAGATATCATGAAAAAACGACTAAATCTATCTGTTCAAAATAAAATTATTTGCATTGTTGAACTACTAATCTATCCCTGTATGGAGGCCGTTTTGCAATTTTCCGTCTTCTTATGGTATTTATTCGCGCCCAAAAATGCTTTAACATTAGTGTCGAAATGTGGAACTTTCGACGCTCATAACATTCAATTTTTTTCTTCCATAAAGGGCTAGATAATGATGAGACAAATTGATATCACTTTTTATTTTGAACGTACATCGTTAAACAGTGGAATAATCCCAAGACTACGTTTGTATGGAAGAATTTTCGACTAGTGTAACCTTAACTTACATATTTGAGGGATCGTAATGGAATCAAAACCTAAAGAATACTTGCCGGTGACCTAGAATAATGAAATTTGGCAAGAAGCAATGACTTACAGGTTTACAGCACAAGCAAAGGCCAAAATCAGAAAACTGTAAATTTGTATGTTTATAAAAAAAAAACTTATTTGCAGTTGGTAAACCACAGATTACCTCCCAATAGATACCGCTTGCCTACTGTTTTGTTTGATACCGAGTTCAACAAATTTGGCGGAAGGCACGGGTTGCGCGGGGAGTGACAAGTGCGCCGTGATTGGCTATTCAAGGTCACGGTACCTGTCGTAGTGATGAAACATACGCATTAAATATCTATAAAAATATCGATATTTTTTAAACAGAATGGTATTTTATGTAAAATTTCTTATGCATTTTACGCGACTCACAAAATTACGTTCGTTTGGCCTTACCCCGTAACAGAACTTCAGTGGCATAAAAATTTACACATCCATTGTAAGAATGGTAGCTTTGTTATTAAAAACAAACATAAAGTCTCATAGAACCTCCTAAATAACATAAACCTTGACATTATGTTCAAAACGCTTAATTATATCACAGATACAAACAGAGTTTACTACATTTTAAACAATTGAAACTTTGAATAATCACTCCGCCAGCTGTCAAATTAATGTGAGTTATGAAGTTAATATATTGTGGTAACCTACCTCGTAATTATTCTTCTTTTGTTCATCGAATTTAAAAGTGGAGGAGGTTATCAATTTGTCTGTCTGTATTGTTTATTTTTAGGTCAAGAGCATGACTGACATGTTTTAAAAGCTTTAACTTTTAAGCATTAGAAATTTTTGGCTGGAAGTTCGGTTCTTTTGTTGTTGCGGGGGTTTGGGTTAGACGTATATTCATCAACAACACAAGTCTCCGCGTGGTAGCAGAGCGTGGTTAATAAATAATGATTCATTTACTATTTACGACACTCACCCCTTGCGACTTGCTAAGTAAATGATCATGTGGTTCCTACATGAACTACTTACCTCATGAAAATTGTATTTAAACTCTTTTGTATACAATTAAGAAAAGAACCGACAAAGGTAAGACGGTACTTCACGCCTGAACAGCTGCTCAACTTGTATAAAGCGCAAATTCTGTCATGCATGGAGTATTGCTCTCATGTCTGGGACGGATCTGCCAAATACCAACTTGATGCTCTTGAGTAGATTGACAGACGGGCCAAGAGGCTGATTAGCAAAGATGCGCTGGTCGACTCAAAACTCCAAAACCTTGAACATCGATGGCGAGTTGCCAGTCTGTCGGTTTTTTATCGGTTACATTTCAGGGAGTGTGCAATAGAATTGCACAATTTTATTCCGCCTAGGGGCCGTCCATTAATCACGTGATGTTAATTTAGCATGTTTTAACCCACCCCCCTACCCCTTGGTGATACGTGGTCGCCCCCACCCAAAAACACGTGTATTTTTTTAGTAGAGTACCTAAAAAGAATCTTAATTTTTTAGAATATCACGTTTAAATACAGGTATAAAGTATAATCTAATTTTATTCTGAAATTAAGGACCATGACAAAAATGTCTAGACAGAAAGGTTGCAGATTGTTTTTGACTGGCATACAAATAATATTACACGCGCAATCTACACGCCGCTTTTCGGTTTAGAAATCGCGCGTTTGACAAAACATAAATACACGTGATATCGTAGTACACCCCCCGCCCCCCTTGTGATATTTCATGATATTTGCTACCCCCCCCCTCCCCTTCCAAGCCTCACGTGATTCATGGACGGTCCCCTAGTTATTTCTATCATTGGACTACAAGAGGTACGGCAATGCGTCATCGGCACATGGTTGATGACAGCCCACCCATACGCACAAAGCGTTTTGCGAATACTTTCATTGTGCGTGCAGCTAAGGAGTGGAATTCACTGCCGGAGTATTCATTTCCGGATAGCTATAACCTAGAAGTCTTTAAGTCAAGAGTGAATGGGTTACTTCTAGGCAAGCGTGCTTCACCGTCAACCACGTCATCGCTTAACATCAGGCGAGATAGTGGTCAAACGCGAACCTATCTATAAAATAAATAGAATCATCATCTCAGCCGAACGACGTCCACAGCTGGACAAAGGTCTCCCCCAAGAGTCACCACTATGACCGGTCCTGCGCTTCAGGCATAAAACGGATTCCCTAGACCGTTATTCGACCTTAGATCTGTCCTAAGAAACCCAACATCTTCTCTTTTTTAGGGTTCCATTCCTCAAAAGGAAAAAAAGGAATCCTTACAGGATCACTTCGTTGTCTGTCTGTCTGTCCGTGTGTCAAGACCTTTTTCTTTGGAACTCCTGGAAGTATCAAGTATGATATACTCAGGTCTGCAACCCCTTGGAGCTGTGAAAAAAAAAACAAACTTCTAAATCAACGCGATCAAAAGATATAGCCGTTTAAGGTTACACTAGTCAACGGCACGAACTATTTTGTGCGCGGGGTTAAAATGCATTTTATGTCAACCGACAACACGTGCGGAAGAGATAGATGCTGTGATGAGCAGTAGGAAGCTAGTTCACGTACGAATACACATTTTTGCAAATTTGTTGCGAAATGGATAATGATTTAGGACGAAACCGAGCGCGCGATATTTTATAAACAGACCTTTGGCAGTCTAGATATCATGAAAAAACAACTAAATCTATCTGTTCAAAATAAAATTATTTGCCTTGTTGAACTACTAATCTATCCCTGTATGGAGGCCGTTTTGCAATTTTCCGTCTTCTTATGGTATTTATTCGCGCCCAAAAATGCTTTAAAATTAGTGTCGAAATGTGGAACTTTCGACGCTCATAACATTCAATTTTTTTCTTTTTTTCTTCCATACAGGGCTAGATAATGATGAGACAAATTGATATCAGTTTTTATTTTGAACGTACATCGTCAAACAGTGGAATAATCCCAAGACTACGTTTGTATGGAAGAATTTTCGACTAGTGTAACCTTAACTTACATATTTGAGGGATCGTCATGGAATCTAAACCTAAAGGGTACTTGCCGGTGACCTAGAATAATGAAATTTGGCAAGAAGCAATGACTTACAGGTTTACAGCACAAGCAAAGGCCAAAATCAGAAAACTGTAAATTTGTATGTTTATAAAAAAATTACTTATTTGCAGTTGGTAAACCACAGATTACCTCCCAATAGATACCGCTTGCCTACTGTTTTGTTTGATACCGAGTTCACTAAATTTGGCGGAAGGCACGGGTTGCGCGGGGAGAGACAAGTGCGCCGTGATTGGCTATTCAAGGTCACGGTACCTGTCGTAGTGATGAAACATACGCATTAAATATCGATAAAAATATCGATATTTTTTAAACAGAATGGTATTTTATGTAAAATTTCTTAGGCGTCGATTTTATAATTACTTTAATAATAATAAAGAAAAAACATCGATCGAGAATAGATTTTGATTTTGGCCAGAAGTGATTTAATTTAATTTATACCCAAAATTTACAGTTTTCTATATCAATGTTATAGGCACCCCTCTAAATTACTCTACAAGGAAAACCTTTTGGAATCAGCTGTTGGTTGTCAACAAGGTGACCCTCTTGGGCCAGTCATTTTCAGTTTGGCAATAAACCCAATCATTCGGCAACTAAATTCTAAATTCAATGTTTGGTATTTGGATGATGGAACCCTAGGAGGTGATGTAGATACAGTCTTGAACGATTTAACTTTTTTGAATGATAAATTTAGCTCTATTGGGCTAGAACTTAACCTTTCGAAATGCGAAATTTACCTCCCCCAAACTACTGACCGACAGACTACTTTAGCAAAATTCAACGCCATAGCACCTAGTATTAAAATTACCGAGAGAAACTCTCTTCACCTCCTGGGTTCTCCTATTTTTGATGAATCCTTTCCAAATTTCATTGAACAGAAAATACAAAATTTTAACGTTGTCTCGGAAAGACTTTTCAAAATTAACATGCATTCGGCCTACACACTTATCCGATATTGTTGCTTTGGACCAAAATTTACTTATAGCCTTCGCTCCTCTCATTTATGGAAACACCCACAACTTTTAGAAAAAGTAGACCAAATTATTAAAAACACACTTTCATCTATCCTAAATGTGGCCTTGGACGACCGAGCATGGCAACAAGCCACGCTTCCCATTCGCCTGGGCGGCCTCGGCGTCCGCAAAATTTCAAGTATAAGTTTACCAGCCTTCCTCTCCTCGGTCTACGGTACTGATAAATTAACCAGGAACATCTTATCTTCCTCACTGGTTGATTTTGAGGTACCGTATTTGACCGATGCGTTGAACGCTTGGAAAATGGCTTGTCCCAATACGGATTTTCCCGACAACCTGTCCTCCCAGAGACGATGGGATGTGCCGCTCTGCAGTATTATACAGAATAATCTTATAAATACATCGTCTAGTACTGCTGAGCGAGCGCGTCTGCTGGCTGTGGGGGAATGGGAGTCGGGTTTGTGGCTTCAAGCACTCCCGTCATCCACCATAGGCACTATGATGGATGACTCTTCGTTTCGGCTCGCAACCTGTCTACGCTTAGGCGCACCTTGTGTTGCTCCACATCGGTGTCAATGTGGTGAAGCTGTCGGCAGCCTTGGGCACCATGGCCTGTCTTGTTGCAAGAGCGCAGGACGCATAGTACGGCACGCCAGCATCAATGATATTATTCGTCGAGCCCTTGTCACCGCCGGCGTACCAGCTGTATTAGAACCTAACGGCTTGGTACGGGACGATGGGAAGAGACCAGATGGCATGACATTGGTGCCGTGGAAGGTGGGTAGGCCTCTGGTGTGGGACGCAACCTGTGTCGACACCCTTGCGCCATCTCATATTCCTAGTTCGGCGGGCTGTGCTGGCGCTGCTGCTGCGGCTGCTGAGGCCCTCAAGCGGCGCAAATACTGTAACCTAATTGGTAATTACAGTTTTGAGCCGTTTGGGGTCGAAACGCTTGGGTCATGGGGCCCAAGTGCACGTCTCCTTTTTAAGGAGATCTCTCGCCGACTGATCGACACCGTGCGTGACCAGAGGGCTGGCTCTTTCTTTGCGCAAAGAATCAGCATTGCCATTCAACGTGGCAATGCTGCCAGTCTTCTGGGCACGTTCCCGGATGACAGCGATGTGGATGAGTATTTCGACGCCTAAGTGTACCTTTCTTTTGTATATAGTGTAAGTAGTTAGTTTAATTTTAAGATTGTAAAGTTTACTTTTGTTTAGTGTTTAAGTATGTACATATATAATATTTTTATCTATACTTCTATACTAATATTATAAAGAGGACAGATTAAATTATTTATAAATTATATAAATTATAATTTAAAGTTATTGTTATATTTAAAGTTTTTTATTTAATTTTAATCTAACAGGGTCACATTGAGCTCTTTTTATGAGTAGAGCACAATTGGTTCAAAGCTAAAATAAACTAAATTGTTAATTTTTAAATAATCCATTTTAACAAAATTATTTTGTTCTCCTATATATCTAATTAAATATCGATCATCGATACTTTTCGATAAGCAAAATACATATTTTTCTCAACATTTTTACTTCGGTGGGAAAAAGATAGCAATATAATAATTCCGTATGAGTGAAAGGTACTTTGACAAAAGACATCAACGAAGCGCTCGTTGATGTCTTTTGTGAAAGTCCACTGTAAAGTGTGCAATTTTGATTTGCTAACCATTATAATTTGACATTTTTACATTGTTCAATATTTAACTTTGCCTACCGGTGGAATGCTATCCCATCTTTTTTTGAACTTGAATGGCTGGTTGATTTTCATTTTACTGCACAATTCGGTAAACCGTTGATAACTATTTTTTAAACAGAATTAAACCTAGAAATCGCTTGCGTCCCTACAGCTCTAATGTCTGGTCGACACTAAATAGATCATACCGTGCTCTGAGTTATATCAGCCTAAATAAACTGATGTGTGGTGCGCGTAAGTTGTCTTCTATGCGGAATCTATTGGGAGGTAATCTGTGTGGTAAACTGACCACAACACAGTGGAAATGCAAAGTAGGCGTGGCACGCGTGTCACAAATAAGCGCTTCCACGCAACATAATTCCAGTCGTGTTCTCAAAGATTACTATGCGTGTTCTAACATCGCGTTGAGTTGCTAGCCTCGCGTGTCACGCGTGTCACAAATAAGCGCTTCCACGCAACATAATTCCAGTCGTGTTCTCAAAGATTACTATGCGTGTTCTAACATCGCGTTGAGTTGCTAGCCTCGCGTGTCACGCGTGTCACAAATAAGCGCTTCCACGCAACATAATTCCAGTCGTGTTCTCAAAGATTACTATGCGTGTTCTAACATCGCGTTGAGTTGCTAGCCTCGCGTGTCACGCGTGTCACAAATAAGCGCTTCCACGCAACATAATTCCAGTCGTGTTCTCAAAGATTACTATGCATGTTCTAACATCGCGTTGAGTTGCTAGCCTCGCGTGTCAAAAATAAGCGCTTCCACGCAACATAATTTCAGTCGTGTTCTCAAAGATTACTATGCATGTTCTAACATCGCGTTGAGTTGCTAGCCTCGCGTGTCAAAAATAAGCGCTTCCACGCAACATAATTTCAGTCGTGTTCTCAAAGATTACTATGCATGTTCTAACATCGCGTTGAGTTGCTAGCCTCGCGTGTCAAAAATAAGCGCTTCCACGCAACATAATTTCAGTCGTGTTCTCAAAGATTACTATGCATGTTCTAACATCGCGTTGAGTTGCTAGCCTCGCGTGTCAAAAATAAGCGCTTCCACGCAACATAATTTCAGTCGTGTTCTCAAAGATTACTATGCATGTTCTAACATCGCGTTGAGTTGCTAGCCTCGCGTGTCAAAAATAAGCGCTTCCACGCAACATAATTTCAGTCGTGTTCTCAAAGATTACTATGCATGTTCTAACATCGCGTTGAGTTGCTAGCCTCGCGTGTCAAAAATAAGCGCTTCCACGCAACATAATTCCAGTCGTGTTCTAACATCGCGTTGAGTTGCTAGTCTCGCGACAACATAATTTTTCCGTAACTATGCCGTTTTGTTGCATTTTCGAGTGCAAAAACGATAGTAGTATCTTAAAAATGGAGTTGTTTCGTATCATCGGTATAAACGATTTTATTTGTTTTCTAATAATAAAATCTTAGTAAATTTCAATTTACTAATAATTTAATAAAAAGTCTAGTTAAAATTAACCTTACGCGATTAAAATAAAGTTTATTTTGGATTGAATGTATTCACTATTTCGTTCTCGAAAGTTCTTCGCTACTCAATTAGGGATGTAGTCGGGTCGGGTATTGATTTTATAGATAGACTAGCTGTTGCCCGCGGCTTCGCTCCCGTGGACCACCCCACATGACCCATTTTCGGGAATAAAAAATAGCCTATGTCTCTCAGGAATAATGTAGCTTTCTATTGGTGAAAGAATTTTTAGAATTGGATCATTAGTTCCAGAGATTACCCCCTACATACAAACTTACAAACTTACAAATTTTACCTCTTTATAATATTATATAATTATATAATATATAATATAATATATATAGTAATAGTATATCTATATATATTATATTATACGCCGAAACGTATAATATAATATATATATTTTCCTTTATCGACATCTGTCGATAAAGGAAAATAGGAACCTATATTTACTTGTATATTAGGTGGACTAAATATTAAAAAATTGCAAGTATGCTGTATTGCATGCATAATAATTATTACAATGATTGTTTGTGCAGCAATTTCTTGAAATCACTAAATGAAAAATCCTTCTGATTTTTAGATTTCCCAAAGACGCTTGCGTCAAAGAGAAATGGATAGATGCAACAGGTAGAGTTACGAGTAATTGGATGCTATCCAAATCAAGCACGATATGCTTTGAACATTTTTTATAAGTTGATTTACCCTGTTAAGTTTTTTTACCCTGCCTATCCTGCCTACCCTGCCTATCCTGCCTACCCTACCTACCTACCCAACCCTACCTACCTAATACTTTTTATCTATCATCAATAGTTTACTCAGCGCAAGCCAAAGAAATAATTTTATAGGCAACATTTTGCTACCTTGGGTTACATTATTGCAATTTTTATAAGGACCTCTATTGAAAATGTATTACAAACACTCAGGAACAATGTAGCTTTCTACTGGTGAAAGTATTCAGCAATCATTCAAAATCGGTTCAGCAGATCCAGAGATTACCCCTTACAACGCCACAAACTCACAAACTTTACCACTTTATAATATTAGTATAGACTAGCTGTGCCCGCCGCTTCGCGCCCGTCACCTGTCTGCCAACCCTACCCTACTTACCTTCCTGCCTACCCTACTTACCCACCATATTAAAATGTACTCTGTGTTACCCACCTAGCAATTATTTTTTTCTATAGTCTTCGTTAGTTCTTTCGCGGAGAATCTTAACACCGCCATTTAGAAAATGACTTCAAATGTACAACGCCATCTATCGAATATCGAGTTCAGCTGTCAGAGTATCTGAATTGCGTGTGTTGTGATAATTTTACTTCTTGAACACTTTAAATTCATATAACTTTTGATAGAGTGAACCGATTGCGATGAAACAAAAACTAAGTAATTCTTCAAGTTATGTACAATTTCTTTACAATTATTGTATACAAGTTATCTATATTGGTTTCGTACGTTTCACGTGATGCGTGCACAAATAAACAGACAAACATACAAAACATCCAAAAATGCTGGAAATAGGTTCTGTCTATTTTTTTTGGAAATATTTTCGATGTACAAAAATTACTTTTCTACAGATTTATTATATGTATTGATTGATGATGATGATATAGATGACAATGCACGGTAAGATTGTTTAAGAATTAATAATATATAAAATCGTAATTAGAGTAAAGAACTAACTCCATGTTTCCGAATTCCGTGTAAAGCTCAAGTGGTTACCAATTCGCCTTCGCCGGAATGCTCATATTCTTTCTGTTTTGTACAATGTGCTCTTTACTCCTTCCACGCCTCTTTACCTCAAGAAGCGTTTTCAGTTTATCTGCGATTCCCACACGAGGTCTCTTAGGTCATCAGAAAACTTGCGACTTAAAATGCCTATGCATTCCACAGTTTTTTTTGATAAATCATTCACTGTCCAGGCTGCTCGTTTGTGGAATGCATTGCCTGACCCAATAAAACGTGCTCAGTCGTTGCCTGTCTTTAAAAAACTTATTAAGGAACATTACTTGTCTCTGTGATCCTGTCCTTGTATAAGCTGTAATTGTTTCCTGTTTGTGTAGTTAGATGTATGTATGTATTTATGTATCTATTTTTGTAGTTTGTTTTTAGTACCTAATTGTACTTAGTAATAATAATAATTTGAAATTTGCACCAAGTGCAACCCCATATCGTGTCCAGGCTATCTCTATCCATTCAAGGTTGCCTGGAAGAGATCGCAGAACGCGATAAGGCCGCCTGTTGTATGTTTGTTTAATTTTAATGTCTCCTTTTGTATTTTTTATCTTGGTGTACAATAAAGCATATATAAATAAATAAATAACTTTACTTGTCCTATTTAAAATATTAATATTTTACAAGGAAAATAGCTCACTAAAGAAATTCCTCGAAACCTTTCAAGGATATTTTACCAAGCTGCATATTATGACCTATATGACTAATAGGTATAAATAACACGTTATTTAATATTGCCCATTGGTAAACAATAATAAAGGTACAACCTACCTATTTACTGTATATTTAGGCCAAGAACACGGCTTCAAGTAGCTGGTATAAATTATGGTTGTTTCAACTCATTATCTCTCGCACTTACGCATTTTAAAAACCTTACCCATTGCGCTTCTAATTACAGAGACAAAAGAAAAAAAAAAAAAAAAACCGACTGCTTAAGGTTACATTAGTCGATGGCACGAACTATTTTGTGCGCTGGGTTAAAATGCCTGCTATCTCATCTGACAACACGTGCGAAAGAAATAGATGTTGTGATGAGCAGTAAGAAGCTAGTTCGAGTACGAATTAGCACTTTTGCAAGTTTTTAGCGAAATGGATGACGATTTTGGACGAAAACGAGCGCGCGAAATTTTATAAACAGACCATTAGGAGTCTAGATATCATGAAAAAACTACTAAATGTATATTTTCAAAATAAAATTATTTGTATTGTCGAACTACTAATCTATCCCTGTATGGTGGTGGCCGTTTTGCAATTTGCGTTCCTCTTATGGTATTTATTTCCACCCAAAGATGCGTTAAAATTAGTGTTGAAATATGGAACTTTCGACGCTCATAACTTTCAAATAATTTCTTGTTTTACTTTTTTGATTCCATATAGGGCCAGATAATGATGAGACAAATTGATTTCATTTTTTATTTTGAACTTACATCGCCCTACAGTCGAGTAATTCCTAGACTACGTTTGTATGGAAGAATGATCGACTAGTGTAACCTTAAAAGACGAACTAGAAAGACGTAAACAAGAAGAAAATCATGCTGTGCTGTCGGAGGATACATATTCGCGAGCTGGCTGACCAAAACCAGATACTATGTATCCTCCAATTACGTCGGGTTTTTTGATTTTCTGAATTAACTTTTTTTTTTTATAACTTTTTAGTTATTTCTTTTTAGAACTAGATGCATTTAAATATATATGTGTAATATATTTTTGAAATCACCACTTAAAACCCTTTATTTTGATATCCAACACGATGGGTTTGGAAGAAAAATAATTTGGGCTCCCACAATATGGCGCCCAAAATTCACAATTTTTTATTCCCTAATTTTAATGTAGCCAGTGACAATCGATTGACGTAAGAATCATCAAAATCCGCCAACGCGTTTGGTCTCTAGAACGCCACATAGGAACAAACATACATACATAGCCTTTGTGCCTATTGGCCTTGTTTGTTCTGTCTCCTGCTTGATATGGAGGGAAGTGGAAATTTGTACATTTTCCTACTCCTCCGTTATTATTTTCTGATCAATATCGTTGCGGGATCCCAGACAGTTAAATTCATTTTTTCTTCGTCGAGCTTCATTGCCTCGGCGCTTTTCTGGTGGTCGCCACTGTTGATTCTGGCTTTCAGGAGTTGCAGTGGTTTGGGAATAGTGCGGTAGGATTGTCCCAATAAAAAAAAATATATACATAGACTGATAAACACATTACCCTCCTTCGGCAGTCGGGTAAAACACAATAGTTTATGCACACATGGTGTGCAAATCACGCGTCATGGGAAAGATGTACTCGTATCTACCAAACCTTCCATATTGGAGTCGGCTTCTAGTCTAAGCGGATTCAGCTGAGTAGGTACCAGTATTTATTTAACCCCCACCGGAAAAAGAGGGAGGGGTGCTAAAAGATTGACGTGTGTACCTGTGTGTTTGTGTATCTGTGTATTTGACTTTCTGTCTGTAGCATCACATTGTTCTTCCTCCATTGCATCTCCATCGGATAAACCGATTTTTATTTAGTTTTTGACGTGACAACGTCTAATAAATCGATGAACGCCGGCTGCATGCACGAAAAAGGATGACTCAATGTAACGTTACGCTCAATGTAACGTTACGCTCAATGTAACGTTAATCGTTATTAATGTTTTGTTATGACGTTGTCACGTTTAACTATTGTCCGTTAACCGACTTTAAGTTTTTGTTTGATAACGTAATAAATGGTGACTTTATCGAGAGTGTTCTTAGCTATGTTTGATAAAAATCGGTTCGCATTCTTTTGAGGTGCACAGTTATTTTGACCGCGAAGTAACAACATTCTTTCTATCTTTCACAGTACGTCTCTGTATCGTCGAGGGTCGAGGGTTGTACAAGCGCGCGCCCACACATTGCCCAGTGCTGGACAAAGAGAAGGCTGGCGTTGAGTGCGTGTTGGGAACCGACAGGTAAGTTTCAGACATGCATAGATGCATTAATAGGAAATATTTATGTGTATGTAATCGACCAATCACACAGATGGAAAGCCACATCGCGTCATTCATCTCGCATGTGATTGGTCGATTGGATAGCGGTCAAATTCTTTGCGTTGCCGTTTTCATTTACGCAATACGGCTGCAGCTTCTGCCCAAGGGAATAGATATGCTTTTATAAACAGCAAAATAGATGATGGGGTGTCTGGGGAGCATGACGTCATTACCGGCATAAAACTATCCAATGACCTAATTTTCAGCTGCAAAGGTAACAGACAGACAGACAGAGTTACTTTCGCATTTATAATATTAGTAGATTTGGATTAAATAGCAGTAGTGAGGAGCTCGTGGCTAAATAATAACAGCCGCACGGGTCGATCATCAAGGTTAAGCAACGCTTGACGAGGTCGGTCCGAGGATGGGTGACCATTTCAACATACCGAATTTCCTCCGTGCCTCGGAAAGCACGTTAAGCCGTTGGTCCCGGCTGTTATTTGAAGATCTTTGACAGTCGTTACGAGTAGTCAGAAGCTTGAGATCTGACACCAGTCTTGCCAAGGGGTACCGTGTTACCCAGTTACTGGGTTGTGGAGGTCAGATAGGCAGTCGCTCCATGTAAAACACTGGTACTTAGCTGAATCCGGTAAGACTGGAAGCAGACCCCAATATAGTTGGGAAATGGCTAGGCAGATGATGATGATGGATTAAATTGCAGTGTATTATATCAGACTCGTTGAACCTTATAATACTCAATAATAATAAGATAAAAAAGAAATAATAATAAGATTAAAAAATAATATAAATCGGTAATACACTGAATGAAATCGATTTATCGACTACTCAGGAACGTCATTATTTTTATTGCTCTTACGTAGAAAAAAATATCTAGAAATGGATCCCTTTACTGTAAGCTTTAGCCTTGCTGTAAGTTTTTTAGGGTTCTGTAGTCAACAAGGAACGCTTATAGTTTCGCCATGTCCGTCTGTCCACACTAGTAGTACTAGAAAGTTATAATTTGGCATGGATATACTTAAACATGTCGGTAATAGGAGGGCTACCTGCAATATACCTCTTGGTCTTGTGTACTTAATGTGGGTAATGCATGCGCAAAGTCTAATCGTTTCGCTGTCTCTCAACATGAACACACTTTTCCAAGTTCATACACGCCACCAGGCTACTTCTCAACTTTTATCATCACAACTCCAAGACACGCGTCCGCGCGTTTCTTCCTAAGTGAACCACTAAGGCGGGAGACCCCGCTCAGGTGGCTATTATGGACCCCCTCGCTTTTCATGACAATGAACTCATCTGGCAAAGTACTGGGGGGTGACTATAAGCTCTTAGAGTATGGTTATTTTGAGATCGCGTAAGTGACAGATGTATACAAGTCATATACATCTGTCCCTTACACACACTCACCCCCCGTTTATAACATCCAATCGAAATCAAGTATTTTGACATAAGATAAATAAAGTGTTGTCAATCAAATAAAATCGAAGTTTTTTTATTTTTTTGTATTTTTATGACCTGGTCACATGAACCTTTAAGTCAAGTCTTATTTTATTTTCTTTTAACATTCTTTGCTATGCATTAGAATACGGATGTAACAGATTCTAATGTTTTTTTTGGAGTATTTGGCAGCAAATTGTATTGAGTCAGCCTTCCCAGTAAGCTTAGCGGAGGTAGTCAATACTACAATAAAATTCTCCGCTCCACTATCCTGAGATCGCTTCTGTCAATGATTTCACATATTGTCCATCAGTTGCGTAGACAGTTGGGACACAAAACTACACCAATTTTATATCACAATATCCACTAGGAATCAATTTGCAAATAATATTAACAGCCGCTGAACTTCACTCCCGAAAAAATCCCGCCAAAAACTCCTAAAA
Source organism: Orthosia incerta (assembly GCA_948252205.1). Lineage (NCBI taxonomy): Eukaryota > Metazoa > Arthropoda > Insecta > Lepidoptera > Noctuidae > Orthosia > Orthosia incerta. The sequence goes on along the minus strand of OX411769.1, from coordinate 13,789,243 downwards.
TCGAAGTGAGATTTGAATCAGAAACTAAATGTTGCCAATAAAACAAAACTGAATGATTAAGTTAAAGATGATTCGTCCGCAGCCTTATCATCAAGGTCTACTCCTCATATTAATCACACCGACAAATTGGTAAAATAAAATCCCAACTACAAAAACATTGCGATCTTAAAACTCATGGGCGCCGGCAGAAATAATTTCCAGGTGGTGCAGATTATAGATTTCTTACAATCTTTGCCGTATATGATTGTTAATAAAAAGATGAAATTTTAGTCGGAATGTTCGAGACATTTACACATTTCTGACTATTATATATTATATAAGGTTATACGTTCTAAAAAAATTCTGGAAATCATGCAACAAAGAAAAAAAAAAGACGTTTATGAACAGATTGATACTAAATATCACAGGGAAATTTCAGAAAACAGAAAAAAACTTCAACCCATTATATCTTCGGTCTTATTTTGTGCTACGCATGATTTACCCCTTCGAGGAAAAACAGAAGATGGGTCAGTTTTCAAAGACTTACTACATTTCCGAGTTGAGGCAGGAGATACGGTTTTAAAAGACCACTTTGACTTCGAAAAATGCCCTCTATGTATCCCATCAAGTACAAAACGAAATTATTGAAACCTGTGCTGATGTTCTTCGTGAAACCATTACTGATGAAGCAAAAGAAGCGGCATATTTTTCAATCTTGGCTGACAAGACAGCGGATATAAGCGGGACTGAACAGCTTTCAATGGGCTGCCAAGATTCCCAAGGGGTGCAAGTGCACCCCCTGGCACCCCCCTGCCGGCGCCCATGTTAAAACTATCTCATCTTGCCTAGCCTTTTTGCCCAACTATATTGGGGTCAGCTTCCAGTCTTACCGGATTCAGCTAAGTACCAGTGTTTTACATGGAGCGACTGCCTATCTGACCTCCACAACCCAGTAACTGGGTAACACGGTACCCCTTGGCAAGACTGGTGTCAGATCTCAAGCTTCTGTCTACTCGTAACGACTGCCAAAGATCTTCAAATGACAGCCGGGACCAACGGCTTAAGGTGCTTTCCGAGGCACGGAGGAAACTCGGTATGTTGAAATGGTCACCCATCCACTGACCGACCTCGTCAAGCTTTGCTTAACCTTGATGATCGACCCGTGCGGCTGTTGTTATTTAGCCACGATCTTAAAACTATGAAACAAGAAAATATTCTTAGAGGATAGCTGTGTTCGTATGAAAAAAAAACATAATTTTATCATCCAAGCGACAAATTAGAAGACCGGACATGTCCGGACAAATCCGGAGGGATGGTAACCCTATGCCCAACTCCATTTGAGATCTATAACTCGTTTTCCCTTGCCCTTCGTTCGTGTTCAGATTTTACCATTTACTTACAATTGATTGTTTCCAGGTTAGACTGTCTTCGACGAATTAGTAAAGGCACGGTGGACTTCGGCGTGTTCAGCCCCGAGGATCTGGTGGCCGCGCAGTGGGCGGACATCGATGTGCTGGTCACTACCGAACTTCGGTTTAGAAAGAGTAAGTTTCCTTCATTGATTATATTCATCATCATAATTTTACCCTGGTCGTGGTTTCTTTGTTTGGTCGTTTTATCTTTAATATCACTTACAACGGCGAAAGAAAACATCGTCAGGAGAGGAAACCTAGACTTATAGTTAATACTAGCTGTGCCCGCGGCTTCGCTCCCGTCAACTGCCTACCTATCCTAACCAATTTTTTTCCTAGGGTCAGTCTTCCGCGGAGAATCTTAACACGGCCATTTAGACAATGGCGTTAAATGCACAATGCCAAATAAATTGCATGTGTTGTGATATTTTTCTTCTTGAACACTTTAATTCATATATCTTTTGATAGAGTGAACCGATTGCGATGAAACAAAACAGGCCAAGTGCGAGTCGGACTCGCGCACGATTGGTTCCGTACCATTATCGCAAAAAACGGCAAAAAACATACGTTTCTTGTATGGGAGCACTACTTAAATTTTTATTTTATTCTGTTTTTAGTATTTGTTGTTATAGCGGCAACAGAAATACATCATCTGTGAAAATTTCAACTGTCTAGCTTGTTTGCTTGTCTGCTAGGCAGTTTTGATACCCATATCATGGCAGTCGACAAAAATTACTAGTCCGCCATCTTGGGCCGTCCGCCATATTGGATTGAGAATAACGTCACATAGCTAAACATGTATTTGTCATCCAAACTAAAAAAAGTGTATGCAAAATTTTATTTTATTCGGTGGAGGATAACTGCTTTAAAATTCAGTTGCAAGATTTGAACCACTTATTCAATTCAATCATTTATTTCGGACCATGATTCATAATTTCTTAGTATACACTTATGACTATGTTAGTAAATTTACATAATTTAATAATGTCAACCTAATAAAAACAATAATCCATACAAACAATAAAAAAAAAAAATAACAAATAAATAATCCAAATCAGTTCATATACCTATTTCCCGTTGCACTGGAGCCGCCGCTGTGCAAGCGGGTCCAGTACCCCAGGAAAGGGCAGGCCGGTTTATCCGCAATAACCTTTAGGATACCGTTTTCGCTCCCCCGCATCCTGTGCATTAGGGATGCTGACATCTTACGCATTATCTCCTGAAAACCATCAGTTTCTGCTTCTGAAAACATTCCCGATGCACTACAGAAACTTACATAGGTACATATATACATGGCAAGTTAAATAAAAGCTTGTATAAAAAAAATACAATCTTCACTTTTTGGGAAGTTGATTAAAAACAGATTAGTTCGCTTTCGAATTACTTGCGCTGACTTGAATATGATTTCAAGTGAACTTTACAGAATTTCCCTCCTAAATTATACTATTTTCCAGGACCATTCGCCCGCAACATCGTAGCAGTAGTCAACAGGCGTATACTGCCAGACCATTCCTCTACCCTACATGCTGTGCTCAAGAACAGTACCCTGTGCCATCCTGGAGAAACCATGGATGATTTGAGGCCACTCAGCGAGACACTTTCTGGGGTATGTAAATGTTTTTTTTTTTATTAACGCTAGGCTTGCGTTTGATCACTATCTCATCTGCCCCCCTAGCCAGGTTACAAACGATTCGTATCGAATCTCTTTCTACAATCGTTAACGCCTTCTATTCGTATGTTTTGACCACGTGACTTAAGGTTACACTAGTCGACGGCACGAACTATTTTGTGCGCGGGGTTAAAATGCCTGCTATCTCATCCGACAACACGTGCGAAAGATGTATATGCTGTGACGAGCAGTAAGAAGCTAGTTTGCGTACAAATTAGCACTTTTGCAAGTTTCTAGTGAAATGGATGACGATTTAGAAAGAAAACGAGCGCGCGAAATTTTATAAACAGACCTTTGGGAGTCTAGATATCATGATAAAACGACTACACGTATATTTTCAAAATAAAATTATTTGCATTGTTGAATTACTAATCTATCCCTGTATGGTGGCCGTTTTGCAATTTTCCTTTTTGTTATGGTATTTATTTCCGCCCAAAGATGCGTAAAAATTAGTGTTGAAATATGGAACTTTCGACGCTCATAACTTTCAAATATTTTTCTTTTTTACTTTTTTGTTTCCATACAGGGCTAGATAATGATGAAACAAATTGATATCAGTATTAATTTTGAACGTACATCGTCAAACAATGGATTGATCGCCAGACTACGTTTGTATGGAAGAATGAGCGACTAGTGTAACCTTAACGTTTAGATGTGTCATTCCCAGACATTCGTTTTCTACTAGCGTTATCGATTGTAGATTGCCAACTTGGCTACAGGCACTGATGGTAAGCGATGATGTGGTCGACAGTGGAGCATCATTGCTTAGAAGTAACCTATTCACTCTTGACTTAAATACTACTAGGTTATATAGCTATCGGGAATCAAAGACACCGGCATTACACTCATTTTCATGTAAATGGTTTTATTTTGTCTCATAATTCAATGTCAGACGTGACTTTGATTTGTTGGCATTCCTTCAAGTTGTCTGTTGTTGCATACCAATGCTTTCCAAATCAAAACATTATGTCTATTTCGTAGCTGTTTAGAAGTTCTGTTGGTCTAAAAACGCTTATAACACTCGGATAAAATGCTCATGGTTTCAATGTTTTCCATGAGAGCATTTTTTTTAAGTGAAAACTTCTTTAATCGCGTTGAACGATTTCTGGTAGCAGCACAAAACTTATGGGTTCGCGTTACGGTCACGGAAATGCTTATTATTGTTTTTGCCTTATAGTAGGACAACAAAGACTAAAATAGTACTTTCGTGTCGAGCATAAAAGTCGAGACTTCAACACGAGCGATGTAGCCAAATTCGAAAGCTACATGCGAGTGTTAAAATCAAGCCTTTTTATGCGAGACACGAATGTTTTTTTTCCACTACCTGATGAGCTTACTTAATTAAATGCAAATAAGTTCCAACAACAATTTATTAGAAATGTTCAGACTAAAAACCACAAACTATATGCACACAATCGACGCGCTTTTTCGAGAGGTAACAGGTTCAGTATCATTCTGCCAGTTACATAATGATATCAAAACTCCATACAAAAGTCATTTCGTAACTGTTATTATGTAATTTTGTTTCTTTTTTCACTTTCATTTTTTAATCTTGTGTCTAAATGTTCATACTTCGAAACGAATTACTTAGGCAATGTGTTACATAATAGACAAGGTAGTGGAAAAATAAACAATAAGATATCTCGTAGAGTCTGTCACAATTTTTCTTCAAACAACTCTTGTCTAGGCTCAGCTCCTAACCAAATCTCTTCCTTCCAGTATCTAGAATCCCTGGTCCTTGAGCGTTCCTGCGACCCCACCAGGTCCAACACTGAGAACAAGCTGAAGGCACTCGCCGACTTCTACGGGAAGGCGTGCAAGGCTGGACCCTGGGTGCCCGACAAGTTTAGGGACGCTGAGCTGAGTAAGTGGTATTTTTTATTTATTTAATTATAGGCCCGCAAAAAATTAGCTCGTGGCTTAATAATAACAGCCACACTGGCCGATCATCAAGGTTAAGCAACGCTTGACGAGGTCGGTCCGTGGATGGGTTACCATTGCAACATACCGAGTTTCGTCCGTGCCTCGGAAACCACGTTAAGCCGTTGGTCCCGGCTGTCATTTGAAAATCTTTGACAGTCGTTACGGGTAGTCAGAAGCTTGAAATCTGACACCAGTCTTGCCAAGGGGTACCGTGTTGTGGAGGTCACATAAACAGTCGCTCCATGTAAAACACTCGTACTCACTGGACCCCAATATAGTTGGGAAAAGGCTAGGCAGATTGATTACAACGATACCCCCTCGATGGGTTTAGTCATTTTTTTTTCAAATTTAAAAATATATTTTGACAATTTGTATGGCTTTGGGTCAACAAGATGCTTATACTGTGAAAATTTGAAGATCGTTTGGCTGTAAAACTTGTGTGACACGATGTACAGACGGACAGGCAGACGGATATACAGACGGACAGCAATAGGGCTCCGTTTTACCCTTCGGGTACGGAACCCTACAAAAGGATAGGCACTACTGAGTAATAATTGAGACCCATAGTCAGAAAAGATAAAGGGTTGGCATTGCAAAAGGATTTCAGCGGAGAACACGGCGGAATTACACTCGCGGATGCCGAATAGGTTGCGTACTTGAAGATACGTGTTTCTCGCCCAGATTATGACACCTATCGAAAATCGAAAGTTTCTTCGAATGCGTGGATACATATATTAAAATGCCTATGCTTAGCCTATGATAGTGATCATCAAATCCAACTCTCAAGAACCTGTTCTTTCCAGAACGTCTCTACCCCTCCCTTTGCGCCGCTTGCGCCAGAACCTGCACAGCTGGTGACCGTTACTGGGGTAACGCGGGCTCGCTGACTTGCCTCACTGACGGCCAAGGAGACGTCACGTGGGGAGAGGCAGATGACGTCGCTTCTTACTTCAAGGTAACATATTTTTATTTATTATAAACAAGGTTAGCTATCGGGAAACACAAACTCCGGCAGGAAGTTCCACTCCTTAGTTGTACGCACTATAAAAGTAATGATACTCGTATGCACTTTCCAATTCTAGCATCCATAAAAAGGTCTCTTTCTACTCCAGATCAAGGATGCAGAAAGTCTGACTGGCTCCGAGAACTTCGCGTACCTCTGTCGCGATGGAACCTGGCGTGATCTGACGCAGGAGCCCTGCATCTGGCTGAGAAGACCTTGGAACGTCATCGTAGCTAAGAGGTACGGCTAGACTTAGCTTTATATAACATTGTACGTACGTGCGTCCGACAAAAGTTTTCAATATTCAAGCACATCCTGGCATTCGACTAAGCAGAAACTTGGCGTACTTCTGTAAATTTGGCAACCTTCCGGCAAACACGATGAGCACCACCATGGCCACCTTCCGGCTCCATAGGACCATATTATTTCCGGCTCCATAGGACCATATTATTTCAATAATATGGTCCTATGGAGCCGGAAGGTGGCCATAGCAACTCCTCAACCAGACGAGATACCACCATCGTGTTTGCTCTCATTGGATGTGTATTGTCAAGAGATATTACAAGAGTCGACTAACTGTTGTCTTGAGGCCCCGATTTTTTTTGTTATAGTTCTCGCCAAACTTCTTGGCTGCCCTGAAGTTGGCTTTCCGATGCGAAAGGCACGGATCTGTGCTGTTTTTTATGCCATATAGTGTAACTTCAGGGCGGCCAAGAAGTTTGGCAAGAACTATAATTAGAATTGAATGAAAGGACCACCCTAGGAGGTCTACTAAGAATATTCATATTCTGAGTTCAGACTAACCAATATCAATCAGTAACTACAATTATAGGAACCAATTTTGGAAAATCCTCATCGGATGTCTGCTGCCCTTTAGCCTGGGGGGCGGAGGGCTCTGTCTGAATCCTATTGACTAAAAACCACCCGGTGTCCCATCTCACACCTACGCTGGGGGTCGCGGGCACGTACGATCCTTCCGCAACTCCCGGCTGAAGATATAGGAACCCAAACCTAACCTAAAATCATTCTCCTTACAGAAAAGCCTCTGAAGCAGTGAGCCGTCTTTCCCAGTCGTTGACCAACAGTTCGGTGACGGTGGACCGTCACTGGCGAGGATCACTAGCAGCCCTGCTGGAGAGCAGACAGGCCTTGCCGGAGCCCCTGCATCCGCCACGAGCTCCTATGGATTACCTGGCGAGGGCTGATGGGTTTAGGGAAGCGTATAGTCAAACTGGGTGTGATCCACCAAGGTGAGTGACTGTAGAATTTCTTGCAATTTCTTTTTCGTAGGCACAGATAATACCAGTATACCGATGCCTCATCCCACGCAAAGAAACCTTGCCGTCGTAACTAGCGTTTTACGTCTATTTAAGGCCGTACCCTGACCAAAAAATCAGCATGAGATATGAGCTTTCCTATTGGCACTGGTGGCGCATGAATTACGGTAGTGAATACGCCCAGATTTTAGAATAAAATCTTTATAAAATCGAATATTGGTCTTTTGAAAAAAATAAAACTTACAAAATGTTCGTTATCAAATTGTCTATCCATTAGTGTAAGTACAAAAAATAATTAATGAACACTTTACGAGGAGATGCATGCTATCAATAATTATTACTCATTTTTATGTTGTTGTTGGAAGGAGATTAGTGACACATATACATCTTTAAAAAAAAAAGTGTACTACCATTTTAGAATCAACATTATGTAGATATTTAATGTATTTTTATTAATTGATATTTCTTTTTAAATAAAGAGTAGATAGCTCTTAAAAACTGCTCAAAATTCGACTAGCGCAGCGTTTTGCTCGGGGACGCGCCTTAAGATTAATATTTTTATAAGTTACTTTTTTTGATAGGCTCGCGCTTGACCATTATCTCACTTGATGGTAAGTGTGATGATGTGGTCGATGGTGTAACACGTCGGTTTACATTTATTTATTTGTTTTTTTTTTTTTCGATCGCGTTCGGTTCCGTTCTACGGCTATATATCATTATAAGAAATCTACCAGAAAATCATGCTGTGCAGTCGGAGGATACATCTGGTTTTGGTCAGCCAGCTCGCGAACGTGTATCCTCCGACTGCACAGCATGATTTTCTTCTTGTTAACGTAACGTCTTTTTAGTTCGTTTTTTAAGCAGTCGGTTCTTTTAATTTTTTTATTTAACTTTTTTTATTGTATATAAGTAAGTAACACTAGTCCTACATCTTATTTCCAGACACATCAACTTCTGCACAACCTCCCCCCTAGCCAGGAACAAGTGCGATTGGCTGAGTGAGGCGGGCGCAGTGTACGGCATCGCTCCCCCTCTGCAGTGCGTCATGAGGAACAGCATCCAGGAGTGTCTGAAGGCAGTAGCCATTGGCGATTGTGATGCTACTGCCGCTGGCAGCGACTGGCTGGTGGCTGGGATAAGGTTTGTTCATCGCTCCTTCTCTGCAGTGCGTCATGAGGAACAGCATCCAGGAGTGTCTGAAGGTGGTAGCCATTGGCGATTGTGATGCTACTGCCGCTGGCAGCGACTGGCTGGTGGCTGGGATAAGGTTTGTTCATCGCTCCTTCTCTGCAGTGCGTCATGAGGAACAGCATCCAGGAGTGTCTGAAGGCAGTAGCCATTGGCGATTGTGATGCTACTGCCGCTGGCAGCGACTGGCTGGTGGCTGGGATAAGGTTTGTTCATCGCTCCTTCTCTGCAGTGCGTCATGAGGAACAGCATCCAGGAGTGTCTGAAGGTGGTAGCCATTGGCGATTGTGATGCTACTGCCGCTGGCAGCGACTGGCTGGTGGCTGGGATAAGGTTTGTTCATCGCTCCTTCTCTGCAGTGCGTCATGAGGAACAGCATCCAGGAGTGTCTGAAGGCGGTAGCCATTGGCGATTGTGATGCTACTGCCGCTGGCAGCGACTGTCTGGTGGCTGGGATAAGGTTTGTTCATCGCTCCTTCTCTGCAGTGCGTCATGAGGAACAGCATCCAGGAGTGTCTGAAGGCAGTAGCCATTGGAGATTGTGATGCTACGGCCGCTGGCAGCGACAAGGTTTGTTCATCTCTCCTTCTCTGCAGTGCGTCATGAGAAACAGCATCCAGGAGTGTCTGAAGGCAGTAGCCATCGGAGAGTGAGATGCTACGGCCGCTGGCAGCGACTGGCTAGTGGCTGGGATCAGGTTTGTTCATCACTCCTCTTCTGCAATGCGTCATGAGGACCAGCATCCAGGAGTGTCTGAAGGCAGTAGCCATCGGAGAGTGCGATGCTACGGCCGCTGGCAGCGACTGGCTGGTGGCTGGGATCAGGTTTTTTCATCGTATGTGTAGCTTTTTTCAGCGCACACAGCTTTGCTCCAAAATCAGCACGGATGGCGCAGATATTGAGCGATCAGCTACTGCGCTGCATGTAGCGGGTCTGATTACCTACAGATAGTAATCGTTACGGGTCTGGCTTCGTATATGTGAGACCTCTACAAGCAATTAAATGGTTAACACGATACCCCAAAAGACTGCTCGTAGGTTATTTTATTTGGTCAATCAAGTACAGAGGCCATTCCTGGATGAAGGCCTCGCCGACCAATTGTCCGCCTTTGGATTCAATGACGAGGCGGTCGAGCGATTACTTATGACATCGTTCGATGCATAAATAATAATCCAGACTCTTAGAAATGTTTGCTTTGATGCTATATGTCTACCTTAGTAGCCCTTTGTTCGGGCTACTAAGGACAACCAGACGTAAGTCCTAGGGCGGGACAAACAGAAAAGACGTAAGACGAGGGCGCCCCTTCAATAAATTTTCATAAAAAATGTACAGAAGCGTCGCGACACAAAACAAACAGAAAAGACAGAGCGCGCGCGGACGAGACGCGGACACGACGCTTCGACGACTGCGCTCTATTCGAAAACATATAGAAGGCGCGGCAGAAAGGGATGCGCGGGGAGTTACTTTGAACCCTTTGAATGTTAACAAGTTGAACCAAAGCCAGACCATCCTCGTCTTCTGAGGAAGATATGTTTTCGTCTCAAAAGCAGACGCTTAAATGCAAAGCTAAATGTGAGAAATGTAGTGTCGTCTCACTTGTCTTCGCGTCCCGTCCACGCCCTGGCTCATTCATATACTTTAACCGCGACCCAACGACGAGACAGGGCACAGACGTCTGCGACGCGACCTCGTCTTACGTCTTTTCTGTGTGTCCCGACCCTAAGGCCCCTTCTCGCTATACAGTAATTTAATCATATATTAACCACTTACTTTCTTTATTTCTTTCCAGAGACTACTCCCTAACACCACTCCTGCACGAAGTAACGCCAATCACAGAAAAAACTAACACAATCGTAGCATACGTCAACAGTGACGCCGGAATAGCAAAGATGGCGGATTTGCGCGGCAAACGCGCTGCCTTCCCGCGCTACGACGGCGCTGCATGGCACTCTGTCAAAAACTATGTCACAGAACACGAAAAGATATCCTGCAAGGAGTTTATGGAGAGTTATTTTGGTGAAATATGTGCCCCTGGATTGGATGGCAAGAAGTGTTATGAAGAAGGCGAAATGGAAGCTTTGAAGTCTCTTGTTGAAGGCAAAAGTGATGTGGCGTTTATTAGTATGACGACTTATAAAGTATATCAAGGTGAGTGAGACTATTATAGATATTTCCTCAAACACATAAACATAAATTCATGTTTTTATTCGGCACACGGATGTGCAGAGACGTAGAGGTAGGTATGGTATGAGAATCTAGCGGGCGAGCCTATTCCTATTAAAGGGGAACAAATCCTGAATTTCTTGTCCGTTCTTCTCCACGTAGGTATTTACCGAAGGGATGGTAGAATCACTTAATCACGATCCAGCCTTTGTAGTCCCCCCAGCGATATCCTGAGCCGAAGTTCGACCCCATAGGGTGTAGCCCTCAGCGTGGTCGCTTAGGTTCAGATTTTGATGCCCTGGCTCGAGGCTTAGATTAGTCTCTACAGGATGGCTCGGTTAAGCAGTGCCAATCACTATGAATGAACTGCGAGACTCAACAAATAAAAGAAAACCGGCCAAGTGCGAGTCGGACTCGCGAACGAAGGGTTCCGTACCATTATCGCAAAAACGGAAAAAAACACGTTTGTTGTATGAGAGCCCCACTTAAATATTTATTTGATTCTGTTTTAAGTATTTGTTGTTATAGCGGCTACAGAAATACATCATCTGTGAAGATAACAACTGTCTAGCTATCACGGTTCATGAGATACAGCCTGGTGACAGACGGACAGACAGACGGATCGCGGAGTCTTAGTAATAGGGTCCCGTTTTTACCCTTTGGGTACGGAACCCTAAAAAAAGACCAGAATCCGGGTTGCTACAGATAAATTGTTCATAGAAAACCCGATATCTCCAGTAACTGGTGACGGTGGTGGGCTACTAAACGCCTGACCCTAACCACTTTACGTTATGATGATGGAGAAATGGCTGCATTGTGTAGGTACCTAGTGGTTGCAAGCACAACTGCGTTCTTGTCTTGTCCGATGGCTTAGTGGCCAGCTGTATTGGCATGTACTAATATTGTTTTATTATTCTTCCAGATAGCAAAGATTCATCATCAGCAGACGCAAAGAAGATCGTCCCTCTCTGTCCCGAAGGAAATGAAAAATACTGCTTCGTTAGTTGGTCCAACTTAGGCCACATATTTGCCGCCAACAACCTAACAAACATTCGCAAACACGAAATAATAAACGTCTTCACAAAGTTGGACCAACTGTTTGGCAAACATCCGCCCTTCCACAACGCCATGTTCTCGATGTACGGATCTTTTAATCACGAAATGGAAGTTATTTTCCACAGTAATACTAAAAGTTTGGCCACAAGTGCCGTTTTGAAAACTCATCCGTACGATAAAATACCGAATAATCTCGAACTGTCAGTGTCAAATATGACAGATTTCACTTGTGGTTTTGGCGCCAAAACGACGCCATCTTTGATTTTGTTGCTGGTAACTCTAGTCGTATTTTTAATTAATACCTAGTTAATGTTTTATGTTGACTAAGCGCTTTGTGATATAATAAATAAACAGTTTTTATATTTTTCTTTGTGGTTTCAATCATTTAGTTTAGTTTGTGATACCTACCATCAGTCTGACTGCTTGGTAACCAAGCCTTGGTTGGTGAAGTGGTCGCAACTCGCGAGCGTTACTGCTGAGCATGTCTTTGGTTCGATTTCCAGGTCGGCCAAAGCCAGGTTTCTTTTTCAGGTATTAAAATTTCTCAGTTACATTCCAGAGGCTGGAGGTATATGTTTATAAATATACACTTCTGCCTAACCCTGCAGAGAATGCACGTGTGATGTTATGTTACCTACACGATACATTAGGGTAGTAGACCAAAGTTGGTTTTACACCGGCGAGGCGAGGCGTGGATGGGATGGGCGATAATTGAAACCACGTTTACCCTTTTGAAATTCGGTCAAATATTTTTCGAACTTATGATAGTAACCCCACAGGTCCAGAGCAAATTGGAGGTGTGGGGGCACAGACTGGAGAGTGTTGGCCTGAAATTGAGCAGAAACAAAACTGAATACTTGTTTTGTGACTTCGGCGGTCTTTCCAGTTCCGTGCCCATAGCTCTCGCTGGAACGCCCATACCAATCTGCTCCGACTTCCGGTACCTAGGGTCGCTTGTCCAAGGGGATGGCGGGGTAGACCGAGACGTAACGCACCGGATCAACTCGGGATCGATGAAATGGCGACAGGTCACTGGCACAACTTTCGACCCACGGATGCCCCTCAAGTTAAAGGGTAAAATTTACAAGTCCGTGATAAGACCTGTCGTACTGTATGGATCAGAATGTTGGGCTGTGAAAAAGATGGATGAAAAGAGATTGCATGTAGCAGAGATGAGAATGTTGAGATGGATGTGCGGAGTGACGAGAATGGATAAAGTGAGAAATGAGTATATTAGAGGAAGTTTGAAAGTGGCGCCAGTAACATAAAAGTTGAAAGGAAATCGTTTGTCCTGGTATGGTCATCTGATAAGGAGGGATGAGACGCATGTTACTAAAAGAGTTATGAATATAAATGTGGATGGATGGAGAGGGAGAGGACGGCCAAAGAAAAGATGGATGGACTGTGTGAGGAGTGATATGAAAGAAAAGGGAGTCAGTGATAGCGTGACGGGGGATAGGGCGGTATGGAAGAAGAAAACATGTTGCGCCGACCCCAAGTAACATGGGACAAGGGCAGGAAGATGATGATGATGATGATAGTAACCCCACTAGAGTAATAATGTAAATCCGGCTGTTCTCGAAAATATCAGTATCGGTGTCGAACGGGAGTAAATTTGTGCAGGCGCCATTCCATTGCCGGCCAGTGGTAAAACTTCTCATAAAAAGCACTTCCACGGTTTCTGTAACAGCAAAAAAGGTTATACCTACAATATCATCTAAAACAATTCTCGAGTCGGTCGAGAGTTCAGATATAGCAAATATATTTAACATTTTTTGTTATTGATATTGTTGATAACAGCGCTACTTTACAAAAAAATAACACATGTAATCAATATATTAAAAGCAATTAGGTACAATAGCATTTTTTTTTTGATGATGATGATGATGATACAAATCCTGCCGAAATTTTTAGTATCTTAAAATCATTACTACAAAATACAAACACAAAATATCCTAGTTATGATGACATATCTATAGACCTTTAAAAAAAATATCCCCATTTATTGCAGAACCTCTTTCATATATTATTTAGAACAAGGCTGCTTTTCGGATAAACTCAAAATATCTATTGTAAAACCATTGCATAAAAAAGGCTCTAAAACTGATGAAAACAACTACCGACCAATTGCTCTAATTCCAATTCTATCCAAGGTCTTTGAAAGAGTCATGTAAAAAGAGTCCTCTCTTTCTTGGAGAAATATAATATGCTTGCAAAAGATCAATACGATTTTAGGAAAAATAAATCGCATACCTCACTAGCAGCATTTAATTCAGTCAAATCTATATTAAAAACATTAACTCTAAAAGTGTAACCTCAGCTTTGTTTTTATACCTTAGTAAAGCCTAAAGGTTGTCTGTAAGAGATTGCCCTGTGCGATAAGACCGCCCATTGTACAATTGTTTTTATTATTTTTTGTCCTGTATATATTTTTTTGTGGTGTACAATAAAGAATATAATAAATAAAGCCTTCGACTTTGTAAATCATTCCATTCGTATCGATAAATTATGTAGAATTGGTATTAGGGGACCAGCCCTGGAATGGTTTAAATCGTATTAGATTACCCAAATTACAAAATTTGATGACAAAGTGAACAGTCTCGTCAACTTCAACTGTCAGCTGTTCCACAGGGAAGCATCTTGGGGCCTCCATTATTAATGGTATATATCAATGATCTTTCTCAAAAAATAGAAAAAGAGTGTGTTTTATTTGCAGATGACACAACAGTTATCCTAGATGGTAAAAAACATGAAGTCAATAAATATCAGTTTGCATGAAATAGTATGAGCTGATAAGCTTTAAAAGTGATCGTTGATAAAACTAATATATAAAATTTTAAAACACAGAAGAGTAAAAATATCCATCTTAAAAATAAACTTAGGGACCAAATAGTAGAACAGATACATAAAACAACATTTCTGGGTATGGGGCACTGGATGAGCATTTCACCTGAAGGGAGCTTAACAATAAAATATGCATGAAGATTAATAGGTTTGTTTTTGCTCTAAAAAAAGTCAAAGATGCACGGCCGTAGCTAGCTAGCTATGCCCTACCTTGAAATCACAATGCCCTACCTTAAAAATACCAAAAACTAAGATTTATAATTAAATTGTTTATTCATAGTTTGAGATAAAAAAAATTGTAGCGATAGGTATCCCAACTTTTCCGAACATACCACAGTTTGTGACATTCATTTCATTATAATAATTCTTTGTTATACGTATATATGGCATTTGAAGCGCCATCACATGAAGCGATGGGTCTATTTCATTAAAGCATCTGTGATGCAGAATAGATTCCCTGTACCATAGACATATTTTTGGTCGTATCTATTTACTTGCATCACCCCACCCAACAATTAATTATTACTTCACTCTCACTCAGACGTGGATCTCTACATCCAAATCTGGCAGTTCAACCATTTTGTCGCTTGTTCTTCATCATTGAGGATTTAATAGCTCTTAAATCCATGCTCATGTTCTGTCAAAGAAATTATTTGTCTACGAATAGCTGTTGAATGTACATAACTACATAGAGGTCAGTGATATACGTGGGACACTCAGAAAGTTTTGCGAAACTAAAAAAAATTGTTCTATACGTACATATATTTTCCACCAGCCTCTATACAAAGATTCATGCGCCTAAACCAGTTTTCAAAACACTTTTTCCAGTCCGCCGCAGACACCTCGTTTACAGCCTGCTCGAACGCAGCCAGCGCATCTTCCGGCGACGAAAATTGTATCCCTTTGAGCTGATTTTTTATTTTTGGGAATAAAAAGAAGTCACACGGTGCTAGATCAGGGCTGTAAGGAGGGTGACCCAGGAGTTTGACTGGCGTGCTGTCCAGGAAGTCCCTCGTTTTGAGTGCGGTGTGCGCAGGTGCATTGTCGTGGTGGAGCAGTAGCCCGCGGAGCCCTGTGTTTGGTCGCTTGTTGCTTATAACAGAGAAAACTTCTGGCAAACATTTGGTAGTATACCATTCGGCATTAATGCTTCTTTGATCCCGTAAGGGAATTGATACCAAGTGGCCAGTCAAATTAAAAAAGCTAGCGATCAAAATCTTACCCCCGCTTCTAGATCGCTTCACTTTGGTAGGCGTTGGCTCATTTTGAAACACCCAAACAGTCGACTGGCGCTTGGTTTCTGGGTCGTATTGATAAATCCAGGACTCATCACCTGTAACGATGTCGTAAACACGCCGAGACGAGCCTGCTTCAAATTTGTTAAGCATATCACGGCACCATTCCACCCGGGCCTGCTTCTGAGCATCGGTGAGGTTGTGCGGCACCCAGCGTGATACTATCCTCCTCACGCGAAGATGGCTGTGTAGAATCTCGTGAACGCTTCCCGATCCAATCTTCAATATGTGTTGAATCTCCTGATATGTAATTCGCCTATTGTCTTGGATTAAATTTTTCACTGCTAGCACGTTTTCTTCGGTAACAGCCGTCAAAGGGCGACCGCTTCTTTCGTCATCCCCCAAAGTTGGTCGACCGCGCTTGAATTCGTTATACCAACGATACACGGTTGCCTTGGAAGGGCCTTCATCCATGAATGCCATTTGAAGTCTATCGTACGATTCATCCGGTTTCAGGCGACACTTGAAATCGTATAAAATCATAGCTCTAAAATGTTCCCGGCGCAGATCCATATTTCAGTGAGACACAATACTTTGAATTAACTCGCAAAAAATGTGGAGGGAAATTTTGAAATTGGAACTTACTTATTTTTACTTATAAATAATCATATTTTCGAAAAACATTATAACTGGCCAGTCTCCCATATATAAAAACTTTTTTTCGCAATACTTTCTGAGGGGCCTGGTACATGATGATTGATATAGGAGCCCGTGCTTCGAGGGCAGATCAATTATGATAATGTTTTTACTTCCGGCCTACCTGTAACCAATGCTGCCACCTTAAATTCGACTCTAGCTATCCAAACCAACTGCGCTAATGGTATATCATGTCTATGTTTGCTCCGTCATCCGTTACGGCATCACTGTTTAGGGAAACTCCTCTGAACTTTGTAGAGTTCTAGGGGGTGACCATAAGCTCTTAGAGCGGTATCAATTTGATATCGAGTAAGTGACAGATGTATACAAATCGAGTACAAGTCATATACATCTGTCCCTTATTCGATCACAAATTGATACCGCTCTAAGAGCTTATGGTCACGCGCCAGATGGCACAGAAAAAATGCATCCGCACCATTTTTAATATAGACTGGACTGATTCCTGCAGACCAGTATAAATAAATCACACAATCTCCTCACCGTTCCTTGTATGTATATATATGAAATCGCTAAATTTGTAAAAACTAATTATTCACTTTTTAATACTAAAAATAACAATAATAAACGAAAAGTTACACAGTATGTATTAAAATTAGTACAGACCCAGAATCGAATTATTTACGCGCAGTGTTATTTACATGGACCCTCTTATTATTCTATACCCTCCTTTATAACCGATCTCACTTACAGAAAATTCTTTAGTATATAGTTTTTAAAAAGTGGCTAATTTCTCACAGCTTTTATTCTATAAACGAATTTCTAAAAAAATCTCCATGTCAATCTTATCATTACAGGAATGCATTGTAGATTATCTTGTTATTAGTTGTTGTAATTCCTACCTACTGCCTTTTATGATATTAAGCTTTATATTGTATGTGTTGTTAACCATATAATTTTATAGTCTACTTTAGTTAGTAAATTAAGTGTTTTGAAGAGTTTATTAAACTTAAATAACTAATAAACATAATGTGTTAATAGATTATTAGAGATCTGCTTATGTAAGCACCTTAACTCATGTCTTAATATTTGCATGCCAACTTATGGTGAAATGTGTCATTGTGCTAATAACTTAATTAAACAAAATCTCTAAAATTTTGAATTCAAATTTTAAAGATTGTTCTGTCAGGCGAAAATAGAGTAGAAAGAAATGTCATTACCACTGACTTATAAACCTATGGACTTGCCATACCTACGAAATTTGCGTGCATACCTACAATAATCGGGCAATTAAGATGGCTGCCCATTTAAAACTGTTTGACAGCACAACTACACAGATAAACGTACATATACGGCACACAACTACCAATTTTACTCGGCAATTAACATGGCGACCGGTCACGCATGGACATGATTTTGACGTCACTCAAAAGTGTTACCAAGTTTAGTCCTTGACAAACATTTAGATGTCTCTCTTTTTATATGCAGCTCTTGGTTAGTTAAAAAGAGACAAAACGCTTTTAGACATGCGTGTGTCGATATTATAGATATTTGTATAACTATTCTTCATATAATGCCGAATATGCCGTCTCCATAGTTTTCCAACCTCATTGGTCATTACTGTCAAGTCTGTGCTGTCAAGTGTCATGTTGCCAAACAGAAACAGGAGGACGAGTCGTGATTTTCCCGCGAGTACCGCGACATCATCAAAACTTCGCGAAATCGCAAAACAAATAAACTTCTCTCCTAAAATATGAGTTCTACTGACTTGAACAATTTTATAAAAGCCCTGGACACTGTGAAAAAGGATTACACATGTGGCGTGTGCAGTGAAATGTGCAAAGATCCCGTTGTTTTGAAGAAATGTTTCCACATCATATGCGCTGCTCACACCGGCTTGAAGCAATGTCCAACCTGCAAAATACCTTTAGACGAGTGTGCTACGTACGTCGACGAAAGTATACAAGTTTGTATCGAATCTGCTACAGAGTTAGACAAGTTATTCGAAAAGTTTCGGCCGAAGGAACCCAGTGTAGTGTCAAGTAAGAAAACTAAGAAGAATGAGCCAGTCCCTGCGTCAAATAAGAAGAAAGAGGCAGTCCCTTCATCAAATGAGAGTGCTACCGCAGCATCCAGCTTCAAGAAGCCTCTAACCGACAAGACGAACTCCCGCCAAGATTTGAGCGAAACTATCAATTCGAACTTGAGCTCGAAATTCAACAAAAACAACGAAAAACGTAATAATAAAGGTGAAACGAATCTTCACATCTGCTGTCGTCTTGGTAAGATTGATAGAATAAAGGAATTGCTCAGTATTGGTGCTAACACTAACACTAAAGACAATGCAGGCTGGACTCCATTGCATGAAGTTGTGCAAAATGGGCGCTTGGATCTTGTAACATTACTTTTACAGTATAATACATTAATTGATGTACCTGGACAAGGCAACGAAACACCGCTACATGAGGCTGTCAGATACAACCATGTAGAAATAGCTGAGGAATTGATTAAGCACGGAGCAGATATGAACGCAAGGAACTGTAAAGGAGAGACTCCTTATCAACTGGCTTCTGTAGATATGAAGAATAGGTTACGTGCAGCTGCTGAAAAAATTTTACATACGCAGAGTGTTAATGTATCCCACATAGCTGCGTTGTATGCGGAGCTAGAATTTGATGATGTCCGTTTGTTTTGTGTTTCTCAATACCGCACTGTTCATAACAAGCTGAAAGTTTTAGCAAAACATCACACCAATATTTCTATGGAAGCAAAGTTCACTAAGAATGTCACGCATTTGGTAGTAGATACCGAAGATGGAATTTGTTCACCCAGTTTGGACGTCCTACAAGGAATTGTACGTAGTGTCTGGGTAATATCTTCTGATTGGGTTACTACATCCACTGAAGAAAAATTAGAACCTTTTGAAACTTACGAGGTAAAAGGCGTAGGCACTACATCTTACAAAGGCCCAAGAAACTCTCGGTACATAAAATACAAACAGTTACCAGGCATTTTTAATGGTTGCCATTTCTACTTACACAATTTTAATTCAAAATATGAGATTTCTAAATCCATTGTATTAACAAAAGCTATTTTCACAAAATTAATTTCTGATGCTGGCGGTATTGTTCTACGGAGGGTTCCGAACCCAGAATCAATACCGGAAGAGGAGAAATTGGTACCATACCATGCAAAGAAAGATGGAAAGTTAGTGAATTGCTCACATTATATTATTTTTAAGGATATGTATGAGCCGATGTATAATATGCAGCATTTGAAAGCATTGCCTATTGGCTGGATGATTGAATGTCTAGAAAAGTATGAATTGTGTGAACCATGGTAGTTTAGTTCTTATTTTGGTAATATTTGGTACATGTAGATTTAAACTTTGTGAGGGTACTCATTGCGGGGTACCGCCCGCCTCCACTCTCACATATATCTGTGCAGTAACTCGCTTGAAGCCACCATTAAGTTTAATCTTACCATAAAGAATGAGAATAAGGATATCATGAAGAATAAGTATGCTCTCTAGACATTTCTAAAGCAATTCTGAAGCACTTTGTGTGCCTTTTTCTTGCATTTATTATTTTTTACAATAAAATTATTATTTTATGAACATGCAAAACAGGTCTAATGTTACAAAAGACAAGAAGTAAGATTAAAAAATCATGAAATCTAGGTCGTAGTCTGAACACTCATTACTCCAAAAGCCATATTTAGAAGTAAATTAGTATTTAACTGTATAAAGAATAGGAATTAGGTAACCACATTATCCATTATTCTTGTATTATTTTACTCTGTTTAGTTACCTTTTCACGTTTTATAATAGTAGTTTATGCAATGGCATATAATTAGGTATTAAAACACTCGTGTGATACTATTATCATATATAAAACCACACTCGTGTTTTAATAACCTCTATTATATGACTGTTGCATAAACTACTATTGTATCATGGGATTATGTTCCCTTGGGTTAATTTCCAACTTTTATGTGGGTGAAGTTGCTGGCAGAAGGTAATAAATGTAAGATATTTGTACCTAATCTTAAATTGTGGCTCTTTTTACCCGACTGCTGAAGGAGGGTAATGTGTTTATCAGTATGTATGTATGTTTGTTCCTATGTGGTGTTCCAGAGACCAAACGCGTTGGCCGATTTTGATGATTCATACGTCAATCGATTCGTCTTATCCTTGCGAGAGTCACTACATTAAAATTGTAAAATAGAAGAATGGCGGCTGTTGGGCGCCATATTGTGGGGGGCCAATTTTCTTTTTTCTTCCAAACCCATCGTGTGGGATATCAAAATAAAGGTTTTCAAGAGGTGATTTCAAAAATATATAACACTTATATGTTTAAATGTACCTAATTTCAAAAAAAAAAATCGTATTTTTTTTTTTTTCGTTTAAATTATACATAAAAAAAGTTAATTAAAAATATCAAAAACCCGACTGCTTAAAAAGCGTACTAAAAAGACGTAAACAAGAGGAAAACCATGCTGCGCAGTCGGAGGATACATCTGGTTTTAGTCAGCCAGCTCACGCATATGTGTCCTCCGACTGCACAGCATGGTTTTCTTGTTGTTTACGTCTTTTTAGTTCGCTTTTTTATGTTTTCATTTAGTTCCACTATAAAGATCATTAACAATACAAGCTGATTTGTTTG
Source organism: Orthosia incerta (assembly GCA_948252205.1). Taxonomy (NCBI): domain Eukaryota; kingdom Metazoa; phylum Arthropoda; class Insecta; order Lepidoptera; family Noctuidae; genus Orthosia; species Orthosia incerta. The sequence continues at coordinate 13,768,176 of OX411769.1, read as the reverse complement.
TTTCACAAGCCTTCACAAGTTTATCTTGGACAGTGCTGATATCCGTATCGTAAAATCTGAAATCGCCAACTTGCATTGAACAATTGAGGATGAATGCTTGTGCCTTCTCTTTAAAAGAAGAGGCCTTTATAAGCCATTGTTAATTTTTTGTGTAAATCTTCAGTTTTAATCTTAAGTTTGATTTGTATTAATATGTTAAAATTTTTGATGAACTGAATGTTCCAATTATGTTTGTAATTCTTTTGAAAATTTATTAATGAGATTAAAATATTATTATTTTATTGAGTTTTTTTTTTGTTATTTAAACATAACACACCATTAATTTGCTGGGTTTAAAGTCCCGCAAACCTCCATAGAAAAGTGTGGAACTGCCCAACGGTTATTGTCGGACTGTTGTATGTGTTCAAATCGCGCCGAAAACTTTGCTTTCGCGGTGCAGGATTTATGTGACGTCATATCATTAGTTCGTAAGTGGCGGCGTTGGTGCCGCTACATCACTATATTTATATTCCTCGAAGATGCACCAGCGTTTCCAGATATTTTTTTTAGCAAGTCGGGACTTAGAAACTTTTTGAGAGAAAAAAGCGGGATTCTTTCGTCGAAAGCGGGACATAGTAAAAAAAAAACGTTGATAATCAGAAGTTTTTAAATATTTATCTTTGTATTTTAGTTTAAAATTACGTTTACGTGACAAAAGATAGCACAAATAGCCATTGAAAATGTATATAATAAAAATATCATAATTTAAATCAGATTTTTATCGTTATTAATGAGTCTTCTTCGTCTTCTGAATAAAAAACAAAAATTAATGTCAAAAAAGCTTTATTCATTAGAAAAATTTGGTGTTTCAAACAATAGTATGGGGAGTGACTGTTACAATAATAGAATAATTATTTATAACAATTACTTATTCATGATATTTCTGTGAAGATTTAACTTCTTTTAAAATTTCCTTTTTCTCTTTTATAAATGTGAAGAACTCTGCACAGATAGCTGTAGATTAAACTGGATGAGTAATTCTGCTTTCATTAAATTTCAGGAGCATTTATATCTAGCATCCGACCATTTTAAATTCATCTGGGAGAAAACGAGTTATCCCCGAAAAGCGGTACCGAGCCTTTCCCGCGCGGGTCATCCCGCCCGACACATAAAAATCGAGACGTCTGGCAACGCCGAGGTGCACGCATAATTCACCAGTTATGATTAAAGTCCCATTTAATAGTGGCCGAGGCTAATGCTATCAACTGGGCACTAGTCCAGACTTCGGGCTCCTACTGGGAAATTCTAGATGGAAAACCCAACACAGCATAAGTCGAGCATCGAAACAAGGACCTTTTATTATTTTTGACTGTTACTCTGACCGCCGAAGAGATTATTTAAATCCGAAGGTGCGTAAAATATGCACATTTATCAATATTGATAGTCGACTCGCCAACGCACCACCGCACAGGCCGACAGTCCGATAGCGACTGATCGCCCTATTTTTTTTTTATGCGGCCTCTGGCAGTTCAACCAAAGCGATTGTCTACTGCTTCACCGGGCGATCCTGTGGAGTGATCACCCCACCACTCGGACTGGTATTTATATAACCGAGCGACGTATGCGCACGAGGCAACGTTACGTTATTGGCTTGTAGCGCAATCTATTGATATCTACATACACTACAAGGTGGCCCGTACCGTCAGAATAAAACAAAAAAGCACATATTAAGGTATACATAGAAAGATGCTGGAGCAATAATGTGAAAAATAAAACAAATAAATATATAACAGAATATATTTATTATTCAAAATAAACTTTATAGATATTTACAATAATTCGTAATCACTTTACTTAGTAATAATACTTTAGCTAGCGACCTACAAATAAAAAGGTTTTATAACTTCAACCAAAAATAATAAGTCCATAGAAATTGATACGTTCCAGTGACAGAGAGAGAGAGAGATGGAGCTATACAGGACGGATATCACTATCCCTTTTTACAACGAAATTCAAATGTCAATAACAATTCACAGTAGGTATGTTGTGTCTAATCTAATGTTATTTGAAATTACAATAGGTAATACATACCTAATTATGCATTTTTGGAATTTTAACTCTCAGCGCTCAGTCGAGCGTTGAAAATCCAATAGCACGCTTTTATTTAGGCACCTACTTAGGTGTGTTAGTAAAAACCGACATCTTTATTTGATTTTTAAAGTACTTAAATCCATTGTAAAATAAATAAAAATGTACATTATCTTTCTTCCACAACCATTTTTCATAGGAAACCCCACCGCACTATTCCCAAACCACTGCAACTCCTGAAAGCCAGAATCAACAGTGGCGACCACCAGAAAAGCGCCGAGGCAATGAAGCTCGACGAAGTCCCGGCGAATGATTTTAACTGTCTTGGATCCCGCAACGAAATTAATCAGAAAATAATAACGGAGGAGTAGAAAAACATATAAATTTCCACATCCCTCCCTCCATATCAAGCAGGAGACAGAACAAACAAGGCCAATAGGCACAAAAGAGGGTCGTTTACATAGGAAAGTTGTGGTGACACTAAAAAACGATTTCTCTATACAAGGTGTAAGTAATGGAAAGTTGTGATCATATTTTAAAAAACTGCTTCCCCTATTTAAGGTGGATGCTCCGATCGACCGTCCATACAATGTTTGTAGGGATTAAACGCTAAAAATAGACACTCTTTGTTTAAAACGAATCATTTTATCACTTTTCTACAATCAAATGTGCTCGCTTCCAACCTTTTTAGGAAATAACTTACACTAATTACTGAGAAAAACAATCGTGAAATTCAGACAAAATTTGACACTTCTTTACATGTGGGTTCGTTTTGACAAGCAAACTAAGCGCCATGTTTGTTATAGTTTAAAAATGTAAGCGCTAGATGGCGTGCAGGCGATATTATAATTCTGATAAAACAATATAATAAGTACAATAATTGATTTATTTTATTTCCTACGTTTCAAAAAAAACACATAAAACTGACGACCTTAGATGGCAATGTAAACAATTTTATTACATAACTATTATTGTTGTGTGGCAACATTTAAAATATCATTATTCGTAGGTAAAATATGCAGCGTTGCCGTTCTTTTGACGGCGGATGAACAACTTTTTTCAAGGAAGACATGGAAATAATAAAAAAATAAATTTGCTTGCATACAAAATTTTAGTCAGCTCACAACAACTTTGTATGGAATATCCATTATATTTTTGGGAAATTCCAATTTTTTTAATATGGTCACATCTTTTCATACCTCCATATTATATCATATTGCCTAAAATAAATATATAAGTAATCAAATAAGACATGGAATTGAGTACCCCACACTTCAAAATATTTTGTCTGTGGGATACCCTTCAAAATACGTAAATCAATCTGCCTAGCTTGTAACCAACTTTGTAAGGGCCCTACCTTTACAAAGTAGGCGATTCTTTTTAAAAATATCGATTCGAATCGAAATCAGAAAAATCGAGTCCTAAAAATTGATTTCCCAATAATTTTTATTTTTTTCGATTTGATTTCCGCGTTTGTATTTTCAATACAAATATAAATCCAATTACCGAAAACATTAAACTGAAAAAAATAATCTTTTTATGTTTCTTTTTTTTTTAATGATTCAACTAATTTTAAATATTCATATAAAACAGGTTCATATTAAACCAGAAAAATCGAATCACGATTTTCTAGGGTGAAACATCGATTCAGTACTAGATATCGATTTAAAAATTGTTTGATTTTCGGTCCAAAAAATTAATACGTCGATTAATCGATCTCAGATCGCCATCCCTTAATAGGGGTCAGCTTCCAGTATAACCAGATGCATCTGCCTACCAGTATTTTAAATGGAGCGACTGCCTACCTGATCTCCACAAACCATTAACATGATTCCCATTGGCTAGAGACCAATCATCAAATCTACATAGGATAAATAAAATACAAATTAATTTCAGAAAAATTATAACAATAAAATAAAATTGCGTTAAGACTGAAAACTAAAGAATACTGTGTGTTAAAGAATGTGCAGTATTTTAACATTTCGTTTTTAAAACAATATTAAGAAAAAATAATATTTTGTTCAGTGGCGTAATTGTACCATCTGAGGCCCGTGGAGCCCTTTCTTAATATAAAGAAAGAAAGAAACAGAGTTTATTTGTGCCAGGTACGACACAAACCATCAAAATAGATAAAGAAAAGCTTCCAAAACAAAATAATTTTGTAATAAATGTTACTCCTCTTCCTGGGCTCACGGTCTCTTGGGACGGTGGCCACTTTGGACCGTGGGCCTTTTGCCTGCGTTACCCTATTGTTACGCCACTGGTATTATTTACATTTTATTCAACAAAAATAAGTACCTACATATATTCCTAACACATTAAAATAGTATATTTACACTTTGCGACACATACACCAGGTTTCTGAAAGGTGATCAGTGAAAAAAAATTGGACGTACCCGTTTCTAAGTCAAGAATTTCAAGATGGAAACCGGGGATGACACTATCAAACTTAAAAATTACAAGTGATTGGTAGTACTACCCAATCAGAAACCGGATATCAATAGTAACATTTAATTTTTTTATAACCGCTAAATATTCCTAAAAATTAAATTGTGTCATAAGTTTTGCAACCTGGCAGTGAAGTAATCTTCAGCATTTGGGGCTTTGTATATAAACTTTGCAGATTTTTAATTCAAATTCTACGAAAAATTTGAATTAAGTCAAGAGTGAATAGGTTACTTCTAGACAAGCGTGCTTCACCGTCGACCACATCATTGCTTACCATCAGGTGAGATAGTGGTCAAGCGCGAGCCTATCAATTATAATAAAAATAAAGTATTTAAAAACGAAAGAAATAAATATATTTATTTGTGACTTAAAACAATGAATTTGAATTAAGAATCTGCAACTCAGTATTAAAACTAATAATATGGTATTTTTTTTACAAGGACTGTTGATATAATATTATTTGGTTGGCCGACAACCGTTATCTTATAGCTAAAGCTGGTTATCCACTATTTTCGCGCATCAACTCGGTTTCGCGCATCTGAGGGTTAGTGCCCGTATTTTTAAGAACTGTCACATTCTAATTTAACAAAAACATCTGTCAAGTAATTCAATCTGTCAAAAATGATATTTTGACGGATAGACATGGAGAATAGACTGAGCGGTCTACATGGACAGAATGCATGAAGTAAATACTAACAGAAAGTGTGTGAGAGATAGAAAGATCGTGCGGCTAGATGTCTTTTATAGTGGGTCCACGTAAAAGACTGTCAGGGTCTGCTTTGTCACTACCACCTACAGACAAAGCAACTATGCGTCCAATATTTCTTTATCTTCACTGACAGCCTTTGTCAGGGTTCAAAAGTAAAGTTATAAAATAATAATTGATTCTACTGTCCATAGACTATACAGGGTGAGTTTTTAAGTGGGATTGGATGGCCAGACCCAAGACTATGAGAAATAGCGAAAAACACTCAAAGAAGTCACGAGCCCGATTTTGATGAAAACTAAAACTACATCATCGAACCCGTTGATTAAAAAAAAAAAACATTCTGTAGTGTCACTAATAAGAATAAAATTATTCTAGATTAAAAGGGTCAGTCCATTCTCCACCTCGTTTCCCAAAATTTCTCTGAGATGAAATTGTGACTTAAATTGAACGTTTTTAACAACGGGAAATTGGCCTTCGAAGTCTAGACAAGTGACAACTATTTCAACGAAAGGGTTAACGATTCGAAAAATGACAAAAATTCTATGTCAAACGCTATCAAAACGTCCCTTCGACCATCGCCAACGCCGATACAACGACACTTTTCCTAGGCCTCTGGTTTATTTTTTCAGTAGAAATGGCCACCACGACCACGAACATAGTATGTGCACGAAAACAGTGGAAAGCCAGCCTCATATACTTAGATGGTCAGTCTTTTGTGGGAGTGTGCGTTTCAATGAAAGCTGATGTCAAGTATCGAAGCTACGAGGCATGTATCTGGAAGGGAAAAGAGAGAAATGTATTATAAATATAAGATTTATAAAGAAAACGGTATGTAAGCAAAAAGATACGGGATGATGACTTATATAGTAGTTTATGCAACGGTCATAAAATAGGGTTTATTAAAACACTAGTGTGGGTTTATCACACGAGGTGAAGCCTTGCCTCGTGTGATAATAGTATCACACGAGTGTTTTAATACCTAATGATATGCTGTTGCATACACTATTTTACTTTTTCTTCACTCACACAGATGAAATAAAACAAAAGTGTAAACGGAAATAACATGTGGTATGGGCGGAAATTTAGATTCTCATTGCGCATGACTGCGCAGTAAGCGCATCCATAGACAATGACACACTTATTCTACATTAAGTCAATGAATCCATACGCGCCAATAAATAAAAAAGTAAGTGTGCTATAAAAAATTAAAAGTTATTTTATGATGCAGTTGTTTGAAAATCGAAGGAAAAGAATTCTATCCACGAAAAAAAAAATGCTTTTATACAATATTTTTAATTCATATTAGGAACATTACGTCGTGAGTGTAGATAAAAATTATTTTGTGTCAGTCTTTGTCCGAGCTTTCCACCTATTTAAAAAATAAATAACATACATACAGAGAGTATTAACAACTCTATATACTTCCAAGTTGATTGAAAACGTCCGGACTTCACCGAGTGCAAAGGGCAACTGATAGATAGCCGACGACTGAGCCGAGGGTCATAAGGAAAATAGTAGTACTGTACATCCATATCCTACATAACTGCCGACTCATCTCATGCTGTAGTCGTGAACGTTTGCAGCTTCCCCAGAGATGTGCACAGAGGGAATGCCGGGATGGTGTTTTAAGGTTACACTAACGAATTATTTTGGTGCGCGGGGTTAAAATGCCTGCTATCTCATCCGACAGCTCGTGCGAAATAGATAGATGCTGTGATGAGCAGTAAGAAGCTAGTTCGCGTACGAATTAGCATTTTTGCAAGTTTGTAGCGAAATGGATGATGATTTAGGACGAAAACGAGCGCGCGAAATTGTATAAACACTTAAACAGACCTTTGGGAGTCTAGATATCATGAAAAAACGACTGAATGTATATTTTCAAAATACAATTATCTGCATTGTTGAACTACTAATCTATCCCTGTATGGTGACCGTTTTGCAATTTTCCTTCTTCTTATGGTACTTATTGCCACCCAAAAATGCTTTAAAATTAGCATTAAAATATGGAACTTTCGACGCTCATAACTTTCAAATATTTTTCTTTTTTACTTTTTTGTTTTCATACAGGGCTAGATAATGATGAGACAAATTGATATCACTTTTTATTTTGAACGTACATTGTCAAACAGTGGAATAATCCCTAGACTTCGTTTGTATGGAAGAATTATCGACTGGTGTAACCTTAACAGGTTTCCCTCTAAATGTACGGCAATTACCACAGACATCTATGTGCTGATAGTGATGGGGAAGAACGGGGGTGGTTTTAGTGAGGTAAAAATCCCACACTGCCTGGTTTTTTACCCCAAACTCAAGGCGCCTTTTGAAGATTTAACTTTGCCCCACATTAAGAATTTCTCCTGTATCGGGGGCGCGTTTACAAACATTTACCCCGAGTTTCTCAACTCAAAATTTTCGCAGAATTAATGTGACAAATTGTCAAGCACGCGTTATCTGCTGTGATTGGTTGAATGAATTTTCAACAGCCAATCAAATTACAATCATTCTGCCATAATTTTGAGCTGGCAAACTCGGGGTTAAACTCACAAACGCCTAGATCCGGAACAACTATCTGTAGTCCATACATATATTTGTTCCGTGCGGGAATCGAACCCGCGACACGCAGCGCAGCAGCCGATCCCTCAACTACTGCGCCATCATCTTAACGGAAAATGATGCTTCTGCTTCTCACCTAACGCTGTAGTCGTGAACGTTGAACACGGCGTAGTGGTCGTTCCTGAACACGGGGTAAAAGTGTTCCACCGGCTGCGTCAGTAGCGTGTGGCACATTGAGGGCCGGTCACTCAGCCAGGGGGCTTCCACGTCCCAGATGTCTCTGAATGAACACCCGGTGCTGGAAACGTGAAATTAAAATCATAAAAAATCATTTTACTTTCAAGTCGCTGCTAACAACATCTATATCTGTGGAACGGAACCGAACACGATCGATATTCTTAGAAAAATAATCAGCTTAATCAGACGAAAAAATAAATAAATTTCCAATCAATACATATAATAAATCTGTAGAAAAATATTTTTTGTACATCGAAAAAAAATCCAAAAAAAATAGCCAGGGTGTTAAAGGATAACCAACAGAACCCATTTCTAGCATTTTTGGAATTTTTGTCTGTTTGTCTGTTTATTTGTGCACGCATCACGTGAAATGTACGAAACCAATGTAGATAACTTTTATACATAAAAATTGTGCGTATCTTGAAGAATTACTTAGTTTTTGTTTCATCGCAATCGGTTCACTCTATCAAAAGTTAGATGAATTTAAATTAAAGTGTTCAAGAAGTAAAATTATCACAGCTCACGCAATTCAGTTACTCGGACAGTTGAACTCGCTATTCGATAGATGGCGTTGTGCATTTAAAGTCATTTTCTGAATCGCGGTGTTAAGATTTTACGCGAAAGAATGACACTAGAAAAAAAATTGGTATGTAGCATGTATATTTTTGAGTATGTGTAGGTAGTAGGCAGGCAGGCTGGTAAGTATGGTAGGGTTGGCAGACAGATGACGGGAGCGAAGCCGCGGGCACAGCTAGTTATGAATATAACGTGTTCTTTCTACAATATACAACCATTTTTTCAATGGGGCTCAAGTTGCCTTACAAAATGGGCATTCTCCTTTTAATATTTCTCAAAACTCAATAAAAAATCGAAGATCATCACGCCATCTAGTGCAATTTATTTGAACCAAATTTTCTTTCTGTGCGATGGGTGGCTTTGCTCATGTCCACAATAGCGCTAGCACTAGAGATGGGTCGTACTAGGTGAATTTTGGACTAGGTGCACCTAGTCCAAGTCCGTACAAATACTCGATCCAAATACCTGTTCCACCTAGTCCACCTAGTCCATGAAATACGCATACTTTATAGATGCTTAGTCTTAGCGTACCGCCGATACGTGTAGATACGTACGTACGCAGTAATGAATTGTAATCTTTCCTTCATACTTTATACAGGCTTAGGACTGTCAACGAAAAGATTTATCTACATTGAAGATTGTTGGCGTAATTAAAAGATTTCTATTAATTTTTCAAAGTACAGTATAGTTTTGTTATTGTTTTTTTTTAATACTACTTCCTTTGGGAAACATTTTTTAAAACAATAAACACATGAATTAATATCGTAATAAAAAAAAGATATATGTTCTTTAATAAATTATCAAAATTTCGTTACGAAAACCGATCACACTAAATAAGTCCGACAGTACGTGTTTGCGACGTCTAGTAGGTATCATTTCATTCATTCATTTATTTATTCATAAACAATATTCATCGTGTTTGAACATATTATCATTGAATTATTATTTATACAAATTGTTTTTACAACCAAAATTACAACAAATTAAACAACATAGTTCACTACGTAAATTTAATAAATTCAATGTCAAAAAAGGTATTCAAATTCAATATAATAAATAAAGTCAAATATTTATAAAAATTAAATGCCAAACTTACATTTATCTAATACAACAAACAAAAAGAAAACAACGAAAATCTATGTCATAAAAGTTAATAAATTCAATGTCACATTCTGCAAAATCAAGAGGTATCAATACGTGAAGCGAGATCACATTCGCACGAGTTCGTACTTGATACTAGACTGCATCACATAGTCTTAATTCGCATCGAGTATTGTCAAAGAACCTATTCTATAAAGTCTGCCTAGTCCCGACTAGTCTCGAGTATTGTCAAAGTACCTATTCTATAAAGTCTGCATAGTCCCGACTAGTCTCGAGTATTGTCAAAGTACCTATTCTATAAAGTCTGCCTAGTCCCGACAAGTCTCGAGTCTCGAGTATTGACAGACAAGGATGGAAGGATTGCGGAATAGTGTAGTTAAAAAAGGACAGAATATATTCTAGCAAAACATAGTGCGCGTCGCGTTACTTTTATGCACTTTGAATTAGGGTTCAAATTCAAGTGACTGACACACGTATGATTTTGGCAAACATTAATGAGCTATGACTATGATGCTATCTCGCTTCGCCGCGTCGTCGGTACTTTGATTCGCGCGGGCCGCGGGTGCCGTGCACTGCGTAGGAAGGCACAGTGAGAGTGTGAGACTAGGTGGATCGAGTATTATAAAAGTTAGAATAGGTGCAGCCTAGTCTCTTTAAATACCTAGTCCCTGGATCTGTTCTAGTATATACGCTTCATCTCTAGCTAGCACTAGACTTACGAAGCTGTAAATTAATTGTTAATTTATTAAGAGTAAGGCACATGACGTGGTAAAAAATCATGAAGAATAAACAAATAAAAATACATTTAAAGAAATAACTCTACGAAGTAGCAATTCTTCCATGCTTAACGTACGGCTGCCAGACCTGGTCATTAAACAAACACGACGAAAACGTACTTGCCATATGTCAAAGAAAAATGGAACGCCAGACACAGACAGAAGACAAAATTAGTTGACGTCGTAAAGAGGATAAGGCTACTTAAGTGGAACTGGGCTGGTCATGTCTGCAGGTTAGAGAATGGTCGATGGACCAAACAAGTAACTGAGTGGATACCAAGAGATCAAAGCAGAAGTAGATGTCGGCCCAGGAAAAGGTGGGCAGACATATTTTGGGAGAAAGGTGGACCTGGTTGGATGACTAAAGCTAGGGACAGGAATCAGTGGAAGGAATAGGGAACATTACTGCCAATTGCTCCCGCCAGATGGCGCTTGACGGCTCTGAGTAAACAAAAACATAACAACATGGCGTCTACTACTGTTTGTGGTTACCTAACTCTTTTTCACTGTTTTTAAGATAACTTGTGTTCAAAAACCAAATAATAATATTAGGGCAGTTAGTTAGCTTAATTTTTCTTTCACTATTTGTTTTATATTTTGTATACATAAACTGCGAAATTTTGTCGCTCGACTTTGACAGTTTGTTTTTTTTTTAGGGATGTGTCCGATATATCTAAACGTAACTTATATCGGATGTGTGTTAGATATCATATCATCATATCGATATCAAAATAACCGATATTACAAAAGCTGTACCTAATAAAAACCTTACTAGCGTGTGAGAACGAATAATTCAAAACTTAAAACCGTAACAATGCGAAAACGTACGATTTACGAACAAAACGCAAACTTCACAAACGTTAGGAACCATATGATCCTATCTTTCTAAGTATTATTTCGTGTTCGTTGTTAGTTTGCTCATCTAAATAACATTTTAACTTTTGCAAACTGTACTACTGATATAGATATCTGAAAACAGATATCGATATGAAAACACATACATAACCGTTTGAGCAAAAAACAGAAAACGCCCTTCTCTAGTTTGTTTACGCAGAAACCTGTGGCGCCATCTGAGCGCAGCTTTGCGGATAGTTCCCTATTGGGGGAGGCCTACGCCAAAGAGGCGACCACTGCTTAATGGCGTGATATACACTCGTACAAACATTTTAATTAATTTAGGAAAAAACAAAATTTAGCAAATAGAATGTAGTGTAAGTAATTATAGGAAATATTTATGTAAAGTAGTAGAATAAAGGCTTTTTCATTTTATTTTATTTACATGACGTGGTGTCTACTTACCTACTCCTCCCATAACAGTACATGGTTTCTACCACAAGGTACGTAGCCTTCAGCTTGGTCAATTCTTGATACAACTCGTGCGGTGGAAACTTTCCGTACATCTTGTGAACGGCGTAAGCTCTCTCCCTGTAAAAACAAACATTGCATATCTTAACTAGTGTTTAAAGATCAGGCAACGCCATCTAGTGGCGAGAGGAAAAATTAGTAGTAGCTAGTAGCGCCATCTAGTATCGAAAAGCGAAACTAATCTTCTCAAAAGCTCGTGTCGAATGAAACTTTCCAGAATGTTCGGCTTGAACATTCTGGAAGTTTCTAGTCGCTTCGGGAACAATGAGTTCGAATGTCGATTGTTCTGGAAGATTCTCGAAGTATCTAGAACAGTATGGAACGTTCTAGAAACATCTTCCGTGCTATATAAAGAGTGGTCGGGTTCGTCGTGAGTCAGTTTAGATTTGGAAGCGAGACAGAGCGATCGGAAAAGTAATAGAATTGTTTAAGAAGTGTTTTTTGTAATAAAATGTGATTAATTGAAGTCTGCTGTTTTAATCATTTTATCCCTGAAGCCCAGCTCGTAACACTAGTATTATAAAAGGTCATGGTCGTTGTCGCTTACAATGGACCTCATCAGAAAGCTTAAAGTCTCCCAAAAGGCAATGGAGAGGGCTCGGAGTTTCCTTGCGTGATCGCATCAGAAATGAAGACATCCGCAAGAGAACCAGAATTACCGACATAGCCTGAAGAATTGCCAAACTTAAAATTATCCTTAGTCGTATGAAGTTTATGTGCATATTCCTATAAGACTGCGATCACGAATATAACTGTAAAGACCAGTAACATTAAAACAGTCTAACACCCATTAGAATATTAGCTCAAAATGAACCTTTTTCCTATGACATTAAGGTTCATTTTGCTTTTGATACATACCGTGGTCGCCGGGTGACCAGTGACTAGGCATGATAATGACTAGCAAGGGCATCGAACGTTTCATACGGCAGTACCGTTTTATACGATAATGATCCTTATTCGTATGGCTTTGATGTGCATATTTCTCCAATAGTCTGCTATCATGGGTGTCATAATAATATGGACATTAACTTTATAAGAATAAGGTCCATTTTACGGAGTGTTTTAGGTACATACCGTGCCTCCAAATGTTCATAATGTGGGTGTGACACAATAGGTCGCCGTGTGACGAGCATTATAGTTGCTAGCACGGGCATCGAACCTGCAAACGCTGCTCCCACAGGGGTATCCGTACGAATCCATTCCAGTAGTTGTTCTTGGTTTATGTCACTGAATTCACCTGAAATAAAAACATATTTTTAACCGACTTCAAAAAAGGAGGAGGTTCTCAATTCGGTTGTACTCTTTTTAATGACTCATCACATAGCAAAGTTTGAGGGGCTTGTGATTAAGGTATGGCAGTGATGTACAGGTCTACCAAGAATCATAAATAAACGCCTCACCGAAATCTCTACAATATCAATTTGGGTTTACTGCATCCAGATCGACCACTGACGCTACTCAGACAATCAGAATACTGATGGAAAACATATAGGACCAACAAAAAAGACCTACATTTGACATTCATCAACCTCGAAAAAGCTTTCGATCGAGTACCGCGTAACCTAGTGTGGCAAGCTCTTCGTGCTCAGAATATACCTGAGTATTATATTGACCTTTTCAGGGATATGTATAACAAGGATAGCACAGGCGTTCGAAGTCTAGCTGGGGTTAGTGAAACATTCGAGGTCAAAGAAGGCGTCCATCAGGGTTCTGCTCTCAGCCGGCTTCTGTTTTATCTGGTGATGGACTATCTCACCAAGGATATCCTATCCCGCTGTCGTGGACTATGCTTTGCGCAGACGATATTGTTTGACACAAATTATTCGAAAAATAAACAAAAAAAAATAAGTAAAGTAATCTGGAACCAAAAATTCGAATATACGCGATGTGTCTGACACCGACGCGAAACACACAGACATGTTTCTGGATACCTAGGGTATCCAGAAACATGTCTGTGTGTTTCGCGTCAACCTCTTTGATGGAATTTTTCGTAGGTTTTTAATTTATTTTTTGAAAAAAAGTGTGGGTAGTGTAGGCAGGTCGGTAGGGTAGGATAGGTAGGTAGAGTTGACGGGAGCGAAGCCGCGTACACAACTAGTATAAAATAAATCATGTTACATACTGACCAATATGTGACATTTCATGTGATATGCTCTGGAACAAGTCGTGGAGTAACGGAGACATGCACACGATCCAGAAGATTGGCAGAAATCGTTTGTACGACCGAGGTAACCTGGAAACATACAGACTGATGTTCTTAACTTATACCTTACAGGTCCCGTCACGTAAAAAGAACGCTGGCCTTGAATCTGCGCAATGAGCGATTTTTCGATCAAACTGGTGGTATGAAGGGGTCGCGACGGGGGAATGCTCCGTGTGCGCGCACGCTATTGGTTCGTCAGTTGAGCCATGCTTCCCACGCAGAGATGACGCTTCGTTCGCTCCCAAAATACAGTCTCACACACAACTTTATCTGCACGACGATGGTTTTAAAAATGAAGGAAAGAAAAATGACTTATAGTATTTATTGTTTTATGAAGAAAGAAGTTGAGAAAGGAGCAGTTGATAATTTATAATGATAAGATATTTATAATAACACGATCGATTTTTCACGAAATAATTTAAATCCAACCTCTTCCAAAGTATTAAATAGCTAGTAAGTACCTATTATGACTCTACAATAAAACAAATACTATTATATTATAAAACAATATCCTAGTACTTTAGAACGCGACTGTACCCATGCGCAGATACATCCCCTCCACTGTCGCTCAGCGTTCTTTTTACGTGATGGGACCTGTAAATGACATGATATCACGCCTGTATTTTCGGAAGGATTGGGCAGAGGTGGAGGTGAATTTTAAACACCTATTTCGTCAGTTATGTTTAAGGGCTCGTTCACTCAGAATATCTGTATTTCCAGGTTCGTATAAACGGATCCTTTGCTACTGGGCGTAATGTTTACACCACATTTACAGTACCGTTTTAACGGGTCCGTCCCTACTGGGGGTAATATTCACACCACATTTACAGTACCGTTTTAACGGATCCGTCCCTACTGGGGGTAATATTCACACCACATTTACAGTACCATTTTAACGGATCCGTCGCTACTGGGCGTAATGTTCACACCACATTTACAGTACCGTTATAACAGATCCGTCGCTACTGGGGGTAATGTTCACACCACATTTACAGTACTGATTTAACGGATCCGTCGCTACTGGAGGTGATATTCAAATCGCATTTATAGTACCTTTTTAACTGATCCGTCGCTACTGGGGGTAACATTCACACCACATTTTCAGTACCGTTTTAACGGATCCGTCGCTACTGTGGGATAGCACACCCCGCGTGGCTTCGATCACGAAAAACGGATCACAACTTTTATACTGTTGTGTGTGTACTCTTTCATACTTTATTTGCCGAATAAAAACGTATACGATAAAGCGGACAGCTCTATATTTTGCCGGATCGGTATTTTTTACTTGATTTGGAATACTGTCATGTCTGTTCACTCATACAACTAGATACGTCAGCGCCGAATAAAAACTTATACGATAAAGCGGACCTGTAAAACGGACCCCTGTGTTCCATGAAAAGCGGGCAAACCTATTGCCGTCAACCGGGCAAAAAGCCAGATGCCGAGGCTTGCTACTGAGAAATTCCAGATGGAAAAACCAAATAATACTTTGCCCGACCCGGGCATCGAACCCAGGACTTGACCAGTAGCGCTTACGTCCACTACACTAACGAGGCTTCTTATTCTTACAATTACTAAAGTCTCTACCAAATAAAAAAAAAGTCATTGTACCGACTTGTACCAAAAATAATAATTACAGTACAACTACTTTCATAATGTCCCTCGGCAAACTTCTTGTTTTGTCAGTCGTCGGATTTCTATCAGTTGCCCTTTGCACTTGGTGCAGACCGGACGCTTTCAATCAACTTGGAAGTAAATAGAGTTGTTAATACTCTTTTAACTTAATATAATTTATTAAAATTGGGCGGAACGCTGCTGCGGTTAAAAAGGAAAATAGTTTTCCAGCTCTATATAGTTCACACGGAAATCAAAACAAAACAACAATAAAGTACTTAGTTCTGAATTCAAATTATTATACACGATAAATCTAATAATTGATGGACATGTAAATTAGTATTCGGTTGTATTCGGAAATGCGATGATTGCCGAGGAACATTAAGAGAATAGTTGTACTGTACGTAACTTGAAAACATGATTTTTCGTTTATGGAGTTATTTTGATAATTTTGGTATCTAATGAAAGGTACAGGCGTAGAACCATTTTAGCCGTTTAAATCGGCCCACGCGTTTATGAGATATTAACTCATTACTGAATGCCAAGTGAAAGGGTCAAGGACGCCCCTTACCGCGATACGTTTGTTTTGATCGTGTTAGCGACACTGCCTTTACATTTTTTTCGTATCGTTTTGAAATATTGGAATACATTGGTACACAGGTGTTAACGACTTTTATTTTAAGTTATCTGGCGGTGACTTTAGCTGTCGCCCGCGGCTCCACCCGCGTGTTAATCGTACTTCTCCCAATATCTTTATACATTATAGCCTTTGTGTTATTCTGATGTATAAGCTACATTTCTCTAAAGTTTCATCAAAATCCGTTCAGTAGTTTTTGGGTGAAAGATCAACAAACATCTATCATCCTCACAAAGTTTCACGTTATATATTAAAAAAATATTTTAATACTTACGCATAATAACTTGTATTCATCATCAATGAAGACACGACACATAGTTGTGTCGTAAACAAGAATTTCAGCCTCATTATAAGTGCCGCCATGACACCAAAGACAACCATTTGTGCAATATTATAAAAAATCGCTGGCTCAGCCTTCAAATGTCGTAAAAACATCAACAACACATCCCCGTCTTCATCCTCTTCTAATTTAGACTTTATCTCCTTGTCAATAACGTCCAAATCCGTAACAGGCTTGATTTGACGTTTGCTGTCAGAATTTTCCACGCCTGAGTCAGACTCGTCTGAAATGTCGTCCTTTTCTATCGTTGGCGTCCGATCGTTTATCTCTTTCGCTAAGTCTTGTACGGAGTCCGTGATCCAGCGATTGCAGACGTTTAAGATGCTTAGAATGGCGAAAGGTATTAAAAATGATTTAAAAAGTTTTTTTACAGAACTCCACGGTAAAAAGTCGAAAACGACGGCACAAGTGTATATTAACGTATGAAAAGTCTTAAAACTCGTAAATTTCGAGTACAAAATATCCCAAACATGAGAGTCTTCTTGAACCTCCAAAAAGTTACTAATACACTTCTTCAAGTAAAACGATGCCACGACAACTATCGCAATTCTTAAGAAAATCAGCCATAACTCCACGAACAAATCCACGCGATTATGAACCTTAACGCGTAGAGAACTGAAGAACAAACAGTACGCTGACACTATGATGAAGAAGGAAACGTATAAGGACGATTTCAGCATGTCGTTCCCTTGTAGCAAAAGCACGGCCATATGAAGTCCGCAGAAATGTGAGTGCAGAAAGATGCATAGACTTTTGATGTCTATGATTCTGAATTGTTCCATGACGAAGAATATGGCGGTTTGTGTGAGGAAAATGAATTGGCTGAATTGCCAGAAAAGCAGGCAGAGACAGTTCAGTATAAATATTGACACCTGAAACAAAGAGAAATAATCATTGTAACACTGATGATTTAACTTAAACGTAAAAAGTAAAATAAGAAAAAGAAATTAAACCCCTGTCACATTTTTATTTCATGCTACATAATTTATCTAGTAGTAGACACGCTTCGATCGACAATCTCGATTCGTGCCATTCAATACATATGATAAATCTGTAGAAAAGTAATTTTTGTACATCAAAAATATTTCAAAGAAAAAAATTGCCAGTGTGTTAAAGGATAATCAACAGAACCTATTTCCAGCATTATTTGATTTTTTTCTGTATGTCTGTTTATTTGTGCACGCATCACATGAAATGTACAAAACCAATGTAGATAACCTTTACACATAAAAATTGTGTTTCATCGCAATCGGTTCACTCTATCAAAAGATAGATGAATTTAAAGTGTTCAAGAAGTAAAATTATCACAACACAAGCAATTCAGATACTCGGACAGCTTTAGATCTCGATATTCGATAGATGGCGTTGTGCATTTGAAGTCATTTTCTGAATGGCGGTTTTAAGATTCTCCGCGAAAGAATGATGACTATAGAAAAAAAGTAGTAATCCTAATTATTTTTTAACTTAAAAGTAGCCTAAGTTACTCCTTATAATAGTGAAAAACCCACCAAAATAATCAACCCGTTTCATATTGAATTTTTTTTTATATAAAAAAAATGTTACAAGTAGGTACTATTAAGTACAGTACAACTATTTTCTTAATACCCCTCGGAAAACTTCGTGTTACGACAGTCGTCTGATTTCTATCAGTTGTCCTTTGCACTTGCTGCAGACCGGACGCTCTCAATCAACTTGGAAGTAAATAGAGTAGTTAATACTCTTATAAAACTTAATGTAATTTATTCTAAAAATGTGAGCAAAGCTGCTAAAATCGTAGGCATAAATAGTTTTACAGCTCTATATAAGTTCACACGGAAATCAAAACAAAACGACAATAAATTACGTAGTTCTGAATTCAAATTAATATACACGATAAATAATTGATGGACATGGAAATTAGCATTCGTTTGAATTCGGAAATGCGATTATTGCCGAGGGACATTAAGAAAATAGTTGTACTGTGCTATATCTACAACATGTATTTAAGAATCATCGCTGATGTAACTCTTCATTCATAAAATTAAGAATGAAATTATCAATACACAATACAATACTTCTAAAGATTACTTCATACAACCAAACAATACGGATGATAAATAAAAAATAGGCCAAGTGCGAGTCGGACTCGCGCACGAAGGGTTCCGTACCATTATCGCAAAAAACGGCAAAAAAATCACGTTTGTTGTATGGGAGCCCTCCTTAATTTATTTTATTTTAATTTAATAATTATTATTTTTTGGAGTGAATATACAACTAAATATTCTGTGAATATTTCAAGCGTCTATCTGTTTCCGTTATTAATATCGAGCAAAAACGGCAAAAAAATCACGTTTGTTGTATGGGAGCCCCCCTTAAATATTAATTTTATTCTGTTTTTTAGTATTTGTTGTTATAGCGGCAATAGAAATACATCATCTGTGAAAATGATGTATTTCTATTCAACTGTCTAGCTATCACGGTTCATGAGATACAGCCTGGTGACAGACGGACAGACAGACAGACAAACAGACGGATCGTGAAGTCTTAGTAATAGGGTGCCGTTTTTACCCTTTGGGTACGGAACCCTAAAAACGGAGTAAAGTTACGATCAATGATCGTAATCTGAGCTTTTATTTAGCATTATCGGCACCGGCAATCCACCGAAATCTAGAAAAATGCCTTTTTCTTTAGTTCACTCTTTACTCAAAAGTGACGTCACAAGCCACTGCAAGCAACGTTGATGCGTTTTATCTTTGAATTTTTTTATTCATTTGATATACAAAAAAAACCTCATCTTAATCGGATGAGCGGTTTAAGCGAGTTACATTTTAGGGCTCCGTACGTAAGGGGTAAAATCGGGACCCTATTACTAAGTCTCCACGGTCCCTCTGTCCGTCTGTCACCAGGCTGTATCTTATGAACCATGATAGCTAGGCAGTTAAAATTTCACAGATGATGTATTTCTTTTGCCGCTATAACAACAAATACTAAAAACAGAATAAAATAAATATTTAAGTGGGGCTCCCATACAACAAACGATGATTCAGAAGAAAGAAACACCAATTACTTCTGTAGGCATTAAGTCCGATTTGCCTTTGTTTGTTGAAGTATTAAATAAATAAATAGTTGCATCTCTCCCCAATCCTTCGGGAATAAAGCCGTGATTTTAAGTATGTGTACAGATAATATAATACTAGCATACAGATGCCTCATCCCATACAAAGAAACCGTGCCGACGTAACTAGCGTTTTTCATCTGATTAATCTTGTTATTTTTGTAAGTACATCAATCGCGTTCGATCCCGTTTCACGGCAATAGATGGTGTTAGCAGCGACTTGCAAGTAAAAGGGTTTACTAGGTTCGTGAATACTTTTTTCTTTAAATACAGTGCAGGTTCGTTTTATAGTATTTCTTTGCACGTTTTTACAGTTTTTTTGCACCAAAATGTGTTACAATACAAATTTTAACAATCGAGTGGAACGCCTCAGAAATTTAAAAATGCGCCATCTATTGGCATCAATTTTAAATGATCCGTTCAAAATAATCTTTGAAATGTGAATTAAGACCCCAATATTCCATAATTTTGTACTTAGGAGAGCTGATTAAACAAGAACATACAATTTTTACTTGTACACACAATTGTCGCGCCATCTAGTGGGCTTTATTTGCACCAAATTTTCTTTCTTAGCAATGAGACCCCGTGGTATGTGCATACGCGACTTACAAGTTGAAGATCGTGGGTTCGAACCCAGGCAGGCGCTTTACTTTTGTGTAAATTATGTCATCACCACTGCTCTCAAAAACGGTGAAGGAAAGCATCGTGAGGAAACCGGCATGTCCTAGAACCAACAATTCGAAGACATGTGACTCCAACAACCCGCACTGGGCCCGCGTGGTTGATTACTGCCCATCCCCTCTCACAGAGAGGAGGCCTGTGTCCTAGCAGTGGGAACATTAATAGGCTGATGACGATGATGATATATTTCTACCTGCAACTGAAAAGTAGTCCTCCGTTGGCGATCCCTCAACTGCATGGAGACCAGCCAGGTTTGCAGCAAGAGGAGTGGTGCTGCAAAGTTCTCGCGTTCGTTAGGGGCCCACTGCACCCGGGTGCATTCGCAGTGGTTCGCGAAGTATTGGGCCACGGCTAAGAGCCCGCCTAGGATGCTCTGGCTGGAAAAATCATAATATAAAAATATTAATTGATTTTACTTTAAAATAAAATTAAAATAAATAAATTGCATCAACTTAAATTACTCGGAAGTTATAAATTCAACGTAATGTTCCAAATATGAATTCAAAAAATATTGTATAAAACGTACTTTATATTCGCGGATAGGTAAAATTAAAAAAAGACCATTACAGAGCAACATATTCCTTAGATTTTCATACAGCTGCATCATAATAGTACATTGTGATACAAGGGTGGAAAGTAGGTTATTGCAAACGATTTTTGACAAACGTTGATGTGAAAATAATTAACTTAAAACTGGTAATTAAACATACTAAACAACTTTTTTTTTAAAAATTGAGAATTCAATGCTAAAACGTACGGCATCATTAATTTTTCCTCGTATAGAATCGTATCCCATTTTATTCTATGTATGAAAACTCCTTGCTACTAAACTTTTTTAAATTGACTTATAAATTTAAAACTAAACTGCAAACATAATGATCGAGCTCGTAAACAAAAGTCACGACCGCGTAACAGAAAGATGCCTATGCGTAAGATTTAACTTTCGAATCATATTGAAAAATAACTTTTTAATTTTTATAGCACATTATTACATTTTTTTTTGTGGGTTTGCTCTTGACTCTAGTTTTTAATTTATTGGCGCTTATGGGCTCATTGACTTAATGTAGAAAAGTAGTGTCATTGTCTATGGATGCGCGTGCTGCGCAGTCATGCGCAATGAGAATCTAAATTGTCCGCCATACCACTATTTTTTCCGTTTCCACTTCTGTTTTTTTATTTCAACTGAAGATAAAATGAATAGTGTATGCAACGGCATATAATTAGGTATTAAAACACTCTTGTGCTATTATTATCATAGATAAATCCACGCTCGTGTTAAAACACGAGCAATGGTCATATAATAGGGGTTATTAAAATAACCCCTATTATATGCCGTTGCATAAACTACTATTATATTTTACTTTAAAATAAAATAAAAATAAATAAATTGCATCAACTTAAATTACTCGGCATTCTAGTAAATAACTCGGCAGAATGGTGGCCTAGTGGTTAAGACCTCCCCTCTCGTGCTTGAGGTTGTGGGTTCAAATCCGGGCAAGTACCAATGAAAACATAATTCATTTTTCAAATTATAACACGTACGAGTACTTTCGAAGAATTGGACATCGAAACCTGTACTTATCTATACCAATATTATAAAGAGGAAAGATTTTTTTTGTTTGTTTATACCGAATAGGCTCCGAAACTACTGGACCGATTTTAAAAATTCTTTCACCTATGGCAAGCTACATTATTCCCGAGTAAAAAAGGCTATAATTATGACGGGAGCGAAGCCGCGGGGGTCAGCTAGTAGTTAATATAAGTTTGAAATAACCAACACGTTTCGTGAAAACGTGGTTAATGCTCGTGTCTTCTCTGTATGAGAAGAGACCTTTGCCCATAGCAGTGGGACAGAAACAGGCTGGTATTTTAATAATAAGGCAGGGACACCCTGACATCAGTAACGGATAACATCGTGAGAGAACCTGTATTTATAGTTAATATAAGTTTGAAATAACCAATCATCATCATCATTTCAGCCGAAAGACGTCCGCTTCTGGACATAGGCCTCCCCTAGGCGTCGCCACATTGACCGATCCCGTGCGGCTCGCATCCAGCGCCTTCCCGCAACCTTAACCAGGTCATCGTTCCACCTAGTGGGAGGCCTTCCAACGTATCGTCTTCCGGTTCGCGGTCGCCATTCCAGAACTTTTCGGCCCCATCGGCCATCCGTTCTGCGAGCAATGTGCCCTGCCCACTGCCACTTAAGTTTGGCAATTCTTCGGGCTATGTCGGTAACCCTGGTTCTCTTGCGGATCTCCACATTTCTGATTCGATCACGCAAGGAAACTCCGAGCATAGCCCTCTCCATTGCCCTTTGAGTGACTGTAAGCTTCCTGATAAGGCCCATTGTAAGCGACCACGTCTCAGAGCCATATGTCGTATTTTAATTCTCTCGAAGTAAGGCGTAAGTACTTCTTGCTTATCTCTGCCTGCCGTATTATGCGGGGAGAGTCCGATTGTCAGGAGCTCGTGGCGCAGTTGTTGAGGCTGTTTGTTCCTGTGGTGCCCAAACAACAGCTTAGACCACGAAGTCACCGGCTTTTGGCCGTACCTTCGGCACGTACGGTGTCCCGAGCTAACTCGCCTCTAGTTCGGGCGCTCACAATGCTAAATGCCCTTCTGACATCAGCACCGGAGTGTGACCTGTTTGCTGGGATGTGGATAGATGTGTGTCGTGAATGTTTAAGTTTTTGTGAGAAGATGGATGAAAGTTAGATTAGTGAATAATTGTTTATGTATTCTTTGTACATTTTTTTTTTTTAGTTCTGTTTGATATACTTATTTTTATTTTTCGTTATTTTTTTTTCCGTTTTTGTATCTTTTTTTGTCTATGTTTTTTTGGTATCGTGTTTTTTTTTTTTTATAAATTAGTTTTTATATGTTTATATTTAATTTTTCCTAATTCTTTTATGTTTCGTTTGTGTGTATTATTTTTTTCGCATTGTGTAACGCCTTTGGTAAGACATGTAAAGTTATACATGTATACTTAAATAAATAAATAAATAAATATGTCATCACTGGCAACACACACTGGTCATAGACTTTCGTCTTGAGACACTGTGGTAAGTTGGACGAGAAGATACCGCGCAACTTCCCGAACGCTGCGGATTCGACGGTTGACCTCTTTCTCGAAGTTGGCCCTACCCAATTAGATCGTTTGTCCCAGGTAGACATAATCGCCCACAACTTCGAGTGTAGAGTCTCCGACCTTGATAGGAGTGCGTGTAACATGGGCATTCACCATGACCTTGGTTTTGTCCATGTTCATTTTAAGACCCACTCTTTCGGAAGCTCTACTGAGGTCATCGAGCATTTTACTGAGGCTCTCCATGGTCTCAGCCATGACCACTATGTCGTCGGCAAACCGAAGGTGATTGATGTACTCGCCATTAACGTTGATGCCAAGCCCTTTCCAATCCAGAACCTTGAAGACATCCTCCAGCGCAGCAGTGAACAGTTTCGGAGAAATGACGTCTCCCTGTCTCACGCCGCGCCGGAGAAGAATTGGTTTCGAGGTCTGATCCTGAAGACGGACTGACATAGTGGCGTTCTTGTACAAACACTTCAACACTTCAATGTACCGGTAGTCGATCTGGCACCGTTGGAGAGACTGCAGTACAGCCCAAGTCTCGATCGAATCGAAGGCTTTCTCGTAGTCCACAAAAGCTAAACAGAGAGGCAGGTAATACTCTTCGGTCTTCTGTATAACCTGCCGCAGCGTATGTATGTGGTCTACGGTGCTAAAGCCTTTTCGGAATCCGGCTTGTTCGGGAGGCTGGAAATCGACAAACCTGCGCGCGAGACGATTCGTGATGACTCTTGAAAACAACTTGTAGACATGGCTAAGATGTGAGATGGGCCTATAGTTCTTCAGCCGAGCATTGTCGCCATTCTTGAAGAAGAGTACCACCACACCCCTGCACCATGCCTGTGGCGTTTTGCCCTCGAGTATGACGGAATCAAACAGCTTCTGAAGGGCCTTAAGGACCGGTTTTCCACCCGCCTTCAGGAGTTCAGCCGTGATTCCGTCATCACCCGGCGCCTTGCTGTTTTTAAGCTGTTTCAGAGCCATCCTAATCTCGTACAGGCTGACGTCCGGAATATCTTCGGTATAGTGTCGGGTCAATCTAGCTCTTGGGTCGTTTGCTAGACTCACAACAGGCTTGCTGATTGATGTGTACAACTGCCCATAGAATGTCTCGATCTCCCTCAGAAGCTCCGGTTTGGCGGATACGATCCTGCCATCGTCGGTCTTCAGTTTCGTGAGCTGGCTCTGCCCAATAACCAGATCACTTGAAAAAAGCTTGGAGCCTTTATTTTGCTCAATCGCTTCGTTAATACGCTCGGTATTAAAGCGGCGGAGGTCTATTTTCAAGGATTTAGAGATCTGTCTATTGAGCTGCCGGTATTTGCACGCCTCATCTGAAGACTGCAGGATCATCTCATGCCTCTTCTTCATAAGCTTGAGGGTATGATCAGAGAGCTTTTTCTTTCTATCTGTACGACGGGTCTTGAAAAACTTAGACCCGATCGTATGGACAGCTTCCACGAACCCGTCGGCGTAGTCGTCCACGGAGCTCCCTAGGCACTCGAAACGATTCTGGAGTTCGAGCTGAAAGCTCTCGGGGTTTTGGACCTGGATCTGTCGGACTGGACTTCATCAGTCGAGACCTTTCAAGCTTAATATTAATGTTCAATGTGCCTCTTACCATGCGTACGCATGAAATAACCAATACGTTTCTTAAAAACGTGGTTAATGCTCGTGCCTTCCCTGTATGGGAATAGCCCTTTGCTTTTCAATGACACAATAAAAAGCTGGTATTATTTTATTATTATTATAACAAGGCAGGAACTTCCCGACATCAATGAAGGATAAAATCGTGAGGAAACCTGTACTTATAGTTAATATAAGTTTGAAATAACCAACACCTTTCGTGAAAACGTGGTTAATGCTCTTGCCTTCTCTGTATGAGAAGAGGCCTTTACTCAGCAGTGGGACAGTAACAGCTGGTATTATTTATTATTATTATAACACGGCAGGGACATCCTGACATCAGTGAAGGGTATCAACGTGAGGAAACCTGTACTTATAGTAAATATAAGTTTGAAATAACCAACACGTTTCGTGGAAACGTGGTTAATGCTCGTGCCTTCTCTGTATGAGAAGAGGCCTTTGCCCAGCAATGGGACAGTAACAGGCTAGTATTATTTATTATTATTATAACACGGCAGGGACATCCTGACATCAGTGAAGGATAACATCGTGAGGAAACCTGTACTTATAGTAAATATAACTTTGAAATAACCAACATGTTTCGTGAAAACGTTAATGCTCGTGCCTTCTCTGTATGGGAATAGCCGTTTGCCTTCCAGTGATACAATAAAACTGGTATTATTATTATACTATTTATGATTAAGATGACACTAAAAAGCGAAAAGAAAAGTTTTAATTTTAACTGACTCTGAATCTGTTACCTTAACGCAGCAGCATGCAAAAACAATGCCGCCACAGTCAACCCAGCGAGCCACCACACAGCTTCCAAATAGAAGAATATCGGCTGCCCGAGCCCCACGCAGCTCTCTACAGGCGCTAGGCCTTCACCCCGGTCCACCATGTGGCACTTACGGTGCGCTGTCGTGTTTAGATAGGGCTCGAAGTATCGGTATACAGCTGCTATCAACACCTGGAACAGGTTAAACACTTTTACATACACATAACTGGCAGAATGTACATCCACATTCTGCCAGTTATGTTTAATTAGCAAATAATAGGGGGCGGCCAAGAGCGGTGGTGGCCCAGTGGTAACGGCCGCGACTTACAAGTTGTAGGTCGTGGGACTAAACCCAGGCTGGCGCCTTACTTTGTGTAAATTATTTCATCACCACTGCTATATAGTCGTTTAAGAATTTTATGTCACTAGCTGTTGCCCGCGGCTTCGCTCCCGTGGACCACCCCACACGACTCATTTTCGGGATTAAAAAATAGCTTATGTCACTCAGGAATAATGTAGTTTTCTATTGGTGAAAGAATGTTTCAAATCGGTCCAGTAGTTTCGGAGCCTATTCGGTACAAACAAACAAAAAACCCTTTCCTCTTTATAATATTACTAGCTGTTCCCCGCGGCTTCGTTCCCGTGGACCACCCCACAGGACCCGTTTTCGGGATTAAAAAATAGCCTATATCACTCAGGAATAATGTAGCTTTCTATTGGTGAAAGAATTTTTTAAATCGGTCCAGTAGTTTCGGAGCCTACTCGGTACAAACAAACAAAAAAATCTTTCCTCTTTATAATATTAAGTACAGATATGTCATAATTTTGAAAACTTGCGATTAATTATATGAAAGAAAAGCGATTTTTATTTTTATATAATCTTTAAACCTTCAACACCAAACTGCACAGTGCATTCCATGACACCAAGGATAGACACAGATGGAGAAACATTATAGAAGAAAAGTCATTAAGCATTGCAATCTCGTAATCCCTCAGTAATAACTCACCTCTGGATGAATATTAAACCGATTAAAAGCATTCACATCCTTCGGATGCTCAACCAGCTTATCGTACATCAACTTAGTGATTCCGGCCACAAACGGTTTCTCTTCCACCACGGTCTTAAAGTATGAATAGTAGAACCCCATCTCTGTGCGTAGAGACATCTCCCTCTCCAGTTCGGAGAGGTAGGAGAAGTTGCGGTCATTCTCGAAGAGGTGAGACACGTAGCGGTAGTGAACATAACCGAGGGTAAAGGCTGGAAAAATTTGAATAGTGTTTATTTATTTTTGGGTTTTTATATACCTACCTAGTACTGGAATACAAAAATCTGGTTGCCCATTCAATGTATAGTACGACATAAAAGAGTAGAAATTAAATATTTGGGAACTAATAGTTTTCATTTTCTGGCAACATCTAAAATGAGTACTTTAGTTGTCAATTTATCTCGATCGGATTCGATTTTCGTATGAATTTTGGTTTTTGTGTGATATTTCTGAGTGTGGACAGAAAAACAGTGGCAAATCATGAATAAGGTAATTCGTGGAGGTGCCCGTGATGTAGTTTACAAAGTTTATATGTGGTGTATAGCCGAATTCCAAGCTGGGAAGCTTCTATGCAACTTAGAAGATGTTTACCATCGTACAGCAGATTTTACAGGTAAGTAACTATTGAAAGTTACGCTGAACGTTAATTACAAACGATTAATACATTCAGGGAGCTAAATTTTCGAACCGCATATCATTTACAAATTATTTGTCTACAATTTTTGAGGTTATGCTAAGGTAAACAAATACCGTTGTAGTTATAGCGCGACTTAACAACGTTGATAGTGAGGCAAAAACAATTAATGTAATTTATTGCGGATACGACTTTTTTTTTTCCTATGCCATATTTGTTGATGCAATCGATTAAATGGAAATAAACAATTTTAAAATATATTCACGTTTATTTACCGCGGCACTTCTTTCGTCGGACTGACAGTGATTCTTTTTTTTGCTTGTTTTAGGTGTTTCTGTAAGCACAGTGCGCAGAATCGTGCAACACGGCATTGAAAACGGTGGGAAATTCTCAACACCAGCTAAACACATGAAGGGTCGTCCCATGGTGCAGACAGCAGTGAAGATGAGAGTGGTTCAGAAATCAGTGACGAATCAATACCAGAGCTTAAAATAGACTACACGAACTTAAGTGATCCCATGGAAGGTGTTGAGTATTTAGATTTTGATTTATTAGATTAGTTTATTTTATTCATTTTAGTTTATATCTGAGTTTATATGGAAAGCAATTGATTATTAAAAGTACTTATTTTCTGTGAAATTGTTGTTTTATTACTACTACATATTAAATATTTAATAAATATACTTATTTAATATATTTACTCATTTTTTAAACCCAATAAATAAATAATACTATTCAAGTATCAAGATCAGCTGGGTCGTTCTAACTGGGTTGCTATCTGAGCGATTGTGGCGCCCTCATTTAATTTCTACTCTTTTATGTTGCACTGTATCAACAAGATTAAGTCTCGAGATTAAGACCTTTACATGAGTGCACACGAATAACAGCCGAAGGAGAGGGCTCATCGAGAGGTGAATTATGGCGGCCTGAAATCTCACTGTAACATGATGGCTGTGACCACTCTGCCAAGAGTGTACCGAGGAAGAAGAAGAAATCATCATTATCATCAGCATTTTAATGATCCCATTGCTGGGACATAGGGCCTCCTTCTCTGTGAGAGGGAACGGGCAGTAATCCACCACGTGAGCCCAGTGGGGGTTGGTACTGTTGGTGCAGGTTGCTTTGAAGAACTAGTACTGGTAGAAAATGTCTAACATATTAAGATTGGTTTTTGACTTGTGCCTAGTTTTAATAAATAAATAGTAAAGTTATGGGTAGTCAGAAAATCAGACACTAGTTGTGCCAATAGTTAGCCAGAACTGGGATGTGCATAATAAGCAACTGCTCCATGTTAAATACTGGAATCAGCACTTCAGCAGCATCTAGTTAGGCTGGAGCAAGCTTAATATAGTTAGGCGAAGATGGGTAGAGCCCACTTTGCAGAGGCAGTAACGCCGAAGAATCAGCTGCCCACGTAATCGTGGAATGCGAGGCCGTGGCATCTCAATGCGAAGAAACCCTCGGAACAGTGAGGTCTGTCCATGAAGCCTGTGAAGCTCCCAGGAAGCTTCTGTGCTTTTGGAAGGACCTAGGCTGTCTATGTTAGCCAGTACCCCCATTACACAACGGACCAAATGGGACTCTAAGCGCGGAAAAGGGTGTTCATACCACTATCACTACTATGGTTAGATTTAGTGAACTTATATTTGCTGCCTACGAACTTTGTCACTAGTCATAATTATTTACTAAAATTTAGAACCTGCTCAGATAAGCTTGTGGCATTATATGCTTGACTGTAATTTGTATGTTTAAACTTTTGTTTATTTAATCTGCTTGCCTCATAATATCCATAAAAAATAATAAAAACAATAGAATTTTAATTATTTTGCAACAATTTTTAACAAAAACACGTCTGTAATGAAAATTGTTTGATTCCAATCGGAAGTTAATAAGCATATCCAATCGAATTACTAACATTATGATTTTACATAGAACAAGTTCTTTGAATGTAACTTTGCAAAAAACACATGATTTGAAATATTTGCAAGATGCACAAAAAAATGCTCGTATATTAGTATTTCAAGTTTATAAATAAAATTGGCGCAGTCAATGGATTTAAAGAGTCCGTAGCTATAAGATATCCTATTAAATAAGCGTTTAGCGTAATAAAAACAAGGAAAAAGCTAAAAAGTTACCGATCACAGCGATGAGACAGAATCTGGCGATTTTTCTAGTAGGAAACTTGCGTCCTGTCTCAACGTTTGTTTCGACTTTATTTTCCTCCATTTCTCTTTTATAATTTTCACATTTCCAATCGAAAACAATAATTTTCAAATGGAATTCTGCAATTTACAATCCGCTGTTGACACTATCTGACAGTATCTGACACTGATGATTGACATTGACATTTTTTTGATAGCGCAAAATTGGGAATAGTGTTGAGATTGTTACTAATTTTCTTTTTACTAAAACATACATCAAAAAAGTTTATTATGTTATTAATTAATTCCTTAAAAATCTAAATGTAAATATATCTTTGAATAAAAATAAACAAAGAGGCACTGGTCAAGTCAAAGCTCCAGAGCCTTGAACATCGTCGCCGAGTTGCCAGTTTGTCGGTATTTTATCGGTTACATTTCGGGGAGTGTGCGATGGAATTACATGATTTAATTCCGCCCAGCCCGTTCCATCATCGGACTACCAGACGTACGGCGATGCGTCATCGGTACATGGTGGACATCCCACCCATACGCACAAAACGTTTTGGGGACAGTTTTATTATGCGTACAGCTAAAGAGTGGAATTCCCTGCCGGAATCTGTGTTTCCCGATAGCTACAATCTAGGGGTGTTTAAGTCAAGAGTGAATAGGTTTCTTCTAGGCAAGCGTGCTCTATCGTCGACCACATCATCGCTTACCATCAGGTGAGATAGTGGTCAAGCGCAAGCCTATAGATAATAAAAAAAAAAATAAAAAAAAATAAGTCCTATCCTGGGCAGTGGCATTAAAACGCAAGTACGGATTATTTATTATAAAACCAGTAAACAAAGAGTTATATTGAAAATTATTATACTTCACAGCTGTCAGTATCAATACAGTAACAAGAGCGCTTGACAGGCTAACAATAACGTATACGTCAGTTTGACATATTACGTCGCAGGGATCAAGCTATCTTATATGAAGTATAGACATCATCATTTGAATCAGAGCATTAAGGTGGAAACATACTACTAAATCCCGACGACGACGCCATCCGACACATTGCTGTACTAATTAATCCCATATCTATACTAATATTATAAAGAAGAATGATTTTGTTTGTATGTTTGTTTGTACCGAGCTCCGAAACTAATGGACCGTTTTAAAAAAATATTTCACCAATAGAAAGCTACATTATTCCTGAGTGACATAAGCTATTTTTTTATCCCGAAAACGGGTCCTGTTGGGTGGTCCACGGGAGCGAAGCCGCGGGGAACAGCTAGTATTTAATATGGTCAGAAACACATAGACAACACGCCATGTGATAACATGCGCCATTTCCACGCGGTAACATCCAGTCGGTCTGGATCAGCGTGTTGCCGGGAGAGCTACGCACGCAGTGTGTTTCTAGATAACATCCGACGCCACGCCACGCGTCAGTCAGTCGAGAACATTCCTGGTATAAATATATTTTTTGTTAGTTTTTATTTAAAACTAGCTGTGCCCGCGGCTTCGCTCTCGTCATCTGTCTGCAAACTCTACCCTACTTACCTTGCTGCCTACCCTACTTACCTACCTACCATTTTTGAGGAGAATCATAACACCGCAATTCAAGTAATTCTTCAAGTTACGCACAATGTTATGTATAAAAGTTATTTACATTGGTTTCGTACATTTCACGTGATGCGTGCACAAATAAACAGACAAACAGACAAAAATTCCAAAAATCCTGGCAATAGTTTCTGTTGGTTATCCTTTAACCACTTGGCTATTATTTTTGGAAATATTATCGATGTACAAAAAATACTTTTCTACAGATTTATTATATGTATTGATGTCGGATGAACAATTAATAGAATTAGTGAAACGATACTCAGTACTATAATGATATGAGTTCAGGACAATACCTTAATCATAGTACTAGAAATAATAATAGAAACGAAGCTATGATACTAGCGAAGCCTGTTGTAGCATCACGTGGCGTGTTGTATATGTGCACGATTCGCGTCGGGTGTTGAACTGTCGACACGTCACATTGCGTCGGTTTTAATAGTAGTATGTTTCCACATTTATTCACGCACACCTACACGATTTAGAAACCGCTGAGCACCACGCAACTCCTTGCTGATAATAATGATAATATTAGCTGATGCTACTAGAGCAAATCAATTGTGACACGCACGTTGCTGAGACTCGAAACTGAAATTTTCAGTTCTACTGATCTATCTGCCTAGCCTTTTCCCAACTATATTGGGGTCGGCTTCCAGTCTCACCGGATTCAGCTGAGTACCAGTGTTGTACATGGAGCGACTGCCCATCTGCCCTCCACAACCAGTAATTGATCATTTCTACTGATCTACATTCTCAGTAAAAAATTACGCGATCGCTCTCAACTAGTCATGCAGAATAGTAAGTTTTGGGACATCACTTAAGTCACGTTTCTGTCAATCGGCTGTCAGCAAGTAAATACTTGCCATACTCTTTCGAGATTTTTTACCTATTTTTCAGCAAAAAATTACATTATGTGTTTTCAGATTTATATTTTTTTTATGTAAGTAAATAAAAAACACAAGCTCATGTAAATAGAAAAGTATCAAAACATTTATTTGATCATACAAATCATTACAAATCACAACCATTTCTTATTGTCTTGTCACTTAAAACTAAAACTTAGTTTTTAAACTAAAGGTACTCTTTAATAAAGTGTTCATGTTTGATTATTTGCGTGAACGAAGTAAGCGTGTTGCTGTTACAGAGGTTTTCATTATTCGCGGCTGTCGAGACAATGCCTCTGAGGTAGTAGCGCTCTGTGCCTCGTTCAGACTCGGGAAACGCTAGCCCGCCACCGCTGTCGCCTTTGCATAGCGCCGTACCTGGGAAAAAAAAGTATGCGTCATAAAGTCGATTCTTAGCTTAAATTTTTTGCAAAGAATCTTCCTAATGGTAGGCGGTCTGATCACCGCCGACTTTGGTCGTCTGCAGTTGAAGAGTTTTCGCGCGTGCATTGCCATCTTAGAGTTGAAGCTGCAATGTCTAATGTATAGACGGAAATGCACATCGCGTCTTTCATCTCGCATGTGATTGGTCGATTAGTGGCGGTCAAACCGTTTGCCTTGCCGAATTCGCTTGCGCAATTAGGCTGCCGGTCCTCCATCTTCCGCATCGTATTTAAAGTCGTCGGTCCCAACTAGGGAGCGCCCCACCCTACGCTTAAGACAGTGAACCCGGTTCTTTTACGGATAATCCCGATCCTCCATCATGCGTATGTCGTCTCTCAATATAGCGTGAATAGGTATGGTAGTAGTAAGTATTTCCCCAGACGAGCTATTACACAAAAAGGTCTGCTTAACTCACCATTCCCATAGCCAGCGCAAATCTTGTCGCTGGTAATGTACTCAATGAAACCTGGTGGTGACCCTCTGATGCACTGCTCAATGTCCACGTAGGGCAGTTCAACCACCTTTAGGATTTGGGAGGCGACGCCGTTTTCTGCTGTGAGGCCCCAACCAGCCACCTAGGAGGAAATTAAAAAGATATTATTAACAAAACATTACATCACATCACCTCTGTACGAAGGGTTACGGTCATTAAAAGGACAGAATGCAGACCACAGCAGCAGCACAAATCAGGCTAGGTAAACTTCATGGACATCATGAATGGATCTTCTTTTCGTGTTATCAGTTATTAAGCCCCCTCAGGCCAGATAGGCAGTCACTCCACGTAAAATGTTACATCCATTGAGGTAATAATGTAGCACATAATATCTCAATGGTTACATTAGACTTTTGGTGGCACATATGTTGTATCATTCGGTTCCCTTCATGATGGTTGAGCTGAGTGGTGCCGATCCATGTGTCATGTTCGTGAACGGGCGCCATCGGTTGGGATTGGTCATAACATAGCTGCCTCGGCCTGTTTTACTTATATACCTATTTATTGTATTTTTTTATTGTTTGTTGTACTTTAGACGCTCTTACGTGCACGTCTTTTTACATCGTTTTCACATTATATGTATTTTTCCAACAAGAATGATGTAACCAAATACTTTTAAAACACTTTTTTTTAAGTTCTTCAGAGAAAGTCAAAGTTCTAGAGTTTCTTGTCCGTTCTTCTCCGTAACAAGCTACATTTCCGAATGGACAGTAGAAGCAATTATTATTAATTTCATTTTTTTTGTCTTTCGTAAGTGCCGCTTAATGGCCTAATAAAAAAAAAATGATTTATATTTTTTTTTAACTATCCCCTCTCACTAACCTAACAACTGCAACTTCTAAGCCAGAATATGCCAGTGACGACGAGTCCCAGAAAAACGATTCAACCGTCTTGGACCCCGCAACAAAATTAAGCAGAAAAGAACGGGGGGTGACCTTAAGGTTACACTAGTCAACGGCACAAACTATTTTGTGCGCGGGGTTAAAATGCATTTTGTATCAACCGACAACACGTGCGGAAGAGATAGATGCTTTGATGGGCAGTAGGAAGCTAGTTCGCGTACGAATACACACTTTTGCAAATTTGTAGCGAAATGGATAATGATTTAGGACAAAACCGAGCGTGCGAAATTTTATAAACAGACCTTTGGGAGTCTGGATATCATGAAAAAACGAATAAACGTATCTGTTCAAAATAAAATTATTTGCATTGTTGAACTACTAATCTATCCCTATATGGCGGCCGTTTTGCAATTTTCCGTCTTCTTATGGTATTTATTCGAGCCCAAAAATGCGTTAAAATTAGTGCCCTAGACTACGTTTGTATAGAAGAATTTTCGACTAGTGTTACCTTAAGCTGTTAGAGGAAGGTTATTTTTAGTGTGCGTAAGTGACAGCTAGATGTATATGACTTGTATACATCTGTCACTTTTTTACAGTCGAACTATGATAGTTTTGACAGTTCATGGTACGGGGTCTGTAGACGGGTAAGAGAAACATAATTTCCACTTCCGTAAAAATCATACAGGAAACAAAATAGATGACGAAGAAAGAGAGGTAGGCCAATAGGAACAAAGCTGATCTCTCAACCAGTACACCAACCGTGTCATCAAAAGTAAGTTCATGTTGAGAGGATAAATGAAAGGCGACTAAGAAAAGTTATAAACAGAGCAGACATGAGTGGAAAGGCTGGGAGGCCGCCCTAGAAAGATTTACACGGATTTTATTGGTGTTTTTTTTCAGAAAGGCCAAGGTGCGTCTGCGTAGTACCTACTTCTTCTTTGGGTCAATCATTTTTTGTACTTAATTTATATTTTCATAAACCAATACTCAGCCACTTCGATAGCCTTAGCACTGGCAGCAAAGGTCTCTATAACTGCTGGTGTTTTTGCGTAACAAGAGATGGGGCATCGTTTACTATAACTGCCGTGCGTGTATGACATGTATGAATTCATAACTAACAACACAACAATCTTTGAATATCATCTCGCACTAGAGTATTTCGACTTTCACTGCCGACAAACTGTCCCTCTGCCGACAAACTGTCCTGCAGTTTGGCAGAAGATATATATAATACCCACAGATGTAAATATTGTTGAAAAAAAAAAAAAAAAACAAAAACTTCCTGTGGATCAAAGGGCATAGAGGATCCTTGGGCAATGATGCCGCTGATGAACTTGCGAAGAGAGGCTCCGATATGATATGATAGTGCTCGGCCCGTACCCACTTATGCCCCTGCCTTTTTCGCAAATTCATGCGTAGATTCGCCAAAGATCGATCGAACTGATGGTCACGTGCAACAGACTGTAGACAGTCAGAAATGGCTTTACTGATCGTATGCCCGCGATTAACTAAAAATCTTCTCAGCCTGAGAAGAAATAAACTTAGAGTAATTATAGGAACAATTACGGGCCATAAACCCCTTAACAAACATCTCTTTAACATAGGCGCGACGGACAATCCGGGCTGAAATGCAAGGGCTGCTTTAACGTCTAAGAATCAGCTGCCCACGTCATCCTGGAATGCGAGGCCGTGGCTTCTCAACTTAAAGTAATTCTTGGAACAGTGAGGTCGCTCGGCGAAGCTTGTGAAGTTCCCAGGAAGCTTCTGAGCTTCTGAGCGGAGGTAGGCTGGCTATGGTAGCCAGAACCCCTACGTAAACTGGACCCAATTGGAGTCTAAGTGCGGAAAAGGGAGTCCCCATCATATAAACGAAGAAAAGGTGGCGTTGTGTGCCATAAGGCCTATTGTCCATGGAGGCGTAGCTTCATAGACCATTCAAAATACGCTGTGCAGCTTGTGCAGCCCAGCGTACTGAACTCTGTTCACGAAGCGTAGGTATTGCACGCGTACGTTTTCAATCATATCAACAAATTCCGCTGCGGTTACCAGCCATTTTTACAAAAAATGCAGGCTTATTACGTAACAAACAGCAATCGGGAATCATCGTGCGATCAAACGCTTTATGTCATAAAAGTTGGCATTACCTGCAGTGCAGGTATGGTAGGTCCTACACAATCGTTTGCTAATCGCTCGCTGTTTGTGAAAGGCACATAATAAAAAAAAAGTCCCGACTGCTTTAAAGCGAACTAAAAAGACGTAAACAAGAAGAAAATCATGCTGTGTAGTCGGAGGATACATATGCGCGAGCTAGCTGACCAAAACCAGATGTATCCTCCGACTGCACAGCATGATTTTCTTCTTGTTTGCATCTTTTTAGTTCGCTTTTAAAGCAGTCGGGATTTTTGTTATTATTAAAAAAAAAAATTATTTACAACTATTTAGTCTTTTTTTTAGAATTAGGTACATTTAAACATATAAGTGTCTTATAGTTTTGTAATCGCCTCTTAAAACCCTTTATTTTGATACTCCACACGATGGGTTTGGAAGAAAAAGAATTGGGACCCCAGAAAATAGCGCCCAAAAGCCCGCCATTTTTCTTTTTTACAATTTTAATGTAACTAGTAACACTCGCAGGGTGTTAAGATGAATCGATTGGCGTAAGAAACATCAAAATCTAGAACGCCAAATAGGAACAAACATACATACATACATAGACTAATAAACACATTACCCTCCTTCGGCAGTTGGTTAAAAAAACTTCTGTGTTGAAGAGCAACTATTGCACAAAAATCGCTACCGTTTTGCTCTTGCAAGATACGCAGAAGACTGCAGGCGTACACCAAGCGTCTAATGACGAATATGCGTCTATGATGCAACGCCTCCGTGCACAGTAGGCCTAAGTGTCACTTACCTTCCCCATCTTGCCTGGTTGCAGCTGCCTCCTATCAAAGTTAATGTCAAAATCCAAGCAGACAGGTCTGACATAGGTTTTGTATATGAATGCAGTCTCAAGGATTACAATTGCTATATCATCTTGGAAGTTTGCTGCACTGCCTTGGAATCGCACGGGGATCTTGATTTCTTTTACCTGTGGAGCATAAACAGAAGAAATTTCAGCCTTTATTGTTCTCACCGCTGGGATACAGTAGCCTTATTGCGTAATGAATTCGGCAAGGCAAAGGGGCAAAGAGTATGAAAAACCGACCAATCACATGCAAGATGAAAGACGCGATGAGGATTTCCGTCTATGTGATTGGTCGATATGCCATACTTTTTGGTCTTTGCCTTGCCGAATTCATGAAGCAATAAGACTGCAGGTCTCCTTTCTATGAGAGGAAGTGGGTTAATTGTAACCACAGACTGTGTGGGTTGCGTAATAGACT
The DNA here is from genome assembly GCA_948252205.1 of Orthosia incerta. NCBI lineage: Eukaryota > Metazoa > Arthropoda > Insecta > Lepidoptera > Noctuidae > Orthosia > Orthosia incerta. The sequence goes on along the minus strand of OX411769.1, from coordinate 13,730,805 downwards.
CAGGCCGGGTTACTCAACGCTAAATTATCGCAAAATTAATGTGACAAATTGTCAAGCACGCGTTATCTGCTGTGATTGGTTGAATGAACTTTCAACAGCCATCACAGCAGATGGCTACTACCGGCGATTATTCGTCGATGTAGTTACTACAATCGTGTATTGAGAAACAGGGGAGTTAGGCCCACTTACACAAAAAAGTTAACTCAAAGTTAGTTGCTAACTCAAGGTTAAGTTGACAGTTTATCATAAAATATTGTCAATTTTAACCTCGTGTTAGCAAATAATTCTAAGATTTTCGTGAAAGTGGGCCTTAATCATACTTTCCATCACAACTCAAAGGAATTCCTAATACATTGCTACATTGTTTCAAAAGCTTTTTACAAAAAAATACAACCGACTTCCAAATAAAAAACACTACAAATTGAAAAATAACTTCATTTACGGAAGTCGATTTTCCCGTTTCGATTCTTTGTTTTTTGACATCGACTGCCGAAATTATGTGCATAACTCCAGCTTCCTCATATGTGATAGAAAAATTCTATCTATGTCAATAATAAAGGCATAATAGCAGCAATCAAAGTTCCGAGTCTTAATTTAGGTGCCACAAAAACTTCGTTAATATGAGTCGTTTAGTATGTGTTAGCTGGAGTGACGTCACCCCAGCTTCCTCATTCAATACAGGCAAACCAGTGAGCTTAGGGTTTTGGACTATAGTCAAAAAAATAAGGCATAATAGCTGCACATGGAAGTAAAGAACTGAACGATAATACTTAAAAAGTGATGAAACTATGATAAAAAAACGTATGTGTAAGCTGGAGTGACGTCACCCCAGCTGCCATGTCATATCTTCCGAACAAAAGAAGATATGATTATGTACCATAGCTCAAAAATTAAGGCAGAATAGCAGCCATTGGCAGAAAAATTTTCAAACCTCTGGTCAAAATACTCTATAAGTTATTAAACCGACAAATATGTGTAAGCTGGAGTAACGGCACCCCAGCTGCTCATGTCATATCTTCCGAACGAAAGAAGATATGATTATGTATTATAGCTTAAAACATAAGAAATAATAGCTGCCACAGGCAGAAAAAAATTCAAATCTCTAGTTCTTGTAGTTTCCACATAGTAAACAAAAATATAGTTTCCGCGCCAAAAATATCAAATTATTACTTCGGAGGAGGTACGGAGCGGCGTTGCCATTCCGTGCGCTACATTATTGCAACCAAGTTTGCATTTAGTAAGCATACCATTAGAAGTCATTTTAACTTGCGCTCAAAATATTTTATTGAAGATATAGACTGAGAGCCGACTGAACTTTAATAGAACTATGAATGTAATATTATAAAGTGGATTCTTATCAACTTTAGACGACGAGAGAACTACTTATATTGTTGTTTTTTGAGACTTGTTCTCTGTAGTTCGGTTAAGGTGGATGCACAAAGTTAGCCCGCGAAATTAATATTTTGTTACGTTTTTTGCAATTTACAGGTCACTGTTAGGTTGTCTTGTCATTCTCTTGTAGTTTCTACGTAGTAAACAACAATATAGTTTCCGCGCCAAAAAGATCAAATTATTACTTCGGAGGAGGTACGAAGCGGCGTTGCGTTCCGTTCGCTGTATTATCAGTTTGAGGTTGTTTAAACTAGATTATAGACTGGGAGCCGACTACACACTTTAATTGTAGGTACTATGTAAGTAATCAGATTTTTATAGTTATATTTTTTGTTTAAACATAGGATGAAATAAAATTAAAAAATCTAAGTGTAACAATTTCGTATGTTTTTGTTATAAATCACATTTTTGTTACAATTTACACTCTATGAAATCAGATAAAATATAATTAGTATAAATCACAATTATTCATTAGAATCATGTGAAATTTCGCGGGGTAACTTTGTGCATCCACCTTAACCGAACTACAGAGAACAAGTCACAAACAAAAACAATATAAGTAGTTCTCTCGTCGTCTAAAGTTGATAAGAATTCACTTTTTAATATTACGTTCATAGTTCTATTAAAGTTCAGTCGGCTCTCAGTCTATATCTTCAATAAAATATTTTGAGCGCAAGTTAAAATTACTTCTAATGGTATGCTTACTAAGTGCAAACTTGGTTGCAATAATGTAGCGCACGGAATGGCAACGCCGCTCCGTACCTCCTCCGAAGTAATAATTTGATCTTTTTGGCGCGGAAACTATATTTTTGTTTACTACGTGGAAACTACAAGAACTAGAGATTTGAAATTTTTTCTGCCTTTGGCAGCTATTATTTCTTATGTTTTAAGCTATAATACATAATCATATCTTCTTTCGTCCGGAAGATATGACATGAGCAGCTGGGGTGCCGGCACTCCAGCTTACACATATTTGTCGGTTTAATAACTTATAGAGTATTTTGACCAGAGGTCTGAAAATTTTTCTGCCAATGGCTGCTATTCTGCCTCAATTTTTGAGCTTTGGTACATAATCATATCTTCTTTTGTTCGGAAGATATGACATGGCAGCTGGGGTGACGTCACTCCAGCTTACACACACGTCTTTTTATCATAGTTTCATCACTTTTTAAGTATTATCGTTCAGTTCTTTCCTTCCATGTGCAGCTATTATGCCTTATTTTTTTGACTATAGTCCAAAACCCTAAGCTCACTGGTTTGCCTGTATTGAATGAGGAAGCTGGGGTGACGTCACTCCAGCTAACACATACTAAACGACTCATATTAACGAAGTTTTTGTGGCACCTAAATTAAGACTCGGAACTTTGATTGCTGCTATTATGCCTTTATTATTGGCATAGATAGAATTTTTCTATCACATATGAGGAAGCTGGAGTTATGCACATGCCGAAATTGACTCTATTCGACAGCGTAAAACACGTAATGCGTACTGGTGAATTGTCAAAATTTAAGAGTTTGCCATCGCTTCCAGCAGCCTTATTGCGTATTGAATTCGGTAAGGCAAAGAGTATGAAAATTTACGCAATAAGGCTGCAGCAGGGCGAGCACGGCCTACTGAGACAGGCTTGAGTCACACATTTTTATCACAGTTAGGGACCAAAACCGTGATAAAATGCGTGACTCAAGCCTATCACAGAGGCCGTGCTCGCCCGGCAGGAATTTATACGATGCAGTTAGGTTGCAGATCTCTAATCTGGGCCCAGCTCATTCTTATTCTTATTCTTAGTACCCGGGCGACCGAGCTCTGCCCGAGTGAAAATAGAGAAAACGAGGTTTTCTAAAAATGGAACCTAGCTAGATCGATTTATCGCCCCCGAAACCCCCTGCATACTAAATTTCATGAAAATCGTTGTAGCCGTTTCCGAGATTCAGATTATATATCCTTACATAGTATAAAACAAAGTCGCTTCCCGGTGTCTGTCCCTATGTATGCTTAGATCTTTAAAACTATGCAACGGATTATAATGCCGTTTTGTTTTAATAGATAGAATGATTCAAGAGGAAGGTGTGTATATAGGTTTAAAACACGCGGGCGAAGCCGCTAAAAGAAGCTAGTATACATATATACAACAAATGCTCGTTTAAAGGTTAGAGAGACGATAGATGAAGAACTTACATCTGAGTGCTGCGCGTCCACGTCCCTATCATTGCTCCAGGGACGGTAGATCTTCCCGATGGCCACCGCATACATGGAAGCAGGCTGCTGCTTACTGACATCGTTCCAGAAGCAATGGGCAGCTGGAAACCAATTTTATTGTTTAAGATACGTTATGTTATGTGTTTGTCAACATCGTGTATAGTTCTCGCCAAACTTCTTGGCAACCGCACTGAAGTTAGCTACAATGGCTGCGCAGTAGTAAATCTCATACAAAAACAGCACTGTTTCGTGCCTCGCGCATTTGTTAAGACGACGACTAACGCCAACGACCTTGAGACAACAAAACGCGCACTCGTTTCACACCCGTGCGACCCAAAATTTAGTAGCTTTTTTTACTTTCCTTATTATTGACTTAAAAAAAAAGCCTCAGATCAAAATGTAGATAATTAAATTGTCTTTGAGATGGTGTCGATTTAATTAAAATACGCCCAGCGGTTTTGGTGCGATTGTCGTATTTTTGTCCGTTTTAGACATAACTTTACAAATTAATTACACTATGTTATACGATTAAAACCCATCATTTTCTTAGCTCAAATTATAAAGAAAATGGTCTAATGTAACATATATTTTTTCCAAAAAATTACGTCTAGCCGTTTAGACATCATTCTCATTTTAAAATCAGCTACTCAGGGGTATCTGCGCCTTAAACTAACTTCAGGGCGGCCCAGAAGTTTGGCGAGGAGTATATGAGTACATGGGTTGCGCCTTGCCCTGCAGTCTTATTGCGTAATGAATTCGACAAGGCAAAGACCAAAGAGTCTAAAAAATCAACCAGTCACATAGACGGAAATCCACATCGCGTCTTTCATCTCGCCATGTGATTGGTATATTGTTCATACTCTTTGCCCTTTGCCTTGTCAAATTCATTACGCAATAAGGCCAGTTTTAGAGGCCAGTTTAAGTCGATAATCTAAAAAGCATACTGTGGCCTCCTATAATTGCGGGAGTGGACTTGTCATTACTAATATTGATGATTCATTGTGTTTTTTGTGTACTACATCGTTCGTTGGAGCTCCTGAATAAATAAATAAACAAAGGCTACTGTTCTCAACCGAAATTGAGTGTCGCCACTACACACGGCCAGTCCTATGCGTCTCGGATCCAGCAGATTCCTGCAACCTTAACTAGCAGCCTAATTACATAGGTGAATTCGGCAAGGCAAAAAGTTTGACCCCATGAAAGAATACGACAGATGCTCTTTAAATAATTAGATATTGCTAAAAATTATTGGACTCTTTCGAAAAGAGTATCTTGACCAATGAAACCGTCCAATATTATTTGGCAATACCTGTAATTATTTAAAGAGAATTTCTTATCTTTCATGGGGTCAAACTCTTTGCCTTGCCGAATTCAATTACAACTAGGCTGAAGGTCATCGGTTCCCCTAGTGGGAGGTCTTCCACTGCAGCGTTTTCCAATACGTCTATGTTTAATAAATAATGCCGGTTTCTTCGCGATGCTTACCTGTAATAACAACCTTATTGGTGACGAGAGATGCACCACAGATCTGCATATAAGGCTTGGTGGCCTTCCGGTAGATGCCAGCGTGCCACGGCAGTTCTCCTCGCTTGGCTGGTCGGCCGTCAATTATGAGGTCTACGCCATCTGGAGTTACTCGGCCACACTCTGAGGATCAGGAGTATTTTGTTACAAGGGCGTCGTTCAACATTGATCCAAGATTACCCATACAAAGAAACCGTGCCGACGTAACTAGCGTTTTTCATCTGATTATACCGATTATTTTTTGTAAATTTATCGCGTTCGGTCCCATTCCACGGCGGTAGATAGATCACCATCTATATCCATGGAAAAGAACCGATCGCGATCGATGTAAAAAAATCAGTACAGTACGTCGGCACAGTTTCTTTGTATGGGATGAGACACCAGTGTTCAGGGGCAAGTTATGTATGTTAGGCTCGAAGGGGGGTTTTACACTATCATAAATGTCTCACAGATCTATGACCCAAAAACGTTCATTAAGTGAAAAAAATGTTCAGTACGCGTTGTGGCTTCTTGCAATAGGCATCAACGCGAGTTTCGCGTTGTCGCCTATTGAAAGAAGTCGCGGCCAAAACGCTAAGCAAAAATAACTTTCGTTTCGGAAGTCTCCGTCTTTGGTACCTCTTCTTTTCATCGTTTTGCGACACCGAATTTTGAAACGAAAGTTATGTATGGGCTTCTTTTTACGTGTGCCGAATTTCGGTCTCTAAATAGACTGAACACTTTTTGTGATACAGATTAGAGTGGTAGGCTCTTACCTATAATATCATTTATATTATTTTAAAAAAAAAACCTTGCCCCACACTAAGAATCTCTTCCTGTATCGTGGGTGCGTTTACAAACACTAAAACTTACATACTTGTGTATACATATCCATACACCCAGATCCGAAACAACAATCTGTAGTCCATACAAATATTTGTTCCATGCGGAAATCGAACCCGCGACATCCAGCGCAGCTGCCGATCGCTCAACCACTGCGCCAACCGTGTCGTCAATTGCTGGTAATTTAAATATTTGCTGGTAAATCTACTTCCACTGTTCTAAGTGATTGTGTTGCCTTTGTGACGACGCCCGTGCTTTTGGCTCCCACCGCGAAACGATGACTAGGGGAGTGCCTGCCCAGTCCAGCAGAGAGACAATATAGTTAATTTGAATAAAAAATCTACTTATCCAAACTATTCAAAAAGGTCGAGGAGGTTGTATGTTCGAATTTGTTTTTTTTTTAATCGAATTTGTTTTATATGTTCACCAATTTCTCCGTCAATTGTGGACCGAGTTTGAAAATTCATTTTTTGTGGAAAGAGTATGTTCCGAAATTGGTTCCATTTTAATTTGGTGAAGATCTGATGCAGTACTTCGCAGATATACAATAGAACTCTTCAATAAATGACGGCAAATCTCTCGGGATTGCTGCAATGGCATGTCTTTCATAACATCACGCCAGTACGCTCTAAAGGGGTACGCAGATGTGTAAAGATCACCTTGGTTCACTCTCGTTTCACCAGTTATGTTCAAGATTCATGGTATTCGGGTAATCTATTATGGCATTATAGGTACCTTACTAAAGACAAGTTTCCTATTATAGGTACAACTAATAAATAAAAAAGCATTTTTACAAAAAAAATAACGAAAAAAAATTGTACATACCAAGACACCGACTTCCAAAATGAAAGTAATTTTTCACTTTGTAGTGCTTTTATTTAGAGGAGCTCGTGGCTAAATAATAACAGCTGCACGGGTCGATCATCAAGGTTAAGCAACGCTTGACGAGGTCTGTCCGTGGATGGGTGACCATTTTAACATACCGAGTTTCCTCCGTGCCTCGGAAAGAACGTTAATCCGTTAGTCCCGGCTGTCATTTGAAGATCTTTGACAGTCGTTACGGGTAGTCAGAAGCTTGAGATCTGACACCAGTCTTGCCAAGAGTTACCGTGTTACTCAGTTACTGGGTTGTGGAGGTCAGATAGGCAGTCGCTCCATGTAAAACACTGGTACTTAGCTGAATCCGGTAAGAATGGAAGCCGACCCCAATATAGTTGGGAAAAGGCTAGGCAGATGATGAGTGCTTTTATTTGAAAGTCGGTAGTATTTTTTTGTACAAAATCTTTTTTTGTCTGTCCAATTTCTAACAAATAAGGTATGCTAATAGGATGGAGGATCAGGTGAAAATTAAAAAACAATTTAATTGAAATAAAAAAATAATTTATTGCAAAAATAAACAGTATAACAATAATAGCGAGATTTCCATCCTGTTAACATAATAATTAAATTGTACTACTTAATAACAACGCTAATTAACGAATAAGATACATAATAGCACATATGAACTAAATATAACAAATATAAGCGATGGTCGTAACAATAATTGCGATCGATACGGCGCTGCTGAGCTTATGGCTACGTCGAAAGCGTAAGAAAAATAGCTCAGTGGATGCAACATCGATCAGGTGAAAGTAATCCCTTACAGCATTACGCTGCCGAGCCTATGACAACGTTGATAGCGTAGGGATAACCAGCTCAGTGGATATGACGTCGATCGTGTGGGAAGTAATCCCTTATAGCATTACGCCGCCGAGCTTGCAACGTCGATCGCGTAGAAAAATAGCTCAGTGGTTACGAAATTGGTCCGTCGATCGTGTGGGAGTAATAAGTAACACCCTTAAAGCATTACGTCGCCGAGCGTGCTACGTCGATCGCGTACGAAAAATAGCTCAGAGGATACGACATCGATCCGTCGATCGTTTGGGAGTAATATATAACACCCTTACAGTATTACGCTGCCGAGCCTATGACAGCGTTGATAGCGTAGGGATAACCAGCTCAGTGGATACGAAATCGATCGTGTGGGAGTAATCTCTTATAGCATTACGCTGCCAACCTTATGACAACGTCGAACGCGTAGGAAACTGGTAAAAGCCTCGATACGGCGTTGATTGTGTGTGTGTGTGTAACAACCCTTACAGCATTCAATATTGTTATATTCAATGTTGTAATAGTGTTACGATATAATCTATTTATAAAATAAATGTCAATGGTATCTAATAAAACGTTAATTCTATATAATAAATTAATAAATTTATTTGTACTTACATTTGTTTATGCGTATGTCAAATCCATAGAGGAAAATAATATATCGGGGTCAAATCAATGCAAATACTGACAGATTCTTTAGTAGTTTTTTTTAATAATCTCATAAGTAAATGGCAACATCTGACACAGACAGATGAGCTGTCACAGAATCGTCAACAGATGGAGTATATTATACTTGGGTAAAATAACTGTGCACCCGGCGCTGTGACGTCATTCTGAAGTTCAACTCTCGCTTTTGTCACACGAGGCGAACGTGGGGCGCCGCGCGGGTAAGCGGGGGTGAATTCGCATTCCAGCGGGGTGCACACTTGCACAGGCATTTTAAATAGTATATTTTTTGTATATTATAAAGAGTTTTTTGAGTAGTTTTTTGTTGACCGTGTTTTGTTTTCCGGATTTAAAAAGGTATGAAGTAGGATGGACCAACACTAAAAGATCTTAAACAGTAGTTTATGACGATCAATGGTTACGATTCCAAATAATAAAACAATGCCTATGCGAAATATGAATGAGTGGTTTCTAATGAATTAAATGGTCGTATACTTTCAATGGCAAGAAATTAGAACTAAATGCGCATGAAGGAACTATATTTTTAGCATAAAACTTATTAATAACAAGCTAACCCTGCGAACTTCGTACGACCTCACCCCAGGAATCAATATTTCTCTTCATATTTTTTTTCCTAAAATTTGCCATCATAAATCCTATCTTTGAATTGTACTCTTTCACTGTGAATTAACAACTACACTACTGTTATAAATATTAAAATTAATCCCTGTACTATTATTCTTAGTAACTTTAGAATCAGTAGTCTTCTTCTGAATTGGTCCCATTCTCCAATCGTCTTCACTAATTTCATAATCCAAGGGATTGATAGTACTATCATCAACCTTATTTGATTCATCTACATTTTTACGAGTAACAACTTCTACGGTAACATTAGCTGAATGATATTTCTCACCACTGGCATACAAAAAGTTATTTATATACACTTCAACCTTATCCCTTATCAATATAGTGATATTTGTTCCGTTTCTGGCCAAACCTGGGGAGCAGACCGCGACGTAGTCCCAGCTTCCGTCGACGCATCTCATGAAGGGGAGCGTAACGGCTGAGTAGTAGTTCGGGCTGTTACATTCAGGCCTCACGGTTGTTCTCGTAGGTTCGTAGGCGTTACAGGCGCGGCTGCCCTCGATGCCGCCGTCGGAGACTAGGCAGTGGTAGTGGACAGATTCGTGTTTGTCTAGCTTGCATAAACCTGGAAGATGGGCGATGTTTTAATATGGCAATTGGGAACTTAGTTTACTTAGTTTGAATGGAGCAGTCTGGTCAGAAGATAGATTAGTTTTAAATGCAATATAAGCTTACATGTATTTCACAATCATTGTACTGATTAAGATAGAGCCCAATATAGCTCCTTGTGAAACACCTTACGAAGAACTTCTAAAACTGACTACGTATTTTGGAAAGGTTCGTTGAATGAAAAGTAAAGATACATATTTTTTAGAGTAATCGAAATATCATCACAAATTTACCAATAAATTGTATTACTATATAGATATTACATACACACCTACTCGAAGCCTTTATTAAAATCAACAACACAGGTAAACAACACATTCAAGGATTTTTAGACGTTATCATTGTAGGAAAATGTGTTTATACTTACGGACGCATTTAGGAATAGAGTCAGACCACGTTCCATCCTGACAGAAGACGATATTATTCCCCACGACTCCGTATCCTTGTCGACAAGTCACGTTTAGATATAGTGAGAGGAAGCCCTGCCCAACAGTCGCGTATGGTTGGTTTGTTACGTATGTGCCATGTTCTGGGTACGGCGGCAGGATACATTTTCCCGATTGAGGAGGCCTGAAATTGAAGATCTGTTTAGTATTTTCTTTATTAATTTAGCTGTACCTATGTTTCTTTTATATTTTGGTGACTTTTGGGTTTCTAACTACCCGTAAAGACTGTCAAATATCTACAAAAAGACCCAAAAAAGAGGAGGTTCTCAATTCGGATGTTTATATATAAATGGTATAAATATATTTTTAGTTTTTTTATATATTTTCGGGCATAACTCCGACATATATAAAAGGATTTGCAAAGTTCTTTTTTTGTTCGTCAGAAGTTTAATCCGAGATAGTACCATTTAAAGATAAAGATCCGATAAAGAACTTCGGAGATATACAAAAGAACTAAAAACAAAAAAAAAATACGGCAAATCTCTCGGGATGTCATCATGATGCATGTCTGTTTATTGTTTACAATTTTACATCATTTCATAACATACCATCACGCCAGTAAGCTCTAAAGGGTGTTATGTTCAAGTTACATGTTATTCGGGTAATCTATTCTGGTATCACTGTGGGCACTATAGGTAGCTTACTATAGAGCTTGTCAATTATGTACCAAAAAAATCATTTTTACAAAAATCGTCGGTGTCAAAAAACAAAGAAACGAAAACAGGAACACCAACTTCCGAAATTTAAGTTATTTTTCACTTTGTAGTGTTTTATTGGGAAGTCGGTTGTATTTTTTTTGTCAAAGTTTTTATATGTTATTATATTACTTAAAATTCTTAAATTAAATAATAGTATCTATTCGTTGCGTTAGTAGGTCTTCCACTAGGTGGACTGATGGCCTGGATGAAGGCTGCGGGATGCCGCTATTTGCGAGAAGCCCTAAACCGGACAACGCGGCGACACTTGGAGAAGCCCTATGTCCAGCAGTGGACATCTGTCAGCTAAAATGATGATGATAATCTATTCTGTTTACCTGGTAGTAACTGTTGGGTTCGTCGGTAGCTGACGGTTGCACAGTTCAGCTGATTCGTCGGATCCATCTGCACACTCCTGTTTCTGTAAACCAAATAGACTTTGTTATTGCAGCAAACAGTGATTCAGACTGAATAACGGTACCAGAGAGCACAGAATCGGAGTCACTGTCCTAGTACAACGCGATCATCGCGCCAACACACATGGCGAAATCGATTAGCGCCCTCTGTCGGCGCGACGATGCCTTCTGTTTGCAATACAAATGAACGCGACGGTCGCGTGTTTGCGCGGTGACCGCGTTATATTAAGACAGCGCCTGCCTCGAAAAGTCAACACTATAGCCGGCGCTATGCGCGTTGAGCACAAGTTTCTGTTACTTATGCCACAACAAAATTAGTAGTTACAGTCGGTAATAGCTGTTACCTGACCCACCCTGCCGTTAGCCGACCCAGTAAAAGTTAGACGATTTTTAACCAATTAGCAATAGATAAGTGTTATTCGATTCGCACGAGCTTATCGAACTAGAACGACAATAATAAAAATAATAATTTGATCTTTAACACATAACGTTATGGTAAGTAAGCGTTTGAATACTGTTTTGTCACCATAATGGACTTGCTAATTTCAACAATATTTGTTAAGTTGATTTGGTCTAGTGGTTGCATCAGTGAACCTATGTCAACGTGTTTGCGAGTTCAAAACTAACCCTCTTGTTGCTTTATGTTTACAATATTCAATTATGTTTTTTGAATTCAAAATATTATTCATGTTAAATTAAAATAGTTTATATGAATTAACTATATAAATACAAATAACAACAGAAATGAAAAACAATAATAATTATTACGATTAAAGTTAAATTAAAACCATTGAAAAAAGACGTTGTTTTTCGCAATTTCGTAAAGCAAGGTAAAAAATGTTCACGCGTAGTCTTTGCAATTGTGCGTAGACTGGCTTTACTTTTATTGTCACGGTTCATATTTATTTTCCTACCCTTAATCTCAGTAAAATTTGACTACCAGTTTTATAATGAATACGCATATTTGTCTTTCACTACCCACTTATAAAAAGTTAGGCGAATGAAAGAAGAATGTGTCCGTCTATAGTTATTTACAATAATGTAAGAAATAATCATTATTAAATAGATTCTAAATTGAAAGCAAAACAATAACATTCTCGTCGCAGGCTTTGAACTCGCATTTTGTTCCTCTCAGTCTTATACAAGAACGACGAGACCAGATCTACTTGAATATAATCGTCAAAATAAGTTATTAGTAGCCATGACACTAAAATTATATTACAATACTTTGACTAACTTTTTGTCTTACAGCATAAAAATGAAAATCTCATAACAAATAGTTATAAATATCCTAACGTTTTAAAGATCAAATATTATTATTGTATTTTTTCATCGAGTAGCGTTTTTCTAATAAACTGATACAAATTAAATAATCCTTAATGTTAAAGGCGGGGGGTTCAAATTCGTTCGTTTTTAGGGTTGGTCAGGTAACAGCTATTACCGACTGTACTAGTTTTTTGGCGCAATGAATTTCCATAATCGGATAAGAACTGCCAGAATTTCCAGAGATAAACTTTTACAAACATTGTACACAAACAAGTTTACCTCTTTATTGTATATACTTTATTTCAATACGAAACTGTTTACTGCGTAAGTGCGTATCTCTGTAACCTAGTAACTGGGTAACACAATAACCGTTGTGGAGCTCTGATAGGTAGTCGGTGGTCAATGTAGCGACGCTTGGGGTAGGCCTTTGTTCTGCAGTGCATTTTTTCGGTTGAAACGATGATGAGAAGGAGAACAAATTTTTACTTACCCCATTACAATCAGAACCCTGGTCGACACAGGCGCCGTACGCGCATTGGAACAGATACGAGGGACATGTCTTAGCAGCGCACGCACGAACAGTTTCGTCGGAACCATCTGGACAGTCGGGATTGCCGTCGCAGTGGTCTGACGCAGGGATGGAACTGCCGTCTTGACAACGGAATTGGCCTCTGGAAAGGAATACAGCATTTTCGTAATCTCTCAAATAATCTCTTTCAGCAAACTCATACATTTGTTACCCATATCATAGGGGTGCACACAAAAATATTGGTCCGCCCTCTTTGGGATACCGCCATATTGGATTTAAAATGATGTCACTTACCTAATTGTGCTTTGACCTTCAAAATAAACGTGCATGTAGCAGCCCTGGATTTTTTGTTTTTTTCCAACCAGGGCAGAAACTTTTGTCACCTCAGTCAGATAGTCAGATTACGTTGCTGACTTATATCTACAGAAAAGATCTTCTACTATAATAACTTCTTCTACTTACTGAGATTCATCAGTCTCGTTCCGACATCTGGGCAGAAGTTCGTCGGACTGGTCAGCACACTCGATCACATTGTTGCAGGGAGCCGTGCCATCCACGCATGCGCCGTACGTACACCTGAACCAGTTCGGTTGACACCTGTTGAAGTAAAATATGTATTAGTTTCATGTGCGTGAGCATCTTACTGAGTGATGTATTCGCTATTAACGTTGATGCTTAGCCCTCTCCAGTCCAGAACCTTGCAGACATCCTCCATTGGAGCAGTAAACAGTCGGCGAAACGATGTCTCCCTGTCGCACTGCCCCGCTGCTGAAGAATAGGCTCAGAGGTCAGGTCCTGAAGTCGGACTGACATGGTGGCGTTTTCGTACAAGCAAGCATTGAAGTTTTTTTTTGGATCTTACCTGGTTTTCCTGCAGAGAGCGTGGGTTTCGTCACTTTTGTCAGGGCAGTCCACTATGCCGTCACATTTCCCGTCAAACGAAATACACGATCCATCTCGGCACTGCCATTGATCCCTCCTAGAAATCGATAAAAAAATTAACACAGGCTAACATAGAATTTATCCTATTAGAGGTCAGATAAAAATGTAGTTGCATGGTTAGCTAAGTGACATCATTCTAAATAATATAGATTCCCAAAGATGGCGGACCAATATTTTTTTTGCACCCCTTTTTCAGTATAGACAATGTGTATTTCTATCAGCGTTGGAGATGTTCCAAATGCCAAAACGTGGCATTTTGACAACGCTTGTCAATCTCATACATTTTGGAGGTTTTACCAATCGCGTTCGCGACGCTTTCGTTGAAAAAATGTCACTTGTCTAGAGTATCCAATCCGCGTTTATTTATTTTGGAAACAAATGAATTTGCTTTCGAATTTTGTGTGGTTTTAAAGGTCCCGCAAACCTCAATTTAAAATAATAAATAATTGTAGTTCTAAAAACTAAAAAACACGCTTTAATGGTAAATTAAACTAAAAAGTCGCTAATCTTGAAGATCTTGGTAAGGCTAATGGGACAAACAATTTAAAAGCGCACGGTAGAATCAACTTTTATTACTTGTAAATTTTAATTTTTGTTTGAATTTCAAAAGTGCCGCTTATTGGCCTAGTTGAATAAATATATTTGACTTTGACTTTGACTAAATTATTGCATTGTCATCGGTCCTTGATAGGTGTGCAAAGTTTCAAATCAATCCGACGTTTTCAAGGGGGTGAAAATCACGTTCAAAGATTCCGTTACATTGATACATAGTTACATAGATACATACCAAGCTAATAAAAGCGTGTTAAAAAGAGGATACACCAACCAGACGGGTGTTGTGTTTGGTCCGGGCAACTGCCTGTCTGGTCTGAGGGTCCTCAATTTTTAATGGAGGTTTCGGGACTTTTCATCCAGTAATTAAATTAGTCAGAAAATGAGGTACTAATATTTATTATAAATATTTTAATATATTTAAAAAACATTTTCGTATTCTTCTTGGCAAACCTATCATTTGATACCAAATCATGGCAGTGCACAAAAATAGTTCATTGTGATACAAGGGTGGAAAGTAGGTTATTGCAAACGAGCTTTCATTAACAAGCCCGAGCCGAAGGCGAGGGTTTTTAATGACACGAGTTTGCAATAACCTATACACCCGTGTATCACACGACGTTTTTCAATACAGTTGTGAGAAATAGTAAAATCAAATCAAAGAATTAGATTTGTTTTTTACAAAAAAATAAAATTTTAAGAAAATGGCGCGTTTTAGCAACTGAACATTTTTTTTTACAACTGATACAGCCTATTCGATTTCTGACAAATGTTGATGTGAAAATATTTAAATTAAAAATGTATTAAACAACCATTTAAAAGACTTTTGAGCATTCCATGCTAAAACGAACGGAATCATTCATTTTTCCTCGTATAAAATCTATCCCATTTTTATTATATGTATGAAAACTCTTTGCTACTAAACTTTTTTAAATTGACTTATAAATAATGGCGCGTTTTTGCAACTGGACTTTTTTTTACAACGAAAACAGCCTATACAGCTATACAGCCTATTCATTTTTGGCAAATGTTGATGTGAAATAATTAAATTAAAACT
Organism: Orthosia incerta; assembly: GCA_948252205.1. Classification (NCBI taxonomy): domain Eukaryota; kingdom Metazoa; phylum Arthropoda; class Insecta; order Lepidoptera; family Noctuidae; genus Orthosia; species Orthosia incerta. The sequence continues at coordinate 13,715,397 of OX411769.1, read as the reverse complement.
GGTAATTAAATATATTAAATAACCATTTAAAAGACTTTTGAGAATTCAATGCTAAAACGTACGGAATCATTCATTTTTCCTCGTAGAAAATGGGATACCATTTTATTCTATGTATGAAAACTCCTTGCTACTAAAACTAAGTCAATTTAAACTTTTTTAAATTGACTTATAAATTTAAAACTAAACTGCAAACGTTATGATCGAGCTCGTAAACAAAAGTCACGACCGCGTAACAGAAAGATGCCTATGCGTAAGATTTAATTTTCGAAGCATAATTATAGCCTCTGAAAGAACGCCATGTTTAATAACTGTATTGAAAAATAACTAGTCCGTCGTCTTGGGCCGTCCGCCATATTGGATTAAGAATGACGTCACTTAGCTAATCATGCATTTTTATCAAAACTAAAAGTGTATGCAAAATTTTATCTTAATCGGTGGAGAATAACTGCTTTAAAATTAAATACATTGTAAGTTAAATAAATGCTTGTAAAATCATTTCATTATCATTTTTGCACCTACCACTATTTGTCTCTGCATCACCTAAAGGACGACTGGTAGAAAATGCCTAAGGAATCAAGGCCGTACCCTGACCAAAAAATCAGCATGAGATATGAGCATTCCTATTGGCCTAGCGGCACTGATGGCGCATGAATTACAGTAGTGAATACGGCCAGATTTTAGAATAAAATCTTTATAAAATCGAATATTGGTCTTATGAAAAAGAAAACCTACAAAATGTTCGTTATCAAATTGTTTATCCATTAGTGTTACAAAAAATAATTAATGAACACTTTACGAGGAGATGCATGCTATCAATAAATATTTCTCATTTTTATGGTTGTGTTAGAAGGAGATTAGTGAAACAAAAAAAAGTATCCAACCATTTTAGAATCAATATTATGTAGGAAATTAATTTATTTTTTTAATTGATATTCTTTTCTTTTGAATGAAGAGTAAATAGCTCTTAAAAACTGCACAAAAACGACTAGCGCGGCGTTTTGCTCGGGAAGGCGCCTTAAGGTTACACTAGTCGATTTTTTTTCCATACAAACGTAGTCTAGGGATTATTCCACTGTTTGACGATTTACGTTCAAAATAAATAGTTATATCAATTTGTCTCATCATTATCTAGCCCTGTATGGAAGCGAAAAAGTAAAAAAAGAAAATATTTGAGAGTTATGAGCGTCGAAAGTTCTACATTTCGACACTAATTTTAACCCATTTTTGGGCGCAAATAAATGCCATAAGAAGACGGAAAATTGCAAAACGGCCTCCATACAGGGATAGATTATTAGTTCAACAATGCATATCATTTTACTAGCTGTCCCACGCGGCTTCGCTCCCGTCAACTGGCTACGTACCTACCCTACACCTACCTATCCTACACCTACCCTACACCTACCCTACACCTACCCTACACCTACCCTACACCTACCCTACACCTACCCTACACCTGCCCTACACCTGCCCTACACCTGCCCTACACCTGCCCTACACCTGCCCTACACCTGCCCTACACCTGCCCTACACCTGCCCTACACCTGCCCTACACCTGCCCTACACCTGCCCTACACCTGCCCTACACCTGCCCTACACCTGCCCTACACCTGCCCTACACCTGCCCTACACCTGCCCTACACCTGCCCTACACCTGCCCTACACCTGCCCTACACCTGCCCTACACCTGCCCTACACCTCCCTACACCTACCCTACACCTACCCTACACCTACCCTACACCTACCCTACACCTACCCTACACCTACCCTACGCCTACCCTACGCCTACCCTACGCCTACCCTACGCCTACCCTACGCCTACCCTACGCCTACCCTACACCTACCCTACACCTACCCTACGCCTACCCTACACCTACCCTACACCTACCCTACACCTACCCTACACCTACCCTACACCTACCCTACACCTACCCTACCCTACCTACCCTACCCTTACTACTATGCGTAACGTATGTAACCTGTAAACTTTTGTTTCTACCGGCGGCGGCGATCTAATTAAAATTTAGAACATAAAAGCTGCTATTGTGAGTCAATCTTAAAAGGTAGACATATGCTGTCGCGGACTTTCTTTTAGAACTTTTAAAGAAGAACAATTCCATCTTACATTATATTTACATAACTGAAACCGTTTACGCAGCGCACGCAACAAAAGCTCTCGAAAAGGAATATTTTTGCCCGTTTTTGCAACATTTTTCATTTATGCTCGGCTCCTATTGGTTGTAGCGTGATGTTATATAGCCTATAACCTTCCTCGATAAATGGACTATCTAACACAAAAATAATTTTTCAATTCCAACCAGTAGTTCCTGAGATTAGCGCGTTCAAACAAACAAACAAACAAACTCTTCAGCTTTATAATATTATATATTAGTATAGATTTTGAACAGATAGATTTAGTCGTTTTTTCATGATATCGTTATGTGCTCCCTAGACTGCCAAAGGTCTGTTTATAAAATTTCGCGCGCTCGGTTTCGTCCTAAATCATTATCCATTTCGCTACAAACTTGCAAAAGTGCTAATTCGTACGCGAACTACCTTCTTACTGCTCATCACAGCATCTATCTCTTCCGCACGTCTTGTCGGTTGATATAAAATGCATTTTAATTCCGCGCACAAAATAGTTCGTGCCGTCAACTAGTGTACCCTTAAGTCCGCCGCTGTACATTTGTGTGATTAATTACTTCAGGGCGGCCCAGAAGTTTGCCGAGCACTATACCTATATGAAATAATTCGAACAAGATGTAGGCATATATCTTGTTCGAATTTTGTACTACAGCAACCGTGCATATTTTCTGGGATCAAGAAAATATGCACAGTTGCTGTGGTACCTAGGCTAGGAGCGAAGGGGTGAGAAAAAGCTATAAACTTAATAAAAAAATACTAACCGACATAGACTGGTTTGTCTTCTTGTCCTATGTATCACAATGTCATCGGAAACACCGCCCCTGGAAGCAGAAAGTTTGCTTAGAGTATTGTAACGATAAAAAAACCTTTTTTACAAAAATTCAAACCGATTGCCAAACCAAAACACTATAAAGCGAAAAATAACTTTCTTTCCCGAAGTTGGTGTCTTTGGTACCTAGGAACTTTTTGTTTTTCGACACCGACTTCGGAAAAGAAAGTTATTTTTTATTTTTCGGTGAGTGGTCAAACGCGACTCATCATATATTTTTTTAATTGGCCGACCGAAAATTATAGTGCAATGTTGAGGTAGGTCGTCTCGCAGAAGGAGGCTGCGAAGAGGGCGAGGGAGATTTCATCTGCTCACCCGATCCGCAGAAGACGCGCCTGGCGTCGGCGGAGGGCGGACAACGCCCTCTTACAGCCCCACACTTCAGGACCCGAGGTGGCGGCGCGTAGTGTTCCACGCGCGCCTCTCTTAGACGTCGCTGGGGGAGTCTAACACCTCACTCTGCCCCGAGATCGAGGCCCGCAGAGGCGGGCCGTCAATAGCCGGGGTTTGCGGAAGTATCGCTGTTCCTGCGACCCCCAACGTAAGTATGAGATGGAACAACAGGGTAGTTTTTAGTCAGTACGAGTCTGACAGACCCCTCCACCCTCCCCAGGGTGGAGGACATCCAATGAGGATTTTCCACCCCGGAACAAAAAAAAAAGTGTACTTACAAGCTGCCTCCGGAGCAAGCTACTTCATCGGTGCCATCTGAGCAGTCGAAGTGTCCATCACATAGTGAACTAAGACTCACGCAAGTTCCATCGCGGCAGGTAAACTCATCTGTACTGAAAAAAGATTAAATACAGGTAAAAAAAAAACCTATCAATTTTTTTATTTCATAATTTTTTACCTAAATAATTCATCTAGTAGGAGGCACGCTTCGATCAACAATCTATCGAACACCTAATTATGTCACGGTAATGTCACTTTCCAAACAAAAAAGCTAAATCAACTTCGGTTCATCCGTTTAGGAGCAATGATGCCAAACACATTGACAAATACACAAACACACAGGTACACTTGTATAACTTATAACACCCCTCTTTTTCCGTCGGGGTGGTTAAAAATTTATTACCAACTAGCTGTGCCTGCGGCTTCGCTCCCGTCATCTGCCTGCCAAGTTGCCAATCCTACCATACTTACCAGCCTGCCTGCCTACTCCACATACCAATTTTTTTTTCTAGTGTGATTCTTTCACGTAAAATCTTAACAACGCGATTCAGAAAATGACGTTAAATGCACAACGCCATCTATCGAATAGCGAGTTCAACTGTCCGAGTAACTGAATTGCGTGAGCTGTGATAATTTTACTTCTTGAACACTTTAAATTCATCTAACTTTTGATAGAGTGAACCGATTGCGATGAAACAAAAACTAAGTAATTCTTCAAGATACGCACAATTTTTATGTATAAAAGTTATCTACATTGGTTTGGTACATTTCACGTGATGCGTGCACAAATAAACAGATAAACAGACAAAAATTCCAAAAATGCTAGAAATGGGTTCTGTTGGTTATCCTTTAACACCCTGGCTATTTTTTTTTTAATTTTTTTCGATGTACAAAAAATATTTTTCTACAGATTTATTATATGTATTGATGTGACTTTTTCAATTTATAAATGCACTTTCTACGTTTATCTTGGACATAGTTGGACACACTTTTCAACAAATTATGGACAAAAAATGTGAATCGGATCTTTACAGAACTTCTATTTACCTGCATGAGTTGATTCTATCCTTGGCCACAGAACTCAGAGCTGGATTTATGGCTGAAATGGACAAAACATAACATTAGTTTTCTTTTTTAAATTCTATATTTGGCACAATGTCTTTTTATACACCGTGAAATTTAATTGGTTGTTTTCCCGCGGCAGAACAACTTGCCTTAAGGAGTACTTTCGAAGCATAGAGTTAAAGTAAAAAAATAACGATGTTTTTGTTTTAAAATAATTTAAAAAATATTCATCAACTCGAAAAAGTGAGTAACAATAGTAACTTGTAGGTACTAGGTACTACTCGCGTCACCACCGGCAAAGAAAAGCGATGCACAAGATAATGTTCAAACCAAAATAAACTCTCGCACGTAGTGATACGTCATAAAATAGTTTGCACGGAACAATACAAAAAATCGCCGCGAAGCCGACAAAGAAAAGACCGATTTAGAAATGTTCAAAGTAAAATTAGCTCTCACGTGTAGTGATACGGCATAAACTAGCCTGCGCGCAACAACAAACGAAGCCGCCAGCGCCTATTTTACCCGTGCTTAGCACCCGGGTCAACGCCCCGCTGTCGTTCGGCCGTAGATATCGGGAGGTATTACTATTGGTTCGTGATCGCTTTCGAGTTAAGTTTTTCACAATGCCAGTTTTTGTTTCTAATATTTTACATAACTACGAAACGATTGTATTACATAGAAAACACCATTTCGCTGCGGGAAAACAACCATTTAAATTTCACGGTGTATATGTACTATACCAAGATCTGGCTAGTCCTTGGAAAAACATATCGAGACTTTATGGAGTTTCTTGTGTATTCTTCTTCATAACAAGCTACTTTTCCGAATGCACGGTAGAATCAACTTTTACTACTTGTAAATTTTAATTCATATATGTATGACGTTCAAAAGTGCCGCTTACTGGCCTAATTGAAATAAATATATTTGACTTTGACTTGACTGACCAATGAGGTAGGAAAACTATGGAGACGGCATATTCTACTATATGAAGAATAGTTATACAAATATCTATAATATAATATCGACACACGCATGTCAAAAAGCGTTTTGTCTCTTTTTAACTAACCAAGAGCTGCATATGAAAAGAGAGACATCTAAATGTTTGTCAAGGACTAAACTTGGTAACACTTTTGAGTGACGTCAAAATCATTTCTATGCGTGACCGTTCGCCATGTTGATTGCCGAAAAAATTGGTAGTTGTGTGCCGTATATATACGTTTATCTGTGTAGTTGTGCTGTCAAATAGTTGCAAATGGGCCAATGAGGTTATAAGTCAGTGCAAATGGGCAGCCATCTTAATTGCCCGATTTTTGTAGGTATGCACGCTAATTTCGTAGGTATGGCAAGTCCATAGGTTAATAAGTCAGTGTGACTGACTGTCACACGCTGAAAATTTAATGGTTGTTTCCCGTAGCGAAATTATTTCGTCTTGGCAATACAAAAATCAATTGTTGCTCGTTAGTCTCGCTAAAAACGAAAACGGCTTGACAGTTTTGAATAATTCTTTTTTTCTTTTGTTGGCTAGAATTCAGGGAAGGTTTAAAAACAAAAAAGTAGGTAGGGCAGGTAGGGCAAGTAGGGCAGATAGGGCAGGTAAAATAAATAAACATTAGAATAAAAAAATTGCGGATTAACAATTGTGAAAAACAAAACTCAAAGCAATGTCAAAGCAATTTTATTGTAACCCTCGATAGTTAACCGGCGAACCAATAGCAACGCGAGGCGGGCGGGCCGACTACGGCGACGCGACGGGCCGCGCGGTCGTTTACGGCTAAAGTCAGGCCATTTCAATAGGTAACATTTGACAATTCATCAAAATTCAACAACGTAACCTTGTAACGGCGGGCATAAAATAAGAACAGCACAATTGCTTAACTTTTTTCAATTACGATCACATATTTATTGTAATAATGACCGGATACGAGTAATTTTACGATTTGCTTTCACTAATAAACCATTCTAAAACTAAACTGACAGACGTCAAATGTTACCTATTAAAATGACCTGACTGTAGGGATTTTCGAGATGATGAATATTTTATGAATTTTTATTTGTTAAGTCTATGTTTCGATAGTACCTACTACTGATGGAAAACCATTCTACCGTGGGAAACCAGCCATTCAAATTTCAGGCCCAGTTTCAGAAGCGATGACTTATTACAGGAGTCTTACAAAAAATATTCCCATATTTTCATTACATAATGTATATTTTTTAAACATTTAAAAGTGTTGAAAAAATAGTAGCTCACAGGTATTTGGCAACAGGCACCAGAGATAGGAACCTCCTGTCAACAGCCGTTTCTAGCGAGAGCCTCCTAAGGAATTCAAGGCTCATGACTAATCCGTTGGCTGACACTACCATCGGTACAATGATCGCTGAATCCACATCCCACATGTCCCCATCCTCGCAAGCCATACAAAATTGATTTGCTTATCTTTCTCGGCTTTCACGAGGTCATGCGACATGCGGGACGGTTATCTATATTATTATTATTTCTAGCTAGCTCTGCACGGGCAAAGGCCGTTTAGACGTGATTCTCCTTTTAAAATCAGCTTCTCAGGGGTATCTGCGTCTTAAGGTGAGTTTACACTAGAGCATTTTCGCGAGCATTACAATGTAATGTAGAGTCTGGCAAACGAAAGTAGAGACTGAAAAAGCGCGGCAAATTTAAAAAATATCAGCATAGCAACCCCAAGAACTAGTATGAAATACCTGGAATAACCTAATTTGATACTTTAGAATTATTTAAATGTTACTTCGTCTGAATAAAAATACTATAGGTACATTTAGGTAGGTAATACTTTAGATATATCAATCTGAATAAAAAAAGCAACAGTATTCTATAATAATTTTGGTTTATTCACTATCAATCAAAATCTGAATCTAAGACTTCCATGTGAAAAGATTCATCAGAGTCACAGGAATCATTGTTTTCTACATTATTAATTAAACTTTTAAATTATTAAATAGTGAAAATGTTTTTACAAAAAGATAAATAGTGATTACGAATTAAAACAAAGTATCAACTTAGTAGCGTCATACGGAAAATTGGGGTTGACATTAGTATAGCATTGCCATATAAAAAGTTTGCAAATAATTCTAGTGTCTACTTTCGTTTGCCAGACTCTAACGTTCTTACGAATGGTACAATACAAACGTATACTCAGTTTCCTAAAGCATTTCTATGTAATGTAACATTCTTGCGAATGTTCGACGCTGTGTTCGACGTAATGCTCACGACGAATGAGAATTTACCTGTAACATTTCTTTATTTCATTATTGACGTCACTCCACGTCACCCACGCTCGTGCCTTTGCTCGATAAAATGTTACATCAATTCGCTCATTGGGTTTAAAATCAGAACAAAGAACAAAACATCGAGCGTCACGTTCGAAGTGTGGTTCGAGTAAATTTAATAAATTGTAGTTCTAAAAACTAAAAAACACGCTTTAATGGTAAATTGAACTAAAAAGTCGCTAATCCTGAAGATCTTGGTAAGGCTAGTGGGACAAACAATTTAAACGCGCACGGTAGAATTAACTTTTATTACTTGTAAATTTTAATTTTTGTTTGACTTTCAAAAGTGCCGCTTATTGGCCTAGTTGAATAAATATATTTGACTTTGACTTTGTCTATATTATTGCATTGTCATCGGTCCTTGATAGGTGTGCAAAGTTTCAAATCAATCCGGACGTTTTGAAGTGGGTGAAAATCACGTTCAAAGATTCCGTTACATTGCATTCGTTCCACTGCACCGTGGAGCGCGAAAACGCGAAAAGTTCTTATCCGTGGAGGGTCATTCGGGCCCGTATATGATACGCCGCTTGAGCGGCTACTATCGCTTTATCACGAAAGTTTTGTATGGGAGCCATACATCAAACTTATGTTGTTGTAATGTCAATGAACTAAGCTATCAGATTTCAAATGGATTTTCCATGTTTGGATTTGTTTTGTATTTGCAAAAATTGTGTAAAGTCAGCGAAAGGGAATATTTTGCACTGTTTTTGTACAGATGTAGTTAGAAATAAAAAAATAAAAAATTATTTCAATAAGTTTTTTTTTTATTTACATAAGAATACCCTATTTCACATAAATCAATCAATAAATAAACCTCCCCACACATATTTTTCGAAAAAAAAATTTTTCAAAATACATGACCCGACCGCCTAAAAAAAAAATGGTGGATTTTTTGTTTGTTATTGTTTTTGTTTTCGACTTCATTCAAAGAACCGGCGTTAGCACTTCAATTAGTGGCTTTAGTGGCGTTGTTAATTAACCTACTAATGTAAATAACGACAGTTTGATAAGAATAAGGCAAAATTAGATGTCGAAAAAGAACTTACGGCAAAACGGTCGTCATGGCTGGAACAATAGAGGACTTTGTTCGTTGAAATACGTATTTCTGCTGGAATTCACGACACATACACAATCACGCTAGTAAAATCACTTCGTTACTTATTATTCCATGATATTTTAACACCCACAGCACTAAATTCACCATAAACTCGAAAATATAACCATCGCCGACCGGCAGACAGGCGGTCGGAACGCGCTTTGACAGGTCCGAAGCAAAAAAAAATCATCAACAAGCGAGATCCGGGGTTGCCGGTGATTTGAATGCATTTATATCATCCTTGTCTATGGCCACGCCGTGGAAAGACACTCCCATGTGACGAGAATACCACCCCACAGAAAATAACCGACAACACTGAAGCGCGGGACGAAGGTATTCTGCAGACTTCGTCACAGATTAGGGGTAATGACCCGGAGTCTCCGGCAGATCGATGCACGGTGCAGTGGCAAATGTACCTATAGTATTTTTATTCAGACGAAGTAACATTTAAATAATTCTAAAGTATCAAATTAGGTTATTCCAGGTATTTCATCATTTTCAGATAAAATAAAAAGAAGAAAAAAAAAAAAAAAAACACTAAAAGTACAGGAGTGAGGCAGTAGCGGACTGATGTCTTATAGAGTTATGTATGTGTAATGTGTTCAAGTCGATATTAATTTATTTATTTCTCAGTTAAAAATTCTTTTAGGCTATAATATGATTTTAAGTTTAAGTAGTTTTGTAGGTCATTTTTGAATTTGTTGTCGTACTCTGTATCCTTAACTGAATTCGGGAGTTTATTATAGATTTTAACGCACATGGCCAGAGGACCAGAATGAAACATAGCTAGTCTTGAAGTTGGTACCGCTAATTCGTTTAGATATCGATTTCTAAGACTGCGTTGCTGTGGGCGTTGCTGTTTTGCTAGCGGAAAAAGCGATGGGTATTTTCTCACAAATTTACCAGCTTCTAGGATATAAATACCTGTTAGCGTAAGAATTTTATATTCTATAAAGTATTGTTTGCAACTTTCCGTACGTTCTATATTTACTAGGATTCGAACGCATTTTTTTTGTAAAATAAATAGTCGCTCTATATCTACACTATTTCCCCACAATATAATTCCATAGTTTAGCCAAGAATATGCGTATGCGTAGTAGGCTGAAAGAGCTGTTTTGAAGTCGGTTGCTTTTTTTAGTTCTCTTAAGGCGTATGTAAAGCTAGCCAATTTATTTGATAGGTTTTGTATATGACCTTTCCAGTTTATATTTGTATCAACAGTCAGGCCTAGCAGTGAAAAGTCGTTTACACATTGTAATTTTGCATTATTATATGAGAAGTCGATATCTACCTTTTCTTTCTGATATGGTCTATATTGCATCAGCTTCGTCTTCGAGAAATTCATCTCTAAATTATGGTCTTTCAACCATGCCACTATATTAGTAAGAATGTCATATAAGATTTCATTTAGGGTCCCGTTATTATCATATGGAAGAATTATTGAAATGTCGTCAGCAAATAGGACGCTGTATGAATTTATTTCTTTAGGGAGATTATTTACATATATTAGTTCATGAGATAGGTACAGCCTGGTGACTGGTGAAGAATATTTGTACGGCCTACAGATAGTTGTTCCGGTTCTGGGTGTCTTGTGTATGTGAGTTTAAATGTTTGTAAACGCACCCACGATACAGGAAGAAATTCCTAGTGTGGTGCAACGTTTTTTAAAAAAAAAAGA